>CM060909.1:895210065-897980899 GCA_030737875.1 Allium sativum | reverse complement strand
CTCGATTAGTCATTTGCGATCAATATGGTTCTCAGGTATTCTCATCTAACTTTTACTAGACATTTAAACTCCGTATAAATTACTTAAGAACGCCTATACAAACTTAATAACACACTAACATTAAGGACACCCATCTAGACTTCTATAACACATTTTCTTAAGCAATCCTCTTGAATATCTTACATTTGAGCTGCTTTAACTACTTATACAATCTATTTATGACAATGAATTGTATTGTTATTTTTCGTCAATTATTTCTGGCACAAGTCCTAAAAGCACTCTATAGTGATAATGTAAATATTCAGGTTAGAATTTAACATCTGTCGAAAACTTGATTTTTTATTATTTTCAGGCTCGATTCCTTCTAGCAAAGTTGAATCCTTCGGTAACATATAACTCCGACAATCCTCCACCACCTGGAGGTGATATCATATTTACAGATGATGTTAGCTTTGAGGTCTTCCTTGACCATCTTCAACGATTGGCAGTTCAGTAGAAGTTAAGAGAGATACTGGGATTTCAGTCTTATGTTTGTTTACAATGAATTTTGAGGCCTTCTAGAGAAAGATATTTATGTGTTGTCATATATTTTGTATATTATCTACTGTAGTTTGTTGGCAAACGCGAACCATTTGATCGTTTGTGTATAATGCCCATCAATTCCGTAAAAAAATTTTTAAAGTAAATTTGTGAAAATCATCCTGCGAAATGTTGGTGATCTTAGCGTTAGATTCAACTGAGCTGCAGGGTTACCCCCATCAGCATGGAAAGAAGCAAACGCTAGATGAAGAGGGGGTAAAAGTAGGTTTAGCCTTACTCATCCGTTCATCGTGTGGGCTTAAGCCTTCAACATCAATGATTTCCATACGTTCTACATTTTGGGTTTAGTGGAGGTTGTGAAAGATGGCCCGCGACTGAATGGTCAAACGGGAGTGATAAAGGTATAGCACCATTTGATGTAGTAAAAAGTTTTCAAGATTTAACCCATCTGAAAAAGAAAAAAAAAAATTTAAATGACGCTATATGTTATTCAGATATGTTATGTACATGCAACCATTTAGCAGTACATAGTTGATTGTTGATACTGGCCGACTTTGGCATGGCTTTGCTTCAGATAGTTTGGATGTTCGCCAGTTCAAATTTCTATGCTTAAAGTTTTAAGGATATTTTTGCAAGAAAAAGATAATTTTTTAAGTTATAAATGAAAATGATTCCTTAATACTTGTTACTGTGAACGAATGAACCCTTTGAGTGAAATCCTCCCCATCATTCCTAGACATGCATATCTAAAATTGTCATCTTTTCAACCAATGAAAGCTTGTTTTGTCAAGATTTTCTTTGCATTCTTCTCTCTTTATTAAAATTTATCCCGAAGACGCTGCCTTTGTATCTAACAAAAAACTAAATATATGGAATGTAGGCACACTCAGAATTTTTTGAACGAACCACTATAAAACTTTACCCTTTTCTTTTATTGCGATTTGATTTATTATATCGTTCTTTGTTTAGATTACATATTATTAATCAATTTATTTGTGTACAGTGACGTATCCGGTATAGGTCTAGTCGGCAGATCGATCCCGCTGGATTTTAGGAAAAAATTGCATACGTGATTCCTGTATGTTTACATACTTTCAATGCATTTCATTCATTCTTTGTCTTCTTCAAATTAAGCATTCTCCTAAATTTGAACAACTTCAAATTGTCTTGTACATTTTCTGAATTAAAAATCAAACGTTCAAGGTTCAAGCGTTTTGTAATTGTTTTGTTGTCTCATTTTTTTGCATTTTCTCATTTGATTTTTTTTAATATTTATTGATTTTTTACTTAGTTGAATTCAGTGTTCAACATGTTGACTAAGTACATTCAAACCCGTTAATAACGTCTAAATCCTCTATTTTTTTGAAGTTATCATCATTGTTGTCTATTACAATTGTTGATGTCAAAAGAGGTTTTGCAATGAAAATTATCAAGACTTTTCTATGTAATAAATTAGGAGATGATGATGCTATGAATGATTGTTTGGTGCCATATGCTAAAAAAATCATAGCAGATATCATTAGAACTAAAGAATCATTTAACACTCAACAAATATTAAGTGTTATAGCATTTGTGAGTGAAGAGTCATTTCTTAAAATGGTATTTCTGAGGAGAAAAAGTATATCGAATTCTGTAATATTTTAGAAATTATATTTTGTGGCGATATTTTGTACGTTTTTAATCAAATGGTAACACAAAATTATTTGATCTACACATTCGTTTAAATAAAATATAAAATATGGTACTAAAAATTGAGAAAATGAAAAATCCGCCCTCACTATGTAGTATCTCTGCTTAAGTCCATGTTTGTGTAGACAAAGTTTCTTCGTAAAACCTGTTAGGAAATGCAGATTAAGGATTTAAGGCGAACTTAACACTAGAAGAGGGGGAAGAGGAGGAGTGAATAGTGTTTAGTGGAATTTTATATTTTTTATGAATTCTATTTGAATTGAACAGAAACAAATTCAAATCACATATATGTAACGATCACAGAATCAAACACAGATGTAGAATAAAAAGTAAAAACAGTAAAGAAAAGAACACACCAAGATTTTTATACTGGTTTGGAGTTACACTACATCCAGTTCCACACAACTCTGGATTAGTGCAGATTTCTTTTCAATATAATCTTCAAATTACAATCCTTGATTTCACAGGCCACGAGGTACACATCGCCTATTTCCGAAGTATAATGAGACTCAATTGATTTACGGACTACAATCACACCCAACTGATTTGTATGAGCTAGAACCACATCTTTTTATATTAGTTTTGGAAGGAAGACTCGATAGAACTTTGATCTTGTGATCTTTGATTACGGAAACTCATATAACTATGAATAGCAATTGAATCATTGAGAGAGGATGATAGAGAATCAAATTAGAATTGAATTGGTTAATTCTCTTTGAAATTAGACAGAGTTTGATTATAGAAATCTGAAAATTTAAGAGTAAAAATGGAGAGGAGAAAAGAGAGAAGAAGATAAATGAAGTTAGTTATGAAATTTCAAGTTTAGAAACCTGATTATAGTTGTTCAACAGTCGTATCCTTTTAGGAAAGGATTTAAACCAATAGACAAAAGTTTCGAAATTTGAATTTAAAATTTAACGGTCACTATATTGACATGGAGAGTAGTGCATGTCGACATGCCTTAGTAAAATTTTGAAATTTGAATTTTCTGAAGACGATGTTGAAATAAATCAAGGTAATTCTGGAGTTTAAGCATACTATTTTTCTATATAACAAAAAAAAACATAATACAGTATAAATGTAATTTCAAAACATATAATTATAATATATAAAATGATTATTTAAAACTATAAATCTATAAGTATAACTTATTATAAGAAATGCTTTAAAACTAAAGATATATAAAACTATAACTGTGAATATAAGAAAATTGAAGCTTAAGTAAAATATATAAAAACTAAAATATAAATAAGTAAATATTTGAATTAGTTAAAAACTAAATATAAGTAATCAAATATAAAATATTCAAATTAGGAGTTAGATTTAAGATCCAATAAAATTAAAAGATATATATATATATATATTAAATAGGAAGTAATTTTAAAATCAATTTGAAAATAAGAAATTAGAAGATTTAAAATGATAGAAGATTTGAAATAGAAATTCAGTGTTATTACGGAGTTTTAACAAAACTTCTAGACTCTATGACTTATCCTGTTATCTTGAACTCTTGTTACTCACGAGTCTTCACTCTTGAACTCTTCTTCTTTGAAATCTTTATTCTTGAATATTAAAACTGTACAGTCTTCAAATCAATATCTGTATATAATTCATGCATATACACTTATATATATATTTCTATACAATACTGTTAGCATATATTTTATAATAATAATAGTTAAAACAAGGTTTTTGTCATCAAAACCATCATTACTATCATCTCGGTCCCTAACAATCTCCCTCTTTTTGAAGATGATAAAATATACTTACCTGATGTCTTGATACTTCAATTACCTTTTATAATTCCCCCTTTTTGTCATTAATAAAAACTATATACTTGTAATTAATCTACAATACTCCACGTTAAACTAATACAAGACTAAACCTAGTCTAAGAACTAACTCTAATACTCTTAAAACTATGATAAGACTTATTCTAGACTAAGGAACAATTCTAATATATAATACCCCCCTTAACACTATGATAGAACTAATATAAGGCAATCAACATTAAAACTAGATTAATAATCAATTCAATATTTAAGCAATCTAATCCAAACAATCAATCAATTCTAACTATCTTAAATCTTGTTATTACAAACCATAAGTTAATTCAAATTCAAATTTAAACCAAATCAAATCAAAACACTCCAATTTTAAATACAAATTCATATGTTTCTTGGAATTTCTACCCATCCTTCTTCCCCGAAGATTGGATCAGCCTTTAAAGCCTTCCATTTTTCATTTTCCTTGATAAAATTTCCTTTTGAATCATTATTTTCTTCTTCTTTGTTGAGTGCGAAGATCATCCAACATATGTTATCAAAATGCCTCTCTTGATTCTTAATCATCTGCATTTGACTCAACTCTAAGTGACGCTGATTATGAAGGATGATAGATAGAATATTCTTGAAGGAATTAAAAGTTTCTTTTAGATTCTCACTTAAAATAAGGATTGAAGAAGCCATAGAATGATAAAATTGAAAATATAATGAATGAATATTAAGGAGGAATGAAAAGATGAGTTTTTCTAGAAGAAATAGGTATTTATAGGCTCTGGAATTCGTTTAAAATGAATAGACATAAGTTGGTTATGATGGTTTTTAAATTCAAACATTTTCGAAAAAATGGTAGTTATATGTCGACGTGTGGGGTAGCCCGTGCCGACATGTCTCAGATTTTGAATTTTGAAAATTTTGTGAGTTTTGTTTAATTGGTGTAACGACCCTTATTGTAAGATTGACTGTTCCATAAGGTGATTTTCATAAATGATCGAATCGGGACTCGAGACTAGTTCCGTTGAGTTCGTATGGATTGTTACGTAAATAGAGAGTACAAGGATCACTGTATTTTGAGTTCGGCCCAGTTGACGGTCATATCGATCTCAAAATACGCATAAAATTATCGTTCTGGGTAACAGTCTTGGATTTTGATGAAACTTGTACCATCAGAATCGTATCATCGAACTGATGTCTGCAGTCTAGTTTTGTGACAATTGGATGTGCCATTTAATCGCAGGAGCTATAAGTGCTTGATCATTCTATGTTGAGAATTTGGAATTGAATTGAATAAAATAACCTAGGGCCCACTTACTACAGTGTTAAGCCGGCCTACCACTATTCCTATTTCTTCCTCGAAATGTTTGTTCTTTCATTGAGCAGAGCCGCCTCCTTTTTCCCATAACAAAAATCAACATCTAACAATCCGCTCAACTAAAAATCCTAAAACTAATTTTGTTGAGATCGTAGGGAAAAGAGATGCGGGTAGGCTCGATTAAGGGTTCGACGTCGATTTCAAGATCGACATTTGTAGAGACCGTGCTAGGGCTTAGCGTTATGGTGTGTACGAGCAACGTTAGGCAAAAAGAAGGTTGGATGTAGCTCTAGAGAGGCAAGGTGTGGATTCATCGAAAATTTGGGGATATCCGAAACATTTTTGCATGGGTTTGGAAATGAAGGTGATCGCATTTTGAGTCATTGAATCGAGCTTGAGAAAGTGGCGATGACTTCGAAGGGAATGTGATGATGAGCGTTTAAGCAAAAACATCATCGAAAATCGTCATGTGAATTAAGAGAAATCGGTAATTAAAGTTTCAAATAATGGGTTGCTTTAGGATGATATGCACGTTGTGCCATGAGGACGATAATTAGTGAGTTAACCATGTTTACTAATTACAATTCAAGTTAATTAGTTATTGACATTAACTCGTTACTTGTAACATCTATATCTTTTGCATAGGAGGTCGGAATTGGACGCGGTTTCTTTCTATGCACTCGTATTGGCAAGCTCTACATTTTAGAGCTAGTTTGGGATGATTTTGCTAAGGTGAGTGATATTATCTCTCAGTGCATCATAATTGTTCATATAGTATAAACTTGACATTTTAAATTGATTGTTAATTATAAAACGTGATATTTAGGATAATTGGATCTAGTAATTAAAAAATAAAAATATTAGAAAGTGATTTAAGTCGTTGTGACCATGATTAGAGAATTTTACCTAGTTGCGTGCTATTTACCCGTTTACGCGCTATTGCGCACTGTTTTGACTATATAGCTAAAGATTGATTATTTGGACATATATTTCATCTTGACAGCTATAGATATGTTTTGTTTGATTTATTATGATCATCATGGATTCTTGTTCGCTTGTTTAGAAATTTGGATGACTATTGGTTGCATGGTTTAATTGTTTTGTTTAGTATAGATTAAAACGTTGCTCGTAGGTGACCTAGTATTAGGAAATACTTCGTTCATGAGAGTTTGGGGTGTTTGTCGATCGAATACACACGTTGGTGTATATCGATTGAATTCACAAGGATGGTAGACTTGAACGGACGATATATATATTTTAAATGAAGCTTCAGAGCGTATGGTTAGATTCGACGGTGGAGCAACATTGGAGCTCGACATCAGATCTGAAGACTTGGATGAGGCAAAGAAGTCGAAGGATGGAGTGGATCCTGGTTCTACCATGTCTGGATAGATATAGTTGATTCGGAGTTGGTTCGACCAATCTCGGATGAGCTATGCCGTCTGAATCCGGGTCAACGAAGTAACCAAGTTCGGATAGACATAGTCAATTCAAAATCGGCTTGACCAAGCTTGTATCGGTTATGTCGATTCGAATCTGGTTCAACTATGTCGAACCGGAGTTAGGTCGACCTAGGGTTGGACCGGTCCGGGGAAATGCAACGTAATGGTGGTCTCAGGAGCAGGAGTTCTACATGGCGGCATTTCTTCTTGGCGGAGTTGGATTTCATGGAGAATGTCAGACGTTTTCTCTTAGATGTGTATTTAACCAATTTTGGTTAAGTATGTGATCCGGGTAGTCGTTATCGATTTCTATAGAGTGGTCGATATCGATTACCAATATTATTGGCCATCTGGCCAACTTGACATCAACGATGATGTGATTGTGAGGAGAAGGATATGACGGTTCGTTCAATAATGGTTTTGATACGATGGCTCTTCAATTGGTAGCTTTGGCTTGGTGCTTCTATGCAGTGATGCTTACTCAACGACGATGATTCTAGGATGAAGAGCAAGACTACTACGATGGAATGCTTTCTCCGAGATGCAGAAAAGACAATAATAAGGCATATTGAGTTGACTGTCTTAGAGAGAGGAGATGGAAGACACAAGATGATATCCTACGACATACGATGACCGTCGGGGATTGTTCCCATATTGAGACAACTTCAGATGGAAGTCTTATGGACAATTTAGGGATGGATTTTACTGCGGAGGACGTATGCAAAGGGGCTATTGGCATTCGTGACTTCGATACATCTCTAAGAAAGTGGGACAATGAAGGATCAGAGTCCATGATTTTTGCGGGTCATAGTCAGTCCATGCTGTGTGCGGGACATACCCAGTCCATGCTGTATGCGGGATGTAGCAGTGCCTTGATTGATTGGGTGACCAAAGTACCGAATTCCATATACTTTACACACTGAGTGAGTGAATGTGAGGATAGATGATGGATGCTATGGATGTTTATTTATTTGTAGATAGGCATCTGTCGCGCCAGTCTTATATGATGCTTATAATAGTATAGCATGTATCGATTGTTATGTGCTAACTCTGCGGATAAAGGGGCAGGGCAGGTATGATTACCCTCCGTGCTATATAAATTATTGCGACTTTTATAGTACTTTGAGATTTATTTATCGCTCACACCATACTTTTGTTTGACCCAAGGTTTAATTTTCGTCTTATTACCTTGGGTGCTCATCGACGATGCCGATGAGCAGACCAGGTGGTAGATACAGGTATTGTTCGGAGTTATTCTAGTGGATTCGCAGGAGGCGACGGTTCATATATTTATACTTGTATTAAATCTGTTTATTTCCGCTATGTAGCACTGCGGAGCCTTGACAGTGTTATGTATTATGTTAAAGACAGTGTATTAGTTGAGTTTATTCATCTTTTGTATAAACTCTACTATTATTATGTATAACTGTATAAGCATGTATACTCTGATTATCTGGTTTATATAGTTATTTCTATCTCTCCTATTATATATATATATATGATTTGATTATTATACGTTATCTGATGCGTTGTGAGATATACGACATGTTCTGTGCTTGAGTTTTGTATTCTCTTATTTCTCTTCTCTTTCATTTACTTCTTTTCTTTCCTCTTCTCTTCTTTTCTACTATTTCTTTCTTTTGACGATCGCCTTACATCGATCATGTGCTTGTACAATGCAAATTTTCATTCTAAGCATTAATGGTGTATAACGGGTCATCACACTAGGTATCAGATCTTAGGTCGCATTATTTAACCTAAGCAGTACTGTATTTGTGAGTTATCATATACGAGAGAGTACGTATTTGTATATATTTTGGTTTTTAAATCAATATATTATTAATATATATAATATTAGTTGTTTTGCACAAGAATGCCATAGGAATTGTTTTCTCTATTAGCGACTGATCGTTCTATTTGAGACGATCAAACAAATGATAAATGCTTCTAACAACTTCATCTTTAGAGTTGAGAGTCGGGCAGGTTCGAGAACTATTAGACTCGATTTACAGTTTTGTTTTCAGTAATGGTACGATCCATTATCTAGGATGCCATAAAACTATAATTATTTATAGCGCTCAAGTGAGGTGAGCTGAATATGTCGCGTTGCGTGGGTTCTTATGTCTCCATGTGGCATACATTTCCTCGAAACGGAATCGACTTTTGTGGTGTGAGAGTTGTTTACATTATCGCAAGCGTTTTCCTTGGTGACTTGGAGTTAAAGTTGAATAAATTGGGAGTTTACTCCTAAGAGACTCTAAGGTTAGGTCTAAATTGATCGGGAGTCTTATCGCTTTTGAGTCCTTGAAATCGATTCGCTCGCGACCAATTCACTTTGAAGAGGTTTTGTATTGACTTCTTAGGAGTCGATGTTGAGTACATCGATTTAGGCAATGCATTGTGCCAGAGAGTATGACTGAATTCGATGTGATATCGATGTAAGATTAATCCTCTCTTTTGTCACTCCAAAGTTTGGAGTTTGCGGCTGGGTTTAATGATCGAGTGGAAGGGTAATTACGAATTCATTCCGAGAGGATGATGGTTGGAGGAGTCGATCGAGTAAGCTCGCGATGTTCAAGCTTGCGCCCAATGTTGAAGTTTATCTTACTTGCCAGGACGAATCATGGAGACGTATGTGTTGATTGTCCTTCCTGTTCCATCGAGTACTCTCTCAATGAAGCGGGAAATGGAGACGTCATCACTCGATATACATTTCCATTAGTGGTGTTCCCATACATGCTTTAGTTTGATGTCGAGATTTCATCGTTCCATTTGATCGTGTGATTCGATGGATGGAACAACATTGAGACTAGTGAATTAATTTGTCTCTCTTGATTGTGACTTATCGTGTTGAGGTCTCAGTTAGATTATTATGTGTGTAACATCCGTGTTTGGTCACTAGAACTTAATATTGTGGATGACTGCAACATTCATAGCTATTAATGTCAGGCCTCAAGATAGCGGAGTGTTATGGCACAGTTAATCTATACTTGGCAGTATACATGGTTCGTCAAAATTTGAATTCATCGAGTCATAGTTGCATGTTTTCTAAATTGGTTGCTTGTTAGTTGTTGAGCTTAACTTGACTTAATACTAAGTCTTGTAGCTCAATCACTAGGAGGATAAGAAATATAGGTGGCAATGAGAGGTTGTTGGTGATGATAGTGGGGTAGGACAAAGCTCAGTATGTCTTCAATTTAACGATAGTGGGCTGAGACTTAGCTCTTCAGTAGTGAGTCTCTTATGATTGGACGATAGTTGGTTGAGACAATTCTCTAGTAGCGAGTCGTTACCTGAGCTTGTAGTTTGCGAGTATCTGGACACATTCGATGTGGTAACCAGATTACCACCATGTCTGAGTCGAGTTCCATATCAAGCTATTTATGGATGTTCTTTCGGTTGGGAACCCCGAAGGGATTTTACTGATTGTGAATAGTTGGTTGGTGTATGCTGATTACAACGGTTTGTGGGTTGTTTTGATTTTGATTGGTTAGTTGGGTCGTTCAGACTAACCAATGAGTCGGCTTATTTTATGATCGGTTTGTTGGAGTTTCACTTTTCATTGAGAAAGTAGAGCGCTTGGGTCATCTTGTCTCGAGTCGGATGTCGTTTGAGTCCTATGAGAGTTTTGGATGATTTAAAAGTTGAGGTTGACCCATGAGTATATCGATTTCTCGTTCCGAGTAAGAATGAAAAGCTGATAGTACTCACTTGCTTGTGTGGGTGGTCTAAATGGTATGTTTTAAAATGGAGGGTTATTTTGTTTTAGTCGATAACCAAAATCATGTGAGAAGAAGTAACCGACTCTGCCCGATTCAGAGTCGATGACGAAAGAGTTTGTTTGGTGGGTGAAGGCACTGTTTATTAGCAAGGGGTTAGAGTTGGTAATGTCGCATCACCGAGGTTTCTCTTTCCTAAGAGGTAGCTAAACCTTCATTGGCGGCAACGGTTGGAATTCTGTACCTCCTACGTGTATGAGATTTCCTATAGACATGTTTAGGAAGTGCAATTGTACGTGTGTTTCGAGTTGGAGATGTGCCAGTACAGAAGCGATATTCCATTAGTGAATACTGCTTGTATTTATTACTGGGTATGACACCATAACTCAAGGAGAGGTGATATGGGCTCGACTGTTATGGTTGGTTCCATATGGAAAGAGTTTTGCTTGTTTTTGGCATTGTTACAAGAGGTTGATTACACATTTATTTTATAATAAATGTGATGTCAGCTTGCTACAGCTGAATGGGTTGGACCAACTAGTTTCATAACTATTCGGGATTTCCTAATAGATGCGAATAGTTGTCGATGGTTTCCATCGATAGGTTGCCACAGAAATTAGGAATAGTATGATAGCTCTTGAGTCAACTCGATTTATTAACGAGAGATGCTAGAATTACTATTCTCTATTTTTAAACGGCAACCAAGTGGTTGGGTCATTTATGGATTAAATTTAATGTTGGACGTTTCATATTAGTTAGGCTAGTATCCTACATGCTAGGATATGTATGAATATTATTTTCCATAATTGTTATTGCCTTGATTATGCATGTTTGATTGATGATATTCTTATATCCATTTATATTTATATGATTGTTAGGCATGCGGGATAATTATGTTGTTGTATCGTTTGTTTATTCGAAATAAGGTCCTTACATGACTTGACATGCTATGTTAAATAATTTAGTTATTTAACATGTTTTATTCCCTTGTTGCTATTTCTATTGTTTTGTCTAATCCTCTTTACTGAGTACATGCTCAGGTACAAAAAAGCAAGAATGATTTGTTTGGATGCTAATTCGCTTCTATTTGCATCTAAAACTAAGCTTGCTTAAAAAGTGGAATGTAGTAGATGTAGAGTTATGGTTTTTACCATTTAGTGCATTTTGGTGATTTTTTCCCCATGTATGGGTAGCCACTTTTTGGCTTTTGTTTTCTTTTGTTGGGATGAGCCTTGCATGGCGATTTGAGATTTTTCCGGATCAAGCCGTACAAGGGAGGCCTGTTGAAATTTTCCGTGAATTTTGCCATTTTTGGAAAGAAATCCAATATGCGATGCTAAGTTGGATTGTCCTCTAATTGTTAGGTTGTCACTTTTGTTTTCCAATATTATTAGTTTGGAAAATAAGTGTACAAGTTAGGCGTTTGTCTTGGCTGCATCGATCATGTGTTCAATGGTGGTTGTACAAAGTAATGGGGATGTTGGCTCTATGCTAAATTCCGAGTCTATTTCCTTTGTAGTAATTTTCTTTCGGTGGTTGTTGTATAGAGTGTTGAGTGACGATTTATCTTGTATCGTCACTTATGCGAGAGCACTAGGTTATGTTGTTTTATCCTTGAGGATTTCGCGGACGAAACCCTTTAAGGGGGAAAGAATGTAACGAACCGTATTTTAACGATTAAATAATTAAATATTGATTTTTAATTATTCAATTAAGGGTTCCATAAGGTGATTTTTCACAAACGATCAAACTGGGACTCCAGACAAGTTCAGTTGAGTTCCTATGGATCAGTACGTTAATAAAAAAAAATGGATCGCTATATTTTGAGTTCGGACCAATTGGTGGTCATATTGATCTGGAAATACGCGTAAAATTATCATTCGAGGTAACAGTCTCCGATTTTGATGAAACTTGTACCATCGGGACCGTGTCGTCGAACTGATGTTCGCAGTCAAGTTTCGTGACAATTGGATGTGTCGTTTAATTGCAGGAGCTATGAAAGCGCAATCATTCTTAGTTGAGAATTTAAAATTGAATTAAATAAAATAACTTAAGGCCCACTTGCTATGGTATTAAGCCAACCCACCACTGTTCCTATTTCTTCCCCGAAATGTTCATTGTTTCATTGAGTAGAGCCGATTCCTTTTCCTATAACAAAATTCAACGTCCAACAATCCGCTCAACTAAAAATCCTAAAACTGATTTCGTTGAGATTGTAGGGAAAAGAATTTCACACGGGTAGGATCCATGAAGGGTTCGAAGTCGATTTCAGCCTCGACATTTGTAGAGGCCTTGCTAGGGCTTAGCATTATGGTGTGTACAAGAAATGTTAGGCAAAAAGATGGTTCGATCTAGCTCTAGCAAGGTACGGTGCAGCTTTATGGAAAATTTGGGGATATCCGACACTTTTTTGTGTCACACATTTTTTCCTGGGTACGAAAATGGTGTGACATGGCTTATGATCGCATTTTGAGTCGGTGAGCTGAGCTTCAGAAAGTGGTGATGGATTCGAAGGGGATGTGATGATGAGCGTTTAGGCCAAAACGATATCGAAAATCGTCATGTAAATTGCGAGAAATTGGTGATTAAAGTTTCCAATAATGGGTTGCTTTAGGATGATATGCACACCCTGTAGGATCTAAACAAACCCTGGAGGGAGGGGGAGGGGGTTGAATAGGGTTTATTGTAGTTTTGCGGAATATAAAAATTATTACAGCACAGATCACAACAGAATAAATAAATGTAGAAAATAAGCGTCACAGAAGTTACCCAGCTTCGGCCAACCCTTGTCTGCTGCTGCATTCCCTAAGGTTTCTACTAGGTATTAAAAACAATGTCCCGCATACAACACCTATACACGGCGACCCCTCGCTATTGTTCTAATGCTACACTCAAAACCCTACACTGGTCTCGAACCATGAGATCTGTTTTTTCCTAGCTACAAACCCTATAGCTAAAACCCTAGTTTAAAGAAAACTTGAATAACTATAGATCAATTTACAAAATTGAAACAACTTAAAAAAATAAATACAAAACAAAACCCCCTTTTAAAACAAAGTTAAATAAAAATGAGTCAGCCCCCTTTTAGCTTTGTCACTTGAAATATCGACTTCCTCCTTATCTCTTTGATGACAGACCCTCTGTAAATTAGGGTTTAGCTTTCCCCAAATCGCGACTCCTTAAAACTTGATAAAATTATTTCTCTGGTTTCTTGGATGTCATCTTGCTCTCGGTCGTTCGATTTGGTCTCTGCGTGTGATCGAAACTCTGAAAAGTTTGTGAGTGCTCTGATTTTGATTTCTCTAGGCTTGAATGAATTGCTTATCATGTGAGCTATGCACTTCGATACTGGCTTGCTTGGAACCTTGATTTTGAAGTTGCTTGCCACTTCTCTGGCTTGCTGAATTTTGTGCATATGTCTATCCTTGCTGCTTACTTGCTTTTTGTTCCTAATTCACATGTATTTGCTTTTACACATATCTTTTGTGAGGTTGTATGTGTAAGGATGCCATGGTCGTGCACACGTGTACATGTGCACGTGTGTATGTGCAAGCTTCTGAGCTTCTGTACCATTTGTGAGTACTATACATTTTCCTTTGTCTTCACATTCCTGAACTGTGCTTGCCTCTTCTTCTCTTGGCAGTTCGTATTGACTTGAAGATGACTATGTACATGTGCACTTGTGCCATTGTGCATGCTTGAGTTTTGTACCTGTTCACCTAAAAAATAACTGTATACTAGTGCAAAAATATTTCTTTATAAATCAGTAGACCGTCGTGGCTGGTCAAGATCAGCAGACCATAAATGTGAGTCGAGGATGCTCTTGATCAGCAGACCACTAAAGCTATGTTCAAGCTGATATGCAGGCACTAGTTATTTAATCGACCTTATATATTTAAAGTGAATCACTATGAATATCAAAATCGGTCTAGACTCAAATAAATGTGTGTGTGTGTGTGCATATGTATGTATATGTGTGTGTGTGTGTATATATATATATATATCAGACAAAGTCTAGAAATATGATGAGAAAAACACTAAAATTCTAATGCAAATAAAATTTAAAATAAATCTATATTTGTCTGCAGTTAATTCTATTTTTGTTCCATTTTACTATGTGTGTTTCTGTGATAGGTATACATGTGAATGAACTGGATCTAAGGGAGCTGAAGACTCAGTATGTGTTAGTGTGTGCATATGAAATTGCATGTATAACTGAGTTAAATCTGTGTGAAATGAGTGTTGTAGTGAGGAATGAATGTAATGAACGTAAATGTGAATTGAATGAATTATATCATAGTGAAATGTACAATAGTGGAGTCAGATGTTTGTACTATTTCAAATGTTGAAAATATATATTTATTTGAATAAAAACACTGTTTGAATGTTAAATTCTATGAAATATCATTTTATTCCAAATAAATATTTAGTTATGTATGTGGTGCAATATAGAATAATACATATACAAACACATTTATATAATAATATATATGCTTGTTATCATCAAACAAAAATCATATTGTTATACTCAACAATCTCCCCATTTGATGATGAGAAACATACACAAAGATTTTGAATGTGGTAAATGTGTTTTAATATGAAATATAGTACTCCCCATATTTATATGCTCCCCCTACAACTGGACTCCCCATATATGTGCATATGAGTGAGTTTATAAACAATTGAGTTTCCAATATTAAAAATATTCTTGAATTATTCACTCATCAATCAAAATCTTAACCATTCTCCCCTTTTTGTTATCATCAAAAGAATATAAAAATCGAAATAGTGATGAATATAGACTAGAAATATAAATTCAAATCAAGAGAGAGAATATATATCATAAATCTCATTTAATCAGACAAAAATTATAATATTCTTCAAATTAAAAGCCAATTTCACTATTCAGAATGATGGATTTACGATTGATTTTATAAAATAGAGAGTTATAAAATTTTAATTATACGAATATGAATTTCAAAAAAAATCAAATAAATTTTAAAACTAAGCACAATATGATAAAAAGAATAGCGATGGATTTGGACTATAATTATAAATTCAAATCTAGAGGGAAAAAAATTCAAATATCGCAAATCCCAAAATAATCAAACAAAAAATCATAATATTTCAAAACATAGCAACACATTTCACAAATCAGAGATTGGATCGAAAGGTCGGTTTTTACGTAACGAGGAGGATTATACATATATACAATATTTTTTCTTTTCCTTTTTTATTTTTTATTTTAAGAGCTTAATAACCACGTTCAACCATAAGGACTTTTAAATGAGGTCAGTAGTAACTTAAATTATAAGTTCTCTCTAACCATGCATGACCGCAAGGTTTTTTAAATGAGATTAGAGTAACACTTATTATATAAAAATCCCATCATTATATAAAACCATAATGAATGATAGAAATATGGTAGGGATGGAGATGGTAATGAAATAAATCGCTAAATTAATCATATTATGAAATATGTTCAACCATATAGGAATTTTTGAAAATTTTCAGCTCTCTCTCTCATTCTAAAAAATAGTAAAATCACATTTGCATCACAAAATTTTAAAACTGTACTTTCTTTGATGATGTCCAAAAAAAATTTAGACCCTCCATATTTTATAAAATGGTGATGAATAATAGAAAGATGGTAAAAAAAAGATAATGAAATAAGCACCAATTTAAAGATATTATAAAATTTGTCCAATCATCATGAGAATTTAAATAATATATCCTCTTATTATGAGATATACTATAGTCACAACTCATCACAATTTCATAAATCTGATAATAATTTTAATGGGTTCAAAAAATGCATCAATTTGGTCAATAATTTCAATTTTTGAATAAAGGAAAAGCAATATCTTTCTTTTCCATATTTTGTTCTTTTCTAACCTGCAAGTTAGCTTTGTAAGACAATAAATTACCAATTAATTCCTTAACTTTGAGTTGAGAAAGATCGTTTGCCTCCTCTATGGCCAAAACTTTTCTTTCCCACTCAATAGTTAAAAAAATTGAGATACGTGTGACTAAGTCAAAATCAGTAAATTTGACCCCAAGAGCCATTAAATCACGTTGAACGGTTTGAAACCTAGTATACATATCACTGATTGTTTCACCTGTTTTCATTTTAAAAGATGAAAACTGATTTTGTAAAATTGATATTTTGGTTTGCTTAACTTTTCTGGTACCTTCATGAGTGATTTGTAGGGTTCTCCATATGTCATAAGCAGTAGTGCACATCATAACACGTGAAAATTTATTTTTATCTAATGCAAAAAATAATACATTCATGGCTTTTGAATTATTAGAAGTTGATGTCTTTTGGACATCTGTCCATATGGTTAATTCAGTAGTTGGCACTTCATATTTCTTTTGAGTAGCAGCCCATATTTCGAAGCCATTAGCTTCCATAAAAATGCTCATACGTGTTGACCAATAAGCATAATTAGATCCGTTAAACAATGGTGGTCTTTGTGTAGATTGTCCTTCTTGAAAAATGCTACTAACAATATTACTTTCCATATTAAACACAATGAAACAAACACAAGTTACTGATATTTGTTATAACCTTGCTATGATACCAATTGAAAGTCTATGATAGGATCGTATAAGTGTCTAAACTATAGCAAGTACTGATATTATACAAATAGTAAGCAGTAAAGATAAAATAAGCGATATTCACACTGATATTTTATCCTGGTTCGGACCTCTTGTCCTTCGTCCAGTCCCGAAGCTCACCTTCGGCTTTCTTACTATCAACAAAACTGTCCTCACTTCTCCCAGAGGAATAGGCTTACAGAAGATAAGTATTCTTGACAATCTTGTGTTCTTTACCACACTGATATTGACTTATTCGTACAAATTGCTCCTATAATCTCCTTGAGTTGATATGAGAGTTGAATCACTAGAGATAATAGAAGTATTCTAATGCTTGACTGAAATTTAGAGAGTATTTTAGAGCAAAGAGCTTTTCAGAGAATATAGAATAGATCTAGAAAAGATAGGTAATTAAAAACTTGAATCTTTGATCTATTTATAACAACTGAAGAGTTTCTATGAAAGGTTGTGATTTCTAAAATAAATCCTTTGTTTGAAAGGAGATTTCTTTTTGAGAAAATCTTTTTGAGAGAAGAGTAAAAGCTGCAACTGTTCAAATTGAAAAGATGCCTCTTGAAACTGTAGGTCATGTGCCAGGACAGACGTCTTTCTTATTGGTTAGACGTCTGTCTTTGTAATCTGATATAACTCAGATACTTAGACAGACGTCTGTGTGTGCAGGAAAATCAACCCGAGGCTCTCTATAGACATCTGTCATATATATGACAGACGTCTGTTCTGAGTCAGAGAGATTTTCCCTGCTCTAGTGACAGACGACTGTTGTAGATAATACATACATCTAACACTGCACAGACACTATGAATTCTCTATGTTTTTCTCATATTTTATCAAGGAGATTGCACATCAAATCTAACATACTATAATCAACACATTCTCAGTGATATCCATTGAGTGTCCTTGTTGTTGTCTCCTTGAGTTGCTTCCTGCATGAATACACACACACACAGATATATATATATATATATATATATGTTTGTACAGTGTATATAGTGTGTCGTCATCAAAATTGAGGATCTAACCGTCCATGCTATGTCTACTGGCCATGAGGGAGAAGATGGAAGCCATTAATGGTGCTAGAGAGCTTCAAGAAGTCCAAAGGTGGTTTAATGTCCAAAAGTATGATTAAATGTTTAAGAGTATGCTTATAACTCATAATATACGCATCTTCTTCTTTATATAATGAAGGAAGGTGTTTAAGAGGCATGGGGAAGAATATCTTCTTCCTAGGAAGCCATTAAAGCTTGAAGGAGAGCTTGGACAAACCCCTTTTATGTTGGAAGTGAGGGGGTATTTATTGTGGAAGGGTTAGGTGGGAGAGGTAGGGTATGTCACCCACACAGTAGAATTTCGGGTCCCTTTATGAAGTGCAGGAAATTTCGTATCCCTCCTGAGGGATACGAGATATGAACTTTTTATCCCCCTAAGCGATACAAAATTCGTATCCTTCCTGAGGGATACAGAATACAAATTTCATATCCCCCTGAGGGATATGAAATTTGTATCCTTCTTGAGAGATATGAATTTCGTATCCCTCTGGGGATGTGAAATTTGTATCCCCTCTGGGGGATACGGGATACGAATTTCGTATCCCCCTGAGGGATACGAAATCTGTACCCTTCCTGAGGGTTACGAATTCCGTATCCCCCTACTAATTCCGTATCCCTCTGGGATTTACGAAATTCATATCCCTTCAGGGGGATACAGGATATGAATTTCGTATCCCTTTGAGGGATACGAATTTCGTATCCTTCTGGGGGATACGAAATTTGTATCCTTCGTGAGGTACCTTCTAGGGGGATACCAGATCTCTCCGGGGGATACGAAATTCGTATCCTTTCTAAGGGGTATGAAAGGAAGGGGGCAAGGCTTGCCTGCCTAATGCTGCGCTCATCGTGATGGGTTGATCCGATGATCTCGAGCGATCGAACCGCGTTCACGGAAACGGGCGTAACTTTTAAATTGTAAAGCCGTTTGGGACAAACGAAAGTTATACCTGAAGCTAATTCAGAGGGCTACAAAAATATAGTGCTAAGCACTATAATTGATGTTATAGAGCCCAAAAGAGGTCATCTAAAGGGGTTTCCGGCCACTTTTATGTTTGTGACGTGACTTCGACCGAATTGCTTTGTACTTTCTGATGATGTTGCTGACGTGTGACAGCTTTGACCAAAGGCGTGTCAACACAGGGGATGCAGAGCATGGTGAAGTGAGGCCGGTGGTGCGAGCACGGTGATGTGAGGCACGGATGCAAAGCATGCATGGTGCCAAGGCTGGATTTTGGAACCGATCGGTGCATGTTGTGCAAGCTTTTGGAGGTGGTCGGCACGTGCCGAGCGGGCTATCTTTAATACTGATGAGTCTCGCATCCGAGGGATGTGACATTTTGCCAGTGGCCCGACTCGAGTCTTCTGGTGCTAGAACCATGATTTACTTGATACGATCACACAGTCCTTAGTGCGCTCACTTGATATGTGACTTGTATTGTTCGAGAGCAGCTTGGCGAGTTGTGACGACTATTTTTGCACGATCCTATCTTAGCTTGATTCCTAAAGATATTGGCAACACTTCTGGGCCGGTTAGCCATGTGACGGGCCGGTTGGGTGGGCCTGGACTACTTCTGGTAACTGGACCAAAATGCTAGTTAACAGTGACATTTCAAATTCAAATCTTATCCTAATCGCATTTATTACGTCATTACTACGCTAACTACGTTAATTACGCTATATAAGTAGAATATTTAGTACGTATAAATAACGCTAGTTTTTTGTATGAACGAGGGAACGTTTTAAAAAGCAAAATTGTCGGTTTGGTCTAATTTAAGGCATACAAGTTAATTTCCACATTCAACCGCTACATTCATGGCATAACGACATAATTGCATAATTATAGATAGCAGTAATGGAAAAATACAACGTACAATTAAAACTTGCATCCTTGGCTTGTAAGAATAATACTAGCAATGAATCAAGACTATGGTGTAAATTTCTTAAGCCATACCTATCCATATATATGTACACACATATATACATATACATATACATACATACATACATATATATATATATATGTGTGTGTGTGTGTATACATATATACACACATATGCATAAACCTTTATTTATCTAATTTATGTTGTACATAAAAATGTTCATATTTGATTGGCTTCAAATTTGAATACGTTCGGATTATCTAGTTAGAATAGAAACCCAAACCTATTCAAATAATAATTCTAATCAAATCTAAACCTTTTTACATTAAAATCAAAGATGTAGAAAACGGGATAAATTAAATAAAATAAAAGTACGTCACCCAACTGTTCTTCATCCACTACTAAAACAACATCCACAAACCCTATATAAATTGACAATTCTTGCGAAATACATAAAAAAAACAAGAGAATTGGGGGTTTTGTAGTTTGATATTATTATTCCAAATCTCCCTAGCCATATTAATTCATATGATAATCTAAAAATGTAGAATATGCCTAAACAATTACTATTTCCACTCACAGTGGTCGGAAATGCCGTAGATCTGACATTGTTGTGCCTATTTGATGTAAAATCCAATCCCTAGAGATCTATATACATAAGAGTCAAATAATTTAAATACTTATATATATATATATATATCATGTGATTCCAGATTTATGTTTTAATCCAAACACTATAAGAAAAGATTAGAGAAAGAAAAATAGATTTGTAGGAAAGAAGAAAACCTATTCTGAATTCCTCTAGAATCAATGGTAGTAGGGTGGAGGCATAAATAGAGAGAGTGACTAGATTTAGGTATGGAGTCTAGGGGTTATTAGGTGTTTTTGTGAACAAGAACCGTTAGATTATTAAGATTTAATCTTGGCTGTTCATGCTTATAAATTAACCCAAAAACCTAACCCAAACCAGCTTTATTGGGAAGTTCAGGTGCCGAGCGATAGACCTCCCCTCTAGAAGGGCGGTTGACCGGCGGTTGACACCCCTTCTAGTGAGGTGGTCAACCTTTTGGTCTTTGAATTGCCCAATAAACATATGTGGGGCTGTAGATATTTGATATATATAACGCTACTTGATTTCGCTTATTTCTTTCCTTATAAATATTATTCTTTTCCTTTATCCTTATCTCTTCATTTTAAATTCAAATTTATCTAAGAGAATATTATCCTTATTTAATTTATTTATCTCTTTGATATATATATATATATATTATTAATTTAACTATATATATATATATATATACATATATATATATACATGCGTTCACCGTTTGATTTCTTTTAACTGTAATTTCTTCATACGATCAGCGTTTTCAACATATTATATATGAAAACGGATCAGAATTTCACTACGAACCCAAATAAAATATTTTCATAGCCAAATTCTTAATGCTGCAAAATTTCATTTTTCAGCCTATTTATATTTTATTATTTAATTGCTCATTTCCATTAATTATTTATATTTATATTTATATTTTTATTTTTAGGTATATTTTACAGGGTGTTATAGGTCGACCCAAGGATCAACCCGTAGTTTTGTATGGTCAACCTTAAGGCCGATCTCAGTAGAAGTTTAGGTCGAAATTGGTCTGATTAAATGAGCATGTGTTTTCCTGTGTGTTTTAATTTTTGCCATGATGGTTTTTTGATTGAACTGCAACCTATTTTGATGATTTCTAAAGCTATGTTTCGAGTGTTTTTCTACGGGCTTGATCCTACAATAGGAAAGCCAATATTGTCATAGGTCTATACCTCAGATTTACAAGTTTTCTCGTAAGCTTTTGTGTGTTGATTTCATGAGATTTTTATGATTTTGCCAACATGGTGCACATGTTTTATAAATCGTTTTAGAAATGATTTTAGTATAAAACTATTGTTTTAAAATACATGTTTTATAAGATTATTTTATAAAATTATCATTATTTCAAAGCTATTAAATACATGAATACTTCTATTATAAAAAGATTTTATAAGAAATGATTTTAAAATAGATTTAAAAAATCATTTTAAACTCTTTTTCCTAAAGTAAACTATTTTCTACATAAATACTACACGTTTTTGCAATCTTCGAGAGAACAGAAACTGATTTAAATGACATAATTAACCACGTGGCATGAGACATGTAGGTATACTGTATCAGTTAATTCTAGACTTATTCAAATAAAGCTATTTATATGTGGAATTGGATGTCTTATAGAAAATCGATAAGTGAGAATGTATGACATGGGACATATCACTATCACTATGTGGGTTACTACTTGGAAGTTAGTGACACATATGAGAAACTGTATAGGACCTTCGTGTTTGATGTATTGCCAGTACTAGACCATGAAAGCCATTTATGTTAGAACTGAGAGTCTGTCTTATGTTAGACCTAATTGTCTATCTTATGTAAACATGAGAGATGACTTGTGTGTGAAGACTGTGTGGGGCACCAAAACTATGTGAGTACTATTAGTAGCTTCAGCCGCTTGTATGGAGCATGTGCATGCATAGCTAAGTCTCGCATTTTTGGACCCAAACTGTGTGGTACAATGTTTTCTAACTCCCCAAGCTATGTGGTAAGATGACTATATGGTGCGATGTTTTTAGATTTCATCATTGCTAATGCCTACAGTCCGTGATTTCTAAGTGTTTTCACCATTGTTGTTTATGTTGATTTTTTTACATAGCCTTACAGCTATTATACTAATTATATACAGTGATTACATTTATGTTGCTTTGAACTCTTAAACGAGTTCAATACGATGATGTTGTGTTGGTTTTCATCTTATTATTTCTATGTGTTTTAGGATTTTAATCATATAGCTTAGCCTTAAAAATAAAACAACATGTTGATGATGAAAACTTTTATTCTTGTTGTCTTTGCCTATTACATGAGACTATAATATATTGATTTAGATATAGTTTTCTCATATACCACATAGTGATTCGATACATTATGGTATGATAATACTAAGAAAGCCACATTATGGTATGATAACCTCAACATGGTACCCTAATAGCAAATCATATACTTCACACTCGAACACATATTGAACTCGATCTACAAATCTTCAAAGAGCAAGTGATAAAAGAAAAGTTAACATCAATCGTGTACCAAGCGTATATCAAAAAGTATATGTTCTTACTAAAACACTATCTACAGCAAATTTTAATTGATTCAAAGAGGAGTTATGCATCAGTGAATCAATTTCAGATTAAAATCATACCAGATCAGCAACTTTAGATGAGAATCATGCCAGATCAGAGGAGCGCACATCAAATCAGCAGAGATATGAAGGACTTACGACAAGATGAAGAAATCATCTCTTTAGAACCGACTTAAAACCGAATAGATAGTTCAGATCTGACTTTTCTCTTCAAAATACTTTGAAATCGAAACTTAACCTTTTTGATCTCACCTCATTAGTTAGCAATTAAAGCCAGATCAATTAAAAGTTTACTTTAATCTCTCAAAGATTGATATGGTTAAGAGATCTAAAGAAAAATAACTTAACAGTTTCAGAGATTTGAAGAAATTAAAGAAGTATCGCTTGAGGGAGAGAAATAAGAAATATAGTACTGTGAACCGATAGTTTTATTTCTTATGTAATGATATGCTGGTAAAATACTCGATATTCATAATAGCCAATAAGCCCATATTTATTATTTGTGGTTATATAAACTATGTGATTCATATACAAAAGCTATATATCAACAATACAATCACTTTCCTCTGTTTGTTCACAAAATACAATTTCTGAATATTTTCACATACAGAAACAGGTCAAATCATTAATATCTGAAAAATCCAATGTATCCAAAGCACATTAAGTGATAATAAACCTAGTTCGACAAATGATGTGCTTAACGTGATTTTTTTATTTAGTGTATCATCTTGTGGATGTCACATAATGTACATATAATGGATAGGGATATCTAAAACATGGACATTGTACTTACGATGCAGTACACCTTTATATTGTTGGTAGAGTGATATATTATTGGTATTATTTGCTATTTTTTTGGATGTAAGGATGGGTTAGATATGTGATGACCGCCCACACCCCCTGCACTTAAGAAGAAGAAGAATGCGCTGAAAGATGTGTCAGGCAGCTATGGACAATCATCATAGGTAAACAACATCGGAACCTGTCGTAACTCACATCACATGGATAAAATATAACAGAACATATACAACAGGTAGTAATAGTGAAGCAGAAAACACTAGACTTTCATGACAACTAGAAAGTAATATCCATACACTTGGAAATAGTGTTTATACAGATTGCCTCACTACATCACTCAGAGAATAACAAACAGCGGAAACAAATACTAGATAGTAGTAAAGATAGTACGCCAGCCTCCTGCTCTCCTCCGAACAGCTACATCGTCCTCACTAAGCAATCACCTATCACCTGCTACCTAGTCTGCCCATCCACAACTGGATGAACAGCCCAAGGCAATAAGAGGGAAACATAAAACCTTGAGTCAGACAATAGTCTTAGTGAGTGATAAAACAGCTAACAAACATCATCAATAAAGTATATGAGAATAGTTAGATTAACAAACCAATCTACCAAACACCTGAGAAGAACTCAAACCCGCCTTCCCCACATCGGACAATGATAGCCTTTACAATATCATTTCAACCATACATCCATGGAAATCAGAACACCCATTCAATCATGGCAAAGCACTTATGACATCCAAATTATATATCTTATGTAAACCATCCTAATCGAATTCAACATCCCTCAAGCACAAGCCCTAGAGGCCTAAACCAATATCAGACAAATACCCAAGGAACATCTCCTTCGACGTTGGACAATCTACATGAGACGGTACAAACAGAGCATCCAATTAATCTAACATCCATGACTGACTCTGGCTATCACCGCCAATCCTGCTTTGAAACCATCGTTAATAGTATGACTGCCGACCTTGCCATATGTTAAGGGCTAATGGTAACCCCAGTTCTAGCATAAACTCCATACGCCTTTCAACGATACGTATGTATATCCAACCTTGACAACTAGGCCTCTCAACGATACCTAAGGTACTCGACCTATAACCGGTCTTTTGGGTGCCCCTATCGTACCCCTGCTTTGAGCCTGCTAGAACTTACGACAACGATAATCTCTCGGCCTTCGCATCTCTAGTCATCTAACCTTAACGACCTTTCATAGCTCAAACAACCTTCTTAAGCAACCATTTTCCACCAACTCACGACCTTTGAGTTGTCACCTCATTTGTTGTTCTACACCGATCAGCGAACACCTTTCAACACTTCGAACCTTCCTACTTGAACTCTCGTCGAAGCCATTCTCATCATTGAACCAAACAATATCAATATAAGGTTCAATATAACCCATATCATTCATACACATCGGCTAAGGAAACAAACCTCAACACTTAAGCCATCAACCACAACATTTTAGAAGCGCTGTCAAAACCTTTCAAACTCGACCGATCGACCTTGCTATTACGACCGACTGACCCAACTTGAAGACTTGACCGACCGGCCACTTAAGACCGACCCACCTCCACTTCATCATTTCCAACTTTCTGACCGGTTGGTCCTTCCACCAAGACTGACCCAAAAACCCTTGCCTTGGCACTATGACCGACCAAGTTGCTTGGATAGCAACCGACCCACCTCTCTCACTTGGGACCGACCCGATCACTCTAAACAGAATAGGATGAAATCGACCGACCCACCATGTACTCCACCATATGCTACGTTGTACGACATTGTGCTACGACCGACCAGGGAAAAGACCGACCCGACCACTTCAGACCGACCGACCCACCCTCTGACTTGCTCCCAAAGATAGAATCTTCCGTCCAACCAGGAGAGGACTGACCGACCACCTTGCTCCAGACCGACCGACCAGCTTTTCCTGCACATTCCAATTCGAGCCCAATCTCGACCAAAACTTAGCCAATCCATTAAATCGATGAAATATACTCGTCTAATTCATCCAATACCATCATAAGCATGTCATGGAATCACTAACAACATGAATATGATGATTCTCACCAGAACTATGCAAATTACTCCAAAATCATGATAAATGAATGTATGAACAAAATTATAGATCTAACTTGCATAATTATATGGAATAGCATAGAAATTACTGGTTTAAAGTTAATAAATTGGATCCTATGGTGATTCATATGAAAATGGACTTACCAAGGTGTAGATCTAAGGTAAAACACTTGAATTCGATGAAAAGTGTGATCAAACATTCATATACTCCATTGAATCCATGTGAGAGATGCAAATCACTCACCGATTCTCCCAAACAAGCTAAAATCAATGCAATAAGATTTCAGACAGCAAGCACTTCGAACTAAACCCCTTGATCCGATGAATTCTCACTTCAAATGATGTTGATCTTGCCTCCAACGGTGTAGATCTTCGATTTTCTTCCTTAGATTTTGATTTTAATGGTGGAAAGTTGTTAAAGGAAGGAGGAACACAAGGCCACCAATGAGAGAATGGAGAAACTAAACCATTTCCCATATCCCACACCCCCTATTTATAGCTTCCACCAGCCCACTAATGGGCCTTCCCAAATCAGCCCATTGTGGTTCTCAAAACCTGAACAGCCAACTGAAAAACCTTAAACAACAATTTCTCCCAAACCGTTGAGCCAAATCTTTAATGTAACCATTCTACGAAAAGGCAAACACCATTTCCTTTCCAATGGCATAGGTTTGAACATCTGATTCAACCTGAGTCAAAAGTTATGCCCTGTACAAGATTGACAGGGGCAAAATGGTCATAAACAAAATTGGTAAAAATTATGGACATGTCTCATGTCCCCATAAGCAACATATTAAATTATGAGAATGATCCAACCCTCAGGGAATAAAATAAAAATATTTTATGATCTTTCGATACGTAACAAAAATGCGGGCTGTTACAAGATATGATTTATCACTCATACATAACCATTTTCTGACGCATGATTTTACATTTTACATATTATTACCTTGATTTCTCTTAAATGAATAGAACATATAACATGTGTAAGTAGCACATGAAACATGCAGATGAACTAGAAAGGAGCAAAACTTTTTCATACTTCTATTTTGGGCTTTTATAGCACATTCTGTCATGTGACATATGAAGCCTTAATGGTGGTTGGACAACTATTATTAGAAATAGTTTATTTAATAGTTTTTTTGCAAGGCTGACCAGTTTCAAAGTGATCTGTAACATTTATTATTATAACAAATAATAATTACAAATATTACAGGAGATTGATAGATTATCAATCTACTACTATCAGTTTTTAAGGTGGATCGTCCACTACATACGGTTTTTATAGTGGATCGACCACTTTAACTCTACAAGCCTATAACATTGAAGCTAGAGAAAAAGGTCTAGACTACAAAATTTCACTCCACCCAAGGAGTAATAATCACACAACGAACCCACACAGGGATTCAAATATAAAAACAGATTACATGGAGATTGATTTTCATAAAGTACTGATAGATCTAAAAAAAACTAGGTACAAAATACAAATTTCATTGAGCCACACAAAGAACTTCAACAAAATTGCAAGCTAGACATACAAATACACCGAGCTAGCACTAAACATATCAAAGCAGAGCTATATGACAAAACAAAATTCCTCGGGATGTCTTTATAGAAGAGCAGGCTTCATCAGAAGTGGCCAAAGCGAAGACAAAATGACATGAAAAAAATAGAAGATCTTGCTTTCTTTAATAGTTATATAAACTTTATCACAGTTTTATATAACTGTGTGAATTTATGTACTCTAATATTGTGGTACGCTTAGTTGTTATCGTCTTTTCTGTTTTATATTTGTAATGATTATTCTAGTTTACTCAATGTGATGTGAGGTATAAGATATGTTCCACGATTGTCTGATGTTTCATTTCTCTTCTCTTCCACCTTTTTCTCTCATCTTCCCCTTATTTATTTTTATTTTTCTTTCTCTAGCCATCGTCCAATCAGATTCCCCAGCGGTGCACGATTAGGTTATGTATAGAAGATGTAGAGCATCAACACATTCTTCCTCTTTTGGCAAGTATTCATCATATCTCAAAGCCTTAAATAACAAATTAGTGGAAATCAAAAGCCTGGAACACAAGTCTTGAGGAATTAATAAAGTTTAAGGTGGTTATTGATTGATTGAATGAATTCGAAATTCATTTGTTTGGCCTTTTCTATTTCACAATTCTTCGGGTTTTTGATCGGATGAGGATATTAAATGAAAGGAAGCAGATATATATTTTACTTTAGAGATTTAGATACGAAAAATGGTTGTTCGGTTAGGGGTTCGAGAATAACACCAATCAAACATACACATTTCAAAACTTCTTCAATTAAAATGGTTCTTAAATTAACATCAATCTTTAAGAAGTATAAATTTTACTAAACAAGGAGTTCTCTACAAATGACTTGGGTGAGTTACACTAGTTTTTTAGGAATTAAGGTTAAATGAATTTCAGATTCAACAATTATGTTAAGTCAAAAGAAGTACATCTTTAAAATTCTAATGAAGACATAAATAGATCAAGAAAATAGTTTACCCACACCCATGATTGTCAATCTACACCAATCAAAATTCAAGGAGAACCAATTAAGAATGCAAATCATTTAGAAGCATAGTTGGTGCCCTTCAATATGCAACAATTACAGGATCATAGATCACCTACAATGTGAATAAAGTTAGCCAGTTTATGAAAAATATTTTAGACCAGTACTGGAAGGTTGTAAAGAGGATTTTGAGATACTTAAAAGGAATTTTAAACTATGGTTTAACTTTAAAATTCTGAACTAATATTAGTTTATTTGATTTTGAAGATGCTATCTGAGTATGTTACCTTGATGCTAGAAGGTCAACAAGTGGAGACTAGAAATTTCTAGCTTAAAATCCTATCTCATGGCGTTCAAAAAAACATTTGACTATCTCATGATCGAGCACAAAAGCTAAATTCGAGAGTGTGGCAATTACAACTGTAGAGATAATGTGAATCGAATCTAGTGAGCGAACTAAATATCAACACTAAGAAAGCCACATTATGGTGTTATAACCTCAGCATAGTATCCCTAATAGAAAATCCTATGCTTCGCTCTCGAACTAAACACATTGAACTCGTTTTGTACGTCATCAGAGAGCGTGGATAAAAGGAAAAATTAACATTAATCATGTACCAAGAACATATCAAGAATTATATATTCTTACTAAAGCACTATTTACAGCAAATTTCAATTGATTCAAAGAGAATTTATGCTTCAGTGATTTAATTTCAAATTAAATTCATACTCAGCAACTTCAGAGCAGAATCATACTAGATTAAAGGAGCGCACATCAATTCAGAAGAGGTCCGAAGGAATTACGACAAGCAAAAGAAATCGTCCCTTCAGAGTTGACATAAAACTGAATAGGAAGTTCAGGTCTGACTTTCCTTCTCAAGACGTCTTTGAAATCAAAACTCAACCTTTCAGATCTCACCTCGTTACTCAACAATTATAGATGGATCAACTAAAAGCTTACTCTAGTCCCTCAAAGATTGATATGGTGAAGAGATCTTATTAACACCAAAAATGGGCTAACACCCGATGTATTGTGAAAACACCTCTTAATTGCAGAAAAAGAAGATTAAAAGTAGTAATCAACAGAAAAGCAAAGCAAACAGTAAAGTTTATAGTGGTTCAGCCGCTGATTAGGCCTATATCCACTTTGAATATGCATTTCATTGATTTCTCCATATCGAATTACAATATTGATATTCAATTACAACGATTCTCAATGATTTACAATCAATTTTCTAAATCCACAGTAGAAACACACTTGAATTCCATAAATAACAATGATTAGCGGACATGATCTCGATAATCGAGCTCGGTTGTAACAACCCGTATTTTAATAACATGTTATAACCATAAATCAAGGCGGAATTAATTTTTAAAATAAGAATCAAGGGCAACGGGTTACGCCATTACGTTCATCTCGAAATTCTTCTTGGAAACGAGTCCGAGTTTTCGAAAATCGGAGTTCGTATGACCAAGTTATAACCTTTCAAAGTTTCAGAAATTTCAAGTTCAAAAACAGCTCAGAATTCGAATTCAAACCCCAAAATGGACTGGGCGGGAATTTTCCCGCCCAGGACCAGGTCGACCTGGGGGTCGACCATAGAGTCGACCTGCCCAGGACCAGGTCGACCATAGAGTCGACCTGGGTGTCGACCTGGTTGTCGACCCATTTTTGAGTCAGAATTCACTCCGATGTTTCTAGTCCGATTTCTGTCTAGATTCGTTGGCCTGACCCTATACAAACAGCCCCTAACACAAGTCTCTCTACACAAAATTCTCTTTGACCTTATGTTGCTCAAATTCTGGTTGAAAAGTTAGAGAAGGGGACTACTTCTTCTACGTCAAAACTACGTTGAGAGATTTGCTGATTTGGGATTTCTGTTAGGACTCGACTAAGCATATAAAGATTCAACATCGACTTTCTTTTTCTAATTCTCGAACCACGATCTGTAAGCCCCAGTTACTTTTAGATTTAAACTGTAAACGTAATATCAATATGTTGTAAAATGAAAATGGACCTGTGTATGATGACTGTTTCACATCCATTCTTGTTCATCTTGGATCTTGACTTTTGGTATATTACTATGACATTGATTTGGGGCCTATTCATGTTGTAAATCAAAAAGAAAACCCCCTCATATTATCATGCCTGCAATGTTGAACCTGTTATTAGTCACAAGTTTATGACTATCACCTTATGTCAACCGTTACCATGACCATCACCTTATGTCAACTGTTATCATGACTAGTACCTTATTTTGCTAGATTTGGAATCTTAATGTTTGAGGCCGATATTCCATATGCCAGTAATGTTGTAATCATTTATCTCAAGTTATACCATGTTATGCCAGTAATCACTTTTGTCACCTTATACCCACCCCTTTTATGTTATTCCCTAAATTAAATTTGCTTGTATCGATTCAAGTTTACGTGCGAGGGGAATACGATTTGGGTAGATTAGGTAAAACATGAATTGGCTTTGAACTTGAACATGAACGTTGTTATAACTTGAATCTGAATATGGACATGAAACTTACCTTGAAACTTGTCGCTAACTTGACATGGAAACTTGAACATGGACATGACACTTAGATAAACTTGAAAATGGCCAACTTGAGGTTGGGTTGAGTTTGCAGTGTAAATCTGCCTGGAACCGCCCGGCGAATCCAGTAACTGCAAACAATAGGATCCAATGTGGGTAGTTGGTCATATCGCACTTAAAACCCGAGGTTAGACTATGTTGTGGTATAAATCTGCCCGGAACCGCTCGGCGAATCCAGTGACCACAACAACTAGTCTAATGTGAGAGGTTGGGGTGCATTAATTTATTTAATGCCACGGGATAGGGTTAAGTCCTGAACCACTTGAATATACTTAACCTACTTGATACATGATTGGATAGGGTTAAGTCACGATGAAAGACAACACTTAACCCATTAGAAACCCTAGTTACGCGGTCCTTTTCAGCAATAACCCACTTAGATGTATCACGATACCCTGGGACTAGGCAGGGTGGGGCACGATTAATGGGCTGATTGTAAGCGACCAGAACGACGACTGAGTTGGTGCGCCATTGTAGGTTCAGGCGGACTATGGTCGTGCACGTAGTCCGGAGTTGAAAAAGCAAACATTGGGCACCCGTAGGTTTACATTGTGCGTGCTTGATTCGTGTCGGTGGTTGGCACCCTAGGACTTGATACACCCTATGGTGGACCTAGCACATGTGACTACATTCATGATAGGGCCGTATGACACAAACACATGACGAGCTAGAACTTGTAGGGAGCCGATCGGTTAGTGAATCGTTCCGTAGGACCTCGGGTTGGGTCATTTCATGATATTGGGCCAAGGGATCATTTCATGGTTAATACTTGACATGGGTTAGGATACTGGTACAATTGGTGCAGCGAACCTTGAACATGCGATGTTATACTTGAGTTATCTCGTTATCTTAGTTTATCATGCCAGACTTATCAACATCCTTATGTTTATTTTCAGTTTATACCTGTCTTGTTACCTTTACTAGTTTTATACTGAAAGTCACTAGGACTTACCAGTCTTTATGACTGACCGGTTTTCTTTCGCCTCCTTTTCTTTCGTCCTCCCCCCAGGTTCTCAGGGAGTAAACTCTAGCACTTAGCTTGGATATCTCTTGCTTTCTGTTCAGCTAATGTACGGTTTAGTCTTGAGCTATACTATGGCTTCTTTTCTGCTCTCTTTGGGGAATAAATTACTTTTGCTATTTCAAGTTTATGCTTCTTTATTTAGAACTTGTTGTAGTGGAATAATGACAGTTGGTATCTTGGATGTAAGAGGTTTGACTCTATTTTGAAATAATGAAAGTTGGTTTTTGATTCTTCTGTTGTTTTAAATTTATGTTCTGTCTTGTGATATCTCTGTGTTTGTTTACCTAGATAGCGCTCCTCCAAAATTAGTGCATTCCCTTTGTGAGTGACACTAGCGGAGGTGGGGTGTTACACTTGGTATCAGAGCAGAAGGTTACCAGACTGGGCAAAAGTTTTAAAAACCTTCTGAAACTATTTTCAAAACCAGTTATAAAGAAGCATTTTTCGAGAAAAGTTTTATTTTTTTTAAAAAGTCTATTCCCCAAAAGCCATTAGCACTTTCCCTTTTTTTCCTCGTTTGAACCTTTTTCTTTTCGTTTTTCAGCATGTCTGACCATAACCTTCCTGAGGGAGTACCCGTACCTGGATGGTTCCGAAGGTACTTAGAAGCTAGGGCCAACGGCGTAGGCCCGGCAGACATCCCTCCTCCTCCTCCCCTAGTGGCCGTGGTTCCTCCTCCTCTTGGTACCGCCTTTGCCAAAATATGCAAAGACTTTAAAGCAATGGGCGGCAAGAACTTCGTTGAAACTGAAACCTTCATTGAGGCACGAAACTGGCTAAAGGAGACCAAAGACTTGTTTGTTATTTTCGATGTGGAGGATCATAGGAAGTTCAGTTGGCACCATGGTTGTTGAAAGAGGAAGCTGCATTTTGGTGGGAAGTCACCAACGCTACCAGGCCAGTTGAGACTTGGACAGACTTTAGAGAGAGGTTTGGGCTGAAATTCTTATCGTCAGCAAAAGAGAACCTTCAGGTGGAGAGGTTCCTGGCACTCAAGCAAGGGGACATGTCTGTTAGGGAGTACGTGAATATGTTTAATCAGCTTGCTCGGTTTGGTTTGGACTTGGTTAACACGGCTCAGAAAAAGGCTCTACGCTTTGCTCGAGGATTGAGCGAGCCACTACACAGTTTGGCCATGACTCATGTACCCATGGGGGAGACCTTTGAAAGCTTGGTGGATATGGCCCTACTTCATGAGGAAGGCAAGAGTGACAAGAAGGAGGTTAAGCCTAATGAGACTCAGAACAAGAAGGTTGACTTCAAGAAGGGAGGCAACAAGAATACCAAGAACAACAACAATAATAGCAAACCACGTGAGACAAGGAAGTGCTACTTTTGTGGCATTACGGGACATCTAGCTAAAGACTGTAGAAGGAAGAAGAGGAAGTTGGGTGAATGCTTTCATTGTGGAGACACTGGACACATCAGCAAAGATTGCCCTAAGAAGCAAGGGCAGGGGCAAGGGTAGGCCCAGCGAGCAGGACCTTCTGGAGGGCAGTTGCATGCTCTCGACACCACTCCAGCACTTGACCGAGGTTGTAATATTTCCGTAGAAAGCCTAGTTTACATTTCTGAATTTCCTGTTCGAACCTTATTAGACTCTGGCGCATCGCATACTTTTATTTCTTTTGATGTTGTTAAAAATCTGCACCTAAGTACTAGTCTAGTTGAGGATCCCGTTATAGTTTCAAATCCAATTGGGGGCTCCGCTCATTTATCTATGATGTATGTGGATTTGAGGATTTCTATCTTAAGCGTAGAATTCACGTGTAATGCTTATGTTCTCTAATTTATGGGATACAGTTTGATTCTAGGCATGGATTGGCTGTCCAATTATGGAGCCATTCTTGATTGTGAACGAAGGGTAGTGAGGCTCATGACTTGCCTTGGTAATACCCTTGAAATTTCCTGTAATCCTAAGGTTCCAGTCATGTTGTGTTATTTAGAATCTCCTGACTCGTCCATCGACAATTTGCAATCTGTAAGAGTGGTTCGAGAATATCCAGATGTCTTTGATGAGGTGAAGGGGTTACCCCCTAAACGCGAGATAGACTTCCGAATTTATCTTGTTGATAATGCCAAGCCAGTTTCATTGCCCATTAGGCACATGGCCCCGCGAGAAAGAAGAGAGCTCAGTAAACAAGTTAAGGAGTTGCTTGAGAAAAATTTCATAAGGCGAAGCATTTCTGAATGGGGTGCTCCGGTGGTTTTCGCTACTAAGGCAGATGGGTTGCTTCGTCTGTGCGTCGATTATCGTGAGTTAAACAAGCTGACAAAGAAAAATAGACACCCACTACTAAGAATCGACGATTTGTTTGACCAGCTTATGAGAGCATCTGTTTCCTCTCAACTCGATCTAGCCAAAGGGTTCCATCAGCTTAGAGTGGCTGAGGATAGCATTGAAAAAACTGCGTTTAGGACTCCAGATGGGTTCTTCGAATGGCTCGTCATGCCGTTTGGGTTAACGAATGCACCCGCGTACTTTGTGGATTTGATGAGTAGGGTGTTACGGGAGTTCCTCAACAAGTTTGTGGTGGTATTCGTGGATGATATTTTGATCTTCTCAAAAGATGAAGAAGAGCATGCTAGGCATCTCAAGGAAGTCATGGATACACTTAGAGCACACCAGTTAAAGGCCTAGTTCTCCAAATGCCATTTTTGGAGGAAGGAAGTTTGGTTTCTTGGACATGTAGTTTCTAAGCAAGGCATAGCCGTGGACCCCGCAAAGGTAGTTGCAGTGCAAGACTGGAAAATTCCTAAGAACGCAACGGAGGTGAGAAGCTTTCTCGGTTTGGCGGGCTATTATAGGAAGTTCATTAAGGACTTCGCTAAGATTTCAGCCCTTCTTACTAAGTTAACAAAGAAAAACCTAGCGTTTGCATAGGACATAGAATGTGAGATTGCTTTTCAGAGACTCAAGAGAGCCCTCACCATAGCTCCAGTTTTGGCATTACCCGACGGAGGTAAGATGTTTACAGTGTACACAGATGCGTGTGGCACGGGATTAGGCGCTGTCCTAATGCAAGAAGGGAAAGTGATATGCTATGGGGGTAGACAACTTAAAGTTCATGAGAAGAACTATAAATTTCATGAGAAGAACTATCCTACACATGACTTGGAGTTAGCGGCGATCGTTTTTGCACTTAAATCTTGGCGCCATTATCTCCTAGGGGAGAGGTTCGAGCTGTATACCGACCACAAATCTCTTAAGTACCTCACCTCGCAGAAAGATTTGAATCTGAGACAACAACGGTGGATGGAATTCCTGGCATCGTATGACTTTGATATAGCTTATACCTCTGGCAAGGGTAACGTGGTGGTAGATGCGCTAAGTAGGAAAAGGTTGACCATGAGTCCCTTGTTTTTTGAAAGGAAAACCTTGAGTTTATAGCAACCTTTGATTTTACACCTGCTGTTGAGTCATTCGCTGCTACGCTAGCATCTCTTGAGTTAAGACCTACACTTCTAGATCAAGTAGGACTTCACAGAAGGAAGACCCATAGATAGTCAAAATCATGGACAAGCTGATTAGGGGTGAGACGTCAAGTCACCTCTGTAGGTATGCCATAGATGACAAGGGATGGCTAAAGCGTGATGGAAGGCTATGTGTCCCACAAGTGGGAGATTTAGTAAGGAAAGTCCTCGAGGAGGTGCATCAATCAAAGATGACCATACGTCCCGAAGGGGATAAGATGTACAGGGATATGAAATACATTTTCTTTTGGGCTGGAATGAAATGGACGTGGCAGAGTTCGTTTCGAAGTGCATGGTGTGCCAATAAGTAAACGCCGAGTCGAAGAAGCCCTGAGGGCTATTACACCCTTTGGAGGTTCCACAATGGAAATGGGAAAGATTCTCGATGGATTTCGTGGATGGACTGCCTAGGTCAAGGAAGGGAAATACTAGCATATGGGTCATAGTTGATAGACTCACGAAAAGTGCTCACTTCATTCCGGTGAAAAGCAAGAGGACTGCATCTTGGCTAGCGTCTATTTACCTTCGAGAGATAATACGGTTGCACGGGGTTACTTCTAGTATAGTTAGTGATCGTGACCCGATTTTCACTAGCCAGTTTTGGAATAGTCTGCAAGAAGCAATGGGTACACGACTGAGTTTAAGCACGGTCTGTAACAACCCGTATTTTCAATAACCTGTTATAACTTAAATCGAGGCAGAATTTAATTTATAAATCTGAATCAAGGGAAACGGGCTATGCCATTGCGTTCGTCTCGGAAAAATACGCGAAATAGAGTCCGAGTTTTCGAAAATCGGAGTCCGTATGACCCGATTAAGGCCCAATGAAGTTTTCAGAAAATTTCAAGTTCAAAACAGATTTGAATTTCAAGTTCAAATTTCGAATTTCGGGCCTGGAAGGCTAGGCGGGAAATTTCCCGCCAAGCCAACCAAGTCGACAGGCCTGTCGACTTGGCAGTCGACTTGGTTGGACCCAAGTCGACAGCCCTGTCGACTTGGGTGTCGACTTGGTTCAGCCGGGCAGTTTTGCCTGGTGCACCATTTTGGAGTTGTGTTGAGTTTGGGGGCCAAATTCGGTTTTGAGGGCTGAGATTGGAATTAGCGTTTAATCCTAAGGCTAAAACTAATCCTAATCTCTATAAATAAGACCCTAGACCTAACCTAAATCATCATTATTCAACCCTACAACTAAACTATGGCAAAATCATTCCTCTCATGGCCTCCACTCTCTTCATAAAATTCTAAGTTTTTTCTATGAGAGATTTTCCATGCATACAAGTGTTTTCAAGCTTGTATGAGTGTCATTAGCTTGCATTCAAGTCAAGTTTCCATATTTACATCATAAAGCAAGGGTTTTGATCATTTTGGCTCAAGGGTTTTTCTATTGGAGCTTGCATTTTTGGTTTATTTGATTGCATAAGGGCTTTGTCTCAATCTATATATATTTTTGTGTCTTCATAAGCATTGTAAGCCCTTTTCTACTTTCATATTTAAACTCTAAAGTTAAATGAATGATGCAAGTTTGGTTGATCATTATGATATGCAAGTTTGCCATGATATGCAAGTTTACTATGTCATGTTATGCAAGTTTGATATGTTATGATATGCAAGTTTGCCATGTTATGTTATGCAAGTTTGCCATATTATGATATGCAAGTTGTCATGTTATGTATGCAAGTTTGGGTGGATCATTTTACTCATGTTATCATGTTATGCAAGCTTACCTTGAGTATATGAACGTAAAGCTTCAAGCTTTATGTTAAAGGTTGCATTTTGGCAACATGTAAGTTATCATATTTCTTATGATAACTTGCATGTGAGGCTAAATGCGAACTTATGGCCATTTCTACATGTCATTTATCACGATGTATCACCAATATGCTAAGTTTGGTTTTATGCATGCTTTTGAGGCCTAAAAATGTAATATGCAAGTATATGAACATATGTACATTTCATATGCCACCATGTTAAACTTGTGGCTTCAACACCTTTTGTCATCTTTATGCCAAGTTCCCTCTTTCTATCCTTTATGCGCTATTGCGATTATGTAAGCGATGGGATTGCGTTTGGGGTTGGGTAAACTTAAAAGACATGAAAACATAAGATTGGGAATTTACCTATTAAGTTAGGTCTACCCATTGGGAATTTACCTATTAAGTTAGGTCTACCCAAATGCTTGAAAACTTGTAATATGTTTTGTAAACATAATGGACATGACACTTAGAAAATATAAGTGTGACCAACTCGAGGTTGGGTTGAGTTTGTAGCGTAAAACTACCCGGAACCGACCGGCTTAACTAGTTGCTACAAACAATAGGACCCAATGTGAGAAGTTGGTCATGTTGTACCTTGAACCCGAGTGTAACACCCCGAATTTTAGTTAATACTAAAATTCACTAATTACAGGATAAATAATCTCAGACGTGGGAATTGGGGGTAACGGGCTGCGTTATTGCGTTCGTCTCGGAAAAATACGCAAAATAGAGTCCGAGTTTTCGAGAATCGGAGTCCGTATGGCCCGGTTATGGCCCAAAGAAGTTTGCAGAAAAATTAGAGCTAAAAACAGGTTTAGGAATTTAAATTTAGATTTTAAATTAGAACCAGCGGGGCCAGGCGGGAAGGTTCCCGCCCTAAGCATGTCGACAGGGCTGTCGACAGGCCTGTCGACAGGGGTGTCGACATGCCTGTCGACTTGCCTGTCGACACGGCGTGTCGAACCAGGGTGCTTGGGTGCACCAGATCTGGTTTTCTGGCTAGGGCTGGGCTTGGTTCTAGAGGTTTCCTAAATCTAACGGACCTAAATTAATCTAGGGTTAATCTAAGGGCCTAAAACACTCTCTTAATCTATAAATACACCCTAAACCTACCTTAATCCATACTAAAAATAGAAATGAAGGCCTCATGCCGCCAAATTAAATCCTAGAAGGAGTCTCCATTAATCTAAGAAGGAAGTTTCAAGCTAATCCCTCTCAAATCATTCTCTAATCATCACCATCTTCATAATTAGCAACTAATTCCTCTTCATAAGTTGGTTAATTTTGGGTTTGGTGAGTTTCTATCACTTTAACATCAATTGTTAAAGTAAGTAGATTGGGTGTAATGAGGCTTATGGTCTTAAATGCGGATTAGTGAGTTTGAATCATTTATAATGATATGTTACTCTATGTTGTTCTATGTTTATGCATACTTGATAAGTTGGTTTATGCATGCTTAATAAGTTAATTTATGCATGTTTAACAAGTTGGTTTATGCATGTTTAACAAGTTGGTTTATGCATGCTTAACAAGTGGATTTATGCATATTTAATGAGTGGAATTATGCATGTTTAACAAAGTGAGTTATGCAAGTTAAGTATATGTTTAAATGCAAGTTTAATGTGATATGCAAGTTATGCATGCTTATGCAAGTATATGGATGCTTATGCAAGTCATGTATATGTTTAAATGCAAGATTTATGTGATATGCAAGTTATGCATGCTTATGCGAGTATATGAATGCTTATGCAAGATATGTATATGCTTAAATGACATGATATGCAAGTTATGCATGTTTATGCAAGTTATGTATGCTTATGCAGGTATGTGAATGCTTATGCAAGTATGTGAATGCTTATGCAAGTTATGTGTATGCTTAAATGCATGTTTAACATGTTATGCAAGTTATGAGAATGCCTATATGCAAGTTCAACATGTTATGCAAGATATGTGTATGATAATATGCAAGCTCATATGCAACATGTTATGCAAATCATGTGTATGATAATATGCAAGTTCATATGCAACATGTTATGCAAATCATGTGTATGATAATATGCAAGTTTGGGTTAAATGTGGTTGGGTTAATATGTGTTCATATATGCAAGTTGACATCCTCTTAACCCATGACAAAGTTATATGCTAAACCCATGATATTTGTGATGGATCTTCCCCTTTATTATGTCATGAAATGAGAACGATTTACGTGGGGAACGATGGGGTTGGTAAATATGTTAATAAATGAATGATTGGGTATGATTAAGCATACCATAAAAATAAATTACCATAAGTGGGAATTTACCTATTGAGTTAGGTCTACCCCATGGGAATTTACCTATTGAGTTAGGTCTACCCATGTTATGGAAAACTTGATATTAATTAGGGATAATTAATATGGGGGTGATTAATTAGGTGTAATTAATCGACTAAGACACGAGGTTGGACTCATTTGAAGTGTAAAACTGCCCGGACCCGACCGGCTTAACCAGTTGCTACAAATGTCAGCCCAATGTGAGAGGTCTTAGCCATAAATTAAATACGTGATTAAGGTAAAGACACGAGGTTAGACTCTGTTATGACGTAAGACTGCCCGGATTCTACCGGCTTAACCAGGCGGTCATAACAGCCAGTCTAATGTGGGAGGTCTTTATGGGAGATCACGGTCTTAATTAATTAAGAAACACTTAACCATAATAGCATGTAGTGGGACGTGAGGGGTTAAGTGGGTGCCTTGGGTGGCATGTGGAAATTTAATGGTTGCCTTGGGTGGCATGTGGAATCTAGTGGGTTGCCTTGGGTGGCAATAGAAAATACGATTAGAATACTTAACCAAGAGAAACATGTAATTAAACATGATTAAAGGGTTAAGTGGGATACACTAGATATATGACAAGCTTGGGTGGGTAGCTTGTGGGGGCCCATTTCAACCAATATCCCAAACGTATCTTTGTGGGCTCTACCCATGTCGAGTGACGGGACACGCATATTGGGCTTGATTATAAGAGGCCAAAACGGGTTAGCGGTGGCAACGCAAGTCCAACGGGTTTCATATGCGTGTGTGGGCCCGGGCTGGTAGATAAGCCGTTGTTGCATCGTGTAGATATAAAGCCGTGCACCGTTAGTATTGGGTAGCCACTTTAGGGGAGTGATACACCCCACTGTGGGACCAGCACGGGTATCTACGGTAGGGAGCCGATCACTTGGGGAGTAGTGGGTACATCTAATGAAGATAGGGGCAGACGGCACCTATGTAGGGGTACACGAAACTACTGGGTAAGAATTACTGAGTACACCTAGTGGAGATAGGGGCAGACGACACCTATGTAGTGGGCTAGGAGTACACGAAATTACTGGGGAAATTTTCTAAGTCCTTGGAAGGGATCAACCTTTAAGTAGGAATGACTGGTGTGGTGCAGTTAGTAATTATCCTTGGGTGGGTAGATGCGTCCTGACGGTTATCTTAGTTTATCCTAAGTCTACCAAGCTGCTTAGTGTAGCCATTCATCCCTAGATATTACCGTAGGTCAAGTTTATGTCTTCTCTGGTTACTTTAATGATTGTATTGTTAAAGTTATAGGACTCACTCAGACTTATGTCTGACCCCGTTGTTTTTATCTTTTTCGCAACCCTCAGGTCCTACGGTGGATCCTAGCGGTAGTAGAGCTTGATCGGATTGCTGTTCCAGTCTTTGGGAGCTTGGGTAGATGTAAAGCTCCAGTTATCCAGTTATCATTTCTTTTGTCATGGCTATTGTATGAGAGAGTGGGATTATGTACTTCTTTATTTTGACGGATATTGTACTTGACTTTTATCATGGTTTTATGATGTAACCAGACATGTTTATTTCCGCTGTTATGAGATGATGTTTTAAATTTCAAGTACTATTTATATCTGTCTTGGTGTAATTTTTCTGTTCTATATTCACTAAAATACTCCACCGATGCTATGGCATTCCCTTAGTGAGTGACCATAGCGGGCGTGGGGTGTTACACCGAGGTTAGACCAAGTTGTGGTGTAAAGCTACCCGGAACCGACCGGCTTAACTAGTAACCGCAACAAAGTCTAATGTGAGAGGTTAAGGCACATTAATTAATTAATGCCTCATGATTAGGGTTAAGTCATGGTCCACTTAATACTTAACCAATTTGGACTTGGTGGATTAATCGGGGTTAAGTCGTGAACCCATCGTTACACTTAACTAAGTTAATCCATGATTAGTAAAAGGGTTAAACCGTACTTAACCCACTAGAAAATCCTAGCAAAGAGGGTCCACTCCAGCAGTAATCCCAAGTTTGTATCATCATGACCCTAGGGACTAGGCTAGGGTGGGGGCACGATTACTGGACTGGTATAAGCGACCAAAAACGACGGCCGGGTGGTACGCCGATGTAGTTCCGTACGGACTATGGTCGTGCACGTAGTCCGTATTTGGAGAAGTCACCCATGGGTACCAGTAGATCGAGGCTGTGCACTCATGTTTATGGTGTCCAGGGGTTGACACCCTAGGGCTTGATACACCCGAAGGGTGGACCCAGCACAGTTCGACTACAATCATGTTTAGGCCGTATTGACACCAACACGTGACGAGTTAGGCTTATAGGGAGCCGATCGACTAGACCATTTGGTTGGACCTCGTATTAGGGTCACTTCATGTTATTGGACCTCGTATTAGGGTCACTTCATGTTATTGGACCTCGTATTAGGGTCACTTCATGTTATTGGGCCAAAGCTTGGGCCAAGGGATCAATACTTGTTTATTCAAGTCATGTTAGCTTGCTAGTACACCTGTGGTGCAAAAACCTTAAACCTGATTATGCGATGACACCTTTATCTACCTTGTTAGTTAATCATCATGCTAGTATGTTGTTATCCTTATGTTCATCCCTGCTTCTCATGCCAGTTAACTTTATCAGTTTACATTGATTGTAGTAGGGCTTACTCAGTCTTTTTGACTGACCTGTTTTTCTTTCACCTCTTTTCTTCCGTTTCCACCCCCCCTCCCCCAGGTTCTCAGGGTGGGAATATTGGAGCTTAGCTTGGACTTCTGATCGCTTGCTTGTGGGATTTTAGCTCATGTACGGTCTTGACATGAAGCTAGCTATGGTTATCACTTATTTTGGGGATAGTACTTATGTATTTCAGTTTTTCAGTGATGTTGTTTTTATCTAGACTTGTGTATTTGGAAAGTTGACATTATGTTGTACCAGACTTGTTTTGAAATAGTTTGAAATCTTCCGCTGTTCTACTTATCTTATTTACTCTGTTTACATATATACATATGTTCTTGTTCTGCCTTGATATATCATTATGCATGTTTACCCGGTACAAACGCCCCTCCAAAGTCAGAGTGCTTGCAAGAGCCACCCTGGCGGAGGTGGGGTGTTACATTTGGTATCCGAGCATATGGTTTACGAGAAGGAACAAAAAGCTTTTTAAAACTTTTGGAAAACTAGTTTCAAAACCAAGTATAAAGTATTTTCCAAAGAAAAGTCTAGTTTATTTTAAAGGCTATTCCCCAAAAAGCCATTAGCAAAATTCCTTCGTTTTTCTCCATTCTGAATCTATCTTTTTCTTCGTTTTCAGTATGGCCGATAACTTTGCTATTCCGGAGGGAGTACACGTACCTGTTTGGTATAGGATACTTTTGGAGGCTAGGGCGACCGAAGCCGGCCCCGCAGATGTTCCTCCTCCTCCGGTAGTTAATGTTCCTCCTCCTCCTGTCGCTGATGTTCCTCCTCCTCCTGTCGCTGAGTTTCCTCTTCCTCCTCCCCCTCAGCATCCTCAAGCTGACTTCGCAAAGACTTGCAAAGATTTCAAAGCAATGGGTGGCAAGAACTTTCAAGGCACTGAGACTTTTGTAGAGGCCAGAAATTGGTTGAAAGAGACCGAGGATTTATTTGCTATCTTTGGGTTAGACGATCAGAGGAAGATCTTGTTGGCGGTTTGGCTTATGAAGGATGAAGCCGCTTATTGGTGGGAAGTCACCAATGGTACTAGGCCTGTTGAGACTTGGGCCGATTTCAGGGCAAGGTTCGTGCTTAAGTTTCTATCTTCTGCTGAGGAGAATCTGCAAATGGAGAAGTTCATAGCTTTGAAACAAGGAGATATGTCTGTCAAAGAATATGTGAACAAGTTCAATCAGTTAGCTCGTTTTGGCTTGGATATGGTGAGTACTCCTCAGAAGAAGGCTCTTCGTTTTGCTAGAGGATTGAATGAGCCATTGCAGGGATTGGCTATGTCACATATTCCCCATGGGGCCACGTTTGAGAGCTTGGTTGATATGGCGTTACTTCAGGGAGATGTCAAGAAAGAGATCAAGATGAATGATACTAAAGCCAAGAAGACTGATTCCCAGTGGAAAGGAAATCAGGGTAATCCAAGTGGTCAGAGCAATCAGAACAAGAACAAGAGTCAAGGCAACAAGGGGAACAACAACAAGGGCAATAACAACAAGGGGAAGTGCCATTATTGCGGTTCAGTTGGGCATCTTATTAAGGATTGTAAGAAGAGGAAAAGGAAGAATGGTGAATGCTTTTTCTGCGGTGAGACTGGACATTTCAGTAAGGATTGCCCGAAGAAGCAAGGGCAAGGCCAGGGTCAGACTCAGCGTGCTAGACCTTCAGGAGGGCAAGTTCATGCTCTCAATGCCGCTCCAGTTCCCGATCGAGGTAGTATTTCTGTTGAGAGCCTTGTATATATTTCTGATTTTCCAGTTCGTACCTTGTTTGATTCTGGTGCATCGCATAGCTTTATCTCATCTGATCTTGTTGATAGTTTGCACCTTAGTACTAGCTTGGTAGATGATCTCGTCTGTGTCTCAAATCCTATTGGGGGTTCTGCCCATCTGTCTATGATATGTGGGGATTTGAGGATCTCTATACTGAGTGTAGAGTTCTTGTGTAGTGCTTATGTTCTTGGTTTTAGGGGATACGGATTGATTTTGGGCATGGATTGGTTGTCCAGATATGGAGCCATCCTTGATTGTGAGCATAGGGTTGTGAGGCTCGTGACTCGCCTCGGAAACACCCTAGAAATTTCTTGTAATCCGAGAGGTCCCGTCATGTTGTGCTATCTTGAATCACTCGACTCGTCAATGGAAACTCTTCAGTCTGTGAGAGTGGTTCGAGAGTATCCGGATGTTTTCGATGAAGTTAGGGGGTTGCCCCCTAAGCGAGAGATTGATTTCCGCATTTATCTGGTGGATAATGCAAAGCCGGTTTCTTTGCCCGTTCGGCACATGGCTCCGCGTGAAAGGCGGGAGCTAAGTAAGCAAGTGAAGGAGTTGCTTGAGAAGAACTTCATTAGACGAAGTATATCTGAATGGGGAGCGCCTGTGGTATTTGCTACCAAGGCAGATGGTTCTCTCCGACTTTTTGTTGACTATCGAGAGTTGAATAAGCTGACTAAGAAGAACAGACACCCGTTACCGAGGATTGATGATCTCTTTGACCAGCTTATCGGTGCTTCTATTTTCTCTCAGCTTGATCTTGCTACTGGATTCCATCAGCTCAGGGTAGCTGAAGATAGTATAGACAAGACTGCGCTCATAACTCCAGATGGATTCTTCGAATGGCTTGTCATGCCGTTCGGCTTGACTAATGCACCCGCATATTTCGTGGACTTGATGAGTAGGGTGTTCAGGGAGTTCTTGAACAAGTTTGTCGTGGTCTTCGTAGATGATATTCTGATCTTCTCTAAGGATGAGGAAGAGCGCGCAAGGCATCTCGTGGAGGTGATGGATACGCTTAGAGCGCATCAGTTGAAGGCCAAGTTCTCCAAGTGTCACTTTTGGAGAAGGGAAGTTAGATTCCTTGGGCATATAGTATCTAAGCAAGGCTTAGCGGTGGATCCCGCTAAGGTAGTTGCAGTTCAGGATTGGAAGACTCCAAGGAATGCAACCGAAGTGAGAAGTTTTCTAGGTCTTGCAGGCTTTTACCGGAAGTTCATCAAGGACTTCGCGAAGATTTCCCCTCCTCTCACTAAATTGACGAAGAAAAATTTAGTTTTTGCTTGGAGCATAGAATGCGAGCTTGCTTTTCAGAAGCTCAAGAGAGCTCTCACATCAGCACCTGTTCTAGCTTTGCCCGATGGAGGGAAGTTATTTACAGTATACACCGATGCATGTGGCACGGGGTTAGGAGCTGTTCTGATGCAAGAAGGAAGAGTGATATGCTTTGGTGGTAGACAACTCAAAGTGCATGAGAAGAATTATCCCACTCATGACTTAGAGTTGGCAGCAATAGTATATGCACTCAAGGCTTGGCGCCATTATCTTCTGGGAGAAAGATTTGAGCTTTATACCGATCACAAGTCATTGAAGTATCTCTTTTCTCAAAAGGATCTGAATCTGAGGCAACAAAGATGGATGGAATTCTTGGCGTCCTACGATTTTGAGATAGCTTATACCCCTGGCAAGGGGAATGTGGTAGCAGATGCATTGAGTAGAAAAAGGTTGACTCTGAGTCCTCTATTCGTTGAGATGAAGAATTTAGAGTATGTGGCAACCTTTGATTTCTCTTTGGCGATTGAGTCGATGACCGGTTCTTTAGCATCTCTGGAACTCAGACCTACCCTTCTTGATCAAGTTGGGGCTTCGCAGAGAGAAGACCCTCAGATAGTTGAGATTATGGATAAGCTGATTCGAGGAGAGGCGTCTAGTCATCTCGCTCGATATTCTATTGATGACAAGGGTTGGCTGAGGAGAGACGGAAGGTTATGTGTTCCAATGGTAGAAGATTTAGTAAGAAAAGTTCTTGAGGAAGCGCATCGCTCTAAGTTGACTATACATCCGGGCGGAGATAAGATGTATAAAGATATGAAGCGCATTTTCTTTTGGCCTGGGATGAAGAAGGATGTGGCAGAGTTTGTCTCTACATGTATCATTTGCCAGCAAGTTAAGGCCGAGTCGAAGAAGCCCAGTGGGCTATTGCATCCTCTAGACGTTCCACTATGGAAGTGGGAGAGTATTTCCATGGATTTTATCGATGGGCTACCAAGGTCAAGGAAAGGGAATACGAGCATTTGGGTTATTGTGGATAGACTTACGAAGAGTGCTCATTTCATTCCGGTGAAGAACAAGAGGACCGCATCTTGGCTAGCGTCTGTATATCTTCGTGAGATTGTGAGACTACATGGAGTCCCTTCTAGTATAGTCAGTGACCGTGACCCAATCTTTACAAGTCAATTCTGGAATAGCTTGCAAGAAGCTATGGGCACGAGGTTGAATCTAAGTACGGCTTATCACCCACAGACGGACGGTCAAACTGAAAGGGTGAATAGGGTACTCGAGGATCTGTTGAGGCTTTGTATTCTGGATTTTGGTGGTACTTGGGAAGACCATCTTCCTCTTGTTGAGTTTGCATATAATAACAGTTATCAGGCAAGCATAGGGATGGCACCATTTGAAGCTTTATATGGGAGGCCGTGCAAGTCGCCTACATGTTGGTGGGAGACTACAGATGAGCTTATACTTGGGCCTGATATGATCAGAGATACATCCGAGAAGGTCGAGTTGATTCGGAGACGGATGAAAGCGGCCCAAGACCGACAGAAATCCTATGCTGATAAGCGAAGAACTGATTTGGAGTTTGATGTTGGGGATATGGTTTTCGTGAAGGTTTCTCCTTTGCGGAATGTGGTCCGATTTGGAGCCGTTGGGAAGTTAGCACCGAGGTTTGTTGGACCATTCCCTATTATAGAAAGGATCGGGCAGATGGCTTATAGAGTGGAGTTGCCCGAGAAGCTTGCCGGAGTACACGATGTTTTTCATGTCTCGCATCTCCGGAAGTGTTTACATGAATCAGCAGAGGTTGTTGAGCCAAGTGTTCTGAAAGATGTGGAAGTGGAGAAAGAGGCTACCTTGAGGAGAGCTTCGATTCGTATCTTGGGGACGGAGACCAAGAAGCTAAGGAATCGAGAGGTCAAGTTGGTGAAGGTTCAATGGGGTGAAGCCGAAGAAGACGCAACTTGGGAAACCGAGGAGAAGATGCGTGGGCTTTATCCATTCCTTTTTGAGGGTACACTCTCAATCTCTTTTCTTTGTTAGCATATCTTTCTCTTTGCTATCCATGTTTATCTAGTTTATCGTGTTAATCTCGTCATGAGAACCTTAGGTAGAAACCCTTTGGATGAAACATGTGTTTGAAACATGTTATGCTTGATGTTTGCAAGTGGTTGCAAGTGTTTGCAAGTGGTTACGCGTGGATGCATTATACACATTAGGCACTAGATCGGCTCACACACTCCTCATATTGCATATGCATGAGTGTTTACGCTTATTCATGGATGAATTTTTTTGTGTTATCACATGGATGTTGCATATGGATGTATGTTATGTGCACACATATAGATGTTATACATTATGTTAGGAATTGCATACATATGGATTCATTTCACTAACATAATTTGCATTGATAATATTTGCATTAGATAAGTACATATACACACACCTTTGCATATGTTCATACAACATTTAGAATCTTGTAAGGACAATGATTGCTCGTGGATGATGTTTTGAGTAGATGGATGTTGGATGGTAGGATACGTTCTTCCTAACTTGAAGATTTCGGGGACGAAATCCTTTAAATAGGGGAGAATGTAATGCCCCGTATTTTCAATAACCTGTTATAACGTAAATTGAGGCAGAATTTAATTTATAATTCTGAATCAAGGGAAACGGGCTATGCCATTGCGTTCGCCTCGGAAAAATACGCGAAATAGAGTCCGAGTTTTCGAAAATCGGAGTCCGTATGACTCGATTAAGGCCCAATGAAGTTTTCAGAAAATTTCAAGTTCAAAACAGATTTGAATTTCAAGTTCAAATTTCGAATTTCGGGCCTGGAAGGCTAGGCGGGAAATTTCCCGCCAAGCCAACCAAGTCGACAGGCCTGTCGACTTGGCAGTCGACTTGGTTGGACCCAAGTCGACAGCCCTGTCGACTTGGTTCAGCCGGGCAGTTTTGCCTGGTGCACCATTTTGGAGTTGTGTTGAGTTTGGGGGCCAGATTCGGTTTTGAGGGCTGAGATTGGAATTAGGGTTTAATCCTAAGGCTAAAACTAATCCTAATCTCTATAAATAAGACCCTAGACCTAAACTAAATCATCATTATTAAACCCTACAACTAAACTATGGCAAAATCATTCCTCTCATGGCCTCCACTCTCTTCATAAAATTCTAAGTTATTTCTATGAGAGATTTTCCATGCATACAAGTGTTTTCAAGCTTGTATGAGTGTCATTAGCTTGCATTCAAGTCAAGTTTCCATATTTACATCATAAAGCAAGGGTTTTGATCATTTTGGCTCAAGGGTTTTTCTATTGGAGCTTGCATTTTGGGTTTATTTGATTGCATAAGGGCTTTGTCTCAATCTATATATATTTTTGTGTCTTCATAAGCATTGTAAGCCCTTTTCTACTTTCATATTTAAACTCTAAAGTTAAATGAATGATGCAAGTTTGGTTGATCATTATGATATGCAAGTTTGCCATGATATGCAAGTTTACTATGTCATGTTATGCAAGTTTGATATGTTATGATATGCAAGTTTGCCATGTTATGTTATGCAAGTTTGCCATGTTATGATATGCAAGTTGTCATGTTATGTATGCAAGTTTGGGTGGATCGTTTTACTCATGTTATCATGTTATGCAAGCTTACCTTAAGTATATGAACGTAAAGCTTCAAGCTTTATGTTAAAGGTTGCATTTTGGCAACATGTAAGTTATCATATCTCTTATGATAACTTGCCTATGAGGCTAAATGCGAACTTATGGCAATTTCTACATGTCATTTATCACCATGTATCACCAATATGCTAAGTTTGGTTTTATGCATGCTTTTGAGGCCTAAAAATGTAATATGCAAGTATATGAACATATGTACATTTCATATGCCACCATGTTAAACTTGTGGCTTCAACACCTTTTGTCATCTTTATGCCAAGTTCCCTCTTTCTATCCTTTATGCGCTATTGCGATTATGTAAGCGATGGGATTGCGTTTGGGGTTGGGTAAACTTAAAAGACATGAAAACATAAGATTGGGAATTTACCTATTAAGTTAGGTTTACCCACTGGGAATTTACCTATTAAGTTAGGTCTACCCAAATGCTTGAAAACTTGTAATATGTTTTGTAAACATAATGGACATGACACTTAGAAAATATAAGTGTGACCAACTCGAGGTTGGGTTGAGTTTGTAGCGTAAAACTACCCGGAACCGACCGGCTTAACTAGTTGCTACAAACAATAGGACCCAATGTGAGAAGTTGGTCATGTTGTACCTTGAACCCGAGGTTAGACCAAGTTGTGGTGTAAAGCTACCCGGAACCGACCGGCTTAACTAGTAACCGCAACAAAGTCTAATGTGAGAGGTTAAGGCACATTAATTAATTAATGCCTCATGATTAGGGTTAAGTCATGGTCCACTTAATACTTAACCATTTTGGACTTGGTGGATTAATCGGGGTTAAGTCGTGAACCCATCGTTACACTTAACCAAGTTAATCCATGATTAGTAAAAGGGTTAAACCGTATTTAACCCACTAGAAAATCCTAGCAAAGGGGGTCCACTCCAGCAGTAATCCCAAGTTTGTATCATCATGACCCTAGGGACTAGGCTAGGGTGGGGGCACGATTACTGGACTGGTATAAGCGACCAAAAACGACGGCCGGGTGGTACGCCGATGTAGTTCCGGACGGACTATGGTCGTGCACGTAGTCCGTATTTGGAGAAGTCACCCATGGGTACCAGTAGATCGAGACTGTGCACTCATGTTTATGGTGTCCAGGGGTTGACACCCTAGGGCTTGATACACCCGAAGGGTGGACCCAGCACAGTTCGACTACAATCATGTTTAGGCCGTATTGACACCAACACGTGACGAGTTAGGCTTATAGGGAGCCGATCGACTAGACCGTTTGGTTGGACCTCGTATTAGGGTCACTTCATGTTATTGGACCTCGTATTAGGGTCACTTCATGTTATTGGACCTCGTATTAGGGTCACTTCATGTTATTGGACCTCGTATTAGGGTCACTTCATGTTATTGGGCCAAAGCTTGGGCCAAGGGATCAATACTTGTTTATTCAAGTCATGTTAGCTTGCTAGTACACCTGTGGTGCAGAAACCTTAAACCTGATTATGCGATGACACCTTTATCTACCTTGTTAGTTAATCATCATGCTAGTATGTTGTTATCCTTATGTTCATCCCTGCTTCTCATGCCAGTTAACTTTATCAGTTTACATTGATTGTAGTAGGGCTTACTCAGTCTTTTTGACTGACCTGTTTTTCTTTCGCCTCTTTTCTTCCGTTCCCACCCCCCCCCCCCCAGGTTCTCAGGGTGGGAATATTGGAGCTTAGCTTGGACTTCTGATCGCTTGCTTGTGGGATTTTAGCTCATGTACGGTCTTGACATGAAGCTAGCTATGGTTATCACTTATTTTGGGGATAGTACTTATGTATTTCAGTTTTTCAGTGATGTTGTTTTTATCTAGACTTGTGTATTTGGAAAGTTGACATTATGTTGTACCAGACTTGTTTTGAAATAGTTTGAAATCTTCCGCTGTTCTACTTATCTTATTTACTCTGTTGACATATATACATATGTTCTTGTTCTGCCTTGATATATCATTATGCATGTTTACCCGGTACAAACGCCCCTCCAAAGTCAGAGTGCTTGCAAGAGCCACCCTGGCGGAGGTGGGGTGTTACATTTGGTATCTGAGCATATGGTTTACGAGAAGGAACAAAAAGGTTTTTAAAACTTTTGGAAAACTAGTTTCAAAACCAAGTATAAAGTATTTTCCAAAGAAAAGTCTAGTTTATTTTAAAGGCTATTCCCCAAAAAGCCATTAGCAAAATTCCTTCGTTTTTCTCCATTCTGAATCTATCTTTTTCTTCGTTTTTAGTATGGCCGATAACTTTGCTATTCCGGAGGGAGTACACGTACCTATTTGGTATAGGATACTTTTGGAGGCTAGGGCGACCGAAGCCGGCCCCACAGATGTTCCTCCTCCTCCTCCGGTAGTTAATGTTCCTCCTCCTCCTGTCGCTGATGTTCCTCCTCCTCCTGTCGCTGAGGTTCCTCTTCCTCCTCCCCCTCAGCATCCTCAAGCTGACTTCGCAAAGACTTGCAAAGATTTCAAAGCAATGGGTGGCAAGAACTTTCAAGGCACTGAGACTTTTGTAGAAGCCATAAATTGGTTGAAAGAGACCGAGGATTTATTTGCTATCTTTGGGTTAGACGATCAGAGGAAGATCTTGTTGGCGGTTTGGCTTATGAAGGATGAAGCCGCTTATTGGTGGGAAGTCACCAATGGTACTAGGCCTGTTGAGACTTGGGCCGATTTCAGGGCAAGGTTCGTGCTTAAGTTTCTATCTTCTGCTGAGGAGAATCTGCAAATGGAGAAGTTCATAGCTTTGAAACAAGGAGATATGTCTGTCAAAGAATATGTGAACAAGTTCAATCAGTTAGCGCGTTTTGGCTTGGATATGGTGAGTACTCCTCAGAAGAAGGCTCTTCGTTTTGCTAGAGGATTGAATGAGCCGTTGCAGGGATTGGCTATGTCACATATTCCCCATGGGGCCACGTTTGAGAGCTTGGTTGATATGGCATTACTTCAGGGAGATGTCAAGAAAGAGATCAAGATGAATGATACTCAAGCCAAGAAGACTGATTCCCAGTGGAAAGGAAATCAGGGTAATCCAAGTGGTCAGAGGAATCAGAACAAGAACAAGAGTCAAGGCAACAAGGGGAACAACAACAAGGGCAATAACAACAAGGGGAAGTGCCATTATTGCGGTTCAGTTGGGCATCTTATTAAGGATTGTAAGAAGAGGAAAAGGAAGAATGGTGAATGCTTTTTCTGCGGTGAGACTGGACATTTCAGTAAGGATTGCCCGAAGAAGCAAGGGCAAGGCCAGGGTCAGACTCAGCGTGCTAGACCTTCAGGAGGGCAAGTTCATGCTCTCAATGCCGCTCCAGTTCCCGATCGAGGTAGTATTTCTGTTGAGAGCCTTGTATATATTTCTGATTTTCCAGTTCGTACCTTGTTTGATTCTGGTGCATCGCATAGCTTTATCTCATCTGATCTTGTTGATAGTTTGCACCTTAGTACTAGCTTGGTAGATGATCCCGTCTGTGTCTCAAATCCTATTGGGGGTTCCGCCCATCTGTCTATGATATGTGGGGATTTGAGGATCTCTATACTGAGTGTAGAGTTCTTGTGTAGTGCTTATGTTCTTGGTTTTAGGGGATACAGATTGATTTTGGGCATGGATTGGTTGTCCAGATATGGAGCCATCCTTGATTGTGAGCATAGGGTTGTGAGGCTCGTGACTCGCCTCGGAAACACCCTAGAAATTTCTTGTAATCCGAGAGGTCCCGTCATGTTGTGCTATCTTGAATCACTCGACTCGTCAATGGAAACTCTTCAGTCTGTGAGAGTGTTTCGAGAGTATCCGGATGTTTTCGATGAAGTTAGGGGGTTGCCCCCTAAGCGAGAGATTGATTTCCGCATTTATCTGGTGGATAATGCAAAGCCGGTTTCTTTGCCCATTCGGCACATGGCTCCGCGTGAAAGGCGGGAGCTAAGTAAGCAAGTGAAGGAGTTGCTTGAGAAGAACTTCATTAGGCGAAGTATATCTGAATGGGGAGCGCCTGTGGTATTTTCTACCAAGGCAGATGGTTCTCTCCGACTTTGTGTTGACTATCAAGAGTTGAATAAGCTGACTAAGAAGAACAGGCACCCGTTACCGAGGATTGATGATCTCTTTGACCAGCTTATCGGTGCTTCTGTTTTCTCTCAGCTTGATCTTACTACTGGATTCCATCAGCTCAGGGTAGCTGAAGATAGTATAGACAAGACTGCGTTCAGAACTCCAGATGGATTCTTCGAATGGCTTGTCATGCCGTTCGGCTTGACTAATGCACCCGCATATTTCGTGGACTTGATGAGTAGGGTGTTCAGGGAGTTCTTGAACAAGTTTGTCGTGGTCTTCGTAGATGATATTCTGATCTTCTCTAAGGATGAGGAAGAGCACGCAAGGCATCTCGTGGAGGTGATGGATACGCTTAGAACGCATCAGTTGAAGGCCAAGTTCTCCAAGTGTCACTTTTGGAGAAGGGAAGTTAGATTCCTTGGGCATATAGTATCTAAGCAAGGCTTAGCGGTGGATCCCGCAAAGGTAGTTGCAGTTCAGGATTGGAAGACTCCAAGGAATGCAACCGAAGTGAGAAGTTTTCTAGGTCTTGCAGGCTTTTACCGGAAGTTCATCAAGGACTTCGCGAAGATTTCCGCTCCTCTCACTAAATTGACGAAGAAAAATTTAGTTTTTGCTTGGAGCATAGAATGCGAGCTTGCTTTTCAGAAGCTCAAGAGAGCTCTCACATCAGCACCTGTTCTAGCTTTGCCCGATGGAGGGAAGTTATTTACAGTATACACCGATGCATGTGGCACGGGGTTAGGAGCTGTTCTGATGCAAGAAGGAAGAGTGATATGCTTTGGCGGTAGACAACTCAAAGTGCATGAGAAGAATTATCCCACTCATGACTTAGAGTTGGCAGCAATAGTATATGCACTCAAGGCTTGGCGCCATTATCTTCTGGGAGAAAGATTTGAGCTTTATACCGATCACAAGTCATTGAAGTATCTCTTTTCTCAAAAGGATCTGAATCTGAGGCAACAAAGATGGATGGAATTCTTGGCGTCCTACGATTTTGAGATAGCTTATACCCCTGGCAAGGGGAATGTGGTAGCAGATGCATTGAGTAGAAAAAGGTTGACTCTGAGTCCTCTATTCGTTGAGATGAAGAATTTAGAGTATGTGGCAACCTTTGATTTCTCTTTGGCGATTGAGTCGATGACCGGTTCTTTAGCATCTCTGGAACTCAGACCTACCCTTCTTGATCAAGTTGGGGCTTCGCAGAGAGAAGACCCTCAGATAGTTGAGATTATGGATAAGCTGATTCGAGGAGAGGCGTCTAGTCATCTCGCTCGATATTCTATTGATGACAAGGGTTGGCTGAGGAGAGACGGAAGGTTATGTGTTCCAATGGTAGAAGATTTAGTAAGAAAAGTTCTTGAGGAAGCGCATCGCTCTAAGTTGACTATACATCCGGGCGGAGATAAGATGTATAAAGATATGAAGCGCATTTTCTTTTGGCCTGGGATGAAGAAGGATGTGGCAGAGTTTGTCTCTACATGTATCATTTGCCAGCAAGTTAAGGCCGAGTCGAAGAAGCCCAGTGGGCTATTGCATCCTCTAGACGTTCCACTATGGAAGTGGGAGAGTATTTCCATGGATTTTATCGATGGGCTACCAAGGTCAAGGAAAGGGAATACGAGCATTTGGGTTATTGTGGATAGACTTACGAAGAGTGCTCATTTCATTCCGGTGAAGAACAAGAGGACCGCATCTTGGCTAGCGTCTGTATATCTTCGTGAGATTGTGAGACTACATGGAGTCCCTTCTAGTATAGTCAGTGACCGTGACCCAATCTTCACAAGTCAATTCTGGAATAGCTTGCAAGAAGCTATGGGCACGAGGTTGAATCTAAGTACGGCTTATCACCCACAGACGGACGGTCAAACTGAAAGGGTGAATAGGGTACTCGAGGATCTGTTGAGGCTTTGTATTCTGGATTTTGGTGGTACTTGGGAAGACCATCTTCCTCTTGTTGAGTTTGCATATAATAACAGTTATCAGGCAAGCATAGGGATGGCACCATTTGAAGCTTTATATGGGAGGCCGTGCAAGTCGCCTACATGTTGGTGGGAGACTACAGATGAGCTTATACTTGGGCCTGATATGATCAGAGATACATCCGAGAAGGTCGAGTTGATTCGGAGACGGATGAAAGCGGCCCAAGACCGACAGAAATCCTATGCTGATAAGCGAAGAACTGATTTGGAGTTTGATGTTGGGGATATGGTTTTCGTGAAGGTTTCTCCTTTGCGGAATGTGGTCCGATTTGGAGCCGTTGGGAAGTTAGCACCGAGGTTTGTTGGACCATTCCCTATTATAGAAAGGATCGGGCAGATGGCTTATAGAGTGGAGTTGCCCGAGAAGCTTGCCGGAGTACACGATGTTTTTCATGTCTCGCATCTCCGGAAGTGTTTACATGAATCAGCAGAGGTTGTTGAGCCAAGTGTTCTGAAAGATGTGGAAGTGGAGAAAGAGGCTACCTTGAGGAGAGCTCCGATTCGTATCTTGGGGACGGAGACCAAAATGCTAAGGAATCGAGAGGTCAAGTTGGTGAAGGTTCAATGGGGTGAAGCCGAAGAAGACGCAACTTGGGAAACCGAGGAGAAGATGCGTGGGCTTTATCCATTCCTTTTTGAGGGTACACTCTCAATCTCTTTTCTTTGTTAGCATATCTTTCTCTTTGCTATCCATGTTTATCTAGTTTATCGTGTTAATCTCGTCATGAGAACCTTAGGTAGAAACCCTTTGGATGAAACATGTGTTTGAAACATGTTATGCTTGATGTTTGCAAGTGGTTGCAAGTGTTTGCAAGTGGTTACGCGTGGATGCATTATACACATTAGGCACTAGATCGGCTCACACACTCCTCATATTGCATATGCATGAGTGTTTACGCTTATTCATGGATGATAATTTTTGTGTTATCACATGGATGTTGCATATGGATGTATGTTATGTGCACACATATAGATGTTATACATTATGTTAGGAATTGCATACATATGGATTCATTTCACTAACATAATTTGCATTGATGATATTTGCAGTAGATAAGTACATATACACACACCTTTGAATATGTTCATACAACATTTAGAATCTTGTAAGGACAATGATTGCTCGTGGATGATGTTTTGAGTAGATGGATGTTGGATGGTAGGATACGTTCTTCCTAACTTGAAGATTTCGGGGACGAAATCCTTTAAGGAGGGGAGAATGTAACAACCCGTATTTTCAATAACTAGTTATAACGTAAATCGAGGCAGAATTTAATTTATAAAACTGAATCAAGGGAAACGGACTATGCCATTGCGTTCGTCTCGGAAAAATACGCGAAATAGAGTCCGAGTTTTCGAAAATCGGAGTCCGTATGACCCGATTAAGGCCCAATGAAGTTTTCAAAAAATTTCAAGTTCAAAACAGATTTGAATTTCAAGTTCAAATTTCGAATTTCGGGCCTGGAAGGCTAGGCGGGAAATTTCCCGCCAAGCCAACCAAGTCGACAGGCCTGTCGACTTGGCAGTCGACTTGGTTGGACCCAAGTCGACAGCCCTTTCGACTTGGGTGTCGACTTGGTTCAGCCGGGCAGTTTTGCCTGGTGCACCATTTTGGAGTTGTGTTGAGTTTGGGGGCCAGATTCGGTTTTGAGGGCTGAGATTGGAATTAGGGTTTAATCCTAAGGCTAAAACTAATCCTAATCTCTATAAATAAGACCCTAGACCTAACCTAAATCATCATTATTCAACCCTACAACTAAACTATGGCAAAATCATTCCTCTCATGGCCTCCACTCTCTTCATAAAATTCTAAGTTATTTCTATGAGAGATTTTCCATGCATACAAGTGTTTTCAAGCTTGTATGAGTGTCATTAGCTTGCATTCAAGTCAAGTTTCCATATTTACATCATAAAGCAAGGGTTTTGATCATTTTGGCTCAAGGGTTTTTCTATTGGAGCTTGCATTTTGGGTTTATTTGATTGCATAAGGGCTTTGTCTCAATCTATATATATTTTTGTGTCTTCATAAGCATTGTAAGCCCTTTTCTACTTTCATATTTAAACTCTAAAGTTAAATGAATGATGCAAGTTTGGTTGATCATTATGATATGCAAGTTTGCCATGATATGCAAGTTTACTATGTCATGTTATGCAAGTTTGATATGTTATGATATGCAAGTTTGCCATGTTATGTTATGCAAGTTTGCCATGTTATGATATGCAAGTTGTCATGTTATGTATGCAAGTTTGGGTGGATCATTTTACTCATGTTATCATGTTATGCAAGCTTACCTTGAGTATATGAACGTAAAGCTTCAAGCTTTATGTTAAAGGTTGCATTTTGGCAACATGTAAGTTATCATATCTCTTATGATAACTTGCATGTGAGGCTAAATGCGAACTTATGGCCATTTCTACATGTCATTTATCACCATGTATCACCAATATGCTAAGTTTGATTTTATGCATGTTTTTGAGGCCTAAAAATGTAATATGCAAGTATATGAACATATGTACATTTCATATGCCACCATGTTAAACTTGTGGCTTCAACACCTTTTGTCATCTTTATGCCAAGTTCCCTCTTTCTATCCTTTATGCGCTATTGCGATTATGTAAGCGTTGGGATTGCGTTTGGGGTTGGGTAAACTTAAAAGACATGAAAACATAAGATTGGGAATTTACCTATTAAGTTAGGTCTACCCATTGGGAATTTACCTATTAAGTTAGGTCTACCCAAATGCTTGAAAACTTGTAATATGTTTTGTAAACATAATGGACATGACACTTAGAAAATATAAGTGTGACCAACTCGAGGTTGGGTTGAGTTTGTAGCGTAAAACTACCCGGAACCGACCGGCTTAACTAGTTGCTACAAACAATAGGACCCAATGTGAGAAGTTGGTCATGTTGTACCTTGAACCCGAGGTTAGACCAAGTTGTGGTGTAAAGCTACCCGGAACCGACCGGCTTAACTAGTAACCGCAACAAAGTCTAATGTGAGAGGTTAAGGCACATTAATTAATTAATGCCTCATGATTAGGGTTAAGTCATGGTCCACTTAATACTTAACCAATTTGGACTTGGTGGATTAATCGGGGTTAAGTCGTGAACCCATCGTTACACTTAACCAAGTTAATCCATGATTAGTAAAAGGGTTAAACCGTACTTAACCCACTAGAAAATCCTATCAAAGGGGGTCCACTCCAGCAGTAATCCCAAGTTTTTATCATCATGACCCTAGGGACTAGGCTAGGGTGGGGGCACGATTACTGGACTGGTATAAGCGACCAAAAACGACGGCCGGGTGGTACGCCGATGTAGTTCCGGACGGACTATGGTCGTGCACGTAGTCCGTATTTGGAGAAGTCACCCATGGGTACCAGTAGATCGAGACTGTGCACTCATGTTTATGGTGTCCAGGGGTTGACACCCTAGGGCTTGATACACCCGAAGGGTGGACCCAACACAGTTCGACTACAATCATGTTTAGGCCGTATTGACACCAACACATGACGAGTTAGGCTTATAGGGAGCCGATCGACTAGACCGTTTGGTTGGACCTCGTATTAGGGTCACTTCATGTTATTGGACCTCGTATTAGGGTCACTTCATGTTATTGGACCTCGTATTAGGGTCACTTCATGTTATTGGACCTCGTATTAGGGTCACTTCATGTTATTGGGCCAAAGCTTGGGCCAAGGGATCAATACTTGTTTATTCAAGTCATGTTAGCTTGCTAGTACACCTGTGGTGCAAAAACCTTAAACCTGATTATGCGATGACACCTTTATCTACCTTGTTAGTTAATCATCATGCTAGTATGTTGTTATCCTTATGTTCATCCCTGCTTCTCATGCCAGTTAACTTTATCAGTTTACATTGATTGTAGTAGGGCTTACTCAGTCTTTTTGACTGACCTGTTTTTCTTTCGCCTCTTTTCTTCCGTTTCCCCCCCCCCCTCCCCCAAGTTCTCAGGGTGGGAATATTGGAGCTTAGCTTGGACTTCTGATCGCTTGCTTGTGGGATTTTAGCTCATGTACGGTCTTGACATGAAGCTAGCTATGGTTATCACTTATTTTGGGGATAGTACTTATGTATTTCAGTTTTTCAGTGATGTTGTTTTTATCTAGACTTGTGTATTTGGAAAGTTGACATTATGTTGTACCAGACTTGTTTTGAAATAGTTTGAAATCTTCCGCTGTTCTACTTATCTTATTTACTCTGTTTACATATATACATATGTTCTTGTTCTGCCTTGATATATCATTATGCATGTTTACCCGGTACAAACGCCCCTCCAAAGTCAGAGTGCTTGCAAGAGCCATCCTGGCGGAGGTGGGGTGTTACACGGTCTATCACCCATAGACGGATGGACAAACCGAAAGGGTAAATAGGGTACTAGAGGATCTCCTGAGGCTATGCATTCTTGACTTTGGTGGTACTTGGGAAGACCATCTTCCTCTCGTGGAGTTTGCTTATAATAATAGTTATCAAGCTAGCATCGGGATGGCACCGTTCGAATCCTTGTATGGAATACCGTGCAGGTCACCAACTTGTTGGTGGGAGACAACAGACAGGCTTATACTTGGGCCCGACATGATAAGGGACACTTCTGAGAAGGTTGAGTTGATACGAAGACGGATGAAAACGGCCCAAGATAGACAGAAATCTTATGCGGACAAGAGAAGGAAAGAACTAGAGTTCGAAGTCGGAGACATGGTCTTTATAAAAGTTTCTCCTTTACGCAACGTGGCCGAAAGGCTGGCCGGAGTAGAATTACCCGAAAGGCTGGCCGGAGTACACAATGTCTTTCATGTCTCGCATCTCCGAAAGTGCTTACATAAATCAACCGAAGTGGTTGAGCCAAGCATCCTAGAAGGCGTAGAAGTGGAAAAAGAAGCAACTTTGAGGCGAGTTCCGATTCGTATCTTAGGAACGGAGATCAAAAAGCTAAGGAATCGAGAAATCGAGCCAGTTAAAGTACAATGGAGTGAAGCCCAAGAAGACGCAACTTGGGAAACCGAAGAGAAGATACGCGCGCTCTACCCAATTCTTTTAGAGGGTACATTCTCGACCTCTTTTCCTATAAACTTGAAAACCTTTCGTATCATGCTTTTACTACCTATGTTTATCTTGTTATCTTCTCGATCTCATCTTGAGAACCTTAGGTAGAACCGTTTGGATGTAAACATGTGATTGAAACATGTTATGGTTGATGTTTGCAAATGGTTGCAAGTGTTTGCAAGTGATTGCTAGTGGATGCATGACACACATTAAGCACTAGATCGGCTCAGTCACATTTTCATGTTGCATATGCATGAGTGCTTATACTTGTACATGGATGGAACTTGTTATGCTATCACTTGGATGTTGCATATGAATGAATGTTATGCGCACTCATGTAGAGATTATAAATTATGTTAGGAATTTTCATACATGTTGGACTCATTACACTAACATATTTTGCATTAAGGAGGTTTACTGAATCAGTAACCACCTGATCTTTTGCATTAGATAAGTACATATACACACACTTACTGCATATGTTCATACAACACTAGAAATCTTTTAAGGAAAATGGTTGCCTGTGGATGATGTATTGAGTAGATGGAGGATTGGATGGTAGGATATATTCTTTATAACTTTGAGATTTCGAGGACGAAATCCTTTAAGGAGGGGAGAATGTAACAACCCGTATTTTAATAACGTGTTATAACCATAAATCAAGGCAGAATTAATTTTTAAAATAAGAATCAAAGGCAGCGGGTTAGGCCATTACGTTCTTCTCGAAATTCTGCTTGGAAACGAGTCCGAGTTTTCGAAAATCGGAGTCTGTATGACCAAGTTATGACCCTTCAAAGTTTCAGAAATTTCAAGTTCAAAAATAGCTCAGAATTCGAATTCAAACCCCAGAATGGACTGGGCGGGAAATTTCCCGCCCAGGACCTGGTCGACCTGGGGGTCGATCATAGTGTCGACATGCCCAGGACAAGGTCGACCATAGAGTCGACCTGGGTGTCGACCTGGTTGTCGAGCCCATTTTTGAGTTAGAATTCACTCTGACGTTTCTAGTCCGATTTCTGTCTAGATTCGTTGGCCTGACCCTATATAAACAACCCCTAACACTAGTCTCTCTACACAAAATTCTCTCTGACCTTATGCTGCTCAAATTCTGGTTGAAAAGTTAGAGAAAGGGACTACTTCGTCTACGTCGAAACTACGTTGAGAGATTTGCTGATTTGGGATTTCTGTTAGGACTCGACTAAGCATATAAAGATTCAACATCGACTTTCTTTTTCTAATTCTCGAACCACGATCAATAAGCCCTAGTTACTTTTAGATTTAAACCGTAAACGTAATATGAATATGTTGTAAATTGAAATTGGACCTGTGTATGATGACTGTTTCACATCCATTCTTGTTCATCTTGGATCTTGACTTTTGGTATATTACTATGACATTGATTTGTGGCCTATTCATGTTGTAAATCAAAAAGAAAACCCCCTCATATTATCATGCCTGCAATGTTGAACCTGTTATTAGTCACAAGTTTATGACTATCTCCTTATGTCAACCGTTACCATGACTATCACCTTACGTCAACTATTATCATGACTAGTACCTTATTTTGCTAGATTTGGAATCTTAGTGTTTGAGGTCGATATTCCATATGCCAGTAATGTTGTAATCATTTATCTCAAGTTATACCATGCTATGCTAGTAATCACTTTTGCCACCTTATACCCGTCCCTTTTATGTTATTCCCTAAATTAAATTTGTTTGTATCGATTCGAGTTTACGTGCGAGGGGAATACGATTTGGGTAGATTAGGTAAAACATGATTTGGCTTTGAACTTGAACATGAACGTTGTTATAACTTGAATCTAAATGTGGACATGAAACTTACCTTGAAACTTGTCCCGAACTTGACATGGAAACTTAAACATGGACATGACACTTAGATAAACTTGAAAATGGCCAACACGAGGTTGGGTTGAGTTTGCAGTGTAAATCTGCCCGGAACCGCCCGACGAATCCAATAACTGCAACAATAGGATCCAATGTGGATAGTTGGTCATATCACACTTAAAACCCGAGGTTAGACTATGTTGTGGTATAAATCTGCCCGGAACCGCCCGGCGAATCCAGTGACGGACAACAACTAGTCTAATGTGAGAGGTTGGGGTGCATTAATTTATTTAATGCCACAGGATAGGGTTAAGTCACGAACCACTTGAATATACTTAACCAACTTGATACATGATTGGATAGGGTTAAGTCACGAATATGAAAGATAACACTTAACCCATTAGAAACCCTAGTTACGCGGTCCTTTTCAGCAGTAACCCACTTAGATGTATCACGATACCCTGGGAATATGCAGGGTGGGGCACGATTACTGGGCTGATTGTAAGCGACCAGAACGACGGCTGAGTTGGTCCGCCATTGTAGGTTCAGGCGGACTATGGTCGTGCACGTAGTTCGGAGTTGAAAAAGCAAGCATTGGGCACCCGTAGGTTTACACTATGCGTGCTTGATTCGTGTCGGTGGTTGGCACCCTAGGACTTGATACACCCTATGGTGGACCTAGCACATGTGACTACATTCATGATAGGGCCGTATGACACAGACACATGACGAGCTAGAACTTGTAGGGAGCCGATCGGTTAGTGAATCGTTCCGTAGGACCTCGGGTTGGGTCATTTCATGATATTGGGCCAAGGGATCATTTCATGGTTAATACTTGACATGGGTTAGGATACTGGTACAATTGGTGCAGCGAATCTTGAACATGCGATGTTATACTTGAGTTATCTCGTTATCTTAGTTTATCATGCCAGACTTATCAACATCCTTATGTTTATTTTCAGTTTATACCTGTCTTGTTACATTTACTAGTTTTTATACTGAAAGTCATTAGGACTTACCAGTCTTTATGACTGACCTGTTTTCTTTCGTTTCCCCCCTCCAGGTTCTCAGGGAGGAAAATCTAGGACTTAGCTTGGATATCTCTTGCTTTCTGTTCAGCTCATGTACGGTTTGGTCTTGAGCTATGTTATGGCTGCTTTTCTGCTCTCTTTGGGGAATAAATTACTTTTGCTATTTCAAGTTTATGCTTCTTTATTTAGAACTTGTTGTAATGGAATAATGACAGTTGGTATCTTGGATGTAAGAGGTTTGACTCTATTTTGAAATAATGAAAGTTGGTTTTTGATTCTTCCGTTGTTTTAAATTTATGTTCTGTCTTGTGATATCTCTGTGTTTGTTTACCTAGATAGCGCTCCTCCAAAACTAGTGCATTCCCTTTGTGAGTGACACTAGCGGAGGTGGGGTGTTACACTTGGTATCAGAGCAGAAGGTTACCAGACTGGGCAAAAGTTTTAAAAACCTTCTGAAACTATTTTCAAAACCATTTAAAAGAAGCATTTTTTGAGAAAAGTTTTATTTTTTTAAAAAGGCTATTCCCCAAAAGCCATTAGCACTTTCCTTTGTTTCCTTGTTTGAACCTTTTTCTTTTCGTTTTTCAGCATGTCTGGCCTTAACCTTTCTGAGGGAGTACCCGTACCTGGATGGTTCTGAAGGTACTTAGAAGCTAGGGCCAACGGCGCAGGCCCGGTAGACATCCCTCCTCCTCCTCCTCCTCCCCTAGTGGTCGCGGTTCCTCCTCCTCCTGGTACCGCCTTTGCCAAAATATGCAAAGACTTTAAAGCAATGGGCAGCAAGAACTTCGTTGGAACTGAAACTTTCGTTGAGGCATGAAACTGGCTAAAGGAGACCGAAGACTTGTTTGTTATTTTCGATGTGGAGGATCATAGGAAGTTCAGTTGGCACCATGGTTGTTGAAAGAGGAAGCTGCATTTTGGTGGGAAGTCACCAACGCTACCAGGCCAGTTGAGACTTGGGCAGACTTTAGAGAGAGGTTTGGGCTTAAATTCTTATCGTCAGCAGAAGAGAACCTTCAGGTGGAGAGGTTCCTAGCACTCAAGCAAGGGGACATGTCTGTTAGGGAGTACGTGAATAGGTTTAATCAGCTTGCTCGGTTTGGTTTGGACTTGGTTAACACGGCTCAGAAAAAGGCTCTACGCTTTGCTCGAGGATTGAGTGAGCCACTACACAGTTTGGCCATGACTCATGTACCCATGGGGGCGACCTTTGAAAGCTTGGTGGATATGGCCCTACTTCATGAGGAAGACAAGAGTGACAAGAAGGAGGTTAAGCCTAATGAGACTCAGAACAAGTAGGTTGACTTCAAGAAGGGAGGCAACAAGAATAACAAGAATAACAAGAACAACAACAATAATAGCAAACCACGTGAGACAAGGAAGTGCAACTTTTGTGGCATTACGGGATGTCTAGCTAAAGACTGTAGAAGGAAGAAGAGGAAGTTGGGTGAATGCTTTCATTGTGAAGATACTGGACACATCAGCAAAGATTGCCCTAAGAAGCAAGGGCAGGGGCAAGGGTAGGCCCAGCGAGCAGGACCTTCTGGAGGGCAGTTGCATGCTCTCAACATCACTTCAGCACTTGACCGAGGTAGTAATATTTCCGTAGAAAGCCTTGTTTACATTTCTGAATTTCCTGTTCGAACCTTATTTGACTCTGGCGCATCGCATACTTTTATTTCTTCTGATGTTGTTAAAAATATGCACCTAAGTACTAGTCTAGTTGAGGATCCCGTTATAGTTTCAAATCCAATTGGGGGCTCCGCTCATTTATCTATGATGTGTGTGGATTTGAGGATTTCTATCTTAAGCATAGAATTCACGTGTAATGCTTATGTTCTCGGATTTATGGGATATGGTTTGATTCTAGGCATGGATTGGCTGTCCAATTATGGAGCCATTCTTGATTGTGAACGAAGGGTAGTGAGGCTCATAACTCGCCTTGGTAATACCCTTGAAATTTCCTGTAACCCTAAGATCCGGTCATGTTGTGTTATTTAGAATCTCTTGACTCGTCCATCGACAATTTGCAATCTGTAAGAGTGGTCCGAGAATATCCAGATGTCTTTGATGAGGTGAAGGGGTTACCCCCTAAACGCGAGATAGACTTCTGAATTAATCTTGTTGATAATGCCAAGCCAGTTTCATTGCCCGTTAGGCACATGGCCCCGCGAGAAAGAAGAGAGCTCAGTAAACAAGTTAAGGAGTTGCTTGAGAAAAATTTCATAAGGCAAAGCATTTCTGAATGGGGTGCTCCGGTCGTTTTCGCTACTAAGGCGGATGGGTCGCTTCGTCTATGCGTCGATTATCGTGAGTTAAACAAGCTGACAAAGAAAAATAGACACCCACTACCAAGAATCGATGATTTGTTTGACCAGCTTGTGGGTGCATTTGTTTTCTCTCAACTCGATCTAGCTACAGGGTTCCATCAGCTTAGAGTGGCTGAGGATAGCATTGACAAAACTGCGATTAGGACTCTAGATGGGTTCTTCGAATGGCTCGTCATGCCGTTTGGGTTAACGAATGCACCCACGTACTTTGTGGATTTGATGAGTAGGGTGTTTCTTGAGTTCCTCAACAAGTTTGTGGTGGTATTCGTGGACGATATTTTGATCTTCTTAAAAGATAAATAAGAGCATGCTAGGCATCTCAAGGAAGTCATGGATACGCTTAGAGCACACTAGTTAAAGGCCAAGTTCTCCAAATGCCATTTTTGGAGGAAGGAAGTTCGATTTCTTGGACATGTAGTTTCTAAGTAGGGCATAGCCGTGGACCCCGCAAAGGTAGTTGCGGTGAAAGACTGGAAAATTCCTAAGAACGCAACAGAGGTGAGAAGCTTTCTCGGTTTGGCGGGCTATTATAGGAAGTTCATTAAGGACTTTGCTAAGATTTCAGCCCCTCTTACTAAGTTGACAAAGAAAAACCTAGCGTTTTCATGGGACATAGAATGTGAGATTGCTTTTCAGAGACTTAAGAGAGCCCTCACCACAACTCCAGTTTTGGCATTACCCGACGGAGGTAAGATGTTTACAGTGTACATAGATGCGTGTAGCACGAGATTAAGCGCTGTCCTAATGCAAGATGGGAAAGTGATATGCTATGAGGGTAGACAACTTAAAGTTCATGAGAAGAACTATCCCACACATGACTTGGAGTTGGCGGCGATCGTTTTCGCACTTAAATCTTGGCGCCATTATCTCCTAGGGGAGAGGTTCGAGCTGTATATTGACCACAAATCGCTTAAGTACCTCTTCTCGCAGAAAGATTTGAATCTGAGACAACAACGGTGGATGGAATTCTTGGCATCGTATGACTTCGATATAGCTTATACCCCTGGCAAGGGTAACGTGGTGGCAGATGCGCTAAGTAGTAAAAGGTTGACCTTGAGCCCCTTGTTTGTTGAAAGGAAAAGCCTTGAGATTATAGCAACCTTTGATTTTATACCTGCTGTTGAGTCATTGGCTGCTACGCTAGCATCTCTTGAGTTAAGACCTACAATTCTAGATCAAGTAAGGACTTCACAGAAGGAAGACCCACAGATAGTCGAAATCATGGACAAGCTGATTAGGGGTGAGACGTCAAGTCACCTCGGTAGGTATGCCGTAGATGACAAGGGATGGCTAAGGCGTGATGGAAGGCTATGTGTCCCACAAGTGGGAGACTTGGTAAGGAAAGTCCTCGAGGAGGCGCATCACTCGAAGATGACCATACATCCCGAAGGGGATAAGATGTACAGGGATATGAAACGCATTTTCTTTTGGGCTGGAATGAAAAAGGATGTGGCAGAATTCGTTTCGAAGTGCATGGTGTGCCAACAAGTAAAGGCCGAGTCGAAGAAGCCTGGAGGGCTATTACACCCTTTGGAGGTTCCGTAATGGAAATGGGAAAGTATCTCGATGGATTTCGTGGATGGACTGCCTAGGTCAAGGAAGGGAAATACTATCATATGGGTCATAGTTGATAGACTCACGAAAAGTGCTCACTTCATTCCGGTGAAAAGCAAGAGGACCGCATCATGGCTAGCGTCTATTTACCTTCGAGAGATAGTATGGTTGCACGGGGTTCCTTCTAGTATAGTTAGTGATCGTGACCCGATTTTCACTAGCCAGTTTTGGAATAGTCTGCAAGAAGCAATGGGTACATGACTGAGTTTAAGCACAGCCTATCACCCACATACGGATGGACAAACCGAAAGGGTAAATAGGGTACTAGAGGATCTCCTGAGGCTATGCATTCTTGACTTTGGTGGTACTTGGGAAGACCATCTTCCTCTCATGGAGTTTGCTTATAATAATAGTTATCAAGCTAGCATCGGGATGGCACGGTTCGAAGCCTTGTATGGAAGACAGTGCAGGTCACCAACTTGTTGGTGGGAGACAACAGACAGGCTTATACTTGGGCCCGACATGATAAGGGACACTTCTGAGAAGGTTGAGTTGATACGAAGACGGATGAAAACGGCCCAAGATAGACAGAAATCTTATGCGGACAAGAGAAGGAAAGACCTAGAGTTCGAAGTCGGAGACATGGTCTTTATAAAAGTTTCTCCTTTACGCAACGTGGTTCATTTTGGAGCGGTTGAAAAGCTAGCACCAAGGTTCATAGGACCGTTCCCTGTCACAGAGAGGATTGGGCAAATGGCCAATAAGGTAGAATTACCCGAGAGGCTGGCCGGAGTACACAATGTCTTTCATGTCTCGCATCTCCGAAAGTGCTTACATAAATCAACCGAAGTGGTTGAGCCAAGCATCCTAGAAGGCGTAGAAGTGGAAAAAGAAGCAACTTTGAGACGAGTTCCGATTCGTATCTTAGGAACGGAGATCAAAAAGCTAAGGAATTGAGAATTCAAGCTAGTTAAAGTACAGTGAAGTGAAGCCTAAGAAGACGCAACTTGGGAAACTGAAGAGAAGATACGCGCGCTCTACCCATTTCTTTTAGAGGGTACATTCTCGACCTCTTTTCCTATAAACATGAAAACCTTTCGTATCATGCTTTTACTACCTATGTTTATCTTGTTATCTTCTCGATCTCATCTTGAGAACCTTAGGTGGAACCGTGTGGATGTAAACATGTGATTGAAACATGTTATGGTTGATGTTTTCAAATGGTTGCAAGTGTTTGCAAGTGATTGCTAGTGGATGCATGACACAAATTAGGCACTAGATCGGCTTAGTCACATTTTCATATTGCATATGCATGAGTGCTTATACTTGTACATGGATGGAACTTGTTATGCTATCACTTTGGATGTTGCATATGAATGAATGTTATGTGCACTCATGTAGAGATAATAAATTATGTTAGGAATTTGCATACATGTTGGACTCATTACACTAACATATTTTTCATTAAGGAGGTTTACTGAATCAGTAACCGCCTGATCTTTTGCATTAGATAAGTACATATACACACACTTACTGCATAAGTTCACACAGCACTAGAAATCTTTTAAGGACAATGGTTGCCTGTGGATGATGTTTTGAATAGATGGATGATTGGATGGTTGGATATATTCTTTCTAACTTAGAGATTTCGGGGACGAAATCCTTTAAGGAGGGGAGAATGTAACAACCCGTATTTTAATAACGTGTTATAACCATAAATCAAGGCAGAATTAATTTTTAAAATAAGAATCAAGGGCAACGGGTTACTCCATTACGTTCGTCTCGAAATTCTGCTTGGAAACGAGTCTGAGTTTTCGAAAATCGGAGTCCGTATGACCAAGTTATGACCCTTCAAAGTTTCAGAAATTTCAAGTTCAAAAACAGCTCAGAATTTGAATTCAAATTTCGAATTCAAACCCCATAATGGACTGGGCGGGAAATTTCCCGCCTAGGACCAGGTCGACCTAGGGGTCGACCATAGTGTCGACCTGCCCAGGACCAGGTCGACCATAGAGTTGACCTGGGTGTCGACCTGGTTGTCGAGCCCATTTTTGAGTTAGAATTCACTCCGATGTTTCTAGTCCGATTTCTATCAAGATTCATTGGCCTGACCCTATATAAACAACCCCTATCACTAGTCTCTCTACACAAAATTCTCTCTGACCTTATGCTGCTCAAATTCTGGTTGAAAAGTTAGAGAAAGGGACCACTTCTTCTACGTCGAAACTACATTGAGAGATTTGCTGATTTGGGATTCCTGTTAGGACTCGACTAAGCATATAAAGATTCAACATCGACTTTCTTTTTCTAATTCTCGAACCACGATCTGTACGCCCCAGTTACTTTTAGATTTAAACTGTAAACGTAATATCAATATGTTGTAAATTGAAATTGAACCTGTGTATGATGACTGTTTCACATCCATTCTTGTTCATCTTGGATCTTGACTTTTGGTATATTACTATGACATTGATTTGGGGCCTATTGATGTTGTAAATCAAAAAGAAAAACCCCTCATATTATCATGCCTGCAATGTTGAACCTATTATTTGTCACAATTTTATGACTATCATCTTATGTCAACCGTTACCATGAGTATCACCTTACGTCATCTGTTATCATGACTAGTACCTTATTTTGCTAGATTTGGAATCTTAATGTTTGAGGCCGATATTCCATTTGCCAGTAATGTTGTAATCATTTATCTCAAGTTATACCATGCTATGCTAGTAATCACTTTTGCCACCTTATAGTCGTCCCTTTTATGTTATTCCCTAAATTAAATTTGTTTGTATCGATTCGAGTTTACGTGTGAGGGGAATACGATTTGGGTAGATTAGGTAAAACATGAATTGGCTTTGAACTTGGACATGAACGTTGTTATAACTTGAATCTGAATGTGGACATGAAACTTACCTCGAAACTTGTCGCGAACTTGACATGGAAACTTGAACATGGACATGACACTTAGATAAACTTGAAAATGGCCAACTCGAGGTTGGGTTGAGTTTGCAGTGTAAATCTGCCCAGAACCGCCCGGCGAATCCAGTAACTGCAAAAAATAGGATCCAATGTGGGTATTGGTCATATCGCACTTAAAACCCGAGGTTAGACTATGTTGTGGTATAAATATGCTCGGAACCACCCGGCGAATCCAGCGACCACAACAACTAGTCTAACATGAGAGGTTGGGGTGCATTAATTTATTTAATACCACAGGATAGGGTTAAGTCATGAACCACTTGAATATACTTAACCAACTTGATACATGATTGGATAGGGTTAAGTCACGAATATGAAAGACAACAGTTAACCCATTAGAAACCCTAGTTACGCGGTCCTTTTCAGCACTTAGATGTATCACGATACCCTGGGATTAGGCAGGGTGGGGCACGATAACTGGGCTGATTGTAAGCAACTAGAACGACGGCTGAGTTGGTGCGTCATTGTAGGTTCAGGCGGACTATGGTCGTGCACGTAGTCCGGAGTTGAAAAAGCAAGCATTGGGCACCCGTAGGTTTACACTGTGCGTGCTTGATTCGTGTCGGTTGCTGGCACCCTAGGACATGATACACCCTATGGTGGACCTAGCATAGGTGACTACATTCATGATAGGGCCGTATGACACAGACACATGACGAGCTAGAACTTGTAGGGAGCCGATCGATTAGTGAATCGTTCCGTAGGACCCCGGGTTGGGTCATTTCATGATATTGGACCAAGGGATCATTTCATGGTTAATACTTGACATGGGTTAGGATACTGGTACAATTGGTGTAGCGAACCTTAAACATGCGATCCTATACTTGAGTTATCTCGTTATCTTAGTTTATCATGCCAGACTTATCATCATCCTTATGTTTATTTTCAGTTTATACTTGTTTTGTTACCTTTACTAGTTTTTATAATGAAAGTCACTAGGACTTACCAGTCTTTATGACTGACCTGTTTTCTTTCGTTTCCCCCCCAGGTTCTCAGGGAGGAAACTCTTACACTTAGCTTGGATATCTCTTTCTTTCTGTTCAGTTCATGTATGGTTTGGTCTTGAGCTATGTTATGGCTGCTTTTCTGCTCTCTTTGGGGAATAAATTACTTTTGCTATTTCAAGTTTATGCTTCTTTATTTAGAACTTGTTGTAATGGAATAATGACAGTTGGTATCTTGTATGTAAGAGGTTTGACTCTATTTTGAAATAATGAAAGTTGGTTTTCGATTCTTCCGCTGTTTTAAATTTATATTCTGTCTTGTGATATCTCTGTGTTTGTTTACCTAGATAGCGCTCCTCCAAAACTAGTGCATTCCCTTTGTGAGTGACACTAGCGGAGGTGGGGTGTTACATCGGTGAAGAAGTTAGATAGTTTTATGGAGAAGAGTGATGCTTAAAAAGCTTGACAACTATAATGACAGAGCTTCGATGGGAGAAAATCTAGCCCATTTTATATGGGAAGTGGTCTGGTATTTATAGGCGGAGGTAGGAGTGTTCGGAAGCTTGTAGTGATGCGTACTCAGTCCACTTATAGTGACCAGCGATCCATGAACATAGGTGACCCGCAAACTAACTATGACATGCGCTCCACCATTCCGAAGCAGCGAGTTAATGCATCACTTCTCCTATGGATTGCATGCTATCCATATCCAATGTACACGGTGCATGCTCGAATGCTCCACGACTCATGACCAGCACTCCACATAGACCAGCGCTCTATGAAGGCCACTGTTCCATGATATGATATGACGTCATTTTCATGCATGGATCGTGTGCTTCACTACATTGGGTTGATCCATTGCGTGCATCACTTGCATTCCAAGAAGGCTGCTTTATGCACACTCCACTTTGTTGATACCATGATCCATCAATTATATCATGGCCCATTAGAAACATTGCGATCCACCAGATGTACCATAATTCAAAGCTTTGTCAAAGTCCATTATTGGTGACACGATCCATGCATGTGTGCCACGATCCATGCCAGTATGCCATGATCCATGACAGTGTGCCACGATCTATGCCAGTGTGCCATGATCCATGCCAATGTGCCACAATCCATGCATGATGATCGGCGGTACATGTTTCCCTGATTCAACTGATCCATGCTCTCTGTTATCTTTTCCGAACCAACTTACGCTTTTTGTCCCTTAATCCGATCCACGTTACAATATTGAGCTGATCCATTGCTCTGTATCGCTGATCCATAAAATGCTCCTCATGCTCCATGCCTTGAATCAGCGAATTGATGTGCCAACGTTCCATGAATCATGTGTGATCCACAGGGTTAGATCTTCAGGTTTACACGTCTTCTTTGTGAATGCATACCTGAAGTTGTGTTTGTATACTTCTGCTCTTATAAAAGAACTCCCCTGACATGTATTATGTGTGTCTGTGTGTGTGTATATATATATATATATATATATATATATATATATATATGTGTGTGTGTGTGTGTGTGTGTGTGGTTTGATTTGCTTGTGCATTACTCCATTATATTCTTTTATATGAGCTGCACCACTTGCGCTTAAAGTGTTCGACATAATGTCTGAGTGGGTTAAAGTTTCAAACCAAATGTTTATACCCATCTAATAATATTCCCAGTTTCCATGGTAGACTTCAATGTGTTTGAACTTTGTATAAGCAAGGCATTAATATGCTATATGACTTCTTTAGATCATGCGTCTTACTATATTTGGACCAAGGGTTTTTAAACCAAGTTAACATTTTCCCCTCGAAGCATACATTATCAAAGAGAAGGTGTGCTTCGAAATGAATGGTTCATACGATTGCTGATGGATCGCGACCAACTCGCTTTGAATGGATCGGAGCACGTGACTTATGATGGATTGGTCATGTTATTCTTTGCATTTGCTAGAGACTAATTTTCATAGTCTGTATATTTTGAGAAAATCACTTCGTCGAAGAATTACTATTTCATCGCTGACCAACTTGTTTCTTTATCACCGTCAATTATTGTAGGTATTAGTTGCTTTTAACTTTCATGTTGAATCAGTTTATTGGCACGTCGATTGCCTAGGGTTATTAGAGAAATATTTAAACTTCCCTATTGCTTGCGTGTCTCGAGAGATTGTTTTTTGAATTGGACTTGACGGTTTGATGTTTGGAGTGAAAGAACTCAACCGTGACTTTTATGAGTCATTCCCTTTGGTCAACTGCTGGATCAGGACTAAGAGTCTTCGGGCGTTGAGCTTGCTCTAGTCGCAGACTACTAAGCCCGAATCTATGTGCATCATATGGCTTTAGTTTGCAAACGACTGATGGAATTTTGGTTTCCATGTTGTTCATTGGAGTTAGTCTAATTTGAAAAATCAATGAACAAATCGAACTTACTTCTCATTGCTAATTGTCCTGGAACAAGAAAATTTTTGCACCAATTCGGGCGATTATTTTGTCATCGATTGCCCATGATGACGACAGGTTAGCTCATTTATTGAAAATGAAGTATAATGAATTTTTTTGTCTTGAATGGAGTATTTAAGCAAAGCTATTTCGTTCAACCACTTACGACTTGTCAAACGTTGTTTATATAAACACAACATTCTAATTCGGATTCGCGGCGATGCTTGAGATTTGCTAATCGACACATGCCGACTTCAGATTTCAAGCTTTGCCTTTAATAGTTCTTATAATTTTACATGATATTTCACATTTTATGAATTGTGCATCTGTAAGTTGTTTAAAAATGAGATTCTATGTGTAGAATGAATACCAGATAGAAATAACTTTTGCTAAAATTGGAGCTTCAAATTGAACTTCTGAGATTAGAGTGACTACAACTTCAGGGTTGGAAACAGATCATCCCTTTCCTGTTCCTCGTCCTCTTGAAAATTTGCCGGAGAGATGCCCTTATGTGCTAACTCAATGTGTTTTTAATCAAGCATGCATTCAGTTTTTAATCAAGCATGCATTCAGTTTGACATTCCTGAATCTGACGCAAAATTGTCGAGGAAAGAGGAATTTGTTGATTCCCGCCTTTTGGCTTTGCTGTAGTAGCTTGATTGGTGCCTTTCAGACTTTGAATTAACTTCGTGGTTTAGTGCAATATGATATTTGTTGGAATCAGAAATTTGATCTTGAATCTGCATATGGCTTTGGACTTTTTGATTCTGAGCTTCATAGATGTCAAACTATTAATGTTTTTCGATCATCAACCTTCACATTTTAGCAGTTTGAGATGCTACTGATTCATATCTGTCCTGCTCTCTAGGGTATATATTTTATTTTAGACCCAATCAGGATGGTTGAATGTCCGAGCTCGATATTAGAAAGCTTATCTTGGCACATATGCTCATCTAAAGAACCCGTAATAAAGAGTTTTTGTGCCTATTTGGCGGCGAATTCGTTGTCGATTGCCCGAGATGACAACGAGTTAGTCCAATAAAGGGGAATAGATTATGAGAATCATTTACAGACTCAAATCTGTTATCAATGTGAAGCTGTTTCATCTAAGAGTTTATGACTCGCTAGATATAGTCCACGCTGGTATAACATTTTGTTTGCTTGCCGATGACACTTGAGATTCACCAGTTTAGATTTTGTCGAGTTTTAAGCGTCATTTTTTTGAACTGTGACTGCACAACATTCAATCATTTATGAATGTGCATACCTGACATTTTTTCTGATGAAAATTTCGGGTCTAGTCTGACTCATATAATAATTAGCGATGCCCCAGTTAGCATAACCCATATTTTCCATCGACCTTTTTGGGTGGCGATGACCGCAGGATCTTTTCGGGAAATTGAGTAGCTTATGTGCGATTCTTGAAAAGTTGCACTAAAGTGGCATTTTACATTCTTCTTTTACAACATCTATCCTGAGAACTGTGAGCCTGGGAGCCAAGCCCTGCAACTAAATGCTATGAGAAATGAATCGCTTTGTGCGTTATTCTTGTCTTAGCAAACATTGACTCTTCTTCATTCTCTGGGAGAGCCTTTATTTTACTATGGCATTCTTGCTATGCTAGGATACCTTTTGTTGACCAGCTTTTTGGCAAAAGCCATCATAACTCAAAACCGAGGCTCAATATCAATTACCGATCGATCCCTCTATCCCTAGAATTGATTTTCGTTATGGATCGATCGACTATGGTTCAAGACGAACCAACTTCACGGCAATCAAAGATGTTCCTTGGAACTGGTGTATACTTCCGAAGTCAAAATCGATCGATCGAGTCACTCCTAGAAGATCGGATCAAGCCTGGAATACCGCGGTGAAATATCAAGATAGACTGTATGCTACAAAACGAAGTTCTATTCCCAAGGCTACAGAATTGGTCAGCTTTATCTCTTGCTACTTTTCATGCACAAGATCTCAAGCTCCACGTATGCCACAATTTTAGAGAAGAACTATTCCTCAGCGGGAGACCGGGTCCCGCTGCCTACAACTACTTTGGGATTGAGTTACATGTGGCCAACCCCGAAAAAGATGCATGCAATGATTGCACACAGCTCGTCCCACCTTCTCGCCTATAAATACCTCCTTACCAGAAATAGAAAGGAGGGGAGAAAATTCTTGGATTCTCTACATGAAAGCTTATTCTCAGTACTCCTAAAATAGCCTACTGTGCATTATTCAGCTTTACAACACAAAGATTTTGTGTATAAACAACTTGTTTTTCTACTTTCTTTCTATCAAAAGCTACAGTAACCTGTAAGAAACAGTATAAACAAAGATCATATAGTGTATGTAGGCTTTGTTGAAGCCGTACTACTATAAAAACTGTGTCGCGCTCCATGTATTCATTTGCTTTCTTGCATTCTGTGGTTGTGATTGTGTGTGATTTACGCACTTTTGGGGTTGACTGTCACTAGACCAACTTTTGAAGTCAACCTTAAACGCACCAGGAAGAGGGTGCACGCTGTTAACCTTCGACCGCCTTCGACAATACAAAGGTAAAGCGGAAGAAGGATACAACATCTTCCCATGATCAAGCCATTGGTGCAGCAGATGCAACACAATGGGGGCAAGCCAGGATGTAACGACCCAGATTTTTCGGTCATTTGAATTCGAATAGTTATATTGGTTTTAAATATTATATTCGAAATATTAATAGATTATTAATATTGAATTAGTTTATAAAACGACGATTTAATGTTTATTTTTATATTTAATTTAAAACGAACCCGTAATGTCGCGGTAGTTCGTAATATTGAGGTTTTAACTTCAATTGATTATACATAATCCGTTTTAAGTCGGAATTCTGTGAAACAAGAAACATTTGAATCTAATTGATTATAATTTTCTAATGGAAGAGAAAAATCGAGATTTCAGTTCATATAGTGTAAGTTATGTCCAAATCAAATTTTAAAATAGTCGCTATGGAAGTCATTTATAAACGATAACGTTTATTTATTAATAAAAAGGGATTTTAAATAGAATTTGGACATCATTAAACCCGAATACATAAATTTTGAGTTATAATTCTATATTGGTTATATTTGAAGTATATATTATTTTATCTGGGTATATATGACAGTAATAATTTATTATTATTGGATGTGATTTTTTTTATTCATAATATTATATTTGTATTATATAAACGTTAGAAATAGCTATTTTTCAAACAACCCACGTTTTCAGTGAAAGAATTTTATTGGAATAAGTATGGCTAGTTATTGCTAGTTTTCCAGTTTGGGGTCAATCGGAGTTGTTTTATGTAACACCCCACATCCGTTAAGGTCACTCACAAAGGGAATGCCTTAACTTCAATGGAGCATTATGGGTACTAAAACAGAAATATTACAAGGCAGACATATATATAAAACAACGGAAAGTAAAGTAGTACTTCAAATAATTTATTAAATATAATTGTTTACAATAAAAGCCCATCCACTTCCAATACTCAATTACATAGCTAAAATATATGTCTTGCTCAAAAACAAGGAAGCATAAAAATAAACTGTAGTATTCCCCAATAAAGCAAAGCAAGCCATAGCCAAGAGAAATCCAAGCCGTACATGAAAGAGCCTTGGAGCTTGGTAAGAACTGAACTAAGCTGTATTCCCACCCTGTGAACCTGGGGGGGGGGGGGGTACGGAAGAAAAAGAGACGAAACAAACCGAGTCAGTCATAAAGACTGAGTAAGTCCTAGTGACTTTCAGCATAAAAATAGGTAAGATAACATGTCATGAATAAACTGAAAGTAAACATAAGCATGATGACAAGATAAGCTACAGGCACGATAACTAAGAATAACATCATATGATTTTTTTCATGTATAACATTGCAAGGTTCCCATTCAAGATGAACTAAGTATAATTTCGCAAGATTTCTATCAAGCATCGCAAGATTTTTTCAGCTTCACCATTAAAATGTTCCTATGATATCTATTTGCTCAACACCACCTAACTAGCGTTCCAACTGGTTTACTTAGTTATAATTACAAGATAAGTGATCCCCCATAACCCACATGATAGTTTTATAGGTACCTACCCCACGATGAGGGTTCTACCTCATATTGATTGTCTCATGTCCCCACCGTACCTATCTTAATTGATCGGCTCTTACTCGCAACGTTTTCTTCTTGTGTCATACAGCCCCAATATGATTGTAGACACCTATGCTAATCCCACCATGGGGTGTATCAAGTCCCATGGTGGCGGCCCAACACCATCCTAGAATGCATAGGTTATACTACTGGTGCCCAGTGCCCTGTTTGTCTGCTTTGAAGTGTGTGCACGCCCGCACTCCGTTAGAACCCACACTGTTGAACCAACCGCCGTTGCTTTTGACCGCTTACAATCAGCCCAGTAATCGTGCCCCACCCTGCCTAGTTTCAGGGTACCATTATACCTAATTGGGTTACTGCAGAAATGGGTCCCTGTTACTAGGGTTTTCTAGTCAAACATGTTAAGTGGTTAAGTGTCTGTATTAACCTAACCCCACCCATCAGTTTAATTAACATGTTGAATTGGTTAAGTGTTTTAATTAACTTAACCCTACCACACACCATGCCATATTGGTTAAGCATCGCCAACCCATTAACTTAACCCTCCCATTCGACAGATTGCATTGGTTAAGTGTTTTCAAGTAATTCATGGCTTAACCCGCCCACGTATCATGTCAAGTTGGTTAAGTGTTATCTATATGTTCAAGTTGACTTAACCCTGCCACACATTATGTTATATTGGTTAAGCGTATGCTAACTCAACACACCCACTTATCATGTTATGGTGGTTAAGTGTTACTCTCTTGTATCTACTTAACCCTACCACGCGTCACATTATATTGGTTGAGTGTTATCAACCCATTCAAGTTGACTCAACCCATCCACTAGTCACGTTATAACGGTTAAGTGTTCTTAACTTAACCCTACCTACTTGCCTAATTAACATGTTATATTGGTTAAGTTTCATTAGCCTATTCATATTACTTAACCCACCCACCGCTCTAATTAACATGTTATGTTGATTAAGCATTCTCAAGTGATCAAGTTCAGGTTTACTTAACCCATCCATTCATGTCATATCGGTTAAGTGTCATTAGTCTAGTCATATTACTTAACCTTACCCTACTTAACAGGTTTCATTAGCATTTATTATTTACTAATGCATCAACCTCTCACATTGAACTTATTTGCGGTCACTGGATATGTCGGGCGGTTCCGGGCAGAATTACACCGCAAACCCATTCCAACCTCGGGTTCAAGCATTCAATGCACTAACCCCTCACATTAGACATATTGTTGCGGTCACTGGATATGCCGGGCGGTTCCGGGTAGAATTACACCACAACTCAGTCTAACCTCGTGTTAGGCATCATCACAACCTAATCTTTGCCTATGACCTCTCACATTAGACTATTTTTGTTGCGGTCACTGGATATGTCGGGCGGTTCCGGGCAGAATTACACCACAACTCAAGTCTAACCTCGTGTCAAAGGCATCCGTTAGATTGTTAATTACATATGTGTCATATAGATCAAAATTCCCAACTTTACATATTAATAAACATATGCCAAAGTTCCAAATTACATATCAATTTATATATATACCCACTTTTAGTCAGTTTACATATGTCCAATTCTTACCTATTTACATGTATGCCAAGTTTATGCCATTTTTCACATGTCAAGTTCTAGCCAAAAATTACATGTATCAAGTTTCATGCCCAAATAAACCCAAATCATGATTCATGATGTAGTTATCCCAAACTATAATCTTTTTATTACAATACATGCCAGTTACCCAAGTTCATAATGCATATTTGTGCCAATTATCAAGTTTACAATCGCTTTCATGTTCAAATTCCCAATTCTACTTATGCCCAATTAACATAAGCCTAGTCTTTTGATTTAATTTACATAGGCCTGAACTCGTGATTTAATTAACATGTTTACAAAGCTATTCTCAATTTACATAGATCAAGCTTCATACCAAACTACATGTATTCCTTGTTTACACCAATTTACCCAAACTTACAAACTTTAATTATAACGATAATACTCAAATCCCAATTTCCTGTTGTGTCGTCAATTCTATCAAACCTATATATCCAATATAGACAATATTCCCATATTTCCCCGTATTCAATCGTATGCAAATCGCAGTTTAGGCCTAGGTCCGAAATTGACCTAGGTTCATCGAAAGAAAATAAATAGGGGAAGGTAGAATTTGTATAACAATCAGTATAGAGAGAAAACTGGCATAAAAACATCATCTCAGGCATAAAAGATAGATCTTGATAATAATATCAACATGAATCAAGAAAAACTGATTTACAACAAGCTGAATAGATCATAAGCTTGACATGAGAATGAAAATAGAAAAGTCCCAAAACTCAAGATTCAAGAAGCAATAGAAATAGATCTGAATCAATAAACATACTTAGATCCAATTCAACTTTATTCCATGGCCATATTATAATTAACAAGTTTAAATCTAAAAAGTAACTAGAACTTACAGGGCATGGCTAACGAATTAAGAACTGAAATTGTCGTAGAACGTTGTAGTAGTGTTGATTTATTGTTTGAACCATTGTTGAAGCTTTGTTCTATGAATTGATTTGAGTTTGAATGCTTGTACTTTGATTCGAAGGCGGCGGCCATGGTTCAAGAGGGAGTTCAGCAGCATAACAGTGTAAGAATGATTTGTTGTGAATTAGGTTAGGACTTAGGGTGTTTCTATAGGTGTAGGAACTAGTTTAGGCCCTTAGATATACCCTAGAATCAATCTGAACCATCAAAAACGTCACAGGCCCGCAAACAGACCCACCCAGCCAACTAGTCGCACCCAGGCCGACCAGGGACGTTGACCCCCAGGTCGACCCTATGGTCGACCTGATCTGGCCATGTCGACCTCTAGGTCGACCCCCTGGTCGACCTGGGCTCTGGGCGGGAATTTTCCCGCCCAGCCCGCTTCTGGATCTTGAATTCGAATTTGAATTCGAATTTCTTAGATATTTTTGACTCTGAAAATTCGTGAAACTTCTAGAGGTCATAACTCAGTCATACGGACTCCGATTTTCGAAAACTCGGACTTGATTTTATGCAGAATTTCTAGACGAACTCAATCGCGCAACCCATTTCCCTTGATTCTTATTTTAAAATTTAATTCTGCCTTGATTTATGGTTTTAACATGTTATTAAAATTCGGGTTGTTACATTCTCCCCTCCTTAACGGATTTCGTGCCCGAAATCTTCAGGTTAAGAAGAATGTGTCCTACCATCCAACATCCATCTACTCAACCATCATCCACAAGCAACCATTGTACTTAAAAGATTTCTAATGCTGTATGAACTTATGCAAGAGTGTGTGTATATGTTCCTTGTCTAATGCAAATGATCAGGCCTATTGATCTTCTTAATGCAAAATATGCTTAGTGCAATGAGTCCAACATGTATGAAAATAGTCCTAGTCACATAAACACAATATGCGTGCACAAACATCCATCCATATGCAACATTCACACGATAACACATTCAATTTCATCCGTAAACAAGTATAAACACTCATGCATATGCAATATGAAAATGTGTCTGAGTCGATCTAGTGCCTAATGTGTGTTATGCAACCACGAGCAACCACTAGCAACCACTCGCAACCACTTGCAACCATAAATCATAACATGTATCAAACACATGTTTACACCCAATTGTTCCTACCTAAAGGTATAGTCGAATGATAGAAGCAAGTAAAAACTTTGTGCCCATTAGGCAATGTCAAAACTGGAAATCTACGTCACATATATACTGATTAGGAGAAGAACTCCCTAAGCACCAGCCCCGAAGACCGAAATCAACATCAGACTGACACCCAAAGAATTACTCAACCTAACCAATATATATGATTCTAGGAAACTAAGCATGATGGACTCCTTTTAGGTCACAAGAAATCCCTTCCTAAAACCAACCTGTATTCTATAAAACCCAAAAAGTTTAGTCAACCCAACGGACACCCTCAAGCCCCAACATGTATCACCAACAGAAGACTCATGCCCCCTATAGGGTTTCTAACAGAAATAGGATTGAGAATAGGACCAAGAGGACATACTTAAAAGATAGCATGCAAATAAGCTCTACAGGAAAAGAGGGATCAAGGATATACTCTTAAAAAGAGATATGATGCGCGTATCTAGTCTTCAATCTTCTAAGTCGCATTTCCTTGAGCTTAACTCCATTGTGCTTTGACCGTCTTTAACTTCACAATTTTGTAGTTTCTTAATTCTTGTTTCCAAAATATAAGTTGGAACTCATTCCACTGTTGCCTCTCGTTCCACTTTTACTTATTCTTCTTCTAGTATACTTGGCTTAAACATAACTGCGTACTCATGGTTTCATGCAAGCTCTCCAAAATTCACTAGTGAATCATGGATCTCGTTTACTCACTATAAGGTATTCCACGCAGAAGAACTATCTCTTGAAAACAAACAAATGTCAATCATGTTGCCAAATGTACTTACAAGGTGATTTTCTATAACTCATGCATAAGCGAAATGAACCATCTTCCTTAGTGGCGAACACTACTCGAGCGGATCGATAAATGTATCAAGAGATTCTAGGTAACTAAGCATGGCAGAACCCTAAGGGTTACACTAGACTTCGAGGGCATTACCGAGTCAAGTCAAGAGTCTAACTACCCTCTTTTCATACTCGAGAATGGTATCATTTCTGGACAACCACTCCATCCCTAGAATCAACCCATAGCCCAAAAACATAAGCTTTACTTCTAAACTCAACACTTAGCATAGACATTCTCAAATCCAAACAAGTCATGAATAAATGAGCCGATTGCCCAACAGGATTTGAGACAAAAATGGGATCCTCTACTACGCTAGTACTAAGGTGCAGAGACTCAACTATCGAAGCAGAATTAAAAGGATGCGATGTACAAAAACAAAGTTCTAATGGGATGATAGAAAAGAAAAGCTAAACCTTTAACAAAAACGTCACTCCCTCTCTTAGGTGTGCTAGTAGTGAGAGCATACAATTGCCCTCTCAACGATCTTGTTCTTCGCCCTTGTCCTTGTCCTATAATACTTAACTACATGTCCCTTTTTACCATACCAACGATGTTCTTTCTTGTCATGGGTTTTATTATTCTTTCACTTTGACCTCTTTCCTTTCACCTTTTCCTCCTTTGTGGATTAAGCCATATCAACAAGTTTTTCATCCTTAGCCTTGTGTTCTTTATTCTCGTTCTTACTATTCTTGTATAGATTGTTGACAAGTTTCTCGAAAGCTACCTCCCTCGCACGACAACTCTACAAAGCTTGAAATAAGATCAGACGCAGGTGGAACTACTGCGGCTACAGATGGAAGTTTGGCACTTCTTTGCCCTCCTACATGTTTCATACACCTACAAAACTATGGTGAAAAGGGAGAAAGAAGTGACTCAAGGAGAGAATCAAAAGATAGTGCATATGGCTTTTGGGGAATATGCCTTTCGTAAAACAAAACTTTTCTTAGAAAAATGCTTCTTTGTAAACGTTTTGAAAATTGTTTCAGAAGGTTTTTAAAAGCTTTTGCCCAGTCCGGTAACCTTCTGCTCTGATACCAAATGTAACACCCCACATTCGTTAAGGTCACTCACAAAGGGAATGCCTTAACTTCAATGGAGCATAATGGGTATAGGAACAGAAATATTACAAGACAGACATATATATAAAACAACGGAAAGTAAAGTAGAAGTACTTCAAATCATTTATTAAATATAATTGTTTACAATAAAACCCCATCCACTTCCAATACTCAATTACATAGCTAAAATATATGTCTTGCTCAAAAACAAGGAAGCATAAAAATAAACTGTAGTATTCCCCAATAAAGCAAATTAAGCAATAGCCAAGAGAAATTCAAGCCGTACATGAATGAGCCTTAGAGCTTGGTAAGATCCGAACTAAGCTGTATTCCCACCCTGTGAACCTGGGGGGGGGGGGGAACGGAAGAAAAAGAGGCAAAACAAACCGGGTCAGTCATAAAGACTGAGTAAGTCCTAGAGTGACTTTCAGCATAAATACTGGTAAGATAACATGTCATGAATAAACTGAAAGTAAACATAAGCATGATGACAAGATAAGCTACAGGCACGATAACTAAGAATAACATCATATGACTTTTGTCATGTATAACATTGCAAGGTTCCCATTCAAGATGAACTAAGTATAATTTCGCAAGATTTCTATCAAGCATCGCAAGATTTTTCTGCTTCACCATTAAAATGTTCCTATGATATCTATTTTCTCTGCACCACCTAACTAGCATTCCAACTGGTTTACTTAGTTATAATTACAAGATAAGTGATCCCCCATAACCCACATGATAGTTTTATAGGTACATACCCCACGATGAGGGTTCTACCTCATATTGACTGTTTCACGTCCCCACCATACCTATCTTAATTGATCGGCTCTTACTCGCAACGTTTTCTTCCTGTGTCATATGGCCCCCATATGATTGTAGACTCCAATGCAGGTCCCACCATGGGGTGTATCAAGTCCCATGGTGGCGGCCCAACACCATCCTAGAATGCATAGGTTATACTACTGGTGCCCACTGCCCTGTTTATCTGCTCCGAGTGTGTGCTTGCCTGCACTCCGTTAGAACTCACACTGTTGCACCAACCGCCATCACTTTTGACCGCTTACAATCAGCCCAGTAATCATGCCCCACCCTGCCTAGTTTTAGGGTACCATGATACCTAATTGGGTTATTGCTGAAATGGGTCCCTGTTACTAGGGTTTTCTAGTCAAACATGTTAAGTGGTTAAGTGTCTGTATTAATCTAACCCCACCCATCAGTTTAATTAACATGTTGAATTGGTTAAGTGTTTTAATTAACTTAACCCTACCATACACCATGTCATATTGGGTAAGCATCGACAACCCTTTAACTTAACCCTCTCGTTCGACAGATTGCATTGGTTAAGTGTTTTCAAGTAATTCATGGCTTAACCCGCCCACGTATCATGTCAAGTTGGTTAAGTGTTATCTATATGTTCAAGTTGATTTAACCCTGCCACGCATTATGTTACATTGGTTAAGTGTATGCTAACTCAACCCACCCACTTATCATGTTATGGTGGTTAAGTGTTACTCTCTTATATCTACATAACCCTACCACGCGTCACGTTATATTTGTTGAGTGTTATCAACCCATTCAAGTTGACTCAACCCATCCACTAGTCACATTATAATGGTTAAGTGTTCTTAACTTAACCCTACCCACTTGCCTAATTAACATGTTATATTGGTTAAGTGTCATTAGCCTAGTCATAGTACTTAACCCACCCACCGGTATAATTAACATGTTATGTTGGTTAAGCATTCTCAAGTGATCAAGTTCAGGTTTACTTAACCCACCCATTCATGTCATATCGGTTAAGTGTCAATAGTCTAGTCATATTACTTAACCTTACCCTACTTAACATGTTTCATTAGCATTAATTATTTACTAATGCATCAACCTCTCACATTGGACTTATTTGTGGTCACTGGATATGTCGGGCGGTTCCGGGCAGAATTACACCGCAAACCCATTCCAACCTCGGGTTCAAGTATTCAATGCGATAACCCCTCACATTAGACATATTGTTGCGGTCACTGGATATGCCAGGCGGTTCCGGGTAGAATTACACCACAACTCAGCCTAACCTCGTGTTAGGCATCATCACAACCTAATCTTTGCCTACGACCTCTCACATTAGACTATTTTTGTTGCGGTCACTGGATATGCTGGGCAGTTCCGAGCAGAATTACACCACAACTCAAGTCTAACCTCGTGTCAAAGGCATCCGTTAGATTGTTAATTACATATGTGTCGTATAGATCAAAATTCCCAACTTTACATATTAATAAACATATGCCAAAGTTCGAAATTACATATCAATTTATATATATACCCACTTCTAGTTAGTTTACATATGTCCAATTCTTACCTATTTACATGTATGCCAGGTTTATGTCATTTTTCCCATGTCAAGTTCTAGCCAAAAATTACATGTATCAAGTTTCATGCCCAAATAAACCCAAATCATGATTCATGATGTAGTTATCCCAAACTATAATCTTTTTATTACAATACATGCCAGTTACCTAAGTTCATAATGCATATTTATGCCAATTATCAAGTTTACAGTCGCCTTCATGTTCAAATTCCCAATTCTACTTATGCCCGTTTAACATAAGCCTAGTCTTTTGATTTAATTTACATAGGCCCGAACTCGTGATTTAATTTACATGTTTACAAAGCTTTGCTCAATTTACATAGATCAAGTTTCATACCAAACTACATGTATTCCATGTTTACACTAATTACCCAAACTTACAAACTTTAATTATAACGATAATACTCAAATCCCAATTTCATGTTGTGTCGTCAATTATACCAAACCTATATATCCAATATAGACAATATTCCCATATTTCCCTGTATTCAATCATATGCAAATCGCGGTTTAGGCCTAGGTCCGAAATTGACCAAGGTTCATCGAAAGAAAATAAATAGGGGAAGGTAGAATTTGTATAACAATCAGTATAGAGAGAAAACTGGCATAAAAACATCATCTCGAGCATAAAAGATAGATCTTGATAATTCTACCAACATGAATCAAGAAAAACTGATTTACAACAAGCTGAATAGATCATAAGCTTGACATGAGAATGAAAATAGAAAAGTCCCAAAACTCAAGATTCAAGAAGCAACAGAAATAAATCTGAATCAATAAACATACTTAGATCCAATTCCACTTTATTCCATGGCCATATTATAATTAACAAGTTTAAATCTAAAAAGTAACTAGAACTTACAGGGCATGGCTAACGAATTAAGAACTGAAATTGTCGTAGAACGTTGTAGTAGTGTTGATTTATTGTTTGAACCATTGTTGAAGCTTTGTTCTATGAATTGGTTTGAGTTTGAATGCTTGTACTTTGATTCGAAGGCGACGGCCATGGTTCAAGAGGGAGTTCAGCAGCATAACAGTGTAAGAATGATTTGTTGTGAATTAGGTTAGGGCTTAGGGTGTTTTTATAGGTGTAGGAACTAGTTTATGCCCTTAGATAAACCCTAGAATCAATCTAAACCATCAAAAACGTCACAGGCCCGCAAACAGACCCACCCAGCCAACTAGTCGCACCCAGGCCGACCAGGGAGGTCGACCCCCAGGTCGACTCTATGGTCGACCTGGTCTGGCCAGGTTGACCCCCTGGTCGACCTGGGCTCTGGGCGGGAATTTTCCCGCCCAACCCGCTTCTGGGTCTTGAATTCGAATTTCTGAGCTGTTTTTGACTCGGAAAATTCGTGAAACTTTTAGAGGTCATAACTCGGTCATACGGACTCTGATTTTCGAAAACTCGGACTCGATTTCATGAATAATTCCGAGTCGATGCAATGGCACAACCCGTTTCCCCTGATTCTTATTTTAAAATTTAATTCTGCCTTGATTTATGGTTTTAACATGTTATTAAAATTCGGTTTGTTACATTTTATCTGTGCATGCAATTTAAAGGTGAACTAATAAATATATTGAAATCAAAATACCGTAGTTGTGCAAACGAAGTCCGTTTTCAACGAAATTAGTTTCGTTGGGTCTAGAACGTCAAAATGTAGCAGGGCATGTAGTTTCGTTGTGTTCAGAATCTACGTGTGAGGGTGTATGTATTTAACGTACGACGTAAATAACGGTATAAATAAATAATCATAATAAAATAAAACCTTAAGTCTTAAGCAAATGAAGTACATGCCTTCATTAGCAAACCTATCTTGAGTAGGCCATGAAAAGAAAAAACATGACCAACCTACATGTTTCTTCCTTTTCAAGTTTACATCCTAGGATGTGAATACTGCAGCTACCTTAATAATCGCGTACACTTAAGGTGAAAGATCATGGAAGACCCAATATTTTATCTCCTCATTGACAAAAGTAAAACAAACATAGGGATAGCTGCTTCATTAATTTACAATCATATAATATGGGTACATTGACATTGGTATACCCGGTTTTATTATTTACATTAAATATGGGTCGAAGCCCAGTTATTCCGATCCAATGTAATTTGGCTATATATAGCCATCGTTTGTACACTTCTGTTTTGTATCCTCCATTTTCATCACTTCAGCAATACAAACATTTTCTTCTATCCTTGTTCTCTTAACCTGTCGTCAACAGATTCTCAAAACAAGACTATACATCAAATATTAATTCCCGTGCTTTTCATTCCGCACTAAGCCTAAACGTTAACACAACAGGGCTTAATATTTTTATATATATGTACTTGCTAAATTTTTAAAAGCTGTTCCTCTACGTGTGCCATGCCTGTCTAATGTCCCCATCAAACCATACAGTGTTTCGTCCCCATCACCCAGCTACCAACAAGAACACACACTGCAGTACATAGAAAAGTAGGCCACTCTACTAGCTACCCTATATCCATGCCGTACTCCCCAAACCTCTTGTGTGGTGGCCACGGATCTGCTGCATATAAATATGCATTGTGCCTTCTATTTTTTCCAATCTAGTATACTAAAATATAGGAAAACAGATGAAATTATATAATAATATACGAGCAGGAAGGAAAACGGAGATTGGGGAAGGAGGGTTGTATGGGAAGAAGAAACGCGTAGGCAGGTGGTTTGTGGGATGAGGTCGGTCGTCACTGGGTAGATGTGGTCGGCAGAGCCAGTGGTGTCAAGCGAAGTGAGTCCCAGTCTTTTCTGCATGCATGGGGGACTGGGTAGGAAGCAGTGTATATATTAGAAAAAAACAAGACGAGAAGGGGATCGTTGAAAGGAGATGGTGGGTACGGTATGGACTTGTCCTGGTGGAGGATGAGGGAGCATTGAGGAGCAGTAGGTGCGTGGTTATAGAACGGTGAGGAAGAATGGAGGTCGGGCGCATGTGGGTGGTGGCAGTCGGTTGTGAGATGATGTGGTGGAGAGGTGCAGGGTGAGATGGTTTTGAGCGACGCAGTGGTAGTTTGAAAAAAAAATGAAACTGGAGAAAAGAGGTGTGTTGCGGGTATGAGGGGGAAGTTCATTGAACTGTATGTGTATATTTTGGGGAAGAAGGACTAGGATGGTCTATTCGAAAGGATAAAGGTTCAGAAGTTTTATAAGGGGAGAAAGGAAATGCGGGGTGCGGCTTTGAATGTTGATGTGGGCTTGAGGAACGGCTTTGGGCCGTTTATGTTTTCAGAGGAAAAGAAAAAAAAAGATACGAAATTGGATATTTAAAAAAAATGGAAGAAAGAACGTGAAAAGGAGAAAATATATAAACCGGTAGTGAAGCAAGAAAATGGGAAGAATTGCAAGGGGCAGGTGAACCAGTATGGAAAGAACAAATGGACAATAACGTTGAAGAGGTAATATATTGGTCGGCGGGTGGTTAAAATCAAAACGTATCTGGTTTATTTAATTTTATAACGAAGGATTAAGAATTAGTAATTAAATCATATGATTTAAAAATGATAATTAGTTCTTATTTCATTAACATAGTTGAACATGCTAAGATGCGGTGGAACCATATTGACGAAGACTATAATTTGGAACTGGTCTAGCCAGAGATGAAAGCAATTGGGATTGTCAGTTAAATTAAATGTTGTTTTAATTTAACTGAAACGACGTGTTTTAATCGGCGAATTAAAGCAAGGTGAGTTAAACTCACTCAGTTCTCCCACTTATAATTATTATAAGTTGGGTTTTATGTTTGTGTGCTATGTTTGTTGATTATTGGTTGATTGATGGTTGTTTGATGTTGCTAAATATTTTATAGTTATTATTTAAATTAAACGTTTGTTTAATTTAAATGAAACCAAATCGTTTATTTAACGATTATTTGTAAACAAGGTTCTTACCTTGTTGGTTACGCTTATAAAAAATTAAAATGTATTTAATTTAATCGGGTGCTTGAACTGTTGTTATTTATTGACTGTTCTCAGTTGAATTGTTTATTCATGTTTATTGTTTACTGAATGTGATTTGATGATTAATTGTTGAATCCAAATTCAACTGTTATTTTAATATTAACCAATGAAAAATATTGGTTGAGAAATTGGCAGTAGATGGCCTAAATTATATATCGTTTATAAAGATTGATTTACTGTCAGGTGAATCGATCGATAGAAATGAAGTTATGAAATTTATTTTATAACTGAATATAGATTTTAAAACATATTTTTTTTAACGAAGTTTATAAAAAGAAAATAAATCAACTACGTGTATATTGATTGTTTAATCACCAATTTTTGTACCAAAAATCTTCCCATGTGCGAAGCACGTGCCTCATCTTAATTATTAAATGATCTATAAAGCTAATCCTTATATTATTAAGATGAATAAGCAAGTGTGCAAGGATTAATGTAACGATTAATAACTGAGATTAATTGTTTTTAAGTAACAATTCAAATGAGATTTTATTAAATCAATTATTATTTATTTAATAATAATCAAAGTAAAATGGGATTATCTAAATTAATTATATTATTATTTAATTTAAATGAAGAAACGAGTTAGAGTTGATCAACGAGTTAATCATGTTTTAGAGTTAACTAAGTCAACTTCTTTAACGGAAACTGATTATTAAATTAAATTAGTTTTGTGCCGACTAATCTAATGAAATCATTTAATGAATAGTTGTTTAACTTTATAAGAATTAAAAGGGAATTTAATATTTATTCCACTTAATGATCAAGTAAATTAAAATTTTAATTAATAATAATCTAAGGAGTTATTTCTTAAATGAAATTTATTTAAGTAAGTTAGTAATGAAATATAATTGAGTTTTTAAGTGAGTTTATGAAGGGGTTCATATCTAAACCAAGTTTGGCAAATTAAGTTATAAACGAGATTCTAAGCGAATACTAAACTTAAAATATATGTTACTTAATATTTCAATTAAGTAAAGGAAATCAAGATGAAAAAGGGTTTATATTAAAACAGAGTTGTATAAACAAGTTTATAAAAGAGATGGAAAGTTAAAATATTAATTTTAAATTAACGTTACTTAATGATGGTATTAAGTGAAATGGGTTAATTTTTAAAATAAGATTTCCTAAGGGAAACGATTTAAAAAGTTTAGAAAAAGGATTATTGAAATTGAATTTGGTAAAAAGTCAGGTAATAGAATTTAAAATAAAGATCTAGATAATTAAATGAATACTTTAAAGAAGTTAAAGTTTAAAAGTTGATGTTTTATCAATCATTTACTAAATCAATGGATTTAGTAATAATAGTATATTTAAAAAGGAGATTTGAAAAGTAAGAAGGGTTTTATAAAACCATTATTTAAATAAAACAGTGAAGTAGTATTTGTTGGTATTAGAGTGAATATGGGTTTTTGAATTACAATTTATATCTATCTTAAGATAAGAATGTTGTTGATCAAGGTCTGTGAAGTAATTAAAATGCCCCAACTTGGACGACTTCAGGGTTATCAAAGGATGATATTAGTTGTAATGGTAAAGATGTTAGAAGAGATTTATTTTGAGAAATAATAATAATGCGGCGTTATTTGAAGTATTGGAGATTTCAAAATAAAGGAAATAAAAGAATTTGAGGAAATATATATATGATATTCCCAAAGTAACGAAAATAAAAAGGGCTTGAGAATATGAAGTGATATTTCCATTGTAAGAGAAACAAAAGGAGATTTCGTAACAATTATTTTACGAATGATAAGTGTTGAATCAATTTTTTGATTATAGATAATCAGAAATGTTGTAGCAATTGATTTGAAATGATAAATAATGGAAAATTGGATATGATTATAAGATATTTTTTCTAAGTATTAAAAAGAAATGGTTTGAAAATATTTGTAGAAATGAATACTTTATTGAAAGATTCAGAAGTTTTAAATTAACCATTCACGAATTATTATTTTATTTAAAAGGCCAAGTGATGTTGTGTACCCAACTAGTATATCCATTTTATTTTTGTTTATTTGATAGTTAAATAATCGACTATAAAATCTTGCACATAAGATTGTTGGTACGGAAAGACCAGCATCGAATTTATATTCGAAAACCATTCCGAACCAGCAAATATGTACTAGATTGGTATTAAAGATGGAGCAATTGAAGACCGTAAGCCTTCATGAGTGGAAGAACTATTGTTAAATATCTCTAGCTGATCCCTAGTGTTAACAATGATTCTGTCGTGATTGAAATTTATGGATTGCAAGGACTACTCACTACTGATCTATAGGGTGATTCCTAGGATGTGGTAGGAGGGTGCCTTCAGTTCATCATGTTCCTGGATGACTTGCATGGACGAATATCTGACAGAGTATTTCCTAAAAACCATGTACGTTGATATTTACAAACATACGGAGTTAATGTCAAAGAAGGGTACTTCTTTTATACCCAGAGTATATTTGTGGACGTCAATTAGTGATTTGACGGATCTGACAATGTGGCATTCAAAGTAAATGGTGGTCAGATGTTCTAAAGGTAAATTCTAACCTCAAGCCTCATCAACCGAGAAATGACAGAAATCGGGAAGGCAACATGGCTATGTGAGTCGCTCCCATTAGGGTGTATAACCACCTATCTAGTGAAAATCCTTTTCCTTCTTTAATCTATTTCGATGCTGACCCTTTTCGAGAAATGGTGGTTTGAGCCCAAACGTTGGTGGTATACATTCGATAAACTTGAGCGAAATGAGTGGTCGGTCATGTATGGGCCGGGTTGCAAGACGTTCTTGTTGAACCCATAGTATTCCCCTCTAGATATATACTATCGGCAGGTGGTTCCATATCTTGTCATAGTCAGAATCCAATCTCCAATAAGCGCCCGCGATTATGATTGTATACTATATATGTGGAGCGTGAGATGTAAGCATTCCGCTAGATTGTTATTTATTTGTATTTAGACACTATTATAATATCAGAATAAAATATTGATTTCAAAATGCTTTGGGTTATCGTAAGGTAAAAACCGTCCGAATTTATGTGTGGATTTGGTCTTACGATTATCCTTTTCTTTCGAAAAGATTTTGAACTTTAAAATCAAATTGGATGATTCCCTAAAACTTTGTGAGTTTTTTCTCACTCTGGTTCACCAGACTGACCCGATGTTCGTAATGCTCGGGTTAGAGCAGTTTGTATAGGTTCAGGTTATCAGATGCTGTGAAGTCCAAAGACGAGCTGAAGGAGTTCAAACGTATGATGTTATACCATTATTATTCCGCTATGTGTTATATATATGAGGACATGCTATTATAATTGTTTAGATGTATTGATGTACTCTGATGTTGTAAGTATTATTTCAAGATCTCAATAAAAGTTATTTCTATATTATATTTTGTTCTGCTGTGATATAAGACTCTGATTCTGTGTTGGTTCTTCTTCTTATTCTTCTATTCTAATATTCTTTCTTATCTCACCCTCTTATTTCTTCCTCCTAGCTTTCTGGGTTTACGATACTTGAGTTGGACACCGGATGTATAAATGTCTGTATTCGAGTATCGAAAATTCCGGGACGCTACAGTTGGTATCAGAGCAATGGTTTAGAAATAACCTAGGCTCTGTGGAGTAACTCGATAGAGATTAGGTTAGTAATAACCTAGATCGAGATTGAGTGTATGTATACGAGAGAGCGTATTTGTAAATTTTGTATAAAATTATTTTATATTGTGTTATTTGATCAATTCAAGTTGAACTGACGAATTGATACAATATTGTTTTGTAAAGAGGGTAAATGAAATAATTTTATCCAAATTAAATTTTATATAGAAATGAAATAATTTTGTTAAAATTATTGGAATATTGGTGTGTTTTATTGATTTGAATGAATTCAAGTTGGATTATAAATTTGAATGGTTTAATAAAACCAGAAGAGAATTTAAAATATAAATTTTGTGAATAAGAATTTAAAAATGTAATTAAATAAGTTAGAATTTAACTTAAAACTAAATTAAAAATGGAATGGTTTGGTTATGTTAATTGTCGATTGTTTGTTGGTTGAATGTTAGATTAATTATAAAATTCATGCATAGTTAAATGGATTGAAAACTAAGAAATAAATTCTAGGATAACAAATTCGAATCACGTGTGAAATAAAATAATTGGAACTTGTATTTGTTTGCATTGCATTTTGAGTTCGTGCAGGTCGGAAGGAGAGAAAGAGCTATTAATGCTTTGCTTTGAAATTAGAGTTTGAGTTGCCCGACAAATAGGTAAACCTTGATAATATTGATTTGGGTGATTGGTTTTATACCCCTGAGTGGGTAGTCGCTTGGCATTTGTTTTCTTTTGATCAATGTGAGGCTCGGAGTGGCGAGTTGTTATTGTTTAGATCGAACAATACAAAGGAGGTGCTATCGAATTTTTCGTAAAATTTTAAAACTTGTTATTTTGATAATATTTATAATATAATTATTTTAAAAATAAGTGGGTTTAGATCATTCTTCTTAACTTAGTAATTTTGGGGACGAAATTCTTTTAAGGGGGAGGGGAGAATGTGACGACCCGGATTTTTCGGTCATTTGAATTCGAATATTTAAATTGGTTTTAAATATTATATTCGAAATGTTAATAGATTATTAATATTTAATTCGTTTATAAAACGACGATTTAACGTTTATATTTATATTTAATTTAAATGAACCCGTAACGTCGTGGTAGTTCGTATTATTGAGTTTTGAACTTCAATTGATTACACAAAATTTGTTTTAAGTTGGAATTCTGTGAAACAAGAAACGTTTAATCTACTTGATTATAATTTTCTAACAGAAGAGAAAAATCAAGATTTCAGTTTATATAGTGTAAGTTATGTCCAAATCAAATTTTTAAATAGTTGGTATGGAAGTCATTTATAAACAATAATGTTTATTTATTAATAAAAAGGGATTTTAAATAGAATTTGGACATCATTAAACTCGAATACATAAATTTTGAGTTATAATTCTATACTGGTTATATTTGAAGTATATATTATTTTATCTGGATATTTATGACAATAATAATTTATTATTATTAGATGTGATTTTTTTATTTATAATATTATATCAGTATTATATAAACGTTAGAAATAGCTGTTTTCTAAACAACCCCCGTTTTCGGCGAAACGAATTTCATTGGACTACGTATGGCTAGTTATTGCTAGTTTTCTAGTTTGGAGTAAATCGGAGTAGTTTTATCTGTGCGTGCAATTTAAAGGTGAACCAATAAGTATATTGAAATCAAAATATCGTAATTGTGCTAACGAAGTCCGTTTTCAACAAAATTACTTTCGTTAGGTCCAGAACGTCAAGACGTAGCAGGGTGTGTAGTTTCGTTGTGTTCGGAGTTTGCGTGTGAGGGTGTATGTATTTAATGTACAACGTAAATAATGGTATAAATAAATAACCACAATAAAATAAAACCTTAAGTCTTAAGCAAATGAAGTACATGACTTCATTAGCAGACCTATCTTGAGCAGGCTATGAAAAGAAAAAACACGAGCGACTACCATGTTTCTTCCTTTTTGAAGTATACAGCCTAAGATGTGAATACTACAGCTACCCTAACAAATGCGTACAACTAAGGTGAAAGATCATGGAAGACCCAATATTTTATCTCCCCGTAGATAAAAGTAAAAAAATCATAGGGATAGCTGCTTCGTTGATTTACAATCATATAATATGGGTACATTGACACAGGTATACCTGGTTTTATTATTTACATTAAATATGGGTCGAAGCCCAGTTATTCCTATCCAATGTAATTTGGCTATATATAGCCATCGTTCGTGCACTTATGTTCTATATCCTCCATTTTCATCACTTCAGCAATACAAACATTTTCTTCTATCCTTGTTCGCTTAACCTGTCATCAACAGATTCTCAAATCAAGATTGTACATCAATTCTTTATTCCAGTGCTATTCATTCCTCACCAAGCCTAAACGTTAACGCGGCAGGCCTTAATATTTTTATATATGTGTACTTGCTAAATTTTTAAAAGATGTTCCTCTACATGTGCCATGCTTGCCCAATGCCCTCATCAAACCATATAGTGTTTCGTCCCCATCACCCAGCTACCAACAAGAACACACGCTGCAGTAAATATAAAAGCAGGCCACTCTACTAGCTACCCTATATCCATGCCGTGCTACCCAAACCTCTTGTGTGGTGGCCACGGATATGCTGCAGATAATTATGCATTATGCTTTCTGTTTTTTCCAATCCAGTATACTAAAATAACGGAAAATAGATAAAAATATATAATAATATACGAGCAGAAAGGGAAACAGAGATTGGGGAAGGAGGGTTGTATGGGAAGAAGAAACACGCAGGTAGGTGGTTTGTGGGCTGAGGTCGGTCGGGGAGGTCATAACTGGGTAGATGTGGTCGGCAGAGCCGGTGGTGGCAAGCGAAGTGAGTCCCGGTCTTTTCTACGTGCATGGAGGACTGGGTAGGATGCAGTGTTTATATTAGAGAAGAAAAACATGACAAGAAAGGGATTGTTGGAAGGAGATGGTGCATACGGTATGGTCTTGTCCTGGCAGAGGATGAGGAAACATTGAGGAGTGGCAGGTGCATGGCTCTGGAACGGTGAGGAAAGACGGAGGTTGGGCGCATGTGGGTGGAGGCAGTTGGTTGTGAGCTGATGTGGCGGAGAGGTACGGGGTGAGATGGTTTTGAGCGACACAGCAGTAGTTTGAAAACAAGAAAATGAAACTGGAGAAAAGAGGTGTGTTGCGGGTATGAGGGGGAAGTTCATTGAGCTGTATGTGTATATTTTGGGGAAGAAGGACTGGGATGGTCTGTTCGAAAAGATAAAGGTTAAGAAACGTTATAAGGGGAGAAAGGAAATGCGGGGTGCGGCTTTGAATGTTGATCTGGGCTTGAGGAACGGCTTTGGGCCGTTTATGTTATCAGAGGAAAAGAAAAAAAAAGATACGAAACTGGAAATTAAGAAAATGGAAGAAAGAACGTGAAAAGGAGAAAAGATATAAACCAGTAGTGAAGCAAGAAAATGGGAAGAATAGCAAGGGGCAGGTGAACCAGTATGGAAAGAACAAATGGACAGTAACGTTGAAGAGGTAATATATTGGTCGTCGGGTGGTTCAAAACAAAACATAATGTGTTTATTTAATTTTATAATGAAGGATTAAGAATTAATAATTAAATCGTATGATTTAAAAACGTTAATCAGTTCTTATTTTGTTAACAGAGTTGAACAGGCTAAGATGCATTGGAACCATATCGACGAAGACTATAATTTGGAACTGGTCTAGCCAAAGATGAAAGCAGCTGGAATTGTCAGTTAAATAAAACGTTGTTTTAATTTAACTGAAACGACGAGTTTTAATCGGCGAATTAAAGCAAGGTGAGTCAAACTCACTCAGTTCTTCCACTTATAATTATTATAAGTTGGGTTTAATGTTTGTATGCTATGTTTACTGATTATTAGTTGATTGATGATAGTTTGATGTTGCTAAATATTTTATATTTATTATTTAAATTATATGTTTGTTTAATTTAAATGAAACCAAAACGTTATTTTTAACGATTATTTCCAAACAAGGTAACTTACCTTGTTGGTTACGCTTATAACAAATTAAAACGTATTTAATTTAATTGGGTACTTGAACTGTTGTTATTTATTGACTGTTCTCAGTTGAATTGATTATTCATGTTTATTGTTTAATGAATATGATTAGATGATTAATTGTTGAATCCAAATTCAACCGTTATTTTAATATTAACCAATGGACAATATTGGTTGAGAAATCGGTCGTAGATGGCCTAAATTATATATTGTTTATAAAGATTGATTTACCGTCAGGTGAATCGATAGAAATGAAGTTATGAAATTTATTTTATAACTGAATACTAATTTTTAAATATATTATTTTAATGAAGTTTGTAAAAAGAAAATAAATTAACCACATGTATACTGATTGTTTAACCACTTATCACCATTTTTGTACCAAAAATCTTCCCGTGTGCGAAGCACATGCCTCATCTTAATTATTACATGATTTATAAAGCTAATTCTTATATTATTAAGATGAATAAGCAAGTGAGAAATGATTAATGTAACGATTAATAACTGAGATTAATTGTTTTTAAGTAACAATTAAAATATGATTTTATTAAATCGATTATTATTTATTTAATAATAATCGAAGTAAAATGGGATTATTTAAATTAATTATATTATTAATTAATTTAAATGAAGAAATGAGTTAGAGTTGATCAACGAATTAATCATGTTTTAGAATTGACTAAGTCAACTATTTTAACGGAAACTAATTATTAAATTAAATTGGTTTTGTGTCGACTAATCTAATGAAATCATTTAACGAATAGTTGTTTAACTTTGTAAGAATTAGAAAGAGAATTTAATATTTATTCCAGTTAATGATCAAGTAAATTAAAATTTTAATTAATAATAATCTAAGGAGTTGTTTCTTAAATGAAGTTCATTTAAGTAAGTTAGTAATGAAATATAATTGAGTTTTAAAGGGAGTTTATGAAGGAGTTCATATCCAAACCAAGTTTGGCAAATTAAGTTATAAACAAGATTTTAAGCGAATACTAAACTTAAAATATATGTTAGTTAATATTTGAATTAAGTAAAGGAAATTGAGATGAGAAAAGGTTTATATTAAACCCGAGTTGTATAAACGTTTATAAAAAGAGATGGAAAGTTAAAACGTTAATTTTAAATTAACGTTACTTAATGATGGTATTAAGTGAAATGGATGAGTTTTTGAAATAAGATTTCCTAAGGGAAATGATTTAAAAAGTTTAGAAAAAGGATTATTGTAATTGAATTTGGTAAAAAGTCAGGTAATAGAATTTAAAATAAAGATCTAGATAATTAAATGAATACTTTAAAGAAGTTAAAGTTTAAAAGTTGATGTTTTATCAATCATTTACAAAATCAATGGATTTAGTAATAGTAGCGTATTTAAAAAGGAGATTTCAAAAGTAAGAAGGGTTTTATAAAACCATTGTTTTAATAAAATGGTGAAGTAGGATTTGTTGGTATTAGAGTGATTATGGGTTTTTGAATTACAATTTATATCTACCTTAAGATAAGAATGTTGTTGATCAAGGTTTGAGAGGTAATTAAAATACCCCAACTTGGACGACTTCAGGGTTATTGAAAAATGATAATAGTTGTAATGGTAAAGATGTTAGAAGAGATTTATTTTGAGAAATAATAATAATGCGACGTTATTTGAAGTATCGGATATTTCAAAATAAAGGAAATAAAAGAATTTGAGGAAATATATATATATATATGTATATATGATATTCCCAAAGTAACAAAAATAAAAAGGGCTTGAGAATATGAAGTGATATTTCCATTGTAAGAGAAACAAAAGGAGATTTCATAACAATTATTTCACAAATGATAAGTGTTGAATCAATTTTTCGATTATAGATAATCAGAAATGTTGTAGCAATTGATTTGAAATGATAATTAATGGAAAATTGGATATGATCATAAGATATTTTTTCTAAGTATTAAAAAGAAATGGTTTGAAAATATTTGTATATTAAAATAAGAAGTGAATACAGTATTGGAAGATTTAGAAGTTTTAAATGAACCATTCATGAATTATTATTTTTATTTAAAAGGCCAAGTGATGCTGTGTACCCAAGTAGTAGATCCATTATATTTTTGTTTATTTGATAGTTAAATAACCGACTATTAAATCTTGCCCATACGATTGTTGGTATGGAAAGACCAGGATCGAATTTATATTCGAAAACCATTCCAAACCAGCAAATACATGAAAGATGTTGATTGAAGATGGAGCAATTGAAGACCGTAAATCTTCATGAGCAGAAGCACTATTGTTACATATCTCTAACAGATCCCTAGAGTTAACAATGATTATGTCGTGTTTGAAATCTACGGATTGCAAGGACTACTCACTACTGATCTATAGGGTGATTCCTAGGATGTGGTAGGAGGGTACCTTCGGTTCATCTTGTTCCTGGATGACTTGTATGGATAGATGTCTGACAGAGTATTTCCTAACAACCACGTACGTTGACTTTTAAAAACATACCGAGTTTGTGGCAAAGAAGGGCTTTTATACCCAAAGTATATTTGTGGACGTCAATTAGTGATCTGACGGATCTGACGATTTGGCATTCAAAGTAAATGGTGGCCAGATGTTCTAAAGATAAATTCTAACCTCAAAGCCTCATCAACCGGGAAGTGACAGAAATCGGGCAGGCAACGTGGCTATGTGGGTCGCTCCCATCAGGATGTATAATCACTTATCTAGTTAAAATCATTTTCCTTCTTTAATCTATTTTGATGCTGACCCTTTTTGGTAAATGCTAGTTTGATCCCTACCGTTGGTGATATACATTCGGTACACTCAAGTGAAATGAGTGGTCGGTAATGTGTGAGCCAGGTTGCAAGACGTTCTTGTTGAACCCAGTGTATTCCCCTCTAGAGATACACTATCAGCAGGTGGTTCCATACCTTGTCATAGTCAGAATCCAATCTCCAATAAGCGCCCGCGGTTTTGATTGTATACTATATATGTAGAGCATGAGAAGCAAGCGTTCTGCTAGATTGTTATTTATTTGTATTTAGACACTATTATAATATCAGAATAAAATATTGGTTTCAAAATGTTTTGGGTTATAGTAAGGTAAAAACCATCTGCATTTATGTGTGGATTTGGTCTTACGATTATCCTTTTCTTTCGAAAAGATTTTGAACTTTAAAATCAATTTGGATGATTCCCCTTAAAACTTTGTGAGTTTTTTCTCCCTTCGGTTCACCGGACTGGCCCAGTGTTTGTAATGCTCGTGTTAGACCGGGTTGTACAGGTTCAGGTTATCAGATGCTATGAAGTCCAAAGACGAGCTGAAGGAGTTCAGACATATGATGTTATACCATTATTATTTCGCTGTGTGTTATATATATGAGGATAGGCTATTATAATTGTCCAGATGTATTGATGTACTCTGATGTTGTAAGTGTTATTTCAAGCTCTCAATAAAAGTTATTTCTATATTATATTTTGTTCCGCTGCGATGTGAGACTCTGATTCTATGTTGGTTCTTCTTCTTATTCTTCTATTGTAATATTCTTTCTTATCTCACCCTCTTATTTTTTTCTCCTTGATTTCTGGGTTTTTGATACTTGAGTTGGACACTGGATGTATAAATGTCTGTATTTGAGTGTCGAAAATTCCGGGACACCAACCATGAAAACCCATCCCAATATGTAACTAAGGACGAGATGGATAGAATTCTAGCCAAACTCATAACTCAGCTGGCACACTAGGATGGACACCTCTGAAAGTAACAGGAAATGATGGACAACTTCTTTGCTCGATTGGAAGGAAGGCTGAGCAAGCCAACATCACTTCATGCATCGAGTGAGATTGGGACAATAAATAATCTTCAATCTAATGAAATCCAAGCCCCAGAACAATCTACAACTCTACCTGGTTTAATGTCACTTCCCGATCGACCAAATCTTGGGTCATCACTCCCTGCAACACATGAAGCTGGAATGACTGCAGAACCTCAGGTCGGCTAAAGCCAAATCCCAGGACGGTCGACCATTTTGCCTCCTGTCCAAGGTTCGACTTAACTCCCTGGACAAGCAGTTCTTGAATCGGCGCAACATCTAGATCGACCAGAATATGGATTGATGCAACCTCCAGTCCGACCCAGTATCTTACACAAACCCATCTTATGCAGCCTCCTACTCAGCCTTCCCAACATATTGATCTAAAAAGGCCTGGGGCAGCAACCCTCCGTGTCACTAAGTCCACTCTATCATATCGTCTTCCAATGTGATGGAAGGAAACACTACTGTAAACCACTCTGATTTTACCCCGAGCGGAGCAATACCGAACCCCGAACTGATAACGCTTTCCCAAGCCGGTCCAGTTCTACCGGCATGGATATAGTTCGGCCCAATACGCGTTCCACCCAAGCGGCTCCAGTCAATCCGGGACTGTAATGTCCTGTATTTTCTGGCTAATTATTTGAAATATTTTATTTATTTAAAATATGGATTTGAATATATATAATTGGATTTAACCATTTTATTTGAATAATATATTAATAATATAATAATATTTTATTTTCAAAATATACGAGGAAAATGTTGAATTTGCAGTTTAAAGTGATCGGGCAATTTAAATTGGTTTAATATCGTTCGTATTGAAATTATAATAGCGATTTCATTTATAAAACGATGTTAGAACGTTTTATTTATAATTTAATTATAAAACGAGCTGCAGCGGCGTGGTAGTTCGTAATTTGGTGCTTTGAACTTTAAACGGCTGTACAGGACCCAAAGTGAGTCGGATTTTCTCGAAACAAGAAACGTCTAAATCTATTGGATAATATTTTTCTAATGAAAGAGAAAAATTGAGTTTTCGTGTTGTAGATTTGTTTTTGTGTCCAAATCAAATTTTGAAATAGTCGCTGTGGAATTCCTTTATAAATTATAACATTTATTTTTATTAAATACAGGGTTTTTAAATATTTATAATATCGATTTGGCTTCAAACTCAGTTCGATTTATTTTATTTTGGTAATATATGAAATTCTGGTCAGGTATACCAATTATAATATTTTAATATTATTATATTGAGATATTTTAAAATTGGTTTATTTTATTTGAATTGGGCAGTTATAAAAGGGACTTTATTCAAACGACCTTCGTTTTCGACGAAACAAATTTTATTGAGACCGTAACAGTAAATTATTGCTAGGTTTCAAATTGCACGCCAATCAGGGTTATTCTGTGAGCGTGGCAAAATAAAATACAAATAAAAACGACCATTTGGACATGAACGAGCTCCATTTGAGCAAACGAACTCGAAATTCGATGAAACAAGTTTCATTAGGACCGTATCGTCAAATTATACTACGTCGTACATTTCCGTCTCGAACGGAGTTTGTACGTGAGCACAGAAGCGAATAAACAACGTTCAGAATAGTGATAGACACGAAATAAATATCGGTAGTTGTCGTCACTAAAATATCTTCAGTCAAATCAAAATAAATTAATATATTTCCTCACTCTATATATATACATTCACCCCAAACCTGAAATTCAGCCTCCATCTCTAATTTTCATCTGCAATTTTCCGAAAATCCCTCGGTTACAAATAAATTTATTTCTCACAATCTGTAATGAATCAGTAGGGGCGACCTGAAGCAAATATGTAGATCGGGTCAGTGGCTACATGCTGGAAAAAATTGGGGACCTATAGTGGTCGGTGCTGGCCAGAATCGTGGTTTAAAGTGTAACGACCCAGAAAATCTGAACCAATTTAAATTTTTAAATTGGCTAAATTAATGGATTTTAAATATTTAAAATAAATATTCTAAATAATAGCAATGAAAAGTGAGTTTGAGTCGACGTTTGAAAACGAATATAATTAATTCTAATTATAAACAAGGCCTAAAATGGCGCTGCAGTTTCAAAAATTGAATTCAAACTTTGTCGGACTGTACCGGGTGCAAAACAAAACGGATTTGAGTGAAACCAAAAATATTTAAATCTGTTAGTGAATACCTTTCTAATGAATCTGAAAAATCGAAGTTTCATAGTGGGAAGCAAAAGTTATGGCCAAATGAATTTTTAGAAATGTCGCTATGGAATTTATATAGCCCGTGAAATTGGTCATTTTGCAAACAACCTCGGAATTCGACGATACCACTTTTGTTTGATCTGGGATGAGATGTTATTTCTAGGTTTTAAATTTCATAATTTTTGAAGCTAGTATGTGAGCGTAGCAAAGGAAAACGTGTTTTGGTCAATTACAGTTAAATTGGATCGACTAGAAATGGGTCTTTTTGCAAACAGTCTCAGAATTCGACGAAACTAGTTTTGTTGGGACCGTATCGTCAAAACATAGCTAGATTTATTTTTCTGGAATTTTTCGAATCAGTTTGTGGCCCTGGCAAATTGAAATGTACGTTCAAATCGAATATTGAATGTTATATATTTTAATTTGAATGGAAACTAACTGAAACAGTCGAATGGGCCTTAGAAACATATCCCATTGTGTTCGGAATGGGGGTGAAACGCTAGGGACGACAGTCGTTGGGTTCAAATTGGTGTTCGTGTGGGACAGGGGTATTTTAGAGATTTTAAAAATAATAAAATAAAAAAAATTCATTGGCTCATTCCTCTCCCCCCCCCCCTATTCATCAGACACGAACGGCGGCCCCCCTTCCTTTCTTCTTGCCTCGATTATGATCGATCCACGCAATAAAACACCACGACCCAGTTGAGTAAATTGTAGAGCTCGATCTCGCCTTTAAATCCGTACCTGATTCGAAGCCTGAAGCTGCTCCATCGTCGAGATCTACGCCTGAGAAGATGCCGCGTTTGGAGCTCTGCCGCCGCCTGTACAGGCGATCGCGCCTGACCTTTCTGCCGCGCACGGGTGCGCCTCTCGCCCCTCTTCAACGCTGCACCGCCCGATCGTCGTAATACTGCACGGATTTCGAGAAAAAGCTAAACCTAGTTTTGAACATTTCAAAGAGGTATACGGTTTATATTATTTAAACTGATTTTTCACACCTTTAAACCGTTGCAAACTTGTAAAAATCATATCTTTTTGCTGTGTTATCTAAATTCAGTGAAACAAGAGACAATGGACTCGTGTGGACGTCTTCTACCTTCTAGAAGAGACCGTATATTTTTCTGAGCCTTCTGCTATTTTTGGTGGAGTGGAACCCAATGTGAGATTTCTATTTTATAAACGATATGGAAAACGATGATGTATAAATTATATAGTCGATGTATGAGTTATATAAGCGTTGTACACCTCTTGTATAAGCATTGTATAAGTTGTACGTTCGATATATAAGTTGTATATGCGTTGTAAAAAATTATATATGTGTTGAAATAGAAGTGAAATGCTATATATAAATATATATACGCCCCTCGTCCACAAACCATGGACGATATTTATTGGTTGTGATTGGTGTGAAAATTGATTGATAGCGAATGGTTGATTGGAATTGTTTGTGGTTGATATTGATTGATTGTGGTTGAAAAATACCTGTTTGTGGTTGAGAAATATTTGGTTGAAACCACATAGGATTAGTTTGTGGAAATGAAATAAATATACATGTCGCCTGCGTGCGAACTAGATGCATGAATCCCCATTGTCAAAAACCGCGAGGTTTTAAGGTAGAGCGAGGAGCCATACTAGGGACGGTCCCGGTTTTAACTACCCTGTCGTTATGCTGCCGAAATTTTGAATAATATTCATGTGTTTGAATTATTTTCATTTGTTGAAACTATATTTATTCGTTGAATATAAAACCTTCATGTGTTGAGTCGATATTCATTCGTCGGATGGAAATTCATGTGTTGAATGGTGTTCATGTTTTAAATATAAAAATCACATTTTTATCTATATATAAACTATAGAAAACCTTCATGTGTTGAATCGATATTCATTCGTTGAATTAAAATTCATGTGCTGAGTGGTATTCGTGTTTTAAATATAAAAATCACATTTTTATCTATATATATAAACTATAGAAAACCTTCATGTGTTGAATCGATATTCATTCGTTGAATTGAAATTCATGTGTTGAATGGTGTTCGTGTTTTAAATATAAAAATCACATTTTTATCTATATATATATAAACTATAGAAAACCTTCATGTGTTGAATCGATATTCATTCGTTGAATTGAAATTCATGTGTTGAATGGTGTTCGTATTTTAAATATAAAAATCACATTTTCATATATATATATATATATATATAAACTATAGAAAACCTTCATGTGTTGAATTGATTTTCATTTGTTGAATTGAAATTCATGTGTTGAATGGTATTCATATTTTGAAATAAATTGTTTTATAATAAAAATCACATTTTTATCATCTATATGAACTATATAAAATAATCTTGTTTTGAAAGAAATTGTTTTATAATAAAAATCCTATTTTTATTACCTATATGAACTATATAAAATAATAGTGTTTTGAAATGAATTGTTTTACAATAAAAATCACATTTTTATTATATACATGAATTGTTAAATATAGTGAAGGGTTGAAATAGAAGACAGTTAGATAAAAATATCATTTTTATCAAATGTATGAAAAGAATATAGCTTTGAAATCGAAGAATCGATATATATAAATAGAATTAAAATATATCGAATAACGAAGCTACAGTTCGTATTTTGAAACCGTGATTTCAAACGATTATACCGGGAGATCCAACCATCGGATTTTCCTGAAATCGCAACCGTTGGGTTCGCTTTGGAAATATCTTTCCAACGGCACCAACTTTGTAAGAATCCAACGGTTTGATTGTCTAGAATGTTTAATTCAAATCTGAAGAAATACAGCGCCAGAATCGATTATATATTTATATATAATTATATTAAATCGAATAACGACGCTGCAGTTCGTATTTTGAAATCGAAACTTCAAACGATTGTACTGGGAGATTCGACCGTCGGATTTTCCCGAAACTGGAACCGTTGGATTCGTTTTGAAAAGGTCTTTCTAATGATGTAAATTTTGTGAAGATCCAACGGTTGATTTTCAGATATGTGTAAATCAAATCTGAAGAAAAATAGTGCCACGGCCGCGTTATGGCCCGAAGCGTCGTTTTGAATAAACTGGCTATTTTAAAATAAATAAAAATAGTGATAAATCGTTATAAAATATTATAAACGATATGGGTGTGAAATTTAGAAACTAACTGAAGGTTGGCTAGGTCGAATGGTTTCTTGGGTATTGATCTGATGTTAGTTTCGGCCTTCGGGGTTAATATTTGGGAAATCGTTCTCTTACTGATTGATGGTTAGCGACTAATGAATTGAAATGATGTGTATGTGTATTTGTGTTGCTCTTGTTTATCATATACGTGAGTTGCTCAGAAAGACCGGGTTTATCCCATTCTGAATAACTGAATCGACGATAAGAAATCGAAGATAAAGACGGTGGTCGAAGGCCGGAGATCTTCACCTCGTTTGGATGGTAACCGAGGTCCTGATTGGGAGGCATCCCGAAATATGGATAATGAGTGGTGATCGTCGAGACGTACTTGGTGATCGATGAGTTTGCAAGGTATATTGTGCCTCCGGTTTTGTTCAGACCCAGAACGGACTTGCAAATGGACAGTGTGTCTGACATTGGAATTTGTTCTGTGTGATTGATAGCCATCAGTTGCACGGTGTGAATTGCCTGTGTGGCATGCTAAGATGAAGAGATAAGGGCTTCTGTTGAAAAGCAAAGTCTTGTGGTGATGATCAAAGCACCGCCTGTGTGGCGTAGCTTTGTGTATAACGTGAATTCGCGAGCCTTACACCCCGTTACGAACCAGAAACGGGAGAGGACATCAGGGAGGGCATGCGTTTCTTTCTAGCTAGAAGTGGCGTCAGCGGTTTTACACGCCCTGACGAGTTTGACTTATGTGGTTGTTACTATTGCGAGATGCCTCGGTTTGATCGGACGATCCGGGTCCGATGGAGTCATTCGTTGGCTCATTGACGCCCCATAGGGCGGAGAAACGCATTGTTCAGGCATTATAATCCACTTCATGTGGACCGGTCCTGACGATCCAAGGTACGATTGCAGCTGTGCCTGAGACACGGGCTAGAGCGTTTCGAATTCGGTGAGGACTATCTTTTTCCTTGGTTCAGGACAGAAATCCAATTTCCAAAATACGTCATCGTGCGGTTTTGATTGTATACCTATATATGGCGACATAGTGGTATGGGGCATTAACGCCGTCTATGATTGATACTTATGATTTGAAACTGTTTTTGAAATATATAAACACTAGTAATAATATCAAATGCTTTTTTTTATTCGTATCAAGCATATCTTGGCCATTATAAGGTAAAAACTCTCATCCCGTTTGTGTTGCATTGTGTGATGGGAACTGAGTCTTATAATGGCCTCATTTTTATAAAAAGCATTGCGATGTTTAAAAGAAAGATTTGTTTTAAAGCACTGGCAATCCAATGGAGTAAACCTGTTCCACGAAAGTGGCGTGGTCCTGTGATTAGCCATATTATAAATGTGTTGAGTAAATTTCTCATACCAGTCCTATGACTGACTCGTAGTTTGTTTCACTTTCAAACTCGGGTGCCCCTTTTTCTATATGGGCAGCCTTGTATTCAGGTTCAGCTGGCTCTTTCTAGATAGCTGGAGCTGAAGATGGATTCTATCATTTATCTATTTTATGCTGTTCAGCTCCTATTGTACATATTTTGTTTGTTTTCCACTGTAGACATTTATGTATAGCTGAACTGTATTTGTACTAGGTATGATCCTGTATACTGTGTAACTCTGATGATTACGTTTATCCAGTGTATTCTATTGTACATTATCTAGTGTATTTATTTAATTCTGTTCTGCTATTGTCTGTTTCTATGTTATATTCCAAAGATTACCCTTGTCTCCGTCTATACGGGAAATGGGGTCGTCACATAAAGCCACGGATTCAGTTTCGGTTTTCTTGGTTTTTGGGGAGTTATGGTCGATCTGAGAGGACGAGACCAGTCGGAGGTTAAAGAGGGAAGACAAGGCTCTCATTTGGCACTGGACTCGAGTTTTACAGTTGTCGGAGGAAGCCGTGGCGTTGAGTTGAACGGAGATGCTGTTTTTGGGTATCGTTTGAAAGCTGCGAGGCGTTTTAAACAATTTCCGGCGGGCTGGAGGGTTTGTGGTGGCGGAGGTCTGAGGGGATTGATGTTGGGTAGCACGGCGGTCAGGTTGGTGGCAGTCTGGTAGTCCAACGCGAGGTGTGGTGGCGGAAATTGGCAGATGAACGGATTTGGGGCAAATTTGAAATCACGGTGGTCGGTGAAAAATTGGGAGGTGGCGATTGGGGCGTGGATGCTGGGCGTGTAGGGGATTTCGTCTGTAACGACCCAGAAATTTCGACTACTGAAAAGTGGGAATTAGTTTGAGATTCAATTACTAATGACCAATTTTATATTGGTACTTGAGTTAGAAAATTTTAAATCGAATATATGGTTTTATGTATAAATTGAATTCAATTCAGTATGGTTAGTTGAGAATTAAATATATATTGTTGAATATCTGAATCAGATTTGATAGGATTGAAATACGACTGGAAAATAGAAATGGTTGAATTTAGAAAATAAACCTTGTTAACATTTGAAAATTTATTTGCTAAAATATATCAAAAATTTTCTTAGATGTGTATGTATTAGTATATATAAAGAAATTAATTTAACATTTCAAAGTTGGAATCGAATAAAATCATTTTGTGGGCAAACAAAATAAAAATCGGTGAACTGATAAATGATTAGAAAATAAAAAAAAACTATGCAAACAAAATCAGAATTTCAACCAAACAAACTTTATTGAATTAAGGATGTAAAAAGGTAGCAGCATGTCAAATTTCGTTACGTTTGAAGTCTGTTTGTGGTAATACAAAAGTAAAAAGTTGAAAATAGCGGTAGAAAGAGAAGAAAAGAAAAATCATTAAATATAAATTAAATAAAATGGTTCCTTGTCGCACACACAATCTGATTCCGTGCTCCCCACGTTGTCTTGGATGCCACGGTTCCTTTGTTATAAATACAACCCTAATCCTCCAAATTTCACTTCAGCAACATTTGTTCTCTTTGTCTAAATTCTAATGGCAGTAATCAAGATTTTTTTTTTCCATGATAATGGCCACCGAAGGAACCACCAACTCCTCTTCCCTTTTTTTTCTTGAATTAGCCGAAGCCTACTTCATTTTCTCCCAAATCAATTTCACAAATCAAGCAATGGCTTCCTCCTCCCTTCTACAAAATCGCGAGCACCATAGCCTGCTTAAAAATCATTATCGTCTCCATCTCCATCAGTGCTGCTTCCAATCGATTCCCGTGCTCCGCCAGTCACCAGTCCCCTCGCCAAGATCGGTTTTTGCCTGCTCTCCTCTTTCAAGCTTTGCTCGCTGAAATCAGCGATGGCTACCATCGTCCAAGCCTCCATAGCCACTGCCTCCGAAGTTACTTCCTTTCAATCGTAGGTCAGCTCGTCTTCAGTTGGAGCCGCTATAATTGAAACCCAACTCGTCGCAACTTCCCGGTCGAGACCGACACCTTGCTGCTGTGCTTTAGGAAGTCAACTCGCGCCATCTCCAGGACTTGAATCGCCGTTTGATGGTGAGTTATACTCACGATTAAACTTAGTTCAAATAATTAACTTCTTAGAAATCAGAATATGATAGTAAAAGTCCTGTTTGTTTTACAATTGTGAACGACCTGCTATCTGCCTTGTTGTGCTATGACCTGCCCTTATGCATATTGGCATTAGACACATTCGGCGCATTAAGTTGTACAACATTTGCTTGGATATTGAATGTTTAGTTAATTGTTGGCTTGAAACATTTAATTGACCTTTTCATTTGGGGTTATGCATTGGAGTACATATATATAGTTATTTTCATCCCTAACTATGACAGTAAGAAGTAATTATATGCATTGCTACCTGCACAAGAATACCCACTCCCTATTGTTCTTCAGAATATCTTTTGTAATTGGTGATAAAATGTGAAGTATTCTGTAGGCGTTTGAAAATCCCAATTTGGTAGGGTTGGTATTATTAAGATTAGATGATATGAATCAAGTATTGCAGTCTACATGAAATATTTTTACCTTATGAGGCATGAGTTGGAGCCATTAACCTGCTACGATCAAATCAACATGTACTGAGAGGAAAATCCTATCTTAGTTCATGTAAAAGAATTGTCTTTGTCATTATTGATTTGTCCCTGCTGCTAGTTACATTTTTATACATTTTGCATTCATTCTCAGTTCCATGTTCATACTTTGGCACTCTTGTCCTACTTAAGTCTATAAATTAGAATTTCATATCTACGTTAAATCAAATGATGTTCTAGTGCGGATTTAAGTGAACAAACTGAGCCTATTTCCAGATATTATGATTTGTCGGATTTTAATAAGGTTCAGTTACGCTCCTTTCATTTAGAAAGAAATTTTTGCAGTAAAATCATTAGTATTAATTTATGTTGATAACTATTATGATGGAGAATAAATCAAAGAAAAAAGGAAAAAGAAATATTAGATTCAGCTTTATCGATTTTCAAAGATCCTGTTGGACATTGCGTTTGATTTCAACTAGCCTACTTGTTTATATATCCACATATTCGAAGGCATGTGCATATTGCTGTTGTAACCGCTTCTTGACCCTTCTGCACCTATAAAATTCATGCCATTACTGTGATCGTAATGCTTTGCATTTTCTTTCCTTTGCCATGACCGTTACTCGGCATTGCCTTGTTAAACCTTAATGCTAACCGAGACACACCTAACTTGTTTCGTTGTACTATGAAACCGTCTTGGCACACAGTACGCATGCATTTACCTTGGACCTGGAATCCTTTGTTTCATAATCTATTAAACTAGGAATACACTATGATATATGTTAGCAAATGGCATTTTTGTCTTGTTTTGTTGGAATAGTGCTGCATGCATTGGTATGCTTTAATCATATATTTGCAAATCCTCTAACTAGAACCTTCTGTTGCTGTCATATTAATTTCCCCTTTTTGGCTGTGGATGTTGGCCTGTATTAGCATCAATAGTAATCACCTACTTAAACTGTGAAACTTAGTGGTATTTTACATACCTGGTCAGCACGAGCTGTACCATATTTAAATTGTCCAGTTGGACACTTTGGACCCATTTTGTTTCCTACTTCCATTCCTGTTGTCATATATATTGCTTGTTTCATTTAGCATGCTTTGATGTTTTGAATAACATGAGTTAGTTTGTTAAACCAAGCTGTAAATAGATTGTGGCATTGCTGAATTCATGTAGCGGCTATCATGGACATATTAATAAGTTGAACTAGAATCATAAATCTCTCTACATTTTAGGGGATAAGACAATTTACCTCGAACCAAATTGATTCCACGTCTGGTGAGTCTTTAATAAACCAAAGGAGGGATGAACCAATTCAGTTTCGCCCCTCTCTCATTGATATAAAGCTTTCACGTTAAATTATCCGGATGGTTATAAAATTTGTTAGTACAACAAATTATCGTCTTTGTTAAAAATTTGTTATTTAGTACCCACAAGCATGATTTAGCACATATATGTGGTGGCCGATGCACACATATGTATATATATACCCATGTGTATATGTCATCGGAATACGTATGTATGTTTTTAGTATATATATGTGGTGGTCGTTGTACACATATATACCATTGTATGTGTGTGTGTGTGTATATATATGTCATCGGCATACGTATATCCACATGTCGTCCTGATTTGTTTTGTCCTAGGTTAATATGATATATATTTCGGTAGTTTCTCATGGATTCGATGTACTCGGAATTTAGCGATTTACAGAATTAACTATTTATTCAGTTTCTATTGAAGTTAATTTACTTGAACTATGATTTAATCCTGACTCGAGTGTTTGTTGTTTTGCATGGAACGCTCGGGTCAGACCCTGAGCATTACAGATTTAGAGATTACAGCTTGAGATTCAAAGATTGACGAAGTTGGGGATCCCAAAGGCAGCGCACTCTGAAATTTAATACAGTAAAGGTTTTCCTTGTTTTCAAATTGTAACTTACATTCCGCTGTATATATATAAATATCTTGTATTCAAAACTTTGATTATATATAAAAGTTATTTTGTTGTCCAACACTGTGTTACACTTTATTCTGTGTTTTCTGTGTTTATTCTGTGTTTTAAACTCTGTAAGCTAATAACGAACCGTCGATTTGGCCGTTTTAAATTGGTTTAATTACTGGTTTAAAGTAGTCAAAAAGGCGGGACGTTACATCGTCGATGATGTCAGGTCGGATGCTGGTGGACCACGGCGGCACCGGCGGGGGCTGAAAGGGGGAGAAGGATGTTCGTGTTATAGAAGAAGGAGTTGAGTTTTTGTGGTGAAAAGGAAAGGTTACGGGCCTGGGAAGGAAACATTGGAGAAAACGCGTTTTTCGTTTTAGACGAGGATGACGTGTCCAACTATTTAAAGGTAATTAATGTTTTAATTTATATAATTTAGTTTTTATATAATAATCGTATAATATACATAAACTTTAAACTATCATATCTTTTACATACATTAACGAAATCTGACGAAATTGGATCCGTTGGGATCGCCGGGACGAGACCTAGACAATGGCACTGACCAGGCACTGATCTGACGCAGTTGAAATTTCAAATAATTTCAAACGCTCAATTAAAATTAAAAGGAACAAACGCGTCAACCGTCATTCGTATTGAGACTGGTGAGTTAATTCTCACACCTTCTGGAATCCTGTGATGTGGAAAATTCATATTAAAATATAATTTACCTTTAGAAATATAAATTGGCTGATTGGTTGCTATTGGTTGTTTATTGTTTGGTTGGTTGCTGCTATTTATATTCCATCATTTAAAATATTAGATTATTGAAATGTATTTCATATATTATTATGAAATGTTATAACGAGCTGTGGTGCAGGGAAGGACAGGTTGGAGGGATCCGACCGGATTCCTCAAATATTTTATATGTTGTTGTTTCATATTATTTCTGTTTGAACTGATTGAACCCCATATGGTAGAAAAACCTGTTTGACCGTGATGGTTGAATAGATATTCACCTGTGTTGTGTTTAAAATCAATCGACAATGTTGATTTGGTAATTGGCGGTGAATGGCCTAAAATGTGTTATTTTCAGACATTGGTTTACCGTTCGGTGAATCGACGCAGTTTTAAAGTTATAAATTATTTTATAACTAAACTGAAGCTTTTTAGTCATTTTATATAAATAATTTAAATAGAAATTTATAAATAAATACTTTGATCAAGTTTATAAAAGAATTATTTAAATGGTTTGAGTAGCAAAATCATATGATGTAAACAGGTTGTAAAGTAGAATATCCAAAGAAATTACCCACGGGTTGGTAAAATAGAATAATTGTTTTAAAACAATTAAATAGTGATTTTAAAATTAATTAAGTTATTTAATTAACTTAAAAGGGGGAAATGACAAATGAAAATTCAGTTAATGGTTAACTGAGATGTACGGTTGACAAAATCAACCATGTTTAATTAGAATTGGTAATGGTTTTAAAATAAAATATAAGAAGTTGTTTAAATGCTTAACAGGTTTTTATAAGTCATTGGGGAAGGAATCCAAACAAGGTTTAAAAAGATTTTTAAACCAAAATGATGAGTTAAATGTTGAAGAATTGAATTAAGCAAAATGTTGTAATTGAAATAAGGATTTCAATGAAAAGGGAAAATACATACAATTGGATTGTGTTAAATATCGGTATATGGCTTTTGGAAATAACATCAAAGTAATGACGTCTTATTGTAGGAAGGTGGTAACCAAGATAAGTTTATTTTAAGAATGCCAATAGATGGAAATATATTATTTAACGTGGGATTTTTATATAAACCCAAAAGGTTAAAAGTGGAATCAATGCTTTAAGGGTAAAGTTGCGGGTTTAGTGAATATTTACTTAATTAAAGGAATTAAGTAAGAGGATTTTTGAACGAGGATTTCAAATGTAAGAAAATGATTTTGTAAAACTAGATTTGAAATCAAAGTGGTAAACGAGATTTGAATATCAGTGGTCAAGTGACGAACTGATATCATTCTGAGATAAGGACGTTGTCGATCAAGGTCTGAGAGGTAAATAAAATACCCCAACTTGAACGGCTTCATTATTATCGGGGAATGGTATTGGTTTGAAACGAGTGAAAGGTGTTGTAATTGGTGTGATATCCCATATGAGAAGTATCAAATATAAGTAGGAGATTTTGGCAATATGAATATGAGACGACCCGATTTCCCGTTCTCACGGAAACAAGGTTATCTTTGGAATATAACACAGAAACATATAATAGCAGAACAGAATTAAATAAATACACCAGAATGAACAACAAAATATACTGGATAAAAGTATCATCAGAGTTACACAGTATACAGGATCTTACTTAGTACAAATAGAGTTCAGCTATACATAAATGTCTACAGCGGAAATAAACAAAATATGTACAATAGGAGCTGAACAGCATAAAAAGAATAAATGATAGAATCCATCTTCTGCTCCAGCTATCCAGAAAGAACCAGCTAAACCTGAATACAAGGCTGCCCGTGTAGAAAAAGGGGCACCCGAGTTTGAGAGTGAAACAAACTACGAGTCAGTCATGGGACTGGTATGAGAAATCCACTCAACACATATATAATTGGCTAATCACAGGACCACGCCACTTTCGTGGAACGGGTTTACTCCATTGGATTGCCAGTGCTTTAAAACAAATCTTTCTTTTAAACATCGCTATGCTTTTTATAAAAATGAAGCCGTTATAAGACTCAGTTCCCATCACACAATGCAACGCAAACCGGAGGATAGAGTTTTTTCCTTATAACGGCCAAATATGCTTGATACGAATAAAACAAAGGCATTTGATATTATTGCTAGTGTTTATATGTTTTGAAAAACAATTTTGAATCATAACTATCAATCATAGACGGCATGGGTACCATATATCATGTCGCCATATATATATACAATCAAAACCGCACGATGTCGTATTTGGAAATTGGATTTCCGTCATGAACCAAGGCAAAAGATAGTCCTTACCGAATTCGAGACGCTCTAGCCCGCCCCTCAGGCAAGCGCGCAGGCAAGCCTTGGATCGTCAGGGCCGGTCCACCGATGTGGATTATTATGCCTGAGCAATACGTTTCCCCGCCCTTTGGGGCGTAAACGAGCCAACGAATGACTCCATCGGACCCGGATCGTCCGATCAAACCGAGGCGCCTCGCAACAGCAACAACCACATAGGTGAAAAGTATATAAATGTCAGGGCTGGTAGGTCACTGACACCACCCTAGCTAAAAAGAAACACATGCCCTCCCTGATGTCCTTCTCCCGTTTTAGGTTCATACCGGGGTGTGAGGCTCGCGAATTTACGTTATACACAAAGCTACGCCACACAGGCGGTGCTTTGATCATCACCACAAGACTTTGCTTTTCAACAGAAGCCCTGATCACTGCATCTTAGCATGCCACACAGGCAATTCACACCGTGCAACTGATGGCTATCAATCACACAGAACAAATTCCAATGTCGGACACACAGTCCATTTACAAGTCCGTTCTGGGTCTGAACGAAACCGGAGGCACTAAATACCTCGCAAACCCTTCGATCAACACGTACGTCTGAACGATCACCACTCATTATCCATATTTCGGGATGCCTCCCAATCAGGACCTCGGTTACCATCCAAACGAGGTGAAGATCTCCGGTCTTCGACCATCGTCTTCATCTTCGAATTTCAATCGTCGGTCGATTATTCGAAATGAGAATTAACTCGGCCTTTTCAAATAATTCACGTATATTTAGAATTTCAAATCGATTTATTTCAATGGTTAAATTATTCGACAACACCAATTGTGTTCTTTATATAGTTTTCACACCAAACACATTCAACCATCAAACATCACATAAATCAAGCAAATTCAGTTTATTTCCATTCCATATCGCTTACGATATTTTATAACTATTTATCGCTATTTTTATTTATTTTAAAATAGCCATTTTATTCAAAACGACGCTTCGGGCCATAAGGCGGCCGTGGCGCTGTTTTTCTTCAGATTTGATTTACACATATCTGAAAATCTAACCGTTGGATCTTCACAAAATTTACATCATTAGAAAGGTCTTTTCAAAACGAATCCAATGGTTCCAATTTCGGGAAAATCCGACGGTCGGATCTCCCGGTACACTCGTTTGAAATTTCGATTTCAAAATACGAACTGCAGCGTCGTTATTCGATTAAATATAATTATATTTATATATATAAATAAATATAATCGTTTCTGGCGCTGTTTTTCTTCAGATTTGAATTAAACATTCCAGACAATCCAACCGTTGGATTTCTACAAAGTTGGTGCCGTTGGGAAGATATTTCCAAGGCGAACCCGACGGTTGAGGTTTCGGGAAAATCCAATGGTCGGATTTCCCGCACTAGTCGTTTGAAATCACGGTTTCAAAATACGAACTGCACGGCCTCGTTTCGTTTTAATTTTATTTATATTTATATATTTATATAAATATAGTTCATTCAACCATTTCAATATCGTTTTCACTTCAAATATTTTTCTAACTCCTTAAATTTTGGAAAAATTTCGCCATAACCTCCCCTGCACCGGGAGCATCGGGAAATCGCAAATAGCGTTCCCGGTCCTTCTAATCTCAAAAAGAAAAAGAAAAAGCCAAGCGGCTAGCCAACAGGCTCAAAATCATCACCCAAACAAATCAGTAAATGTGTACCTATTTGTCGGGCACAAAATTTTATTCCTCTTCTCTAGCCCCTTTGCTATAACCTGTTCAATGAATATTGCATGTACATATATATACAGTTCATATCATTTTTCAATTTCTATTCGACTTCATATTTGATTTCTATTTGGTTTAAAAACTCCATTCATTCTAATGTTACATAAATAGGTGCAAATCATTTCATTAGCTAATTAATGAATATTTCAACTCATATATGTTTATTTTGAACAAGTGGCTATTTTTAACACTTCACATTTCAACGATTTATGCATACAATAAAAATGCGATTTTTATTGTAAAACGATTCATTTCAAAACACTATTTTTCTATATAGTTCATATAGTCGATAAAAGGTGATTTTTATTATCAAACGATTTATTTCAAAATATGAATACCATTCAACACATGAATTTCTAAACAACGAATGAATATCAATTCAACACATGAATGTTTTCAATAGTTTTTATATATAGATAAAAATGTGATTTTTATTATCGAACAATTTATTTCAAAATATGAATACCATTCAACACATGAATTTCTAAACAACGAATGAATATCAATTCAACACATGAATGTTTTCAATAGTTTTTCTATATAGATAAAAATGTGATTTTTATTATCGAACAATTTATTTCAAAATATGAATACCATTCAACACATGAATTTCTAAACAACGAATGAATATCAATTCAACACATGAATGTTTTCTATACAATGAATAAATATAGTTTAAGCATATGAAAATAATTCAAACACACAAATATTATTCAAAATTTCGGCAGCATAACGGCAGGGTAGTTACACCGGCACCGTCCCTAGTACGGCTCCTCGCTCTACCTTAAAACCTCGCGGTTTTTGACAATGGGGTTCATGCATCTAGTTCGCACGCAGGCGGCATGTATATATTTATTTCATTTCCACAAACTAATCCTAAGTGGTTTCAACCAAATATTTCACAACCACCCATGGGTATTTTTCAACCACAATCAACCAATATCAATCACAAACAATCCCAAACAATCATTCGCTATCAATCAAATTTCCACAACAATTTCAACCAATAAATATCGTCCATGGTTTGTGGACGAGGGGCGTATATATATATATATATATATATATATATATATATTTATATATAGCAATTCACTTTTACTTCACACATATATATATAAATTTTAAATCAGAAATCTCACCAATAGCTATCCAACTGCACGACTCTTCCTTTATAGAAATCTCGCCTTTTGTCGCTTTCGCCCGTATTCTCTACACGTGTAAAAATCGAATTTTTACTATGCTATTCAATATATAAAAATCGAATTTTGACTTCGCTATTCAATATATAAAAATCTGATTTTTGACTAAAGAAATCAGTTTTTCTTTTTATAGAAAGTCAGTTTTTATTTTCTTCAAAAATCAGTTTTTCTTTGCTTTTAAAAATCAGTTTTCTTTGCTTTTTAAAAATAAAAACCAGTTTAAAAATTCTTTTATAAAAATCTGTTTTATACTTTTAAAAATTTCAGTTTTATACTTTAAAAAAATAAAAAAAACAGTTTCATACTTTTTCAAATCAGGTTTCAGTTTTACTCTTTTTATAAAAATCATTTTTTTTATCCTAAAAAGAAAATTAGTTCTAAACTAATTAAAATTCAGTTTTAAACTTTTTTTTTTTAAAATTCAGTTTTAAATTCTTTTAAACATTCAGTTTTAAATACATTTAAACATTCAGTTTTAAATTCTCAAACAAATTCAGAAATTAATTTTTAAAACATTTTATAAATCAGTTTTTCTTAAAACGAAAAAAAAATAAAAAAAAAATAAAATAACTAAAAGCTCACCGTTGGCTTGCGAAGTGGAGGGAAGAAGAGGGAGCGTCGGCGTGGGGTTCGGTGGTGTCGCATCGGCAGGGTTCGAGGTGGGAGGATGCTCCGCGAGGGGGAGGCGATGCTTCGGGGTCTTCGTCGGTTTCGGGGGGGGCGTCGGCGATGTCTCGAGGAGGGGGGCGGTGATGTCTGGAGGAGGGGGCGACCTAATTTAGGTTTTTTTTTTCTTTCTCTTCTGGTAAATGAATCGGGGGGGGGGGGGGGCAGAACGAAGATAAAGGGGGGGGGGAGGGAAATTATAATTTTTTTTATTATTAAATTATTAATTTTTTGCAAAAAGGTTGACTTTTACATACGACCTCGAAACGAGGCCCACCGCCTGTCGTCCATAGCGTTTTACCCCAATTCCGAACACAATGGGATATGTATCGCAAGCTGATTCGATTGTTACAATCAGTTTCATTTTGAATTTTCATTTAAATCACTATATTGAATTTTAAACGTACATTTCAAATTACCGGGGCCACATACTAACTAGAAAAATTCCCGAAAAATATTTTCTAGCTTTGTATTGACGATACGGTCCTAACAAAACTAGTTTCGTCGAATTCTGAGACCGTTTGAAAAATGGCCCATTTCCATTCGATTAAAATCAACAGAAACTGGTCAAACGCGTTTTCCTTTGCCACGCTCACATATTGATTCGAAAAATTATGAAATTTGAAACCTAGCAATAACTTGACACTGCGGATCTAACAAAAGTGGTTTCATCGAAATCCGAGTTCGTTTGCAAAATGTCCATTTTTAAGGGCCTGAATTCCATAGCGACTATTCAGAATTTTCAACTGGACATATCTTTTGATTCCCGCTATCAAATTTCGATTGGTCAGATTCGTTGGAAAGATATTCACTAACAGATCCTAATGTTTTTGGTTTCACTAATATCCGGATTGTTTTTGCACCCGGTATAGTCAATTGAAGTTTGAAATCGAATTATCGAACTACCGCGCCATTTTCAATTCTATATATAATTATAATTAATTATATTCGTTTTCAAATGTCGATTCAACTCAGTTTTCATCGCCATTATTTAAAATATTTATTGTAAATATTTAAAATCCATTATTTTAGCCAATTTAAAATTTTTAAATTGGTTCAGATTTTCTGGGTCGTTACAATCTCCCCCACTTAAAACTTTTCGTCCCCGAAAATGAATAAAGTCGAAAGTGGTTTGATAAATCTACAATCACACAATACAACAACCAATTTGTTTCTAATATTCAGAGTATAGAATAAACAATGCACATCCATGGGAAGAAAATAGCAACAGAATAGAGAATTAAACGGTAATGCAAAGTAGGGTAAATGTACCTTGCACCCGAGTCATTCAGAGATATCTACTCGGCATCTAGGATAAGCTTTCTGAATGCTCTCCTCGGTTTCCCAAGTACAATCTCTCGGATCTCCACTCCATTGCACTTTGACTAAGTGAACCTTCTTGTTCCTCAGCTCTTTGGTTTCTTTGCCGATAATCTTTAGCGGCTCCCGCCTCACGGCTAATTCTGGAGTAATTTCAATGTCCTGCTGAGCTGCTTCTTCCACGATCAAGTCTGGATCATGAACGTGCTTTCGAAGTTGAGATATATGAAATACATCATGCACTCCAGGCAACCAGTCAGGCAATTTAACTTTATATGCGAGAGTCCCAATCCGTTCCAGAATAGGAAACGGACCAATAAATTTGGGCGCTAACTTTCCAGTTTTACCGAACCGGATAACTCCTCTCATCGGCGATACTTTCAAATATACATAGTCGCCAACTTCAAAGGATATATCTCTTCTTCTTCTATCGGCATAGCTCTTTTGTCGGCTTTGAGCGGCGAGTAATCGCTTCTTAATAAAATCGACTTTGTCGGCCGCTTCTCGAATCATATCGGGACCCAACACAAGTCTATTTCCCGGCTCGACCCAACAAGCAGGAGATCGGCACGGTCTACCATACAATGCTTCGAATGGCGACATTGTTAGACTCGCCTGGTAGCTGTTGTTATAAGAGAATTCAGCCAAATGTAGATGGTCTTCCCATGATCCACCGAAATCTATAACACAAGCCCGCAATAGATCTTCTAAAATACGATTCACCCTCTCAGTCTGACCGTCTGTCTGAGGATGATAAGCGGTGCTCAAGTTTAACTTCGTTCCGAGCTCGACTTGAAATGCTTCCCAGAATTTACTAGTGAATATTGTATCTCTATCACTGACTATACTGAGCGGCACTCCATGTAGTCTAACTATTTCCCTGAAGTAAATCTGCGCCAGACTCTGAGCAGTTCTGTTTGATTTGACAGGTATAAAATGGGCGGTCTTCGTGAAGCGATCTACGATCACCCAAATACTGTCATTCCCTTTTCTGGTTCTGGGCAGACCATCGATGAAATCCATAGAAATATGCTCCCACTTCCAGCCAGGAACTTCTAGTGGTTGTAACAATCCAGCCAATTTCTGTTGATCACTTTTGACTAGCTGGCAGGTAGGGCATCGGCTGACATATAAAGAAATGTCTCTTTTCATCGACTTCCACCAGAAAGTGCGTTTGATGTCATTATACATTTTGCTTACTCCCGGATGGATACTGAGTTTTGACTTGTGGCATTCATCCAATACTTCCTTTCGAAGTTCAGGAATGTTAGGGACACAGATTCGACCTTTGAGCCTTAAAATCCCCTCATCATCCACTTGAAAACTCGAGGGTTCGCCTTGTTGAATTATCCCTCTGATCTTCTGAATGAAGTGATCATCCTCCTGAAGAGCAGATATCTTATCTAGCAATGAAGTCGTGATAATAAAACTGGCGATCATTACATTCTTTCTGCTTAACGCATCAGCCACTACATTTGCTTTTCCTGGAGTATATATAATTTCAAAGTCATATGCTGCGAGAAACTCCAGCCAACGTTGCTGCCTCAAATTCAAGTCCTTCTGAGTGAACAGATACTTTAACGACTGGTGATCTGTAAACAGTTCAAATCTCTCGCCCAGAAGATAGTGTCTCCAGATTTTCAAAGAGAATATGATAGCCAATAACTCAAGATCATGAGTTACATAGTTTTTCTCGTGCGGTTTCAGTTGACGGCTAGCATAAGCAATTACCTGGCCTCTTTGCATTAACACTGCGCCAAGGCCTTCTCTAGAAGCATCAGTCCAGACTTTTAAATCCTGGTTGCCATCAATGATGGTTAACACTGGAGCTGTCGTTAATCTTAACTTTAGCTCTTCGAAAGCCTCCTCACTTTCCTGAGTCCATTTGAACTTAGAATGCTTCTTTGTAAGCTTAGTTAAGTGACCAGATATCTTCGAAAAGTCTTTAACGAACTTTCGGTAATAGCTAGCCAATCCGAGAAAACTGCGGACTTCAGTGGGAGTACTGGGCTGTTTCCAATTCTGAATAGCTGTGATTTTGCTTGGATCCACAGCGATTCCATCTTTCGATACGACATGGCCCAGAAATTTTACTTCATCTTGCCAGAATATACATTTGGAAAACTTGGCTTTTAATACATTCCGTCTGAGAATTTCTAACACTTGTTCCAGATGCTTTTCATGTTCGGCCTTTGATTTAGAGAAGATTAAAATATCATCAATAAAAACCAGAACAAATTTATTCAATACTCCTCTGAACACTCTGTTCATCAGATCGACGAAGTAAGCTGGAGCGTTACATAAGCCGAACGGCATTACTAACCACTCGTAGAATAGGTCGGGACCTCTGAATGCTATCATTGGAACACACTCTTCGGCAATTCGAAGTTGATGGAAACCTGTAGCTAGGTCCATTCGTGAAAATACTTGTGCTCCATTTAATCGATCCAACAAATCATCAATCCGCGGCAATGGATATTTGTTCTTTATAGTCTGCTTGTTTAAATCACGATAATCCACACATAGACGTAGAGTACCATCAGATTTTGGGACAAATACCACTGTTGCACCCCAATCAGAGAAACTAGGCCTTATCAGACCTTTCCATACTAGTTGTCGTGTTTGATTGTCTAATTCCTCCTTCTCTTTCAAGGACATTCTTCGAATAGCGTGAACTACCGGCCTTGCATTGGGAATCAAAGCAATCTTGAAATCTATTTCTCTCTGCGGAGGTAAGCGAACAACTTCTTCGAACACATCCGCATAGTTCTTGACCACAGGAATATCTTTGATGAGGTCAGGAATATTCTCTGTGATTTCCGGGACATTTTCAATTTGGGCTGGAGAAACATTCAAAGCTGCCCAGAAGTCTTTTCTATTAGCATTCTGACCTTCACAGGGAATGGTTATATAATCACCTGATTTAATCTTAGCTCTAACAACCCTCTCGGCGCATCTAACCTCTGCTTCATATTTGGTTAGCCAATCCAATCCCAGAATAAGATCGAATTCATCAAAATTCATGACGACAGAGATAATAGGGAATTTATAGCAGGAAAAAGAGACGGGTACTGCACAAATCCAACTGAGATTGATGGAACCCCCGACCGGATTCTGGACAGTCATTGGTTCCTTGAGCTTCCTCAAATTCACATCTAGTTTCTTAGCGGCACTCTTGGCAATAAAGCTTTGGGACGCGCCTGTGTCAAACAGTACTTTGACTGGAATGTTTTTGACAGTAAGCGTGCCTTCTAACACATCGGGCCTTTCCAGAACATCTGCGGGCCCAGAAGTTTCTGCTAGTTCATTTACCTGAACTGTTTTGGTCTTTCTTAACAGCCAGCAATCTCGCTTTATATGACCGGCCTGATGGCAGAGATTGCATTTTCTATTCGCCTGAAATCCTTTCTTGGGTGGGAACTTACTCTTTCTTTGCTGGTTCCAAGATTTGCAACTTATCGCCAAATGCCCTTTTCTATTGCAGCTTGAGCACGTGGCGGTCATTATTCGTTTGTTCCTAGATTCAGCCCTTTTTCTCTTGGCACTGGGCTTCTTATTGATCTCCGACCTTGTACTGGCTTCAGGAATATCAGTTTCCGACTCTGGTATGTCACTAGAACTGACTTCTTCTTCATCTCGCAACATGCCTTTCCTGTCGAGATCTTCGTACTGATAAGCCATGTAAATCATTTCTGAGAAAGGAAGTTTCACATGCCCCAATACTTTATTCTGGTATTTCCTTTGAAGCCCGTGAATAAATCTCATATTTTTACTCTTCGAATTTTGAATTAGATGAGGAGCAAAGTGAGAAAGTTCATTGAATTTCTTATGATATTCGGGAATGGTCATGTCTCCTTGTATCAGATAAGAAAATTCATCGCATAATCTCTCGGTTGCTTCGGGAGGAGTGAATCTTTCCAAGAAAATTACTTTGAATCTGTCCCAGGTGATATCACCTTCTGGATTATTCTGTATAACCGAATCCCACCAAAACAGAGCTTCTTCTTTGAGTGCCCAAGACGCTAGTAATCTTTTCTGATCGTCTCTCAGCTTTAAACCCTCAAAGATCTTCTCTGCTGAACGAATCCAAGCTTGTGTTTCCATAATGGACTCCTTGCCTAAGAATGGCGATCCACCAAGATTTCGAAATCTCTTGAATAGAACTTCTATATCGGATTCTGGCTGTGGGAGCACAACTGGCTCATTAGCTGGTCGAGCCATACGATTATTTCTTCTGTTCCTGCCACTCATTTTCTAGTTCTTCTGCAAATGGCAGATCAAGTGTCAGGTCACAGAAAAGGTATTTTAAAACATAGAAACATATACTTCAAATGTAAATGTGTCTATCAAGGTGTAATTTCATTCTGCTACTCATACTAGGATATTACTGATCCTATCTGTATAGAGTTACCCGTCCTAGAACACTACTGGTTCTATTTCTGACGAGTTCGTTCGAATGTTATATTCCAGAACTAAGCTTAACCAAAGCTCTGATACCACGATGAGACGTCCCGATTTCCCGTTCTCACGGAAACAAGGTTATCTTTGGAATATAACACAGAAACATATAATAGCAGAACAGAATTAAATAAATACACCAGAATGAACAACAAAATATACTGGATAAAAGTATCATCAGAGTTACACAGTATACAGGATCTTACTTAGTACAAATAGAGTTCAGCTATACATAAATGTCTACAGCGGAAATAAACCAAATATGTACAATAGGAGCTGAACAGCATAAAAAGAATAAATGATAGAATCCATCTTCAGCTCCAGCTATCCAGAAAGAACCAGCTAAACCTGAATACAAGGCTGCCCGTGTAGAAAAAGGGGCACCCGAGTTTGAGAGTGAAACAAACTACGAGACAGTCATGGGACTGGTATGAGAAATCCACTCAACACATATATAATTGGCTAATCACAGGACCATGCCACTTTTGTGGAACGGGTTTACTCCATTGGATTGCCAGTGCTTTAAAACAAATCTTTCTTTTAAACATCGCTATGCTTTTTATAAAAATGAAGCCGTTATAAGACTCAGTTCCCATCACACAATGCAATGCAAACCGGAGGATAGAGTTTTTTCCTTATAACGGCCAAATATGCTTGATACGAATAAAACAAAGGCATTTGATATTATTTCTAGTGTTTATATGTTTTGAAAAACAATTTTGAATCATAACTATCAATCATAGACGGCATGGGTACCATATATCATGTCGCCATATATATATACAATCAAAACCGCATGATGTCGTATTTGGAAATTGGATTTCCGTCATGAACCAAGGCAAAAGATAGTCCTTACCGAATTCGAGACGCTCTAGCCCGCCCCTCAGGCAAGCGCGCAGGCAAGCCTTGGATCGTCAGGGTCGGTCCACCGATGTGGATTATTATGCCTGAGCAATACGTTTCCCCGCCCTTTGGGGCGTAAACGAGCCAACGAATGACTCCATCGGACCCGGATCGTCCGATTAAACCGAGGCGCCTCGCAACAGCAACAACCACATAGGTGAAAAGTATATAAATGTCAGGGCTGGTAGGTCACTGACACCACCCTAGCTAGAAAGGAACGCATGCCCTCCCTGATGTCCTTCTCCCGTTTTAGGTTCATACCGGGGTGTGAGGCTCGCGAATTTACGTTATACACAAAGCTACGCCACACAGGCGGTGCTTTGATCATCACCACAAGACTTTGCTTTTCAACAGAAGCCCTGATCACTGCATCTTAGCATGCCACACAGGCAATTCACACCGTGCAACTGATGGCTATCAATCACACAGAACAAATTCCAATGTCGGACACACAGTCCATTTACAAGTCCGTTCTGGGTCTGAACGAAACCGGAGGCACTAAATACCTCGCAAACCCTTCGATCAACACGTACGTCTGAACGATCACCACTCATTATCCATATTTCGGGATGCCTCCCAATCAGGACCTCGGTTACCATCCAAACGAGGTGAAGATCTCCGGTCTTCGACCATCGTCTTCATCTTCGAATTTCAATCGTCGGTCGATTATTCGAAATGAGAATTAACTCGGCCTTTTCAAATAATTCACGTATATTTAGAATTTCAAATCGATTTATTTCAATGGTTAAATTATTCGACAACACCAATTGTGTTCTTTATATAGTTTTCACACCAAACACATTCAACCATCAAACATCACATAAATCAAGCAAATTCAGTTTATTTCCATTCCATATCGCTTACGATATTTTATAACTATTTATCGCTATTTTTATTTATTTTAAAATAGCCATTTTATTCAAAACGACGCTTCGGGCCATAAGGCGGCCGTGGCGCTGTTTTTCTTCAGATTTGATTTACACATATCTGAAAATCTAACCGTTGGATCTTCAAAAAATTTACATTATTAGAAAGGTCTTTTCAAAACGAATCCAACGGTTCCAGTTTCGGGAAAATCCGACGGTCGGATCTCCCGGTACACTCGTTTGAAATTTCGATTTCAAAATACGAACTGCAGCGTCGTTATTCGATTAAATATAATTATATTTATATATATAAATAAATATAATCGTTTCTGGCGCTGTTTTTCTTCAGATTTGAATTAAACATTCCAGACAATCCAACCGTTGGATTTCTACAAAGTTGGTGCCGTTGGGAAGATATTTCCAAGGCGAACCCGACGGTTGAGGTTTCGGGAAAATCCAATGGTCGGATTTCCCGCACTAGTCGTTTGAAATCACGGTTTCAAAATACGAACTGCACGGCCTCGTTTCGTTTTAATTTTATTTATATTTATATATTTATATAAATATAGTTCATTCAACCATTTCAATATCGTTTTCACTTCAAATATTTTTCTAACTCCTTAAATTTTGGAAAAATTTCGCCATAACCTCCCCTGCACCGGGAGCATCGGGAAATCGCAAATAGCGTTCCCGGTCCTTCTAATCTCAAAAAGAAAAAGAAAAAGCCAAGCGGCTAGCCAACAGGCTCAAAATCATCACCCAAACAAATCAGTAAATGTGTACCTATTTGTCGGGCACAAAATTTTATTCCTCTTCTCTAGCCCCTTTGCTATAACCTGTTCAATGAATATTGCATGTACATATATATACAGTTCATATCATTTTTCAATTTCTATTCGACTTCATATTTGATTTCTATTTGGTTTAAAAACTCCATTCATTCTAATGTTACATAAATAGGTGCAAATCATTTCATTAGCTAATTAATGAATATTTCAACTCATATATGTTTATTTTGAACAAGTGGCTATTTTTAACACTTCACATTTCAACGATTTATGCATACAATAAAAATGCGATTTTTATTGTAAAACGATTCATTTCAAAACACTATTTTTCTATATAGTTCATATAGTCGATAAAAGGTGATTTTTATTATCAAACGATTTATTTCAAAATATGAATACCATTCAACACATGAATTTCTAAACAACGAATGAATATCAATTCAACACATGAATGTTTTCAATAGTTTTTATATATAGATAAAAATGTGATTTTTATTATCGAACAATTTATTTCAAAATATGAATACCATTCAACACATGAATTTCTAAACAACGAATGAATATCAATTCAACACATGAATGTTTTCAATAGTTTTTCTATATAGATAAAAATGTGATTTTTATTATCGAACAATTTATTTCAAAATATGAATACCATTCAACACATGAATTTCTAAACAACGAATGAATATCAATTCAACACATGAATGTTTTCTATACAATGAATAAATATAGTTTAAGCATATGAAAATAATTCAAACACACAAATATTATTCAAAATTTCGGCAGCATAACGGCAGGGTAGTTACACCGGCACCGTCCCTAGTACGGCTCCTCGCTCTACCTTAAAACCTCGCGGTTTTTGACAATGGGGTTCATGCATCTAGTTCGCACGCAGGCGGCATGTATATATTTATTTCATTTCCACAAACTAATCCTAAGTGGTTTCAACCAAATATTTCACAACCACCCATGGGTATTTTTCAACCACAATCAACCAATATCAATCACAAACAATCCCAAACAATCATTCGCTATCAATCAAATTTCCACAACAATTTCAACCAATAAATATCGTCCATGGTTTGTGGACGAGGGGCGTATATATATATATATTTATATATAGCAATTCACTTTTACTTCACACATATATATATAAATTTTAAATCAGAAATCTCACCAATAGCTATCCAACTGCACGACTCTTCCTTTATAGAAATCCTCGCCTTTTGTCGCTTTCGCCCGTATTCTCTACACGTGTAAAAATCGAATTTTTACTATGCTAGTCAATATATAAAAATTGAATTTTGACTTCGCTATTCAATATATAAAAATCTGATTTTTGACTAAAGAAATCAGTTTTTCTTTTTATAGAAAGTCAGTTTTTATTTTCTTCAAAAATCAGTTTTTCTTTGCTTTTAAAAATCAGTTTTCTTTGCTTTTAAAAATCAGTTTTCTTTGCTTTTTAAAAATAAAAACCAGTTTAAAAATTCTTTTATAAAAATCTGTTTTATACTTTTAAAACTTTCAGTTTTATACTTTAAAAAAATAAAAAAAACAGTTTCATACTTTTTCAAATCAGGTTTCAGTTTTACTCTTTTTATAAAAATCATTTTTTTTATCCTAAAAAGAAAATTAGTTCTAAACTAATTAAAATTCAGTTTTAAACTTTTTTTTTAAAAAATTCAGTTTTAAATTCTTTTAAACATTCAGTTTTAAATACTTTTAAACATTCAGTTTTAAATTCTCAAACAAATTCAGAAATTAATTTTTAAAACATTTTATAAATCAGTTTTTCTTAAAACGAAAATAAAAATAAAATAACTAAAAGCTCACCGTTGGCTTGCGAAGTGGAGGGAAGAAGAGGGAGCGTCGGCGTGGGGTTCGGTGGTATCGCGTCGGCAGGGTTCGAGGTGGGAGGATGCTCCGCGAGGGGGAGGCGATGCTTCGGGGTCTTCGTCGGTTTCGAGGGGGGGGGCGTCGGCGATGTCTCGAGGAGGGGGGCGGTGATGTCTCGAGGAGGGGGGCGACCTAATTTAGGTTTTTTTTTTCTTTCTCTTCTGGTAAATGAATCGGGGGGGGGGGGGGGCAGAACGAAGATAAAGGGGGGGAGGGAAATTATATATATATTTTTTTATTAAATTTTTGCAAAAAGGTTGACTTTTACATACGACCTCGAAACGAGGCCCACCGCCTGTCGTCCATAGCGTTTTACCCCCATTCCGAACACAATGGGATATGTATCGCAAGCTGATTCGATTGTTACAATCAGTTTCATTTTGAATTTTCATTTAAATCACTATATTGAATTTTAAACGTACATTTCAAATTACCGGGGCCACATACTAACTAGAAAAATTCCCAAAAAATATTTTCTAGCTTTGTATTGACGATACGGTCCTAACAAAACTAGTTTCGTCGAATTCTGAGACCGTTTGAAAAATGGCCCATTTCCATTCGATTAAAATCAACAGAAACTGGTCAAACGCGTTTTCCTTTGCCACGCTCACATATTGATTCGAAAAATTATGAAATTTGAAACCTAGCAATAACTTGACACTGCGGATCTAACAAAAGTGGTTTCATCGAAATCCGAGTTCGTTTGCAAAATGTCCATTTTTAAGGGCCTGAATTCCATAGCGACTATTCAGAATTTTCAACTGGACATATCTTTTGATTCCCGCTATCAAATTTCGATTGGTCAGATTCGTTGGAAAGATATTCACTAACAGATCCTAATGTTTTTGGTTTCACTAATATCCGGATTGTTTTTGTACCCGGTATAGTCAATTGAAGTTTGAAATCGAATTATCGAACTACCGCGCCATTTTCAATTCTATATATAATTATAATTAATTATATTCGTTTTCAAATGTCGATTCAACTCAGTTTTCATCGCCATTATTTAAAATATTTATTTTAAATATTTAAAATCCATTATTTTAGCCAATTTAAAAATTTTAAATTGGTTCAGATTTTCTGGGTCGTTACAGAATAATACCAAAATGTTATTTACAATGTAAATAAAAGTAGTTGGTTTTAAAGTATAGTTTGACATTTGCTTTGCCATATCAAAATCGATAGTTTGTTTATACAATGTAGTATAATACACACACACACGCACACACACACACACACACACACATATATATATATATATATATATATCGTGAGATATCTGAAAATAAGAAAAGGGAAAAAGGGTTTGAAGAAATATATCGCTATTCCAAAGGTAATGGTAAGTTGAGTATACATATATATACATATTCTAAAATGTATAAAATAGTTTTGATAAATAAAATTAAGGATAATTAAAATGTTTGGAATATATGGGTGGTTTAGAAGTTTATTAAACAATTTGTTAAAATAACAGGCCAAGTCACGCTAAGTACCAAACCAATAAACTCATTCACACTATCGTTATTTGATAATTAAAACACCGACTATCAAACCTGACCAATACGATTGTTGGTACGGAACGACCGGGATCAAATTTATATTCGAAAACCATTTCGACCAGCAAATACACGAAGATGCTGATCAAGATGGAGCAATTGAAGACCCTGGATCTTCATAAACGGAAGGACTACTTGTCGAATTCCTCTGGCTTGCAACTAGAGTTATTTGATTTGTGATTATGTCGTAGTTGAAATCTACGGATTTGCAAGGACTTCTCGCTACTGATCCTTCGGGTGATTCCCATATAAGGATGCGGTAGGAGGGTGCCTTCGGTTCATCCTGTTCCTGGATGACTTGTATGGACGAGTGTCTGACAGAGTATTTCCAAAGGGTCACGTACGTTGATTTCTTCAGACGTATTTCTGTTGTTGGCGGAGAAGGCCGTACAACTTCTCTTAGCTAACCGCAGAGTATTTTTTGGATGTCAATTAGTGATATCTGGCGGATTTGACGATGTGGCATTCAAAGTGAATAGTGGTCAGATGTTCGAAAAGGAAAATTCTAGCCTCAAGCCTCATCAACCGGGAAATGACAAAAATCGGGCAGGCAGCATGGCTATGTGGGGTCGCTCCCATTAGGGTGTATAATAACCTATCTAGATAAATTCCATTTGCTTCTTTAATCTATATTCAATGCTATCCCTTCTCGGGAGATGGTTATTGATCCTAACCGTCGGTGATATACATTCGATACACTCAAGCGAAATGAGTGGTCAGTCATGTGTGGGCCTGGTTGCAAGATGCTCTTGTTGAACCCAGTGTATTCACCTCTAGAGATACACTATCGGAAGGTGGTCCCATACCTTGTCATAGTTGGAATCCCATCTCCAATAAGAGCCCGCGGTTTTGGTTCATATACTATATTTATGGAGCGTGAGATACAAGCGTTCCGCTAGATTGTTATTTACTTGTATTTAGACACTATGGTAATATCAGAATAAGTTATGATTTCAAAAACGTTTTCGGTTATTGTAAGGTAAAACCGTCCGTGTTTATGTGTGGGTTGGTCTTAGTATTATCCTTTGATTCCATAAAAGATTTTCCAAAGTTAAACAAGTTGTGTGTTCTGTGAATTTATCACTGAAAGTATTCCAGACTGACCTGGTGTATTTTGCTTTACTTCAAATGTGCTCGGGTCAGACCGAGTATATTTCCAGGTCAGGTTTCGCTTGGCGTTTCAGGAGCTGGAAGCAGGAGGCTTCACTGCTTGTTATATAAAGTTATTATTCCGCTGTGTCTGATGTATGTTTTACTCTGATGGTTGGTATATACAGTTCTTTTGTATAAATAGATTTGATATTATATTTTATTCGTTCCGCTATGAGATTCTGATGTGATGTTCTTCTTCTTTCTTCTATTCTAATATTTCTTTCTTTTTTTTCTCACCCTCTAACTTCTTTCTAATAACAATCTGGGATTCGATTCTTGGGTTTTTGGGCAAGTAATATGAGTTATGTATTATTGTCAAAAATTCAAGCATCAAATTTTTCCCCGATTCGTTACAGTGGTATCAGAGCTATTGGTTTAGTGATAACCTTGGCTCTGTGGCGTGACTCAATAGAGATGGGGTCAGTAATACCCTAGATTGAGTTTGATTGTATGTATGAGGGCGTGTATTTGTAATTTGATATAAAAATTATTTTTGCCTAATATATTTTATAAAATAATAAAAGTAATAATTTTCACGAATTATTATAGTGTGGGCAATCGATTGATTTGTTAATGTTGATTGTGTGATATGTTTGGATGGTGTGCTCGATCTCATGGATATAAACCTGAACCTGAACCGACTTGGTTAAAACCAATCCAAAATAAATAATTCGAATAAATCAATCCAGATAAATAAATTTGAATGGATAATTAAAGAAATAAATGAAGTGATTATAAGTAATTATAACATCATGTGGATCAAATTGTGTATGAATGGGTTGATATGAATGATATGGATGTTTTGAACATAATTAACATTTGTTTGATGACTAATGAAGATCATTTGAGATGAGAACAGGTGCAGAAGTGCCAATTCAGCTTTAAAATCCGTTCAAGAGAGAAATTCTGGAGTTAATTGAATCCAGTTTGAATAGAGCTGCATAATAATTAAGCAAGCTCGCATATAATATATCGCATATCGCATAATAACGCTCGCAAAAAGGTACGCCTACCCAAAATATGAAATTTTAGGTTTTATTTGGGTTCTGAGTTTGGATTTTTGAATTTTTCTGACTGTGTTGGTCGAGGTATATCTATTTCTTGAACCTACGATATTGTAGATGTCCTCCGTAAAGGGGAGACTCTGCCAAAAAATTTCCAAAATTCAAGGTGTTAGAAAATTTTCGAAGATTTTTGGAAAATTCTTTTATTTGAATTAATTTGGTTTTACGACCAATTAGATTTGTTTTGGAAATAAAATCGAGTTTTAAATTTTAATATTTTTATAAAGATAATGGGTTGTGACGTTCTTTTACCTTAGCAATTTCGGGGACGAAATTATTTTAAGGGGGAAGGAATGTAATGTCCCGTATTTTCTGGCCAATTGTTTGAAATATTTTATTTATTTAAAATATGGATTTGAATATATATAATTGGATTTAACCATTTTATTTGAATATTATATTAATAATATAATAATATTTTATTTTCGAAATATATGGGGAAAATGTTGAATTTGCAGTTTAAAGTGATCGGGCAATTTAAATTGGTTTAATATCGTTCGTATTGAAATTATAATAGCGATTTCGTTTATAAAACGACGTTAGAACGTTTTATTTATAATTTAATTATAAAACGAGCTGCAGCGGCGCGGTAGTTCGTAATTTGGCGCTTTGAACTTTAAACGGTTGTACAGGGCCCAAAGTGAGTCGGATTTTCTCGAAACAAGAAACGTTCGATTCTGTTGGATAATATTTTTCTAATGAAAGAGAAAAATCGAGTTTTCGTGTTGTAGATTTTGTTTTATGTCCAAATCAAATTTTGAAATAGTCGTTGTGGATTTCCTTTATAAATTATAACGTTTATTTATATTAAATACATGGTTTTTAAATATTTATAATATCGATTTGGCTTCGAACTCAGTTCGGGTTATTTTATTTTGGTAATATATGAAATTTTGGTTAGGTACGGCCAATTATAATATTTTAATATTATTATATTGAGATATTTTTAATTGGTTTATTTTATTTGAATTGGGCAGTTATAAAAGGGACTTTATTCAAACGACCTTCGTTTTCGACGAAACAAATTTTATTGAGACCGTAACAGTAAATTATTGCTAGGTTTCAAGTTGTGCGTCAATCGGGGTTATTCTGTGAGCGTGGCAAAATAAAATACAAATAAAAACGGCCATTTGGACGTAAACAAGTGCCATTTGAGCAAACGGACTCGAAATTCGACGAAACAAGTTTCATTAGGACCATATCGTCAAATTATACTACGTCGTACATTTCCGTCTCGAACGGAGTTTGTACATGAGCACAAGAGCAAATAAACAACATTCAGAATCGCGATAGACATGAAATAAATATCGTTAGTCGTCGTCACTAAAATATCTTCAGTCAAATCAAAATAAATTAATATGTTTCCTCACAATATATATATATATATATATACACGTTCACCCTAAACCAGAAATTCAGCCTCCATCTCTAATTTTCATCTGTAATTTTCAATAAAGCCCTCGGTTATAAATAAATTTATTTCTCACAATCCGTAATGAATCAGTAGGGGCGACCTGAAGCAAATATGTAGATCGGGTCAGTGGCTACATGCTGGAAAAAATTGGGTACCTATAGTGGTCGGTGCTGGCCGGAATCGTGGTTTAAAGCCACGGATCCAGTTTCGGTTTTCTTGGTTTTTGGGGAGTTACGGTCGATTTAAGAGGACGAGACCAGTTGGAGGTTAAAGAGGGAAGACAAGGCTTTCGTTTGGCACTAGTCTCGAGTTTTACGATTGTCGGAGGAGGCCGTGGCGATGAGTACTTGAACGGAGATGCGGTTTTTGGGTATAGTTTGAAAGGTGCGAGGGGTTTTAACCAATTTCCGGCGGGCTGGAGGGTTTGTGGTGGCGGAGGTCTGAGGGGATTGATGTTGGGTGGCACGGCGGTCAGGTTGGTGGCAGTCTGGTAGTCCAAAGCGAGGTGTAGCAGCGGAAATTGGCAGATGAACGGATTTGGGGCAAACTTGAAATCACGGTGGTCGGAGAAAAATTGGGAGGTGGCGATTGGGGCGTGGATGCTGGGCGTGTAGGGGATGTCATCGATGATGTCAAGTCGGATGCTGGTGGACCACGGCGGCGTCGGCGGGGGTTGAAAGGGGGAGAAGGCTGTTCGTGTTATAGAAGGAGTCGAGTTTTTGTGGTGAAAAGGAAAGGTTACAGGCCTGGGAAGGGAACATCGGAGAAAACGCGATTTTCATTTTAGACGATGATGACGTGTCCAACTATTTAAAGGTAATTAATGTTTTAATTTATATAATTTAGTTTTTATTTAATAATCATATAATATACATAAACTTTAAACTATCGTATCTTTTACATACGTTAACGAAATCTGACGAAATTGGATCCGTTGGGATCGCAGGGATGAGACCTAGACGATGGCACTGACTAGGCACTGATCTGATGCAGTTGAAATTTCAGATAATTTCAAACGCTTGACTAAAATTCAAAGGAACAAACGCGTCAACCGTATTGAGACTGGTGAGTTAATTCTCACACCTTCTGGAATCCTGTGATGTGGAAAATTCATATTAAAATATAATTTACCTTTAGAAATATAAATTGGCTGATAGGTTGCTATTGGTTGTTTATTGTTTGGTTGGTTGCCGTTATTTGTATTCCATCGTTTAAAATATTAGATTATTGAAATTTATTTCATATATTATTATGAAATGTTATAACGAGCTGTGGTGCAGGGAAGGACAGGTTGGAGGGATCCGACTGGATTCCTCAAATATTTTATAAGTTGTTGTTTCATATTATTTCTATTTGAACTGATTGAACCCCATATGGTAGAAAAACCTGTTTGAACGTGATGGTTGAATAGATATTCACCTGTGTTGTGTTTAAAATCAATCGACAGTATTGATTTGGTAATTGGCAGTGAATGGCCTAAAATGTGTTGTTTTTAGACGTCGGTTTACCGTTCGGTGAATCGACGCAGTTTTAAAGGTATAAATTATTTTATAACTAAACTGAAGCTTTTAAGTCATTTTATATAAATAAATTAATTAGAAATTTATATATAAATATTTTGATCAAGTTTATAAAAGAATTATTTAAATGGTTTGAGTAGCAAAATCGTATGATGTAAACAGGTTATAAAGCAGAAAATCCAAAGAAATCACCCACGGGTTGGTAAAATAGAATATTTGTTTTAAAACAATTAAATGGTGATTTTAAAATTAATTAAGTTATTTGATTAACTTAAAAGGGGGAAATGACAAATGAAAATTCAGTTAATGGTTAACTGAGATGTACGGTTGATAAAATCAACCGTGTTTAATTAGAATTGGCAATGGTTTTAAAATAAAATATAGGAAGTTGTTTAAATGCTTAAAGGGTTTTTATAAGTCATTGGGGAAGGAGTCCAAACAAGGTTTAAAAAGGTTTAAAAATATTTTTAAACCAAAATGATGAGTTAAATGTTGAAGAATTGAATTAAGCAAAATGTTGTAATTGAAATAAGGATTTCAATGAAAAGGGAAAATACATACAATTGGATTGTGTTAAATATCGGTATATGGCTTTTGGAAATAACATCCAAGTAATGAGGTCTTATTGTAGGAAGGTGGTAACCAAGATAAGTTTATTTTAAGAATGCCAGTAGATGGAAATATATTATTTAACGTTGGGTTTATAAATAAACCCAAAAGGTTATAAGTGGAATCAATGCTTTAAGGGTAAAGTTGTGGGTTTAGTGAATATTTACTTAATTAAAGGAATTAAGTAAGAGGATTTTTGAATGAGGATTTCAAATGTAAGAAAATGATTTTGTAAAACTAGATTTGAAATCAAAGTGGTAAACGAGATTTGAATATCAGTGGTCAAGTGACGACTGATATCATTTTGAGATAAGGACGTTGTCGATCAAGGTCTGAGAGGTAAATAAAATACCCCAACTTGAACGGCTTCATTATTATCGGGGAATGGTATTGGTTTGAAACGAGTGAAAGGTGTTGTAATTGGTGTGATATCCCATATGAGAAGTATCAAATATAAGTGCGAGATTTTGGCAATATGAATAATACCAAAATGTTATTTACAATGTAAATAAAAGTAGTTGGTTTTAAAGTATAGTTTGACATTTGCTTTGCCATATCAAAATCAATAGTTTGTTTATACAATGTAGTATAATACATATATATATATATATATATATATATATATATATATATCGTGAGATATCTGAAAATAAGAAAAGAGAAAAAGGGTTTGAAGAAATATATCGCTATTCCAAAGGTAATGGTAAGTTGAGTATACATATATATACATATTCTAAAATGTATAAAATAGTTTTGATAAATAAAATTAAGGATAATTAAAATGTTTGGAATATATGGGTGGTTTAGAAGTTTATTAAACAATTTGTTAAAATAACAGGCCAAGTCACGCCAAGTACCAAACCAATAAACTCATTCACGCTATTGTTATTTGATAATTAAAACACCGACTATCAAACCTGACCAATACGATTGTTGGTACGGAACGACTGGGATCGAATTTATATTCGAAAACCATTTCAACCAGCAAATACACGAAGATGCTGATCAAGATGGAGCAATTGAAGACCCTGGATCTTCATAAACGGAAGGACTACTTGTCGAATTCCTCTGGCTTGCAACCAGAGTTATTTGATTTGTGATTCTGTCGTAGTTGAAATCTACGGATTTGCAAGGACTTCTCGCTACTGATCCTTCGGGTGATTCATATATAAGGATGCGGTAGGAGGGTGCCTTCGGTTCATCCTGTTCCTGGATGACTTGTATGGACGAGTGTCTGACAGAGTATTTCCAAAGGGTCACGTACGTTGATTTCTTCAGACGTATTTCTGTTGTTCGCGGAGAAGGCCGTACAACTTCTCTTAGCTAACCGCAAAGTATTTTTTTGGATGTCAATTAGTGATATCTGGCGGATCTGACGATGTGGCATTCAAAGTGAATAGTGGTCAGATGTTCGAAAAGGAAAATTCTAGCCTCAAGCCTCATCAACCGGGAAATGACAAAAATCGGGCAGGCAGCATGGCTATGTGGGGTCGCTCCCATTAGGGTGTATAATAACCTATCTAGATAAATTCCATTTGCTTCTTTAATCTATATTCAATGCTGTCCCTTTTCGGGAGATGGTTGTTGATCCCAACCATCGGTGATATACATTCGATACACTCAAGCGAAATGAGTGGTCAGTCATGTGTGGGCCGGGTTGCAAGATGCTCTTGTTGAACCCAGTGTATTCACCTCTAGAGATACACTATCGGAAGGTGGTCCCATACCTTGTCATAGTTGGAATCCCATCTCCAATAAGAGCCCGCGGTTTTGGTTCGTATACTATATATGTGGAGCGTGAGATGCAAGCGTTCCGCTAGATTGTTATTTACTTGTATTTAGACACTATGGTAATATCAGAATAAGTTATGATTTCAAAAACGTTTTCGGTTATTGTAAGGTAAAACCGTCCATGTTTATGTGTGGGTTGGTCTTACTATTATCCTTTGATTCCATAAAAGATTTTCCAAAGTTAAACAAGTTGTGTGTTCTGTGAATTTATCACTGAAAGTATTCCAGACTGACCTGGTGTATTTTGCTTTACTTCAAATGTGCTCGGGTCAGACCGAGTATATTTCCAGGTCAGGTTTCGCTTGGCCTTTCAGGAGCTGGAAGCAGGAGGCTTCACTGCTAGTTATATAAAGTTATTATTCCGTTGTGTCTGATGTATGTTGTACTCTGATGGTTGGTATATACAGTTCTTTTGTATAAAGAGATTTGATACTATATTTTATTCGTTCCGCTATGAGATTCTGATGTGATGTTCTTCTTCTTTCTTCTTTCTTCTATTCTAATATTTCTTTCTTTCTTTTCTCACCCTCTAACTTCTTTCTAATAACAATCTGGGATTCGATTCTTGGGTTTTTGGGCAAGTAATATGAGTTATGTATTATTGTCAAAAATTCAAGCGTCAAATTTTTCCCCGATTCGTTACAGTGGTATCAGAGCTATTGGTTTAGTGATAACCTTGGCTCTGTGGCGTGACTCAATAGAGATGGGGTCAGTAATACCCTAGATTGAGTTTGATTGTATGTATGAGGGCGTGTATTTGTAATTTGATATAAAAATTATTTTTGCCCAATATATTTTATAAAATAATAAAAGTAATAATTTTCACGAATTATTATAGTGTGGGCAATCGATTGATTTGTTAATGTTGATTATGTGATATGTTTGGATGGTGTGCTCGATCTCATGGATATAAACCTGAACCTGAACCGACTTGGTTAAAACCAATCCAAAATAAATAATTCGAATAAATCAATCCAGATAAATAAATTTGAATGGATAATTAAAGAAATAAATGAAGTGATTATAAATAATTATAACCACATGTGGATCAAATTGTGTATGAATGTGTTGATATGAATGATATGGATGTTTTGAACATAATTAACATTTGTTTGATGACTAATGAAGATCATTTGAGATTAGAACAGGTGCAGAAGTGCCAATTCAGCTTTAAAATCCGTTCAAGAGAGAAATTCTGGAGTTAATTGAATCCAGTTTGAATAGAGCTGCATAATAATTAAGCAAGCTCGCATATAATATATCGCATATCGCATAATAACGCTCGCAAAAAGGTACGCCTACGCAAATTATGAAATTTTGGGTTTTATTTGGGTTCTAAGTTTGGATTTTTGATTTTTCTTGATCGTGTTGGTCGAGGTATATCTATTTCTTGAACCTGCGATATTGTAGATGTCCTCCGTAAAGGGGAAACTCTGCCAAAAAATTTCCAAAATTCAAGGTGTTAGAAAATTTTCGAAGATTTTTGGAAAATTCTTTTATTTGAATTAATTTGGTTTTACGACCAATTAGATTTGTTTTGGAAATAAAATCGAGTTTTAAATTTTAATATTTTTATAAAGATAATGGGTTGTGACGTTCTTTCTACCTTAGCAATTTCGGGGACGAAATTATTTTAAGGGGGAAGGAATGTAATGTCCCGTATTTTCTGGCCAATTGTTTGAAATATTTTATTTATTTAAAATATGGATTTGAATATATATAATTGGATTTAACCATTTTATTTGAATATTATATTAATAATATAATAATATTTTATTTTCGAAATATATGGGGAAAATGTTGAATTTGCAGTTTAAAGTGATCGGGCAATTTAAATTGGTTTAATATCGTTCGTATTGAAATTATAATAGCGATTTCGTTTATAAAACGACGTTAGAACGTTTTATTTATAATTTAATTATAAAACGAGCTGCAGTGGCGTGGTAGTTCGTAATTTGGCGCTTTGAACTTTAAACGGCTGTACAGGGCCCAAAGTGAGTCGGATTTTCTCGAAACAAGAAACGTTCGATTCTGTTGGATAATATTTTTCTAATGAAAGAGAAAAATCGAGTTTTCGTGTTGTAGATTTTGTTTTATGTCCAAATCAAATTTTGAAATAGTCGTTGTGGATTTCCTTTATAAATTATAACGTTTATTTATATTAAATACATGGTTTTTAAATATTTATAATATCGATTTGGCTTCAAACTCAGTTCGGGTTATTTTATTTTGGTAATATATGAAATTTTGGTTAGGTATGACCAATTATAATATTTTAATATTATTATATTGAGATATTTTTAATTGGTTTATTTTATTTGAATTGGGCAGTTATAAAAGGGACTTTATTCAAACGACCTTCGTTTTCGACGAAACAAATTTTATTGAGACCGTAACAGTAAATTATTGCTAGGTTTCAAGTTGTGCGTCAATCGGGGTTATTCTGTGAGTGTGGCAAAATAAAATACAAATAAAAACGGCCATTTGGACGTAAAAGAGCGCCATTTGAGCAAACGGACTCGAAATTCGACGAAACAAGTTTCATTAGGACCGTATCGTCAAATTATACTACGTCGTACATTTCCGTCTCGAACGGAGTTTGTACATGAGCACAAGAGCAAATAAACAACATTCAGAATCGCGATAGACATGAAATAAATATCGTTAGTCGTCGTCACTAAAATATCTTCAGTCAAATCAAAATAAATTAATATGTTTCCTCACTATATATATATATATATATATATATATATATATATATACGTTCACCCTAAACCAGAAATTCAGCCTCCATCTCTAATTTTTATCTGTAATTTTCAATAAAGCCCTCGGTTATAAATAAATTTATTTCTCACAATCCGTAATGAATCAGTAGGGGTGACCTGAAGCAAATATGTAGATCGGGTCAGTGGCTACATGCTGGAAAAAATTGGGTACCTATAGTGGTCGGTGCTGGCCGGAATCGTGGTTTAAAGCCATGGATCCAGTTTCGGTTTTCTTGTTTTTTGGGGAGTTACGGTCGATTTAAGAGGACGAGACCAGTTGGAGGTTAAAGAGGGAAGACAAGGCTTTCGTTTGGCACTAGTCTCGAGTTTTACGATTGTCGAAGGAGGCCGTGGCGATGATTACTTGAACGGAGATGCTGTTTTTGGGTATAGTTTGAAAGGTGCGAGGGGTTTTAACCAATTTCCGGCGGGCTGGAGGGTTTGTGGTGGCGGAAGTCTGAGGGGATTGATGCTGGGTGGCACGGCGGTTAGGTTGGTGGCAGTCTGGTAGTCCAAAGCGAGGTGTGGCAGTGGAAATTGGCAGATGAACGGATTTGGGGCAAACTTGAAATCACGGTGGTCGGAGAAAAATTGGGAGGTGGCGATTGGGGCGTGGATGCTGGGCGTGTAGGGGATGTCATCGATGATGTCAAGTCGGATGCTGGTGGACCACGGTGGCATTGGCGGGGGTTGAAAGGGGGAGAAGGTTGTTCGTGTTATAGAAGGAGTCGAGTTTTTGTGGTGAAAAGGAAAGGTTACGGGCCTGGGAAGGGAACATCGGAGAAAACGCGATTTTCGTTTTAGACGAGGATGACGTATCCAACTATTTAAAGGTAATTAATGTTTTAATTTATATAATTTAGTTTTTATTTAATAATCATATAATATACATAAACTTTAAACTATCGTATCTTTTACATACGTTAACGAAATCGGACGAAATTGGATCCGTTGGGATCGCAAGGACGAGACCTAGACGATGGCACTGACTAGGCACTGATCTGATGCAGTTGAAATTTCAGATAATTTCAAATGCTTGACTAAAATTCAAAGGAACAAACGCGTCAACCGTATTAAGACTGGTGAGTTAATTCTCACACCTTCTGGAATCCTGTGATGTGGAAAATTCATATTAAAATATAATTTACCTTTAGAAATATAAATTAGCTGATAGGTTGCTATTGGTTGTTTATTGTTTGGTTGGTTGCCGTTATTTGTATTTCATCGTTTAAAATATTAGATTATTGAAATTTATTTCATATATTATTATGAAATGTTATAACGAGCTGTGGTGCAGGGAAGGACAGGTTGGAGGGATCCGACTGGATTCCTCAAATATTTTATAAGTTGTTGTTTCATATTATTTCTATTTGAACTGATTGAACCCCATATGGTAGAAAAACCTGTTTGAACGTGATGGTTGAATAGATATTCACCTGTGTTGTGTTTAAAATCAATCGACGGTGTTTATTTGGTAATTGGCAGTGAATGGCCTAAAATGTGTTATTTTTAGACGTCGGTTTACCGTTCGGTGAATCGACGCAGTTTTAAAGTTATAAATTATTTTATAACTAAACTGAAGCTTTTCAGTCATTTTATATAAATAAATTAATTAGAAATTTATATATAAATATTTTGATCAAGTTTATAAAAGAATTATTTAAATGGTTTGAGTAGCAAAATCGTATGATGTAAACAGGTTATAAAGCAGAAAATCCAAAGAAATCACCTACGGGTTGGTAAAATAGAATATTTGTTTTAAAACAATTAAATGGTGATTTTAAAATTAATTAAGTTATTTGATTAAGTTAAAAGGGGGAATGACAAATGAAAATTCAGTTAATGGTTAACTGAGATGTACGGTTAATAAAATCAACCGTGTTTAATTAGAATTGGCAATGGTCTTAAAATAAAATATAAGAAGTTGTTTAAATGCTTAAAGGGTTTTTATAAGTCATTGGGGAAGGAATCCAAACAAGGTTTAAAAAGGTTTAAAAATATTTTTAAACCAAAATGATGAGTTAAATGTTGAAGAATTGAATTAAGCAAAATGCTGTAATTGAAATAAGGATTTCAATGAAAAGGGAAAATACATACAATTGGATTGTGTTAAATATCGGTACATGGCTTTTGGAAATAACATCCAAGTAATGAGGTCTTATTGTAGGAAGGTGGTAACCAAGATAAGTTTATTTTAAGAATGCCAGTAGATGGAAATATATTATTTAACGTTGGGTTTATAAATAAACCCAAAAGGTTATAAGTGGAATCAATGCTTTAAGGGTAAAGTTGTGGATTTAGTGAATATTTACTTAATTAAAGGAATTAAGTAAGAGGATTTTTGAATGAGGATTTCAAATGTAAGAAAATGATTTTGTAAAACTAGATTTGAAATCAAAGTGGTAAACGAGATTTGAATATCAGTGGTCAAGTGACGAACTGATATCATTCTGAGATAAGGACGTTGTCGATCAAGGTCTGAGAGGTAAATAAAATACCCCAACTTGAACGGCTTCATTATTATCGGGGAATGGTATTGGTTTGAAACGAGTGAAAGGTGTTGTAATTGGTGTGATATCCCATATGAGAAGTATCAAATATAAGTGCGAGATTTTGGCAATATGAATAATACCAAAATGGTATTTACAATGTAAATAAAAGTAGTTGGTTTTAAAGTATGGTTTGACATTTGCTTTGCCATATCAAAATCGATAGTTTGTTTATACAATGTAGTATAATACACACACACACACACACACACACACACACACATATATATATATATATATATATATATATATATATATATATATCGTGAGATATCTGAAAATAAGAAAAGGGAAAAAGGGTTTGAAGAAATATATCGCTATTCCAAAGGTAATGGTAAGTTGAGTATACATATATATACATATTCTAAAATGTATAAAATAGTTTTGATAAATAAAATTAAGGATAATTAAAATGTTTAGAATATATGGGTGGTTTAGAAGTTTATTAAACAATTTGTTAAAATAACAGGCCAAGTCATGCCAAATACCAAACCAATAAACTCATTCACACTATTGTTATTTGATAATTAAAACACCGACTATCAAACCTGACCAATACGATTGTTGGTACGGAACGACCGGGATCGAATTTATATTCGAAAACCATTTCGACCAGCAAATACACGAAGATGCTGATCAAGATGGAGCAATTGAAGACCCTGGATCTTCATAAACGGAAGGACTACTTGTTGAATTTCTCTGGCTTGCAACCAGAGTTATTTGATTTGTGATTCTGTCGTAGTTGAAATCTACGGATTTGCAAGGACTTCTCGCTACTGATCCTTCGGGTGATTCCCATATAAGGATGCGGTAGGAGGGTGCCTTCGGTTCATCCTGTTCCTGGATGACTTGTATGGACGAGTGTCTGACAGAGTATTTCCAAAGGGTCACGTACGTTGATTTCTTCAGACGTGTTTCTGTTGTTGGCGGAGAAGGCCGTACAACTTCTCTTAGCTAACCGCAGAGTATTTTTTTGGATGTCAATTAGTGATATCTGGCGGATCTGACGATGTGGCATTCAAAGTGAATAGTGGTCAGATGTTCGAAAAGGAAAATTCTAGCCTCAAGCCTCATCAACTGGGAAATGACAAAAATCGGGCAGGCAGCATGGCTATGTGGGGTCGCTCCCATTAGGGTGTATAATAACCTATCTAGATAAATTCCATTTGCTTCTTTAATCTATATTCAATGCTGTCCCTTTTCGGGAGATGGTTGTTGATCCCAACCGTCGGTGATATACATTCGATACACTCAAGCGAAATGAGTGGTCAGTCATGTGTGGGTCGGGTTGCAAGATGCTCTTGTTGAACCCAGTGTATTCACCTCTAGAGATACACTATCGGAAGGTGGTCCCATACCTTGTCATAGTTGGAATCCCATCTCCAATAAGAGCCCGCGGTTTTGGTTCGTATACTATATATGTGGAGCGTGAGATGCAAGCGTTCCGCTAGATTGTTATTTACTTGTATTTAGACACTATGGTAATATCAGAATAAGTTATGATTTCAAAAACATTTTTGGTTATTGTAAGGTAAAACCGTCCGTGTTTATGTGTGGGTTGGTCTTACTATTATCCTTTGATTCCATAAAAGATTTTCCAAAGTTAAACAAGTTGTGTGTTCTGTGAATTTATCACTGAAAGTATTCCAGACTGACCTGGTGTATTTTGCTTTACTTCAAATGTGCTCGGGTCAGACCGAGTATATTTCCAGGTCAGGTTTCGCTTGGCCTTTCAGGAGCTGGAAGCAGGAGGCTTCACTGCTAGTTATATAAAGTTATTATTCCGCTGTGTCTGATGTATGTTGTACTCTGATGGTTGGTATATACAGTTCTTTTGTATAAAGAGATTTGATACTATATTTTATTCGTTCCGCTATGAGATTCTGATGTGATGTTCTTCTTCTTTCTTCTTTCTTCTTTCTTCTATTCTAATATTTCTTTCTTTCTTTTCTCACCCTCTTACTTCTTTCTAATAACAATCTGGGATTCGATTCTTGGGTTTTTGGGCAAGTAATATGAGTTATGTATTATTGTCAAAAATTCAAGCGTCAAATTTTTCCCCGATTCGTTACAGTGGTATTAGAGCTATTGGTTTAGTGATAACCTTGGCTCTGTGGCGTGACTCAATAGAGATGGGGTCAGTAATACCCTAGATTGAGTTTGATTGTATGTATGAGGGCGTGTATTTGTAATTTGATATAAAAATTATTTTTGCCCAATATATTTTATAAAATAATAAAAGTAATAATTTTCACGAATTATTATAGTGTGGGCAATCGATTGATTTGTTAATGTTGATTATGTGATATGTTTGGATGGTGTGCTCGATCTCATGGATATTGTAACAACCCGGAAAATCTGGGCCAGTTTAAAATTTTTATTTTGGCAATTTTAGTGAATTTTGATTATTTAAAATGAATTATTTTAAATAATATCGACGAGAAATTTATTTTGAATATAATTAGAACGTATATATTATATACATCGTCGTTAGAATATATAATAATTATATATAATTATAAAAGGAATTGAAAATGGCGCGGTAGTTCGAAAATTCGATTTCTAATTTCAAATGAATATACAGAATTCAATATAAGTCAGAATTGAACGAAACAAGAAATATTTGAATCTGTATAACTATATCTTTGTAACGAAGTTAACAAACTGAGATTTCATTTTAGAAATGATAAGATATGTCCAGTTTAAAATTAGAAATAGTCGCTGTGGAATTTATATATATTTTTATATATAAGGCCCTTAAAAATAGACATTTTGCAAACGACCTCGGATTTCGACGAAACCAGTTTTGTTAGGTCCGTGTTGTTAAGTTATTGCTAGGTTTCAAATTTCGTAATTTTCTGAATCAATATGTGAGCGTGGCAAAGGAAAACGCGTTTGACCAGTTTCAGTTGATTTTAATCGACTGGAAATTGGCCATTTTTCAAACGATCTCAGAATTCGACGAAACTAGTTTTATTAGGACCGTATCGTCAATACGAAACTAGAAAATATTTTTCTGGGATTTTTCGAGTTCGTATGTGGCCCCACTAAATTGAAATGTACGTTTAAAATTCAATATAGTGATTTAAATGTAAATTTAACGAAAACTGGTTGTAACAGCCAAATCAGCTTACGATACATATCCCATTGTGTTCGGAATGGGGGTAATTAGCTATGGACGGCAGTCGTTGGGCCTCGTTTCGAGTTCGAATTTAAAAGATACTTTTTGAATGGAAAAATAGTAAAATAAATAAATAAATATATATATCTCTTTAACTAACCCCCCCTTTTTCTACCGTTGACTTCTGAAAAAAAAAAAAAAAAAAAAAACCAAAACCTAAAAAGAAATGCGACACCACGCCTCGTCCCCCGGCGCCACCGCCGTATCCCCCTCCGCTGGCTGACGATCGCACGCCCCCCCATCGTTCTTCTTCCCCCCCCCCCCCTCCTCGATCCCCTCGCGACCACCACGCCTCGTCCCCCAAACCGCGCCGCCGTTCAGACAGCAACCCCATCGCCTACCCCTCCGCCTCCCTGCCCAACCCCGCAACCCCCTAGTCTTCACCGACGAACGCTGAAGGTACCCCTCCTCTTTTCTAAAACCAGTAAGTACTTTACTTTATTTTTAATTTTTAATTTTTATTTTTTTAATTCTTTAAAACTGAATTTTAATTAGGTTTAATACTGAATTTAAATTAGGTTTAATACTGAATTTAAATTAGGTTTAAAACTGAAATTTTAATAAAGATTTAAAACTGTTTTTTTTTTATAAAGGCTTTAGACTGATTTTAATTTTTAATTAAAAGAAAAAAATTCAAACTTTAAAAAGAAAAAGATTCAAACTTTAAAAAGAAAAAGATTCAAACTTTAAAAAGAAAAAGATTCAAACTTTAAAAAGAAAAAGATTCAAACTTTGAAATAGAAATTCGATTTTTATATATTGAACTTTGAAATAGAAATTCGATTTTTATATATTGAACTTTGAAATAGAGATTCGATTTTTATATATTGAACTTTGAAATAGAAATTCGATTTTTATATATTGAACTTTGAAATAGAAATTCAATTTTTATATATTGAACTTTGAAATAGAAATTCGATTTTTATATATTGAACTTTGAAATAGAAATTCGATTTTTATATATTGAACTTTGAAGTAAAAATTCGATTTTTATATATGGAATAGCGAAGTAAAAATTCGATTTTTACATATGTAGTGAAAGCGGACAACGAAGGTGACAAAAAGGCGGGAACGACGAAGATCTCTACAATAGAAGTGCCGTGGAGCTAGGATAGCTATATGTGAGAATTTCTCACCTTTCAATTTATTTTTCTAGTTATATATATATACTAGGATGCAGACGGTGCTTAGTAGCACCCGACACAATCGTCCACAGACCATGGACTTGTTTGTTTGGTTGCATAGGTTAGTTGAATTATTTGTTTGGATTGAATTGTTTGGTGAGATGAAATTGATTTGATTGATGTGTGAATGGCGTGGGCCTTCACTAGACCGGGGATAAGGCTAGGCCTCGTCCCGTTTCTAGTATCGTGCCGTTATGCCGCCGAAATTTTCTAAAATATGTTAGAAAAATAAAAATATCATTTTATTGAATAAATGAATTGAATAGAAATTCATAGGTTGAAATAAAATGTTTTATCGTTAAAAATATAATTTTTAACGTGAATATGAAAATAGTGAAGTGAATAAATAAAATATTCATTTATAAACCGGACGGTTTGTTTATGTACACCTATTTGAATGACATTGATTGGGACGATAAATTTTACACATCGCCCAACAGCACAAATAAAATAGGTGTTTGATTGTTTGAAACCCCACACGGGTGTTGGGATGAAATTTGCAGTTCACTCATCCTGATTGATTAAATATGTCAATCGATTGATTGACAGGCTGTTATAAGCGTTGAATATCTATATTTGATGCTTTTACAGTGTAGTGCACTTTGGTTGATGGTTGATTATTTTCAATGTTATTATATACATGTGTTGTATGAAAATCCATATAATTAACTTTATATGGTGATTGATTGGGCCTCATTCCAATTTGAAAAATAAAGAATATTATAAAATAAAAGTTCATGTGTTGACAGTACTCATTCATTGAGATTGGTCATGTGTTGAACGAAATATTTTGATAATAACAACTATTTTGAAAAAGAAATATTTGAAATAGAATATTTGAAAATAGAAATTTATGAAGCCGTGTTGATTAGATTGACGCCATTTTGACGTGAACGATATTTATATCGATTTTATTCATCTTAAAAATGAATATTGAAAAGTGATTTCGAAATCGAATATTTTGAATTGAATTGAAAACGATTTCGAAATGAATTGAATTGAAAACGAATTCAAATTGAATTGAAAACGATTTCGAAATGAATTGAATTGAAAACGAATTCAAATGGAATTGAAAGCGAATTGAAATGAATTCAAATTGAATTGAAATTTGAATTGAATAGAAATGAATTTTAAAACGAATTTATAAAGAAGAATTCAATTTTGATTTGAATTGAAATGGAAGTTGAAATTACTTTTGAAACGAATTTAAAACTATTTATATAATTCGTTTTGAATAGAAATCGACGAAATATATATTATATATATTTTATATATAATATAATGGCCTGAATAGAACGCGCCGCGCCGCGGCAGTTCGTGAATTTCGACCATTTATTTCAAACGGACATTACGGGAGATCCGACCGTCGGATTCTCCTAAAACCGGAACCGTTGGGTTCGTATCGAAAAGAGCTTTCTAATGAATGTTAGAAATTTGAAATCTAACGGTTGGATTTGGAGATACGTCCAAATCAAATTCGAAAAAGGTCGCTGTAAGTGCAGTTCGATGGCCGTTAATGGAAATCGACTGTACGGGCCTTGATAAAATTATTAAAAATCGTAATAATTTGTGTAAAATCATAAGAAATGATTTGTGAAAGTTTGGGATGAAAAACTCCATATTTGAAAAGATAAAAATAGATTTTTATCGAAATGAACTAGTTTTGAACTAGAATTATAATTCTATTTATTTTTAAATAAATAAATTGAATTTGAAATGGTTTTGAAAATAACCAAAATTTCCAATGATTGCATTGGAGTGGATTTGAATCGAAATTGTCTTCGGAATATTTCGATGTTGGAATTCGTGATTATACAGGTGTTGTTATGGAAATTTGAAAGATATATATTTATATCGTTATTTCCAATACGACATTTGTTAGTCGTAGAATTCGATATTGAATATAAGCCGATATATTTTCTATTCAGAGCCTTGTATTGAATATCGAATGTGATTTGGGTTTGTCGTGAATGGTGTCTTCACTAACACTGTTCTTGAACCCAGTTGAGAAAAGATTAAATCTTTTTATTTAGATTTAATGAAGTGTACCAATTAAATGATATTTAATTGGAATTGAATTGGTATTGATTTTTGGGTTTATCGTGAACAGTGTTTTAAATAACACTTGTTCTTTAACCCGATAATTAATCGAATGTGATTTGGGTTTGTCGTGAATGGTGTCTTCACTAACACTGTTCTTGAACCCAGTTGAGAAAAGATTAAATCTTTTTATTTAGATTTAATGAAGTGTACCAATTAAATGATATTTAATTGGAATTGAATTGGTATTGATTTTTGGGTTTATCGTGAACAGTGTTTTAAATAACACTTGTTCTTTAACCCGATAATTAATCGAATGTGATTTGGGTTTGTCGTGAATGGTGTCTTCACTAACACTGTTCTTGAACCCAGTTGAGAAAAGATTAAATCTTTTTATTTAGATTTAATGAAGTGTACCAATTAAATGATATTTAATTGGAATTGAATTGGTATTGATTTTTGGGTTTATCGTGAACAGTGTTTTAAATAACACTTGTTCTTTAACCCGATAATTAATGGAATGGGATTTTGGGTTTATCGTGAATCGTGTTTTAAATGACACTGATTCTTTAACCCAGATAATGATTAAAACTAAGTGGAGTTTTAACGAATCTTTAATTAGATTGAAAAGATCGAGAATGGAGTATCACCAGTTTTGCTCCAGGCGATAGTTAAATCTTTAATTAGATTTGAACGTGAAATTTAGAAACTAACTGTCGGTTAGCCAAGCAGAATGGTTTTCTGGATATTGATCTGATGTTGGTTTCGGCCTTCGGGGTTAATATTTGGGGAATTATTCTCTTGATTAATTTACGGTTAGTGACTAATGAATTGGAATGAGGCGTATGTTGTGTTTGTGTAACACTTATTTAAAATATACGCGAGTTATTCGGAAAGTCCGGGTTTATCCCATTCTGAGTAACTGATACGACGATAAGTCGAAGATGAAGACGATGGTCGAAGACCGGAGGTCTTCACGTCGTTTGGGTGATAACTGATGATCTTGATTGGGCTGTACACCCAAGAAGATGGAAACAGTTGGTGATCGTCCAGACGTACTTGGAGATCGATGGATATGCGAGGTACTAGGTGCCTCCGGTTTCGTTCAGACCCAGAACGGACTTGTAAATGGACTGTGTGTCTGACATCGGATTTCATTCTGTGTGACTGATATCGGTTGCATAGAGTGGTTTGCCTGTGTGGCATGCTAAGATGCAAATGATCAAGGCTTCTGTTGAAAAGCAAAGTCTTGTGGTGATGATCAAAGCACGGCCTTTGTGGCGTAGCTTTGTGTAACGTTTCCTTCGCGAGTTTCGCACCCGGTATGAACCAAAAACGGGAGAGGACATCAGGGAGGGCATGCGTTTCCTCCTAGCTAGAAGTGGCGTCAGTGGTTTTACACGCCCTGACGAGTTTGACTTATGTGGTTGTTGCTGTTGCGAGGCGCCTCGGTTAGATCGGACGATCCGGGTCCGATGGAGTCATTCGTTGGCTCGCTTACGCCCCAAAGGGCGGCGAAACGTAGTGCTCAGGCATTTTTAATCCACTCCGTGTGGACCGGCCCTGACGATCCAAGGGTCGATGCGTTCTGATCCTGAGACTCGGGCTAGGCAGTCTCGAATCGGTTGAGGACTATCTTTTGCCTCGGTTCATAGACGGAAATCCAATTTCCAAATACGTGACATTTGCGGTTTTATTTGTAAACCTATATATGGCGACATGATATATGGTACCCATGCCGCCTATGATTGATACTTATGATTTGAAGTTGTTTTATACACTATGCACTTATAATAGTATCAAATGATTTGTTTTAAACGTATCAAGCATTCTTTGGCTGTTATAAGGGAAAACCCTATCCCCCGGCTTGCGTTGCATTGTGTGATAGGACCTGGGTCTTATAACAGCTTCATTTTTCTTTATTTAGCATTGCGCTGTTTGTTTTATGCACTGGTATTCTTGGGAGGAAACCCGTTCCGTGTTATACGGCGTGGTCCCTTGATTTACCTAATGATTTAAAATAAAGATTAATAACTGTTTTAGTTCTCACACCAGTCACATGACTGACTTGGAGTTTATTGTTTTAACCTAAACTCTGGGTGCCCCTATTTTGACACGGGCAGCTAGTAGTTTTGGTTTTGCAGATTTATATTCACAGGATCCTGGTTTACAGCTGGAACGATATCCGGAAAGCTTTGTATCCGTATATCTCTTCTAGTTGTGTATTGTATTATTTTCCGCTGCTATGTATTTAAATGTAATTTAAATCTCTGATATTTCTGTGTAATATTCGTTTATACTTTGTATATTCGTGTAATCTGATGCATTGTTGTAATATACAATGAAACGTTCTTCTGTATGCGTTCTGCTGTGGTTTGTTCTCGAACTATCCGACGCTTTCCTTTACGGGGAAGTTGCGGGTCTTCACAGTTGGTATCAGAGCTTTGGTTTACAAAGCTCAGAGAACAAGGCACATTAGAACCTTACGAAAGAATTCATCAGATATTGGATTAGTAATATCCAATTAGAATGACTCGTTAGAGATAGGATCAGTAGTATCCTAGAACGGGTGTGAAGAGTATATTTTTCAAATAAAAACAAAGTTTTGTTTTGAAAATTTAAATCAACTATTCGTATTTGATTATTTGTTTATATTGATTTTGGACAATTCAGTATATAAAGAATTTGCATATACGCCTTGCAAACGTATATTCAAAGTTTTAATATATTGGATAGATATAGCATCGCACTCTAGTCGCCCGGAGATGATATTGATGATAGCGATCGCATCATCAACATTTATGTTCGAGTTTCGAAGGTGTGATTTTCTATATATTTCCATTAGACTGGTGTGAGAATCAAAACTAATATAGCTAGAATACATTGTTGTGATTTGGCATCAAAAACATGATTTTCTTTATATGTAGTAAAATTATCAATTTGAAACGTTAAAGTCACTAATTGATTGATGTTTGTGTTGTTTGTTTATTTGTTTGCTAATTTTGAACCATTATGCCTAATGGAACCAAATATTGAACTGTAGTGAAATTGGTCGCATTTGCTTGCATATACATATATGTCATTGAACAGGTCATAGCAAGGAGGCTAGAGCAGAGAATAAAATTTGTTTGCCCGACAAATAGGTACATGTTTACTACATAATTTCCTGTTTTGTTTGGGTGATGATGATTTTGTGAGCCTATTGGCTAGCCGCTTGGCTTTTTCTTTTTCTTTTTGAGATCTGAAGGACCGGGGAAGCTATTTGAAATTCCCCGATGCTCCCGGTGCAGGGGAGGTTATGGCGAAATTTTTCAAAAAATTTAGGGTGTTAGCCAAATTTTTGAAGTTTTAAAAATTCTCAGAAACTAAAGAGTTGGAGAATGGAAGCCAGATCGAGCGTAGAGCTGAATAATCAAACCACTTTCGACTTTGTTCCTTTTCGGGGACGAAAAGTTTTAAGTGGGGGAGATTGTAACAACCCGGAAAATCTGGGCCAGTTTAAAAATTTTATTTTGGCAATTTTAGTGAATTTTGATTATTTAAAATGAATTATTTTAAATAATATCGACGAGAAATTTATTTTGAATATAATTAGAACGTATATATTATATACATCGTCGTTAGAATATATAATAATTATATATAATTATAAAAGGAATTGAAAATGGCGCGGTAGTTCGAAAATTCGATTTCTAATTTCAAATGAATATACAGAATTCAATATAAGTCAGAATTGAACGAAACAAGAAATATTTGAATCTGTATAACTATATCTTTGTAACGAAGTTAACAAACTGAGATTTCATTTTAGAAATGATAAGATATGTCCAGTTTAAAATTAGAAATAGTCGCTGTGGAATTTATATATATTTTTATATATAAGGCCCTTAAAAATAGACATTTTGCAAACGACCTCGGATTTCGATGAAACCAGTTTTGTTAGGTCCGTGTTGTTAAGTTATTGCTAGGTTTCAAATTTCGTAATTTTCTGAATCAATATGTGAGCGTGGCAAAGGAAAACGCGTTTGACCAGTTTCAGTTGATTTTAATCGACTGGAAATTGGCCATTTTTCAAACGATCTCAGAATTCGACGAAACTAGTTTTATTAGGACCGTATCGTCAATACGAAACTAGAAAATATTTTTCTGGGATTTTTCGAGTTCGTATGTGGCCCCACTAAATTGAAATGTACGTTTAAAATTCAATATAGTGATTTAAATGTAAATTTAACGAAAACTGGTTGTAACAGCCAAATCAGCTTACGATACATATCCCATTGTGTTCGGAATGGGGGTAATTAGCTATGGACGGCAGTCGTTGGGCCTCGTTTCGAGTTCGAATTTAAAAGATACTTTTTGAATGGAAAAATAGTAAAATAAATAAATAAATATATATATCTCTTTAACTAACCCCCCCCCCCTTTTTCTACCGTTGACTTCTGAAAAAAAAAAAAAAAAAAAAAAAACCAAAACCTAAAAAGAAATGCGACACCACGCCTCGTCCCCCGGCGCCACCGCCGTATCCCCCTCCGCTGGCTGACGATCGCACGCCCCCCCATCGTTCTTCTTCCCCCCCCTCCTCGATCCCCTCGCGACCACCACGCCTCGTCCCCCAAATCGCGCCGCCGTTCAGACAGCAACCCCATCGCCTACCCCTCCGCCTCCCTGCCCAACCCCGCAACCCCCTAGTCTTCACCGACGAACGCTGAAGGTACCCCTCCTCTTTTCTAAAACCAGTAAGTACTTTACTTTATTTTTAATTTTTAATTTTTATTTTTTTAATTCTTTAAAACTGAATTTTAATTAGGTTTAATACTGAATTTAAATTAGGTTTAATACTGAATTTAAATTAGGTTTAAAACTGAAATTTTAATAAAGATTTAAAACTGTTTTTTTTTTATAAAGGCTTTAGACTGATTTTAATTTTTAATTAAAAGAAAAAAATTCAAACTTTAAAAAGAAAAAGATTCAAACTTTAAAAAGAAAAAGATTCAAACTTTAAAAAGAAAAAGATTCAAACTTTAAAAAGAAAAAGATTCAAACTTTGAAATAGAAATTCGATTTTTATATATTGAACTTTGAAATAGAAATTCGATTTTTATATATTGAACTTTGAAATAGAGATTCGATTTTTATATATTGAACTTTGAAATAGAAATTCGATTTTTATATATTGAACTTTGAAATAGAAATTCAATTTTTATATATTGAACTTTGAAATAGAAATTCGATTTTTATATATTGAACTTTGAAATAGAAATTCGATTTTTATATATTGAACTTTGAAGTAAAAAATTCGATTTTTATATATGGAATAGCGAAGTAAAAATTCGATTTTTACATATGTAGTGAAAGCGGACAACGAAGGTGACAAAAAGGCGGGAACGACGAAGATCTCTACAATAGAAGTGCCGTGGAGCTAGGATAGCTATATGTGAGAATTTCTCACCTTTCAATTTATTTTTCTAGTTATATATATATACTAGGATGCAGACGGTGCTTAGTAGCACCCGACACAATCGTCCACAGACCATGGACTTGTTTGTTTGGTTGCATAGGTTAGTTGAATTATTTGTTTGGATTGAATTGTTTGGTGAGATGAAATTGATTTGATTGATGTGTGAATGGCGTGGGCCTTCACTAGACCGGGGATAAGGCTAGGCCTCGTCCCGTTTCTAGTATCGTGCCGTTATGCCGCCGAAATTTTCTAAAATATGTTAGAAAAATAAAAATATCATTTTATTGAATAAATGAATTGAATAGAAATTCATAGGTTGAAATAAAATGTTTTATCGTTAAAAATATAATTTTTAACGTGAATATGAAAATAGTGAAGTGAATAAATAAAATATTCATTTATAAACCGGACGGTTTGTTTATGTACACCTATTTGAATGACATTGATTGGGACGATAAATTTTACACATCGCCCAACAGCACAAATAAAATAGGTGTTTGATTGTTTGAAACCCCACACGGGTGTTGGGATGAAATTTGCAGTTCACTCATCCTGATTGATTAAATATGTCGATCGATTGATTGACAGGCTGTTATAAGCGTTGAATATCTATATTTGATGCTTTTACAGTGTAGTGCACTTTGGTTGATGGTTGATTATTTTCAATGTTATTATATACATGTGTTGTATGAAAATCCATATAATTAACTTTATATGGTGATTGATTGGGCCTCATTCCAATTTGAAAAATAAAGAATATTATAAAATAAAAGTTCATGTGTTGACAGTACTCATTCATTGAGATTGGTCATGTGTTGAACGAAATATTTTGATAATAACAACTATTTTGAAAAAGAAATATTTGAAATAGAATATTTGAAAATAGAAATTTATGAAGCCGTGTTGATTAGATTGACGCCATTTTGACGTGAACGATATTTATATCGATTTTATTCATCTTAAAAATGAATATTGAAAAGTGATTTCGAAATCGAATATTTTGAATTGAATTGAAAACGATTTCGAAATGAATTGAATTGAAAACGAATTCAAATTGAATTGAAAACGATTTCGAAATGAATTGAATTGAAAACGATTTCGAAATGAATTGAATTGAAAACGAATTCAAATGGAATTGAAAGCGAATTGAAATGAATTCAAATTGAATTGAAATTTGAATTGAATAGAAATGAATTTTAAAACGAATTTATAAAGAAGAATTCAATTTTGATTTGAATTGAAATGGAAGTTGAAATTACTTTTGAAACGAATTTAAAACTATTTATATAATTCGTTTTGAATAGAAATCGACGAAATATATATTATATATATTTTATATATAATATAATGGCCTGAATAGTACGCGCCGCGCCGCGGCAGTTCGTGAATTTCGACCATTTATTTCAAACGGACATTACGGGAGATCCGACCGTCGGATTCTCCTAAAACCGGAACCGTTGGGTTCGTATCGAAAAGAGCTTTCTAATGAATGTTAGAAATTTGAAATCTAACGGTTGGATTTGGAGATACGTCCAAATCAAATTCGAAAAAGGTCGCTGTAAGTGCAGTTCGATGGCCGTTAATGGAAATCGACTGTACGGGCCTTGATAAAATTATTAAAAATCGTAATAATTTGTGTAAAATCATAAGAAATGATTTGTGAAAGTTTGGGATGAAAAACTCCATATTTGAAAAGATAAAAATAGATTTTTATCGAAATGAACTAGTTTTGAACTAGAATTATAATTCTATTTATTTTTAAATAAATAAATTGAATTTGAAATGGTTTTGAAAATAACCAAAATTTCCAATGATTGCATTGGAGTGGATTTGAATCGAAATTGTCTTCGGAATATTTCGATGTTGGAATTCGTGATTATACAGGTGTTGTTATGGAAATTTGAAAGATATATATTTATATCGTTATTTCCAATACGACATTTGTTAGTCGTAGAATTCGATATTGAATATAAGCCGATATATTTTCTATTCAGAGCCTTGTATTGAATATCGAATGTGATTTGGGTTTGTCGTGAATGGTGTCTTCACTAACACTGTTCTTGAACCCAGTTGAGAAAAGATTAAATCTTTTTATTTAGATTTAATGAAGTGTACCAATTAAATGATATTTAATTGGAATTGAATTGGTATTGATTTTTGGGTTTATCGTGAACAGTGTTTTAAATAACACTTGTTCTTTAACCCGATAATTAATCGAATGTGATTTGGGTTTGTCGTGAATGGTGTCTTCACTAACACTGTTCTTGAACCCAGTTGAGAAAAGATTAAATCTTTTTATTTAGATTTAATGAAGTGTACCAATTAAATGATATTTAATTGGAATTGAATTGGTATTGATTTTTGGGTTTATCGTGAACAGTGTTTTAAATAACACTTGTTCTTTAACCCGATAATTAATCGAATGTGATTTGGGTTTGTCGTGAATGGTGTCTTCACTAACACTGTTCTTGAACCCAGTTGAGAAAAGATTAAATCTTTTTATTTAGATTTAATGAAGTGTACCAATTAAATGATATTTAATTGGAATTGAATTGGTATTGATTTTTGGGTTTATCGTGAACAGTGTTTTAAATAACACTTGTTCTTTAACCCGATAATTAATGGAATGGGATTTTGGGTTTATCGTGAATCGTGTTTTAAATGACACTGATTCTTTAACCCAGATAATGATTAAAACTAAGTGGAGTTTTAACGAATCTTTAATTAGATTGAAAAGATCGAGAATGGAGTATCACCAGTTTTGCTCCAGGCGATAGTTAAATCTTTAATTAGATTTGAACGTGAAATTTAGAAACTAACTGTCGGTTAGCCAAGCAGAATGGTTTTCTGGATATTGATCTGATGTTGGTTTCGGCCTTCGGGGTTAATATTTGGGGAATTATTCTCTTGATTAATTTACGGTTAGTGACTAATGAATTGGAATGAGGCGTATGTTGTGTTTGTGTAACACTTATTTAAAATATACGCGAGTTATTCGGAAAGTCCGGGTTTATCCCATTCTGAGTAACTGATACGACGATAAGTCGAAGATGAAGACGATGGTCGAAGACCGGAGGTCTTCACGTCGTTTGGGTGATAACTGATGATCTTGATTGGGCTGTACACCCAAGAAGATGGAAACAGTTGGTGATCGTCCAGACGTACTTGGAGATCGATGGATATGCGAGGTACTAGGTGCCTCCGGTTTCGTTCAGACCCAGAACGGACTTGTAAATGGACTGTGTGTCTGACATCGGATTTCATTCTGTGTGACTGATATCGGTTGCATAGAGTGGTTTGCCTGTGTGGCATGCTAAGATGCAAATGATCAAGGCTTCTGTTGAAAAGCAAAGTCTTGTGGTGATGATCAAAGCACGGCCTTTGTGGCGTAGCTTTGTGTAACGTTTCCTTCGCGAGTTTCGCACCCGGTATGAACCAAAAACGGGAGAGGACATCAGGGAGGGCATGCGTTTCCTCCTAGCTAGAAGTGGCGTCAGTGGTTTTACACGCCCTGACGAGTTTGACTTATGTGGTTGTTGCTGTTGCGAGGCGCCTCGGTTAGATCGGACGATCCGGGTCCGATGGAGTCATTCGTTGGCTCGCTTACGCCCCAAAGGGCGGCGAAACGTAGTGCTCAGGCATTTTTAATCCACTCCGTGTGGACCGGCCCTGACGATCCAAGGGTCGATGCGTTCTGATCCTGAGACTCGGGCTAGGCAGTCTCGAATCGGTTGAGGACTATCTTTTGCCTCGGTTCATAGACGGAAATCCAATTTCCAAATACGTGACATTTGCGGTTTTATTTGTAAACCTATATATGGCGACATGATATATGGTACCCATGCCGCCTATGATTGATACTTATGATTTGAAGTTGTTTTATACACTATGCACTTATAATAGTATCAAATGATTTGTTTTAAACGTATCAAGCATTCTTTGGCTGTTATAAGGGAAAACCCTATCCCCCGGCTTGCGTTGCATTGTGTGATAGGACCTGGGTCTTATAACAGCTTCATTTTTCTTTATTTAGCATTGCGCTGTTTGTTTTATGCACTGGTATTCTTGGGAGGAAACCCGTTCCGTGTTATACGGCGTGGTCCCTTGATTTACCTAATGATTTAAAATAAAGATTAATAACTGTTTTAGTTCTCACACCAGTCACATGACTGACTTGGAGTTTATTGTTTTAACCTAAACTCTGGGTGCCCCTATTTTGACACGGGCAGCTAGTAGTTTTGGTTTTGCAGATTTATATTCACAGGATCCTGGTTTACAGTTGGAACGATATCCGGAAAGCTTTGTATCCGTATATCTCTTCTAGTTGTGTATTGTATTATTTTCCGCTGCTATGTATTTAAATGTAATTTAAATCTCTGATATTTCTGTGTAATATTCGTTTATACTTTGTATATTCGTGTAATCTGATGCATTGTTGTAATATACAATGAAACGTTCTTCTGTATGCGTTCTGCTGTGGTTTGTTCTCGAACTATCCGACGCTTTCCTTTACGGGGAAGTTGCGGGTCTTCACAGATATAAACCTGAACCTGAACCGACTTGGTTAAAACCAATCCAAAATAAATAATTCGAATAAATCAATCCAGATAAATAAATTTGAATGGATAACTAAAGAAATAAATGAAGTGATTATAAATAATTATAACCTCATGTGGATCAAATTGTGTATGAATGGGTTGATATGAATGATATGGATGTTTTGAACATAATTAACATTTGTTTGATGACTAATGAAGATCATTTGAGATGAGAATAGGTGTAGAAGTGCCAATTCAACTTTAAAATCCGTTCAAGAGAGAAATTCTGGAGTTAATTGAATCCAGTTTGAATAGAGCTGCATAATAATTAAGCAAGCTCGCATATAATATATCGCATATCGCATAATAACGCTCGCAAAAAGGTACGCCTACGCAAAATATGAAATTTTGGGTTTTATTTGGGTTCTGAGTTTGAATTTTTGATTTTTTCTGACCGTGTTGGTCGAGGTATATCTATTTCTTGAACCTGCGATATTGTAGATGTCCTCCGTAAAGGGGAGACTCTGCCAAAAATTTTCCAAAATTCAAGGTGTTAGAAAATTTTCGAAGATTTTTGGAAAATTCTTTTATTTGAATTAATTTGGTTTTACGACCAATTAGATTTGTTTTGGAAATAAAATCGAGTTTTAAATTTTAATATTTTTATAAAGATAATGGGTTGTGACGTTCTTTCTACCTTAGCAATTTCAGGGACGAAATTATTTTAAGGGGGAAGGAATGTAATGTCCCGTATTTTCTGGCCAATTGTTTGAAATATTTTATTTATTTAAAATATGGATTTGAATATATATAATTGGATTTAACCATTTTATTTGAATATTATATTAATAATATAATAATATTTTATTTTCGAAATATATGGGGAAAATGTTGAATTTGCAGTTTAAAGTGATCGGGCAATTTAAATTGGTTTAATATCGTTCGTATTGAAATTATAATAGCGATTTCGTTTATAAAACGACGTTAGAACGTTTTATTTATAATTTAATTATAAAACGAGCTGCAGCGGCGCGGTAGTTCGTAATTTGGCGCTTTGAACTTTAAACGGCTGTACAGGGCCCAAAGTGAGTCAGATTTTCTCGAAACAAGAAACATTCGATTCTGTTGGATAATATTTTTCTAATGAAAGAGAAAAATTGAGTTTTCGTGTTGTAGATTTTGTTTTATGTCCAAATCAAATTTTGAAATAGTCGTTGTGGATTTCCTTTATAAATTATAACGTTTATTTATATTAAATACATGGTTTTTAAATATTTATAATATCGATTTGGCTTCAAACTCAGTTCGGGTTATTTTATTTTGGTAATATATGAAATTTTGGTTAGGTATGGCTAATTATAATATTTTAATATTATTATATTGAGATATTTTTAATTGGTTTATTTTATTTGAATTGGGCAGTTATGAAAGGGACTTTATTCAAACGACCTTCGTTTTCGACGAAACAAATTTTATTGAGACCGTAACAGTAAATTATTGCTAGGTTTCAAGTTGTGCGTCAATCGGGGTTATTCTGTGAGCATGGCAAAATAAAATACAAATAAAAACGGCCATTTGGACGTAAACGAGCGCCATTTGAGCAAAAGGACTCGAAATTCGACGAAACAAGTTTCATTAGGACCGTATCGTCAAATTATACTACGTCGTACATTTCCGTCTCGAACGGAGTTTGTACATGAGCACAAGAGCAAATAAACAACATTCAGAATCGCGATAGACATGAAATAAATATCGTTAGTCGTCGTCACTAAAATATCTTCAGTCAAATCAAAATAAATTAATATGTTTCCTCACTATATATATATATATATATATATATATATATATATACGTTCACCCTAAACCAAAAATTCAGCCTCCATCTCTAATTTTCATCTGTAATTTTCAATAAAGCCCTCGGTTATAAATAAATTTATTTCTCACAATCCGTAATGAATCAGTAGGGGCGACCTGAAGCAAATATGTAGATCGGGTCAGTGTCTACATGCCGGAAAAAATTGGGTGCCTATAGTGGTCGGTGCTGGCCGGAATCGTGGTTTAAAGCCACGGATCCAGTTTCGGTTTTCTTGGTTTTTGGGGAGTTACGGTCGATTTAAGAGGACGAGACCAGTTGGAGGTTAAAGAGGGAAGACAAGGCTTTCGTTTGGCACTAGTCTCGAGTTTTACGATTGTCGAAGGAGGTCGTGGCGATGAGTACTTGAACGGAGATGTTGTTTTTGGGTATAGTTTGAAAGGTGCGAGGGGTTTTAACCAATTTCCGGCGGGCTGGAGGGTTTGTGGTGGCGGAGGTCTGAGGGGATTGATGCTGGGTGGCACGGCGGTCAGGTTGGTGGCAGTCTGGTAGTCCAAAGCGAGGTGTGGCAGCGGAAATTGGCAGATGAACGGATTTGGGGCAAACTTGAAATCACGGTGGTCGGAGAAAAATTGGGAGGTGGCGATTGGGGCGTGGATGATGGGCGTGTAGGGGATGTCATCGATGATGTCAAGTCGGATGCTGGTGGACCACGGCGGCATTGGCGGGGGTTGAAAGGGGGAGAAGGCTGTTCGTGTTATAGAAGGAGTCGAGTTTTTGTGGTGAAAAGGAAAGGTTACGGACCTGGGAAGGGAACATCGGAGAAAACCGATTTTCGTTTTAGACGAGGATGACGTGTCCAACTATTTAAAGGTAATTAATGTTTTAATTTATATAATTTAGTTTTTATTTAATAATCATATAATATACATAAACTTTAAACTATCCTATCTTTTACATACGTTAACGAAATCTGACGAAATTGGATCCGTTGGGATCGCAGGGACGAGACCTAGACGATGGCACTGACTAGGCACTGATCTGATGCAGTTGAAATTTTAGATAATTTCAAACGCTTGACTAAAATTCGAAGGAACAAACGCGTCAACTGTATTGAGACTGGTGAGTTAATTCTCACACCTTCTGGAATCCTGTGATGTGGAAAATTCATATTAAAATATAATTTACCTTTAGAAATATAAATTGGCTGATAGGTTGCTATTGGTTGTTTATTGTTTGGTTGGTTGCCGTTATTTGTATTCCATCGTTTAAAATATTAGATTATTGAAATTTATTTCATATATTATTATGAAATGTTATAACGAGTTGTGGTGCAGGGAAGGACAGGTTGGAGGGATCCGACTGGATTCCTCAAATATTTTATAAGTTGTTGTTTCATATTATTTCTATTTGAACAGATTGAACCCCATATGGTAGAAAAACCTGTTTGAACGTGATGGTTGAATAGATATTCACCTATGTTGTGTTTAGAATCAATCGACAGTGTTGATTTGGTAATTGGCAGTGAATGGCCTAAAATGTGTTGTTTTTAGATGTCGGTTTACCGTTCGGTGAATCGACGCAGTTTTAAAGTTATAAATTATTTTATAACTAAAATGAAGCTTTTCAGTCATTTTATATAAATAAATTAATTAGAAATTTATATATAAATATTTTGATCAAGTTTATAAAAGAATTATTTAAATGGTTTGAGTAGCAAAATCGTATGATGTAAACAGGTTATAAAGCAGAAAATCCAAAGAAATCACCCACGGGTTGGTAAAATAGAATATTTGTTTTAAAACAATTAAATGGTGATTTTAAAATTAATTAAGTTATTTGATTAACTTAAAAGGGGGAAATGACAAATGAAAATTCAGTTAATGGTTAACTGAGATGTACGGTTGATAAAATCAACCGTGTTTAATTAGAATTGGCAATGGTTTTAAAATAAAATATAAGAAGTTGTTTAAATGCTTAAAGGGTTTTTATAAGTCATTGGGGAAGGAATCCAAACAAGGTTTAAAAATATTTTTAAACCAAAATGATGAGTTAAATGTTGAAGAATTGAATTAAGCAAAATGCTGTAATTGAAATAAGGATTTCAATGAAAAGGGAAAATACATACAATTGGATTGTGTTAAATATCGGTATATGGCTCTTGGAAATAACATCCAAGTAATGAGGTCTTATTGTAGGAAGGTGGTAACCAAGATAAGTTTATTTTAAGAATGCCAGTAGATGGAAATATATTATTTAACGTTGGGTTTATAAATAAACCCAAAAGGTTATAAGTGGAATCAATGCTTTAAGGGTAAAGTTGTGGGTTTAGTGAATATTTACTTAATTAAAGGAATTAAGTAAGAGGATTTTTGAATGAGGATTTCAAATGTAAGAAAATGATTTTGTAAAAGTAGATTTGAAATCAAAGTGGTAAACGAGATTTGAATATCAGTGGTCAAGTGACGAACTGATATCATTCTGAGATAAGGACGTTGTCGATCAAGGTCTGAGAGGTAAATAAAATACCCCAACTTGAACGGCTTCATTATTATCGGGGAATGGTATTGGTTTGAAACGAGTGAAAGGTGTTGTAATTGGTGTGATATCCCATATGAGAAGTATCAAATATAAGTGCGAGATTTTGGCAATATGAATAATACCAAAATGTTATTTACAACGTAAATAAAAGTAGTTGGTTTTAAAGTATAGTTTGACATTTGATTTTCCATATCAAAATCGATAATTTGTTTATACCATGTAGTATAATACATACATATATATATATATATATATATATATCGTGAGATATCTGAAAATAAGAAAAGGGAAAAAGGGTTTGAAGAAATATATCGCTATTCCAAAGGTAATGGTAAGTTGAGTATACATATATATACATATTCTAAAATGTATAAAATAGTTTTGATAAATAAAATTAAGGATAATTAAAATGTTTGGAATATATGGGAGGTTTTGAAGTTTATTAAATAATTTGTTAAATATATTTTAAACAGGCCAAGTCATGCCATGTACCGAACCAATAAACTCGTTCACACTATTATTATTTGATAATTAAAACACCGACTATCAAACCTGACCAATACAATTGTTGGTACGAAAAGACCGGGATCGAAATTATATTCGAAAACCATTCTGACCAGCAAATACACGAAGATGCTGATCAAGATGGAGCAATTGAAGACCCAGGATCTTCATAAACGGAAGGACTACTTGTCGAATTCCTCTGGCTTGCAACCAGAGTTATTTGATTTGTGATTCTGTCGTAGTTGAAATCTACGGATTTGCAAGGACTTCTCGCTACTGATCCTTAGGGTGATTCCCATATAAGGATGCGGTAGGAGGGTGCCTTCGGTTCATCCTGTTCCTGGATGACTTGTATGGACGAGTGTCTGACAGAGTATTTCCAAAGGGGTCACGTACGTTGATTTCTTCAGACGTATTTCTGTTGTTGGCGGAGAAGACCGTACACCTTCTCTTTGCTAACCGCAGAGTATTTTTGTGGATGTCAATTAGTGATATCTGGCGGATCTGACGATGTGGCATTCAAGGTGAATGGTGGCCAGATGTTCGAAAAGGAAAATTCTAGCCTCAAGCCTCATCAACCGGGAAATGACAAAAATCGGGCAGGCAGCACGGCTATACGGGTCGCTCCCATTAGGGTGTATAATCACCTATCTGGAGAAATTCCATTTGCTTCTTTAATCTATATTCAATGCTGTCCCTTTTCGGGAGACGGTTGCTGATCCCAACCGTCGGTGATATACATTCGATACACTCAAGCGAAATGAGTGGTCGGTCATGTGTGGGCCGGGTTGCAAGACGATTTTGTTGAACCCAGTGTATTCGCCTCTAGAGATACACTATCGAAAGGTGGTTCCATACCTTGTCATAGTTCGAATCCCATCTCCAATAAGCACCCGCGGTTTTGGTTCGTATACTATATATATGGAGCGTGAGATGCAAGCATTCTGCTAGATTGTTATTTACTTGTATTTAGACACTATGATAATATCAGAATAAGTTATGATTTCAAAAACGCTTTGGGTTATAGTAAGGTAAAAACTGTCCGTGTTTATGTGTGGGTTGGTCTTACTATTATCCTTTGATTTCATAAAAGATCTTCCAAAGTTAAACAAGTTGTGTGTTCTGTGAATTTATCACTGAAAGTATTCCAGACTGACCCGGTGTATTTTGCTTTACTTCAAATGTGCTCGGGTCAGACCGAGTATATTTCCAGGTCAGGTTTCGCTTGGAGTTTCAGGAACTGGAAGCAGGTGGCTTCACCACTAGTTATATAAAGTTATTATTCCACTGTGTCTGATATATGTTGTACTCTGATGGTTGGTATATACAGTTCTTTTGTATAAAGAGATTTGATATTATATTTTATTCGTTCCGATGTGAGATTCTGATGTGATGTGCTTCTTCTTTCTTCTATTCTAATGTTTCTTTCTTTCTTTTCTCACCCTCTAACTTCTTTCTAATAACAATATGGGATTCGATACTTGGGTTTTTGGGCAAGTAATATGATTTATGTATTATTGTCAAAAAGTCAAGCTTTGAATTTTCCCCCAGGTCGTTACAGGGACCAACACCAGAGGCTAGGGACCACCTCCATCCATCACTCGTAGGTTGTATCGAACTGGCCTCAAGAACTCACGACATATTTCCACTCCGTAACAGGATTCTCACCAACGTCTATGGTGTGGAATTGGATTTGTGGTAGCAGCTTTCAGATTGCTGGCATCATTAAGTGCTTCACCCGAGGCACCACTTCTCAGCAAGACATGGATAATGTCCATCGTACTCCCTTCATGCAGGAGATCAGAAACCCGTGCAACCCTCCAGACTTCAAGCTTCCAATCTTGGAACCATACAATGGCAGGACTGATCCTACTCTACATTTTATGCACTACATGTGCCACATGGAAGTGCTATTAACATCGGTCAATGTCATGGCCAAATGTTTCCCCCTGTAATTAACTGATATCGCTGGCATGTGGTTTGGCAGTTAAAAACTGAATCAATCAACAACTAGAATATGCTGGTCCCCCACTTCATCGAGCAGTTCAGAGTTCACATCTCTCGACCAAAAAGCGTCATGTTCCAAACATCCATCAAGCAGCGGTCCAACGAGACCCTATGCTCCTTATAAGAGAGATTCAACACGGATGTAGCATCGGTTAATCAACCTGAGCCATCGATGGTGCTTATGGCCGCTATGGCTGGTGTCTTGAATCGAACTGATTTCAAGATCTCCCCCGGAGGGACCGTCCTAGAGACATTGAAGACTTCTACTCCAAAGCCGATCGATTCCTCTGGCAAGAGGATGCTAATATCGAGATGGAAAATCTCGAGATACTTGCTACAAAAGACCGAGGACCATCCACTGCTGCCCAGAGCAAAGGAAAGCGGGAAACCTCGAAAAAGAACGGCAGGAATATGCGGTTCTAGAAAGAATCCATGTATGATCAATATACCGAGATCAATTCCTCACTGTTGCATATATACCTCGATGTACGATGATCTCTTCCTTTTCCCAAGCCTCCCAATAGAAAGCTGACCCAAAGAGAACATGAATCAGAAATGCATTGCATGTTCCCTGGTATGGAAGGACATGGAACCAATGATTGTAGGCACTTGCAAGATCTTATTGAAGAAAGGGTCAGACATGGAGAGCTATTCGAGTATGTTAAGAAATCTGCAGCATCTGCACTGCCATAGCTACCTTCCCAAGATCCTCAGATTGGTCCCCGTACTCCTCGAAACGAGAAGGATCCCGAGCCTAGCACTCGCGGCATCATCATCAATTGATCTGGATTAGATTGCTTTACTGCATCTCTTAGGATATATGAGATCCACCACCATTTAAATTTTTATCTTTTAATGGTAGCCCGTCTACGATATGAATAAAATGATCGAGTTAAAGTACACATGTATGGGGTTAGGATGTAATCCCAAGGTGTGATCTGGATTCAACCATAGATCGATCAAGATTTATCGTTTTGGTTTTTGTAATAATTTTAGGCATAAATAAAGTTTAATTTCTCAAGCATGGATTGTGTTTAATGAGCATGAGTACTTTTCCAGGATGTGACAAAGTCCTCGACCCTAAACCGCACATGGTTTCTGCTCGTCCCTAAGGTATGGTTGTCCTAAAACTCCACTTGTCAAGATATGGAAAACTTAGCTCTTTTCAAGAAAGGGTATGGATAATACTCAAATCACACCCTGAGCATGGTTGATGCTCGACTCTAGGATCTCAGATATGGATTGGATTTCCTTATTTAGCTTAGGTATGGTTTAAACTTGACCCCTAGGTATGTCTTATACCAAATCAAACAAGGACTCCCTTTTTAAATGAGTATGGCTTATGCCCCACTACATGATATGGATTATACCACGAGTATAGTTTATACTTATTCCTCTACTAAGGACATGGTTTACCCCTCCCCTCTCCCCCTCCCCTCTAAATTACTGGGTATGGTTGATACCCCACTTAAATTGCAGAGTATGGTTTATGCTTGAACTCCTGGGTATGGTTTATACCCCTCCTTAAACTTTTGGATACCATACCCTCTCAATCTCATCCGGTATGGTTCATACACCTATTTAGATTTCCAAGTATGGTTTATACCTGATGGGCTAAATTAATTTGTCTGAATTTGGCAAGAAAGCCCGACCATATTCTAAAGAATTAATTAACTTGACAAGGACCCAGTCTTCGTGCTCTCCTGCAACATCGATCTGGTATGATCGATTGGTTTCCTTGCATTCTTGGAGTCTCGGCCTTAATACGATCATTGGTGATTGTTGGTTTTCCGGCCTTAATACGATCCTCGGCAATCGTCAGTTTTCTGGACTTGATACAATCATTAGTGATCGTTGGTTTTCTGGCCCTATTTATAATATGGTTCGGCATAACCATGGCTTTCTGGATTACAATACATCGGATTCAGCATTCTCTGGAAGATCCAAAATGTAACGTCCCGGATTTTTGAACATTAATTACGAATATATAAATCCGTTTTAAATAATGATTTGGTGATATAAATGGATTTTATATCAATTTTTTTTATTTAAAATGGAGTTTGAATATATGTATTTATAATTTAATTATAAAACGAGCTGCAACGGCGTGGTAGTCCGTAATATAACGTTTTGAACTTCAATTCAATATACAGGTTCCGATATAAGTCGGATTTCTGTGAAACAAGAATCACTTGAATCTAATTGATTGTATTTTTATAATGAAAGAGAAAATTGGATATTTCATATTACAAATGGTAAGATATGTCCAATTCAAACTTGTGACGACCCCATTTCCCGTACAGACGGAGACAAGGGTAATCTTTGGAATATAACACAGAAACGGATAATAGCAGAACAAAATTAAACAAATACACCAGATAATGAACAAATAGTACACTGGATAAATATAATCATCAGAGTTACACAGTATACAGGATCATACTTAGTACAAATACAGTTCAGCTATACATAAATGTCTACAGCGGAAACAAACAAAATATGTACAATAGGAGCTGAACAGCATAAAAAGAGATAAATAATAGAATCCATCCTCAGCTCCAGCTATCCGGATAAAGTCTACTAAACTTGAATACAAGGCTGCCTGTGTAGAAAAAGGGGCACCCGAGTTTGAAAGTGAAACAAACTACGAGTCAGTCATGGGACTGGTATGAGAAATCTACTCAACACAGTTAAATTATGGCTAATCACAGGACCACGCCACTTTCGGGGAACGGGTTTACTCCATTGGATTGCCAGTGCTTCAAAACAAATCATTCTTTTAAACATCGCAATGCTTTTTATAAAAATGAAGCCATTATAAGACTCAGTTCCCATCACACAATGCAACGCAAACCGGAGGATAGAGTTTTTACCTTATAATGGCCAAAATATGCTTGATACGAATAAAACAAAAACATTTGATATTATTACTAGTGTTTGTATATTTTAAAAGCAATTTCAAATCATAAGTATCAATCATAGACGGCATTAATGCCCCATACCACTATGTCGCCATATATAGGTATACAATCAAAACCGCACAGTCACGTATTTCGAAATTGGATTTCCGTCATGAACCAAGGCAAAAGATAGTCCTTACCAACTTTGAGACTGTCTAGCCCGAGCCTCAGGACCCAGACTCAGGTGGGCCCTTGGATCGTCAGGGCCGGTCCACCGATATGGATTAAAATTCCTGAACACTGCGCTTCCCCACCCTTTGGGGTGTAAATGAGCCAACGAATGACTCCATCGGACCCGGATCGTACGACCTAACCGAGGCGCCTCGCAACAGTAACAACCACATAAGTCAAACTCGTAAAGGCGTGTAAAACTAGTGACGTCACTTCTAGCTAGAAAGAAACGCAGGTCCTCCCTGATGTCCTCTCCCGTTTCTGGTTCATACCGGGCTGTGAGGCTCGCGATTTCACGTTATACACAAAGCTACGCCACACAGGCGACGCTTTGATCATCACCACAAGACTTTGCTTTTCAACAGAAGCCCTGATCACTGCATCTATGCATGCCACACAGGCAATTCACACGGTGCAACTGATGGCTATCAATCATAAATAATAAATTCCAATGTCAGACACACTGTCCATTTGCAAGTCCGTTCTGGGTCTGAACGAAACCGGAGGCACTATATACCTCAAAAAACCATCGATCACCACGTACGTCTGGACGATCACCACTCATTATCCATATTTCGGGATGCCTCCTAATCAGGACCTCGGTTACCATCCAAACGAGGTGAAGATCTCCGGTCTTCGACCATCGTCTTCATCTTCGATTTCTTATCGTCGATTCAGTTATTCAGAATGGGATAAACCCGGTCTTTCTGAGCAACTCGCGTATATAATAAACAAGTGCAACACTAATATACACACGCATCATTTCAATTCATTAGTCACTAACCGTCAATCAGTAAGAGAGCGATATCCCAAATATTAACCCCGAAGGTCGAAACCAACATCAGATCAATACCCAAGAAACCATTCGACTTAGCCAACCTTCAGTTAATTTCTAAATTTCACATCCATATTGTTTATAATATTTTATAACGAGTTAACGCTATTTTTATTTATTTTAAAATAGCCAATTTATTCAAAACGACGCTTCGGGCCATAACGCGGCCGTGGCGCTGTTTTCCTCCAGATTTGATTTACACATATCTGAAAATCTAACCGTTGGATCTTCACAAAATTTACATCATTAGAAAGATCTTTTCAAAACGAATCCAATGGTTCCAGTTTCGGGAAAATCCGACGGTCGGATCTCCCGGTATAATCGTTTGAAGTTTCGATTTCAAAATACGAACTGCAGCGTATTCGATATATTTTAGTTCTATATATATATATATATATATATATATATATATATATATCGATTCTTCGATTTCAAAGCTATATTCTTTTCATACATTTGATAAAAATGATATTTTTATCTAACTGTCTTCTATTTCAACACTTCACTATATTTAACAATTCATGTATATAATAAAAATGTGATTTTTATTATAAAACAATTCATTTCAAAACACTATTATTTTATATAGTTCATATAGGTAATAAAAATAGGATTTTTATTATAAAACAATTTCTTTCAAAACAAGATTATTTTATATAGTTCATATAGATGATAAAAATGTGATTTTTATTATAAAACAATTTATTTCAAAATATGAATACCATTCAACACATGAATTTCAATTCAACGAATGAATATCGATTCAACACATGAAGGTTTTCTATAGTTTATATATATAGATAAAAATGTGATTTTTATATTTAAAACATGAACACCATTCAACACATGAATTTCAATTAAACGAATGAATATCGATTCAACACATGAAGGTTTTCTATAGTTTATATATATAGATAAAAATGTGATTTTTTATATTTAAAACACGAACACCATTCAACACATGAATTTCAATTCAACGAATGAATATCGATTTAACACATGAAGGTTTTCTGTACAACGAATAAATATAGTTTCAACAAATGAAAATAATTCAAACACATGAATATTATTCAAAATTTCGGCAGCATAACGACAGGGTAGTTAAAACCGGGACCGTCCCTAGTACGGCTCCTCGCTTTATCTTAAAACCTCGCGATTTTTGACAATGGGGAATCATGCATCTAGTTCGCACGCAGGCGGCATGTATATTTATTTCATTTCCACAAACTAATCCTATGTGGTTTCAACCAAATATTTCTCAACCACAAACGGGTATTTTTCAACCACAATCAATCAATATCAACCACAAACAATTCCAACCAACCATTCGCTATCAATCAATTTTCACACCAATCACAACCAATAAATATCGTCCATGGTTTGTGGACGAGGGGGCGTATATATATATATATATATATATATATATATATGTATATATATATATAGCATATCACTTCTATTTCAACACATATATAATTTTTACAACGCATATACAACTTATACATCGAACGTACAACTTATACAACGCTTATACAAGAGGGGTACAACGCTTATATAACTGATACATTGACTATATAATTTATACATCGTCGTTTTCCATATCGTTTATAAATTAGAAATCTCACATTGGGTTCCACTCCACCAAAAATAGCAGATGGCTCAAAAAAATATGCGGTCTCTTCTAGAATGTAAAAGGCGCCCACACGGTCACGATGTTTCCTGTTTCATCGAATTTCATTAACACACTAAAAAGATATGATTTTTCAAAGTTTTGCAACACTTAAAAGTGTTATTTTCAATTCAGATATTTCAAAGCCGATACCTTTTTGAATTCTTCAAAACTAGGTCAGGATTTTTCTTGAAATCCGCGCCACTTCAGGACGATCGGTCAGCGCCATGACGAAGAGCTTCGAGGCACGCACGTGCGTAGAGGGGTAGGGTCACGTGCGATCCACGGTGGTGGCCTAGGCGGAGATTCAAAGACGCCGACTTCAGTCGGGTGGATCTCGACGGAGAAGAGACGAGGGAGGGCGAGGGTAGGACAGATTTGAAGAGGAAGGAGAGGGCTACAAAAAGTTGTAAAGGGGTGTCGGGTTTTGATGCGTGGATGGAGAGAATCGGAGGAGAGAAGTTTGGGGTTGACTTCCGTCGTTCATCGCAGCTGATACGGGGAGAGAGAAAGATTTTTGGATTTTTAATTTAATGAGTATTAAATTCTGATTGGCCGATGGTTTTATAATTTCAAAAATACCCCTCTATCCATACGAACACCAAATCAAACCCAACGACTGTCGTGCTTAGCGTTTTACCCCCATTCCGAACACAATGGGATAAGTTTCGTAGGCCCATTCGACTGTTTCAGTCAGTTTTCATTCAAATTAAAATATAAAACATTCAATATTTAATTTGAATGTACATTTCAATTTGCCAGGGCCATAAACTGAGTCGAAAAATTCCAGAAAAATAAATCTAGCTATGTTTTGACGATACGATCCCAACAAAACTAGTTTCGTCGAATTATGAGACCGTTTGCAAAAAGGCCCATTTCTGGTCGATCCAATTTAACTTTAATTGACCAAAACACGTTTTCCTTTTCCACACTCACATACTAGCTTAAAAAATTATGAAATTTGAAACCTAGCAATAACTTCACATCCCGGATCCAATAAAAGTGGTTTCATCGAATTCCGAGGTACTTTGCAAAATGGTCAATTTCACGGGCTATATAAATTCCATAGCGACCTTTCTGAAAATTCATTTGGCCATAACTTTTGCTATTATTTAAAATATTTATTTTAAATATTTAAAATCCATTATTTCAGCCAATTTAAAACATTTTAAACTGGTTCAGATTTTCTGGGTCGTTACAATCTCCCCCACTTAAAACTTTTCGTCCCCGAAAAGGAACAAAGTCGAAAGTGGTTTGATTAATCAACTCTACGTTCAATCTGGTTTCCATTCTCCAACTTTTCAGTTTCTGGTATTTTCAAATTCTTCAAAAAATTGGCTAATACCCGTAATTTTCGAAAAATTTCGCCATAACCTCCTTTGTACGGAGAGAGGTTTGGAAATTTATTGGGCCGTATTAGGTACCCAATAAATCCTAATAAGCATACACATATTTATAGTGATATATTCTGGTGTTTACAGGGGAGCGTGTGTTGATAATAACTCCAGAGAATAAATTCTCATCACCCTGTCAAAGCCTGAGGGAGTGTGTATTTTAAATGCTCCAGAGGATAAATCCTCGTCACCTCGTCCCGTGTGGGAAATAAATAGTCCATGTGCCGTATCTAATGACTAGAGAGACGTGATTATTGTCAACTCCAGACCCATGTGGGGTTTTTATTAATCTGGCAATTTATCGTTAGAATTTAAATAGTCCATATCAGTCATCAGTTCAACCTGTAAAATATAGTCATCGCCATACAAGCCTCTCGCTCGTATGGTAAATCTTCCACCTCGTCACACAAGTTGCAAATGCTTATGTGGTATATGATGAAGTATTCCTATCTTTAAGAAGTATTCCATGCAGTGTAGTTCAAAATTAATTGTTACTATCCTATGGCGATATTTATTATTTCACACAGAACAACCAGCACTCCGCATCCAATGGCATTCACAGGAGTTGATATAATAATATTTCGCATCCAACTCATTAAGGTTTACCTATTTGTCGGGCACGCAAATAAAATCTTTACTCAATAGCTATCCATTTACCTGTTCAAACATATATAATGCACATGTATATATTTCTATCTATTTTCTAATCAGTTCAATGTGTGATTTAAATGAATAAATTCTACCATTATTCTATTGTTGATTAAATTAACTATTGTTTCAATAATTCAATTAATCAAATTTACTATCACACAACACCAACAATAATCAAATTGTTTTTAACTTATCAAAATCATACAAATCAATTTCTATATTCTTTTAAAATCATTCAGACTATAGAATTAAAAGTGCACATCCATGGAAAGAAAATTACAACAGAGTAGAGAACTAATTGGTAATGCAAAGTATGATAATTGTACCTTGCACCGGAGTCAATCAGAGATATCCACTCGGCATCTAGGATAGGCTTTCTGAATGCTCTCCTCAGCTTCCCAAGTACAATCTCGCGGATCTCCACTCCATTGCACTTTGACTAAGTGAACCTTCTTGTTCCTCAGCTCTTTGGTTTCTTTGCCGATGATCTTTAGCGGCTCTCTTCTCACAGCTAATTCTGGAGTAATTTCAATATCCTATTGAGCTGCTTCTTCCACGATCAAGTCTGGATCATGAACGTGCTTTCGAAGTTAAGATATGTGAAATACATCATGAACTCCAGGCAACCGATCAGGCAATTTAACCCTATATGCGAGAGTCCCGATCTGTTCCAGAATAAGAAATGGACCAATGAATTTGTGCGCCAACTTCCCAGTTTTACCGAATTGGATAACTCCTCTCATCGGCGATACTTTCAAATAGACATAGTCGCCAACTGCAAATGATATATCTCTTCTCCTCCTGTCGGCATAGCTCTTTTGTCGGCTTTGAGCAGCGAGTAATCGTTTCTTGATAAAATCGACTTTGCCGGCAGCTTCTCGGATCATATCAGGCCCTAACACAAGTCTATTACCAGGTTCGACCCAACAAGCAGGAGATCGGCACGGTCTACCATACAATGCTAAAAACGGTGACATTGTCAGGCTCGCCTGGTAGCTGTTATTATATGAGAATTCAGCCAAATGCAGATGGTCTTCCCATGATCCACCGAAATCTAGAACACAAGCCCGCAATAGATGTTCTAAAAAACGATTCACCCTCTCAGTCTGACCGTCTGTCTGAGGATGATAAGCGGTGCTCAAGTTCAGCTTCGTTCCCAGCTCTACTTGAAATGCCTCCCAGAATTTACTAGTAAATATTGTATCTCTATCACTGACAATACTGTGTGGCACTCCATGTAGTCTAACTATTTCCTTGAAGTATATCTGCGTCAGACTCTGAGCAATTTTGTTTGATCTGACAGGTATGAAATGGGCGGTCTTCGTGAAGCGATCTACGATCACCCAAATACTGTCATTTCCTTTTCTGATTCTGGGCAAACCATCAATGAAGTCCATGGAAATATGTTCCCACTTCCAGCCTGGAATGTCCAGCGGTTGCAACAATCCAGCCAGTTTCTGTTGGTCGCTTTTGACTAGCTGGCAAGTAGGGCATCGGCTAACATATATTGAAACGTCTCTTTTCATAGGCTTTCACCAGAATGTTCGCTTGAGATCATTGTACATTTTGGTTACACCAGGATGGATACTCAGCTTGGACTTGTGACACTCGTCTAACACTTCCCTTTTGAGCTCGGGGATGCCAGGAACACAAATCCTTCCTTTCAATCTTAGGATTCCATTGTTATCTATTTGACAACACGAGGGTTCGCCTTTCTGAATCCTTTTGATCATATCCTTCATAAAATTATCCTCCTTCTGAAGAATAGATATTTTGTCAATCAAGGAAGTCGTAATAATAAAGTTGGCGATCATTACATTCTTTCGGCTTAACGCATCGGCCACGACATTGGCTTTCCCTCGAGTGTATATAATCTCAAAATCGTATGCTGCAAGGAACTCTAGCCAACGTTGTTGCCTCAAATTCAAGTCTTTCTGGGTGAACAGATACTTTAATGACTGGTGATCTGTAAATAGTTCAAATCTCTCACCCAGAAGATAGTGTCTACAGATTTTCAAAGAGAATACGATAGCCAATAACTCAAGATCATGAGTTACATAGTTTTTCTCGTGCGGTTTTAACTGACAGCTAGCATACGCAATCACTTGACCTCTTTGCATTAACACTGTGCCATGGCCTTCTCTAGAAGTGTCAGTCCAGACTTTCAAATCCTCATTGCCATCTATTATTGTTAACACTGGAGCAGTTGTCAGTTTCAGCTTCAGCTCTTGGAAAGCTTCCTCACATACCGGAGTCTAATTGAATCTCGAATGTTTCTTAGTCAGTTTCGTTAAAGAACTAGATGTCTTCGCGAAATCCTTAATGAATTTCTGATAATAACTGGCTAACCCGAGGAAAATTCTAACTTCAGTTGGCGTATGAGGCTGTTTCCAATTTTGAATAGCAGTGATTTTACTGGGATCCACTGCAATTCCTTCTTTTGACACTACGTAGCCAAGAAATTTGACTTCTTCTTGCCAGAATATACATTTGGAAAACTTTGCTTTTAATACATTCCTTCTGAGGATTTCTAACACTTGTTCCAAATGTTTTTCGTGCTCGCTTTCTGACTTAGAGAAGATAAGGATATCATCAATGAAAACCAGAACAAATTTATTCAATACTCCTCTGAATACTCTGTTCATTAGATCGACGAAATAAGCTGGAGCGTTACATAAGCCAAACGGCATTACTAACCACTCGTAGAATAAGTCTGGACCTCTGAATGCTGTCAAAGGAACACACTCCTCAGCGATACGAATCTGATGGAAACCTGTAGCTAGGTCCATTCGTGATAATACTTGTGCTCCATTTAGATGATCCAATAAATCATCGATTCTCGGCAATGGATATTTGTTCTTTATCGTCTGCTTGTTCAAATCACGATAATCCACACATAGTCGCAGAGTACCATCTGATTTTGGGACAAACACCACTGCTGCACCCCAATCTGAGAAACTAGGCCTGATCAGACCCTTCCATACGAGCTGTCGTATTTGATTGTCTAATTCCTCTTTCTCTTTCAAGGACATTCTTCGAATAGCATGAACTACCGGCCTTGCATTCGGAATTAAAGCAATTTTGAAATCAATTTCTCTCTGTTGAGGTAAGCGAACAACTTCTTCAAACACATCCGCATAGTTCTGGACGACAGGAATATCTTTTATGAGGTCGGGAATATTCTCTGTAACTTCAGGGATATCTTCTATTTGGGCTGGAGAAACATCGAGAGCTGCCCAGAAGTCTTTTCTATTAGATTTCTGACCTTCACACGGTATGGTTATATAATTCCCTGATTTAATCTTAGCCCTAACAACTCTCTCGGCGCATCTAACCTCTGCTTCATATTTGGTTAGCCAATCCAATCCCAGAATAAGATCGAATTCATTAAAATTCATGACGATAGAGATAGTAGGGAATTTATAGCAGGAAAAAAAGACAGGCACCCCACAAACCCAACTGAGACCGATGGAACCCCCAACTGGATTTTGGACAGTCATTGGTTCTTTGAGCTTCTTCAATTTCAAATCCAATTTCTTGACTGCACTCTTTGCAATAAAGCTTCGTGACACACCAGTATCAAACAGTACTTTAACTGGAATGTTCCTGACATTGAGCGTGCCTTCTAAAAATCAGACCTTTCCTGAGCGGATGAAGATGCAGGCACTTCTGCCACTTCATTCACTTGTACTGCTTCAGATTTCTGAGATAGCGGGCAGTTTTTTGCAATATGCCCAGCCTGATGGCACTTATGGCATCCTCTGCCCTCATGAACCTTCTTACCGGGTCCAAATCCACTCTTCCCTCGTTTGTTTACAGATTTACATTTTTTGGACAAATGCCCCTTCTGATTGCAGTTCTTGCATATGGCAGTCGTGGCTGGTTCTTTTTCAGATCTGGCCCTTTTCCGATTGACTTTAGGCTCTTTACTGACCTCAGACCTTGTACTGGCTTCAGGAATATCAGTTTCCGACTCTTCTTTGTTACTAGAACAGACTTCCTCTTCGTCGCGCAACATGCCTTTCTTGTGGAGATCTTCATACTGATAAGCCATATAAATCATTTCTGAAAAAGGAAGCTTCACATTCCTCATCACACTATTCTGATATTTTCTTTGTAGGCCATGAATAAATCTCAGATTCTTCCTCTTTGGATCTTGAATCACATGAGGGGCAAAGTGAGCAAGTTCGTTGAATTTCTTATGATATTCTGGGATGGTCATATCATCTTGTATCAGATAAGAAAATTCGTCACATAATCGCTCCGTCGCTTCAGGAGGAGTAAATCTTTCTAGGAAAATCTCTTTGAATCTGTCCCAGGTGATAACACCTTCTGGATTATCTTTGATGATTGTTTCCCGCCAGATTAAAGCTTCTCCCTTGAGCGCCCAAGAGGCTACTAATCTTTTCTGATCATCTCTCAACTGGATACGCTCAAATATTCTTTCTGCAGAGCTCACCCAAGCTTGAGTATGAATAATAGACTCATTGCCCGAGAACTGTGCTCCGTTCAAATTTCGATATCTCTTTAATAGAGCCTCTAGATCGGGTTCTGCATTTCTCCTGTTTCTGACACTCATTTTTCTAGTACTTCTGCAAACAGCAGATCAAGTGTCAAGTCACAGAAAAGATAATTTAAAATATAGAAACATATACTTCAATGTAAATGTGTCTATCGAGGTGTAATTTCATTCTGCTTTACTCATACTAGGATATTACTGATCCTATCTGTATTGAGTTACCCGTCCTAGAACACTATTGGTTCTATTTTTGACGAGTTCGCTAATATGTTATACTCCAGAACTAAGCTTAACCAAAGCTCTGATACCACGTTGTGACGACCCCATTTCCCGTACAGACGGAGACAAGGGTAATCTTTGGAATATAACACAGAAACAGATAATAGCAGAACATAATTAAATAAATACACCAGATAATGAACAAATAGTACACTGGATAAATATAATCCTCAAAGTTACACAGTATACAGGATCATACTTAGTACAAATACAGTTCTGTTATACATAAATGTCTACAGCGAAAACAAACAAAATATGTACAATAGGAGCTGAACAGCATAAAAAGAGATAAATAATAGAATCCATCCTCAGCTCCAGCTATCCGGATAAAGTCTGCTAAACCTGAATACAAGGCTACCCGTGTAGAAAAAGGGGCACCTGAGTTTGAAAGTGAAACAAACTACGAGTCAGTCATGGGACTAGTATGAGAAATCTACTCAACACAGTTAAATTATGGCTAATCACAGGACCACGCCACTTTCATGGAACGGGTTTACTCCATTGGATTGCCAGTGCTTCAAAACAAATCATTCTTTTAAACATCGCAATGCTTTTTATAAAAATGAAGCTATTATACGACTCAGTTCCCATCACACAATGCAACGCAAACCGGAGGATAGAGTTTTTACCTTATAATGGCCAAAATATGCTTGATACAAATAAAACAAAAGCATTTGATATTATTACTAGTGTTTGTATATTTCAAAAGCAATTTCAAATCATAAGTATCAATCATAGACGGCATTAATGCCCCATACCACTATGTCGCCATATATAGGTATACAATCAAAACCGCACAGTCACGTATTTGGAAATTGGATTTCCGTCATGAACCAAGGCAAAAGATAGTCCTTACCGACTTCGAGACTGTCTAGCCCGAGCCTCAGGACCCAGACTCAGGTGGGCTCTCGGATCGTCAGGGCCGGTCCACCGATGTGGATTAAAATTCCTGAACACTGCGCTTCCCCACCCTTTGGGGTGTAAATGAGCCAACGAGTGACTCCATCGGACCCGGATCGTCCGATCTAACCAAAGCGCCTCGCAATAGTAACAACCACATAAGTCAAACTCGCCAGGGCATGTAAAACCACTGACGCCACTTCTAGCTAGAAAGAAATGCAGGTCCTCCCTGATGTCCTCTCCCGTTTCTGGTTCATACCGGGGTGTGAGGCTCACGATTTCACGTTATACACAAAGCTACGCCAAACAGGCGGCGCTTTGATCATCACCACAAGACTTTGCTTTTCAACAGAAGCCCTGATCACTGCATCTTAGCATGCAAAACAGGCAATTCACACCGTGCAACTGATGGCTATCAATCACAAAGAATAAATTCCAATGTCAGACACACTGTCCATTTGCAAGTCCGCTCTGGGTCTGAACGAAACTGGAGGCACTATATACCTCGCAAACCCATCGATCACCACGTACGTTTGGACGATCACCACTCATTATCCACATTTCGGGATGCCTCCCAATCAGGACCTCGGTTACCATCCAAACGAGGTAAAGATCTCCGGTCTTCGACCACCGTCTTCATCTTCGATTTCTTATCGTCGATTCAGTTATTCAGAATGGGATAAACCCGGTCTTTCTGAGCAACTCGCGTATATAATAAAAAAGTGCAACACTAACATACACACACATCATTTCAATTCATTAGTCACTAACCGTCAATCAGTAAGAGAGTAATTTCCCAAATATTAACCCCGAAGGCCGAAACCAACATCAGATCAATACCCAAGAAACCATTCGACTTAGCCAACCTTCAGTTGATTTCTAAATTTCACATCCATATCGTTTATAATATTTTATAACGATTTAATGCTATTTTTATTTATTTTTAAATAGCCAATTTATTCAAAACGACGCTTCGGGCCATAACGCGGTCGTGGCGCTGTTTTTCTCCAGATTTGATTTACACATATCTGAAAATCTAACCGTTGGATCTTCACAAAATTTACATCTTTAGAAAGATCTTTTCAAAACAAATCCAATGGTTCCAGTTTCGGGAAAATCCGACGGTCGGATCTCCCGGTATAATCGTTTGAAGTTTCGATTTCAAAATACGAACTGCAGCGTCGTTATTTGATATATTTTAATTCTATATATATATATATATATATATATATATATCGATTCTTCGATTTCAAAGCTATATTCTTTTCATACATTTGATAAAAATGATATTTTTATCTAACTGTCTTCTATTTCAACACTTCACTATATTTAATAATTCATGTATATAATAAAAATGTGATTTTTATTGTAAAACAATTCATTTCAAAACACTATTATTTTATATAGTTCATATAGGTAATAAAAATAGGATTTTTATTATAAAACAATTTCTTTCAAAACAAGATTATTTTATATAGTTCATATAGATGATAAAAATGTGATTTTTATTATAAAACAATTTATTTCAAAATATGAATTCATTCAACACATGAATTTCAATTCAACGAATGAATATTGATTCAACACATGAAGGTTTTCTATAGTTTATATATATAGATAAAAATGTGATTTTTATAATTAAAACACGAACACCATTCAACACATGAATTTCAATTCAACGAATGAATATCGATTCAACACATGAAGGTTTTCTATACAACGAATAAATATAGTTTCAACAAATGAAAATAATTCAAACATATGAATATTATTCAAAATTTCGGCAGCATAACGGCAGGGTAGTTAAAATCGGGACCGTCCCTAGTACGGCTCCTCGCTCTACCTTAAAACCTCGCGATTTTTGACAATGGGGAATCATGCATCTAGTTCGCACGCAGGCGGCATGTATATTTATTTCATTTCCACAAACTAATCCTATGTGGTTTCAACCAAATATTTCTCAACCACAAACGGGTATTTTTCAACCACAATCAATCAATATCAACCACAAACAATTCCAACCAACCATTCGCTATCAATCAATTTTCACACCAATCAAAACCAATAAATATCGTCCATGGTTTGTGGACGAGGGGCATATATATATATAGCATTACACTTCTATTTCAACACATATTTAATTTTTACAACGCATATACAACTTATACATCGAAGTACAACTTATACAACGCTTATACAAGAGGTGTACAACGCTTATATAACTCATACATCGACTCTATAATTTATAAATCGTCGTTTTCCATATCGTTTATAAATTAGAAATCTCACATTGGGTTCCACTCCACCAAAAATAGCAGAAGGCTCAGAAAAATATGCAGTCTCTTCTAGAATGTAGAAGACGCCCACACGGCCACGATGTTTCCTGTTTCATCGAATTTCATTAACACACTAAAAAGATATGATTTTTCAAAGTTTTGCAACACTTAAAAGTGTTATTTTCAATTCAGATATTTCAAAGCCGATACCTTTTTGAATTCTTCAAAACTAGGTCAGGATTTTTCTTGAAATCCGCGCCACTTCAGGACGATCGGTCAGCGCCATGACGAAAAGCTTTGAGACGTGCCCGTGCGCAGGGAGGTAGAGTCACGTGCGATCCACGGTGGTGGCCTAGGCGGAGCTTCAAAGACGCCGACTTCAGGCAGGTGGATCTCGACGGAGAAGAAACGAGGGAGGGCAAGGGTAGGATGGATTTGAAGAGGAAGGAGAGGGCTAACAAAAGTTGCAAAGGGATGTAGGGTTTTGATGCCTGGATGGAGAGAATCGAAGGAGAGAAGTTTGTGGTTGACTTCCGTCGTTCATCGCAGCTGATACGGGGAGAGAGAAAGATTTTTGGATTTTTAATTTAATGAATATTAAATTCTGATTGGCCGATGGTTTTATAATTTCAAAAATACCCCTTTATCCATACGAACACCAAATCAAACCCAACGACTGTCGTCCCTAGCGTTTTACCCCCATTCCGAACACAATGGGATATGTTTCGTAGGCCCATTCGACTGTTTCAGTCGGTTTTCATTCAAATTAAAATATAAAACATTCAATATTTAATTTGAACGTACATTTCAATTTGTCAGGGCCACAAACTGAGTCGAAAAATTCCAGAAAAATAAATCTAGCTATGTTTTGACTATACGGTCCCAACAAAACTAGTTTCGTTGAATTCTGAGATCGTTTGCAAAAAGGCCCATTTTTGGTCTATCCAATTTAATTGTAATTGACCAAAACACGTTTTCCTTTGCCACGCTCACATACTAGCTTCAAAAATTATGAAATTTGAAAAAGTGGTTTCGTCGAATTCTGAGGTCGTTTGCAAAATGGCCAATTTCACGGGCTATATAAATTCCATAGCGACCTTTCTGAAAATTCATTTGGCAATAAATTTTGCTATTATTTAAAATAATTATTTTAAATATTTAATATCCATTATTTCAGCCAATTTAAAACATTTTAAATTGGTTCAGATTTTTTGGGTCGTTACAAATTTTTTAGAAAATCGCTATGGAATCATTTATAAACCATAACGATAATTTAATATAATTAAATATTGGTTTCGAATTTGGACATGGTCTTTGAGACATAGTTATAATTTAATTTTTATAATTTTACTGTAATTTTTAATTTGGAAAATACACAATTTTTTATTTGGAGTACTTTGCACCCTATATCCGCATTTTGAGGTTTCACAATTTAAGTTAATCTATCTATATTATTATATTTTTGGGATCGTGGGGTATTGCTCGACACAATAGTATTTTTATTTTTGTTGATAGTGGTCCTTAAATGATAAAATTTTGTATAGCACAATACCCTAAATTATCTATTCCTAAATCAAATAAATTAACTGTGCAAACCCATTTCCCTACGAGTAACACACACATGTCCTAAGAGAAACCCCAGGCAAAGAAAATATCTTTGTATCAGTCCTTCTAAGAACATTACTGTAGATGGAAATAATGTAGTGCCTATCCACCCATCTCTACAATTATATATTGCTTCATCCTTCCCATTCGAATTCTGCAAAAGCTAATTTGGCTCTTTGCTCCCATAGAAATAAAATAAAAACCCACGATTAAGAATATAAATTCAAAGCTTAATGCCTTTGCTATTATTTTATCCCACAAGATTTTAGGCGCATCTGCTCTGTATGGAGTTCGAGCTAGAACAGTGGAATGAGGTCTTGTTCCTTTTTCTCATTCCAGCTAGTTTAGAGTTCGAGCAGGCCCGCATCTCTAGTTATGACGCGCACCGCATGTAGTTCGTCGAAAAACTTCAGAAGTCAAGGAAGACGCTGGGGGGACTGCCATGGGTTCAGGCGGTGAGAGCAAGGAGGGGTGGGAGATGAAGTGAGGTTCATGGTTGTCAGAGGGGTGTTTGGTGGTTCGGGTTAAGGCCAGTGATGTTGTCGAGGCGTCGGTGCTATGTAAGTGAAATGTGTTAATATATGTTTTTGTGCCATAAAGAACTTGACATGGGTTCAATATGAAGGAGTGGTGCAATAAGGTGGGTAATGTGGTTTAGCATGCTGCTTTCGCGGGGACCGAAAGAAGGTGAAAGAACTGATGGTGTACGCAGTATTAAGGTGGTTGTTTAAAGGGATGATGGCGCCTTTCTGAGGTGAGGTAGTGGTGCGTAAAGTTTTGAAGCTGCTGGCATTTCGTTGGAGCATGGGATTTTGGCAGAAGGTATAGCAGGCACGTGCATATGTTGGGGGAAGGAGAAAATGAGTATGGGAAGGACGTTGTGTATTTATTCAAAAGAAAAGGAAAAAAATAAGGGAGTGGTTGTTTGCAGCAGTAGAGAAGAACTGGGGATGAGGAGCAGTAGCTCGTGCATCTTAGGGAAGAAGCGGGCCATGTAATCAGGTAGGGTTGTGGGCTTCAATCAACGTTGTGGGCTTTTGGGCTAGGTATAAAAGAAAATGTATATACATAATTTCTTGGCCAATTGATTTTTAACGTGAATGTATTTTCACGTATAGGCAGTCTCAGTATCATAAGTAGGGACAAGGTTCGGTTTTATGTAAAGTAGCAGGTGGTGTTTAGATTTGATTATGGTGGACGTGCTAGGGTGGATATTATGAACGAAGGAAACAAATTGGGGAAGAAAACGAGATTATCAGATTTGAGGAGGTCAGGATGGAGAAACCACATAATGACTAGCTGACTTGGATATATGATTAAGTTAGGTAATTAGTTTTAATATTTAATTAATTTAGAGTTAGTTCAGTTATTTAATCGATTAATATAAATAAACTTAATATTGAAATGATTATATCTCGTCCATACGATCACAGAATTACACAAAATTGGATTTGTTGGAATCGTAGTGGAGAGCACTACGTTGCCAATCAAGTTTAAAAGAGATTGGAAGATGTTGGGGTTTTGTTTAATTTTAAACGCCAGTTTAAAATTAAATGAAACAATGTACGAACCGTCAATCGAAAATAAAGGTGAGTTAACTCTCACACTTTTCTGGATTCTACGATGTGCTAAATTCACATAACTATACTTCATAATTAATTAGATGATTAAATGCCGCCGTTGCTTATTGTTTGATAATTGATTGTCGATATTATATTTATGTCGCTTTGGATGTGTTAGTTTAAATTATTGTTCCTATGTTGTTATGAAATTATATTATGATCTTTGATGCAGAGAAGAACAGGTTGGGGGGATCCGACGGGATTCTTCAAATTAGATTGTATATTATTGATTGTTCATATTATTCACATATGAATTGTTTATCCCAAATGATGTTATAACATGTTTGGATGTTAATCATTGAATTTATAGTCAACGATTGTTATGTTTTAATCAATAAACCATATTGATTAAGTGATTGGCAGCAGATGGCCTAATACCCATCATTTAAGACGTCATTTTGTCGTTAGGCGAATTGACGGAGTTTCATGTTATAAAATTTATTTGTATAACTAAACCAAAGTTTTTGAATTTATTGGAGAAAAGTTATTTAAATAAAAAATTTATAAATATATCTTTATTTATAATCAGGTTTCACAAAGAAATTATTAAATGTTTTATGTAATGAATTCTTATATCATAAATAAGTTTTTATGAATAGAAAAGTATAAACTAACATATAGGTTAAAATTAGAATAATTATTTATTTAAACAATTAAACGGTTTTATTAAGTTAATTAAGTTGTTAATTAACTTAAGAAGGTGGATTGGTCAGTTAACTAGTGTTTATAAGACGACAAAAGTCAACTGTTAATAAAGATTGGATATTAGATTAATTTAAGGGTGCGTTTTTTAGAGGTCCCTATTAAGTTTCAAAATATAAAAAAAAACCTGGTCATAAACTTATTGTAAATTAGGTCCCTATTTTTTGAAAAGTCATAAAAAAAATATAAAAAAATCACGTAAATTCGTATTTAAATAAAACATGTAAACACTAAAAAATTCAGAACAAAAAACCATCAAATAAGGCATCAAAAATAAAAATAAAAACAGAAAAAAAACGAAATTTCCAGTTAAATGCATAATAGTATGCACATATATCATTTTCCTGCATACATCCGTGCATATTTTTCACTACATACATCTTCGTTGATTTTTATTTATACAAAAATATGCTTACATGTGTGCAAATATACCCAATATTTGCACACATTTGTGCAGGTTTAGTTTCAAATTTTCAAACCGAACACAACTTACGGAAAAGTTGCATACATATATGATATTATCAGTAATAATTGCATAAATGTATGCAACTATATTTTTTTTATTTCCTTAGAATCCTGAAATTATTTCAATATTTTAGAATTTTTTTTTTTTATGAAGGAACGTACTTTTTTAAAAAATAAATAAAAAAAGGCGGAAGTAATAAAATAAGGGGCGGGTTTAAATTTTTCAAATCTTTTTTTTATATATATAAATTAGGTCCCTACTTTTATCCTATAAAAATGTTGCACACATGTGTGCATTTTTTTGAGAAATTTGCACATTTGGATGCAAATTAAAATGAACTGAAATATTAAGTTAAATCTATCCGCTGGAAGAACTGCAGTTAATTGCATATATGCATGCAAAAAAGTCAAAAAGGTGCATAATATTATGCATTTAACTGCAGTTTTTTCTTTTTTTTGCTGTTTTCTTCTTTCTAACATTATTTTTGTTGTTTTTTGAACTGAATTTTTTGTATAATGCATAATTTATTTTATTACTAATTAACGAATTTTTTTTATTTTTTTTAATTATTATTTTATAAGTTTTGAAAACAGGGACCTAATTTATATTAAGTTTATGACCGGATGTGAGCCTAATTAAGTTTCAAAATAGGGACGTGAGCCTAATATTCACTTAATTTAATCCAATAGTCCTATGAACAGTTGTTAAAATTTAACAAATGCTCTAAGTAGTTAATTTAATTTTAATTAAGTACGTGTTAAAGTTGTTATTTAATTATTTATTTTAATAGAGTACTATTATTTAATAACCTTTTTAAATAATGAATTATTATTCTATGGGTGTAATAAGGAAGTAAATTACCTCAGTTTGAGGCTAAAATAATTATTAAAGTGATCTACCCAACTAAGAAGTAATCAGGAGTAATGAGAAATTGATTAATGGATTGGTACAGGAATTATGATAACGGAATCCAAATTTAGTTTTGAATATGACATATGGGTATGGGTAAAGTGTAACACCCCGTAATTTAAATACTAAAATTAACAAATTTAAGAACACTTAATCTTTAAAAGAATAATTAAGTGAAACGGGTTGCGCCATTGCGTTCGTCTCAGAATTCTGCTTGAGATAGAGTCCAAGTTTGCGTAAATTGGGCTCCGTATGAAGAAGTTATGGAGTTCAGAAGATTTCAAGCTTAAACAGAAATTAAATTAAAATAGTAATTAAAAGTCAAAACAGTTCGAAATTCGAAATTCAGTCAGAGCGGGCTGAGCGGGAAATTTCCCACTCAGAGGTGTCGACCCCCCCCCCCCCAAGGGGAGTCGACATAGGTGTCGACCCCCCTATAGGGGTGTCGACCCCTTTGAGATCCAATTCCTGTGACGAATTTTTATAGCCCTGAGCTGATGTGGCCTTCCCTGATTGGCCGATGACTAATTTCTGAGGTATTAGGGCTTATGTGTCGTACTATGGTTGGTTGGATGACACATCTCTTTGGTTTGATGGCTCTGATTTCTCCTAAACTAATCTAAAGGCAAGAATTAATCCTAGACTTCTATATAATCAACCCAAACCTCAACCCTAGACCTCACAATCTCATTCTATGAAGTCGTCATGTTGTCCATCCCTAAGCTAGCCTAGCCTCCATCTTCTCTAAATTAGAAATCAAGTTAGAAAGCTCCAAATAAATTCCAACCTAGAAAATCAAAAGTCTACATGAAAGGATTAGCTTAACAAATTCGGAAATCAGATCCCAGAATACAAGATCCATCCTTTTTCTGTAAGTACATGTTATTTTCAGATTTAAACACCTAATAGTAATCTTGGCATGTAATAAAATGGATCTAAGTCTATGCTTGATGATGAGACAATCTTTTCAGATTTACCCCACTCTTTCTATTGAATCTATGATTTTACATGCCTAAGAAGTTATTATATCGATTCAATCATGCCTATCTTTATTGAACATCGAATATATAATCCTTTTTGGTTCATGATGTTATTCTTATGCCTGCGATAATGATTATATCAGCTTGTTCAAGAATCTATCTTTGTTGGATCTAAATTTCTTGTATTAGGTCTGTTGTTACATGCCTATTTTTATGCCTATTCTTATTTTATGCTCCTTCTCTCTCTTCCCCTATTTCCTTTTTCTTTTATGAACCTGGGTTACCTTCGAACCTAGGCTGAAATCACAAAATACGAACGATTGGAATACGGGGAATATTTGGGTATAACCTATTTTGGTGAAATTGTTGGGCATAACTTGTAATTGATATTGGGGAATAATCCATTTGGTAATAGTGGAACATAATTTGTAACTTGTTATTTGGGGCATAATTGTTATTGTTGCGAACTTGGGGTAAATTGAAATATTAAATCTAGATTGGGCGGAAACTGTAAATTGAAATATTAAATCTAGATTGGGTGTAAACTGTAGATTGGAATATTAAATCTAGATTGGGGATAACTATTTGTTGGGATGCCAAGCATAATGTATATTGTGATTTTGGGGCATGACTATTATTGCAAATTTGGGAAGATTATGTGTAACCTATTTTGAGCAATAACTTGTAATTGAATTTGTGGGGCATAACTTGAAATTGGCTTGGTTGGGCATAACTTGAGAATTGGAACATGACTAGTTTTGTAAATTTGGGGAAATTTAGCATATAAAATCTAGACTTGGACATGTATAGTAAATATGTAAATTGGCTAAAAGATGAACGTGCCTAACCCGAGGTTAGATTGAGTTGTGGTGTAAGACTGCCCGGAACCGCCCGGCACATCCAGCGACCGCAACAACATAGATCTAATGTGAGAGGTTAGCGCATAAAGCCCAAAACCCGAGGTTAGAATGAGTTTGCGGTAGAAGTCTGCCCGGAACCGCCCGGCACATCCAGCAACCGCAAACAATAATTCTAATATGAGAGGTTAAGGCATTAATGAATGAATTAATGATGAATGAACAGGGCTAAGTTAATAGGAAACACTTAACCAAATACAACATGATGAATGAGTAGGGTTAAATTAACCAACCTAACGTGATGAACGAGTGTGGATAAGTTAAGGGGAAGCACTTAACCAACATAACATGATGTGTGGTAGGGTTAAGTTAACACAAGAGGGCAACACTTAACCAATATAACATGATGTGTGGTAGGGTTAAGTAACACAAGAAGGCAACACTTAACCAATGTAACATGTTAGGTGGGTGGGTTAAGTTAACATGGACAAGAAGACAACTTAACCAATATTACATGAACAAAGTGGAAGGGTTAAGGCAAGTTTAACCAATAATACGTATGGACTTGATAAGGGGAAAGGGTTAAGTAAATCTTGGGTAAGTGGGTAATATTAGTATATATAGGCCCACAAACTTAACCGTTAAATAAACATGCGTGAATCAGTGAGAAGGTTAAGTAACATATGAATAGGCAACACTTAACCAGTACAACATGTTAATTAAGAAAATGGGTGGGGTTAAGTTAAATTGAGAACACTTAACCATTATAACATGTTGATTAGAAAACCATAGTAACGGGGACCCATTTCAGCAGTAACCCACATAGATGTATCATGGTACCCTGAGCTAGGCAGGGTGGGGCACGATTACTGGGCTGATTATAAGCGGTCAAAATAGCGGCGGGTGGTGCAGCGGTGTAGTTCCGACGAAGTATGGGCATGCACGTGCTCCGGAGTGGAAAAGCAGGCACTAGGCATCAATAGTATACACTGTGCATCTTGAATCGTGTCGGTTTGCTATCATGGGAATTGATACACCCCATGACAGGGCCAGCACAGGTATCTACATACAAGCAGGGCTGAATGACACAAGTAATGAATACATACAAGAGAGGTCGAATGGAATAAGTAATAAATACATGCGAGTTAGGGAGCCAATCGATAGGGTAGTAAGGGTACATCTAACATATCTATGGCAATTAGGCACATAGAGGTGGGATCCTCATAATAGACGTACACCTGAAGGCTACCACAATTGCGAGGATTGGGATCATATTATCATTTTATACGGATCACTAGTTGGGACACTAGTTAGGTGGTGCAGAAATATAGGAATCAGAATAACAGGGTAGTAGCGAAGCAGAGAAAGAGTAGAAGTGCATTCAGTTTATCTTGCCTTATCATATCTTATGCTAATCTTATGTTATCTTGTTATCACGGTATTGTCTTATATTCAGTTTATTCATGTCAGGTTGCTTTTACCTGTTTACATACTGAAAATCACTGGACTTACCAGGCTTTATGCCTGACCCATTTTCTTTCGTTTCTTTTCTTCCGTTCCCCCCACCCAGGTAGTCACGGAGGGAATAGCTCAGCTTATTTTGGATAGTTTCTCTTTCCAAGCTTGAAGATTCTTTGATGTATTCCTTGGATCCTCTTATCTCTGGCTATGGCTGTGTTTGCACTTTAATCTGGGGACTTATGCTACTTTGCTATGTTTCATGCTTCTTATATACTTGGAAGTTTTTGAATCAAGACAGAAGTTTTATGTAGTACTTTTAAGTATGATTGAGTTAATTGTTGTAAAAGCTTGACTGAACTACGTTGCTTATAAAATGACCTTGTTTCCCGCTGCTTTATTTGTCTGTCTTGTAATTTATCTGCATCTTTTACCTATAGCGCTTCGCTGAAGTTAATGCATTCCCTTTGTGAGTGACATTAACGGAGGTGGGGTGTTACACGAGGTATCAGAGCTGAAGGTTAGCGAAACAGATAAAAGATTTTGAGAACCGTTTTCAAAAGTATTATTTTCAAAAACATGTTTTAAAGAAGCATTTTTCAAGAGAAAAGTATTGTTTTTATAAAGGCATATTCCCCAAAACCATATGCACTAACTTTTGATCCTCTGTTTGAATCCTTGTTTCCTTCTTTCCTGAGTCTCCGGGGCTCTTGGCTTTCTAGGAGGTAACCTCATCGCAGCATGGTTCCGTAGGCTTGATGAGACTAAGACACCTGTTAAAGGACCAAGAATTACCCAACTTCTATATATAGCCACAGTAGTTTCACCTACGGCTAATTTTTTTTCAAGCTTTGTAGGGTTTTACATGCGATGGAGGCAGCTTTCGAGAGACTTGTCAACATGTTACACAAGGATGGTAAAGGCGAGAATGAAGGAGTTTGGCTAAGGAGCACAACCCAAGGATGAGAAACTCATGGATATGGACTTGGTTCACAAAGGAGGTAAAAAGAAAGAGGTGTAAGTGGAAGAACCACAGGACAAGAAGGGAGGAAATAATAGTAAAACCTAAGACAAGAGGAAGTGCCTTTATTATGGTATAACGGGTCATATAATTAAGGACAAGGGCAAGAACAATGGACAGGATTTTCAGGAGGGCAAGTGCATGCTCTCACCGCTTAGCGTACCGGAGAGAGAGGTAGTAGAGTTTCTATTGAGAAAGTTTAGTTTTTCTTTTTGATCATCCTGTTAATACTCTTTTTGATTTTAGCGCTTCACATTCGGTTATATATGCTTCCATAGTGAGTCTCTACACCTTAGTACTTGCATAGTAGAAGATCCCATTATTGTCTCAAATCCAATTGGTGGTTCGGCTCATTTATCTTTGGTTTGTAAGGATTTGAGAATAGCTATATTAAGTATTGAGTTTAAGTGTAATGCTTATGTTTTTGGTTTCATGGGCTATGGGTTGATTCTAGGCATGGATTGGTTAGCTAGTAATTGTGAAAGGAGGGTAGTTAGACTTTTGACTTGCCTCGGGAATACCATCGAGATTTCGTGTGATCCTAAGGGATCAGTTTGGCTTAGCTACCTAGGATCACTTGATGCATCTATCGATGATTTGCGATCCGTTAGAGTAGTCCATGAGTACGCAGATGTTTTTGATTAGGTTAGGGGTTTGTCTACAAAAACGCGAGATAGACTTCCGCATATATCTAGTTGACAATGCAAAGCCGGTTGCATTACCTGTACGACACATGACTCCAAGGGAAAGGAAGGGCTCAGTAAACAAGTAAAAGAGTTACTTGATAAAGGGGTTCGTAAGGCAAGGTATTTCTGAATAGGGTGCTCCAGTTGTTTTCACTACAAAGGCGGATGGTTCACTTCGCTTGTGCATAGATGATATTTTAGCTTTGTATCTAAGGGAAGTCTCAGATACCCTCCAAGCGCATCAGCTTAAGGCTAGGTTCTCCAAATATCATTTTTGGAGAAGAAGTAAGGTTTCTAAGACATGTGATATCCAAGGAAGGGATAACAGTAGATCCCAGCAAAGTAGTTGCGGTGCAGGATTAGAAGGTCCCAAGGAATGCAACGGGAGTAAGAAGTTTTCTTGGATTAGCGGACTGGTATAGGAAGTTAGTTAAGGGCTTTGTGAAGGTATCAGTCCCACTTAATAGATTGACGAAGAAGAATCTAACTTTTGCTCGGGATTTAAGAGAACCTTGACGACAACCCCCGTCTTGACATTGCCGAAGTGAACAAGACGTTTACAGTTTATACGGATGCATGCGGGATAGGGTAAGGCGCTGTTTTAATGCTAGAAGACAAAGTAGTTTGTTATGGAGGAAGACAACAGAAAGTACATGAGAAAAACTATCCAACCCACGACTTGTAATTAGCCATTATAGTGTTCGCTCTTAAGTCATGGCATCATTATCTTTTAAGAGAAAAAGTTTGAACTATATACGAATTACAAGTCCTTAAAATATTTTCTCTCGCAAAAAGATTTGAAATTAAGGCAACAACAATAGATGGAATTTCATGCCTCATATGACTTTAAGATTGCTTATACCCCTAGCAAGGGTAATGTTGTGGCAGGCGCCCTGAGTAGAAAGAGACTGGCCTTAAGAGGAGTAAATTTTGAAGTACATAGCAACCTTCGGCTTTAGATCCTCAGTCAAGTTCGTACCTGGTTTGTTAACATCACTAGAAGAGCGGCCTACGTTTTTGGATCGAATAGGAGCGGCGTAACATGAAGACCCTCAGACTTGTGACATGATGGATAAGCTAAGTAGAGGAGAGACCTCTAATCATCTTAGTATATACACTTGGTATCATGGTTAACATCTATTTATCTTGGAAAGATAATCCGACTACATGGGATACCCTCTAGCATAGTAAGTGATCGAGATCCTATCTTTACTAGTGAGTTTTGGAAATGGAGGTCAATAAGCTTCGAAATCGTGAAGTCAAGCTAGTTAAAGTACAATGGGGTGACGCTGAAGAAGATGCGACTTGGGAGACTGAAGACAAGATAAGCGCATCCTACCCTTTTCTTTTTGAGGGTACATCCTTGATTTTTTTCCATAAGTTTATGCATGCTCTCTTAAGTATATCTCCTCAGTCCTATTCTTGATCCTTAGGTAGAAACCAATGGATGTAAACATGTATTTGAAACATGTTATGATTGATGGTTGCAAGTGGTTGCTCGTGGATGCATATACACACACATTAGGTACTAGATCGACTCGGTCACTTTCATATTGCATATGCATATATGTATTTATATATGGATTGAAACTTGATGTGTTATCATGTGGACGTTGCATTTGTATGAATGATTGTGCACTCATGTAGAGGTTATAAGGTACGATTAGGAATCATTGTATACATGATGGACTCATGGCACTGACATAATTCGCATTAAGGAGGTCAACTGAATTAGTAGACCGCCTGATTTTGCATAAGATAAGGACATATACACACACTATGCATATGACCATGAAAGCATTAGAAATCTTTTTAAGGACAATGGATGCCTTTGATTGAATGGTTGAGTAGATGGATGTTGGATGGTAGGATAAACATTCTTCTTGACTTAGAGATTTCGGGGACGAAATCCTTTAAGGAGGGGAGAATGTAATACCCCGTAATTTTAAACATTAAAATTAACAAATTTAAGAACACTTAATCTTTAGAAGAAGAATTAAGTGAAACGGGTTGCGCCATTGCGTTCGTCACGGAATTCTGTTTGAGATAAAGTCCGAGTTTGCGTAAATCGGACTCCGTATGAAGAAGTTATGGAGTTCAGAAGACTTCAAGTTTAAACAGAAATTAAATTAAAATAGTAATTAAAATTCAAAACAGTTTGAAATTCAAAATTCAGTCAGAGCGGGCTGAGCGGGAAATTTCCCACTCAGAGGCGTCGCCCCCCCTAAGGGGGAGTCGACATAGGTGTCGACCCCCCCCCCGGTAGGGAGACGACCCCTTTGAGATCCAATTCCTGTGACGAATTTTTATTGCCCTGAGCTGATGTGGCCTTCCCTGATTGGCCGATGACTAATTTCTAAGGTATTAGGGCTTATGTGTCGTGCTATGGTTGGCTGGATGACACATCTCTTTGGTTTGATGGCTCTGATTTCTCCTAGACTAATCTAAAGGCTAGAATTAATCCTAGACTTCTATATAATCACCCCAAACCTCAACCCTATACCTCACAGTCTCATTCTATGAAGTCGTCATGCTGTCCATCCCTAAGCTAGCCTAGCCTCCATCTTCTCCAAATTAGAAATCAAGTTAGAAAGCTCTAAACAAAATCCAAACTAGAGAATCAAAAGTCTACATCAAAGGATTAGCTTAACAAATTCAGAAATCAGATCCCAGAATACAAGATCCGTCCTTTTTCTGTAAGTACATGTTATTTTTAGATTTAAACTCCTAATAGTAATCTTGGCATGTAATAAAATGGATCTAAGTCTATGCTTGATGATGAGACAATCTTTTCAGATTTACCCCTCTCTTTCTATTGAATCTATGATTTTACATGCCTAAGAAGTTATTATATCGATTCAATCTGGCCTATCTTTGTTGAACATCGAATATATAATCCTTTTTGGTTCATGATGTTATTCTTATGCCTGCGATAATGATTATATCAGCTTGTTCAAGAATCTATCTTTGTTGGATCTAAATTTCATATATTAGGTCTGTTATTACACACCTATTTTTATGCCTATTCTTATTTTATGCTCCTTCTCTCTCTCTTCCCCTATTTCCTTTTTCTTTTATGAACCCAGGTTACCTTCGAACCTAGGCTGAAATCACGAAATACGAATGATTGGAATACGGGGAATATTTGGGTATAACCAATTTTGGTGAAATTGTTGGGCATAACTTGTAATTGATATTGGGGAATAATCCATTTGGTAATAGTGGAACATAATTTGTAACTTGTGATTTGGGGCATAATTTTTATTGTTGCGAACATGGCGTAAATTGAAATATTAAATCTAGATTGGGCGGAAACTGTAAATTGAAATACTAAATTTAGATTGGGTGTAAACTGTAGATTGGAATATTAAATCTAGATCGGGCATAACTATTGGTTGGGATGCCAAGCATAATGTATATTGTGATTTTTGGGCATGACTATTATTGCAAATTTGGGAAGATTAGGTGTAACCTATTTTGAGCAATAACTTGTAATTAAATTTATGGGGCATAACTTGAAATTGGCTTGGTTGGGCATAACTTGAGAATTGGAACATGACTAGTTTTGTAAATTTGGGGAAAATTAGCATATAAAATCTAGACTTGGACATGTATAGTAAATATGTAAATTGGCTAAAAGATGAACGTGCCTAACCCGATGTTGGATTGAGTTGTGGTGTAAGACTGCCCGGAACCGCCCTGCACATCAAGCGACCGCAACAACATGGATCTAATGTGAGAGGTTAGCGCATAAAGCCCAAAACCCGAGGTTAGAATGAGTTTGCGGTAGAAGTCTGCCCGGAACAGCCCGGCACATCCAGCAACCGCAAACAACAGTTCTAATGTGAGTGGTTAAGGCATTAATGAATGAATTAATGATGAATGAATAGGGCTAAGTTAATAGTAAACACTTAACCAAATACAACATGATGAATGAGTAGGGTTAAGTTAACCAACCTAATATGATGAACGAGTGGGGATAAGTTAAGGGGAAACACTTAACCAATATAACATGATGTGTGGTAGGGTTAAGTTAACACAAGAGGGCAACACTTAACCAATATAACATGATGTGTGGTAGGGTTAAGTAACACAAGAAGGCAACACTTAAACCAATGTAACATGTTAGGTGGGTGGGTTAAGTTAACATGGACAAGAAGACAACTTGACCAATATTACATGAACAAATTGGATAGGGTTAAGGCAAGCATAACCAATAATACGTATGGACTTGATAATTGGGAAAGTGGGTAATATTAGTATATATAGGCCCACAAACTTAACCGTTAAATAAACATGCGTGAATCAGTGAGAAGGTTAAGTAACATATGAATAGGCAACACTTAACCAGTACAACATGTTAATTAAGCGAATGGGTGGGGTTAAGTTAAATTGAGAACACTTAACCATTATAACATGTTGATTAGGAAACCCTAGTAACGGGGACCCATTTCAACAGTAACCCACATATATGTATCATGGTACCCTGAGCTAGGCAGGGTGGGTCACGATTACTGGGCTGATTATAAGCAGTCAAAATAGCGGCAGGTGGTGCAGCAGTGTAGTTCTGATGGAGTATCGGCGTGCACGTGCTCCGTAGTGGAAAAGCATGCACTGGGCATCAGTAGTATACACTGTGCATCTTGAATCGTGTCGGGTTGCCATCATGGGAATTGATACACCCCATGACGGGGCCAGCACAGGTATCTACATACAAGCAGGGCCGAATGACACAAGTAATGAATACATACAAGCGAGGTCGAATGACACAAGTAATAAATACATGCGAGTTAGGGAGCCGATCGATAGGGTAGTAAGGGTACATCTAACATATCCATGGCAATTAGGCAGATAGAGGTGGGATCCTCATAATAAACGTACACCTGAAGGCTACCACAATTGCGAGGATTGGGATCATATTATCATTTTATACAGATCACTAGTTGGGAAACTAGTTAGGTGGCGCAGAAATATAGGAATCAGAATAGCAGGGTAGTAGTGAAGCAGAGAAAGAGTAGAAGCGCATTCAGTTTATCTTTCCTTGTCATATCTTATGCTAATCTTATGTTATCTTGCTATCCCTGTTATCATGGTATTGTCTTATATTTAGTTTATTCATGTCATGTGGCTTTTACCTGTTTACATACTGAAAATCACTGGACTTACCAGGCTTTATGTATGACCCATTTTCTTTTGTCTTCTTTTCTTCCGTTCCCCCCCCCCCCTAAGGTAGTCAGGGAGGGAATAGCTCAGCTTAGTTTGGACCGTTTCTCTTTCCAAGCTTGAAGATTCTTTGATGTATTCCTTGGATCCTCTTATCTCTGGCTATGGATGTGTTTGCACTTTAATCTGGGGACTTATGCTACTTTGCTATGTTTCATGCTTCTTATATACTTGGAAGTTTTTGAATCAAGACAGAAGTTTTATGTAGTACTTTTAAGTATGATTGAGTCAATTATTGTAAAAGTTTGACTGAACTACGTTGCTTATAAAATGACTTTGTTTCTCGCTGCTTTATTTGTTTGTCTTGTAATTTATCTGCATCTTTTACCTGTAAAGCTTCACTAAAGTTAACGCATTCCCTTTGTGAGTGACATTAACGGAGGTGGGGTGTTACATAAAGTGTTAGTACATGAATTATTGAAGTTCAATCCAAGTTATAGGTGAAGTTGTATAAAAATATTTTAAGAAAAGAGTCAGTAAATAATTAACGAATTAAGTAAAGTAAAGGGAGTTAGAATAAAAGGTTGGGTTTCAAATAAAAGAAAATGGTTTATAAAACCATATTTAAATTGAATAGTAAATGGAAATGGGGATAATATATTGGATTTTTGGATTGCAAACTTTTATTATCTTAAGATAAGAACGTTGTTAATCAAGGTCTGAGAGGTAATTAAAATACCCGAACTTGAACGACTTCACTATTATCGAGGGATGATATTAGTTTGTAATGGTAAAGGATTTGACATTAGCTTATTACATTGCAACATTGGCAAGTTCTTGAATTATACTTAAACGATTGGGTTTAAAATAAACAATGTATAATTTAACATTATTTTGCCCAAGTTAAACTGTAACGAAATATTATGGGTTAAGATACACTTATTCTAAGTAATAAGTAAATAACGAATGTTTTCCGAAGAAATGGAAATGGTTATGTTGAATGGGAAACAAAGGTAAATATTTGAATTTGAATTATATATTTCCATAGTGATTTGAATTAAGAGTAGTATTAGAAGTCTGAGTTTCATAAAACCAATTGGGTTATATAATAACTAAAATGTCGCTTGACATTGTTTTGGCCATAAGAGAATTAATAATTGGAGTAATACCATCAAGCGGATAATATATCGATAGTTTCCAAAGTAAAGTTCAAAGGAGATTTTGAAGAATATAAGGTAATATTTCCAGGGTAAAGGAAATGAAAAGGTTTTATGATACTATAACGATATTAAACTGATATAATGGTTTAAAGGAATGGTTTTTATCAAAGGGTCTGAGCTGCCAAGGTACTTAACAAGATTGTTGAGATTGATAGTTAAAAACCCGACTATTAATGAAATATTCTATTGGACCTTTTGACGTGTCGTTTCAAAGAGACCAGGATGGGAACTAGACCAAAACCGCTTCGATCCAACGTTGCGTATGAAGATAACTTGCAGCAAATGAAGATGGAGTATTGAATACTGTAGATCTTCATGAAACGTAAGAACTACTTATAATATCTGGGTCGCTCCCACAAAAAAGATACACTGTAGTTCTGTCGTGACTGGAATTTGCGGATTGCAAGGACTACTCGCTACTGATCCTTGGGGTGATTCCTATATAGGATACAGCAGGAGGGTGCCTTCGGTTCATCCTGTTCCTTGATGACTTGTATGGACGAATGTCTGACAGAGTATTTCCTGAGGGTTACGTACATTGATTTTTACAAATATACCAAGTTGGTGGCAGAGAAATTCTCTTGCTTAACACCTAGAGAATATTTATGGACGTCAATTAGTGATTTGACGGATCTGACGATGTGGCATTCAAAGATATCGAGATGTACTCTGAAAAGATAAACATGACCTCAAGGCTCATCAATCGGGAAATGACTAAAATCGAGCAGGCAGCATAGCTAGGTGGGTCATACCCAAGAAGGGTTTATTATCACCAATCTAGAGAAATTCCTTGTTCGTTCTTCTTTCGATTATGTATCTCCAAGGATGGATAGTGGGACCTTAAAACCATTGGGTGATAATATATTTGCTACACTCAAGCTAACTGAGTGGGCGGTCATATGTGGTCGGGTTGCAAGACGTTCTTGTTGAACCCCAGTGTATACCCTCTAGAGTACACTGATCGGAAGGTGATCCCATACCTTGTCATAGTTGGAATCCAATCTTCAATAAGCGTCATGCGGTTTTTTATTTTATAATAAATATGTAGAGCGTGAGATGCAAGCGTTCTGCTAGTTGGTTATTTATTTATGACTTGATAGACAATATTATAATATCACTGGATTTGATATATCAAAAATGTTTTGGATTATAGTAAGGTAAAAACCGTCTGTGTTTATGTGTGGACTGGTCTTACTATTATCTTTTCTTTGAAAAAGGATTTTCTAAAGTTAAGCAAGTTGTTTGTTGTGAATTTATCAATGAAAAGTATTCCAGACTGATCCGGGTGAATTTTGCTTAGCTTCAAATGTGCTTGGGTCAGACCGAGTATATTTCTAGGTTAGATTTCACTGGAGTTTTTGATGATTGGTATGTATATACAATTTCTTTTTGTATAAAGAGAATTGATATATTATATTTTTTTCGTTCCGCTGTGAGATTCTTATGTGTTGAACTTCTTTCTCTTCTATTCTAACATTTCTTTCTTTCTACTTCTCATCCTCTAATTTCTTTCTATTAAAGATCCGTAATTTCGTGCAATTTGGATCGGATGTGGGTTGTAATTCGTTAGCTCAAATGGTAGGATTTATGGGCCTTTATAGTTGGTATCATAGCAATTGGTTTAGTGATAACCTTGGCTCTGTGGCATAACTCGATAGAGATAGGGTTAGTAATACCCTAGATTGAGTTCAGAATATATATACGATAGCGCATATTTGTAATTTTATAAAATTATTTTTAAACTATTTTGACCAGTGTACTTTGTAAAAGTAATTATTTCTTGAAATTATGATAATATTAATCAACTAAGGTTGAGTTGAATTAGAATTCAGAGTGGATTATAAAATTAAAATGATTTAACCAAATGGGAATTTCAAATATGAAATTTGAAAATAAAAACTTCAATGTAAAGTTAATTTGGAATCAAAGTGAATATTAAAGTAAATATGAATCAGAATATGTTGATTGTGCCTTGTTTGATTGAATGATTGATTGCATAGTTGAAGAATAAATCTTGATATCTTGAATAAATGAGTGAATTCATAATAAATCCAAATGGATTGCTAAGAAACGATTATAAACAAAATTCATGTTAATTGAATGGCATGTAAATGTTCGGAATGCATGACTTGATTGTTTGAATTTAACAGACATGGTTAGGGCTGATATTGAATTATGAAATAAAATTGAACCAATTAGTTAATTGGATCTAGAAAGAAATTTAACCAGGTTAAATGGAATTAAATAATTGAATTTAACTAAACAAATTAAATTTGATTTGAATAATTGATTTATGTGTATTGTGATTATTTGGACGTTTGTTTGGTTGAATAAAATTTATTAACAGTTAATAAGAAATTGAATGAAATGGGAAGCAAGGAAATTCCAGTATAATAAATTTGGAATAAAATCTGTTATGGAATGAAATTGAAATATTCAAACTTGTACTTGTTATTTGCATCGTAAATTGAGATAAGTGCAGATTCCAAAAGGCTATGGAATTGATTTGGTTACAGAGATGGAAGTACAGATTGGAAAACGAAGAGAAGTTAGTTGATTGCGTTGAAATTGGAATCGAGTTGCCCGACAAATAGGTAAACTTTACTATATTATTGGTTGGTGATTGATTTTACCCCTGAGTTGGGTAGCCATTTGGTTTTGGTTTTCTTTTAAAGAAGTTGAGGCCCAGAGTGGCAGTTGTACCGATTGAACAATGCAGAGGAGGTGCTGGAAAAAATTTCGAAATTTCGAAAAAGTTTGAATTTATTGTAATGATAATTCTATAGTAATTATTTTAAAACAATTGGGGTTGGAGCATTCTTCTGACCTTGCAATTTTGGGGATGAAATTCTTTTAGGGGGGAAGTATGTAATGTCCCAGAATTTTGAACATTAATTACGAATATTTAAATCCGTTTTAAATAATGATTTGGTGATATAAATGGATTTTATATCAAATTTATTTATTTAAAATGGAGTTCGAATATATATATTTATAATTTAATTATAAAACGAGCTGCAGCGGCGTGGTAGTTCTTAATATAATTTTGAACTTCAATTGAATATACAGGATCCGATATAAGTCGGATTTCTGTGAAACAAGAACCACATGAATCTATTTGATTGTATTTTTCTAATGAAAGAGAAAAATGGAGATTTCATATTACAAATGGAAAGATATGTCCAATTCAAATTTTCAGAAAATCGCTATGGAATCGTTTATAAACCATAACGATAATGTAATATAATTAAATATTGGTTTTGAATTTGGACAAGATCTTTGAGGCATAGTTATAATTTTATTTTTACAATTTTACTGTAATTTTTAATTTGGAAAATACACAACTTTTTATTTGGAGTATTTTGCACCCTATATCAGCATTTTGGGGTTTCACAATATAAGTTAATCTGTCTATTTTATTATATTTTTAGGATCGCGGGGTATTGCTCGACACAACAGTATTTTATTTTTATCGATAGAAATCCTTAAATGATAAAATTTTGTATAGCAGAATACCCTAAATTATCTACCCTTAAATCAAATAAACTAACTCTGCAAACCCATTTCCCTACGGGTAACGCACGCATTTCCTAAGAGAAACCTAAGCAAAGAAAATATCTTTGTGTCGGTCCTTCAAGAACATTACTGTAGATGGAAATAACGTATTGCCTATCCATCCATATCTACAATTATATATTGCTTCATCCTGCCCATTCGAATTCTAAAAAAACTAATTTGGCTCTTCGCTCCCATAGAAATAAAATAAAAACCCACGATTAAAATGTAAATTCAAAGCTTAATGCCTCTGTTATTCTTCTATCCCGTAAGCTTTTAGGCGCATCTGTTCTATATGGAGTTCAAGCTAGAACAGTGGAATGAGGTCTTGTTCCTTTTTCTCATTCCAGCTCGTTTAGAGTTCGAGCAGGCCCACATCTCTGGTGATGACGCACACCGTATTCAGTTCATCGGAAAACTTCAGAAATCAATGCAGACGGTGGGGGGGACTGACACGGGGTCAGGCGGCGAGAGCAAGGAGCGGTGGAGATGAAGGGAGGTTCACAGTTGTCAAAGGGGAGTTTGGTGGTCCGGGTTAAGGCCGGTGATTTTGTCGAGGCGTCGACATTGTGTAAGTGAAATGCGTTAATATATGTTTTTGTGCCGTAAAGAACTTGACATGGGTTCAATATGAAGAAGGGGTGGTGCAAGAAGGTGGGTACCGTGGTTTAGCATGCTGGGTTCGTGGGGACCGAGAGAAGGTGATAGAACTAATGGTGTACGCAGTATTAAGGTGGCAGTTTAAAGGGATGATGGCACCTTTCTGAGGCGAGGTAGTGGTGCGTGAAGTTTTGGAGCTGCTGGCATTTCGTTGGAGCATGGGAATTCGGTAGAAGGTATAGCAGGCACTTGCGTATGTTGGGGGAAGGATAAAATGAGTATGGGAAGGACATCGTGTATTTATTCGAAAGAAAATGAAAAAAAAAGAAAAAAATACGGGAGCGGTTGTTTGCAGCATAGAGAAGAACTGGGGTGGAGGAGCAGTAGCTCATGCATCTTAGGGAAGAAGCGTGTTATGTAATCAGGTAGGGTTGTAGGCTTCAATTAGCGTTGTGGGCTTTTGGGTTTGGTATAAAAGAAAACATATATACATAATTTCTTAGCCAATTGATTTTTATCGTGAATGTATTTTCACGTATAGGCAGTCTCAGTATCATAAGTAAGGACATGGTTCGGTTTTATGTAAAGTAGCAAGTGGTGTTTAGATTTGATTATGGTGGACGTGCTACAGTGGTTATTATGAACGAAGGAAACAAATTGGGGAAGAAAACGAGATTATCGGGTTTGAGGAGGTCGGAATGGAGAAACCGCGTAACGAATAGCTGACTTGGATTTATGATTAAGTTAGGTAATTAGTTTTAATATTTAATTAATTCAGAGTTAGTTTAGTTATTTAGTCAATTAATATAAATAAACTTAATATTGAAATGATTATATCCCGTCCAGACGATCACAGAATTACACAATATTGGGTTCGTTGGAATCGTGGTGGAGAGCACGATGTTGCCAGTTAAGTTCAGAAGCGATTGGAAGCTGTCGGGGCTTTGTTTAATTTTAAACGTCAGTTTAAAATTAAACGAAACAACGCACGAACCGTCAATCGAAAATAAAGGTGAGTTAACTCTCACACTTTTCTGGATTCTATGATGGGCTAAATTCACATAACTATAATTCATAATTAATTAGATGATTGGATGTCGTGGTTGCTTATTGTTTGGTTACTAATTGTCGACATTATATTTATGTCGCTTTGGATCTGTTAGTTTAAATTATTGTTCGTATGTTGTTATGAAAGTATATTACGATCTGTGATGCAGAGAAGAACATATTGGAGGGATCCGACCGGATTTCTCAAATTAAGTGTTATATTATTGATTGTTCGTATTATTCACACATTAGTTATTTATCCCAAATGATGTTATAACCTGTTTGGATGTTAATCGTTGAACTTATAATCAACGATTGTTATGTTTTAATCAATAAACCGTATTGATTAAGTGATTGGCAGCAGATGGCCTAATATCCATCATTTTAAGACGCCGTTTTGTCGTTAGGTGAATTGACTGAGTTTTATGTTATAAAATTTATTTTTATAACTAAACCAAAGTTTTTGAATTTATTGTAGAAAAGTTATTTAAATAAAAAGTTTATAAATATATCTTTATTTATAATCAGGTTTCACAAAGAAATTATTAAATGTTTTATATAATGAATTCTTATATCATAAATAAGTTTTTATGAATAGAGAAGTATAAACTAACCTACGGGTTAAAATTAGAACAATTGTTTATTTAAACAATTAAACAGTTTTATTAAGTTAATTAAGTTGTTAATTAACTTAAGAAGGTGGATTAGTCAGTTAAATAGTGTTTATAAGATGACAAAAGTCAACTGTTAATGAAGATTAGATATTAGATTAATTTAATCTAATAATCCTATGAACAGTTGTTAAAATTTAACAAATGTTCTAAGTAGTTAATTTATCTTTAATTAACTACGTGTTAAAGTTGTTATTTAATTATTTATTTTAGTAGAGTACTATTATTTAATAACCTTTTTAAATAATGAATTATTATTCTATGGGTGTAATAAGGAAGTAAATTACCTCAATTTGAGGCTAAAATAATTATTAAAGTGATCTACTCATTTAAGAAGTAATCGGGAGTAATGAGAAATTGATTAATGAATTGGTATAAGGAATTATGGTAATGGAATCCAAATTTAGTTTTGAATATGTTATATGGGTAAGGGTAAAGTGTTAATAAATGAATTATTGAAGTTCAATCCAAGTTATAGGTGAAGTTGTATTAAAAAAAATTAATAAAAGGGTCGGTAAATAATTTACTTAATTAACGAATTAAGTAAAGGGAGCTAGAATAAAAGGTTGGGTTTCAAATGAAAGAAAATTGTTTATAAAACCATATTTAAATTGAATAGTAAATGGAAATGGGGATAATATATTAGATTCTTGAATTGCAAACTTTTATTATCTTAAGAACATTGTCGATCAAGGTCTGAGAGGTAATTTAAATACCCCAACTTGAACGGCTTCACCATTATCGAGGGATGATATTAGTTTGTAATGGTAAAGGATTTGAGATTAGCTTATTACATTGCAACATTGGTAAGTTTTTGAATTATAAGTAAACGATTGGGTTTAAAATAAAAAATGTATAATTTAACATTATTTGGCCCAAGTTAAAGTGTAATGAAATATTATGGGTTAAGATACACTTATTCTAAGTAATAAGTAAATAACGAATGTTTTCCGAAGAAATGGAAATAGTTATGTTGAACGGGAAACAAAGGTAAATATTTGAATTTGAATTATATATTTCCATAGTGATTTGAATTAAGAGTAATATTAGAAGTCTGAGTTTCATAAAACCAGTTGGGTTATATAATAACTAAAATGTCGCTTGACATTGTTTTGGCCATACGAGAATTAATAATTGGAGTTATACCATCAAGCGGATAATATATCGATATTTTCCAAAGTAAAGTTAAAATGGGATTTTGAAGAATATAAAGTAATATTTGCAAGGTAAAGTAAATGGAAAGGTTGTATGATACTATAACGATATTAAATCGATATAATGGTTTAAAGGAATGGTTTTTATCAAAGGGTCTGAGCTGCCAAGGTATTTAACAAGATTGTTGAGATTGATAGTTAAAAACCCGACTATCAATGAAATATTCTATTGGATGTTTTGACGTGTTGTTTCGAAGAGATCAGGATGGGAACAAGACCCAAAACCACTTCGATCCAACGTTGCGTACGAAGCTAACTTGCAACAAATGAAGATGGAGCATTGAAGACCGTAGATATTTATGAAACGAGAGAACTACTTATAATATCTGGGTCGCTCCCACAAAAGAGATACACCGTGGTTCTGTCGTGATTGGAATTTACGGATTGCAAGGACTACTCACTACTGATCCTTGAAGTGATTCCAATATAGGATGCGGTGGGAGGGTGCCTTCGGTTCATCCTGTTCCTGGATGACTTGTATGGACGAATGTCTGACAGAGTATTTCCTGAGGGTTACGTACATTGATTTTTACAAATATACCAAGTTGGTGGCAAAGAAATTCTCTTGCTTAACACCTAGAGGATATTTATGGACGTTAATTAGTGATTGGCGGATCTGACGATGTGACATTCAAAGATATCGAGATGTTCTCTGAAAAGATAAACATGACCTCAAGCCTCATCAATCGCGAAATGGAAAAAATCGGGCATGCAACATGGCTAGGTGAGTCATACCCAAGCAGGGTGTATTATCACCAATCTACAGAAATTCCTTAGTTTTTCTTCTTTCGATTCTGTATCTCTGCGGATGGATGGTGGGTCCTTAAAATTTGGGTGATAATATATTTGATACACTCAAGCTAAATGAGTTGGCGGTCATGTGTGGTCGGATTGCAAGACGTTCTTGTTGAACCCCAGTATATACCCTCTAGAGTACACTGATCGGAAGGTGGTCGCATACCTTGTCATAGTTGGAATCCAATCTCCAATAAGTGCCATGCGGTTTTTAATTTTATAATAAATATGTAGAACGTGAGATGCAAGTGTTCTGCTAGTTGGTTATTTATTTGTGATTTGATAAACATAATTATAATATCACTGGATTTGATATATCAAAAATATTTTGGATTATAGTAAGGTAAAAACTGTAACACCCCGTATTTTCTATGAACGTATAAGTAACAAATTAAAGCATACTTAATTTTTAGGAGAAGTGTTAAGGGAAATGGGTTACGCCATTGTGTTCGTCTCGAAATTCTGCTTGAGATAGAGTCCGAGTTTGCGTAAAACGGATACCGTATGAAGGAGATATGGACGAACGAAGTTAGGCAGAAAAACCGGAAACAGGCCAGAAATGCACTGGCGCACTTGTGAAGTGCCCCAGCACAAAAATACACTGGTGCACTTGGGAAGTGCGCCCATGTCGAGCCAGAAACCTGCACAGGGTTCTAGAGAGTTCTAATGACGATTTTTGATGTGCTGGACGGACCTGATGGCTTCTAGGGTGATCTAATGGTTCTGAAACACTCTCTACACCTATAAATATGTGATTAACCTAACCCTAATTCATAGAATATTGTCTATGACACCATTATGCTACCAAACTCTCTCTTAAACCCTAGCAGCCGCCTCTAAATCTAATCTCAAGTGTTCATTCACAATTCAAATTAAAGTTTAGAGCTACAACAACAATCGAAGAAGATTAATCAGCGTTTCTGCATCAAATTCGATTTATAATCCTTTTCTTTAGCCACGTAAGGCAAGTACAGTTATTTTCCGATATAAACGTTAATTATGATTGTGGCATGAATTGTAAATCTGAATCTGAGGTTATGTCTGTTCTGTTCTGTTTAGATCTATCTTATTCTGTATCTCTTTCTTCTTTCTGTTCTATAGCCAGGCTACTACGAGCCTGCGCCGAATCTCATAAGAGATTAACGCACAAACGCTAAATTTTGGGATAAATAATGAATAATGCATAATTGGACATGAAACTATTGCCTATGAGACTATTATTGCCTATGACTATGAGACTATTGCCTATGAGACTATTATTGCCTATGACTATGAGACTATTGCCTATGACTATGATTCATGACTATGAGACTATTGCCTATGACTATGATTCACGCCTATGAAACTATTGCCTATGACTATGATTCACGCCTATGAGACTATTGCCTATGACATTGAATAAGAAACTATTGTGATTTGTCGCCCATAACTATTGTAGTTAGTTTCTTACGCCTATTCCCTTAATGATACTAGATCTCATATTTAGTATGTAACTTTGCTAGTTTATTCCCATTCACTGTTATGTACATCGAGCCAAGTGGGGCCATTATCATTGTATTTGGTTCATTATTTCATGCCTATTCTTTCTTGTGCTTATCTCCTATTCCTTTTTCTAGGGCCATTTCATGAGTACTTAGAGAACTTGTTGAAACATTAGGCGCAGCTTAATTAAGTTAATAAATATGTTGGCATAATTTGAATTGGCTATGATAGAGAATGATTTACATGCATATTAGTCTTGGACAAAAATGGTAAACTAGAATATTAAATCTAGTTTTGACATGAACTGTAAATGGGAATATTAAGGCTAAGATCTGGGGCATGTGTTGAATTATGAATTATGATCTTGATTTAGGCATGTAAGTTTAGGCTAAATCTATGATTAGGCAAGATAGGTAAATAGAGTTTTAGATATATATAATCTGCTAAATCTGTTATCTGCTAAATCCGTTAAATTGCCTAATCCGTTATCTGCTAAATCTGTTATATTGCCTAATTTGCTAGTTCTGCTATATTGCCTAATCTGCTAGATCTATTCATCTGCTAAATCTGTCATCTGCTAAGTCTGCTGAAAATTCCTAATCCGTTATATGCTAAATCTGCTAAATTGCTTAATCTGCTAAATCTGTTAAGTCGCCTAATCTGTGAAATCTGTTATCTGCTGAGTTGATATATTTAGTCTGTTATTGACATAATCTGAATTAGCTATAGTTATGAATAATTGACATGTATATTAGGCATGGGCATAAATGGTAAATTATTAATTAATTGGCCGTAAAGATAAACATGGCTAACTCGAGGTTAGAATGAGTTTGCAGCGTAATCCTGCCCGGAACCGCCCGGCACATCCAGTGGCCACAAAAAATAGGTTCTAATGTGAGAAGTTAGTCATAACATGCTTGAAACCCAAGGTTAGACTTAGTTTGTGGCAGAAATCTGCCCGGAACCAACCGGCCTAACCAGTAGCCGCAAACTGTCAGTCTAATGTGAGAGGTCTAGGCATTAATATTTAATTAATGAAAATCTGAGATAAATATGATGTCTAAAATGTGTTGGGTGGATAGGGTTAAACCAACTGGAATAATGAAATTAATAAACATGTTTCATGAATCTGTAGGCCCAGTACAAAGTTAGACAAGTCTGTAAATCTGTTAAATCTGTATGTCTGATCCGTTAGTCTGAAAACTTATTAACTTGATTTTCTGATCTGTGAACTAGTTGAACTGAACTCTGTATGTCTGAACTTGTAAACAAGTTAATCTAATATTTGTTAGTCTGGGGGCACAAGGTTAGGAGGGAAAATACTTGTGTCATCTGTTGTTTGGGACCCATATTAGTCAGTAACCCTTTCAGGTATCAAAACTTTGACCCAACAGTAGGTAGGGTCCGGGCACGCTTACTGAACTAATTATAAGCGGTTCATTCTGATAATGGCGAGGGGTGTTGATGGTGCATTCCAACCGGGTCATGTGCGTGCATGGATCCCGGTCTGCCTCTGAGAATGTAAGACGCCGTGACATCTGTAAATAGGTCTGTGTCATTTAAAGGTTGCCACTTTGGGGAGTGATACACCCTTTTGTGGGGCTGGCACAGGGTATTTATGTATTAGGGAGCCGATCACTTGGGGTAGGGTTTTAGGGTACGCTTAGTTCTGTCTGTTTCTATTGGTACCGTCTGTTTCTGTTGGGTGGCAATACCTGTCTGTTTCTGCGTGGTACCGTCTGTTCGGGTGGTAAAGGCCCATTTACTAGTGTACACATAATTCTAACATTCTGTTTCCGTAGGGATTATTCTGTTTCCGTTTCTATCTCTGTTCGAGTGGTAAAGGCCCATTACTAGCATATTGTTTCTGTACTTTCTATTCGGGTGGTAAAGGCCCATTATTAGCATTATGTTTCTGTACCTTCTGTTAGGGTGGTAAAGGCCCATTATTCTGTTTTTGTTTCTGTTTAGACATTAAGGTAACACCTAATCCTGTTATACTAGTATTAGTGCAGAGAAGTGAAAAGTAATATCATCATGTTTCTTCTGTTTAACCTAAGTATATCTATTATTCCTGTTTCCTGTTATCTCTCATCCAGTTTTATTTGCATGCCATGACATTAATATCTGTTAATAACTGAAAGTCACTGGACTTGCCAGACTTTATGTCTGACCCTTGTTGTTTCGCCTCTTTTCTTCCGTTTCCACCCCCCCCCCCCCCCCCACCCAGGTTTTCAAGGAGGGAATACTCTAGCTTGATCTGGATCTTCTTCCTGCTTGGAGTGCTTAAAGTATGGCTTGTCTTTTCTGGTATCTTTGGTGGGGATTATGATTTTAAAGTTTTGTACTCTGATGGCTTTTAAACAAGGCTGATATATATGTACTTGAGTTTTTGGTAAAGTTGTAACCAAACTGATTTCTGTCCGCTGCAATAAAGTTATAAAGTTTTTCAAGTATTATTTTTATATCTGTCTTGTAATATTCTGTTCTGTTTACTAAAATTCTCCATCAAAGTTAAGGCATTCCCTTTGTGAGTGACCTTAACGGACGTGGGGTGTTACAAAAATCGTCCGTGTTTATGTGTGGACTGGTCACACTATTATCCTTTCTTTCAAAAAGGAATTTCTAAAGTTAAGCAAGTTGTTTATTGTGAATTTGTCACTGAAAAGTATTCCAAACTGATCCAAGTGAATTTTGCTTTGCTTCAAATGTGCACGGGTCAGACCAAGTATATTTCCAGGTTAGATTTCACTGGAGTTTCAGGAGCTGGGAGCAGGAGGCTTCACCATTAGTTATTTAAAGTAAATACAGTTTCTTTTTGTATAAAGAGAATTGATATATTATATTTTATACGTTCCACTGTGAGATTCTGATGTGTTGATCTTCTTTCTCTTCTATTCTAACATTTCTTTCTTTCTACTTCTCATCCTCTAATTTCTTTCTATCAAAGATTCATAATTTCGTCCAATTTGGATTGGACGTAGGTTGTAATTCGTCAACTCAAATGGTACGGATTTACGGTCCTTTACACAAAGCACATCTTCCTTTACCAAAAAAACATATGTTCTGGGGGCAAAGTGTTAACCAACTTTTTGGCAAAAGCCGTTACAACTCAAGACCGAGGCTCAATATCAGATACTGATTGAACCCTTTGTCCCTATAATTGAATTACATTATGGATTGATCGACTATGGTTCGAACCGAACCAACTTCACTACAGGCAAATATGTTCCTAGGAACGGATGTATACATCCAAAGTCAAAACTGATCGATCAAGTCACTACTAGTAGATCGGTCAAGCCAAGAATACCGGAGCGAAATATCAAGACAGATTGTACAGTAAAAATGAAGTCCTATTCCAAAGGCTACAGAATTTGTCAGCTCTATCTCGCGCTACTTTTCATGCACCAGATCTCAAGCTCCACTATGCCACAATTTTCGAGAACTATTCCTCAGTAGGAGACCAGGTCCCTCCGCCTACAACTACTTTTTGGGATCGAGTTACATGCGGCTGACCCCGAAAATATGCATGCCACGGTTGCGCACAACTCGGCCTACCTTCTCGCCTATAAATACCTCTTTACCAGAAATAGAAAGGAAAGGAGAAAAATCTTGGATTCTCTACAAGAAAGCTTATGCTCGGTACTCCTAAAATAGCCTACCGTGCATTATTCAGCTTTACAACACAAGGATTTTGTGTATAAACAACTTCTTATTCTACTTCTTTTCTATCAAAAACTATTGTAACCTGTAATCAAAAGTATAAACAGAGATCATAAAGTGGATATAGGCTTGGTTGAAGAGAACCAATATAAAAACTGTGTTGTGCTCCTTGTGTGCTCCTTGTGTTCATTTACTTTCTTCCATTCTTTGATTGTGATTGTGTGTGGTTTACGCACTTTGGGGGTTGACTGTCACTAGACCAACTTTTGACGTCAACACCTTTTGTGTATTGTAGCCTCATGGTATATTATCACTTCCAACGGTGTTTGATACCACTTTGGGTGTGTTATCCACATACCATGGATTATCCTGGGCTGTATAAAATTTGGATCTTAATTTCATGACAACTTACCCCTAGTGCATGACTATTGCTCGATCTCATCGATCTTCTTTTTATTTCTCATGTTGGGACCATTGATGGATATTAGCTTCAATTCCATGGGAAGCGCTGTTGCTTTATTGGATTCGAGCTATGCCATGTTCGCATAGTCATCTTTTGAGCATCGCTTATCCTTAGGGTTTTTTTTTTGAAGTAGAATGCCATCGAGTTCTTTGAGTTATTTACAGTTGGATATTTGCACTATTCAAAGGGACGTCGTTGCCCAAATTAAAGATGGATGGTCATAACTACTTGTAAATGTTTTTCTTGGAACCGAAGACGAGGAAAGTTTTGCGTTAAGAGATTCTAGGTTTGCTCAATGAAGGAATTCACTCTCATTAGGGATTACTTTTAATTCAGCTTAACCGTTGTATCCACCTTTCCTCCTTTCTGAGGCTCGCTACCAGTCAACGTTAACTGGTTGGATTTCCAAGGTTGAATTTTACCGGTGCAATGAGTTTCATCAACCTATCGAGCGTATCAATTCTATCAAATTTTCAGGTGCCCCCCTGTGAAGGCGAGGTCTTTTTGCCAAGCTTCTTAAGACGGGGTCCTTCGTTTATTGTACACTTTAGCTCATGTACTCTCAATGTATTCACTTTTTTGTGAGTGCAAGTCTTTTATTTATTGTGATGTCGTGATGAGCCCATGGTATGTTTTCTAAGCATTGTTCTATTCCAATGTGGTTATGTTTCCCCCATACCACTGGTTATCGTGAACTACAAAAGCTAGATGTGATCAGTTTGTCGAGTTTCTTTGACTTTGATTGATGCACTAGAAGCTTCAACTTTTTCGGCGAAGTCTCTTTGTTTTTGTAATCATATTTAAAGGTTCTGAGTTTGCCAATGCATTAGGAAACTCAACTTTATTAGCTGATCAAGTACCTTCTCTTGGGGAAGTTTTTAGTTTCTATGCCCCCACTTGGGAGGTCGTACATTTTTGTGCCCCCGGAGAGGTCTTAGGCTTAGTCCAACTTCATTGACGTATCGAGCAAATCAATTTTATCGACTTATCGGGTGCCCCCAGAGAGGTTTTTGGTTTAGGCCAACGTTCGTCTATAATCCAGCCGAGTAAATCAGGAGTCAGAGACTTCATTGGGTGTCCCCAAAGAGGTCCATGGTTTATCCCACCATTCGTCTACAATCCGACCGAGAAAATCTGGCGTCGGAGACTTCATTGGGTGCCCCTAGAAACGTCTTAGGTTTAGCCTAACGTTCGTCTACGGTCGAGAAAATTAGGCGTCGGAGATTTCACTGGGTGCCTCCGGAGAGGTCTTTGGTTTAGCTCAACGTTCGTCTACAATCCGGCCGAGTAAATCAGGCATCAGAGACTTCATTGGGTACCCCCAGAGAGATCTTTGATTTATATGCCCCCGCTTGGATGGTATTATATTTTTGCCCAATATTTTTCGCAATCAGGCTGAGTAAATCAGGCACGGGCGATCTCATTGGGTGCCCCTCTGGGAGGTCTTTGGTTTATGTGCCCCTGCTTGGGAGGTCTTATATTTTTTTTCCCCATTATTTGTCGCAATTGGGTCGAGTAAATCAGGCACTGGCGATCTTATTAGGTTCCCCTCTAAGAGGTCTTGGTTTATGCGCCCCCGCTTGGGAGGACTTATATTTTTGCCTAATATTTGTGGCATTCGGATCGAGTAAATCAAGCACTGGCGATCTTATTGGGTGCCCCTCTAGGTGGTATTTAGTTTATGTGCCCCGCTTGGGAGGTTTTATATTTTTGCCCAATATTTGTCGCATTCGGGTCGAGTAAGTCAGGCAATGGTGATCTTATTGGGTGCCCCTCTAGAAGGTCTTTGGTCTATGTGCCCCCGCTTGGGAGGTCTAATATTTTCGGCGACATCCGGTATGCCCATAATGCAAGCGGCAACTCATCTATCTAACTACCTTCAGCCTTTTCCAAACGCTTTTTTATGGTTGACTTGGTAATTTTATTCACTGCCACCACTTGCCCATTTGCCTGCGGATGGGGCACAACTGCAAAGCTCTTCTGAATTTCGTACTTTGCACAGAAATTCTTGAATTCCTCACTCTTGAACCTAGTTCCATTATTTGTCATTATCTTTTGAGGTACACCAAACTTGTAAATAAAATTCTTTAACCCAAAGTTAATAACCTTATTTGTCTTAGTAAGTATATCATTGACATAAATTTTCATGATCCTGCCAATTAGTGACTACATTGCGTTAACAAGTCGTTGGTAAGTTGCAATAGGTATTGTGATCTCTAAGGGCATTTATTGGTAATCCCCAGCACTGTTTTTTCGAGGACCCATTCCTTCTTTAGCCCCACTATGCTCACTAGTGCAGGGGCCATGCTCTGGTCGCTATAAAACGGGTTTATGAATGCGGAGAGGACTCTCTACATTCTTCCCCTTATCCTTCTTCTTGGCATCCCTTAATTTAGTGATGTAACATTCCCTTGAAGTATTCTGATTTACTCTTACCACACCAACACCTTTCTCTATGGGAAGCTTCATTGTTAGACACCACGGTGCTAGCACAACTTTGAAATCAGCCAAAGCGGTCCTTTCCAGAAATGCATTATAAGCTGAGACTTCATCAACGAACACAAAAGTTTGCTTCAGAATAGCTTTCCTCTCTCCTTCTCCTAATTCTACAAGCAAGTCAATTGTTCCAATTGGATTCTTTAACTCTCCCGTGAATCCTTGGATTTTCGTTTGACAAGCTTTCATATCGGTCATTAGAAGATTCATCAGATTGAATGTTTTTCGGAAAAGGTCATTAATAGAAGCACCACAATCAACTAGCACTCTTTTGACCGTTGCTGGACCCATTCTGACTGTGACCACCATTGGGTCGAGGATTGGAGTTACCACGCCTTCTAAATCCTTCTCTTTGAACACTACGTCGTCATGAAGAGTTTTCTATTGTTTTACGGGAACGGTATTATTGAGGATCAAGCATCTTTCTTCTCTTGGAGTGTACTTTAGGATATTTGCATATCTCTCGATCTGTAACACCCCACGTCCATTAATGTCACTCACAAAGGGAATGCATTAACTTCCATGGAGGTTTTAAGTGAATATAGAACAGAAAAATTACAATAAGACAGATAATAAGTAGCACTTGGAAAACTAAAACTTTATTTTATTGCAGCGGAAATTAAACATGTTTGTTACATCATAAAACAATAAATCATAGTCAAGTACAATATCCATCTTGATAAAACAAAATACATAACCCCATTACATAAATAGCCACTAAAGAAGATAACAAGCTGGACTTTACTTCAGCGGCCCAAGCTTTCCAAAAGAGAGATAAAGCAATCCAATCAAACTCCACTAGAGCTGGGCCCACCCTGAGGACCTGGAGGGGGAAAAAGGATAGAAATAGAGGGGGTCAGACATAAAGTCTGGCGAGTATGATAATTCTAACAATACTATTATCAAAATAACTAGACTAAGGCATAAGCTGGAAAACAAGGAAATGTCTATGAACTATTGGGTATGGAAGAGCAGATAAAGATAACGTTAAAGGCACACCTAATTACTAACGAATAATTACTACACTGCACCACACCAGTCAACCTAAAGGCTGATCCCACTTGCTTCACTTAGAAATTATATAAATAGCCTTGCGTACCCCTAGCTAACTACATAGGTGCCGCCTGCCCCTATCTCCACTAGGTGTACCCAACTACCCACTTTCGATTGGCTCCCTACTCGTAGATACCCGTGCTGGCCCCACAGTGGGGTGTATCACTCCCCTAAAGTGGCAACCCGATACAACTTGAGAATGTACGGCTTATACCTACACGATGCAACAACGTCTTACCTACCAGCTCGGGTCCACACACGCATATGAAACCCGTTGGACTTGCGTTGCCACCGCTAACCCGTTTTGGCCTCTTATAGTCAAGCACAGTATGCGTGTCCCGTCCTCGACTTGGGTCGAGCCCACAAAGATACGTTTGGGTTACTGGTTGAAATGGGCCCCCCACAGGCTATCCACCTAAGCTTGTCCCCACTAGTATATCCCACTTAACCCTCTTCTTAGTCATGTCCATTTACATGTGTGTTTGGTTAAGTCTTACTAATCGTATTTCCAATGCCACTAAAGGCAACCACTAGATTCCTCATGCCACCCAAGGCACCTACTTAACCCCCAAGTCCCACCTTACATGTTTATCTGGTTAAGTATTTCTTAATTCATTCAGGCCATAACCTCATAAAGACCTCTCACATTAGACTGGCATTTATGGCAGCTGGATTTGCCAGGCGGGTCCGGGCAGTCTTACACCATAAAAGAGTCTAACCTCGTGTCTTTACAACTGTTATGCTTTAATTTGGGCCTAGGACCTCTCACATTGGGCTGACATTTGTGACTACTGGATTTGCCGGGCGGGTCCGGGCAGTTTTACGTCACAAACGAGTCCAACCTCATGTCCTAAGCATTGATTAACACTTACAATCTTTTACCCCAGTTTTAAATATATCCCTATTCAAATTATTAATTAATTCCAATTTCAATGATGCCCATAATTGACTCAATTATGGCCATCCGCTTATGGCATGCAAAATCATATCAATTGCATCCAATTTTCTCAATATTAAATCCTTAATATTACCCCTACCCCACGTTATACGTTCGCTTATTCAATGCAAAATATACATTAGACTCGAACAGTCTAACTCATAGGACAAAGATAAATTATCACAACATATAGACAAATAAAATAGATCTAATCATAATAGGGGTGAAACTTGCATAAAACTACACATGTTATGGATCTAAAGGTGTCAACTTGTTTGGTTAAATGTCACAATTTAAATGATATGATCATAACCCAAATTCATGTATAAACATGCATATGGGGTTTTATGCAACATAATGATAGTGTGAACTAGCATCCAACACATAGAACTCACATACGTCATAGCACAATTCTAGATCTAAATAGATGTCATGGCATATGTTCATAATCTTTACTAATCAATCTAAACTTGCATACATGATTTGTCGTATAAATCAACATAGCCCAAATAATATCAACATTATGACTTGATTAACATGAACTAATTAGCATAGATAATAACATCATGATTTTATAACATGTATGATTTATCACAACTTAGCATAGAAAATTACAACCTATACAATATCATCATAGCATGATTTACAACATATAGGATATCATCATCACATAACATAGGATTTACAACATACATGATAGCATAAGGTTTACAACAACATATATGACAATTCACATCATTTTCTTACGATCCATATCACATCTCAATCAAATTAGTTTAATAATAATCTTGTTAAGATCATCATACTCACAATTAGAGAAGAAAGAGAGTCTTGATTTGCTTTAGAGTTGAGTAGAATTAGAGTTTTGATTAGCTTTCTTCCTTCTTAGTTGGCGGCGGCTATACTGAGTTCCATGGCGGCGGTATGACGGTAGCTATTCTATTTTTCATGTGAGTTTAGAGTAAGAGACTACCTAGGTATTTATAGAGTTTAGGATTTATTTAGACCGTTAGATCAACTCAGAACTAAACTGAACCGTTAAATTTGTCAACTCAGCCCTAAAGACACATCAGCAGCTCAAGATTGGGCTCAGCCAAACCCTAGCCGACTGGACCAGGTCGACACCCAAGTCGACTCCCCAATCGACCTGTGGGGGGGTGTCGACTCCCCAGTCGACCTGGGGTGCTGGGCGGGAAATTTCCCACCTAGCCTGTTTGACTTCGAATTTTGAATTTTAAATTTTCTGAAATCTGTTTTGAATTTTCTGAAACTTTCGATGGCCATAACTTCTTCATACGAAGTCCAATTCACGCAAACTCGGACTCTATTTCAACCAGAATTCCAAGACGAACACAATGGCGCAACCCGCTTCCCACAATTCTCACGTCTGAGATTGGTTATTCTTTAATTTGTGAATATTAATATTAACAGAATTACGGGGTGTTACATTCTCCCCTCCTTAAAGGATTTCGACCCCGAAATCTTCAAGTCAAGAAGAATGTATATCCTAACATCCAATCGTCCATCTACTCAACCATCAAACACAGGCATCCATTGTCCTTATAGACTTCTAAAGCTTTCATGTTTAAATGCACAGTGTGTGTATATGTCCATATCTAATGCAAAATCAGGCGGTCCACTGATTCAGTTGACCTCCTTAATGCAAATCATGATAGTGCCATGCGTCCATTATGTATGCAAAAGATCCTTAATGCTACATATTATTTCTATATGCATGCACAACCATCATCTGAATGCAGCATCCATATGATAATACAATCATCATACATCCATTTTACTAAATACATCCATTTATATGCAATATGCAATATGAAGTGACTGAGCCGATCTAGTGCCTAAAGTGTGTGTATATGCATCCACGAGCAACCACTAGCAAACACTTGCATCCACTTTGCATCCATCATACATAACATGTCTCAAACACATGTTTCAACCATAGGATTATCCTAACTAAAGGTCAAGGATACTAGCGAGAGGATACGCTAAAGGTAAGATAAGTACAAGCTAAGCGATAAAGGAGAAATTAAAGGACATACCCTCAAAAAGAAAAGGGTATCGTGAACGCATCTTCTCTTCCGTCTCCCAAGTAGCATTGCTCTCATCATCTCCCCATTGTACTTTGACTAGTCTGACCTCTCGATTTCTCAGCTTCTTAATCTCTGACCCAAGAATGCACGTAGGAGCTCGTCGAATCGTCGCATCACGCTCTATCTCCACCTCTCTAAGCAAGTTTGGCTCTACCACTTTCGCGGTCTCGTGCAAGCACTTCCTCAAATGTGACACATGGAATACGTCGTGTACACCACTAAATCTCTCAGGCAACTCCACTCTATACGCCATCTGTCCAATCTTCTCCTTAATAGGAAACGGCCCTACGAACCTTGGTGCTAATTTCCCAACGGACCCAAAGCGAACAACGTTCCGTAATGGAGACACTTTGATAAAGACCATGTCCCCAACATCAAACTCAAGATCTGTCCTCCTCTTATCCGCATAAGATTTCTGCCTATCTTGCGCTGTCTTCATCCTTCTTCGAATCAAATCGATCTTCTTCGAAGTCTCTCTAATCATATCGGGCCCAAGTAAGATCTTATCCGTAGATTCCCACCAACATGTAGGTGAACGACAAGGTCGTCCATAAAGAGCTTCGAAAGGTGTCATGACAATGCTAGACTGAAAACTATTATTATACGCGAACTCTACCAATGGAAGATGCTCTTTCCATATACCCCCAAAGTCTTGGATACATAGCCTCAAAAGATCCTCTAGAATACGATTCACCCTCTTGGTCTGGCCGTCCGTCTGAGGATGATACGCGGTGCTCAAACATAACTGAGTCCCTACCGCCTCTTGCAAGCTCTTCCATAATTCGCTAGTGAAGATAGGATCGCGGTCGCTTACTATGCTATAAGGAACACCATGCAAACGAACTATCTCTCGGACGTATACAGAAGCTAACCATGGAGCAGTCCTCTTACTCTTCACGGGAATGAAATGGGCGCTCTTAGTAAGTCTGTCTACTATAACCCAAATCCCCGTATTACCCTTTCTTGATCTTGGTAATCCATCCGCAAAGTCCATCGAGACACTTTCCCATTTCCATAGTGGAACCTCCAATGGGTGAAGCAACCCACCGGGTTTCTTTTGCTCCGCTTTTACTTGTTGGCACACCAAGCATATAGCGACATACTCGGCCACATCCCTCTTCATACCGGCCCAAAAGAAAACTCGCTTCATGTCTTTATACATCTTGTCCCCGCCGGGATGAATGGTCATCTTCGAACGATGTGCATCATCAAGAATAGTCTTCCTCAAGTCCTCGTCTCGTGGTACACAAAGTCTACTATCCCTACGTAACCAACCCTTATCATCTAGGGTATACCTACGGAGATGGCTTGATGACTCCCCTCTTTTGAGCTTCTCCACTAACTCAACCAACTGTGGGTCGTCTCGCTGTGCCTCACCAATCCGCCCCAAAAGCGTAGGTCTGACCTCCAAGGATGCTAGTAAACCGGGTACAAAGTCAACGGAAGGTCTAAAATCAAACATAGAGATGAATTCTAAGTTTCGCCGTTCAACAAACAACGGACTCAAGGACAACCTTTTCCTACTTAAGGCGTCTACCACCACGTTACCCTTGCCAGGGGTATATGCTATTTCGAAATCGTAGGACGCTAAGAACTCCATCCACCTTTGCTGTCTTAAATTCAAGTCCTTCTGAGAGAATAAGTATTTTAAAGATTTGTAGTCAGTGAATAATTCGAATTTCTCGCCAAGAAGATAATGACGCCAATACTTAAGCGCGAAAACAATTGCGGCTAACTCTAGGTCATGTGTAGGGTAATTTTTCTCATGCGCTCTCAACTGCCTTCCACCATAGGCTATTACCCTACCCTCTTGCATTAAGACTGCGCCTAGACCTATCCCACAAGCATCGGTATAAATAGTAAATGGCTTACTCCCGTCTGGCAGCACTAAGACTGGAGCTGAGGTCAAAGCTCTCTTTAAACGTTGGAACGCATCATCACAATCTACGTCCCATGTGAAAACTAGGTTCTTCTTCGTCAAACGTGTCAATGGAGCTGATATCTTTGCGAAGCCTTTGATAAACTTCCTATAGTAGCCAGCCAACCCCAAGAAACTCCTTACTTCAGTAGCATTTTTAGGGACCTTCCAATCTTGGATGGCCACCACCTTCGCGTGATCCACAGCTATCCCTTCTTTGGAAACCACGTGCCCTAAGAATCGTACTTCCTTCCTCCAAAAGTGACACTTAGAAAATTTTGCTTTAAGATTATGCACTCGTAGAGTCTCCAACACTTCCCTAAGATGTAGGGCATGCTCTTCTTCGTCCTTAGAAAAGATCAAGATGTCATCTACAAAGACTACCACGAAATTGTTAAGGTACTCCCTAAACACCCTACTCATCAAATCAACGAAGTATGCGGGGGCGTTAGTCAAACCGAAGGGCATCACTAGCCATTCATAGAAACCGTCCGGAGTCCTAAAGGCAGTCTTGTCAATGCTATCCTCAGCCACTCTCAACTGATGGAAACCAGTGGCTAAGTCCAACTGCGAAAACACTGAGGCGCCAACTAACTGATTGAAGAGAACGTCAATCCTCGGCAGTGGGTGTCTGTTCTTCTTAGTAAGTTTATTAAGTTCTCTATAGTCCACACACAGTCTAAGGGACCCATCCGCCTTCATGGAAAATACTACTGGAGCACCCCACTCCGATATACTTCGTCTTATGAACCCCTTCTCAAGCAACTCCTTCACTTGCTTATTGAGTTCCCTCCTTACACGAGGATCCATGTGGCGTACTGGTAAAGATACTGGTTTTGCATTATCCACAAGATATATTCGAAAATCTATCTCCCGCTTCGGAGGCAAGCCCTTCACCTCCTCAAACACATCCGAGTATTCTCGGACCACTCTAACAGATCGTAGATTCTCCACAGACGTCAAGCGATTCTAGATAACTTAGCATAACGGAATTTATGGGATTACAAAAGATTTCGAGAGCGTTACCAAGGCGAGTCATGAGCCTAACTACTCTCCTTTCACAATCAAGAACGGCCCAATTTCTGGATAACCAATCCATTCCTAAAATTAGCCCATAGCCCATGAAGCCCAAAACATAAGCATCACATCTAAACTCAACGCTAAGTATAGAAATTTTCAAATCCAAACACATTATGGACAAATAAGCTGAGCCCCCAATTGGATTCGAAACAACTAAGGGATCCTCTACTAAACTGGTGTTTAAGTGCAGTGATTCAACTAATGATGTAGAGATAAACGAATGCGATGCACCCGAATCGAATAAGGTACGGATCGGATGATCAAACAGAAAAACTAAGCTTTCAACAGAAATGGTTCTACCTCGTTCTTGCAGCGGTGGGACCGCGAGAGCCTGTACTTGTCCCCTTGCCTGCCCTGGTGCCATAAGAGCCTGCACCTGTCCTCCCGAGGTAGATCCTGCCCTCTGCCCCTTCTTTGGGCAGTCCTTCACTAGATGACCCGCTTCACCACAGTGAAAACAGCCAGTCTTCTTTTTCTTTCTGCAATCCTTGCTGAGATGGCCTGGTGTCCCACAGTTAAAGCATCTTTTCTTTCCTTTGCCATTATTGTCTTTACCACCCTTCTTGTTTTGCTGTTGTGGTTTCTTCTAATCCCCTTTCTTCTCGGGTGCCTTATTAGCATTAGCGCCTTTCTCCTCGTGCATGAGTGCCATGTCTACTAGCTTCTCAAAGGTGGCCCCCATAGGGATGTGGGTCATAGCCAACCCTTGCAATGGTTCATTCAATCCATTAACGAACCTCAGAGTCTTCTTCTCCGGCGTGTTCACTAAGTCCAAGCCAAACCTTGCTAACTGATTAAATTTGTTGACATATTCTTTCACTGATGAGCTTCCTTTCTTTAATGTCAAGAACCTTTCCATATATAGATTCTCTTCTGCCCTTGAGAGAAACTTCGCCTCAAACCTACGTCTGAAATCCGCCCAAGAGTCAACAGGACGCTCCCCATTAGTGACCTCCTACCAAAACGAGGCCTCTCCCTTTATTAACCAAGCTGCTAATTTGAGTTTCCTCCCTTCTTCTACTTCAAAGATTTCTAGCAATTCTTCCACCTCCTCAAGCCAATCTCTAGCTTCCACAAACGTTTCTGACCCTTGGAAAGGTTTTCCACCCATAGCCTTAAATTCCTTGCACGTCTTTGCAAAAGTATCAACGCGAGGAGGAGGAGGAGGAGCGGGTGCAACTGGTGGTGGAGGAACATTGGCTGGACCTGCAGCGGCCCTAGCCTCTAATAACCTCCTATACCATCCTGGTATCGTTACACCATCCGGAAGGTTAAGATCTTCAGCCATGCTGAAACGAAAAAAAGGAAAGATTCAAAATGGAGAATTCGAAAGATAAAGATATATATGGCTATTGGGGATTATGTTTTTCATAAAAACTTTCCTCTTTAAATCACTCATTAAGACATGATTTTGAAAACACTTCTTCCAAAAATACTTTAGAAAAATAGTTTTTCTAAAAAAATTATCTGTTCTGGTAACCTTAAGCTCTGATACCACGTGTAACACCCCACGTCCAATAATGTCACTCACAAAGGGAATGCATTAACTTCCATGGAGGTTTTAAGTGAATACAGAACAAAAAAATTACAACAAGACAGATAATAAGTAGTACTTGGAAATCTAAAACTTTATTTTATTGCAGCGGAAATTAAACATGTTTGTGACATCATAAAACCATAAATCAGAGTCAAGTACAATATCCATCTTGATAAAACAAAATACATAATCCCATTACATAAATAGCCACTAAAGAAGATAACAAGCTGGACTTTACTTCAGCGGCCCAAGCTTTCCAAAAGAGAGATAAAACAATCCAATCAAACTCCACTAGAGCTGGGCCCACCCTGAGGACCTGGAGGGGCAAAAAGGATAGAAATAGAGGGGGTCAGACATAAAGTCTGGCGAGTATGATAATTCTAACAATACTATTATCAAAATAACTAGACTAAGGCATAAGCTGGAAAACAAGGAAATGTCTATGAACTATTGGGTATGGAAGAGCAGATAAAGATAACGTTAAAGGCACACCTAATTACTAACGAATAATTACTACACTGCACCACACCAGTCACCCTAAAGGTTGATCCACTTGCTTCACTTAGAAATTATATAAATAGCCTTGCGTACCCCTAGCTGACTACATAGGTGTCGCCTGCCCCTATCTCCACTAGGTGTACCCCACTACCCACTTTCGATCGACTCCCTACTCGTAGATACATGTGCTGGCCCCATAGTGGGGTGTATCACTCCCCTAAAGTGGCAACCCGATACAACTTGAGAATGCACGGCTTATACCTACACGATGCAACAACGTCTTACCTACCAGCCCGGATCCACACATGCATATGAAACCCGTTGGACTTGCGTTGCCACCGCTAACCCGTTTTGGCCTCTTATAGTCAAGCCCAGTATGCGTGTCCCGTCCTCGACTTGGGTCGAGCCCACAAAGATACGTCTGGGTTACTGGTTGAAATGGGTCCCCCACAAGCTATCCACCTAAGCTTGTCCCCACTAGTATATCCCACTTAACCCTCTTCTTAGTCATGTCCATTTACATGTGTGTTTGGTTAAGTCTTACTAATTGTATTTCCAATGCCACTAAAGGCAACCACTAGATTGCTCATGCTACCCAAGGCACCTACTTAACCCCCAGGTCTCACCTTACATGTTTATCTGGTTAAGTATTTTTTTAATTCATTCAGGCCATAACCTCATAAAGACCTCTCACATTAGACTGGCATTTATGGCAGCTGGATTTGCCGGGCGGGTCCGGGCAGTCTTACACCATAAAAGAGTCTAACCTCGTGTCTTTACAACTGTTATGCTTTAATTTGGGCCTAGGACTTCTCACATTGGGCTGACATTTGTGACTACTGGATTTGTCGGGCGGGTCCGGGCAGTTTTACGTCACAAACGAGTCCAACCTCGTGTCCTAAGCATTGATTAACACTTACAATCTTTTACCCCAGTTTTAAATATATCCCTATTCAAATTATTAATTAATTCCAATTTTAATGATGCCCATAATTGACTCAATTATGGCCATCCGCTTATGGCATGCAAAATCATATCAATTGCATCCAATTTTCTCAATATTAAATCCTTAATATTACCCCTACCCCACGTTATACGTTCGCTTATTCAACGCAAAATATATGTTAGACTCGAATAGTCTAACTCATAGCACAAAGATAAATTATCACAACATATAGACAAATAAAATAGATCTAATCATAATAGGGGTGAAACTTGCATAAAACTACACATGTTATGGATCTAAAGGTGTCAACTTGTTTGGTTAAATGTCACAATTTAAATGATATGATCATAACCCAAATTCATGTATAAACTTACATATGGGGTTTTATGCAACATAATGATGGTGTGAACTAGCATCCAACACATAGAACTCACACATGTCATAGCACAATTCTAGATCTAAATAGATGTCATGGCATATGTTCATAATCTTTACTAATCAATCTAAACTTGCATACATGATTTGTCATATAAATAAACATAGCCCAAATAATATCAACATTATGACTTGATTAACATGAACTAATTAGCATAGATAATAACATCATGATTTTATAACATGTATGATTTATCACAACTTAGCATAGAAAATTACAACCTATACAATATCATCATAGCATGATTTACAACATATAGGATATCATCATCACATAACATAGGATTTACAACATACATGATAGCATAAGGTTTACAACAACATATGTAACGACCCGTATTCTACGCATCATGGGATCGTAGAATATTTATTTCTTTCACATATGAAGTCGTATGGTCTTGTAACTTTGGGAGACGACTATTGGGGTCATTTCCCATGTTCATGATTTTTGTCGATTTTTAAATGACCATTTTGCCCCTAGTTGGTACTGTTTTGGCCATAACTTTTGACTGGAAAGGAGTTTTGATCTAAAACCACTTCTATTGGATTCGAATGATGGTTTCTCTTTCCGTAGAGTGGTTACATTAGTCAAACGGACTTACCGTTTGGGAGATATGGCTGAATTAAGGTTTAAAGGGTTATTTTCAGCTAATTGGGCTTAACCGGGTAGTTAGTAATTAGGCCCATTGGGGGATTTCGGGATTAGTGGTAATTAAGGGCTGCTAGGGTTAGGATTTCGGTTTTAACTTCAATTTTCCAGCCGCCACTTATTTTCTTCAACCCTAGTCATGGCCTCCAACATCTAGAATCATTCCAAATCACCTCTAATCACTTTCTAATCAAAGATTAAGCAAAACTACATCAAACCAAAGGGGATTAGCACCAAATCAGAGAGAGAGTTGCTGGAATACATAGAGATTGGATCTATATCAGAGGAGTTTCAGTTCTGAAAGTTTAATTGTGCCAAAGGTGAGTGATTTGCTTTGTTCTACACTAATTACGGCTAATTAGGGTCATTAGCGAAGATTAGCGAAACTATAACTCAGAAAAATCTAGAAAAATTCCTAAAATTCTAAAACATCATTTTATGCCTCTGATATGAATTTGGGTTAATTTCAACTAATTTTGCAAATCCCGGAATTTGGGGGATTAAGGGGTGATTAGTGGAAATTAGCGAATTTATGCATGTTAAAAATCTGGAAAAATATTTATAAATTCTAAAATATTATTTTAGACCTCTGTTAGAAAAATTGGCTAATTCGGTCAAATTTTGTTAATCCTATCATTAAGTTTGCTTGAACATGCTTAAGGGAAAAATATGGTTTTTGGGTATGTTTGATCTATTTCACTTGCTATGATTTATGTTTTGGTGTTTGTGATCGATACTATATGTTGCTATGACTGTATGGTATGCTTTATGATTGTTTAGAAGTGTTAGTTTGGTCAAAAACGCCGTCGAATGGCGTAAACAGTCGCTGGAAAAAGTTGCAGAAAGTTGTGCAGGGTTTCGGATCGGATCGGGTATGGGCTCGGATCGGATAGGGAGCTGGGCAAGGAATCCGACCCGAACTGGAATCTGGCACAAAGAAGGTTGGCAAGAAGTAAGGCCACTGCTTTGAGTTGGAGTTGGACAGAGGATCGGATCGGAGTGGGCTAGGGAGCGAGATCGGATCGGAGGAGGCAAGCGAGGGGGATCGGATCGGAGCTATGGAGCAGGATCGGATCGGAGTGGGATAGGGAGCGAGATCGGATCGGAGGAGGCAAGCGAGGGGGATCGGATCGGAGCTATGGAGCAGGACCGGATCGGAGTAGGCCAGGGAACGAGATCGGATCGGAGCAGGCAAGCTAGAGAAGGAGGGACGAACCGAACCGACTGGAGCGTGACATCCGAACCGAACCGACGTCTAAAGGGGAAGGATCACCGAACCGAACCGCACGCAGGAATACACCATGGAGCATTGCACCGAACCGAACCGTGTTATACGTATATATCCGAACCGAATCGAATTCAGGACCACTTCTATGCGACGACTCTTTTGAAGACCAACTCCAATTCGATCAAAACTCGAGATGCAAAGGTAGTCTAAATGGAAGTTAGAGCTCAGGATCCCGGACCCAGTTGGGAACCAATGAGTTCACTTCATGATTGGGCTTTGCTGCGGGACGTGTGCTAAGGAGTTGTCGATGTCTGTATCTTTGGATCACTATGTATGGGAAGTACGTGAACGGATTCAGGGTCACAGTATGTAGTGACCTAGGTACGACTAAAAGTAGCTATAGACCAATGAAGTGGGATCATTGAAGAGGTTTGGTCATGATTCCATGTGGTAAGCTTGGTAGTAGCAGTAGTTGTACAAGTCGAACTCCGTCACTACCTCAATGGGTCTAGTGATTGACAGTGGTGGACATCGTATGCTTTACGCACTGAGTGAGAGATGTGAGGATGGTTGCTATGATTGATTTGTTTGCTATCATTATGACATGCACACCCCCACCCCCGTATCTTTACATCACTTGTTTTGAGGCACCTTAGAGTATTGTACAGTATGTAGTGCTAACTCTTTGGTTGCAGGTCCAGGTTCAGGTATGGTTTAGTATACCTGTTATTGTTCTGTTTAGTTGCTTATCGCTCATACCAGACTTTTGTCTGACCCAGAGTTTTATGTCTCTTCTTATTACTCTGGGTGCTCACACGAGCAGACTAGAGACAGGTTAGGTGGTATGCACGAGTAGCTGATCCGGAGACGAGCAGGAGGCTTCTACGTATGATATATAGATATTCTCCCTGTGTCGCAGCTGGTCACTACTTTGGGCATTAGTAGTGTACCTTTCCTTTTTGCTTTAGAGACAGTATTTTTAAGTTGTAATAAGCTGTATTTTGGATTTCCGCTGCTATAATGGTTCTTATTTAGTTTTCAGCTTATGCACTGTCTCGCATGTTTGTGTCAAGTATATTATTATTATATTTTATTCCATGCGCTGTGAGATATGTTACAGGTTCTGTGCTAATTCAGTTCTTCAAATCCCTTTCCTTTTCCTTTCTTTTGGCGACCGTTCCGTGCTGGTTGGACATCGGTACAGCGCATTTCAGTGAAATGTCGACTGGTGCGGGGCAGGCCGTCACACTTGGTATCAGAGCTCTAGGTTGCGTAGTTCACCTAGGGAAAGACACTAGGGAGAGATAGTACACGTATATGAGAGCGCGTATTTGTGATTATTTTGGTTTTCAGAAAGCTATATATATATACTACTAGTATAGATAAAGATAAGGTTGCACTGCACTGACACCACAAAGAAGAGGGTTAATCGTTTTCTCTGTACAGATTGAACGATGAGCCGATATACGAGGGGTACTGGTAGAGGAGCTAATAATGGGGATGCTGCTGAGATGAGGATGGTGTTTACTAACCTCATGAGAGAGATGCTTAGGGAAGTGCAAGGAGCAGTCCCTAATGCTGTTAATGGTGGTGGTGCAGCGGTGCAGGCGCCTAGGGCCGATTTCGCCAAGCTTAACAAGGATTATACTAGTCTTGGTAGGAAGCCGTTCCACGGAACGGAGTCGGCTACAGAAGTTCAAGATTGGCTTGATAGTTATGAGCGCATCTTTGAAGATTTGGGAATCGAGGATGAGATGAAGAGAATGCTAGCATCCCGTCAATTGCAAGGACGAGCTATGAATTGGTGGAACGCTATTAAGGCAGCTACTCCAGGGAATCAAGTTACTTAGAATCAGTTTATGACTCGTTTCAGCGAAAAATTCATTCCAGCTTCCCATAGATCAGAATTGTTCAGGAGGTTCTTAGAGCTTAAGCAGAATGGCAGGGCAGTCTCGGAGTATATTGCTGAATTCAACACTTTATCGAAATATGGATTGTCCCTTATCGATACAGTCGAGAAGAAGAACAAGAAGTTTATAATTGGCTTGGATGGGTACTTGGGGGGAAAGACTTGTAAACCATATCGACGAGACGTTTGAGTCTATTGTAAGAAAAGCATTAAGGTCTGAGAGCCTTTTCCCTAAGTCGAAGACTGAGGTTGCTATTGCATCTACAGAGGAGCCAAAGCCGCAAGCAAGTGGTGAAGGCAAGAAGAATTCTCAGAGCAAGAGGAAACAAGACCAGGTTAAGGATGGTCAGAAAAAGAAAAATAAGAAAGATGGCGAGTGCTTTAGTTGTGGCAAAAAGGGCAATTATGCTAGTAATTGTCGGGCCAAGCCAGCGGACAGGAAGTGCTTCAACTGTGGCCAGATGGGACATCACAAGGACAAGTGTCTGCAACCCCCCAAAGAAAAACAAATGGTGAAAGCATATACCCTTAACGCTATTCCTTCTTCGTCTAATGCCCCAACTGCGGCGGAGAAAGGAAAGAATGTCGTCATTCAAGGTATGCTTTCTGTCTACGATGTTCCTGTTAGAGTTTTGTTTGATACCGGAGCTTCCCGTTCCTTCATATCTAGTGACCTGGTAGATAGGTTGGGACTGGAACCCGAGATAGTCGATAGACCATTGATAGTGACGAACCCGATTGGTGGTTCGACTAGCCTTAGTATGATTTGCAGGAATTTGGTCTTATCGAGTCATGGATGCATGTTTGTTTGTGATTGCTTTGTTTTGGGCTTTACTGGGTTTGGCATTATTTTGGGAGTAGATTGGCTCCGAAGGTACGGGGTGGTGGTAGACTGTGAGGGCTTTTTGGTGACAGCTAGAGCGGATGATGGGCGGAGGATAGTGTTTGGTGGTCTACCCAGTGAGGGGGATTGGCTAGTTTTCTAAACTCCCTCGACATTCCGCATAGTGAGTTGTCAGGTTTGCCCGTGGTTGGCCAGTATCCGGATGTTTTCGAAGAAGTGACCGGACTTCCACCACACCGAGAGATTGAGTTCCGTATTGATTTAGTTAAAGATGCCAGACCTATAGTGATGCCACTTCGTCGTATGGCACCAAGGGAGCAGCGAGAGCTCGGGGTGCAAGTCAGCAATTTTTTTTGAGAAGGGATTTATCAGAAGGAGTGTTTCTAAGTGGGGAGCGCCCGTTGTGTTTGCTACCAAGGCCAATGGTTCCCTTCGATTGTGTGTGGACTACCGCGAATTGAATAAAGTGACGAGGAAGAATAAGTATCCTCTACCGCGGATAGATGATTTGTTTGATCAACTGGAAGGAGCGAGAGTGTTCTCCCAGTCGGACCTTGCGACAAGATTTCACCAACTCAGGGTGGCAGCTGATAGTATAGATAAAACGGCCTTTCGAACGCCGTCTAGATTTTATGAGTGGTTGGTCATGCCATTCAGGCTGACCAATGCACTAGCATATTTTGTGGATCCTATGAATAGAGTATTCAGAGATTAGTTGAATAAGTTTGTTCTTGTATTCGTGGACGATATCTTGGTTTACTCGAGGACAGAGGAAGAACACAAGGAACATTTGGAGATAGTGATGGAGGTGTTAAGAAAACACCAACTGAAGGCGAAGTTTTCTAAGTGTCACTTCTAGAGAAGAGAAGCGAGATTCTTGGGCCATGTCGTTTAAGAGAATGGTATTGCCGTTGATCCTTCAAAAGTGGCTACGGCGAAAGATTGGTTTACGCCCAAGAATGTAACAGACGTAAGAAGTTTCTTGGGATTAGCTGGACATTATCGTAAGTTCATCCAAGATTTTTCCAAGATAGCAGCACCGTTGACTCAGTTGACAAAGAAGAATCAAGTTTTTGTTTGGTTGTTTTGCTAATATCATATCACGTAGATTTTCTGAATTCGGAAGAGATATTCCTTGGGTGCTTGTCTGATATTGGTTTAGGCCTTTGGGGCTTGTGCTTTGGGAATGTCGAGTCCGACAAGGATGGTTTACGTGAGAGATAAATAGTTGTGGCGATTTTTCATCGAGTGCATTGAGTTGGAGACATGTCAGTCTAAGAGTTATGTTTCTAGGTTGGAAGCAACTAGAGTATATCACGGAATACGATTTTAGACCTAAGAGCGAATTGGATTCAGAAATGCTAGTAAGCTTGACGATTAGATCGATTTTGGTTGAGTGGATTGGTTCCAGTCAGAGGAACGATCCTAACCTATTGGAAATCATCTCTAGGAGGGAGGTGGGTATTGACGGTCAAACAGATAGGGTGAATCGAGTATTAGAAGACCACTCAAGATAGGTAGAAGAGTTATACTGATAAGAGACGAAGAGATTTAAGTTCTCCGTGGGTGACATGGTACTCATCAAGATTTCTCCGTTGAAGAGTGTGATTCGTTTTGGTAAAAGAGGAAAGTTGGCACTAAGATTTGTTGGTCCATTCCCGGTTATTGAGCAAGTTGGAAATTTGGCATATAAGGTAGAGTTACCAGACAAGATGGCAGGAGTTCACAATGTATTTCATGTCTCCTCGTTAAGGAAGTTTGTGCACGACCCCGATATGACTATTCCACTTGGTCAATTGGACGATGCCGAAGTAGGACCTGAGGAGGTAAGGAACCGCAAGCCGATGCGTATTGTCGAGTACGATACGAAGCTACTTCGAAGGAAAGCGGTGAAACTAGTAAAGCTTCAGTGGGGAGAGAATGAAAAAGGCTGTACTTGGGAAACAAAGGAGGATATAAGGAAGAAGTATACAGAACTCTTTGCCTAGTAAGGTTTTGGTAGTGATAGTTTTTTCCCTTGTTAGTAAACCGCATGCTAGGATAGACTTGTTTTGCATGTTGATTGTTGTTTATGGTTGATAGGCATGCGGGAACCATTGTGTGTGTTTTGATTAGGGAATTTCGGGGGCGAAATTTCTTAAGGGGTGGAGAGTGTAACGACCCGTATTCTACGCATCATGGGATCGTAGAATATTTATTTCTTTCACATATGAAGTTGTATGGTCTTGTAACTTTGGGAGACGACTATTGGGGTCATTTCCCATGTTCATGATTTTTGTCGATTTTTAAATGACCATTTTGCCCCTAGTTGGTACTGTTTTGGCCATAACTTATGACTGGAAAGGAGTTTTGACCTGAAACCACTTCCATTGGATTCGAATGATGGTTTCTCTTTCCGTAGAGTGGTTACATTAGTCAAACGAACTTACCGTTTGGGAGATATGGCTGAATTAAGGTTTAAAGGGTTATTTTCAGCTAATTGGGCTTAACCGGGTAGTTAGTAATTAGGCCCATTGGGGGATTTCAGGATTAGTGGTAATTAAGGGCTGCTAGGGTTAGGATTTCGGTTTTAACTTCATTTTTCCAGCCGCCACTTATTTTCTTCAACCCTAGTCATGGCCTCCAACATCTAGAATCATTCCAAATCACCTCTAATCACTTTCTAATCAAAGATTAAGCAAAACTACATCAAACCAAAGGGGATTAGCACCAAATCAGAGAGAGAGAGAGAGAGTTGCTGGAATACATAGAGATTGGATCTATATCAGAGGAGTTTCAGTTCTGAAAGTTTAATTGTGCCAAAGGTGAGTGATTTGCTTTGTTCTACACTAATTACGGCTAATTAGGGTAATTAGCGAAGATTAGCGAAACTATAACTCAGAAAAATCTAGAAAAATTCCTAAAATTCTAAAACATCATTTTATGCCTCTGATATGAATTTGGGTTAATTTCGACTAATTTTGCAAATCCCGGAATTTGGAGGATTAAGGGGTGATTAGTGGAAATTAGCGAATTTATGCATGTTAAAAATCTGGAAAAATATTTATAAATTCTAAAATATTATTTTAGACCTCTGTTAGAAAAATTGGCTAATTCGGTTAAATTTTGTTAATCCTATCATTAAGTTTGCTTGAACATGCTTAAGGGAAAAATATGGTTTTTGGGTATGTTTGATCTATTTCACTTGCTATGATTTATGTTTTGGTGTTTGTGATCGATACTATATGTTGCTATGACTGTATGGTATGCTTTATGATTGTTTAGAAGTGTTAGTTTGGTCAAAAACGCCGTCGAATGGCGTAAACAGTCGCTGGAAAAAGTTGCAGAAAGTTGTGCAGGGTTTCGGATCGGGTATGGGCTCGGATCGGATAGGGAGCTGGGCAAGGAATCCGACCCGAACTGGAATCTGGCACAAAGAAGGTTGGCAAGAAGTAAGGCCACTACTTTGAGTTGGAGTTGGACAGAGGATCGGATCGGAGTGGGCTAGGGAGCGAGATCGGATCGGAGGAGGCAAGCGAGGGGGATCGGATCGGAGCTATGGAGCAGGATCGGATCGGAGTGGGATAGGGAGCGAGATCGGATCGGAGGAGGCAAGCGAGGGGGATCGGATCGGAGCTATGGAGCAGGACCGGATCGGAGTAGGCCAGGGAACGAGATCGGATCGGAGCAGGTAAGCTAGAGAAGGAGGGACGAACCGAACCGACTGGAGCGTGACATCCGAACCGAACCGACGTCTAAAGGGGAAGGATCACCGAACCGAACCGCACGCAGGAATACACCATGGAGCATTGCACCGAACCGAACCGTGTTATACGTATATATCCGAACCGAATCGAATTCAGGACCACTTCTATGCGACGACTCTTTTGAAGACCAACTCCAATTTGATCAAAACTCGAGATGCAAAGGTAGTCCAAATGGAAGTTAGAGCTCAGGATCCCGGACCCAGTTGGGAACCAATGAGTTCACTTCATGATTGGGCTTTGCTGCGGGACGTGTGCTAAGGAGTTGTCGATGTCTGTATCTTTGGATCACTATGTATGGGAAGTACGTGAACGGATTCAGGGTCACAGTATGTAGTGACCTAGGTACGACTAAAAGTAGCTATAGACCAATATTGGGATCATTGAAGAGGTTTGGTCATGATTCCATGTGGTAAGCTTGGTAGTAGCAGTAGTTGTACAAGTCGAACTCCGTCACTACCTCAATGGGTCTAGTGATTGACAGTGGTGGACATCGTATGCTTTACGCACTGAGTGAGAGATGTGAGGATGGTTGCTATGATTGATTTGTTTGCTATCATTATGACATGCACACCCCCACCCCCGTATCTTTACACCACTTGTTTTGAGGCACCTTAGAGTATTGTACAGTATGTAGTGCTAACTCTTTGGTTGCAGGTCCAGGTTCAGGTATGGTTTAGTATACCTGCTATTGTTCTGTTTAGTTGCTTATCGCTCATACCAGACTTTTGTCTGACCCAGAGTTTTATGTCCCTTCTTATTACTCTGGGTGCTCACACGAGCAGACTAGAGACATGTTAGGTGGTATGCACGAGTAGCTGATCCGGAGACGAGCAGGAGGCTTCTACGTATGATATATAGATATTCTCCCTGTGTCGCAGCTGGTCACTACTTTGGGCATTAGTAGTGTACCTTTCCTTTTTGCTTTAGAGACAGTATTTTTAAGTTGTAATAAGCTGTATTTTGGATTTCCGCTGCTATAATGGTTCTTATTTAGTTTTCAGCTTATGCACTATCTCGCATGTTTGTGTCAAGTATATTATTATTATATTTTATTCCATGCGCTGTGAGATATGTTACAGGTTCTGTGCTAATTCAGTTCTTCAAATCCCTTTCCTTTTCCTTTCTTTTGGCGACCGTTCCGTGCTGGTTGGACATCGGTACAGCGCATTTCAGTGAAATGTCGACTGGTGCGGGGCAGACCGTCACAACATATATGACAATTCACATCATTTTCTTATGATCCATATCACATCTCAATATAATTAGTTTAATAATAATCTTGTTAAGATCATCATACTCAGAATTAGAGAAGAAAGAGAGTCTTGATTTGCTTTAGAGTTGAGTAGAATTAGAGTTTTGATTAGCTTTCTTCCTTCTTAGTTGGCGGCGGCTATACTGAGTTCCATGGCGGCGGTATGACGGTGGCTATTCTATTTTTCATGTGAGTTTAGAGTGAGAGACTACCTAGGTATTTATAGAGTTTAGGATTTATTTAGACCGTCAGATCAACTCAGAACTAAACTGAACCGTTAAATTTGCCAACTCAGCCCTAAAGACACATCAGCAGCTCAAGATTGGGCTCAGCCAAACCCTAGCCGACTGGACCAGGTCGACACCCAAGTCGACTGCCCAGTCGACTCCCCAGTCGACCTTGGGGGGTGTCGACTGCCAGTCGACTCCCAAGTTGACCTGGGGTGCTGGGCGGGAAATTTCCCGCCTAGCCTGTTTGAATTCGAATTTTGAATTTTAAATTTTCTGAAATCTATTTTGAATTTTCTGAAACTTCCGATGGCTATAACTTCTTCATACGAAGTCCAATTCATGCAAACTCGGACTCTATTTCAACCAGAATTCCGAGACGAACACAATGGCGCAACCCGTTTCCCACAATTCTCACGTCTGAGATTAGTTATTCTTTAATTTGTGAATATTAATATTAACAGAATTACGGGGTGTTACACGATCTCTCCCCAACTTTTATCCGCTGGATCAGGACCATCAGATGTAGTATTGATTACCGGTCTCCTATTATTCTGCATTGGAGCTTTATCACTTGGGACTGGTTGATTGGCGGGTACCTTTGTCCCTAAGGGGTTGGAGGAGGATTTGTCGGTTCTGGTTTTCTAACGTACTGTTGCAACTTATTCTTCCTAATCAACTGTTCAATCAAGCTCTTTAAATTTCGTCATTTGTTGGTACTGTGACCAGGCTGATTGTGAAAGCGACAGAATTTTCCAGAATGCGCTGCGTTTTCCCCTATATTCAACGGTGGTGATTTCGGATAATATCCTGCATCTTTGGTGACGAAGAAGATGTTTTCCGAGGTATCACTTAATGGGGTCAACTCTTTAGATCTGAGAAAGCGAGGTCTCTTTCCATTCTTATTTTCTTTCCCTGCATTTTTCCTTTTCTGCCCCAGCATCCTTCCTAATGCCCTGAGCATCATCACCTTTTTTGTCCTCCGCAACGTTGCTTCCAGCCACATTCTGGGTAGTGAGGGGGTCGTCTTCCAACCTCATAAACTCATCGGCCTTTTTGTAGAACTTCTCGAGTGTGTTGAGCTCTTTCATCTTTGCCCAGTTTCCGAACTTGGTGTTCTTATCCACAGCTTAAACCAATGCCTCATCCTAGGCTCCGGATTACCAACCTCTGTCACAGTGGTATTGAAGCAATTGAGAAAAGCTTTCACCGACTCTCCTGGGTTTTGATCCAGCCCTGAAAATGACATAATATCCTTGGCCTTCGAGGTGTACAATCTGAATTGTTCTCTAAACTTCTTCGCCAAATCAGAGAATTAAACTACAGATTTCGATGGTAGCTTAGTGAACCATAACGAAGCTACTCCTTCTGGATAAATGGGGAAGTAAAGACACTTGATCTCATTTGTCGCCCTCTCGCCCCATTCATATGCCAGTCATATTTGAAAGAAACAGATTGGGATCGCTGACTCCATTATATGCTGGCATGGTTGGAGGGACAAACTTCTTCAGAAATTCAGCATTTCAAATCCTTTCTGTAAAAAGAGTCTTGCTCAGGGCAAAATTCCACTCATTTTCGTCTTCCTTTATTGCCAAAATCTCTTTCATAATTTGCTCGATCATTCTTGAAATGTACTCCTCGTCATCGCATTGTTCCACGGGGTGGACGCTGGTTCTTTTCCCGACTGCTTGTCTAGGAAAGCGATCACAGTCAGCTAATTGGGGCTATGTACCTTCAGCTTGGGAAGGTGCCCCTTCGGTAGGTCTTGCAATTCTTTGAGGAGCACTTGCTCTTGATCAGGATTGCTTGAGCACATAAGCATTCGCCTTGAAGTTTTCAACATCGATGTCATTCCTGCTACTCGACACCGACATTTTGTCTGAGTCGTCAACTTTGTCGACATGGAAATCGCGATTCTCTTCTTCCCCAAGTTCCTTAGATGAGTAGCTCCGGGATTCCTCTTGTGACATTCCGAAGCGGAGAAATGTGTATTCTCTTCCAAGTCAATTTCAACTCTACAATTTGGAGGATTAGTTTGGGCGGCTATGAGAGCATCTAGCTTATCCATCAAGGCTTTATTCAAGGCCTCCATTTGCTGAATTAAACCGGCTACTACAACATCAAGCTCTCCCGAGTTACACCACCTCCGGGAGTTTGAGCAATGGTCGGATTGTTAGTTAGAGGAGAGGTTGTGGTATCTTCAACAGCATTTCCAGAAAGTCTCGCGGATTTACTGTTTTTTTTCCGAAGGTGCCATAATGTCAGATAACCTTCTACTCTTTGAAGACATCCTTTCAACGAACCTGCATTTTAGACCTTGCAATTCTATAGTGAAATAACAGACTGCAAAATTTCCAAATCAAGGCTCTTAACCTTACGGTCGTGAGTTCAAGCCCCACGGTAGGCGTCAAAAATGTTAACACCAAAAATGAGCTAACACCCGATGCAGTATGAAAACACCTCTTAATTGCAAAAAAATAAGATTAAAATTAGTAGTCAACAGAAAAGTAAACCAGACATTAGAGTTTATAGTAGTTCAGTCGCTGATTAGGCCTACATCCACTTTGAATATGCATTTCATTGATTTCTCCATATCGAATTACAATATTGATCTTCAATTACAACGATTCTCAATGATTTACAATCGATTTTCTAACTCCATAGTAGAAACACATTCGAATTCCACGAATAGCGATGATTATTGGACTAGATCTCGATAATCGAGCTCGGTGGAGAAGTTTGGCAGTTTTCTTAAGAAGAGTGATGCTTGAGAAGCTCGAGATCAATAATGGAAGAGCTTCGACGGGAGAAAATCTAACCCCTTTTATGTGGGAAGTGGTCTGATATTTATAGGAGGAGGTAGGAGTGTTCAGAAGCTTGTAGTGATGCGTACTCAGTCCACTCGTAGCGACCAATGATCCATGAAAATAGGTGACCCACGAACTAGCTATGTCATGCACTCCACCATTCCAAAGCAGCAAGTTAACGCATCACTTCTTGTATAGATCGCATGCGATCCATATCCAATGTACACGGTGCATGCTCGAACGCTCCACGACACATGACCAACGCTCCACGTAGACCAGTGCTCCATGAAGACCAACGGTCCATGAAGGCCAGCGTTTCATGATCTGATATGACGTCGTTGGCATGGATCGTGCGCTTCACTGCATTAGGCTGATCCATTGCGTGCATCACTTGCGTTCCAAGAAGGCTTCTTTATGCACACTCCACTTTGTTGATACCAAGATCCATCATTTATACCATGGCCCATTAGATACATTGAGATGCACCAGATGTACCATAATTCAAAACTTCATCCCGGTCCATTATCAGTGCCACGATCCATGCCACGATGCCACGATCCATGCATGATGATCGGCGATCCTTGTTGCCCTGATTCAACAGATCCATGCTCTCCATTATCTTTGCCAAACCAACTCACGCTTCTTGTCCCTTAATCCGATCCATGTTACAAGATTGAGCCGGTCCATTGCTCTGTATCGCCGATCCATGACTGCTCATCACGCTCCATGCCTTGAATCAGCGGATTGATGTGCCAACGTTCCATGAATCGTGTGTGATCCATGGGGTTAGAGCTTTAGGTTTACACGTGTATACTTCTGCACTTATAAAAAAACTCCCGTGATATGTATTATATATATATATGTGTGTGTGTGTGTGTGTGTGTGTGTGTGTGTGTGTGTATAATTAATATATATAATTAATTTGATCTGCTTGTGCATTGCTCCATTATATTCTTTTATATGAGCTGCACCACTTGCGCTTACAGTGTTCGACATAATGTCTGAGTGGGCTGAAGTTTCAAATCGAATGTTTATACCCATCTAATAATGCAGTTTCCATGGCAGACTTCAATGTGTTTACACTTTGTATAAGCGAGGCATCAATATGCTATACGACTTCTTTAGATCGTGCATTTTACTATATTTGGGCCAAGGCTTTTTAAACCAAGTTAACAGATTTGAAGAAAAATAACTTAGCAATTTTCAGGTATTTGAAGACATCAAAGTGGTATTTTTTTTTTTAGGGTGAGAAAGAAGCAATATAGGATTGTGAATCAATAGTATTATTTCTTATGTAATGATACGCAGCTAACATACCCTATATTCAGAATTAGCCTATAAGCCCATATTTATTATATGTAGCTATATAAACAATGTGATTCATGTACAGAAATTATATATCAATAATACAATCACTTTCCTCAGTTTGTTTTCAATATACAATTGTTGAATATTATCGGTTACAGAAACAGATCAAATCATCATAATCTGAAAATCTAATATATCCAAAGCAAATTATGTCACAATTAGCCTCGTCTGATGAATGATGCGCTTACCATGACTGTTTTTATGTAGTGTATCATTCCGTGGATGTCACATAATGTACGTATTACGGATAGGGATATCTAAACACATGGACATTGTACTTATGATGGGGCACACCTTTATATTGTTAGTAGAGTGACATATTATTGGTATTATTTGCTATTTTTTTATGTAAGGACATGCCAGATATAATGTTATTGCCTATACAAAACCGTTTTTTGACGCGAGGTTTCACATTTTGCTTATTATTACCTTGATTGCTCTTAAATGAGTAGAACGTATAGCATGTGTAAGTAGCACATGCAAGGTGCAGATGAACTAGCAAGGGGATCGACAAATTATCAATCTACTACTATTGGTTTTCAAAGTGGATCGCTCACCACTGACGGTTTTTATAGTGGAACGACCACTTCAACTATATAAAATTATAGCGTTGGAGCTAGACAAAAAGGTCTAGACTACAAATTTACACTCCACACAAGGAGTAATGATCACACAAAGAACCCACGTAAGGATTCAAATACAAAAACAGATTACATGGAGATTAAATTACATAAATTACGGGAAAACCTAAAAAATTAGGTACAACATACAAATTTCATTGAGTCACGCAAAGAACTGTAACAAAACAACAAGTAGACATACATATACACCGAGCTAGCACTGGACATATCAAAGCAGAGCTATATGACATAACAGAATTCCTGGAGATGTCTTCACAGAAGATGATGAAAAGTCATTATCTTGACAGGCTAGGTGAATAAGAAAATAGATGTCCAACGAAATGAATAGTGTATTTAGTTTCAGATATGGGTGCTCTTTACATAAAATCATTGTCTTGACAACATAAGTGAACGAGAAAAGAGAAGCAGGCTTCATCAGAAACGGCCAAATCAAAGACAAAATGACATGAAAAATACAGAAGAGCAGGCAAGTCTTGTCTTACATAGTCGTTGAGGCATCGCTTATACAAAGTATTCACCGTATCTCCAAGCCTTAAATTACAAATCAATGGAAACCGCCAACATAGTGTGACACAGTGGAAAGACGTGCTCCTCTTTGATAAGAGGTTAGGAGTTCGAGACCTAATTTAACCATCATGTCGGCATATTAACCAATTTTTTTTTTTTTTAAAAAAAAAAATGGAAACCAAAAGCCGGCAACACAAATCTTGATGAATTAATAAAGTTTAAGTTGGTTATCAACTGACTGATTAAAATCAAAATTCATTCGTCTGGCTTTTCCATTGTGAAATAGATGGTGAATCTTCGGGTTTTCGATCGGACGAGGAATACAAAATGAAAGAAAGGAGAGATGTTTTACTTTAGAGATGAGGGCCATGCGGCAACATTCAACGGTGGAGAGATTACTTAAAGATACGACTTCGGAAATCTACATAAGATAGCCTCTGCTATGAAAGGGAAGATCCTGTAACAGCAGAGGAGGTCCCACTTTTGATTTCCTAGAAGAAATGTTTAAAAAAAAAAATGTTTTCTATGCTAAAACCTTGTAAAGTATACCGCATAGCAATCCTTGACAAGCTATGTTGTTTCAATTATGGTTGTCAATGAAAATACCTGAAAAATCTGAAATTATAATTTAACTAATGTATATTTTAACATAATAAAATATATAAAGTTATTAATTTATAAAGTTGAAATTCTACTAAACACGTGCTAATTGCTCAAAATTATATATTATTATCATATGTATTTATTTTTAGCACTTTAATTATCAATTGAATTGAAAAAACCTTTATATTAGACTAAAAAAATTCGTTTATGTTTCTTGATTTATCGATCATTGGCAGAGCGGATAATTATCCAATATCCATCTGTATCCACGGTTACAGATATCTGATATCTGAAAATGATTTCGGATGCGAATATAACACTATCCGTATCCTAAAGCATCCATTGACAGCTCTAGTTCCAATTTAGCGTTATGAAATAGTAAACCCGCTTTAATCCTCAATATTGCGATTACATTCGATAAATCATAGTTTTTTTTAATACCCACTTTACCAACATTAACATATAAAGTTCAATTTGATTGGTTCTCTTCTTAACGAAATCAACAAAATTAGAGTAAAAACCTAATTTTAAGACATAGATGTTCGGTATAAATAGGGGTGACAATTAGACCCGACCCTATAGATTCGAACCGACTCGACGGGTCTCAATTTTAGACGGGTTGGGTTCTGTCGGATAACAACTATACATCGCAAAAAACCGAATCCGACTCAACTCGAGGTTCGACTTGGTTCAGATCAATTGGATAGTAACACTAAAAATACATACATTTCAAGGATTTTTGGTCGGACCAATTAGGGTCGGCTTTGATTGGATATTAATTGTATTTTTCATCATCTAAACCCAACCCAAGATTCACCGGGTTCTGATTCGAGTTCAAATCTTGTCGCATCGAATCGAGTTTTTGGTTCTTGATTCTAATAACCAGCCCTGGGTATAAATTAAAAACCAATTGTTGTTATCAAATCTAGTTTGCATCATCATGATATTCTTTAATTTTTCATAATGTTAAACAATAATTCTTTTTCCTAAATAAATAATTTGCAGTAAAAATAAATTAATTTTAAATGGTTAATTCTATATATAATAAAGCTTTGCACATCTTTACCATTTTCCGTTGTATCCCTTTTATCTTTTTTATAACTTTCCGCATATCCACGTCTATTGTATCGATGGCAATTAGACCTGAGGATCCATGCCAAAACCCAACCTAATGGATCCCGAAGGGTCGGGTTTTCTCAAATCCAAACTTAACATTTCCAAAATCAAGACCCAGCCCAACTCGGTCTTGGATAGAAGTCAGCTTGGATCTAAATGGTACTTTTCATCATCCGAACCAAACATGAAGCCAGTCAGGTTTGGGTTTCCCATGATTTTTCATAATAATTTTCAACCCTAAGCTATAGGAATGCCAAGCACTTAAACTGCATAGACATATAAAATTGTATTATGGATGACTAATAAGATAACCTAGCATTTTCCTAAAATTTAAACTATGCATATCTATTTTGCAACTATTCCCGTTCAGTATGCTTTACTTTGTTTGAATTACATCAAACGGATAAAAGAATCAAAATTGACATTTTATGAGCCAATTAAAGTGCAACTACATGAATATGTAAGCCCGCAGCGAAATAGCTACCACCACACTAACACAATATATCACTCCACTTTGTCGATCCACAATTACGAAAGCATCCAACACTGTAATTACTTCATAGTTAAATCAGTACCGTGAAACGAAAATCTCACTAACAGTGCCATTAACTATAGCTCGGGAAGTTGCTGCAAAATTTAATCATATCGTCAAGTATAAAAGTCAGTGAGAAGCAAAGCTAAAATATGATACAAAATGAGACTATAACATGTCATCTACCGATGATTATGAAGTTGAAGACATAGCATGTGATTTAGGAAGTTGCCACAAGTTATGAATCAGGATGCAAGTTATGTTATTAAAGCTATCGCATGATGCAAATGGTTATTACACTGTTTTATTTGGAGATAGTTGCTAGATTTCAACTTTAAGAGCCACTACATTCTTTTGATATCGTAGCAAATCATCAACAGGATGTCTTTCCATTGTGCATGTCCTGTTGGATACTAGACTGCCACCATATCTGCACAATAACATAAAGGGTTATTATTAACACATAGGTACAGGACTAATGGCAATCAAACTAACATTATGCTATATTTGATGGCACCACACCTGTCGACAGTCCATACATAGATGAAACATTCAGCATTCTAAGTGTATATGCTACTATTCTAGGTGCTTCAGCTTTCAACCTTGTGCACTTCTCTTTTAAGGATATACAAGTCTAGTCTTACATAATCGTTGAGGCATAAACATTCGTTGAGGTAAAACAAAGTTACCGATTTTACAACTACTCAACTCAACGATAGGCAGCGGATATGGTAAGCAAAACTAAGTGATTATTGATGATGGCATTTATGTGTGTTTTAATTTTGAAGTACCTTCACTGAACCTTTGGTTGAAGGGGAAAAGAAAGCAACCATGTGTTGATAAGGAAAAAAAGGTGTTTCGAGGTCTAGAAGACCTTGTAAGTTGATGCCAATATATTGCATGTGGATTAGCTCATCCCTATCGTTCAAAATAAAATTTAGTTATTAAGGTTCCAAACAGCAGCAAACGGGTAGAAGACAAATCGCCAAGGATCGATACCAACAAACCAACACCACCACTCCACACCCAAAAAGAAAAAGAAAAAATTTATAGTTTAACTCCTATGTCACCTTGTTTAATTCTTGAATTTTAAGTAAATTTTGTAACTTGATGGTACGGTAAATATGCCTATGATAGGTAAATGTTGTATTAATTTAAATTGCTTAATATTATGCAAGGAAAATATATCCTATTCTTACAATCCTCTTCATCATATCATGAAACACTTTCAGGTGTGTCTTAGATTCAAGAGATTTTTGGACTTGAGATAAAAAGGCAGTCCATAGCAGATAAGTAGAAAATAGTGCAAAGGTTGCGGTAGTGCTATAGCATTAACTATTTTGTCCGCATTCGTAAATTTGGCAATCATTTTCTCTTTTAATATTTTACTAAATGGAATTAAAGTAGCCACGGTCCATGGTTACACATATAATAAATCACTTATTTCTTATTTATGATTGCCGCTAAATTTTCCATGTAATTAAAATGACTGGAACTTACAGTGATTACTGAAATTATTAGTTGACGTCTCCTCCTCAAGTCAAATTAGAAACTCTAAGAACACGCTTTAAAAAATTTAACATTGTATCCCAAAGTAGATCTTTCAACAAATTCTTTGTTGTTCAGGGATTTTTATCATCCTCATCCTCTTTTTTTTTTTCTTTGATTGAAATCAACTTATATAAATTGTTATACTAAATGGAACAAAATTACATGGAAAATTTTGCAATCTTCTTTTCTTCTAACATTATTTAGAACTAATGTAGACGAGGTCCATCTTTACATAAATATTAAATCACTTATGTCCAGTGATTATCCTATAAATTATTAGTTAATGTCTCCTTTTCAAATTAGAAACTCTAAGAACACGCGTTTGGTTTTAAGGCTTTTAGTTCTGGATTTTTGTTCATATAAAAATGCGAACAACGCACGTATATCATGAAAAATGACCGTTTTAAAAAATGAAGCTAACACACAAAACAAAAATAACTTTTATTTATTTTCCATGTTTTGTGGACTGAGGAAAGAATAAGAGACAACCACTCCCTTCGCCGTTCCTTCATCCCCTCCAACCCTTCCCACATTCTTTCATTCCCTCCGTCAGCCCTCAACTCTTATTTTTTGTGGTTAATTTTGAAAACATGAAACGCAAAACAAAATATAAACCAAACGTCAAAATTCGTCAAATTGTATCCTAAAGTATATCATTCAACAAATTATTTGTTTTTCAGGGGTTTTTATCATCCTCGTCGTCTTTGCATCGTGGTAAGAACGGCTAAGCGCTTTGTGTCGTGGTAACAATGACGCGAGTTCAAAACCTCAAAAGTTATATTAAAAGCTTACCATGTGCATGTCAAGATCAGCCACTTATGTGGTGCTCGCGAACCAGGCTGGATGCACCAGGGAGGTTTTACGACTCCGACTGATTCCCCCCTAAACAAATTAAAAAAAATGTTAATTTATATATTTTAACATTATTTTAATATAATTTTTCAATGTTGATTTCAAAACTCTTGTTTTTAATATAATTTTTTATTTGTTTCAAGATTTTGATATTATAAAAGCTATACTTTATTGTTTAGTTAGTCGGAAAAAAATAGATACACAATATATTAATATAGAAACATACGTACATTCACATGCTTATTATAACTCAAGAGACATGAAAGTGTTTACCTTTTTTTAAATCTTTCATCTAATTAAGTTTTGGTATGAAAAAAGACTTGAGTCGCATATGAATATACAAAACAGAATCACAATACTTGATAGAAGTATATCACAAATTTAAAACTTTTGTTACTAAGCTAAATGGTTAGTTTTTCAAGGAAAATAAATTAGAAAATAGCATCATTGATTATGCACCTAAATTTGGTATCTTGTACAGAATAATTTGCCTTTTTATGCAACGAAAATAAACTAGTCTAAAAGGCAATTTCAAAATATTTATTAAACTTCTGATGTATGGCAGATGTAATATTATAGTGTTCTATCAAATGATGGAACTTCGCTTTTTAATTACGAATGTAACATCACTAGCAGACTTAAACCTAACTCCTTAAAGTTATAATTAGTATAGCTAGATGAAAAAAAACAGAAGTAACAACTTTTTCCGCTCACCCTGCTCAATGAGTTCTTCTACAGTATACAATAATTATAATGTGATCGCACAACCAAAACAGGGTTTAAATTTTAAATATCGAATCACTAAGCTTTATGATTAGCTTCCAAGTAGAAAGGAGAAGAGGAACACGAATATGTTTCAAACACTTGCAAAATGGCCAAATGGTATAGTGATTGAACAGTGGTGTGGTTACTAATCTAAAGTTGTAAAACGCATGGACAGACAATTTGAATTGATTGCAGAATTTGCTTACCTACTTATTAGAGATACGGACTCATTTACTATTTCACGAAAAGATGACATGTTACTAAAAGATAAATGCATTTATCTTCTTAGTATGGAAATGAATGAAATTATAGTTTCACTTTAAAGATAACTGCAATTTTCCTTTTACCATAACGATATATGCATTTATTTTATGGGAAACTGTTGCTCAAAGAAAAAAATGTAGTATTATTTCTCTTACTAATATGGATGAATGTCGCGTTTAAGTGATTAAAGGAATTTGCTTTTGTGGAAATTCGGATCACATCCCTGTTTTCAACTTACTGTGCCAAAAGTAATACACCAAAAGTCAGCTAACCACACAAGTTTCAGATCCCTAATCTGATACTGTCACCCCTTGTTTAAACATAACTTCACATACTATTTTTGACTAAATCCATAATTCAAATGTTTTGTTGAAGTCTCATTTTTACGATATTTGCAAAAATAAATAAGATGTGAAACGCAAATGAATTTGCATGCAAGCTCAAATATTTGCACTTTTCTCAAATTTAAAATACCTGACTAGAATTTTATTTCCACCATTAAATCAAAAATTATAATTCTCCCAACATTTTTCATATGTCATATAACTTGATAAGATTAATTGGTGTAAGGACTAGAAATAGAAATGGCAAATTATCACTGCAATGTTTAGGTGAAGCTTTATTTTTACAAATGTGTGTGTGTGTAAGGCGTGAAGTGTAAATGCAGATATTTGCAATATTCCAAGACTGAAATACCCAATTGAAATTTTATTTTCATCGTTAAATATAGAAAAAATAAAATATCTTTCCAGCAATATTCATGTCATATGATTTGGTTATTTTATACGTGTAATACTTCAATTCAAAGCAGAAATCGCAATTATTTGCAATTTATCTGCATTTTGAAGTTATCACTACCAAGTTTATATAAATGTGTATGTGTATATGAAGGCACACACCCCACACTTGGAAGCACTTTTTTTGGACTTCTATCGTTACGTAACAAATTCCACAATCCTTCCAATAAGATTCTCCAGTTTAGTTTTCGGATAAAAATTTGTCAGTGCAAATATACGCACAAATTACACATATGCTCAAACATATACTGGAGAAGTCTTCAATTTTATCTGTAAATTTGCAAATGTTTCTAATTCAAAACATGTATCGCGACATTCAGTAGTTGACTTAAAATAATAATCGATTTATAATTTTTAGACAGTACAGGCTTTAGCTCTATTTTTAAAGAACTTAGAACCAAAAAAAAATCAGGGTGCGTCTATTAACACCCCATGTTTTACTCTTCACCCCCCGTTATTCACAAAATAAATGGCATACCCCGTTTTTTTCTCAACGCACCCCGGTTTTTCCCAAATTAACCTTAATATTTATTTATGCTACTTTTCCTTTTCCTCATGCTATGTTTTCTTTTCCTCAAGGCTTTACTTCTCCTGCATGTTTATTTATGTTTGTGCATACAACGTCAATATTCAATCCAAAATAACTTGTTTTCTCTTATTCAACGTCATTTTATGGTTGAGTGTAATCAATTATTGAAGCAAAAATAACTCTAGTTCACACTTTAATGTTAAAACACTTTAGTTGAATGAGAGCTAAAGTGTACACTGAGAATGCTTTTAGCTTTTTTTTTTTTTGTATTGTATGAAATCTATCAGTTATGTTCTTTCTCTTGGCAACATAGCTCATGGGGTACAAATCATTTTGAATAAGGTATCTAATTAGTTGTTGGGGGTATAATTGGAACTAAAATTTTAATGGGGGGGTGAAGAGTAAAACAAAGGATGTTAATAAACGCACCCAAAAAATCATTTATCTTAAGAGAGATGAGTTTATCTTTTCTAGCTTTTACTGAAAGAGTATATCTGATCTAAAGGTAAGCAGAAATATGATTTTCCACGAAAAGATAAATTTGTTTCCATCTTTAACATGAAGATTACCCATTTATTATACCATAAGAAAATTGTATACCACTTCTCATTAAAAATTAATTAGACTGTCCTTTCATGTGCAAACATAAATGGAGTTACCCTTAGTAGAATATCATCTTTTATCAAACAGAAACTATTTTCTTCCTGTAATTTTTTTCTAGGTGTGCACCTAAAAGCGCAAAAGAGCACAAGGTGAAGCCTCTATATTTATTGACACATTAAGGCATTGGTGATGCACAAGGCACAAAAAAGATGTAAAAAGCCCCAGAGTAGACAAGACAGACGGATTAGAAAAGTGTGCCTTCGATTTAAATAGAGTGGAGAAAATTACTGGGCTTTAAACCAAAGCATAGTTACCCATATACCAGTTGACTTTTTTAGCCAATACGAATTAAGGCATAGATAGACCTATCAAAATATGACCCTAACCTTTTACCCTACCCATTTTACCCTAATTACAACCCTGTAGGGTCAACCCTTTTATAATTTTTTATTAAATGAATCATAAGAGGGTTGACCCTTTTTTAAAAGGGTTACAAATGGGTAACCCTCTTACCCAGACAGTAAAAAAGTAATACTTTAAAATAACGATTTTTAAATGTAAAAATTTCAAAATTACGAAAATACCATTTATTTTGAAAAAAGTGAAAAAAAATCCAGAAAATTATGAAATGAAAATTAGAAAAATGAAGTATTCGAAAATAATGATTTTTAAAGCAAAAAGGACCAAAATTACGAAAATGCCCTTCATATTGGAAAAATTGAAAAAAATGAAAAAATTTCGGATAATCCAAAAAATTACGAAATGGAAAGTAAAAAAGAATTATTTTAAAATAACGATTTTTAAAGCTAAAAATGCTAAAATTACGAAAATTTTGAAAAAAGTGAAAAATATAAATAAATTTCAAAAAATCCAGAAAATTAAAAAATGAAAAGTAAAAAAAGAATTATTCGAAAATTACGATTTTTAAAGCTAAAAATGTAAAAATTACTAAAATACCCTTCATATTGGAAAAAGAGAAAAATATAAAAAAAATTCAAAAAATACAGAAAATTTTGAAATGAAAAGTAATAAAAGAATTATTCGAAAACAATAATTCTTAAAGTTAAAAAGGCCAAAATTACGAAAATGCCCTTCACGTTGAAAAAAGTGAAAAAAATAAAATAAATTTCAAAAAATCCAGAAATTTACGAAATGGAAAGTAAAAAAAGAATTATTTTAAAATAACGATTTTTAAAGCTAAAAATGTTAAAATTACGAAAATACCCTTTATTTTGGAAAATGTGAAATTTATTAAAAGTTTATCTAAAATTACTAAATGAAATACCTTTCATTTTCGTAATTTTGCATATTTACCTTTAAAAATCATAATTTTCAAATAATTCTTTTTATACTTTTCATTTCGTAATTTTCTGAATTTTTATTTATTTTTTTCACTTTTTTCAAAAATGAAGGGTATTTTCGTAATTTTAGCATTTTTAGTTTTAAAAATCGTTATTTTAAAATAATTCTTTTTTTACTTTTCATTTCTTAATTTTCTGGATTTTTTGAGATTTATTTATTTTTTTCACTTTTTCCAAAATGAAGGGTATTATCGTAATTTTAGCATTTTAGCTTCAAAAATCGTTATTTTAAAATAATTCTTTTTTAACTTTTCATTTCGTAATTTTCTAGATTTTTTGAAATTTGTTTGTTTTTTTCAAATTTTTCAAAATGAAGGGTATTTTCGTAATTTTAGCATTTTTTGCTTTAAAAATCGTTATTCGAAAATAATTCTTTTTTAACTTTTCATTTCGTAATTTTCTAGATTTTTTGAATTTTTTTTGTTTTTTCACTTTTTTCAAAATGAAGGGTATTTTCCTAATTTTAGTTTTAAAAATCGTTATTTTAAAATAATTCTTTTTTTACTTTTCATTTCGTAATTTTCTGGATTTTTTAAATTTTATTTTGTTTTTTTCACTTTTTTCAACATGAAGGATATTTTCGTAATTTTGGCCCTTTTAACTTTAAAAATTATTATTTTCGAATAATTCTTTTATTAACTTTTATTTTCGAATAATTCGACAATTGAATTTCAAATTTTGAAAGTTCAAAATTTTATGGAATATTTTGAAAATAAAAAAAATTAGCATTTGTTTTTATTAAATAAATCAAATTTAAAAACTTTTATTTACTATTAGTGTTATAAGGGTTGTAATGGGTTAACCCTTTAATCAAGAAAGTCAAAAAGGGTCAAGTTATTGTATGTAGCTAAAGGGTCGGGTCAAATTTTACTTGACCCTCATATGACCCTACCTCACCCTTTTGACACATCTAGGCATAGTTAAGAAAAGAATTCATCTGACAAAGAAGGAAAAAACTAGGCTAGACTTTGACTGCTGCCTGTTCTTGATCACCGATCTCCCAGACGAGATTGCTGCTAACTACAGCACCTGCTGCTGCTGATTTCGGCTCCTGCCGACTTCCAGAACCAAAATCTGAAGCCTAAAGGGCACAAAAAAGTGCAATGAATTTTTGCTTTTTTTTTTTACTATAAATATATGGATTTAATAATTTTTTGCTAAAGTTATTCATCTTAGGCTAATATATCTAATTTATGGAGATGGTCAATAAATTATCAAAGACATTCAATGAGTAATATTAATATAAATAGTCAAAAAGCTAATTACCTAGGTGTTTATACTTTATACCATAACAGTCCCAAAGCATTCTTCAATAGATCCAAAAACAATTTTGACATGTATGTAGTCCTGCTTTTACTTATCCCTAGGAACTTTATGTTTCATAAACCTTAGAGAAACATATTGCTCCATGTTCTTCATTTACCATTAATTACTAATTCTCTGCAAGAAATTCATATTTGTGGCCAAACTAAATCTTTATCAACTGGTTCTTAAAAAAAAAAAAAAAAAAAAAAAAAGATTGATCCACAGCATTCAATTAACTTGTTTTTTGTAAATTGAGTGCAATGATACGTTAATCTATCTTTTACATTCCTTCTGTTGGTAGTTAACTGGATTTAATTATAAAATAGAAGCGAGAAAAGAAACTGGCTTCCTTTTTGCATTTTGAATTTGCTTTTAGTTACGATTTCCAATGTATTAAAAAAGGCGTCTGAGCCGTGCCTCGAGACGAGGCGGAGGCTGAAACGCCTGGAGACGTGAATCGATAGGCGTTTTTTCCTCGTGAGGCTTACGCCTCAATGGTTTGAGGCGTGGAAATCGCCAAAAACGCACGCCTCAACTATCTGAGGCGTGGAATTCGCCAAAAACCTTACTTTCAGAACTTGAATTTGCCAATCGACTTTGAATCGAACTCGATTCATGTTAAGGAATCGAACACGATTCCAGAGGAATCGAGTTCGATTCCAGTAAACTGAAATCGATTTCGATTCCAGTATACTGGAATCGAAATCGATTCCAGTGAGAATCAAAAGAAAGGGTTTTTTCTTTCTTATATAACTGCTGTGTCTGGACTAGTTAAAAATGTGAAAATGGATTTTCTTTTTAATTTTTTTTATAATTGCTGTGTCTGTGTAAACTGGATTTTTTTTTTAATTATCTGTTAATGTCAGCCTAGTTAAAAATGAGCAAACGAGATATTGCATCGAAGTGGGTTAAAGATTTACCGAATTCTACCAATTTAAAATATTTTCTTTGTGCATATTGCGATCAAAAATGCACCGGAGGGATTGCTCGTTTTAAACAACATTTAGCATGCACTCAACACATTTTGTGATCATGTGTTGCGCTAATTTTTTTTTTTCTTTTCTTGAAAGGCTTACGCCTCAGCGCATCGAGGCTTACGGACCCGAAAACACCTCGTCTATGCCTTTTGCGTTTTAAAACACCGATGATTGTATGACCAATTGAAAAGAAAAGGAGGAAACGCATGAAAGAGAAAAGGCAGCACATGATGAAGAGGAAAACGTGTGAAAAAGAAGCTGCGAGCATGATATGAATTATAGAGGTATCAATGTAGCCATAAGCATGCCCACAATGACAGATACAGAAGTATGTGTCCCCGTAAATACATCAAGTTTTATAGCGAGCCCTTTAACCGAAATCTCCCTATTGACATTTCGAGGGGGAAAAAAATCAAATCAAATCCTGGTCACGTCAATATAAACCATTCTCATCAAGGTTTGTTGGTCTGCCTTTAAATGCGTTCGCATCTAACACATTTAAAAGTAAATCCACGTTAAGCAACTGTTTTTACTACAAAACATTGGTCACCAAGAAGATGTCGGATTCTAAGGGACCCAAACCCAGTAACAAATAGCATCTTTCAAAATTGAGAGGATTACCTTGCCGTTGCCAGCTTATTGTTTTGTACCATCCATTGACGCATCCAATATAAGAACGCTACAATATACTTATTTAGGATAACATCATATATATATATATATATATATATATATATATATATATATACAGAGAGAGAGAGAGCGCTTTAAAATAATCCATTTCTGAGAAACGAAAAAGTACCTTTCTGCAGCTTCTATTCTAAGCTGCCCTATACGATTCTGAATCTCAGAACACACCGTCTCTATTTCAATATTTTTCCTACAAAGTTCCCTCCACTCGGTAGCCAGAGCATTAAGCTGACCACCTGTATTTTGCTGATACCACATAGATAATATTCGGATTAGAATCTTCCAGTTAAAACTGGAAATTGCAACATATTTTGTTTCAAAACAAAACAAAAAACTCACTTGGTGGAATTTCCTTTCTCGATTCACAGCTTCTATGCTTGCATTATGTTCTAAGGCTAGGCCCTGCACCCTAATGCATAAACAGAATAAATATAGTTAAGGAACATATAATTTTTAAGACTTCAAATAATGCGTGGTGTGCAATTCTCAAAGATAGCCATGAATTAATTTAAGAGACTAGATGTTCTGGTTATGAATATGTCAAAGTCATTTATGAAAGGTTTTTTGGCCCCATTTAGTGTGGGGATAGCTAACAGGTTAGATTTGCTAAGATATTATATGGATAGCCAAAATACACTATATGTCCACTGGTTCCACTAAGGCTGATCGAGTATGCAATTCAAGCTAATTCTTGAAAAGAAAAAAGAAAAAAGAAAAAAAGAAAAAAAAAAGCTATTTCATTCAAAGCAAGATTTTAAGTTTTGACCAGAATACCGAGATTCCAATCGTTCCCTTCTGAATTTTAGCAGGGACTAAAACGAAATGAAATCTAACTGAAACAAAAGTTCAATAAAAACAACTATAGCATTTCAAATTTATAGAAGAAAATTTGAAAAGTAACTAAATTGAGTTGCAAATGTATAAATATTCAAATTCTAAGGTATTAACTTCGAGAACATACAACAAAATATATACGAATAGCCCTCCAAAACAAACTCATACGATCTTTATTTTTGACAAAATAAGGTAATCCTAGTATAAAATAATATTCGGACCCAATGGGACAGGTTTCGTCGAAATCCGAGGACGTTCGTGAAAAGTCCTTTATAAATATTGATGAAAAATCAAGCGTTTAAAATTCCTATGATTACAGAAAAAATCCAAAAAATATGAGACCTTGACATTTTACTAGACATCTTCCTAACGGATCCAATGAATCTTGTTTCGTTAAATTTGGAGTTTGTTTGACCAGTCGTTTATTCGTTAAAAGTTACCCTTGTCTAAATTGTATAAATAATTAAATAGAAACAGAGACGTTTTTGGCCACCAAAGTCACATACGACATCGGTTCGCCATGAAATTTGATTTTCTTACAATAATTTAATGATACAGTTCCAATGAAATTAATTTCATCGAAAACTAAGACCGTTTGCAAAAATGGCTATTTATAATGCTCAAATAATATCGAATAAAATATTATTTAAATTCCAAATTAATTCAAATAAATCATAATAAATTATTTTTATCATATATATCCAAGCAGAATATATATAGAATTTCATATATAAATTATACAACTCGATACTGTCAATTTTGAGTTAAACAATTTAAAATTCCCTTTTAAATATATTAAATAAACGTTATATTTTAATAACGATATCCATAGCGACTATTTTAAAATTTGAATTGGACATAACTAATAATCTATAACACGGAATCTGAAATTTTCTCTTCCGTATGAAAATTATAATCAACAAGATTCACACGTTTCTTGTTTCACAGAAATCCGACTTATATCGGATCCTGTATATCCAACCAAAGTTCAAAACTCTATATTACGAACTGCAGCACCATTTCGAGCTCATTTTAAATTATGTATAATTTAACGTTCAAATTTCGCTATATAACGAATATATATATATATATTTTAAATCCATTTAAAATTCCATATAAATATTTAAAATAATAAATTAAATTAAATATTTAACTACCAAAAATATGGGACATTACAGTTGTCGTAGCATAGGATTGGAAAGCCCCCACGAGTGCGACAGAGGTGAAGAGCTTTTTAGGGTTGGCCGGATGCTATCAGAAGTTCGTTAAGGATTTTGCATGATTCTCAGCCCCGCTTACCCGCCTTATAAAGAAAAACCTAGTTTTTGATTAGGATGTGGATTGTGAGGATGCATCCTTATGGTTGAAGAAGGCTATCACATCAGCTTCAGTGTTGACTCTTTCTGATGGTGCGAAAATGTTCACTGCATATAGGAATTCTTGCGGCATAGGTTTAGGTGCGGTGCTTATCTAGGAGGGTAGGATTGTTTCCTATGGGAGTAGGCAGTTGAGGGTACATGAGAAGAACTACCCTACCCATAATTTGGAGCTAGCGGCGATAGTGTTTGAGCTTATGTCTTGGAGACATTATTTATTAGGTGATAAGTTCGAGCTTTATATGGATCATAAGTCTCTCAAGTATTTTTTTTCTCGCATAAGGATCTTAATTTTCGACAGCAATGCTAGATGGTGTTCCTTACATCTTATAACTTCAAGATAGCATATACCTCGAGGAAGGGGAATGTAGTAGCAGATGCATTGAGTAGGCAAAGAATGACTTTGAGTCCATTATTTGTAGAGTGAAAGAGTTTGGAGTTTATGTCATCGTTCGATTTTGGACCATCTATCGATTTTGCACAAGGATTATTGGCATTATCGGAGGTGTTATCTACTCTCTTAGAGCGCATTGGATCCAGTTAGCGCGAGGATCAGTAGTTAGCAGATATCATGAACCAACTCAGTAGAGGAGATACATCTAGTCACCTTGCTATGTATTCTGTGGATGAGAGAGGGTGGCTACATCGCGATGGGAGATTGTGTGTTCCTCGAGTTGATGATTTGTTGAGATCAGCTCTATGGGAGGCTTATCACTCTCGGATGACCATCCATCGTGGCAGTGATAAGTTGAACAGAGATATAAGGATGGTTTTTCATTAGATAGAGATGAAGAAGGATATGGCAGAGTACATAGATCAATGTATGACTTGTCAGCGAGTGAAGGCTGAGCAGAGGAACCCTGGTGGATTGCTTCAGCCTCTTGATGTACCACAATGGAAGTGGCACAGCGGCTCGATGGACTTCATATATGGATTGCCCAGATCGAGCAATGTCAGCACTAGTATTGGGTTACAGTTGATAGGTTGATTAAGAGCACTCGCTTTATCCCGGTCAAGAGTAAGCGGACGATGGTTTGGTTGGCATCGATATATCTTAGAGAAATCGTCCGACTTCATGGATTCCCTCTAGTACCATTAGTGATAGAGACCCCTTCTTTACGAGTGTGTTTTGGAGGAGCCTGCTTGAGGCATTAAGGACACAACTATGACTTATCACTGCCTATCAGCCTCGGATAGATGGACAGGCGGAGAGATTAATAGAATTCTTGAAGATTTATTATGGCTGTGTATCCTTAAACTTCGGAGGGACTTAGGAAGAGCATCTTCCATGGTAGAGTTCGCATATAATAGCAGGTATCAAACGAGTATTGGTATGGCCCCATTCGGGGCATTATATGGACGACCCTGTAGATCACCTACATGTTGGTGGAAGTCCACCGGAAGACTTCTACTTGGACCTGAGATAATTAGAGAGACCTCAAAAAAGATAGAATTGATTCAGAGATGAATGAAGGCAGCTTAGGACATACAAAAGTCGTATGCAGATCAACGGAGGACATATTTAGAGTTTGAGGTAGGAAACATGGTTTTTGTTATGTTATCACCTTTAAGGATGTTGTTCAGTTCAGCTTAGTGGAGAGGTTGGCAGCGAGGTTTGTAGGGTCATTCCCTATAGTAGGGAGGATATGTCAGATGACCAACAGAGTTAGACTACCGAAGAGACTGGCAGAAGTTCATAATGTATTCCATGTTTCGCACTTGCGGAAGTGCTTACATGATTAAAAGCGGTAGTGGTAGAGTCAAATACCCTAGAGGATATCGAGGTAGAAAGGGAGGCATAAGTCGGGAGAGTTCCTACTTGGACACTAGGATATGAGGTGAAGAAATTGTGGAATCAGGAGATCAAGATTGTTAAGATTTAGTGGGGAGAAGATAGTGATGATGCATCTTGGGAAATAGAGGATAGGATTCACGCTTCTTATCCATTTCTCTTTGAGAGTACGTTCTTAATCCTTTTCTAAGCTTTGAATTTGAATCTATTTTTCCTATCGTTTGAATCATAAATCTTAGGTAGAAGCCTATGGATGGTAGGAAACGGTTTAAGACATGCTAACAGAACATGTTATGATTGAATGGATTCGAGTGGATGCAAGTGTTTTCTTGTAGATGAATACACACACACACTTGGCACTAGTTAAAGAACGGAAAAACTAGGACACTTACATAATTGCATATGGATGCGTGTGCATTTTAGTTTGTTTTAAATATGGATGGAAAATGGTTGAATCATCACGTGGATGTTGCATTTTGATGAATGGTTGTGCATGCATATAGAATTTTATAGGTATCATTAGGATTCCCTTGTATACATATTGGATGCATGACGTAGACATGAAACGCATTAAGGAGGTCAACTGAATCAGTGAACCACCTGGTTTTTGCATTAATTTAGGAACATATACAAAACATCTTTGCATATGTTCATAAGAAGCATTAGAGAATTTAAGAACGATGGATGTCAGTGGTTGATGGTTGAGTAGATAGGTGTAGATAATGGTTGATAACAATTATAACATTCTTTTGGCCCTAGAGATTTCGGGGACGAAATCCTTTAAGGAGGGGAGAATATAACACCCCAATTTTTTTTTGGCAAGGCTAGCCGGTTTTTATAATGTTCTATAACACTATTTATTAAAAAAATTAAATGATACAATTTGCATAGGTGATATACCACTTGTGTACCAACTACATATGGCTTTGTTCCCATGCAGGGAATACCCTATTTTAACATTACATCAAAATCAACCCACATACATCATACATGCAAATAACATTTAATCCATAGTGTCTAACGAATGCACTAGATACTACAAAAAGCTATTAGCCTTTATCAATCAAAGCATTCAACATTGCTTTTTTCTTGCTTCGATTTACCTATGACTTTCCAACACTGCAAACAGATGTAGAAGCAGTCAGGTCTGGCACATTTGCAGCTACATGAGTTGTCAGTGGAGCTTCATACCCAGGCGGTGGAGGAATGTTAGCATATAGGTTATTAGACTGCTTTGTCTGTTTAGGGGATACAAGCTTCCTTCCATTGTCTTGCAATGCTAATTTGCTTTGAAGAGAAAAGTAGTTTTTGGTCATTATTTCCATCAATTTTCACTTTTCATTACATATAAAAGGACTGAGCTTGCCACTTACAATTTCCTCATCCAAACTCTCAATGGTCTCCAGGACTCTTTTATCTTTAGTTGCCTTATTTGCTTTCACGTTTGCATGTGGTTGCCTCCCTTTAACTTCACCATAAACTTCAGATATATTTAAGTTCAATTGCAAAAAACGGTCAAGATTGTTAATTGCATTCTGTATTGCAGTTGAGTGAACCACTGGTGAGTTGATATCATGAATTGTTGTACAGCAGCCAATAATTGCCTTCTGCTTATCAGGGCTCACCGCATCTTCAAGTTGCTCTTGCAATGGGTTCTGAAGAACATCCGCCTTTAAGTACTTGCTGAGTGGTAAAATGCCGTTGAGAAAGCCTGGTTTGAAACTGAATCAGTGTTTGATTTCGAAGCATTTACAGTTAGTGGAATGTTAATATCAAAAGAATATGAATTCAAGATTTTCTCAAAGTCAGTAACATCGTTAATAATATTTTGCATAGCTCATCCTTGTAAATCCCTTCAACATCTCCTGTGATATTTGCATTGACAGTATTTAAATCATCTGTGTTATGAGTTTGAGAGTAGCTAACTTCATATCCCCCAAAATACTGCCCTCTCTCCTTAACTCCTAAAAATTTACATTAACCTAGGTCTTGCTTGGACTGACTACATTTTTAACCATATTGGCTATAGCATTCTTAATCACTTGCATTAACCACTGTCTGTATCACATATCTCACCATCTTCATTCTCCTGTGTACTCATAAGTGCTTTATTGTCATCACAAAGATTATTTAAAATCTCATAACTATTGGCAATTGCTACTGCAGTATTGCTAGTTGAGCACAAACCATTACCAATATCTTGTTTTATAGTTTTGCTTACTAAATACATACCGTCACCAGTACCTTGTTTTCAGTTACTTCTTTAACTCTTTTCCACTTTCTTTGGTTTCTTACAGATTGAAATCTCACCTTATGACTGCTTTGATGGAATCAGTCTGGGTTGTCTCTTTAGAGTATCATTGCGACTAAATTCTCTACCCGTTTCCTACGTATTCACCACTTCACTTTGATCATTAACTTTTTCACTACCATTCTTAATATTAGCTTTCACCGTTGGTACTTCGTTCCTAACACCACTTGGGAAGTTGACAATAGTATGACCAAACGCCTTACATGTTCGGCAAATATCAAGTTTCTAAATATAATTGACTATGCGTGTTCTGTGCCATCAAGTAGAAGCATCATAATTGTTTTTGGCAAGTCACTGTCAAGAGTTATCTCCACCAAACATTTTGCATATCTATAACACCCTGTATTTCTGTTAATACTAATATTCACAAATTAAAAGAATTAATATTGAGAATTTGCACGAAATAGCCTTAAAAAGGCATATAACAAATTTGAGATATGTGAATTGCCTTAAAAGGCGAAAAATGGAATTAAGACATTAATTGGAAAATTAATGTGTAGAAATGGTCATAAGTTAATTATGGGTTAATTTGAATTCATGAATAGGTGCGTGTGTATATATATACATATATATATATTTATATATATATGGGCAGTTAATGTAAACATGAATAGAAGTTTATTAATTTGCTGAGTGTTTGCTGAGTCACTTCTGACTCATTGCTGAGTCAATAAGATAAACCCCATCTGGTCTGAATGGCTACGGTTATTTCTAGGTTAAATCTAATGGCCTAAATGAATCCTAACATCTATAAATAAGTGGGTAGACTCTAACCCTAAATCACTTGAAAAATTGGAGAGCTACCAACATGCCGTTGCCATGGAGTTCAGCATAGCCGTCACAAACTAAAGAAGAAGAAGAAGGCCTAATCTACAAACTAAATCTACTCAAATCAAATCAAAGGCTCTCTCTTTCTATTTCTCTTCTTTAAAATTGTGAGTATGATGAATCTCACAATATTATTATAAAATAATTTGATTAAGTTATGAATGGATCACAAGAAAGTGATATGAATTGTTATGTATTTATGTTGTGGATCTCTTGTTATGCTATTATGTTATCATATACATGTTGTTATGTTGTAGTGATTATGTTGTAAATAATCCTATGCTATGTCATATGTGATTAATCATGCTATGCTATGTTGTAAATCATATCATGCTATGTTGCAAATTATGATATGCTATGTTGTAAATCTTATATATGTTGTAGATCTCATATTATCACATATGTTGAAATACTTATGTTATATGATAATGATGGCATGTTAAGTTGTGTTGAATCATACAAGTTGTAAAATCATGATGTTAGTATTTATGCGAATTGGATCATGTTTAAAGTTTATGTTTTATTTATAATAGATCTTGATTATGGGAATTTGCCTATTGGGTTAGGTGTACCCATATACATGAATCTATAAATTAATTGGATCTTGAATATGGGAATTTGCCTATTAAGTTAGGTGTACCCATATACATGAATCTATGATTAAATGAATTTTGATTTTTGGGAATTTGCCTATTGAGTTAGGTGTACCCATATAAAACCATATTGTTAATGATGTTGATTCACACATGTCCTATACAAGTTTATGAAATTTGATCAAAATCATATTATGTGAATTATGAATAAGTTGACACCCTTAGATCCATGACATGTATAACCTTATGCAAGTGGTAATGCATGCAAGTTTTACCCCTTGTTATGATTTATTTAGTCACATATATATGTTGTTGTCGTGAATATTTTCTTTTATGCTATGGGTTAGAAAAATAGGGTCTAGTATACATTTTGCGAATATACGTTCAAACGTGGGGTAGGGGTAATATTAGGAAATTAATAAATTGGGGTGCAATTGATATGATTTTGCATGCCTTAAATGGATGTCCATAATTGAGTCAATTATGGACATTGTTAAATTTGGAATTAATTAATAATTCAAGTAGGGAATTATTAAAATTGGGGAAAGTGGATTATTAATAATAATCAATGCTTAGGACACGAGGTTGGACCCGTTTGTGACGTAAACCTGCCCGGACCCGCCCGGCAAATCCAGTAGTCACAAATGTCGGCCCAATGTGAGAGGTCCTAGGCCTAAACTAAAGCATAACAGTTGTAAAGACACGAGGTTAGACTCTTTTGTGGTGTAAGACTGCCCGGACCCGCCCGGCAAATCCAGCTGCCATAAATGCCAGTCTAATGTGAGAGGTCTTTATGAGGTTATGGCCTTAATGAATTAAGAAATACTTAGCCAGATAATCATGTAAGGTGGGACATGGGGGTTAAGTAGGTGCCTTGGGTGGCATGAGGAATCTAGTGGTTGCCTTTAAAGGCATTTGAAATACGATTAGACTTAACCAAATACACATGTAAATGAACATGACTAAGTGGGTTAAGTGGATGGACTAATGGGACAAGCTTAGGTGGAATGCTTGTGGGAAATAATGGGGGCCCATTTCAACCAGTATCCCAAAACGTATCTTTGTGGGCTCGACCCAAGTCGAGGACGGGACACGCATACTGGGTTTGACTATAAGAGGCCAAAACAGGGAGCGGTGGCAACGCAAGTCCAACGGGTTTCATATGCGTGTGTGGACCCGGGCTGGTAGGTAAGACGTTGTTGCATCGTGTAGGTATAAGTCGTGCATCTCCGTTATATCGGGTTGCCACTTTAGGGGAATGATACACCCCACTGTGGGGCCAGCACGGGTATCTACGAGTAGGGAGCCGATCGAAAAATGGAAAGTGGGGTACACCTAGTGGAGATAGGGGCAGGCGGCACCTATGTAGTCAGCTAGGAGTACGTAAAGCCATTAAGAAAGTTTCTAAGTGAAGCTAAGTGGAATCAATCTTTAGGGTGACTGGTGTGGTGCAGTATAGTGTTTATCCTTTAGTATTTAGGAGCGCCTATAACATTTCCTTTAGCGATTGTCTATGTCCTTAATCTGCTCTTTCATTGACATTTCCTTGTTTTCCAGCTTATGCCTTAGTCCAGTTATTTTGATAATAGTATTGTAGAATTATCATACTCGCCAGACTTTATGTCTGACCCCCCCCCCTCTTTTTCATCCTTTTCTCCCTTCAGGTCCTCAGGTTGGGCCAAGTTCCAGTGGAGTCTGATTGGATTGCTTATCTCTTGGAAAGCTTGGACTGCTGAAGTAAAGTCCAGCTTGTTATCTTTCTTTTTAATGGCTATTTATGTAATGGGATTATGTACTTGTTTTATCAAGATAGATGTAATAACCCGAAAATCTGGGCCAGTTTAAAATTTTTATTTTGGCAATTTTAGCGAATTTTGATTATTTAAAATGAATTATTTTAAATAATATCGACGAGAAATTTGTTTTGAATATAATTCGAACGTATATATTATACGCGTCGTCGTTAGAATATAAATATTTATATATAATTATAAATAGAATTGAAAATGGCGCGGTAGTTCGATAATTCGATTTCAAATTTCAATTGAATGTACCGGGTGCAAAGCAATCCGGATTTTAGTGAAACCAAAAATCATAGAATCTAATAGTGAATATCTTTCCAACGAATCTGAAAAATCAAAAGTTCGTAGCGGGAATCAAAAGATATGTCCAGTTGAAAATTCTGAATAGTCGCTATGGAATTCAGGCCCTTAAAAATGGACATTTTGCAAACGACCTCGGATTTCGACGAAACCAGTTTTGTTGGGTCCGTGGTGTCAAGTTATTGCTAGATTTCAAATTTCATAATTTTTCGAATCAATAGGTAAGCGTGGCAAAGGAAAACGCGTTTGACCAGTTTTAGTTGATTTTAATCGACTGGAAATTGGCCATTTTTCAAACGGAGTCAGAATTCAATGAAACTAGTTTTGTTAGGACCGTATCGTCAATACGAAGCTAGAAAATATTTTTTGGGAATTTTTCTAGTTAGTATGTGACCCCGGTAATTTGAAATGTACGTTTGAAATTCAATAAAGTGATTTAAATGTAAATTTAATAGAAACGGATTCAAACAGTCGAATCAGCCTACGATACATATCCCATTGTGCTCGGAATGGGGGTAGAACGCTATGGACGATAGGCGGTGGATCTCGTTTCGAGGTCGTATGTAAAAGTCAACTATTTGCAAATAAAATAATTAAAATAAAATAATAAAAAAATAAACCCTTCCCTCTATAACTTATCTGCCCCCCCCCCCCCCGTTCTAAATTATTTCAACAGAGAAAAAAAAAATCAAAAGGGGGATCGCGCCAGGCGATCGACGCCCCCCTCAAGCGGCGGCGCCCCAGCGCCACACCCCCTCTTCTTCTTCCCCCCCCCCCTCCTTGATCCCCTCGCGACCACCGCACCCCTTTTCCCCAAACCGCGCCCCACAATTCCACCACCGGAGCCACCGAAAGCCGCCGCCACCCGCCTCCCCGCAGCTCCGCCTCAGCCAGCGCGCACCCCCATTCCCGTCCCCTCCTCCAGCTCGAAGAAGCCGCACCCCCCCCCCCCGGCCTTCGATTTCTGCTGTAAGCCTTTTTTTTTTCTTTTTTCTTTTTACTTATTTATTTTTATTTCATGCAATTTGTTTGGAAAATAAAGGGTAATCCCCTTGACACTGTAATTAAAGGTAATTTCTTTCAGTTTTTATCATATTAATTGTTTTAAAAATATATATTTGCCTTGTTTATTCTCAGTTTTATATATATATATTTGCATTAAATTTATTTTCTGAGTTATGAAGATGTCGGTTTTAAAAGTATAAAAACTTCGATTTTAAAAGTATAAAGACATTCGTTTTAAAAAATATAGAAAATATACTTTGTTTAGAATAGAAGTAAAGATGGAATTTTTATAAGACAAAAATAAAAATTCGATTTTTATATATTGAATAGCGAAATAAAAATTCGATTTTTATATATTGAATAGCGAAGTAAAAATTCGATTTTTATATATTGAACAACGAAAGAAAAATTTGATTTTTATATATCGAATAGCGTAGTAAAAATGTGATTTTTATATATGTAGTGGCTACGGGCAAAGAAGATAGCGAAGATGCGATAGCAATGAAGATTTCTATCAATGAAGAGCCGTGGAGCTAGGATAGCTATATGTGAGAATTTCTCACCTTTCAATTTCTTTTTCTAGTTATATATATATACTAGGATGCAGACGGTGCTTAGTAGCACCCGACACAATCGTCCACAGACCATGGACTTGTTTGTTTGGTTGCGTAGATTAGTTGGATTATTTGATTGAAATTGAATTGTGTGGTGAAATGAATTGATTTGATGATGTGTGAATGGCGTGGGCCTTCACTAGACCGGGGATAAGGCTAGGCCTCGTCCCGTTTCTAGTATCGTGCCGTTATGCTGCCGAAATTTTCTAAAATAAGTTATAAAAATAAAAAGATCATTTTATTGAATAAATGAATTGAATAGAAATTCATAGGTTGAAATAAAATGTTTTATCGTTAAAAATATAATTTTTAACGGGAATGTGAATAAATGAATAGTTATAAACAAATCGGATGATTTGTTTGTATATACACTGATTTGACTAATATTGATTGGGTCGATAAATTTCACACATCGCCCAACTGCACAAATAAAATCTGTGTTTGATTGTTTGAAACCCCACACGGGTGTTGGGATGAAATTTGAAGTTCACTCATCCTGATTGATTAAATATGTCGATCGATTGATTGACAGGCTGTTATAAGCGTTAGATATCTATATTTGATGCTTATACAGTGTAGTGCACTTTGGTTGATGGTTGATTATTTTTCAATGCTATTATATATGTGTTGTATGAAAATCCATATAATTAACTTTATATGGTAATTGATTGGGCCTCATTCCAGTTTCGAAAAAGAAATATTTGAAATGAAAATATTTGAAATAGAAATATTTGAAATAGAATATTTGAAAATAGAAATATGTGAAGCCGTGATGATTAGATTGACGCCATTTTGACGTGAACGATATTTATATCGATTTTAAATGATTTCGAAATGAATTGAATTGAAAACGATTTCGAAATGAATTGAATTGAATTGAAAACGATTTCGAAATGAATTGAATTGAAAACGATTTCGAAATGAATTGAATTGAAAACGATTTCGAAATGAATTGAATTGAAAACGATTTCGAAATGAATTGAATTGAAAACGATTTCGAAATGAATTGGATTGAAAACGATTTCGAAATGAATTGAATTGAAAACGATTTCGAAATGAATTGAATTGAAAACGAATTCAAATTGAATTGAAAGCGAATTGAATTGAATTCAAATTGAAATTTGAATTGAATAGAAATGAACTTTGAAACGAATTTATAAAGAAGAATTCAATTTTGCTTTGAATTGAAATGGAAGTTGAAATTGTTTTTGAAACGAATTTAAAACTATTTATATAATTCGTTTTAAATAGAAATCGACTAAGTATATATTATATATATTATATATATAATATAATGGCCTGAATAGAACGCGCCGCGGCAGTTCGTGAATTTCGACCATTTATTTCAAACGGACATTGCGGGAGGTCCGACCGTCGGATTCTCCTAAAACCGGAACCGTTGGGTTCGTATCGAAAAGAACTTTCTAATGAATATTAGAAATTTGAAAATCTAACGGTTGGATTTGGAATTATGTCCAAATCAAATTTGAAAAAGGTCGCTGTAAGTGCAGTTCGATGGCCATTGATGGAAATCGACTGTACGGGCCTTGATAAAATTATTAAAAATGGTAATAATTTGTGTAAAATCATAAGAAATGATTTAGAAAGAATTGGGATGAAAAACTCCATATTTGAAAAGATAAAAATAGATTTTTATCGAAATGAACTAGTTTTGAACTAGAAATATAATTCTATTTATTTTTAAATAAATAAACTGAATTTGAAAAGGGTTTTAAAAGTAACCAGAATTTCCAATGATTGCATTGGAGTGGATTTGAATCGAATTTGTCTTCGGAACATTTCGATGTTGGAATTCGGGATTATACAGGTGTTGTTATGGAAATTTGAAAGATATATTTATATCGTTATTTCCAATACGACATTTGTTAGTCGTGGAATTTAATATTGAATATAAGCCGGTATATTTTCTATTCAGAGCCTTGTATTGAATATCAAATGTGATTTGGGGTTTGTCGTGAATGGTGTCTTCACTAACACTATTCTTGAACCCAGTTGAGAAAAGATTAAATCTTTTTATTTAGATTTAATGAAGTGTACCAATTAAATAATATTTAATTGGAATTGAATTGATATTGATTTTTGGGTTTATCGTGGACAGTGTTTTAAATAACACTCGTTCTTTAACCCGATAATTAATGGAATGTGATTTTGGGTTTATTGTGAACCGTGTTTTAAACGACACTGATTCTTTAACCCAGTTAACGATTAAAACTAAGTGGAGTTTTAATGAATCTTTAATTAGATTGAAATGATCGAGAATGGAGTATCACCAGTTTTGCTCCAGGCGATAGTTAAATCTTTAATTAGATTTGAACGTGAAATGGTAATTGAATTTACCGATAACACAGTGGTGTTAGATATGAAGTACTACCAGTTTTACTTCATGGGATGAATAGGTTGGGATTGGGAAATTAAAACAAATGATTACTTCGGTAAGGTTCGCTAATCCCGACTAGTTTTGAATTGATATTCAAAATAGAATAAAGAATAAATTCAAGACATTTATCTTGGATAAAATTAATGGGAACCTTTCCCTATGAATGTGAAATCAGAAACTAACTGTCGGTTAGCTGAGCAGAGTGGTTTTCTGGATATTGATCTGATGTTGGTTTCGGCCTTCGGGGTTAATATTTGGGGAATTATTCTCTTGATTAATTTACGGTTAGTGACTGATGAATTGGAATGAGGCGTATGTTGTGTTTGTGTAACACTTATTTAAAATATACGCGAGTTATTCGGAAAGACCGGGTTTATCCCATTCTGAATAACTGATACGACGATAAGTCGAAGATGAAGACGGTGGTCGAGGACCGGAAGTCTTCACGTCGTTTGGGTGATTACTGATGATCTTGATTGGGCTGTACACCCAAGAAGATGGAAATAGTTGGTGATCGTCCAGACGTACTTGGAGATCGATGGATATGCAGGGTACTAGGTGCCTCCGGTTTCGTTCAGACCCAGAACGGACTTGTAAATGGACTGTGTGTCTGACATTGGATTTTAGTCCGTGTGATTGATCTCTATTAAATATATATCTGTTTGGCGGCGGAGAATTTATTCTCTTGCTTAACGCCCTTCTCTGAGACGTACGAGCTCAGGGGTTATATATTGATGGATATCAAACGCATGGAGTGAATTGCCTGTGTGGCATGCCTAAGTGGCAATTGATCGAGGCTTCTGTTGAAAAGCAAAGTCTTGTGGTGATGATCAAAGCAAGGCCTTTGTGGCGTAGCTTTGTGTAACGTTTACTTCGCGTGTTTCACACCCGGTATGAACCAAAAACGGGAGAGGACATCAGGGAGGACTTGCGTTTCTTTCTAGCTAGAAGTGGCGTCAGTGGTTTTACACGCCCTGACGAGTTTGACTTATGTGGTTGTTGCTGTTGCGAGGCGCCTCGGATTGATCGGTCGTTCTCGAACCGATGGAGTCATTTGTTGGCTCGTTTACGCCCCATAGGGCGGAGAGACGTATTGTTCAGGCATAATAATCCACATCGGTGGACCGGCCCTGACGATCTAAAGGGTTGATGCGTTCTGATCCTGAGACATGGGCTAGATTGTCTCGAATCGGTAGAGGACTATCTTTTGCCTCGGTTCATAGACGGAAATCCAATTTCCAAATACGTGACTTTGCGGTTTTATTTGTAAACCTATATAGGGCGACATGATATATGGTACCCATGCCGCCTATGATTGATACTTATGATTTGAAGTTGTTTTATACACTATGCACTTATTATAGTATCAATAATTTGTTTTAAAACGTATCAAGCATTCTTTGGCTGTTATAAGGGAAAACCCTATCCCCCGGCTTGCGTTGCATTGTGTGATAGGACCTGGGTCTTATAACAGCTTCATTTTTTCTTTATTTAGCATTGCGTTGTTTGTTTTATGCACTGGTATTCTTGGGAGGAAACCCGTTCCGTGTTATACGGCGTGGTCCCTTGATTTACCGAACATTAAAAATAAAGAATAACTGTTTTAGTTCTCACACCAGTCACATGACTGACCTGGAGTTTATTGTTTTAACCTAAACTCTGGGTGCCCCTATTTTGACACAGGCAGCTAGTAGTTTTGGTTTTGCAGATTTATATTCACAGGATCCTGGTTTACAGCTGGAATGATATCCGGAAAGCTTTGTATCCGTATATCTCTTCTAGTTGTGTATTGTATTATTTTCCGCTGCTATGTATTTAAATGTAATTTAAATCTCTGATATTTCTGTGTAATATTCATTTATACTCTGTATATTCTTGTAATCTGATGCATTGTTGTAATATACAATGAAATGTTCTTCTGTATGCGTTCTGTTTTGTCGTGTTCTCAAACGATAGGGCGTTTCGAACGGCCTGGGTCGGTTTAGCGACTGGTTCGGACCGAGCGAAATTCCTTGCCGTCACAATAGATATTGTACTTGACTTTGATTATGGTGTTATGATGTAATCAAACATGTTTTGACTTCTGCTGCAATTGAAATAAAGTTTTTAAATTTCCAAGTACTATTTTATATCTGTCTTGTTGAAATTTTACTGTTCTATATTCACCTAAAACCTCCATAGAAGTTAATGCATTCCCTTTGTGAGTGACATTAATGGACGTGGGGTGTTACACGTGGTATCAGAGCATAAGGTTACCAGAACAGATAAAATTTTTAGAAAAATATTTTCTAAAGTATTTTTGGAAGAAGTGCTTTCAAAAACATGTTATTTAGAGAAAGTTTTTATGAAAAACATAATCCCAAATAGCTGACTGAAGATCTTAGTCTCCCAGAAGGTGTGATCTTTCCTTTTTCGTTTCAGCATGGCTGAAGATCTTAGTCTCCCAGAAGGTGTGACGATTCCACGGTGGTTTAGGAGATATTTGGAGGCTAGGGCCACCACTGCAGGCCCAGCAGATGTTCCTCCACCCCCAGTTGCACCCATTCCTCCTCCTCCTCCTCGTGTTACACTTTTGCAAAGACGTGCAAGGAATTTAAGGCTATGGGAGGAAAAACTTTCAAGGGACTGAGACGTTTGTGGAGGCCAGAGACTGGCTTAAGGAGACTAAGGAATTGTTGGATATCTTTGAAGTGGAAGATGGGAGGAAAGTCCGTTTAGCTGCTTGGTTAATGAAGGGAGAGGCCTCGTTTTGGTGGGAGGTCACTAACGGGGAACGTCCAGTTGATTCATGGGCGGATTTCAGACAAAGGTTTGAGGCAAAGTTTCTTTCAAGGGCAGAGGAGAATTTAAATATGGAAAAATTCCTGACATTAAAGAAAGGGAGCTTATCAGTGAAGGAGTATGTCAATAAATTTAATCAGTTAGCAAGGTTTGGCTTGGAGTTGGTGAACACGCCAGAGAAGAAAGCTTTGAGGTTCGTTAGAGGCTTGAATGAACCGTTGCAAGGGTTGGCTATGACCCACATCCCTATGGGAGCCACCTTTGAAAGGCTAGTATAAATGGCACTTATGCATGAGGATAAGGCAGTTGAAAAGAAAGGGGATCAGAAGAAACCCCAACAGCAAAATAAGAAGGGTGGTAAAATCAATAATGGCAAAGGGAAGAAGAGATGCTTCAATTGTGGGACGTCTGGCCATCTCAGCAAAGATTGTAGAAAGAAAAAGAAGACTGGTTGTTTTCATTGTGGAGATGCGGGACATTTGGTGAAGGACTGCCCAAAGAAGGGGCAGAGGGCAGAGTCTACCTCGGGAGGACAGATGCAGGCTCTTATGGCACCAGGGCAGGCAAGGGGGCAAGTTCAGGCTATTGCGGTCCCACCGCTGCAAGAAAGAGGTAGAACAATTTCTGTTGAAAGCTTAGTTTTTCTGTTTGATCATCCTGTCCGTACCTTATTCGATTCTGGCGCATCTCATTCGTTTATCTCTGCATCATTAGTTAAATTACTGCACTTGAACACCAGTTTAGTAGAGGATCCCTTGGTTGTTTTAAATCCAATTGGGGGTTCGGCTCATTTGACCATGATATGTTTGGATTTGAAAATCTCTATACTTAGCGTTGAATTTAGATGTGATGCTTATGTATTGGGCTTCACGGGCTATGGGCTAATTTTAGGAATGGATTGGTTATCTAGAAATGGGGCCATTCTTGATTGTGAAAGGAGAGTAGTTAGGCTTGTGACTCGCCTTGGTAATGCTCTCGACATCTTTTGTAGTCCCATAAATTCCGTTATGCTAAGTTATCTTGAATCGCTTGACGCGTCTGTAGAGAATCTGCGAACGGTAGAGGTGGTCCGGGAATATCCGGATGTGTTTGAGGAGGTGAAGGGCTTACCTCCAAAGCGGGAGATAGACTTTCGAATTTATCTTGTGGATAATGCTAAACCCGTATCTTTGCCAGTGCGCCACATGGCTCCTCGTGAAAGGAGGGAACTCAATAAGCAAGTGAAGGAGTTGCTTGAGAAGGGGTTCATAAGACGTAGTATATCAGAGTGGGGTGCTCCAGTAGTATTTGCTACAAAGGCGGATGGGTCCCTTAGACTTTGTGTGGACTATAGAGAACTAAACAAGCTTACTAAAAAGAACCGACACCCACTGCCGAGGATTGACGATCTCTTTGATCAGTTAGTTGGCGCCTCAGTGTTTTCGCAATTGGACTTAGCCACTGGCTTTCATTAACTGAGATTGGCTGAGGATAGTATAGATAAGACTTCTTTTAGTTCTCCTGACGGATTCTATGAATGGCTAGTGATGCCCTTTGGTTTGACAAACGCCCCCGCATATTTTGTTGATCTGATGAGTAGGGTGTTTAGGGAGTACCTTAACAAATTCGTGGTAGTCTTTGTGGAAGACATCTTAGTCTTTTCTAAGAATGAAGAAGAGGATGCCCTACATCTTAGGGAAGTGTTGGAAACCCTTCGAGCGCATAACCTTAAGGCAAAATTTTCTAAGTGTCACTTCTGGAGGAAAGAAGTACGGTTCTTAGGGCACGTGGTTTCCAAGGAAGGGATAGCAGTTGATCCCGCAAAGGTGGTGGCCATCCAAGATTGGAAGGTCCCTAAAAATGTAACCGAAGTAAGAAGCTTCTTGGGGTTGGCTGGCTATTATAGGAAGTTTATCAAAGACTTCGCAAAAATATCAGCTCCATTAACACGGTTAACGAAGAAGAACCTGGTTTTTACGTGGGACGAAGATTGTGATGATGCGTTCCAACGTTTAAAGAGAGCCTTAACTTCAGCCCCAGTCTTAGTGCTGCCAGACGGGAATAAACCGTTTACCGTCTATACCGATGCTTGTGGGACGGGACTTGGCGCGGTCCTCATGCAAGAGGGAAGAGTAATAGCCTATGGTGGAAGGCAGTTGAGGGTTCATGAAAAGAATTACTCTACGCATGACCTTGAGTTAGCCGCAATTGTTTTCGCGCTTAAGTCTTGGCGTCACTATCTTCTTGGTGAGAAATTCGAACTGTTCACTGACCACAAATCATTAAAATACTTATTCTCTCAGAAGGATTTGAATTTAAGGCAGCAACGGTGGATGGAATTCTTAGCCTCCTACGATTTTGAAATAGCATATACCCCGGGCAAGGGTAACGTGGTAGCAGACGCCTTAAGTAGGAAAAGGTTGTCCTTGAGTCCGTTGTTTGTTGAACGACGAAGCTTAGAATTATCTCCATGTTTGACTTTAGACCCTCCGTTGACCTAGTACCTGGTTTGTTAGCATCCTTGGAGGTTAGACCTACACTTCTAGGACGAGTTGGTGAGGCACAGCAAGACGACCCACAGTTGGTTGAGATAGTAGAAAAGCTCAAAGGAGAGGAGTCATCTAGCCATCTTCGTAGGTATACCCTAGACGATAAGGGTTGGTTACGAAGAGATAATAGACGTTTTATACCACAAGACGAAGACTTAAGGAAGGCCATTCTTGATGATGCTCATCGCTCAAAGATGACCATTCATCCCGGCGGAGATAAGATGTACAAAGATATGAAGCAGGTTTTCTTTTGGGCCGGTATGAAAAAGGATGTGGCCGAGTACGTCGCTAGATGCTTGGTGTGCCAACGAGTAAAAGCGGAACAAAAGAAACCCGGTGGGTTGCTTCACCCATTGGAAGTTCCACTATGGAAATGGGAAAGCGTCTCAATGGATTTTGTGGATGGATTACCAAGATCAAGGAAGGGTAATACGGGGATTTGGGTTATAGTAGATAGACTTACTAAGAGCGCCCATTTTATTCCCGTGAAAAGTAAGAGGACTGCTCTGTGGTTGGCTTCTGTATACATTAAAGAGATAGTTCGTTTGCACGGTATTCCTTCTAGTATAGTAAGCGACCGTGATCCCATCTTCACTAGCGAATTTTGGAAGAGTTTACAAAAGGCGGTAGGGACTCAGCTATGTTTGAGCACCGCATATCATCCTCAGACGGACGGTCAGACCGAGAGGGTGAATCATATTCTAGAGGATCTTTTAAGGCTTTGTATCCTAGACTTTGGGGGTACATGGGAAGAGCACCTTCCGTTGGTAGAATTCGCATATAATAATAGCTTTCAGTCTAGTATTGGCATGGCACCTTTCGAAGCTCTTTATGGAAGGCCTTGCCGTTCGCCTACATGTTGGTGGGAATCTACCGATAAAATCCTACTTGGGCCCGATATGGTTAGGGAAACCTCGGAGAAGATTGATTTGATTCGAAGGAGGATGAAAGCAGCACAAGATAGGCAGAAATCGTATGCTGATAAGAGGAGGACAGATCTTGAGTTTGACATTGGGGACATGGTTTTTATCAAAGTGTCCCCGTTACGGAATGTTGTTCACTTTGGGTCCGTTGGGAAATTAGCGCCAAGGTTTGTAGGGCCATTTCCTATAAAAGACAGGATTGGGAAGATGGCGTATAGGGTGGAGTTGCCTGAGAAACTTAGTGGAGTACACGACGTATTCCATGTATCACATTTAAGGAAGTGTTTGCACAAGACCGCGGAGGTGGTAGAGCCGAGCTTGCTTAAAGAGGTGGAAATAGAGCGTTATGCAACAATTAGACGAGCTCCTACATGCATTCTTGGGTCGGAGATCAAAAAGTTGAGAAATCGAGAAGTCAGACTAGTTAAAGTGCAATGGGGAGATGATGAGAGCAACGCTACTTGGGAGACAGAAGGGAAGATGCGTTCGCTATACCCTTTTCTTTTTGAGGGTATGTCTTTTAATTTCTCCTTTATCGCTTAGCTTATCTTATCTTATATTTAGTATGTCCTCTCATTAGTATCTTTGACCTTTAGTTAGGATAATCCTATGGTTGAAACATGTGTTTGAGACATGTTATGTATGATGGATGCAAGTGGTTGCTAGTGGTTGCTCGTGGATGCATATATACACACACTTTAGGCACTAGATCGGCTCAGTCACTACATATTGCATAAATGAATGTATTTAGTATAATGGATGTATAATGGTTGTACCATGATATAGATGCTGCATTCGGTTGAATGGATGTGCACGCATATAGAAGTAGTTTGTAAGCAATTAGGATCTTTTGCATACATAATGGATGCATGGCACTATCATGAATTGCATCAAGGAGGTCAACTGAATCAGTGGACCGCCTGATTTTGCATTAGATACGGACATAGACACACACTGTGCATTTAAACATGAAAGCATTAGAAGTCTATAAGGATAATGGATGCCAATGTTTGTTGATTGAGTAGATGGTTGATGATAGGATATAAACTTGAAGATTTCGGGGTCGAAATCCCTTAAGGAGGGGAGAATGTAACACCCCGTATTTCTGTTAATACTAATATTCACAAATTAAAAGAATTAATATTGATAATTTGCACGAAATAGCCTTAAAAAGGCATATAACAAATTTGAGATATGTGAATTGCCTTAAAAGGCGAAAAATGGAATTAAGACATTAATTGGAAAATTAATGTGTAGAAATGGTCATAAGTTAATTATGGGTTAATTTGAATTCATGAATAGGTGCGTGTGTATATATATATATATTTATATATGTATATGGGCAGTTAATGTAAACATGAATAGAAGTTTATTAATTTGCTGAGTGTTTGCTGAGTCACTTCTGACTCATTGCTGAGTCAATAAGATATACCCCATCTAGTCTGAATGGCTGCGGTTATTTCTAGGTTAAATCTAATGGCCTAAATGAATCCTAACATCTATAAATAAGTGGGTAGACTCTAACCCTAAATCACTTGAAAAATTGGAGAGCTACCGACATGCCGTTGCCATGGAGTTCAGCATAGCCGTCACAAACTAAAGAAGAAGAAGGCCTAATCTACAAACTTAATCTACTCAAATCAAATCAAAAGCTCTCTCTCTTTCTATTTCTCTTCTTTAAAATTGTGAGTATGATGAATCTCACAATATTATTATAAAATAATTTGATTAAGTTATGAATGGATCACAAGAAAGTGATATGAATTGTTATGTATTTATGTTGTGGATCTCTTGTTATGCTATTATGTTATCATATACATGTTGTTATGTTGTAGTGATTATGTTGTAAATAATCCTATGCTATGTCATATGTGATTAATCATGCTATGCTATGTTGTAAATCATATCATGCTATGTTGCAAATTATGATATGCTATGTTGTAAATCTTATATATGTTGTAGATCTCATATTATCACATATGTTGAAATACTTATGTTATATGATAATGATGTCATGTTAAGTTGTGTTGAATCATACAAGTTGTAAAATCATGATGTTAGTATTTATGCGAATTGGATCATGTTTAAAGTTTATGTTTTTTTTATAATAGATCTTGATTATGGGAATTTGCCTATTGAGTTAGGTGTACCCATATACATGAATCTACAAATTAATTGGATCTTGAATATGGGAATTTGCCTATTAAGTTAGGTGTACCCATATACATGAATCTATGATTAAATGAATTTTGATTTTTGGGAATTTGCCTATTGAGTTAGGTGTACCCATATAAAACCATATTGTTAATGATGTTGATTCACACATGTCCTATACAAGTTTATGAAATTTGATCAAAATCATATTATGTGAATTATGAATAAGTTGACACCCTTAGATCCATGACATGTATAACCTTATGCAAGTTGTAATGCATGCAAGTTTTACCCCTTGTTATGACTTATTTAGTCACATATATATGTTGTTGTCATGAATATTTTCTTTTATGCTATGGGTTAGACTAATAGGGTCTAGCATACATATTGCGAATAAACGTTCAAACGTGGGGTAGGGGTAATATTAGGAAATTAATAAATTGGGGTGCAATTGATATGATTTTGCATGCCTTAAATGGATGTCCATAATTGAGTCAATTATGGACATTGTTAAGTTTGGAATTAATTAATAATTCAAGTAGGGAATTATTAAAATTGGGGAAAGTGGATTATTAATAATAATCAATGCTTAGGACACGAGGTTGGACCCGTTTGTGACGTAAACCTGCCCGGACCCGCCCGGCAAATCCAGTAGTCACAAATGTCGGCCCAATGTGAGAGGTCCTAGGCCCAAACTAAAGCATAACAGTTGTAAAGACACGAGGTTAGACTCTTTTGTGGTGTAAGACTGCCCGGACCCGCCCGGCAAATCCAGCTGCCATAAATGCCAGTCTAATGTGAGAGGTCTTTATGAGGTTATGGCCTTAATGAATTAAGAAATACTTAGCCAGATAATCATGTAAGGTGGGACATGGGGGTTAAGTAGGTGCCTTGGGTGGCATGAGGAATCTAGTGGTTGACTTTAAAGGCATTTGAAATACGATTAGACTTAACCAAATACACATGTAAATGAACATGACTAAGTGGGTTAAGTGGATGGACTAATGGGACAAGCTTAGGTGGAATGCTTGTGGGAAATAATGGGGGCCCATTTCAACCAGTATCCCAAAACGTATCTTTGTGGGCTCGACCCAAGTCGAGGACGGGACACGCATACTGGGTTTGACTATAAGAGGCCAAAACAGGGAGCGGTGGCAACGCAAGTCCAACGGGTTTCATATGCGTGTGTGGACCCGGGCTGGTAGGTAAGACGTTGTTGCATCGTGTAGGTATAAGCCGTGCATCTCCGTTATATCGGATTGCCACTTTAGGGGAATGATACACCCCACTGTGGGGCCAGCACGGGTATCTACGAGTAGGTAGCCGATCGAAAAATGGAAAGTGGGGTACACCTAGTGGAGATAGGGGCAGGCGGCACCTATGTAGTCAGCTAGGAGTACGTAAAGCCATTAAGAAAGTTTATAAGTGAAGCTAAGTGGAATCAATCTTTAGGGTGACTGGTGTGGTGCAGTATAGTGTTTATCCTTTAGTATTTAGGAGCGCCTATAACATTTCCTTTAGCGATTGTCTATGTCCTTAATCTGCTCTTTCATAGACATTTCCTTGTTTTCCAGCTTATGCCTTAGTCCAGTTATTTTGATAATAGTATTGTAGAATTATCATACTCGCCAGACTTTATGTCTGACCCCCCCTCTTTTTCATCCTTTTCTCCCTTCAGGTCCTCAGGTTGGGCCAAGTTCCAGTGGAGTCTGATTGGATTGCTTATCTCTTGGAAAGCTTGGACTGCTGAAGTAAAGTCCAGCTTGTTATCTTTCTTTTTAATGGCTATTTATGTAATGGGATTATGTACTTGTTTTATCAAGATAGATATTGTACTTGACTTTGATTATGGTGTTATGATGTAATCAAACATGTTTTGACTTCTGCTGCAATTGAAATAAAGTTTTTAAATTTCCAAGTACTATTTTATATCTGTCTTGTTGAAATTTTACTGTTCTATATTCACCTAAAACCTCCATAGAAGTTAATGCATTCCCTTTGTGAGCGACATTAATGGACGTGGGGTGTTACAATATCCAATCCATTTAAGACTTTCGTAGCCTAGTGATGTGCACGCAAATGTGTAGATATATGCTCACACATTTATTCTTTTTTTAGTTAAATAAATGAACATTTTTGGGGTTTTATATGATCAACCCATGTTTTAAATGTTTTCAAAATTATCCCTTATTTGGGGGGTTTAACAACAAAATTGTGCACGTTCTAATTTGTGATTGCATTTACTTGTTCCTTGTTGTTGTCTCTTATAGGAATTTAGGAGCAAAAATGATGTTTGCATATGAAGATATGAAGAAAAACATGCATATACACAAAAGGAGGGAAAATAATAATTTATTCTATGGAAAGTGGTGGACCCCACCTCTCAACCAACCCACTTACTCTTAAGGCTTCATATTAGAGACTAATGCAATAATTGGATGAGACAAAAAAGGCTTCATGCATTCTATATGATTGATTAGTGGCTAAAGACAAAATTAGAAGCTTCATCAAGTGGGCATTTTGGATAATTCCCAAGAAGAGTGATTAGGGTTTTAGATCATGTATATATACCCCCATGTTTCATATAATTTCGATCTTCTTTTCATCATATGAAAGTGTATGTGATCAAGTGAATAAAAATGTCTTCCAAGCCTCTTTCTCTTATGTCATTCTTATGCTTATTTTAATTTCTATGATTTCCTTTCGTTGTTTATAGGGTAGTTTTATTTAATGCAATTAGTGTAGATTTACATTTCGTGAAGTAGATTAGTTTATTCTTGTTCTTTAGTTCTCTCGTTCCTTTTGTTTTTGTTTTTGTTTAATGTTCCAATCTACTTTTATTATTAGAATAACAAGCATGAGAGGCTAATCCCTTTGATTTAAGAGTAATGAAGCCCTCTTGATTATGTAGATGCAACATATTTTGATTTTCATGATCTTTTTTATGCTTAATGGATTGGTTGAAGTAGTATTTACTGTAACACCCCACATCCATTAATGTCACTCTCAAAGGAAATGCATTAACTTTCATGGAATATTATTGGTGTATAGAACAGAATATAACAAGACAGATACATATATTGGTACTTGAAAATTTTAAAACAACTTTTATTGCAGTAGAGAAATAGTTTGGTTACAACAACATCAAAAACCAATAAAACCAAGTACACTTAATATCCGTCTTGACAAATTGTTTTCTAAGTACATAAAGTAAAAAGCATAACCCCAACATAAGTAGCCATAAAACAGATGAGCTGAACTTTACTTTCAGCAATCCAAGAACATCCAAAAGAGAGATAAAGATCCAAATCAAGCTCCACTAGCACTAGTCCCACTCTGAGAACCTGGGGGGAGGGGAGGAAGAATTGTGAAAACCCGTAACTTCCCCGTAAAGGAAAGCGTCGGATAGTTCGAGAACAAGCCACAACAGAACGCATATAAAAGAACATTTCACTGTATATTACAACAATGCATCAGATTGCAAGAATATACAGAGTATAAATGAATATTACACAGAAATATCAGAGATTTAAATTACATTTAAATACATAGCAGCGGAAAAATAATACAACACACAACTAGAATGAGATATACGGATACAAAGCTTTCCGGATATCGTTCCAGTTGTAAACCAGGATCCTGTGAATATAAATCTGCAAAACCAAAACTACTAGCTGCCCGTGTCAAAATAAGGGCACCCAGAGTTTAGGTTAAAACAATAAACTCCAGGTCAGTCATGCGACTGGTGTGAGAACTAAAACAGTTATTATTCTTTATTTTAAAAGTTAGGTAAATCAAGGGACCACGCCGTATAACACGGAACGGGTTTCCTCCCAAGAATACCAGTGCATAAAACAAACAGCGCGATGCTAAATAAAGAAAAATGAAGCTGTTATAAGACCCAGGTCCTATCACACAATGCAACGCAAGCCGGGGGATAGGGTTTTCCCTTATAACATCCAAAGAATGCTTTATACGTTTTAAAACAAATCATTTGATACTATTATAATAAGTGCATAGTGTATAAAACAACTTCAAATCATAAGTATCAATCATAGGCGGCATGGGTACCATATATCATGTCGCCATATATAGGTTTACAAATAAAACCGCAAATGTCACGTATTTGGAAATTGGATTTCCATCTATGAACCGAGGCAAAAGATAGTCCTCAACCGATTCGAGACAATCTAGCCCATGTATCAGGTAAGTACTCAGTCAAGCCTTGGAGCGACAGGGCCGGTCCACCGATGTGGATTAAACTTAAACCCTGAACATGCGTTCCCCCGCCCTTTGGGGCGTAAATGAGCCAACGAATGACTACATCGGACCCGGATCGTCCGATCAAACCGAGGCGCCTCGCAACAGCAACAACCACATAAGTCAAACTCGTCAGGGCGTGTAAAACCACTGACGCCACTTCTAACTAGAAAGAAACGCATGCCCTCCCTGAGGTCCGTCTCCCGTTTTTGGTTCATACCGGGTGTGAAACACGCGAAGTAAACGTTACACAAAGCTACGCCACAAAGGCCGTTATTTGATCATCACCACAAGACTTTGCTTTTCAACAAAAGCCTCGATCCATTGCCACTTAGGCATGCCACACAGGCAATTCACTCCATGCGTTTGATATCCATCAATATATAACCCCTGAGCTCGTACGTCTCAGAGAAGGGCGTTAAGCAAGAGAATAAATTCTCCGCCGCCAAACAGATATATATTTAATAGAGATCAATCACACGGACTAAAATCCAATGTCAGACACACAGTCCATTTAACAAGTCCGTTCTGGGTCTGAACGAAACCGGAGGCACCTAGTACCCCGCATATCCATCGATCTCCAAGTACGTCTGGACGGTCACTAACTGTTTCCATCTTCTTGGGTGTACAGCCCAATCAAGATCATCAGTAATTACCCAAACGAAGTGAAGACCTCCGGTCTTCGACCATCGTCTTCATCTTCGACTTATCGTCGTATCAGTTATTCAGAATGGGATAAACCCGGTCTTTCCGAATAACTCGCGTATATTTTATAAAAGTGCTACACAAACACAACATACGCCTCATTCCAATTCATCAGTCACTAACCGCAAATTAATCAAGAGAATAGTTCCCCAAATATTAACCCCGAAGGCCGAAACCAACATCAGATCAATATCCAGAAAACCATTCTGCTTGGCTAACTGACAGTTAGTTTCTAAATTTCACATTCATAGGGAAAGATTCCCATTAATTTTATCAAAGATAAATTCCTTGAATTTATTCTTTAATCTACTTTTGAATTTCGATTCAACTAGTCGGGATTTACGAAACATACTGAAGTAATCATTTGTTTTAATTTCCCAATCCCAACCTATTCATCCCATGAAGTAAAACTGGTAATACTTCATACCTAACACCACGGTGTTATCGGTAAATTCAATTACCATTTCACGTTCAAATCTAATTAAAGATTTGACTATCGCCTGGAGCAAAACTGGTGATACTCCATTCTCGACCATTTCAATCTAATTAAAGATTCATTAAAACTCAACTTAGTTTTAATCGTTAACTGGGTTAAAGAATCCGTGTCATTTAAAACACAGTTCACAATAAACCCAAAATCACCTTCATTAATTATCGGGTTAAAGAACGAGTGTTATTTAAAACACTGCCCACGATAAACCCAAAAATCAATATCAATTCAATTCCAATTAAATATTATTTAATTGGTACACTTCATTAAATCTAAATAAAAAGATTTAATTTTTTCTCAACTGGGTTCAAGAACAGTGTTAGTGAAGACACCATTCACGACAAACCCCAAATCACATTTGATATTCAATACAAGGCTCTGAATAGAAAATATATCGGCTTATATTCAATATCAAATTCTACGACTAACAAATGTCGTATTGGAAATAGCGATATAAATATATCTTTCAAATTTCCATAACAACACCTGTATAATCACGAATTCCAACATCGAAATATTCCGAAGACAATTTCGATTCAAATCCACTCCAATGCAATCATTGGAAATTCTGGTTATTTTTAAAACCCTTTTCAAATTCAATTTATTTATTTAAAAATAAATAGAATTATATTTCTAGTTCAAAACTAGTTCATTTCGATAAAAATCTATTTTTATCTTTTCAAATATGGAGTTTTTCATCCCAATTCTTTCTAAATCATTTCTTATGATTTTACACAAATTATTACTATATTTAATAATTTTATCAAGGCCCGTACAGTCGATTTCCATCAATGGCCATCGAACTGCACTTATAGCGACCTTTTTCAAATTTGATTTGGACAGAATTCCAAATCCAACCGTTAGATTTCTAATTTCTAATATTCGTTAGAAAGCTCTTTTCGATACGGACCCAACGGTTCCGGTTTTAGGAGAATCCGACGGTCGGATCTCCCGTAATGCCCGTTTGAAATAAATGGTCGAAATTCACGAACTGCCGCGGCGCGGCGCGTTCTATTCAGGCCATTATATTATATATATAATATATATAATATATATTTCGTCGATTTCTATTTAAAACGAATTATATAAATAGTTTTAAAATTCATTTCAAAAGCAATTTCAACTTTCTTTTCAATTCAATCAAAATTGAATTCTTCTTTATAAATTCGTTTTAAAATTCATTTCTATTCAATTCAAATTTCAATTTAATTTGAATTCATTTCAATTCGCTTTCAATTCAATTTGAATTCGTTTTCAATTCAATTCATTTCGAAATCGTTTTCAATTCAATTCACTTCGAAATCGTTTTCAATTCAATTCATTTCGAAATCGTTTTCAATTCAATTCATTTCGAAATCGTTTTCAATTCAATTCATTTCGAAATCTTTTTCAATTCAATTCATTTCGAAATCGTTTTCGATTCAATTCATTTCGAAATCGTTTTCGATTCAATTCATTTCGAAATCGTTTTCAATTCAATTCATTTCGAAATCGTTTTCAATTCAATTCATTTCGAAATCGTTTTCAATTCAATTCATTTCGAAATCGTTTTCAATTCATTTCATTTCGAAATCGTTTTCAATTCAATTCATTTCGAAATCGTTTTCAATTCATTTCATTTCGAAATCGTTTTCAATTCATTTCATTTCAAAATGAATAAAATCGATATAAATATCGTTCACGTCAAAATGGCGTCAATCTAATCAACACGGCTTCATAAATTTCTATTTTCAAATATTCTATTTCAAATATTTCTTTTTCAAAATAGTTGTTATCAAAATATTTCGTTCAACACATGACCAATCTCAATGGATGAGTACTGTCAACACATGAACTTTTATTTTATAATATTCTTTATTTTTCAAATTGGAATGAGGCCCAATCAATTACCATATAAAGTTAATTATATGGATTTTCATACAACACATGTATATAATAACATTGAAAATAATCAACCATCAACCAAAGTGCACTACACTGTAAAAGCATCAAATATAGATATTCAACGCTTATAACAGCCTGTCAATCAATCGATCGACATATTTAATCAATCAGGATGAGTGAACTTCAAATTTCATCCCAACACCCGTGTGGGGTTTCAAACAATCAAACACATATTTTATTTGTGCTGTTGGGCGATGTGTAAAATTTATCGTCCCAATCAATGTCATTCAAATAGGTGTACATAAACAAACCGTCTGGTTTGTAAATGAATATTCTATTTTATTCACTTCACGTTAAAAATTATATTTTTAACGATAAAACATTTTATTTCAACCTATGAATTTCTATTCAATTCATTCTTTAAATAAAATGATATTTTTATTTTTCTAACTTATTTTAGAAAATTTCGGCGGCATAACGGCACGATACTAGAAACGGGATAAGGCCTAGCCTTATCCCCGGTCTAGTGAAGGCCCACGCCATTCACACATCAATCAAAATCACCAAACAATTCAATTTCAAATCAAATCATCTAATCAACTACACAACCAAACTATTTAACAAACAAGTCATCCATGGTCTGTGGATGACGGGTGACGGGTGCTACTAAACACCGTCTGCATCCTAGTATATATATATATATATAACTAGAAAAGAAATTGAAAGGTGAGAAATTCTCATCGATAGCTATCCAATCATCTTGACTCTTCTTTTGCAGAATTCTTCGTCGACCTCGCCTTTTTGTCGCTTTCGCCCGTATTCTCTACATATGTAAAAATCGAATTTTTACTTCGCTATTCAATATATAAAAATCGAATTTTTAGTTCGCTATTCAATATATAAAAATCGAATTTTTAGTTCGCTATTCAATATATAAAAATCGAATTTTTACTTCGAAGTTCAATATATAAAAATCACATTTTTACTATGCTATTCAATATATAAAAATCGAATTTTTACTTCGAAGTTCAATATATAAAAATCATATTTTTACTATGCTATTCAATATATAAAAATCGAATTTTTACTTCGAAGTTCAATATATAAAAATCACATTTTTACTATGCTATTCAATATATAAAAATCGAATTTTTACTTCGCTATTCAATATATAAAAATCGAATTTTTACTTCGAAGTTCAATATATATAAAAATCTGATTTTTCTTCGACTTTCAATATATAAAATCTGATTTTTCTTTTTAAATCTCAAAATAAAATCAGTTTTCAAACCCTTTTCAAATTCAGTTTTTAATACTTTTTTTAAAATTCAGTTTTTAATCTTTTTTTTAAAAATCAGTTTTTAATCTATTTTAAAAATCAGTTTTTAATCTTTTTAAATCGAAATTAGTTTTAAACTCTAAAATAAAAATCAGTTTTAAACTTTAAAATAAACATCAGTTTTAAACTTTAAAATAAAAATCAAAGTAAAATAAAAATAAAAAAACTTACTATAAGCGAAGATAGGGGGGGCGTCGGCTTCGTCGGAGCTGGCTTCCAGGGGGGCGCAGCGATGAGGTGGTGGCGGTGGGTCCTAGCATGGCCTGCGGTGGAGTTTCAGGCGGTTTAAGGGGGGTGGGGCTTCGGAGTTTGGGTTCCGCGAGAGGAGGCTTGCGTTGATCGCGAAGGAGGGAGGTAAGGGATGGCGGCGATCGCTGGGGGGGGGGGGAGGGTACGACGTGATGGCGGCGACGAAGTTCGGGGGCGGCTAGGTCTGGAGCTCGAGTTTTTTTTTTGTTTTTTTTTTTTTTGATTTATTAACTGACGGGGAGGGAGAAGGAAAAAAAGGGGGGGCTATATGTTAATTTATATATTTTATTTAATTTATTTAATTCCCTCATAAAGCAACTTTTTAATTCGAACTCAAAATTGAGCCCACCGGCTGTCGTCCCTAGCTAATTACCCCCATTCCGAACACAATGGGATATATACCGTAAGGTGATTTGATCGTTTCGCTCTGTTTCCGTTAAAATCAACATATAACTCTATATATTGAATTTGAACGCGCCTTTCAATTTACCGGGGTCACATACTAACTCTATAAATTGCAGAAAAATATTTTCTAGCTTCGTATTGACGATACGGTCCTAACAAAACTAGTTTCGTCGAATTCTGAGACCGTTTGAAAAATGGCCAATTTCCAGTCGATTAAAATCAACTGAAACTGGTCAAACACGTTTTCCTTTGCCACGCTCACATATTGATTCGAAAAATTATGAAATTTGAAACCTAGCAATAACTTCACCTCCCGGACCCAAAAAAACTGGTTTTGTCGAAATTCGAGGTCGTTTGCAAAATGTCCATTTTTAAGGGCCTGAATTTCATAGCGACTATTCAGAATTTTCAACTGGACATGTTTTTTGATTCCCGCTACGAACTTTTGATTTTTCGGATTCGTTGGAAAGATATTACCAATTAGATCCTAATGTTTTTGGTTTCACTAAAATCCGGATTGTTTTGCACCCGGTACATTCAATTGAAGTTTGAAATCGAATTATCGAACTACCGCGCCATTTTCAATTCTATTTATAATTATAAATAAATATTTATATTCTAACGACGGCGTATATAAATATATACGTTCGAATTATATTCAAAATAGATTTCTCGTCGATTTTATTTAAAATAATTCATTTTAAATATTCAAAATTCGCTAAAATTACCAAAATAAAAATTTTAAACTGGCCCAGATTTTCGGGTTATTACAATCTCTCCCACTTAAAACTTTTCGTCCCCGAAAAGGAACAAAGTCGAAAGTGGTTTGATTAATCAACTCTACGCTCGATCTGGCTTCCATTCTCCAACTCTTTAGTTTCTGAGAATTTTCAAAATTTCAAAAATTTGGCTAACACCCTAAATTTTTGAAAAATTTCGCCATAACCTCCCCTGCACCGGGAGCATCGGGGAATCTCAAATAGCTTCCCCAGTCCTTCAGATCTCAAAAAGAAAAAGAAAAAGCCAAGCGGCTAGCCAATAGGCTCACAAAATCATCATCACCCAAACAAAACAGGAAATTATGTAGTAAATATGTACCTATTTGTCGGGCAAACAAATTTTATTCTCTGCTCTAGCCTCCTTGCTATGACCTGTTCAATGTAAGTACAAGTATATGCAAGCAAATGCGACCAATTTCAATACAATTCATTATTTGATACAATTAGGCGTAATGGTTCAAAATTATCAAACAATTAAACAAACAACACAATCATCAATCAATTAGTGAATTAGAGTTTCAAATTCATAATTTCGATACATAGTCAAAAATCATGTTTTTGATGCCAAATCACAACAATTAGCCCTATCTAATTTTGGTTCTCACACCAGTCTAATGGAAATATATAGATATTACACGTTCGTCACTCGAATATAAATTCTGATGATGATATATCAACCATCAGAATCACCCCCGGGCGACTAGAGTATAATTCTATATCTATCCAGTATATTAAAATTTCGAATACACGCGGATCAGATGTATACGCAAAATCTATATATACTGGATTGTCCACATCAATATAAATAAATAACCAAATATGAATGATGGATTTATATTTTCAAAACAAAATTGTTTTCATTTTAAAAATATACTCTTCACACTCGTTCTAGGATACTACTGATCCTATCTCTAACGAGTCATCCCCATTGGATTTTACTAATCCAATCATCTGATGAATTCTTTCGTTCGGTTCTAATGTGCCTTGTTCTCTGAGCTTTGTAAACCAAAGCTCTGATACCAAATGTGAAAACCTGTAACTTCCCCGTAAAGGAAAGCGTCGGATAGTTCGAGAACAAGCCACAACAGAACGCATATAAAAGAACATTTCACTGTATATTACAACAATGCATCAGATTGCAAGAATATACAGAGTATAAATGAATATTACACAGAAATATCAGAGATTTAAATTACATTTAAATACATAGCAGCGGAAAAATAATACAACACACAACTAGAATGAGATATACGGATACAAAGCTTTCCGGATATCGTTCCAGCTGTAAACCAGGATCCTGTGAATATAAATCTGCAAAACCAAAACTGCTAGCTGCCCATGTCAAAATAAGGGCACCCAGAGTTTAGGTTAAAACAATAAACTCCAGGTTAGTCATGTGACTGGTGTTAGAACTAAAACAGTTATTATTCTTTATTTTAAAAGTTAGGTAAATCAAGGGACCACGCCGTATAACACGGAACGGGTTTCCTCCCAAGAATACCAGTGCATAAAACAAACAGCGCGATGCTAAATAAAGAAAAATGAAGCTGTTATAAGACCCAGGTCCTATCACACAATGCAACGCAAGCCGGGGGATAGGGTTTTCCCTTATAACAGCCAAAGAATGCTTTATACGTTTTAAAACAAATCATTTGATACTATTATAATAAGTGCATAGTGTATAAAACAACTTCAAATCATAAGTATCAATCATAGGCGGCATGGGTACCATATATCATGTCGCCATATATAGGTTTACAAATAAAACCACAAATGTCACGTATTTGGAAATTGGATTTCCATCTATGAACCGAGGCAAAAGATAGTCCTCAACCGATTCGAGACAATCTAGCCCATGTCTCAGGCAAGTACTCAGTCAAGCCTTGGAGCGACAGGGCCGGTCCACCGATGTGGATTAAACTTAAACCCTGAACATGCGTTCCCCCGCCCTTTGGGGCGTAAATGAGCCAACGAATGACTACATCGGACCCGGATCGTCCGATCAAACCGAGGCGCCTCGCAACAGCAACAACCACATAAGTCAAACTCGTCAGGGCGTGTAAAACCACTGACGCCACTTCTAACTAGAAAGAAACGCATGCCCTCCCTGAGGTCTGTCTCCCGTTTTTGGTTCATACCGGGTGTGAAACACACGAAGTAAATGTTACACAAAGCTACGCCACAAAGGTCGTGCTTTGACCATCACCACAAGACTTTGCTTTTCAACAGAAGCCTCGATCCATTGCCACTTAGGCATGCCACACAGGCAATTCACTCCATGCGTTTGATATCCATCAATATATAACCCCTGAGCTCGTACGTCTCAGAGAAGGGCGTTAAGCAAGAGAATAAATTCTCCGCCGCCAAACAGATATATATTTAATAGAGATCAATCACACGGACTAAAATCCAATGTCAGACACACAGTCCATTTAACAAGTCCGTTCTGGGTCTGAACGAAACCGGAGGCAACTAGTACCCCGCATATCCATCGATCTCCAAGTACGTCTGGACGGTCACTAGCTGTTTCCATCTTCTTGGGTGTACAGCCCAATCAAGATCATCAGTAATTACCCAAACGACGTGAAGACCTCCGGTCTTCGACCATCGTCTTCATCTTCGACTTGTCGTCGTATCAGTTATTCAGAATGGGATAAACCCGGTCTTTCCGAATAACTCGCGTATATTTTATAAAAGTGCTACACAAACACAACATACGCCTCATTCCAATTCATCAGTCACTAACCGCAAATTAATCAAGAGAATAGTTCCCCAAATATTAACCCCGAAGGCCGAAACCAACATCAGATCAATATCCAGAAAACCATTCTGCTTGGCTAACCGACAGTTAGTTTCTAAATTTCACATTCATAGGGAAAGATTCCCATTAATTTTATCAAAGATAAATTCCTTGAATTTATTCTTTAATCTACTTTTGAATTTCGATTCAACTAGTCGGGATTTACGAAACTTACTGAAGTAATCATTTGTTTTAATTTCCCAATCCCAACCTATTCATCCCATGAAGTAAAACTGGTAATACTTCATACCTAACACCACGGTGTTATCGGTAAATTCAATTACCATTTCACGTTCAAATCTAATTAAAGATTTGACTATCGCCTGGAGCAAAACTGGTGATACTCCATTCTCGACCATTTCAATCTAATTAAAGATTCATTAAAGCTCAACTTAGTTTTAATCGTTAACTGGGTTAAAGAATCCGTGTCATTTAAAACACAGTTCACAATAAACCCAAAATCACCTTCATTAATTATCGGGTTAAAGAACGAGTGTTATTTAAAACACTGCCCACGATAAACCCAAAAATCAATATCAATTCAATTCCAATTAAATATTATTTAATTGGTACACTTCATTAAATCTAAATAAAAAGATTTAATCTTTTCTCAACTGGGTTCAAGAACAGTGTTAGTGAAGACACCATTCACGACAAACCCCAAATCACATTTGATATTCAATACAAGGCTCTGAATAGAAAATATATCGGCTTATATTCAATATCAAATTCTACGACTAACAAATGTCATATTGGAAATAACGATATAAATATATCTTTCAAATTTCCATAACAACACCTGTATAATCACGAATTCCAACATCGAAATATTCCGAAGACAATTTCGATTCAAATCCACTCCAATGCAATCATTGGAAATTCTGGTTATTTTTAAAACCCTTTTCAAATTCAATTTATTTATTTAAAAATAAATAGAATTATATTTCTAGTTCAAAACTAGTTCATTTCGATAAAAATCTATTTTTATCTTTTCAAATATGGAGTTTTTCATCCCAATTCTTTCTAAATCATTTCTTATGATTTTACACAAATTATTACTATTTTTAATAATTTTATCAAGGCCCGTACAGTCGATTTTCATCAATGGCCATCGAACTGCACTTATAGCGACCTTTTTCAAATTTGATTTGGACAGAATTCCAAATCCAACCGTTAGATTTCTAATATCCGTTAGAAAGCTCTTTTCGATACGAACCCAACGGTTCTGGTTTTAGGAGAATCCGACGGTCGGATCTCCCGTAATGCCCGTTTGAAATAAATGGTCGAAATTCACGAACTGCCGCGGCGCGGCGCGTTCTATTCAGGCCATTATATTATATATATAATATATATAATATATATTTCGTCGATTTCTATTTAAAACGAATTATATAAATAGTTTTAAAATTCATTTCAAAAGCAATTTCAACTTTCTTTTCAATTCAATCAAAATTGAATTCTTCTTTATAAATTCGTTTTAAAATTCATTTCTATTCAATTCAAATTTCAATTTAATTTGAATTCATTTCAATTCGCTTTCAATTCAATTTGAATTCGTTTTCAATTCAATTCATTTCGAAATCGTTTTCAATTCAATTCATTTCGAAATCGTTTTCATTTCGAAATCGTTTTCAATTCAATTCATTTCGAAATCGTTTTCAATTCAATTCATTTCGAAATCGTTTTCAATTCAATTCATTTCGAAATCGTTTTCAATTCAATTCATTTCGAAATCGTTTTCAATTCAATTCATTTCGAAATCGTTTTCAATTCATTTCATTTCGAAATCGTTTTCAATTCATTTCATTTCGAAATCGTTTTCAATTCAATTCATTTCGAAATCGTTTTCAATTCATTTCATTTCGAAATCGTTTTCAATTCAATTCATTTCGAAATCGTTTTCAATTCATTTCATTTCGAAATCGTTTTCAATTCATTTCATTTCAAAATGAATAAAATCGATATAAATATCGTTCACGTCAAAATGGCGTCAATCTAATCAACACGGCTTCATAAATTTCTATTTTCAAATATTCTATTTCAAATATTTCTTTTTCAAAATAGTTGTTATCAAAATATTTCGTTCAACACATGACCAATCTCAATGGATGAGTACTGTCAACACATGAACTTTTATTTTATAATATTCTTTATTTTTCAAATTGGAATGAGGCCCAATCAATTACCATATAAAGTTAATTATATGGATTTTCATACAACACATGTATATAATAACATTGAAAATAATCAACCATCAACCAAAGTGCACTACACTGTAAAAGCATCAAATATAGATATTCAACGCTTATAACAGCCTGTCAATCAATCGATCGACATATTTAATCAATCAGGATGAGTGAACTTCAAATTTCATCCCAACACCCGTGTGGGGTTTCAAACAATCAAACACATATTTTATTTGTGCTGTTGGGCGATGTGTAAAATTTATCGTCCCAATCAATGTCATTCAAATAGGTGTACATAAACAAACCGTCTGGTTTGTAAATGAATATTCTATTTTATTCACTTCACGTTAAAAATTATATTTTTAACGATAAAACATTTTATTTCAACCTATGAATTTCTATTCAATTCATTCTTTAAATAAAATGATATTTTTATTTTTCTAACTTATTTTAGAAAATTTCGGCGGCATAACGGCACGATACTAGAAACGGGACAATGCCTAGCCTTGTCCCCGGTCTAGTGAAGGCCCACGCCATTCACACATCAATCAAAATCACCAAACAATTCAATTTCAAATCAAATCATCTAATCAACTACACAACCAAACTATTTAACAAACAAGCCATCCATGGTCTGTGGATGACGGGTGTCGGGTGCTACTAAACACCGTCTGCATCCTAGTATATATATATATAACTAGAAAAGAAATTGAAAGGTGAGAAATTCTCACCGATAGCTATCCAATCATCTTGACTCTTCTTTTGCAGAATTCTTCGTCGACCTCGCCTTTTTGTCGCTTTCGCCCGTATTCTCTACATATGTAAAAATCGAATTTTTACTTCGCTGTTCAATATATAAAAATCGAATTTTTAGTTCGCTATTCAATATATAAAAATCGAATTTTTAGTTCGCTATTCAATATATAAAAATCGAATTTTTACTTCGAAGTTCAATATATAAAAATCACATTTTTACTATGCTATTCAATATATAAAAATCGAATTTTTACTTCGAAGTTCAATATATAAAAATCATATTTTTACTATGCTATTCAATATATAAAAATCGAATTTTTACTTCGAAGTTCAATATATAAAAATCACATTTTTACTATGCTATTCAATATATAAAAATCGAATTTTTACTTCGCTATTCAATATATAAAAATCGAATTTTTACTTCGAAGTTCAATATATATAAAAATCTGATTTTTCTTCGACTTTCAATATATAAAATCTGATTTTTCTTTTTAAATCTCAAAATAAAATCAGTTTTCAAACCCTTTTCAAATTCAGTTTTTAATCCTTTTTTTAAAATTCAGTTTTTAATCTTTTTTTTAAAAATCAGTTTTTAATCTTTTTTAAAAATCAGTTTTTAATCTTTTTAAATCGAAATTAGTTTTAAACTCTAAAATAAAAATCAGTTTTAAACTTTAAAATAAAAATCAGTTTTAAACTTTAAAATAAAAATCAAAGTAAAATAAAAATAAAAAAACTTACTGTAAGCGAAGATGGGGGGGGGGGGGGGCGTCGGCTTCGTCGGAGCTGGCTTCCAGGGGGGCGTCGATGTCGGCTGATGGGGTGGTGCAGCGATGAGGTGGTGGCGGTGGGGCCTAGCATGGCCTGCGGTGGAGTTTCAGGCGGTTTAAGGGGGGTGGGGCTTTGGAGTTTGGGTTCCGCGAGAGGAGGCTTGCGTTGATCGCGAAGGAGGGAGGTAAGGGATGGCGGCGATCGCTGGGGGGGGGGGGAGGGTACGACGTGATGGCGGCGACGAAGTTCGGGGTTGGCTAGGTCTGGAGCTCGAGGTTTTTTTTTTTTTTTTTTTTGATTTATTAACTGACGGGGAGGGAGAAGGAAAAAAAGGGGGGGCTATATGTTAATTTATATATTTTATTTAATTTATTTAATTCCCTCATAAAGCAACTTTTTAATTCGAACTCAAAATTGAGCCCACCGGCTGTCGTCCCTAGCTAATTACCCCCATTCCGAACACAATGGGATATATACCGTAAGGTGATTTGATCGTTTCGATCTGTTTCCGTTAAAATCAACATATAACTCTATATATTGAATTTGAACGCGCCTTTCAATTTACCGGGGTCACATACTAACTCTATAAATTGCAGAAAAATATTTTCTAGCTTCGTATTGACGATACGGTCCTAACAAAACTAGTTTCGTCGAATTCTGAGACCGTTTGAAAAATGGCCAATTTCCAGTCGATTAAAATCAACTGAAACTGGTCAAACACGTTTTCCTTTGCCACGCTCACATATTGATTCGAAAAATTATGAAATTTGAAACCTAGCAATAACTTCACCTCCCGGACCCAAAAAAACTGGTTTCGTCGAAATTCGAGGTCGTTTGCAAAATGTCCATTTTTAAGGGCCTGAATTTCATAGCGACTATTCAGAATTTTCAACTGGACATATCTTTTGATTCCCGCTACGAACTTTTGATTTTTCGGATTCGTTGGAAAGATATTACCAATTAGATCCTAATGTTTTTGGTTTCACTAAAATCCGAATTGTTTTGCACCCGGTACATTCAATTGAAGTTTGAAATCGAATTATCGAACTACCGCGCCATTTTCAATTCTATTTATAATTATAAATAAATATTTATATTCTAACGACGGCGTATATAAATATATACGTTCGAATTATATTCAAAATAGATTTCTCGTCGATTTTATTTAAAATAATTCATTTTAAATATTCAAAATTCGCTAAAATTACCAAAATAAAAATTTTAAACTGGCCCAGATTTTCGGGTTATTACAAGAATAGAGGTGAAAACAAAGGTGGTTAGACATAAAGTATGGCGAGTCCAATAACTTTAACAATATAATTATTAAAGTAATTAGGATAAGGTATAAACTGGTAAAACAAGGAATGACTGTGAAACAAGTGGGCAAGACAAAACAAACAAAAGGAATAAGATAACGTTAATTTGCGCCTTCAACACTATAGGACAATTAATATACTGCACCATTACTAGTCACCTTAAAAGTTAATCCCGCTTACTGAACATAATAATCATAATGGTAGTTTCGTGTACCCTTTGCTGTCTTCATAGGTGCCGCCTCCCCTATCTCCACTAGTTGTACCCACTACCCCATGTGATCGGCTTCCTAACTCGTAGATACCCGTGTTGGTCTCACAGTGGGGTGTATCACTCCCCAAAGTGGCAACCCGATACCATTAAAGATGCACGACTTATATCCACACGATGCAACAACGTCTTACCTACCAGCCCGGGCCCATACACGCACATGACCCCGTTGGACTTGCGTTGCCACCGCTAACCCGTTTTGACCTCTTACAATCAAACCCAGTAAGTGTGTCCCGTCCTCGATCTAACTCGAGCTCACAAAGATACTTAATGGGTTACTGGTTTGAAAAGGGTTCCCCATGCTTAACATAAGCTTTCCACCTATGCTTGGTCCCCACTAAGATTTCCCACTTAACCCCTTCTTATTCATGTCTTCTTACATGTTTAAATTTGGTTAAGTGTTTCTAATCGTATTTCACACATCACCCATGTCACCCACTTAACCCCCATGTCCCACCACATGTTTGTCTTGGTTAAGTGTTACTTAATTCATTATAACCGTAACCTTGTAAGACCTCCCACATTAGACTACCGTTTGCGATTGTTGGATTTGCCGGGCTGGTCCGGGTGGTCTTATACCGCAAACGAGTCTAACCTGGTGTCTTTATAATTGTTACGCATTTAGTTTATGCCTTCGACCTCTCACATTAGACTACCGTTTGTGGTTGCTGGATTTGCCGGGGCGGGTCCGGGCAGTCTTATACCACAAACGAGTCTAACCTCATGTCTTAGGCGTTTATTATTACACATAATTATTTCACCCCAATATTAATTAATTATCCCTATTCAAATTGTCAATAATTTCCAAATTAAATTATGTCTATAATTGTCACCTAAATTATGTCCATACTTTTTAGGTATATAAATTATACCAATTAATGTCTCAAATTCATTATATGCCTTTAAAGCCATTTTATGCCAATTCACAATTTGCATAATTAATATTTTCCCATTATCCCCATGCTATTCGTACATTTTAATATGATATATGTTAGACTCGCAAATAGTCTAACTCATAAAAAAGAAAAGAAACGTCACAACTTGCATAACATATAAAATAGATCTAACTTGTAAATAAGAATTATAACATAAGTTTGCATAGCCAATAACTTGAATAAGCAATGGACATACATAACATAAATTCGCGTAAACTACCATGGATCTAAATATAGATCTAAACATGAAATTGTGAACTTGCATATATGAATATGGGTTTCACCTAAACTTGCATATATGGGATATAGTTTTCACCCAAACTTGCATATGGATTCCTACAAACTTGCATATGAATTTAAACATGTAAACTAATATCACATGTTTTGCATATAAACTAGCGTATGTATATACTTGATTTACATATAAACTTGTGTATAATTCGCATACAGACTTGCATAAGATTCACATACAAACTAGCATATGTAGAAACAGACTTGCATAAGATTCACATACAAACTAGCATATGATTTACATCCCAAACTTGCATATAAACTGATGTCATAAAATGAATCAAGTTAAACATATGTAATTGGACATATGAAATAGATCTACCAACATAAGTTAACAAAACTGTCATATGTTCACCAACAGATGATAACAAAGTTAAATAACATCACATGATTCAACAGACATGTTCTCATAATCCAAGTTATAACTCATCATAATTAATTTATTAATTATTTTGTGAAAGAAATTGTACTCACAAAGACAGGTTAAAGAAGAGAATAATTCGTTCGTCATTTTGTATTAGAATTCTGACTTGCAAATCCCTAAGCTTTAGGAAGAAGAACTATTCTAGCAGCAGCATGGAGGCCAAGAGACTAATTTAGTTTAGGTTTAGGGCCTGAGTCTATGCGTGCTTATATAGAAGTTTAATTCAACATAAGCCATTAGATTATCATAGGAGCAATCACAACCGTCCAGACTAGATAGAGTTATCTAGAATTGCCACTGATGCCCTATGACTCAGCAACAGGTCAGGAAAGACTAGCAACAAGTCAGAATCGTCTCATTTCAGATCTGCCCCGGGGGGTAGAACGACCCCCTGGTCGACCTGTATAGGGGAGGTAGACCCCCTGGTGACCTGGCCTTGGGAGGGAGAAATCCTGCCCAACCCGCTTCCTCGTTTGAATTTTGAATTTTAATTCTGATCTGTTATTAATTTATTTAAATTACTGAAACTTCTGAGGGTCATAACTTCCTCATACAAAGTCCAATTTACGAAAACTTGGACTCTATTCCAAGCAGAATTTCGAGATGAACGCAATGGCGTAACCCATTTCCCTTAACTCTCACTTTAACAATTAAGTATTCTTAAATTCATTCTTTTAATAGTCACAGAAAATTCAGGGTGCTACAATTACATTGTTGTTTAAGTGTTGGTTCTGATAGTTTATGTTGTTAACAACACATAGGCTATGCTTAGTCAACATAAACACAAGATTGTCTCTTCATCTACATATGAATATGGTAATTAAAGTGTGAATAAAATTCAAATTTGATATTTTATGCTACTAAATTAATAGTAAATAGAGTATACTTAAAGTAAATTTTAGTTTCACTTTGTTGTCATTTCATGAAAGTATAATTATGAATTAGAGAGTGTATTAAAGTTTGACGGTTTAAGTGTGTTCACTAATAACACAATTAGACCGTGCATATGATAAATATACTAATTAATTACACAAAAGTTCAATGAAGATATCAAGAAATCATTGTATGTTGATTTATGTGATCATGAGGGCGAATTTGCTTCTAAATTGCTCTCGTTTCATTTGTTAACTTTCAACTTGTTCTCTTTGTTAGTTTTATAATTTTTAGTTGACCAAAACCTCAAGTGGTATAATTTGATTGAGTAAAATATAAAATTGTTTCTTTCTCCGAGGATCGATCCGTATTCGCCACGTACTACAAGTGTACTCCTTGCACTTGCGGTTTAATACACTTCGTGATGGATTTCTAATTGATATAATTTCCGTCTTTGAATAAGTTTCTGGCGCTGTTACCGGGAAAAGATATTTAATTTTAGTTTTACCCTTCGAGCTAATTCTGTGTGTGTTCATTTTCTTTTGTGTTAGTTTTACCAAAAAAAGGGCATAACTCTCCAATCTGTTAACTGCTGTGTTCTGTTCAATTTTGTAAAGCTGTTCTGTTCATTTTTATTTTCTGTTTTCTCCTTTCTTGCTTTTGGTATCTCTCACTTTCTTGTTGAATTTCTATCTATAGGCACTTCAATTTCATGCCCATTTTCATTGTTGCATCTGAGTTTGCGATCATTCAGTTTCTTATTTCACATATCTTGATTTTGAATTCACAATTAACTTTGCATTGAACAAAATCTTTTGTTATACACGGTTACAAGTTACATTTTATCTGTTCACAGGTTACATTGTTATTTCTATATTACATTTTCACCCAACTGCTGCCATACCCCAACATCCACTGACCAGACAGTATAAGCCATTTTAAGATCAACAGAACCCAATTCAACAAACACAGTCCATACATAAACCGTCCCCTCCTCCTCCGTTCACATCATCAAACCAGAACCAAAGCACCACACTTCCAATATACATCAAACAAACACCTTCCTTGACATAACCAATCATCACAACCACCACTTCAATTCACAACTGCAACTGCACAAACTTCAAAATACACTGATAATATCACAAGCCACTCTTCATATACCAAACTGTCCACTGCATTATTCCTTCATAGCTTCCCTCCCAAACATATTCGCATTATCATTTCAGCTTAAACCATACTCATATCTTCCCTTCAACATCTCCCTATAGCCACTAACTCCACAGTCACAAAGTACACTTCCAACCACCAAAATTGTTCCACCACCAAATAGCTATTGTCTCCACACAAAATACCGCTACTGCCATCTTTATTCAAACTTTCCATTCTCCATAATCATCCTTCACTCAACACTACGAATCCACTCAAAACTTGAAGCTACCGAAGTCACGCACCATTCGTCCTAAACTTCGAACAAGACCTGAAATCCCTTTACACCTTCAATCCGCAATTACCAGCAGCAAAACCAGTTGGCCCCTTACTATAATCACTGTTCTTCCATGCTTTCACCTTCAACCATCAACCTCCGAACACCAACACCAAGCCTCGCGATTCCCCTCCAACCCCTAACTACCCTAATTCCTCAACCATATTCAATTCACCGCTTCCTGAAACCCTCCCCTCGCCGAACTCCCAATTGCATCAATGCACCAACCGAACCCAATTCTGGTCCTCGCGATTGAAAATCTATTTTGAAATTGATTTTTGATCTTTCCTTTTGTCCTTTCTTTTTTCTGAAATTATGTAAAGTGATTTTCGTGGCTTTTGGACTGTCAAGGAGGGTGTAGTGTGTTTTATATAGAGGGGTACTTTGAGTTTGACGGGCTTATAATTGGGCTTTATTTTTATTTGTTTTGCACAATAATAGAAAAAAGATTCTTTCAGAAAAGGAGATCTTTAATTTTGTTGTTTTTTATTCAGCTTTTAATTTGTGTGTCGAGTTAGTGTGTTAAGTTTGTTTCAATTTTTTTTCTTTTCCGCTTTTCCATTTATAGTTTTTCTCTCCTTCATATTTTTTTAAAAGGTCTTTTAGTTTAATTTTATATTTTTTGGTTTCTTATTTAGCTTTAGTCTGTCTAAGAGTATTAGTTGTTAAAAAAATCACTTGTCTTTCACTTGTTTATATATCATCTTCACTTTTCAGATTGCACAAATAGGAATTGCTTTGCTTCGCTAGCTAGGAAACTGCTTGCTTGGATTTGCTAAACCGCTTTGCTTGATAGCTAAAAATCGCTACTAAATAGGAATTGCTTTACTTCGTGTTTCAACACCTTTATTTTAATTGCATTGTTGGTTGCTTACATTTGCATAAAAAAAAATCCAAAAATCCAAAAAATTCATTTGTAATTGCATTGCTAATACACGTTTAATTTCTGTTTTGCATTCATCTCATCTTATTTTATTTTCTTAAGGGCACACCCCAACTCACATAAAGTAGAGAGTTCATTACCATTTCTTAGCCCAAAAAATTGCATTTCATCGTAGAATTTGACTAATAATACCGGTTAGACCTTGGACTTAAGGGAGTCACGGGCTCATCTAGGGTTTAATAATATTTTGATAGCTAATTTATTTGGAACGAATTATTTCTTGGTGTCTAGACTACGATAGAGAAATAATCGTTTATAAATATTATAGTGATTCATAAATGTTATATTGGTTGTTACTCTAAAGGTAACCTTCGGTTGCATTTCTAGGGTGATTCGTGATGCACCGATAACTCCTGTCTTTTAGCTGGATGAGAAATCTTTTGTTTTAAGTAATCAGACGTGTTACTATATAATTTTGGGTTAAATGCCACTAAGGACATAAAATTTATAGTTAATCTTTGCATTCGTTTAGTTGCATTAGATTAATGCATATATAAAAAAATTAGAAAAAACAAAAATCCAGAAAAATTCATCTTCATTTGTGAAGCAAATCCTTTTTCTCTTATCCAAAAATTTCAAAAAACAAAAACAAAAACCCAAAAAAATATTTTCATTTTGTAAAAATCAACTTTCATTTAAATCAAAAAAAAAAAAGAACTTCGAAATAATTCTCATTTTGTAAAAAACTTCGCTTCTATTCTCTTGTCAAATTTGTCCTTTCTGTTCTTCTCACTAGTGCATGAGTATTTGGACTCACGATCCATCTACGAATCGTTAGACTCGTGACGCTTCCACTAATCATTTAGTTCGAACCAACGTTCCTTCGACCATGGCCAAAGAAAATCCCCCACGAACTCTTACGGATAGAATCTTCCCCGATCGGGTTTCTATTCCTTCTTGCATCATATTGCCCACCTCAATGGGTAATCACTTTGAAATTCGTTCTAATCACATAAATACTCTTCCAAAATTCGACAATTTTGAATGTGATGATCCTCACATTTTCTTAATCAAATTTGAACAAGTTTGTGCAACCATGAAATTTCAATAATTAAGTGACGATGGAATCAAACTTAGGTTAATTCAATTTGCACTTACCGAGTATGCCGAAAAATGGTTGTATAGCCTGCCTTCAAATTCGATTAGAACATGGGAGGAATTTGCCCTTGGAAAAAAGTCCAAAATTTGAAATGAATTCGTTAATTTTCATCAATTTAGGAATGAATCCTTTTCAAAATATTTTGAGAGATATAAAGAACTTTTAGTCAAATGTCCACACCACAATTTCAATAAGTGGACTCTTTGCCAAATTTTATATGATGGACTTGAAAACAACTCTCAAAGCATGCTCGAATCAATGTGCCAAGGAAACTTTTTAGCTTAAGATCATGATGTCGCTTGGTAGTTTCTTGAAAACTTGGTTGAAAATCATCTCAATAGGAACATTCTAACAAGAAATCAATTTATGTCTGATCAAACACTCAATCTGTAGGATCTTCTTTGGCCTTAGAAGCAAAAATCGGCATAATGATAACCAAATTTGATAAATGTTCTTTCAATAAAACAAATGAATCAAGCTTCTCAACCTTCGTGTTACAAATGTAACAATCGTAACCATATTGCCAATCAATGCCCATACTAATTAGAACAACTCAATGCTTTCGATAAAGTTAGGAACGACCCATTCTCTCCAATGTACAATCCTGGTTGGAGAAATCATTCTAACTTCTCTTGGACCCAAAATAACTCAAATTTGAATTTGGTTCTACCCCCATTTCAACCATTTTTGATCATTAGGATTGTTTCTTTTGGTCTGGATTAGATGTCTAACCCTCATTATAAGTTATATAGAGATCCTCATTTTAAGAGATATTTGTTTAAGGTTAGAATAATTTGAGTTTGTTTATTAGATTAAATAGGTATTTTAGTCATAATAGAATTTACATTTGTTATTGAATGCAGTTTTTTTAGTTTCCGTTTTTCTTTGTTTTCTTTCTTTCTCACATATATATGGATGTTTATATATATATATATATTCTTATATATACTCATGTATATGTGATGGTATCTTATGGTTTGGCTAGTCTCTTTCAGGTTGCAGGCGGTCGGTTATGCTGAGGAGCTTTTTGGACAGCTGTTATTTGGATTGTAGATGTTATTTGCTTTGGAGTTTTTTAGAGTGCAATTTGGGAGAGTTTATTTGTGTTGTTCAGTTCTGTTGTTTTTTGTATTTTGGTTGGAGTGACTTGTGTATAGTGTAGGAGTAGACATACTTCACTATCGGGTGGTGGTCATACCAGAACTCGATATTGGAGTATGATGGGCGGTGGTTTACCCAGAGCTCATCTATCTACTATTATATACGCACTTACAGTCACAACAATGTGTTATTTTGTTTATTTTCCTTTCATACCTGTACGCTGATATTGTAGTCTTTATTTTTCTTTTGATATATGTGTGTGCTCTCTTCTTTATTGAAAATCTCACATTTTTGCTTCAAAAAAAATCAATTTCAAAATTTTGCGCCACCTTCTCAAAACCAAGCGCAACAATCGTTCGTTCCACAAGACGACAAGCGAACAACCTGTCTTGAAAAAAGTTTGGAAATTCTTACTAAGGCGACCACTCAAAATGCAAATAATCTGCAAAACCTTGTAACCTCATATATGCAAAACATGAATCAATCGATCGCAAAACTCGAAATGAAAATGAGTCAATTAGCTACCTCTGTGAGCGAACGGGAGAGATGATCATTCCCAAGTCAACCCATTCCAAACCCCAAGAACCAAAATCAAAATCAAAACCAAGCTCATGTTGTTCATGATAGCAATCTAACTCACTTGAATGCTATCACAACTTTACGATCCAGTAAGAAAATCAATAATCAAGTTGAAAATCCAAATAACATACCAGATGTTCCTCTCTATTCTTCTAAAACCATGAATGATTCCAAACCAAATTCTGCATCTAATTCTTCTCCAACTCAAGGAGACCGACCTATTGAGTTTCGTATTCCATTTCCACACGTTCTTTGACCAAACAAAAATTCAGACCAAATGGAAAATATGTTAGAAATTTTCAAACAAGTGAAAGCTAACATCCCGCTTCTTGACATCATTCAACAAGTCCCCACCTACGCTAAATTTCTTAAAGACTGTGTACCCAAAAATACACACTTATGTACACAAGAAAGTCTTCTTAGCTGTTGGACTTAGCGAATTCTTAAGACAATCGATCCCCGTATAATACAAAGATCCTGAATGTCCTATGATCTCGTGCACAAAGGAGATAAAACAATTAACAAATGCTTAGTTGATTTGGGTGCGAGTGTCAATTTGATTCCTTATTCAGTTTACCAACAACTTGCCTTGGGTGAGCTTAAACCAACAAAAATAACTCTTCAATTTGCTGATCGTTTAATTAATAAACCCATTGGAGAAATTGAGGACGTACTTATCAAAGTCGGGAATTCATATTTCCTGTCGATTTCATTGTTTTGGAGACTCGGTCTGTGAATAATCCAATGAGTCAAATTCCATTGATTTTAAGCCGGCCCTTTTTGTCTACTTCAAATGCTTTAATAAAATGTCTCAACGCTCAACGAAATTCTCTTTTGGAAACATGACTTTATATCTTAATATTTTCAATCTTGAAAATCAATCGAATTAATCATGCGACTGAACCTTGGAAGTTAATGCCATTCACAAAAATTTCGAAAATGAGTCAATTGACCTTAATTATGAACGTGAGGCCGAGTACGAAAAATTGTTCTAAGACGCTCCTAACGAAATCGAATACATGCTTCCATTTGAATTGCTTTCAGTTGAGTCTGAATCTCAACCAAGTTCTTTGATCGAGCAACCAAGAAAGTTGGATCTTAAACCTGTTCCCAATCACCTTAAGTACGTATACTTAGGTGATAACGAAACTTGTCATGTCATAATTTCTTCAAATTTAACTCGTGATCAAGAATTTTCTCTTCTTTCGACTCTTTCTATAAACAAACGCAATTGGTTAGTCTATTTCAGGCATCAAGGGAATTAACCCCGCAATTTTTCAACATCGTATTCACTTGACCGGCGAAGCCAAACCCACTCGCGAGGTGCAAGGTAGGCTTAACCCGAAGACGAAAGAGGTAGTTCGCGAAGAAAATTTTAAACTCCTTGACAACAGTATCCTTTTCCCCATTCCGGATATCTTATGGGTCAGCTCCATTCACGTTGTTCCTAAAAAATCTGGACTCATCATTGTCGCAAAAGAACTTCTTCCAACTCGTACTCAAACGGGTTGGCGGGTTTGCATTGATTATCGCAAATTAAATGCTGTAGTACGTAAAGATCACTTCCCTTCATCGATCAAATGCTAAAACTTTTAGCCAGTCATGAATTCTATTGCTTTCTCGATGTGTCATGCAATTCGAAATCAAGTGTGTGTGCGGAGGGGGGGAGTCTCATTTTCATTTTGTTTTGCATAGTTTAAGTTTGCATTTTTTTCCTCTTTCCCTTAAAATAATAATTCAAAAGCAAATAGAAAAGAAAAATATTTGCGTTTTTATTTACTTTTAAATAAGATATGATGGAGTTAGCATACAAGTTTGGTCGTACGATTAAAATGTTTGGAAATTTACTTCTCTTAATGGATAATGAAAGAAAAGTTTGAATTATGAGAAATTTTAGTGTAAGCGGTGCATAGGAAGATTCTTAGGTGATGGCCATGAAGTCTATTCTAAATTGTAGCTTTGTTTAATGAGTAAGGGACTAAAAGTACATACATTGGCTTTTCGAGTTTTAAAATTAAGTTGTGATAAGTTGAAATTGCATAACTCTCCCTTTTCTTCGTATATTCAATAATAATAGTAATCCAAGGGTATCCAACATTACTTGTAGCGTTGGTGTGTGATGTGCAGGTAAAAATGCACATTTATTTTCACATATTTATTCTTGTTCAGTTGATTAAATGAACATTTTTGGGTATTTTATATGATAAAGCCATGATTTAAATGTTTTCAAAATCATCACTCATTTAAGGTGTAAAATGGTAAATTCTGCATGTTTTAATTTGTGATATCATTTACTTGTTCCTTGTAGTTGTCTCTTATAAGAATTTAGGGGAAAAAATGATGTATACACATGAAGATATGAAGAAAAGCATGCATATACACAAGAGGAGGGAAAGGAAAAATCCATTCTATGAAAAGTGGAGGACCCCACCTCTCAACTAACTCAATTACTCTTAAGGCTTCATATTAGTGACTAATGCACTATTTTGATGAGAAAAAAAGGCTTCATGCATTCTACATGATGGATTAATGGCTAAAGGCAAAATTAGAAGCTTATAAAGTGGGCATTTTGGGGATTTCCCATGATGAGTGATTAGAGTTTTAGGGTTTTAGATCATGTATATATACCCCCATGTTTCATGTAAATGGATCCTCTTTTTTATCCTCTCTTTTAGTTAGTTTTTGGTTTGAATATCAGAGCTCGCTTTCCCCTTTAATGTCTACATAGCCACTTTCCTCTTATGTAATTCTTTTTTTAATGCAATTCTAATTAGTTCTCTTTTATTTACATGCTCTTTCTCTTTTGTGTTAGTAGTGTAAATTTACATTTCATTCAAGTAGATTAGTTTATTTTATTCTTGTTATTTAGTTCTCTTTTTCCTTTTGTTTTTATTTTATGTTGAAATCTATTTTTGTTGGCATGATAACAAACATGAGAGGATAATCCCTTTGATTGAGGGCTAATTAAGCCCTCTTGATTATGTGGATGCAACATATTTTGATTTTTATGATCTTCTTCTATGCTTAATGGAATGGTTGAAGTAGTAATTACATTGTTGTTTGAGTTTTGGTTTTGATAGTCTATGTTTGTGACAATAAAATAGGCTATACTTATTCAATATAAACACAAGATTACCTCATCATTTACATATGAATATGGTAATTAAAACATGATTAAAATTCAAATTTGATACTCTATGTTAGTAAATCAATAGTAAATAGAGTATACTTGAAGTAAATTTTTGTTTCAACTTTTGTTGTCATTTCATGAAATTATAATTGTGGATTATAGAGTGTATTAAAGTTTGACAATTCAAGTGTGTTCACTAATAACACAGTTAGGTCATGCTTATGATAAATGCACTAATTAATCATACAAAAGATCAAAATAAAGATCATGAAATCATTATATGTTGATTTATGTGGTCATGAAGGTGAAGTTGCTTCTAAATTTCTCTCATTTCATTTGTTAACTTTCAACTTGTCCTCTTTATTAGTTTTATAATTTTTAGTTTACCAAATTCTCAAGTTGATTTAATTTGAATGAGTAAAATCTAAAATTATTTCTTTCTCCGAGGATCGACCTGTATTCGCTATGTACAACAAGTGTACGGCATGCGCTTGCAGTTTTATACACTTCGCGACGGATTTTTAGTTGATAGGAACTTCTTCGTCGAACAAGTTTTTGGCGTCATTGCCAGAGATATAATTTAATTTTGTTTTTATTATTCAAATTAATTTTCTTATTTATTCTTCCTCTTAAAAAAAAAGAGTGTTGTTTCATTTTGTGGCTTGTTGTGTCATTGCTTTTGTTTTTTTGTGTGTTTGTTTTGACCTTGTGTTGTTTCTTTTTGTTTTTTTGTTTTTTTTTTGTTTAGTGTTAGTTTCCATTAAAAAAACTTTGTCCCTTGTTTTTGTGCATCATTGTTGTGTTTGTTTCCAATTTGTTAATTCTGCTTTTCTTTTGTTTTCCTTTGTTTCTTAGATATATTTAAAAAAAAGATATAACAAACGTCTTGAGTGTTACACTTTCTGTTTTGCAAATTCTGTGTCATTTTTACAGTTTCTTCATTGTATCAGAAATTAATTTACACAGGTATCTGAGCACTAACTGTTTTACTTTCTTGATTTGCTTTACATCTTGATTTACAGGCACTTTCATTTTTTGCTTCTCAATCTAAAAGAAAGAAAAAATTGAAAGAGCATTCACAGTTTTAATTTCTTCAAACCGCTCTTTATTTCATTTTGCATAACAACTTTGTTTCTCAAAACTGATTGTTACATTTCAATTCTGTGTGTTCAAATACAATTAGTTCTTTTTCCTTCTCATCTCTTTACATTCTAGTTTACCAAGAAAAATAAAAAAATAATAGGTTGCTTGCATTCCATCCTTCTACTGCTTTACATGCCATTGCAATCCTTTCTTATTATCACCACCTCCTACCAAAAACTTTCCCATCTCCTGTTCAAAATCCATCGCCGCAACCATAAACATCAGCTTCATTGAGCCGAGAGTTTATCCACCGCTTGAACTGCTGCCTCACGTCAATATCACATATAACAAAACTGCCGCAAACTCTTCTCCACTTAGCTTTTACTCTGCCAAGTTCCTCCACAACACCACCCATACAACCTTCATAACCAACCAACCCACTCATATACAACACCCCATACACAACAAACTCCAGTACTACCCTATTCTGACCAACCACTTCAAACAGCAACACCATCAACACCTTCAAAAATTTCTACCAGGCCGTACGCTTGCCATCTTCAAACATACCATCACTTCATCCATTTCACGTCACAATCCTCCCACATATGACATAAGTTACAAGCCACGAAACAAACCATGCTGCTTTCCACCGCCATCTCATCTCAGCCATCTCCCATACCTACGACCACCTATTCCAGCAAACTTCAACCAACCTGCAAACCCCCTCAGCTATATACTTGCCTCACAAATCTCATCACACAGCCTGCCACCAATCACCAAAACCATAAAACCACACCATCGACAGACCACAAAACCACTAAACCAAACAGTCTCCATCAACTCTCTCAATTGCCCCAAATCCATTGTAGAAATGCACCGACCTCCCTGAAACAACTTACTACCCATCGACCAACCCCAAATCGACCCCAATTCAAAACCCTTCTACAAAAATACCCTACCCAAATTCACGAATTCATGAGCACCCTAATCCACCTAAATTGAACCCCCGATAACCAATTTACACTAGCAAACACAACCCAAAACCGCCTCTCAACCACGAATTCACCAAAGCATGTTTTTGCCTCACTGACCCTCCTCCGTAAACAGTCAATATCATCCCTCTTCAACTTCAAACCATAAACTACATCAAACCGACTGCTTCCCAACTTGAACTTCTCACATACGAAGCCGATACCTCGCTTGGAACTTCGGAATTTGATTTTGGAATTGATATTTGATTCAATCTTTCTATTAATGGTTCTGAAATTTTGATTTATTCAAATTCGATTTGTTGGCAGTTGAATTGTGAGCAGCGCACTAATATTTTGATTCTGGTAATATGGTATGTGGGCTTGTGGGTCGACCTTGATTCACGGTGCTGAGTGCATTTATCTTGTTTAAGTTTTTGTTGATTTGTTTATCACCAAAAAAATTCTTTTTGTTTGGCCGTATGGTGCTTATTTGATTCTAGTATTTAGGTTTTGGGTTTAATATATTTTTTGTACTCTTCTATTTCAATTTCAACTTTTATTTTTCTTACCCAAAAAATCCTCTCTTGTTCATCACTTTTCAGGTTTGTAGAAGAATAACAGAAAATTGTTTGCTCTACTCTAACTAGCTTTGCTTTCTTGCTTAATATAAAAATTGCTGCTAAACAAATTGCTAATAATTTCGCACGCTCAGGTATTGTATTTTAACCCCTTTTATTTTAATCACATTGTTGGTTGTTTGGATTTGCATTAAAAACAAAATCCAAAAATAAAATAAAAATTCATTTCTAGTTGCATTGGTAATACACATTTAATTTCTGTTTTGCATTTATTTTATTTTTGTTTTAATTTTCTAAGGACATCATTATATTTTGACAAATTGGTTTATTTCTAAGGAATTATTTCTCGGTGTCTAGACTATGGCAGGGTAATAACCATTTATAAATATTCTGGTGATTCTTAAATATTATAACGGTTGTTTCTCTGAAGATACTTAAACCTTCGGCTGCATTGCTAGGGTGATTCCTGATGCACCGATAACTCCTGTTCGTTAACTGGCTGAGAATTTTTTCACTGAAATTAATCTAATTATCATTATATAATTTTAAAAAATTTGTAAATAAGTAATTTGTATTCATATAGTTGCATTAGGTTCTTGCATATATATATATATATATATATAATCAAAATCTTCAAAAAAAATCCATTTGTAAATAACTTCTTTTTATTTTTATTTAAGCATTTTGCTTTTAAAAAAACATTAAAAAAATCAAAAGTCCAAAAAAATGATTTTCTTTTGTAAATATCTATTTCCTTTTCTCTTTTTAAACAAAAAAAAACTCCATTTTCTTGAAAATGTCTCAATTTCCATACTCGTCAGAATTTTACGATAGTTGTGAAAATCAATATAATCCATATAATTTTACACCAAATTCATATGGATATTTTAATAACAACTATTGTACAAACTACGTGGATTTTGCACCACGAAATTCTAAAAATAATGATCAACCCTCAACTTCGGAAGCAAGTATTCATTCTTTACTTGAACAAAGTCAAATAATGAATGAGTGGTATAATTCATACTCGTGCAACAATTCAAGTCAAAGTTTTGAAAATAATCAATTCAATTCCAAATTCAAATGATTTCGATTATAACCCTTGCCAATTCAATTTCGAACTCCAAAATGAATTTCAAATTCAAAATGGAAATATTAGTTATTTTCAAATGATTTTGGCAATAGGAATAATTTCAATTGTGATGCAAATGAAAACTTTTGTTTTCAACAATTTCAAATTGAAAACTCTCAATAAATAATTATAAAATTGATTTTGTTGAGCAAATGAACAAAATCCATGATCAGTACATAGATTTGTTGTATGAAACATACTTGAATTTTCATGTGAAACAAAATCAAATCCAAACGTGTGACGATTCGAATAATAATACATCTTTTACCAAAATCGAGGATTTTCAAATAACAACTTTTGATTGAAAATAAAAATCTTAATAAAGTTGTTGAAAATGTGGTAGTTGATTAGGATTTTAATTCTTTTGAGAAGGTGGAACTAAATCTCAAATTCGATCTTCTTTTTTCTAGAAATAATAAATCTCAAACAACAACTTTGGACTTTGAAAATTATATATGCAATGAAATTGTGAATAATTCAAAGGAAGACGAATTAAATGAACACAATTTCTTTGGACTTTTCAAGGAAGAGTTGTCGAGTTGTAAAGGAATAGATTTGAATTTTGAAATCAATAATTTTGAACAATTTCCCAATGACAAGTTTGAATTTCAAGTTGGTGATAGTAAACATGAGCTTCAATCATTTATTGAATCTCCCTTAAAAATCATTGAAAATGCAACAACTCATTTGATATTTAATAAAACGATATTCGTTTTTCCAAATCAACATTCAACTTCAAATTTTTTTTTACAGTTTGGTTTTTCAAGCTTAAATTATGTCCCTCATACTTGAAGAGACAAATGAATCGGTCTTTAGAAGGCAGTTTCATTTACTTCTTGTCAATATATTTTCTGATATAGTGTAATTTTTTTTTGTAAATATAGAGGATATTTTCAAAAAAAAAAAAAAAAAAAAAATCTTTTTTCCCTTTTTTCCTGCCACTTGGGTTGACTTTGGGGACGCAGTCAAAATAAAGTGTGAGGGGAGTTTCATATTTATTTTGGTTTTGCATAGATTTTTCTTTTCTTTTTTTCATCCCAAAAAAAATTCAAAAAAAAAAAAGCATTTTAATTTACTTTTAAATGGGCATAATGAAGTAAATATACAGTTTTTGGTTGTACTTAAAATTTTTGGAATTTTGCTTCTCTTAACGATAACGAAAGAAAAGTTTGAATTATGAGCAAATTTAGTGGAACTGGTATATATGGAGATTCGTAAGTGATGAGTATGAAGTGTTTTCCAAATTGTAATACGATTAGGTGAATCGTTGATTTAGACTACTTGCGATAATATTTTAGATCTTTTAACTGAAGTTGTGCTAAGGGATTCTCGCTTAATTCTCTCTCTTTCAAAAAAAATAAGAAAAAGAAAACAAATAATAATAAATAATCTAATGGTATTCAACATTGCTTGTAAATCTAGCGTTGGTGTGCAAACCCGCCAAGTTCTATTTTAACTCTCACGTCAGTCAGCGAGTGAAACACCCCACCTCCGTTAGAGTCACTCTCAAAGGGAATGCCCTAATTTTGGTGGAGGTTTATAAGTATAAGTCACAGATATACAAGACAGATATAAGAACACATATTTGTGAACAGCAGAAAAGCAGCAACTTTTATTTCATAAAAGTAAATACGTGGTACAACAACATCACCATGATTGTCTTACATCCTTTCAAAAAAAACATAACACCTTCATAACTGTCTTGATTACATTATTTTAAAGAAGCATAAAGAAAACATAAATAAACTGCAAAAGTCCCATAGTTGTTGTCCAAAGCCATAGTTCAAACGAAAAGGTCCAAGCAATACATTCTTTCTCTTCAAGCTGGATATGAAGGTTGGTCAAGCTGCAGTATTCCCTCCCTGTGGACCTGGGGGGGGGGGGGAACGGAAGAAAAGAAGACGAAAGAAAAGTAGAGTCAGACATAAAGCCTGAGTAAGTCGAGGACTACTCTGTCTATGAATAAAGAACTGGGTATGATAAGTATAAACTAGAAATGGGGAAAGCACTATAAACTTGGTTAAGTTGTCTAGGGTCGAATATACTATCGTACCCCATATTAATCTCTGTACCCATATAAACTAGTTCCCAATAGGCACCCCATAACCAGGGTGAAGTGATCCATTTTACGATGATCGGCTCCTACTCGCATAGTTACATGTGTCTTACGGCCCCCGATGTTGTAGTTACCTATGCTGGTCCCACCATGGGGTGTATCAAGTCCCATGGCGGCGACCCGACACAACCCTAGAATGCACAGGTATGCTACTGGTGCCCAGTGCCTTATTTTTCTGCGCCGGAGTGAGTGCACGCCCACACCCCGTTAGAACCTACACTGCTGCACCACCGCCGTCGATTTGACCTCTTACATTCAGCCCAGTAATCATGCCCACCCTGCCTAGTTCCAGGGTATCATGATACACCTTATAGGGTTACTACTGAAAAGGGTCCCCCGCTACTAGGTTTTCTACTTCTAGCCAACATGCTAAGTTGGTTAAGTGTTTTATGAACCTAACCCCCAATCAGTCTGTTTAGTTTAGCATGTCCCATTTTTGATTAAGTCTTTAGTTTACTTAATCCTATCAGTTCTGACTCAGCCTTAATTGTCTTATTAAAGCCTTGACCTCTAACATTAGACAGGTATTGTTGTGGCTACCTGTTGCCGGTTGGTTCCGGGCAGTCTTACGCCACAACTCAGTCTAACCTCGGGTCCTTATTGGGCTCCATGTTTAACCACCCACATTGGATGGGTATTGTTGTGACTACTGGACAGCCGGGCGGTTCCGGGCAGATTTACATCACAACTCAATCCAACTTCGGGTTAAACACATCGTATTTTCTACGTTTACATATTTTGTCTTTCTTCTTTATTTTCTTATATGTAAATATTTGCGGCCCATTATTAAAAATCAGTTTAAGCTAATGGTGTAAAGGTTTACACCAATCATGGGCCCAACCCATACTTGAATTTGGGCCCCTTTGCTTTATGTTTTTTATTCATTAATTACTTTGGCCCAACGCTATTTTCCCCCGTTTAATACGCTCGTTTATTATATATATATATGTTGGGCTTAGCCTTTTTAAGCCCAACTTAGCCACGTGAAAAAGGGGAGGCTTAAAGCGTGATTACATACACAAAAATAGGAATGTGAACGCATGAACTTGCAACATAACGTTGGAACTACAAAATAGAAACTGGTGTACTTTCATAGTAGTAACGTATACTTTGGTCATAAAGCATAAGTGACATGAATCAAAGCATGTAAACTTGTAGTTAAGTTAAGAATCTAAATTGGATATCATCATTGACACATAGTCTTAACTACAACATAAACCTATATTTTTATTTAGGCATAATGTCAAACATAAGCAAATCATGTTCATAAGATTACTACATGTTTACAAAGGTGCTTACTTTTGTTACTAATACAAAAGTATAGTTCAACTAGAATTATTCCAACTTAAATCATGATTTTAAATCTATTCACATAACCATGGCACACATATACTTATGGCATAAATATTTCTAAACATGAAATCATGATTTTTACTTTAGTCATGCAAACTTGCAAATGGGATTTTAAATCTAACCTAGCTATGTACCACATGTGTCATCATATAATTCTTGTTAACAATATAGACCTAACATGTTTTTCAATTATGCAAAATATCAATCATAGCCTAGTCATATTCATAAGTTCGTAAAGAGGTTTTCTAGTACAAAAGTATGGCTTAATATATAGATCATGATGCCAAATTTTCAACATAATTTCATATGAATTATAATAACCCAAATTTGTTCCAATTACACACAAAATGATTTTTGTACAGAAATACACATTATGATGGCATAGTAGCAAAACCAAAAACTTGCATGAATTTTAATTAAAGAACTACATACATGTAGCTTCAACATGAATTACAAACTTTGCGAATATCCAAACGTATATTTGCATAAAACTACCGCAAACATGTAGTTTTTATAATGAATAACATACTTTGCGAATATCCAAACGTATACTTGCATAAAACTACCGCAAACATGTAGTTTTTATAATGAATAACATACTTTGCGAATATCCAATCGTTATACAATATTCCAAATCGATAAGAATCATAGTAACGCACAAATATGAATTACTTATCACCACAAATCAAGTGTACAAACCAACACAGTTATTTATTCATACCAAAATAATACTCTACTTACAATCGTGTGGCGAATTCTCCAATTCAGGAATTTGGAGATGCGACTCCTTTTGACGTAGGCGTTGATTTGATTTGTTTAAGTTGCTTTATGCTTTAGAATTTGCCTCCTAATCTTCTCTCAAATTGGTGGCTACTCCTAGTCGTTCCTCAGCAGCATGATGGCCTCATTCTTATTTTTTTTGTGTGAGTTTAGGTTAGGTTTGAATTGTATATATAGAATTTTAGGATTAATTTAGGCCGTTTGATTAATCCTAGAAATGACCACAACCGTTCAGTCATGATAGAGTTATCCTATTGACTCAGCCATGAGTCAGAAATGACTCAGCATTGACTCAGCGATGAGTCAGAAATGACTCAGCGTATTAAATGTTCACCAATTCAAACGTAAATACGCATTTAATAGATACATTTTCCCCTTTACCGTATTAATTACCCATATATAAATATTTATTTATATATGAATAAATATTTTCTTACCTTTAATTTGTCATAATTAAAAATTGGAGAAGGCAAAAAAAGAAAAAACCATCGTTGACAACCAAAAATGTGCAACGTACGCTACATGATGCGTACACGTCATATATATATATATATATATATATGCGTATATGTATATATATATTATATATATATTCATTTTTTTCTCTATCTTCCCAATTACCCATTTTCACACTAAACCACTTTTTGAACTGCGTTCACACTAGGCTATTTTAAGCCATTCCCCTAAAACAAAAATAGGGCGCTGGCGGGGATCGAACTCTATACCTCTTGTATGCAAGTCATGTGTTCCAACCAAATGAGCTACTAAGTCTTTTGCTTACCAACCCTAGAACAATGCTAAACATTATTCGTTTCCCATTCTTTTTTTTTCATGTTTTGCTACGATATTTAAATTAAAGATATCTTCTTCACACGTTATCCGTTTTGCGTAAACTCGGACTCTATTTCGCGTATTTTTCCGAGATGAACACAATGGCGTATCCCGTTTCCCTTAATTCTTTAATTTGAAATTAATTATACTTTAATTTATGACTTTCACGGTTATAGAATACACGGGGTGTTACATTCTCCCCCACTTAAAAGGATTTCGTCACCGAAATCTTCAAGTTAGGAGGAATGTATATCCTAACATCCAATCATCCATCTACTCATCCATCAAACACGAGCATCCATTGTCCTTAAATGACTTCTAATGCTTCATGATCATATGCGAAGTGTGTGTGTACATGTACTTATCTAATGCAAAATCAGGCGGTCTACTGATTCAGTTGACCTCCTTAATGCGAATTATGTGAGTGCCATGAATCCATTATGTATGCAAAATTTTCTTATTCATGATTCTACATGAGTGCACAATCATTCATACAAATGCAACATCCATATGGCAACACATTAAAGTTCAACCATATACGAATGCAAACATATATGCATATGCAATATGAAGTGACTGAGCCGATCTAAAACCTAGATTGTGCGTGTATATGCAACAACGAGCAACCACTAGCAATCACTTGCAACCACTTGCAACCATCATCCATAACATGTTTCAACTACATGTTTACATCCAAAAAGATTCTACCTATGGTTCTCAAGATAGGATCGAGGAGAGAAATAGGATAGATTCAAAACGAAGGATAAGATATAGTACCTATGGCTTTGGAGGGACTTTGCCTTTTAAAGCAAAATAATATTTTATCTTTTAAAAATGCTTCTTTAAATTTCCTTTTTGAAAATAAATTTTCCAAAACTTTTTATCTTATCAGGTAAACCTATGCTCTGATACCAAGTGAAACATCCCACCTCCGTTAGAGTCACTCTCAAAGGGAATGCCCTAATTTTGGTGGAGGTTTATAAGTATAAGTCACAGATATACAAGACATATATAAGAACACATATTTGTGAACAGCAGAAAAGCAGCAACTTTTATTTCATAAAAGTAAATACGTGGTACAACAACATCACCATGATTGTCTTACATCCTTTCAAAAAAAACATAACACCTTCATAACTGTCTTGATTACATTATTTTAAAGAAGCATAAAGAAAACATAAATAAACTGCAAAAGTCCCATAGTTGTTGTCCAAAGCCATAGTTCAAACGAAAAGGTCCAAGCAATACATTCTTTCTCTTCAAGCTGGATATGAAGGTTGGTCAAGCTGCAGTATTCCCTCCCTGTGGACCTGGGGGGGGGGGGGGGGGGGGGAGGGGGGAAACGGAAGAAAAGAAGACGAAAGAAAAGTAGAGTCAGACATAAAGCCTGAGTAAGTCGAGGACTACTCTGTCTATGAATAAAGAACTGGGTATGATAAGTATAAACTAGAAATGGGGAAAGCACTATAAACTTGGTTAAGTTGTCTAGGGTCGAATATACTATCGTACCCCATATTAATCTCTGTACCCATATAAACTAGTTCCCAATAGGCACCCCTAACCAGGGTTATGAGATCGACGATGTGGAGAATTGGGGATTTTCTGGCAAACTGACGTGTCAATGTGTTATGAGGGAGCCAGCGAGCTTCCTGTGTTCGATTTTTGGGTGAAGCAGTAGGGGTTTTCGAAGTTGGAATTGAGCAAGGAGGAGCGAGCTGAGGGTGTTGAAACGATGGAGGTTTTGCACGAGTTCAAATTAGAGGAGGGGCTGACGTTGAAACAAGAAGGCGAGACCTGAATGACGCAAATGAGATGGAGGGCTCGAGCTTCATCTAAGTGAGGTATTTTGGTTGTGTGATTTTTTGTGGAAGTCTGTGATAATCGCTGTAAATGATTTCACTGTGAAAGTGACTTGGTGTGTCTATGTGGGTACGACATTGAAGGGAAATAATTTGAATCAAAGAAAGCATGGTAAGGTTTTACTGGAGTTTTCTGGTTTGAGTTTTGTGGAGTACTGGACATAAGGAAGATGGGTTTGGGAAGCATGAAGTTGCTGTTGTGTATACAACGAGGGATGTAGAGGCTGATGGTGACCTTGAGTTTTATTTGTCTGCGATAAGATGAGGGAGTTGGAGGTGAGGTTGTTAGGTATTGTGCATGGAAGGTGAGAAAGGGATTGTGGAGTTACGGTGTATTCGTGGAAGAAGAGGATGTAAGTTTGATCATGTTGAGTTGGGAAGAGGGAGGTTGCGATGAGAAAGGATGCGTATAACTGCTGTTTAAGGATGGGAAGGAGTCACGTTGTTTGGTTGGATGTTTACTAGTGTGGTGGACGATTGTATTGGGTTTGAACGTGTTTACAGGGGCGGTTTGCGGATGAAATGATTGGAGCTTATGAAAGAAGAGGGAGCATGTTTCCTTGTTTCGTGAGCAAGGGAAAAGAAAAGGATTTTGTTTGGAGTTGAATAGTGAGTTTAATGTTATGGTATTAGTCTTTGAAGAAAATGGGTACAGGGAAAAGATGAAGGTGGACGTGGGCCTTGCACAAGGAATATGGGCCGAGAAAGCGAAACAAGATCCGATAGGATCGTATGGAAGGACACTACCTAATGGATTTGACTGGGAGTGGATTGGAGCCCGTTACAATTTATAGCAAAATAAATTGTCCGTCTGAATCAAGCGATGGTTATCGTTATTAACGATGATCGTCCAATGTGAGTAAAACTCACCAACTCTGAACAGTTCTATTTTTATAACGTATATTTAGAACTGATAAATGATGACTGATTGTTGTGTGTTAACTGTTTGGTTGAATTGTTTGTGTATTGATTGAAATCATAGATAACGATATATATATATATATATATATATATAGTAAATCGAATATTGATTCTGTTTAACAGAATATTTTATATTCGTGTTGTTAACATCTGTGATTCAGGGAGACAGGTTAGAAGGGTCCAACTGGACTCCTCAATATTTATGATATTGTTCTGTTCATATATTGTAATATATGATGTGATATATAATCTGTTTGATTTCGTGTGTTTAAATGATATCGATCTTTGTGGTTTGGTATTTTAAATACCGTAAGAAATACCAGAATGATAAAAGGGGATTTTCAAAGTATATTTTGAAAATAAATTATTTATATAAAATCGATGGATTTTATATATAAAAGGAAAAAGGATTTTTTTTAAAAAGAAATTAATTATAAAATCAAAAGAGTTATAAAGGATTATTTATTTAGAAAATAAATAGAATAAAGGATTATTTATTGGGAAAATAGATAAAGGAGTTAATCGAATCGAGTTAATCGGAAGGAGTTAATCGAACATAGTTAATCAAAATGGAGTTAAACAGAAATTGGAAACTGACTAGAGATTAATAAGTTGAATGGTTTCCTGAGTATCGATCTGATGTTGGTTTTGGCCTTCGGGGTTTATACTTAGGAAGTTGTTCTCTTGTTAGTTTATAGTTAGAGTCTGATAGTTGTGGAAGAATAGTGATACGTAATTAAGCCATGGAAATGTTTTCCAGTGTTAATAATTATATTTTCTAAACATAGAAATGAGGAAATATATATATATATATAGTTAATGATGTATGATCGATAAAATTTCCATCTGGAAATAATATTGTTGTTTGCACACGTGTTTTTCTTTGATAGTTAAATCACAGACTATCGAAGTTTTTGACCATTTTAACGTTGTTAATATGGAGAGATCGGTTGGATTATTATCCAAAGAACCACTCTGTATTGGCATAAGCGTTGCGAATCATATATGCCAAAGATAATTGAAGACGGAGTAAAGTGCAAGGGCTGTTGTATAAATCTTAGATAACAATTGCCTAAGATGGATGTACTGAATAGTGCCTTCGGTTTGTCCAGTCCCAGGACAACTTGTAAGGACGAAGGTCTGACAAAGTATATCTAATAGATCGCGTAAGTTGATCTCTTCAAACGTATTCACATTTGGTGGCGGAGGAATTCGTTTCTCTTTGCTGTATACCCATGGTATTTTTGGGGAAATCAATTTGTGATTTGGCGGGTATGACGATGCGACATTCAAAGTGAATAAACGTGTAATCTGTTAGAAATAAGCGTAGCTTCTAGCCTCACATCCGATAAATGACAAAAGTCGGGCAAGCAGCATTGCTATGTAGGTCGCACCTATTAGGGTGTATAATCACCTGATCTAGAGTTTCATTTACTTCTAAAAATCTATTGTTGATGCTGTCCCATTCGGGAAACGGTTGCTGATCCCAACCGTTGGTGATATACATTCGATACACTCAAGCGAAATGAGTGGTCGGTCATGTGTGGCCGGGTTGCAAGATGTTCTTGTTGAACCTAGTGTATTCCTCTCTGGAGGTACACTAGCGAAAGGTGGTTCCATACCTTGTCATAGTTGGAAATCCATTACCCAACACGTGCTTGCGGTTTTGATTGTATACTATATATGTAGAACGTGAGATGAAAGTGTTCTGCTAGATGATTATTATATTGTGGTTGATAGACATTATTATAATATCAAAAGGTTTTTGATATAAAGATATTTTGGATTCTCGTAAGGGTAAAACCCGTTCCGTTATGCGGCGTAGTCTTATGAGTTATCGTTTAATGGCTCTAAACTGTTTTACTCATACCAGTCCCGTGACTGACCCGGAGTTTATTTTGTTTGTTTTCCCTAAACTCTTGGGTGCCTAATTTTATACGGGCAGTCAAGTAGTCAGGATTTTACAGATATACTCGGAGAGCTTGGAGCATGATGCTTCAAGATCATATAGCTATTATTTATTTCCGCTGTTGTTGTAAGTGTTGTACTCTGCAATGTTATTGTATACATATACTGTTTGTATTTCAAAAGTTATGTTATATTTTATTCGCTCCGCTGTGAGGTTCATGTTTACTCTGATGATGATGTTCTTCTTATTCTTCTATTCTATAAGTTTCTATCTTATCTGTTCTCACCCTCTAACTTCTTTCATTAACCATTTGGTTTTTTTCGATCCTTGGGTGTTCGATATGTGTTGTATATCGGATAACCAAGATCGTTAAAATCCGGGTCGTTACAGTTGGTATCAGAGCTTAAGTTAAGTTATTACCTTGGCTCTGTGGCGTGACTCGGTAGAGATGGGGTTAGTAATACCCTAGATTGAGTTTGAGTGTATATATACGAGTGAACGTATTTGTTATTGATATAAAATCTTTTTTATGTTATGGAGATTTATTGATTGAGTTGTTTATGTGTTCCGTTCGATCAGTTTGATCCACTATATCGATAGGAATTTCTAAAACACTTGAATACGATAAACCATCACAGTATATTTTGAAATGGGCAAACGAAATAATTTTACCCAAAATTATATTTTTGATATAAAGGATTTATATTGGATTTATAATATATGGTATATATTGGTTGTTATTATAATCGAGTAAGATTATAAAAATGCGAAACAGTTATGTAAATAGCCAATCAGAATTCATATAAAAGAAATACGTGAAATGAAGTGAATTAAATCTGAAATTTAAATTAGAATTGAAATTTCAAACCCTGAAAATTTGGAAAAGTGTTGTAAATGGATTTGGAATAAATATATGAGAATTTTAAAATCCTGGGAGATTTTAAATTGTTTTGAGCATGGTATTTTGAAATATATTTCAAAGTGGAAATGTTTAGAAATGGTTTTGAAAGTGATATAGTATTGAATTCACTTCGGTCGCTAGAAAATAAATTCCGATGTTGATCCGGACATCATCGGTGTTCATTTTCGAGTTGTAAGTGACGGATTATTACCAAAGAGATTGTTTTTGAAATTGTTTAGAAAAAAACAAGTTATTTGAATCCTGCAAAGGAAAGTTTGGTTTTTGAGAAAAACAAAGCTGTTTAAAACTCCCAGGAAAAAGATTGTTTGATTTAAAACCAAATTTGAATTGAAATTTGTGAAAGCAATTTGGAATTAAAGTAAAGCCAGTTAAGTGGTAACTGAAATTGAATTGTAATCGAATCAGATTTTGGATTATGAAGTAGGAATCTGAAATGGTATTGGGTTGGTGAGTTAGAGTTTGAAATCGAGACTGGAACTCGAATTTGAAATGAAGTTTGACTTAGGTATAAGCCTATGATTTAGTTTGAGGATAAAAACTGATCGGATTTTGATTGAGATAACATTGGTATATGCTGAGTTGATAGCATATGGAAGTGATGGAGTTGATATGCCCGACAAAAAGGTACAAGTTTATATTTCAAATGGTATGAGATTTTGATGAGCCAAATTGGAAAGCCACTTGGCTGTTTGATTTTCTTTTGGGTTGGAGATGGCCCAGAGAGGCGAGTTGGAGTTTGAACTATTGACCAGTACAAAGGAGGTGCTGGCAAAAATTTTCGAAAAGTTAAGGTGTTAGAAAATTTTCAGGATTTTTGAAAATTTTCATTGATAAGAATTAAAGAATAATTTTAATTGAAATTTAATTGGTTCAGTAGAAACTGAGGTTAAAAAGTGAATAAATAAGTTCTAACTAGTTAATGGGGTTTGTTTCCTACCTTAGCAATTTCGAGGACGAAATTATTTTAAGTAGGGAAGAATGTAATGACCCACATTTTTCAGCGATATAATAATTAATTTATTTAATTATTTAAAAGGTGATTAAAAGGATTTCATGGTTGTTGAATTAAATAATGGTGAATATTTAATTAAAATAATAAATTAACTAATATATTAAATTCTGAAATAATCAGAATTAGCTGAAATGGCGATATGGTGTGAACTGGATCATCTGTGATATTTAATTCAGTTTAGAATTTAATTAAAATAACGAATATATTATTTGAACGACAGTTTGAACGTATAATTATATTATAATTATAATCGAACTCGAAATGGCACGACAGTTCGCTATTTGGCGATTTGAACTTCAACTGAATGTACAGGGTTCAATTTAAACCGGATTTCTGTGAAACAAGAAATGTACTGAGCTGGTGAAGTATATATTTCTAGTGGAAGAGAAAAATCGGGATTTTGTCGTGTAGATTGCGAGTTGTGTCCAAATCAAATTTTGAAATAGTCGCTATAGAATCGTTTATCGACTGTAACGGTTTATTCGATATAACTAGATACCGGTTTCAAATATAGACAAGGTTCTTTTGAGGCGTAGGGATAATTTAATTTTTAGAATTTTACTGTAATTTTTAATGAACTAAATACGTGACTTTTTATTTGGAGTATGTTGCACCCTGTATCAATATTGTTGGATTTCACAATATGAGTTGAACTACCGATATTATTTTATTCTTGGGACCCTAGAACCTTGCTCGACATGACTGTAATTTTATTTATGTCGTTAACATCTCGAACGTAAACATAATTTTATGAAGTAGGATGTTCGAAACTTTATAATTTAAATAATATATCTTGGTCCATTTCTTTTATAAGAAGTATGTTTTGCGGCCAAAATTGAAAGGCGTGGCCAATTGATATCCACAGCCACCCTATATAAATACGTTCAACTAATAACCTGATTCCAAAAACAGAAAACAAGTCGCCAGGCTTTCTTTCCAGAAAATCAGATCGCGACCTTCAAATATTCTTAACAAATCAAAATAAATTCCTTAAATCAAAAGAAGTGTATATTTCGAATCCTGGGAGGTAGCTCTGCAATTGGGTATGAGTTTTATCAAACTCGAACAAGGTTATGAGATCGACGATGCGGAGAATTGGGGATTTTCTGGCAAACTGAAGTGTCAATGTGATATGAGGGAGCCAACGAGCTTCCTGCGTTCGATTTTTGGGTGAAGCAGCAGGGGTTTTTGAAGTGGGAATCGAGGAAGGAGGAGCGAGCTGAGGGCGTTGAAACGATGGAGGTTTTGCACGAGTTCAAATTAGAGGAGGGGCTGGCGTTGAAACCAGAAGGCGAGACCTGAACGACGCAAATGAGATGGAGGGCTCGAGCTTCATCTGATTGAGGTATTTTGGTTGTGTGATTTTTTGAGGAAGTCTATGATAATCGCTGTAAATGATTTCACTATGAAAGTGTCTTGGTGTGTCATGTGGGTACGACATTGAAGGGAAATAGTTTGAATCAAAGAAAGCACGGTGAGGTTTTACTGGAGTTTTCTGGTTTGAGTTTTGTGGAGTACTGAACATAAGGAAGATGGGTTTGGGAAGCATGAAGTTGCTATTGTGTATACAACGAGGGATGTAGAGGCTGATGGTGACCCTGAGTTTTATTTGTCCGCGATAAGATGAGAGAGTTGGAGGTGAGGTTGTTAGGTATTGTGCATGGAAGGTGAGAAAGGGATTGTGGAGTTACGGTGTATTCGTGGAAGAAGAGGATGCAAGTTTGATCATGTTGAGTTGGGAAGAGGGAGGTTGCGATGAGAAAGGAGGTGTATAACTGCTGTGTTAGGATGGGAAGGAGTCACGTTGTCTGGTTGGATGTTTACTAGTGTGGTGGACGACTGTATTAGGTTTGAATGTGTTTACAGGGGCGGTTTGCGGATGGAATGATTGGAGCTTATGAAAGAAGAGGGAGCAGGTTTCCTTGTTTAGTGAGCAAGGGAAAAGAAAGGGATTTTGTTTGGAGTTGAATAGTGAGTTTACTGTTATGGTATTAGTCTTTGAAGAAAATGGGTACATGGAGAAGATGAAGGTGGACGTGGGCCTTGCACAAGGAATATGGGCCGAGAAAGCGAAACAAAATCCGACAGGATCGTATGGACGGACACTACCCAATGGATTTGACTGGGAGTGGATTGGAGCCTGTTACAATTTATAGCAAAATAAATTGTCCGTCTGAATCAAGTGATGGTTATCGTTATTAACGATGATCGTCCAAGGTGAGTAAAACTCACCAACTCTGAACAGTTCTATTTTTATAACGTTTGTTTAAAACTGATAAATGATGGCTGATTGCTGTGTGTTAAATGTTTGGTTGAATTGTTTGTGTATTGATTGAAATTATAGATAACGATATATATATATATATATATATAAATCGTAAATCGATTATTGATTCTGTTTAACAGAATATTTTATATTCGTGTTGTTAACATCTATGATGCAGGGAAACAGGTTGGAGGGGTCCAACTGGACTCCTCGATATTTATGATATTGTTCTGTTCATATATTGTAATATATGATGTGATATATAATCTGTTTGATTTCGTGTGTTTAAATGATATCGATCTTTGTGGTTTGGTATTTTAAATACCGTAAGAAATACCAGATTGATAAAAAGGGATTTTCAAAGTATATTTTGAAAATAATTTATTTATATAGAATCGATGGATTCTATATATAAAAGGAAAAAGGATTTTTTTTAAAAAGAAATTAATTATAAAATCAAAAGAGTTATAAAGGATTATTTATTTAGAAAATAAATAGAATAAAGGATTATTTATTGGGAAAATAGATAAAGGAGTTTATCGAATCGAGTTAATCGAAAGGAGTTAATCGAACATAGTTAATCAAAATGGAGTTAAACAGAAATTGGAAACTGACTAGAGATTAATAAGTTGAATGGTTTGCTGAGTATCGATCTGATGTTGGTTTTGGCCTTCGGGGTTTATACTTAGGAAGTTGTTCTCTTGTTAGTTTATAGTTAGAGTATGATAGTTGTGGAAGAATAGTGATACGTAATTAAGCCATAGAAATGTTTTCCAGTGTTAATAATTATATTTTCTAAACATAGAAATGAGGAAATATATATACATACATATATATATAGTTAATGATGAATGATCGATAAAATTTCCATCTGGAAATAATATTGTTGTTTGCACACGTGTTTTTCTTTGATAGTTAAATCACAGACTATCGAAGTTTTTGACCATTTTAACGTTGTTAATATGGAGAGATCGGTTGGATTATTATCCAAAGAACCACTCTGTATTGGCATAAGCGTTGCGAATCATATATGCCAAAGATAATTGAAGACGGAGTAAAGTGCAAGGGATGTTGTATAAATCTTAGATAACAATTGCCTAAGATGGATGTACTGAATAGTGCCTTCGGTTTTTCCAGTCCCAGGACAACTTGTATGGACGAAGGTCTGACAGAGTATTTCTAATAGATCGCGTAAGTTGATCTCTTCAAACGTATTCACGTTTGGTGGCGGAGGAGTTCGTTTCTCTTAGCTATATACCCGTGGTATTTTTGGGGAAATCAATTTGTGATTTGGTGGGTATGACGATGCGACATTCAAAGTGAATAAACATGTAATCTGTCAGAGATAAGCGTAGCTTCTAGCCTCACATCCGGTAAATGACAAAAGTCGGGCAGGCAGCATGGCTATGTAGGGTGTACCTATTAGGGTGTATAATCACCTGATCTAGAGTTTCATTTACTTCTAAAAATCTATTGTTGATGCTGTACCATTTGGGAAATGGTTGCTGATCCCAACCGTTGGTGATATACATTCGGTACACTCAAGCGAAATGAGTGGTCGGTCATGTGTGGCCGGGTTGCAAGATGTTCTTATTGAACCCAATGTATTCCTCTCTAGAGGTACACTAGTGAAAGGTGGTTCCATACCTGTCATTGTTGGAAATCCATTACCCAATACGTGCTTGCGGTTTTGATTGTATACTATATATGTAGAACGTGAGATGAAAGCGTTCTGCTAGATGATTATTATATTGTGGTTGACAGACATTATTTAATATCAAAAGGTTTTTGATATAAAGATATTTTGGATTCTCATAAGGGAAAATCCCGTTCCATTATGCGGCGTGGTCATATGAGATATCGTTTAATGGCTCAATCTGTTTTAAACTGTTTTACTCATACCAGCCCCATGACTGACCCGAAGTTTATTTTGTTTGTTTTCCCTAAACTCTTGGGTGCCCAATTTTATACGGGCAGTCAAGTAGTCAGGATTTTACAGATACACTTGGAGAGCTTGGAGCAGGAGGCTTCAGGATCATATAGCTATTATTATTATCCGCTGTTGTTGTAAGTGTTGTACTCTGCAATGTTATTGTATACATATATTGTTTGTATTTCAAAAGTTATGTTATATTTTATTCGCTCCGCTGTGAGGTTCGTGTTTACTATGATGATGATGTTCTTCTTCTTCTTCTATTCTATAAGTTTCTATCTTATCTATTCTCACCCTCTAACTTCTTTCATTAACCATTCAGTTTTTTTTGATCCTTGGGTGTTCGATATGGGTTGTATATCGGATAACCAAGATCGTCAAAAACTGGGTCGTTACATTTTCTGTCTTCCTTATCAGCTAAATGAAATAAGAAAATATTTCCATTAAACTTTACCTTTATCGTACCCCTTGGTTTGCAATGTCTTTTCAAGTGAGTTACCACTGTTGTATACAACAATGGGGTATCAAGGAAGAAACCAGCGAGATACTCTTACCATACTTCTACACTAGCCTGAACAATGTCATCCGTTGGAATTAAGTGATTCCCATCATATTTGAGAGTAATCGGGGGAGGCAAGAACTCTCCGGCATTTCGTGGTTTTGTTGCAAGAAGTGACGATCATTTAAGCGAGGGTAAAGGTTGTTTTGGAGGTGGTTGATGAAGAGGAGAGGAGAGGGAAGGTGGATCCGGTGATGGAGGGATTGGGTCTGGTGGTAGATCCGACGTGGGAATGGTTCTAGGGAGCAGCAGAATTTGTGGATTTGTGTGGCTCGAGGAGAAGAGAAGGGGTGTCGCCATTTTTTGTAAAAAATGATGATTCAAGTAAAATATTTACAAAAGATAAATGTAACACCCCGAATTTTAATAAATAATAATTAAAGGTAAAAGATTAATAAAATAAATATTAATCAAAATAATATTCAGAATTGGACAACAGGACTAGCACCATTGGACCCGTTGTAATTTTCTGATCAAAATGGACACTTGGTTTGCTAAAATCAGAGTTAGAATGAATTATGAATTAAACAAGAACTCAGATATATATGTGTGTGTGTGTGTATATCGTGTATATGTATATACCAACAGTCACTAGACGACCTAGCCCACTTGGGTCAACACCTCTGTCGACCCATGCTAAGGTGGGTTGACCCCTGTGTCGACCCAGGTAGACGGGTGGGTTGACCCAGGACTCAGATTATGTATTCCTTGGCCTGCACACATGGCAACGAACATTTAATTATTTTCCAATGTTACTTCGTTGAGTTGGCTAAGTTTTATTAGCCTATTTTGAACTAAGGGATGACGTGGTGCTTTTTAATTGGTCTAATGACATGTCTGGACCAGATCTAATCTTGGATTTGGACGTTTGATGGCATCCAGTTAACCTTATAAATAGACTAGCAGAGCATCTCTCATTTCTTCACATCTATTCTTTCTTCTTCTTCTTCTTCGCCAGGCCTATCCTCAAAATTAGGAAGGGCCAAATAATTTATTTTCTATGAGGATAAATAAGTTCTTAAGTTTTAAATATTTGTTTTTATAAATATTTATGAAGGTGGAGGTTCAGTTAGATCTAAGAAGAAGGCACATGGGGGAAGCTTTTATAATCAGATCTATGAGTTTTTATGTAATTCTTAGATTAGTTATTGGCATAGGAAAGTTTAGATTGTTAAATATTTTAATTTGCAAGTTTTATATTTACAGTTATTTAAAGTATTTATATGTTTAGTTTTTCTGTATGTTACTGTAATTTATTTACTGTTTATGCCTATTTCTTTCCAATTGCTTACTGTTAATTAGTAATTCTCCTTCTTCTATCCCATTCTTTGTCGTAGTTTATTTGTAGTTATATTTAATCCCTATTTTATTTGTTTTGTTTATTTTCGAGTCTAGGCCTTGCGAGTAGCCTAGACCATTTCCCTTTTTCTTTTAGCGCCGAGCCTAGGCCTAAAGAGAGCCTAAGCCTTTATCGTTAATTTTTTGTTAAAATGGAATAATGTTGGAATTGAATTAAAAAGTGATTTTGGGCATGTTAAAAATGATTAAACATTATAATCAGCATTGGACTGTAAATTGTGGATAAACCTTAATATGAAATTGGAGAATATGCGAACACATGAACTGGATTGGGTTGAACTTAATTGAACATTAAGTAACGTGGGAATGAGTGTTATAAAAATAACATTAATTAGGAATGTTAAGACAACTTAGGAATATAACATAAGGTTATATTGGGCTTATTATTAAACCTAAATGGTGTTAACTTAAATTGATGATAAACTTAATAAGCAAAGATACAGGGAGTCCTTTTGCGGCAGCGTGAGGCTGATTAGGGAAGACAAGTGGCTTGTAGCTTAGGTCCGTTCCGGTGGCCCGAGGGGGCTGATTGGAGGAAAATAAGAGGCCTAATAATATAATAAAATCCTAGTTTAGGTTCGTTCCGGCAGCATGAGGCTGATTCGAAAAGATAAGAGGCCTAAAAAAATAATGAATGAGGACCAAGTCTAGGGGTCACTTGTGTAAATTGCATTTTTGTTGGGATCCATATCAGGCAGTATCACTTTTTTATCATAGAGCTCTCACACTAGGTAGAGGCGAGGGCACGCTTTACTGTATTGATAGTAAGAGGTCCAAACGAGGTGGGTACAGGTGCATTACAATGGGACGATGAGTGTGCGTCGTGCCGATTGAGGAAGATAAGCCATTGTAACTCCTGTGATTAACGGCTATGTTCTTTTAGTTGAATCAGGATTGATAACACTGAATTTCATAGCTGGTAGAGGTTATCACATTATGGGTATAGGAGCCGATCGACGGGTAGAAATTAGGTTAAAACCTAATTGGGATATCTTGGTAGTTGGTGCAACAATCTTGGATATGAATGGAAAACCTATCTTTACTCGTGTTTATCTTTCCTTCTATTTCATTAATGCATTTATGTCTTATTGCTCTTAGAACTGTTCGTCCGTCCAAATAGTTCCTTAACTTATGCTCATGTTAGAAATTACTAAAACTCACCAGATGTATGTCTAACCTAGTTTGTTTTCTCCTTCTCTCTTCCTTCCCTCCCTCCCTCCTCAGGTTTGCAAGGTGGAGGTTTTCAGCAATAATGCTTGATTTTTAGGTTCAACTTGGATTCAGATTCATTTCAGACTCATGTATTAGTTCACTTCTAGTTTTCTGATCATTGTATTGACATTTGAGAGGGATAGTTTTTATGGTTTTACTTATGCACTATGATATTATGGCTTTCCACGAGACAGTATGTTGATTTATTATGATGACTATCTGGTACTTTGAAATGTAATAATACTGTGATTTGACTTATTTAAATAATGATTTAAAAAAAATTCACTGTGTTTTATATTTCTGTCTTGTAAATTTTAATCTCTGTGTTGTTACGTTATACCTAAGTGCTTCATAAACCTTAACACATCCTCATATGGGTGATGTTAAGGGTGCATGCTGTTTCAACTACTCTAAAGGCTCGAGAGTAGGTGGTGGCTAGATTTAGGTTAGGTTATTTATATTCTTATGTGACTTGAACATCTCATATATAATAATTTACATCGGATGGTTCTTACGCATTTGAGCACCTATAAATAGAGCCCTAGCTTCCTCACTAAATCACACATCTACTGTAGACTCTTCTTTGATTCTTGCTCTTCTCCATCTTAATTTAGGTCCAATTTAGGTCAAGTTACTTCTCCCTCTATTATAATATATTTTTACTTAGAATTATTGGATATAGAATTTTATATGTGTATGATTCTATATTGATTCTTACACATATATAATGTTATAGAAAAAAGAACTGGAGAACGTTTATGCGAGGTTGTAATCCAGATTTAGGTTTATTAACAGTTTTTTTTCTCTATTTGTACAGTGAGTGGGAATTCTTTTGATTCACCTACTTTTTCTATAATTATTACTATAAATCTGGATTGATTATGCCTATAGGGATTTGAAACTTCCAATAATACAAAACATAGCAATATCCCATAAATCTCTAATGTTACGGAAAAACAAAATAGTTTAATTTATTAATTGTTACTAACCCCAGATTCACCCTAAATAAATGAATCAGTGTGTTTTGCTCGAACTCCATAATTAGGACCGACAATTAGAACTGGGAACCGAAAACCCGAACCGACCTGTAAAGACCCGAACCCGAACCGAATCCGATGGGTTTCGGGTCGGGTCTAGGTGATGAAAAATACCATCAAGACCCGATCAAACCCGACCCGCATACACCCGACCCGAAAGACCCGACCAAAAAGCAGTGAAATATATGTATTTTTAGTGTTATTATTCAGCCCGACCCGAACCGACCCGATCCGAACTGAAGCTCGGATCGGGTCGGGTCCAGATTTTTGAAATGTATAGTTTAGACCCGACAAAACCCGACCCGCCTAGAACAGAGACCCGCCAGGTCGGGTCCGGGTCCATCGGGTCGGGTCTAATTGCCACCCCTATCCATAATGTACTATTCCTATTTACCAATCAAATACAAATTGAGTTCCTAATAGGAACATATTAAACTATGTCGATTCAAGATCATCTTCATTCCTATAGAAAATGGCAGATGTAAGAACCCATAGTGAATTATGTCCTTCAAATCGCATATTGCTTTCTACCACATCGTTTTAAATGAAGTTTTACCATAGCACTCCATGATTAATCTAGTTATTTGTTTGGGTTATTTACTATTGATGTAAATAAAGAGGTTTTTTTAGGTGTATATGTAAATTCATAATCCAGTCTGTTTTGTTTTCCTCTTTTCTGTTGTAAATCTTAAATTTACACAAATGTAACAACATAGGAATGCAATGGGTTTAACTTTGAATTTAAACTAGAAATTTAAAAGTTTTAAATCTCAAAGAAAAATCTTTTATTATAATTCTGAATTGAAAGTCTCAAAGATCCAATGTTGTCATTTCATAAAATCTGAAAATGTTTATCGGTAATTCACCTACCATAATATTGGCAAAAACACACAGAACAAACAATGTTCATTTCCACAGCCGATTGGTATTTCATTTGTGCCCCCTTTTACATTTGTGTATATATAAATCTTTTACATTTTTTTAAAAATAGGAGAAAAGAAATTTAAATAAAATAGAATTTGAAGCCGATTTGTTTTAAATTTACAACCCATGTTATTTTATAGATGAATTAAAACCTAAATTGAAACTATACCTTATTTTGGATCTTTTGCAACAAGTGTTCTTTATTTTTTGAACTATCCTTCTAGATTGTGTTCTCTTCCTGTACAACTCCTTTATTACGGCAAAAGGATTTTGAAATCCTCTTAGTAAAATGTTGGACCAAAAATCGAAAGGGAGAAACAAAAATCCAATGACATGTATAAAAAGAAATTAATTATACAATCCTTCTTCTCAAAACATGAACAGCCAAAACCCAAAATCCACCCTTCAGCAACTGCCACTCGTCATCAACATCCAGCACGATCGCTGGAGGGCACGGCGCTCCACCACCGTCGAACTTTGACCCTCCTCCTTCTCTTCAGCCAGCAAATCTCCCTCCTTTTCCCACTCTTCTCCATTGAACTTAAAGACCCGTACAAAACACTCTGGTCATGCTTCTCCCTTTAGCAAAAAATAACGCAAGTCCATCACTAGGAAAAATAAAGTGGCTCGTTAATTTGGTGTCTCTCCTCCCATCAGTCCTCAAGAGGCCACGTTCATCCCGACTATGCACCTCCGGTAGCTCCAGGAACTCTCCAGTGAACTAAACCTTAGTTGTCGTGGGTCTTATCTTGTCCCTATTTCTTTTATTGTTATGACCGCATACATATGTATATGTGTTTAGATATATACATTGGTTCAGGTTTCAGCTTGAGATAGAAATGATAGCTTGGTATCCCGTACCACGGTTTTGAGTTAGTCTTGAGTTGGTTACAACCAACTCGAGCTCAATCACCTTAATTTTGCTTTATGAGATCATGGTGGTTTTGTGCGCATGAAGTTGCAAACTTTTGATTTTAACACACTCGTTGTTACTAGAAATTCAGCTCTTTGTATTGCTAAAATTAGTGGTACACATGCAGGTTTCGATGGCCTTATGATGTGTTTCTTTCAGTTACCTTTATAAAAGTATAGGATCATCCTTTACAGTCAAACAAAAAATCCTATATAGCTGATTAGTTTGATATGTGACTTAGAATTGAGAGGTTGCTAGTTCGAGCCTTACGGCAATAACTTCATTTTGTAATTTTTTGAAGAAAAAAAGCAAGTTTGTTTTCTTTTCTCATGAAATTTCGCCTATCATTCTAAATTCTAGATTATGCCATTGATGTAACAACCCGCATTTTACGTAACGGAGGATCGTAAAATATTTTTATTTTATTCTCTGAGGGCTAGATCATTCTCATATTTTTAATATGTTGTTTATGAGGATGTGAGACGTGTCCATAATTTTTACCAATTTTGTTTGTGACCATTTCGCCCCTGTCAGTTTTTTACAGGGCATAACTTTTGACTCAAGTCGAATCAGATGTTGAGACCTATGCCATTAGAAAGGAAATGATGTTTCCCTTTCCGTAGAGTGGTCACATTAAAGTTTTGGTTCATCGGTTTGGGAGAAATCGTTGTTTTGAGGTTTTATAGTTGGCTGTCCAGGTTAGAGAGCCATAATGGGTTGATTTGGAGAGGCCCATTAGTGGGCTGATGGAAACTATAAATAGGAGGTGATAGGTATGGGGAATAGTTTGCTTCCTCCATTCTTTCATTTGGTGGCCTTGTGTTCCTCCTTCTTCTAATACATTTCCACCATCAACATCGAGATCTAAGGAAGGAAATCCATGATCTACACCATTTGAGGCTAGATTTATATCATTTAAAGTGAGATTTCATCGAATCGAAGGATTTGGATCAAGTTCTTCGCTCTTCTGAATTTAATTTCACCATTTTTGCTTTGATTTGGAGAGTTGGTGAGTGATATGCATCTCTCACACGGATTCAATCAAGTATATGAACGTTTGATCTTGTTTTTCATCAAATTCAAGTCCTTTTCCTTAGATCTACAACATGGTAAGCTTATTTTCAAATGAATCACCATAGGATCTAATTAGCCAACTTAAAATTGGCATTTTTTATGATATTTCACATGTTTATGCAAGTTAGATCCATAATTTAGTTCATATGTTCATTTATCATGATTTTGGTGAAATCTGCATAATTTTGGTGGAAATCATCATATTTATGTTGTTAGTGATTTCATAACATGCTTATGGTTGTGTTGGATGAATTAGATGAGTATATTTCGTCGATCATATCGATTGGCGAAGTTTTGGTCAAAATTGGACTTGATTTGGGGAAGTACAGGCCACGAGTCGAGCGGGTAATACAACGTAGTACAATGTGCAGTACAACAAGGGGTCGGTCGCGCAGGCTTCGGGTCAGTCGCACGTAGGTGGTTGGGGTCGAGCAGAGCATGGGTCGTGCACCCTAAAACCAGGTCGGTCACGCACAGGGTCGAACAACTTGGGGTCGTGCATGTTGGAGTCGCACCATGTTTGGGTCGCGCACGACTTGGATTCGTGCTAAGCAGGTGCAGGTCAAGCACTATATTGGGGTCCAACATGGTAGTTGGGTCACACACAAATGGGGTCGGTCGCTACTAGTTGGGTCGTGCAAGGCTGGTGTAATGACCCGCATTTCTGACCGTTGAATAATTAATTTATTTAATTATTTAAAATATCGTTTTGGCGATATCGATAACTGGAATTAAATAATAGTGAATATTTAATTAATAATTATAATATAATAATATATTACAATGTCGAAATAGTCAAAAAAATAGCTGAATTCACAATACAGTGTGAATTTGGATTATATATAAGGTATAATTCAGTTTGGAATTGAATTTGAATAACGAATATATTGAATCAACGACAGTTTAACGTATAGTTTATAATATATTTATAAACGAGCTCGAAATGGCGCTGCAGTTCGCTATTTGGCGATTTGAACTTCAACTGAATGTACAGGATTCGTTTTAAGCCAGATTCCTGTGAAACAAGAAACGCGTAGAGCTGGTGGAGTATATCTTTCTAGTGGAAGAGAAAAATCAGGATTTCGTCGTGTAGATTTTGATTTATGTCCAAATCAAATATTCAGAAAAATAGCGGTATATTCATTCGTGGCCATAACGGTTATTCAAATATATTTGAATATCGGTTGTGAATTTAAACAAGGTTCTTTTGGGAAATAGTGATAATTTAATTTTTAGAATTTTATGGTAATTTTTAATTAATTTAATAAGCAACTTTTTATTTGGAGTATTTGGCACCCTGTATCGACATTTCGGGGTTTCACAATATGAGTTCATCTACCGGTATTATTACATTTTTGGGACCAGAGCACATCACTCATTTCAATGGTATTTTTGTTTCTGTTCATAACAGTCCCTACGTGAACAGAATATTTCATAGTACGGTACACTATGTTTTTAACTTATAACAAACTAAACTGAATGGTTAACTGGTCAAACGAACTCGAAATTCAACGAAACAAGTTTCATACGAAACCTTAGGAAGAGTCTAGTGAAACGTCAAGGCCTCATATTTTTAGGATTTTTTCTGTAATTTTAAAGAATTTATGCTCGGTGTTTTTCATTAATATTTTCTAAAGGGTTTCCGCAAACGGTGTCGGAATTCGACGAAACCTGTCCCATTGGATTCAGAATATTTTTCTATGCTAAGATTGACTTAGTTTGTAAAAAACAGAGATCATACGTGGATATTTTTATACGAGACTTCATCATTAAGTTTCAACATAATATAATAATCATTTTTGGGTCTAAATCCTTCTCTATAAAAGGCAGCTAAACCTAATTCATTTGTTCAGAAGTCAACACTTATTTCCGCCGCACAATTTCTGGGAAAAGGAAATTAAATGTTCGATCTTCATAAAATCCAAATGAATTCTATAAATCGAAAACATGTATACATTCGATTTCGTCCTTGTTTTCTCGTCAAACTCATGTGCGTTTTATTGGGCTCGAACCAAATGGGTTCACTGTTCATTTGATAACGTGAGGCTAGGGTTTTACTCGCAAATTTGTTTTGTGATGCTGAAAGGAGTCGGCAGTTGATGGAGGGAGTGCTAGAGAGTGGAAACTGCAGCCATGGTGTGTGTTGCGGAAGCAAGAGCCGGGGAAGAAGGGAAGTTAAGATGGGGAGTTGTGGAAGTGGCTGGATACAGAGTACATCGGTGTCCGTTGCGTGGGTGAATACAGGCGGGAGTTCATGAAGTCGAACTGAATTTCTGGACGAGGGAGAAACGTGGTCAGGTTCGGTGGAAATCGTTTTGGGGCCAGTGTATATCATACTTTATGTGAGTCCCAAAGTTCATATTTAAACAAATAAAAAGGGTGGTTGCGAGTGTCTACTTTTGAAGGGAAAGATTTTTGTACGGATATGGGGGAGTACGGGTTGGATACTGGAAGGAGAAGAAGAGTTCCAGTATTACGGTTTGAGGAGGATGAGATTTGGAATGTACGGTGATGAGGGTTGAATCTCGTGAGTGGTAGCTTAACTGTTGATGTTTACTTTTGTGGGTTTTCATGGCCATTTTGGTTCGGTACTTGCACTGACCTGATGAACGACGATGTTCCAAGGGAGCTGCGAGTTTAGGGTTTGTGGCATGAGGTGATAGAGTTTTCGAAGAGGGGGTTCCTAGTGATTCTAGTTGATTTCTTTTTGTTTATGTGGAGTATGGAGGTCAAAGGGATCGGTTGTGGTGAGGAACAAAGTCTGGAGATCGAAAATCACATTTGGGAAGAAGGTTAATACGGTGGGATTCATTTGGGTGATGGGCCGTTGATCAAAAGTTAAGCCCAATTATTAATTTAATCATGTTTTAATTCAAATTAAAAGTGTATTTACTTTGTAACTGTATAACTTGGTCATACGATATCAGATTGACGAACCATAAGTTGCGTTGGGACCGTATGGACGAGAGCTTCACAATGAAGCTGACTGGAAGTGAATTGGGGCTCGTTTGAATTTATGGCGAAATAAATTGTTTGATTCAAATCAAATAACAGTTTATCGTTCTTTAACGATGAACTGCCAAAGTGAGTAAAACTCACTAACTCTCCTCAATTTATATTTTAATATAAATTGTATTTTATTTATTGACTGCTGAATATTGATTGTTAAACTGGACTGTTAAATAGATTTGATTGAAAATGTAGTTATAGTTAATCTATGTACTGTTAATCAAATATGGATTCTGTACAGCAGGATATTTCATTTCAAAATGAAATATGATATATATTATACTGTGTAACATCTGTGGATGCAGGGAGACAGGTTGGAGGAATCCGACTGGGTTCCTCAACAATTATTTTACTGTTTTCATATATTGTGATATATGTTGTGATTTATATTCTGTTATTGATTATGGATGTTAAAACGATATTGATCATCGTTGTTTGATATTTTGAATATCATAAGAAACCCTGAGTTGTGAAATGGAATATTTCAATGTATATCGAAATAAAGGAATTTTATAAAATCACAGGATTTTATAAAAGGAAATTATTTATAAAACGAACACGGTTTTATTAAAGGAAGTATTTATAAAACAAATAGAGTTTTATAAAAGGGATATTTATTTAGAAAATAAATAGAATAAAGGAATATTTATTTGTAAAGGTAAATAAAACGTTATAAATAGGAAATATTTGTAACGGTAAACAGAAGTTATAAATAGGAAATATTTGTAACGGTAAATAGAAGTTATAAATAGGAAATATTTGTAACGGTAAGTAAACGTTATAAAAATGAAATATTTGTAACGGTAAATAGAAGTTATAAATAGGAAATATTTGTAACGGTAAATAGAAGTTATAAATAGGAAATATTTGTAACGGTAAGTAAACGTTATAAAAAGGAAATAGTTGTAACGGAAAACGTAGTTTATCAAAAGAAGTTAGTCAAACGTAGTTTATCAAAAGGGGTTAATCGAATATAGAAATTAAGAAGTGAAGTTAAACAAAAATTAGAAACTGACTAGAGATTAGTAGTTGAATTGTTTTTTGAGTATCGATCTGATGTTGGTTTCGGCCTTCGGGGTTTGTACTTAGAGAATTGTTCTCTTACTAGTTTACAGTTAGGGACTAATAGTTGTGAAATGGTAGTGATGCGTAAATGAGGATTGGAGATGTTTTCCAATGTTGAAAACGTATATTTTCTAATTTTAGAAAATAAGGAAATATGAATATATATATATATATATATATATGATTGATGATTGGATCGATAATTCCATTTGAAATTAAGATCGTTGTTTGTACACCGACATGTTTTCATTTGATAGTTAAATCACAGACTATCAAGTTTTGACCATTTTACGTTGTAAATATGGAGAGACCGGCTGGATTATTATCCGAAGAACCACTCCATATTGACATAAGCGTTGTGATTAAATACGATGAAGCTAATTGAAGACGGTGTTATGCAAGGGCTGTCCTGTTTAAAGAATAGTGCCTTCGGTTTCGTTCAATCCCAGAACAAACGTAAATGGACGAATGTCTGACAAAGTATTTCCAATGATCTAATGGGTTGGTCTGTATAAATATATATGGTTGCAACGGATTTATCCCTTAGCATAACATCCAGGATATTTGTATAAACCAACTAATGATTTATGGATCTGATAATGTGGCATTCAAAGTGATCGTGTTATAAATGAATGGAAAGTAAGCGTAGCTTCTAGCCTCACATCCGGTAAATGACAGAAATCGGGCAGGCAGCATGGCTAAGTCGGTCGCACCGAAGTAGGGTGTATAATCACCTATCTAGAGAATATTCATTTGCTTCTTTTAATCTATCAATGCTGTCCCATATATATACGGGAAACGGTTGCTGATCCCAACCGTTGGTGATGTACATTCGATACACTCAAGCGAAATGAGTGGTCGGTCATGTGTGGCTGAGTTACAAGATGTTCTTGTTGAACTCCAGTGTATCGTTCCTAGAGTACACTGATCGGAAGGTGGTTCCATACCTTGTCATAGTTGGAAATCCAATCATCCGATACGCACCCGCGGTTTTGATTGTATACTATATTTGTAGAACGTGAGATGAAAGCGTTTCTGCTAGATTGATATCTAATTGTATTTAGACATTATTATAATATCAGTGGTACTACTTTTCAAAGATGTTGGATTCTCATAAGGGAAAAACCCGTTCCGTTATACGGCGTGGTCTTATGAGATATCGTTTTACTAGTTCAAATAGTTTTAAACTGTTTTACTCATACCAGTCCCATGACTGACCCGGAGTTTATTTGTTTTGTTTCCCTAAACTCTTGGGTGCCTAAATTTGTACGGGCAGTCAAGTAGTCGGGGTTTACAGATATACTGGAAGAGCTTGGAGCAGGAGGCTTCAGGATCATATAGCTATAGTTATTTCCGCTGTGTTGTAAGTGTTGTACTCTGCAATGTTATTGTATACATATACTGTTTGTATTTCAAAAGTATGTTATATTTTATTCGTTCCGCTGTGAGATTCGTGTTACTCTGATGATGATGATCTTCTTCTTCTATTCTAATAGTTCTACCTTATCTATTCTCACCCTCTATCTTCTTTCTATTAGTTTCTTGAATTTCCAGTGCAAATTTGGGGTTGGACTTGTGTTATTTAGTCAGCTCAAATTGGACCGGATTTTCGGGTCACTACAGTTGGTATCAGAGCATTGGTTTAAGTATTACCTTGGCTCTGTGGCGTGATTCGGTAGAGATGGGATTAGTAATATCCAAGACTGAATTTGAGTGTATATATACGAGTGCGTATTTGTTAGTTAATATAAAATGGTTTTATATTGTGGAGACTCATTGGTTGAGTGGCTTATGAATTCTGGTCGATCAGTTTGATCCACTGTATCGGTAGGAGTTCTATAAACACTTGAATACGATGAACCGACATAGTATGTTTTGATATAGTATATTGGTTGTGTTGGTTGTTATTATAATTGAGTAAGATTATAAAAGTGAAATAGTTATAAATAACTAATCAGGATTCATACAAGTGAAGTATATGAAATAAGATGAAGAAAATCTGAATTTAAATCAGATTGGAATTAAAATAAGGAAATTTTAAGTTCTTGGGAGATATTGAAAACGTTTTTCCAACTGAAAGTGATATAGTATTGAACTCACTTCGATAGCTGGAAAATAGATTCTGATGATGAATCGCGACATCATCAGTGTTCATTCTCGAGTTTCTAAGTGATGAATTACTACCAAAGGTTTTGTTTTTGAATTGTTTTGAGAAAACAAGTTGTTTAGAAATTCAAAGGTTTTGAATTGGCATTATGATTTCAACTTGATTTGAAATGAACTCAGGAATTTAAAAGTATGGAATTTAAATTTAACTTATGAAGTTAAATAAAATGAGATGGTAAAAGTAAAGAACAAACCAGAATTTAACTTGAGATGATAGGTTAAGAAAAACTGGAAGTGATTAGAGAATAATCTGGATTGGAATTGAAATGATAAGTTGAGAGTTTGGAATTTGAAACTCGAATTTGAAATTGAATTCGGCTTGGATAAGCGAATGGTTGTGTTAAGAATAAATTAGTTGGAGATTGATTGGGATGGCATTTGTATATGCCGAGTTGATAACAGATGGAAGGGATATAAGGATATGCCCGGCAAAAAGGTACAAGTTTATATTTTATATGAGTTTGGGATTTATGAGCCGAATTGGCAAGCCGCTTGGCGTTTTGATTTTCTTTTGGGTTGAAGAAGTCCCAGAGAGGTGAGTTGGAGATTGAGATATTGACCAGTACAAAGGAGGTGCTGGCGAAATTTTTCGAAAAGTTAAGGTGTTAGAAAATTTTCAGGATTTTTGAAAATTTAGTTAGTCGGAATAAATTAATATTTTAGTCGATATAAATTGGTTCAGTTGAAACCACAGATAAGAGGTAAATAGATAATTTTTTACCCAGTAGGTAGGGCGTCCCCTAACTTAGCAATTTCGAGGACGAAATTATTTTAAGGGGGAAAGATTGTAATGACCCGCATTTCTGACCGTTGAATAATTAATTTATTTAATTATTTAAAATATCGTTTTGGCGATATCGATAACTGGAATTAAATAATATTGAATATTTAATTAATAATTATAATATAATAATATATTACAATGTCGAAATAGTCAAAAAATAGCTGAATTCACAATACAGTGTGAATTTGGATTATATATAAGGTATAATTCAGTTTGGAATTTAATTTGAATAACGAATATGTTGAATCGACGACAGTTGAACGTATAGTTTATAATATATTTATAAACGAGCTCGAAATGGCGCTGCAGTTCGCTATTTGGCGATTTAAACTTCAACTGAATGTACAGGATTCGTTTTAAGCCGGATTCCTGTGAAACAAGAAACGCGTAGAGCTGGTGGAGTATATCTTTCTAGTGGAAGAGAAAAATCAGGATTTCGTCGTGTAGATTTTGATTTATGTCCAAATCAAATATTCAGAAAAACAGCGGTATATTCGTTCGTGGCCATAACGGTTATTCAAATATATTTGAATATCGGTTGTGAATTTAAATAAGGTTCTTTTGGGAAATAGTGATAATTTAATTTTTAGAATTTTATGGTAATTTTTAATTAATTTAATAAGCAACTTTTTATTTGGAGTATTTGGCACCCTGTATCGACATTTCGGGGTTTCACAATATGAGTTCATCTACCGGTATTATTACATTTTTGGGACCAGAGCACATCACTCATTTCAATGGTATTTTTGTTTCTGTTCATAACAGTCCCTACGTGAACAGAATATTTCATAGTACGGTACACTATGTTTTTAACTTATAACAAACTAAACTGAATGGTTAACTGGTCAAACGAACTCGAAATTCAACGAAACAAGTTTCATACGAAACCTTAGGAAGAGGTCTAGTGAAACGTCAAGGCCTCATATTTTTAGGATTTTTCTGTAATTTTAAAGAATTTATGCTCGGTGTTTTTCATTAATATTTTCTAAAGGGTTTCCGCAAACGGTGTCGGAATTCGACGAAACCTGTCCCATTGGATTCGGAATATTTTTCTATGCTAAGATTGACTTAGTTTGTAAAAAACAGAGATCATACGTGGATATTTTTATACAAGACTTCATCATTAAGTTTCAACATAATATAATAATCATTTTTGGGTCCAAATCCTTCTCTATAAAAGGCAGCTAAACCTAATTCATTTGTTCAGAAGTCAACACTTATTTCCGCCGCACAATTTCTGGGAAAAGGAAATTAAATGTTCGATCTTCATAAAATCCAAATGAATTCTATAAATCGAAAACATGTATACATTCGAATTCGTCCTTGTTTTCTCGTCAAACTCATGTGCGTTTTATTGGGCTCGAACCAAATGGGTTCACTGTTCATTTGATAACGTGAGGCTAGGGTTTTACTCGCAAATTTGTTTTGTGATGCTGAAAGGAGTCGGCAGTTGATGGAGGGAGTGCTAGAGAGTGGAAACTGCAGCCATGGTGTGTGTTGCGGAAGCAAGAGTCAGGGAAGAAGGGAAGTTAAGATGGGGAGTTGTGGAAGTGGCTGGATACTGAGTACATCGGTGTCCGTTGCGTGGGTGAATACAGGCGGGAGTTCATGAAGTCGAACTGAATTTCTGGACGAGGGAGAAGCGTGGTCAGGTTCGGTGGAAATCGTTTTGGGGCCAGTGTATATCATACTTTATGTGAGTCCCAAAGTTCATATTTAAACAAATAAAAAGGGTGGTTGCGAGTGTCTACTTTTGAAGGGAAAGGTTTTTGTACGGATATGGGGGAGTACAGGTTGGATACTGGAAGGAGAAGAGGAGTTCCAGTATTACGGTTTGAGGAGGATGAGATTTGGAATGTACGGTGATGAGGGTTGAATCTCGTGAGTGGTAGCTTAACTGTTGATGTTTACTTTTGTGGGTTTTCATGGTCATTTTGGTTCGGTACTTGCACTGACCTGATGAACGACGATGTTCCAAGGGAGCTGCGAGTTTAGGGTTTGTGGCATGAGGTGATAGAGTTTTCGAAGAGGGGGTTCCTAGTGATTCTAGTTGATTTCTTTTTGTTTATGTGGAGTATGGAGGTCAAAGGGATCGGTTGTGGTGAGGAACAAAGTCTGGAGATCGAAAATCACATTTGGGAAGAAGGTTAATACGGTGGGATTCATTTGGGTGATGGGCCGTTGATCAAAAGTTAAGCCCAATTATTAATTTAATCATGTTTTAATTCAAATTAAAAGTGTATTTACTTTGTAACTGTATAACTTGGTCATACGATATCAGATTGACGAACCATAAGTTGCGTTGGGACCGTATGGACGAGAGCTTCACAATGAAGCTGATTGGAAGTGAATTGGGGCTCGTTTGAATTTGTGGCAAAATAAATTGTTTGATTCAAATCAAATAACAGTTTATCGTTCTTTAACGATGAACTGCCAAAGTGAGTAAAACTCACTAACTCTCCTCAATTTATATTTTAATATAAATTGTATTTTATTTATTGACTGCTGTATATTGATTGTTAAACTGGACTGTTAAATAGATTTGATTGAAAACGTAGTTATAGTTAATCTATGTACTGTTAATCAAATATGGATTCTGTACAGCAGGATATTTCATTTCAAAATGAAATATGATATATATTATACTGTGTAACATCTGTGGATGCAGGGAGACAGGTTGGAGGAATCCGACTGGGTTCCTCAACAATTATTTTACTGTTTTCATATATTGTGATATATGTTGTGATTTATATTCTGTTATTGATTATGGATGTTAGAACGATATTGATCATCGTTGTTTGATATTTTGAATATCATAAGAAACCCTGAGTTGTGAAATGGAATATTTCAATGTATATCGAAATAAAGGAATTTTATAAAATCACAGGATTTTATAAAAGGAAATTATTTATAAAACGAACACGGTTTTATAAAAGGAAGTATTTATAAAACAAATAGAGTTTTATAAAAGGGATATTTATTTAGAAAATAAATAGAATAAAGGAATATTTATTTGTAAAGGTAAATAAAACATTATAAATAGGAAATATTTGTAACGGTAAATAGAAGTTATAAATAGGAAATATTTGTAACGGTAAATAGAAGTTATAAATAGGAAATATTTGTAATGGTAAGTAAACGTTATAAAAAGGAAATATTTGTAACGGTAAATAGAAGTTATAAATAGGAAATATTTGTAACGGTAAATAGAAGTTATAAATAGGAAATATTTGTAACGGTAAGTAAACGTTATAAAAAGGAAATAGTTGTAACGGAAAACGTAGTTTATCAAAAGAAGTTAGTCAAACGTAGTTTATCAAAAGGGGTTAATCGAATATAGAAATTAAGAAGTGAAGTTAAACAAAAATTAGAAACTGACTAGAGATTAGTAGGTCGAATAGTTTTTTGAGTATCAATCTAATGTTGGTTTCGGCCTTCGGGGTTTGTACTTAGAGAATTGTTCTCTTACTAGTTTACAGTTAGGGACTAATAGTTGTGAAATGGTAGTGATGCGTAAATGAGGATTGGAGATGTTTTCCAATGTTGAAAACGTATATTTTCTAATTTTAGAAAATAAGGAAATATGAATATATATATATATATGATTGATGATTGGATCGATAATTCCATTTGGAATTAAGATCGTTGTTTGTACACCGACATGTTTTCATTTGATAGTTAAATCATAGACTATCAAGTTTTGACCCTTTTACGTTGTAAATATGGAGAGACCGGTTGGATTATTATCCGAAGAACCACTCCATATTGACATAAGCGTTGTGATTAAATACGATGAAGCTAATTGAAGACGGTGTTATGCAAGGGCTGTCCTGTTTACAGAATAGTGCCTTCGGTTTCGTTCAATCCCAGAACGAACGTAAATGGACGAATGTCTGACAAAGTATTTCCAATGATCGAATGGGTTGGTCTGTATAAATATATATGGTTGCAACGGATTTATCCCTTAGCATAACATCCAGGATATTTGTATAAACCAACTAATGATTTATGGATCTGATAATGTGGCATTCAAAGTGATCGTGTTATAAATGAATGGAAAGTAAGCGTAGCTTCTAGCCTTACATCCGGTAAATGACAGAAATCGGGCAGGCAGCATGGCTAAGTCGGTCGCACCGAAGTAGGGTGTATAATCACCTATCTAGAGAATATTCATTTGCTTCTTTTAATCTATCAATGCTGTCCCATATATATACGGGAAACGGTTGCTGATCCCAACCGTTGGTGATGTACATTCGATACACTCAAGCGAAATGAGTGGTCGGTCATGTGTGGCTAAGTTACAAGATGTTCTTGTTGAACTCCAGTGTATCGTTCCTAGAGTACACTGATCGGAAGGTGGTTCCATACCTTGTCATTGTTGGAAATCCAATCATCCGATACGCACCCGCGGTTTTGATTGTATACTATATTTGTAGAACGTGAGATGAAAGCGTTTCTGCTAGATTGATATCTAATTGTATTTAGACATTATTATAATATCAGTGGTACTACTTTTCAAAGATGTTGGATTCTCATAAGGGAAAAACCCGTTCCGTTATATGGCGTGGTCTTATGAGATATCGTTTTACTAGTTCAAATAGTTTTAAACTGTTTTACTTATACCAGTCCCATGACTGACCCGGAGTTTATTTGTTTTGTTTCCCTAAACTCTTGGGTGCCTAAATTTGTACGGGCAGTCAAGTAGTCAGGGTTTATAGATATATTGGAAGAGCTTGGAGCAGGAGGCTTCAGGATCATATAGCTATAGTTATTTCCGCTGTGTTGTAAGTGTTGTACTCTGCAATGTTATTGTATACATATACTGTTTGTATTTCAAAAGTATGTTATATTTTATTCGTTCCGCTGTGAGATTAGTGTTACTCTGATGATGATGATCTTCTTCTTCTATTCTAATAGTTCTACCTTATCTATTCTCACCCTCTATCTTCTTTCTATTAGTTTCTTGAATTTCCAGTGCAAATTTGGGGTTGGACTTGTGTTATTTAGTCAGCTCAAATTGGACCGGATTTTCGGGTCACTACAGTTGGTATCAGAGCATTGGTTTAAGTATTACCTTGGCTCTGTGGCGTGATTCGGTAGAGATGGGATTAGTAATATCCTAGACTGAATTTGAGTGTATATATACGAGTGCGTATTTGTTAGTTAATATAAAATGGTTTTATATTGTGGAGACTCATTGGTTGAGTGGCTTATGAATTCTGGTCGATCAGTTTGATCCACTGTATCGGTAGGAGTTCTATAAACACTTGAATACGATGAACCGACATAGTATGTTTTGATATAGTATATTGGTTGTGTTGGTTGTTATTATAATTGAGTAAGATTATAAAAGTGAAATAGTTATAAATAACTAATCAGGATTCATACAAGTGAAGTATATGAAATAAGATGAAGAAAATCTGAATTTAAATCAGATTGGAATTAAAATAAGGAAATTTTAAGTTCTTGGGAGATATTGAAAACGTTTTTCCAACTGAAAGTGATATAGTATTGAACTCACTTCGATAGCTGGAAAATAGATTCTGATGATGAATCGCGACATCATCAGTGTTCATTCTCGAGTTTCTAAGTGACGAATTACTACCAAAGGTTTTGTTTTTGAATTGTTTTGAGAAAACAAGTTGTTTAGAAATTCAAAGGTTTTGAATTGGCATTATGATTTCAACTTGATTTGAAATGAACTCAGGAATTTAAAAGTATGGAATTTAAATTTAACTTATGAAGTTAAATAAAATGAGATGGTAAAAGTAAAGAACAAACCAGAATTTAACTTGAGATGATAGGTTAAGAAAAACTGGAAGTGATTAGAGAATAATCTGGATTGGAATTGAAATGATAAGTTGAGAGTTTGGAATTTGAAACTCGAATTTGAAATTGAATTCGGCTTGGATAAGCGAATGGTTGTGTTAAGAATAAATTAGTTGGAGATTGATTGGGATGGCATTTGTATATGCCGAGTTGATAACAAATGGAAGGGATATAAGGATATGCCGGGCAAAAAGGTACAAGTTTATATTTTATATGAGTTTGGGATTTATGAGCCGAATTGGCAAGCCGCTTGGCGTTTTGATTTTCTTTTGGGTTGAAGAAGTCCCAGAGAGGTGAGTTGGAGTTTGAGATATTGACCAGTACAAAGGAGGTGCTGGCGAAATTTTTCGAAAAGTTAAGGTGTTAGAAAATTTTCAGGATTTTTGAAAATTTAGTTAGTCAGAATAAATTAATATTTTAGTCGATATAAATTGGTTCAGTTGAAACCACAGATAAGAGGTAAATAGATAAATTTTTACCCAGTAGGTAGGTCGTCCCCTAACTTAGCAATTTCGAGGACGAAATTATTTTAAGGGGGAAAGATTGTAATGACCCGCATTTCTGACCGTTGAATAATTAATTTATTTAATTATTTAAAATATCGTTTTGGCGATATCGATAACTGGAATTAAATAATATTGAATATTTAATTAATAATTATAATATAATAATATATTACAATGTCGAAATAGTCAAAAAATAGCTGAATTCACAATACAGTGTGAATTTGGATTATATATAAGGTATAATTCAGTTTGGAATTTAATTTGAATAACGAATATGTTGAATCGACGACAGTTGAACGTATAGTTTATAATATATTTATAAACGAGCTCGAAATGGCGCTGCAGTTCGCTATTTGGCGATTTAAACTTCAACTGAATGTACAGGATTCGTTTTAAGCCGGATTCCTGTGAAACAAGAAACGCGTAGAGCTGGTGGAGTATATCTTTCTAGTGGAAGAGAAAAATCAGGATTTCGTCGTGTAGATTTTGATTTATGTCCAAATCAAATATTCAAAAAAACAGCGGTATATTCGTTCGTGGCCATAACGGTTATTCAAATATATTTGAATATCGGTTGTGAATTTAAATAAGGTTCTTTTGGGAAATAGTGATAATTTAATTTTTAGAATTTTATGGTAATTTTTAATTAATTTAATAAGCAACTTTTTATTTGGAGTATTTGGCACCCTGTATCGACATTTCGGGGTTTCACAATATGAGTTCATCTACCGGTATTATTACATTTTTGGGACCAGAGCACATCACTCATTTCAATGGTATTTTTGTTTCTGTTCATAACAGTCCCTACGTGAACAGAATATTTCATAGTACGGTACACTATGTTTTTAACTTATAACAAACTAAACTGAATGGTTAACTGGTCAAACGAACTCGAAATTCAACGAAACAAGTTTCATACGAAACCTTAGGAAGAGGTCTAGTGAAACGTCAAGGCCTCATATTTTTAGGATTTTTCTGTAATTTTAAAGAATTTATGCTCGGTGTTTTTCATTAATATTTTCTAAAGGGTTTCCGCAAACGGTGTCGGAATTCGACGAAACCTGTCCCATTGGATTCGGAATATTTTTCTATGCTAAGATTGACTTAGTTTGTAAAAAACAGAGATCATACGTGGATATTTTTATACAAGACTTCATCATTAAGTTTCAACATAATATAATAATCATTTTTGGGTCCAAACCCTTCTCTATAAAAGGCAGCTAAACCTAATTCATTTGTTCAGAAGTCAACACTTATTTCCGCCGCACAATTTCTGGGAAAAGGAAATTAAATGTTCGATCTTCATAAAATCCAAATGAATTCTATAAATCGAAAACATGTATACATTCGAATTCGTCCTTGTTTTCTCGTCAAACTCATGTGCGTTTTATTGGGCTCGAACCAAATGGGTTCACTGTTCATTTGATAACGTGAGGCTAGGGTTTTACTCGCAAATTTGTTTTGTGATGCTGAAAGGAGTCGGCAGTTGATGGAGGGAGTGCTAGAGAGTGGAAACTGCAGCCATGGTGTGTGTTGCGGAAGCAAGAGTCGGGGAAGAAGGGAAGTTAAGATGGGGAGTTGTGGAAGTGGCTGGATACTGAGTACATCGGTGTCCGTTGCGTGGGTGAATACAGGCGGGAGTTCATGAAGTCGAACTGAATTTCTGGACGAGGGAGAAGCGTGGTCAGGTTCGGTGGAAATCGTTTTGGGGCCAGTGTATATCATACTTTATGTGAGTCCCAAAGTTCATATTTAAACAAATAAAAAGGGTGGTTGCGAGTGTCTACTTTTGAAGGGAAAGGTTTTTGTACGGATATGGGGGAGTACGGGTTGGATACTGGAAGGAGAAGAGGAGTTCCAGTATTACGGTTTGAGGAGGATGAGATTTGGAATGTACGGTGATGAGGGTTGAATCTCGTGAGTGGTAGCTTAACTGTTGATGTTTACTTTTGTGGGTTTTCATGGTCATTTTGGTTCGGTACTTGCACTGACCTGATGAACGACGATGTTCCAAGGGAGCTGCGAGTTTAGGGTTTGTGGCATGAGGTGATAGAGTTTTCGAAGAGGGGGTTCCTAGTGATTCTAGTTGATTTCTTTTTGTTTATGTGGAGTATGGAGGTCAAAGGGATCGGTTGTGGTGAGGAACAAAGTCTGGAGATCGAAAATCACATTTGGGAAGAAGGTTAATACGGTGGGATTCATTTGGGTGATGGGCCGTTGATCAAAAGTTAAGCCCAATTATTAATTTAATCATGTTTTAATTCAAATTAAAAGTGTATTTACTTTGTAACTGTATAACTTGGTCATACGATATCAGATTGACGAACCATAAGTTGCGTTGGGACCGTATGGACGAGAGCTTCACAATGAAGCTGATTGGAAGTGAATTGGGGCTCGTTTGAATTTGTGGCAAAATAAATTGTTTGATTCAAATCAAATAACAGTTTATCGTTCTTTAACGATGAACTGCCAAAGTGAGTAAAACTCACTAACTCTCCTCAATTTATATTTTAATATAAATTGTATTTTATTTATTGACTGCTGTATATTGATTGTTAAACTGGACTGTTAAATAGATTTGATTGAAAACGTAGTTATAGTTAATCTATGTACTGTTAATCAAATATGGATTCTGTACAGCAGGATATTTCATTTCAAAATGAAATATGATATATATTATACTGTGTAACATCTGTGGATGCAGGGAGACAGGTTGGAGGAATCCGACTGGGTTCCTCAACAATTATTTTACTGTTTTCATATATTGTGATATATGTTGTGATTTATATTCTGTTATTGATTATGGATGTTAGAACGATATTGATCATCGTTGTTTGATATTTTGAATATCATAAGAAACCCTGAGTTGTGAAATGGAATATTTCAATGTATATCGAAATAAAGGAATTTTATAAAATCACAGGATTTTATAAAAGGAAATTATTTATAAAACGAACACGGTTTTATAAAAGGAAGTATTTATAAAACAAATAGAGTTTTATAAAAGGGATATTTATTTAGAAAATAAATAGAATAAAGGAATATTTATTTGTAAAGGTAAATAAAACGTTATAAATAGGAAATATTTTTAACGGTAAATAGAAGTTATAAATAGGAAATATTTCTAACGGTAAATAGAAGTTATAAATAGAAAATATTTGTAATGGTAAGTAAACGTTATAAAAAGGAAATATTTGTAACGGTAAATAGAAGTTATAAATAGGAAATATTTGTAACGGTAAATAGAAGTTATAAATAGGAAATATTTGTAACGGTAAGTAAACGTTATAAAAAGGAAATAGTTGTAACGGAAAACGTAGTTTATCAAAAGAAGTTAGTCAAACGTAGTTTATCAAAAGGGGTTAATCGAATATAGAAATTAAGAAGTGAAGTTAAACAAAAATTAGAAACTGACTAGAGATTAGTAGGTTGAATAGTTTTTTGAGTATCAATCTAATGTTGGTTTCGGCCTTCGGGGTTTGTACTTAGAGAATTGTTCTCTTACTAGTTTACAGTTAGGGACTAATAGTTGTGAAATAATAGTGATGCGTAAATGAGGATTGGAGATGTTTTCCAATGTTGAAAACGTTTTTTTTCTAATTTTAGAAAATAAGGAAATATGAATATATATATATATATATATGATTGATGATTGGATCGATAATTCCATTTGGAATTAAGATCGTTGTTTGTACACCGACATGTTTTCATTTGATAGTTAAATCATAGACTATCAAGTTTTGACCATTTTACGTTGTAAATATGGAGAGACCGGTTGGATTATTATCCGAAGAACCACTCCATATTGACATAAGCGTTGTGATTAAATACGATGAAGCTAATTGAAGACGGTGTTATGCAAGGGCTGTCCTGTTTACAGAATAGTGCCTTCGGTTTCGTTCAATCCCAGAACGAACGTAAATGGACGAATGTCTGACAAAGTATTTCCAATGATCGAATGGGTTGGTCTGTATAAATATATATGGTTGCAATGGATTTATCCCTTAGCATAACATCCAGGATATTTGTATAAACCAACTAATGATTTATGGATCTGATAATGTGGCATTCAAAGTGATCGTGTTATAAATGAATGGAAAGTAAGCGTAGCTTCTAGCCTCACATCCGGTAAATGACAGAAATCGGGCAGGCAGCATGGCTAAGTCGGTCGCACCGAATTAGGGTGTATAATCACCTATCTAAAGAATATTCATTTGCTTCTTTTAATCTATCAATGCTGTCCCATATATATACGGGAAACGGTTGTTGATCCCAACCGTTGGTGATGTACATTCGATACACTCAAGCGAAATGAGTGGTCGGTCATGTGTGGCTGAGTTACAAGATGTTCTTGTTGAACTCCAGTGTATCGTTCCTAGAGTACACTGATCGGAAGGTGGTTCCATACCTTGTCATAGTTGGAAATCCAATCATCCGATACGCACCCGCGGTTTTGATTGTATACTATATTTGTAGAACGTGAGATGAAAGCGTTTCTGCTAGATTGATATCTAATTGTATTTAGACATTATTATAATATCAGTGGTACTACTTTTCAAAGATGTTGGATTCTCATAAGGGAAAAACCCGTTCCGTTATACGGCGTGGTCTTATGAGATATCGTTTTACTAGTTCAAATAGTTTTAAACTGTTTTACTCATACCAGTCCCATGACTGACCCGGAGTTTATTTGTTTTGTTTCCCTAAACTCTTGGGTGCCTAAATTTGTACGGGCAGTCAAGTAGTCGGGGTTTACAGATATACTGGAAGAGCTTGGAGAAGGAGGCTTCAGGATCATATAGCTATAGTTATTTCCGCTGTGTTGTAAGTGTTGTACTCTGCAATGTTATTGTATACATATACTGTTTGTATTTCAAAAGTATGTTATATTTTATTCGTTCCGCTGTGAGATTCGTGTTACTCTGATGATGATGATCTTCTTCTTCTTCTATTCTAATAGTTTTACCTTATCTATTCTCACCCTCTATCTTCTTTCTATTAGTTTCTTGAATTTCCAGTGCAAATTTGGGTTTGGACTTGTGTTATTTAGTCAGCTCAAATTGGACCGGATTTTCGGGTCACTACAGCTGGGCCGAGCACAAGTGGGTCGGCCGTGTAAACCAGAAGGGTGGTCGTTCACTAGGGGATTGGGTCGGTCGCACCAGGGGTCGGTCACCAGAGGGTCGGTTGCACAAGGTCATTTTCTAAAAAATTATATTTTTTTGGATACGATCCAGATTTGAACAAAAGAGCCTTGAAAAAAAAGTTAAGGCAACCCCCCGAACCCTAGTTGCAATGCAGTGATGTAATTTGGCTCAGTGATGTTGTGGCTTCGAAGTAAATTCAAGTGGGAATATTCGAAGTGTTGAATGTGTTCGTTGATCGGAGTAGAAAAACGAATGAGGTAGCATCCCAAAGGTCGTGAGTTGGTGGATAATGGTTGTTCAAGAAGGTTGATTGAGCTATGAAAAGTCGTCAAGGTTGGATGACTGGAGATACGAAGGCCTAGAGATTATCGTTGTCATAAGTTCTAGCAGGCTCCAAGCAAGGGTACGATGGGAGCACCCAAAATACCGGTTGTAGGTCGAGTACCCTGGTATTAATGAAAGGCCTAGTCGTCAAGGTTGGACAAACATACGTATCGTTGAAAGGCGCATGGAGTTTATGCTAGAGCTGGGGTTACCATTAGCCCTTGGCTTATGACAAGGTTGGCCATCATACGATTAACGAATGTTTTGAAGTAGGATTGGCGGTGATATCCAGAGTCTATCATGGATGATTAGTTACCTTGTTGGTACCGTCTCACATATATTATCCAATGTCAAAGGAGATGCCTCTTGGGTGCTTGTCTGATATTGGTTTAGGCCTTTGGGGATTATGCTTGAAGGATGTTGAATTCGATTAGGATAGTTTACGCGAGATATATATAATCTGGATGCTATAAGTGATAATGGTGTTTGCTTCTTATTGTCATGAATAAATGGTTGTTCTGGTTTCCATGAATGAATGGTTGAAGTGTTTGTTTAAAGGCTATCACTGTCCAATATGGGTAGATGAGGTTGAGTTCTTTTCTGATGTTGTGGGTAGATTAGTTTGTTTATTTACCCATTCTCATATACTTTATTAATGATGCTAGATAGATGTTTTATCGCTCACTTATGTTTCCTCTTATTATCTTGAGTTGTTCATCCGGTTGTTAATGGGCAGACTAAGTAGCAGGTGACTGGTGATAGTTTGGTGAGACGACGATGCTGATCGATAGAGAGCAGGAGGCTTACGTACCATTTTATTACTATCTAGTATTTATTTCCGTTGTTTGTTATTTCTTCTCTGAGTATTGTAGTGAGGCAAATCTGTACAGGCTTATGTTGAAATCCTGATGTTGGTTATACTTTCTAATTGTTTGAAAGCTTAAAATTTCTATTCAAATATGCTTCACAATATATTACCTGTTGTATATGTTCTATTATATTTTATCCATGCGTGGTGAGTTTTACGATAGATTCCGATGATGTTGTTTACCTATGATGATCGTCCATTGCTGTCTAGCACGTCTTTCAGCGCATTATTCCTCTTGTTAAGTGTAGGGGATATGGGCGGTCGTCACATTTGGTATCAGAGCTCTGGTTAACGATTTTAGCCAAAGTTCGAAGACATAATTACGTATGAGAGACGTATTTGTAGAATTCCGTTGAATGAATACTATATAATAGCATAGTAGCATTTGTACTTCTTTAGCAGCTTTTTCTTGCAAGTGGCTAATCATTCTAATTTGCAGATTTAGAATGAGTCGACGTACTTCAAGACATACTGCTAGGGAGGGGGCTGTGCCTAGAGGAGGTAATGGAGGTATACCAGATTACCCAGCTATGTTTGAAGACATGGAGAAAGCATTCATGCGAAGGGTACCCGCTTCAGTGGCATCCATGGCAGATGTAGGTGTGCAAGTTCCTAGAGTGGTGGATTTTGCAAAGATGTGCAAGGATTATACATCTCTGGGAGGAAAACCATTCAAAGGGACTGAGCCAACTGAAGAGGTTCAAAGGTGGATGGATTCTTGTGTTCGTATTCTTGGAGACTTAGGTTTGGATGATGCAACTACGAGAAAGCTAGCATTAAGGCAGTTGCAAAGCGGGGATATGTAGTGGTGGAATTCTGTTACACTTGAGAACCTAGAGGAAGAGATTTCAAAGGAGCAATTCCAAGCTAAGTTCGCGGCAAGTTTATCTCCACAGCTCATAAATCTGCTTTGTTCAAGAAGTTCGTAGAGCTGAAGCAGAATGATCATTCTATGCTTGACCACGTCTCAGATTTTGAAGCCTTGTCCAGATATGCTCGTTCATACATTGACACACCCTATCAGAAGAACGAGAAGTTTGTTATGGATCTGGATACCTATATTGGAAGGCCGTTAGTGGATCATCTTGATGATTCCTTTTAGAAGATTGTGGAAAAAGATTTTCATCGTGAGAGCTTGTTTCCGAAGGAAGCAAATGTTGTTGTTGCGACCAAGGAAGTTTAGAAACCATAGCAAGGTGGTTATAATAAGAAGAGGAAGCAGTAACAACAGAAAGGAAAGGATGACTAGAAGAAGACGAAGAGTGAGGTAGTTTTCTTTAACTGCCAACAGAAAGGTCATTACTTGAATGAGTGCAAGAATCCCAAAGTTGAGAAGTGCTTCAAGTGTAGAAAGCCTGGACATAAGAAGAAAGACTGTCTAGAATCAGCTAAGGGCAAACAGATTGTAAAGGCATATGCTTTGGAAGTCGTGCTATCTTCTTCAAGAGATCCTACTGCAGAGGAAAAGGAAAATGGTGTCATCGTTCAAGGTACTCTTTCAGTTAATGGTGTTTCAGTTCGTGTGTTGTTCGACACTGGAGCATCGCATTCTTTCATTTGCAATGAGCTTGTGTGCCGCTTGGGTTTAGAACCCGAGATTTGTGATAGACCATTGATCGTGACTAATCCAGTTGGGGTTCGTCCAGTTTGCGCTTGATGTGTCGTAGTCAAGTATTGTTTAGTCATGGTTGCTCTTTTGTGTGTGATTATTTTGTTCTTAACTTCGCTGGGTTTGGGATTATCTTGGGCATGGATTGGCTCAAGAGATATGTGGCAAGGGTGAATTGCGAGAAGCTGGAGGTGAGTGCCGGGGATGTGGAAGGGCAAAAGATGTTGATTAGATGTAAGCCCGAAGATGAGGTCTTCGTAATCTATCTATATTCGCTTGTGGTTCCACAGAAAGACTTGTCATTAGTGCTGATCGCAAATGAGTTTGAGGATGTCTTTGGCGAGATCAAAGGTTTATCGCCGCATCATGAGATTGAGTTTAGGATCGATTTGGTCGAGGGTGCTAGACCAATCGTTATGCCTCTTAGGCATATGGCGCCTAAGGAACAATGAGAGTTAGAGGTGCAAGTTTGTGACCTTTTGGAAAAAGGATTCATTTAGAGGAGTGTTTCCGAGTGGGGTGCACAAATTGTGTTTGCAACCAAGGTAGATGGCTCGTTGAGATTGAGTGTGGACTATCATGAGCTGAACAAGGTGACCAAGAAGAACAAGTATCCATTTCCAAGGTTCGATGACTTGTTCGATTAGCTTCACAAAGCCAAACTGTTTTCTCAGATGGATTTGGCAACGGGATTTCACCAATTGAGGGTGGCAAAGGATAGTGTGTCAAAGACTGCTTTTAGGACACCATCCGGTTTCTTTGAATGGTTGGTGATGCCATTCGGGTTGACTAACGCACCGACGTATTTTATGGATCTTATGAATAGAGTTTTCAGGGATCAGTTGAACAAGTTCATGCTTGTTTTCGTGGATGATATTCTGGTTTACTCTAGGAACGAGGAAGAACATAAGATGCACTTGAGAGTTGTATTAAAAGTTTTGCGAAAGCAATAGCTAAGAGCTAAGTTTTCGAAGTGTCACTTTTGGAAGAGTAAAGTGAGGTTCTTAGGCCATGTTGTCTCTGGAAATGGTATAGTGGTTGACCCCGCTATGGTGGCAGCAATTCAGGACTGGGATTGACCTAGAATGCGACGGATGTTTAGAGTTTCATTGGGTTGGCAGGGTATTACCAACAACTCATCAATGATGTCTCCAAGGTAGCATCTCCGCTGATAGGATTGATGAAGAAGAACCAAGTGTTCACATGAGATACAAAGTGTGAGCAAGTGTTTGGAATCCTGAAGGTTAAACTAACGAGTGCTCCTGTGTTGACTATTCCGAATGGGAATGAAGAGATGGTTGTATACACTGATGCATGTGGTACTGGGCTTGGAGCAGTGCTAATGCAGAAGGATAAAGTTGTGACATATACGAGTCGACAGCTGAAGCCGCGTGAGAGAAATTACCCAACTCATGATTTGGAGTTAGCGGCGATTGTGTTTGCTCTGAAAATGTGGAGACATTACCTGTTGGGAGTTCGATTCGAGTTGTTCACAGATCACAAGTCGTTGAAGTATCTTTTCTCCCAAAAGGTTTTGAATCTTTGGCAGCAACGGTAGTTAGAGTTTCTGGCATCGTATGATTTTGATATAACCTATACTCCTGGGAAAGGCAACGCGATTGCAGATGCATTGAGTCGAAGACACGCAAGTTTGGGAGCGATGTTTTCGGAATGGAAGAGACTTGAATATTTGGCAAGGTTTAATTTCAGACCAAGGTGCGAGTTGGAACCTGAAATGTTGGCAAGCTTATCGATAAGACCATCTCTTATCGAAAGGATTAGCGAGAGCCAAAAGCAAGATGTGAAGCTTGTCGAGTTTATCCAGAAGTTGGAACTAGGAGATAAAGAGTTCAAAATCGATTGTGAAGGTTAGCTTCGAAAGCAAGGGCGACTGATTGTTCCTAATATCGACGGATTGAAAGATGAGGTTATGAGGGAATGTCATCACTCAAAGATGACGATTCATCCCAGTGGTAATAAAATGTATTAGGATATGAAGCGAGACTACTACTGGGAGGGGATACAGAGATATATTGGAAAGTTCATTTCCAAATGCATGAACTATCAATTGGTGAAAGCTGAACAGAAAAAGCCGAGTGGATTGCTTCAGCCATTGGAAGTTCCTACGTAGCAGTGGGAGCAAGTATCGATGGATTTTATCGATGGACTACCTAGAACCAGGGCAGGAAATGAAGGGATTTGGATCATTGCGGATCGTTTGATCAACAGTGCAAGGTTCATTCCTATTAAATCGACTAGGATGGTATCGAAGTTGGCTGAACTTTAAGTGCAATGGATAGTCCGATTCCACGGTATCCCAAAGAGCATAGTGAGTGATCGAGATCCATTGTTCACGAGTCGATTTTGGAAGAGTTTGCAAGAAGCTTTGGGAACAGAGTTGTGCTTGAGTACGACATATCATTCCCAAACTAATGGTCAAACCGAGAGGGTTAACAGGATTTTGGAAGATCTCCTAAGGGCTTATGTGCTAGACTTCGGAGGGTCATGGGAAGATCATCTACATCTAGTTGAATTTTCTTATAACAATATCTACCAGTTGAGCATGACACCATACGAGGCTTTGTATGGTAAACCATGTAATTCTCCAGCAGTTGTTGGTTAGAAACTGGAGATAAGTTGATACTTGGGCTAGAGATGATTAGAGATACCTCAGATTGTATCGAGATCATTCGACAACAAACAAAGGCAGCCCAAGATCGTCAGAAGAGTTATGCCGATAAGCGTCGTAAGGTCTTGGAATTCGACGTAGGCGATAAGGTTTTTGTGAAGATTTCAGCGTTGAAGCATGTCGTTCGGTTCGGAAGTAATGGGAAGTTAGCCCCAAGGTTCGTTCGGCTATTCCCGATAGTCAAACGAATTGGAAAGGTCGCATATAGATTGGAGTTACCCGAGAAGATGTCGAGTGTTCATAATGTGTTCCATGTGTCGTTTCTACGGAAGTTCGTGCATGATTGGAATGTGGTGGTATCTCCAGAGCAGTACGAAGACCTAGAAGTAGAGACCATAGTTACGAGACCTCGTAAGCTACTTCGTGTTTTGGGAAATGGCACGAAACAGTTTAGGAGGAAGACGGTTAAGTTAGTAAAGGTACAATGGAGTGAGGATGGCGACGATTGTACATGGGAGACAGAAGAGAGCATAAAGGCAACCTATCCAGAACTCTTCGTCGGTATGACCCATTAGTATTGTGTCACCTTACGTCATTGTAACTTGTACTATTATGTTTGTTTTAGAATTCCGCGTGCTAGGGTAAGGCAATAGATGCATGGTTTGATGGCTGCTAGTTTGGATGATAGAATTGGCTGCTCATGAATGATAGACATGCAAAATTGCTTTGGTTGCTTGTGTTTGTTGGAATTTCGAGAGCAAAATTCCTATGGGGGGAGAATGTAACAGCCCGCATTTTACATATCGGAGGATCTTAAAATATTTTTATTTTATTCCATGAAGGGCTGGATCATTCTCATATTTTAATATGTTGTTTATGGGGATGTGATACATGTCCTTAATTTTTACCAATTTTATTTGTGACCATTTTTCCCCTATCAGTTTCATGCAGGGCATAACTTTTGACTCAGTTCGAATCAAGTGTTGAGACCTATGCCATTGGAAAGGAAATTATGTTTTCCTTTCCGTAGAATGGTCGCATTAAAGTTTTTGTTCATCAGTTTGGAAGAAATCGATGTTTTAGATTTTACAGTTGGCTGTCCAGGTTTTGAGAGCCATAATGGGCTGATTTGGAGAGGCCTATTAGTGGCTGGTGGAAACTATAAATAGGGGGCGAGAGTTATGGAGAATAGTTTACTTTCTCCATTCTTTCATTTGGTGGAGTCGTGTTCCTCCTTCCTCTAACACCTTTCCACTATTAAAATTGAGATCTAAGGAAAAAATTCCAAGGTCTACACCATTTGAAGCTAGATCTATATAATTTGAAGTGAGAGTTCAACGAATCAAAGGATTTGGATCTAGTTTTTCGCTGCTCGGAATCTAATTTCACCATTTTTGCTTTGATTTGGAGAATTGGTGAGTGATATGCATCTCTCACACGGATTTAATCAAGTATATGAATGTTTGATCTTGTTTTTCATCAAATTCAAGTTGTTTTCCTTAGACTACAACATGGTAAGCTTATTTTCGTATGAATCACCATAGGATCTAATTTAGCAATTAAATCCAGTAATTTCTATGCTATTTCATATGTTTATGCAGGTTAAATCCGTAATTTTGATCATATTTTCATTTATCATGATTTTAGTGAAATTTGCATAATTTTGGTGAAAATCGCCATATTCATGTTGTTAGTGATTTCATAACATGTTTCTGGTTGTGTTGGATGAATTAGATGAGTATATTTCATCGATCGTATCGATTGGCGAAGTTTTGGTAAAAATTGGACTTGATTTGGGGTTGTACGGGCCACGGGTTGAGCGGGTAGTACAACGTAGTACAATGTGCAGTACAACAAGGGATCGGTCATGCAGGCTTTGGGTCGATCGCACCTAGGTGGTTGGGGTCGAGCAAAGCCTGGTTCGTGCACCCTATAACTAGGTCGGTCATGCACAAGGTCGAACATCTTGGGGTCGTGCATGTTGAGGTCGCACCATGTTTGGGTCGCACAAGAGTTGGAGTAATGCTAAGCAGGTCCAAATCGAGCACCATATTATGGTCAAGCATGGTGGTTGGGTCGCACACAAATGGGTTCGGTCGCTACTAGTTGGGTTGTGCAGGGCTGGTCAAGCACGAGTGGGTCGACCTTGTAAACCAGAAGGGTGGTCGGCCATCAGGGGATTGGGTCGGTTGCATTAGAGATCGGTCACCAGGGGGTCAGTCTCGCATGGGTCATTTTCTGAAAAATTATATTTTTCGGGTACGACCCAGATTTGAACAAAAGAGCCTTAACAAAATTCGAGGGCAACCCCCCGAACCCTAGCTGCAGCGCAGTGATGTAATCCGGCTCAGTGATGTTGTGGCTTCGAAGTAAATTCAAGTGGGAGTATTCAAAGTGTTGAATGTGTTCGTTGATCGAAGCAGAACAACGAATGAGGTGGCAACTCAAAGGTCGTGAGTTGGTGGATAATGGTTGTTCGAGAAGGTTGCTTGAGCTATGAAAGATCGTCAAGTTTGGATGACTGGAGATGCGAAGGCCTAGAGATTATCGTTGTCGTAAGTTCTTGCATGCTCAAAGCAGGGGTACGATGGGAGCTCCCAAAAGACCGGTTATAGGTCGAGTACCCTGGGTACCGTTGAAAGGCCTAGTTGTCAAGGTTGGAGAATCATACGTATCGTTGAAAGGCGTATGGAGTTTATGCTAGAACTGGGGCTACCATTAGCCTTTGACATATGGAAAGGTCGACCGTCATACGATGGTTTCGAAGCAGGATTGGTGGTGATAGCCAGAGTCTATCATAGATGATTAGTTACCTTATTTGTACCGTCTCACGTAGATTATCCAATGTCAAAGGAGATGTTTCTTGGGTGCTTGTCTGATATTGGTTTAGGACTCTAGGGTTTGTGCTTGAAGGATGTTGAATTCGATTGGGATAGTTAATGCAAGATATATATAATCTAGATTCTATGAGTGCTAATGGTGTTTTCTTCTGATTTCCATGAATAAATGGTTGTTTTGGTTTCCATGAATGAATGGTTGAAGTCTTTGTTTAAAGGCTATCACTGTCCGATAAGGGGAAGACGAGGTTGAGTTCTTCTCTGATATTGTGGGTAGATTGGTTTATTTATTTACCCATTCTCATATACTTTATTGATAATGCTAGATAGTTGCTTTATCACTTATTGAGACTGTTGTCTGACTCAAAGTTTTATGTTTCCTCTTATTACCTTGGGTTGTTCATCTGGTTGTTGATGGGCAAACTGAGTAGTAGGTGACAGGTGATAGTTTGGTGAAACGACGATGTTGATCGATGGCGAGCAGGAAGCTTACGTACCAGTTTATTACTATATAGTATTTGTTTTCGCTATTTGTTGTTTCTTCTCTAAGTGTTGTAATGAGGCAAATCTGTACAGACTTATGTTGAATGCTGATGTTGGATATACTTTCTAGTTGTTTGAAAGTTTGGGATTTCTGTTCAAATATGCTTCACTATATATTACCTATTGTATATGTTATATTATATTTTTCCTTGCAATGTGAGTCTTACGACAGGTTCCGATGATGTTGTTTACCTATGATGATCATCCATAACTGTCTGGCACGTCTTTTAGCGCATTATTCTTCTTGTTAAGTGCAGGGGTTATAGGCAGTCGTCACATTGATTGTGTTAAGTGGTTGATCTCTCATTTCATTCATATCCTTATTGTCGTCGTGCTCGTCTTATGTCTCCTCGCTTTCCCATGAAAGGTGAGTTTACACACTCATGATTAAATGATTATTAAGTGAATTAAAAACCCGAAAAGTTAAATTAAATATTAGGTTGCTCTAGAAATTTAAAATTATTTGTTACTTGATTTGGCATATGTGACATGCATATTATCATCTTATATGACACGATATGGATGAGGCGTGTGATATGCTATGTTTTGTATTGTTCTTACTTTGCAAATTCCCTATAGATTTAGAAAAAAATCAACATTGGTCAAAATGATACATACTCGAAGGATTGTATAGATTCAGGAAGCAAATTCGAATCGATTTAGGATATGAGTTGAAATGATATATATACCAAAATTCTAAATTTAAATCAAACAGGTTGAAATGATATATATATATATATATATATATATATATATATATTTGTATCACTTGAGCTAGATAGAAAATTATATATGGACATCGTGGTCTATTTCCAAGTATTTTCAAAAAAAAACTTAATAAAATCTATTTTAAATTGGTCAATTAAAAATTTATTAAACTTGGTTTTATTCTAATTTAATGAAATTTGATTTGAAGAAAGGAAAATATATTTAAATCGTAAATTATGTATTTTTAATATCAAAATTCTGACTTGGGATATGTATTAAGGGATTTTAGGATAATTAATAAAATAAGTTAATAGCTACTTTAATATGTAATGGATATTTTATGAGCACTGATTTAGTACACGAACAATTAAATGATAAGGTTTAAGTTTTAAACGTTCTAAGACAATATACAAACTAATTATTCTAAATTTTATTGCAACCTTACTTTATAACATTATATATATTGGTTAGTTTAAGAATAAAGATAAGTTGAGATTTATTAAGTTAGTTTCAAATTTAGTTAAAAATACAATTCTGGAATTATTACTTCAGTTGAAACATGTACCTGCCATTTGACTAATTAAGACAAATAAATGTAACAGTTTCTGAATAAAGATTCCAAGGAATCATGACGTTCGAATAATTTTAAATCTAAATTTGAAATTTTAAGTGAATATTTTCAAATATAAGATTTGGAATCCTAACTGAACTAATAATGAAATATTTTGAGTAAACAATTTTAAATAAATATTTAGAAAAAAAATCCATTTTTGATATCGAAATATGATTTTGAATTTAATGACAACGGCGTGAAAATGTAAATGTTTAGTTATTAAAGGGGACCGGAGTCAGTATTATCAAACTTTCTACCAATACTGGTACCACTTCAAGAAATGTGCACGTGGAGGAGAATCTAGAACGAAGTAGGATAGTATGGAGGCGATCAATAGAAGAACATAATGATGGATAGCCTTGACCTTCTGATCGTAACTAAAATGACTAAAACAAAAGCTATATCTTGACTAAGTGAGGTCGCACCTCCAATCGGGTATGCTTCTTCGATACTGTTTCTACTACTTTGTGATTGATTTGGGACCCCTTGATATGAGAGTGTTTCGAGGTGAGCGGTGGTTGCAACTATGCATTACCACCAGTGTGGAAGTGTAATTGGCATAATCCTACTTGCATGCATTGTCATATTATTCTGATCGATCCCCTATGATTTTGATTTCTACTATACCTATGGAATGCCCTTTTATAGTCACTAGTTTATAGTAGACTTTATGGTATCTGTATAGGCTACGATATTGTAAACAATGCAAAGGTAAAAATGTAATATCTGCTTACACTATTTTCAATAAATTTACTATACTGAGTAGGCATTATAATAATAGTGTATTAGTTTCATGGATCCTTAAAGAATGTAATTCTAAACATTCTTTAAGTTACTGAAGCATTCCATTTAAACATTTCACTTGAGTTGATTCACGTATGTGAGAATGTTAGTCCAAACTCAAGTATTTTGTTTTGCTTAATGATCGGGTCAGCCTAAGTATCACAGCTACTCGTGACACACATTTGGAGCCTGGTATCTTATTTGACCTCCTTCAGTTATCAACTATTTATTGGCCTCAGTTATCCAGTTTTTTTTACAGCCATATATGTAACAGCCCACATTTTACATATCGAAAGATCATAAAATATTTTTATTTTATTCCCTAAGGATTGGATCATTCTCATCTTTTAATATGTTGTATATGGAGATGTGAGATATGTCCATAATTTTTACCGATTTTGTTTGTGACCATTTTGCCCCAGTCTTATATAGGGCGTAACTTTTGACTCAGGTTGAATCAGAAGGTGAGACTTGTGCCATTGGAAAGGAATTGATGTTTTCCTTTCCGTAGAGTGGTTATATTAAATATTTGGCTCAGCGGGTTGGGAGAAATAGTTGTTTTAAGGTTTTCCAGTTGGTAGTCCAGGTTTTAGGAGTCCAATGGGCTGATTTGGGGAAGGCCCATTAGTGGGCTGATGGAAGGGTATATATAGGGGGTGATGGATATGGGAAATAGTTTTAGTTTTCTATTCTCCCATTTGGTGCTTTGTGCTCCTCCTTCCTCTAACACCTTTCCACCATTAGAAATTATAATCCAAGGGGGTAAATCATAAATCTACACTATTGGGGGCTAGATCTACATCAATTGAAGCAAGGATTCATCAGATCAAGGTGTTTGGTGCGAGGTGCTTTCTCTCCGGATTCCTATATCATTGATTTTTGCTTGTTTGGAAGAATTGGTGAGTGATATGCATCTCTCACATGGATTCAATGAAGTATATGAGTGTTTGTACATGTTTTTCTTCAAATTCAAGTGATTTTCCATAGATCTATGCATTGATAAGTCCATTTTCATATGAGTCACCATAGGATCCAATTTAGCAAGTTTAACCGGTTAATTCCATGTCATTTCATATGTTTATGCAAGTTAGATCCGCATTTTTGTTTATATGATCATTCATTATGATTTTTGGAGTGATTTGTATAATTTGGGTGAAAATCGCCGTATTCATTGATAATGGTTTCATACCATGTTTGTGGCCATATTGGATGAGTTGGTTTCGTTGAGTGTATCGTTTGGATAAGTTTTGGTCGAAATCGGAGTTGAAATAGAGATATGCAGATTTCAGGTCAGTCCCAAAGTGTCCTGGTCGGCCTCAAGTTGTTCTGGTCAATCCTGGTCGGCCTCAGGTTGTTCTGGTCAATCCTGGTCGGCCTCAAGTTGTCCTGGTCTGTCCCAATGTGTCTTGATCGGCCTCAAGTTGTTCTGGTCAATCTTAGTCGACCTCAAGTTGTCCTGGTTGGTCCTAAAGGGTCCTGGTCGACCTCAAGTTGTTCTGGTTAATCCTGGTCGACCTCAAGTTGTCCTGGTCGGTCCCAAAGGGTCCTAGTCGGCATTAAGTAGTCCTAGACGGTCTCAAACAGTTCTGGTCGGCCTCAAGTGTTTTGGTCGGTCCAGAATGGGCCTGGTCGATCCAGAATGGGTCTGGTCGGCATTTTTGGTGGAAATTTCTGGTCGAACATTTCTAAAGATATTGTGACTTCAAGGAGGCTTCGAGGGGGAGTATTCGAAGAGTTGAAGGTGTTCTTTGATTGGTGTAGAACAACGGATGGTACGACAACTCAAGGATGTATTGATTTCATAAGAAACGACAACTCAAGGATGTATTAAGTTCATAAAAAAGGACGACTCAAGGATGTATCGAGCTCGTGTGATGTAATGATTGCTCTAAGGTGCTCTGAGCCGATTAATAGTCATAATTGATAATGACTAGAGATGTGAAGGCCGAGGAATTATCATTGTCGTAGGTTCTAGCGGGCCCAAAGCAGGGGTACAATTGAAGACCAGTTGTGGGTCGGATGCCTTGGGCGTCATGTACGGCCTAGACACGTGTTGTGTATAGCGTGTGGGATTTTGCTAGAACTGGGACGTCGTGTGTGGTCCTTGACAGTTGATGGCAAGTTGTTAGCCGGTCATACGATAACGAGGGTTCCAAAGCAAGGTTGGCAATGATAGCTAGAGTTTGTCATTGACGTTTGCATGCTTGTCGTAACAATGGTTGAGTTGATATCGCTCTGTGTAAATGATTGCCCTGGTTGCCATGGCCGAATTATTATTCCTTTAGATGTGTGAATCGTAAAGGCTATTAGTGTCATGGTGTAGGGAAGGCATGTGTAAGTTCTTCTTTGGAGTTCGGTAAATTAGTTCATTTATTTACCCATTCTCATATACTTTGTTGATGAAGTTTGTTAGCTGTTTTATCGTTCACTTAGACTGTTATCTGACTCAAGGTTTTATGTTTCTCTCTTATTACCTTGGGCTGTTCATCCGATTGTTGGATGGGCATACTAAGTAGCAGGTGACAGGTGATGCCTTAGTGGGAACGATGGTGCTGATCGATGGCGAGATGGAGGCTTACGTATCTGTTTTATTACTATCTAATAATTGGATTTCCGCTATTTTGCTATTTCTCTGAGTGCTGTAGTGAGGCAAATTGTACAAACATTATTGTTGTTATCCATGTGTATAGGAAATACTTTCTATTTGTCATGAAAGTTTAGTGTTTTCAGCTTCACTATCACTACCTGTTGTATATGTTCTATTATATTTTCTCCTTGCGCTATGAGTTTATGACAGGTTCTGTGATAGTTGCCTAGCACACCTTTCGGTGCATTTTTCCTCTTGTTAGTGCGGGGGCTGTGGGCGGTCATCACATTTGGTATCAAAGCTCTGGTTAACGATTTTAGCCAAAGTTCAAATACGTAATCACGTATGAGAGACATGCTTGTAGATTTCAGTTGGATGCTTACTATATATATATTAGCATATATAGTAGTAGCGGTTGTATCCTTTAGCAGTTTTTCTTGGAAGTGGCTAATTATTCTAAATTGCAGATTTAGAATGAGTAGACGACCATTAAGACACGCTACTAGGGGAGATAATACTGGAGGGGGAAATGGTGGTGAACCAGACTACCCAGCCATGTTTGAGGCCATGGCGGCAGCGATCATGAACAGGGTTCCCGCTCTAGTGGCAGCTACGACTGATGTGGGAGTCCCGGTGCCTGGAGCTATAGAATTTGCAAAGTTGTGCAAATACCTTTCATCATTAGGAGGAAAACAGTTCAAAGGCACTCAGCCAGTTGAAGAAGTCTAAACGTTGATGGATACTTGTGTTCGAATTTTCAAGGACTTGGACATTGAAGATGCAACCAAGAGGAAACTTGCATCAAGGCATTTAGAGGGCAGAGCAATGGACTGGTCGAACTATGTCACACTTGAGACTCCGGAGGAAGAGATCTCATGGGAGCAATTTCAAGCTAAATTTGAAGCAAAGTTTATATCCATCGTACAAAAGTCTATTCTGTTTAAAAGATTCGTGGAGCTTAAACAGAATGGTCGACTAGTTCTTGATTATATTTCTGACTTCGAGGCTTTGTCGAAGTATGCTCGTTCATATGTAGATACTCCTTATCAAAAGAATGAGAATTGGATGAATATCTTGGGAATCATCTTGTGGATCCCCAAGATGGTAGCTTTGCGAAGATCATCGAGAAGGCTTTGAGGCATGAAAGTCTGTTTCCTAAGAAGATGTATGTTGTTGCATCTAAAGAGGAGCAGAAACCACAACAGGGTGGTAATAACAAGAAGAGGAATCAACTACAACAGAAAGGGAAGGATGGCCAAAAGAAGCAGAAGAGAGAAGTAACTTGCTTCAATTGTTGGTAGAAGGGTCATTTTGCTAGTGAATGCAAGAATCCTAAAGCTGAAAAGAAGTGCTTCAAGTGTGGAAAGTCGGGACATGAGAAGAAAGATTATCCAGAATCAGCTCAAGGGAAGCAAGTGGTTAAGGGTTATGCTTTAGGGGCAATGTCGTCTTCTTCAAAAGCTCATACTGCTGAGGAGAAGGGAAAGGGTGTCGTGGTGTAAGGTACTCTTTCTGTTAATGGTGTCTGAGTTTGTGTGCTTTTTGATACTGGAGCATCGCATTCATTCATTTGCAATGAGCTTGTTTGTCATTTGGGTTTGGAACCCGAGGTCTGTGATAAGCCATTGATCGTGACTAATCCAGTTGGGGGTTCGTCCAGTTTGTGCATGTGGTGTCGGGATCTAGTATTGTCGAGTCATGGTTGCTCTTTTGTATATGATTGCTTTGTTCTTAACTTCGCTGGATTTGGGATCATCTTGGGCATGGATTGGCTCCAAAGGTATGCGACAAGGGTAAATTGCGAGAAGCTTGAGGTGAGAGTCGGGATGTGAAAGGGCGAAAGGTGTTGATAAAGTGTAAGCACGAAGAGGGTGTCTCCGTTAGCTATCTATATTCGCTTGTGACTCCACAAGAAGACTTGTCATCTGTGCTTATCGCTAATGAATATGAGGATGTCTTTGATGAGGTTAAAGGGTTGCCGCCGTATCATGAGATCGAGTTTAGGATCGATTTGGTGGAGGGTGCTAGACCAATCGTTATGCCTCTTAGGCGGATGGCGCCTAAGGAACAACAAGAGTTGGAGGTGCAAGTTAGAGACCTTTTTGGAAAAGGATTCATTCAGAGGAGTGTATCCGAATGGGGTGCACCGGTGGTGTTTGCAGCCAAGGCAGATGGCTCGTTAAGATTGTGTGTGGACTATCGTGAGCTGAACAAGGTGACTAAGAAGAACAAGTATCCGTTGCGAAGGATTGATGACTTGTTCGATCAGCTTCACGAAGCCAAAGTATTTTCTCAGATGGATTTAGCAATGGGATTTCACCAGTTGAGGGTGGCTATGGATAGTGTGCCAAAGACAACTTTTAGGACACCATCCGGTTTCTTCGAATGGTTGGTGATGCCACTCGGATTGACTAATACGCCAGCATATTTATGGATCTTATGAATAGAATTTTCAGAGATCAGTTGAAAAAGTTCATGCTTGTGTTCATGGATGATATTCTGGTTTACTCTTGAAATGAGGAAGAACATAAGACGCACTTGAGAGTTGTTTTAGAGATCTTGCGAAAGCATTAGCTGAGAGCCAAGTTTTCGATGTGTCACTTCTAGAAGAATGAAGTGAGGTTCCTAGGTCATGTTGTTTCTGGAAATGGGATAGCAGTTGACCCCGCTAAAGTGGCAGCAAAACTTAAGAATGCGACAGATGTGCGGAGCTTCCTTGGGTTGGCTGGTTATTACCGACGGTTTATCAAGGATTTATCCAAGATAGTTGTACCATTAACAGGATTGACGAAGAAAAACCAAGTGTTCATATGGGATGTGAAGTGTGAACAATCGTTCGGAATCCTGAAGGAGAGATTGACAAGTGTGCCTATGTTGATCATTCCAAGTGGGAATGAAGAGATGGTGGTGTATATCGACTGGACTTGGAGCAGTGCTAATGCAGAAGGATAAGGTTGTGGCCTACGCGAGTCGATAGCTGAAGTCACATGAGAAAAATTACCTAATTCATGATTTGGAGTTGGCAACGATTGTGTTTTCTCTGAAGATGTGGCAACATTATCTATTGGGAGTTCGATTCAAGTTGTTCACGGATCACAAGTCGTTGAAGTATCTTTACTCCCAAAAGGATTTGAATCTTCGGCAGCAACGATGGTTAGAGTTTCTGACATCGTATGATTTTGGTATAGCCTATACTCCTGGCAAAGGCAACGCAGTTGCAGATGCATTGAGTAGAAAACACACGAGTTTGGGAGCGATGTTTTCAGAGTGTAAGAGCTTCAAGTATCTGGCAAGGTTTGATTTCAGGCCAAGGTGCGAATTGGAACCTGAAATATTGGTAAGCTTATCGATAAGACCTACTCTTAACGAAAGGATTGGCGAAACCCAAAAGTAAGATACTAAGCTTGTCGAGTTTATCCAGAAGCTTGAACCGGAAGCTAAAGAGTTGGCTTCGAAAGCAAGGGCGATTAGTTGTTCCTGATATTGACGGATTGAGAGAAGAGGTTCTGAGAGAATGTCATCACTAGAAGTTGACAATTCATCAAGGTGGTAATAAAATGTATCAGTACATGAAACGAGTTTACTACTGGGAAGGGATGAAGCGAGATATTGGAAAGTTCATTTCCAAGTATATGAACTGTTAGTTGGTGAAAGCTGAACAAAAGAAACCTACTGGGTTACTTCAGCCATTAGAAGTTCCTATGTGGAAGTGGGAGCAAGTATCAATGGATTTTATCGATGGACTACCTAGAAAAGGGCAGGAAACGAAGGGATTTAGGTCATTGTGGATCGCTTGACCAAAATTGCGAGATTTATTCCTGTCAAGTCGACTAGGATGGCGTCAAAATTGACTGAACTTTATGTGAAATGGATTGTTAGATTCCATGGTGTCCCAAAGAGTATAGTGAGTGATCGAGATCCGTTATTCTCTAGCGAATTTTGGAGAAGTTTGCAAGAATCTTTGGGAACCGAGTTGTATTTGAGTACAACATATCATCCCCAAACTGATGGTCAGACTGAGAGAGTCAATCGAGTTTTGAATGATCTCCTGAGTGCTTGTGTGTTAAACTTCGGAGGATTGTGGGAGGACCATCTACATCTAGTTAAGTTTGCAAATAATAATAGCTACCAGTCGAGCATTGGGATGGCACCATACGAGGCGTTGTATGAAAGGCTGTGCAATTCTCCAGCTTGTTGCTTAGAGACTAGAGATAAGTTGGTACTTGGGCCTGAGATGGTTAGAGAAACCTCAAATTGTATCGAGATCGTTCGACAACTACTGAAGGCAGCCAAAGATCGTTAAAAGGTTATGCCGATAAGCGTCGAAAGGATTTGGAATTCGACGTTGGTGATATGGTTTTTGTAAAGATTTTGCCATTGAAGCATGTGGTTCGATTCGGAAACAAAGGGATGTTAGCTCCTAGATTCGTTGGACCATTTCCGATAGTCGAGCGAATTGGAAAGCTCGCATACAGATTGGAGTTACCCGAGAAGATGTCGAGTGTTCATAATGTGTTCCATGTGTCATTTCTACGGAAGTTCGTGCATGATTCGAATTAGGTGGTATCTCCAGAGTAGTACGAAGGTTTAGGAGTTGAGATCGTAGTTGCGAGACCTCGTAAGCCACTTCGTAGTGTGGGAAATGATATGAAACAGCTTAGGAGGAAGACAATTAAGTTGGTCAAGATACAATGGAGTGAAGATGGTGACGATTGTACATGGGAGACGGAAGAGAGCATGAAGGCGACTCATCCAGAACTCTTTGTCGGTAGGATCCTTTGATATCGTATCATCGTTGTATCTTGTTGTTGTTTGATAGAATTCTGCATGCTAGGATAAGGCTATTGATGCATGGCTTGATGGTTGCTACTTTGGACGATAAAATTGGCTTCTCATGGATGATAGGCATGCAAAATTGTTGTGATTGCTTGTGTTTGCTTGGAATTTCGAGGCCGAAATTCTTAAGGGGAAGAATGTAACAACCTGCATTTTATGTATTGGAAGATCGTAAAATATTTTTATTTATTCCCTGAGGGTTAGATCATTCTCATCTTTTAATATGTTGTATATGGAGATGTGAGATATATCCAAAAAATTTACCGATTTTGTTTATGACCATTTTGCCCCTGTCAGTCTTGTACAGGGCGTAATTTTTGACTCAGGTCGAATTAGAGGGTGAGACCTATGCCATTGGAAAGGAATTGATGTTTGCCTTTCCGTAGAGTGGTTACATTAAATATTTGGCTCAGCGGGTTGGGAGAAATAGCAGTTTTAAGGTTTTTCGGTTGGCTGTCCAAATTTTGGGAGTCTAATTGGCTGAATTGGGGAAGGCCCATTAGTGGGCTGATGGAAGGGTATAAATAGGGGGTGATGGATATGGGAAATAGTTTTAGTTTTCCATTCTCTCATTTGTTGCTTTGTGCTCCTCCTTCCTCTAAAACCTTTGCACCATTCGAAATTATATTCCAAGGGGGTAAATCATAGATCTACACCATTGGGGGCTAGATCTACATCAATTGAAGCAAGGATTCATTGGATCAAGGTGTTTGGTGTGAGGTACTTGCTGTTCAGATTCCTATTTCATCGATTTTTGCTTGTTTGGAAGAATTGGCGAGTGATATGCATCTCTCACATGAATTCAATGAAGTATATGAGTGTTTGTACATGTTTTTATTCAAATTCAAGTGTTTTTCCATAGATCTATGCATTGATAAGTCCATCCTCATATGTATCACAATAGGATCCAATTTAGCAAGTTTAACCGCTTAATTCCATGCCATTTCATATGTTTATGCATGTTAGATCTACATTTTTGTTCATATGATCACTCATTATGATTTTTGGAGTGATTTGTATAATTTTGGTGAAAATCATCATATTCATGTTGATAATGGTTTCATACCATGTTTGTACTCATATTGGATAAATTGGATGAGTTGGTTTCATCGAATGTATCGTTTGGCGAAGTTTTGGTCGAAATCGATGTTGAAATGGAGATGTGCGGATTTCTGGTCGATCCCAAAGTATCATGGTCGGCCTCAAGTTGTTCTGGTCAATCCTGGTCGACCTCAAGTTGTCTTGGTCAGTCCCAAAGTTTCCTGGTCGGCCTCAAGTTGTTCTGGTCAATCTTGGTCGGCCTCAAGTTGTCCTGGTCGGTCCCTTAATACTTTGTTGTTCAGTCCAAGATTGGACTAAGCTTTGAAGGAGCTAAACCATAGGCAGACGATCCCAACTTGAATCTTCCAGATCTCTGATGGATATGTTAGGTATTACTGAGCTGAACGTGATAGAAGAACAAAGATTAAGAATGAAAGCCTTGTGGACAATCAATCAGAAAAAGAAAGTAGAACAATATGATCCTGACTATTGTAACAACAACCCTTTCCGCTTAAAATAAAACCCAACCTTTAGTCTAAGTGGTTATACATCAAAGGAATGTGACCTATTCTCTCATCTAAAGAAGCCATTAGATTACATGCAAGAGGAACAATATTCGGGAAAGGGATAACGGAAGACTTTAATCATTTCGCTTCTAGGTGGACCAAAAGAATTGCATTACAGCCTAGAAGCGTATGTAAAAGAAGGTTGGAAGATGGAATGAAGCAATAAAGCTAAGTAATAAAAGGATTAAGTTCCAACTACAAGGAAAGGTCCTTGCATCAAGGCTACCAAAAGAACTCCATCTTACCACTTCAATGGAAAATATCTACTTCTTAACCAAACATGAGCTTAATTTCTGGCCATCCATTAAAAAGAAGCCCAAGTTCAAAAGGAAATTTGGATGACCTCACTACCACTATTATATGATGAAGGGACATGAAACTAACCACTGCAAAAATCTTGAAGGAATTGTTATCAAGTTCCTTAATCAAGTCCAATTGCAAGATTTTGTGGAAGACTCTAGCTAATTTTAACAAAAGTCCACTAGAAAAAGGATTGTTTACATGGCTAAGGGTATGAAAACCCTCTCAAAATTTGATAACCCGAGAAGAGCTGAATTACAAATGGTTAAAAACCCTTGTCGTGACCAAGATGGCTAGACAAGGCACCCTCGGAGGGGTAGTGTATAAGCCTTTCTCCGCACCCAAATCAAAAAGGGCCAGATTAAAGAATCAAAAGTGCAAGCCTATGATCCATGCCACAAATGGTCGGAATGGAGCATCAAATTAGCACGCTCAGCCTCTGCTCGTAGAAGAGTATGTCAAGCCTTTGCAATGAACTACGCACGTCCTACGTCTACTTGCAGAAGAGCTCATCCTACCTTTACTTATGTACCTTGTTACCCGCAGAAGGGAACAAAAGCCCTTATCCGTGCCTACGATGGCCAGGTTAAGGCACCCCTTGGAAGGGAGTGGAGTGTAAGCCTCTATCACTTCCTACGATTGCCAAGGTAGAGCATCAAAAGAGTAAGCCTTACAACCGCGTCTATGATGGCTCGGTTTAAGCATCTAAGCCCTTATCACTGCCTATGATGGCTAGAGTTAGACGCCTCCTAGAGGGAGATCGGGTAAGTCCTTGGGTCTTGCTTAAGAATAAGCTAGCCAAGTGCACCAGATACACAGACCCAGAGAGTGGCCAACAAAGCACATATATCCTCTGCTTTGAGAATCAAAAGTCTAGAGAGTGGCTCATGAAGCACGTACATCCTCTGCTTCCTAAATCAAGCCCAATTGGGGTAACGAAACTAATTGCTAGAAGTGGGTTTCTAGTCTTCTATCTTTAATACTCGAATCTAGGTTGGTTCAAGACTTCTACTAATTACCAGAAGTGGAATTTATGGTCTTCTATCAAATACCTAAATCTAGGTTGGTTCGGGACTTCTATTATTACCAGAAGCATATTCCTGGTCTTTCATCAAATAACCGAATTTGCGTCATGGTTAGAGACTTCCCTAAAATAGCCAGAAGCAGGATTCTGGTACGTTAATGAATGCCTAAACTCGGGTCCATTTGGAACTCCTAATTATTCACCAGAGGGACGGTTCTTGATTCCTCCTATTAATACCATAATCCCGGTCACAAGATTCTAATTCTTATCCCTAAAGAAAGGATCAACTATCCGCGCTTGGGGTGATGATTTGAGTCTACTGCATAGATACCTTCAAACGAAGATTATGATCTTCCGTATTGCTCAGGGAGACTTTCTAAACTCATATATAGACCAAGTCATTACTCATTATGCCAATAAAATATGTGATATGAATAACCACATTACATAAAAACACAAGCTCAAGGAAAAGCTCGAGTAGGTATCTTAAGCTTTCCTGATAGAACCTTATGATAAAGGATACGCTTTTTCCAAACACCTTACAAGGGGAGGTTCTTTGAGAACTTCTATTAAATAGAGTTGTTGTCCCTAATACGTAAAATGTGAATAAGCCCATCATTCTTTCATGCATTCATTTATTATATAAACGTTGTCTCATGGAAAATAGACAAATCATCATACATATCCCAGTAGGTTAGTACCAAGCGATGCATGTTAAGTTTTTGCAGAATGGTGCGATAGGACTCTTAGAAGAAAGCGTCATTATCAAAAGCAAAGAAAAGAAAACATACCAGGTGATGTCCACACAATCTACGAACTTGTTTACAAGACCATTTCATAAGTTACCACGACCAAAAAGTTATCACGTTAAATATTCTACATTTATGTCATTCGAATGCCACCACATTTATCAAATAAAAGAAATTTCGTAGTAACTAAGCATTTTAATCCTAGTCAGAACGCTTTAGGGCGTATTCTAAAGATTTATAATTTGATTTAGCAAGTTCCAACTTAATTTCTATTTCATCAATTCGTTGAAGCAATTTACTTATTTCTTCATCTGAATTGGTGGAAGGATTATCCTTTAGTTGCCTTTGAAATTCAAGAATATTTTTATCCTTCTCTTTAAGTTGACCTTCTAAAGAGGATATTTGTTCACCCTGATTTCTAATCGTCACCTTTTGGAGATAATACATCTGTTCCTACTTTGAAGTTGGGGCATCTTTAAAAATATTTTTGGCCTTACAATTGTTGATGCATCTTCTTCAAGTTAAGAAGGTGAAACCTTAGGTTGACTTCCCTATTCATGTAAAGGACAAAAACGATCACTTACAAATCCTGCCTTAGGAGAATAATGCTGGTCAACCATGGTTCACATTAAAAGGGTTTACTGTGAATGTATGCACATATCAAATGTTACAATGATAATACCATTAGCTGAAGTACATTATACATATATTAGGATCAATAAGCTAAAGTTTTAAGTTTACTTTGGAAAGACTTCCCGTTCATCACTTAGACAACCTAGGGAAAATATGTATTTCACACAAGTACAATGAAGGTTACATATTATAGGATGTCCTTCAAATACAGGTGTGGCTTGAGGAATAGCATGAAATGAACACCCATTCATTAAGTAAGAATATAAGGCATCTCTTGAAAATACATCCCCAAGTAAGATAAAATTCTTCCATAAAAAAATGGCAAGAAGTTTGGGATTCAAGATGTTATTTAATCAAAGCAAAGCTAAGTTGTATCCCTTTCTTGATTATTATCTAACGCTGCATCATGTTGGCAAAACTTTTTTTCCGTTATCTATGCATTATTGCATGAGGCCCATAACCCAGAAACGACAAGGTAAAAAATAATACAGGTAAAATAAGAACCATATCTGAATACCTGAAACCTTAGGGAGTATAGTATGCACCATTTCTTTTTGACCTGAGCCTGAGGAATCAGAATCCATGGAAAGGATTTTAGCCAAGTCCGGGTCAAAAGAAGCTTTCGAAGGACCTAAATCTACCTCCATAAAAGCATGAACATTCCCTGCAGAAGGAGGAGGAATGACCTTCCCTCCATTCAAGCTCTTAGTAAGCTCCTTACCTTCGAGGCTATGGTCACCATCATCATCCAAGTCGTAATCAGAGTCCGCGGATTCAGATTCCTCCATACCTGAATCCAGGTCATCCGGAAGGTCCACAATGTATAAAAAATATTTGGGCTTGGACTTACCGTTCTACAGAACTTCAACTCTCCGTCTGGCTAACTCAATCCTTTCCATGACTCTGCTTTGGATAGAAGGGTGAACAGAAGGAAATTCAATTTCAGGAAACTTTTCAAAGTTATCAGAAAATGCTACGAAAAGAGCAACCTCATAATATTCTAGTACAATTTTTTGGAGATGCTCTTTCAGAAATTCAAAGATTCTATTCTTTGCTTCATAGATTATACGCCTAGAAACATATAGTGCGTTCTAGACTTGGGAAAATTGATCATCCTTCTCTTTTAGACTTTTATTATGACTAGCTACCACCCTAGCCTTCTCATCTTCAACCTCCTACTTAAAGAATTGGAGCGCTAACAACTAGCCATTCAAAAGGAACTTAGTTTTCTCTCATCCTCTAACTTCGATTTGACCCTTTCAAGACAGCTTTAGTTCTGCACATTCTTTCTTGTGTCTCTCTATCAAAGATTCAATTTTATGAGTTAAGACATCTTTCTCCTCCTTAAGCAACGAAGTTTCCAGGAAAAGGGGAGTAAGACTATCTAAAACAGAGAATTATCTCTTGGAGATCTAAAAAGAAATTAAGGATCATAACTCGCATAAAGGTGAAAATAAAGCAAACAAGGACATACTAGTAGTTGCTACTGAATAAGTGATTGTGGAATGCTCCTTAAATCTGACGGTGAATATGAAAACATAAAGTTGGCCACTTCATCAGAAGAAAGGGCAAGCCTTATGATTTCATCAAGCCTTGGAATTACATAAGGAGGTATAGAGGAATCGTTATGTCCGGGTAAAGAACCCGCCATTAACTTGTGTTCTGTCAAATTTAAAGATCCAATAGTGTCTAGAACATGGATACGATGAAGTAAGTCACTACTAGAGATTGTAGTTGTGAAAGGAGTAGTGTTCAGGGTCGCACCAACAAAGGGAATAGCAGAAACAAAGGTATGAAGTTCACTAGGGTCAATAATATCAGCTTCATGAAAAATATAAGGGGTTGAGGTCTATTCTTTATGTCCTTTAGAAACCAGTTCCTCGGTAGTGGTAACAAGCTATCTCTTAGCTATAATATCATATTTTGATAGGGCATCCAAGGCGAGTTCCCCATCAAATGTCTGGGAAGTTGATTAAAGAAACCACGAAGTAAGACACGCTAAGTATAGGTAAGATTTTAGAGTCACATCAAAAAGCAGTCATTACCCGAAAATTTAGTGATAATGGAGACAAGTTGGAAAACACATCTAAGCCCAGAAAAAGACGCGTAGACCGGGGAAGTGTAAAGGAGGCCTTCCCAGGATCTTTTGTCCTAAAGGAAGAAAACCATATGTATGAAGATTGTTCAAAGTCAACATGATGGATCATTTTACAAACTTCTCGGAAACTTTAAATATATTGCTGATAGCCTGAATCTCCTCACCACTCAAGTCTTTTCTCGTGGGAATAGGGACTAAGACAAAACGAAAGGTTAAAAAAAGTTTAAGAAATAAAATAACGGGTACTGAGAAGTACAATTTATCTAGGGTAGTAAAAATGCCAATAATACCTAGAGGACATCTGATACAAATGAATTGTGTATCCCAATCTGTAAGCTGGTTGAGATTATCATTAATCAGCTCCTTGGAAAGGTTAGCATGAAAGAGAGGCAGATTATCCCTTTTGACTATAGACAATTGTATTTAATAGTGTAGTAGGCGAGGACTAAGAGAAGGCCGCCCTGATTCCAATGCTGGGAGTTCTAGGCATAAATGGCAAGTATAAGTATTCAGAGTCAGTTGAATGGGAGCTAGCTTCATATATTGCAGAAAATTTACAATGAAGTTTGGAAGATATGGAAGGCAGAATAAGCAAAGAATCCCTTTGGGGGACTCTGAATAGTATCTTTCTAGAAGAAGGAATGGTATCAACTCCAGTCATGCCATAACTATCAAGAATGGCCCTTACTTCATGCTAAGTCTGAATCAGGCCTGATCCAAGGGGGGAGTCGAGAGAGACTCCCGCTCAGGGCAGCACCACCAAGGTTGATGGAGAGGGGCAACATAATTTCTAGTTGCTTTATACGAAATCTGGATAAGTGAGGTAATAGGGCATTACACGTTATAGACATATTCGTGGCTGAGTGGTTTCTGCTTGCTGCTGACATTTGAAGCATGCTGGTTCAAATCCCACACGGCACAAAAAAAATTCCCTCTGGTTTAACATATCTTGCCTAGGGAAACACAAATGCCTGGACCGACACTGGTATGAATAAGAGAATGTCGCGAAAAGCGTTCCAGCTGGAGTTCCCAAAGAAGATTGCCCAGGTTTAACTTATTGACGCCTTGCTCTTTAGAAGTAATTTTGCCAGTTGATATTATTCCATAAAAAGATGCATTAGCATTAATTTTGCAAGACTAACATTATTATATAAACTCTTTAACACAAATTTCTAGTATCCCCTTAAAAGAGTTAAACGCATGCCATAAGGTATAGGAGTTGAAACATTTACCATGGGTCACACATGGTTATACATTAAGCATACACGTCTAAAAACATTATTCAGAATTTAGTTTTGTTCATATCAATTGTCTCACTAACCATAGCAGAGTTAATACAACATGGATCAAAGGTGGAATGCCAGTAGGAGTAATGTCAACATACACATATATTGGATTTTTATTGATCTTCAAACACAAAAAGGATATAACTGTCGACATTTATCATATCCCGTTTCAATAACACCCAATTCTGAGCCGGGAACATGCATCAGTTTTGGTGATTATGAAACCGAAAGGGACCGGTAAAGTTAAAGTTGAGTCCATCAGCACCGAAAATAATTTTAGCTCTATCTTCATACTGGGATTTTTTTTTGCATTTTAGACCTCAGAAAATATAATAAGGGTATGTGTTATTGTCACACAATCCACCATTTTCTATCATCATGGCTGCTTTCGATAAATCAAACCATTATAATAAAGATTAAGAACTTGTGGATCCTAATCAAAACTCGTGGTTAAGTTGCCTCCTCAAATTATTAAATTAAAATCTAGTAAAATACTTATAGAAACACGGATCGAATTTACAATCTTGAAATTATACGAAGAATGATGATTTTGTGTAAAATAGTTATTTGCAGGCAACAGATTGAAGAAGAACTTTATATCTAAGTCGCTTCTCAATCCCAACCATACAAATAAGCGTTAGCCAACGATGCCGATCAAATCGAGAATACCAAAAGCCGAGAAATCAAGTTACAGGATGAAAAGACAAACTTTGACTTGAAAATTCAAAAATACCCTTTCACAAGCTGGGCAAATGTTACCACCAAATTCAGCACTAAAACCTACCATTGGTGAATGGGTATTGGACCGCAACCAGTGCAGAAGAATGATCTGAAAGCATGGAGCCAACATCAAGCTAAGGCCGAAAGCGTGAAGGAAGTGTTCGGGACAACAGGCTGTCGGCACCATCATAAAAGATGGAAGTTTAGTATCGATATGAAAATGTACATCAACAAAGAAGTGCAGACACAAAAAGCTAACATGAATTCAAGTCCGAAGGCATATCACCTAAAGCCGGAAGCCGATAGGAAAGAAAGGATGAAAGCTTATAACCTGAAACCAGAGGCATGGCAGGAAGCACCAAGCCAGACAAAAGGAGACGAAAGGGCTATCGGCACTAATTAACTTAGTGTCGATACAAAAGGAGGTAAAGACATCGAAGACATAAGAAGCCGATACACAAGTAAGACATTCCGAAAGCTAGCTATCGGATTCCAGGCTTGTCGACCACCGAGAAACAACTTCTGGAGTCATTATGAGACGTAACGAAAGCTCACCGCCGGAAGACCAAAACCAACCCAGGGATTCATCGAAAGCAAACCAAAACTTATAAGAAGAAGAGCTATCCACACTAATTTGCTTAGTATTGATATCTAAAGGGGTGACGGGGCTAAGAACATGAGAACGAAAGCAAATGTTATAAAGACTTAAGAGCAAAACTAGAGCTTATACTGAAAGTCATTCCTAAAGTTATCCATACCAACTGCTTGGTATCGATACGGAAGGTAGAAGCAGCATCAAAGAGAAGCTTCTGCGACCGAGTGTAGCTTTCCGAAAGCTAAGACCGACGCACCGAAGACCATGTGATATCCAATAACAATGTTAGAAAGACGGCCAAAGCAAATGCAACCAGAACCGAAAGGCGGGGAGCGACCGACACCAAGCTACCGCATCCGAAAGGATCTTCCATTAAATTAATGACAAAAGGGGATCCCGATTTGTCTATAAATAAGACCCCAAAGGTCAAATTTTAGGGGACGTTTTCTCATTTCCCAGTTGTACTCTTTTCTTAGAGAGTAAACCCTAATTTCTAAATCAATTTGGAGATTTTCTTTGTAAACACTTATATACTCAAATCAATAAACAATAAAGAGCGAATTGATACTTATCATAATTCCTATGAATTATCTAATTACTCCTTTCGCGTTTTACCTTAAGCTTTCTTCATGGCAAGGGTTTCCTGCATAAGCCTTAACCTTTCAATAAGATTACTGAAATATCCTCCTATAATTCGTTTAGCTTCTTAACTTGTGTTGTGCTTAGGAAACCCTTATCCCAAGGTAACTGTTTGTTGTTGAGTCTTGTAAGCGTGATACTCACCCCTTAAGGGAAGAGTAACTAATCTTCGGGCTTAAGACCTTGATATGTTGGAAACAGTGAACTAACTCAAGCTTTTTGGGAACTAAATAATCACATTCTATACTTTGGTCCACTTCCTTAGACCTATCTCCGGTGTTGACGAAAAATATCATTAACAAGTTTTTCTGAACAATAGTGACCAGAAAGATAAACAAATTAATAGTTTCACCAAAGAGTTTGAAAAACTTACGAAAACGCTAGTCAGGAAAGGAAAAAAGCTAGAAGAACTTAAGATTGATTCAATCCTATGTTCTTCTAGCCTTTATTCTTTTTTGGCAAACGTGTTCTTAAGTTTTTCGGACTTTTTGATCAAATTATCAGTTTGTTTATTATCCTTCTATTCACTTGGTTTAAAGAAACTACACATTTGTCTACCTTCTGCCTCAAGGGTCCAACTTCTTTTACCAAAGCAAGTATGTCTTCTCCTTGTTTTTTTTTGTGTTAACATGGAAGAATGCCACAATATCTATAACCATATTAAGAAGTTGGCTCAGAGAAAAAAATGCTGATATTTCTTGTTTGTTGAACCTGGAATGAGAGAACTAATAAGGACTATTAAAATTAGCAATTGAGCACTAAGTAAGGTCAAAATAACACTGCAAAAAAAAAAATAGTATTTCAGCCACAATACTTTAGGATCATATGAATTTTTTTAAATAAATTGAACTTTGCATTGCGATTGCTCTAAAATCTTGTAAAAATAATACGGTATGGTCTGAAATGTAGCAAAAAAGAGACGTTAAAAAAACATAAGTGGAATAGTTTGTCCCTTGGGGTCTTTATGATTCTCTTGCTGTTTTGCATTGATGATGCAACAAACTGAATTCCAACAAAATGTTTTTTTTAAGAAATCCCAATCTATCGAAGCTCGAGTCAGCTTGTCTGGTATCCTGTAGAAAAGACAGAGATAAAATATATTACAACTCAGAAAACATCTCATAACAGAATGAATAAAATATAATATTATCAAATATAGCCTTACTGAAGTAATTCTACTGTCTAACTGATATCCAAAGCAATCATATCTCTGCCACAAACCTAACCTGCGAGTGTGTCATGAAGGGGGTCAAAATACAAAGTTCTGGTGATTGGACAAATTATACATTCTGAAATAATCCTACATATACCGTTTAGTTATGTTTTCTTATCTATTAAGTAGCTTGTGTTAACAACACTCAAGACTCTATACTCACGTCGTACCCATCTACTTTTAGTAGATTAATCTAATATAGTATATAGGTAGTTACCCCCAACATATCAAGGAACTCTCGATAATAACCTCCTCATATGGTCTCCACCGCCATGCCATGAGAACGACATGTATGGAAATCCAAATCATTACACCATGTTACCGCATAGAACCATCATCAATATGCCATACAAGCATACAGATCGTCATATCCAAACTCCTTGGTCAAATCAAGCCTCGTCTATGATACCCCACTCAGTGCGTTATCTAGACCCTCACTCTACATGTTGTCTACTGTACCACGAATCCCGTAATAGGGCTGCATCCAATGCATGGAACTCGGTTGGGAGCTTCGCATATCTGTATAGATCCTCTCAATAGACCTATAGTACAAATATCCAAGTATGTCTGCATTTTCACGGCGACTGCAGTCGCACCTCGACCACTCACTTAACTAGTGAAAGACTACATCAAGAGCTAAGTGACATGCCCCTAGCAAATAAACTATCATTCAATTTGGCATGTCCCACAACAAAATTCTCGATAGTGAAAGATCAATGGTCTCTTGGTTTAGCTCTAATCTTTCCGCATCCCACTTACTACATATGACAGGTACCCGACGATTGCTATCCTTAATTTGGTCCTGACTATCCCCTTCCCTCCCACGAGGCAATGCCGAATCACCCAACGCCATCCGCAACAGCCTTCTAACAGCAAAACTACCATTGTACTCAAGGTATACTGTAACACCCCACCTCCACTAGGGTGGCTCTTGCAAGCACTCTGACTTTGGAGGGCGTTTGAATCAGGTAAACATGCATAATGATATATCAAGGCAGAACAAGAACATATGTATATATGTAAACAGAGTAAATAACATAGATAAAACAGCGGAAGATTTCAAAACATTTCAAAACAAGTCTGGTACAACATAGCTTTCCAAATAAACAAGTCTAGATAAAACAACATCAACTGAAAAACTGAAATAAATAAGTGCTATCCCCAATTAAGTGGTAACCATAGCTAGCTTCATGTCGAAACCGTACATGAGCTGAAATCCCACAAGCAAGCAATCCGAAATCCAAGCTAAGCTCCAGTATTCCCTCCCTGAGAACCTGGGGGGGGGGGGGAACGGAAGAAAAGAGGCGAAAGAAAACAGGTCAGTCAAAAAGAATGAGTAAGCCCTACTACAATCAATGTAAACTGATAAAGTTAACTGGCATGAGCAGCAGGGATGAACATAACGATAGCAATATACTAGCATGATGATTAACTAACAAGGTAGATAAAGGTGTCATCGCATAATCAGGATTAAGGTTTTGCACCACATGTGTACTAGCAAACTAACATGACTTGAATAAACAAGTATTGATCCCTCGGCCCAAGCTTTGGCCCAATAACATGAAATGACCCTAATACAAGGTCCAACCAAACGGTCTAGTCGATCGGCTCCCTAAGCCTAACTCGTCACGTGTTGGTGTCAATACGGCCCAATCATAATTGTAGTCGAACTGTGCCGGGTCCACCCTTCGGGTGTATCAAGCCCTAGGGTGTCAATCCCTGGACACCATGAACGTGAGTGCACAGTCCCGATCTACTGGTACCCGTGCATGTTTTCTCCGGCTACGGACTATGTGCACGACCAGAGTCCGCCCGGAACTACACCGGCGTACCCTCTGCCGTCGCTTTTGGTCACTTACCTCCAGTCCAGTAATCGTGCCCCCACCCTAGCCTAGTCCCTAGGGTCATGATGATACTAACTTGGGATTACTGCTGGAGTGGGCCCCCATTGCTAGGATTTTTCTAGTGGTTTAAGTACAGTTTAACCCTCTTGCTAATCCTGGATTAACTTGGTTAAGTGTAACGATGAGTTCACGACTTAACCCCGATTAATCTACCAAGCCCAAATTGGTTAAGTATTAAGTGGACCATGACTTAACCCTAATCACGAGGCATTAATTAATTTAATGCGCCTTAACCTCTCACATTAGACCTTGTTGTGGTTACTAGTTAAGCCGGGCGGGTCCGGGTAGCTTTACACCACAACTTCGTCTAACCTCGGGTTCAAGGTACAACATGACCAACTTCTCACATTGGGTCCTATTGTTTGTAGCAACTAGTTAAGCCGGTCGGTTCCGGGTAGGTTTACGCTACAAACTCAACCCAACCTCGAGTTGGCCACACTTATCTTTTCTAAGTGTCATGTCCATCATGTTTCCAAAACATGTTACAAGTTTTCAAGCAATTGGGTAGACCTAACTTAATAGGTAAATTCCCAATGGGTAGACCTAACTTAATAGGTAAATTCCCAAGCTTATGTTTTATGTCTTTTAAGTTTACCCAACCCCAAACGCAATCCCATCGCTTACATATCGCAATAGCGCATAAAGGATAGAAAGAGGGAACTTGGCATAATCATGACATAAAGGTATTGAAGCCACAAGCTTAACATGGTGGCATATGAAATGTTCATATGTTCATACACTTGCATATTACATTTTTAGGCCTCAAAAGCATGCATAAAACCAAACTTAGCATATTGATGATACATGGTGCTAAATGACATGTAGAGATGGCCATAAGTTCGCATTTAGCCTCACATGCAAGTTATCATAAGAGATATGATAACTTACATGTTGCTAAAATGCAACCTTTGGCATAAAGCTTAAAGCTTTATGTTCATAAACCCAAAATAAGCTTGCATAACATGATAGCATGAACAAAATGTTCAACCCAAACTTGCATAACATAACTTGGCATACTTGCATATAAACTTGCATATCACAACATGATAAACTTGCATATAAACTTGCATATCACAACATGATAAACTTGCATATAAACTTGCATATCACAACATGATAAACTTGCATATCACAACATGATAAACTTGCATATAAACTTGCATATCATACATTTAACTTTAGAGTTTAAGTATGAAAGTAGAATAGGGCTTACAATGCTTAAGAAGTCACAAAAATATGACAAAGCCCTTATGAAATCAATTAAACCCAAAATGCAAGCAAAACCCTTGAGCCAAAATGATCAAGACTCTTTCTTTATGATGCAAATATATAAACTTGACTTGAATGCAAGCTAATGATGCTCATACAAGTTTGAAAACACTTGTATGCATGGAAAATCACTTAGGAATTTATTTAGGAATTTTATGAAGAGAGTGGAGGCCATGAGAGGATTGATTTTGCCATAGTTTAGTTGTATGAATGAATAATGATGATTTAGGGTAGGTTAGGGTCTTATTTATAGATTAGGCAAGTGTTTTAGGCCATAGGATTAAACCTAGATTCAATCCAAGCCATCAAAGCATGTCTTGGGGAAAAAGTCAAGTGTAGGAACCATCTAGGACCTTTAGATTAAAGATGAACCATGAGAACCATCCAAATGCAAAATCTGCATTTGAGCGAATCGGCCCACGGGTTGACAGCCAAACACCCTGGATTAACCCCTAGTCGACCCAGCGAGCTCGGGTCGACCTCAAAAATCGGCCGGTTCGGTTATTCCCCTCTCCCAATTCGTTGTTTTGAACATTTTTGCATATTTATTTATTTAATTTTCAATTATATATATATATATATCAATATATATATATTTCTCTGCGCAACCCATTTCACTTAATTAAGTATACTTTAATTTGGGAATTTTTCGTGAAACTTCGCAAGGCCATATCTTGGTCATACGGACTCCGATTTTCGAAAACTCGGACTCTATTTCACGTATTTTTCCGAGACGAACGCAATGGCATAGCCCGTTTCCCTTGATTCAGATTTTACAGTTTAATTCTGCCTCCATTTATGTTATAACATGTTATTCAAAAATACGGGTTGTTACATTCTTCCCTCCTTAAAGGATTTCGTCCCCGAAATCTCCAAGTTAGGAAGAACGTATCCTACCATCCATCATCCATCTACTCAAAACATCATCCACGAGCAATCATTGTCCTTAAAAGGTTCTAAATGCTGTATGATCATATGCAAAGGTGTGTGTATATGTACTTATCTAATGCAAAAATCAGGAGGTTACTGATTCAGTAAACCCCCTTAATGCAAAACATGTTAGTGAAATGAGTCCATATGTATGCAAATTCCTAACATAATTTATAATCTCTACATGAGTGCACATAACATTCATCCATATGCAACATCCACGTGATAGCATAACAAGTTTTCATCCATGAATAAGCATAAACACTCATGCATATGTGGTATGAAAGTGTGTGAGCCGATCTTAGTGCCTAACGTGTATTATGCATCCACGAGTATCCACTTGCAAACACTTGCAACCACTTGCAACCATCAAGCATAACATGTTTCAAACACATGTTTCATCCAAAGGGTTTCTACCTAAGGTTCTCATGACAAGATTAACACGATAAACTAGAAAAACATGGATAGCAAAGAGAAAGATATGCTAACAAAGAAAAGAGATTGAGAGTGTACCCTAAAAAAGGAATGGATAAAGCCCACACATCTTCTCCTCGGTTTCCCAAGTTGCGTCTTCTTCGGCTTCACCCCATTGAACCTTCACCAATTTGACCTCTCGATTCCTTAGCTTCTTGGTCTCCGTCCCCAAGATACGAATCGGAGCTCTCCTCAAGGTAGCCTCTTTCTCCACGTCTACATCTTTTAGAACACTTGGCTCAACAACCTCTGCTGATTCATGTAAACACTTCCGGAGATGCGAGATATGAAAAACATCGTGTACTCCAGCAAGCTTCTCGGGCAACTTCACTCTATAAGCCATCTGCTCGATCCTCTCTATAATAGGGAATGGTCCAACAAACCTCGGTGCCAACTTCCCAATAGCTCCAAATCGGACCACATTCCGTAAAGGAGAAACCTTCACGAAAACCATATCCCCAACATCAAACTCCAAATCTGTTCTTCGCTTATCAGCATAGGATTTCTGTCGGTCTTGGGCTGCTTTCATCCGTCTCCGAATCAAATCGATCTTCTCGGATGTATCTCTGATCATATCAGGCCCAAGTATAAGCTCATCTGTAGTCTCCCACCAACATGTAGGTGACTTGCACGACCTCCCATATAAAGCTTCAAATGGTGCCATCCCTATGCTTGCCTGATAACTGTTATTATATGCAAACTCAACAAGAGGAAGATTGTCTTCCCAAGTACCACCAAAATCCAGAATACAAAGCCTCAACAGATCCTCGAGTACCCTATTCACCCTTTCGGTTTGACCGTCCGTCTGTGGGTGATAAGTCGTACTTAGATTCAACCTTGTGCCCATAGCTTCTTGCAAGCTATTCCAGAATTGACTTGTAAAGATTGGGTCACGGTCACTGACTATACTAGAAGGGACTCCATGTAGTCTCACAATCTCACGAAGATATACAGACGCTAGCCAAGATGCGGTCCTCTTGCTCTTCACCGGAGTGAAATGAGCACTCTTCGTAAGTCCATCCACAATAACCCAAATGCTCGTATTCCCTTTCCTTGACCTTGGTAGCCCATCGATAAAATCCATGGAAATACTCTCCCACTTCCATAGTGGAACGTCTAGAGGATGCAATAGCCCACCGGGCTTCTTCGACTCGGCCTTAACTTGCTGGCAAATGATACATCTAGAGACAAATTCTGCCACATCCTTCTTCATCCCAGGCCAAAAGAAAATGCGCTTCATATCTTTATACATCTTATCTCCGCCCGGATGTATAGTCAACTTAGAGCGATGCGCTTCCTCAAGAACTCTTCTTACTAGATCTTCTACCATTGGAACACATAACCTTCCGTCTCTCCTCAGCCAACCCTTGTCATCAATAGAATATCGAGCGAGATGACTAGACGTCTCTCCTCGAATTAGCTTATCCATAATCTCAACTATCTGAGGGTCTTCTCTCTGCGAAGCCCCAACTTGATCAAGAAGGGTAGGTCTGAGTTCCAGAGATGCTAAAGAACCGGTCATCGACTCAATCGCCAAACAGAAATCAAAGGTTGCCACATACTCTAAATTCTTCATCTCAATGAATAGAGGACTTAGGGTCAACCTTCTTCTACTCAATGCATCTGCTACCACATTCCCCTTGCCAGGGGTATAAGCTATCTCAAAATCATAGGACGCCAAGAATTCCATCCATCTTTGTTGCCTCAGATTTAGATCCTTCTGAGAAAAGAGATACTTCAATGACTTGTGATCGGTATAAAGCTCAAATCTTTCTCCCAGAAGATAATGGCGCCAAGCCTTGAGTGCATATACTATTGCTGCCAACTCTAAGTCATGAGTGGGATAATTCTTCTCATGCACTTTGAGTTGTCTACCGCCAAAGCATATCACTCTTCCTTCTTGCATAAGAACAGCTCCTAACCCCGTGCCACATGCATCGGTGTATACGGTAAATAACTTCCCTCCATCGGGCAAAGCTAGAACAGGTGCTGATGTGAGGGCTCTCTTGAGCTTCTGAAAAGCAAGCTCGCATTCTATGCTCCAAGCAAAAACTAAATTCTTCTTCGTCAATTTAGTGAGAGGAGCGGATATCTTTGCGAAGTCCTTGATGAACTTCCGGTAGAAACCCGCAAGACCTAGAAAACTTCTCACTTCGGTTGCATTCCTTGGAGTCTTCCAATCCTGAACTGCCACTACCTTAGCGGGATCCACCGCTAAGCCTTGCTTAGATACTATATGCCCAAGGAATCTAACTTCCCTTCTCCAAAAGTGACACTTGGAGAACTTGGCCTTCAACTGATGCGCTCTAAGCGTATCCATCACCTCCATGAGATGCCTTGCGTGCTCTTCCTCATCCTTAGAGAAGATCAGAATATCATCTACGAAGACCACGACAAACTTGTTCAAGAACTCCCTGAACACCCTACTCATCAAGTCCACGAAATATGCAGGTGCATTAGTCAAGCCGAACGGCATGACAAGCCATTCGAAGAATCCATCTGGAGTTCTGAACGCAGTCTTGTCTATATTATCTTCAGCTACCCTGAGCTGATGGAACCCCGTAGCAAGATCAAGCTGAGAGAAAACAGAAGCACCGACAAGCTGGTCAAAGAGATCATCAATCCTCGGTAACGGGTGTCTGTTCTTCTTAGTCAGCTTATTCAACTCTCGATAGTCAACGCAAAGTCGGAGAGAACCATCCGCCTTGGTAGCAAATACCACAGGCGCTCCCCATTCAGATATACTTCGTCTAATGAAGTTCTTCTCAAGCAACTCTTTCACTTGCTTACTTAGCTCCCGCCTTTCACGCGGAGCCATGTGCCGAACGGGCAAAGAAACAGGCTTTGCATTATCCACCAGATAAATGCGGAAATCAATCTCTCGCTTAGGGGGCAACCCCCTAACTTCATCGAAAACATCCGGATACTCTCGAACCACTCTCACAGACTGAAGAGTTTCCATTGACGAGTCGAGTGATTCCAGATAGCACAACATGACGGGACCTCTCGGATCAAAAGAAATCTCTAGGGTGTTTCCGAGGCGAGTCACGAGCCTCACAACCCTATGCTCACAATCAAGAATGGCTCCATATCTGGACAGCCAATCCATGCCCAATATCAATCCGTATCCCCTAAAACCAAGAACATAAGCACTGCACAAGAACTCTACACTCAGTATAGAGATCCTCAAATCCCCACATATCATAGACAAATGGGCGGAACCCCCAATAGGATTTGAGACACAGACGGGATCATCTACCAAGCTAGTACTAAGGTGCAAACTATCAACAAGATCAGATGAGATAAAGCTATGCGATGCACCAGAATCAAACAAGGTACGAACTGGAAAATCAGAAATATATACAAGGCTCTCAACAGAAATACTACCTCGATCGGGAACTGGAGCGACATTGAGAGCATGAACTTGCCCCCCTGAAGGTCCAGCACGCTGAGTCTGACCCTGGCCTTGCCCTTGCTTCCTCGGGAAATCCTTACTGAAATGTCCAGTCTCACCGCAGAAAAAGCATTCACCATTCTTCCTTTTCCTCTTCTTACAATCCTTAATAAGATGCCCAACTGAACCGCAATAATGGCACTTCCCCTTGTTGTTCTTGCCCTTGTTGTTATTGCCCTTGTTGTTGTTCCCCTTGTTGCCTTGACTCTTGTTCTTGTTCTGATTTCCTTGACTGCTCTGACCACTTGGATTACCCTGATTTCCTTTTCCCTGGGAATCAGTCTTCTTGACTTGAGTATCATTCATCTTGGTTTCTTTCTTGACATCTCCCTAAAGTAACGCCATATCAACCAAACTCTCAAACGTGGCCCCATAGGGAATATGTGACATAGCCAATCCCTGCAACGGCTCATTCAATCCTCTAGCAAAACGAAGAGCCTTCTTCTGAGGAGTATTCACCATATCCAAGCCAAAACGAGCTAACTGATTGAACTTGTTCACATATTCTTTGACAAACATATCTCCTTGTTTCAAAGTTATGAACCTCTCCATTTGCAGATTCTCCTCAGCAGAAGATAGAAACTTAAGCATGAACCTTGCCCTGAAATCGGCCCAAGTCTCAACAGGCCTAGTACCATTGGCGACTTCCTACCAATAAGCGGCTTCATCCTTCATAAGCCAAACCGCCAACAAGAGCTTCCTCTGATCGTCTAACCCAAAGATAGCAAACAAATCCTCGGTCTCTTTCAACCAATTTCTGGCCTCTACAAAAGTCTCAGTGCCTTGAAAGTTCTTGCCACCCATTGCTTTGAAATCTTTGCAAGTCTTTGCGAAGTCCACTTGAGGATGCTGAGGGGGAGGAAGAGGAACCTCAGCGACAGGAGGAGGAGGAACATTAACCACCGGAGGAGGAGGAGGAACATTAACTACCGGAGGAGGAGGAGGAACATCTGCGGGGCCGGCTTTGGTCGCCCTAGCCTCCAAAAGTCTCCTATACCAAACAGGTACGTGTACTCCCTCCGGAATAGCAAAGTTATCGGCCATACTGAAAACGAAGAAAAAGACAGATTCAGAATGGAGAAAAACGAAGGAATTTTGCTAATGGCTTTTTGGGGAATAGCCTTTAAAATAAACTAGACTTTTCTTTGGAAAATACTTTATACTTGGTTTTGAAAATAGTTTTCCAAAAGTTTTCTAAAAGCCTTTTTGTTCCTTCTCGTACCATATGCTCTGATACCAAATGTAACACCCCACCTCCACCAGGGTGGCTCTTGCAAGCACTCTGACTTTGGAGGGGCGTTTGAATCAGGTAAACATGCATAATGATATATCAAGGCAGAACAAGAACATATGTATATATGTAAACAGAGTAAATAACATAGATAAAACAGCGGAAGATTTCAAAACATTTCAAAACAAGTCTGGTACAACATAGCTTTCCAAATAAATAAGTCTAGATAAAACAACATCAACTGAAAAACTGAAATAAATAAGTGCTATCCCCAATTAAGTGGTAACCATAGCTAGCTTCATGTCGAAACCGTACATGAGCTGAAATTCCACAAGCAAGCAATCCGAAATCCAAGCTAAGCTCCAGTATTCCCTCCCTGAGAACCTGGGGGGGGGGGGGGGGACGGAAGAAAAGAGGCGAAAGAAAACAGGTCAGTCAAAAAGACTGAGTAAGCCCTACTACAATCAATGTAAACTGATAAAGTTAACTGGCATGAGCAGCAGGGATGAACATAAGGATAACAATATACTAGCATGATGATTAACTAACAAGGTAGATAAAGGTGTCATCGCATAATCAGGATTAAGGTTTTGCACCACAGGTGTACTAGCAAACTAACATGACTTGAATAAACAAGTATTGATCCCTTGGTCCAAGCTTTGGCCCAATAACATGAAATGACCCTAATACAAGGTCCAACCAAACGGTCTAGTCGATCGGCTCCCTAAGCCTAACTCGTCACGTGTTGGTGTCAATACAGCCCAATCATAATTGTTGTCGAACTGTGCCGGGTCCACCCTTCGGGTGTATCAAACCCTAGGGTGTCAACCCCTGGACACCATGAACGTGAGTGCACAGTCCCGATCTACTGGTACCCTTGCATGTTTTCTCCGGCTACGGACTATGTGCACGACCAGAGTCCGCCCGGAACTACACCGGCGTACCCTCTGCCGTCGCTTTTGGTCACTTACCTCCAGTCCAGTAATCGTGCCCCCACCCTAGCCTAGTCCCTAGGGTCATGATGATACTAACTTGGGATTACTGCTGGAGTGGGCCCCCATTGCTAGGATTTTTCTAGTGGGTTAAGTATGGTTTAACCCTCTTGCTAATCCTGGATTAACTTGGTTAAGTGTAACGATGAGTTCACGACTTAACCCCGATTAATCTACCAAGCCCAAATTGGTTAAGTATTAAGTGGACCATGAATTAACCCTAATCACGAGGCATTAATTAATTTAATGCGCCTTAACCTCTCACATTAGACCTTGTTGTGGTTACTAGTTAAGTCGGGCGGGTCCGGGTAGCTTTACACCACAACTTCGTCTAACCTCGGGTTCAAGGTATAACATGACCAACTTCTCACATTGGGTCCTATTGTTTGTAGCAACTAGTTAAGCCGGTCGGTTCCGGGTAGGTTTATGCTACAAACTCAACCCAACCTCGAGTTGGCCACACTTATCTTTTCTTAGTGTCATGTCCATCATGTTTCCAAAACATGTTACAAGTTTTCAAGTAATTGGGTAGACCTAACTTAATAGGTAAATTCCCAATGGGTAGACCTAACTTAATAGGTAAATTCCCAAGCTTATGTTTTATGTCTTTTAAGTTTACCCAACCCCAAACGCAATCGCATCGCTTACATATCGCAATAGCGCATAAAGGATAGAAAGAGGGAACTTGGCATAATCATGACATAAAGGTATTGAAGCCACAAGCTTAACATGGTGGCATATGAAATGTTCATATGTTCATACACTTGCATATTACATTTTTAGGCCTCAAAAGCATGCATAAAACCAAACTTAGCATATTGGTGATACATGGTGCTAAATGACATGTAGAGATGGCCATAAGTTCGCATTTAGCCTCACATGCAAGTTATCATAAGAGATATGATAACTTACATGTTGCTAAAATGCAACCTTTGGCATAAAGCTTAAAGCTTTATGTTCATAAACCCAAAATAAGCTTGCATAACATGATAGCATGAACAAAATGTTCAACCCAAACTTGCATAACATAACTTGGCATACTTGCATATAAACTTTCATATCACAACATGATAAACTTGCATATAAACTTGCATATCACAACATGATAAACTTGCATATAAACTTGCATATCACAACATGATAAACTTGCATATCACAACATGATAAACTTGCATATAAACTTGCATATCATACATTTAACTTTAGAGTTTAAGTATGAAAGTAGAATAGGGCTTACAATGCTTAAGAAGTCACAAAAATATGACAAAGCCCTTATGAAATCAATTAAACCCAAAATGCAAGCAAAACCCTTGAGCCAAAATGATCAAGACTCTTTCTTTATGATGCAAATATATAAACTTGACTTGAATGCAAGCTAATGATGCTCATACAAGTTTGAAAACACTTGTATGCATGGAAAATCACTTAGGAATTTATTTAGGAATTTTATGAAGAGAGTGGAGGCCATGAGAGGATTGATTTTGCCATAGTTTAGTTGTATGAATGAATAATGATGATTTAGGGTAGGTTAGGGTCTTATTTATAGATTAGGCAAGTGTTTTAGGCCATAGGATTAAACCTAGATTCAATCCAAGCCATCAAAGCATGTCTTGGGGAAGAAGTCAAGTGTAGGAACCATCTAGGGCCTTTAGATTAAAGATGAACCATGAGAACCATCCAAATGCAAAATCTGCATTTGAGCGAACCGGCCCACGGGTTGACAGCCAAACACCCTGGATTAACCCCTAGTCGACCCAGCGAGCTCGGGTCGACCTCAAAAATCGGCTGGTTCGGTTATTCCCCTCTCCCAATTCGCTGTTTTGAACATTTTTGCATATTTATTTATTTAATTTTCAATTATATATATATATATATATATATATCAATATATATATATTTCTCTGCGCAACCCATTTCACTTAATTAAGTATACTTTAATTTGGGAATTTTTCGTGAAACTTCGCGAGGCCATATCTTGGTCATACGGACTCCGATTTTCGAAAACTCGGACTCTATTTCGCATATTTTTCCGAGATGAACGCAATGGCATAGCCCGTTTCCCTTGATTCAGATTTGACAGTTTATTTCTGCCTCCATTTATGTTATAACATGTTATTCAAAAATACGGGTTGTTACATATACTCACCGATTGGTACTGCGCAGAACAAACCTGTGCGAGTACAACTTGAGCGTGTACCACAACAGAGGACCACCACGGAGTACTGTACCATATCTCTTGGAATCCGCGTGCTTCCCTTTAGTCCCACAGAGCAACCAAACATAATGACCAGCAGAATAACTAGACAGAATAATCAGATGGATGTGCTCTTCCTGTGTAACAACCCGTAAAATGCGAGCCAGTTTGAAATTTTTATTTCGGCAATTTTAGTGAATTTTGAATATTTAAAATGAATTATTTTAAATAATATCGACGAGAAAATTTATTTTGAATATAATTCGAACGTATATATTATACGCGTCGTCGATAGAATATAAATAATTATATATAATTATAAATAGAATTGAAAATGGCGCGGTAGTTCGATAATTCGATTTCAAACTTCAATTGAATGTACCGGGTGCAAAACAATCCGGATTTTAGTGAAACCAAAAACCTTAGGATCTAATTGGTAATATCTTTCCAACGAATCCGAAAGATCAAGATTTCATAGCGGGAATCAAAAGATATGTCCAGTTGAAAATTCTGAATAGTCGCTATGGAATTCAGGCCCTTAAAAATGGACATTTTGCAAATGACCTCGGATTTCGACGAAACCACTTTTGTTGGATCCGCAGTGTGAAATTATTGCTAGATTCCAAATTTCATAATTTTCCGAATCAATATATGAGCGTGGCAAAGGAAAACGCGTTTGACCAGTTTCAGTTGATTTTAATCGACTGGAAATTGGCCATTTTTCCAACGGTCTCATAATTCGACGAAACTAGTTTTGTTAGGACCGTATCGTCAATACGAAGCTAGAAAATATTTTTTGGGAATTTTTCTAGTTAGTATGTGACCCCGGTAAATTGAAATGCGCGTTCAAATTCAATATATAGAGTTATATGTAGATTTTGACGGAAACTGATTCAAACGATCGAATCAACTCACGATACATATCCCATTGTGTTCGGAATGGGGGTAAAACGTTATGGACGACAGGCGGTGGGCCTCGTTTAGAGGTCAGAATAAAAAGTTGCTTTTAAGGAGTTTAAAATAATAAAATATTAAAATTAAAAATATAAAACATACACCCCCCCTTGTTATTTCGATTTTATTCATACGGTGAAAAAAAAAAAGAAAAAAAAAGAAAGAAGAAGGGGGGAAATCGCGATTCCCCCCAGTCGATCCGTCGTCCTCCTCTGGCGCGCCGCCACCGCCGGCGTGAGGCGCCCCCCCTCCAACTCCCTCTCCTCCCCCATCGTGCCTCTTCCCCTTCGACCGCGCGAACCCCCCCTGTTGATTGTAAGTTTTGTTTTACTTATTTATTTATTTATTTTCATTTATCTGTTAATTTTTATTTGATGTTAAAAACAGAATTTTTTATTTGATTTTCAAACTGATTTATATTTGATTTTAAAACTGAAAAAAAAATAATTTTTAAAACTGGAAATTAGATGATATTCAAAACTGAATTATATGGATTTAAATGTGAAGTGTATGATTTTTAGATTGTGAAAATATACGATTTTTGAAAGAGAAAAGGTCGGATTTTGATTATGATAAAGTTTTGATTTTTAATAAAGGATAAAAATATGATTTTTATATTTTTAAAGTATTAAAAATATAATCTTTACTATATAGAAATATTAAAAATATGATTTTTATATTTTTAAGGTATTAAAAATATAATCTTTATAGGATAGAGAATATAAAAATATCATCTTTGTATATGTAGCGAAATAAAAATCTGATTTTTATTTTATATACGTTGAAGTAAAGTGATGATTTTTATAATGATGAAATCTCTATTTTTGAAAATGCGAAATCTTTATATAGAGAATAGCGTGATAAAAATATAATTTTTATCTATATAGTAGCGTTGTGAAAATATGCTTATTTTTATACATTGAATCGCATAGTAAAAATTCGATTTTTAAATATATGAAGTGATTATAAAAATATGATTTTTAAATTGAAAGTGAATAAATAAAAATGTGATTTTTATTTTAAAGACATCGAAATATAAAAAGGTGTGATTTTTGTATATGTAGTGACTACGGGCAACGAAGATGATAAAAAGGCGAGAATGAAGAAGATTTCTATAAATGAAGTATCGTGAAGATTGGATAGCTATCGGTGAGAACTTCTCACTCTAAATTCTCTTTTTCTAGTTATATATATATATATACTAGGATGTAGACGGTGCTTAGTAGCACCCGACACCCGTCATCCACAGACCATGGATGGCTTGTTTGTTAAATTGTTTGGTTGTGTAGTTGGTTAGTCTAATTGGTTTGAATTGAATTGTTTGGTGAAATTGAATGGATTTGATTGATGTGTGAATGGCGTGGGCCTTCACTAGACCGGGGATAAGGCTAGGCCTCGTCCCGTTTCTAGTATCGTGCCGTTATGCCGCCGAAATTTTCTAAAATATATTAGAAAAATAAAAATATCATTTATTGAATAAATGAACTGAATAGAAATTCATGTGTTAAAATAAAATGTTTTATCGTTAAAAATATAATTTTTAACGTGAAAGTGAATAAATAAATATTTATAAACAAATCGGCCGATTTGTTTGTATACACTGATTTGACTGATATCGATTGGGTCGATAAATTTTACACGTCGCCCAACTGCACAAATAAAATCTGTGTTTGATTGTTTGAAACCCCACACGGGTGTTGGGATGAAATTTGGAAGTTCACTCATCCTGATGGATTAAATATGTCGATCGATCGATTGACAGGCTGTTATAAGCGTCGATTATTTATATTTGATGCTTATACAGTGTAGTGCACTTTTGTTGATGGTTGATTATTTTTCAATGCTATTATATACATGTGTTGTATGGAATCCATATAATTAACATTATATGGTGATTGATTGAGCCTCATTCCAATCGGGAAAATAATGAATATTATAAAAGAAGATTCATGTGTTGAATATAAAGATAATCATGTGTTGACGATGTTCATGTGTTGAAAATATCCGTGTGTTGAGTAAAATATTTTAAATAAAATAAATTACATCTTTATCACATTTAAAATTAGAACTACTTCCCAGTAGAAGTCTAATTGAAAATCAACGGTAGATACCTTAGTTTTATAAAATATTTTACATAACAAAAATAGTGAGATGTTGACAGTACTCATGTGTTGAGATTAGTCGTGTGTTGGAAGAAATATAGATTCATGTGTTGAATAGAACAAATATTCATTTGTTGAATAGAATAACGAATTATTGAAATATAAAGCCGTGTTGATTAGAGATGCGTTATTTTGACGCGAACGATGTTTATATCGATTTTATTCGTTTTATAATGAATATTGAAAAGTGATTTCAAAATTTAATATTTTGAAAGGAAATTCAAATTGAATTAGATTAAAATTCAAATGGAATTTTTTTTGAATTAATATGAAATGAATTCGAATCGAATAGAAAATGAATTCGATTCGAATTGAATAGAAAGTGAATTTGAATTCGAATAAAATAGAAATGAATTCAAATTGAATTAAATTGAAATTGAAATTTAAAATGAACTGAAATTGAATTGAAATCAATTTGAAACGAATTCGAATTGAATCAAATAGAGGGTAAATTCGAATTGAATTGAATTGAAACGAATTTGAATTTGAATTGAATTGAAATGAACTCGAATTGAATTGAAATCAAATCGATTTGAAATTGAAGATGAAGTTGAAATTGTTTTTGAAACGAATTTAAAACGATTTATAAAATACGTTTTAAAAGGAAATCGACGAAATATATATATATATAATATATATATATATTATATATATAATGGCCTGAATAGAACGCGCCGCGCCGCGGCAGTTCGTGAATTTCGACCATTTATTTCAAACAGACATTACGGGAGATCCGACCGTCGGATTCTCATAAAACCGGAACCGTTGGGTTCGCATCGAAAAGAGCTTTCCAATGAATATTAGAAATTTGAAATCTAACGGTTGGATTTGGAATTATGTCCAAATCAAATTCGAAAAAGGTCACTGTAAGTGCAGTTCGATGGCCGTTGTTGGAAATCGACTGTACGGGCCTTGATAAAATTATTAAAAATATCTATAATTTGTGTAAAATTATAATATGTGAATTGGAAAGAATTGGGCTGGAAAATTCCACATTTGAATAGGTAAAAATAGATTTCTATCGAAATGAACTAGTTTTGAACTAGAATTAAAATCAATTTATTTTTGAAATAAATAAATTGAATTTGAAAGTGATTTTGAAAATAATCAATATTTCCAATACGTGAATTGGACTGGAGTTGAATCGAAATTATCTTCGGAATATTTCGATGTTGGATTTCGTGACCATACAGATATTGTTATGGGAATTTGAAAGATATATTTTATATCGTTATTTCCAATACGATATTTGTTGGTTTCAGAATTTGATATTGAATATAAGCCGATATATTTTCTATTCAGATCCTTGTATTTAATATCAAATGTGATTTGGGTTTATCGTGAATCGTGTTTTAGATGACATTGGTTCTTTAACCCAGTTAAAGGAAAGATATTGATTTTTGAAAAGATTAAAGCTAAGTGGAGTTTTAATGAATCTTTAATTAGATTAAAATGTGAATTGATAATTTAAATTATCAAATCTGAAAGGTGATCGAGAATGGAGTACCACCAGTTTTGCTCCAAAGCGATAGTTAAATCTTTAATTAGATTTGAACGTGAAATGGTAATTAATTTTACCGATAACACCGTGGTGTTAGATATGGAGTATCACCAGTTTTGCTCCATGGGATATATAGGTTGGGATTGAAAAATAAACTAAATAATTACTTCGGTGTGGTTCGCTAATCCCGACTAGTTTGAAATGATATCCAAAGGAAGATTAAAGACTAAATTTAGAAGAATTTATCTTTGATAAAATTAATGGGAACCTTTCCCTAAGAATGTGATTTTGTGAATAAAAGGATATTCTGAATTGGAATGAGGCGTTTGTTGTGTTTGTGTAACATTTGTTTATTATATACGTGGGTTATTCAGAAAGGCCGGGTTTATACCCATTCTGAATAACCGATTCGACGAGATGTCGAAGATGAAGACGGTGGTTGAAGACCGGAAGTCTTCACATCGTTTGGGTGATTACTGATGATCTTGATTGGGCTGTACACCCAGGATGAGGGAAACAGTTGGTGATCGTCCAGACGTACTTGGAGATCGATGGATATGCGAGGAAAGTGCCTCCGGTTTCGTTCAGACCCAGAACGAACTTGTAAATGGATTGTGTGTCTGACATTGGATTTTATTCTGAGTTGATTGATCTCTATTAAATATACATCTGTTTGGCGGCGGAGAATTTATTCTCTTGCTTAACGCCCTTCTCTGAGACGTACGAGCTCAGGGGTTGTATATCGATGGACATCAGTCGCATGGAGTGAATTGCCACTGTGGCATGCGTAAGTGGCAATTGATCAAGGCTTCTGTTGAAAAGCAAAGTCTTGTGGTTGATGATCAAAGAACGGCCTGTGTGGCGTAGCTTTGTGTATAACGTGAATTCGCGAGCCTCACACCTCGGTATGAGTCAAAAACGGGATAGTGACTGCAGGGAGAGCACGACGTTTCTTTCTAGCTAGGGTGGTGTCAGTGACCTACCAGCCCTGACATTTATATACTTTTCACCTGTGTGGTTGTTGGAATGCGAGGCGCCTCGGATATAGGTCTGTAAGGACCGAGAAACGTGTGTTCAGGAATAACTAATCCTCAAAAGTAAGAGAGGACCGGCCCTGAAGATCCAAGGATCATAGTGGGGTCCTGGGACATTTGCTAGAGTGTCTCGAATCGGAGAGGAGCTTGCCCCTTGCCTCGGCTCATGACGGAAATCCAATTTCCAATACGTGATAGTGCGGTTTTATTTGTAGAACCTAGTATGGCGACATAGTGGTATGGGTCATTCATGCCGCCTATGATTGATATTTATGATTGAAATTGTTTTGACACTATACACCTATACTAGTATCAAATAATGTGTTTTAAACGTATCAAGCATGCTTTGGCTGTTATAAGGTAAAAACCCTATCCTCCGGCTTGCGTTGCATTGTGTGATGGGACCTGGGTCTTATAACAGCTTCATTTTTCTTTATTTAGCATTGCGCTGTTTGTTTTATGCACTGGTATTCTTGGGAGGAAACCCGTTCCGTGTTATACGGCGTGGTCCCTTGATTTACCGAACTTTAAAATAAAGAATTATAACTGTTTTAGCTCTCACACCAGTCCCATGACTGACCTGGAGTTTATTGTTTTAACCTAAACTCTGGGTGCCCCTATTTTCCACACGGGCAGCTAGTAGTTTTGGTTTTGCAGATTTATATTCACAGGGTCCTGATTTACAGCTGGAACGATGCTCGGAAAGCTCTGTATCCGTGTATCACTTCTAGTTGAGTTTTGTATATTTTTCCGCTGCTATGTAATTTATTGTAATCTCTGATATTTGTCGAACGTAATTTAATCATTTATACTCTGTATATTCTTGTATCTGATGGAATTGTTGTAATAGCAATGAAATGTTCTTCTGTATGCGTTCTATTTTGTCCTGTTCTCAACGCTATCCGCGCTTTCCTTCACGGGGAAGTTCGGGTCGTCTCAGTTTGGTATCAGAGCTTTGGTTTACAGAGCTCGAGAACAAGACACATTAGAACCATACGAAAGAATTCATCAGATATTGGATTAGTAATATCCAATTAGAATGACTCGTTAGAGATAGGATCAGTAGTATCCTAGAACGAGTGTGAAGAGTATATTTTTCAAAAGAAAACCATTTTGTTTTAAAATTTAAATCGTTTTATACGTATTTGATTATTATTTATTTTGAATATGGGCAATCCAATATATAAAGATTTCGCGTATACGCGTCATGAACGTATATTCGAAGTTTTAATATACTGGATAGATATAGAATCACATTCTAGATATCCGGGGATGATTCTGATGATGGTGCATCATCATCAGTATTCATATTCGAGTTTCGAAGGTGTGATTTTCTATATATTTCCATTAGACTGGTGTGAGAACCAAAACTTATATAGCTAGAACACATTGTTGTGAATTGGCATCAAAAACAAGATTTTCAGTATATGTATCAAAATTATGAATTTGAAACTCTAATTCACTAATTGATTGATGTTTGTATTGTTTGTTTATTTGTTTGATAATTTTAACCATTTATGCCTAATTGAACCAAATATTGAATTATATCGAAAATTGGTCGCATTTGCTTGCATATACCTATACTTACATTGAACAGGTCATAGCAAGGAGGCTAGAGCCGAAGAATAAAATTTGTTTGCCCGACAAATAGGTACATGTTTACTACATAATTTACTGTTTTGTTTGGGTGATGATGATTTTGTGAGCCTATTGGCTAGCCGCTTGGCTTTTTCTTTTTCTTTTTGAGATCTGAAGGACCAGGGAAGCTATTTGAAATTCCCCGATGCTCCCAGTGCAGGGGAGGTTATGGCGAAATTTTTCGAAAATTTAGGGTGTTAGCCAAATTTTTGAAGAATTTGAAAATTCTCAGAAACTGAAAAGTTGGAGAATGGAAGCCAGATCGAATGTAGAGCTTATTAATCAAACCACTTTCGACTTTGTTCCTTTTCGGGGATGAAAAGTTTTAAGTGGGGGAGATTGTAACAACCCGTAAAATGCGAGCCAGTTTGAAATTTTTATTTCGGCAATTTTAGTGAATTTTGAATATTTAAAATGAATTATTTTAAATAATATCGACGAGAAAATTTATTTTGAATATAATTCGAACGTATATATTATACGCGTCGTCGATAGAATATAAATAATTATATATAATTATAAATAGAATTGAAAATGGCGCGGTAGTTCGATAATTCGATTTCAAACTTCAATTGAATGTACCGGGTGCAAAACAATCCGGATTTTAGTGAAACCAAAAACCTTAGGATCTAATTGGTAATATCTTTCCAACGAATCCGAAAGATCAAGATTTCATAGCGGGAATCAAAAGATATGTCCAGTTGAAAATTCTGAATAGTCGCTATGGAATTCAGGCCCTTAAAAATGGACATTTTGCAAATGACCTCGGATTTCAACGAAACCACTTTTGTTGGATCCGCAGTGTCAAATTATTGCTAGATTCCAAATTTCATAATTTTCCGAATCAATATGTGAGCGTGGCAAAGGAAAACGCGTTTGACCAGTTTTAGTTGATTTTAATCGACTGGAAATTGGCCATTTTTCCAACGGTCTCAGAATTCGACGAAACTAGTTTTGTTAGGACCGTATCGTCAATACGAAGCTAGAAAATATTTTTTGGGAATTTTTCTAGTTAGTATGTGACCCCGGTAAATTGAAATGCTCGTTCAAATTCAATATATAGAGTTATATGTAGATTTTGACGGAAACTGATTCAAACGATCGAATCAGCTCACGATACATATCCCATTGTGTTCGAAATGGGGGTAAAACGTTATGGACGACAGGCGGTGGGCCTCGTTTAAAGGTCAGAATAAAAAGTTGCTTTTAAGGAGTTTAAAATAATAAAATATTAAAATTAAAAATATAAAACATACACCCCCCTTGTTATTTCGATTTCATTCATACGGTGAAAAAAAAAATAAAAAAAAAAGAAAGAAGAAGGGGGGAAATCGCGATTCCCCCCAGTCGATCCGTCGTCCTCCTCTGGCGCGCCGCCACCGCCGGCGTGAGGCGCCCCCCCTCCAACTCCCTCTCCTCCCCCATCGTGCCTCTTCCCCTTCAACCGCGCGAACCCCCCCTGTTGATTGTAAGTTTTGTTTTATTTATTTATTTTCATTTATCTGTTAATTTTTATTTGATGTTAAAAACAGAATTTTTTATTTGATTTTCAAACTGATTTATATTTGATTTTAAAACTGAAAAAAAAAAATTTAAAACTGGAAATTAGATGATATTCAAAACTGAATTATATGGATTTAAATGTGAAGTGTATGATTTTTAGATTGTGAAAATATACGATTTTTGAAAGAGAAAAGGTCGGATTTTGATTATGATAAAGTTTTGATTTTTAATAAAGGATAAAAATATGATTTTTATATTTTTAAAGTATTAAAAATATAATCTTTACTATATAGAAATATTAAAAATATGATTTTTATATTTTTAAGGTATTAAAAATATAATCTTTATAGGATAGAGAATATAAAAATATCATCTTTGTATATGTAGCGAAATAAAAATCTGATTTTTATTTTATATACGTTGAAGTAAAGTGATGATTTTTATAATGATGAAATCTATATTTTTGAAAATGCGAAATCTTTATATAGAGAATAGCGTGATAAAAATATAATTTTTATCTATATAGTAGCGTTGTGAAAATATGCTTATTTTTATATACTGAATCGCATAGTAAAAATTCGATTTTTAAATATATGAAGTGATTATAAAAATATGATTTTTAAATTGAAAGTGAATAAATAAAAATGTGATTTTTATTTTAAAGACATCGAAATATAAAAAGGTGTGATTTTTATATATGTAGTGACTACGGGCAACGAAGATGATAAAAAGGCGAGAATGAAGAAGATTTCTATAAATGAAGTATCGTGAAGATTGGATAGCTATCGGTGAGAACTTCTCACTCTAAATTCTCTTTTTCTAGTTATATATATATATATACTAGGATGTAGACGGTGCTTAGTAGCACCCGACACCCGTCATCCACAGACCATGGATGGCTTGTTTGTTAAATTGTTTGGTTGTGTAGTTGGTTAGTCTAATTGGTTTGAATTGAATTGTTTGGTGAAATTGAATGGATTTGATTGATGTGTGAATGGCGTGGGCCTTCACTAGACCGGGGATAAGGCTAGGCCTCGTCCCGTTTCTAGTATCGTGCCGTTATGCAGCCGAAATTTTCTAAAATATGTTAGAAAAATAAAAATATCATTTATTGAATAAATGAACTGAATAGAAATTCATGTGTTAAAATAAAATGTTTTATCGTTAAAAATATAATTTTTAACGTGAAAGTGAATAAATAAATATTTATAAACAAATCGGCCGATTTGTTTGTATACACTGATTTGACTGATATCGATTGGGTCGATAAATTTTACACGTCGCCCAACTGCACAAATAAAATCTGTGTTTGATTGTTTGAAACCCCACACGGGTGTTGGGATGAAATTTGGAAGTTCACTCATCCTGATGGATTAAATATGTCGATCGATCGATTGACAGGCTGTTATAAGCGTCGATTATTTATATTTGATGCTTATACAGTGTAGTGCACTTTTGTTGATGGTTGATTATTTTTCAATGCTATTATATACATGTGTTGTATGGAATCCATATAATTAACATTATATGGTGATTGATTGAGCCTCATTCCAATCGGGAAAATAATGAATATTATAAAAGAAGATTCATGTGTTGAATATAAAGATAATCATGTGTTGACGATGTTCATGTGTTGAAAATATCCGTGTGTTGAGTAAAATATTTTAAATAAAATAAATTACATCTTTATCACATTTAAAATTAGAACTACTTCCCAGTAGAAGTCTAATTGAAAATCAACGGTAGATACCTTAGTTTTATAAAATATTTTACATAACAAAAATAGTGAGATGTTGACAGTACTCATGTGTTGAGATTAGTCGTGTGTTGGAAGAAATATAGATTCATGTGTTGAATAGAACAAATATTCATTTGTTGAATAGAATAACGAATTATTGAAATATAAAGCCGTGTTGATTAGAGATGCGTTATTTTGACGCGAACGATGTTTATATCGATTTTATTCGTTTTATAATGAATATTGAAAAGTGATTTCAAAATTTAATATTTTGAAAGGAAATTCAAATTGAATTAGATTAAAATTCAAATGGAATTTTTTTTGAATCAATATGAAATGAATTCGAATCGAATAGAAAATGAATTCGATGCGAATTGAATAGAAAGTGAATTTGAATTCGAATAAAATAGAAATGAATTCAAATTGAATTAAATTGAAATTGAAATTTAAAATGAACTGAGATTGAATTGAAATCAATTTGAAACGAATTCGAATTGAATCAAATAGAGGGTAAATTCGAATTGAATTGAATTGAAACGAATTTGAATTTGAATTGAATTGAAATGAACTCGAATTGAATTGAAATCAAATCGATTTGAAATTGAAGATGAAGTTGAAATTGTTTCTGAAACGAATTTAAAACGATTTATAAAATACGTTTTAAAAGGAAATCGACGAAATATATATATATATAATATATATATTTTATATATATATATATAATGGCCAGAATAGAACGCGCCGCGCCGCGGCAGTTCGTGAATTTCGACCATTTATTTCAAACAGACATTACGGGAGATCCGACCGTCGGATTCTCATAAAACCGGAACCGTTGGGTTCGTATCGAAAAGAGCTTTCCAATGAATATTAGAAATTTGAAATCTAACGGTTGGATTTGGAATTATGTCCAAATCAAATTCGAAAAAGGTCGCTGTAAGTGCAGTTCGATGGCCGTTGTTGGAAATCGACTGTACGGGCCTTGATAAAATTATTAAAAATATCTATAATTTGTGTAAAATTATAATATGTGAATTGGAAAGAATTGGGCTGGAAAATTCCACATTTGAATAGGTAAAAATAGATTTCTATCGAAATGAACTAGTTTTGAACTAGAATTAAAATCAATTTATTTTTGAAATAAATAAATTGAATTTGAAAGTGATTTTGAAATAATCAATATTTCCAATACGTGAATTGGACTGGAGTTGAATCGAAATTATCTTCGGAATATTTCGATGTTGGATTTCGTGACCATACAGATATTGTTATGGGAATTTGAAAGATATATTTTATATCGTTATTTCCAATACGATATTTGTTGGTTTCAGAATTTGATATTGAATATAAGCCGATATATTTTCTATTCAGATCCTTGTATTTAATATCAAATGTGATTTGGGTTTATCGTGAATCGTGTTTTAGATGACATTGGTTCTTTAACCCAGTTAAAGGCAAGATATTGATTTTTGAAAAGATTAAAGCTAAGTGGAGTTTTAATGAATCTTTAATTAGATTAAAATGTGAATTGATAATTTAAATTATCAAATCTGAAAGGTGATCGAGAATGGAGTACCACCAGTTTTGCTCCAAAGCGATAGTTAAATCTTTAATTAGATTTGAACGTGAAATGGTAATTAATTTTACCGATAACACCGTGGTGTTAGATATGGAGTATCACCAGTTTTGCTCCATGGGATATATAGGTTGGGATTGGGAAATAAACTAAATAATTACTTCGGTGTGGTTCGCTAATCCCGACTAGTTTGAAATGATATCCAAAGGAAGATTAAAGAATAAATTTAGAAGAATTTATCTTTGATAAAATTAATGGGAACCTTTCCCTAAGAATGTGATTTTGTGAATAAAAGGATATTCTGAATTGGAATGAGGCGTTTGTTGTGTTTGTGTAACATTTGTTTATTATATACGTGGGTTATTCAGAAAGGCCGGGTTTATACCCATTCTGAATAACCGATTCGACGAGATGTCGAAGATGAAGACGGTGGTTGAAGACCGGAAGTCTTCACATCGTTTGGGTGATTACTTATGATCTTGATTGGGCTGTACACCCAGGATGAGGGAAACAGTTGGTGATCGTCCAGACGTACTTGGAGATCGATGGATATGCGAGGAAAGTGCCTCCAGTTTCGTTCAGACCCAGAACGAACTTGTAAATGGATTGTGTGTCTGACATTGGATTTTATTCTGTGTTGATTGATCTCTATTAAATATACATCTGTTTGGCGGCGGAGAATTTATTCTCTTGCTTAACGCCCTTCTCTGAGACGTACGAGCTCAGGGGTTGTATATCGATGGACATCAGTCGCATGGAGTGAATTGCCAGTGTGGCATGCGTAAGTGGCAATTGATCAAGGCTTCTGTTGAAAAGCAAAGTCTTGTGGTTGATGATCAAAGCACGGCCTGTGTGGCGTAGCTTTGTGTATAACGTGAATTCGCGAGCCTCACACCTCGGTATGAGTCAAAAACGGGATAGTGACTGCAGGGAGAGCACGACGTTTCTTTCTAGCTAGGGTGGTGTCAGTGACCTACCAGCCCTGACATTTATATACTTTTCACCTGTGTGGTTGTTGGAATGCGAGGCGCCTCGGATATAGGTCTGTAAGGACCGGGAAACGTGTGTTCAGGAATAACTAATCCTCAAAAGTAAGAGAGGACCGACCCTGAAGATCCAAGGATCATAGTGGGGTCCTGGGACATTTGCTAGAGTGTCTCGAATCGGAGAGGAGCTTGCCCCTTGCCTCGGCTCATGACGGAAATCCAATTTCCAATATGTGATAGTGCGGTTTTATTTGTAGAACCTAGTATGGCGACATAGTGGTATGGGTCATTCATGCCGCCTATGATTGATATTTATGATTGAAATTGTTTTGACACTATACACCTATACTAGTATCAAATAATGTGTTTTAAACGTATCAAGCATGCTTTGGCTGTTATAAGGTAAAAACCCTATCCTCCGGCTTGCGTTGCATTGTGTGATGGGACCTGGGTCTTATAACAGCTTCATTTTTCTTTATTTAGCATTGCGCTGTTTGTTTTATGCACTGGTATTCTTGGGAGGAACCCCGTTCCGTGTTATACGGCGTGGTCCCTTGATTTACCGAACTTTAAAATAAAGAATTATAACTGTTTTAGCTCTCACACCAGTCCCATGACTGACCTGGAGTTTATTGTTTTAACCTAAACTCTGGGTGCCCCTATTTTCCACACGGGCAGCTAGTAGTTTTGGTTTTGCAGATTTATATTCACAGGGTCCTGATTTACAGCTGGAACGATGCTCGGAAAGCTCTGTATCCGTGTATCACTTCTAGTTGAGTTTTGTATATTTTTCCGCTGCTATGTAATTTATTGTAATCTCTGATATTTGTCGAACGTAATTTAATCATTTATACTCTGTATATTCTTGTATCTGATGGAATTGTTGTAATAGCAATGAAATGTTCTTCCGTATGCGTTCTATTTTGTCCTGTTCTCAATGCTATCCGCGCTTTCCTTCACGGGGAAGTTCGGGTCGTCTCATCCTGTGTCTCTGGATACCAGCTGATCTTCCCCGTTGGGTTCTTCACCTTCATACATGCAAACTGGTCCAAGCGCATTACACTAACGTGTTATTAGATCCTACATCTAATCTTTTCATCACGCGCTTATTTTACCTTATTAGGTTACCAATTAACTTGATTACCCTTTTCATTAAAGTTACCAGATTTTCTCTAAGCCCTTTGTATCTCAAAGGACTAGACCCCTCTCGCTTATTAATCCATATGTCAATCTTCCTATTTAGTGGGTTCTGTTATGGATCTAGGTGTATATATATAATATATTTATATTTTAAAAATACAAATACTTTCACTCACTATCTATATAGGAATCCTAAACCTAAGCTCAAATACTAGATGTAACAACCCAAATTTTGATAGACCAATTTTTTTTCAAAAATCCCAATCTATCGAATCTCGAGTTGGCTTGTCTAGTATCCAGCAGAAAAGAAAGAGATAATAAATATATCAGAGCTCAGAAAACATCTCACTAACGCCGAAGTAATAATACTGCCTAACTAGTATACCCTTACCGAAGTAATAATACTGCCTAACTAGTATCCAAAGCTATAATATCTCTACTACAAGCCTAACATGTGAGTGTGTTATGAGGAGGGGTTCAGAATACAAAGTTCTGGTGACTAGACAGATTATACGTTCTAAATTAACCCTGCATATATCATTTGCTTATATTTTCTTATTTATTAGGTTGTTTGGGTTAATAACACTCAAGGCTTTATACTAACGCCGTACCTATCCACTTCCCAGTTGATTAACCAAATATAATATATATGTAGCTACCCCCAACATATCAAGGTACTGCCCATAGTGCCCTCCATGCACATTCCCCACTGTCATGTCACGGAAGCGTATCCTACACCGAAACAACGTATGGAAATCCAAGTCATTACACCGCGTTACTGCACCGAATCTTCGTAGCTATGTCACATAAGTGTACGGATCGTCATATCTAAACTCCTTAGACGAATCAAGCCTCAACATTGAGTAATACGCTAACGTCCATGATACTCCACCCGATGTATGTATCTAGACCCTCACACATACATAATGTATATTGTACTCGAGTCCTATAATAGGGCTCCATCCAATGCAAAAAACTTAGTCTGGAGCTTTCCATATTTGTATAGGTCCGGTCAAAGGATCTATAGTACAGGTATCTAAGTATGGTCTGCATTTTCACGGTAGCTATGGCCCACCTCGACCCCTCCATCAACTAGTGAAAGCCTACATCAAGAACTAAGTGACGTTCCCATAACAAACAATCTATCATCTAATTTGGCGTGTTTGGCATCTAAAGTCTTGATAGTGAAAGATCCATGGTCTCTTGGTTTAGCTCTGGCCTTAACGCATCCAATTTATTGCTGATGACAGGTACCTGGTGAGTACTATCCTTAATTTGCTCCTAACCAGCCTCCTCGAGGCAACCGCCGAATCACCCAATGCCATCTGCCACAGCCTTCTGATTGCCAAACTACCATTGCAGTCAAGGTATACTCACCGAGTGGTACCGCGCAGACCAAACATCTGCGCATGCAGCCTGAGCGTATATCGCAACAGAGGACCAATACGGAGTACCCTACCACATCCCTTGGAAGCCGTGTGCTTCCCTTAAGTCCTGCAGAGCAAGCAAACAGAATAACCAATAGAATAACCAGATAGAATAATCAGATCGACGTGCTCTTCCCATGTCACCGGACACTACGATGACCTATTCGTTTGGGTTCTTCATCTTCGTACATGCAAACTGGTCCAAGTGCATTACACTAACAAGTTATTAGATCCTACATCTAATCTTTTCATCACGTGCTTGTTTTATCTTATCAAATTTTCAATTAACTTGATTACCCATATATTAACTTTTTATTCAAGTTAATAGGTTTTCTCTAAGCCGCTTATAACTCAAAGGAATGTAACCCTCTCGTTTATTAATCAATTGATTTAACTTAACCTGTTTTAAGTTCATTAATAAGCCAATAACATGTCATGTTATCTCTTAAATTGTAATTAATGAAAGTAATCTAAAACCTCTTTTTATCACAATGTCATTAATTGTCTAATTACATGTTTGCAAGTTACAATGGCATGTTTTACTTAATATATAATTAAGTATATCCTTCCTCTAATTGTCTTTTTTTTCTTTTGACATGTCTACTTATTACGTAATTAAGCATAACATATATCATTTCATAAGTCTTCTTTTGTTTTTTCCTTATTCAATCATAACCTTGTCTTACACTATCGTCACAACCTGTTGTTGTTTACTTATTAACTTAGTTCTCTTAACTAAGGTTTATTAATAAGTTCTCTTTTTCATTTATTATAACCTATATTATAATTTCCACTTATCCCTAGGACAAGCCTACCTATTATATTACATTCTCATTCATATAATTAATTATAATAGGCTATATTCCCCGTTCATAATTATTCAATTTAGGTTCCTTAATATGAACCGACGCTTACTATTGTAATATTTCATTAATTGTCGTCATGTACATTTCTCTTATTTTAGGAAAACCTTTCACGCACCTCATAAGTTTAATTTACAGAAAGGCATAATGATTTATTTCCATAACGCACACCGATTTAGATATGTATGTACAAGGTATTTCTTTTATTTTAAGTGTGGATGTATATACTTTATTCGATTAGTATGCAATATGGTAAAATAACACCTATTTCGCACTAATTCCTTTTTCTTTTTCTTGCAACTACGTTTTCAGTAATTTGTTGTTATAGAAATATATCATTTTCCCCAAATCTAACTAAGTCAGTCCACTACCAACTTTTCTCTTTTTATTTCTGAGTTAGATATTGGATTCCTGTTCCATATACTTCATAGTTACTGTAATTTAGCCGATTAGGCATATCCATTCTTTTCCATTATTCCCAAATTTTATTGTAATTCTATTTACAACATTTTGGCATAATAATACCCTTAAGAATATATTCATATTTATTGTAAATTTCACAATTCCAGTGAGACGACCCGAACTTCCACGGTAAGGAAAGCCCGGATAGAATTGAGTACAAGACGAATCAGAACTTAGACGAAAGAACATTTCATTGTTATTACAACAATTCCATCAGATACAAGAATATACAGAGTATAAATGAATAAAATACATTCGATGAACATCAGATATTACAATAAATTACATAGCAGCGGAAAAATATACAAAACACAACTGAAAGCGATACACGGATACAGAGCTTTCCGAGCATCGTTCCAGCTGTAAATCAGGACCCTATGAATATAAATCTGCAAAACCAAAACTACTAGCTGCCCGTGTGGAAAATAGGGGCACCCAGAGTTTAGGTTAAAACAATAAACTCCAGGTCAGTCATGTGACTGGTGTGAGAACTAAAACAGTTATTAATCTTTATTTTAAAGTTCGGTAAATCACGGGACCACGCCGTATAACACGGAACGGGTTTCCTCCCAAGAATACCAGTGCATAAAACAAACAGCGCAATGCTAAATAAAGAAAAATGAAGCTATTATAAGACCCAGGTCCCATCACACAATGCAACGCAAGCCGGAGGATAGGGTTTTTACCTTATAATAGCCAAAGCATGCTTGATACGTTAAAAACACATTATTTGATACTATAATAAGTGTATAGTGTCAAAACAATTTCAATCATAAATATCAATCATAGGCGGCATGAATGACCCATACCACTATGTCGCCATACTAGGTTCTACAAATAAAACCGAATTATCACATATTGGAAATTGGATTCCATCATGAGTCGAGGCAAGGGGCAAGCTCCTCTCCGTTCGAGACACTCTAGTAAATGTCTCAGGACCACACTTTGATCCTTGGATCTTCAGGGCCGGTCCTCTCTTACTTTTGAGGATTGGCAATTCCTAAGCACACGTTTCCCAGTCCTTACAGACCTATATTCGAGGCGCCTCGTATCCAACAACCACATGGGTGAAAAGTATATAAATGTCAGGGCTGGTAGGTCACTGACACCACCACTAGCTAGAAAGAAACGTCGTGCTCTCCCTGTAGTCACTATCCCGTTTTTGACTCATACCGAGGTGTGAGGCTCGTGAATTCACGCTATACACAAAGCTGCGCCACACAGGCCATGCTTTGATCATCAACCACAAGACTTTGCTTTTCAACAGAAGCCTTGATCAATTGCCACTTACGCGTGCCACACTGGCAATTCACTCCATGCGACTGATGTCCATCGATATACAATCTCTGAGCTCGTACGTCTTAGATAAGGGCGTTAAGCAAGAGAATAAATTCTCCGCCGCCAAAGAGATGTATATTTAATAGAGATCAATCAACACAGAATAAAATCCAATGTCAGACACACAATCCATTTACAAGTTCGTTCTGGGTTTGAACAAAACCGGAGGCACTTTCCTCGCATATCCATCGATCTCCAAGTACGTCTGGACGATCACCAACTGTTTCCCTCATCTTGTGTGTACAACCCAATCGAGATCATCAGTAATCACCCAAACGATGTGAAGACTTCCAGTCTTCAACCACCATCTTCATCTTCGACATCTCGTCGAATCATTTATTCAGAATGGGTATAAACCCGGCCTTTCTCAATAACCCACGTATATGATAAACAAATGTTACACAAACACAACAAAAGCCTTATTCCAATTCAGAATGTTCTTTTATTCACAAAATCACACTCTTAGGGAAAGGTTCCCATTAATTTTATCCAAGATAAATTCTTCTAAATTTATTCTTTAATCTTCCTTTGGATATCATTTCAAACTAGTCGGGATTAGCGAACCACACCAAAGTAATTATTTGTTTTATTTCCCGATCCCAACCTATTCATCCCCTAGAGCAAAACTGGTAATACTCCATACCTAACACTACGGTGTTATCGGTAAAATTAATTACCATTTCACGTTTAAATCTAATTAAAGATTTAACTATCACTTTGGAGCAAAACTGGTGGTACTCCATTCTCGATCACCTTTCAGATTTGATAATTTAAATTATCCATTCATATTTCAATCTAATTAAAGATTCATTAAAAATCCACTTAGTTTTAATCTTTTCAAAAAACAATATCCTGTCTTTAATTGGGTTAAAGAACCAATGTCATTTAAAACACGATTCACGATAAACCCAAAATCACATTCTATTGTTAATTGGGTTAAAGAACAGGTGTTATTCAAAACACCGCTCACGATAAACCCAAGAACCAATTTAAATTCAATTCCAATTAATATTATTTAATTGGTACACCTCATTAAATCTAAATAGAAGGATTTAATATTTTCCTCAATTGGGCTTAAGAACAGTGTTAATGAAGACACCATTCACGACAAACCCAAATCACATTGGATATTAAATACAAGGCTCTGAATAGAATATATACCGGCTTATATTCAATATCAAATTCTGAAACCAACAAATATCGTATTGGAAACAACGATATAAATATATCTTTCAAATTCCCATAACAATATCTGTATAATCACGAAATCCAACATCGAAATATTCCAAAGATAATTTCGATTCAACTCCAGTCCAATTCACGTATTGGGAATATTGATTATTTTTAAAATCACTTTCAAATTCAATTTATTTATTTCAAAAATAAATTGATTTTAATTCTAGTTCAAAACTAGTTCATTTCAACAAAAATATATTTTTATCCTTTCAAATGTGCAATTTTTCTTCCCAGTTCTTTCCAATTCATATATTATGATTTTACACAAATTATTAATATTTTTGATAATTTTATCAAGGCTCGTACAGTCAATTTCCATCAACGGCCATCGAACTGCACATACAACGACCTTTTCCAAATTTGATTTGGACATAATTCCAAATCCAACCGTTAGATTTCAAATTTCTAATATTCATTGGAAAGCTCTTTTCGATACGAACCCAATGGTTCCGTTTTTATGAGAATCCGACGGTCGGATCTCCCGCAACGTCAACTCGAAGTCAATGGTCGAAATTCACGAACTGCCACAGCACGGCGCGTTCTATTCAGGCCATTATATATATAATATATATATTTCATCGATTTCCTTTTTAAAACGTATTTTATATATCGTTTTAAATTCGTTTTCAAAACCATTTCAATTCTATATTCAATTTCAAATCAAAATTGAATATTTCATATCATTACTATATAAATGATAATATTTTCAAAACGTTATATTTTGAAATCGCTACCTTTTCAATATTTATTATAAAAACGAATATAATCGATATAAATATCGTTCATGTCAAAATGGCGCAACTCTAGTCAACACGGCTTTATATATTTCAATAAATTCGTTATTCTATTCAACAAATGAATATTTATTCTATTCAACACATGAATCTATATTTCTTTCAACACATGATGTAACACCCTGTATTTTATGTGAATTTAAGAACTACAAATCTGAGTGTAATTAAAATATAAAATAAGAATCAGGGAAAACGGGTTGCGCCATTGCGTTCGTCACGAAATTCTGCTTGAAAACGAGTCCGAGTTTGTGAGAATTGGAGTCCGTATGACCAAGTTATGGCCCTCCAAAGTTTCAGAAAATATTCAGAGTTCAAAACAGCTCGAATTCGAATTCAAAATTCGAATTTCAAATGCAGAACAGACTGGGCGGGAAATTTCCCGCACAGGCCCAGGTCGACTGGGGAGTCGACTGGGTAGTCGACACCCCAGACCAGGTCGTCTGAGCAGTCGACCTGGGTGTCGACCTGGTCCCCGAGCCCATTTTTGGGCCAGTGTTCGTTCTGATGTTTCCAGTCCGATTTCTGTCCAGATTCATCTTCCTAAACCTATTTAAACAGCCCTAAACCTAGCCTTCTCTACACACAATTCTGTTCTGCTTCTGCTCTGCCTCTGTTTTATATAAAAATAAAAATGGCGTCGCTACTCTGCTGGAATCAAAACTAGAAGCTAATCAACATCAACCTAAGCAACTCAATTCAAGCTTGAAACTTCAACAACGGTTACTTGTGGAAGCTCGACTCATCTGAACAAGGATTGTAGAAAAAGAAAGGGCACTTGCTTCAACTGTGGTGAGATGGGACACTTCACTAGGGACTGCCCGAAGAAACGAGGGCAAGGACAGAGGGAAGAACCCACTTCTGGAGGACAAGCGAATGGATAGGATAGAAATAAGAAAATGTAAGTAGAAGGTTTAATTTTCTTATCTGATTATTGAGTTAAAACTCTTTCTGATTCTGGCATTTTGATTCTGTAATCGATACTCTGCACTTTAATACTAGTATTGTTTCTGATTCCGCTGTAGACTCAAACCCATAAGGGTTATGACTAATCTGTTTGTGATAGATTGGGGCTTGAGAGATATCTGTGTTAGGCGTCAAGTAGGACGCATACATTCTGGGATTTATCATGCTTAGTTTCCTAAGAATCATTCGGTAATCTGATCTATACCAGTAATCTGTAAATATCTGAATATTTCTGATAATGTTAAGATTTCCAGTTTTGACATTATTTAAAGAGGGTAATCCTCTGGGTGTCAATCTAATGTTGGATTCGGTCTTCGGGGCTGATACTTAGGACCCATGTCTAATGGGAACCAAGTTTTTGTTTTATCTGTACTCGCTTCCATCATTCGACTGTATCCTATCGATCGAATCTTTGAACTTTAGGTAGAAACTAATGGGTGTAAACATGTGTTTGAGACATGTTATGTTTGATGGTTGCAAGTGGATGCAAGTGGTTGCTAGTGGATGCATATACACACACTAGGCACTAGATCGGCTCGAAAACACTCTCATACTGCATATGGATGTGTGAGCATTTTTCAATTTTTGTGCATGCAAAATGATTGACTCAGCACATGGATGTTGCATATGACTGAATGGTTGTGCACTCATATTGAAATGATATGTATCAAATAGGAAAATTTGCATACATGTTGGACTCATGGCACTGGCATAATTCGCATTAAGGAGGTCAACTGAATCAGTGGACCGCCTGATCTTTGCATTATATAAGAAGCATACACACACACTTTTGCATATGTTCATACAACATTAGAAGTTTCTAAGGACAATGGACGCCAATGATTGATGATTAAGTAGATGGATGTTGGATGGTAGGACACATTCTTCTTTACTTGAAGATTTCGGGGACGAAATCCTTTAAGGAGGGGAGAATGTAACACCCCGTATTTTCTGTGAATTTAAGAACTACAAATCTGAGTGTAATTAAAATATAAAATAAGAATCAGGGAAAACGGATTGCGCCATTGCATTCGTCTCGAAATTCTGCATGAAAACGAGTCCGAGTTTGTGAGAATCGAGTCCATATGACCAAGTTATGACCCTCCAAAGTTTCAGAAAATATTCAGAGTTCAAAACAGCTCGAATTCGAATTCAAAATTCGAACTTCAAACGCAGAACAGACTGGGCGGGAAATTTCCCGCCTAGACCCAGGTCAACTGGGGAGTCGACTGGGCAGTCGACCCCACAGACCAGGTCGACTGGGCAGTCGACCTGGGTGTCGACCTGGTCCCCGAGCCCATTTTTGGGCCAGTGTTCGTTCTAATGTTTTCAGTCCGATTTCTATCCATATTCATCTGCCTAAACCTATTTAAACAGCCCCAAACCTAGCCTTCTCTACACACAATTCTGTTCTGCTTCTGCTCTGCCTCTGTTCTATATAAAAATAAAAATGGCGTCGCTACTCTGCTGGAATCAAAACTAGAAGCTAATCAACATCAACCTAAGCAACTCAATTCAAGCTTGAAACTTCAACAACGGTTAAAGAAGATCAAGTAACGTCGCTACAACTATCTTTCTTTTAGAATCCAATCAAGGCAAGTGCAGTTATTTTCCGATATAAACTTTAATCATAATTGTGACATGATTGTAAATCCTAATTTGAGATTGTGTATGTTCTGTTCTGATCTATTTTATTCTGTATCTCTTCTTCTTTCTGTTCTATAGCCAGGCTACTACGAGCCTGCGCCAATCTCCTAAGAGATTAACGCACGAACGCTAAAATGTTTGGGACAAATAATGAATGTGGCATAATTGGACATGGCTAATCTATGACTGATTTAAGAAAAAGGACATAGGTTGTAAACTAGATTTAGATCTATGCATATTCTGTGAATTGGAAGAAGAGGAACCATGGTATGTTAACATGTGACTTGAGACATTGGACATAACGCATATTTTGAATTAAGATCTGTTATAACTAGATTGTTGGGCATATTGTTTATATAACAATTCATGATTTGAAAGAGAATATGACTTAGGTGTGAAGATCTATATTAAGATTTGATAACTATCAAATGTGAATAACACCTAAGTAGGAGATTTTTGAATATATGACATGCATTGAAATCGATGGCTATATTTGGTATAATTTATATGTGAATCTTTTGTACTAGGCAAGTTGAACTAAATTGGGACATGTAAATTATGACCATAATCTGTGACATGTAAATTCAATGCAAACGTGGGGTATATGATCATAGTGTGAATCATGACAACTATTTAGGCATGCAAACTTAGGCCAAATTTATAATTAGGCAAGATATGTTTGTGAAACTTTAAAGAATGATTAAATCTGTTATATTTCCCTAATTTGCTAGTTCTGCTATATTTGCCTAATCTTCTAGTTCTGTTATATTGCCTAATCTGCTAGTTCTGTTATATTGCTTAATCTGTTAGTTCTGCTCTACTGCCTAGTCTGCTAGATCTGTTCATCTGCCAAATCTGTCATCTGCTGAGTCTGCTGAAAATGCCAAATCTGTTATATGCTAAATCTGCTAAATTACTTAATCTGTTGAATCCGTTAAGTCGCCTAATCTGCGAAAATCTGTTATCTGCTATACTTGTTAAGTTGATATATTCAGTCTGTTATTGACATAATCTGAATTAGCTATGAATAATTGACATGTATATTAGGCGTGGGCATAAATGGTAAATTATTAATTAATTGGCCGCAAAGATGAACACGGCTAACACGAGGTTAGAATGAGTTTGCGGCGTAATCCTGCCCGGAACCGCCCGGCACATCCAGTGGCCGCAAACAATAGGTTCTAATGTGAGAAGTTAGTCATAATATGCTTAGACACGAGGTTAGGTCTGGCTTGTGGCAGAAGTCTGCCCGGAACCGCCCGGCCCATCCAGCGGCCACAAGCTAGCGACCTAATGTGAGAGGTCTGTGCATTAATAATTAATTAATGCAAATCCGAGATAAAAATGATGTCCAAAATGTGTTGGATGGATAGGGTTAAACCAACTAGACTGATGAAATTAATAAACCCGTTTCATGAATCTGTAGGCCCTATACAAAGTTAGACAATCTGTATGTTTGTTAATCTGTAATCGGTTAATCTGTAAGTCTGTTAATATGTAATCGGTTAATCTGTAAGTCTGTTAATCTGTAATCGGTTAATCTGTAAGTCTGTTAATCTGTAACCGGTTAATCTGAAAGTCTGTTAAATCTGTATATCTGATCCGTTGGTCTGAAAACTTGTCTAATCTGTGAATTGGTTGATCTGAATTCTGTATGTCTGAACTTGTAAACAAGTTAATCTGAAACCTGTTAGTCTGGGGACACAAGGTTGGGAGGGAAATTACTTGTGTCATCTGTTGTTTGGGACCCATATTAGTCAGTAACCCTTTCTGGTATCAAAACTTTGACCCAACAGTAGGTAGGGTCTGGGCACGCTTACTGAACTAATTATAAGTGGTTCATTCTGATATTGGCGAAGGGTGTTGATGGTGCGTTCCAACTGGGTCATGTGCGTGCATGGATCCTAGTCTGCCTCTGAGGATGTAAGACGCCGTTACATCTGTAAATAGGTCTATGCCAATTGGTTGTCTCTTTAGGGAGTGATACACCCTACTGTGGGGCCGACACAGGGTATTTATGTATTAGGGAGCCGATCGCTTGGGATATGGTTTTAGGGTACACTTAGTTCTGTCTGTTTCTGTTGGTACCGTCTGTTTCTGTTGGGTGGTAACACCTGTCTGTTTCTGCGTGGTGCCGTCTGTTCGGGTGGTAAAGGCCCAATCACTAGTGTACACCTAATACTACATTCTGTTTCCATAGGGATTAATTTGACTATTTCTATTCGGGTGGTAAAGGCCCATTATTAATATTCCGTTTCTGTCTGTTTCTGTTCGGTTGGTAAAGGCCCATTATTAATATTCTGTTTCTATCTGTTTCTGTTCGGGTGGTAAAGGCCCATTATCAGCATTCTGCTTCTGTCTTTTTCTGTTCGGACGGTAAAGGCCCATTATCAGCATTCTGCTTCTGTCTGTTTCTGTTGGGGTGGTAAAGGTCCATTACTAGCATTCTCTTCTATGGAAATTATTCTGTACCTGTTTCCGTTTCAGTTTAGACATTAGGGTGACACCTAATTCTGTTATACTAGTATTAGTGCAGAGAAGTGTAAAGCAATAGCTTATATCATTCTGTTCTTCTGTTATATCTGCTACACCTGTTACTGTTATCTCTCATCCAGTTTTATTTTCATGTCATGTTATTATTATCTGTTCATAACTGAAAGTCACTGGACTTGCCAGACTTTTTGTCTGACCCTTGTTGTTTCGCCTCCTTTCTTCCGTTTCCCCCCAGGTTTTGTAGAAGGGAGTACCCTAGCTTGATCCAGATTTCTTCCGCTTGAAGTGCTTAAAGTATGACTTGTCTTCTTCTGTGGGGATTATGATTTTAAACTATGAATTCTGAAGGCTTTTGTACAAGACTGATATTTTGTACTTGAATTCTGATAATGTGATTTGAAAGGATGTAACCAAGCTTATTTCGGTTTCAGTTGTAATAAAGTTATAAAATTTTCATGTACTATTTTATCTGTCTTGTAAGTTTCTGTTCTGTTTACTAAAATGCTCCACCAAAGTTAAGGCATTCCCTTTGTGAGTGACCTTAACGGAGGTGGGGTGTTACACATGACTAATCTCAACAGATGAGTACTGTCAACACACGACTATTTTTGTTATGTAAAATATTTTATAAAACTATGGTATCTATCATTTGATTTTTAATTAGACTCCAACTGTAAAGTAGTTCTAATTTTAAATATGATAAAGATGCAAATTTTATTGTTAAAATATTTTACTCAACACATAAATAGTTTCAACACATGAACATTTATTCTATTCAACACATGATATATTCTATTATATTCTTTATTTTCCCGATTGGAATGAGGCCCAATCAATTACCATATAACGTTAATTATATGGATTCCATACAACACATGTATATAATAGCAACGATAAACAATCAACCATCATCCAAAGTGCACCACACAACTGCATAAGCATCAAATATAAATAATCAACGCTTACACAGTCTGTCGACCAATCGATCGACATACAATTAAATAATTGGGATTAGTGTACTCAAATATCATCCCAACACCCGTGTGGGGTTTCAAATCAACAAACACAGATTTTTATTTGTGCAGTTGGGCGATGTGTAGAATTTATCGTCCCAATCAATATCAGTCAAATCAGTGTATATAAACAAATCGACCGATTTGTTTATGAATATTTATTTATTCACATTCACGGTAAAAATTATATTTTTAACGATAATTAATTTATTCAACCATCTACATTTTATTATCGATTTCACATCAACATCACAAATAGATTTCACAACACACGAAACAAATATACAAGCCGTCCATGGTCTGTGGACGACGGGTGTCCGGTGCTGCTAAGCACCGTCTGCATCCTAGTATATATATATATATATATATATAACTAGAAAAAGAAATTTATAGTGAGAAGTTCTCACCGATAGCTAATCCAATACTACGACTCTTCTTGTGCAGAAGTCATCGCTGTTCTCGCCTTTTGCCACATTCGTTGCCATAGCCACTACATATATAAAAATCACATTTTTATATTCTTGCTATGTATATAAAAATCGCATTTTTACACCGCTACTATATAGATAAAAATTCTATTTTTACAACGGTGTTCGTAAAATAAAGATTATATTTTTATCTCTCACATCTGATAAAAATCATATTTTTATTATTTTTATAATATAAAAATCATATCTTTAATACTTCTATAATATAAAATTCCTATTTTTAACCTTTCTATATTATAAAAATTATATTTTTTTCCAATTTCAATACAAAGATTATATTTTTATTTACAAGACTAAAAATCATAGTTTTCCTTCATGAAAACCCATAGCTATATTCAATGCAGAGAAAACATACGTTAATAAACGAATTAAAAAGAATTCGGAGGACTTACATTGCTAGGGTTTTAATCTAGAAAAGGGAATCAAAGGAAGAAGAGGCTGAGCGGGCGACATTCATCAGAGGGGAGGGAAGAAGAAGAAGTGGCGGCGGCGGTATAGGGGGAGGCGCGTTTCAGAAGGAGGGGGCGGCGGGATCGATTGATGAGAGGAGGAGAGCGAGAGGCGCGAGAGGGAGAGGCAGGGGGTGCGGCTTCTGATCGGAGGTGGGGGCGAGGTACAGGCGGTAGCGTCTGGTAGTGCGGTGGCGGCTCTGTCGGCTAGGGCACAGCCCCTTTTTCCTTCTTTTTTTTATTTTAAACTGAAAAGCGTCGGGGGAGGAAGAGAGAAGGTGTGGGGTGAAGGGTGGTTAAATAATTTTATATTATTTTATTTTATGTTTATTTCAAATATGTTGACTTTTCATTCGACCTCCAAACGAGATCCACCGCCTGTCGTCCATAGCAAATTACCCCCATTCCGAACACAATGGGATATGTATCGTAAGCTGGTTCGACTGTTACAATCAGTTTTAGTCAAAATCAACATATAACTCTATACATCGAATTTGAACGTGCATTTAATTTACTGGGGTCAAAACCTAACTCTAAAAATTCCTATAAAATATTTTCTAGCTTCGTATTGCCGATACGGTCCTAACAGAACTAATTTCATCAGATTATGAGATCGTTTGAAAAATGGTCATTTTCCAGTCGATTAAAATCAACTAAAACTGGTCAAACGCGTTTTCCTTTGCCACACTCACATATTGATTCGAAAAATTATGAAATTTGAAACCTAGCAATAACTTTACATCCCGAATCCAACAAAAGTGGTTTCGTCGAAATCCGAGGTCGTTTGCAAAATTTCCATTTTTAAGGGTTTGAATTTCATAGCGACTATTCAGAATTTTCAGCTGGACATATCTTTTTATCCCCACTATAAAATTTTGATTTTTCGGATTCGTTGGAAAGATATTCTCAATTAGATTCTATTATTTTTGGTTTCGTTAAAATCCGGTTTATTTTGCCCCCGGTACATTCATTTGAAGTTTGAAATCGAATTATCGAACTACCGTGCCATTTTCAATTCCTTTTATAATTATAAATAATATTTATATTCTAACGACGATCTATATAAATATACGTTCGAATTCTATTCAAAATAAATTTCTCATCAATATTATTTAAAATAATTCATTTTAAATGTTCAAAATTCGCTAAAATTGCCAAAATAAAAATTTTAAACTGGCTCGCATTTCCGGGTTGTTACATTCTCCCCCACTTAAAACTTTTCGTCCCTGAAAAGGAACGAAGATGAAAGTTGTTTTACAAATCAACTCAACTTCCATTGTTTTCTTTACGGCTTAAGTTCTTCAACTTTTTAGTTTCTAAGAACTTTTCAAATTTTTCAAAAATTTGGCTAACACCCTAAATTTTCGAAAAATTTCGCCATAACCTCCCCTGCACCGGGAAAATCCCGAAATTTCCATACAGGCCTTCTGATCTCAAAAAGAAAAAGAAAAAGCCAAGCGGCTAGCCAATCAGCTCATAAAATCATCATCACCCAAACAAAACAGTAAATTATGGTAAACATGTACATATTTGTCGGGCAAACAAATTTTATTCTCTGCTCTAGCCTCCTTGCTATGACCTGTTCAATGTAAGTACATGTATATGCAAGCAAATGTGACCAATTTTCAATATAATTCACTGTTTGATACAATTAGGCATAATGGTTCAAAATTATCAAACAAATAAACAAACAACACAACCATCAATCAATTAGTTGATTATCGTTCCAAATTCAAAATTTTGATACATATACAGAAAATCATGTTTTTGATGCCAATTAACAACAAATAATCCTATCTAATTTTGGTTCTCACACCAGTCTAATGGAAATATATAGAAATCACACCTTCGAAACTCGAATATGAATACTGATGATGATGCACCATCATCAGAATCATCCCCAGGTGTCTAGAATGTGATTCTATATCTATCCAATATATTAAAACTTCGAATATACATTCATGACGCGTATATGCAAAACCTTCATATATTGGATTGTCCAAATTCAAAATAAATAAATATTCAAATACGCATAAAATGGTTTAAATTTCAGAACAAAATTGTTTTCATTTGAAAAATATACTATTCACACTCGTTCTAGGAAACTACTGATCCTATCTCTAACGAGTCATTAAATTGGATATTACTAATCCAATATCTGATGAATTCTTTCGTATGGTTCTAATGTGTCTTGTTCTCGAGCTCTATAAACCAAAGCTCTGATACCAAACTGAGAGGACCCGAACTTCCCCGGTAAGGAAAGCCCGGATAGAATTGAGTACAAGATGAATCAGAACACGGATGGAAGAACATTTCATTGTTATTACAACAATTCCATCAGATACAAGAATATACAGAGTATAAATGAATAAAATACATTCGATGAACATTAGAGATTACAATAAATTACATAGCAGTGGAAAAATATACAAAACACAACTGAAAGTGATACACGGATACAGAGCTTTCTGAGCATCGTTCCAGCTGTAAATCAGGACCCTGTGAATATAAATCTGCAAAACCAAAACTACTAGCTGCCCGTGTGGAAAATAGGGGCACCCAGAGTTTAGGTTAAAACAATAAACTCCAGGTCAGTCATGTGACCGGTGTGAGAACTAAAACAGTTATTAATCTTTATTTTAAAGTTCGGTAAATCAAGGGACCACGCCGTATAACACGGAACGGGTTTCCTCCCAAGAATACCAGTGCATAAAACAAACAGCGCAATGCTAAATAAAGAAAAATGAAGCTATTATAAGACCCAGCTCCCATCACACAATGCAATGCAAGCCGGAGGATAGGGTTTTTACCTTATAATAGCCAAAGCATGCTTGATACGTTAAAAACACATTATTTGATACTATAATAAGTGTATAGTGTCAAAACAATTTCAATCATAAATATCAATCATAGGCGGCATGAATGACCCATACCACTATGTCGCCATACTAGGTTCTACAAATAAAACCCAATTATCACGTATTGGAAATTGGATTCCATCATGAGTCGAGGCAAGGGGCAAGCTCCTCTCCGTTCGAGACACTCTAGCAAATGTCTCAGGACCCCACTTTGATCCTTGGATCTTCAGGGCCGGTCCTCTCTTACTTTTGAGGATTGGCAATTTCTGAGCACACGTTTCCCGGTCCTTACAGACCTATATCCGAGGCGCCTCGTATCCAACAACCACATGGGTGAAAAGTATATAAATGTCAGGGCTGGTTGGTCACTGACACCACCACTAGCTAGAAAGAAACGTCGTGCTCTCCCTGCAGTCACTATCCCGTTTTTGACTCATACCGAGGTGTGAGGCTCGCGAATTCACGCTATACACAAAGCTGTGCCACACAGGCCGTGCTTTGATCATCAAGCACAAGACTTTGCTTTTCAACAGAAGCCTTGATCAATTGCCACTTACGCGTGCCACACTGGCAATTCACTCCATGCGACTGATGTCCATCGATATACAACCTCTGAGCTCGTACGTCTCAGAGAAGGACGTTAAGCAAGAGAATAAATTCTCCACCGCCAAACAGATGTATATTTAATAGAGATCAATCAACACAGAATAAAATCCAATGTCAGACACACAATCCATTTACAAGTTCGTTCTGGGTCTGAACGAAACCGGAGGTACTTTCCTTGCATATCCATCGATCTCCAAGTACGTCTGGACGATCACCAACTGTTTCCCTCATCTTGGGTGTACAACCCAATCGAGATCATCAGTAATCACCCAAACGATGTGAAGACTTCCAGTCTTCAACCACCATCTTCATCTTTGGCATCTCGTCGAATCAGTTATTCAGAATGGGTGTAAACCCGGCCTTTCTGAATAACCGACGTATATGATAAACAAATGTTACACAAACACAACAAACGCCTCATTCCAATTCAGAATGTTCTTTTATTCACAAAATCACATTCTTAGGGAAAGGTTCCCATTAATTTTATCCAAGATAAATTCTTCTAAATTTATTCTTTAATCTTCCTTTGGATATCATTTCAAACTAGTCGGGATTAGCGAACCACACCGAAGTAATTATTTGTTTTATTTCCCGATCCCAACCTATTCATCCCCTAGAGCAAAACTGGTAATACTCCATACCTAACACTACGGCGTTATCGGTAAAATTAATTACCGTTTCACGTTTAAATCTAATTAAAGATTTAACTATCGCTTTGGAGCAAAACTGGCGGTACTCCATTCTTGATCACGTTTCAGATTTGATAATTTAAATTATCAATTCACATTTCAATCTAATTAAAAATTCATTAAAACTCCACTTAGTTTTAATCTTTTCAAAAATCAATATCATGTCTTTAATTGCGTTAAAGAACCAATGTCATTTAAAACACGATTCACGATAAACCCAAAATCACATTCTATTGTTAATCGGGTTAAAGAACAAGCGTTATTCAAAACACCGCTCACGATAAACCCAAGAACCAATTTAAATTCAATTCCAATTAATATTGTTTAATTGGTACACCTCAATAAATCTAAATAGAAGGATTTAATATTTTCCTCAACCGGGCTTAAGAACAGTGTTAATGAAGACACCATTCACGACAAACCTAAATCACATTTGATATTAAATACAAGGCTCTGAATAGAATATATACTGGCTTATATTTAATATCAAATTCTGAAACCAACAAATATCGTATTGGAAATAACGATATAAATATATCTTTCAAATTCCCATAACAATATCTGTATAGTCAAGAAATCCAACATCGAAATATTCCAAAGAAAATTTCGATTCAACTCTCGTCCAATTCACGTATTGGGAATATTGATTATTTTTAAAATCACTTTCAAATTCAATTTATTTATTTCAAAAATAAATGGATTTTAATTCTAGTTCAAAACTAGTTCGTTTCGACAAAAATATATTTTTATCCTTTCAAATGTGGAATTTTTCATCCTAGTTCTTTCCAATTCATAAATTATGATTTTACACAAATTATTAATATTTTTGATAATTTTATCAAGGCCCGTACAGTCGATTTCCATCAACGGCCATCGAACTGCACTTACATCGACCTTTTTCAAATTTGATTTGGACATAATTCCAAATCCAACCGTTAGATTTCAAATTTCTAATATTCATTGGAAAGCTCTTTTCGATACGAACCCAACAATTCCGTTTTTAGGAGAATCCGACGGTCGGATCTCCCGCAACGTCAATTCGAAGTCAATGGTCGAAATTCACGAACTGCCGCAGCGCGGCGCGTTCTATTCAGGCCATTATATATATAATATATACACATATTTCATCGATTTCCTTTTTAAAACGTATTTTATAAATTGTTTTAAATTCGTTTTCAAAACCATTTCAATTCTATATTCAATTTCAAATCAAAATTGAATATTTCATATCTGTAAAGGCCCGCAAATCCGTGCTATCTGAGTTGACTAAAAACACCACATGTCCAACTCAAATTGCACAGAAATACGACTCATTATTAGAAAGAAGTTAGAGGATGAGAAATAGAAAGAAAGAAATATTAGAATAGAAGAAGAACGAAGATCACAACTCACAGCGGAACGAATAAAATATATTATATAACATAACTTGGAAATACAAATCTGTTTGGTACATACATACATACCATCATCAGAGTACACATAACATTTTGATCCAGCGGAAGTAACTCTAAATAACTAACGTTGAAGCCTCCAGCTTCAAGCTCCTCCAAGTGTATCTGTAAAAGCCTGAAACACTTGACTGCCCGTACAAATTTGGGCACCCAAGAGTTTAGGGAAAACAAAACAAAATAAACTCTGGGTCAGTCATGGGACTGGTGTGAGTAAACTCCAACCACTTGTTTAACTTTCAAAACTCTTTTCGAAAGAAAAGATAATAGTAAGACCAGCCCACACATAAACACGGACGGTTTTTTTTACCTTACTATAACCCAAAACACTTTGATATCAAATCCAGTGATATTATAATAATGTCTACATCAAGTAAATAACCAAATAGCAGAACGCTTGCATCTCACGCTCTACATATATAGTATAAAATCAAAAACCGCATGGCGCTTATTGGATATTGGATTTCCAACATGACAAGGTATGGAACCACCTTCCGATGATGTATCTCTAGAGGCGAATACACCTGGGTTCAACAAGAACATCTTGCAACCCGGCCCACACATGACCGACCACTCATTTCGCTTGAGTGTATCGAATGTATATCACCAACGGTTGGACTCAAACCACCGTTCCCCGAATGGGCAGAATCGATAGATTTAGAAACAAAAGGAATTTCTCTAGATAGGTGATTATACACCCTAATGGGTGCGACCCACATAGCCATGCTGCCTGCCCGATTTTTGTCCTTTCCCGGTTGTTGAGGCCTGAGGCTACGCATACTTACCAGTCCTTGATAACACAATCACTTTGAATGCCACATTGTCAGATCCGTTAATCACTAGTTGAGTTTGCACAAATATTCTGGATATTATGCTAAGGGATAAATCCGTTGCAACCATATATATTCATACAGACCAACCCATTTGATCATTGGAAATACTCTGTCAGACATTCGTCCATTTATGTTCGTTCTGGGATTGAACGAAACCGAAGGCACTATTTCTATTACTAGAAAAGCCCTTGCACTTCACTCCGTCTTCAATATATTCAGCATACTTGGTTCGCAACGCTTATGCCAATACGGAGTGGTTCTTCGGATAATAATCCAACCGGTCTCTCCATATTGACAACGATGGTCAAAAACTTCGATAGTCTGTGATTTAACTATCGAATAAAAACAAGTGTTCATCCAAACATATCAAACAAATCACTGGGCTCTTTAATTAATATTCATTAATTAAACCACTTCTCTATTTTCTCAATCAATATTTGTTAGCCAAATATTTTCAATAATCATCTTGGCCTCTTATGCCATTTGGAAAACATTTCCAAATAATAACTTCCTTTATTTTCTATATATTAGAAAATGTCTCTGTTTGCAATTGAAAACAATTTCAATTACTTATCTCTATCCCTTTTTCAACATTCGATTTTTATATTCACTTTCCTATCGAATTCAATACGTCGATACAATGATTTCAAATTATCAAAATATCTTAAAAATATTCTAACTCCTTAAATTTTCGGAAAATTTCGCCATAACCTCCCCTGTATCGGGAGCATCGGGAAATTTCAAATAGCTTCCCGGTATCTTCCTCAATCAAAAAGAAAAAGGAAAAGCCAAGCGGCTTGCCGATACGGCGCATAAAACCCATATATGAATTTAAACATGTACCTTTTTGGTCGAGCACATAAATTTAAATCTTCATATACTCCATCCCATATCTGTTTAACACCTGTTCACCTGTTTCCAATTCAATTCAACTCAATCCATTCGTTTGAATTCAATTTTGAATCGTTTGAATTCAGTTTCGCTCAATTATTCTTTAATTAGCCTTTTTGCCTATTTCACTTCTTTGTTGAACATAACATGTTCAAATAAAATATTTAACTCGTTCATAACCAAATTGAATTTCAATTTTAATTCTAGTTCTCTTTTCTATTTCGAATATAAATTCTCAAATCGAATTCACTTATTTAAGGCCCAATATCAATTCAACATCTCATTTACTAATTACCATTCGAATTAGTTAATTCTATTCAATAATCAAAAATCTGATTTCTGTTTCAAAAATCATATTCATTTACACAACTTGAATTCGCATATATTTTACAACTCGGCTCTGGAATTCCCTAAATAGAAACTTCGGATTTTCATGCTTAAAATCCTTTTATAATATTAAATAAACCATAATGGTTTTAAAACGATTCTGGCGCTGCTTTTCTGAAAATTTGATTTTGACATAACTCAAAATCTATACGACGAAATCCAGATTTTTCTCTTTCATTAGAAAATTATTATCAAATCGGTCCTGACGTTTCTTGTTTCGAAGAATTTCGACTTCAATTGGGTTCTGTATATTCAATTGAAGTTCGAATCGCTATTTTACGAACTGCAGCGCTGCGGCGAGTTCGTTTTAATTATATTTATATATATAAACCTTTTTAAACTTCTTAAACGAATTCAATTCCATTTTAACTTTATTTAACTCAAATTGAATTCTTTGATTCAAATTCCAATCTCACTTTGAATTCCATATTCAAATTTCAATCCCTTTCTATTTGATATTCAAATTCAATACTTAAATTTCTATTTAAATTCCCTATATTCAAATTCGATACTTGAATTTATTTGAATTCTTTTATTCAAACTCTATTTTTAAATTCCCTTTTTACTTCTACATTCCCAATCCTATATTGAAATTCCTTAGTTAAAAACTCATTTGAATTCCATATTCAAACCCCATAGACCAAATCCTATTTAAATTCAATTTGAATTTCTTACATTCAAATTTCATTTTCCATTTGAATTCTAATATTCAAATTCGTTTCCAGCCCCATTTGAATTTCTAATATTCAAATTCCTTATCACCATTTGAATTTCTAATATTCAAATTCCTTTGAATTCACTTGAATTCAAATCCCACTTCAAAACCCTTTGGATTTCCTATTTGAAATCCTATTTAAAATTCCATTTCCCATTCTACTTTGAAATTCTATTTTCAAAGTTTATTTCAAATTCTATTTTGAAATCTCATATTCAAATTTCTACTTGAATTTCTGTATTCAATTCCATGTTCAAATTCAATACTCGAATTTCTATTTCAAATCTCGATTCAATTTCATATTTAAATTCCATTCAAATCTCTATTCAAATTTCACATTTGAATTCTTCTTTGAAATACTATATTTCAAATTCTATTCCATTCTTCTTTGAAATTCTATATCAAAGTCTATTTTGAAATTCTACATTCAAATCTCTATTTGAATTCCTTTATTCGAATTCCCTTAAATTCAAATCTTATTTTAATTTCTTGAATTCAAATTCTATTTTCCAATCTAATTTCGTCTATTCAAGTTCTATTTGAACTTCTATTTGAATTTCTAATATTCAATCTCCTTTTAAAATTCAAAGATTTAAATTCCCTTTAAAATTCAAATGTTATACTCAAATTCCATTTGAGTTATATATTTAAAAATTACATTTCAAATCCTATTTTGAAATTTCATTTCAAATTCCAATTTCAAACTTGTATTTCTATTTCTGAATTATCAAATGATAATTCTTCCCCACTTCATTTATAACTTCGTTATAAAGAACTATTTATAAACTTCGTTTATAAATAACTACTCGTTTTATTTTTCAAAAAACAAGTTTTATATTTTATTCCATTTAAAATTCAAATTTTATTTAAAAATAGAATTTTCCCTTTTAAAATCGCCAATATCCTTTTTATGATATTTTTAATTATCATTACTTAAGCCCAGTGATATTTAAACACACAAAGCAACAAATTATTTATTTTTCTAACACATCATATATATAACAATATATATATGCAAACAAATAAACAAACAGATAATATATTTTTGAGGAATCCAGTTGGATTCCTCCAACCTGTTTTCCTGCATCCACAGATGTTAGCACATAAATAATACCCATTCTGCTTCGTGGCAGAATATCGCGGTATAGAAGGTCATCCACTAATCATAGCGTGGGGCGTATAGGGTAATCATCCGCTATGAAACTGCGGGCATCCGCTAATGAGACTGCGGGAATCCAACCAATCAATCAACCCAATATATATATAATAGCCTAAATAACTAATATATATAAAACAACCAGAAAGCATGCACACAAGCAACAAACAATTATTTTTAATGAAATAAAAATAATTCTAAAGGTGAGTGAGATTTACTCACCAGGATTTTTCACTGTGCTGAATATTCACTGAAGCATACTATATAAATTTCACAGCGATTCCCCCATTTCTGTTTTCCAATGTAAAACAATAATTAATAAGGCTCCAATTATCGAATTAGACTAATTTAATTAATTTTCCATGTATAAAGTAAATTCCAAATTAACTCTTAACATTACTTAATATGATTAATCTAAAATTATCATTTTAGCAACAGATTTCTTTTATAAGAACTAAATTTTCCAATTATATAAACTAGCTTCTAATTATAAAAATCCAAAATTATTTCACATAAATACTTAAGTTAATTTCATATCTTGAATAAATTCATACCTTAACAATATAATTTAACTTAAAAAAATTTGATAACTTTATACCTATAGTTAATTTTAACAATAGAACGTTTATTCAAACTACAACTAAATAAAGTGAATAATCTACTTTATTTGAACAAATATAGTTAACTTAAATTAAGAATTTAATTACCTTAATTCTCTGAAATCACTTTCTTCCTACACAGCAAATTCGAATCCAACATTCACCATCATCGTATACTGTCCTTCCCCTTGGCCTCAATTTCTCACTACCGAACTTCAATTACTGTACCAAACTCCTCCTTGCGCTATTCCCAGTAACTACCCTTCTTCACTGACCAGAGACCGACCCATTCCTCAATCCTCCACCCTCCGTTCGAACCCAGATGAACTTCGAACCACCAAATATCACATCGCGACACCACACATCCGCCCTTTTGACCCACCGTGGTGACCCAAACACCACCAAATCGAACTCGTGAACCCCCTAAATCACATCAGAAACTGCGACCACTCCAGCTGCCACTAGTGCTGACCCATTGACCTCGCCCCCTTTCTGAAATCGCGAGCTCCCCCTGGGTAGTTTTCGAGCTTCTAAGGACTGAAATAATCAATCGCGGTTTGCGATTTTGTTTTGATTACATTTCTTTTTTTTTTTCTTCTTTTTTTTTTTTTTTTTTTACGGTGGAATGATTTTGACGGGAGGAAAGGAAATTAACGAAGAAAGAAATGTTTTTTTTTTTTGCTGTTTGAAATCGGCGGAAATGGCAAAGGTCGATTGCTTATTATATAGGCGCGATGAAGAAACAGAGAGTACACGCCATTAACACCTTGTCTCCTTGATATCGAAGAAAGGGAGCAGATTTTTCTGCTCGAGAAGGAGTAGATCTGCGTGATGGACAAGGTAGGGTGGCTTGGCTAAACGATAGGTCGGCCATTTATTTTACTTTACTCTTTTTATATATATATATATATATATATATATATATTTTAATTAGTATGAATTGATTTAACGTAAAATCCCTGTTGATCCCGAACTCCATTTCCAACGCAGCGACTGGCACCCCTAGGGTTATAATACCGTTCTGAACACATTGGGACCAGTTTCAAAGTCTAATTCGGTTGTCTGAAAAAGTTATAAATTTAAACAAACGATTCAATCTGAACTGTTTCGATTCAGTTTTATTTTTGAATTGGATTATTTCAAACTTCTCGTATTTCGATAATAAATCGTATTTCGATTATGTAATCGATAACCCAATAAAATAACAGTTATATTTGAATAAATATTTAAAACCATACTAAATATTTAAAATAAACTGTTCAAAAATCTGGGTCGTTACATTCTTCCCCCCTTAAAATAATTTCGTCCTCGAAATTGCTAAGGTAGGAAAAATGGTACAACTCTATTTCTTTTCAACATCTCGCTTATGTTGAAACTCAACTCCTCATATTTCTATGACTTTATTTTCAACCAAAGCTTTTGGTTTCCATTCATATGCATTCTAATTCATATTCCTTTCAATTTTATTTCAAATTGATTCAAGTCAATTTATTCACCTCGAACCCTTTAACTTGTTTCAGTTAAATTTTAATTCCAGAATCCAAATCTCAGGGTTTTCATTTCAAATCCTTTTGAAATCACTTAAATATATACATGTATATAATTTCATTTTAAATTCAAAACATTTGAATTTTCAAATCACTTGTTTCTTTCAAACAAATTTCCATCAAAACTTTCTAAGGTAGCAATCCATCACTTAGAACTCGAAAATGAACACTGATGATGTTGCAATCATTATCAGAATTATTTCTCAGCCACTGAAGTGAGTTCAGTGCTTTATTATTTCAAAATCCATCTAAATGATTTTCTTTCAAATCCTTCGAAAACAAAGCTATATTATTTTAATATACTTTGAAAAATATTTTTCAACTTCCCAGGATTTTGAATTCTTAATTCTGGTTTGAATTAAATTCTAATTCATCTCATTTGTATATTTAATTCCTATACAAATTCTACTCTGGTTATAAATAACTATTCTAAATTTATAATCTCATTTGATTATAATCCTAACAATCGACACATCCATATAATAATTTCGGAAAATTATTCCTTCTATATCAAAAATAGAAATTTTGGGTAAAATTATTTCATTTACCCACTTAAAAACAATATCGTGTCCAATCCTCTGTTCAAGTGTTTAGAAATTCCTATCGACGTCGTGGCGTCCCACGATTCGACCAGAATTCATAAACCACTCACAGACTAGTCAACACAATATAAACAACTTTTATATCAATTTACAAATACGCTCTCTCATATATACACTCAACTCATTCTAGGGTACTACTGACCCTATCTCTAATGAGCACATGCCACACAAGCCTAGGTATTCACTCAACCTAAGCTCTGATACCAACTGTAAAGGCCCGCAAATCCGTGCTATCTGAGTTGACTAAAAACACCACATGTCCAACTCAAATTGCACAGAAATACGACTCATTATTAGAAAGAAGTTAGAGGATGAGAAATAGAAAGAAAGAAATATTAGAATAGAAGAAGAACGAAGATCACAACTCACAGCGGAACGAATAAAATATATTATATAACATAACTTGGAAATACAAATCTGTTTGGTACATACATACATACCATCATCAGAGTACACATAACATTTTGATCCAGCGGAAGTAACTCTAAATAACTAACGTTGAAGCCTCCAGCTTCAAGCTCCTCCAAGTGTATCTGTAAAAGCCTGAAACACTTGACTGCCCGTACAAATTTGGGCACCCAAGAGTTTAGGGAAAACAAAACAAAATAAACTCTGGGTCAGTCATGGGACTGGTGTGAGTAAACTCCAACCACTTGTTTAACTTTCAAAACTCTTTTCGAAAGAAAAGATAATAGTAAGACCAGCCCACACATAAACACGGACGGTTTTTTTTACCTTACTATAACCCAAAACACTTTGATATCAAATCCAGTGATATTATAATAATGTCTACATCAAGTAAATAACCAAATAGCAGAACGCTTGCATCTCACGCTCTACATATATAGTATAAAATCAAAAACCGCATGGCGCTTATTGGATATTGGATTTCCAACATGACAAGGTATGGAACCACCTTCCGATGATGTATCTCTAGAGGCGAATACACCTGGGTTCAACAAGAACATCTTGCAACCCGGCCCACACATGACCGACCACTCATTTCGCTTGAGTGTATCAAATGTATATCACCAACGGTTGGACTCAAACCACCGTTCCTCGAATGGGCAGAATCGATAGATTTAGAAACAAAAGGAATTTCTCTAGATAGGTGATTATACACCCTAATGGGTGCGACCCACATAGCCATGCTGCCTGCCCGATTTTTGTCCTTTCCCGGTTGTTGAGGCCTGAGGCTACGCATACTTACCAGTCCTTGATAACACAATCACTTTGAATGCCACATTGTCAGATCCGTTAATCACTAGTTGAGTTTGCACAAATATTCTGGATATTATGCTAAGGGATAAATCCGTTGCAACCATATATATTCATACAGACCAACCCATTTGATCATTGGAAATACTCTGTCAGACATTCGTCCATTTATGTTCGTTCTGGGATTGAACGAAACCGAAGGCACTATTTCTATTACTAGAAAAGCCCTTGCACTTCACTCCGTCTTCAATATATTCAGCATACTTGGTTCGCAACGCTTATGCCAATACGGAGTGGTTCTTCGGATAATAATCCAACCGGTCTCTCCATATTGACAACGATGGTCAAAAACTTCGATAGTCTGTGATTTAACTATCGAATAAAAACAAGTGTTCATCCAAACATATCAAACAAATCACTGGGCTCTTTAATTAATATTCATTAATTAAACCACTTCTCTATTTTCTCAATCAATATTTGTTAGCCAAATATTTTCAATAATCATCTTGGCCTCTTATGCCATTTGGAAAACATTTCCAAATAATAACTTCCTTTATTTTCTATATATTAGAAAATGTCTCTGTTTGCAATTGAAAACAAATTTCAATTACTTATCTCTATCCCTTTTTCAACATTCGATTTTTATATTCACTTTCCTATCGAATTCAATACGTCGATACAATGATTTCAAATTATCAAAATATCTTAAAAATATTCTAACTCCTTAAATTTTCGGAAAATTTCGCCATAACCTCCCCTGTATCGGGAGCATCGGGAAATTTCAAATAGCTTCCCGGTATCTTCCTCAATCAAAAAGAAAAAGGAAAAGCCAAGCGGCTTGCCGATACGGCGCATAAAACCCATATATGAATTTAAACATGTACCTTTTTGGTCGAGCACATAAATTTAAATCTTCATATACTCCATCCCATATCTGTTTAACACCTGTTCACCTGTTTCCAATTCAATTCAACTCAATCCATTCGTTTGAATTCAATTTTGAATCGTTTGAATTCAGTTTCGCTCAATTATTCTTTAATTAGCCTTTTTGCCTATTTCACTTCTTTGTTGAACATAACATGTTCAAATAAAATATTTAACTCGTTCATAACCAAATTGAATTTCAATTTTAATTCTAGTTCTCTTTTCTATTTCGAATATAAATTCTCAAATCGAATTCACTTATTTAAGGCCCAATATCAATTCAACATCTCATTTACTAATTACCATTCGAATTAGTTAATTCTATTCAATAATCAAAAATCTGATTTCTGTTTCAAAAATCATATTCATTTACACAACTTGAATTCGCATATATTTTACAACTCGGCTCTGGAATTCCCTAAATAGAAACTTCGGATTTTCATGCTTAAAATCCTTTTATAATATTAAATAAACCATAATGGTTTTAAAACGATTCTGGCGCTGCTTTTCTGAAAATTTGATTTTGACATAACTCAAAATCTATACGACGAAATCCAGATTTTTCTCTTTCATTAGAAAATTATTATCAAATCGGTCCTGACGTTTCTTGTTTCGAAGAATTTCGACTTCAATTGGGTTCTGTATATTCAATTGAAGTTCGAATCGCTATTTTACGAACTGCAGCGCTGCGGCGAGTTCGTTTTAATTATATTTATATATATAAACCTTTTTAAACTTCTTAAACGAATTCAATTCCATTTTAACTTTATTTAACTCAAATTGAATTCTTTGATTCAAATTCCAATCTCACTTTGAATTCCATATTCAAATTTCAATCCCTTTCTATTTGATATTCAAATTCAATACTTAAATTTCTATTTAAATTCCCTATATTCAAATTCGATACTTGAATTTATTTGAATTCTTTTATTCAAACTCTATTTTTAAATTCCCTTTTTACTTCTACATTCCCAATCCTATATTGAAATTCCTTAGTTAAAAACTCATTTGAATTCCATATTCAAACCCCATAGACCAAATCCTATTTAAATTCAATTTGAATTTCTTACATTCAAATTTCATTTTCCATTTGAATTCTAATATTCAAATTCGTTTCCAGCCCCATTTGAATTTCTAATATTCAAATTCCTTATCACCATTTGAATTTCTAATATTCAAATTCCTTTGAATTCACTTGAATTCAAATCCCACTTCAAAACCCTTTGGATTTCCTATTTGAAATCCTATTTAAAATTCCATTTCCCATTCTACTTTGAAATTCTATTTTCAAAGTTTATTTCAAATTCTATTTTGAAATCTCATATTCAAATTTCTACTTGAATTTCTGTATTCAATTCCATGTTCAAATTCAATACTCGAATTTCTATTTCAAATCTCGATTCAATTTCATATTTAAATTCCATTCAAATCTCTATTCAAATTTCACATTTGAATTCTTCTTTGAAATACTATATTTCAAATTCTATTCCATTCTTCTTTGAAATTCTATATCAAAGTCTATTTTGAAATTCTACATTCAAATCTCTATTTGAATTCCTTTATTCGAATTCCCTTAAATTCAAATCTTATTTTAATTTCTTGAATTCAAATTCTATTTTCCAATCTAATTTCGTCTATTCAAGTTCTATTTGAACTTCTATTTGAATTTCTAATATTCAATCTCCTTTTAAAATTCAAAGATTTAAATTCCCTTTAAAATTCAAATGTTATACTCAAATTCCATTTGAGTTATATATTTAAAAATTACATTTCAAATCCTATTTTGAAATTTCATTTCAAATTCCAATTTCAAACTTGTATTTCTATTTCTGAATTATCAAATGATAATTCTTCCCCACTTCATTTATAACTTCGTTATAAAGAACTATTTATAAACTTCGTTTATAAATAACTACTCGTTTTATTTTTCAAAAAACAAGTTTTATATTTTATTCCATTTAAAATTCAAATTTTATTTAAAAATAGAATTTTCCCTTTTAAAATCGCCAATATCCTTTTTATGATATTTTTAATTATCATTACTTAAGCCCAGTGATATTTAAACACACAAAGCAACAAATTATTTATTTTTCTAACACATCATATATATAACAATATATATATGCAAACAAATAAACAAACAGATAATATATTTTTGAGGAATCCAGTTGGATTCCTCCAACCTGTTTTCCTGCATCCACAGATGTTAGCACATAAATAATACCCATTCTGCTTCGTGGCAGAATATCGCGGTATAGAAGGTCATCCACTAATCATAGCGTGGGGCGTATAGGGTAATCATCCGCTATGAAACTGCGGGCATCCGCTAATGAGACTGCGGGAATCCAACCAATCAATCAACCCAATATATATATAATAGCCTAAATAACTAATATATATAAAACAACCAGAAAGCATGCACACAAGCAACAAACAATTATTTTTAATGAAATAAAAATAATTCTAAAGGTGAGTGAGATTTACTCACCAGGATTTTTCACTGTGCTGAATATTCACTGAAGCATACTATATAAATTTCACAGCGATTCCCCCATTTCTGTTTTCCAATGTAAAACAATAATTAATAAGGCTCCAATTATCGAATTAGACTAATTTAATTAATTTTCCATGTATAAAGTAAATTCCAAATTAACTCTTAACATTACTTAATATGATTAATCTAAAATTATCATTTTAGCAACAGATTTCTTTTATAAGAACTAAATTTTCCAATTATATAAACTAGCTTCTAATTATAAAAATCCAAAATTATTTCACATAAATACTTAAGTTAATTTCATATCTTGAATAAATTCATACCTTAACAATATAATTTAACTTAAAAAAATTTGATAACTTTATACCTATAGTTAATTTTAACAATAGAACGTTTATTCAAACTACAACTAAATAAAGTGAATAATCTACTTTATTTGAACAAATATAGTTAACTTAAATTAAGAATTTAATTACCTTAATTCTCTGAAATCACTTTCTTCCTACACAGCAAATTCGAATCCAACATTCACCATCATCGTATACTGTCCTTCCCCTTGGCCTCAATTTCTCACTACCGAACTTCAATTACTGTACCAAACTCCTCCTTGCGCTATTCCCAGTAACTACCCTTCTTCACTGACCAGAGACCGACCCATTCCTCAATCCTCCACCCTCCGTTCGAACCCAGATGAACTTCGAACCACCAAATATCACATCGCGACACCACACATCCGCCCTTTTGACCCACCGTGGTGACCCAAACACCACCAAATCGAACTCGTGAACCCCCTAAATCACATCAGAAACTGCGACCACTCCAGCTGCCACTAGTGCTGACCCATTGACCTCGCCCCCTTTCTGAAATTGCGAGCTCCCCCTGGGTAGTTTTCGAGCTTCTAAGGACTGAAATAATCAATCGCGGTTTGCGATTTTGTTTTGATTACATTTCTTTTTTTTTTCTTCTTTTTTTTTTTTTTTTTTACGGTGGAATGATTTTGACGGGAGGAAAGGAAATTAACGAAGAAAGAAATGTTTTTTTTTTTTTGCTGTTTGAAATCGGCGGAAATGGCAAAGGTCGATTGCTTATTATATAGGCGCGATGAAGAAACAGAGAGTACACGCCATTAACACCTTGTCTCCTTGATATCGAAGAAAGGGAGCAGATTTTTCTGCTCGAGAAGGAGTAGATCTGCGTGATGGACAAGGTAGGGTGGCTTGGCTAAACGATAGGTCGGCCATTTATTTTACTTTACTCTTTTTATATATATATATATATATATATATATATATATTTTAATTAGTATGAATTGATTTAACGTAAAATCCCTGTTGATCCCGAACTCCATTTCCAACGCAGCGACTGGCACCCCTAGGGTTATAATACCGTTCTGAACACATTGGGACCAGTTTCAAAGTCTAATTCGGTTGTCTGAAAAAGTTATAAATTTAAACAAACGATTCAATCTGAACTGTTTCGATTCAGTTTTATTTTTGAATTGGATTATTTCAAACTTCTCGTATTTCGATAATAAATCGTATTTCGATTATGTAATCGATAACCCAATAAAATAACAGTTATATTTGAATAAATATTTAAAACCATACTAAATATTTAAAATAAACTGTTCAAAAATCTGGGTCGTTACAATATCATTACTATATAAATGATAATATTTTCAAAACGTTATATTTTGAAATCACTACCTTTTCAATATTCATTATAAAAACGAATATAATCAATATAAATATCGTTCACGTCAAAATGGCGCAACTCTAATCAACACGGCTTTATATATTTCAATAAATTCGTTATTCTATTCAACAAACGAATATTTATTCTATTCAACACACGAATCTATAATTCTTTCAACACATGACTAATCTCAACACATGAGTACTGTCAACACACGACTATTTTTGTTATGTAAAATATTTTATAAAACTATGGTATCTATCGTTTGATTTTTAATTAGACTCCAAGTGTAAAGTAGTTCTAATTTTAAATATGATAAAGATGTAAATTTTATTGTTAAAATATTTTACTCAACACATAAATAGTTTCAACACATGAACATTTATTTTATTCAACACATGAATATATTCTATTATATTCTTTATTTTCCCGATTGGAATGAGGCCCAATCAATCACCATATAACGTTAATTATATGGATTTCATATAACACATGTAAATAATAGCAACGATAAACAATCAACCATCATCCAAAGTGCACCACACAACTGCATAAGCATCAAATATAAATAATCAACGCTTACACAGTCTATTGACCAATCGATCGACATACAATTAAATAATTGGGATTAGTGTACTCAAATATCATCCCAACACCCGTGTGGGGTTTCAAATCAACAAACACAGATTTTATTTGTGCAGTTGGGCGATGTGTAGAATTTATCGTCCCAATCAATATCAGTCAAATCGGTGTATATAAACAAATCGGCCGATTTGTTTATAAATATTTATTTATTCACATTCACGTTAAAAATTATATTTTTAACGATAATTAATTTATTCAACCATCTACATTTTATTATTGATTTCACATCAACATCATAAATAGATTTCACAATACATCAAATAAACATACAAGCCGTCCATGGTCTGTGGACGATGGGTGTCGGGTGATGCTAAGCACCGTCTTCATCCTAGTACATATATATAACTAGAAAAAGAAATTAAGAGTGAGAAGTTCTCACCGATAGCTAATCCAATACCACGACTCTTCTTGTGTAGAAGTCATCGCTGTTCTCGCCTTTTGCCACTTTCGTTGCCGTAGCCACTACATATATAAAAATCACATTTTTATTTTCTTGCTATGTATATAAAAATCGCATTTTTACACCGCTACTATATAGATAAAAATTCTATTTTTACAACGGTGTTCGTAAAATAAAGATTATATTTTTATCTCGCACATCTGATAAAAATCATATTTTTATTATTTTTATAATATAAAAATCATATCTTTAATACTTCTATAATATAAAAATCCTATTTTTAACCTTTCTATATTATAAAAATTATAAAAATTATATTTTTTTCCAATTTCAATACAAAGATTATATTTTTATTTACAAGACTAAAATCATAGTTTTCCTTCATGAAAACCCATAGCTATATTCAATGCAGAGAAAACATACGTTAATAAAAAAATTAGAAAGAATTCAGAGGACTTACATTGCTAGGGTTTTAATCTAGAAAAGGGAATCGAAGGAAGAAGAGGCTGAGGGGGCGACATTCATCAGAGGGGAGGGAAGAAGAAGAAGTGGCGGCGGCGGTATAGGGGGAGGCGCGTTTCAGAAGGAGGGGGCGGCGGGACCGATTGAGGAGAGGAGGAGAGCGAGAAGCGCGAGAGGGAGAGGCAGGGGTGCGGCTTCTGATCGGAGGTGGGGGCGAGGTACGGGCGGTGGCGGCGGCGTCTGGTAGCGCGGTGGTGGCTCCGTCGGCTAGGGCACAACCCCTTTTTCCTTTTTTATTTTAAACTGAAAAGTGTTGGGGGAGGAAGAGAGAAGGTATGGGGTGGAGGGTGGTAAAATAATTTTATATTATATTATTTTATTTTTATTTTTAATATGTTGAATTTTCATTCGACCTCCAAACGAGATCCACCGCCTATCGTGATAGCAAATTACCCCCATTCCGTACATAATGGGATATGTATCGTAAGCTGATTCGACTGTTACGATCAGTTTTCATCAAAATCAACATATAACTTTATACATTGAATTTGAACGCGCATTTCAATTTACTGGGGTCACAAACTAACTCTAAAAATTCCTATAAAATATTTTCTAGCTTCGTATTGCCAATATGGTCCTAACAAAACTAATTTCGTCAGATTCCGAGATCGTTTGAAAAATGGCCATTTTCCAGTCGATTAAAATTAACTGAAACTGGTCAAACGCGTTTTCCTTTGCCACGCTCACATATTGATTCGAAAAATTATGAAATTTGAAACCTAGCAATAACTTTACATCCCGGATCCAACAAAAGTGGTTTCGTCGAAATCCGAGGTCGTTTGCAAAATTTCCATTTTTAAGGGCCTGAATTTCATAGCAACTATTCAGAATTTTCAACTGAACATATCTTTTTATCCCCGCTATGAAATTTTGATTTTTCGGATTTGTTGGAAAGATATTCTCAATTAGATTCTATTATTTTTGGTTTCGTTAAAATCCGGTTTATTTTGCACTCGGTACATTCATTTGAAGTTTGAAATCGAATTATCGAACTACCGCGCGATTTTCAATTCCTTTTATAATTATAAATAATACTTATATTCTAACGACGATCTATATAAATATATGTTCGAATTCTATTCAAAATAAATTTCTCATCGATATTATTTAAAATAATTCATTTTGAATGTTCAATATTCGCTAAAATTGCCAAAATAAAAATTTTAAACTGGCTCGCATTTCCGGGTTGTTACATCCAGTGTTTACGGTAATTCCCAATTCATACCGAATACCTAATGGGGATATGTTTTATACAACAGTAATGTTCTTAACATATTCTCCGTAGATTTAATCTCAAACACCACAATTTTCCAATAATTTATCATGTTAAGAATTACGAGGAATGCAAACGATAAATATACCGTTACCTAAAAGGTATAATTTAATTCCACTCACTTGACATCTTTCTCATCTTTGAATCTGATTCAGATCTGTTATTCCATGGTATTCTTAATCGAATGTATTATTAAAATAACCATGGATTCAAAAATCTGTTACTAAAAGAAGAGCAGAGAAACCTATATAAATCAGATTCAAGAACTTACCTCATGTTGATCAAAAATCTGAACACTTACGTTGTAGATATACATCCCTTATCTTCAAATCTTGAATCAAAACCCTTGAGAACTAATATTCTAATTTCTGAAAATATTTGGAGAAGAAAGAGAATGGCAGAGCCTTAACAGCATCTCAGAAAATATGAGTTTAAAGCTAGGCCCTACTAGTCTATTTATAGGTGTACAAGGAAGTCTAGTTCACCGGATTTAATCACATAAAATCCAAACTGTATAATTTATAAAAACACGTCATCTATAAACATATCTGATCTCGATTGGGTCGACCCCGGAGTTGACAAATGGGTCGACCCATGTGAGACCTGAGTCGACTCATCCTGGGTCCAAACCCTTTTTCTGCTTCGTTTGAATTCTATAATGAATCCTAGGTCCAAACACGTGAGGCCTGAGTCGACCTACGTCATCCTGAATTGACATGTGTATATATATATATATATGTGTGTGTCTGTATGTGAGCGTGCGCATATGGAGAACGTTAGTGTAAGTCATTTAGTGTATTTTGTGTTAAGCAATTGATTTAAGACTATTTATATATGACTAGTAAGAACTCTTGCTACACATACGTGGTTCGCCGCATAATTTACTTAATAGTGTGTTTATTGGTATTTAGTTATATGAAGACGTAAGGGTAAATTTACTAGTTTAAAAAGATTTGATTGGATTTTTCTGAATGTTAATGACTGGCATCAATTGCTAATTAAATATATAATCATGAAGCACGTAAAATATAATGGACACTTGCAAAACACGATGTTTTTACATAACAAATAACACCAGTTATCATTTATTCCTAACTTCTTCATCATTAAGTTACTAAGCATGTCTATTTATTAATTTACTAAAGTACATGTCAAAGTTCAATGTAGTTCAACATAGGCTTATGAATATTTAACAAATTATTTTAAAAAATGCATGATTTAGTTTGATGATAGTGCTTCTAAACTTACAGTAGAAAACTATTGCTCAAAGTGAAACAAGTTTTAAATTTAGTTTAATAAAACAACATTTCAATGTATGACCGTAGTTATAAATGCAAGCTCCGATACCAACGGTAGCAAAAAAACAAAAGTAAAATTGTATTAGTTGTGAAATAGTTGGAATGGTTGAGAGATTTGATGAAAAGATAATTGTTAGAATTTTTTATGGCAAAAATATGAATACAATGTGGTATTAGTTGTGAAATAGTTGTTAGGTCTGATGAAAATATAATCATTAGAATTTGTTTAGATACGTAGAACTTTTATTGTTTCCCAGTACTTGCATTACAATTTGCATAAGAGCTAATAATACTACAAAATTGTATTATCTTGGCAGAAAAACCAAAACATACCCTATCTTCGTAAAACTGAAATACTTGTTGTCAATTTGTTTGCATTTATTTTTAATTTCTATCATAGAAGTTGAGAGTTATGTCTTAGTCCTTGCTCTTGTTTAACATTTTTTTTCATTTTTTCTGATATTATTTTTTTCTTACTACTAATACCCTGCTTTTTCTTCTATGGAGATTTCTATGTTTCTCTTTGAATATTATGTTTTCATTTCGATTATGTATCCTTTTAACTATTAAAATCTCTCCAAATTTACTAAACACGTAAATCCATATTGTCATCACAGACTGACATATGTATGGTATCTTTTCAATCCAATTTGGCATCAGGCATCGTGAAACAGATCCAAGCTCAGGGATGATAAATAAATTATCCTATGGACTAAAATTATTTGTTTCGTTCATTACCTGTGAGTTCACAGATGATACTTTGTGACTAATAATATGTTTCTCTTTTTACTAATAATCTCATGTGATGTATAAATTATCCAACTCTAACATATAATTTTTGTTTATTAGTTGGATGAAATGAAGTTTATATGTGCATCAAAGTTTTAACGACTGAAATTAATTTACATATATATATATATATATATATATATATGTACGTATGTATGTACGTATGTATATGCACTAGGCTACGTTATCAAACTCTTCTAGTTTTGCTGGTAAATGTTTGTTTGCAGGTAAATGTTGTGTAATGTTTGGAATGGTAAATTTTGTGTATAAAATTTCTTTCATCAGTCGACTTTCAAAACCTATATGAACCGTACTAATATAAATCATGTATGCTATCACAGACGGTATGTTGAGTTTTGAAACGGCTGTAACTTCATTTAAACTACAATTTGACAATGTGCATTTTTTTTTTGTTTGCTTCAAATCACAACACGGTAATACACAAATTGAATTTCATCAAAAGAGGAGAAATCGTGAATGTTTGTTAAACAGAAGTTGCAAGCTATTGGGTTGACAAAAGAGCGAAGTCGTAGAAGGGATGATAGCAAACATTGATTCTAATTTCGCATTTTGTAAAATTTGGGCGAGATATATAGAAGGTATTGGGTAATGTGGCAATGGACGCTGAAGCATCTCTAGTTAGGCCAACTAAGAGATGTGCACTGTTAAAGAGGCCGTTCAAACAATCGTTGGCACCTAGACTATATTTCATTAGACTTGCATGTGTATTTTGCAACTATTGCATGTGTATTTAACTATAGATTATGTGTTTTAATACGTTAGCGCTTTGAATTTAACATTACCAAACCTTTTAATAAGTGTTAGCTAGATACTTATCAATGTAATTTTATCTTATCTACTCTAATTAATGTTTTGTTTTTCATGATGATATTTGTTTCCATGATTGAAAACTCGTAAAGCTGTGTAAAAGGTGTAGTGGAACATTGTCATATATATTCATATGAAACCGGACCGAACTGCATCCATACAGTTTGGTTGCGGTTTGAACGATTAGCGGACCATATTAAACCGCACCGACAGATAATTTACGTTAGCAATCGTGTAATAAAAATATAGGCAACTCCTATCTTATTTTAGATTTAAATGATGTATAATCGTTGTCATCAAGGAAGAAGTTTTAGTTTTACTATAATGTTTTTCATCTTATTTGTTGAATAAATGTTGATTGTAATTTTATTCCAGTCATTTTACTCAATGATTATATAATTAAGAACTAATCTTTCATTTCACTATATCATTGTAAGTTTTAAACTTTAATGTAAAAGCTTGAAATGGTTGCCTGCGAAAATTAACTTTTGATGAAGTGATTCTCTTATTTCATATTTAATACAGGTTTAAATTGGACCGAACCGAAATCAAACTGTATAATATCGAAACCATACCGTATAATATTGAAACCGAACCGAAACCGAACCATTTAAATAGGCAATATAATGATTTTTGTTTTTTACTAACCGTTTGATGCGGTTCGGAAGCGGTTTTTGCTCTAAACCGCACCAAATCGACTCACGCCCATCCCATATATATATATATATATATATATATATATATATATATATATATATATATATATATATAGGTAGCCGTTCGGTTGCACACCAAAAATGGAGTATCCCAAATGCTCCCTAATATCAGCCCCGCATTTATATTACAGAAAGTGAGTGGGAAGTGAGAGAGTGAGTGGAATGAGATAGAAGGGGAAATATTTGGTGGAAATATGAGGGCAAATGGGGTGCTACAACGTTACCGGTGCCATTGAACCTGCACCATTATATATATATAGCCTCCCTGATTTCCACCACACATTCTTGTTTCTCTCTCCTCTCACTAACTATCTCTCCTTCTGCTAACTTATTAAATTATAAATACTTGACCGTGGTTCGAGTGCAAAAGGGATGCCCAAGAAAAGGGGTGTTATATCACCCTCCTCTATATATATATATTCACACACACACATATATATATATATATATATATATAATATATGTGTGTGTAGGTTCAATGGCACCCCAAAAGTGAAGCACCTCTTTAGCCTATCATTTTTCCACTACACATTTCCTTTATCTCACCTTCCACTAGCTCTCTCACCTTCCACTAACTTTAATTAATATAAATTAGAGGTGGGAAACAGGGGAGCCAAAGTGATGCTCCATTTTTGAGGTGCCATTGAATGCTCACTATATATATATATGTATGTATGTATGTATGTATGTATGTATGTATGTATGTATGTATGTATGTATGTGTGTGTGTGTATGTGCGCGCGCGTGCGTGTTAGGAAATTTGCGTGAAGGGCTTACTAGTCAGGTCCAATTAGTTTTAAGGATGCGGGTTTAAAACAATTTTTTCCAGGCTAAAATCGATCGTTCTATTCTCAAATCAAATTTGCTTTTGGTTTTTTCAAATCGAACGCAATTATTTCTTCGGCTTTCACTTAATCTTCTTTGGCGATCTTCTCAAGCAGTCTTCTCAGGCAAGGATTGGCCGCGAGTGTGCGATTGATGCAGGAAGGCAACGAGATGCTGAGGTGAGGTTCATGTCAGATCTGAAATGTACGCTCAAGTAAAATGACGATTTCGAGTTCATGTCCGATCTGAAATAAAATGGTGATTCTTCATGACAAAAAAACATGATGAGCTCTGAATGATTTGTATCAAAAAATGCGTTGCTCTATATGATTCTCTTTAAGGTTGGAGCGTGTTGCCCCTTCCATTAGTTCGATTCAAATTGACTTCAATATTTGTAAGTTACGTGAATTGTGTAATTACTTTAATATGCTCCTAGAAGTGAATCAACTCTTGAATATAATATCACTTTTATCTTAGTTGATTTATGTTTGTGTGTTTATTCGAATTCGAAAAGTTTTCAGGCACATGAACTTGCAAAATTTTGCTCTCCTTTTTTGTTTGGTTAAATGTGAACTCCATTCATGCAGGTAAAGTTATTTCAAAATTTTCTGAATGACATTGTCAACACCATAGTTGTAGTTATCTTTTACTAAATGACAAAACTTGTATATTATATTGCATGAAAACATATAACTTCTGTAAAAAGATAAATGCATTTATCTTTTTAAAATAATAAACATATCCAGATCATATGATTGTCTGAGTTTCTTAGTTGCAGCATAGATAATTCACTTACTCATAATAATACAAAAACATGTAATATGTATATTATATTGTGTGTGAAAACATGTAAATTGTTTGAAATGATAAATTCAGCTTTTAAACAAAAAGATAAATAATTGTATCTTTATGTTTTGGTGTGGAAGTGTTTTTCTAATATGCATATATGGTAATTTGCCTCCATGTTTAACTTTTAAATGTACAACTAAGTAAATTTTCTATTATATATAGGCGATGAATGCAGTGGATGGTCATGAGTTATGTGTGTTTTACCAATAAAAGATAATTGATTTTATCTTTTTTCAAAAAGTGGGACAGAAAATGATTTCTTGTGTAGTGTTTTATGCTATTAGTTTCTAATTAAGATAAGTTTTATATAGATATTTATTTGTTTACATTTTTTTTGCGCGTGTGATTAATTTGTTATTGTTGTGTTTGATTTCAATAACAATAGTTTTAGTGCACGTTTTTGAGTGGATGCTTCTGTTTCTTTTGCTAGGAAAAAGATAATTGCATCTATCTTTTACTAAAAGATAAAAGATAAGTTTGTAGTACATCTTATTTTATCTTTTATTAAATGATAAATATTAACATGTTTATTTTTTTACATAGAATGTCTTATTTTATTTCAGATTTACAAAAGGTAATTGCATCTATCTTTTACTAAAATATAAAAGAAAAGTTACATAAAATGTCTTATTTTATCTTGTACTATATTATAAATGTTAACATATTTATTTCTTACATATAATATCTTATTTTATTTAATATTTAAAAAAGATAAAACTGAACTAATTGTTTTCTACTTTCATTTTGTACATATGTGATGATTTAAAAAAGATAATACATTTTTATAATTAACAAATTTTAAATGTTTATAGAATATCTTATTTTATTTCAGATTTTAAAAAAATAATTGCTTCTATATTTTCAAAATAGAAATAAAAATTGCATCTATCTTTTACTAAAAGATAAAAGATAAGGCCAACTGAATGTTTATTACTTTCGAAAATCTACTACTATCTATCTTTTACTAAAAGATAAAAGATAAAAGATAAGACCAATCAAAAATATAATTGCATCTATCTTATACTAAAAGATAAAAGATAAGGCCAACTGAATTTTTATCACTTAAACATTACATATAATTTAGCAGTAGATTTGCATGAGATTTTGGTTTTTCTTTTATCTGAATGTTTATTTACAATTTTGGTTTTTCTAAAAGATAAAAAATATAATTGCATATATCTTTTACTAAAAGGTAAAAGATAAAAGATAAAGCCAATCAACAAACTTAAAGTCAGTACATACAACAAACTGAATTTTTATTTCTGTCTTATAACATTTGTTTTCTGCTTCCATTTTGTTGGTGTGTGAGATTAATTACCAGTTTTTGTTGGCGTATGGACTAATTGGAAATTTATATGATGATTTGTACTTAAACAGCTAAAAAGATAAAAACATATATCTTTTTCTTTATATTAGATAACAATTTTAAACATCAGTTTAATTACAAGTACCATTGTAGTTAGATGATTTCAATTACAGTTTGGTTCATGCATTCAGTGTCTTTTTGCTATTTTTGTTACTGATACATTATTATGAACCACCGAGTTTTCTTCATGATCATTACAGAAAACCATGCAAAAAAGGAATATAAATGTAGCAGGTTCACTTCAAATGTACTGCTTATACCAGTGCAAAAAAGTCCATATGTACCGAGAGGATTTGAACAATGTACTGCTTATACTGATTTTCAGGGCTCTTAATGCATGAAAGGACAATTCCAATGGATATCTCATGACAATACTTTCCTTTGATAGGATGCGAGGCATACTTACCAAGCTTCTACATTGTCTCCACATAACACTGCCCCTTCAGCAAAAGATTACATGGCGGAGTCTAAATATTCAGAAGGGTTTCCATAACAAATTGTATCTTTTTACTATAAGTGTAAACTAATACTAGGTTGTATATGTTGGCACTTTTATAGTGTATTTTGCTTTCAAAAATGTTTAGAAGCTTTAAGCCTGCTAATGACAAAACAAAGTGGGATATTAATGAAAAGATAAATGTATTTATTTTTCTCAATTTTTTTTCTTGTGAATACATAATTACGTTTTGTTTGCCAGCATTAATGATATGTCACCAAATTATTGTTTGTATAAATCTCATACTATTTGTGTAAGTGTAATATATTATTAGATTCCAATATACATTGCTATTTCTTTTGTGAATATAATGTAATAGTATATATTGCTGCCTGTTTTGTGAAAAAGATATATGCATATATCTTTTTTCAGTCTGAACAAAATGATACTGCAAGTAGAAGGTATAAATTGTTGATGTGAATCACAATCACACATAAATAACTAAAGCACTTGACAAGTACAAGCAAAAAATAAGAAACTTCACAGCAAATCTTTTTTATAAAAGATAAATGCTTTTATCTTTTATTAAAAATTGCATTAGAAAATAATATATTATTTGCGTATAACTGTGTAATTCAAAAAAAGTGGGATATTAACGAAAAGATAGATGTATTTATCTTTTTGTAAAAGGACACTTGTTATCTCAACATTTTTTTTTGCAAAAAGCATAAAGATCGTATATTAGCATTAACTTAAATAACAAAGATAAATCTAAATACATACATAATATTTTGATTCTTTAACCAACAAATAAAAGCATTTGACATTTCAAACAAAAGATAAAAACATTTAGCTTTCTATTTATAAGATTGTAGACAAACCAGTACATCAACAGTTTATTATCAGATGCAACCATGCGTTTGCACTTAGGAAAAAAAATTGTATGTTTATTATTGAAATTTTATTGGCTGGTGCAATAGTATATTAGCATACAAGCTAACAAGAAATGTGGTTTCTAATCAAACAATATCCATATAAAAAAACATTTTTTTATTTAAAGACATCATTTAAAGACATAAACATATTGTCAATTTAAATACAAGCTTTTGACTAAATCCTTCACAAACTCACTGACCATGTCCCTTTTACTCTTAAAGTCGCCCATCACAATAAAAAATCAACTGCCTAAGTGAATTTCGACATGCCTCGTACAGCAAACAAACTGCAGCCTTTGGATGAAATATCTCCCCAAATTAGCAAACATCATCCAACCTACGTGAAATTTAGAGCAAAATGGCCTACAATCAACAATCGCATCCACGAATCCGAAAATGAAGTGGAACTGTAACGACCCGGATTTTCGGCGACTTTGGTTATCGACATAAACACGATGTCGATAACCAAAACATATAAAAATCCTGGTAATTAGTGAAAGAAATTAGAGGGTGAGGAAAGATAAGATAGAAAATTAGAATAGAAGAAGAAGAAGAACACAATATCAGAGTAACACGAATCTCACAGCGGAACGAATAAATATATTTCATAACATAACTTTGAAATACAAATACTTGAATATACATATCATGTTCAAAGTACAGCACTTACAACACAGCGGAAATAACTATAGCTATATGATCCTGAAGCCTCCTGCTCCAGCTCTTCAACTATATCTGTAAAATCCCGACTACTTGACTGCCCATACAAATTTAGGCACCCAAGAGTTTAGGGAAAACAACAAAGTAAACTCCGGGTCAGTCATGGGACTGGTATGAGTAAAACAGTTTAAAAACAGTTCGAACAAGTAAACGATATCTCATAAGACCACGCCGCATAACGGAACGGGTTTTTCCCTTATGAGAATCCAAAATATCTTTATATCAAAAAACCTTTTGATATTATAATAATGTCTATCAACCACAGTATATATATAATCATCCAGCAGAAACGCTTTCATCTCACGTTCTACATATATAGTATACAAACAAAACCGCAAGCACGTATTGGGTACTGGATTTCCAACTATGACAAGGTATGGAACCACCTATCGCTCGTGTACCTCTAGAGAGGAATACACTGGGTTCAACAAGAACATCTTGCAACCCGGCCACACATGACCGACCACTCATTTCGCTTGAGCGTATCGAATGTATATCACCAACGGCTGGGATCAGCAACCGTTTCCCGAATGGGACAGCATCAACAATAGATTTTTAGAAGTAAATGAAACTCTAGATCAGGTGATTATACACCCTACTTCGGTGCGACCGACTTAGCCATGCTGCCTGCCCGATTTCTGTCATTTACCGGATGTGAGGCTAGAAGCTACGCTTTATCATCACATCAGATTCACTTTGAATGTCACATCATCAAATCCATCAAATCACCGATTGACGTCCTCAACCATACATTATGCGTTAGCTAAAAGAAGTTTCCTTCTCCGCTTCCACTCTTGGTACGGTTGGAGAAATCAATATACGTGATCGTCTGGAAATACTCTGTCAGACATCTGTCCATACAAGTCATCCAGGAACAGGATGAACCGAAGGCACTATTCTGTAAAACAGGATAGCCCTTGCATAACTCCGTCTTCAATTTCCTTTGGCATATATGATTCACAACGCTTATGCCGATACAGAGTGGTTTTTTGGATAATAATCCAACCGGTCTCTCCATATTAACCACGTTAAAATGGTCAAAACTTCGATAGTCTGTGATTTAACTATCGAATAAAAACAGGTGTGCAAACAACGATATTATTTCCAAATGGAAATTTATATCAATCAAACATCATTCAACATTTATCACTTTATTTCATTAATTTACTTATCTCCTATTTCCCTACGTTCAATATTCCTTATTTTCTAAATTGGGAAAATATACGTTATTAACAAATGGAAAACATTTCCATTTCTTGTTTTCTTTATTAGAAAACATTTCTGGTTTCTTCTTTGGAAAACATTTCCAAAGCTTCTTCATTGGACTTAGACAGATGTTTAAACAAACCATCGCGATGCCAACTCAAACCATTTCCTTTACTGTCAAACCTTAACTATTCCTTAGTTAAAAACGAAGCCAATCAAGTTGGGGTAGAACTACCTCTCAGACCTTAACTGAACAACATTTCTAACTTTGAAATTGGCAAAGTTTACTTTATATTTCTTTAACTAACTTCCTTACTTAACCCTCCTTCGAATAGCTATATTCGATTGACTCTTTTCACTTAACTCCTTTCGATTAACCCTTATCAATTAACTCTATTGGACTAACATTATTGGATTAACTCTATTGGATTAACTCTATTTGACTAACGCTATTGATTTACTCATTTCACTTAACTCCTTTCTTCGAATAAACTATATTCGATTAACTCCCTTTTATTTCTTCTCTAATCGATTAACCAACATCGATTAACTTCTTTTAACTTTATCTCTAATCGATTAACTAACCTCGATTAGCTTCTTTTAACTTACTTTCGAAATATTTCCTATTTATAACTTCTATAAACCGTTACAAATATTTCCTATATATAACTTCTATTTACCATTACAAATATTTCCTATTTATAACTTCTATTTACCGTTACAAATATTTCCTATTTATAACTTCTATTTACCGTTACAAATATTTCCTATTTATAACTTCTATTTACCGTTACAAATATTTCCTATTTATAACTTCTTATTTATCTTCTAAATAAATATTCCTTTATTCTATTTATTCTCTAAATAAATATTCTCCTTTTCAATTCTATTTATTTTCTAAATAAATATCCCTTTTATAAAACTCTATTTGTTTTATAAATACTTCCTTTTATAAAACCGTGTTCGTTTTATAAATAATTTCTTTTTATAAAATCCTGTGATTTTATAAAATTCCTTTATTTCAATATACATTGAAATATTCCTTTTATAATATTCTATTTGTTTTAAAAACATTTTTCCCTCTTATTTACTTTTCGAAATATTTCCTTTTATAAAATCTGTTGATTTTATAAAATCTCTTTATTTCAATATACATTGAAATACTTCTTTTTACATCCCAGGGTCTTTTATGATATTTAAAATATCGAATAACAATGATCAACATCATTCCAACACACATAATCCATAACATATTATATAACACATCATATATCACAATATATGAAAACAGTAAAATAAATGTTGAGGAATCCAGTCGGATTCCTCCAACCTGTTTTCCTGCATCACAGATGTTAACCAATATAGATAACATCACTTTTCAGTTCCATATGATATATTCTGTTAAACAGAATCAATATAGAAATTCAACTAACTGACTAGCAGTTCAATCAAACAGTCAACACACAGTAAATCAGACAATTTCTAACAGTTCTAAAAATACAACATGAAATTATAAACTGTTTAGAGTTAGTGAGATTTACTCACATTGGACGATCATCGTTAATAACGATAACCATCGCTTGATTTGATTCTGACAATTTATCTCACTATAAATTGTAACGAGCTTCGATTCGCTCTGCGTCAGTTCCAGTGTGCTGCTCTCGTCCATACGGTCCCATCGGATCTTGTTTCACTCAATTCTGATATCGTATGGCGAAGATACGATATTTACAAGTTAAATACACATTTATATAAAATAAAAACTTGGGTTTTAATTATTGGGCCTCACCCTTTTTGTTTCACGGCCCATCACCCCATTTTCTAAAACCGCCGACCCATTTATTTCCTTCTTCTTCCTGGACACACAATCATCCGCAGTCCACAAGTCCCTCAATGACCATCACCGCAAATTCTGGCATTCACACTCATACCCTTCACCATTCACCTCTACTACTTCAGTATTTGCAAATACTGTTACCAAATGTTTTACTTCATTCCTCCCTGAACAAAGATACACGCTCCCAGATCACCACTTTCACAATTTTTCAAGCATCCCCCTTTCTTCGTTTGCGACACTTCATTATTAACACAGCGCCCCTTTCTTAAATCTGAAAGCACACTCCACTGACTCCACCACAACATCCGCAAACACCCTTCAGTACCTACGACTACTTCTGTCCTCCCACTCCTCTTTACTTCCCCTTTGTTTTCTCCATTCGCACCCTGTTTGCCGGATTGAAAACGGCGTCACCCCCATTACACGCACTATAAACAATGAGTATGAACACCACATCGTTCTTAGTTCGATCCATTTCAGCATTAACTATCATTGGATCGATGCTGCACCCGATACCTACCATCGAACTCAGATCGAGCATCACCATTCGCTGCAGCCACACGCCGTCGGTCACCATCTGAAACAGATCAGAGCTCGGCGTCTTCAATTCTTCCCAAAACCCATCCAAACCCGGTGCCTTAGTGCCCCAGATTCCGACGAACGACGAGGCCAGAACCCATCACCACTGTCCAAGATGTCAAGCTCGCCTTGTTAAACAAACTTGATATTTGAATTTCTTTGGAAAAATGATAGGTTGAGATTATCGGTGAAGAAGTTTGTGGCTTTACAGTCGTTCGAGTATTAGGTTGGAGGCGGAAATTCTGTTGACTACAAAAGAAAAATAATGACCTAGGTTTTAACGTAAGGGTTTATATATATAGTTTGGTAAATTCTTTTGTTGAGAGACTTTGCTTGGTCCACGTTTTGAAATCCTTCCCATTTTCGTTTGTTGTTGTCCTTAAAGTTTGGATGCCTTTATTTGTATGGTTACAAACAGGAAGTGACACATACCTTTATTTGAATGGTTATACCATCCAAGTGAAATAATAAGATCTATATTTTTATTGTTCGGTTTTAGTTTTAATGTATATCATACCTTGTTACGAAAGATTCTGTTCCCCTATGGACTGAAATAAAAACACCATTGTGACCAGCAATGTACCACCGTCCCAAAAATATAATAATATCGGTAGGTGGACTCATATTTTGAAACTTCAAAATGTTGATTTCAGGGTGCGAAATACTTCAAATAAAAAATCGCTTATTAAATTAATTAAAAATTACAGTAAAATTCTAAAAATTAAATTATCACTATTTCCCAAAAGAACCTTGTCTAAATTCAAATCCGGTTTCTAGTTATATCGAATAAACCGTTACGGTCGATAAACGATTCTATAGCGACTATTTTAAAATTTGATTTGGACATATCTCAAAATGTACACGACTAAATCTCGATTTTTCTCTTCCACTAGAAAGATATAATCCACCAGCTCCACACGTTTCTTGTTTCATAGAAATCTGGCTTCAAACGAATCCTGTACATTCAGTTGAAGTTCAAATCGTCAAATAGCGAACTGCAGCGCCATTTCGAGTTCGTTTATAATTATATTATAAACCATACGTTCAACTATCGACGATTGAATATATTCATTATTCAAATTCAAATTCCAAGCTGAATGAAATATCACAGATGATCCGGTTCACACCATATCGTCATTTCGACTAATTCTGATTATTCAGAATTAAATATATTATTTAATTATTATTTTAATTAAATATTCACCATTATTTTATTCAACGACCATTAAATTCACTAACCCAGCATTTATATAATTAAATAAACTAATTCTAATACCTCTGCCAATGCGGGTCATTACAATCTTCCCCACTTAAAATAATTTCATCCTCGAAATTGCTAAAAGGTAGAGGACGACCCTATCGACTGGTTAGAACATATTTGTTCACTCCTTAACTTCAGTTTCAACTGAACCAATTTAATTTCAATTAAATTATTAATTAATTCTTATCAACGAAAATTTTCAAAAATCCTGAAAATTTTCTAATGCCTTAACTCTTTGAAAAATTTCGCCAGCACCTCCTTTATACTGGTCAATAGGTCAAACCACCACTTGCCTCTCTGGGCCATCTCCAACCCAAAAGAAAATCAAACAGCCAAGCGGCTTGCCTATTCGGCTCATCGAAATCTCATACCGTGTGAAATATAAATTTGTACTTTTTCGTCGGGCATATCAACTCTGTCACTTCCATATGCTATCAACTCAGCATATACAAGAGTTACCCCAATCAAATCCAATCTGCCTTTATCCACGACACAACCATTCACTTATATCCGAGCCAAATATCATTTCAACTCAAGTTTCGTTCTTGATCCCCAACTCTTAACTTGATTATAACCTTACACTTCACATTTGAATCTCACAATCAAATTTGCCTTGATATCATTCTAATTCAAAACTCAGTTACCACTTTACTGGCTTTACTTTAATTCGATTTTGTTTTCACAAATTTCTGTTAAATTTGTTTTTAATTCAAACAGTCTTCCCCTGGGAGTTTTTAAACAGTTTACTCTTTTCAAAAAATCAAATTTTCTTTTTTTGAAATTCAACTGAGCCCATAATCAATATTCCATTAGTTAAATCACTTCTCTAATTCTTTATCAATATTTGTTAACCAAATATTTTCAATAACCATATTGGCCTTTTACGTTATTTGGAAAACATTTTCGAATATCGCCTTCAGTTATTTTCTAAACTTTGAAAAATATATGCTATTTATAATTGGAAAATATTCCAATTATTTATCTCTTTCCCGTTCTCGTTTACTTCTATACTTAGGAAATATTCTTTATTATATCTCCAAGCTTACACTTATTTGGGTTAAAACGGATGTTGTGCAAAACATCGCTACGACAACCCAAATACTATACTCAACTAACTCTTATTCAACATCGATCTTCGAGCCTAAAATCTCACTATTTATTTGTTAATAATGAAATCAATCAAGTTGGGGTATAACTACCTCTCAGACCTTGACTGAATAACATTTATAACGTCAAAACAGATATGACTACTTACTCGAATAATCAATACTATACAACTACTTATTCTCTTTGAAACACATATACGCTTCCTCTTTCTATCCTGACTAGATTTTATTCCTAGTCTTCCTTTTTTATTTTACTATTCTATTTCTAAGTTCGTTTCCTTGTCGACTTCTATATATATTGATATATAGATTTCTAGTTATCAAACTTCTTAAAAATATTCTAACTCTTTAAATTCCCGGAAAAATTCGCCATAACCTCCTTTGTACTAGGAGCATCGGATATTTCAAATAGCCTCCCATGGCCCTCACCAATCCAAAAGAAAAAGAAAAAGCCAAGCGGCTAGCCGATTTGGCGCATAAAATCTCATATATGAATTAAATACATACCTTTTCGTCGAGCATTCTATTTATATACTTCATACCTTATCCATACCTATCTCATGTATATCCATACATTTCTAATTCATTTCAACTTAATCCAATCATTTTAACTTAGTTCGTTAAGTGATTTTCAAATTACTGGTTAGCCCATTTCAACTTTTTATTTGAATATACATGTTCAAATATAGGTTTAACCTGTTTATCAACTAGTTGATTTCCATTTCAATTTTACTTGAATTTCCTATATTCAAATTCCATTTCAAATCTCTTATTCAAATTCCATATTTGAATTTCATTTCAATTTACTTATTCAAATTCCATATTTGAATTTCATTATTCAAATCTATTTGAATTCTCTTTATTCAAATTTCATTTTCAATTCTATTTGAATCCTCGACATTCAAATTTCGTTTCACTTTCGATATTCAAATCCTATATTTGAAATCTCTTATATTTTCTATATCCAAACGCCATTTGAATTTCTACATTCAAATTCTATATCACTTCCATTGAGTTTCATATATTCAAACTCCCTTGAATTTCTATATTCAATTTTCCATTATTTAAATCTTCTTTATTCAAATCTCATTTGAATTTCTATATTCAAATCCTATGTTTGAACTTCCTTTATTCAAATTCCTTTAAATAAGTCTCGGTTTCAATTCCTTTTGAAATGGATATTTCTACCTTTGGAAAATAGATTTCCCTTTCAATTTCACACTTGTATTTTATTTCTGAATTATCCAATGATAATTCTTTTCACTTCATTTATAAACTTCGTTTATAAAAGAACTATTTATAAACTTCGTTTATAAAGGAACTTCTCATTTTATTTCTTTTAAAACAAGTTAATATTTCAAATCTATTCAAAATTTCAAATTCTATTATTCAAATCCCATTTTTGAAATTCAACACAACTTGTCTTTCCCAAAACAATCTCAAAACAGTATCTCTGGTAGCAATTCGCCACTTACAACTCGAAAATGAATACTGATGATGCAGCTGTCGTCATCAGAATCTATTTTCCAGCGATCGAAGTGAGTTCAATACTATAAAACCATTTCTAAACAATTCCACTTTGAAATTCATTTCAAAATATAATTCACACTACTTGTAAAACAATTTAAAATCTCCCAGGATCTTAAATTTTCCTTATTTTTAATCCCAATCCATTTACAAACACTTATCCAATTCTCTAAAGTTTTAACTACAATTTCTGGTTTAAATTTTCAGATTCAACTCATCTGATTTCACGTATTTCACTTATATGAATTCTGATTAGTTATTTACATAACCATGTAATTTATAATCTTACTTGATTATAATAACAACCAATATATCCACTATATTATAATTTCGATATATATATATATCTTCTCTATATCAGGATATACCTTAGGTAAACTTTATTTTAATTTACCCTCTTTTCAAAACATACCATGACGGTTCATCTTATTCGAGTGTTTACAAAATCCCTACCGATACAGTGGATCAAACTGATCGACCAGAACCTATAAACAACTCAACCAATGAATCTCCACAATATAAAACAAATTTTTATATCAATAACAAATACGTTCACTCGTATATATACACTCAACTCAATCTAGGGTATTACTAACCCTATCTCTACCGAGTCACGCCACAGAGCCAAGTAATTCTTAACTTAAGCTCTGATACCAACTGTAACGACCCGGATTTTCGGCGACTTTGGTTATCGACATAAACACGATGTCGATAACCAAAACATAGAAAAATCCTGGTAATTAGTGAAAGAAATTAGAGGGTGAGGAAAGATAAGACAGAAAATTAGAATAGAAGAAGAAGAAGAACACAATATCAGAGTGACATGAATCTCACAGCGGAACGAATAAATATATTTCATAACATAACTTTGAAATACAAATCTGTACTTGAATATACATATCATTATCAAAGTACAGCACTTACAACACAGCGGAAATAACTATAGCTATATGATCCTGAAGCCTCCTGCTCCAGCTCTTCAACTATATCTGTAAAATCCCGACTACTTGACTGCCCATACAAATTTAGGCACCCAAGAGTTTAGGGAAAACAACAAAGTAAACTCTGGGTCAGTCATGGGACTGGTATGAGTAAAACAGTTTAAAAACAGTTCGAACAAGTAAACGATATCTCATAAGACCACGCCGCATAACGGAACGGGTTTTTCCCTTATGAGAATCCAAAATATCTTTATATCAAAAAACCTTTTGATATTATAATAATGTCTATCAACCACAGTATATATATAATCATCTAGCAGAAACGCTTTCATCTCACGTTCTACATATATAGTATACAAACAAAACCGCAAGCACGTATTGGGTACTGGATTTCCAACTATGACAAGGTATGGAACCACCTATCGCTCGTGTACCTCTAGAGAGGAATACACTGGGTTCAACAAGAACATCTTGCAACCCGGACACACATGACCGACCACTCATTTCGCTTGAGCGTATCGAATGTATATCACCAACGGCTGGGATCAGCAACAGTTTCCCGAATGGGACAGCATCAACAATAGATTTTTAGAAGTAAATGAAACTCTAGATCAGGTGATTATACACCCTACTTCGGTGCGACCGACTTAGCCATGCTGCCTGCCCGATTTCTGTCATTTACCGGATGTGAGGCTAGAAGCTACGCTTTATCATCACATCAGATTCACGTTGAATGTCACATCATCAAATCCATCAAATCACCGATTGATGTCCTCAACCATACATTATGCGTTAGCTAAAAGAAGTTTCCTTCTCCGCTTCCACTCTTGGTACGGTTGGAGAAATCAATATACGTGATCGTCTGGAAATACTCTGTCAGACATCTGTCCATACAAGTCATCCAGGAACAGGATGAACCGAAGGCACTATTCTGTAAAACAGGATAGCCCTTGCATAACTCCGTCTTCAATTTCCTTTGGCATATATGATTCGCAACGCTTATGCCGATACAGAGTGGTTCTTTGGATAATAATCCAACCGGTCTCTCCATATTAACCACGTTAATATGGTCAAAACTTCGATAGTCTGTGATTTAACTATCGAATAAAAACAGGTGTGCAAACAACGATATTATTTCCAAATGGAAATTTATATCAATCAAACATCATTCAACATTTATCCCTTTATTTCATTAATTTACTTATCTCCTATTTCCCTACGTTCAATATTCTTTATTTTCTAAATTGGGAAAATATACGTTATTAACAAATGGAAAACATTTCCATTTCTTGTTTTCTTTATTAGAAAACATTTCTGGTTTCTTCTTTGGACAACATTTCCAAAGCTTCTTCATTGGACTTAGACAGATGTTTAAACAAACCATTGCGATGCCAACTCAAACCATTTCCTTTACTGTCAAACCTTAACTATTCCTTAGTTAAAAACGAAGCCAATCAAGTTGGGGTAGAACTACCTCTCAGACCTTAACTGAACAACATTTCTAACTTTGAAATTGGCAAAGTTCACTTTATATTTCTTTAACTAACTTCCTTACTTAACCCTCCTTCGAATAGCTATATTCGATTGACTCTTTTCACTTAACTCCTTTCGATTAACCCTTATCAATTAACTCTATTGGACTAACATTATTGGATTAACTCTATTGGATTAACTCTATTTGACTAACGCTATTGATTTACTCATTTCACTTAACTCCTTTCTTCGAATAAACTATATTCGATTAACTCCCTTTTCTTTCTTCTCTAATCGATTAACCAACATCGATTAACTTCTTTTAACTTTATCTCTAATCGATTAACTAACCTCGATTAGCTTCTTTTAACTTACTTTCGAAATATTTCCTATTTATAACTTCTATTTACCGTTACAAATATTTCCTATTTATAACTTCTATTTACCGTTACAAATATTTCCTATTTATAACTTCTATTTACCGTTACAAATATTTCCTATTTATAACTTCTATTTACCGTTACAAATATTTCCTATTTATAACTTCTTATTTATCTTCTAAATAAATATTCCTTTATTCTATTTATTCTCTAAATAAATATTCTCCTTTTCAATTCTATTTATTTTCTAAATAAATATCCCTTTTATAAAACTCTATTTGTTTTATAAATACTTCCTTTTATAAAACCGTGTTCGTTTTATAAATAATTTCTTTTTATAAAATCCTGTGATTTTATAAAATTCCTTTATTTCAATATACATTGAAATATTCCTTTTATAATATTCTATTTTTTTTAAAAAAAAATTTTTCCCTCTTATTTACTTTTCGAAATATTTCCTTTTATAAAATCTGTTGATTTTATAAAATCTCTTTATTTCAATATACATTGAAATACTTCTTTTTACATCCCAGGGTCTTTTATGATATTTAAAATATCGAATAACAATGATCAATATCATTCCAACACACATAATCCATAACATATTATATAACACATCATATATCACAATATATGAAAACAGTAAAATAAATGTTGAGGAATCCAGTCGGATTCCTCCAACCTGTTTTCCTGCATCACAGATGTTAACCAATATAGATAACATCACTTTTCAATTCCATATGATATATTCTGTTAAACAGAATCAATATAGAAATTCAACTAACTGACTAGCAGTTCAATCAAACAGTCAACACACAGTAAATCAGACAATTTCTAACAGTTCTAAAAATACAACATGAAATTATAAACTGTTTAGAGTTAGTGAGATTTACTCACATTGGACGATCATCGTTAATAACGATAACCATCGCTTGATTTGATTCTGACAATTTATCTCACTATAAATTGTAACGAGCTTCGATTCGCTCTCCGTCAGTTCCAGTTGCTGCTCCCGTCCATATGGTCCCATCGGATCTTGTTTCACTCAATTCTGATATCGTATGGCGAAGATACGATATTTACAAGTTAAATACACATTTATATAAAATAAAAACTTGGGTTTTAATTATTGGGCCTCACCCTTTTTGTTTCACGGCCCATCACCCCATTTTCTAAAACCGCCGACCCATTTATTTCCTTCTTCTTCCTGGACACACAATCATCCGTAGTCCACAAGTCCCTCAATGACCATCACCGCAAATTCTGGCATTCACACTCATACTCTTCACCATTCACCTCTACTACTTCAGTATTTGCAAATACTGTTACCAAATGTTTTACTTCATTCCTCCCTGAACAAAGATACACGCTCCCAGATCACCACTTTCACAATTTTTCAAGCATCCCCCTTTCTTCGTTTGCGACACTTCATTATTAACACAGCGCCCCTTTCTTTCATCTGAAAGCACACTCCACTGACTCCACCACAACATCCGCAAACACCCTTCAGTACCTACGACTACTTCTGTCCTCCCACTCCTCTTTACTTCCCCTTTGTTTTCTCCATTCGCACCCTGTTTGCCGGACTGAAAACGGCGTCACCCCCATTACACGCACTATAAACAATGAGTATGAACACCACATAGTTCTTAGTTCGATCCATTTCAGCATTAACTATCATCGGATCGCTGCTGCACCCGATACCTACCATCGAACTCAGATCGAGCATCACCATTCGCTGCAGCCACACGCCGTCGGTCACCATCTGAAACAGATCAGAGCTCGGCGTCTTCAATTCTTCCCAAAACCCATCCAAACCCGGTGCCTTAGTGCCCCAGATTCCGACGAACGACGAGGCCAGAACCCATCACCACCGCCCAAGATGTCAAGCTCGCCTAGTTAAACAAACTTGCTATTTGAATTTCTTTGGAAAAATGATAGGTTGAGATTATCGGTGAAGAAGTTTGTGGCTTTACAGCCGTTCGAGTATTAGGTTGGAGGCGGAAATTCTGTTGACTACAAAAGAAAAATACTGACCTAGGTTTTAACGTAAGGGTTTATATATATAGTTTGGTAAATTCTTTTGTTGAGAGACTTTGCTTGGTCCACGTTTTGAAATCCTTCCCATTTTCGTTTGTTGTTGCCCTTAAAGTTTGGATGCCTTTATTTGTATGGTTACAAACAGGGAGTGACACATACCTTTATTTGTATGGTTATACCATCCAAGTGAAATAATAAGATCTATATTTTTATTGTTCGGTTTTAGTTTTAATGTATATCATACCTTGTTACGAAAGATTCTGTTCCCCTATGGACTGAAATAAAAACACCATTGTGACCAGCAATGTACCACCGTCCCAAAAATATAATAATATCGGTAGGTGGACTCATATTTTGAAACTTCAAAATGTTGATTTCAGGGTGCGAAATACTTCAAATAAAAAGTCGCTTATCAAATTAATTAAAAATTACAGTAAAATTCTAAAAATTAAATTATCACCATTTCCCAAAAGAACCTTGTCTAAATTCAAACCCGGTTTCTAGTTATATCAAATAAACCGTTACGGTCGATAAATGATTCTATAGCGACTATTTTAAAATTTGATTTGGACATATCTCAAAATGTACACGACTAAATCTCGATTTTTCTCTTCCACTAGAAAGATATAATCCACCAGCTCCACACGTTTCTTGTTTCACAGAAATCCGGCTTCAAACGAATCCTGTACATTCAGTTGAAGTTCAAATCGCCAAATAGCGAACTGCAGCGCCATTTCGAGTTCGTTTATAATTATATTATAAACTATACGTTCAACTATCGACGATTGAATATATTCGTTATTCAAATTCAAATTCCAAGCTGAATGAAATATCACAGATGATCCGGTTCACACCATATCGTCATTTCGACTAATTCTGATTATTCAGAATTAAATATATTATTTAATTATTATTTTAATTAAATATTCACCATTATTTTATTCAACGACCATTAAATTCACTAACCCACCATTTATATAATTAAATAAACTAATTCTAATACCTCTGCCAATGCGGGTCATTACAGGAACCATCTGAAGTCATGAGTTCCCAAATCCCGAAGCTATCTCTGGTTGCTGATTTGCTGCTATCGAATTGATTTGACAAAGAATTTTGAATTGATATTTGAGAAATTAAAATTTGGATTTAGAAATTCTGATGAATTACGGGATACAAACTTTTGTTGTTGTAAAATCAAACAAGAGAGAATGTCTGTGCAAGAGCGGACAAGAATAAGCGAACGATTTTCCTTAAAAATAATTATTTTAAAAACGTGTCCTAGAAATAAATAGTTTGATGTAAGTAGGCCCTTATGATAAAATTCCCCTATATATATACATATAAAGGTGCCATTGAACGCTCTCTATATATATTTGTGTGTGTGTGTGAGAGAGAGAGAGAGAGGATCAAAAGCACCCTCAAATAATGCGGTATCCCTATAGCCCTCTAATTTCTACAACACATTCCCGTTTCTCTCTCTCTCTACTAATTCTCCCTCCCTCCACTAACTTATACCATCATAAATGGGTGGCCACAGTTGGGGTACAAAAGGGGTGTCAAGAAAGTGAGGTGCCATGTACCCCTTTTTCGTGGCACCCTTGTTGCACCACAACACATCCACTTATTTATAGTTAAATAAGTTAGTGAGGTAGGAGCGAATTAGTGGGAGAAGAGAGAATCAGAAATGCTTGGTGGAAATCCCGAGGCTATTGGGGTGCTGCACTAATTGGAGGTTCACTTGATCCTACCCCATACACACACACACACACATATATATACACATCTATATCTATATATATGAGGAGCATTCCGGGGAACGCCTGTTTTGCAGGACCTACTGTGAGCTACACTAATCCAAATCCAATAAGATTTTATAGATGTTCTATCCGTCTATATATTATAAATTTATAATCTATTAATAATTTGAATTCGTTTCAACATTCGTAGAATAATACATTTGATGTTTAAGTTTAATAGTTCGAATAAATGTCTGAACGATGAATAACTGAGCTAATATTTTGAAATGTCACGAATGACAGAATGAACTCAAATTTTTGATAGATGATAATATATACGTGAATTGACCATCTACAAAATCTTGTTGGATTTGGATTAGTGTAGTTTACATTAGAGTTGGGGGTGCTAAAGGGGTGTTGGAAAACAACGGTTCCCTGGAACGCTCCTATATACATATACATATACATATACATATACATATACATATACATATACATATACATACATACATACATATATATATATATATATATATATATATATATATATATATGAAACGACCCGAACTTCCCCATGAAGGAAAGCCCGGATTGAATTGAGAAAACAACGAATCAGAACACAAACAGAAGAACATTTCATTGCTTATTACAACAACTCCATCAAAATATAAGAATATAACAGCGTATAAATAAATATTATACATTCGATAAATATCAGAGATTTACAATTTACAATGCAGTGGAAAGTAATACAAATCACAATTGAAAAGAATATACGGATGTAGAGCTTTCCGAATATCATTTCAGCTGTAAACCAGGATCCTGTGAATATAAATCTGCAAAACCAAAAATTACAAGCTGCCCGTATGGAAATAGGGGCACCTAGAGTTTAGGTTAAAACAATAAACTCCAGGTCAGTTATGTGACTGGAGTGAGAACTAAAACAGTTATTTATAACTTTACTTTAAATCGGATATATCAAGGGACCACGCCGTATAACACGGAATGAGTTTCTTCCCAAGAATACCAGTGCACATAACAAAACAACGCAATGCTTTTTTGGGAAAATGATGCTATTATAAGACCCAGGTCGCATCACACAATGCAACGCAAGCCGGAGGATAGGGTTTTCCCTTATAATAGCCAAACATGCTTGGTACGTTTAAAACAAATCATTTGATACTATTATAAGTGCATAGTGTATAAAGAAAATTCAAGTATAAATGTATCAATCCTAGATGGCATGGGTACCATATATCATATCGCCAATACTAGGCTCTACAATCAAAACCGCAAATGTCACATATTGAAAGTTGGATTTCCATCTGTGAACCAAGGCAAGGGATCGTCCTTACCGCTTCGAGACAATCTAGCCCATGTCTCAGGCAAGCGCGCAGACAAGCCTTGGATCGTCAGGGCCGGTCCAATCAATGTGGATTAAAATGCCTGAACACAATGTTTCCCCACCCTATGGGGCGTAAACTGGTCATATCCCGACCAAACCATCGGCCCCGGAACGACCGATATAACCGAGGTGCCTCGCTATCCATCACCCACATAAGTAAAATGTCCGTTCTTGCAAAACGCTGACACCACTCCTAACTAGAAGGAAACGCATGCCCTCCCTGATGTCCTCTCCCGTTTCTGGTTCACACCGGCGTGTGAGGCTTGTGAATTAACGCTACACAAAGCTACTCTATATTAAAGCCGTGCTTTGATCATCAACCACAAGACTCTGCTTTTCAACAGAAGCCTTGATTATTTGCATCTCAGCATGCTACACAGGCAATTCACGCTATGCAACCGATGTCTATCAATCACACAGAATGAAATCCGATGTCAGACACACATCCATTTACTAGTTCGTTCTGGGTCTGAACGAAACCGGAGGCACCTTATTCCTCATCCCATATGTCCAATATAGGAGAGAGGTCCTCGCATATCCGGTCGATCTCCAAGTACGACTAGATGATCACCACTTATTACCTTGTCTTGGGTGTACAGCCCAATCAAGACATCAATAATCATCCAAACGATGTGAAGACCTCCGGTCTTCAACCACCGTCTTCATCCTTGATACATCGTCGAATCAGTTATTCAGAAAGGGATAAACCCGGTCTTTCTGAATAACTCGCGTATATAATAAACAAGTGCTATAAAAACACAACATACGCCTCATTCCAATTCAAAATATTTCTTTATCCATATATTCATATACTTTGGGAAAGGTTCCCATTAATTTTATCAAAGATAAATTCTTTAAATTTATTCTTTAATCTTCCCTTGGTTATCGATTCAAACTAAATTATGGTTTATCCAAACTAGTCGGGATTAGCGCACCTTACCAAAGTAATCATTTGTTTAATTTCCCAATCCCAACCTATTCATCCCATGAAGCAAAACTGGTAATACTTTATATCTAACACCATGGTGTTACCGGTAAAATTAATTACATTTCACGTTCAAATCTTGTAACGACCCGTATTTCCGTACCCTTTGAGTTGACTAATAACACCACACATCCAACCCAAATGACACAGAGATACGAATCATTATAAGAAAGAAGTTTAGAGGATGAGAAATAGAAAGAAAGAAATATTAGAATAGAAGAAAACGAAGATCACAAACTCACAGCGGAACGAATAAAATATATTAAATAACGTAACTTTTGAAATACAAATTTGGTTTTCATATACATACCATTTATCAGAGCACAACAGCTATTTCTGGAACAGTTATAAACACATGTTTCCAGATACAACATAGTACACAGCGGAAAATGTGATAGTCTATAGCTAATTAGTGAAGCCTCCTGCTTTAAGCTTCTCCGAAGTGAATCTGTAAAATCCTGACTACTTGACTGCCCGTACAAATTTGGGCACCCAAGAGTTTAGGGAAAACAAAAAAAAATAAACTCTGGGTCAGTCATGGGACTGGTGTGAGTAAACTCCAATCATTTGTTTAACTTTCAAAATCCTTTCGATAGAAATGATAATCGTAAGACCGATCCACACATAAACACGGATGGTTTTTACTTACGATAACCAAAAATATTTTGATATAAAAATCTGGTGATATTATAATAATGTCTACAGCAAATAAATAGCCATCTAGCGGAACGCTTGCATCTCACGCTCCATATATAATATAAAATCGAAAACCGCAGGGCGCTTATTGGAGATTGGATTTCCAACATAACAAGGTATGGGACCACCTGCCGATAGCGTATCTCTAGAGACGAATACACTGGGTTCAACAAGAACATCTTGCAACCCGGCCCACACTTGACCGACCACTCATTTCGCTTGAGTGTATCGAATGTATATCACCAACGGTTGGGATCAGCAACCGTTCCCCGAAAGGGACAGCATCGATAGATTTAAGAACAAATGGAATTTCTCTAGATAGGTGATTATACATCCTAATGGCTGCGACCCACATAGCCATGCTGCCTGCCCGATTTCTGTCACTTCTCGGTTGATGAGGCTTGAGGTCATGAATTATCTTCCAGAACATCTGGCCACCATTCACCTTGAATGCCACATCGTCATACCCACCAAATCACAAATTGATTTCCTAAAAAATACCATGGGTATAAAGCTAAGAGAAATGAATTCCTTCGCCACCAAAAGTAAGTACGTTTGAAGAGATCAACTTACGTGACCTGTTAGATATACTCTGTCGACATTCGTCCATTCACATTGTCCTGGGACTGGACAGACCAAAGGCACTATCCCATAAACAGGATAGCCCTTGCATAACTCCGCCTTCAATTATTTTCATCATATTTGATCGCGACGCTAACGCCCATACAGAGTGGTTTCCAAATAATAAATCTGATCCCGGTCTCTCTGTACTGACGAAGGAAAAATGGTCAAAAACTTCAATAGTCGGTGATTTAACTATCAAAGAAAAATAAGTGTGCAACCAATGATCTTATTTCCAGGTAGGAATTCGATCTATCAATCATCAATCAACATTGGCCCCTTTAATTCAATCCTTTATTATCAATTACAATTCTCATTTCCCCTTTCGTATTCTTTTGAAGCTCGATTTCCCCTCTCGATTCTTTGAAAACATTTTCAATATTATAATTTCTCTATTCGCGAAAATATCTCTTATTCCAGTTAGAAAATATTTCTAAATCCTTTAAATCAAACTGATGTTATGAAACATCGTTACTATAACTCAAATCATAAATTATTCGTTAACTAACGATATCACTAACCAATCCTTGCTATTGAGCCTTAACCATTTCTCCGCAAATCATGTAGTCAGTCAAGTTGGGGTATGATTACCTCTCAGACCTTAACTGAACAACATTCTTAACTTTGAAATAGTCAAAGCTCACCCCTTCTTTCACAGAAAAGTATTGATTATAACGGTAGCATCATAATCGTTGTTTCCAAACATTAATTATAACAACGGCATTATAATCGCTGTTTTAAATTATAACAACAGCTCTATAATTGCTGTTTAGATTTACCGAACATATATTATAACAACAGCGCTATAATCTCTGTTTAGATTTATACTTGTAAATAACATCTTAAATCCAATTTCCATTTCTAACTTCTATTTAGAATTTTTCATAAAATATTTCTTTTATTTTTTCAACGGCTATAATCTTATTTATAATTTCTTTATAGTAGTTAAGTACAAAATCTCATTTCAATTATCGATTTCAAAACCCATTTCCCCTTTTCGATATAAATTCAAACTTTGAACTTATAATTCAATTATTCCAAAAATACTTATAATTCATCTCTTGTTTTATCCATTTAAACCAAGTTCTTATTTCCAGTTAATTCAAAATTTAATTCCAATATTGGAAATAAATTCCCTTTTTAAAATTCCCAATTTATTTTCTTTATTTGAAAATATTTTTACCTTTCGGTATTTAAATACCAAAATTTCTAGGGCCAGTGTAATTCAAACACAACATGATCAATCACCGATCAAATATCACATCATAGATCATAATAAATAATTAAAACAGTAAATAAAATGTTGAGGAACCCAGTTGGATCCCTCCAAGCTGTTTCCCTACATCCACAAATGTTAATGACATCAATATGAGATATCATAGTAAACAGAACTGATAATCGATCAACGATCAACCATTTCAACCAATTCATCCAAACAACAATAACACAGAATAAAATAACTATAAATAATTTTAAAACTCGTTTATATAAAAATATAAACGAGGCAGAGTTAGTGAGTTTACTCACGTTCGTTCACAGTTAACGGTTGCGCTTTTTATTTCGTTTAAAATCAAACAAAAGTTCGATTTTATCCACGAAATTCTAATAGCTTCGTTTCTAGCATCGTCAGTTTCATAATGTAGATCTTGGCCACTACGATATCAACGCGACAGGATTTTGCTTGAATCTGACATCATACTAAAAATTATCGACGATATAAGTTTTAAATTAGATTAACGTCGTTTAGAAATTAAATTCATAATAAACTGATTATCATTACCCTGACTATGTATAAACACGTTTAGGCCACTTAAATTCTTTCATCTCATTTTGTAACAACCCTGACACTATATCCATGATTTCATTTACTAATAGATTTCTAGTAAGACCAAAAATTTAATTGCTTTGGTTAACTGTTTATTTGAAAACTTATAAATTACTCATTCTATATGAATTCCCAAGAGAAGCGTAATACAAAATATAAGGCGATCAGTTCACTAAGAGGAACAAAACTATCAACAGTGTAAAAATGTTTTCATAACTTAGATTGTCTAACTGTTTTAATTTAAATAAATAGAGTAGAAAATAATTGCAGATGGAAATCTCACCAAATGTAATTTAAATGACTGATCAGCTTATCCTAACACATTACCACTACTACGGTCTCAATGCGTACTGCACTAACTACCTTCCAAAGAACTGCCAAATCCTGATATATATATATATATATATATATATGTATATTCCTTTTATTAATCTGGCTTTACCTTTTAAATTATTGGTCCACTCACTAAAATCCTTCAAACCGCCTCAACTAGTAATCCTTCCCTTCGAGTATGATTTTAACGACCTGCTCTCCTCCATGAATAACCCCTTCAACGCATGAACCAGTCGTCATCACACACTTACTCGAATCCTAACATTTACACTATTATTTAATAAGTTATAATAAACTTAGTTTCCTTAATTAACTATAATAAATCCTTTTTAAACACTATTACCTCTAATTGCTCCATCGTGTATTTCTTCTTGAACCAGTTATTCTCCTCCATTCTGTTTGTTCAAACGCCCTGCCCCCTTTTCAATGATACATTGTGCATCTTCAATGTATTCTCCCACCACTGACTGAAACAATCTCCATAAATCTGACGTCCAGCTTCCCCTCTTTACTGTTAAAACTTGCGGCAGTTTGTTTAGCCCATTTCCATGATTTCCGGAGAAACAACAATTAACGTTTAATCCAGCCACCATGCTATACAACCTGCTACACTTTCCTGCCATCGTGATTCAGTCAACAACGCTGCCTCGGCACAGTGTTGCGTCAAAATAAATCACGGATACCCCATCTCTCAACACAGCATGGAAGAATCGAACGCCCCTTTCTAGCAACGCCACCACTAAACGGAGTCACCGAAAGTCACGCCACTTCGGCTACTGACAGATTCCGTCCAGTTGAGCATTTTTGTTTCAAAGTTCATCTCAGTATTAGGAATGAATGGGGAGATCTGATGCGGAAAACAATTGAAAGAAGAGGATCGTTCGTTCTTTAAGCGGTTGTTGCGTGTTTTGAAATGAGGACAGTAATCTGTGTGTTTTTATTTTTAGAGATTTTGATGGATTAAAAATAAGCATTGTAGATTTTTTTTTTCGTTTCGAATGAAGTTCAGTTTTTTTATCTTTGAAGTGAAGAGTGATGTTTATTTATAATAGAAAATGCCTTGACACGCACGGTTACTAAACAGATTGGCTGACACGGAAAGCAATAACGTGGAAAACACGGCTTATATTGGTTTGGGGAACAAGTTATTTAAAACATGAAGAGCATACTGTTTGAATCTTGAAGAGCACGGATTGGATAGCATGGGTTGCACACTACAGGGTGTAAAACATATAAACAAGCACGTACACTTTCTCGCACAACATGTTGAAAAATTGAGTTGACAATATAAACAGCATAGGCTTTGACGTAGAGGTAGAATGCCAAATAAAAGAACATGGCATGTAGACATGTGCGTTCTTCTATATAAATATATATATTTTGAACTTGAAACAAAGAGACTGGCAGGAAAAACTTTAGGGGTAGATGAAATAAAGTGACAATAAATGAAAGAGGTGCATGGGGATAACATGTGTATTAAAAATGTATATTATTAGTACCTTAGTTATGCGTCACGGTTACCTACAATTTCGTTTACGTTCGAGCCGCTACAAACAGAAGTAAGAATATGATCATGTCTAGCGAGGTACCACGATCCCGAAAATATAATAATATCGGTAGTTTAACTTATATTATGAAACCCCAACATATTGATATAGGGTCCAAAATACTCCAAATAAAAAGTTGCATATTTAGTAAATTAAAAATTACAGTAAAATTCTAAAAATTAAATTATAGCTACGCCTCAAAAGAACCTTATCCAAATTCTAGACCGATATTTAAATAACCGTTATAGCTTATATACGATTCCACAACGACTTTCTGAAAATTTGATTTGGACGTAATTCACAATATATAAGACGAAATCTCAATTTTTCACTTCCATTAGAAAGATACAGTTAAACAGAACCGAACGTTTCTTGTTTCAAAGAAATCCGACTTATTTTGAATCCTGTATATCTAATTGAAGTTCAAAACGATAAATTACGAACTGCCGCGACTTTACGAGCTCATTTAAATATAATTATAAATTATACGTTTAAATATCGTTTTATTAAATAATTTCTTATATATAATTCAAATAAAATATTTGAATCAATTTAAATGTTCAGAATTCAACGGCTGAAAATCCGGGTCGTTACATTCTTTCCCCCTTAAAATAATTTCGTCCTCGAAATTGCTAAGGTAGGAAAAGAATCTACATACCCTATTAATTAGGTCCAAAAATCCTTTTTGTTCACTTCTTAACTTCAATTTAACTGGACCAATTTATTTCAATTAAAATATTAATTTATTCTTACTAACGAAAATTTTCAAAAATTACGAAAATTTTCTAACACTTAAAATTCTAAAAAAAATTCGGCAGCATCTCCTCTGCGCAGCTCAATCGGTACAACCCCTACTCGCCTTTCTAGGCCTTCTCCAATCCAAAAGAATATCAAAAAGCCAAGCGGCTTGCCCCCTAGGGTCATAAAACCATCAAACCCAAGTAATACTGTAAACATGTACCTTTTTGTCGGGCATAAATTCTGTCTCTTACATTTGCTTCCATTCAATATCTGCTCAGCATACATATATCCATTTCCAGTTGGTTCCAAATCAATCCAACCTTCGGTCTTTACTTCTAATTAGTTCACTTCTATTCACTAATCCTAACTGAGTTCTATTCTTAAAAATCAATCCTGTTATTCTGCTGGAGTTCAGTTCCATCCCAGTTTAGTTCCAAACAACACCATCCCATATATATTCAACTTGTTTATTCATATGTCGAATTCATATTGATAATTTTGAATCTCAACATTCCTCATTATATAATTCCCTTCGGAATTATCTCTAATTCAATTTAACTTTATATAAATCTTAACCGAAGTCAAATTACAATTCATTTGATATATTTTACCATTCCAATCTATTCAACTTATACAAGTTAAATTTTAATTTCAGAATTCAAATTCCCGGGTTTTATTCCAAATTAGCTTAAAATCATATACATCTATATACATATATTTTTAATCAACTCAATTCAAAACATTTGAATTTTTAAAACATCTTGTTTTTTTTAAAGCAAATTTTCCATTCCAAAATTACTATGGCAGCAATCCATCACTCAGAAATTTGAAAATGAATATCGATAATGTCGCGACCCATGTCAGTACTATTTTCTCGCCCCTGAAGTGATTTCAGTGCTTAATCACTTTTAAAATCCATTCAAAATCATCCTTATTCAAAAATTCCTTCAAAACAATGTTATATTCATAATATTCGAGAAAATATTTTCTAAATACCCGGGATTTAAATTCAAATTATGATTTGAATTAAATTCTAGTTTATCTTAGTTATATAACCATTTCAACGTTTGATAATTTCATTTGATTGTAATAGCAATCAACTCATCTATATAGTATAATATTTCAGAAGTTATTCCTTTTATATCAAAATAATTTTTGGGCAAAATTATTTCATTTACCCAATTTAAAACAATATTGTATCGAATTGTTTTGTTCGAGAGTTTAGAAACACCTATCGATAAATTTGTACATTCTATATCGACCAGAATTCATAGACCACTCAACAAACCAGTCAACACAATATAAAACAATTTTTATATCAAATCTACAAATACGCTCACTCGTATATATACTCAAACTCAACCTAGGGTATTTCTAACCCCATTTCTATTGAGTCACACCATAGAGCCTAGGTTATCACTCAACCTTCAGCTCTGATACCAACTGTAACGACCCGTATTTCCGTACCCTTTGAGTTGACTAATAACACCACACGTCCAACCCATATGACACAGAGATACGAATCATTATAAGAAAGAAGTTTAGAGGATGAGAAATAGAAAGAAAGAAATATTAGAATAGAAGAAAACGAAGATCACAAACTCACAGCAGAACGAATAAAATATATTAAATAACGTAACTTTTGAAATACAAATTTGGTTTTCATATACATACCATTTATTAGAGCACAACAGCTATTTCTGGAACAGTTATAAACACCTGTTTCCAGATACAACATAGTACACAGCGGAAAATGTGATAGTCGATAGCTAATTGGTGAAGCCTCCTGCTTCAAGCTTCTCCGAAGTGAATCTGTAAAATCCCGACTACTTGACTGCCCGTACAAATTTGGGCACCCAAGAGTTTAGTGAAAACAAACAAAATAAACTCTGGGTCAGTCATGGGACTGGTGTGAGTAAATTCCAATCATTTATTTAACTTTCAAAATCCTTTCGAAAGAAATGATAATCGTAAGACCGATCCACACATAAACACGGATGGTTTTTACCTTACGATAACCAAAAATATTTTGATATAAAAATCTGGTGATATTATAATAATGTCTATAGCAAATAAATAGCCATCTAGCGGAATGCTTGCATCTCATGCTCCATATATAATATAAAATCGAAAACCGCAGGGCGCTTATTGGAGATTGGATTTCCAACATGACAAGGTATGGGACCACCTGCCGATAGCGTATCTCTAGAGACGAATACACTGGGTTCAACAAGAACATCTTGCAACCCGGCCCACACATGACCGACCACTCATTTCGCTTGAGTGTATCGAATGTATATCACCAACGGCTGGGATCAGCAACCGTTCCCCGAAAGGGACAGCATTGATAGATTTAAGAACAAATGGAATTTCTCTAGATAGGTGATTATACATCCTAATGGGTGCGACCCACATAGCCATTCCGCCTGCCTGATTTCTGTCATTTCCCGGTTGATGAGGCTTGAGGTCATGAATTATCTTCCAGAACATCTGTCCACCATTCACCTTGAATGCCACATCGTCATACCCACCAAATCACAAATTGATTTCCTCAAAAATACCATGGGTATAAAGCTAAGAGAAACGAATTCCTCCGCCACCAAACGTAAGTACGTTTGAAGAGGTCAACTTACATGACCTGTTAGATATACTCTGTCAGACATTCGTCCATTCACGTTGTCCTGGGGCTGGACAGACCGAAGGCACTATCCCATAAACAGGATAGCCCTTGCATAACTCCGCCTTCAATTATTTTCATCATATTTGATCGCAACGCTAACGCCCATACAGAGTGGTTTCTAGATAATAAATCTGATCCCGGTCTCTCTATATTAACGAAGAAAAAATGGTCAAAAACTTCGATAGTCGGTGATTTAACTATCAAAGAAAAATAAGTGTGCAACAAACGATCTTATTTCCAGGTAGGAATTCGATCGATCAATCATCAATCAACATTGGCCCCTATAATTCAATTCTTTATTATCAATTACAATTCTCATTTCCCATATTTCGTATTCTTTTGAAGCTCGATTTCCCCTCTCGATTCTTTGAAAACATTTTCAATATTATAATTTCTCTATTTGCGAAAATATCTCTTATTCCAGTTAGAAAATATTTCTAAATCCTTTAAATCAAACTGATGTTATGAAACATCGTTACTATAACTCAAATCATAAATTATTCGTTAACTAACGATATCACTAACCAATCCTTGCTATCGAGCCTTAACCATTTCTCCGTCAATCATGTAGTCAGTCAAGTTGGGGTATGATTAACGACATTCTTAACTTTGAGATAGTCAAAGCTCACCCCTTCTTTCACAGAAAAGTATTGATTATAACGGTAGCATCACAATCGCTGTTTCCAAACATTAATTATAACAGCGGCATTATAATCGTTGTTTTAAATTATAACAACAGTTCTATAATCGCTGTTTAGATTTACCAAACATATATTATAACAACAACGCTATAATCGCTGTTTAGATTTATACTTGTAAATAACATCTTAAATCCAATTTCCATTTCTAACTTCTATTTAGAATTTTTCATAAAATATTTCTTTTTTTTCAACGGCTATAATCTTATTTATAATTTCTTTATAATAGTTAAGTTCAAAATCTCATTTCAATTATCGATTTCAAAACCAATTTCCCCTTTTCAATATAAATTCAAACTTTGAACTTATATTTCAATTATTCCAAAAATACTTATAATTCACCTCTTGTTTTATCCATTTAAACCAAGTTCTTATTTCCAGTTAATTTGAAATTTAATTCCGATATTGGAAATAAATTCCCTTTTTAAAATTCCTAATTTATTTTCTTTATTTGAAAATATTTTTACCTTTCGGTATTTAAATACCATAATTTATAGGGCCAGGGTAATTCAAACACAACATGATCAATCACCGATCAAATATCACATCATAGATCATAATAAATAATTAAAACAGTAAACAAAATGTTGAGGAACCCAGTTGGATCCCTCCAACCTGTTTCCCTGCATCCACAGATGTTAATCACATCAATATGAGATATCATAGTAAACAGAACTCATAATCAATCAACGATCAACCATTTCAACCAATTCATCCAAACAACCATCACACAGAATAAAATAACTATAAATAATTTTAAAACTCGTTTATATAAAAATATTAACGAGGAAGAGTTAGTGAGTTTACTCACCTTGGTTCACAGTTGACGGTTGCGCTTTTTATTTCGTTTAAAATCAAACAAAAGTTCGATTTTATCCACGAAATTCTAATAGCTCCGTTTCCAGCGTCGTCAGTTTCATAATGTAGATCTTGGCCGCTACGATATCAGCGCGACAGGGTTTTGCTTGAATCTGACATCGTACAGAAAATTATCGATGATATAAGTTTTAAATTAGATTAACGTCGTTTAGAAATTAAATTCATAATAAACTGATTATCGTTACCCTGACTATGTATAAACACGTTTAGGCCACTTAAATTTCTTTCATCTCATTTTGTAACAACCCTGACATTATATCCATGATTTCATTTACTAATAGATTTCTAGTAAGACCAAAAATTTAATTGTTTTGGTTAACTTTTTATTTGAAAACTTATAAATTATTCATTCCATATGAATTCCTAAGAGAAGCGTAATACAAAATATAAGGTGATCAGTTCACTAAGAGGAACAAAACTGTCAATAGTGTAAAAATGTTTTCATAACTTTGATTGTCTAACTGTTTTAATTTAAATAAATAGAGTAGAAAATAATTGCAGATGGAAATCTCACCAAATGTAATTTAAATGACCGATCAGCTTGTCCTAACACATTACCACTACAACGGTCTCAATGCGTACTGCACTAACTACCTTCTAAAGAACTGCCAAAGCCTGGTATATATATATATATATATATATTCCTTTTATTAATCTGGATTTACCTTTTAAATTGTTGGTCCACTCACTAAAATCCTTCAAACCGCCTCAACTAGTAATCCTTCCCTTCGAGTATGATTTTAACGACCTGCTCTCCTCCATGAATAACCCCTTCAACGCATGAACCAGCCGTCATCACACACTTACTCAAATCCTAACATTTACACTATTATTTAATAAGTTATAACAAAATTAGTTTCCTTAATTAACAATAATAAATCCTTTTTAATCACTATTACCTCTAATTGCTCCATCGTGTATTTCTTCTTGAACCTGTTATTCTCCTCCATTCTGTTTGTTCAAACGCCCTGCCCCCTTGTCAATGATACACTATGCATCTTCAATGTATTCTCTCACCACTGACTGAAACAATCTTTGTAAAACTGACATCCAGCTTCCCCTCTTTACTGTTAAAACTTGTGGCAGTTGTATAACCCATTTCCATGATTTTCGGAGAAACAACAGTTAACGTTTAATCCCGCCACCATGCTATACAACCTGCTACACTCTCCTGCCATCGTGATTCAGTCAACAGCGCTGCCTCGGCACAGTGCTGCGTCAAAAAAAAATCACGGATCCCCCCATCTCTCAGCACAGCAAGGAAGAATCGAATGCCCCTTTCTAGCGTCGCCACCACTAAACGGAGTCACCGAAAGTCACGCCACTTCGGCTACTGACAGATTCCGTCCAGCTGAGCATTTTTGTTTCAAAGTTCATCTCAGTTTTAGGGATGAATGGGGAGATCTGATGCGGAAAACAATTGAAAGAAGATGATCGTTCGTTCTTTAAGCGGCTGTTGCGTGTTTTGAAATGAGGAAGTAATCTGTGTGGTTTTATTTTCAGAGATTTTGGTGGATTAAAAATAAGCATTGTAGATTTTTGTTTTTGTTTCGAATGAAGTTCAGTTTTTTTATCTTTGGAGTGAAGAGTGATGTTTATTTATAATAGAAAATGTCTTGACACGCACGGTTACTAAACAGCTTGGCTGACACGGAAAGCAATAACGTGGAAAACACGGCTTGTTTTGGTTTGGGGAACAAGGTATTTAAAACGTGAAGAGCATACTGTTTGAATCTTGAAGAGCACAGATTGGATAGCATGGGTTGCACGCTACAGGGTGTAAAACATATAAACAAGCACGTACACTTTCTCGCACAACATGTTGAAAATATAAACAACATAGGCTTTAACGTAGAGGTAGAATGCCAAACGAAAGAACATGGCATGTAGACATGTGCGTTCTTCTATATAAATATATATTTTGAACTTGAAACAAAGTGACTGGAAGGAAAAACTTTAAGGGTAAATGAAATAAAGTGACAATAAATGAAAGAGGTGCATGGGGATAATGTGTGTATTAAAAATGTATATTATTAGTACCTTAGTTATGCGTCCCGGTTACCTACAATTTCATTTACGTTCGAGCCGCTACAGACAGAAGTAAGAATACGATCGTGTCTAGCGAGGTACCACGATCCCGAAAATATAATAATATCGGTAGTTTAACTTGTATTATGAAACCCTAAAATATTGACATAGGGTCCAAAATACTCCAAATAAAAAGTTGCTTATTTAATTAATTAAAAATTACAGTAAAATTCTAAAAATTAAATTATAACTACGCCTCAAAAGAACCTTGTCCAAATTCAAGACTGATATTTAAATATATTTAAATAACCGTTATAGCTTATATACGATTCCACAACGACTTTCTGAAAATTTGATTTGGACATAATTCACAATATAAAAGACAAAATCTCGATTTTTCACTTCCATTAGAAAGATACAGTTAAACAGAACCGAACGTTTCTTGTTTCAAAGAAATCCGACTTATTTTGAATCCTGTATATCTAATTGAAGTTCAAAACGATAAATTACGAACTGCCGCGACTTTACGAGCTCATTTAAATATAATTATAAATTATACGTATAAATATCATTTTATTAAATAATTTCTTATATATAATTCAAATAAAATATTTGAATCAATTTAAAAGTTCAGAATTCAACGGTTGAAAATCAGGGTCGTTACAAATCTAATCAAAGACTTAACTATCGCTTGGAGTAAAACTGGTGATACTCGATTCTCGATCATTTCTTGAATTTGATAATTTTAGTTTTCAAATTCACCTTTCAATCTATTTAAAGATTCATTAAAACTCTATTTCAGTTTTAATTTCCAAAAATCATTACTTAATGATTATTCAAAGTTAAGAAATAAATCTTATCTTTAGCTGGGTTAAAGAACTAATGTCATTTAAAACACCATTCACGATAAACCCAAAATCACATTTCATCAGTCTCTAACCGTAAAGTAGAAAGAGAAAGATCCCATAAGTATTAACCCCGAAGGCCGGAACCAACATCAGATCAATACCCAGGAAACCATTCAACTTAGCTAATCTCCAGTTAGTTTCTTATTTTCTTAACTCCATTGGGCTTAAGATCAGTGTTACTTAAGATAGCATTCACGACAAACCCAAAATATCATTCCATTGTTAATCAGGTTAAAGAAAAGTGTTATTTAAAACACCGTTCACGATAAACCCAAAAATCAATTTCAATTCAATTCCGATTAAATATTAATTAATTGGTATACTTCATTAAATCTAAAGAAAAAGATTTAATATTTTCTCAACTGGGTTTAAGAACAGTGTTAATGAAGACACCATTCACGACAAACCCGAAATCCCATTTGATATTAAATAAAAGGCTCTGAATAGAAAATATATCGGCTTATACTCAATATCAAATTCTGAAATCACCAAATATCGTATTGGAACAATGATATATATATCTTCCAAATTCCTCCACAATATCCGCATAATCACGGAATCCAATATCGAAATATCCCGAAGATAATTTCGATTCAAATCCATTCCAATTTAATATATTGGAAATTCTGGTTATTTTTAAAACCATTTCAAATCCCATTTATTAATTTAAAAATAATTGGATTATAATTCTAGTTCATTTCGATAAAAATCTATTTTTATCCTTTTAAATACGGAATTTTTCATCCCAATTCTTTCCAAATCATTTATTATGATTTTACACTAATTATTGATATTTTTAATAATTTTATCAAGGCCCGTACAGTCGATTTCCATAAACGGCCATCGTACTGCACTTACAGCGACCTTTTCTAAATTTGATTTGGACATAATTCCAAATCGAACCATTAGATTTCACATCTCTAATATTCATTAGAAAGATTTTTTTGATACAAACCCAACTGTTCCGGTTTTAGGAGAATCTGACGGTCGGATCTCCCGTAATGCCCGTTCGAAATCAATCGTTGAAATTCGCGAATTGCCGCAGCGCGGCACGTTCTATTCAAGCCATTATATTATATATATATATACATATATATATATAATATTGCGTCGATTTCCATTTAAAACATATTTTATAAATTGTTTTAAATTTGTTCTCATAACGATTTCAACTTCATATTCAATTTCAAATCAAAATTGAATAGTCCATATCATCGATATATAAATGATAATATTTTCAAAACATTAGATTTTGAAATCTCTTCCTTTTTTATATTCATTATAAATATGAATAAAATCGATATAACTAATCGTTATTTTAAAATATTCATTCTTTCTGAAATGGAATCAGACACAGTCAATTACCATATAATGTTACTTATATGGATTTCATATACACACGTGCACAACAACAATCAAATGCATTCAACCATCATCCAGAGTGCGTTCTACACTGCATAAGCATTAAATATAAATATTCAATGCTTACACAGCTTGTCAACCAATCGATTGACATACAACTAAATATTGGGATTAGTGTATGTCCAATATCATCCCAATACCCGTGTGGGGTTTCAATCAACAAATAATGAATTTTATTTGTGCAGTTGAGGGATGTGTAAAATTTGCCCCAATCCATATCAGTCAAATGGGTGTACATAAACAAATCATCTGATTTGTAAATGAATATTTATTTTATTCATATACACATTAAAAATTATATTTTTAACGATAAAATATTTTATTCGGTTCATTTACACAATAAAAATGATATTTTTATTGTTCTAACATATTTTAGAAAATTTTGGCGGCATAACGGCGCGATACTAGAACCGGGATAAGGTCTAGCCTTATCCCTCGCCTAATAATGGCGCACGTCATACACAAACCAAATTCTAATCAATTCCATATTCATTTTTTCCAAAACAAATTCAACCAAACAATCTAATCGTCCAAACCAAACAATCAAACAAGTCATCCATGGTCTGTGGACGACGGGGAACAATTCATATATGCAGTTATAAAATAAATAACTGTATAGAAAAATTATAGTGAGGAGTTCTCACCTTAGGGATCCACTCCTCCGTTTCTATTTCTGAATTTCAGAACCGTTTGGATTTGCCCAACTTCCAACGCAATCTTTTTCACGCTGTTCATATTAAAAACCACATTTTTAATATGATGTTTATATGTTTAAAAATCGCTAATTTTACTTTACTAAAAATCATATTTTTATTTTCTTCTCTTCATGATAAAAATCATATTTTTAATTCGCCACATATATAAAAATCACATCTTTATCTTGCTAACATATATATAAAGGTCGATTTTTTTAATAATGCTACTTTTAAAATAAAAATCACATTTTTATCTAATAAAAAAAATCAATCCTTTATACATCTAAAAATATTATCTTTTATTTTATAACTAAAGATCAAATCTTTTTCTAACCAAAAATCAAATCTTTTATTATTAAAAATGAAATCTTTTCAATGTTAAAAAATGAAATCTTTGTTTTCTTTAAATAAAAATCAATCTTTTTTTATCTTGCCATTATATATAAAGGTTAATTTTTATATCGTTAAAAACCGAATCTTTATATAGTTAAAAATCGAGTCTTTACATAGATAAAAATCGAATCTTTATATGCGATACACACACACACACACACACACACACATATATATATATATATATATATAAAGATCATTTCTTTTTATTTATAAAAATCATTTCTATCATATTTTTGAAAACAATAATTTCTTCATCTAATTCTCTCGATTTATATATATATATATACAACTGAATAACAAATAAATAATAAAAAAAACGCTATTTAAAAACAAAAGAAAAAAACAAAAAGAAAAAGGAACTTACAGTTATCAGTTTCTACTGGGGGGTTTCAGATCTGTGGTTGTGGGGATTGTGGCCGGCGGCAGGTCCTCAGGTGTGGCGGCGGCGCGGCTCTTGGCTAGGGCGTCAATTCAGGTGGCGGCGCGTTCAATTTGGACGGGGTTCTACGGGTTGGGGGTTTAAGGGTTCGAAGGGGAGGTGGAGAGAGAGGGTAGGGCGGTGTGCATGCGAACGGCGAAGGGGGTGGTGGCGCGTCAGCAGCGGCGGTCGACGAGGTCTAGGTAGGCATCGCGGTTTTTCTAAAAAGGGGCATGATTTTAAAAAGTGAACGGCGGTTAGGTTTAGAGATTTAAGGAATATATATATATATATTATTTTATTTTTCAAAAAGTGTGTTTTTTTCCATTTCAACTCCAAACTGGACCCAAAGACTGTCTTCCCTGGCTAATTACCCCCATTCCGAACACAATGGGATATGTTTCACAAGCCAATTCGACCATTACGATCAGTTTCTGTTAAAATTAAACTATAAATCTATATACTGAATTTGAATGCACATTTCAATTTACCGGGGCCATATACTGGTTCTAATAATTCCAAAAAATATATTTCTAGCTTCGTATTGACGATTCGGTCCTAACAAAACTAATTTCGTCAAATTTGGAGATCGTTTGGAAAATGGCTAATTTCTGGTCGACCCAAATTGACTGAAACTGTCAAAACACGTTTTACCTCGCCAGCTCACATATTAATTCCAAAAATTATGAATTTTGAAACCTAACAATAATTTGACATCCCGGATCCAACAAAAGTGATTTCGTCGAAAACGGAGGTCATTTGCAAAATTTCCATCTTTAAGGGCAATATTTTCCATAGCGATTGTTCAGAATTTTCAACTGGACGTAAGTTTTTATTCCCGCTATGAAATTTCAATTTTTTGGATTCGTTAGAAAGATATTTTCAAATAGATTCTAATATTTTTGGTTTCGCTGAAATCCGGTTTATTTTGAATCCTGTACATTCGTTTGAAATTTGAAATCGAATTTTCAAACTACGACGCCATTTCCAATTCCTTTTATAATTAAAATAAATATTTATATTCTAACGTCGATTCAAATAAATATATACATTCTAATTCTATTCAAAATAAATTTCTTGTCATTATTATTTAAAATAATTCATTTTAAATATTCAAAATTCATTAAAATAACCAAAATAAAATTTTTAAATTGATTATGATTTTCCGGGTTGTTACAATATATATAAGTTGCCGGCAATTCGTTTTTCTAATTTCCAACTTTGAAAAATGGTTAGAAATAATCAAAAGGCAACAGATTTAAATAGTTGTAGTTGACTCTTATACACCAGTCTTTGGCCATTGTACTTGATTTTATTGCAACTGTCGTATGTGGTTGTATCATACTTTTCAAATAAATGTTACAGTTTGGCGACTTAAACTACAGTCATAAAAGAATCTATTCCAACTATTTCTAAAAATTGCTAAAAAATCTCCACCAGAATTACTTTTTGCAAGTAGAAGGGACGATTGTCGAATGAAATCACCTTATTGCAACTTTGCACAAATAGAAGACCGTCAGTTACAATAGATGTATTGCAAATAGCATTTTTTGTTGTAAAATGAGTATTTTGTTGTAGTGAAGTTTGATTAATAAATTTCAAATTATATTTTTTGAGTTATTATTGAAACATATCACTCATTCCTTATTAAAATTGCAAAATTTATGTTAGTGGAAATACAGCTACTTTATATTTATAATTGAGTTAATCAACCATATGTTGAATGAGTTTTAAATTATACCTTAATATCATGAATTTGAACAAAATAAAATTCATGCACGAAACATGTGGTGTTAGACGTGTCATAAGTGCAATATTTAACCTACTATGACAATAAACTACAAATAACATCACAACAACAAAAAGTGCTATAAAAATTAATGTTTTTCATAAAATCTATACAAATAAGATACTTTAGGTCTTGTACTTTGACATATATCTAAATTTAAATTATAATAATACGATTATTAGCAGTATATTTCAATCTATTCAGCTAATTTAAAAAGGAATCAGATCTTTTATTTCAGGTTCTTTTTCTTTATTAATCATAATTTATATCGTCTTTTCATACTTAAACGAACCTTTGTCTGTAATCTCTTTTACCACTTACCTTGAAATTTCCATAATTTTATCTCCTATAAACCATTGATTGTTGCATTAATTAAAATTTAGTCAATGCAGTTTCCGTTTCTTATGCCTTTTTAATGGATTACTTATAGAATTGAAATAAAAAAGAATTAAATAAAAATAGTGCCCAAACAATTGTAAATTTTATCTTTTTACCATAATCATTGGACCTAAATTGAATAATAAGGTTTTGATTCCTTAATAGTTATACTCCAGTCAATATTCCAAAGTTTAATTATTAAAATTTAAGTTAACTGTGAACTTTCCAAACAAAATATGTAATTGGTAATTTACACTAACATCACCTTAATGTATAACGAATATTATTATGTTTATTTCCCTTATTTTGATCAATTATATGGAATTAATAATTATTTGGACCTGTTGAGACAAATTAGGTGTTAACAAAAGATAGATCACAATTAAGTGATTGTGTATGAATTTGTGTTATTTCTATGAATTACTTTTTGATAATTCTGGAGAAAAATGTATATTACGGATCAACAATATCACATATGTGATTTTTTTTTTGACCTACTAAAGCAATAAAACTACAAGCAAGCCTGTTGCATCATAGGTTAAATGAAAATTAGCGCTTTCCACTAAATTTATCCAAATTAATCACTTAAAGTTTCGTATTTTGAAGTGATTGGTAAATTTGAAATTACGAATTTTGGATCATCAGTGAAGTGTATTAAACTATTGAATATTTCCTTTATATTTTTATCAAAGTTTATCTTAATATATATAATTCTCTTTTCAAAATTCTTGGAAAACTTTTCTTTTAGAAAATTCGATTATTTTTTCTCACATAAATCATTAGTTGCTACATTAAAGATAATTCAGCATTTATACATTTACCTTTTTTATACTACACTAACTTTTTTATTACTAAATTTCACCTTGACCATTTTCACCTTGCTACTATATCTTCACAATCTTGGTTAGAGAATTTCACTAACTTAATTTTTTTTATTCCATATGGATTTCGATTAAACTTGAATTTCTATTTATGATATGAGGTTCTTCTACATATTATTTCATAAATAACAATACTATTATTATATGATTCTAGTTGATATTTTAAGCTTCAATTACTAGCTTTTTTTAATCAAAAATGTGATTTTGGATGCGGCATTAAGTGAGAGAAAGAAATTATTGAAAAAGAACCAAAACAAAAGTATGTTAGTAGGTATGAGTGAACATTTGTTCGTGTAAGAGGAAATAATGATAGTTGTTTTAATTTTATTACTTATTTGGATTTTTTTTGTGATTTTTAAGCTACCTAAAAGAGCCTATGCACGCCTTGGTAAGAGCTTTGATAATAGGAGACTGATACTTTTTTCCTCCTTTTTCAACGTTCCTTGATTCTCTATAGATATTTATAGTTCATAATTTTTTTCCCTTGTCCGTGATGTTTTATTTACTCTCCGTTGTCATTTTGCATTCAAAATGTACACTTTAATTTTTTTTACTATTATTCCTATTTTTTTTTATTCTCATGTATAGTTTGCATCTAAATCACATTAATTTTATGTCTAACCAAAAAAATATCAAATTTTTATAGAAGGAGCTACATGGAATTGCTATTATTGGAATGTTGTTCAAAGATGGATTTTCCCTTATGATGGATGGGGAGCAAAATCTAAAAGACATTTTATATTTCAATTTGTATCACTACAACAAAATAATCATTTCATAACTAGTAATGCTAGCTGCGATATACCTATTGCAACTAGTAAACTCCGGTCTGGATATCCGAAGTTACAATAGACTAGTTACAATTTGCAATTATTCTCAAAAATTGTAAGAAAGAGTTGAGACTTTTTACAAGTGTCAAATGCACTTGCAATAAATCATTTTGCAACTGCTATTGATAGTTGCAATTAAAAAATTACAATAGACTGCAGCATAATTGATTTCTGTATCATAATTCATCATTACTAATATATAATAATTCATTATTAATAAAATATATCACACTAAAATAGTCAAAAAAACATTCTAAAGGCTAAACAAGATAAAATTATATATATCATTGCACATCAGGGCTTTCGGTGTGGAGCTTTCGTGTTAATGGCGACAAGGTTTTATCAATTTTCTTCCTCTACAACACTCTAATCTCCTCCGCTTCTTCATTTCGCAACCTACCTTCTTCTTGCTTCCTCCAACCTTGTTTTTGTCGTGAGTGCGATTCTCCATACCAGTTTTTATTTTTCATATCTAAAACCCTTATGACTGCAAACCCCCAACTTTCCTCTATATTTCTGTCCTCTCAACTTCTCTCCATATCCTTTCTTACCTCTAACAACCTTCTGAATTCTAGCACGGTGGCTTTTTTGGTTTCTAGATCTAGTTCGACTTGCTAGTTTTTAGACATTTGGTTCCACACGCTGTGTCTGTCGTTGCTTCGATTTCTTTATTCTTCCTGTTGATTTTGCGATTCGCTACCAATGCTTTTCCGGTTGCTAAGTTATCGTACTAATTATACTGAGTTGCAAATTAAGCCCTCGCATATGACTGAATTTCAGCAAATTGAGGGTTTTTATTTTGCGGATCATGGCCTTTATCTCGCTGAGTTATTTTAGTAATGGTTTGGCAACATGATCTGAATTTGTTAGTCGTGTCGGGTCTCCACTTTGAAGTTTGAATCTCTGTGACTTTTGTCTTCGACTAGTGTTTCTGAATTCATTTTTTGTGGTGTGTTATTGGATTTTGGAGTAGTAGGTTGAATTTTTTCTTTCGGCAGTTGGAGGTTTTTCTTCGCCATGCTATGATTCTGCCTGTTTTGACTTGATGTTGTCTGGTGTTATAATGTTTAGTCAGCTTACATGAGATGTTTAACGCACTAATTGTATAATTTATGGTGGAGCTTTGCTTGAACATTTACATCAGTACTTTCTTGCCGTATCGGGCAGATATGAAATTTAATTGTACAAGTTTGGGTTAAGAGAGTTTGTACTCTGGAATTACCGTGTTCACTGTGTATTATGGTGTTCATCTACTCTCCGCTACTCCTTTAGCTTACTTTCTTGGACCTTAAGATGGGACTACTCTTTGAAGCCTACAGGAAAAAGACAAGCTTCTTAGGTGGCGTAATGCTCGAGGAATTGACGCTGCAACTGTTAGTACTTTGTTACCTTTTTCTGTAATGTATGTAATTGAACATTGAAATGCATCTATGTAATTTGAATATGACATTCAGTGTTGTATTATGATATTTACTGCCTAGGGTAGTATGAAATGTAAATAGGTTAAATTCTCCCTACGTGGAGAAACGTGGACAACCCACATAAACTGCCATATGTGGTGGAAGGTCCACTTTAAAAACCGAATTACCGACTGTTAACTACATTCACTTGTACAATATTGTAATTTTATTACCGGTAATAATTAAAGAGTGTTACGGAATACTACAAAAACCAGTCGGCTATGCCAAAAAAAAGCTAAATTATATATACAAATTTCTAACACATTTCAAAATCTTGATAAAGTTACATTTGGACTTCTAGCATATTAAAAAAAATATTTTTAAAATAAATAAATTTATATACCAAAAGGGAGAAAAATAGCCTTCCTCAATGGCGTACAACAACAAATTTGTAGTTTATAGACAACTACGAAATATGTGCCATAAAACGAAAAATACAAAGCTGAAATAAAAAGAAGTGGAAAACAAGCTCTAAGAAACAGCCACTGGAGGGAGATGAAAAGCGAGCCCAGTCTCTGACTCAAAAAGAAATCCGAGAGAATCGGGAGGACACTGGACTCCCTAGTGAAGAACAACAGAAGAAGGCAGAAAAAACCCCAAGCCATAGGGACCCAGAGTGCAGAGTATCACCTCGTCCTGAGAAGATGTAAGTCCAAGCTAGCCTGGACCAAGCAAAAGCTCCTACTCCAATAGCTAAGCCGATCCCGTAAAACCAATAATCCAGGTCCTGCTCCAGTAAACCCCATTGGCAAAAAGCAACGACAACACTAGAAGGACCAAGTCCAATAATCTATAATTCAGGTCTTGCATAACTAGCGAACGACATAAGATTGATGGGGGGGGGGCAGTGGTAAATTGACAGGAGTAGCGGTAAATATATAAGAAAAAATCAACCAATACCTTCCCTGGGAGTGGACATTACCAAGAAAACATCAAAGGTAACAACTAAGCTTCTAGAACATTAGCCAAAGACACCCCTGAAAGGCATACCTTGAAAGGCAAGGAATACATTGTAACACCCCACCTCCGTTAAGGTCACTCACAAAGGGAATGCCTTAACTTTGGTGGAGCATTTTAGTAAACAGAACAGAAACTTACAAGACAGATAAAACAGTACTTGAAAGTTTTTAACTTTATTACAGCGGAAACAGAAATTAATATGGTTACATCCTTTCAATTTCAGAATTCAAGTACAAAATATCAGTCTTGTACAAAAGCCTTCAAAATGCATGGTTTAAAATCATAATCCCCATGGAACGGAAGCTATTCAGAGCCAAGCCATACTTTAAGCACTTCAAGCAAAGAGAAATCCGGGTCAAGCTAAAGTATTTCCCTCCTTGGATAACCTAGGGGGGGAAACGGAAGAAAAGAGGCGAAACAACAAGGGTCAGACAAAAAGTATGGCAAGTCCAGTGACTTTCAGCATATGAACAGATAATAATAATATGATATGAACATAAAACTGGATGTGAGATAACTGTAACAGGTGTAGCAGATATACAGAAAAACAAAATGATATAAACTATTGTTTTACACTTCTCTACACTAATACTAGTATAGCAGAATTAGGTGCCACCCTGATGTCTAAATTGAAGCAGGAACGGGTACAGAATACTTTAACAGAAACAGAATGCTAATAATGGGCCTTTACTACCCGATCAGAAACAGACAGAAGCAGAAACAGATTTATCCCAACGGAAACAGAATGTAGAATTAGGTGTACACTAGTAATGGGCCTTTACCACCCGAACAGACAGTACCACACAGAATCAGACAGGTGTTACCACCCAACAGAAACAGACGGTACCAACAGAAACAGACAGAACTAAGCGTACCCTAAAACCCTACCCCAAGCGATCGGCTCCCTAATACATAAATATCCTGTGTCGGCCCCACAGTAGGGTGTATCACTCCCTAAAGTGACAACCAATTGGCACAGACCTATTTACAGATGTCACGGCGTCTTACATCCTCAGAGGCAGACCGGGATCCATGCACGCACATGACCCGGTTGGAACGCACCATCAACACCCCTCGCCATTATCAGAATGAACCACTTATAATTAGTTCAGTAAGCGTGCCCGGACCCTACCTACTGTTGGGTCAAAGTTTTGATACCAAAAAGGGTTACTGACTAATATGGGTCCCAAACAACAGATGACACAAGTAATTCCCCTCCTAACCTTGTGTCCCCAGACTAACAGATTTCAGATTTATTTGTTTACAAGTTCAGACATACAGAATTCAGATTTACTAGTTCACAAATTAAGTTAACAAGTTTTCAGACTAACGGATCAGATGTACAGATTTTTCAGATTTGTCTAACTTTGTATTGGACGGGTTTACTACACCTATTAATCCTGTTGGTTTATCCCTATTTTCCCCAATACGTTTTAGACGTCATTCTTATCTTAGATTTGCATTAATTAATTATTAATGCCCAGACCTCTCACATTAGGTCGCTAGCTTGTGGCCGCTGGATGGGCCGGGCGGTTCCGGGCAGACTTCTGCCACAAGCCAGACCTAACCTCGTGTCTTAAGCAGGTTATGACTAACTTCTCACATTAGAACCTATTGTTTGCGGCCACTAGATGTGCCGGGCGGTTCCGGGCAGAATTACGCCGCAAACTCATTCTAACCTCGAGATAGCCATGTTTATCTTTGCGGCCAATTAATAATTTACCGTTAATGCGCACGCCCAATATATATATATGCCAATTCAGATTATATCAATAACAGGATGATTATATCAACACAGCAGATAACAGATTTTAGCAGATAGCAGATTTTTTTTCCAGATTATATGACTTAACGGATTTAATAGATTTAGCAACTTAGCAGATTTTGGCATATAACAGGTTAGGCATCTCAACAGACAAATTTAACAGATTTGGCATTTCAATCTAATTAGCAGTCTATGCAATATAACAGAACTAGCAGTTTTAGGCAACTTAGCAAATTAGCAAAATAGGCATTTTCAACGGATTCAGTAAATGACAGATTTAGCAGGTTTAATATTTCTAAAGGTTCTATTTACATGCCTTGCCTAAACATAAATTAGGCCTAAATTCATATGCCTAAATAATTGTCGTGATTCACAATAAGATCATATACTTCCATGTTTGCATACATTTACATAGCGCAGAATATGGACATAATTTACCCTATAACATATGTTCCAATTTTTGTTAAACTAACCTTATACAGCAGATTCACATATAAATTATACCAAATATGATCATTAATTACAATGCATGCCATCTATGCAAAATTCCCTATTTAGGTGTAATCACAATAGTAGAGATCCTAATTAATGTAAATCTTTTACACCTACGTTTCCATATCCTTCTTCTTATTAAGTCATGAATCATTATGCAAAATATACCCAACAATCTAAATCTTTAAATCATATCTTCTAAAAAATCAGATCTTGACTTTTATATGCATTTTGTCCAAAGTCTCAAATCATATGTAATCATAAAATGGTTCCTCTTTTCTTCTATCATAGAATATGCATAGATCCAAGTCTAGTTTACAACATATGCTCATCTTTTTTTCTAATTAATTACAGATCTAAATTACAACATACACTATGCATACAACATATATAAATTATATGTTCATAGTAAAATTTATGCATCCAATCCCAAGTCACATGTCCAATATATTTTATGCCTCAGACCTAAAGTCATACATTCAATTCAGTCTTGTCAAATTTTGCATCATTCATCCCAAAATTTGCGTTCATACGTTCATCTCTTATGAGATTAGGCACAGGCTCGTGGTAGCCTGGCTATAGAAACAGGAAAGAAGAAAAGGGATACAGAACAGTCACAGAAAAACAGATCTGACAGAAGAGAATATATATACAATCTCAGATTCAGAATTAAAAACATATCAAAATTATAATTAACGTTTATAGCGGAAAATAACTGTACTTGCCTTGATTGGATTAAAGAAAGAACTTTAGTTGTTACAGAATTATTGCAGAAGCTTTTATCTCAAATTTGAATTTAGGATGATGTTGATTGACTTCTAGTTTTGATTCTAGTAGAGTAGCGACGCCATTTTCATTTTTAACTAGAAGAAGAGAGCAATGGAGGCTAGAGAATTGTGTTAGAGACTTAGGTTAGGTAGAGTCTAGGGTCATTTTTATAGAGTTTATGAACTGATTAGGACCATCGATGTTGCTTGGATTGATCGTAGCCATTCATTCGAAAGAGAGACCAATTAGAGCCTGCCACCTAGCCCTAATGACAAAGCATGCTTCTGAAAATCGACCAACATAGACTAGGCCAGCCAGGGTGGACTGGGTTCGACCTGGGTCTGGACCAGGTCGACAGCCCTGTCGACCTGGCTAGACCAGATCGACAGCCCAGTCGACCTGGGTGCAATAGGCGGGAATTTTCCCGCCCTGGCCAATTGGGCCCGACTTGTTTTTCTGAGCTGTTCGAATTTTAAACTTAATTCAGAAACTTCCGGAGGCTATATCTTCTTCATACGGACTCCGTTTTTCGAAAACTCGGACTCTATTTCGCGTATTTTTCCGAGACGAACGCAATGGCGTATCCCGTTTCCTTAGTTCTTTGATTTCAAATTAATTATACTTTAATTTATGACTTTCACGGTTATAGAATACACGGGGTGTTACATTCTCCCCCACTTAAAAGGATTTCGTCCCCGAAATCTTCAAGTTAAGAAGAATGTGTCCTACCATCCAATCACCCATCTACTCAACCATCATCCACAAGCATCCATTGTCCTTAGAAAACTTCTAATGTTGTATGAACATATGCAAAAGTGTGTGTATATGTTCCTTATCTAATGCAAAGATCAGGCGGTCTACTGATTCAGTTGACCTCCTTAATGCGAATTATGTCAGTGCCATGAGTCCAACATGTATGCAATAGAATTCTGATGATATATATTATTTCTATATGAGTGCACAATCATTCACTCAAATGCAACATCCATGTGCTGAATCAACCATTTTGCATCCACAAGAATTGAAAAATGCTCACCCATCCATATGCAGTATGAGAGTGTTTTTGAGCCGATCTAGTGCCTAGTGTGTGTATATGCATCCACGGGCAACCACTAGCAACCACTTGCATCCACTTGCAACCATCAAACATAACATGTCTCAAACACATGTTTACACCCATTAGTTTCTACCTAAAGTTCAAATATTCGATCGATAGGATACAGTCGAATGATGGAAGCGAGTACAGATAGAACGAAAATTTGGTTCCCATTAGACATGGGTCCTAAGTATCGGCCCCAAAGACCGAAACCAACATCAAATTGACACCCAGAGGATTACCTTCTTTAGACAATGTCAAAACTGGAAATCCTATAAAAAGTATTTTAGATATTTACAGACTACTGGTACAGATCAGGTTCCCTAATGATTCTTAGGAAGCTAAGCATGATAAAATCATACCCCACGAAAACTCAGAATGTATGCGTCATACTTGACGCCTAACACAGATATCCCTCAAACCCCAATCTCAAACAGATGATCCATAACCCTTATGGGTCTGAGTCTATAGCGGAATTCAGAAATAATACTAGTATTAAAGTGCAGAGTATCGATTACAAAATCAAAATACCAGAATAAAAAAAAAGTCTTAGCTCCATAATCAGATAAAGAAATTAAACCTACTATAGAAATTTTCCTATTTCTATCCTAGCCACTAGCCTCAAGAGTGTTCGCCTGCCCTCCTTGTCCTCGTCTCTTCGGGCAGTCCCTAGTGAAGTGTCCCATCTCCCCACAGTTGAAGCAAGCGCCCTTCCTTTTTCTGCAATCCTTGTTCAGATGAGTTGAGCTCCCATAAGTAAAGCACTTTTCCCCCTTCTTATCTTCAGACTTCTCATCCTTCTTTTGTGTTTCCTTTTTGGGCCCCGCTTTCTTATTCTGTGGTTCTTCCTTCTTTGTCTCTTTTGGGCCCTTGCCTTCCTCGTGCAGTAGTGCCATATCCACCAATTTCTCGTAAGTTGCTCCCATGGGTACATGGGTCATGGCTAGGCTGTGCAGTGGCTCATTCAATCCTTTAACAAAGCGGAGAGCCTTTTTATGCTGAGTGTTGACTAAATCCAATCCGAATCTTGCTAGTTGGTTGAACTGGTTGACGTATTCCTTGACCGTCATACTTCCTTGCTTAAGAGACAAGAACTTTTCCAATTGTAAACTTCGTTCAGCTTGCGAGAGGAAGTTTGTCTCAAACCTTGTTCTGAAATCCATCCATGTCTCAACCGGCCTCTCGGCGTTAGTGACTTCCCACCAGTAGGAAGCTTCGTCTTTGAGCAGCCATACTGCCAACTGTACCTTCTGCCTATCGTCCACCTCGAAGATAACGAATAGATCCTCAGTTTCTTTGAGCCAATTCCTTGCTTCTACGAATGATTCAGTTCCTTTGAAATCCTTCCCACCCATGGCCCTAAAATCTCTACAGATCTTTGAGAAAGCAATTGCACGAGGAGGGGGTGGAAGAGGGGGATCATTTGCTGGACCTGCAGCGGCGGTCCTAACCTCAAGATATTGACGAAACCAATAGGGTACATGAACACCCTCTGGTATCTCAGATGCTTCAGACATGCTGAAATGAAAAAGGAAAGGTTCAATACAAAAAGGACTGAAAGAAAGATATATGGCTCTTGGGGATTATGTTTTTCAAAATAAGCTTTTTTTTTTTTTTGAAAATACTTCCTTTCAAAACCTTTTTTTTTTGAAAATAATTTTCAAAACTTTTTATAAAATCTAGTAACCTTCAGCTCTGATACCAAGTGTAACACCCCACCTCCGTTAAGGTCACTCACAAAGGGAATGCCTTAACTTTGGTGGAGCATTTTAGTAAACAGAACAGAAACTTACAAGACAGATAAAACAGTACTTGAAAGTTTTTAACTTTATTACAGCGGAAACAGAAATTAATATGGTTACATCCTTTCAATTTCAGAATTCAAGTACAAAATATCAGTCTTGTACAAAAGCCTTCAAAATGCATGGTTTAAAATCATAATCCCCATGGAATGGAAGCTATTCAGAGCCAAGCCATACTTTAAGCACTTCAAGCAAAGAGAAATCCGGGTCAAGCTAAAGTATTTCCCTCCTTGGATAACCTGGGGGGGAAACGGAAGAAAAGAGCGAACAACAAGGGTCAGACAAAAAGTCTGGCAAGTCCAGTGACTTTCAGCATATGAACAGATAATAATAATATGATATGAACATAAAACTGGATGTGAGATAACTGTAACAGGTGTAGCAGATATACAGAAAAACAGAATGATATAAACTATTGTTTTACACTTCTCTGCACTAATACTAGTATAGCAGAATTAGGTGCCACCCTAATGTCTAAATTGAAGCAGGAACGGGTACAGAATACTTTAACAGAAACAGAATGCTAATAATGGGCCTTTACTACCCGATCAGAAACAGACAGAAGCAGAAACAGATTTATCCCTACGGAAACAGAATGTAGAATTAGGTGTACACTAGTAATGGGCCTTTACCACCCGAACAGACGGTACCACACAGAAACAGACAGGTGTTACCACCCAACAGAAACAGACGGTACCAACAGAAACAGACAGAACTAAGCGTACCCTAAAACCCTACCCCAAGCGATCGGCTCCCTAATACATAAATATCCTGTGTCGGCCCCACAGTAGGGTGTATCACTCCCTAAAGTGACAACCAATTGGCACAGACCTATTTACAGATGTCACGGCGTCTTACATCCTCAGAGGCAGACCGGGATCCATGCACGCACATGACCCGGTTGGAACGCACCATCAACACCCCTCGCCATTATCAGAATGAACCACTTATAATTAGTTCAGTAAGCGTGCCCGGACCCTACCTACTGTTGGGTCAAAGTTTTGATACCAAAAAGGGTTACTGACTAATATGGGTCCCAAACAACAGATGACACAAGTAATTCCCCTCCTAACCTTGTGTCCCCAGACTAACAGATTTCAGATTTATTTGTTTACAAGTTCAGACATACAGAATTCAGATTTACTAGTTCACAAATTAAGTTAACAAGTTTTCAGACTAACGGATCAGATGTACAGATTTTTCAGATTTGTCTAACTTTGTATTGGACGGGTTTACTACACCTATTAATCCCGTTGGTTTATCCCTGTTTTCCCCAATACATTTTAGACGTCATTCTTATCTTAGATTTGCATTAATTAATTATTAATGCCCAGACCTCTCACATTAGGTCGCTAGCTTGTGGCCGCTGGTTGGGCCGGGCGGTTTTGGGCAGACTTCTGCCACAATCCAGACCTAACCTCGTGTCTTAAGCAGGTTATGACTAACTTCTCACATTAGAACCTATTGTTTGTGGCCACTGGATGTGCCGGGCGGTTCCGGGCAGAATTACGCCGCAAACTCATTCTAACCTCGAGTTAGCCATGTTTATCTTTGCGGCCAATTAATAATTTACCGTTAATGCGCACGCCCAATATATATATATGCCAATTCAGATTATATCAATAACAGGATGATTATATCAACACAGCAGATAACAGATTTTAGCAGATAGCAGATTTTTTTTCCAGATTATATGACTTAACGGATTTAATAGATTTAGCAACTTAGCAGATTTTGGCATATAACAGGTTAGGCATCTCAACAGACAAATTTAACAGATTTGGCATTTCAATCTAATTAGCAGTCTATGCAATATAACAGAACTAGCAGTTTTAGGCAACTTAGCAAATTAGCAAAATAGGCATTTTCAACGGATTCAGTAAATGACAGATTTAGCAGGTTTAATATTTCTAAAGGTTCTATTTACATGCCTTGCCTAAACATAAATTAGGCCTAAATTCATATGCCTAAATAATTGTCGTGATTCACAATAAGATCATATACTTCCATGTTTGCATACATTTACATAGCGCAGAATATGGACATAATTTACCCTATAACATATGTTCCAATTTTTGTTAAACTAACCTTATACAGCAGATTCACATATAAATTATACCAAATATGATCATTAATTACAATGCATGCCATCTATGCAAAATTCCCTATTTAGGTGTAATCACAATAGTAGAGATCCTAATTAATGTAAATCTTTTACACCTACGTTTCCATATCCTTCTTCTTATTAAGTCATGAATCATTATGCAAAATATACCCAACAATCTAAATCTTTAAATCATATCTTCTAAAAAATCAGATCTTGACTTTTATATGCATTTTGTCCAAAGTCTCAAATCATATGTAATCATAAAATGGTTCCTCTTTTCTTCTATCATAGAATATGCATAGATCCAAGTCTAGTTTACAACATATGCTCATCTTTTTTTCTAATTAATTACAGATCTAAATTACAACATACACTATGCATACAACATATATAAATTATATGTTCATAGTAAAATTTATGCATCCAATCCCAAGTCACATGTCCAATATATTTTATGCCTCAGACCTAAAGTCATACATTCAATTCAGTCTTGTCAAATTTCGCATCATTCATCCCAAAATTTGCGTTCATACGTTCATCTCTTATGAGATTAGGCACAGGCTCGTGGTAGCCTGGCTATAGAAACAGGAAAGAAGAAAAGGGATGCAGAACAGTCACAGAAAAATAGATCTGACAGAAGAGAATATATATACAATCTCAGATTCAGAATTAAAAACATATCAAAATTATAATTAACGTTTATAGCGAAAAATAACTGTACTTGCCTTGATTGGATTAAAGAAAGAACTTTAGTTGTTACAGAATTGTTGTAGAAGCTTTTATCTCAAATTTGAATTTAGGATGATGTTGATTGACTTCTAGTTTTGATTCTAGTAGAGTAGCGACGCCATTTTTATTTTTAACTAGAAGAAGAGAGCAATGGAGGCTAGAGAATTGTGTTAGAGACTTAGGTTAGGTAGAGTCTAGGGTCATTTTTATAGAGTTTATGAACTGATTAGGACCATCGATGTTGCTTGGATTGATCGTAGCCATTCATTCGAAAGAGAGACCAATTAGAGCCTGCCACCTAGCCCTAATGACAAAGCATGCTTCTGAAAATCGACCAACATAGACTAGGCCAGCCAGGGTGGACTGGGTTCGACCTGGGTCTGGACCAGGTCGACAGCCATGTCGACAGCCCTGTCGACAGCCTTGTCGACAGCCCTGTCGACCTGGCTAGACCAGGTCGACAGCCCAGTCGACCTGGGTGCATTAGGCGGGAATTTTCCCGCCCTGGCCAATTGGGCCCGACTTGTTTTTCTGAGCTGTTCGAATTTTAAACTTAATTCAGAAACTTCCGGAGGCTATATCTTCTTCATACGGACTCCGTTTTTCGAAAACTCGGACTCTATTTCGCGTATTTTTCCGAGACGAACGCAATGGCGTATCCCGTTTCCCTTAGTTCTTTGATTTCAAATTAATTATACTTTAATTTATGACTTTCACGATTATAGAATACACGGGGTGTTACATACATTGTTCCTTACTATTCGGATAATGGTAGAAGGATCTATAGCTGTTTCATCAAATATTGCCTTATTCCATGAGCACCGGATGTGCCAGCAGATAAGGCAAGGAATTAGACGAAGCAGGATCGAGCGAAAAGATATACCTGAGATGCCGGTCAACCAGAATCTTAGTAAACCTTCAAGCAAGACGGCATTACCTCGGCAAGTCATCAGATTCCTGAAGTAATTACAGATAGACCTTACACAATACCCAGAGAACAACAAATGAATGGTGGATTCCGAGCATCTAGTGCTGCAGCACCTGCAACTAGATACGAAAGGGATGCCGATTTTGTAACACCCCGTAATTCTGTTAATATTAACATTCAAAAATTAAAGAATAACTAATCTTAGACGTGAGAGTTGTGGGAAACGGGTTGCGCCATTGTGTTCGTCTCGTAATTCTGGTTGAAATAGAGTCTGAGTTTGCGTGAATTGGACTTCGTATGAAGAAGTTATGGCCATCAGAGTTTCAGAAAATTCAAAACAGATTTCAGAAATTTAAAATTCAAAAATTCGGAGTCAAAACAGGCTAGGCGAGAAAATTCCCGCCAGGCCCAGGTCGACCCTAGGGTCGACTGGGTAGTCGACCTGCCTACCAGGACGATTATAGAGTCGACCTGGGGGTCGACCTGCCCCCCCCCCCTCCCGAGCAGATTTTGTTCTGAGCCTGTTTTTGATTGAGTGATGACCCATTAGGGTTTTGACCTAATCTGGTTGGCTGAGATTAGTCCTGAGTTGATTTGACGGTCTAAATAAATCTTAAACTCTATAAATACCTAGGTAGTCACTCACTCTAATTCACATGAAAAATAGAATAGCTACCGTCATACCACCGCCATGGAACTCAGTCTAGCCGCCGCCAAGTAAAAAGGAAGAAAAGCTAATCAAAACCTAATTCTACTCAACTCTAAAGCAAATCAAGACTCTCTTTCTTCTCTAATTGTGAGTATGATGATCTTAACAAGATTATTATTAAATTAATTAGATTAAGTTATGAAAGGATTAAGAGTGAATGATGTGAATTGTCATATATGTTGTTGTAAACCTTATGCTATCATGTATGTTGTAAATTCTATGTTATGTGATGATGATATCCTATATGTTGTGAATCATGCTATGATGATATTGTATAGGTTGTAATTTTCTATGCTAAATTGTGATAAATCATACATGCTTTAAAGTCACGATGTTATTGTCTATGCTAATTAGTTCATGTTAATCAAATCATAATATTGATACTATTTGGGCTATGTTGATCTATATGACAAGTCACATATGCAAGTTTAGGTTGATTAGTAAAAGTTATGAATATATGCCATGACATCTATTATGACATCTAGAATTATGCTATGACATATGTGAAATTCTATGCTAGTTCACACCATCATTATGTTGCCTAAAACCCCATATGCAAGTTTATACACAAATTTGGGTTATGATCATATCATGTAAATTGTGACATTTAACAAGTTGACACCTTTAGATCCTTAACATGTGTAGTTTATGCAAGTTTCACCCCTATTATGATTGGATTATTTTATTTGTTTATATGTTATGATAATTTATTTTTGTGCTATGAGTTGGACTATTTGAGTCTAACGTATATTCTACGTTGAATAAGCGAACGTATAAACGTGGGGTAGGGGTAATATTAAGGATTTAATAATAAGAAGTTGGGGTGCAATTGATATGATTTTGCATGCCATGAGTGGATGACCATAATTGAGTCAATTATGGGCATCATTAAAATTGGAGTTTAATTAATAATTTGAATAGGGTTTTATTAAAACTGGGGTAAAAGATTATAAGTGATAATCAATGCTTAGGACATGAGGTTGGACTCGTTTGTGACGTAAACCTGCCCGGCCCCGCCCGGAAAATCCAGTGGTAACAAATGTCAGCCCAATGTGAGGGGTCCTACGCCTAAACTAAAGCATAACAATTGTAAAGACACGAGGTTAGACTCTTTTATGGTGTAAGACTGCCCGGACCCGCCCGACAAATCCAGCTGCCATAAATGCCAGTCTAATGTGAGAGGTCTTTATGAGGTTATGGCCTGAATGAATTAAGAAATACTTAACCAGATAAACATGTAAGGTGGGACATGGGGGTTAAGTAGGTGCCTTGGGTGGCATGAGGAATCTAGTGGGTGCCCTTAGTGGCATGTGAAATACGATTAGTAAGACTTAACCAAACACACATGTAAATGAACATGACTAAGAGGGTTAAGTGGGATGTACTAGTGGACAAGCTTAGGTGGGTAGCTTGTGGGGGCCCATTTCAACCAGTATCCAAAACGTATCTTTGTGGGCTCGACCCAAGTCGAGGACGGGACACGCATATTGGGTTTGACTATAAGAGGCCAAAACGGGGAGCAGCGGCAATGCAAGTCCAACGGGTTTCATATGTGTGTGTGGACCCAGGCTGGTAGGTAAGACGTTGTTGCATCGTGTAGGTATGAGTCGTGCATTCTCAAGTTGTATCGGGTCGCCACTTTAGGGGAGTGATACACCCCACTGTGGGGCCAGCACGGGTATCTACGAGTAGGGAGCCGATCATAAGTGGGTAGTGGGGTACACCTAGTGGTGATAGGGGCAGGCGGCACCTATGTAGTCAGCTAGGGGTACACGAAGCTATAATTTCTAAGTGAAGCAAGTGGGATCGACCTTTAGGGCGACTGGTGCGGTGCAGTGTAGTAATTATTCGTTAGTAATTATGTGTGCCTTTAACGTTATCTTTATCTGCTTTTCCATACCCAATAGTTCATAGACATTTCCTTGTTTTCCAGCTTATGCCTTAGTCTAGTTATTTTGATAATAGTACTGTTAGAATTATCATACTCGCCAGACTTTATGTCTGACCCCCTCTATTTCTATCCTTTTTCCCCCTCCAGGTCCTCAGGGTGGACCCAGCTCTAGTGGAGTTTGATTGGATTGCTTTATCTCTTTGGGAAGGCTTGGACCGCTGAAGTAAAGTCCAGCTCGTTATCTTCTTTAATGGCTATTTATGTAATGGGGTTATGTATTCTGTTTTAGCAAGGTGGATATTGTACTTGACTCTGATTTATGGTTTTTATGATGTAACAAACATGTTTAATTTCTGCTGCAATAAAATGAAGTTTTAGATTTCCAAGTACCACTTATTATCTGTCTTGTTGTAATTTTTCTGTTCTATATTCACTTAAAACCTCCATGGAAGTTAATGCATTCCCTTTGTAAGTGACATTAATGGACGTGGGGTGTTACACGTGGTATTAGAGCTTAAGGTTACCAGAATAGATAAATTTTTTAGAAAAACTATTTTTCTAAAGTATTTTTGGAAGAAGTACTTTTAAAAACATGTTTTAATGAGTAAATTGAAGAGGAAAGTTGTATTAATAAAAACATAATCCCCAATTGCCATATCTTTATCTTTCGAATTCTCCATTTTGAATCTTTCCATTTTCGTTTCAGCATGGCTGAAGATCTTAACCTACCTGACGGTGTAACGATACCAGGATGGTATAGGAGGTTATTAGAGGCTAGGACCGCTGCAGGTCTAGCCAATGTTCCTCCACCACCAGTTGCACCCACTCCTCCTCCTCCTCGCGCTGATACTTTTGCAAAGACGTGCAAGGAATTTAAGGCTATGGGTGGAAAACCTTTTCAAGGGTCAGAAATGTTTGTGGAAGCTAGAGATTGGCTTAAGGAGGTGGAAGAATTACTAGAAATCTTTGAAGTAGAAGAGGGGAGGAAAGTCAAATTAGCAGCTTGGTTAATGAAGGGAGAGGCCTCGTTTTGGTGGGAGGTCACTAATGGGGAGCGTCCTGTTGATTCTTGGGCAGATTTCAGGCGTAGGTTTGTGGCAAAGTTTCTCTCAAGAGCAGAAGAGAATCTATATATGGAAATGTTCTTGACATTGAAGCAAGGAAGCTCATCAGTGAAAGAATATGTCAACAAATTTAACCAGTTAGCAAGGTTTGGCTTGGACTTAGTGAACATGCCAGAGAAGAAGGCTCTGAGGTTCGTTAATGGATTGAATGAACCGTTGCAAGGGTTGGCTATGACCCACATCCCTATGGGGGCCACATTCGAGAAGCTAGTAGACATGGCACTCATGCACAAGGAGAAAGGCACTAAAGCTGATAAGGCACCCGAGAAGAAAGGGGATCAGAAGAAACCACAACAGCAAAACAAGAAGGGTGGTAAAGACAATAAAGGCAAGGGAAAGAAGAAATGCTTTAACTGTGGGACACCAGGCCATCTCAGCAAGGACTGCCGAAAAAAAAAAAGACTGGCTGTTTTCACTGTGGCGAAGCGGGACATCTATTGAAAGACTGCCCAAAGAAGGGGCAGACGGCAAGGTCTACCTCGGGAGGATAGGTGCAGGCTCTTATGGCACCAGGGCAGGCAAGGGGACAAGTTCAGGCTCTCGCGGTGCCACCGCTGCAAGAACGAGGTAGAACCATTTCTGTTGAAAGCTTAGTTTTTCTGTTTGATCATCTTGTCCGTACTTTATTCGATTCGAGCGCATCGCATTCGTTTATCTCTACATCATTAGTTGAATCACTGCACTTAAACACCAGTTTAGTAAAGGATCCCTTAGTTGTTTCGAATCCAATTGGGGGCTCAGCTTATTTGTCCATGATGTGTTTGGATTTGAAAATTTCTATACTTAGCATTGAGTTTAGATGTGATGCTTATGTGTTGGGCTTCACGGGATATGGGCTAATTTTAGGAATGGATTGGTTATCCAGAAATGGGGCCATTCTTGATTGTGAAAGGAGAGTAGTTAGGCTTATGACTTGCCTTGGTAACGCTCTCGAAATCTTTTGTGACCCCATAAATTCCGTTATGCTAAGTTATTTAGAACCGCTTGACGCGTCTGAGGAAAATCTACGATCTGTTAGAGTGGTCCGAGAATACTCGAATGTGTTTGAGGAGGTGAAGGGCTTGCCTCCGAAGCGGAAGATAGATTTTCGAATATATCTTGTGGATAATGCAAAACCAGTATCTTTGCCAGTACGCCACATGGCTCCATGTGAAAGGAGGGAACTCGGTAAGCAAGTAAAGGAGTTACTTGAGAAGGGGTTCATAAGACGAAGTATATCGGAGTGGGGTGCTCCAGTAGTATTTTCCAAAAAGGCGGATGGGTCCCTTGGACTTTGTGTGGACTATAGAGAACTTAATAAGCTTACTAAGAAGAACAGACATCCACTGCCGAGGATTGACGATCTCTTCGATCAGTTAGTGGGCGCCTCAGTGTTTTCGCAGTTGGACTTAGCCACTGGTTTCCATCAGTTGAGAGTGGCTGAGGATAGCATAGACAAGACTGCCTTTAGGACTCCAGACAGTTTCTATGAATGACTAGTGATGCCCTTCAGTTTGACAAAAGCCCCCGCATACTTTGTTGATTTGATGAGTAGGGCGTTTAGGGAGTACCTTAACAAATTCGTGGTAGTCTTTGTAGATGACATCTTGATCTTTTCTAAGGACGAAGAAGAGCATGCCCTACATCTTAGAGAAGTGTTGGAGACCCTACAAGCGCATAATCTTAAAGCTAAATTTTCTAAGTGTCACTTCTGGAGGAAGGAAGTATGATTCCTAGGGCACGTGGTTTCCAAAGAAGGGATAGCTGTGGATCCCGCGAAGGTGGTGGCCATCCAAGATTGGAAGGTCCCTAAAAATGGTACCGAAGTAAGAAGTTTCTTGGGGTTGGCTAGCTACTATAGGAAGTTTATCAAAGACTTCACAAAGATATCAGCTCCATTAACACGCTTGACAAAGAAGAACCTAGTTTTCACATGGGACGAAGATTGTGATGATGCGTTCCAACGTTTGAAGAGAGCTTTGACTTCAGCCCCAGTCTTAGTATTGCCAGACGGGAGTAAGCCATTTACTGTTTATACTGACGCTTGTGGGACAGGACTAGGTGCAGTTTTAATGCAGGAGGGTAGGGTAATAGCCTATGGTGGAAGGCAGTTGAGAGCGCATGAGAAGAATTACCCCACGCATGACCTAGAGTTGGCCGCTATTGTTTTCGCGCTTAAGTCTTGGCGTCATTATCTTCTTGGCGAGAGATTCGAATTATTCACTGACCACAAATCGCTAAAATACTTATTCTCTCAAAAGGACTTGAACTTAAGGCAGCAAAGGTGGATGGAGTTCTTAGCATCCTACGACTTCGAGATAGCATATACCCCTGGCAAGGGTAACGTGGTGGCAGATGCCTTAAGTAGAAAAAGATTATCCTAAAGTCCTTTGTTTGTTGAGTGGCGAAGCTTAGAATTCATTTCGAAGTTTGACTTTAAACCTTCCGTTGACTTTGTACCCGGTTTGCTAGCATCCTTGGAGGTCAGACCTACGCTTTTGGGACGGATTGGCGAGGAACAACGAGATGACCCGCAGTTGGTTGAGTTAGTAGAAAAGCTCAAAAGAGGGGAGTCATCAAGCCATCTCCATAGGTATACCCTAGATGATAAGGGTTGGTTACGTAGGGACGGTAGGCTTTGTGTACCAAAAGACGATGACCTAAGGAAGACTATTCTTGACGAAGCACATCGTTCGAAGATGACCATTCATCCCGGCGGGGACAAGATGTACAAAGACATGAAGCGATTTTTCTTTTGGGTCGGTATGAAGAGGGACGTGGCCGAGTATGTCGCTAGATGCTTGGTATGCCAACAAGTAAAGGCGGAGCAAAAGAAACTCGGTGGATTGCTTCACCCATTGGAGGTTTCACTATGGAAGTGGGAGAGTGTCTCGATGGATTTTGTGGATGGATTACCGCGATCGAGGAAGGGTAATACGGGGATTTGGGTTATAGTAGATAGACTTACTAAGAGCGCCCATTTCATTCCCGTGTAGAGTAAGAGGACTGCTCCATGGTTAGCTTCTGTATACGTCCGAGAGATAGTTCGTTTGCACGGTGTTCCTTCTAGCATAGTGAGCAACCACGATCCTATTTTCACTAGCGAATTTTGGAGAAGCTTGCAAGAGGCGGTAGGGACTCGGTTATGTTTGAGCACCGCATATCATCCTCAGACGGACGGCCAGACCGAGAGGGTGAATCGCATTCTAGAGGATCTTTTGAGGCTATGTATCCTAGACTTTGGGGGTACATGGGAAGAGCATCTTTCATTGGTGGAGTTCGCATATAATAACAGCTTTCAGTCCATCATTGGCATGGAAACACTCGAAGCTCTTTATGGACGACCTTGTCGTTCACCTACATGTTGGTGGGAATCTACGGATAAGATCTTACTTGGGCCTGATATGATTAGGGAGACTTCGGAAAAGATCGACTTGATTCGAAGGAGGATGAAAGCAGCGCAAGATAGGCAGAAATCTTATGCGGATAAGAGGAGGACAGATCTTGAGTTTGAAGTTGGGGACATGGTCTTTATCAAAGTGTCTCCATTACGGAATGTTGTTCGCTTTGGGTCCGTTGGGAAGTTAGCACCAAGGTTCGTAGGGCCGTTTCCTATTAAGGAGAAGATTGGATAGATGGCGTATAGAGTGGAGTTGCCTGAGAGACTTAGTGGTGTACACGACGTATTCCATGTATCACATTTGAGGAAGTGCTTGCACGAGACTGCGGAAGCGGTAGAGCCGAACTTGCTAAGAGAGGTGGAGATAGAGCGTGATGCGACGATTCGACGAGCTCCTACGCGCATTCTTGGGTCAGAGATTAAGAAGCTGAGAAATCGAGAGGTCAGACTAGTCAAAGTGCAATGGGGAGATGATGAGAGCAACGCTACTTGGGAGACGGAAGAGAAGATGCGTTCGTTGTACCCTTTTCTTTTCGAGGGTATGTCTTTTAATTTCTCCTTTATCACTTAGCTTGTACTTATCTTACCTTTAGAGTATCCTCTCGCTAGTATCTTTGAACTTTAGTTAGGATAATCCTATGGATGAAACATGTGTTTGAGACATGTTATGTGTGATGGATGCAAAGTGGATGCAAGTGTTTGCTAGTGGTTGCTCGTGGACGCATATACACACACTATTAGGCACTAGATCGGCTCAGTCACTTCATATTGCATATTGCATATAAATGGATGTATTTAGTAAAATGGATGTATAATGATTGTGCTATCATATGGATACCGCATTTTGGTGAGTGGTTGTGCACGCATGTAGAAATAATATGTATCGATAGGGAACTTTTGCATACATAATGGACGCATGGCACTATCATGATTTGCATTAAGGAGGTCAACTGAATCAGTGGACCGCCTGATTTTGCATTAGATATGGACATATACACCCACTGTGCATTTAAACATGAAAGCATTAGAAGTCTATAAGGACAATGGATGCCTGTGTTTGATGATTGAGTAGATGGATTGTTGGATGTTAGGATATGCATTCTTCTTGACTTGAAGATTTCGGTGTCGAAATCCTTTAAGGAGGGGAGAATGAAACACCCCGTAATTCTATTAATATTAACATCCACAAATTAAAGAATAACTAATCTCAGACATGAGAATTGTGGGAAACGAGTTGCGCCATTGTGTTCGTCTCGGAATTATGGTTGAAATAGAGTCCGAGTTTGTGTGAATTGGACTTCGTATGAAGAAGTTATGGCCATCGGAAGTTTCAGAAAATTCAAAACAGCTTTCAAAAATTTAAAATTCAAAAATTCGGAGTCAAAACAGGCTAGGCGGGAAAATTCCCGCCAGGCCCAGGTCGACCCTAGGGTCGACTGAGCAGTCGACCTGCCTACCAGGTCGACTATAGAGTCGACCTAGGGGTTGACCTGGCAGTCGACCTGCCCCCCCCACCCCCCCGAGCAGTTTTTGTTCTGAGCCTGTTTTTGAATGAGTGGTGACCCATTAGGGTTTTGACCTAATTTGGTTGGCTGAGATTAGTCCTGAGTTGATCTGACGGTCTAAATAAATCCTAAACTCTATAAATACCTAGGTAGTCTCTCACTCTAATTCACATGAAAAATAGAATAGCTACCGTCATACCGCCGCTATGGAACTCAGTCTAGCCGCCGCCAACTAAGAAGGAAGAAAAGCTAATCAAATCCTAATTCTACTCAACTCTAAAGCAAAGCAAGACTCTCTTTCTTCCCTAATTGTGAGTATGATGATCTTAACAAGATTATTATTAAATTAATTAGATTAAGTTATGAATGGATTAAAAGTGAATGATGTGAATTGTCATATATGTTGTTGTAAACCTTATGCTATCATGTATGTTGTAAATTCTATGTTATGTGATGATGATATCCTATATGTTGTGAATCATGCTATGATGATATTGTATAGGTTGTAATTTTCTATGCTAAATTGTGATAAATCATACATGCTTTAAAGTCATGATGTTATTGTCTATGCTAATTAGTTCATGTTAATCAAATCATAATATTGATACTATTTGGGCTATGTTGATCTATATGACAAGTCACATATGCAAGTTTAGGTTGATTAGTAAAAGTTATGAACATATTCCATGACATCTAGAATTATGCTATGACATATGTGAAATTCTATGCTAGTTCACACCATCATTATGTTGCCTAAAACCCCATATGCAAGTTTGTACATAAATTTGGGTTATGATCATATCATGTAAATTGTGACATTTAACAAGTTAACACCTTTAGATCCTTAACATGTGTAGTTTATGCAAGTTTCACCCCTATTATGATTGGATTATTTTATTTGTTTATATGTTATGATAATTTATATTTGTGATATGAGTTAGACTATTCAAGTCTAACATATATTCTGCGTTGAATAAGCGAACGTATAAACGTGGGGTAGGGGTAATATTAAGGATTTAATAATAAGAAGTTGGGGTGCAATTGATATGATTTTGCATGCCATGAGTGGATGACCATAATTGAGTCAATTATGGGCATCATTAAAATTGGAGTTTAATTAATAATTTGAGTAGGGAATTATTAAAACTGGGGTAAAAGATTATAAGTGATAATCAATGCTTAGGACACGAGGTTGGACTCGTTTGTGACGTAAACCCGCCCGGACCCGCCCGGCAAATCCAGTGGTCACAAATGTCAGCCCAATGTGAGGGGTCCTAGGCCTAAACTAAAGCATAACAATTGTAAAGACACGAGGTTAGACTCTTTTATGGTGTAAGACTGCCCGGACCCGCCCGACAAATCCAGCTGCCATAAATGCCAGTCTAATGTGAGAGGTCTTTATGAGGTTATGGCCTGAATGAATTAAGAAATACTTAACCAGATAAACATGTAAGGTGGGATATGGGGGTTAAGCAGGTGCCTTGGGTGGCATGAGGAATCTAGTGGGTTCCCTTAGTGGCATGTGAAATACGATTAGTAAGACTTAACCAAACACACATGTAAATGTACATGACTAAGAGGGTTAAGTGGGATGTACTAGTGGACAAGCTTAGGTGGGTAGCTTGTGGGGGCCCATTTCAACCAGTATCCCAAACGTATCTTTGTGGGCTCGACCCAAGTCGAGGACGGGACACGCATACTGGGTTTGACTATAAGAGGCCAAAACGGGGAGCGGTGGCAACGCAAGTCCAACGGGTTTCATATGCGTGTGTGGACCCGGGCTGGTAGGTAAGACGTTGTTGCATCGTGTAGGTATAAGCCATGCATTCTCAAGTTGTATCGGGTTGCCACTTTAGGGGAGTGATAAACCCCACTGTGGGGCCAACACGGGTATCTACGAGTAGGGAGCCGATCGCAAGTGGGTAGTGGGGTACACCTAGTGGTGATAGGGGCAGGTGGCACCTATGTAGTCAGCTAGGGGTACACGAAGCTATAATTTCTATGTGAAGCAAGTGGGATCGACCTTAAGGGTGACTGGTGCGGTGCAGTGTAGTAATTATTCGTTAGTAATTAGGTGTGCCTTTAACGTTATCTTTATCTGCTTTTCCATACCCAATAGTTCATAGACATTTCCTTGTCTTCCAGCTTATGCCTTAGTCTAGTTATTTTGATAATAGTATTGTTAGAATTATCATACTCGCCAGACTTTATGTCTGACCCCCTCTATTTCTATCCTTTTTCCCCCTCCAGGTCCTCAGGGTGGACCCAGCTCTAGTGGAGTTTGATTGGATTGCTTTATCTCTTTGGGAAAGCTTGGACTGCTGAAGTAAAGTCCAGCTTGTTATCTTCTTTAATGGCTATTTATGTAATAGGGTTATGTATTTTGTTTTAGCAAGGTGGATATTGTACTTGACTCTGATTTATGGTTTTTATGATGTAACAAACATGTTTAATTTCCGCTGCAATAAAATGAAGTTTTAGATTTTCAAGTACCACTTATTATCTGTCTTGTTGTAATTTTTCTATTCTATATTCACTTAAAACCTCCATGGAAGTTAATGCATTCCCTTTGTGAGTGACATTAATGGACGTGGGGTGTTACAGATTCTCTTGGGTTTCTTCTCTATTGATAACCCGTCATACAATGTTTTCCACATAAATAGAGGGACCTTCGGGGGATTCTGATATTCCAAACGGAAGAGAAAAGATGGAGACGTAGACCGAGTATCCTCACTGAATACCATGACATATTAAAATACATAATACATTGACATAACATATATCCAAACGATAGTTTCAAACTATTTTATAATACAAACACTATAACAAAATATTGCAAGAGCGGACAACGCCTTCTATAGTTTCTTACAACCCATTGATATGCAACCCTGCAAAATCCAACTTTTTTGACTAACTTGTTTCCCGAAAAGTATGCATAACAAACTTAGTTGGCTACCTAATACAAGAAGATAATAACATTTGTTTAATTTTTTTTGAAATAGTGAACATTGTATTGGACATAAAATTGCCATGCACTATTTTTTTACTACATCTGTGTTGCATCTTATTTCATTGCTATTACAACAATTTACATTAGTGTACAAGATATTAGAGTACAAATTAATAATATACAGTGGAAAAATATCAGAGAATGATAATTTACAAAACAACGACATTTTAAATACATAAATAAAACCAGTGGAAAGATACTGAATAAATTACAGCTTCATCCATAATCCATAATCCTATGAAAAGGAATATCTGCAAACCAAAACTACTAGCTGCCCATGTGGAAGATATGGGCATACATCGTTTAGATGGGAAACAATAAACTCCATGTCAATTATGGAACTGGTATGAGAACAAAAACAGTTATCAACTTTATTTTAAAGTAGGATAAATCATGGGACCACTCTGTATAACATGGAACGGGTTTCCTCCATATGAATACCATCTTTTAAAACAAAAACAACGCAATACTTTTCGTAAAAATGAAGCTATTATAAGACTCAGGTCCCATCACACAATGCAACGCAAGCCGGAGGATAGAGTTTTACCTTATAATAGCCATACATGGTTGATACACTTTAAGACAAATATTTTTGATATTATTATAAGTGCATAGTATAGAAAAAAACTTTGAGTATAAATGTATCAATTATAGATGGCATAGTACCCCATCCTACTATGTCGTCATGGTATACAACTAAAATCGTAAGATCACATATTGGAAATTAGGTTTTCGTATATGAACCAAGGCATAGGGATCTCTCCTTCCAAATTAAGGACAATCTACCACATGCCTAGGACTCACACGCATATGCACCTAGGAGTGGTAGAGCCAGTTAGTCGTCACTGATTTAGTAGAGATCAATTTATACAACATAAAATACAATGTCAGACATACAATCCATTTGCAAGCCTATTTTTAGTCTGAAAAAAATCGGAGGCACCTTATTCCTCGTCCCATATGTCCAATACAGGAAAGAGGTCCCTGCATATCCGGTCGATCTCCAAGTACGTCCAGATGACCACCACTATAACCTCGTCTTGGGTGTACAATCGATTCGAAGCATCAGTAATCATCCCAACGATGTGAAGATCTCCAGTCTTCAACCACCGTCTTCATATCTTCGACTTTTAATCGTCATTACAGTTATTCAGAATGAGTTAAACCCGGTCTTTCTGAATAACTGGCGTATCTTATAATAAAGTGACATAAAAACACATCATACGCCTCATTCCAATCTAGAATATTCTTTCATTCAAATATTCTTATCTCTGGAGAAGATTCCCATTAACTTTTTTAAAGATTATTTCTTTTAAACTTATTGTTTAATCCAATTCTTGGAAATCATTTCAAAAAAATTTACAATAACTTTTCTCAACTTAAACCAAATTAATGTTTATAAAACTAGTCGGGGTTATCGAGCCTTACCGTAATATAATTCATTTTACTATCCCAATCCCAACCTGTTCATCCCATAGAGCAAAACTGGTAGTACTCCATATTTAACACCTATTGTATTATTAGTAAATTAAATTACCATTAATGCTCCAAATCGAATCAAAGATTTAAATATCGCATGGAGTAAAACTGGTGGTACTCCATCTCGAACACTTCTCGTGTTTGGTAAATTTAATTTCCCCTTCCCATTTCAATCTTATTAAAGATTCATCCAAATTCCAACTTTATTTTAATCTTCGAAATCATCATTTAATGATCATTCAACTTTAGGAGAAAAGTCATGTCCTTAAATGGGTTAACAAGCAAATGTCATTTAAAACACAGTTCATTATAAACCTAAAATCAACTTTCATTTCACTGGAATCTTCACAGAAATCATAGCAGTATATAACCGATATAAATTTCTGTATTAGACAAATACTATGAATGGAATAATGACAAAGTCTTTTAAATTCAGTAAATAGTAAAGGCCTTCCTCCACGGAGGTTCATCTCGATTATCACTAAATCGATTTCTATTCCATTGCAATTTAATTTATTAACTTGGAAAACTTTACTTTGGAAAAATTCCATTATATATTAATTAAAATATTTATAAAATCCAAATTATAACTTCACTATTAATTGGGTTAAAGAACTAATGTTATTTAAAACATCGTTCACAATAAACCCGAAATCAACATCCACTTAATTCCAGTTATATTTATTAATTGGAAAACTTCATTAATCTTAGTTAAAAGATTAATTCTTCTCTCATGCGGGTTTTAAGAACAGTGTTATTGAAGAAAACATTCATGGCAAACCCAAAATCCAATTTGATATTTAATATAAGGCTCTAAATAGAAATCATATCGATTTAAATTTAGTATCAAATTATAAAACCAATGGACATCGTTTTGGGAATAATGATATTTGTATCTTCTGAATTCCTTAACAATATCTGTATAATCACGGAATCCAATATTGGAATATCCGAAGATTATTTCCATTCAATTCCCTTCCAATTTATATATATTGAAATTTTTTGGTTATATTAAAACCTCGCTTCCCAATTTGTTAATTTAAAAACATCGGATTCTTACACTAGTTGTTAACTAGTCTATTCAGATAAAAATGTCATTTATCTTTTCAAAACTTGAATATTTCATCCAAAAATCTTTTCAAATCATTTATTATGATTAAACATATTTTTTTCTCTATTTTGAACCATTTTAAAATAGGCCATATCAGATAAATGACATTTCAGGTCATTTAGCCGCATTGGCACTACTTTTTTTCAAATTTTAATTGAACATTACACATAATCTAGCCGTTAGATTTTAAATATCTTATTATCATTTAAAAGATCTTTTCGATACGAACCTAATGGTTCTGGTTTTAGGATAATCTGACTATCGGATCTCCGTACGTCCATTCGAAGTTAATGGTCGAAAGTCTTGAACGGTCGCTGCGCAACATGTCCTATTCAAACCATTTAAATATGTGGAATGAATTTCATTGATTTCGATTCAAAACGTATTTTATTAAACGTTTGTAAATTCGTTTTAAAAACGATTTCAACTTCCATTTCAATTTTAAATCAAATTGAACAATCCATATTATTATAATATCGAAATAATAATATTTTCAAAATATCGGAATTTGAAATCAAATCTTCTCTATATTCATTATGAAGATGAATAAAATCAATAGAAAAATCCGTTCGAGTTAAAATGCTGTTTATTAACTTAATTCGGCTTCATATTTTGAAATTACTATCATTTCAAAATAAACTTAAACAAATCATAATTAAAGGAAAATTTAATTTAAATCAATTCATTTCAACGATGAATATTCATTATAATTTTATAATTTTTTTGTCCATCCGAAATCGAACATCAAAACAAAACTTTCAACTTTTCATTTAATATTATATTAAAATATTCATTTATTCCAGATTGAAATGAGATTCAACCAATTGCCATATAATTTTAGCTATATGGATTTCATACATTATATATATTCAACAATAGTGATAAACAACTATTAAACATCCAATTCGCATCCAGAGTGCATCCACACATGTATAAGCATTAAATAATTAAATAATGCTTATAGCGATCTATCAATCAACTGATTGACATACAACTAAACACAAGGGAGATGTGTGAATTAATTATCATTCCAAGACCCGTGTAGGATTCTCAACCAATAAAGAATAAATTAACAAATGATTTATTTATTCCAATCGATATTACTTAAATTGGGGAACATAAACAAGTTGTTCGACTTGTAAATGGATGTTTAATCCAATTCCAATTACCATAAATAAGTTAACATCGTTTTAATATGTTAATTATTTGAAAATAACATTAATATCATAACATAAGTAATCATCCATTCATCCATCAAATTTTCAAACAACTGTGATGTGAGCTACCATATACCGTATAACAATTTGTGACAATTAACGAAATAAAAATCAGCATAGAAAATCAATATCTATTCAGTTATAAAATAGAATAACTATACAAATTAGTTGAGTGGGAGAGTTCTCATTTCGATCGGTTTTGAAATTGTTAAATAACGATTGTTTTAATAAATAAAAAAGCATTTAATTTTATTAAAAATCCCAATAGCTGTCGTTTCTAACCAAATTTGTTCCACTGCGTATATCTCGTCTTTAAGGTTACAACGAACTCCTTTTCGTCCAATTCTGTTTTCATTTAACCAAGTTATGAGTTTTTAAACTTTTATATACATAATTAAGAAAATAAATATATAATTTAATTAATTTTCCTCCTTTCCATCATTTACCCTTCGTTCTGCATACTCCAGGAATTGACATTTCCTTCAAACCCATCGTGACTGATTAGAGCTCTAAATACCGGGCCAAGTCTGAAACTTCCACGACGTCGGCCAATGCACCACCTCCTTGCGCCTTAAGTGGCGCGCAACTCGAGGCTCCTAAGACTTTGGAAATCATGTATGAACTCGGCGCCTTTGAGGGCGAAAACAGAGAAGCATACTCAAGGAAAATTGATCATCTCCTTATAGAATTAAAGATTGGAAGAAGCTCTAAGATTTTTATCTTATGAGTTTTTGAAAATTATTGAGTGGATTAGTCATGATTAGCAAATTAAAATGGAATGTTTTCATCCATTAAACAGTATATGGCGGCAGCATTAGTAGAATTAGGTTTAAGAGAAAAGATTATATATATAATATTAATATTAAATTCATTTATTACTCAACATTGAAATTTCCGCATCCGAACTCCAAATGAAATCTAACAACTTTCGCCCCTAACTAAATACCTCCATTCCGTACATAACGGGATATGTTTCGTAAGCTGAATAGGTAATTTTGATTAGTTTTTATCAAAATCAAAATATAATGTTAAATATTAAATTTGAACGTACGTTTTAATTTGCCACGACTACATACTGGCTGCAAAAATTACGAAATTTGGAATCTAACAATAATTTGATGTTCCGGTTCCAACAAAATTAGTTCTGTCGAAAACGGAGGTCATTTGAAAAATGACCATATTTAAAACGTATATAATATCGATAAAATATTATTATATCCATTTGGACATAACTTACATTATATAATGCAAACTCTCAATTTCTTTTATTCATTAGAAAGATATTATTAAGTAGATCCTAATGTTTCTTGTTTTTATCAAAGCCCGACTTATTTTGCATTTTGTACATTCATTTAAAGTTCAAAAACCAAAATTTCAAACTACCGCTTCATTACTAGTTCATTTTTAATTAAATTTTAAATTCTTACATTCAAGTTTTAAAATGAATTTTAAGTCGTTAAATTCTTCAAAATAAATTATTTTAAATACTAAAATCCATTAAAATCAATTAAAAATAAATTTTAAATTAGCCCAAAATTGCGAGTTGTTACAATCTCCAATACTTAAAAAAATTCGCCTCCGATAAGGAAGACAGAACAGAATGTCATTTACTTAACCAACTCATCCTTCGTTCTAGTTCAAGTCCTTCAACCTTTCAGTTTATAAGAACTTTTTAATTTCTCAAAATTTGGCTAACGCCTTAAATTTTCGAAAAATTTCACCATATCCTCCTTTGTATGGGTCAATAGGTACAACTACAACTTGCCCATACGGGCCCTCATCAATCAAAAAGAAAATGAAGAAGGCAAGCAGCTTGCTAATCGGCTTATAAAATCATCAAACCCAATCAATACAGTAAATATGTACCTATTTGTCAGACATACAATTTTATTCCTTTTCTTAGCGTCCATAATCTGGCCGTTTCAACATATACACATGTCTAATTCGAATAAATTTTCAATTTAGTTCAACATTATATTTGATTTGGCTTAATTCACTTTCCATTTTCCTATTGGTTTTATTATTCCAATATTTTTATTAGTTAAATTAATTATCGCACATCACAACTAGAAATCAATTGGTTAACTAAATTTTCAAATATATTTAACTTTTGTATACTAAAAAAAAATTCCAAAGCCAAATAACAAACATTAAACTCTAACTAAGTTTTTGGTTCTCACACCAGTCAATTAGAACTATATAGATATTCCACTTTCGAAATTCGAAAATAAACACTGATGATGTTCGAACTATCATCAGAATCATCCATGGGCGACAAGAGTGTGATTCTATATCTACTCACTATATCTGAGACTTCGTATATACGTTCACAAGACGTATATGCAAAATCCTCTTATACTCGATAGTCCAAACTCAACACCAAATAAAGTACTTAAATATTTATAATAAGATATAAGTTTCAAAACCAAATTCGTTTTATAATTAACACTCTTCAAACTCATTCTAGGATATTTCTAACTCTATCTCTAACAAGTCATTCTCAAATGATGCTACTAATCCTATCTCTGATGAGTTATTTTGTTCGGTTCTAATGTACCTTGTTCCTGAACTTTGTAAACCAAAGCTCTTATACCAACTGGAACGACCCGAACTTCTTGGCCGACCTAAACCAAACAGGAAGACGGGTTGATTTAAGAACATGACGCATCAGAACACAAAACAAGAGAACATATCATTGCTATTACAACAATTTACATTAGTGTACAAGATATCAAAGTATAAATAAATAATATACCACAAGAAAATATCAGAGAATAATAAATTACAAAACAACGGAACTTTAAATACATAAATATAATCAGCAGATGACTACTAAATAAACCAAAGTACAGCTCCATCCATAATCCAGGATCTGGTGAAAAGAAATATCTACAAACTAGAACTACTAGCTGCCCGTATGGAAAATATGGGCACCTAGAGTTTATGTGGGAAACAATAAACTTCATGTCAGTCATGGAACTGGTATGAGAACCAAAAAAGTTATTAACTTTATTTTAAAGTTGGATAAATCACAGGACCATGCCATATAACACGGAATGAGTTTTCTCCACATGAATATCAGTTTTTATAACAAAAGCAATGCAATGCTTTTTGGAAAAATTAAGCTAATATAAGACTCAGGTCCCATCACACAATGCAATGCAAACCGAAGGATAAAGTTTTACCTTATGATAGCCAAATATGCTTGATACGGTTTAATACAATATTTTTGATGTTATTATAAGTGCTTAGTGTAGAAAACAACTTTGAATATAAATGTATCAATCTTAGACAACATAGTACCCCATCCTACTATGTCGTCATAGTATACAACTAAAATAGTAAGATTACATATTGGAAATTGGGTTTCCATCTATGAACCAAGGCATAGGGATCTCTCCATCTGAATTAAGGACAATCTAACACATGCCCAGGACTTACACGCATGTGCACCTAAGAGCGGCAGAGCTGATCAGCCGTTGCTTAATAATTATACCATAAACAATACATTCCATGGTTCTATCAGTCCTAAATACATCTTGGTCAGTATGTCGACCATCAGGGGCCTTGTGCGGTGAAATCTGAGGTACCTCGCTTTCCATCATCTAACATCCACATAAATAAAATGTTTAGGCTCTATACCGTGACATCACTCGTAGCTAGAAGGCAATGTATGCCCATTTCTCTACTGTCATTCATCCCATTTTTGATTCATACCGGGGTGTGAAGCTCGCTAATTAATGCTATACACAAGTATGTGTTATATTAAAGTTATGCTTTGATCATCATCCACAAAGCTTTGCTTTTCAACAAAAGCTTTGATCCATGCATCTCAACATGCCACATTGTCAATTGATACCATACAACTGATGTCTATCGATATACAACCTCTGAGCTCGTACGTCTTACAGAAGGGTGTTAAGCAAAGAGAATAAATTCTCTGCCACCAAACAGATATATATTTAGTAGAGATCAATTTATACAGCATAAAATACAATGTTAGACATAAAATCCATTTGCAAGTTCGTTATGTGTTTGAACGAAACCCAAGGCACCTAATTCCACGTCCCACATGTCCAATACAGGAGAGAAGTCCTCGCATATCCGGTCGATCTCAAAGTACGTCTAAACGACCACCACTATAACCTCATCTTGGGTATACAATCTAATCGAGGCATCAACATTCTTCCCAATGATGTGAAGATATATGGTCATCAACCACCATCTTTATATCTTCGAATTTTAATCGTCGTTGCAGTTATTCAGAATGGGTTAAACCCGCTCTTTCTGAATAACTCGACATCTTATAATAAAGTGAAATAAAAACACATCATACGCCTTATTCCAATCCAGAATATTCTTTCATTCAATATTCTTATCTTTGGAAACGATTTCCATTAAAAAATTTTAAATTATTTCTTTTAAACTTATTGTTTAATCCATTCCTTGGAAATCATTTCAAAACATTTTACAATATCTTTTCTCAACTTAAACCAAATTAATGTTTATAAAACTAGTCGGGATTATCGAGCCTTACCAAAGTAATTATTCATTTTATTATCCCAATCACAACCTATTCATCCCATAGACTTGTAGTACTCCATATCTAACACCCATTGCGTTATCGGTAAATTTAATTACCATTTAACGCTTAGAATTAACTATCGCGTGGAGTAAAACTGGTGATACTCCATTCAAACACTTCTCATGTTGTTAAATTTAATTACCCCTTTCCCATTTCAATCTGATTAAAGATTCATCAAAATTCCAACTTAGTTTTAATCTTCAAAATCATCATTTAATGACCATTCAACTTTATGGAATAAGTCCTGACTTTAACTAGGTTTAAAACCAATTGTCATTTAAAACACAGTTCACGATAAACCCAAAATCAACTTCCATTTCACTGGAATCTTTATGGAAATCATAACAGTATATAATCAATATAAAATTCTGTATTAGACTAATACTATAAATAGAATAACGACAAAGCCTTTTAAATTCCATAAATAGTAAAAGCCTTTCTCCACGGTGGTTCATTCTCGATTATCACTAAATCGATTTCCATTCAAATTTAATTTATTAAATTGGAAAACATTGCTTTGGAAAATTTCCGTTAAATCTTAGTTAAAAGATTTATAAATTCCGAACCATAACTTCACTATTAATTGGGTTAAAGAACTAATGTTATTTAAAACATCATTCATAATAAACCCAAGATCAGCTTCCAATTATATTTATTAATCAAAAAACTTCATTAATCTTAGTTTAAAGATTCATTCTTCTCTCAAGAGAGTTTTAAGAACAGCGTTATTGAAGATATCATTCACGATAAACCCAAAATCCATTTTAATATCAAATAAAAGGCTCTAAATATAAATCATATTGACTAATTTTAAGTATAATATTCTGAAACCAATAGTTATCGTAGGGAATAACGATATTTATATCTTTCAAATTCCTCAACGATATCCGTATAATCACGAAATCCAGTATCGAAATATCCAAAGATAATTACCAATCAATTCCCATCCAATTCATATATATTGGAAAAATTCTGGTTATATTAAAATAATTTGCAATCCAATTTGTTTATTTAAAAACATCGGATTCTTACACTAGTTGTTAACTAGTCTATTCAGATAAAAATACCTCTTATCTTTCCAAAACTATAATATTTCATCCAAAAATCATTTCTACCATTTGTTATGATTTAAAATAAATTTTCTCTATTTTTAACTATTTAAAAATAGGCCCTTTCAGATAAGTGAAGTTTCAAGCCATTTAGCGGCAATGGCGCAGTTTTTATTCAAATTTGAATGGAATATTTCACAAAACTTATCCGTTAGATTTTAAATCTCCTACTATCATTTAAAATATATTTTTGATACGAACCCAACTATTCCGGTTTTAGGAGAATCTGACAGTCGGATCATCTGTTACGTTCATTCAAAGTTATTGGTCGAAATTCACGAATGGTCGCTGCGCGACACTTCCTATTCGAACCATTTAAATATACATAGTAAATTTCATCGATTTCCGTTCAAAAAGTATTTTATAAAATGTTTATAATTTTTTTTTAAAAATTATTTCAACTTCCATTTCAATTTTAAATCAAATTTAACAATCCATATTATTATAATACCGAAATAATAATATTTTCAAAAATATCAGAATTTGAAATCAAGTCTTCTCGATATTCATTATAAAAATGAATAAAATGGATAGAAAAAATCCATTCGAATTAAAATGTCATTTATTTACTTAACTCGACTTCATATTTTGAAATTACTATTCATTTCAAAATAAACTTGAACAAATCATAATTAAATGAAAATTTAACTCAAATCAATTCATTTCAGCGATGAATATTCATTATAATTTTATAATCTTTGTGTCCATCCAAAATCGGACATCAAAACCAAACTTCAACTTTTCATTGAATATTATATTAAAATATTCATTTATTCTAGATTGAGAGGAGATTCAACCAATTACCATATAATTTTAGTTATATGGATTTCATACATCACATGTATTAAAAAATAGTGATAAACAACAATTAAACATCCAATTCGCATCCAAAGTGCATCTACAACTGTATAAGCATTAAATAATTAAATAATGCTTACAACAGTCTGCCAGTCAATTGATTGACATACAACTAAACACAAGAGAGATGGGTGAATTAATTATCATCCTAAGACCCGTATGGGGTTCTCAACCAATAAACAATCAATTAATAAATTATTCATATATTCCAATCGATATTACTTAAATGGGTAAACATAAATAAGTCATTTGACTTGTAAATGGATATTTAATCCAATTTCAACTGCCATAAATAACTTAACATTGTTTTAACATGTTAATTATTTCAAAATCACATTCAAAACATAACACAAATAATCATCCATTCATCCATCCTGTTTTCAAACAACTGTGATGTGAGCTACCATATACCATATAGCAATTTGTGATAATTAACAAAATAAAAACCAACATAATCAATCAATATATATTCAGTTATAAAATAGAATAATGGTACAAATTAGTTGACTGAGAGAGTTCTCACTTTGATCGGTTTTGTAATCGTTAAATGACGATTGTTTTAACAAATTAAATAAGCGTTTAATTATATCAAAAATCCCAACAACTGTCGTTTCTGACCAAATTTTCTCCAGTGCATGGATCTTGTCTTCACGGTTTCAACAAACTTCGTTTCGCCCAATTCTGTTTTCATTTGACCAAGTTACGAGGTTTTAAAATTTTAATTACGTAATTAAGAAAATAAAATATATAACTTAATTAATTTCCTCCTTTCCATCGTTTTCCCTTCGTTCTTCATAGTCCAGACATCGACATTTCCTTCAAACCCATCGCGATCGATTAGGGCTCCAAATCGCACACGCCATGGTTGACCGGGTCAAGATCTAAAACTTTCAAGATGTCGGCCAATGCACCACCTCCCTATATTTTGAGTAGTGCACAACTCGAGGCTCCCAGGACTTCAGAAATCATGCACGAACTTGGCGCCTTTGAGGGCGAAAATGGAGAAGCATATTTAACAAAAATCGATTATCTCCTTATAGAATTGAAGATCAGAAGAAGCTTTACAAATTTTGTTTTACGAGTTTTTGAAATTATCGAGTGGATTGATCATGATTAGCAAATTAAAATGGAACATTTTCATCCATTAAACGGTATATGGCGGCGGCACTGAGTAGTAGAATTACGGTTAGGAGAAAAGATTATATATATTATATTACTATTAAATTCATTTATTACTCAATGTTGAAATTTTCGCACTCGAACTCCAAACGAAACCCAACGACTTTCACCCCTAACTAAGTACCCACAATCCGAACACAATGGGTTATGTTTCATAAGCTGAATAAATCGTTTTGATCAGTTTTTATCAAAATTAAAATATAACATTAAGTATTGAATTTGAATGTAAGTTTTAATTTGCCATGACTACAAGCTGAGTACAAAACTTACGAAATTTGGAATCTAGTAATAATTTGATATTTCAGATCCAAAAAAATTGGTTTCATTGGAAACGGAGGCCATTTGCCAAATAGCCATTTTAAAGATGTATATAATATCAAAAAAATATTATTAAATCCCATAGCAACTAATTTTAATTTGGACATAACTTACATTTTATTATACAAAATATCGATTTCTTTTATTCATTAGAAAGATATTATTAAATAGATCCTAACTTTCTTATTTTATCAAAATCCGACTTATTTTGTGTTTTGTTTTATTTATAGTTCAAAAACCAAATTTTCAATCTACTGCATCGTTACTAGTTCGTTTTTAATAAAATTTAAAATTCTTACATTCAAACTTCATTTTAAAATAAATTTTAAGTCGTTAAATTCTTCAAAATAAATAATTTTGAATATTAAAATCCATTAAACCAATTAAAAATAAATTTTAAATTGGTCCAAACTTGCGGGTTGTTACAACTACATAGCAAAGAAAAGTCAACATATGTTTTCATTCACCCTAGTATAGTCCCTCAGCAAAGCCAGCCTTAAGGTTACTATAATTGATAATGGTGAAATATACTTCCATGATATATTAGTAAGGATTCTAAATGTAACGACCCGACCGATTCTCGATCCTGGTCATTGACACAAGTACTATGTCAACTAACCAAGCATCATAAATTACCGGATCATTAATACAAAAAAGGTTAGAGGATGAGAAATAGAAAAAGAAAGAAGGTTAGAATAAAAGAATAAGAAGAACACAAATACAACAGAATTAGAGCAGACATAAATCTCACAACGGAACAAATATATTATATAGCATAACATCTGCAATACAAATCTGTTTGTATATATATGTACCACTATCAGAGTACAACACTTACAACATAGCAAAAATAAACAATAGCTATAAAATGCAGAAGCCTCCTACTTCAAGCTCTTCCAAGTGTATTTGTAAAATCCCAACTATTTAACTTCCCATACAAATTTGGGCACCTAAGAGTTTAGGGTAAAACAGAAAAAAATAAACTTTGGGTCTGTCATGAGACTAGTGTGAATAAACTCCAATCACTTGGTTCAACTTTTAAAAATCCTTTTAAAAGAAAGGATAACCGTAAAACTGATATACACATAAATACAGATGATTTTTACCTTACAATAACTCAAAACATTCTTTGTATTCGTACTATTCTGATATTATAATAGTGTTTAAATCAAGTAAATAGCAATCTAGCGGAACACTTACATCTCATGCTCCACGCATATAGTATACAATCAAAACCGTGGGCTCTTATTAAAGAATGCATTCCAACTATGGCATGCTATAGAACCACCTTTCGATAATGTGTCTTCATAAAGGAATACACTAGGTTAAATAAGAACATCTTGCAACCTGGCTAAAAATGACCGACCACTCATTTCGATTGGGCGTACCGAATGTATGTCACCAATTGTTGGGATCAGCAACCGTTACCGAAAGCATACAACAATGATAAAATAAAGAAGCAAATAGATTTTCTCTAGATCAGGTGACAATACACCCTAACGGGAGCAATCCACATTGCCATGCGACATACCCGATTCTTGTCGTTTTCCGGTTGATGAGGCCTGAGGCAACGTCTTACCATTTTAATACTATAGCATCATTCACTTTGAACGCCATATCGTCAAAACTGCCAAATCATTTATTGATTTCTCCAAAAATATTACGGACATAAAGCTAAGAGAAACGAATTCCTCAACCACCAAACATAAATATGTTTGGAGAGATTAATGTACTTGATCTGCTAGGCATACTCTATCAGACATTCGTCCATATAAGTTGTCCCAGGACTAGAAAAACTAAAGGCACCATCTCATCAACCCATTTTAGGTAATTTAACCTAGAATTAATTGAACAACCCTTGCACTTAACTTCATCTTCAATTATCTTCAGCATATTTGATTCGCAACTCTTATGCCCATATGGAGTGGTTTTCAGAGAATAAACCTGATCTCGGTCTCTCCATATTGGCAATGGAAATGGTCCAAAAACTATGATACTTGGTTATTTAACTATCAAAGCAAACATCCATACAACCAATGATCCTATTTCCAAAAGGAAATACTTTGATCAAGCATCAAGCAACACCAGCCCTTTAAATTAATTTCTTATTAATCTATCATTTCCTAATTTCTCGTTTTTCACGTTTACCATAACTATTCCCAGATATTTCTCAAAACTCATTTGGCCTCTCAGGATTCCTAGATAACATTTCCATATATTCAAAATATTGTTTATTTTCTATAATCTAGGAAATATTTCTCATTAACATCGGAAAACATTTCTATCTCTTTACATTTCTTATTTTCTATATTTAGAAAATATACATTACTAACGTCGAAAAACATTTCCATATTTTCACATTTCTTATTTTTTCTTTAACCAAATTATTTCATTTTCTATGCTTAAAAAACATCTCTGATTATATTTGGAAAACATTTCCAAAACTCATTTACTCGGATTTAAACAAATGTTGTATAAACACTGTTAGACAATTCAAAACCATAATACTCATTGCTGCTTGTATTTCTAACCAAATCTCGCTATCGAATCTTAACCATTTCTTAGTCAAAAATGAAATCAATCAAGTTGGGGTATAATTACCTCTCAGACCTTAATTGAACAACATTCTTAACTTCAAAATAGACAAAGTTCACAGCTTCGAACATCAACAAACATTGATTATAACGATAGCGTTATAATCCCCACTTTCGAAATATTTAATTTTAGAATATAACTTTTATTCATTAATTTGAATAACTGATAATTAATTAAATAAATAAATCTTGATCAAAATGGAAAGTAAATAGTACTTTCCGGAATTTGATATAGTCGAATTCCAACGTATAACTCTCTTCCTAATAGTTTCTATTAGATTAACGTTCCAAACTTCAGAATAAATTTACCATTTCAGGTCAATTCAATTCTCATTTTTCATTCTAAATTCACATTTGAATTTATTGTTTCTAAGCCCTTACCAATTTTCTTTATAATCATTCAAATCTGCAAAACATTTGCTTTTAAACCATTGTTCACTTTAAAATATGAATATTATTTCTATAGAGAAATTGTGACTCGTTTTATTAAATTAATCTTGATTTATTTGTAAATTTCATTATAAATTCAAATCCTATTTATCCATTCACTTTATAAATCTGCATCATATTTCATTAATAAACGCCGCTTACAGTTGAACTTCTAGTTAATTATCTATAAAGTTCATTACTTGATATCAACTTCATATTCGATTATAAAATATCAGTTTCAAACCAAATATTAATTATCTTGTCAAATCTCGAATTACATAATATATAATTTCTGAAATTAAATTATTTTAAAAACATTCGACATAGTCGAATTCTAATTATAAATCCTTATGCATTTATTTCAATTCTATTTACATTTCAAACATCAGAATAAGTTTCATCATTTACATTTTAAAGATTTCTAATTTCTTTTTTTAATTCACTTTTGAATTTACATTCCCAAATTATCCAACGATAATTTATTTTGCTTCATTTATAAACATCATTTATAAATTAAACTACTTATTTTTATTGTCAAAACAAGTTATTATTTTAGCCTATTTAAAATTAAATTTATATTTTTGAAAATAGGTTTTTCCCTTTCTACACCTTAAATTCCTTTTTACGATATTTTTATATATCAATATTTAGGGCCAGTGATATTCAAACATCTAATCACGCGATAATAATCAATCACAAATCATATAACACAATATTTGAAAATAAACAGTAATAATTTTGAGGAATTCAGTTGGATCCCTCCAACCTTTTTTCTAGCATCTATAGATGTTAGATAACATAAATAATACTTTTTCCGCTACAAGACAGAATATCGTGGTATAAAAGGTCATCTGCTATTATGCAGGGAGCATAGGATCTCATCCGCTAAAAGGTGTGGGAATATCCAACTTCCAATCATAAGTGTAACTAATTTATATAAGCAACAATTGATAATAATATATTGATTCATCCAAACAATCATCACACAACATTTAATCATTATTTATTAACATCAATTTATTTTTGTAATATTATAAAACCGGAAAAAGTTAGTGAGTTTACTCACTTGTTCGTTAATCATAGAATAACGATTAACTGACGATAGATCTAATCAAGCATTTTATTTTTCCATAATTTCCAACAAGCTCCAAATCACTCCAAACTTGTTTCATCGCGTAGCCTCTATCCATATGATTCCAACGTAACAGAGGGTTCATCAATTTGACATCGTATGAGTGAAATATTACATTTATAAGTTTGTATATATATTTAAATAGTTTAAATTAACAATACTTGATTAATAGGGCTCACTCATCATAACCGGCCCAAATCTTAACCCATCGACCCGCTTTCCTTTTCTTCTTCTCCATCATTTCCTAGTGTTTTCAATCAACAGCTTTAAACCATTTTCGAAACCTTTCTCCATTCATACTCCCTCCACACTCAACGAAAGTCAACTAAACCATTATCGTTGAATTTCTCTTCGGAAATGCTATTAGGGAATGCGAAATGCGGATCTTAAGGCAAACAAACACTAAAGGGAGAATGAATAGTGTTTTCGAAGAATTTATGAAAATCTAAAACTTATATGATCTACTATATGAATCACATACAACAACGATGATCACAGCCAATGAACCAAACACAAACACGGAAACAGATAAATATAAAATGCAGAAAAAAGAAAAAATACACTGGATTTTGTACTGGTTTGGATTAATCCTATGTCCAGTCCCACGCAATGCTGGATTGTGCAAAGTTTTATTTTTATCAATATCCAAGTACAATCCCCTTGATTTCACGGCCACAAGGTTAATACTGCTCCAACCACCCTTGATTTCACGGCTACAAGGTTAACACTGCTCCCTTTCCTTGATTTCAGGGCTACAAGGGACATACACTTTCCCAAACCAAATGATTACAATAGCCCTATAACTCTTCAATAACACTTCAATTCAGAGAGTAGTTGATAGAGAGTGAGAAAACAAGAAGTTTGAAACAATTAGAGTAGAAATCGGTAGAGTAGAAGTGTAAAAATCAATAAAATGATAAAGATAATGGCATGATGAAGAGGGGTTAAGATGGAAAAGATCAATTATGAAAAAAATTCGAAATCAGCCCCTATTTATAATATTTGAATGGTTGCAATGTTTCAGAACTGTTATAAATAGCGAAAAGACACTTCCTTTGAAAATTGAATTTCTGATAGTTGTATGTCGACATACCCATATATGTATGTCAACATATATACATATATTTTATTTTAAAACTTATTTTTCTAGTGTTTAATTATATATATTATTCTGGAAATTCTTGAATTAAAACTTAATGATATAAATGAATATTCTAAACTATAAAAATCATATGAAAACATGATTATATATTATATAAACATACTTATAAAATTATAAGTTTTAAAACTATAAAATTATAAAACTATATATATAAAAACTTATATATATTTAAACTTTAAATTTATTTGAAATCATAAGTAAGACAGAATAATTTGAAAATTATTAGAATTTGGATTTTTGAAAACAGAATTTGTAATTTGAAAATCAGAATTTGAAAAATAGAATTTGAATTTGAGAATAGAATTTGAAAATTAGAATTTGAAAAACTGAGTTTGAATTTGAACATGGAGTGTTATTCAGAGTCTTACATATAAACTAGACTCTATTACTATATTTTTCTTGAACTCTTGATATCTTGATAACTCATAAGTCTTGAATCTCCTATGAATTCTGAATCTCTTGAAACTCGAAATCTGTATAGTCTTCAGCATTTAAGTCTTGTACATAAATCCTGAATATATGTGTGTGTATATATATATATTCTCGATAGAGATGTTAGAACTTATTTTATCATCAATGAAAATTGAAATAAGGTTGTTGTCATCAAAACTCCATTCTCCAACAATCTCTCCATTTTTGATGATGACAACCTTGATTTATGAAATATTCATACATGTTGATACATGTTGATCCTAGTTCTTCTAATACTCCTCCTGTCATCATGAATACTACATACTCCCCCTTAAACTAAGCCTAACTGTTTTATAATATCTCCCCTTTAGTCATCAACAAAAAGAAATTCTAAATAAACTCCCCCTAAATCCTATATCCATCTATATATTCTATGATTATAATATTTGATTCTATACTAAAGTACTAATATACATAACTCCCCCTAAATTCATGACTATATTATACTAAATGTATAAACAAATCAATCCAAGTACTATAGTTAATATTCACAAATGTTTTCAGTCCATACAAGTTTCAAATCCAAGCAATATTTACAAGCAATGTTTAAACAAATTCAACAATATTTAACTCAAACAAACCAATCAAACAAATCATACCAAATAATTTCAAATCAAACGTCTCTTAGAGCTTCACCCATTCATCTTTTCTAGAGATTGGGGGGTCTTTCTTGATGTCCTTCCAGTCTTCTTCATTGGTGAGTGGTGCTTTGTTGTTTTTATCCCTGAAATGGGAAGAGATTGATCGACGAATTACGTCAAAGTGTTTCTCTTGATATTCTACCAATTTCATCTGAATTAATTCTAGAGAACACTGATTGCGAAGTACTATAGAAAGGATATTTTTGAAAGAATTCAACGTTCTTCAAGATTTTCACTCAAATTATGTATTGGATTTGCCATAATTTGATGTTTTAGATAAGAATTGATTAGAGAAGAAAGAGAAATGATGAAATAATATATTTTTTTGGAAGAAATAGGTATTTATAGGATCTAGAATTCGTTGGAATTGAGTAGGCATTAGTTAGTTATTTAAATTTTAAATTTTGAACAAGTTTGAAAACCTGCAGTTATATGTCGACATATACAAAAATGTATGTCGACATACATAGGTAATTTTTTGGAAATTTTCATTTTTTACTTAAGTCTTATTATACTATTTTAATTTATTTAATTCTAATATGTTTTTACAATAAATTAAAGATTGTTTTGATAGATATAAATACCATTCATTGCTAGTTAAAGGAAAATACATTTAACTAATACAAGAAATTAAATAAAAGGTTTAAAAGCAAATACGAAAGATAACTTAAACTAGATAAACTTAGATTTCAGTGTTTTCTTCCTATTTTGCCAATGAACTTAGACATCTTGGTAAGTGTTTTCTTGATCTTTTTTGGTTCTTGGAAAGCTTTGCTTGAGTTTGGACAAGCATTTCTTTGGAAATGGTTCTAGTATTGGATGGACACTCTACACTTTCCAAAGAAGTTCATTCTTCTTCTTCGATATCCATAGATTCTTGTTCTTGTTGCATTCAAGTTTGTTTACCTTCGAATGTCTCATAAGGTTTAAAGGTAAGTGGAATTTGCATAAGATGTATATTTGTGGAGTCAAACACCTTTCTTGATACAAATTCTTCTCCTTTGGGATCAACTCCAAAATATTTGAAAATCCGAGTAGGATAAACTCTATAATAAAGAGTGTTTTCTATTGTTGACATTTCGTTAGGCTTTAGTTCTTTTTGAATCATATGGCCTAGCTGATGTTGTAACAACCCGCTCATTCAACGATTTTATATTTAAATATTTTATTTAAATATATTGTTGTATCTCATGTGCCACTCAAAAAGTCGTTTTTCAAAAACGATAAAATTAGGACTCGAGACCACTTCCATTGAGTTTGGATCATCGTTTACGACCTTTTTGACTATAAGCATCGATATGTTCCGAGATTCGGAGATATGGCACCTTGGTTGGGTCTTGGTTGAGCTAACCTAGCTCACCATATAACCCCAAATCATCCTCCTTCTCTTCATTCATTCTCCAAACACCTAGAGAAATAGAAATGGGGAAAGGGAATGGGAAATTAGAAATTCCTAAGCCAGGGTTGGCTTCTAGGGATCCAAATCAAGAGGAAATCAAGTGTAGAAACATGGGTAAGCTCTCTCTTCATCTTCTCTATCTTATTCTCCTCTCAATTTCAGGTTTTTGATCATGCCCTAACACTCATGTGTCTTCAATTGTGTTTATGAGGTGATTAGAGAGGAGTGATTGAAGAAAGAAAGCTTCTTTGGTTGGATTTTTGCTTGTTCTTCCTTGTTGGAGCTTGTTCTTTCCATTCAAGAGCCAAAGGTGAGTTCTTTATTAAACTCACATCTATGCCTCAAGCTTATGTGCTTGTAAAGCATAATTTAGTGTTCTTATGAGTTTGCATGTGCTTGTGAAATGGTTAGGTTAGTGTAGCTTAGCCGATTTCATGTATTTATGTTTCATTAAGTTGACATTTATGATAAGGATTGTTCATACGATCTAATATATATGACACGAGTTGATTTGGTGATGTTGTGAAGCTCCGTTGTCCCCTAACAAGTTCTAAGTCTTCACAAGTCGCTTGAATTGCTTTGATATGCTTTTGTTTGTTCATTTGAAATAGAGATTATGACATGCGTTATTCACACAATGAATACACATGATTTGAATCGATTAAGTGGTGTTGTGAAGTACCATTGTCGCACCCGGCAAGTTCTAAGACTTCACGATTCGCTTATATCGCGTTTATTCGTTTTAGTTCGAAACTAGGTACATGTAGAATCTATAATCAAAATCTTTGTGTTCGAGCTTTGCGAGTTGATACGGTGGATCGGAGAGGTCTCATTGATGTCCCGAAGAAGTCACGAGCCTCGACAATCAGTGTCGGACACTCGCGGGGGACAAATCTCCCTAGTTTTTGGCCTGGGCAACAACCCAGACCAAAACCGGTCAACTGGCCCAAATGGGGCGGTCGACCGGTTTTCTTGCTGTTCGAAAACGGTCGACCGCCCCTCTTTGGTCAATCGACCGGTTTTGGGTTGTGGACCGGAGGGACCTCGGTCCACTGTCTAACCCCATCCGGGCTCTTTCCCGGCCGGAGCTCGGGCTGTTCGGACTTTGTTTGTGAACTTCAGCTTTACGAATTCATAGATTCCAGCAGCTCAATTCGTCGTCTTTGATTCTCAAGTGATTCTTCCAATGTTGATCCTTATTGACCGATTCACATTTGTTTATGACGTAAATTGAATAAGTGATCATTCTAAAGCCCGTGCGCTCTATTTTGTATATCGAATTTATTCGATACTCTTGTTAAGGGGATTCACGCCATTAAAACGTGAATTATCGACTCGATATCCTTCGAGTCTATTCCGATGTAGTTAAAACCTTCGGGTGCTAGTTTGGGATTTCGATTCGTTCGTTGATCGAAATTACAATCGTTATCCCTTGATTTCCTGTATGTTGTTGTGACGTGAGTTTATGTTTCATGATGTTCGTGTTCTATTCGCTACGGCGACGGTTTTCATGAATAATTGAACCACAATGAATAATGGGGTTTTATATTGTCAATGGGCATCGAACCAACGTTTAATCAGTTTTTAAATTCAAATCCTTTTAAAATAAATTCGGTTTATAAACCCGGTTCAGAATCTATTGATTTATATACGATTCCTTATCTATCGATCAGACGAGAAATTTAATTTATTTACCTTAGTAAAACTGAGGACTATGACCCCTTATATGTTTACTTCGGCGAATAACTCTTGGACTCGTGCGTTCGAACATGTGTTGTGATTTTCACTGTTTTGAATAGAAACTAATTACGGGTTCATAAATATTTGAGAATAGCATGTGGTTATGGGACATGTTGCTGTTTTCTTATATTAACTAGCTTGGAATATTTCTATTCACCCAGGTCGATGTGATCCTTTATGACTTGTGTTTTGTGGTCCTCGATCGCCCGAGTGGGATTTACGATTCTTGGATTTCACCTATGGGACTTCGGTCCAACCTTCATGATTTATGTTTTGAGAATGAACTAACAATGGTTTAGTAAATATTCGAGAATAGCGAGTGGTTATGGGACATTTAGCTATTTTCTTATATTAACTATCTCGGTGTAATTCATACTCACCCAGATCCATGGTATCCGCCTCTATGACATAGTTGTTTGGTTCGCGATCGCCCGAGTGGGAAATTACGATTTGTGACCTTCATCTATAGGACTTCGGTCCAACTTTCTATGATTTTCTATGCTTTATGTTTTCCTTTATCGGGGTCACGACCTGGCTTCGTGGGGAGCTTCGGCTCAAACCAATGGGTTCGCTACCTAGAGATCGTATCTCATCTATGAACAGACATGCCCCCTCTTTATGCTGTTTTCTAGAGATTTCATGATTTATGTGTTTTCTCTCTTCTGGGGTTACGACCCGGCTCTGTGGGAACTTAGACTCAAATATATGGGTTCGCTACCTAGAGATCGTATCTCATCTATGTATAGGCCTGCCCCCTTTATGATGTTTTCTGGATTTCGAGTGATTTCTGGATTCTTGATTACTTTCACGTGATGCGCGTCAATTTGCGAAATGATTTATGATTCATGATTTACTTTGATGCGATGGTCATTAATTTGATGTGTATTTGGCATTCCGCTGTCATTCATGTGTTTAGTTTATTTGGCATTCTATCGTCATTCATGCATTTAGTTTATTTGGCATTCCGCTGTCACTTCCTGTTGTGTGCTATTATTTGAATGTTGCATTCTATATTAGACAGGAGATTATTTAGAGATATTTATGTGCCGACATTCCATTGTCATTTCTTGATTGTGTCGACATGCCATGTTCAAGTCATCCTATGTTATATCTCTTGTTATCTCAGTTTATTTGATATGAACAGCTAGACTGATCCGTTTATTGTTTATTTTCTTATAAATAATACTCGGGTCAGACCGAGTCATTTTAGGTACTCCCCTGGGACTTCTCATTGCTGGATTGATCTTCCGCTTTTAGCTTGCTACTCTATCTCTGCAGTTTTATGTACTTTTGTACCCATGACATTATCTATCGTTGTGTGCATATTCTTTTATTTCGATCATGGTACATGTATTAGTGGATCTTTGTTGACCACCATCTTGTTGTGCACATTCTTAGTTTATTCATATCTATTCCGCCTTCGTGATATGATTATTCTGTGTCTGGAATTGAGATATACCATATTTATATTATTGTTATTGTCTATTTTATACTGCTTTCCGGATTGCATATAGCCGTTGTGTAGTTGCCCTATGTGCCGAATGGTCAGGTCGAAATTTTAATCAGTATCAGAATTCGATGTGTGTTCCTCACATGGAGTAATCATACAATCGGTCGCCCTTCACAAACCTCATTCTCCGTTATGGTCTACGACATTTCTCTGAAATGAACTGGATGATAGTGGGTATAGAGGCGGGGCATTACAGTTTGGTATCGGGGCAACTTTTCGGAACAGTGTAAGATAATATGACGATGGTATTATCTTAAGCCTCTCTCGAGAATCAGGCTTTAGGGTTTTAGTTAGAGTCTTAAGACCCGTCATTGCTTATCTTCCAATACGATTCCATTTTGATTGAATTCACATCGTTTGAATTCAACTTAAGACTAACTTTTTCCTCCTTTTTCCTTGAAGAAGCGAAATAGTTGGTCGTAGCTGTGCGAGTGTCGGTTCACCCAGTGTACCTTCTACGGGAGGGGTGATTATGTCTCAATGGCCTATTCTTAGTCTTTTAGGATAGTTATTAACTCGTCTCCTTCGGGTTGATTTCTATAGTCCATCTAGGGCCCGTGTGCTCTAGTGGTGCTTCTGTTTCATTCTTTGAATCGAGTTGCTAATCGATATTTGTTTGGCCTATATTGTATCACACTTATCTTGTTGATCATTTATGATCCTTGTAGTTGATTGATCATTGGATATCTTGCCCGTGCGTCATTACGCACACCGTAAGCGCCTTTGATCCTGATATTTCTTGATTTCTAGTTAAGATTGTTTCGTACGTCGTTACGTATCTAGCATGGTCTATTGATCACTTGCCGGTCGGTATGGAGATACCATGTCTTTGTGACTAAACCTACTCCCTTGTTGTCAGCTAAGTAGTTCTAGTTCGGTGTGGGATCACCAAGCCTTCGGGCTAAAACAACTCATTTGTGTTACCTCGTTGCATTCTAGACTCAAGATCAAGAATGAGGAAAAGCATCCCACTTCTTGTGATCCCTCTTCTTGAGTCAAGGTACATGTCATTAATTCCTTAATGTCATTTACCTTGTTCAAAGATTATTTTATTTACGTTCTTTTGATATACGTCGACCGTGTTCTTCGTTATCAAAAGATATCATTTGTGTTTTGTTCGTAAGTTGATAAAGGAATTTTATTTCCTTTATGCCCTCCCGAACGATTTATTGAATTTTTATATTTTCACGAGATCTGCGTGAACATTAGAAGTTGTGAGGAATTTCTCGTGTTAACTTGTCCATCGGGTGGGATCTCGAACAAGATATGGGATGCCATGTTGTAGTTCGGAATTCCTAAACACCGTTATGTGACAATCCGACATTCGAAATGATTCCTAAAAATTAAAATTCTCCTAATAAGTTAATCAAAATAATAATATTTTGGGGTTTTTGCGATTTTTCGTAATTGTTTGTTATTTTTCTGGATAATTTATTTCTAGATTTCCTTAATGCAATTCCAAGAATTTGAGTTGTTCAAGATTTCTAATTAGAAATTATCTTGAATCTTTTCTTTGAGTAAATTAAATAACTCCAGGAACAACCCAAGAGGTTATTTATTTATGTCTCTTGTTCCTGAATTTCAGATCTTTGATTTTTGAGATTCTCAATCACTAAGGAATCTCGTCTGATTCTTAATCCTTGTTTCGATTTGCTAAAGAGAATTTAGTATTCTTGTGATTCCAGGGGTCTTCTTATCTTCTCTAGTGAACGATTACCCGAGAGAGTGGGAGTTCCCGTTGGGGAGGGAAAATTTGAGATTTTGTGATCCACGGCAAACTCAATAATTCCTTTCTTCGATTCTATGATCCAGTCGATCATCCGGAAGTGCTATAGTCAATTCACTTATGGACTTAGCCTTGCGTTGTTCTTAGAAATGAGTATCAAAAGGATGAGTTCTTTTGATATTCCTCCTTTGTTTGTTTGAATCATTTGGATTGACAATTGTCTCCACACGTTTTTTAACCCTTGTCAATCAAATTTTTGGGGATTATGACCTCTTTGGTTTAATCTCATCTTGTTAGAGAAATTGTCTATTTTTTCTTTGATTAACTACTGATGTTTTTGCGATTTGAGATTTTTGGTGGAAAATTATCTTAAATCCTGTTGTTCCGAAGTGGTAAGTTGTGCACTACTTATCCATCATCTTCTCGATGTTTTTGATTTTCTAGAACTGATACTCGAGTTTCTAAATATTGGGAATTTCGTATAATTCCTAATGATTCGTCTTTATGGTTACTAATTTAGATTTAGTACCTAGTTAGAAATCGATTTCCCTGAGTAGTTCATTGGTATTCCGTTACCAATATTGATTATCGACTTATAGTTCATTAGAATTCCGTTACCCATATTTTTTTATCAGTTTCTAGCTGGTTGGTATTCTGTTACCAACCTTGAATCATTGATATCAAAATTGATTATTCCTTCGAAAATTGCTTTCCTTAGGTAAATTCGTTGGAATCTCTGTGTTGTTCTTTTGTTGGTGTCAGCCACCTTGTCGCAAGACTAAAGCGCTCAGGTTCGCTGTTCGCTACATCGTCGTGATTGAGTTTTGGGAATGGATTAGTCAACCATCGTAAATTCCCATTTCATATCCTAAGAGAAATATCTAATATTGATATCTCGCGTCTGTAGGACGCAGTCCTGTTGCTTCTTGAAATTCCAAATTAGATTCGCTTGGTTTTTGTGCATTCTATTGCTTCTCATTCCCTTGAGAATCATACAAAGAAAGGCGAGTCTATTTGAATTCATAGCGCTTATGAATTTTTCTGGAATTATTTAACCAGTTTGTGATGACTACCTTCATGGGTAATGGAATTCGAGATTGAACTCTAGTTTTTATGATCTTGTGACACGAAATTGGGATCTCACCTATCCTTTGGTGTGATCTTTTCATTTCGTGTTGGTTCTTGTGGTACCACTCCGTGGTATTGTTTTTGGTTGTTACTTATTACTTCATTCTTAAGGAATTGCGGGGACACAATTCTTTTAGGGGGGAAGTCTGTAACAACCCGCTCATCCAACAATTTTAGATTTGAATATTTTATTTAAATATATCGTCGTATCTCATGTGTCACTCAAAAAGTCGTTTTTCACAAACGATAAAATTAGGACTCGGGACCTCTTCCATTGAGTTCGGATCATCGTTTACGACCTTTTTGACTATAAGAATTGATATGTTCAGTAATAACCTGGAAATCCGAGCGCATTTAAAATTTTTATTTTGGCAATTTTAGTGAATTTTGATTATTTAAAATGAATTATTTTAAATAATATCGTCGAGAAATTTAATTTGAATAGAATTAGAACGTATATATTTATATAGATCATCGTTAGAATATAAATATTTATTTATATATATAAAAGGAATTGAAAATGGCGTGGTAGTTCGATAATTCGATTTCAAATTTCAAATGAATGCACCGAATTCAAAATAAACTGGATTTTAGTGAAACCAAAAATATTTTAATCTAATTGAGAATATCTTTCCAACGAATCCGAAAAATCAAAATTTCATAGCGGGGATCAAAAGTCATGTCCAGTTGAAAATTCAGAATAGTCGCTATGGAATTTTGGCCCTTAAAATGGCCATTTTGCAAACGACCTTGGTTTTCGACGAAACCATTTTTGCTGGATCCGCAATGTCAAATTATTTCTAGGTTTCAAATTTCATATTTTTTTCGAATCAATATGTGAGCATGGAAAAGGAAAACGCGTTTGACCAGTTTCAGTTGATTTTAATCGACTGGAAAATGGTCATTTTTCAAACGGTCTCAAAATTCGATGAGACTAGTTTTTTAGGACCGTATCGTGAATACGAAGCTAGAAAATATTTTTTGGGAATTTTTAGAGTTAGTATGTGACCCCAGTAAACTGAAATGTACGTTTAAAATTGAATATAAAGAGTTATATTTGAATTTTAACGAAAACTGATCGAAACGATCGAATCAGCCTACGATACATATCCCATTGTGTTCGGAATGGGTGTAATTAGTTATGGACGACAGGTGGTGGGCCTCGTTTAGAGGTCGAATAAAAAAGTCAACTTTTTGAAATTAAAATAATTAAAAAAAACTCCCTCCTCTCTTCCTTAATTCCTCTCAGACCCACCCCTCCCCCCGTATCATTTCAATCGACAGAAGAAAAAAAATCCAAAAAAAAAGGGGCGAAGCCCTAACGCGCCGCCGTCGTGGCCACTGTTGGCCATCGCCCCCCCCCCCCCCCAAGTTGTCGCGCCGCCTTCTTCTCCTTTCCCCCTCTTCCCCCCTATCGCTCCACCTCCCCTTCCTCTCCATCGCCTCCCCCTTCTTGTCTGCGAACCCGAGCCCAAACCAACCCCCCCCCCCGACCATCTGACCTCCTCCGCCGCCGTAGGGGAGCCAACCCGACCCCTCAACCCTCCCAGCGCACCCCAACGCCACCTAAAGCCCCCCCTTTCAACTCCAGCGAGCACACAGACCATTCCCCCTTTTTCAATGTGAGTTTTTTTTTACTTTGATTTATTTATACAATTTTTTTTATGAAATGGTGAAATAAAAATATAACCTTTAGTGATTTAAAAATCTGGAATGTATATATGGTTTTAATAATATAAAAACATGAATTATATATATATTATGGCTTTGCAAAAATAGGTTTCTTCCACATAAAACATTGAATTTATTTTCAGATTTCAAAGTAATAAAAATAGAATTTTTATATGTGTTAGGGCAAGATAAAAATATGATTTTTATATATTGAATAGCGAGATAAAAATATAATTTTTATATATTGAATGGCGAAGTAAAAATTCGATTTTTATATATTGAATAGCGAAGTAAAAATATGATTTTTATATATTGAATAGCGAAGTAAAAATTCGATTTTTATATGTTGAATAGCGAAGTAAAAATATGATTTTTATATATTGAATAGCGAAGTAAAAATTCGATTTTTATATATTGAATAGCGAAGAAAAAAATATTATTTTTATATATTGAATAGCGAAGTAAAAAGACAATTTTTATATATGTAGTGAATACGGATGATGAAAGTGGTGAAAGAAGGAACGGCGAAGATTTCTACTTATGAAGAGTCGAGGCGTTTGGATTAGCTAGTCTGTGAGAACTTATCACCTTTTAATTTTGTTTTCTAGTTAAAAATGTATACTAGGATGCAGACGGTGTTTAGTAGCACCCGACACCCATCGTCCACAGACCATGGACGGCTTGTATGCTTGTTTGTTTGATTTTGATGTGTAGTTGATTGTGTGATGTGATGTGATGTGAAATGAAATAAAATATTTTATAATGGAAAATATTGTATAGTTAAAAACAGAATTTTTAACGTGTATATGAAATGAAATAAAAATAAACAAATCGGACGATTTGTTTATATACACACATTTGACTGGTATTGATTGGGACGATAAATTTTACACATCGCCCAACTGCACAAATAAAATCTGTGTATGATTGTTTGAAACCCCACATGGGTATTGGGATGATATATGACATACACTAATCCCAATAATTAACTGTATGTCGATCGATTGATTGACAGACTGTCATAAGCGTTAAATATCTATATTTGATGCTTATACAGTGTAGAATGCACTCTGGATGATGGTTGATTATTTATCGTTGGTATTTTATACATGTGTTGTAGAAAATCCATATAACTAACATTATATGGTAATTGATTGGGCCTCATTCCAATTTTGAAATAGAAATATTTGAAAAAGAAATATTTGAAATAGAATATTTAAAAATAGAAATATATGAAGCCGTGTTGATTAGATTGACGCCATTTTGACGTGAATGATATTTATATCGATTTTATTCAATTTTCAATGTATATTGAAAGTGATTTCGAAATTTGAATTATATTGAAAATAATCGAAATTCGAATTTAATTGAAAGGAATTGAATTCAAATTGAAATTGAAAGGAATTGAATTCAAATTGAAATTGAAAAGAATTGGATTAAATTGAAATTGAAATTTGAATTAAATTGAAATTCGAATTAAATTGAAATTGAATTGAAATTGAATTTGAATTGAAATCGATTTGAAATGAATTTAAAACGAATTTATATTGGAATATTCAATTTTGATTTGAAATTGAATATGAAGTTGAAACCGTCTTGAAAATGAATTTAAAACGATTTATAAAGCACGTTTTGAATTGAAATCGACGAAGTATATATTATATATATAATATAATGGTCTGAATAGAACGCGCCGCACTGCGGCAGTTCGTGAATTTCGACCATTGACTTCGAATGGATATTGCGGGAGATCGGACCGTCGGATTCTCCTAAAACTGGAACCGTTGGGTTCGTATCGAGAAGAGCTTTCTAACGAATATTAGAAATTAGAAATCGAACGGTTGGATTTGGAATTATGTCCAAATCAAATTTGGAAAAGGTTGCTGTAAGTGCAGTTCGATGGCCGTTGATGAAAATCGACTGTACGGGCCTTGATAAAATTATTAAAAATAGTAATAATTTATGTAAAATCATAAGAAATGATTTAGAAAGAATTGGGATGAAAACTCCATATTTGAAAAGATAAAAATAGATTTTTATCGAAATGAACTAGTTTTGAACTAGAATTATAATTCTATTTATTTTTAAATAAATAAATTGGATTAGAAATGGTTTTGAAAATAACCAGGATTTCCAATAATTGAATTGGAATGGATTTGAATTGAAATCATCTTCGGAATAGTTCGATGTTGGATTTCATGATTATACAGATGTTGTTATGGAAATTTGAAAGATATATATATCGTTATTTCCAATATGATATTTGTTGGTCGTAGAATTTGATATTGAATATAAGCCGATATATTTTCTATTCAGAGCCTTGTGTTAAATATCAAATGTGATTTGGGTTTGTCGAGAATGGTGTCTTCATTAACACTGTTCTTGAACCCAATTGAGAAAAAGATTAAATCTTTTTATTTAGATTTAATGAAGTGTACCAATTAAATAATATTTAATTTGAATTGAATTAGTATTGATTTTTGGGTTTATCATGAACAGTGTTTTAAATAACACTTGTTCTTTAACCCGATAATTAATAGAATGTGATTTTGGGTTGTCGTGAACGGTATCTTCAATAATACTGTTCTTAGACCCAAAAAGGGGTTAAGAAAATCAGAAACAACTGGGGTATTGATCTGGTGTTGGTTTCGGCCTTCGGGGTTAATACTTAGGGTATTGCTCACTTGCTATTTTCCAATTAAAGGCTGATAGAATGGAATGTGATTTTGGGTTTATCGTGAACCGTGTTTTAAATGACATTGATTCTTTAACCCAGTTAAAGATTAAAACTAAGTGGAGTTTTAATGAATCTTTAAGTAGATTGAAAAGATCGAGAAGGGAGTATCACCAATTCTTGTTGCAGTCATGATGGGGGGTTCTCGCTTCGCGGTTTGGTGGCAAACGGGAGATTCTTACCCCCACATGTCCCTTGCGGGGGTTAGTTAGGCAGTGGCCGGGAGACTCGAGAGGGTCTCCGTAAAACAAGTGTACTTGGGGACCATGTAGGAGCCACGGTGGGTATTTCCTGCTGCTTGGGGGGTGAAGGGATGGTTGCAAAGCCTACCGGATTTCGTCGGCTATTTTACATGTTCCGGGATTCGGAAATTTGGCACCTTGGTCGGGTCTTGGTTGAGCTAACCTAGCTCACCGTATAATTCCAAATCATCCTCCTTCTCTTCATTCATTCTCCAAACACTTAGAGAAATAGAAATGGGGAATGGGAAATTAGAAATTCCTAAGCTAGGGTTGGCTTCTAGGGATCCAAATCAAGAGGAAATCAAGTGTAGAAACACGGGTAAGCTCTTCATCTTCTCTATCCTATTCTCCTCTCAATTTCAGGTTTTTGATCATGCCCTAACACTCATGTGTCTTCAATTGTGTTTATGAGGTGATTAGAGAGGAGTGATTGAAGAAAGAAAACTTCTTTTCTTGGATTTTTGCTTGTTCTTCCTTGTTGGAGCTTGTTCTTGTCATTCAAGAGCCAAAGGTGAGTTCTTTATTGAACTCACATCTATGCCTCAAGCTTATGTGCTTGTAAAGTGTAATTTAGTGTTCATATGAGTTTGCATGTGCTTGTGAAATGGTTAGGTTAGTGTAGCTTAGCCGATTTCATGTATTTATGTTTCATTAAGTTGATATTTATGGTAAGGATTGTTCATACGATCTAATATACATGACACGAGTTGGTTTGGTGATGTTGTGAAGCTCCGTTGTCCCCCGACAAGTTCAAAGTCTTCACAAGTCGCTTGAATTGCTTTGATATGCTTTTGTTTGTTCATTTGAAATAGAGATTATGACATGTGTTATTCACACGATCAATACACATGATTTGAATCGATTAAGTGGTGTTGTGAAGTACCATTATCGCACCCGGCAAGTTCTAAGACTTCACGATTCGCTTATATCGCGTTTATTCGTTTTAGTTCAAAACTAGGTTTGTGTAGAACCTATAATCAAAATCTTTGTGTTCGAGCTTTGCGAGTTGATACGGTGGATCAGAGAGGTCTCATTGATGTCCCGAAGAAGTCACGAGCCTCGACGATCGGTGCTGGACACTCGCGGGGGACAAATCCCCCTAGTTTTTGACCTGGGCAACAGCCGAGGCCCAAACCGATCGATCGGCCCAAATGGGGCGGTCGACCGATTTTCTTGCTGTTTGAAAATGGTCGACCACCCCTCTTTGACCGGTCGACCGGTTTTGGGTTGTGGACCGGAGGGACCTCGGTCCACAGTCTAACCCCATCCGGGCTCTTTCCCGGCCGGAGCTCGGGCCATTCGGACTTTGTTTGTGAACTTCAGCTTTACGAATTCACAGATTCCAGCAGCTCGATTCGTCACCTTTGATTCTCAAGTGATTCTTCCAATGTTGATCCTTATTGACCAATTCACATTTGTTTATGACGTGAATTGAATAAATGATCATTCTAAAGCCCGTGCGCTCTATTTTGTATATCAAATTTATTCGATACTCTTGTTAAGGGGATTCGCGCCATTAAAACATGAATTATCGACTCGATATCCTTCGAGTCTATTCCGATGTAGTTAAAACCTTCGGGTGCTAGTTTGGGATTTCGATTCGTTCGTTGATCGAAATTACAACCGTTATCCCTTGATTTCCAGTATGTTGTTGTGACGTGAGTTTATGTTTCATGATGTTCATGTTCTATTAGCTACAGCGACGGTTTTCATGAATAATTGAACCACAATGAATAATGGGGTTTTATATTGTCAATGGGCATCGAACCAACGTTTAATCAGTTTTTAAATTCAAATCCTTTTAAAATAAATTCGGTTTCTAAACCCAGTTCAGAATCTATTGATTCATATATGATTCCTTATCCTATCGATCGGACGAGAAATTTAATTTATTTACCTTAGTAAAACTGAGGACTATGACCCCTTATATGTTTACTTCGGCGAATAACTCTTGGACTCGTGCGTTCGAACATATGTCGTGATTTTCTCTATTTTGAATAGAAACCAATTATGGGTTCGTAAATATTTGAGAATAGCATGTGGTTATGGGACATGTTGCTGTTTTCTTATATTAACTAGCTCGGAATAATTTCTATTCACCCAGGTCGATGTGATCCTTTATGACTTGTGTTTTGTGGTACTCGATCGCCCGAGTGGGATTTACGATTCTTGGATTTCACCTATGGGACTTCGGTCCAACCTTCATGATTTATGTTTTGAGAATGAACTAACAACGGTTTAGTAAATATTCGAGAATAGCGAGTGGTTATGGGACATTTAGCTATTTTCTTGTATTAACTATCTCGGTGTAATTCATACTCACCCGGATCCATGGTATCCGCCTCTATGACATAGTTGTTTGGTTCGCGATCGCCTGAGTGGGAAATTACGATTTGTGACCTTCATCTATGGGACTTCGGTCCAACTTTCTATGATTTATGTTTTCCTTTATCGGGGTCACGACCCGGCTTCGTGGGAAGCTTCGCTCAAACCAATGGTTTCGCTACCTAGAGATTGTATCTCATCTATTAACATGCCTGCCCCCTCTTTATGATGTTTTCTAGAGATTTCATGATTTATGTGTTTTCTCTCTTCTAGGGTCACGACCCGGCTCTGTGGGGAGCTTCGGCTCAAATATATGGGTTCGCTACCTAGAGATCGTATCTCATCTATGAACAGGCCTACCCCTTTATGATGTTTTCTGGATTTCGAGTGATTTCTGGATTCTTGATTACTTTGACGTGATGCGCGTCAATTTGAGAAATGATTTATGATTCATGATTTACTTTGATGCGATGGTCATCAATTTGATGTGTATTTGGCATTTCACTGTCATTCATGTGTTTAGTTTATTTGGCATTCCGTTGTCATTCATGCGTTTAGTTTATTTGGCATTCCGCTGTCATTTCCTGTTGTGTGCTATCATTTGAATGTTGCATTCTATATTAGACAGGAGATTATTTAGAGATATTTGTGTGCTGACATTCCATTGTCATTTCCTGATTGTGTCGACATGCCTTGTTCATGTCATCCTATGTTATATCTCTTGTTATCTCAGTTTATTTGATAAGAACAGCTAGACCGATCCGTCTATTGTTTATTTTCTTATAAATAATACTCAGGTCAGGCCGAGTCATTTTAGGTACTCCCCTGGGACTTCTCATTGCAGGATTGATCTTCCGCTTTTAGCTTGCTACTCTGTCTCCAAAGTTTTATGTACTTTTGTACCCATGACATTATCTATCGTTGTGTAAATATTCTTTTGTTTAGATCATGGTACGTGTATTAGTGGATCTTTGTTGACCACCATCTTGTTGTACACATTCTTAGTTTATTCATATCTATTCCGCCTTTGTGATATTATTATTCTGTGTCTGGCATTGAGATATACCATATTTATATTATTGTTGTTGTCTATTTTATACCGCTTTCCGGATTGCATATAGCCATTGTGTAGTTGCCCTATGTGCCGAATGGTCAGGTCGAAATTTTAATCAGTATCAGAATTCGATGTGCATTCCTCACATGGAATAATCATATAATCAGTCGCCCTTCACAAACCTCATTCTCCGTTATGGTCTACGACATTTCTCTGAAATGAACTGGACGATAATGGGTATAGAGGCGGGGCGTTACATATGTCATCCCTATTTCAAATCTCGCAAATTTCCCCCGAGATCTCCTCCGAGATCTCGTTTTGGGCTCCTTCCGAAACGAAACAACAAATATCACTACAAATCTCCTTTTGAATATATCACTCGAGATATTGCAATATCGAACGATATATCGACCGAGACGAAATACTAGAATATCGTCTGAGATCTTAGTTTTTTTGGTTAAAATTTAAATTTATGCCTGAACTAGAAATATATTTAAAAAACTCAAATCTAGCCATATCAATCTTTTGTTATTATACATTTTACATGTTAAGTGACTATATTGTGTGTTCGTATATGTTTTACGATGCTTATGATTTTCATTTTCGTCTATTTACATACATGTTATTTATGAAATTATGTATTTTATGGCCTATTTACGCTAATTTTTTTTAATGTTTTAGACCCTTTTAATGTTTCCTTTCTAATAATATTTCTGTTTTGAGCATATTACGATTTAGAGTATGAATGATCTTTCGCAAAATACTGTATAATAAAGTTATTTTGCATTTTAAGTTTAAGTTACTATGTTTTTAATAACATTCATAAAAATCATTTTGTTAAAATATCATTTTTAACATATCATGTACCCCGAGATTGTTCTGATATGAACTTTCAGACACGAGATGAAATTTCGAGACGAACTCCCGAGTTAGACTATCTCGTCCGAGATCTCCCCCAATACGAGACCGAGTCTATAAAATCCCCAAGAAGAAACGTGATCGATATCCGAGATTTAAAACCTTGGATGTCATAAACACTAATGATAGCAAAGAGTGTTTTTTTAACTTTGATGGTAGGGTTGTTGAAGTTTCCGTAATGAGGGATGCTGGCATGTTGAAGGAGGAGTTTGACAATTCTTGCTTTCGGGCATAAAAAGCAATTTTCGAATTCCAAATGATCGCCTCTTTCGAATATGTGATGAAATGTTTCCAAATCCGTTTCATCAACTTTAAAATCCAAAAAATCTGAGCTATACTTTAATAATTCAAGATATTGCCCAAAATTTTGCAATCTAAAACGATTTGAGTGCCTTTTACTCTACTTCATATTTGATTTTCATCTCCTTCGTAAAAGCCACGATTTATATTAGCATATAACATTTTGACTAGATTAGGATAATTTACTTCATTGTTATCCTATGAATCTATTAGACTCAAAACTCCATTTTCTTCGAAGAGAGAACGAAGATTGTAAAATGGAAAATCTTCAAAGATGGCGAAGGCGCCAGTATTGACTTTTCCATTTGCTAGGTAGTCAACATACACATTTTTTGCTTCACTATCATTGAAGAGATATCCTTTAATGGTTTTGGATAATCTCATTGTTTGGGGTGTGCTAGAGGAAGCCATTTAAGAGTTTTTGAAGAGTATAGATATGAAAAAAGTTGTTACAAATTTGAATGAGAGGTAGAAAGAACAAGATTGAATAGATATATAAATAAAGATTGAATGGACACAAATTTTCTGAAATCAATGACACATTCTCAGTCCTTGGGAGTTGGTGAAAAGTGATAGGAAAGTTTGAAAGTTTAGAAATTTTGAAATTCAAATTTTGAATTTCATTTTCAGACCCTTATGTTGACATATGTACTTAAGTATGTCAACATAAATGTTGAAATTCAAAAGACATATGGTTTTGACTTTTGGTTTTATTATATATCGTTTTATATTTCAGGTTTTACTATTTCCTGAAATAGTATTAATTCTAATCTAAAATTTATTTTATTATTATATTTATTATTTATTATTGTATTACTATTCTGAATTTCAAAATTGAAAATTGAATTTTAAAGTTCAAGTTTGAACTTTAATTTTAAATTTCAAATTCAATCAAAACAAACAAAACACTCATTCATCCATATCAACCAAAAATAAAAAATTAATTAAGGTGTAACTGGTTTTTTGATCCATTTCTTCGATATTCTTCGAATTATGAATTGCTGTAAAACACATATTTGAATTTCCAGTTTCTAGCTCTTCATCACTTGATGATGAATCTAAATCATTTAAAGTTGTTATGTATGCCCTCTTTCTTTTCTTTGATGAATTGCTATTACCTGTCTATTGATTTGATTTTTCTAGGTATGAACACATTCTCTTTATATGACCTGATTTGTTGGAGTTATAATTTCGATTATCATTTCTTCCCGAACCCCCTTGATTGTTTCTTTGAAAATTATTTCTTCTTTTATATCTTAGGAATTTTCTGAAATTTTTCGTCATTAAAGCAATTTCTTCATCGTCTTCGCTGCTTGAATCAGAACCATTAGTTGTTGCTTTAAATGCTATAGATTTCTTCTCAGTTGGCTTATTTTCCTTTCTTTTCTGTAGTTGAACTTCAAGAGACATCAAATTTCTGATTAACTCCTTAATCTTTATTTCATTGACATTATTTGCTTCTTCAATCGCAAATATTTTTGATTCCATTCTGGAGTCAATAAACTAATTATTTTTCTGACTTGGTCTTCTTCCGAATAAGTTTTTCCCAATGCTATTAATGAATGCACTATCTTTTGGAATCTGCAATACATATCGGAGATAGATTCATTCTCATTCATTTTGAATAACTCAAACTGATTAGAAATGATATCTTTGTCTATTTAACTTTATTGGTTCCTTCATGGGTGACTTGTAATGTTCTCCATATTTCATAAGCAGATTTACAAACTGACAATCTATTAAATTCATTTCTATCTAATGAACAGAACAAGATATTCATGACTTTAGAATTTTTTTATGCAGCAGCCTTTTGTTCATTAGTCCGTTGTACAAAACTAGTAGTGGGTTCCACATATTCAGTCCGTGTACTATTCCATGTGCCTAAACCTACTGATTGTAAATATATTTTCATTCTGCATGCCCAATATGAATAATTACTACCATTAAACAGTGGTGGTCTAATAGTGGACTGACCCTCTACAAAGAACTAATATTACCATTGTTGGTTGCCATTTAATATTTTCAAAAATTAGATTATGAACTTTTTGAAAACCTATGCTCCAATACCAATTATTAGGGAATGCGGAATGCAGATCTTAAGGCAAAACAAACACTAGAGGGGGTGAATAGTGTTTTCAAAAAAAATTGTGAAAATCTTAAGCTTATATGATCTGCTATATGAATCACACACAACAGCGATGATCATAGACACCGAATCAAATACAAACACATAAACAGATAAATATAAAATGCAGAAAAAGGAAAGAACACACCGGATTTTATATTGATTCAGATTACTCCTACGTCCAATCCCATGCAATGCTGGATTATGCGGAGTTTTATTATTATCAATATCCAAGTACAATCCCCTTGATTTCATGGCTACAAGGTTAACGCTGCTTCAAGCACCCTTGATTTCACGGCTACAAGGTTAACACCGCTCCCTTTCCTTGATTTTAGGGCTACAAGGAACACATCATTTTCCAAACACTACCTAAATGATTACAATAGTCCTATAACTCTTCAGTAGCACTTCAATTCAGAGAGTAGTGGATAGAGAGTGAGAAAAGAAGATGTTTTATATAATTAGAGTAGAAATCAGCAAAGTAGAAGTGTAAAAATTAATAAAATGATAAAAAACAATGGTGGGATGAAGAGGGGTGAAGATGGAGAAGATGAATTATGAAAAAATTTGAAATCAACCCGTATTTATAAGATTTGAATGGTTGCATCGTTTCAAAACCGTTACAAGTAGTGGAAAGACACTTCCTTTGAAAATTGAATTTCTGACAGTTGTATGTCGACATACCCTATATATCTATGTCGACATATATACATATTTTTTATTTTAAAACCTAATTTTAAATTGTTTAATTATATATATTATTCCGAAAATTCTTGAATTAAAACCTAATGATACAAATGAATATTATAAAGTGTAAAACCATATGAAAACATTATTATATACTATATAAATGTACTTATAAAATTATAAGATTTAAAATTATAAAACCATAAAATTATAAATATATATATATATAAACTTATATATATATTTAAAACTTTAAATTTATTTGAAATCATAAGATAGAATAATTAGAAAATTATCAAAATTTGAATTTTTGAAAACAGAATATGAAATTTGAAAATCAAAATTTGAAAAACAGAATTTGAATTTGAAAATAGAATTTGAAATTTGAACATCAGAATTTGAAAAACAGAATTTGAATTTGAACCTAGAGTGGTATTCAGAGTCTTACATATAAACTAGACTCTATTACTATATTTTTCTTGAACTCTTGATATCTTGATAACTTGATTACTCATGAGTCTTGAATCTCCTCTGAATTATGAATCTTTTGAAACTCTAAAACTGTACAATCTTCAGTATTTAAGTCTATATACAAATCCTTCAAATATGTGTGTGTATATATATATATATTCAAGATAGAGATGTTAGTATTTATTTTATAATCAATGATAATTGAAATAAGGTTGTTGTCATCAAAACTTAATTCTCCAAAAAATGCAATCACCCCATTACCATTTTATACAATTCGAAGATTCCATCTCGAACGCGTCGAAGCACACTTCGTGCACACATACAATATTCGAGCGACAACTTTTTCCACCAAAATTTCCAAATTTTCCCAAAAGATGTTATTTGATCCCAGGAATAAGGATCTAAATTCCAAATCACAAATTTATGCTTAAGTCACCCAAAAAATCAAATCCTATCTCTACTGTTCTAAACTCGCATAGCACACGATAGTGTCGCACCTTATAATAATCATATATAGTTGATTCTCTTGGTCTCAGGATTACAAAAATATTCGTTTTGGATTTTTTTCATGGAGTATTGAAATTGGTTTTAATTTTAGAAGATCGTTCCACCATTTTTCCTTTTGTTGATTTCTTTCTCTAAAGCTTCTGAAATGCTCGACTATACCTATGTATTTATAGCTGAAACTAGACTTGCCCTTTAAGATTTGGATCTAAACTTAGGCATGTGCTTTTCAGTTTTAGGGTAGGCTGTGCGATTTGAAAATACACGATAGGTTATTAATTAGACGAGACAGGTTAGATTTTTTTTTTACAGATTTGATGTGATTTATATAATTACACACACACACACACACACACATATATATATATATATACATGAAACTTATGTATGGAGTAACTAGCTCAAATGACCACATACTATCTTCAATCATGATAAAAATTGTAACCTTATAATAGTTTAATATTTCAAACAAGATGGCACTGGTTTCGCAAATTCCGAGATCGATTGTAAAACTCCATTTTTAATTTCAAACGATTAAATAATACACATTTATATTGCGCACGGTCACAAAGTAAATTCATTTGATGCGAAACTGAAAATCTTACAATAATTAATCACTACGGATTTTATAAAATTAGTTTCATCAATAATAGACATCGTTTGAAATTTGGTTATTCTTAAATTCCATACTAAATCGATATAATATAAATCGATTCAAAAATAAACAAATCTATTAGTAATCATATATTGTTATTTTATGTATATTAAAACTAAATGTTATATAACTTCAAAATAATCTAACCTGAATTTTAATTCTAATATTTCATTTTCAAGTTAAAACGATATTCAATTTATATTAAAATCCTTTTATTTTATTAAATATACCGTTATGGTTCATAAACGGTTCCATAGAGACTTTCAAAAAATTTGATATGGACATAACTCACAGTCTACAAATGTGAAATCTCTGTTTTTCTCTTTCATTAGAAAAATATAGTTTAATAGATTCAAACTTTTCTTGTTTCAACGAAACTTGACTTATAACGAATCCTATATACTCAAATGAAGTTCAAAACATCAAACTATGGACTACCGCGACGTTACGAGCTTATTTCTAATTAAATTAAATTCAAATGTTCAAGCATCTTTTAATAAATAAATTCTATATAAAAATCCATATATATATATATATATCTCCAATTCAACATTTAAAACTAATTTAAATGTTCAAAATTAAATGCTTGAAAATTTGGGTTGTTACACTAAAATTAAACATTTCCTAATCATTATTTTTATGGATGTAATAATTAATGTATTACACACGTTAAAAAGAAAATGGATATGTTTCTTATAAATAATCCAATCATAATGCACACACTGATGCATTTAGTTGCTACTCTTTTACTTGCCTTAAATTAATACCAATTGGCTTAAATTATTCGTACTGTAAATAATTTAAATTGAAATGTTGTAAACTTATGTTGAACATCAAGATATCTCCCAAAACATAGTATTGACAACCATTTCTAAATAAATAAACCTATTGAAAGTCAATAATTGTTTCTGAAGGACCAGTAACATTCGGCCCTTCATTGACTATAGATAACCAACTAGATACTTGTGCATGCCCAAGCATGGCCATAGATTAATCAAACATTTTATATATCTAGTATTGCTCAATGGTATAAGATATCTTATTGATTACAAAAACTATTAGAGCCTACTTAATTTTATGCACATATATCTATCTAAAGTTCTAACATAATTCTAATAAGTAACATAACCATCATAAAAACAATTTTAACATTATGAAACCTTCACTAACATACATTCCTGTTTGGTTTACCAACCATCATTTTCTATGTTTTAGTTACAAAAGCAGCAATTATATCTATACAAAAGTTAACAAAAACAAAATAATAGTAGAATGGACAAGTATGAAAATAAGCAAAGACATATAAGTACTACTTTCTAATAAGCAGGTCATTAAAACCAAAGATAAATTTCTAATTACCATAATGGAAAACGACATTATGCATGTGTCCAGATTTCTATGAAATTATAGCTAGTCTAGAATTTATATCATGCATTTTAATAAGATCCACATTAAGGATTTGTAACGAACCATAATTTCTGTATATTTAAAATGTAAATTTTAATTAAATAAATCGTATACTATTGGTTAAATTTATATTTATTTATATTACGAGCCTGAAATGGCGCGGTGGTTTGAAAATTTGATTTCAAACTTTGGAAAAATATATAAAATTCATTTTAAATCAGAATTGAACAAAACTGGAAACGTTGTAATCGAATTAATCATATCTTTCCAGAGAATGTAAGAAATTGAAATTTCGCCGGATAAATTGCAAGTTATGAGTAAATCAAAATTTCGAAAGGTCGCTATGGAATTTATATAAAGAAACTATAAGCAATGGAAATTTAAATTTGAATTCCGGATTTGTTAAATTTTAAATGATTATATATGGGAATATAAAATATGTGAATTTGATTTATAAAATTTTATTTAAGTTATCAATTGATTTAATTAGGATTCTTTTAAATATTTAAATTGAATTTAATCAGTCAATTGAATTTTTGAATATTTTATTTATTTATTTAACTGTGAATTTAACTGTTTTGGCGACTGTCTCGGAATTCGAAGAAACTGGCGCCATTGGATCCGGAACGGCGAATTATTACTAGGTTTCAATTTTCGGAATTTTTCGAATTAATCTGTGAGCGGGGCAAGTGAAAACGCGGTTTACCAGTTGACAGTTAATTTAGATCGACCCGAAAATGGTCATTTTCAGACGGTCTCGGAATTCGACGAAATCAATTTTGTTGGAACCGTATCGTCAAAACATAACCAAAAATAATTTTTCCAGATTTTTCCGGGGTCAGTATGTGGGCCCGGTAATGTGAAATGTACGTAAAAATCGGATACGCGATAACTGTGTATGCGTTAATCAGTTTGGGCCCTATATATACGCATATACTTAGGCCCTACCATCAAGTCAGCCCATTTCCACTCCTCCTCCATCATTTTCTTCTTTAATGGCTGAAAATATATTTTATTTTTAAATTAAAAATCAAAATAAAGCTCAAAAATAAAATCTCTCGAAACCCTATCGTATTATATGTCAAAATGAAGATCTCGACGACACGAACCCGCGGGTACCCTCAGATCTGACATGCAGCGAACGATGTGGCCGGAATTCGTGGTCAAAGGTTCAAATTTTCGTAACCTAACATGCAAATTTGGGGGTTTTCAATCTAGCGACAAATCGGAGAAATTAACTTATGGGTTTTGTAGAGAAGGACGATACGAGTTTAACGGTGCCTTGCATGCGATCTATCGTGGCCTAGATCGACGGAATTTGGAGTTTGAAGGTTGGAAAGGGGCGTCCGTTCATTATCTGCTGGCGGCGATGGGGTCCACCGGACCTGGTGGCTCCGGTACTGGTGCGTGCGCCTCGGTCAGGTGGTTCGAACAAGGGAGGTCGGAGGTCGTTAGGTGGCCGGAGTTAGGCGCAGTAGGCGGTCAAAGATCGGGTGTTGGTTGGGTTTTTCACGTTGAGGTCCTGTAGCGGATTGGAAAGGGAGCGGGAAGACTTTGAGGGGCCTGATGACGTGGCATGATCTGTTTGGTGAGGAAATGTTTTATTTAATTTATATATTTAAATTTCAAACAATAAAACGCTGATAACTCCTTCGTTTTAATTCGGATTTGGACGCGGTTTGTTGCGTTGGGATCGTGGCGAAATTGCGGACGTTTTGGCGCTGGTTTGGTTGCATTTAGAGACTGTAAAATTTTGGGCTTCTTTCGGATGTCCGAACCACTACGGACGCAAAAGTGAGTGATTCTTCGCTCACGAAATACTGAATTATTCTCATATTTATTTAATTAAATTATGAAGTAAGTTTGGTTTCATGGTTGCGTTGGATTGTTGATGTGTTGTTTAAATCTGACATGTAAGTGTGTTAATCTGCAATCTAAGTAAATGATAGTTATTTAATTTAATTTAAATCCCTAGTTGAAATTCGAACCCTTGTTAATCCTGGAACAGTTAATGCTGATCAGTTGAATGAAATGATATGATGGATGTTTGGTTGAATTTTATTACTGAATTGATATTGTCACTGCTTATGCCCATAATTCAGTATATCGTATTGCATGTTGATTGTGACGATAAATTCCATTTACCCTTGATGTTACAGGCATCTAATGAGCCCGGAGTTTATCGATTGAAATGAATTAAGAACACAGAGTGAAATGATAAATCTCTGTGACCCTGATTTGGATTTGAAATGATAGATCCATCCCTAAAATATCGAGAAATTAAATATTAAATCACTTGGTCATTGGATAGATAATTATATACAGACATCGGTTGGTTAAATGATTTTAATATTTGAAATTTTATTTGATAGAATTTCAATTAAAAGAATGTGTCGGTACTCGATTTTCAAATTCTTTAAAGATTCTGGACTGGGATGATGATAAAAAGGGGTGAAGGAATTTTTCGAACCAAAATAGAAATATCTAAACTGGGATTTGAATATGAATTGAAAACTTTCCAAAATAAGAGTTGGATTAGAAGGAAAATTCTTATGGAAATCAAATTTTGGGGAATTTAGAAATCAAGGGTATCTGAGTTGTTTTAACTCAGTTGGAATATATATATCTCGGAACTCTTGAAATCAAGTAGTTGTTTGAATGAGTTTGAAACGAGATAGGGAATTTAATGAACTCCGTTGAGACCGGAGGATAAATTCAAGTATTTGGAATTTGGAAGGAAGAAAGGATTTGATTTGAGAAATTTATTTTTAATTATTTATGCTTTGATTCTAAATGATTTTTCTAGCTTTAAACTATTAATTACCTTTACTTACTACTATTGTATTTAAATAATTTCCTTATAATTCATTTTCAAAGGTTTCTAGTAAATCTTATTTTAAGTATATATATAATGTTTAAATTTCTAATTTATCTTAACTATTATATTCTATATATATGCATCTATATATATTTATTATATAAAAATTATTATTATTATTATTATATGAACATTTAGTTTACAAGTATTTTCTCAAATTTTAAATTCTTCCGAATGGGAATGCTTGAGTTTGAACTACTGGTTCAAATGGAGTTGAGATGAGAATCCGAGATAATTGGAAACCTTTGAGGTAAATTATATTCTATTTGAATATTTCGTTTTGGAAATATTATATGATTATAATATAATGGTATGGGATATATTCAAATTTAGAATAAAATCGGCTTGGGATGATTTATGATATATTGATATGAAATTTTATTTTATTTGAATATAAATTGGTTCGAAGCAAAATATGATATTTGATATGAAAACGAACCTTTCAAATATAAAAGAACCGACCGATGTGGAAAGATGTAAGCGTTGGTTGTTAAAGAGACCGGAGTCGACATAAGGCATACTCTCTATCAGTGTCGATACCACTTTGACAACTGTGAACGTTATGACGTATCCAGAATGAGTATGATGACTTGAAGGCGATTATTAAATCGAAGAAGATGAACAATGACGAAATAGCCCTGACCTTCGGGTCAGAATTGAAATGACTAAAACAGGAGCTATACCGTGACTAATTGAGGTTAGCGCCTTTGATCGGACACACTTCTTCGATGCTATTTATATGACTATGATGATGATGATTTGGGCCCATTTAATTTTATGATTATGGGAGTGTGTTCCGAGGTGGGCGGTAGTGGCTGCTATGCGTTACCACCGGTCCGGGAGTGCAATTGGTAGAATCCTACCCTGGGCATTGCCTCGAGTGCCTTGTCATATATATCCTTATCGAACCCCATACGATTTTGATTTAGCATTGCCTTCTATAGAGTGCCCTCTGATAACACCAGTATGGTGAATTTACGGTACTGTATAGACTGTTGATGCCTATAAACGGCGTAAGGGTAATATGGTAATCCCGCTTACGCTATTTTCAGTATTTATACTTTACTGAGTAGACATTATAATAATAGCGTATTATTATATAGATATTAGTTTAACGGATCCTCGAGAAATGGGAAAAATCCCGTAACATTTCTTGAGTTACTGCACCCATGATACTGATGTTACTTCGTATTTTGATTTGACTAATATGAGATGATTTAGTGCTGATCCGAGTGTTTGTTGTGTTTTCTTTCTTATGCAATACGCTCGGGTCAGCAGACGTTGCAGTTACTGAAGATGACTGTGCTTTGGAGATCGAAGACGAAGATTTGGTATATCTATTATCTATATATATATATCCGCTGCATTATTTTTCCGCTGCTTATTATGTACAGCTGTATGTATATGTAACTCTGATAATCATTGAAGGTTATTGTCAATGTATATATATTTCCACTGCTTTTAACTGTTATTTATTTATTATATGTTGTCCTTCCGCTGTGAGATTCTGTGATTTGGTTTTTCCTTTCTTCTTTCTTTTTCTTCTTTTTCCCAATAACTACCTGCATTTGCGATTTGTTTAGGTCGACATGTGTGGTTTATTGTCGATTTGAACGGTCAAAAATTCGGGTCGTTATAGTTGGTATCAGAGCGATGGTTAGCGATAACCTTGGCTCTGTTGGGAATAAACTCATTAGAGATAGGGTTAGAAATGCCCTAGAATGAGTTTGAGTGATATGAGAGAGCGTACTTGTATTTCGATATAAAGTGGTTTTATATTGTGTCGACTTATCCTGCGGAATATTTATGAATTCTGGTCGATATATGGGACGCCATACAATCGATAGGGATTTCTAAATATTCGAATAGAATGAATTGACATAATAAGGTTTTCAGTTATATTTTTATACATATTAAATATATTCCCTTTTGGTTTTAGGAATATGCATTCGATACTAGTAGGTAGTAATAGTAAGTTATTACCTATTATGGTCGATTAAATAATAAGGGAATATAACTAGGTGTTGCGAATACTTGGAAATAAAATGATATCTTTTAAGTATAATCGTAGGGGAAAAGTCGTGATTGAAATGAAAGTGAACTCGAAACTTGATCCTGGAGTGTGTTTAAAAGAGTTTTGCCAAAGTTGAGATAATATTATATTATAAGAATGGTTCTAGAAATGATTTCGAATAGTATTAAACAAGTGGATAATCCCTTGCTCGGATCTTTGAAATAGCCTTGGTAATGAGTGCACGCATTATCGACGGTTATTCTGAAGAGTCTAAGTGGGGGGAGAGACCACTCAATAATGATTATAATTAGGTTTTCCACAGAAATTTTGGATTTAACTTTATATCGTATAAATTTTATAAAGGCATTAGTTTACTATATTCAAAGTTTAATTTAAATTTAAACCCAGAATTTAAATTTCTTGCTTAAATTAAAGTTCGGAATTGAATTTCATATAGTATGGTTTATAAAATATATAAGTATATATGTTGTTACTTTAAACTTAGTTTGAGACCCGGAATCAAGCAATTTAAAATCACCTTAACAAATGACATTGACTCAAGGATTAAAGTAACTCGAGTCATTGAGATTTTTGATTTTAAACGTTGAGGGAAAGGAACCATCGCTTAGATTTAATCGGGGACGATAATAGAGTTAAATAAGTTACTAGTTTGGTTGATAAAGGTGTAGGGAAGTTGAAATTCGCTTCGAAGAAAAATTTATACCTAAGTTAATTTAAAATGAATAGAAATATTAAGTGGTGTAATAAAAATGATAACCCATGACTTGAATGATCAATAAGTATATTGAGTTAATCCGAGAAGGAGTTGGAAGAAATTCTTGTTCATTGATAATATGTGATGGCCGATAAACTAAAAATGAAGGAATTGAATGCTGAATCATTATGCACGTGAAATGAAGGTATAGAGAATCTGAATGGGGTAAACTCATTTGGACAATACCTCGAATGTAAACCTGAGTACGAATAGTGAAGTGAACGAATACAAAGCTTTTGTCGAATGAAATATAATTTAAGTCGAGTGGGGGAATCGAGCTAAATGAAGTTTAGCTCAGGAAGCCGAATAAGATCAATTTGATAATTAACATTTGAGTTAATGGAATGAAACTTAATATAAAATGAAAAGGAAATTGATAATATATCGGAATGGAGTGAGCAAATTTGGTGTAAATCGCATTTGAATCATATATCGAATATAAATCTAGGTGTGAAACGAAAAAAAAAGAGGGGAAATATAAATACTTTTGGTCAATTGAATATAACTTAAGTTGAGTAGGACAATCAAGTTAAACAAGTTAACTTAAGAACCGAATAATAATTGATTAGAGAACTAAGTATAAGTTTGAGTTATGGACCATCCTTGATTCGAACCAAGACTTGAGAGTCAAATAAATAAGTAAATTGACTCGATGAGAGTTAACTCAAGTGGCCGGGCAAAGATCAATTGGGAATAAAGCACTTAGGAAGAGAATAAGTAATGAAATTGGAAATCGATGTAAATGAGTTTGGTAAATTGATTCATGTAAAATGAGTTAAGGATTTAAAATAATTAAGTTTGTAGTAAAGGTTGAAATAAATCCAAGTTTGAACTCGAGCTAACGCTTGAAAATGAAACAAGAAACGAATAATTTTTTTTTTTTTTTTTTGTTGAATGAAGTAAGCGATTGAATGGAAAAAAAAAAAGAAAAAAAAAATCAAATTCTTGGATTATGAAGTAAATGTAAATGATTTAATGAACGAATAAATAAGTTGGAAATGAACATGAGTATACTTAAGCAATAAGGGTGAAACATATTCGAACATAATGAAATGAAAATCCATTTAGATGGTTAAACTTGGCTAAAATCTTTGGAACCGGAAAGTTTGAATTTGAAATGAAATGAGTCAATGTTTATGAACAACTGGAATAGTCGATAAGATGAAATAAAATAGGTATAACTTTTGATGGGATGATCGGAATCTGACGATTCCGGACTTTTCGAAAACCTTAGAAACCGAGCTAAAACTTTTGTTTATAAAGCCCTGTCGAATTCCTATGTTTACTAACCTGAAATGCAAATTTTAGTCATAGTTGTATGTGCAGAAAAATAAAAATCTGAACTGAATACCCATATTGTTTGACCATAACTTCCAAACGGAATATCGGATTTTAACGTGCGAGTACAATTCGGAAAGGCCAAAATCTGAACTAAAACTTTTCCTAAATATGCTGGGTGGAATTTTGAGATTTAAAAAGGGTAAAAACTGGGTTGAACAACTCAGATCTGCAATTTTATGTGTATGAGCTGAAGCGTTCACCTCCAGTAAAACTGCCATAACTTTTAACCGATTATCCGAATTCGATGAGTCCGGACATTTTCGGAAAACCTGAGACGATAGCAACAACTTTTGCCTAGTATGCTTTGGCCAAATTCTAACTTTGATGCGTGATAATCAACGATTTGTTCGCTGACCTATTACGGATATGGTGGTTTTGGAGTTGAAACGATGAAATTTTGATATGTATGTCGTATACGTTTGTTATATATATTTTATATATGTTAAAATTCTTAATGTGTATGTAGGTATTTGGCAGGTGTAAGAAGTCGCATTTCGCTTCAAAGCTCGCTGGCGCTAAAATGCTAAATGCTAAGGTAAATAAAAATACAAATAACGCTAGAGAAAGGTATGTAAATGTGTTACAAAGTTTTGGTGGTTTTATATATGAATTTTTCCCCATTTTGGGATGCCTCATCATTGGATGAGATGTATTTGGGTTATAGATGAATTAGGATTTTTCCCGGACCTCTCCGTACAAAGGAGATGCTGCCAAAATTTTCCGTGATTTCGGGAGTTAGAAAATTTACGAATTTTACAACTATACTTGTTTTGGAAATATTATTTTAAGTATGGATTTGAAAAAAAGATATGCGCTTGATATCGTTTCATTCTCTTTTCGAGGACGAAAAGATTTTAAGTGGGGGAGAATGTAACGAACCATAATTTCTGTATATTTAAAATGTAAATTTTAATTAAATAAATCGTATACTATTGGTTAAATTTATATTTATTTATATTACGAGCCTGAAATGGCGCGGTAGTTTGAAAATTTGATTTCAAACTTTGGAAAAATATATAAAATTCATTTTAAATCAGAATTGAACAAAACTGGAAACGTTGTAATCGAATTAATCATATCTTTCCAGAGAATGTAAGAAATTGAAATTTCGCCGGATAAATTGCAAGTTATGAGTAAATCAAAATTTCGAAAGGTCGCTATGGAATTTATATAAAGAAACTATAAGCAATGGAAATTTAAATTTGAATTCCGGATTTGTTAAATTTTAAATGATTATATATGGGAATATAAAATATGTGAATTTGATTTATAAAATTTTATTTAAGTTATCAATTGATTTAATTAGGATTCTTTTAAATATTTAAATTGAATTTAATCAGTCAATTGAATTTTTGAATATTTTATTTATTTATTTAACTGTGAATTTAACTGTTTTGGCGACTGTCTCGGAATTCGAAGAAACTGGCGCCATTGGATCCGGAACGGCGAATTATTACTAGGTTTCAATTTTCGGAATTTTTCGAATTAATCTGTGAGCGGGGCAAGTGAAAACGCGGTTTACCAGTTGACAGTTAATTTAGATCGACCCGAAAATGGTCATTTTCAGACGGTCTCGGAATTCGACGAAATCAATTTTGTTGGAACCGTATCGTCAAAACATAACCAAAAATAATTTTTCCAGATTTTTCCGGGGTCAGTATGTGGGCCCGGTAATGTGAAATGTACGTAAAAATCGGATACGCGATAACTGTGTATGCGTTAATCAGTTTGGGCCCTATATATACGCATATACTTAGGCCCTACCATCAAGTCAGCCCATTTCCACTCCTCCTCCATCATTTTCTTCTTTAATGGCTGAAAATATATTTTATTTTTAAATTAAAAATCAAAATAAAGCTCAAAAATAAAATCTCTCGAAACCCTATCGTATTATATGTCAAAATGAAGATCTCGACGACACGAACCCGCGGGTACCCTCAGATCTGACATGCAGCGAACGATGTGGCCGGAATTCGTGGTCAAAGGTTCAAATTTTCGTAACCTAACATGCAAATTTGGGGGTTTTCAATCTAGCGACAAATCGGAGAAATTAACTTATGGGTTTTGTAGAGAAGGACGATACGAGTTTAACGGTGCCTTGCATGCGATCTATCGTGGCCTAGATCGACGGAATTTGGAGTTTGAAGGTTGGAAAGGGGCGTCCGTTCATTATCTGCTGGCGGCGATGGGGTCCACCGGACCTGGTGGCTCCGGTACTGGTGCGTGCGCCTCGGTCAGGTGGTTCGAACAAGGGAGGTCGGAGGTCGTTAGGTGGCCGGAGTTAGGCGCAGTAGGCGGTCAAAGATCGGGTGTTGGTTGGGTTTTTCACGTTGAGGTCCTGTAGCGGATTGGAAAGGGAGCGGGAAGACTTTGAGGGGCCTGATGACGTGGCATGATCTGTTTGGTGAGGAAATGTTTTATTTAATTTATATATTTAAATTTCAAACAATAAAACGCTGATAACTCCTTCGTTTTAATTCGGATTTGGACGCGGTTTGTTGCGTTGGGATCGTGGCGAAATTGCGGACGTTTTGGCGCTGGTTTGGTTGCATTTAGAGACTGTAAAATTTTGGGCTTCTTTCGGATGTCCGAACCACTACGGACGCAAAAGTGAGTGATTCTTCGCTCACGAAATACTGAATTATTCTCATATTTATTTAATTAAATTATGAAGTAAGTTTGGTTGCATGGTTGCGTTGGATTGTTGATGTGTTGTTTAAATCTGACATGTAAGTGTGTTAACCTGCAATCTAAGTAAATGATAGTTATTTAATTTAATTTAAATCCCTAGTTGAAATTCGAACCCTTGTTAATCCTGGAACAGTTAATGCTGATCAGTTGAATGAAATGATATGATGGATGTTTGGTTGAATTTTATTACTGAATTGATATTGTCACTACTTATGCTCATAATTCAGTATATCGTATTGCATGTTGATTGTGACGATAAATTCCATTTACCCTTGATGTTACGGGCATCTAATGAACCCGGAGTTTATCGATTGAAATGAATTAAGAACACAGAGTGAAATGATAAATCTCTGTGACCCTGATTTGGATTGAAATGATAGATCCATCCCTAAAATATCGAGAAATTAAATATTAAATCACTTGGTCATTGGATAGATAATTATATACAGACATCGGTTGGTTAAATGATTTTAATATTTGAAATTTTATTTGATAGAATTTCAATTAAAAGAATGTGTCGGTACTCGATTTTCAAATTCTTTAAAGATTCTGGACTGGGATGATGATAAAAAGGGGTGAAGGAATTTTCCGAACCAAAATAGAAATATCTAAACTGGGATTTGAATATGAATTGAAAACTTTCCAAAATAAGAGTTGGATTAGAAGGAAAATTCTTATGGAAATCAAATTTTGGGGAATTTAGAAATCAAGGGTATCTGAGTTGTTTTAACTCAGTTGGAATATATATATCTCGGAACTCTTGAAATCAAGTAGTTGTTTGAATGAGTTTGAAACGAGATAGGGAATTTAATGAACTCCGTTGAGACCGGAGGATAAATTCAAGTATTTGGAATTTGGAAGGAAGAAAGGATTTGATTTGAGAAATTTATTTTTAATTATTTATGCTTTGATTCTAAATGATTTTTCTAGCTTTAAACTATTAATTACCTTTACTTACTACTATTGTATTTAAATAATTTCCTTATAATTCATTTTCAAAGGTTTCTAGTAAATCTTATTTTAAGTATATATATAATGTTTAAATTTCTAATTTATCTTAACTATTATATTCTACATATATGCATCTATATATATTTATTATATAAAAATTATTATTATTATTATTATATGAACATTTAGTTTACAAGTATTTTCTCAAATTTTAAATTCTTCCGAATGGGAATGCTTGAGTTTGAACTACTGGTTCAAATGGAGTTGAGATGAGAATCCGAGATAATTGGAAACCTTTGAGGTAAATTATATTCTATTTGAATATTTCGTTTTGGAAATATTATATGATTATAATATAATGGTATGGGATATATTCAAATTTAGAATAAAATCGGCTTGGGATGATTTATGATATATTGATATGAAATTTTATTTTATTTGAATATAAATTGGTTCGAAGAAAAATATGATATTTGATATGAAAACGAACCTTTCAAATATAAAAGAACCGACCGATGTGGAAAGATGTAAGCGTTGGTTGTTAAAGAGACCGGAGTCGACATAAGGCATACTCTCTGTCAGTGTCGATACCACTTTGACAACTGTGAACGTTATGACGTATCCAGAATGAGTATGATGACTTGAAGGCGATTATTAAATCGAAGAAGATGAACAATGACGAAATAGCCCTGACCTTCGGGTCAGAATTGAAATGACTAAAACAGGAGCTATACCGTGACTAATTGAGGTTAGCGCCTTTGATCGGACACACTTCTTCGATGCTATTTATATGACTATGATGATGATGATTTGGGCCCATTTAATTTTATGATTATGGGAGTGTGTTCCGAGGTGGGCAGTAGTGGCTGCTATGCGTTACCACCGGTCCGGGAGTGCAATTGGTAGAATCCTACCCTGGGCATTGCCTCGAGTGCCTTGTCATATATATCCTTATCGAACCCCATACGATTTTGATTTAGCATTGCCTTCTATAGAGTGCCCTCTGATAACACCAGTATGGTGAATTTACGGTACTGTATAGACTGTTGATGCCTATAAACGGCGTAAGGGTAATATGGTAATCCCGCTTACGCTATTTTCAGTATTTATACTTTACTGAGTAGACATTATAATAATAGCGTATTATTATATAGATATTAGTTTAACGGATCCTCGAGAAATGGGAAAAATCCCGTAACATTTCTTGAGTTACTGCACCCATGATACTGATGTTACTTCGTATTTTGATTTGACTAATATGAGATGATTTAGTGCTGATCCGAGTGTTTGTTGTGTTTTCTTTCTTATGCAATACGCTCGGGTCAGCAGACGTTGCAGTTACTGAAGATGACTGTGCTTTGGAGATCGAAGACGAAGATTTGGTATATCTATTATCTATATATATATATCCGCTGCATTATTTTTCCGCTGCTTATTATGTACAGCTGTATGTATATGTAACTCTGATAATCATTGAAGGTTATTGTCAATGTATATATATTTCCACTGCTTCTAACTGTTATTTATTTATTATATGTTGTCCTTCCGCTGTGAGATTCTGTGATTTGGTTTTTCCTTTCTTCTTTCTTTTTCTTCTTTTTCCCAATAACTACCTGCATTTGCGATTTGTTTAGGTCGACATGTGTGGTTTATTGTCGATTTGAACGGTCAAAAATTCGGGTCGTTATAGGATTTCTATCACATATTTTGAATTTTTCAAATTGTACTACTTTCTAGCTATTTTTTGTTGTTGTAAGGCTTGTATAAGCCGAGTAAAATGTTTAATAAAGTAATTAGATCATTTTGGCCAATTTGTTCTGTGTTCTCTATTTCATTTAAACCTAAACAATTAGCATAAGAATGCCTGCTAGAACTTTTTGATATCAAAAGGGGTTTGGAGAAATGTGGAAAAAGGATTTCATGCATGTGACATTCAAATGCATAATTACTATATGTTGAACGTCTTCATCGATGATACTTTGTACCATAGTTAAGTATTTTCTAACTGTTATTTTAAACACTAACAAAGATTATCTAATTCGAATATTTTCCTATGACTATGTGACAGAAATAAAGGTAACTATTTTTGCAATTTGTAAAGGTAACTAATTAATTTTAGGATAGAAATAAAAGTGACTAATTAATATTTAGAAAAAAAACAAAGGTAACTAATTAATTTCAAAAATATCAAGATGATTTCTGAAAATGTAAAATGATAGTAATAGTCGTGTAATGTGGTACGTACAAGGTAACCAACTACTCGTTTAACATGGTAACTAGCTGCTTGTTTAACAAGTCAATATGTTTTGATAAGCCCAAGGTCCTCTCCAACGAGGATCATTCAATGCTTCCTTTCTGCTTTAGGAAAATATACCAGGACAGCAATAGTGGTGTAATTTATGTACAAAAACTATGACATAAGATATAAATTTCATGATGTTTCAACCAAGAATGCATTTTTTAAAATTAAAAGTTGCTGCACTTTACTTTTTGTTTTCAAATTATAAATATTCTAATCTAATTTATTATTTATTTATTTTGATTTCTTTGATGTTCTTTTTCAGAAACCAATAATAGTTGGAAGCATTACTAGAAGTTTATTTCTGTTCTTTCCAAGAATTATAAAATTTGATTAAACAAGCGCTTCATCTCTTATTCTATAGATATGAAAACTTTAATATTTTGTTATGTTGTATCAAATATTGTACTTTTTGAAATGACATGTTGCAGTTGTTAAATTTGAGCGATTTAAATATATTAATGAGAAGATATTAATTGATTCCCATAACCAAGTCAAATATGGGAAACAAATTAGGATGTTAATACGGAGAAGGTGTATTATTTGATTTGAGGAATCAATCAAATATTGGTATATGTGAAAATAAATACAAATATCCAAGATTTGTGGCGGAATCAAATCAACGAAATTCAGAAATATTTCAACCATTTTTCAAAGCATTCTTCATCCTTTCTCTTATTTGCTCATATTTTTCAACACATAAGTTAAGAAAGCTCTCCATATTATATCTTCAATAAGATTCGTATTTCTATATCTATTATAGAGCGAGAATTGGTATTGAGTGTTTTGTGTTTCTTCTCACATTGTACCACCTTCTCTTGAAGCGAAGAAATAAAAGATTGTTGGGTCTGAGAGCATAGGCATAGCTGATCCTCGTTAGATTGGTGTGTTCTTTAACTTTTCTGTTTCTATTTTTATATCTAATTTAAGTCATTTGATTTTCATTATTATCTTTGTTGAGATTGTCGACGGATTAGATTATTGGATGTTTCTGCTGCACAAACCACTAGTTTTCACTACAATTTGGTATCAAAGCTTGTTGTTATGTTCAAAGACTATTTCAGATATACCTTATTCCACAAAGAATAATGGTGGTAGAATCCCTATAAGTTATGGAGTGTCTAGATTTGATGGAAAAGGTGATTTTGCTACATGAAAGATGAAGATGGAAGCGGTGTTGAAGAAAGAGAGGACCTTTAAGGTTGTCTTGTAGAAATTGAAGAAACTAGCACCTGCAGAGGTAGAACATTGGAAGAGAATTTTCTTACTACCATCCAACTTAGTCTTTCCGATGAAGTACTTGGAGGGTTTTCTCATGTGAAAATTGCTAAGGAACTAGGTGATGCTCTTTAGAGAAACTTCTACGAAAAGTCTCTCGCCAACCGCATCATCCTACAACAACAACTATATTCATTCCAGATAAAGCCTGAAACCGATGTATTTGCTCACGTAGATGCCCTTAATACACTTGTCGTGAATCTTCGAGCGACTGATGTAAAGATTGAGGATGAAGCGCAAGATGTTATTCTTTTATGTTCTTTGCCTACAGAGTACAACACTTTTGTTAACTCTATGATCTATCAGCGTTTATCTATTTTCTTGGAGGCTGTGAAGATAAATTTACATAACGATATATTGAGGGGAAAGTTGGCAAGCATGAGCATGGAGAATGATTCTGAAAGCCTTATTGCATAAAGGGGAAGAAGTAAGAGCAGACCCAAATATGGTGGAGGTAGACCTAAGTCTAGATCTCAATCAAGGGGAGCTCAGAAGAGAGTTTTTCATTATTGTAGAAAACTTGGACATTATATTGTAAGTAGCGCCTAGTTGGAGAATAAGAACAAAGTTGTTCCCCAAAAGACTTTAGCTTCTACAATGGAGATATCAGATTCAGAAAGTGATCCTGTCATTTTTACAGCTTCTTCCTCTTTTACAAAGAGTACTATATGGATTATTGGCTCAGCAGAATCCTATCACATGACACCTGAAAAACACTCTTTTACACTTATCGTTAGTTTAACAGAGGTGCGATTCTCAAAGGAAATAATGCTTCTTGTCATACGGCTTGTGTCGAAACAATAAAAATCATGATATTTGATGGTGTTGTTCGTACTTTGTGCGATGTCAGATATGTGCCTGATTTAAGGCGTAATTTGATCTCCATTGGGTAATTGTGAAATTTTGGCTTATAGTGTGTAATAGAAAAAGATCCATTAAAAATTACAAATAGCTCGTTGATAGCACTGAAAAGGATGAAAGTCGGAAATCTATATTTGCTGAAGGGTACAACTGCAGTTGCAGAGTCTGCTTCGATTGTTGATTCTGTTGATTTTAAATTCTACTAGAATATGATATTTTCATATGGGTCACATTTGAGAGAACAGATTGAAATTATTGAGAATGCGAGGTTTGATTGATGGTGTTCATCATTTAAAGTTTGTCTTTTGTGAAGAATGTGCACTTGAAAAGTAGACGATGGTTTATTTTGGCAGTGCGAAGCATAAGCCTAAAGTTGTTTTAGAGTATACTCACACTAATGTCTGGGGATGGGCACCATGCTTATCTTTTAGAGGAGATTGGTTTCAAAGTTTTAAATCTATTGTTGAGAATCAATCCAAAAAGAAAGGGAAGATTCTTCGTTCAAATTTTGGTGGTAAATTCACTTCTCACAGATTTGTCAAATTTTCTGAGTTTGAGGGAATCAAAAGGCACTACACCACGCCAGGGGACCCTCAGTCAAATGGTGTTGCAGAGAGAATGAATCAGACTATGTTAGAAAGAACCCGTTGCTTATGTCTGACTACGGGATTAAAGAAGAGATTTTGGGTAGAGGCATTATTGTAACGACCCACATTTTAGTATAGTTTAAGCCGACATTTATCAATCCATGTCATCTCAAATTATACAGAAAAGCAGATAGCTATAAAAAAGAAATTAGAGGATGAGATAAGAAAGAAAGAAATATTAGAACAGAAGAAGAAGAAGAAGAAGAACTAACACAACACAGAGTCTCCCACATCGCAACGGAACAAAATATAATATAGAAATATCTTTATTGAGAGCTTTAAATAAAACTTACAGTCATCAGAGTACATCACACATCTGGACAGTTATAATAACCTGTCCTCATATACAACACACAGCGGAACAATATATTATATAATATCATACATCTGAACACATCCAGCTCGTCTCTGGATTTCGCAGCATCCGATAACGTGGACCTTTACACCTCGGTCTAACCCGAGAATTACAAACACTGGGTCAGTCTGGTGAACCAGAGTGAGAAAAACACATAGAGTTTAAAGACATCACACAACTTGATTTTAACGTCAAAATATTTTCAAAAGAAAAGGATAACTGTAAGACCGAATCCACACAATAAATACAGACGGTTTTTACCTTACGATAACCCAAAATATTTTTGAAAACAATTTTTTTTTGATATTATAATAGTGTTCTAAATACAAATAAATATCAATATAGCAAAACGCTTGCATCTCACGCTCTACATATATAGTTTACAATAAAAACCGCGGGCTCTTATTGGAAAATGGATTTCCTGGCATGGTATGGGACTACCTTCCTGACAATGTACCTCTGGAGATAAATATATTTGGTTTCAATAAGAACATCTTGCAACCCAGGCTAAACATGATCAGCCCCTCACTTTCTCTTGAGAGCACCGAATATATCATTACCACGGTTGGGGGCCAGCCAACCGAACCGACAGCATACATATATACATAAAAAGGGACAACCGAAGGCATTTGATTTCACCAGATCAGGTAATGATATACCCTTTTGATGGGTGCGAGCCACTTAGCCATGTGACCTACCCGATTTTATGCCATTTCCCGTTTGATGAGGCTTGAGGTTTAACACTACCTTTAGAACATCTGGCCACCATTCACTCTGAATGCCACATCGTCAAATCCGCCAAATATCACTAATTGATGTCCACAAAAATAATCTAGTTGTTAAGCTAAGAGAAGTGCACACTTCTCTGCCATCAACAGAAATACGTTTGAAGAAATCAACGTACGCGACTCCTTTGGAAATACTCTGTCAAACACTCGTCTATATAAGTCATCCAGAGATAGGATGAAGTGAAGGCACCCTCCTACTACATCCTAGGTATCAATCACCCTATGGATCAGTAGCGAATAGTCCTTGCAATACGTAGAATCCAACCACAACAGAATCACAGTATATCTCTGGCCGCTAAACCAGAGATTATTAGTAGTTCTTCCGTTTATGAAGATCTACGGTCTTCGATGCTCCATCTCGATCATTTTATGATATCTTCACGTATTTGTTGGTTGGATGGTTTTCGAATATAAATTCGATCCTGGTCTTTTCATACCAACAATCGTATTGGCCAGGTCTGATAGTCGGTTATTTAACTATCAAAATAAACAGTTTTTCAATGATGGACCTCACTGGTTCAGTATTCAGCATCATTCTCCCTTTTTAATTAAAAATAATTAACAAATGGTTAATTAAAACTTCTACATTTTTCAATAATTTAAAATACCATATTTACGTCTTGCTTTAATATGCTAATGTTCTCCAAACCATTTGATTGTAATACTTAGAAAATAACTTATAACCATATTCAATTTCCATTTAACCCTCTTTCAAACATTTGCTCCATCATTCTTCATTATCTATAATAGGGAAATTAATTCAGTTATCACTCGTTAACAACATTATGAAATTCCTTTTGTTAATTACTTGGAAACTATAACCAATGCCTTTTCTTATAGAATAAACCTATTTTAAAACCCAACTTTATATTTCCCTTTAACTCGAAAATACCATTATATTTTCATGAAATCCCCTTTAATTTTTTTAACTTTGGAAACATCATTTATATCATCAAATCCTTTTAATTTCCTTTACTTCAGAATCCTCATTATATATTCTTTACATTTTCACCAGTAATGTTGCATTATAATTTCCCTAATGTAAATAATAAATTATAACTCCTCTTTACCATTACAACTACTATCATCTCACATAATCCTGAAGTCGTTCTACTTGGGGTATTTTAATTACCTTTCAGACCTCGATCAATAACATTTTTATCTTAAGATGGAAATGAGTTGTAATCCAAAAATCGATATGTTATTCTAATATCAAAACAAATCACATTTAACTATTTTATATAAAATATGGTTTTTATAAAACTTCTTGCTTTTGGAAATCACTTCTCAAATATAATCATTATTCCTTAATTCACCTATTAAGTAATTGCTTACTAAAATATCACCTTTAACTTCTACTTATTTAACAATTCGTTTTAACACGTATTTTTGTTGTAAAATCCTATCACTCACTCCTTCATCCAATTTACTTTTAATAATCCCCTTCTCAAATCCATTTCACCCATTTTCCGCTTTGTAAATCTTATTCCAATTCCGTTCATTCTCTTAATTCTATTATTAAGCAACGTTAATTTAAAATTAACGTTTCAACACCTCATCTCTTTTTATAAACTTTGTTTATACAACTGCAGTTTAATATATAAACCCTTTTATCTCAATTCCCTCTTTCTTAATTCAAAAATTAAGTAAACATTTAATTTAAGCTATCGTATTCGCATAAAATCCCTTTTATAACTTTGTTTTCAAAATTTGGGTTTTAAAAAAAACCCACTCATAACTTTTCACAATTCAATTCAATTCCATTTCAACTTTGATTACTTTTAAATGAATTTCAAATAATAGTAATCTCCTAAATTATTATTAATTAAAATAATAATTTACTTTAATCATTAACTACTGTAGAGGTAGTTAATTTCTTTATTAGCTAAAATAAATAATAAATTACCTTTTTAAATTTTTAATAAAATTAAAACAATATTTATTAAACTATTTCCTTAGATTAATTCAAAACAAACTAATTAATAATCACTCTAACTTAAAACGGTTGACTTAGTCAACCCAAAACACAGTTATTACGTTAACTGATTCCAATTTCTCCTTCCTTTAAATTAATTAACAATATAATTAATTTAAATAATTCCATTTAATTGTTTCTTAAAAAAAGTTATTCAACTCTTAACCGTTGGGTTAATTTTCTGCTCTCTTGCTTATAAATCTGATTAATTTCAGAATTTGCTTTATAAAATCATTTAATAATTTATTGTAAACTTAAATAATAAATAATAAATATTCATTTTCTTTTAACAAACTTTTATTCAAAATAATATACTTAAAAATCTATCTTCAGTTATAAAATAAATTTTATAACTTTATTTATATCGATTCGCCTGACGGTTCAATATTTATAAAACCGATTGATTTATAGGCCATATACTGCCAATTACTCAACCAATATCGCCCATTGGTTAACACAAAACAAATGTTAAATTTTAGGTCAACGGTCAACAATCTAATCAATCATTCAATCCGAACAGTTCATATGATGATAATATAAGAGTAGTTAACATCTAATATATTTGAGGAATCCGGTTGGATCCGTCCAACCTGTTCTTCCCTGTATCCAAATCGGTTATCTCGAATTAGATCATTCAATTCCATTTAACTGATAATTTCTATAACAGTAACCAAAAATTATTTAACATCAACCAATTAATAAAACAATTCAAGCAATTGAACACATTTATTTTATAAACGTGACCCGCAAGGTAAGTTACCTTAATTGGGACCAACCGTTAAAATAACGGTTTGGTTTTTAACTGAAATTAAACAACGTTTAATTTCAAAAATTCAATCAATATATGAATAACGAACAGTCAATCATTAACGACCATTAGGAACCATAGCACATAGAATAAAACCCGACTTATATAAAATATAAGTGGGAAGTACTGAGTGAGCTTAACTCACCTTGATTCGATTTATCATTTAAACAGCTTGTTTTCAGTTAAATTAAACAACGTTTAATTTTAATTGAAAATAACAGTTGATTCTAGTTCCGTCCATTTCTGTTCCATAGTGTAGTTCTTGTTGAGACAAGTCCAACATCGCTTAAATCATCCAATTCTGATCATATTTGAATAAGTTATTTACATTCAAATATATTATACGATTAAATTAATAATTAACCTTACATTATTAACCTTAATTATAAATTAGTTTACACTAATTACCTTGCTTAGTCATGTAAAACAGGTCGTCTTCTGTCTGATTCCTCCTGCTCTTGTTTGAAACATGCTCCACTATTTTTAACTAACACAATTAATTTCCTTAATTAATACTTAAATAAGTGCTTACTAGATTTAAATAATACTGGCCTAATTAAACTCTTTTGAAAACATACAGGTTGCCTTCTTTCGTTGTTCCTCATCTTGTTTGTTCCACTAATCATGTGGTTCCTCATTCTACATTGATCAACACAATTCCAGTTATACAAATTATCATTAATTAAATAGGGTTAACATTACAATTAATTAGCAATAAGGTGAAACTAATTACGTTATACAGTCAAGTATATGGCTGATACTTCTTATTTTACTTCCTTCAGATCGTAACTCTTCCTTTTGTTGCTAGATACCATACATTTCCCCCTTACATCGACCGTCGCCCTCCACTCCAGTCAACCGGCCGATGTTCGAAGGTCACCACCACTTGCGCCTCATTTACCCCAGCCACGACGCAAAGACCGGAGCAGCTTGAAACAGCCCCACGCCACCAAAACCCAGAGCATCGACGCAGCTTTTAGGCCCATTTCCCATCATCTCGCTTCGCCAACGACCATCATAGCAGTCCATATCCAAGACCTCACCTTGTTTATCATTTTTGTAATTCAGAGTTTGATATATAGATCCATGAAATTGAAGAATAGGGGGGAGGAATGACAGAATATTGACGCCGTTGGTTAAGAGAATGGCGGCTCCTCCACTGGTTGACTACGGACGAAAATTCCTTTAGTGTTTGACCACGTTAGAGTTAGGGAATGATTTTAACTAAAATATTATTTAATAAAACTTAGCTATGAAGTATCCTATTAAAACAAACCCACGCAATCTCCTTTTTTTGAAAAAAAATGTAATCCTAGCATAAAAAATAATATTCCGGACCCGATGGGATAGGTTTCGTCAAATTCCGAGGTCGTTTGTGAAAAGTCCATTATAATCGACAGGCTAAAAATCACGCGTTTAAATTTCTCACGATCACATTGTAACAACCCGAAAATCTGGGCCAGTTTAAAATTTTTATTTTGGCAATTTCCGCGAATTTTGATTATTTAAAATGAATTATTTTAAATAATATCGACGAGAAATTTATTTTGAATATAATTCAAACGTATATATTTATATTCGTCGTCGTTAGAATATAAATATTTTTTTATATTTATACAAGGAATTGAAAATGGCGCGGTAGTTCGATAATTCGATTTCAAACTTCAATTGAATGTACCGGGTGCAAAACAAATCGGATTTTAGTGAAACCAAAAACATTGGGATCTAATTGTGAATATCTTTCCAACGAATCCGAAAATTCGAAATTTCATAGCGGGAATCAAAAGATATGTCCAGTTGAAAATTCTGAATAGTCGTTATGGAATTCAGACCCTTAAAAATGGACATTTTGCAAACGACCTCTGAATATGTCCAGTTGAAAATTCTGAATAGTCACTAGTGAATGGCGTGGGCCTTCACTAGACCGGGGATAAGGCTAGGCCTTGTCCCGTTTCTAGTATCGTGTCGTTATGCCGTCGAAATTTTCTAAAATATGTTATAAAAATATCATTTTATTGAATAAATGAACCGAATAGAATATTCATAGTTTGAATAAAATATTTTGATCGTTAAAAATATAATTTTTAACGTGGAAGTGAATAAAATAAAATATTCATTTGCAAACCGGACGGTTTGTTTATGTACATCTATTTGAAGGACATTGATTGGGTCGATAAATTTTACACATCGCCCAACTGCACAAATAAAATCCGTGTTTGTTGATTTGAAACCCCACACGGGTGTTGGGATGAAGTTTGAAGTTCACTCATCCTGATTGATTAAATATGTCGATCGATGGATTGACAGGCTGTTACAAGTGTTAGATATCTATATTTGATGCTTATACAGTGTAGTGCACTTTGGATGATGGTTGATTATTTATGATTGCTATTATATACATGTGTTGAATGGAATCCAAATAATTAACTTTATATGGTAATTGATTGGGCCTCATTCCAATTTAGAAAATAAAGAATAATATAAAATAAAGGTTCATGTGTTGACAGTACTCATCCGTTGAGATTAGTCATGTGTTGAACGAAATATTTTAATAATAAAATTTACATCTTTATCAATATAAAATAAAGGTTCATGTGTTGACAGTACTCATCCGTTGAGATTAGTCATGTGTTGAACGAAATATTTTAATAATAAAATTTACATCTTTATCAATATAAAATAAAGGTTCATGTGTTGACAGTACTCATCCGTTGAGATTAGTCATGTGTTGAATGAAATATTTTAATAATAAAATTTACATCTTTATCAATATAAAATAAAGGTTCATGTGTTGACAGTACTCATCCGTTGAGATTAGTCATGTGTTGAACGAAATATTTTAATAATAGAAATATTTGAAATAGAAATATTTGAAAAGGAAATATTTGAAAAAGAAATATTTGAAATAGAATATTTGAAAATAGAAATATATGAAGCCGTGTTGATTAGATTGACGCCATTTTGACGTGAACGATATTTATATCGATTTTATTCATTTTAAAATGAATATTGAAAAGTGATTTCGAAATCGAATATTTTGAAATGAAATTTGAATTAAATTGAATAGAAAACGAATTCGAATTGAATATATAACGAACTTGATTTCAATTGAATATATAACGAATTAGATTTCAATTGAATATATAACGAATTCGAATTGAATATATAACGAATTTGATTTCAATTGAGTATATAACGAATTTGATTTCAATTGAATATATAACGAATTTGAATTGAATAGAAAATGAATTGAATTTGAATTGAATAGAGAATGAATTGAATTTGATTTGATAGAAAATGAATTGAATTTTAATTGAATAGAGAATGAATTGAATTTGATTTGATAGAAAATGAAATTTGAATTAAATTGAATGGAAAACGAATTCGAACTGAATTGAATAGAAAACGAATTCGAATTGAATTGAATAGAAAACGATTTGAATTGAATAGAAAATGAATTCGAATTGAATTGAATAGAAAACAAATCTAAATTGAATTAAATTCAATTGAAAACGAATTGAAATCAATTTGAATTGAAATCAAATAGAAGTGAACGTAGAAAGAATTTATAAGGGAAAATTCAATTTTGATTTGAATTTGAAATAAAGGTTGAAATTGTTTTTGAAACAAATTTGAAATGATTTATAAAATTCGTTTTAAAAAGGAAATCGATGAAATATATATAATATATATATATTATATATATAATGGCCTGAAAAGAACGCGCCGCGCCGCGGCAGTTCGTGAATTTCGACAATTTATTTCAAACGGACATTACGAGAGATCCGACCGTCGGATTCTCCTAAAACCGGAACCGTTGGGTTCGTATCGAAAAGAGCTTTCTAACGAATATTAGTAATTTGAAATCTAACGGTTGCATTTGGAGATATGTCCAAATCAAATTTGGAAAAGGTCGTTGTAAGTGCAGTTCGATGGCCGTTGATGGAAATCGACTGTACGGGCCTTGATAAAATTATTAAAACTAGTAATAATTAGTGTAAAATCACAAGAAATGATTTGGGAAAAATTGGGATGAAAAACTCCATATTTGAAAAGATAAAAATAGATTTTTATCGAAATGAACTAGTTTTGAATTGAAGTGGGTTTAAATAGAATTGATTCATGGGTTTATCGTGAACTGTGTTTTAAATAACACTAGTTCTTTAACCCAATAATAAATAGAATGCGATTTGGGTTTATCGTGAACTGTGTTTAAAATGACACTAGTTCTTTAACCCAGTAAAAAGAGTTTTAATGAATCTTCAATTAAATTGAAATGTGGATTGATAATTTAAATTATCAACTTTAGAAAATGAGCGAGAATGGAGTATCACCAGTTTTGCTCCAAAGCGATAGTTAAATCTTTAATCAGATTTGAACGTGAAATAGTAATTAATTTTACCGATAACACTGTGGTGTTAAATATGGAGTATTACCAGTTCTGCTTCATGGGATGAATAGGCTGGGATTGGGAAATAAATTAAATAATTACTTCGGTATGGTTCGCTAATCCCGACTAGTTTAGAAAACCATAATTTGGTTTGAAATGACATCCAAAGGAAGATTAAAGGATAAATTTTAAAGAATTTATCTTGGAAAAATTAATGGGAACCTTTCCCTATGAATTGAAATTTAGAAACTAACTGAAGGTTAGTTAAGAAGAATGGTTTCCTGGATATTGATCTGATGTTGGTTTCGGCCTTCGGGGTTAATATTTGGGGAATTGCTCTCTTACTGATTTACGGTTAGTAACTAATGAATTGGAATGAGGCGTATGTTGTGTTTGTGTAACATTTATTTTTAATATACGCGAGTTGTTCGGAAAGGCCGGGTTTATACCCATTCTGAATAACCGATTCGACGATATGTCGAAGATGAAGACGGGGTTGAAGACCGGAAGTCTTCACATCGTTGGGATAATTACCGACGATCCTGATTGGGCTGTGCACCCAAGAGGATGGAAATAATTGGTGGTCGTCCAGACGTACTTGGAGATGGATGGATATGCGAGGAAAGTGCCTCCGGTTTCGTTCAGACCCAGAACGAACTTGTAAATGGATGGTGTGTCTGACATTGTATTCCTTTATATTGTATTCGTTGATCTCTGCTAAATATATATCTGTTTGGCGGTGGAGAATTTATTCTCTTGCTTAACGCCCTTCTCTGAGACATACGAGCTCAGAGGTTATATATTGGCAGAAATCAGTGGTACGATATGGATTGATAGTATGGCATGCTGAGATGCAGTGATCCAGACTTTTGTTGAAAAGCAAAGTTTGGTGGATGATGATCAAAGCGCAGCTGATATAGCATGGCTTTGTGTATAGCGTTGAGTCGCGAGCCTCACATCCCGGTATGGTGGTAAACCGATGGTTTGATCAGTATGCTTTTTAGTGGATGGGCACCTTAGTGGTGTCGTGGATTCGATCGACCGAGATGAGCTTAGTGCTCAGGGATATATAGAGTAAGCGGTGTTTTCTCTCGCTGGGACGTAAGCCACGATGATACTCTGGTCCCAAATGTGCGGATGTGCAGACGGTGTTTTCTCTCGCTGGGACGTAAGCCGCGGTGAATTGCATTACGCGATCGATCTTTCGAATCAGGAGCCACCATGATGGAAATCCAATTTCCAATATGTGTATTGCGGTTTTAATTGTAGAACTAGTATGGCGACATGATATATGGTACCCATGCCGTCTATGATTGATATTTATGATTGAAATTGTTTTGACACTATATACTTATTATAGTATCCAATGATTTGATTTTTAAAACGTACCAAGCATGTTTGGCTATTATAAGGGAAAACCCTATCCTCTGGCTGCGTTGCATTGTGTGATGGGACCTGGGTCTTATAATATCTTCATTTTTAGAAAAGCATTGCGTTGTTTACTTATATGCACTGGTATTCTTGGGAGGAAACCCGTTCCGTGTTATACGGCGTGGTCCCTTGATTTACCTAACTTTAAAATAAAGATTTACAACTATTTTAGTTCTCACACCAGTCACATGACTGACCTGGAGTTTATTGTTTTGACCTAAACTCTGGGTGCCCTTATTTTGACACGGGCAGCTAGTAGTTTTGGTTTTGCAGATTTATATTCACAGGATCCTGGTTCACAGCTGGAATGATATCCGGAAAGCTTTGTATCCGTATATCTCTTCTAGTTGTGTATTGTATTATTTTCCGCTGCGATGTATTTAAATGTAATTTAAGTCTCTGTTATTCCTGTGTAATATTCATTTATACTCTGTATATTCTTGTGTGCTAGTGCATTGTTGTAATATACAATGAAATGTTCTTTCGTCTGCGTTCTGTTTGTGGCTTGTTCTCGAACTATCCGCGCTTTCCTCACCGGGGAAGTTACGGGTTTTCACAGTTGGTATCAGAGCTTTGGTTTACAAAGCTCAGAGAACAAGACACATTAGAACCATACGAAAGAATTCATCAGAATTGGATTAGTAATATCCAACGAGAATGACTCGTTAGAGATGGGATCAGTAGTATCCTAGAACGAGTGTGAAGAGTATATTTTTGAAAGTGAAAACAATCTTTGTTTTGAAAATTTAAATCAATTATTCGTATTTGATTATTTATTTATATTGATTTGGACAATGCAGTATATAAAGATTTTGCGTATACGTCTGATCCGCGTATATTTGAAGTTTTAATATACTGGATAGATATAGAATTACACTCTAGTAGCCTGGGGATGATACTGATAATTGTGATCACATTATCAATGTTTATATTCGAGTGACGAAAGTGAGATTTCTATATATTTCCTATTGACTGGTGTGAGAACCAAAATTAGATAGGGTTTATTGTTGTGATTTTGCATCAAAAATCTGATTTTTAGAATATATATCAAAGTTATGAATTTGAAATGCTAATCAACTAATTGATTGATGGTTGCTTTGTTTGATTATTGTTGGATTAATTAAAATTTGAACCATTTAGTCAAATTGTACCAAAAAGTGAGTTGTATTGAAAATGTGTCGCATTTGCTTGCATATACTTGTACTTACATTGAACAGGTCATAGCAAAGAGGCTAGAGCAGAAGAATAAAATTGTTTGCCCGACAAATAGGTACATGTTTATTATAATTTACTGTTTTGTTTGGGTGATGATGATTTTATGAGCCGCTTGGCTTTTTCTTTTTCTTTTTGAGATCAGAAGGCCTATATGGCAATTTCGGGATTTTCCCATGGCTCCCGGTGTAGGGGAGGTTATGGCGAAATTTTTCGAAAATTTAGGGTGTTAGCCAAATTTTTGAAGAAGTAGAAAATTCTCAGAAACTGAAAAGTTGGAGAATGGAAGCCAGATCGAACGTAGAGTTGATTAATCAAACCACTTTCGACTTTGTTCCTTTTCGGGGATGAAAAGTTTTAAGTGGGGGAGATTGTAACAACCCGAAAATCTGGGCCAGTTTAAATTTTTTATTTTGGCAATTTTAGCGAATTTTGATTATTTAAAATGAATTATTTTAAATAATATCGACGAGAAATTTATTTTGAATATAATTCAAACGTAAATATTTATATTCGTCGTAGTTAGAATATAAATATTTATTTATATTTATACAAGGAATTGAAAATGGCGCGGTAGTTCGATAATTCGATTTCAAACTTCAATTGAATGTACCGGGTGCAAAACAAATCGGATTTTAGTGAGACCAAAAACATTGGGATCTAATTGTGAATATCTTTCCAATGAATCCGAAAATTCGAAATTTCATCGCGGGAATCAAAAGATATGTCCAGTTGAAAATTCTGAATAGTCGTTATGGAATTCAGACCCTTAAAAATGGACATTTTGCAAACGACCTCGGATTTCGACGAAACCACTTTTGTTGGGTCCGTGATGTAAAGTTATTGCTAGATTCCAAATTTCATAATTTTTCAAATCAATATGTGAGCGTGGCAAAGGAAAACGCGTTTGACCAGTTTCAGTTGATTTTAATCGACTGGAAATTGGCCATTTTTCTAACGGTCTCAGAATTCGGCGAAACTAGTTTTGTTAAGACCGTATCGTCAATACGAAGCTAGAAATTATTTTTCTGGAATTTTTCGAGTTGGTATGCGACCCCGGTAAATTGAAATACGCATTCAAATTTAATATATAGAGTTATATGTTGATTTTGACGAAAGCAGATCGAAATGATTGAATCAGCCTACGTGGCATATCCCATTGTGTTCGGAATGGGGGTAATACGCTATGGACGACAGGCGGTGGGTCTCGTTTCGAGGTCGTATGTAAAAGTCAACTTTTTGAATTAAATAATTAAATAAAAAAAATCTTCCTCTCCCTATTATACTCTGCCCCCCCCCCCCCCCCGTTCAGTTTCCTATTCGATCTGAAAATAAAGAAAAAAAATGCGTCGATGTCTCCTCTCCGCCACCAGTGGCGCTCCACCCAACGCCGCGCCCTCCCCCTCTTCCCGATCTTCCTCCTTCGCGACCTACCCACCTGCAGCCCCATCGACGAAGACCCAAACCGCTGCCTCCTCCTGAAACCCTAACCCGAGATCACGTCGCCCTCCGCTCTACAGCCCCCGCCGCCAAAGGCCAACGCTGCTCCTCCTCCATATGCGCGAACCCGCCTCCCTTAGTCGAATGCGCATCATCCTACCCCCCTCCAATCGAAAACCACTTCGATTTCCCCCTTCGCCGTCACGCCCAGACCCTCCGACCACCTGTAGCGCAACCACTCCGACGTCCAAGCTCCTCCTCCTTCGCAGCAAAGTGAAATCCCCCCTCTGAAAAATGCAAAGTGAGTTTTTATTCGATTTTCTTTCCAGTTTTTTTTTCATCGAGATTAAAACTCTGATTTTTATAGTATGGGTTAGAGGATAAAAATTTGATTTTTATGTATATTGATTTAAATTAAAAACACGATTTTTATATATTATGAAAGAAAGGTTATATTTTTAAACAAGGTAAAGCATTGATTTTTAATCAAGGAAAGAACGTATTTTTTTTAATCAAATAAAGAAGTGATTTTTAAAAGGAAGAAAGACGATAGTTTTAAATGGAGAAAGGCGTGATTTTTACATATGTAATGGATTAAAAATATGATCTTTATATAGTATAGGTATTAAAAATATAATTTTTACATGATAGAAAGGTTAAAAATATAATCTTTTATATTGTATAAATATAAAAATATAATTTTTATATTTTATAGATAGTAAAAATATCATCTTTATATATGTAGCGAAGAAAAATTCGATTTTTATATATTGAATAGCGAAGTAAAAATTCGATTTTTATATATTGAATAGCGAAGAAAAATTCGATTTTTATATATTGAATAGCGAAGAAAAATTTGAATTTTATATACTGAATAGCGAAGTAAAAATTCGATTTTAACATATGTAGAGAATACGGGCAACGAAGATGACAAAAAGGCGAGGACGATGAAGATTTCTCTAAATGAAGAGTCGTGGTATTGGATAGCTATTGGTGAGAACTTCTCACTCTTCAATTTCTAGTTATATATATATACTAGGATGCAGACGGTGTTTGGTAGCACCCGACACAATCGTCCACAGACCATGGACTTGTTTGTTTGGTTGTGTAGTTGGTTAGATTATTTGGTTTGAATTGAATTGTTTGGTGAATTGAATGGATTTGATTGATGTGTGAATGGCGTGGGCCTTCACTAGACCGGGGATAAGGCTAGGCCTTGCCCCGTTTCTAGTATCGTGCCGTTATGCCGCCGAAATTTTCTAAAATATGTTAGAAAAATAAAAATATCATTTTATTGAATAAATGAACCGAATAGAATATTCATAGTTTGAATAAAATATTTTGATCGTTAAAAATATAATTTTTAACGTGGAAGTGAATAAAATAAAATATTCATTTGCAAACCGGACGGTTTGTTTATGTACATCTATTTGAAGGACATTGATTGGGTCGATAAATTTTACACATCGCCCAACTACACAAATAAAATCCGTGTTTGTTGATTTGAAACCCCACACGGGTGTTGGGATGAAGTTTGAAGTTCACTCATCCTGATTGATTAAATATGTCGATCGATGGATTGACAGGCTGTTACAAGCGTTAGATATCTATATTTAATGCTTATACAGTGTAGTGCACTTTGGATGATGGTTGATTATTTATCATTGCTATTATATACATGTGTTGAATGGAATCCATATAATTAACTTTATATGGTAATTGATTGGGCCTCATTCCAATTTAGAAAATAAAGAATAATATAAAATAAAGGTTCATGTGTTGACAGTACTCATCCGTTGAGATTAGTCATGTGTTGAACGAAATATTTTAATAATAAAATTTACATCTTTATCAATATAAAATAAAGGTTCATGTGTTGACAGTACTCATCCATTGAGATTAGTCATGTGTTGAACGAAATATTTTAATAATAAAATTTACATCTTTATCAATATAAAATAAAGGTTCATGTGTTGACAGTACTCATCCGTTGAGATTAGTCATGTGTTGAACGAAATATTTTAATAATAGAAATATTTGAAATAGTAATATTTGAAAAGGAAATATTTGAAAAAGAAATATTTGAAATAGAATATTTGAAAATAGAAATATATGAAGCCGTGTTGATTAGATTGACGCCATTTTGACGTGAACGATATTTATATCGATTTTATTCATTCTAAAATGAATATTGAAAAGTGATTTCGAAATCGAATATTTTGAAATGAAATTTGAATTAAATTGAATAGAAAACGAATTCGAATTGAATATATAACGAATTTGATTCAATTGAATATATAACGAATTTGATTTCAATTGAATATATAACGAATTCGAATTGAATATATAACGGATTTGATTTCAATTGAGTATATAACGAATTTGATTTCAATTGAATATATAACGAATTTGAATTGAATAGAAAATGAATTAAATTTGAATTGAATAGAGAATGAATTGAATTTGATTTGATAGAAAACGAATTGAATTTGAATTGAATAGAGAATGAATTGAATTTGATTTGATAGAAAATGAAATTTGAATTAAATTGAATAGAAAACGAATTCGAACTGAATTGAATAGAGAACGAATCCGAATTGAATTGAATAGAAAACGATTTGAATTGAATAGAAAATGAATTCGAATTGAATTGAATAGAAAACGAACCTGAATTGAATTGAATTCAATTGAAAACGAATTGAAATAGAATTGAAATCAATTTGAATTAAAATCAAATAGAAGTGAATGTAGAAAGAATTTATAAGGGAAAATTCAATTTTGATTTGAATTTGAAATAAAGGTTGAAATTGTTTTTGAAACAAATTTGAAATGATTTATAAAATTCGTTTTAAAAAGGAAATCGATGAAATATATATAATATATATATTATATATATAATGGCCTGAATAGAACGCGCCGCGACAGTTCGTGAATTTCGACCATTTATTTCAAACGGACATTACGTGAGATCCGACCGTCGGATTCTCCTAAAACCGGAACCGTTGAGTTCGTATCAAAAAGAGATTTCTAAGAATATTAGAAATTTGAAATCTAATGGTTGGATTTGGAGATACGTCCAAATTAAATTTGGAAAAGGTCGCTGTAAGTGCAGTTCGATGGCCGTTGATGGAAATCGACTGTACGGGCCTTGATAAAATTATTAAAAATAGTAATAATTAATGTAAAATCACAAGAAATGATTTGGGAAAAATTGGGATGAAAAACTCCATATTTGAAAAGATAAAAATAGATTTTTATCGAAATGAACTAGTTTTGAACTGAAGTGGGTTTAAATAGTATTGATTCATGGGTTTATCGTGAACTGTGTTTTAAATAACACTAGTTCTTTAACCCGATAATAAATAGAATGCGATTTGGGTTTATCGTGAACTGTGTTTTAAATGACACCAGTTCTTTAACCCAGTAAAAAGAGTTTTAATGAATCTTCAATTAAATTGAAATGTGGATTGATAATTTAAATTATCAACTTTAGAAAATGAGCGAGAATGGAGTATCACCAGTTTTGCTCCAAAGCGATAGTTAAATCTTTAATCAGATTTGAACGTGAAATGGTAATTAATTTTACCGATAACACTGTGGTGTTAAATATGGAGTATTACCAGTTCTGCTTCATGGGATGAATAGGTTAGGATTGGGAAATAAATTAAATAATTACTTCGGTATGGTTCGCTAATCCCGACTAGTTTGGAAAACCATAATTTGGTTTGAAATGATATCCAAAGGAAGATTAAAGGATAAATTTTAAAGAATTTATCTTGGATAAAATTAATGGGAACCTTTCCCTAAGAATTGAAATTTAGAAACTAACTGAAGGTTAGTTAAGAAGAATGGTTTCCTGGATATTGATCTGATGTTGGTTTCGGCCTTCGGGGTTAATATTTGGGGAATTGCTCTCTTACTGATTTACGGTTAGTAACTAATGAATTGGAATGAGGCGTATGTTGTGTTTGTGTAACATTTATTTTTAATATACGCGGGTTGTTTGGAAAGGCCGGGTTTATACCCATTCTGAATAACTGATTCGGCGATATGTCGAAGATGAAGACGGGGGTTGAAGACCGGAAGTCTTCACATCGTTGGGATAATTACTGACGATCCTGATTGGGCTGTACACCCAAGAGGATGGAAATAGTTGGTGGTCGTCCAGACGTACTTGGAGATGGATGGATATGCGAGGAAAGTGCCTCACCGGGGAAGTTACGGGTTTTCACACACATATTTAATCAAATCAACTTGAGACTTTGAATTCTACTAGACCTCTTACATACAGATCCAATGAAATTTGTTTCATTAAAATTGGAGTTTGTTTGGCCAGTTGTTTATTCGTTTAAAGTTACTCCTGTCTAAATTGACCAAAATAATATAACTGATTAAGGCATTTATCGTTGTCACGATCAAACGGTAAGTCCGATTGATACGAAAATTGAAATCTTATAATAATCAATTGATACGAATCCAAAAACACCAGTTTTGTCGCATTCCGAGATTTTTTTCCCGGTACGCTATTTTTATACGCACCACAATGCTATTTTGGACACCAAATTACCCGGTCTTCAAAAATAACAAACTACATACCTATCCTGACTTTAAACGTCGATACGAACTCAACGGAATTTGATTCGTGGCTAAAGTCAATCGTTTACTCAAGTTATACACAAATACCCCTTAATTAAATTAATTTAATTACGCGCCATATACAACGACTAAGTACTTTTGGCTACCGTTGTCACATACGACATTGGTTTGCCATGAAATTTAATACCGTACAATAATTTAAAGTTACGGTTCCAATGAAACTAATTTTGTCGAAAACGGAGACCGTTTGCAAAAATCGCTATTTTAAGGCTTATATAATATTAATAAAATATTACATAAATTCCAAAATAATCAAATTAAATAATAATAAATTATTAAAATCATAAATACCCACTGGAAATATCTTATAGCTTCAAATATAATTTATACAACTCGATATCATCAATTTCGAGTTAAACGTTATCCAAATTATATAAAAACCATTATAATTTGTTAAATAAACGTTATCGTTTATTAACGATTTCCATAGCGACTATTTTAAAATTTGATTTGGACATAACAAACAATCGATAACATAAAATCTGGATTGTTCTCTTTTATTATAAAATTATCTTTTTTGTTTCACAGAAATCTGACTTATTTCGGATCATGTATATCCAGTTAAAGCTCAAAACTCAATATTACGAACTACCGCGCCATTTCGAGCTCGTTTTATATTATATATAAATTTAACGTTTAAACTTTGTTATATAAATAAATGAATTCAATATTAAAATCCATTAATATTCCAAATATAATATTTAAAATAATAAATTAAATTAAATATTTGACTACCGAAAAATGCAGGACATTACAATCTTCCCCCCTTGAATGAATTTTGTCCCGGAAATTACCAAGGTTGGAAAAATGTCATAAACCCATTCTAATTTAAAACCCAATTTATTACAAATCAAAAACGAACTCAATATCATTAATAAATTTTTCCAAAAATATCAAAAAAATTCTAACACTTTAAATTCCTGAAAAAATTCGGCAGAGTCTCCCTTGTACGGAGGGACTTCTGGGATATTGCAAGAACAAATAATATATATATACATCGACCCATACGGTCAAAAAACAAAAACTAAAAACCAAAATTTATATTTTCGCATAGGCGTACCTTTTACGAGCGCTATTGAGCATACTTGCACAATTTATTTCGATCTACGCAACCAATATCAATCTGCCCACCAATTTGGCACCTGTACTTAACTTAATTTATCATGTAAGTAGCATATACACGAAATGTTTAAATAACACTTCATAAATCAACGGTTTAACTAAACAATTTTCAAAATTCAACATATAATACCACTCATACACTAACACAGGGTTAAATCATTAATTGCAAATCATATTCGATTCATTCACATTATTATACTGGAATTTAGTTTTCAATTCATTTAACTCTATTTTAAACTATTGATGAATTATATTTCAACCAATCAATTAACAATCAACAATCAGCCAACAACAAATGCACAACCAACTCAATCAAACCAATTGAATTTGCCTTCAATATTAATATTCGCTTTGGTTTAACATATTTGAGCATCAATCGGTTAATATCCGATTTATTTATATTTAATTATCATTCATTCTATTTTCAAATTCCACATCAGTTTTACTTGGTTTCATTATCCATGTTAACTTCTGATTTATTTAATCATATTTTTGAATTCTTATTCACAAGTTCTTTTAGTTATATTAGACCATTCAAATTCACAATCCAATTTGAATTTTATTCAAATCAATCAACAAACAAAACATTATCTCAATACTTTAATAAAATTATTTATTTTATATACAAAAATATAATTTATGCAAAATTATTTCATTTATCCTCTTTACAAAACAATATCGTATCAGTTGCCAAATATAAATCGAACCGATCAAGTAACACAATACAAAACATTTGTATATAAAATTTACAATTACGCTCTCATATATATATATATATATATATATATATACACACACACACATACATATATACTCAACTCAATCTAGGATTTACTAATCCTATCTCTATCGAGTTAAGTGACAGCGCCAAGGTTATTACTAAACCATCGCTCTGATACTAAGTGTAACGACCCACTTTTTAGTACAGTTTAAGCCGACATTTATCAACGCATGTCATCTCAAATTGTACAGAAAAGCAAATAGCTATAAGAAAGAAATTAGAGGGTGAGATAAGAAAGAAAGAAATATTAGAATAGAAGAAGAAGAAGAACTAACACAACACAAAGTCTCACATCGCAGCAGAACAAAATATAATATAGAAATATCTTTATTGAGAGCTTTAAAAAAAACTTACACTCATCAGAGTACATCACACATCTGGATAATTATAATAACCTGTCCTCATATACAATACACAGCGGAATAATATATTATATAATATCATACGTCTGAACACATCCAGCATATCTATGGACTTCGCAGCATCCGATAACCTGCACATGTACACCTTGGTTTAACCCGAGCATTACAAACACCGGGTCAGTCTGGTGAACCAGAGTGAGAAAAGCACACTAAGTTTAAAGACATTACACAACTTGATTTAACATCAAAATCTTTTCGAAAGAAAAGGATAATCGTAAGACTGAATCCACACATAAATACGAACGGTTTTTACCTTATGATAACACAAAATATTTATGAAAACAATATTTCTGATATTATAATAGTGTTCTAAATACAAATAAATATCAATCTAGCAGAACGCTTGCATCTCACGCTCTACATATATAGCATACAATCAAAACTGCGGGCTCTTATTGAAAAATGGATTTCCTGGCAAGGTATGGGACTACCTTCCCGACAATGTACCTCTGGAGATGAATACATTGGGTTTCAACAAGAACATCTTGCAACCCAGGCTAAACATGACCGACCCCTCACTTTCTCTTGAGAGTACCAAATATATCATTACCACGGTTGGGGGCCAGCCAACCGAACTGACAGCATACATATATAAATAAAAAGGGACAACCATAGGCATTTGATTTCACCAGATCAGGTAATAATATACCCTTTTGATGGGTGCGACCCACAGAGCCATGCGACCTACTCGATTTAGTGCCATTTCCCATTTGATAAGGCTTGAGGTTTAGCACTACCTTTAGAACATCTGGCCACCATTCACTATGAATGACACATCATCAAATCCGCTAGATATCACTAATTGACGTCCACAAAAATACTCTAGTTGGTAAGCTAAGAGAAGTGCACACTTCTTTGCCATCAACAGAAATACGTTTAAAGAAATCAACATATGTGACTCCTTTGAAAATACTCTGTCAGACACTCGTCTATACAAGTCATCCAGGGACAGGATGAACCGAAGGCACCCTCCTAATACATCCTAAGCATCACCCTATGGATCAGTAGCGAATAGTCCTTGCAATACGTAGATTCCAACCACGACAGAATCACAATATATCTCTGGCCGCTAAACCAGAGATTATTAGTAGTTCTTCCGTTTATGAAGATTTACGGTCTTCGATGCTCCATCTCGATCATTTTATGATATCTTCACGTATTTGTTGGTCGGAATGGTTTTCGAATATAAATTCGATCCCGGTCTTTTCATACCAACAATCCTATTGGCCAGGTTTGATAGTCTGTTATTTAACTATCAAAATAAACAGTTTTTCAATAATGGAAATAAAATGAGCTCACTGGTTCAGTATTCAACATCATTCGGCCTTTTTAATTAAAAATAATTAACAAATGGTTAATTAAAATTTCTACATTTTCAATAATTTAAAATACCGTATTTACGTCTTGTTTTAATACACTAATGTTCTCCAAACCATTTCATTATAATACTTAGAAAATATCTTATAACCATATTCAATTTCCATTTAACTCTCTTTCAGACATTTGCTCCATCATTCTTCATTATCTATAATTAAGAAATTAATTCACTTATCACTCGTAAAACAACGCTATGAAATTCCTTTTGTTCATTACTTGGAAACAATAACTAATGCTTATTCTTATAGAATAAACCTATTTTAAAACTCAACTTTATATTTCCTTTTAACTCGAAAATATCGATATTTTATCACGAAATCCCCTTTAATTTTCTTTAACTTTGGAAACATCATTTATATCATCAAATTCTTTTAATTTCCTTTACCTCGGAATCCTCATTATATATTCTTTACATTTTCACCAATAATGTTGCATTATTATTTCTCTAATAGAAATAATAAACTATTACTCCTATTTACCATTACAACTACTATCATATCAGATAATCCTGAAGTCGTTCTAGTTGGGGTTTTTTAATTACCTCTCAGACCTAGATCAATAACGTTCTTATCTTAAGATAGAAATTAGTTGCAATCCAAAAATCGATATTTTATTCTAATATCAAAATAAATCACAATTAACTGCTTTATTTAAAATATGGTTTTTATAAAACTTCTTGCTTTTGGAAATCTCTTCTCAAATATAATTGTTATTCCTTCACTTATTAAGTAACTGCTTACTAAAATACCACCTTTAACTTCTACTTTTTTAACAATTCGTTTTAACAAGGATTTTTGTTACAAAATCCTATCACTCGCTCCTTTACCCAATTCACTATTAATAATCCCTTTCTCTAATCCATTTCACCTATTTTCCGCTTTGTAAATCTTATTCAAATTCTGTTCATTCACTTAATTCTATTATTAAGCAACGCTAATTTAAAATTAATGTTTCAACACCTCATCTGGTTTAATATAAACCTTTTTATCTCAGTTCCCTTTTTCTTAATTCAAAAATTGAGTAAACATTTAATTTAAGCTATCGCATTCACTTATAATCCCTTTTATAACTTTGTTATCAAAATTCGGGATTAAAAAAACCCATTCATAACTCTTTTCACAATTCAATTCAATTCCATTTCAACTTTGATTACTTTTAAATGAATTTCAAATAACAGTAATCTCCTAAATTATTATTAATTAAAATAATAATTTACTTTAATCATTAACTACTGTAAAGGTAGTTAATTTCTTTATTAACTAAAATAAATAGTAAATTACCTTTTTAAATTCTTACAAAAATTAAAACAATATTTGTTAAACCATTTCCTCAGATTAATTTAAAACAAACTAATTAATAATCACTCTCACTTAAAATGGTTGACCTAATCAACCCAAAACATAGTTATTACGTTAACTGATTCCAATTTCTCCTTCCTTTAAATTAATTAATAATATAATTAATTTAAATAATTCCATTTAATTGTTTCTTGAAAACAATTATTCAACTCTTAATTGTTAGGTCAATTTTCTGCTCTCTTGCTTATAAATCTGATTAATATTAGAATTTTCTTTATAAAATCATTTAATAATTTATTATAAACTTAAATAATAAATAATAAAATTTATTTTCTTTTAACAAACTTTTATTCAAAATAATATATTTAAAAATCTATCTTTAGTTATAAAATAAATTTTAAAACTTCATTTATATCGATTCGCCTGATGGTGAATCGATATTCATAAAACCGATTGATTTATAAGCCATATACTGCCAATTACTCAACCTATATCGCCCATTGGTTAAAAAAACAAATGTTGAATTTCAGGTCAACGGTCAACAATCTAATCAATCATTCAATCCGAACAGTTCATATGATGATAATATGAGAATAATTAACATCTAATATAATGGAGGAATCCGGTTGGATCCCTCCAACCTGTTCTTCCCTATATCCAAATCGGTTATCTCAAATTAGATCATTCAATTCCATTTAACTGATAATTTCTATAACAGTAACCAACAATTATTTAACATCAACCAATTAATAAAACAATTCAAGCAATTAAACACATTTATTTTATAAACGTGACCAACAAGGTAAGTTACCTTAATTGGGACCAACCGTTAAAATAACAATTTGGTTTTTAACTGAAATTAAACAACATTTAATTTCAGAAATTCAATCAATATATAAATAACAAATAGTCAATCATTAACAACCCTTAGCAACCATAGCACACAAAATAAAACCCAACTTATATAAAATATAAGTGGGAAGTACTGAGTGAGTTCGACTCGCCTTGATTCCATTTATCGTTGAAACAACTTGTTTTCAGTTAAATTAAACAACGTTTAATTTTAGTTGAAAATAGCAGTTGATCCCAATTTCGTCCATTTCTGTTCCATAATGTTGTTCTTGTTGATACAAGTCAAACATCTCTTGAATTGTCCAATTCTGGTCATATTTGAATAAGTTATTTACATTCAAATATATTTTATAATTAAATTAATAATTAACCTTACATTATTAACCTTAAATATAAATTAGTTTATACTAATTACCTTGCTTAGTCATGTAAAATAGGTCGTCTTCTGTTTGATTCCTCCTGCTCTTATTTGAAACATGCTCCACTGTTTTTGGAAAACACAATTAATTTCCTTAATTAATACTTAAATAAGTTATTACTAGATTGAAATAATATTGGCCTAATTAAACTCTTGTGAAAATATACAGGTCGCCTTCTTTCGTTATTCCTCATCTCGTTTGTAGCACTAATCACGTGGTTCCTCATTCTACATTAATCAACACAATTCCAGTTATATAAATTATCATTAATTAAATAGGGTTAATGTTACAATTAATTAGTGATAAGGTGATACAAATTACATTATACATTCAAGTATATGGGCTGATACTTTTTAGTTTTCTTCCTTCCTTCAAATCGTAACTCTTCCTTTTGTTGTTGGATACCATATGCTGCCCCATTACATCAACCGTCACCCTTCGCTCCAGTCTACCAGCCGACGATCGAAGGTCACCACTTGCACCTTAGTTCTTCCAGCCACGGTGCAAAGACCGGAGCAACTCGAAACAGCCCGACGCCACCAAATCCCCAAGCATCGACGCAGCTTTTAGGCCTATTCCTGATCATCTCGCTTCGCCAACGGCCATCATAGCGGTCCAAATCCATGACCTCACCTTGTTTATCATTTTTGTAATTCGTAGTTTGATGTATAAATCCATGAATTTAATGAAAAAGTGGGAGGAACACAGAGTATTTCTACCGTTGGTTAAGAGAATGGCGGCTCCTCCACTAGTTGACCACGAACGAAAATTCCTTTAGGGTTCGGCCACGTTAGAGTTTATATAGGGAATGGTTTTAACTAAAATATTATTTAATCGAACTTAGCTGTAAGGTATCCTATTAAAACAAACCCACACAATCTCCGTTTTTTACAAAAAATGTAATCCTAGCATTAAAAAATATTCCGGACCCGATGGGTAGGTTTCATCAAATTTCAAGGTCGTTTGTGAAAAGTCCTTTATAACCGACAGGCTAAAAATCACGTGTTTAAATTTCTCACGATCACAAATTAAATCAAATCAACATGAAACGTTTACATTCTACAAGACCTCTTCCTTATGGACCCAATGAAATTTGTATCGCTAGAATTGGAATTTGTTTGGCTAATCGTTTATTCGTTTAAAGTTACTCCTGCCTAAATTGACCAAAATAATATAATTGATCAAGCCGTTTATCGTTGCCACAATCAAATGGTAAGTCTGATTGACACGAAAATTGAAATTTCATAATAATTAATTAAATACGAATCCAATGGCACTAGTTTCGTCACATTCCGAAATTGTTTCCCGATACGCTATTTTTATATGCACCACAATGTTATTTTGGATACCAAATTACCCAGTCTTCAAAAATAACAAACTATATACCTATCCTGACTCTAAACGTCGATACGAACTCAATGGAATTAGTTTCGTTGCTTAATCTGATCGTCTGCTCAAGTTATACACAAATACCCCTTTATTAAATTAATTTAATTATGCGCCATATACAACGACTAAGCGTTTTTGGCTACCGTTGTCACATACGACATTGGTTTGCCATGAAATTTAATAGCGTACAATAATTTAACGTTACGGTTCCAATGAAACTAATTTCGTCGAAAACGGAGACCGTTTGCAAAATTCACTATTTTAAGGCTTATATAATATTAATAAAATATTATATAAATTCCAAAATAATTAAATTAAATAATAACATATTATTAAAATCATAAATACCCACTAGAAATATCGTATAGCTTCAAATTTAATTTATACAACTCGATATCATCAATTTCGAGTTAAACTTTATCCAAATTATATATAAACCATTATAATTTATTAAATAAGCATTATCGTTTATTAACGATTCTGCAGCAACTATTTTAAAATTTGATTTGGACATAATAAATAATCTATAACACGAAATCTGAACTTTTCTCTTTCATTAGAAAACTATCATCAACAAGATTCCAACGTTTCTTGTTTCACAGAAATCCGACATATTTCGGATCCAGTATATCCAGTTAAAGTTCAAAACTCAATATTACGAACTACCGCGCCATTTCGAGCTCATTTTATATTATATATAAATTTAACGTTTAAACTTCGTTATATGAATAAATGAATTCAGTATTAAAATCCATTATATTCCAAATATAATATTTAAATAATAAATTAAATTAAATATTTGATTATCAGAAAATATGGGACATTATAATTATCTCTGGAGATTTTCCTTATCAACCGCACACCTTCTACCGCCATAGATATGAAGATCCCTAAAGAAGTATGGAAGGGAGAGCCTGTTTCATATTCCTTTCTCAAAGTGTTTGGTTGTCCAACTTGTGCAGCTTGAGAGTATCTAGATACATTCGATGAGATGACCAGATTGCCACTACCACTACTACAAGCAGGTCAGTTGCTTCGGTTATTTACCCCCTGTTGCTTCTGTTCTGGAACTGAAGCAACTGTAGAAGACACAACAAACCAAAATTTATTGCTTTGGATAAACAACCGAAGCAAATAATATTTTTTGCTTCGGTTGTTCACCCCTGTTGCTTCAGTTCAATAACCGAAGCAAATGAAGAAGACGCAACAGGTCTACACCTGTTGCTTCTGTTCTATGCAGGAAGCAAATGGCCAAAATTTTGCTTCAGTTGTTCCAAACAACCGAAGCAAAAAGTAGCTGAAGCAGGAAAAAATAATACTGCTTCAGGTTTTAATTAGAACCTGAAACAGCATCAGATTGCATTTAAAGTTAGAATAGAAAGCACAGCAATATCACTAAACATGACTGTAATAGTAATAGAAAACATTGAAATAAAACTAAATATCAATACTATATCTACGTATAATATTGAATTCTAAATAAATATCAATATTACACAATAGAATAAAACTAAATAGTACAACAAAGTGAAATCAGACTAACTGCAGTATCAAATTCAACCAATACGCAACACACATTGCAATGTTATTTGATGAAAGTAGAAAAATAAATTCAAGGTATAAGCATGTGAATGTCAAAAGCATCGTATGTTCCACAAATGCAAATAAAATAATTATAAGCTTAATGCAGTGAATATTAATGTAAGATGGATACAAATGCAATTAAAAACAAATTTGACTAATTTTTTAAAAGGAAATCATGCTGCAACTATATTTATTTCTAAGATAACATATTTGAGATACTTAGGATTTAAGAACAATCAGAATGTACATGATTATTTTGAACAAATAAGGAGCACTCTCACATACATCGACAACTTGCTTACTCAAGCTTGGTGCATGTTCCAAAACCAAATGCGCCTGCAGCATAAAACAAATAAAAAAGAATGAATTATTATTTTATCACATATTTACTCTTGTAAATATGCAGCAAGATATTTAGTGGCACCAATTCACAATGCAGCTTCTTTTTTGTAGGCAACAAGACAAACAAACAATGTTTGTTACATGAGTGAAACTAATAAAATAAAAGAATCTATTCGGCCAGTACGTACATATAGCGTTCTTTCCATAGATGTGAATATCATTGCAAAATATGCATCAAACTTTGAACAGTAGTGTTTGTCTATTAAATTGCATGGTACAAGAGATATCAAACTTTGAACAATTGTGCCTTTTACTAAATTGTATGACCAAAATAGCATGCAATGTGCAGATTGTTGGATCATATACAGATATGGATTAATAATTTTTTAATTAAAGAGAGATCATGCTACACATACTATGCAACCTACACATGTTATAGTTGCAGTTTAGTCAAGGAGAAAAAGCCACAAAAAACCCTAGGCTGGCGCCTAGCACTTTTTGCGCCTTGAGCATGACTTCTGCTGTTTTACAGCAAAAAAAAAAAAAAAAAACTGCACTTTAAAAATGTAACTTAAAAACTGTACTTAACAAAACTGCACTTAAAAAACCGCACTTAAAAAACTGCACTTAAAAACTGCACTTGTTCAAAAAAAAAACTGCATTTGTTCCAAAAAAAAAAAATCTGCATTTGTTCCAAAAAAATTTCTCATTTATTTTTAAAAAAATAGCAGTTGTTTTATTAAAAAAAACTGCACTGCACTTGTTCTATAAAAAAACTGCACTAATTTTCTTTTTTTTTAAAAAAAAACTACATTTGTTTAAACTTTAAAAAAAAAATGTTCAAAACAAAAAACTGCATTTGTTCAAAACTTCAAAAAAAATGCATACAAAAAAAATCTGCATTTGTTAAAAAAAACGCATTTCTTCAAAAAAAAAACGACACTTACACTTGTTTAATAAAAAACAGCTGTTATTCAAAGAAATGAAAAAAAAACTTATAGAAGAAACGGCTGCTGAAGGCTCGAGCTTCGGATGATGCCGATTAGACAAGATTCAATTGGATGAGAGAAAATTTTACAGCCCATCCTGTTGAGGATCAGTTAACTAGAGATCGACCTCCTATAGGTTGTGCTCTCAGTTGCAAGCCCACTGCCCAAGGTTGCATTGCATGAGCTATTTGGCCAATCCAAAAGCGTTATATGATAACCTATAAGATGTTAATAATTGGTGGCATGTCAGTTATCTTTCAAAGTTTGATTAGTTTCTCTACCAAATTTGCTTGCATGACGTGAGTCCACTAGGAAAACTCTTGTAACCCTCTTTTATGACAGGTTTATCTCCATTGTTCATGACATTTCCACTTATCAGATCATACACCTGAAAGAGGTGGGAAAAATCAAAATAAAAAACAAACTATTTCTGGTAGGTATGAAATTTCATTATTCAAACTATGCAGGGGCATGCACCACCTTTTCTTCAAGAAAGCAACGCTAGAAAAACACCACCTTTGCAGGGACACGAGTCCTTACGAAAAGTTCATATGGGATGTTAAATTATAATTAGGAAAGAATCAGATCGTATAGCTTTAAAAAAGATTAAAAATAAATATGTAAATAAACCTATTGCTAGAGGAATGTGTAGGAAATGCAACGGCAATATAACCAACCAAGCTGAAGATCTATGGAACATAATTTGTTTTTGCGAGAACATACTTTTAAATTAGATCCATATGAAACACTGGTATCTAATTCAATTTATTTCAACATAAGTAAAATAAAATCATTTAAATAAAGTACACATTATAACTTTGATTTTTCAATCCAGTTTCTTTTGTCAATTCACTTTAAAAAAAACATTCCACTATCGACACATGAATTCATTACCTATACCTATGCTTGCATATTTGATAGATGAACAATTCCATCGAATTACTTGCCATATTTTATCATGAACTCCCAATTGGTGTTATTTAATTGGAACTTTTTTAATATTTAAGTCCAATTAAATAAAACAGCAACCATATGTTTCTTTCAAAACTTAATATAGAAATATGCTTGGTTCTCTCCAACCAAAGAATGGACAATGGATCTTTAATGGTACAGAAGAGAAAATTTGCATGATTTAAAAATGTACGTGCAAAGATTTATGTGTTTTCCCTATGCATCTTTAAGATGTCTATATTTTATTACTATTTCCAATATGTCTGTTTTTGTGTGCATTTTCAATTGCGTGAGTTCACTTTGATATATTGAAGAAGAAATGATGGAGCCCCCATATTATCACAAAACCAATTGGCAATGTGAAGGGGAACTCCTCATATATTAAGGAAGATTAGGTAGACAAATTCGCGATGTGCGACAATTCCAACACGCCTCCGCATGGCTAGGCATACATATGCCCTAGCACGTGGATGAATGGGATGACGTAGGGAAGATTATGAAGAAGAGTTTTTGGATCAGTGCTCTGATACCATGAAGAAGAGTTGAAGAGAAGGATTGAATGATGGAGCCCCCAAATTATCACAAAACCAATTGGCAATGTGAAGGGGAACTCCTCATATATTAAGGAAGATTAGGTAGACAAACAATATATATCAGAAGCGAGAGAGAAATCATCATTGTTTCAAACATCAATAATTCACGAATAAAAGAAAAAAGACATATCAGGTACTCTCACTTTTTCACGAATAAAAGAAAAAAGCCTCCTTTTCCACCTGCTTTAAGATTATGGAATTTGAAACCTTTAAACAACAAAAAACAGGAAGATTGGAAGGTAAATAAAGACCAATAAAGAAAATTGCACTTGCCAATATCGATCTAACACAAATAGATATCTTTACAAGCTTATCCTCTTCCTCATCATCATCCTGAAGGTTTTTAGCATGTCACTTGGGCATGATAGCTATAAGAATAGAATCTGCAAAACAACACTGTTAAAAGTTTTATGCAACAGCAGAAAACAATGTGTTCACATAATAAGTCTTCCTAATTTTGCAAAGTATACCTGCCGCAAAGTCTACCACTGTTACATCAGTAAACTAACATTCATTTCATAGTTAAAAATTGTTAAGTTTATTCAGAATATATATATATATATAATGTTAAGTTCATCTAGCAATTGTTTTCATAGTTCATCTAACATATTTTTTATCGAATGTTTGTAATATACTCCAGACTAAATTTCAGAATTGCGAACTTCATAATGTAGTTGAAGTTTTTTTTTGTTTTTATTTCTCTATATTTTTGAACTCTAATCCAAAGTTTTAATCTAAATAAACATATAAATGGTTATTCAAAATTCGGCAATCTGAACTCCGAATTAAACATTTAGCCATAAATGTTCAGAATTCAGCATTCAAAGATTGGATTCAAGCGTACAGTACAGATTTTGGCGGGGAAACTGGTTTTTTAAAGCTAAAAGAAAAAAGAAAGAGGATATTTATAACACATACTTGTCATTTCCAATATATTTATTGATGTTATTAAGTTTTATGTTTTCTTCATAAACAATCTTTTTTTATATGTTTTCTCTTTGATCGTTGAACATATATGACAAACATTATTTTTTTATATTAGTCGATGAATCAATTAACTGTGAACATTACTAGATTTGACTTGAAAAGCAATATTTATTCATCTGTTTCTCCTTGATATCTTCATGTTTTAACACCGCAAGACTAAAACTATAAAACAAAATACCCCACTTGCTAAATTAAACAGAGAACATAACCAAACAGCCGCAAAACTGCAAGTAGATCCACAAAGACTTTCAACTGCAAAACTAATAGATCTCCAAGCAGAAAATTAAAGCTCATAAGATCAAGTAACAAAAGCCCGAAAGATCACCAATGCTGACAAACTCCAAACTCATAAACAACCAACAATTGCCCAAACATACTGAAATTAGAATCTTAGAAGAAAAAAAATCCACCCATTCGTGTTTTAACGTTAACATATAAGATCTGAGCAAGTGAACACTAACTTGCAAATCATACAAAGAAACTTAAAAAAATTAAGCTTGTTTATCGGCTAATAAAATGAAGATCTTACCATCTCTGCCTTTTCAGATACAACCGCGCCTTCCCATTCATCATCCACGTGCTCATCGTCAACCTCTAGTTGTACAAATTGGAGCAACGAACCAGGCGCAAGTGGCTGGAAGCAGTAGATCTGGAGATGAGAGCTAATTAAGCAGTAGATGTTGACCATGCGGTGAACTCAGAAAACCATTTTCAGGTAAAAGTGGAAAATATGAAATCGAGTTGTAAATTTAGATTTGATGGAAGCACTTTAGGGTTGCGGTTATTGTAGGAATTCTCGTGAACATGGGTCAGATTTCTTCAAACCACAATTTTCTAGTTGTGTGTGTTGTGGACATCTTATTTGGGCTTTGAGTTTTAGGCCCACATATGAGTGTGTTTATATATGTGCAACAATAAAAGAAGCTAGTGCCATTTTAAAAGGGGGGGACATTGGCTCTTATTGATTTTCACTTATTATGCATATATTACCAATGATTAGTATCTAATTATGACAGATTGTTTCTAATTATATTTATTAACAATTAATATAATTAATAAATATTAACTATAATTTGATTATTATGAACAACTAAATAATAAATTATTAAATATAAAAAACATATTATAAATAATAATTATAAATTATTTATCAATAATCATTGATTATTAAAAATTATAAATAATGATCTTTATAAACTGTGTAATTATTAATTATTAGTTACCTCTTATAAATTATTAAGTAAATGATAATTATTTGTTATTAATTTTAGATTATAGATTATTATAATAATCATTTATTAACTAGTTTTTATTCATTATAGCATATTATTTCTTAATTGCAATTGAATATTAATTGATAAATGTTAATTATTATGCATATAGTTAATTATTAACTAGTGATTACTATATCTAAATTATTATAAAAATAAAAAATTATTTAAATAGTATTAATTATCGGTTATAACTTATATTTGTTTACTATTAAACATGTTATATACCATTAACTAAAGCTAATTACTAGTTATTAGTTAACAATATAATAATTTATTATTATATATATATATATCTAATTGATGACTATAGATAATAATTAATATTTATAAATTAATTATTAATTATCAACTTTCGAAAACAATGGGATAAATGAACATTAGTTATTTAAATTTATTTTAGAAAATTTCAAAAGTTTTAGTATTTAAATATTGAATATCAATATATATAGTTATTAATTATAATTAGGAAATATTAAAACCCAAATGTTACTTATTGATTACTAATAATTTTTTACTAATTATGAAATATTAGATATTTTTCTCAATTAATGTTTTTTATTTTAGTTGTCATTATTAATCAAAAAATATTTAAAATTAACTATAAAATTCAAAATATAACTACATAAGTCTTATATTTTATAAATATTATTAACTAGTAATTTTTTAGTCTTAATTATTAATAATTAATCACTTACTAGTAATTATATAATTACTAAATATTCAATATTAAGCATTACTTTTTAATTATGAAATCTTAAATAGTATTGATTAAATATTAAATTTTAAACATTAATTATTATATAAATTATTCAATATTATTTATTTAACATTAGTTCCTATTTCTTAAATGTAATTATTAAGCAGTACATATATATAATTTCCTAGTTAATAATAATTTACTATGGTAAATTATTAAATAAAAAATAATGATTGATTAATAGTGATTAACAATTATAAATTATAAATTGTTAATCAACCATCAATAGTAAGATATAAAGTTATTGTGTATGATTATTTGTACACGCATTACCTTCGATTAAAATAATTTGTATTTGCTTCATTTCTAAAGGAACATATGCAAATAGTACTATTTGCTTTGATGCATTTGCTTCGGTTGCTAAGAAAAAGAAGCAAATGGCAGTAGTTGCTTTGGTTTCTAAGAAACAGAAGCAAATGACAGTAGTTGCTCTGGTGCATTTGCTTCGGTTGTAAGGATAACGGAAGCAAATAATACTATTTGTTTCTGTTGCAAGCATAACAGAAGCAAATAACACTATTTGCTTCTATGCATGTGCTTCGGTTGCAAGGAAAACAGAAGCAAATAACACTATTTGCTTCTGTTATAAGGATAACCGAAGCAAATGAAGCGAAGCAAATGACCTGTTTTTTAGTAGTGTACGTATGAGTCGAGTTCTGCATCGATCTAATTATGAATGTTCTTTCGGTTAGGAATCCCAAGGGGATTCTACCGACTGAGAGTATTTAGTTGGGGTATGCCGATTACAACGTTTTATACGCTACTTTGATTTTGATTGGTTAGTTGGGCCATTTGGGCCAACTAGTGAGTCAGCATATTTTGAAGTTAATTTGTTGGAGTTTCAATTTTCATTGAGAGAAGTGGACTGCTCGGGTCATATTGTCTGAAGTAGGATGTCGTTATGAGTCCTACGAGAGTTCAAATGGTTTCGAGGTTAGAGTTGACCCGTGAGTTTGTTGATTTCTCGTTCCGAGCAGGAACAAGAAGGCGATAATACTTACATGGTTGTGTAAATGGCTTAAGTGTGGTTTATTTCTGAATGTAATGTTGTCGCATTTTAGTCGATAACTAAAACTGTGCAAGGAGTAGTCAAGTTTCAGTTTGGAGTCAATGGCGATAGATTTCTCTTCCCCGAGAAGTATATCAACCTTTGCTAGCGGCAATGGTTCGAAATTCTTAGCCTATTACGAGTTTGGATTTCTTATGGCCATGTATAGGAGATATAGTTGTTTCTTGTGTGTCGAATTAGAGATGTACCAGTTCGAAAGCGATATTTTGTTAGTGAAAATAGCTTGTGTTATCGTTTGGATACGACTCCATAACTCGAGGAGAGGTAGCATGGGCTCGACCGTGATGGTTAGTTCCATATGAAAAGAGTGTTGTTTGTTCTGGCATCTTTAGAAGACGTTGATTACCCGTTTATTTTATAATAAATGCGATGACAGCTTGCTATAGCTGAATGGGATCAATCAGATAGTTTTTTTTTATAACTATTCAATATTTCCAATCAGTAGCGGGAATAGTTATCGATGATTTCCATCGATAGGTTGCCACAGAAATTAGGAATAGTATAACAGCGCTCGAGTCGTACGCAACTTATTGATAAGAGATGCTAGATTACTATTCTCTATTTTTGAAATGACAATCAAGTTGTCAAGTCATACATTAATTAAATTAATATTTGATGTCTCATGTTAGTTAGGTTAGTATCTTGTATGCTAGGATAGGTATGGATTTTATTTTTAATAATTGTCATTGTTTTGCTTATATATGTTGATTGATGATATCTGCATGTTTATATGATTATTAGGCATGTAGGATAATTGTATTATTATATCATTTATTTATTCAAAATAAAATCCATACATGACTTGACATGCTCATGTTAGATAAATTCCGTTTATTTAACATGTTTATTGCCTTATTGCTATTTCTATTATTATATCTAATCCTCTTTGTTGAGTACATGCCCATGTACAAAGAAGCAAGAATTGATTTGTTTGGATGCTAATTTGCTTTTATTACCATCTAAATGCTAAGCTTGCTTAAAAAGAGGTATCTAGTAGAAGTAGAGTTGTGGTATTTCCCATTTGATGCATTTTGGTGTTTTTTGCCCTATGTATGGGTAACCACTTTTGGGCTTTTGTTTTTGTTTGTTGGGATGAGCCTTGCATGGCGATTTGGGATTTTTCCGGATCAAGTAACACAGGGCAGATGCTGCTGATTTTTTCGTTAATTTTGTCATATTTGGAAGGAAATTCAACATGGTTTGATATATTGAATTGTCTTCCAAATAGCAGCTTGTTACTTTTATTTTTTAATATCTATTGGTTTGAAAAAAAAAATGTATAAGTTAGATATTTGTCTTGGCAGCATCAATCCCAATTTTGATGGTGGTTGTATAAAGGAATGAGTATGTTGACTCTATGCTAAATTTCGAGTTTATTCCCTTCATTATATTGTCTTCAATGGTTGTTGTTGAGAGTGTTAAGTGATGATTTGTCTTATATCGTCACTAATTCGAGAGTATTGGGTTATGTTGGTTTATCCTTGAGGATTTCGGGGATGAAATCCTCTAAGGGGGAAGAATGTAATAACCCATATTTAATAATTAGATATTTAAATATTCTATTTAAATATTGATCATTAATTATTTAGTTGATGGTTCCAAAAGGTGATTTCTCACAAACAATCGAATCGAGCCTCCAGACTAGTTCCGTTGAGTTTGTATGGTTCGTTACGTGAATAAAAAGTACAAGAATCGATATATTTCGAGATTGGGAGATTTTAAGGTCAAAGTCATCTCGAAATACACGTAAAATTATCATTTTAGGAAACAGACTCGAATTTCGATGAAGCTTGTACCATCAGGGTCATATCGTTGTAGTGATGCGCACCGTCAAGTTTCGTAGCTTTTGGGTAAGTCATTTGACTGTGGCAGGTTAAAACGTGAATTATTTTTTAATTGGAATTTAAGACGAATGAATATAAAATTAATATTTGTTCTAAGTCTAAAATTCTTTTGGCTGCGTATTATAGCTTTCCCATTCTATCCATTTTACTATTCCATCTAGATTTTAGAAAATGGTCGCACTCTTCATTCTTAATTCAAAAATTAAAATACGGATATTTAATGAATTAAAAATCACATAATTTGATTCTTTGAAATCATACGATTGGGATTCACAACCCGTATCAAATTGAGAAGCCGCGCATATATTCTCTGGATTCAACCATTCATGGAAGCAAATTAGGGCTTCGGGTTTTGGGGGACCTAGTGGGAGAAGGTGAGAGCCAAGCATGGCATTGTCATGAGCATAGAGAGGCGCACCTTCTCAATGATTTTTGGCCAAATCCACGATAATTTGCGTCGCGACCTGTTGTTGCCAGAAGAGCATAGGGGGAGGTCGCATATTTCTAGGGTTGATCGTGTGCGAACATAAGGGATTGAACGGATGGAGATGTCACATAGAAGTCCGTCGACGAAAATAGTTTGGCAAATCATGAAGAGACATGGAAGATAGGAGGAGAGAGGGGACAACAATAGTGCACGGGCCATGTAGGTTGTGTGTACATGTGTTGGGGAAGAAATAGGATTAGCTTAAGGAAGAGGTAATTAGTTATATAATCATTGTTAAGTTAATTACGTTTGTCTTTTAAAATCTGTGAATTTATAACATGGATATCTTTTGCGTACGAGGTCGGAATTGGTCGTTGTTTCTTCCTACGAAATCGTATTGACGAGCTCTACATTTTAGAACTGGTTTGGGTTGATTTGGCCAATGTGAGTGATATTATCTCTCAGTGAATCATAGTTGTTCGTATAATATAGTCTGATGTTATGAATTAATTTATAATTCTAACATAATATTTAAGATTATTAAATCTAGTAAATAATAAATAAAAAGATTAGAAAGTGATTTAAGTAGATTTAACCTAATTGTCATATTTTTACCTGTTTGTGCGCTCTTACGCGCTATTTTGACTATATGGTTAGACATGAGTTATTTGGGCACTTTTTTCACCTTGATTAACGTATATAGGCTTTATTTTATCTATTACTGCTATTATGGATGTTTGTATGCTAGTTTAGGAATTTGTATGGCTATTGCTTGCATAGTTGAAATGTTTGCCTAGTTTAGAGTAAAAAGCCATTTGTAGACAATCTATTATTAGGATAAATCTTGTTCGTTAGAGTTTGAGGTTTTTATCAATCAAACACACATGTCGGTGTATACTAATTGAGAGCGCAGGGATGATAGACTCAAACAGATGGGATAAACTCACAATGACACTTGGATGGATTCGACGATAGGGCGGCATTGGAGCTCCGCAGCAGGTCTGAAGATTGGGATGAAGCAGATAAGTTGAAGGTTGTAGTGGATTCCAGTTTGACCAAGTTCAGATCGACATAGTCGATCCAGAGTTAGTTCGACCAATCCCGGATCGATGTCGATCCGGATCCGTGTCGGTCAAGTCTGAATCGACTATGCTGAACAAGAGTTGGGCCGATCGATAAAAAGGCAACATTATGGCGGCATTTCTTCTTGATGACAAGCTGGATTTCACGACGAATGCCGAACGTTTCCTTTTGATGTGTCTTTAATCAACTTTGGTTAAATAGGTGATCTGAGTGGTCGTTATCGATTATTATGAAGTGGTTGATATCAGTTACTATAGCTGTTGGTTACTTTGGCCAATTTGACATGGACGATGGTGTGATTTTGAAAAGCAGGACATAATGGTCCGTTTTATGGTGATTTCGACATGATGGCTCTTTGATCAGTAGTTCCTTATCCGATGACGGTGATTTCGGGATGGGAAGCGAAGCAGGGATGGTTTCGACGACTTATTGCGACACTCGAAGAAGCAGAAAGGACTACATTAAGTCATATTGAGGTGACTGTCAAATAGAGAGGGGTGAGAGACAAAAGATGTTATCCTACGTCATATGACATCATTGAGGATAATTCCTATATTGTGACGACTTCGGATAAGTATTTTGGACAGTCTAGTGATGGATTCTGCTGTGGAGAACGAGTGCAAAGGGATTATCAATACGCGGGTTCGAGGGGTACTCAGAAAGAAGGAGTAGTAGATGTGATGTCCATTTAGTACCACGATAGAGTCCTTATCTTCATGTTTGAAGATTTATGACATTCATTTGGACTAGGTTGGGTCCTTACCTTGGGGTGTACACATCGATACAATCCAGTTCCTGGCAGATTAAAAGGCATGGATTTCAGTACCAAGGAATGTGAGCGTTATCATATATCCAACGCATTGAGTGAGTTATTGTGATGATAGATAATGGATGATGAATGCTATGTTTGCTTAATCATTTATCACCATAGAGGCGTCATGTGATGCAATACATATTTGGTGTATTTATTTAAATTAAAATTTCGCTCCTTAGTAATGCAATATATATTCATGTTTGATGCAAAATTAAAAGGCCAAATAGTAATTTTGTACAAATTTTAAAATAGATATTAGTGTAAAATTAATTATAACATCCTCCGGCATCATATTACGTTATTGTATGTTTCAAACTGGAACCATAAACTCTTTTATGCTTATATATACTTATTGGCTAATTCTACTCAATCCCAAGAAATTACTGACTAGACCTCTGTTTTTACAAAAAAATTCAGACAAAAGTTCCTCCTTTTTTCTAAATCCTATTTACATCACGCACTTCCTTTGCATGGTGCCTTCAGTAATTCTGATTTACCAAAAAAGACTGCATCCACTTAGTAAAATCATGAATTTATCTGATTTTACAAAAAGACTGGATCTGCTCAACAAAATCATGATTTTTTTTCAAAAAGACTATATCTATTTAGTAATTTCTTTTGTAAATAGAATTAGCCATACTTGGATATTATATTTCCACTCAAATGAATTTTCAGATACAACCACATGACAATATTCCCTTTTCAGACTTAGGCAGAGATTCGTAGTATGTGGCCGAGGTTAAGCCAGCCAGCTTGTAATTTAAACCTGAATCTTATATTTTCTTTATTTTTTAGCCATGGACCGTATCGGTATGTTAAGCCTAGTTCTTTGGTAGGCCATAATCCAACTGCAACGGCTCAAAGCCCAACAACTCCAACAAACAGGCTCATAAACATTGGAATATAAAACATTCCTCTGCTCCACATATCGTAATGAAAACCTAACCGTTTGGCGCCTCTTTCTCTCTGTAAGCATCAAAAGCTTTCGTCCGACGATCTATCTTCTCAGGTAATAACGTAATATTAGGTTTTCTTTTGTTAACTACCATCGCTTGATAACCAGTTATTTAAGAACTTTCGATCCGATTTGGCGCTGAAACTGGACCCGAATGGCCAGGATTTTGGCATGCTATCCGGAATTTCGAATCATTATTTTTACATAATAATGATCTACATACCAAATATAAGCGCAGATCATTTGAAATACTTTTTTGGAACCGTTTTGTACCCATTCAGCGGAGAGGTTTCAGAAATACTGCCTATGCCAACATCAATCTTACACGTTAGAAACTTTGTGCTTTCGATATGTCCATGCCTACTGGTGTTGACTGTAAAATTCGCTATTTGTCATGTAGGATAATAGGATAATACCCGTTCACTATTCTCTCCCTCAATGCAACAAAGTATTGACATTTTTGAGTACAAAATGGTATCGATGTGCATTTTTACCTGCTAACCTACCACTAATGTGCAGCCTGAAGGTAACCCATTTATTTATTGCAAAATAAGTTTGAAGATGGAAAAAGTTTAAAGAAAAAAAAATGATTTTGATAGTGACATATAGTACTATCATGGCATAGCAATTGCAATTTCGGTTTGAAATCACCTGAACCTAAAATTGGTTGGTCCCTAGACCCAGCAATCAGGGTCTAATTTCAACCTTTTGCAATTAAACTCACATTCTTTCAGGCGTTTAACTGCAAAAGTGTTAAAATCAGGGTCCTTAATTGGTTGGGTCCAGAGGACCAGCCAATTTTAGGTACAGGTTATTTCATCCTAGTAATTTGCATTGCATAGCAGATAACTTATGTTGCTTGTTATGCAGAGGCCCAAAAATCAACACCACACTACTTCATGGGATGAAATCACACCCAAACAAGGGTTATTTCCTGGATCCAGCTAATCAGAAGGCCTTGATTTTCTTCATTTCGCAATTAAACCCCTAAAAGAATTTGGGTTAAATTGCGAAATTGCGGAAATTTGGCCCTCTGATTGGCTGGGTCCAGAGAACACTCTTGTTTGAGTCCAGGTGACTAGTGCTCCTAATTTATATGGTCAACAGAATGGTCGGAACTTCCATATGACAGCTGCATTATTTTGTTTTCCTTAATATGGTGGATAACTGAGACATTATTAAATAGGAGTCAGGATAAGTGCTTCTGTTGTAATATGTTTATGCAAAGTAAGGATGGTTGAAAGAATACCACAATTTATCATCACCTTGGTGTAAACGAATGTAAGGACTAATTTTTTTGCATACGGTAGAACAAATTAAGGTCGCATTAGGGCCATTAGAGATGATGGAAAGTTCAAAGTGACAGGCACTGTAACATTCTGTTACTAGAAAGTAAAAACATCACAATACTGGGAAAAACAACACATAAAAGCACACCTTCATTTCTGTCTGAACTTTAATTTTAATTTATTTGTATTTCATTTTTTGGGTTGCAAAGTAATTGATATAGTAAATACTAAATAGGGGAATTTATTGAGCAATGCTGTGAAATTAAGCAATATATTTGCTGATACATGTCTAGCAGATATAGCATGAATCACTTGTGGTTATGATCAGCCAAGATATTGTGATTGTCTTTTGTTGTAAAAAACCGGAGAGGGTTTCATGAATTCTGCTTCCTTTTTAAAATATTTTGTTTGGGCATTGAACATGGATTCCAAAAACGAAATCTAGTGTCATATGTAAAAATAGCTTCTAGTGTATTAGGCAGATGCGTACCCTTTTCAGATGTTTATATGCTTGAAAGGACAACATTTGCATGTACAAGTTAGCATTTAAGTTACAGGTTAATTTAGTTGTTTATGCTCTTGATACATCTATCTATTAATTCCTACACTCAATTTAAATCTGGTCCTTTGTCTATTTGGTTAAGTTAACTTTGTTACTTTAGTCTCTTATATGAACAAGCAAGCTAGTAGAGAAGATCGAATCAGTGCTCTTCCTGATGATGTAATATGCAATATCCTTTCTAATCTCTATGTGGAAGAATTAACAAGGACGTCCATCCTGTCTAAACGATGGCGCAATATGTGGCTCTTTTCCCCAATTACCATTTCTGATGAATCCATTGTTAAGCAATCTTGCATGTATTGTTTTATTCAAGATGAACCCTCTTCCCTGATCAGCATGCATGGTGGATGCATGCGTCGTTTTACGAAAGAGGAATCCTCTTCCCCAACCATTAAATCCTTTGTCGAACAATCTTGCATGTGTTGTTTTAGTGAAGTAGAATCCTCTTCTTGGATCGTAAATGCTATGTCCCGTATTATTTTCAGCCAGCCTGGACCTATTCCTACCTGCCATTTCATTCTATCTGATTGGTATAATTGCCTGGAAACCTTAAAGAATCTCTTAAAAGCCTTGACCCTGAAAGGCATCAGAAATCTCCTAATCAACATTGATTTGGAAGTTCCTTCCTTTGTTTTTGAATGTGATTCCCTTGTTAGTGTCCACTTGAAGTATGGTTCAATACCTACCCAATTACCAGCCCTCAAGGATATCTTTCCTAATTTAAGAAAATTGTCTTTGACATATTGTAATATCAATAATGAACTTTTAGTTAACTTAATTTCTTCAAGACCGATCATTGAGTTGGAAATTAAACGTTGTGGTGACTTAAAAGATCTTGTCATTGAATCTCACAGCTTAGAGAGATTTTATTTTGGTTGCGCTGGTTATTGTGAGCTTACCATTAAGGATGCTCCAAATCTCGAGACATTCAAATTTGATAACTTTGAGAGTCATTCTTCAGTGGTGATTTTAAATGCGCCTAAGCTTAAGGTTCCGGACCGTATAGACATGAGGATGTCGGAACTCCAATTAGGGAATTATCAGTTTGACATCAGCTATCATGGCAGGTACACGAAGATAAGAAGTGAAATCACTTACATGCCTTCCTTGCTGTAACGACCCCGATTTTGCCCGGACCTAATCGATCGTTAAATCGACTAAGACCGTTCAAAATCTGAATACGCTAACTCTGGGAATACAACACATCAGAACAAATAACAAAAGACTTTTATTACATCATGATAATGTTACATCAGAATACAGAATATATCAGAGTACATCGAAAATAATAATACAGCGGAAGATTAAATTACAATAAATGTAATACACTGCAGCGGAACAATTAAATTAACACAGCAGAAGGCTATCAATGCTCTGGACACAGCTCTAAGCTTCGATCTAGAATCTTGCTCAATATGTCTACAAAATAAGCTACTCGACAGCCTGTGTGGAAAAGAGGACACCCAAATTTGCAAAGTGAAACAAACTACGGGTCAGTCATGGGACTGGTACGAGAAATCTTACTAAACTTATCTAATAAGAAGGCTAATCACAGGACCACGCCGCTAACGCGGAACGGGTTTACTCCATTGGATTGTCGGTGCATGAAATAAAGTAAATCGTTAAGCAACACAATGTTTTTTAGAAAGATGAAACCATTATAAGACTCAAGTCCGGTCACACAATGCAACGCAAACCGGAGGATAGAGTTTTACCTTATAATGGTCGAAAATGCTTGATACGATAAAAATTGATTTGATATTATTATTATTATTGTATATATGTTTCAAAAACATTTCAATCATAATGTAGCAATCATAGACGGCATAGTACCCCATCCTACTATGTGGCCATACTAGTTATACAATCAAAACCGCATGATGTCGTATTGGAAATTGGGTTTCCATCATGAGTCAAGGCTAGGAACGGTCTCCTTACCGATTCGAGACACTCTAGCAATGTCTCAGGATCCCCCGCAGTGTACCCTTCGATACAACAAGGCCGGTCCACAAATATCGTTAGTGGATTAGTTATGCCTGAACACACGCTTTCCGGTCCTACCGAACCTATAATACGGCCATTGGCGACCGATAAATCCGAGGCCTCGAAATCCATCATCCACATAAATATCAGGGCTTGTAAAACCCTGATACCACTTCTAGCTAGAAAGAAACGTGTGCACTCCCTGCGTTCCCTTGCTCCGTTTCTGACTCATACCAGGGTGTGAGGCTCGCGAGGTCATGATATACACAAAGCTATACCGAAATAGGCTATGCTTTGATCATCAACCACAAGGCTTTGCTTTTCAACAAAAGCCTTAATCATTTGCATCTTGACGTGCCAGATTGACATCCACGCCATGCAATCGATAACTATCATTATATAACCTCTGAGCTCGTACGTCTCAGAGAAGGGTGTTAAGTAAGAGAATAAATTCTCTGCCACCATAGATATATATTAAATAGAAATCAATTTAATTTACATGGAATGAAATTCAATGTCAGAGACACATCCATTTACAAGTCCGTTCTGGGTCTGAACGAAACCGGAGACACCTTATTCATCGTCCCGTATGTCCAATACGGAAGTGAGGTGCTCGCATATTCGGAAAATCAACAAGTACGTCCGGACAAACTACCACTTTTAACCCTTTACTGGTAGCTAGCCAATGCGAGACATCAGTAGTCGTCCATTCGATGTGAAGATCGCCGGTCTTCATCCACTGCCTTCAATGTCTTTGACTTTAATCGTCGAAATAATTATTCAAAATGGGTTAAACCCAGTCTTTCTGAATAACTCGCATATTTTATAATTAAAGATCAAGTGCTATAAGGACACATCATACGCCTCATTCCAATTCAGAATATTCTTTTAATAAAATATTCATATTATTAGGGAAATGTTCCCATCAATTTATCAAAGATAAATTCTTTTAAATTAATTCTTTAACTTCTTTTTAAAGATCCATTAAAACTCCAATTTGATTTTAATATCAAAAACCATAACTTTATGATTATTTTATTTAAGAAAAATTAATCTTATCTTTAACTGGGTTAAAGGACCAATGTCTCTTAAAACACATTGTTCATGATAAATCCAAAATCACTTTCCATAAAATATGGAATTTCCACTTAATTCCAATTTAATATATTAAATGGTAAAACTTAACTTTGGAAAATTTCTTTTTAAATCTTAATAAAAAGATTTATAAATTCTAAATCATATGTTCACTGTTAATTGAGTTAAAGAACAAATTTCGCTTAAAACACAGTTTACAATAAACCCAACTCACATATCATGTTATTACAATTAATAAATAAAATTTGAAACACTAATAATCTTAGTTAAAAGTTTTATTCTTTTATACGGGGTTTAAGAATAGTGTTATTTACGACACCATCCACGATAACCCAAAATCCAGTTATTTTATTTAATTCCAATTAAATATTAATTAATTGGAAGACTTCATTTAATCTTAATTTTAAAAGATTTATTCTAGTTAATAACTAGTTCATTTCTAATAAAAAAAATATTTTTATCTTTTGTCCATCCAAAAAATGGACATAGAAATCATCATTTTATTCTTCGTTGAATATTATTTTTAAAATGTTCATTATTTAAAACATTCTTTATATAAAATATTCTTTATATTATAATATTCTTTATTTTGAAATATACTTTATATTACCATGTCTTTTTAAAAGTATTCTTTATTTAAAAGAAATCTTTATTTAAAATGTTATTTATTTAAAAGGAATCCTGAATCGGAATGCGACTCAATCAGTTACCGTATAATTTCAGTTATATGGATTTCATACATTGTATGTATATGACAACAAATGATAAATAATCATCAAACCATCCATTCAACATCCAAAGTGAAATATTACGACTGTGTAAGCATTAAAATGAATAATAACGCTCATCGTAGCCTGTCAATTTATCGATCGACATACAACTTAGCATTAGGACTAGTGTATGTCAATTATCATCCCAATACCCGTGTGGGGTTTTCAGCCAACAACAGTTCATATAAATAAATAATTGGTTAATAAATTTAATCAGTTTCTAATTCTGCTAACATATTGATGATAATGATCACAGAATATTATTTTATTCCTAATGCCGAATAAAAATGTAATTTACTCGCATAATTTTCCTACATGTTTCTAATGTCTAATAAAGTGTAATTTATTTATATGACATTATTGCTGATGACAAATGAAAAGATAATTTTCATTTCCTTTTATTTATATGCAAATATTCTTAACTTTAACACAAAGAAATAATCTTATTTGTATATTTTTCGATGTATAACCTAACACATACAAATGTTTATTTTAAATTGTATACAAGTTTTAATGTATATATTAACACATTAAAATGTCACTTTTACTTACATACCAATTCTAAGGTGTATTGTGACAATAAAAATGATGCTTTATTTAACATACAAATGCTAATACATGTTTTTGTAAATAAAGATGATTCTTATTTTTGTAATGTAAAATCTATTTCAATAAAATGTATAGAAAGTGATACATCCATTTTGCTGACAATTTTATTTAATCAAAATGAATATTTTGTTCTAACACAAATCTAGTTAATAAAATTGTCATTTGTGTTTAACTCTTTTATTTAACCAAAAATGTAATTTTTATTTCATTTCAAATCTAATTAGCAAAAATGTGGTTTGTTTTCAACCATCATATTCAACAAAACGTAATTTTTTTGTTTCAACTATTATATTTTGACAAAAATAACTATTTTGGTTAACTAATCTATTTGGCCAAAAATGTTCATTTTGACAAAAATATGTATTTTGATTCGACTAATCTATCTTGACAAAAATATATGGTTTAATTCAACTGATTTATTTTGACAAAATGCATATTTTGATTTAACTAACCTATTACGATTTACGACAAAACAATAAAGATAATGACTTTGTTTTGTTGACAAATCAATTTCAACAAAACAATAAAAATGATGATTTTGTTTTGTCGACAGATCTATTTCAACAAAACAATAAAAGTGATGTGTTTGTTTTGTCGACGATTATAATTCACACAAACAAATTAAAGTGATGTGTTTGTTTACATTTTTCTATTCAGCATAAAATAAATGATAATTTTATTTGTTTACAATTTCTAGTTTATTCTTGTTCAATTCTTTTTAATTGACAAAATGCATATTTTTGTTTTATTCGTTTTAAATGAACAAAAACGTACATTTTGGTTTAATTCTTTTTAAAGACCAAAAATGTATAATTTGGGTTTAATTATTTTTAATAACCAAAAATGTATATTTTGGTTCAAACCTTTTTAAATGACAAAAAAGTATCTTTTTGCTTCATTCTTTTAAATGACAAAAGTGAATATTTTTACTTAATTCTTTTTAAATGACACAAGTGAACATTTTTGCCTCATTCTTCTTAAATGACAAAAATGAATGTTTTAGTCTTATTCTATTTAAATGACAAAAATGAATGTTTTATTCTCATTCTATTTAAATGATAAAAATGAATGTTTTGTTTACATTCTTTTAAATTAGACAAAAATGAATATTTTTGTCTACTTCTAATTTAAGGATAAAAATGAATGTTTAGTTTCATTCTATTTAAAAGACAAAAATGAATGTTTGGGTTATATTCTTTTTAAATGACAAAAATGATTTTTTTTTGTTTACTTCTAATTTAATAATAAAAATTTTATTCTTTTTATGAAATCATGTCTTAATTCAAACATGAACATTTTCTATTATCCTATTCTTAACATTAAAAATATAAATTTTTAATGAAGACGATCTCAAAACATGTACGACGGTGTTAAGGATAATCATTGGAATTTAACTCATTAATCATCATTAGCAGAGCACAGATAATAACATAAACAACAAATAGAATAATTTTACATAAATATGACAGCGGAATCATAACATGTAACAACATCAGAGTAGCACAGTGTAGGATATAACTTAGTGCATAAAAAGGGAATGATCAGTCAACATCGCCATAAGCGGAATATATACATACAGTGATACATAATAAAGATATCAGTCTACATCGCCTGAGGCGGTACATATATATAAGATAATACATGCTGGAAGTAAATCAGTCTACATCGCCATAGGCGGAATCATATACATAAGATAAGGATAGCGGAAAGTCAATAGCCAAAATACAAGTAAATCTAATCCTCGCCATCAAGCCAAAAATGCACTCCGTGCGGCAGTGCTAGGCCAAAATAACCTGTCATCTGTCAACTAGGTTGCCCGTGTGAAAATAAGGGCACCCGAGTTTGCAAAGTGAAACAAACAACGTGTCAGTCGTGGGACTGGTATGAGAAATCTATTTAACTGGTTAAACAACAGTAATAAGGCAAATCATAGGACCACGCCACTTTCGCGGAACAGGTTTACTCCAGTGATTGCCGGTGCAATTAAAACAAAGTAAATTCTTTAAACAACGCAATGCTTTTTTAAAAAGAATGAAGCTGCTATAAGACTCAAGTCCCATAACACAATGCAACGCAAACTGGAGAATAGAGTTTTACCTTATAATGGCCAAAATATGCTTAATACATGCAAAGAAAAATCACTTGATATTATTACTAGTGCATACATGTTTCAAAAACGAATATCATCATAAATATCAATCATAGGCGGCATAGCTACCATCTACTATGTCGCCATATTAGTTCTACAATCAAATCAGTTATTTCGTATTGGAAATTGGGATTCCATCATGAGTCGAGGCAAGGGGCAAGCTCCTCTCCGCTTCGAGACACTCTAGTAAATGCCTCAAGACTACACACTCTGGGTAACCCTTGGAATCGGCTGGGCCAGTCCTCTCGTACATTTGAGGATTGGAAATTCCTGAACACACGTTTCCCAGTCCTTACAGACCTATAATCGAGGTGCCTCGAATTCCAACAACCACAAAGATGAAAGTAATATAAATGTCAGCCAGTTTAGGCACTGACACCATCATAACCAGAAAGAAACGTCGTGTTCTCCCAGCGGTCCTTATCCCGTTTTTGACTCATACCGAGGTGTGAGGCTCGCGAATCCACGCTATACACAAAGGCAGGCTACGCAGGCCATACTTTGATCATCGACCACAAGACTTTGCTTTGCAACAGAAGCCTTGATCACTACATCTTGGCATGCCACACAGGCAATCCACTCCATACGACTGATTTCTATCGATATATAACCTCTGAGCTCGTACGTCTCGGAGAAGGGCGTTAAGCAAGAGAATAAATTCTCCGCCGCTAAATAGATATATATTTAACAGAGATCAATCAGTAAAGAACAAAATCCAATGTCAGACACAGTCCATTTACAAGTTCGTTCTAGGGCTGAACGAAACCGGAGGCACCATATTCCTCGCATATCCGTACAATCAACACATACGTCCAGACGACTACTATTTCTGTCCCTTCAAGGTAGCTACTCAAATCAGGAACCTCAGCAGCGCCCATCCATCCGATACGAAGATCGTCGGTCTTGAACCGTCTTCGTATTTTCGACTTCGAATCGTTCGATCAATTATTTAAAATGAGGGTTAGCTCGGCCTTTTCAAATAATTCACGTATATTTAGAATTCAAATCAATTCTTTTCATGGTTAAATTATTCGACATTCACATTTCAGTTCTATAGTATAATTTTCATGTCAAACACATTCAACCATCAAATATCAAGCAAACCAAGTAAAATTGGTTTATTTCCATTCCATGTCACTTATAATATTTTACAATGATTTTTCGCCATTTTTATTTATTTAAAAATGGCTATATTTAATTAAACGACGTTTCAGGTCGTGCCATGGCACTGGCGCTGTTTTTCCCCAAATTTGTTTTACACATATCGGGAAATCTAACCGTTGGATTTCTACAAAGTTTATATCACTGGAAAGATATTCCCAAAGCGAACCCAATGGTTCCAGTTTCGTGAAAATCCGACGGACGGATCTTTCGGTGTAGTCGTTTGAAGTTACGATTTCAAAACGTGAACTGCACTCGTTATTCGATTTAACTTAGTTATATTTATATTTATATATAAATATAATCGATTCTGGCGCTGTTTTTCTTCAGATTTGAATTAAATATTCCAGACAATCCAACCGTTGGATCTTCTCAAAGTTGGTGCCGTTGAAAAGATTTTTCCAAGGCGAACCCAACGGTTGTGGCTTCGGGGAAATCCGATGGTCGGATCTCTCGTACTAATCGATTGAAGTTACAATTTCAAAACACGAACTGCATGGCCTCGATTCGTTTTAATTTAATATATATATATAATTCATTCGACGATTTCAATATCGCTTTCGCTTCAAATATTTCACTAACGCCTTTATATTTCGAAAATTTTCGCCATAACCTCCTTTGTTCGGGAAGGGGTTTAGAAATTTATTGGGCCGTATTAGGTACCCAATAAATCCTAATAAGCATACACATATTTATAGTGATATATTCCGGTGTCCACAGGGGAGTGTATATAGATCATAACTCCAGAGAATAAATTCTCGTCACCCTATAAATGGTTTTTGTGCCTTAATGACCAGAGAGACGTTTTTATTGTCATCTCCAGACCCGTGTGGTTTTTTTTATTAATCTGGCAGTTTACCGTTACAATTTATATAGTTCAGATCAATCATTAGTTCAACCTGTAATATATAGTCATCGCCATACAAGCCTCTCGCTCGTATGGTAAATCTTCAACCTCGTCACACAAGTTCCAAATGCTTATGTGGTATATGATGAAGTATGCATATCGTCAAGAAGTATGCCATGTAGTGTAGTTCAAAATTAAATGTTACTATCCTTTTGGCGATGTTTATTATTACACATAGAATAACCAGCACTCCGTATCCAATGGCATTCACAGGAGTTGATATAAAAATAAAATTGCGCAGCCAACTCATTAAGGTTTACCTATTTGCCGAGCACGCAAATAAATTCTTTACTCAACAGCTATTCCATTTTCTCTGTTCTACGTATGTATATATATATGCAGAACAAAGCTAATAATAATATTTCTAGCGAACAAATATTTATTTCAACACTGTTATTTTTAACACTTATACATAGGATAAAATGACATTTTTGACGAATAAAAATATATTTCAACTCTTGGCTATTTTATTTAGATCCTAACCATGTTAAAAAAAATTTTTATAACCCCCGAACATTTATTTCAACACGTGTGTATTTTGAACGAGGCGTATACATGATAAAAGTAATATTTTTATCATCAGAAATATTTATTCAACACATGAATGTTTTTAGCATTTCATATTCACAATAAAAATGTAAATTTTATTGTTAAATCAATTTATTTAAAACACGAATATCATTCAAGACATGAATTTCTATTCAACGAATGAGTTTCTATTCAACATATGAATGTTCTCTATAGTTTGTATATATAATAAAAATGTGATTTTTATTGTTAAAGCTATTTATTTAAAACACGAATATCATTCAACACATGAATTTCTATTCAACGAATGAATTTCTATTCAACACATGAATGTTTTCTATAGTTCGTATATATAATAAAAATGTGATTTTTATTGTTAAAGCTATTTATTTAAAACACGAATATCATTCAACACATGAATTTCTATTCAATGAATGAATTTCTATTCAACACATGAATGTTTTCTATAGTTCGTATATATAATAAAAATGTGATTTTTAATGTTAAAGCTATTTATTTAAAACACGAATACCATTCAACACATGAATTTCTATCTAACGAATGAATTTCTATTCAACACATGAATGCGGTTTCAACATATGAAAATAATTTCAACAAATGAAAATAATTCTAACACATGAATATTTCAGAAAATTTCGACAGCATAACGGCAGGGTAGTTAAAACCGGGACCGTCCCGATGTACGGCTCCTCGCTCTACCTTAAAACCTCGCGGTTTTTGACAATGAGGATTTTCATGCATCTAGTTCGCACGCAGGCGGCATGTTTTATTTTCATTTCCACAATCCTATTCTAATTTGTTTCAACCACAAGAGGGTATTTTTCAACCACAAAGGTATTTTTCAACCACAATCCAACAATATCAACCACAACAATTATTTTCAACCATTCGTCATACCATATTGTAACAACCCGTAAAATGCGAGCCAGATTGAAATTTTTATTTTGGCCATTTTAGCGAATTTTGATTATTTAAAATGAATTATTTTAAATAATATCGACGGGAAATTTATTTTGAATATAATTAGAACGTATATATTATATACGTCGTCGTTAGAATATATAATAATTATATATAATTATAAAAGGAATTGAAAATGGCGCGGTAGTTCGAAAATTCGATTTCTAATTTCAAATGAATATACAGAATTCAATATAAGTCAGAATTGAACGAAACAAGAAATATTTGAATCTGTATAACTATATCTTTGTAACGAAGTTAACAAACTGAGATTTCATCTTAGAAATAATAAGGTATGTCCAGTTTAAAATTAGAAATAGTCGCTGTGGAATTTATATATATTTTTATATATATAAGGCCCTTAAAAATAGCAATTTTGCAAACGACCTCGGATTTCGACGAAACCAGTTTTGTTGGGTCCGTGATGTTAAGTTATTGCTAGATTCCAAATTTCATAATTTTTCGAATCAATATGTGAGCGTGGCAAAGGAAAACGCGTTTGACCAGTTTCAGTTGATTTTGATCGACTGGAAATTGGCCATTTTTCAAACGGAGTCAGAATTCAACGAAACTAGTTTTGTTAGGACCGTATCGTTAATACGAAGCTAGAAAATATTTTTCGGGAATTTTTCTAGTTAGTATGTGACCCCGGTAATTTGAAATGTACGTTTAAAATTCAATAAAGTGATTTAAATGTAAATTTAATAGAAACGGATTCAAACAGTCGAATCAGCCTACGATGCATATCCCATTGTGTTCGGAATGGGGGTAGAACGCTATGGACGACAGGCGGTGGACCTCGTTTCGAGGTCGTATGTAAAAGTCAACTATTTGCAAATAAAATAATTAAAATAAAATAATAAAAAAATAAACCCTTCCCTCTATAACCTATCTGCCCCCCCCCCTTTTTCGATTCCTAAATCAGAAAAAAAAAAAAAAAGAAACCGACGGAGGGAAACCCGTCGTTCGATGCAGCCACCATCGCGCTCGCCAGGCACCACCGCCGCCGACGACGTTCACCACCCCCAGCCCTTCGATGATCCCCTCCTCCTCCCCTCTATTTCCTCCGACCAACGAAGCCCAACACCCGAACCCAAAACCCTAAATCGACCGCAGCCCCCCCCCCCCCCCAGTTTCGAAGCCCACCGCCGAGCTGCTCCACGCCAGGGCGCCTCCGACGAGTCCCTCTCCTCTTCCAGTCAACGACAACCATGAGTTCGGCCTCCTGAAAGATGCAGTATGTTTATCTTGCTTTTAATTTAGTTTAAATTAGAAAAAAAAACTGATTTTTGTTAGATATTAGAAAATAAAACTGATTTTAGGTTAATTTTTAAAACGGATTTTATGTTAATTTTTAAAAACTGATTTTAGGTTAAATTTTAAAAACTGATTTTAAAAAGGTATTTAAAACTGATTAGAAAAAGGTTAAAACTTTAAATAGAAAAAGGTTAAAACTTTAAATAGAAAATCTAAATTTGAAATGATTTTTAAATATAAGAATTAGCATTGTTGAAAATATATCTATATCGCAAAGTTTTGAATATGTATATATCACAAGGTTTTGAAAATATATGGGAATGTTTTAAAAATATATATCATATGATTTTTATATATTGAATAGCGAACTAAAAATTCGATTTTTATATATTGAATAGCGAACTAAAAATTCGATTTTTATATATTGAATAGCGAACTAAAAATTCGATTTTTATATATTGAATAGCGAACTAAAAATTCGATTTTTATATATTGAATAGCGAACTAAAAATTCGATTTTTATATATTGAATAGCGAACTAAAAATTCGATTTTTATATATTGAATAGCGAACTAAAAATTCGATTTTTATATATTGAATAGCGAACTAAAAATTCGATTTTTATATATTGAATAGCGAAGTAAAAATTCGGTTTTTACATATGTAGTGAAAGCGGACAACAAAGGTGACAAAAAGGCGAAACGACGAAGACTTCTGCAAATGAAGTGCCGTGGAGCTGGATAGCTATAATGTGAGAATTTCTCACCTTTCAATTTAATTTCTATTTATATATATATATACTAGGATGCAGACGGTGCTTAGTAGCACCCGACACAATCGTCCATAGACCATGGACTTGTTTGTTTGGTTGCATAGATTAGTTATATGATGTGATTTGAATTGGTTGTTTGGTGATCTTGATTGATGTGTGAATGGCGTGGGCCTTCACTAGACCGGGGATAAGGCTAGGCCTCGTCCCATTTCTAGTATCGTGCCGTTATGCCGCCGAAATTTTCTAAAAATATGTTAGAAAATAAAAATATCATTTTATTGTGTAAATGAATAATAGAAATTCATATGATAGAATAAAATGTTTTATCGTTAAAAATATAATTTTTAACGTGAATATGAATATAGTGAAAGTGAATAAAATAAATATTCATTTACAAACCAGACGGTTTGTTTATGTACACTTATTTGAAGGACATTGATTGGGTCGATAAATTTTATACATCGCCCAACTGCACAAATAAAATCTTTGTTTGGTTGTTTGAAAACCCCACACGGGTGTTGGGATGAAATTTGAAGTTCACTCATCCTGATTGATTAAATATGTCGATCGATTGATTGACAGGCTGTTATAAGCGTTGAATATCTATATTTGATGCTTATACAGTGTAGTGCACTCTGGTTGATGGTTGATTATTTTTCAATGCTATGATATATATGTGTTGTATGAAAATCCATATAATTAACTTTATATGGTAATTGATTGGGCCTCATTCCAATTTGAAAAATAAAGAATATTATAAAATAAAAGTTCATGTGTTGACAGTACTCATTCACTGAGATTGGTCATGTGTTGAACGAAATGTTTTAGTAATAAAATTTACACCTTTATCGATATAAAATAAAAGTTCATGTGTTGACAGTACTCATTCATTGAGATTGGTCATGTGTTGAACGAAATATTTTGATAATAACAACTATTTTGAAAAAGAAATATTTGAAATAGAATATTTGAAAATAGAAATTTATGAAGCCGTGTTGATTAGATTGACGCCATTTTGACGTGAACGATATTTATATCGATTTTATTCATTTTAAAATGAATATTGAAAAGTGATTTCGAAATCGAATATTTTAAAATAGAATTGAATTGAAAACGATTTCGAATATGAAATGAATTGAAAACGATTTCGAATATGAAATGAATATTGAAAAGTGATTTCGAAATCGAATATTTTAAAATAGAATTGAATTGCAAACGATTTCGAAATGAATTGAATTGAAAACGATTTCGAAATGAATTGAAAACGAATTCAAATTGAATTGAAAGCAAATTGAAATGAATTCAAATTGAATTGAAATTTGAATGGAATAGAAATGAATTTTAAAACGAATTTATAAAGAAGAATTCAATTTTGATTTGAATTGAAATGGAAGTTGAAATTGCTTTTGAAACGAATTTAAAACTATTTATATAATTCGTTTTAAACAGAAATCGACGAAATATATATTATATATATTATATATATAATATAATGGCCTGAATAGAAAGCGCCGCGCCACGGCAGTTCGTGAATTTCGACCATTTATTTCAAACGGACATTACGGGAGATCCGACCGTCGGATTCTCCTAAAACCGGAACCGTTGGGTTCGTATCGAAAAGAGCTTTCTAATGAAGGTTAGAAATTTGAAATCTAACGGTTGGATTTGGAGATACGTCCAAATCAAATTCGAAAAAGGTCGTTGTAAGTGCAGTTCGATGACCGTTGATGGAAATCGACTGTACAGGCCTTGATAAAATTATTAAAAATAGTAATAATTTATGTAAAATCATAAGAAATGATTTAGAAAGAATTGGGATGAAAAACTCCATATTTGAAAAGATAAAAATAGATTTTTATCGAAATGAACTAGTTTTGAACTAGAATTATAATTCTATTTATTTATTTTTTTAATAAATAAATTGAATTTGAAAAGGGTTTTGAAAATAACCAGAATATCCAATGATTGCATTGGAGTGGATTTGAATCGAAATTGTCTTTGGAATATTTCGATGTTGGAATTCGTGATTATACAGGTGTTGTTATGGAAATTTGAAAGATATATATTTATATCGCTATTTCCAATACGACATTTGTTAGTCGTAGAATTCGATATTGAATATAAGCCGATATATTTTCTATTCAGAGCCTTGTATTGAATATCGAATGTGATTTGGGTTTGTCGTGAATGGTGTCTTCACTAACACTGTTCTTGAACCCAGTTGAGAAATGATTAAACCTTTTTATTTAGATTTAATGAAGTGTACCAATTAAATAATATTTAATTGGAATTGAATTGATATTGATTTTTGGGTTTATCGTGAACAGTGTTTTAAATAACACTTGTTCTTTAACCCGATAATTAATGAATGTGACTTTGGGTTTATCGTGAACCGTGTTTTAAATGACACTGATTCTTTAACCCAGTCGAAGATTAAAACTAAGTGGAGTTTTAATGAATCTTTAATTAGATTGAAATGATCGAAAATGGAGTATCACCAGTTTTGCTCCAGGCGATAGTTAAATCTTTAATTAGATTTGAACGTGAAATGGTAATTGAATTTACCGATAACACTGTGGTGTTAGATATGAAGTATTACCAGTTTTACTTCATGGGATAAATAGGTTGGGATTGGGAAATTAAAACAAATGATTACTTCGGTAAGGTTCGTTAATCCCGACTAGTTTGAATTGATATTCAAAAATAGATTAAAGAATAAATTCAAGGAATTTATCTTGGATAAAATTAATGGGAATCTTTCCCTATGAATGTGAAATTTAGAAATTGACTGTCGGTTAGCCAAACAGAATGGTTTTCTGGATATTGATCTGATGTTGGTTTCGGCCTTCGGGGTTAATATTTGGGGAATTATTCTCTTGATTAATTTACGGTTAGTGACTGATGAATTGGAATGAGGCGTATGTTGTGTTTGTGTAACACTTATTTAAATATACGCGAGTTATTCGGAAAGACCGGGTTTATCCCATTCTGAATAACTGATACGAGGATAAGTCGAAGATGAAGACGATGGTCGAAGACCGGAGGTCTTCACGTCGTTTGGGTGATAACTGATGATCTTGATTGGGCTGTACACCCAAGAAGATGGAAACAGTTGGTGATCGTCCAGACGTACTTGGAGATCGATGGATATGCGGGGTACTAGGTGCCTCCGGTTTCGTTCAGACCCAGAACGGACTTGTAAATGGACTGTGTGTCTGACATTGGATTTTAGTCCGTGTGATTGATCTCTATTAAATATATATCTGTTTGGCAGCGGAGAATTTATTCTCTTGCTTAACGCCCTTCTCTGAGACGTACGAGCTCAGGGGTTATATATTGATGGATATCAATCGCATGGAGTGAATTGCCTGTGTGGCATGCCTAAGTGGCAAATGATCAAGGCTTCTGTTGAAAAGCAAAGTCTTGTGGTTGATGATCGAAGCACGGCCTTTGTGGCGTAGCTTTGTGTAACGTTGATTCGCGAGTATCACACCCGGTATGAATCAAAAACGGGAGACGGACCTCAGGGAGGGCCTACGTTTCCTCCTAGCTAAAAGTGGCGTCAGTGGTTTTACACGCCCTGACGAGTTTGACTTATGTTGTTGTTGCTGTTGCGAGGCGCCTCGGATTGATCGGTCGTTCTCGAACCGATGGAGTCATTTAGTTGGCTCGCTTACGCCCCAAAGGGCGGCGAAACGTAGTGCTCAGGTATAATAATCCACATCGGTGGACCGGCCCTGAGGATCCATAGGGCAGTTGCGGCTGTTCCTGAGACTCGGGCTAGGCAGTCTCGAATCATTGAGGATCTTGCCCCTAGCCTCAGTTCATACCATAAATGATAACCCAACTTCCAATACGACATTTGCGGTTTTGATTGTAAACCTATATATGGCGACATAGTGTTATGGGCCGTTCATGCCGCCTATGATTGATACTTATGATTTGAAGTGTTTTATACACTATGCACTTATAATAGTATCAAATGATTTGTTTTAAACGTATCAAGCATTCTTTGGCTGTTATAAGGGAAAACCCTATCCTCGGCTGCGTTGCATTGTGTGATGGGACCTGGGTCTTATAACAGCTTCATTTTTCTTTATTTAGCATTACGCTGTTTGTTTTATGCACTGGTATTCTTGGGAGGAAACCCGTTCCGTGTTATACGGCGTGGTCCCTTGATTTACCTAATGATTTAAAATAAAGATTAATAACTGTTTTAGTTCTCACACCAGTCACATGACTGACCTGGAGTTTATTGTTTTAACCTAAACTCTGGGTGCCCTTATTTTGACACGGGCAACTAGTAGTTTTGGTTTTGCAGATTTATATTCACAGGATCCTGGTTTACAGCTGGAACGATATCCGGAAAGCTTTGTATCCGTATATCCCTTCTAGTTGTGTATTGTATTATTTTCCGCTGCTATGTATTTAAATGTAATTTAAATCTCTGATATTTCTGTGTAATATTTATTCATACTCTGTATATTCTTGTAATCTGGTGCATTGTTGTAATAACAATGAAACGTTCTTCTGTATGCGTTTTGTTGTGGTTTGTTCTCGAACTATCCGACGCTTTCCTTTGTCGTGTTCTCAAAACGATAGGGCGTTTCGAACGGCCTGGATCGGTTTAGCGACTGGTTCGGACCGAGCGAAATTCCTTGCCATCACATTTGGTATCAGAGCTTTGGTTTACAAAGCTAGAGAATAAGACACATTAGAACCGTACGAAAGAATTCATCAGATATTGGATTAGTAATATCCAATGAGAATGACTCGTTAGAGATAGGATCAGTAGTATCCTAGAACGAGTGTGAAGAGTATATTTTTAAAATGAAAGTCAAATTTGTTTTGAAAATTTAAATCAACTATTCGTATTTGGTTATTTATTTATATTGATGTGGACAATCCAGTATATATAGATTTTGCGTATACGTCTGATCCGCGTGTATTCAAACTTTTAATATACTGGATAGATATAGAATCACATTCTAGACACCCGGAGATGGTTCTGATGATTGATCGATCATCATCAGAATTTATATTCGTGTTTTGAAGATGTGATGTCTATATATTTCCTATTGACTGGTGTGGGAACCAAAACTTATATAGCTAGAACCCTTTGTTGTGAAGTGGCATCAAAAACATGATTTTTTGTATATATATCAAATTTATGAATTTGAAAACTCTAATCCACTAATTGATTGATGTTTGTGTTGTATGTTTATTTGTTTGATAATTTTGAACCATAATGCCTAATGGTATCAAATATTGAAATGTATTAAAATTGGTTGCATTTGCTTGCATATGCATATATATCATTGAACAGGTCATAGCAAGGAGGCTAGAGCAGAGAATAAAATTTGTTTGCCCGACAAATAGGTACATGTTTACTACATAATTTCCTGTTTTGTTTGGGTGATGATGATTTTGTGAGCCTATTGGCTAGCCGCTTGGCTTTTTCTTTTTGAGATCTGAAGGACCGGGGAAGCTATTTGAAATTCCCCGATGCTCCCATTGCAGGGGAGGTTATGGCGAAATTTTTCGAAAATTTAGGGTGTTAGCCAAATTTTTGAAATTTTGAAAATTCTCAGAAACTAAAGAGTTGGAGAATGGAAGCCAGATCGAGCGTAGAGTTAATTAATCAAACCACTTTCGACTTTGTTCCTTTTCGGGGACGAAAAGTTTTAAGTGGGGGAGATTGTAACAACCCGTAAAATGCGAGCCAGTTTGAAATTTTTATTTTGGCCATTTTAGCGAATTTTGATTATTTAAAATGAATTATTTTAAATAATATCGACGGGAAATTTATTTTGAATATAATTAGAACGTATATATTATATACGTCGTCGTTAGAATATATAATAATTATATATAATTATAAAAGGAATTGAAAATGGCGCGGTAGTTCGAAAATTCGATTTCTAATTTCAAATGAATATACAGAATTCAATATAAGCCAGAATTGAACGAAACAAGAAATATTTGAATCTGTATAACTATATCTTTGTAACGAAGTTAACAAACTGAGATTTCATCTTAGAAATAATAAGGTATGTCCAGTTTAAAATTAGAAATAGTCGCTGTGGAATTTATATATATTTTTATATATATAAGGCCCTTAAAAATAGCAATTTTGCAAACGACCTCGGATTTCGACGAAACCAGTTTTGTTGGGTCCGTGATGTTAAGTTATTGCTAGATTCCAAATTTCATAATTTTTCGAATCAATATGTGAGCGTGGCAAAGGAAAACGCGTTTGACCAGTTTTAGTTGATTTTGATCGACTGGAAATTGGCCATTTTTCAAACGGAGTCAGAATTCAACGAAACTAGTTTTGTTAGGACCGTATCGTTAATACGAAGCTAGAAAATATTCTTCGGGAATTTTTCTAGTTAGTATGTGACCCCGGTAATTTGAAATGTACGTTTAAAATTCAATAAAGTGATTTAAATGTAAATTTAATAGAAACGGATTCAAACAGTCGAATCAGCCTACGATGCATATCCCATTGTGTTCGGAATGGGGGTAGAACGCTATGGACGACAGGCGGTGGACCTCGTTTCGAGGTCGTATGTAAAAGTCAACTATTTGCAAATAAAATAATTAAAATAAAATAATAAAAAAATAAACCCTTCCCTCTATATCCTATCTGGCCCCCCCCCTTTTTCGATTCCTAAATCAGAAAAAAAAAAAAAGAAACCGACGGAGGGAAACCCGTCGTTCGATGCAGCCACCATCGCGCTCGCCAGGCACCACCGCCGCCGACGACGTTCACCACCCCCAGCCCTTCGATGATCCCCTCCGCCTCCCCTCTATTTCCTCCGACCAACGAAGCCCAACACCCGAACCCAAAACCCTAAATCGACCGCAGCCCCCCCAGTTTCGAAGCCCACCGCCGAGCTGCTCCACGCCAGGGCGCCTCCGACGAGTCCCTCTCCTCTTCCAGTCAACGACAACCATGAGTTCGGCCTCCTGAAAGATGCAGTATGTTTATCTTGCTTTTAATTTAGTTTAAATTAGAAAAAAAAACTGATTTTTGTTAGATATTAGAAAATAAAACTGATTTTAGGTTAATTTTTAAAACGGATTTTATGTTAATTTTTAAAAACTGATTTTAGGTTAAATTTTAAAAACTGATTTTAAAAAGGTATTTAAAACTGATTAGAAAAAGGTTAAAACTTTAAATAGAAAAAGGTTAAAACTTTAAATAGAAAATCTAAATTTGAAATGATTTTTAAATATAAGAATTAGCATTGTTGAAAATATATCTATATCGCAAAGTTTTGAATATGTATATATCACAAGGTTTTGAAAATATATGGGAATGTTTTAAAAATATATATCATATGATTTTTATATATTGAATAGCGAACTAAAAATTCGATTTTTATATATTGAATAGCGAACTAAAAATTCGATTTTTATATATTGAATAGCGAACTAAAAATTCGATTTTTATATATTGAATAGCGAACTAAAAATTCGATTTTTATATATTGAATAGCGAACTAAAAATTCGATTTTTATATATTGAATAGCGAACTAAAAATTCGATTTTTATATATTGAATAGCGAAGTAAAAATTCGGTTTTTACATATGTAGTGAAAGCGGACAACAAAGGTGACAAAAAGGCGAAACGACGAAGACTTCTGCAAATGAAGTGCCGTGGAGCTGGATAGCTATAATGTGAGAATTTCTCACCTTTCAATTTAATTTCTATTTATATATATATACTAGGATGCAGACGGTGCTTAGTAGCACCCGACACAATCGTCCACAGACCATGGACTTGTTTGTTTGGTTGCATAGATTAGTTATATGATGTGATTTGAATTGGTTGTTTGGTGATCTTGATTGATGTGTGAATGGCGTGGGCCTTCACTAGACCGGGGATAAGGCTAGGCCTCGTCCCGTTTCTAGTATCGTGCCGTTATGCCGCCGAAATTTTCTAAAAATATGTTAGAAAATAAAAATATCATTTTATTGTGTAAATGAATAATAGAAATTCATATGATAGAATAAAATGTTTTATCGTTAAAAATATAATTTTTAACGTGAATATGAATATAGTGAAAGTGAATAAAATAAATATTCATTTACAAACCAGACGGTTTGTTTATGTACACTTATTTGAAGGACATTGATTAGGTCGATAAATTTTATACATCGCCCAACTGCACAAATAAAATCTTTGTTTGGTTGTTTGAAAACCCCACACGGGTGTTGGGATGAAATTTGAAGTTCACTCATCCTGATTGATTAAATATGTCGATCGATTGATTGATAGGCTGTTATAAGCGTTGAATATCTATATTTGATGCTTATACAGTGTAGTGCACTCTGGTTGATGGTTGATTATTTTTCAATGCTATGATATATATGTGTTGTATGAAAATCCATATAATTAACTTTATATGGTAATTGATTGGGCCTCATTCCAATTTGAAAAATAAAGAATATTATAAAATAAAAGTTCATGTGTTGACAGTACTCATTCACTGAGATTGGTCATGTGTTGAACGAAATGTTTTAGTAATAAAATTTACACCTTTATCGATATAAAATAAAAGTTCATGTGTTGACAGTACTCATTCATTGAGATTGGTCATGTGTTGAACGAAATATTTTGATAATAACAACTATTTTGAAAAAGAAATATTTGAAATAGAATATTTGAAAATAGAAATTTATGAAGCCGTGTTGATTAGATTGACGCCATTTTGACGTGAACGATATTTATATCGATTTTATTCATTTTAAAATGAATATTGAAAAGTGATTTCGAAATCGAATATTTTAAAATAGAATTGAATTGAAAACGATTTCGAATATGAAATGAATTGAAAACGATTTCGAATATGAAATGAATATTGAAAAGTGATTTCGAAATCGAATATTTTAAAATAGAATTGAATTGCAAACGATTTCGAAATGAATTGAATTGAAAACGATTTCGAAATGAATTGAAAACGAATTCAAATTGAATTGAAAGCAAATTGAAATGAATTCAAATTGAATTGAAATTTGAATGGAATAGAAATGAATTTTAAAACGAATTTATAAAGAAGAATTCAATTTTGATTTGAATTGAAATGGAAGTTGAAATTGATTTTGAAACGAATTTAAAACTATTTATATAATTCGTTTTAAACAGAAATCGACGAAATATATATTATATATATATAATATAATGGCCTAAATAGAACGCGCCGCGCCGCGGCAGTTCGTGAATTTCGACCATTTATTTCAAACGGACATTACGGGAGATCCGACCGTCGGATTCTCCTAAAACCGGAACCGTTGGGTTCGTATCGAAAAGAGCTTTCTAATGAAGGTTAGAAATTTGAAATCTAACGGTTGGATTTGGAGATACGTCCAAATCAAATTCGAAAAAGGTCGCTGTAAGTGCAGTTCGATGACCGTTGATGGAAATCGACTGTACAGGCCTTGATAAAATTATTAAAAATAGTAATAATTTATGTAAAATCATAAGAAATGATTTAGAAAGAATTGGGATGAAAAACTCCATATTTGAAAAGATAAAAATAGATTTTTATCGAAATGAACTAGTTTTGAACTAGAATTATAATTCTATTTATTTATTTTTTTAATAAATAAATTGAATTTGAAAAGGGTTTTGAAAATAACCAGAATATCCAATGATTGCATTGGAGTGGATTTGAATCGAAATTGTCTTCGGAATATTTCGATGTTGGAATTCGTGATTATACAGGTGTTGTTATGGAAATTTGAAAGATATATATTTATATCGCTATTTCCAATACGACATTTGTTAGTCGTAGAATTCGATATTGAATATAAGCCGATATATTTTCTATTCAGAGCCTTGTATTGAATATCGAATGTGATTTGGGTTTGTCGTGAATGGTGTCTTCACTAACACTGTTCTTGAACCCAGTTGAGAAATGATTAAATCTTTTTATTTAGATTTAATGAAGTGTACCAATTAAATAATATTTAATTGGAATTGAATTGATATTGATTTTTGGGTTTATCGTGAACAGTGTTTTAAATAACACTTGTTCTTTAACCCGATAATTAATGAATGTGACTTTGGGTTTATCGTGAACCGTGTTTTAAATGACACTGATTCTTTAACCCAGTCGAAGATTAAAACTAAGTGGAGTTTTAATGAATCTTTAATTAGATTGAAATGATCGAAAATGGAGTATCACCAGTTTTGCTCCAGGCGATAGTTAAATCTTTAATTAGATTTGAACGTGAAATGGTAATTGAATTTACCGATAACACTGTGGTGTTAGATATGAAGTATTACCAGTTTTACTTCATGGGATAAATAGGTTGGGATTGGGAAATTAAAACAAATGATTACTTCGGTAAGGTTCGTTAATCCCGACTAGTTTGAATTGATATTCAAAAATAGATTAAAGAATAAATTCAAGGAATTTATCTTGGATAAAATTAATGGGAATCTTTCCCTATGAATGTGAAATTTAGAAATTGACTGTCGGTTAGCCAAACAGAATGGTTTTCTGGATATTGATCTGATGTTGGTTTCGGCCTTCGGGGTTAATATTTGGGGAATTATTCTCTTGATTAATTTACGGTTACTGACTGATGAATTGCAATGAGGCGTATGTTGTGTTTGTGTAACACTTATTTAAATATACGCGAGTTATTCGGAAAGACCGGCTTTATCCCATTCTGAATAACTGATACGACGATAAGTCGAAGATGAAGACGATGGTCGAAGACCGGAGGTCTTCACGTCGTTTGGGTGATAACTGATGATCTTGATTGGGCTGTACACCCAAGAAGATGGAAACAGTTGGTGATCGTCCAGACGTACTTGGAGATCGATGGATATGCGGGGTACTAGGTGCCTCCGGTTTCGTTCAGACCCAGAACGGACTTGTAAATGGACTGTGTGTCTGACATTGGATTTTAGTCCGTGTGATTGATCTCTATTAAATATATATATCTGTTTGGCGGCGGAGAATTTATTCTCTTGCTTAACGCCCTTCTCTGAGACGTACGAGCTCAGGGGTTATATATTGATGGATATCAATCGCATGGAGTGAATTGCCTGTGTGGCATGCCTAAGTGGCAAATGATCAAGGCTTCTGTTGAAAAGCAAAGTCTTGTGGTTGATGATCGAAGCACGGCCTTTGTGGCGTAGCTTTGTGTAACGTTGATTCGCGAGTATCACACCCGGTATGAATCAAAAACGGGAGACGGACCTCAGGGAGGGCCTACGTTTCCTCCTAGCTAAAAGTGGCGTCAGTGGTTTTACACGCCCTGACGAGTTTGACTTATGTTGTTGTTGCTGTTGCGAGGCGCCTCGGATTGATCGGTCGTTCTCGAACCGATGGAGTCATTTAGTTGGCTCGCTTACGCCCCAAAGGGCGGCGAAACGTAGTGCTCAGGTATAATAATCCACATCGGTGGACCGGCCCTGAGGATCCATGGGGCAGTTGCGGCTGTTCCTGAGACTCGGGCTAGGCAGTCTCGAATCATTGAGGATCTTTCCCCTAGCCTCGGTTCATACCATAAATGATAACCCAACTTCCAATACGACATTTGCGGTTTTGATTGTAAACCTATATATGGCGACATAGTGTTATGGGCCGTTCATGCCGCCTATGATTGATACTTATGATTTGAAGTGTTTTATACACTATGCACTTATAATAGTATCAAATGATTTGTTTTAAACGTATCAAGCATTCTTTGGCTGTTATAAGGGAAAACCCTATCCTCGGCTGCGTTGCATTGTGTGATGGGACCTGGGTCTTATAACAGCTTCATTTTTATTTATTTAGCATTGCGCTGTTTGTTTTATGCACTGGTATTCTTGGGAGGAAACCCGTTCCGTGTTATACGGCGTGGTCCCTTGATTTACCTAATGATTTAAAATAAAGATTAATAACTGTTTTAGTTCTCACACCAGTCACATGACTGACCTGGAGTTTATTGTTTTAACCTAAACTCTGGGTGCCCTTATTTTGACACGGGCAGCTAGTAGTTTTGGTTTTGCAGATTTATATTCACAGGATCCTGGTTTACAGCTGGAACGATATCCGGAAAGCTTTGTATCCGTATATCCCTTCTAGTTGTGTATTGTATTATTTTCCGCTGCTATGTATTTAAATGTAATTTAAATCTCTGATATTTCTGTGTAATATTTATTCATACTCTGTATATTCTTGTAATCTGGTGCATTGTTGTAATAACAATGAAACGTTCTTCTGTATGCGTTTTGTTGTGGTTTGTTCTCGAACTATCCGACGCTTTCCTTTGTCGTGTTCTCAAAACGATAGGGCGTTTCGAACGGCCTGGATCGGTTTAGCGACTGGTTCGGACCGAGCGAAATTCCTTGCCGTCACACATATATTTTCACGTCAATCACAAGCAATAAATATTGTCCATGATTTGTGGACGAGGGGAGTCTATATATATATATATATATATATATATATATATATATATATTATATTTCACTTCCATTTCAACACAATTCAAAGCATATATGTTTCATACAACACTTGTATAATTTATACATCGCTCATATAACTTATACAACACATGTACATGAGGTATACAATGCGTATATAATTTACACTTCGCTTATATAATTTATACAACACGTTTTCATTCACATTTGAATTTAGAGTTCTCACATTGGTTTTTGAGATGCTAAAAATCGTAGCTAGCTCAGAAAAATCCGCGGTCTCTTCTAGATGGTAGAGAGCCTCCTCGCGGTCACGATATTTCTTGTTTCATCGAATTTCGTCAACACACGACAAAGATATGATTTTTCAAAGTTTGCAACACTTAAAAGTGTTATTTTCAATTCAGAAAAATCAAAGCCGTTTACCTTCTGAATTCTTCGAAACTAGGGTTCGATCTTTCGCCTCGATCGTTGCACGATATTTAAATCCAGTCGTACCACGTGATAGAGCGTCGAAAGGGCTTCAGGCGCGTGGTGGTGGTGGCTGATTCGCCGCACGGTGGAGGGGCAAATCGTGTCGGCGCGGCTGACTTTGGTGCCTGCGAATCTCGAGGCACATGCGACGAGGGTGGATGAATCGGGTATGGATTTAAAGAGGGGAGTGAGGGCTTCAATAAGTTGCAAAGGGAGGAGAGCTGATTCTTCTTGGATTGAGCGGAAAATGGGAGAGAAGATCAGAGCTTTTTCCGTCGTGCGTGGGGGGGGGGGGGGTGTGGTAATAATCGAGTTTTGATTGGTCAAAGGGAAATGAGAAAGAAGGATGGTGATTGGCCCTTATATTTTATTTTAAATTTATTTTAAATTTGAAAATACTAGTTTCTCCATACGAGCTCCTTTTCAAACCCAACGACTGTCGCCCCTAGCTAAATACCCCCATCCCGGACACAATGGGATATGTTTTGTAGGCCAATTCGACTGTTACAATCAGTTATTTTTCAAATTAAAGTATAAAACATTCAATATTCAATTTGAACGTACATTTCAATTTGCCAGGGACACAAACTGGTTCGAAAAATTCCAGAAAAATATATCTGGCTATGTTTTGACGATACGATCCTAACAAAACTAGTTCCGTCGAATTCTGAGGCCGTTTAAAAAATGGCCATTTTCTGGTGGATCTTATTTAACAGAAATTGACCAATCACATTTTCTTTTGTCATGCTCACATACTAGCTTCAAAAATTATGAAATTTGAAATCTAGCAATAGTTTGACATCCCGGATCCAACAAAAGTAGTTTTGTCGAATTCCAAGGTCGTTTGCAAAATGTCTATTTTCAAGGGCTATACATTCTCTATAGCGACCTTTTTGAAAATTCATTTGGCCATAACTTTTGGTTTCTGCTATGAAACTTCGATTTTTCAGATTCGTTAGAAAGGTATTCATAAACAGATTTAAATATTTTTGGTTTCACTAAAATCCATTATATTTTACACCCGGTACAGTCAGTCAATCATATCGGGTCCCAACACAAGTCTGTTGCCAAGTTCTACCCAACATGCTGGAGATCTACACGGTCTGCCGTATAATGCTTCAAATGGCGACATTCCCAAACTTGCTTGATAGTTATTGTTATATGAGAATTCTGCCAAATGCAAGTGATCCTCCCATGACCTACCAAAATCAATAATACAGGCCCGCAGTAAATCTTCTAGAATTCTATTCACCCGCTCAGTTTGGCTGTCTGTCTGAGGGTGATAAGCGGTGCTTAGATTCAACTTGGTTCACAATTCTGTCTGGAATGCTTCCCAGAATTTTCTAGTAAATAGTGGATCTCTATCACTGGCTATACTGAGCGGCACTCCATGCAATTTAACTATTTCTTTGAAGTAAATCCACGCTAAACTTTGAGCCGTTCTGATGGATCTGATAGGTATGAAATAGGCGATCTTCGTGAAGCGATCTGCGATCACCCAAATACTGTCGTTTCCTTTCTTAGTTCGAGGCAAACTATCTATGAAGTCCATGAAAATTTGCTCCCACTTCCATCCTGGAATATCTAATGGTTGTAATAGTCCGACGACTTTTTGTTGGTCGCTTTTAACTTGTTGACAGGTGGGACACCGACTAACATAAATTGAAATGTCCCTTTTCAATGCCTTCCACCAGAATGTGTGCTTGATATCATTATACATTTTGCTCACACCGGGACGGATACTGAGTTTGGACTTATGGCATTCATCCATGACTTCCTTTCGAAGCTCTGGAAGATTCGGGACGCAAATTCTTCCTTTTAACCTAAGAACTCCCTTGTCATCATGCTGGAAACTTGTGGATTCACCTTCCTTGATTCTCTGACCGATCCTTTGAATAAATTCATTGTTTTTCTGAAGGACCGAAATCTTGTCAATCAATGAAGACATAACGATAAAACTGGCGATGATTTCATTCTTTCTGCTGAGTGCATCAGCCACAACGTTAGCTTTCCCTGGAGTGTACAAAATTTCAAAATCGTATGCTGTAAGGAATTCTAACCAACGTTGTTGTCTCAAGTTCAGATCCTTCTGAGTGAATAGATACTTCAATGATTGGTGATTACTATACAGCTCGAACTTCTCACCAGTAAATAATGCCTCCAAATTCTCAAAGCAAACACGATGGCTAACAACTCAAGATCATGAGTTGCATAGTTCCTCTCATGCGTCTTCAGCTGACGGCTAGCATAAGCGACTACTTGGCCTTTTTGCATTAATACTGCGCCAAGACCTCTAATTGAAGCATTCGTCCATACCGTCAAGTCCTGATTGCCATCAATAATTGTTAATACTGGAGCATTCGTCAATTTCAGTTTCAGCTCCTGGAAAGCTTCCTCACATTCTGGAGTCCACTTGAATTTTTCATGCTTCTTTGTAAGCTTTGTTAATACACCGGATATCTTCGTAAAATCCTTAACGAATTTCCGATAGTAACTAGCTAATCTAAGAAAACTTCGAACTTCTGTGGGGGTAGTAGTCTGTTTCCAGTCTTGGATTGCTGAAATTTTGCTTGGATCAACAGTAATCCCTTCTTTTGATACGACATGGTCAAGGAACTTAACTTCATCTTTCCAGAAGATACACTTAGAAAATTAGCTTTCAAGACATTTCTTCTCAGAATTTCCAACACTTGTTCTAAATGTTTAGCATGCTCGCCTTCTAACTTGGAGTAGATTAAGATGTCATCGATGAAGACTAGAACAAATTTATTCAAGACACCACGGAACACTCTGTTCATTAAATCGACGAAGTAGGCTGGAGCATTACATAAGCCGAACGGCATTACTAACCATTCGTAGAATAAATCGGGACCCCTGAAGGCTGTCAAAGAAACACAGTCTTCGGCTATACGTAATTGGTGGAAACCTTTAGCTAGGTCCATCCTGGAGAACACTCCCGCTCCATTTAATTGATCTAGCAAATCATCGATTCACGACAATGAATATTTATTCTTTAGTGTCTGCTTATTGAGATCTCGGTAATCAACACATAGTCGTAGAGTACCGTTTGATTACGGGACAAACACAACTGCTGCTCCTCAATCTGAAAAGCTTGGCCTGATCAGACCTTTCCACAGCAATTCTCGAGTTTGGTTGGCTTTCTTTTTCTTTCGGAGCCATTCTTCGAATTGGATGTACCACTGGTCTGGCATTCGGAATTAGATCGATTCTGAATTCAATTTCTCTTTGCGGAGGTAAGTTTTCGACTTCTTCAAACACATCTGCAAAGTTTTTAACGATAGGAATTTTCTAATGAAGTGGGAATAACTTCCAAAGCAGACCAAAATTCTTTTCTATCTGTTTCTGAGCCGTGGCATGGTATAATAATATATCCAAGTTTTGTTTTAACTTTAACGATTCTTTCGGCACATTTGACTTCTGACTCATATTTCGTTAACCAATTCAGCCCTAGAATAATGTCGAACTCACGAAAATTCATGACGATCGAATCAAAAGGAAATTGGTATCGAGAAAAAGAAATAGGTACTCTACAATATGAACTGAGAATAATAGGACCTCCTACCGGGTTTTGAACTCTAATTGGCTCTTTAAGGTCTCTTACTTTTAACTTTAACTTACTAACAGTGTTACTAGAAATGAAGGTACGTGATGCACCAGTGTCAAAAAGTACATAAACAGGAATATTTTTAATTGTAAGGGTACCTCCCAAGACATCGGGTTTACCTGATCCATCCGTGATAGCTGGCGGGTTTTCCCCGTCATAAACATGTGCTACCTGTGCATTCTTCTTCAAAGGACAATTTCTGCTAAAGTGCCCCTTGTGATGGCAGTTGTAGCATTCAACCAAGCTGCGGGGGTTCGGATTTGAGCTTTGCGGGTTTGTCTTCAGCCGCTTTGGAGTGGTGCACACATTTGAATAATGCCCATTCTTACCACATTTGTAACAGCTGCCTTTGGGTGGCTTACCAGCTTGCTGAGTAGCGGCTGCTGCATTGCTGGACTCGTGCTGATCTCCAGAAGCTTTGCGCTTGTTTCTTGCTTGGCTTTTAGCGCGGTCTAGATTGGAGTTCCTCTCATCCAAGTCTTCATAGTTACAGGCCATCTCTACCAGTTCTGAAAATGGAAGTTTGGTGTTGCTCATGGCCCGGTCCTGATACTTGCACTGTAGCCCCAGTATGAACCTCATATTCTTTGCTTTTGATGTCAAGATAAGCTCTGGAGCATAACGTGATAGCTGTGTGAATTTGTTGAGATAGTCTTAAATAGATCGGTCTCCTTGCTGGAGATTAGCAAACTCATCATGCATACGCTCTAATGCTTGCTCGGGGTTGAACTTCCCCTTGAACAATGTCTTGAACTCCTCTCAAGTCCTTACTGTATCTTCCTCATCCTCAGAGGTGATGGCATCCTACCACAATTCGGCCTCCTCCTGTAAAATCCAGGCGCCCATAAGCGCTTTTTCATGGGTTCCAAGTCTCATGCCACCAAAAATCTTTTCGCATGTCTTCAACCATGTTAAAGCCTCTGTCACGGTGCCAAAGCCAGAGAAGGGTTTGCCCTCGAGGTTTCTGTACCTCTTCGCTACTCGGTCAAGGTCTAAGTCCTGAGGAGCTGGAAGCTGTATCATAGGCCCTTCTTCTGCTACGGGAATATTCCCTCGTCCTCCATCTCGGCGACATCGGCCTCCTCGGCCGCCTCTGGCTGCAGCTGCTCGTGTAGCCATTAAGTCAAGTTCTGTATAAGCAAGAAAAGAGTCAAGCTCACAGAAATGATAACTTTCATATGCGATAAAGCAGAAGAACATAAGGAAAGGTAATGATGTACTGATCAAATTGTTTTGCTATTCTGCTTAGCTCATTCTAGGACATTACAAATCCTATCTCTAATGAGCCACTCGCCTTAGAACATCACTGATTCTATTCTGACGAGATTTTTAATGTGTTAAATTCCAGAACTAAGGTTAACTAATGCTCTGATACCAACTGTGACGATCTCAAAACCCGTACGATGGTGTTAAGGATAATCATTGGAATTTAACTCATTAATCATCATTAGCAGAGTACAGATAATAACATAAAAAACAAATAGAATAATTTTACATAAACATGACAGTGGAATCATAACATGTAACAACATCAGAGTAGCACAGTTTAGGATATAACTTAGTGCATAAAAAGGGAATGATTAGTCAACATCGCCATAAGCGGAATATATACATACAGTGAGACATAATAAAGATATCAGTCTACATCGCCTGAGGCGGTACATATATATAAGATAATACATGCTAGAAGTAAATCAGTCTACATCGACGTTGGTGGAATCATATACATAAGATAAGGATAGCAGAAAGTCAATAGCCAAAATACAAGTAAATCTAATCCTCGCCATCAAGCCAAAAACGCACTTCGTGCTGCAGTGCTAAGCCAAAATAACCTATCATCTGTCAACTAGGCCGCCCGTGTGAAAATAAGGGCACCCGAGTTTGCAAAGTGAAACAAACAACGAGTCAGTCCTGGGACTGGTTCGAGAAATCTATTTAACTGGTTAAACAACAGTAATAAGCCAAATCATAGGACCACACCACTTTCGCGGAACGGGTTTACTCCAGTGATTGCCGGTGCATTTAAAACAAAGTAAATTCTTTAAACAACGCAATGCTTTTTTAAAAAGAATGAAGCCGTTATAAGACTCAAGTCCCATCACACAATGCAACGCAAACCAGAGGATAGAGTTTTACCTTATAATGACCAAAATATGCTTAATACGTGCAAAGAAAAATCACTTGATATTATTACTAGTGCATATATGTTTCAAAAACGAATATCATCATAAATATCAATCATAGGCGGCATAGCTACCATCTACTATGTCGCCATACTAGTTCTATAATCAAATCCATTATTTCGTATTGGAAATTGGGATTCCATCATGAGTCGAGGCAAGGGGCAAGCTCCTCTCCGCTTCGAGACACTATAGCAAATGCCTCAGGACTACACACTCTGGGTAACCCTTGGAATCGGCTGGGCCGGTCCTCTCTTACGTTTGAGGATTGGCAATTCCTGAAAACACGTTTCCCGGTCCTTATAGACCTATAATTGAGGCGCCTCGCATTCCAACAACCACAAAGATGAAAGAATATAAATGTCAGCCAGTTTAAGCACTGACACCATCATAACTAGAAAGAAACGTCGTGTTCTCCCAGCGGTCCTTATCCCGTTTTTGACTCATACCGAGGTGTGAGGCTCGCGAATCCACGCTATACACAAAGCTAGACCACATAGGCCATACGTTGATCATCGACCACAAGATTTTACTTTGCAACAGAAGCCTTGATCACTGCGTCTTGGCATGCCACACAGGCAATCCACTCCATACGACTGATTTCTATCGATATATAACCTCTGTGCTCGTACGTCTCAGAGAAGGGCGTTAAGCAAGAGAATAAATTCTCCGCCGCCAAACAGATATATATTTAACAGAGATCAATCAGTACAGAACAAAATCCAATGTCAGACACACAGTCCATTTACAAGTCCGTTCTGGGGCTGAACTAAACCGGAGGCACCATATCCTCGCATATTCGTATAATAAACACATACGTCCATACGACTGCTACTGCTGTCCCTTTAAGGTAGCTACTCAAATCAGTAACCTCAGCAGCGCCCATCCATCCGATACAAAGATCGTCAGTCTTGAACCATCTTCGTATTTTTGACTTCGAATCGTTCGATCAATTATTTGAAATGAGGGTTAGCTCGGCCTTTTCAAATAATTCACGTATATTTAGAATTCAAATCAATTCTTTTCATGGTTAAATTATTCGACATTCACATTTCAGTTCTTTAGTATAATTTTCATGTCAAACACATTCAATCATCAAATATCAAGCAAACCAAGTAAAATCGGTTTATTTCCATTCCATGTCGCTTATAATATTTTACAACGACTTTTCGCCATTTTTATTTATTTAAAAATGACCATATTTAATCAACGACGTTTCAGGTCGTGCCGTGGCACTGGCGTTGTTTTTCCCCAAATTTGTTTTACACATATCGGGAAATCTAACCGTTGGATTTCTACAAAGTATATATCACTGGGAAGATATTCCCAAAGCGAACCCAACGGTTCCAGTTTCGTGATAATCCGACGGTCGGATCTTTCGGTATAATCGTTTGAAGTTACGATTTCAAAACGCGAACTGCTCGTCGTTATTCGATTTAATTTAATTATATTTATATTTACATATAAATATAATCGATTCTGGCGCTGTTTTTCTTCAGATTTGAATTAAACATTCCAGACAATCCAACCATTGGATCTTCTCAAAGTTGGTGCCATTGGAAAGATATTTCCAAGGCGAACCCAATGGTTGCGGTTTCGGGGAAATCCGATGGTCGGATCTCTCGTACTAATCGATTGAAGTTACGATTTCAAAACACAAACTGCACGGCCTCGATTCGTTATAATTTAATTTATATTTATATATAAATATAATTCGTTCGACGATTTCAATATCGTTTTCACTTCAAATATTACACTAACGCTTTTATATTTCGAAAAATATCGCCATAACCTCCTTTGTTCAGGAAGGGGTTTGGAAATTTATTCGGCCGTATTAGGTACCCATTAAATCCTAATAAGCATACACATATTTATAGTGATATATTGCAGTGTCCACAGGGGAGTGTGTATAGATCATAACTCCAGAGAACAAATTCTCGTCACCCTATAAATGGTTTTTGTGACTTAATGACCAGAGAGAAGTGTTTATTGTCATCTCCAGACTCGGGTGGGGTTTTTATTAATCTGGCAATTTACCGTTACAATTTATATAGTTCAGATCAGTCATCAGTTCAACCTGTAATATATAGTCATCGCCATACAAGCCTCTCACTCGTATGGTAAATCTTCAACCTCGTTACACAAGCTCCAAATGCTTATGTGGTATATGATGAAGTATGCCTATCGTCAAGAAGTATGCCATGTAGTGTAGTTCAAAATTAATTGTTACTATTCTATGGCGATGTTTATTATTACACACAGAATAATTAGCAGTCCGCATCCAATGGCATTCACAGGAGTTGATATAAAAATAAAATTGCGCAGCCAACTCATTAAGGTTTACCTGTTTGTCGGGCACGCAAATAAATTCTTTACTCAGCAGCTATTCCATTTTCTCTGTTTAACACATGTATATATATATGCAGAACAAAGCTAATAATAATATTTCTAGCGAACAAATATTTATTTCAACACACTGTTATTTTTAACAATTATACATAGGATAAAATGATATTTTTGACGAACAAAAATATAATTCAACTCTTGGCTATTTTATTTAGATCCTAACCATGTTAAAAATAATTTTTATAACCCCCGAACATTTATTTCAACACGTGTGTATTTTGAACGAGGCGTATACATGATAAAAGTAATATTTTTATCATTAGAAATATTTATTCAACACAAGAATGTTTTTAGCATTTCATATTCACAATAAAAATGTAAATTTCATTGTTAAATCAATTTATTTAAAACACGAATACCATTCAACACATGAATTTCTATTCAACGAATGAATTTCTATTCAACACATGAATGTTCTCTATAGTTTCTATATATAATAAAAATGTGATTTTTATTGTTAAAGCTATTTATTTAAAACATGAATACCATTCAACACATGAATTTCTATTCAACGAATGAATTTCTATTCAACACATGAATGTTTTCTATAGTTCGTATATATAATAAAAATGTGATTTTTATTGTTAAAGCTATTTATTTAAAACACGAATACCATTCAACACATGAATTTCTATTCAACGAATGAATTTTTATTCAACACATGAATGTTTTCTATAGTTCGTATATATAATAAAAATGTGATTTTTATTGTTAAAGCTATTTATTTAAAACACGAATATCATTCAACACATGAATTTCTATTCAACACATGAATGTTTTCTATAGTTCGTATATATAATAAAAATGTGATTTTTATTGTTAAAGCTATTTATTTAAAACACGAATACCATTCAACACATGAATTTCTATTCAACGAATGAATTTCTATTCAACACATGAATGGGGTTTCAACATATGAAAATAATTTCAACAAATGAAAATAATTCTAACACATGAATATTTCAGAAAATTTCGATAGCATAACGACATGGTAGTTAAAACCAACACCATCCCGATGTATGGCTCCTCGCTCTACCTTAAAACCTCGCGGTTTTTGACACTGGGGATTTCATGCATCTAGTTCGCACATAGGCGGCATGTTTTATTTTCATTTCCACAATCCTATTCTAATTTGTTTCAAACACAAGAGGGTATTTTTCAACCACAAAGGTATTTTTCAACCACAATCCAACAATATCAACCACAAACAATTATTTTCAACCATTCGTCATACCACATATTTTCACGCCAATCACAAGCAATAAATATTGTCCATGATTTGTGGACGAGGGGAGTATATATATATATATATATTATATTTCACTTCCATTTCAACACAATTCAAAGTATATATGTTTCATACAACGCTTGTATAATTTATACATCGCTCATATAACTTATACAACACATGTACATGAGGTATACAATGCGTATATAATTTACACTTCGCTTATATAATTTATACAACCCGATTTCATTCACATTTGAATTTAGAGTTCTCACATTAGTTTTCGAGATGCTAAAAATCATAGCTAGCTCAGAAAAATCCGCGGTCTCTTCTAGATGGTAGAGAGCCTCATTGCGGTCACGATGTTTCCTGTTTCATCGAATTTCGTCAACACATGACAAAGATATGATTTTTCAAAATTTGCAACACTTAAAAGTGTTATTTTCAATTCAAAAAAATCAAAGCCGTTTACCTTCTGAATTCTTCGAAACTAGGGTTCGATCTTTTGCCTCGATCGTTGCACGATATTCAAATCTAGTCGCACCAAGTGATAGAGCGTCGAAAGGGCTTCAGGCGCGTGGTGGTGGTGGCTGACTCGCAGCACGGTGGAGGGGCAAATCGGGTCGACGCGGCTGACTTTGGGGCTCGCGAATCTCGAGGCACAGGCGACGAGGGTGGATGAATCGGGTATGGATTTAAAGGGGGGAGTGAGGGCTTCAATAAGTTGCAAAGGGAGGAGGGCTGATTCTTCTTGGATTGATCGGAAAATGGGAGAGAAGATCGGAGCTTTTTCCGTCGTGCCGGGGGAGGGGGGCTAATCGGGTTTTGACTGGTCAAAGGGAAATGAGAGAGAAGGATGGTGATTGGCCCTTGTTTTTTATTTTAAATTTATTTTAAATTTGAAAATACCAGTTTCTCCATACGAACTCCTTTTCAAACCCAACGACTGTCGCCCCTAGCTAAATACCCCATCCCGGAGACAATGGGATATGTTTCGTCGGCCAATTCGACTGTTACAATCAGTTATTTTTCAAATTAAAGTATAAAACATTCAATATTCAATTTGAACGTACATTTTAATTTGCCAGGGCCACAAACTGATTCGAAAAATTCCAGAAAAATATATCTGGCTATGTTTTGACGATACGGTCCCAACAAAACTAGTTTCATCGAATTCTGAGACCGTTTGAAAAATGGTCATTTTCTGGTCGATCCTATTTAACAGTAATTGACCAATCACAATTTCTTTTGCCACGCTCACATACTAGCTTCAAAAATTATGAAATTTGAAATCTAGCAATAGTTTGACATCCCGGATTCAACAAAAGTTGTTTCGCCGAATTCCGAGGTCGTTTGCAAAATGTCTATTTTCAAGGGCTATACATTCTCTATAGCGACCTTTTTGAAAATCCATTTGGCCATAACTTTTGATTTCCGCTATGAAACTTCGATTTTTCAGATTCGTTAGAAAGGTATTCATAAACAGATTTAAATATTTTTGGTTTCACTAAAATCCGTTATATTTTACACCCGGTACAGTCAGTCAAAGTTTGAATTCAAATTTTCAAACTGCCACACTATCTCCAATTCATTATTTCATTGAAATATTCTATTTCAATTGTTTAAATTCTTTTAAAATAACCAATTTAATTTTTTTAAATTGGCTCGAATTTTCCGTGTTGTTGCATTTTGATTAAAAACATGAACATTTTCCTTTATTTATATTCTTAACATTGAAATTGTATATTTTAATGAATTCATGTTTTAATTAAAAAAACATGAACATTTTTCTCTATTTAACCATTTTCCTATTTAACACAAATTTTAATTTTGGTGTCATAAGTCCAATAAACAAAAATAAGGATTTTTGTTTAACTAATTTTTCTATTATCCCAAATGTCCATTTTTGTTGCAAATTTAATTATAACAACAAAAGCAATATTTTATTTGATTGAAAACTCTAGTTCAATCAAACAATAACAAAGGTGATATTTTTATTTGATTGAATATTCTAGTTCAATCAAAAATAACAAAAAGTGATATTTTTGTTGGATTGCAAATTCTAATTCAATCAAATAAATTAAAGATGATGCTCCATTTGTGTTGAATATGTTTGATTCAACAAAATATTAAAAAAATGTTTTGATTTATTTTATAGGAAAAATAATAACACATCACCCAAATTACAGATCTATATTACATACCACATACAGATCAAATCACGTAACATAGCATATACAGCGAATCAATGAGAATACAATTACGATTTATTCTAATTATTTTAAAATAAATAATAAGAGAAACGAAATAGGATTTCTCACCGTTCTTTTGAATCTGAATAGTTCAGATCTGAAAATTTTACCCAAAATTCAACCAACTCAGAATTGCTTCTTTTCGGTGTAGAAACGTAAATTTCTGTCTTACGATCGCAACGCTTCGAAAATCGTTCTGTTCTAAGTTCAAATGATGAAGTTATGATTTATTTCGATAAATAATATTTAAATTAAATTATTAAAATAATAAAAAGAAGGAATACCCCTTCTTCTTCCTCCACCAAATAACAGGCCGTTGTTTTCCAAATTCAGTTCAATTCTAGGTTAGGAATTTTCGATCAAGACATCGGACTTTGCAATTCATGTGTTGAATGGTATTCGTGTTTTAAATAAATAGCTTTAACAATAATAATCACATTTTTATTATATATACGAACTATATAAAACATTCATGTGTTGAATAGAAATTCATTCGTTGAATAGAAATTCATGTGTTGAATGGTATTCGTGTTTTCAATAAATAGCTTTAACAATAAAAAACACATTTTTATTATATATACAAACTATAGAGAACATTCATGTGTTGAATAGAAATTCATTCGTTGAATAGAAATTCATGTGTTGAATGGTATTCATGTTTTAAATAAATTGATTTAACAATAAAATTTTCATTTTTATTGTGAATGTGAAATGCTAAAAACATTCACGTGTTGAATAAATATTTCTGATGATTAAAATATTACTTTTATCATGTATACGCCTCGTTAAAAATACACACGTGTTGAAATAAATGTTCGGGGGTTATAAAAATTATTTTTAACATGGTTAGGATCTAAATAAAATAGCCAAGAGTTGAAATATATTTTTGTTCGTCAAAAATATCATTTTCTCCTATGTATAAGTGTTAAAAATAACAGTGTGTTGAAATAAATATTTGTTCACTAGAAATATTATTATTAGCTTTGTTCTGCATATATATATATATATATATATATATATATATATACATACATACATACATGTGTTGAACAGAGAAAATGGAATAGCTGTTGAGTAAAGAATTTATCTGCATGCCCGACAAATAGGTAAACCTTAATGAGTTGGCTGCGCAATTTTATTTTTATATCAACTCCTGTGAATGCCATTGGATACGGAGTGCTGGTTATTTTGTGTGTAATAATAAACATCGCCATAGGATAGTAACAATTAATTTTGAACTACACTACATGGCATACTTCTTGACGATAGACATACTTCATCATATACCACATAAGCATTTGGAGCTTGTGTGATGAGGTTGAAGATTTACCATACGAGCGAGAGGCTTGTATGGCGATGACTATATATTACAGGTTGAACCGATGACTGATCTGAACTATATAAATTGTAACGGTAAATTGTCAGATTAATAAAAAACCCACACGGGTCTAGAGATGACAATAAACACGTCTCTCTGGTCATTAAGGCACAAAAATCATTTATAGGGTGACGAGAATTTATTCTCTGGAGTTATGATCTATACACACTCCCCTGCTGACACCGGAATATATCACTATAAATTTGTGTATGCTTATTAGAATTTATTTGGTACCTAATACGACACAGTAAATTTCCAAACCCCTTCCCGAACAAAGGAGGTTATGGCGAAATTTTTAGAAATATAAAGGCGTTAGTGAAATATTTAAAGTGAAAACGATATTGAAATCGTCGAATGAATTATATTTATATATAAATATAAATATAAATTAAATTAAAACGAATCGAGGCCGTGCAGTTCGTGTTTTGAAATCGTAACTTCAATCGATTAGTACGAGAGATCCGACCATCGGATTTCCCCGAAACCACAACCGTTGGGTTCGCCTTGGAAATATCTTCCCAACGGCACCAACTTTGAGAAGATCCAACGGTTGGATTATCTGGAATATTTAATTCAAATATGAAGAAAAACAGCGGCGGAATCGATTATATTTATATATAAATATAAATATAATTAAATTAAATCGAATAACGACGCGTAGTTCGCGTTTTGAAATCGTAACTTCAAACGACTATACTGAAAGATCCGACCGTCGGATTTTCATGAAACTGGAACCATTGGGTTCGCTTTGGGAATATCTTCCCAGTGATATAAACTTTGTAGAAATCCAACGGTTAGATTTCTCGATATGTATAAAACAAATTTGGGGAAAAACAGCGCTAGTGCCACGGCACGACCTAAAACGTCGTTTAATTAAATATGGCCATTTTTAAATCAATAGAAATGGCGAAAAATCGTTGTAAAATATTATAAGCGACATGAAATGGAAATAAACTGATTTTACTTGGTTTGCTAGATATTTGATGGTTGAATGTGTTTGACATGAAAATTATAATAAAGAACTGAAATGTGAATGTCGAATAATTTAACCATGAAAAGAATTGATTTGAATTCTAAATAAATGTGAATTATTTGAAAAGGTCGAGCTAACCCTGATTTCAAATAATTGATCGAACGATTCAAAGTCGAAAATACGAAGACGGTTCAAGACTGACGATCTTCGTATTGGATGGATGGGCGCTACTGAGGTTCCTTATTTGAGTAGCTACCTTGAAAGGACAGAAGTAGTAGCCATCTGGACGTATGTGTTGATTGTACGGATATGCAAGGAATATGGTGCCTCCGGTTTCGTTCAGCCCCATAACGGACTTGCAAATGGACTGTGTGTCTGACATTGGATTTTGTTCTGTACTGATTGATATCTATTAAATATATATCTGTTTGGCGGCGGAGAATTTATTCTCTTGCTTAACGCCCTTCTCTGAGACGTACGAGCTCCGAGGTTATATATCGATAGAAATCAGCCGTATGGAGTGGATTGCCTGTGTGGCATGCCAAGATGCAGTGATCAAGGCTTCTGTTGCAAAGCAAAGTCTTGTGGTCGATGATCAAAGTACGGCCTACGTGGCCTGGCTTTGTGTATAGCATGGATTCGCGAGCCTCACACCTCGGTATGAGTCAAAACGGGATAAGGACCGATGGGAGAACACGATGTTTCTTTCTAGTTATGATGGTGTCAGTGCCTAAACTGGCTGACATTTATATTACTTCCATCTTTGTGGTTGTTGGAATGCGAGGCGCCTCGATTATAGGTCTGTAAGGACCGGGAAACGTGTGTTCAGGAATTGCCAATCCTCAAACGTAAGAGAGGACCGCCCTAGCCGATTCCAAGGGTTACCCAGAGTGTGTTGTCCTGAGGCATTTGCTAGTGTCTTGAAGCGGAGAGGAGCTTGCCCCTTGCCTCGACTCATAATGGAATCCCAATTTCCAATACGAAATAACGGATTTGATTGTAGAACTAGTATGGCGACATAGTAGATGGTAGCGATGCCGCCTGTGATTGATGTTTGTGATGATATTCGTTTTTGAAACATATAACCACTAGTAATAATATCAAGTGATTTTGCTTTGCACGTATTAAGCATATTTTGGCCATTATAAGGTAAAACTCTATCCTCCGGTTTGCGTTTCATTGTGTGATGGGACTTGAGTCTTATAACGGCTTCATTCTTTTTAAAAAAGCATTGTGTTGTTTAAAGAATTTACTTTGTTTTAAATGCACTGGCAATCACTGGAGTAACCACGTTCCGCGAAAGTGGCGTGGTCCTATGATTTGCCTTATTATTGTTGTTTAACCAGTTAAATAGTTTTCTCATACCAGTCCCACGACTGACTCGTTGTTTGTTTCACTTTGCAAACTCGGGTGCCCTTATTTTCACATGGGCAGCCTAGTTGACAGATGACAGGTTATTTTGGCTTAGCACTGCAGCACGGAGTGCGTTTTTGGCTTGATGGCGAGGATTAGATTTACTTGTATTTTGGCTATTAACTTTCCGCTATCCTTATCTTATGTATATGATTCCGCCTATGGCGATGTAGACTGATTTACTTCCAGCATGTATTATCTTATATATATGTACCGCCTCAGGCGATGTAGACTGATATCTTTATTATGTCTCACTGTATGTATATATTCCGCTTATGGCGATGTTGACTGATCATTCCTTTTTTATGTACTAAGTTATATCCTACACTGTGCTACTCTGATGTTGTTACATGTTATGATTCTGCTGTCATATTTATGTAAAATTATTCTATTTGTTGTTTAAGTTATTATCTGTACTCTGCTAATGATGATTAATGAGTTAAATTCCAATGATTATCCTTAACACCGTCGTACGAGTTTTGAGATCGTCACAGTTGGTATCAGAGCTTTGGTTAACCTTAGTTCTGGAATTTAACACATTAAACACCTCGTCAGAATAGAATCAGTAGTGTTCACAGGCGAGTGGCTCATTAGAGATAGGATTAGTAATGTCCTAGAATGAGCTAAGCAGAATAACAAAACAATTTGATCAGTACATCATTACCTTTCCTTATGTTCTTCTGCTTTATCGTATATGAAAGTTATCATTTATGTGAGCTTGACTCTTTTCTTGCTTATACATAACTTGACTTAATGGCTACACGAGCAGCTGCAGCCAGTGACGGCCGAGGAGACCGAGCAGGCCGAGCTGGAGGACGAGGGAATATTCCCGTAGCAGAAGAAGGGCCTATGATACAGTCACCAGCTCCTCAGGACTTCGACCTTGACCGAGTAGCGAAGAGGTACAGAAACCTCGGGGGCAAACCCTTTTCTGGCATTGGCACCGTGACAGAGGCTTTAGCATGGTTGAAGACATGCGAGAAGATTTTTGGTGGCATGGGACTTAGAACCCACGACAAAGCGCTTATGGGCACTTGGCTTTTACAGGAGGAGGCCGAATTGTGGTGGGATGCTATCACCTCTGAGGATGAGGAAGATACAGTAAGGACTTGGGATGAGTTCAAGACATTGTTCAAGGGGAAGCTCATCCCCGAGCAAGCATTAGAGCGTATGCGTGATGAGTTCGCTAATCTTCAGCAGGGAGACCGATCTATTCAAGACTATCTCAACAAATTCACACAGCTATCACGTTATGCTCCAGAGCTTATCTTGACATCAAAAGCAAAGAATAAGAGGTTCATACTGGGGCTACAGCGCAAGTATCAGGACCGGGCCATGAGCAACATCAAACTTCCATTTTCAGAACTGGCAGAGATGGCCTGTAACTACGAAGACTTGGATGAGAGGAACTCCAATCTAGACCACGCTAAAAGCCAAGCAGGAAACATGCGCAAAGCTTCTGGAGATCAGCCCAAGTCCAGCAATGCAGCAACCGCTACTCAGCAAGCTGGTAAGACACCCAAAGGCAGCTGTTATAATTGCGGTAAGAAGGGGCATTATTCAAATGTGTGCACCGCTCCAAAGCAGTTGAAGACAAACCCGCAAAGCTCAAATCCGAACCCCACAGCTTGGTTGAATGCTACAACTGCCATCAGATTGGGCACTTTAGCAGAAATTGTCCTTTGAAGAAGAATGCACAGGTAGCACATGTTTATGACGGGGAAAACCCGCCAGCTATCATGGATGGATCAGGTAAACCCGATGTCTTGGGAGGTACCCTTACAATTAAAAATATTCCTGTTTATGTACTTTTTGACACTGGTGCACCACGTACCTTCATTTCTAGTAACACTGTTAGTAAGTTAAAGTTAAAAGTAAGAGACCTTAAAGAGCCAATTAGAGCTCAAAACCCGATAGGAGTTTCTATTATTCTCAGTTCATATTGTAGAGTACCTATTTCTTTTTCTCGATACCAATTTCCTTTTAATTCGATCGTCATGGATTTTCGTGAGTTCGACATTATTCTGGGGCTGGATTGGTTAACGAAATATGAGTCAGAAGTCAAATGTGCTGAAAGAATTGTTAAAGTTAAAACAAAACTTGGATATATTATTATACCATGCCACGGCTCAGAAACAGATATAAAAGAATTTTGGTCTGCTTTGGAAGTTATTCCCACTTCATTAGAAAAGATTCCTGTCGTTAAAAACTATGCGGATGTGTTTGAAGAAGTCGAAAACTTACCTCCGCAAAGAGAAATTGAATTCAGATCGATCTTATTCCGAATGCCAAACCAGTGGTACATCCAATTCATAGAATGGCTCCGAAAGAAAAAGAAGAGTTAGCCAACCAAACTCGAGAATTACAGTGGAAAGGTCTGATCAGGCCAAGCTTTTCAGATTGGGGAGCAGCAGTTGTGTTTGTCCCGATATCAGACGGTACTCTACGTCTATGCGTTGGTTACCGAGATCTCAATAAGCAGATACTAAAGAATAAATATCCATTGCCGCGAATCGATGATTTGCTAGATCAATTAAATGGAGCGCAAGTGTTCTCCAGGATGGACCTAGCTACATGTTTCCACCAATTACGTATAGCCGAAGACTGTGTTCCTTTGACAGCCTTCAGGGGTCCCGATTTATTCTACGAATGGTTAGTAATGCCGTTCGGTTTGTGTAATGCTCCAGCCTACTTCGTCGATTTAATGAACAGAGTGTTCCGTGGTGTCTTAAACAAACTTGTTCTGGTCTTCATCGATGACATCTTAATCTACTCCAAATCAGAAGGCGAGCATGCTAAACATTTAGAACAAGTGTTGGAAATTCTGAGAAGAAATGTCTTGAAAGCTAAATTTTCTAAGTGTATCTTCTGGCAAGATGAAGTTAAGTTCCTTGGCCATGTCGTATCAAAAGAAGGGATTGCTGTTGATCCAAGCAAAATTTCAGCAATCCAAGATTGGAAACAGTCTACTACCCCCACAGAAGTTCGAAGTTTTCTTGGATTGACTAGTTACTATCGGAAATTCATTAAGGATTTTTCGAAGATATCTGGTGTATTAACAAAGCTTACAAAGAAGCATGAAAAATTCAAGTGGACTCCAGAATGTGAGGAAGCTTTCCAAGAGCTGAAACTGGAATTGACGACTGCTCCAGTATTAACAATTATTGATGGCAATCAGGACTTGACGGTATGGACGGATGCTTGTATTAGAGGTCTTGGCGCAGTATTAATGCTAAAAGGCCAAGTGGTCGCTTATGCTAGTCGTCAGCTGAAGCCGCATGAGAGGAACTATGCAACTCATGATCTTGAGTTGTTAGCCATCGTGTTTACTTTGAGAATCTGGAGGCATTATTTACTGGGTGAGAAGTTCGAGCTGTATGCTGATCATCAATCATTGATGTATCTATTCACTCAGAAGGATCTGAACTTGAGACAACATCGTTGGTTAGAATTCCTTGCAGCATACGATTTTGAAATTTTGTACACTCCAGGGAAAGCTAACGTTGTGGCTGATGCGCTCAGCAGAAAGAATGAAATCATCGCCAGTTTTATCATTACGTCTTCATTGATTGACAAGATTTCGGTCCTTCAGAAAAAAGATGAATTTATTCAAAGGATCAGTCGGAGAATCAAGGAAGGTGAATCCACTAGTTTCCAGCTTGAAGACAAGGGAGTTCTTAGGTTAAAAGGCATAATTTGCATCCCGAATCTTCCAGAGCTTCGAAAGGAAGTCATGGATGAATGCCATAAGTCCAAACTCAGTATCCATCCTGGTGTGAGCAAAATGTATAATGATATCAAGCGCACATTCTGGTGGAGGGCATTGAAAAGGGACATTTCAATTTATGTTAGCCGGTGTCCCACCTGTCAACAAGTTAAAAGCGACCAACAAAAACTCGCCGGATTATTACAACCATTAGATATTCTAGGATGGAAGTGGGAGCAAATTTCCATGGACTTCATAGATAGTTTGCCTCGAACTAAGAAAGGAAACGACAGTATTTGTGTGATCGTAGATCGCTTCACGAAGACCGCTCATTTCAGACCTGTCGGATCCAATAGAACGGCTCAAAGTTTAGCGCGGATTTACTTCAAAGAAATAGTTAAACTGCATGGAGTCCCGCCCAGTATAGTCAGTGATAGAGATCCACTAATTACTAGCAAATTCTGGGAAGCATTCCAGACAGAATTGGGAACCAAGTTGAATCTAAGCACTGCTTATCACCCTCAGACAGATGGTCAAACTGAGCGGGTGAATAGAATTCTAGAAGATTTACTGCGGGCTTGTATTATTGATTTTTGCGGGTCATGGGAGGATCACTTGCATTTGGCAGAATTCTCATATAACAATAGTTATCAAGCAAGTTTGGGAATGTCTCCATTTAAAGCATTATACGGTAGACCGTGCAGATCTCCAGCATGTTGGGTAGAACCTGGCAACAGACTTGTGTTGGGACCCGATATGATTCGAGAAGCATCTGATAAAGTCGATTTCATCAAGAAGCGATTGAAAGCCGCGCAAAGCCGATAGAAAAGTTATGCAGATTCTAGAAGAAGAGATTTATCTTTTGCCGTTGGTGATTATGTGTATTTAAGAGTTTCTCCGATGAGGGGAGTAATCAGATTTGGCAAAACTGGGAAGTTGGCACCGAGATTTATTGGTCCCTTTCCTATTCTTGAACGAATTGGAACTCTTGCTTATAAAGTTCAATTACCCGACTGGTTGCTCGGAGTACATGATGTGTTTCACGTATCTCAACTCAGAAAACATGTGTATGATCCGGATCTTATTGTGGAAGAAGCAGCGCAACAGGACTTGGAAATTACTCCAGAATTAGCAGTCAGAAGAGAGCCATTAAAGATTGTTGGAAAAGAAACTAAAGAGCTGAGGAACAAGAAGGTACATTTAGTTAAACTGCAGTGGAGTAGTGATCCTAGAGACTGTACTTGGGAGACTGAGGAAAGCATTAAGTAAGCTTACCCCAAATGCAGAGTGGACATCTCTGACTAACTCCGGTGCAAGGTACCTTTAAAATACTTTGCATTTCCATTTCTATTTCCTACTGTACTGCTGTTTCCTTTTCGGGGACGAAAAGTTTTAAGTGGGGGAGATTGTAACAACCCGGAAAATACGAGCTAATTTAAAAAATTTAAATTGGTTATTTTAAAAGAATTTAAACAATTGAAATAGAATATTTCAATGAAATAATGAATTGGAGATAGTGTGGCAGTTTGAAAATTTGAATTCAAACTTTGACTGACTGTACCTGGTGTAAAATATAACAGATTTTAGTGAAACCAAAAATATTTAAATCTGTTTATGAATACCTTTCTAACGAATCTGAAAAATCGAAGTTTCATAGCGGAAATCAAAAGTTATGGCCAAATGAATTTTCAGAAAGGTCGCTATAGAGAATGTATAGCCCTTGAAAATAGACATTTTGCAAACGACCTCGGAATTCGACGAAACCACATTTGTTGGATCCGGGATGTCAAACTATTGCTAGGTTTCAAATTTCATAATTTTTGAAGGTAGCATGTGAGCGTGGCAAAAGAAAATGTGATTGGTCATTTTTTGTTAAATAGGATCGACCAGAAAATGACCATTTTTCAAACAGTCTCAGAATTCGACGAAACTAGTTTTGTTGGGACCGTATCGTCAAAACATAGCCAGATATATTTTTCTGGAATTTTTCGAATCAGTTTGTGGCCCTGGTAAATTGAAATGTACGTTCAAATTGAATATTGAATGTTTTATACTTTAATTTGAAATATAACTGACTGTAACAATCGAATTGGCCTACGAAACATATCTCATTGTGTCCGGGATGGGGGTATTTAGCCAGGGGCGACAGTCGCTGGGTTTGAAAAGGAGTTCATATGGAGAAACTGGTATTTTCAATTTTAAAATAAATTAAAAATAAAATATAAGGGCCAATCACCATCCTTCTCTCTCATTTCCCTTTGAACTGTCAAAACCCGATTAGCCCCCCCCCCCCCCCCCACGACAGAAAAAGCTCCGATTATCTCTCCCATTTTCCGATCAATCCAAGAAGAATCAGCCCTCCTCCCTTTGCAACTTATTGAAGCCATCACTCCCCTCTTTAAATCCATACCCGATTCATCCACCCTCGTCGCCTGTGCCTCGAGATTCGCGGGCCCCAATGTCAGTCGCGCCGACCCGATTTGCCCCTCCACCGTGCTGCGAGTCAGCCACCACCACCACGCGCCTGAAGCCCTTCCGACGCTCTATCACGTGGTGCGACTGGATTTGAATATCGTGCAACGATCGAGGCGAAAGATTGAACCCTAGTTTCGAAGAATTCAGAAGGTAAACGTCTTTGATTTTTCTGAATTGAAAATAACACTTTTAAGTGTTGCAAACTTTGAAAAATCATATTTTTGTTGTGTGTTGACGAAATTCAATGAAACAGGAAACATCGTGACTGCAAGGAGGCTCTCTACCATCTAGAAGAGACCGCGGATTTTTCTGAGCTAGCTACGATTTTTAGCATCTCGAAAACCAATGTGAGAACTCTAAATTCAAATGTGAATGAAATCGTGTTGTATAAATTATATAAGCGAAGTGTAAATTATATACGCATTGTATACCTCATGTACATGTGTTGTATAAGTTACATGAGCGATGTATAAATTATACAAGCGTTGTATGAAACATATATGCTTTGAATTGTGTTGAAATGGAAGTGAAATATAATATATATATATATATATATATATATATATGCTTCCCTCGTCCACAAACCATGGACGATATTTATTGCTTGTGATTGGCGTGAAAATATGTAGTATGACGAATGGTTGAAAATAATTGTTTGTGGTTGATATTGTTGGATTGTGGTTGAAAAATACCTTTATGGTTGAAAAATACCCTCTTGTGGTTGAAACAAATTAGAATAGGATTGTGGAAATAAAAATAAAACATACCGCCTGCGTGCAAACTAGATGCATGAAATCCCCATTGTCAAAAACCGCGAGGTTTTAAGGTAGAGCGAGGAGCCGTACATCGTAACGGTGCCGGTTTTAACTACCCTGTCGTTATACTGTCGAAATTTTCTAGAATATTCATGTGTTAGAATTATTTTCATTTGTTGAAATTATTTTCATATGTTGAAATCGCATTCATGTATTGAATAGAAATTCATGTGTTGAATGGTATTCGTGTTTTAAATAGCTTTAACTATAAAAATCACATTTTTATTATATATACGAACTATATAAAACATTCATGTGTTGAATAGAAATTCATTCGTTGAATAGAAATTCATGTGTTGAATGGTATTTGTGTTTTACTTAAATAGCTTTAACAATAAAAATCACAATTTATTATATATACAAACTATAGAGAACATTCATGTGTTGAATAGAAATTCATTCGTTGAATAGAAATTCATGTGTTGAATGGTTTTCGCGTTTTAAACAAATAGCTTTAACAATAAAAATCACATTTTTATTATATATACAAACTATAGAGAACATTCATGTGTTGAATAGAAATTCATTCATTGAATAGAAATTCATGTGTTGAATGGTATTCGTGTTTTAAATAAATTAATTTAACAATAAAATTTACATTTTTATTGTGAATATGAAATGCTAAAAACATTCACGTGTTGAATAAATATTTCTGATGATAAAAATATTACTTTTATCATGTACATGCCTCGTTAAAAATACATACATGTTGAAATAAATGTTCGGGGGTTATAAATATTATTTTTAACATGGTTAGGATCTAAATAAAATAGCCAAGAGTTGAAATATATTTTTGTTCGTCAAAAATATCATTTTATCTTATGTATAAGTGTTAAAAATAACAATGTGTTGAAATAAATATTTGTTCGCTAGAAATATTATTATTAGCTTTGTTCTGCATATATATATATATATATATATATATATATATATACACACACACACACATATGTTGAACAGAGAAAATGTAATAGCTGTTGGGTAAAGAATTTATTTGCGTGCCCGATAAATAGGTAAACCTTAATGAGTTGGCTGCGCAATTTTATTTTTATATCAACTCCTCTGAATGTCGTTGGATACGGAGTGCTGGTTATTCTGTATGTGATAATAAACATCGCCATAGGATAGTAACAATTAATTTTGAACTACACTACATGGTATACTTCTTAATGATAGGCATACTTCATCATATACCACATAAGCATTTGGAGCTTGTGTGACGAGGTTGAAGATTTATCATACGAGCGAGAGGCTTGTATGGCGATGACTATATATTTCAGCTTGAACTGATGACTGATCTGAACTATATAAATTGTAACGGTAAATTGCCATATTAATAAAAAAAAACCCACACGGGTCTGGAGATGACAATAAACACGTCTCTCTGGTCATTAAGGCACAAAAACCATTTATAGGGTGACGAGAATTTATTCTCTGGAGTTATGATCTATACACACTCCCCTGTGGACACCGGAATATATCACTATAAATATGTGTATGCTTATTAGGATTTTATGGGTACCTAATACGGCCCAATAAATTTCCAAACCCCTTCCCGAACAAAGGAGGTTATGGCGAAATTTTTCGAAATATAAAGGCGTTAGTGAAATATTTGAAGTGAAAACGATATTGAAATCGTCGAATGAATTATATTTATATATATAAATATAAATTAAATTAAAACGAATCGAGGCCGTGCAGTTCGTGTTTTGAAATCGTAACTTCAATCGATTAGTACGAGAGATCCGACTATCGAATTTCCCTGAAACCGCAACCGTTGGGTTCGCTTTGGAAATATCTTTCTAACGGCACCAACTTTGAGAAGATCCAGCGGTTGGATTGTCTGGAATGTTTAATTCAAATCTGAAGAAAAACAGCGCCAGAATCGATTATATATATATATATATATAAATATGATTAAATTAAATCGAATAACGACGTGCAGTTCGCGTTTTGAAATCGTAACTTCAAACGACTATACCGAAAGATCCGATCGTCGGATTTTCACGAAACTGGAACCGTTGGGTTCGCCTTGGGAATATCTTCCCAGTGATATATACTTTGTAGAAATCCAACGGTTAGATTTCTCGATATGTGTAAAACAAATTTAGGGAAAAACAGCGCCAGTGCCACGACACGACCTGAAACGTCGTTTAATTAAATATTGCCATTTTTAAATAAATAAAAATGGCGAAAAATCGTTGTAAAATATTATAAGCGACATGGAATGGAAATAAACCGATTTTACTTGGTTTGCTTGATATTTGATGGTTGAATGTGTTTGACATGGAAATTATACTAAAGAACTGAAATGTGAATGTCGAATAATTTAACCATGAAAAGAATTAATTTGAATTTTAAATATACGTGAATTATTTGAAAATGCCGAGCTAACCCTCATTTCAAAATTGATCGAACGATTCGAAGTCGAAAATACGAAGACGGTTCAAGACCGACGATCTTCGTATCGGATGGATGGGCGCTGCTGAGGTTCCTGATTTGAGTAGCTACCTTGAAGGGACAGAAGTAGTAGCCGTCTGGACGTATGTGTTGATTGTACGGATATGCGAGCAATATGGTGCCTCCGGTTTCGTTCATCCCTAGAACGAACTTGTAAATAGACTGTGTGTCTGACATTGGATTTTGTTCTGTACTGATTGATCTCTGTTAAATATACATCTGTTTGGCGGCGGAGAATTTATTCTCTTGCTTAACGCCCTTCTCTGAGACGTATGAGCTTAGAGGTTATATATCGATAGAAATCAGTCGTATGGAGTGGATTGCCTGTGTGGCATGTAAAGATGCAGTGATCAAGGCTTCTGTTGCAAAACAAAGTCTTGTGGTCGATGATCAAAGTACGGCCTACGTGGCCTGGCTTTGTGTATAGCGTGGATTCGCGAGCCTCACACCTCGGTATGAGTCAAAACGGGATAAGGACCATAGGGAGAACACGACGTTTCTTTCTAGTTATGATGGTGTCAGTGCCTAAACTGGCTGACATTTATATTACTTTTATCTTTGTGGTTGTTGGAATGCGAGGCGCCTCGATTATAAGTCTGTAAGGACCGGGAAACGTGTGTTCAGGAATTGCCAATCCTCAAATGTAAGAGAGGACTGGCCCAGCCGATTCTAAGGGTTATCCAGAGTGTGTAGTCCTGAGGCATTTGCTAGAGTGTCTCGAAGTGGAGAGGAGCTTGCCCCTTGCCTCGACTCATGATGGAATCCCAATTTCCAATACGAAATAACAGATTTGATTGTAGAACTAATATGGCGACATAGTAGATGGTAGATATGCCGCCTATGATTGATATTTATGATGATATTCGTTTTTGAAACATGTATGCACTAGTAATAATATCAAGTGATTTTGCTTTGCACGTATTAAGCATATTTTGGCCATTATAAGGTAAAACTCTATTCTCCAGTTTGCGTTGCATTGTGTGATGGGACTTGAGTCTTATAACGGCTTCATTCATTTTAAAAAAGCATTGCGTTGTTTAAAGAATTTACTTTGTTTTAAATGCACCGGCAATCACTGGAGTAAACCCGTTCCGCGAAAGTGGCGTGGTCCTATGATTTGCCTTATTACTGTTGTTTAACCAGTTAAATAGATTTCTCGTACCAGTCCCACGACTGACTCGTTGTTTGTTTCACTTTGCAAACTCGGGTGCCCTTATTTTCACACGGGCAGCCTAGTTGACAGATGACAAGTTATTTTGGCTTAGCACTGCAGCACGGAGTGCGTTTTTGGCTTGATGGCGAGAATTAGATTTACTTGTATTTTGGCTATTGACTTTCCGCTATCCTTATCTTATGTATATGATTCTGCCTATGGCGATGTAGACTGATTTACTTTCAGCATGTATCTATTAAATAATAGTAAAGCAGAAGAATTTCTAGCTCTCTCCTTGATTCTCTCCATTATCTCAATTCTCCTTGATTCTCTCAGTTCTCTCAACTCTCCTTAATTCTTTCAATTCTCTCAAATCTTCTTAATTCTCTACATTAAATTAAATCAAAAATCAAAATAATAAAAAATATAAATCTGTTCAGCTTAAAACTTCCAAGATATTTTGTATTAAAATTGAAATTCAATACATAGTTAAAGAAAGAGACCTACTCCACAGGGTTATCTATTAAATAATAGTAAAACAGAAGAATTTCTAGCTCTCTCCTTGATTCTCTCCATTATCTCAATTCTCCTTGATTCTCTCAGTTCTCTCAACTCTCCTTAATTCTTTCAATTCTCTCAAATCTTCTTAATTCTCTACATTAAATTAAATCAAAAATCAAAATAATAAAAAATATAAATCTGTTCAGCTTAAAACTTCCAAGATATTTTGTATTAAAATTAAAATTCAATACATAGTTTAAGAAAGAGACCTACTCCACAGGGTTACTAAAATTGATTACGGAATAGTCGAAGCTCTCATTCTCTCTCTTTCGCTTTCTTCCCTCTCATCAGTATACGTTTACTCGAGCGATTTTCTCCAAAAATAAAATGGGGTAAACGTTTGATCTCGCAATAACGGCACAGTGCCTTTTCGCTCTATGGCTTTTCCCTCTCTGCCCCTCTTCTCACCGCCGTTTTCATACCCGCTATACGGTAGATTGAGCCCTTCATCCGCCTCTTTCTCTGTGCCTAAGGTAGTTGTTTTTCTTCTGGCTGCTGTGTATTTCAAATTACAATTTCATTTCTTCAACCTTTTGGCCACTCTCATAAAGCTACAAAAATATCATTTGTTTCTGTCGTACTTTGTTCAGCTAATGCTTAGATTGACGATTGTTCGGTTGATTGCCCCCTTCGTCTGCATGTCTCTCTGCCTATTGCTTATTTTTTCCCTCTTTCTACTACATCTTTTGATTTGAAATTTGCTTGCTTTGTTCAATTTTCAACTTCTCTGATAAAGCAAAAAACATGATCATTCTATTCATCGTTTGTACAGCTTTTGGTTTCAAAATAGGGGAATTTTAGTTTTAATCTTAATTTATGCTTTGTTGTGGCCTATAATTCCTTTCCATAGCAAATTGTTAAAGAAGGAACATTTATTCATCTTAATTCTTTTACGGTTATATTCCCATATTAGTCAAATGAAAAAACTATAACACACTACTCTGATTCTTATGAAGTTTCGATATGTATCTATTTCTTTTATTTTATTTTGTATTTTTTTAATTTGCAAAATTGGGTTTCTTCACTGTTTTCCATTCTACCAGAATTTGGGGTCCTCAATAGGAATAAGGCATCAATATCTGAATGCTCCATGTATGGTATTATTAGTGCATAATCATGATAATTTGTGCTCATAATCATGCTAACTTTTGACTGATTTGTGTTACTTTAAATCCCTTAATAATCAAAGTTGCTTGATTATATAGTAAAGCTTTTTCCCACTGAGTTATCTGTTATTTATGTCCATATAAATGGGTAGCATATATTGATTCTATATTGTTTTGTATGTTCTTTTCTCAAAACTATAGAAAGATACAAGGTCGTTAACTGATTGGTTGCTCAATTTTTAATAACTCAAAAATGCATCTAATGAAACATTGGAAAGGAACAGTAATATAAAATGGAATCTTTATCAACTGACAAGTAAAGGCATGTTTATTATGTAGTGCATATATTGAAGGTTCGTTTGTAATATTCATCACTGATGATGATTGATTTGAAAATTAAATTTTTGGTAAGGTATTAAAACTAGGGTTGTGCCACTGTGTGTTAATAAATTTGACATAATTTTTATTGCTATAAAAAGTATTTGATCCTTTGGAGCGAAGTTTACGAATATTGCATGTCCAAGTCATATTGTTCATCAAATAACATAATTGGCCGTTAAATATTACAATGAAATCAATTATGGTAAAATCACTTAAATAGAATGGTATATATCAATTAATTTCTTTTTTTCTTTTCTCCTTTTCCCTTTAATTTCTCAAAAAATTTACACTCATGGTTAGGAAGCTATTATACAGTTCAATATTTAATTAACTGGACTACTGCTATTACTGTATATCTGAAATGTACATGTCGCATACTATATACAGGTTAGGAAGCCAAGTTTGTCAGCAATACATTTCCTCCTTGATGTTGTAAGCTGTTGCTATTTCCTGAAGGCAGTTATCACATGGATAGGTATTATGATCAACACCTTTAAAACTAGACCTTTTAGTTTAATTTAAAGTTTGAAATAAAAAATTATAAATTATCGAAGAAAAGCTCTTAACTTTGTAAAAACATTAAATCTTACCATCATGACCAAATTCTATTACAATGACCATGATTAGTGATCCAATTTTGTTATCGTGACATTTGGAAACATATAACATTGATAAATAATTTGTGCTGATAGTGGCTCTCTTTCAGCCATGTCAATTTACACTACTATAGATTTACTAATATACATTATTGTTTATGCCATTATTATATTCAAAAGCATTTTAATATAGTTTTTTTTTCTTCTCTTAAATTATTACTTTTGAAGTTATTAGCATAATTATTATTTTTACCTTAGGAACTATTATGCTACATGACTATTACTATAATTTAGTAAACTTCTTTATTTATGTAATTCGTTAGGTAACACTTATACTAAAATTGTTTTAATTATTACATTTGTTCCTAAAACATAGTTTCCTCAACTATTGACAACAATTGTTTCAGGTTTGGGATTTATGATACAGCTTATACACCAACCTCCTGCAAATCATCTATGCTTCGAAGTTCGAGTTCCTAGCATCGAACATTATTCTTTTTTTGAACAGTGAGCCATAAGAAAAGGTGGATTATAAGGTGCTTTAGTCCTTACCTTGAAATTTCTTATAGCGTAATTTTTTATACCAGTGATTGAAATAATATTTGTTTTGGTGCTTTATTTCAGGTTTTGAGAACACCACCGATGCAAATGCTATTGTGTTCGATAATAATCTCCTTGAACACTGGGTGGAGATTGATGAAAATTTTAACCATAAGAGGTACACAATCGATGTTACTAAGGTAATACAATTTTTTTATTCATAAGTATAAACATTTTCTTGCTCAGTATAGAGTGATGATGCTACCTAAATTGACTCAAATTTTCTATTGCATATATAAGTTCTGCTAACACATATGATTAAACTTCTTTTCTAATTCCGTTTTTTCTTCCGTTGATAGCACAAAACATTAGAGCAACCTATTTGGCATAATTTGTGTTTTGGATAAAATCTTTCTTTTGTAAGAAACCAGGATTGTCCTTCTATGCACAACTAAGTAGAAATGGATGCCTTTTTATGCATTCCTTAATCTATTTTATACAAGGAACATGGTATTGGACTTATTCTCACATTCTAAGGAAACTGTACGTTGCATATTTTCCATTCATTTCCAAGTTTGAAAATTTTCACATTTTAAAATGGAAAAAAAAAAATTCAAAACTAATCTTCTCTCTGTATTTTTTTTCCATGTAAATTTTGAATTGATCCAAGGTATTATATTGCCAATATATTCAAATATTGATTTTTTTTCCGTTGTTGGTAGTTGACTAAACGACATGATAAACTTGATGTGGTCTATAGCATTGAATGTGCACCATGTGTGATACCAAAGAATTAATAGTTCAATGTCATGCACCAGTGGACTTGAAAATATCATTTTAACTGTTTTCCCATTAGATATAAACATGTTAATATGGACAAATAGCGGTGCACTTTTTTTAGAAAATACAAAATACGTCACCTTGGAAAGTTGAAACTCATTTTGGATCTCATGATGAAATACGCCACTTTTATTATTTTTGGTAAAATTCTTAAATTTGTTGACAGTGATGTCATATGATTCTAAGGCAGTTTAGAAACATTTGTTATTATATGATGCCCTTTCAGCTGTGGAATAATATATATGTATATATATGTATATATATATGTATATATATATATATAATGTGTGTGTGTGCGCGCGCGCGTGCGCATGTGCGTGCGCTCTCGCGCGCGCGTGTGTGTGTGCGCTCGCGTGTGTGTGTGTGTGTGCGTGTGCGCGTGCGCTTGCGTGTGTGTGCGCGTGTGTATATATATATAAGAATAAAAATGCTAACGTCATATTAGTCAATATTACTCATTTTATGTCTTAACTAAAGTTATTTTGTTTACAATCAACCAGAAATGAAAATTCTAGAATTGTCATGACGTTGGTCTCAATATCATATCATGAGTTGGTAAAGAAAAAAGTAGATTATTTAAATTTACCTCCAAACATTTCTTATATACTTTCTTACCTTTTGTTTTTGCATTAGCATTATCATCTCACTTTGTTTTTTTTTTCCTTAGGTATACATTTTTCCTTGAAACTATGGATGTAGAGTAATAGATTTCTATATCTTCACCCTTATTTCCCTTTCGTTGATGTTATTTGAGTTGATATTTGTACTATTATGTTATTTATAGTTCACTTCAAGGGTTCGGAAGTCATCAGTTTTTTTTCTTCTGATTTAAAATTAGATTGTCTTATTTTTTTTTGTTGTTTACTTTTCCATTGCTCGATGTCCACTCTCCTCTCTTCTTTGTACCCTAAATCTAATCTTGCTCTCAGCCGACAGTGACCTCCTTATCCGCTCCATCCTCCTTCCCAATGTCGTTCTATTGATGACGTTTCCTCTTTTGAGCATGGTCATATTAAGTGGTGTGCACGTTTTATGACACCGCGAGTGAAAGCTATGTTGATGGACGTGCCTATTTACTCCTTTCCGATGGCTAATGTCTATCAATTACGCTCACCTTCTTCCTGTTTCGTTGTCGATAGGATTTTTCTTATGCTGTTACAACAGCATGTTCTAATGTTATTTTTGAATTCATTCTGAAAGGTTATGTTTCATAAGGCTGTTATTATTAGTTTTGAATAATAATGGACAGACCCTCACTGATTCATTATTCCACGTGGAATCCTACTCTCTAGCACTACTTTCAAATGAGACGACTCATCACATCTCGGCCAATGAGATTTCACTGGCTTTTGGAGTTTAGCTTTTTCTCAATTTATTGACTTTGGTTAAAGCTCAAATTAATTGAAATGGGAAAAACATGCGCTCTTATCCAGTACGAATTTAGACCTAGCTCATTTTCCATGTTCTCTGTTTAGTTTGGTTTCTCTTTTTTCATTGCTTTCTGCTTTATTGGATGAAAGTTTTACTTTTTATTTACGGGTAGAGGTAATAAAGGCAATTTTACTATCTCAGATTTGCAGATGCTTGTCTCTGTACATGTTTTTTTAATATAATTACATTTTAATTCTTATTTCTATATCAACTTTATTTTTTCTTAGAAGCTTTGCTTCATTCTCTTGAAACAGAAGAATGAGTCAAATTATTTCAAATGTTCGTATTTATGTATCTAAGATATTTGTTTTGAATAATATTTTGAGTTTTTACCGAATGAATCTCCTGTTTTTCTAAAGATTCATTAGAAATGGTATTGGTAAAATCTTTTAACAACTGGATCCTAAATTCAAGTCGTTAATGTCTTTGGCTGAATTATGCCACTACGACCACTGTAGTTTTTCATCATATATATCTAGGCCTTCCATACATGGAAATTCTACTGACCCCATTATTAGGTTAATGTATATCAATAAAGTAGATAATAGTTAGACTGCCATGTATTTTTAAATTGTGAAGATCATGCAGAACATATGCCCTTATAGAGTACTATATTATAAAAACTCATATACTATCATTTACAATCTGTCAGAGCTTATGCTATAAGTCATTGCTACAGATTTGATTTAGTATTCTTTTATTCGCTACCCTAAGTTCGATTAGGGTTTTGCATCAATCAAATTGCTCTCTGAAAGGCCAAGCAGCGCACTGCTCATGGTTTCCACCTTGGCAGTTACGGTATTTTTGGTCATCGATTTTCATGGGGCTTTTCCTACCTTGACTCTACTGCTTCGTTCAATCCCTTTCGTTTAGCACTGTGACCTCTGGATGCCTCATTACAGGTATCGTTCATGTGTTCAATTCAGTTGGTTCTTCTATTTCGTCATCGATTTCCATTTCTACTATCAGGTAATCTCTTATTGTATTGATGGTTTTCGATACTTATGCTGGAATTGGAAGTCAAGGACCAGCGGCTGCTTGCTGGAATAATAGAGTTTGATAACGAAGTTTGATTCTTGGTGATCCAAAAGATTTCAACCTTAGCCACATCACATATTGGGTAAGTCTAATTTTTTTTCCTTCATGGCATTTTTTTTCTTTTTGACATGAATGTTCACAACTCAACCTTTTTCCTGGACATGAATATACTGCCGACTCAATTAAACCGTGTAGAAATTTGATACTGGATCGCACGGTTTGTTAAGTTCTATTTCCCTTTCATGTAGAAATTTGTATAGAAATCCTGTAATGGAACACAATTTATGAAATCACTTTGTTACGTATTTCCTTACCTTTTTAAGACCTTGATAGTTGACTTTGGTTTGAATACAAGAGAACATGTTTGAAGTAAGCCGGGTTTTGTAAACTCAAACATGAATATAAGAGAACATGTTTGATTTTATTTTACTCTTTTTTTTTGTCAAATTTGATGTGTCCTCCAACTTCACTTTGGACTATTCCACTTTCTGTTTAGCATGACCTATCAGACTCTCAATTTTGAGATACCAGAAGGCCCAACGGCAATTTTTTAATTTATTATATCTTAGGACCGTCCTTGAATTTTTTTTGTTAACTATGTATGGAACAGGTGGATTATGAACTAATAGCGCTGGAAGATGTATACAACTAATGATCCACTGGAAATTGGATGCATTCATATTTAGAGTGGAGGTTACTTGCTAAATTCAGGCAAACATCAAAGGCTGTTCAAAATATATGGATTTGGATGGAGAAGGAATATACATATAATTACTTACATAAGGAATCAGTTTGTTTACAAATCCTACAGGCAAAAGGTCTTGTGCGTTACACCCATGATTGCTGTCGTATTTTGATGCAGGCTTCAATTGAGTTGAACTGTCATGCAGAACATTCTATGCGTTTTGATTTATAATGTTTTGCATTAAATTGTCTATTGAACAACCACTGTAAAAAGTTAATTGATATTTTAAAATCAAATATGTATGAAAGGCATGCTTATGATTGATTGGGAAGATGATAAATGCATACGTTATCAATAACTGTGAAAAATAAGACCTAGAGTTTTACTTTATTGAAAGAGGCGACAGATCTTTATACTCTGTACGTGGTGGGATCCGTAAGAAACCTTAGAAATCCATCTCTGTTTAGAAATGCTGAGCTGGATAAGATAACCCAAAGAAAAAGAGATTAGCATGTAACACATACAACGCTTTTGGATGTTGCACACTTGTGTATAATCATAATTGTACCGTACACAGTGTAGACATCACTAAATTCAAGTCCAGTGCAACCTCTTCCAACTATGGCAGAGGAATTGAATAATTGAGTTTACCTTCAAAATCCGTCTAAGTTCTTCAGGCGTTTGAATAACTAAATTTTACACATGAAGATATAAATTTGATTATGTTTCACTTTTTATGAATACATGTTTTAAGTTTTGTTGATTTCCTGATTTGAGTGATTAAATTTATTTCTTGGGCTGTATTATTTACTCTTAAGTTGATATATTTTAACCAATTACATAATTTTATTTTAGATTTAACATATATAAAAGAAATAATTTAAATTATATTTGTTAATTCATCTAAAATAAACAAAACATGTCAATTTCAACAAGAATTCTTTCTCATAGTAGTACGAACGTAAAATTATTGTTTTACTTCAAAGATATATAAGTTACACATACCATATATAAACAATAAAAACAACAGTAATTTACATTATATTTATTTTGCCTGATTCATCGTATATTGTATAATAATATTTCAATTTTAACATTAAATTTTTTAAAATTGTATTTTATAATATTATCGTGTGCAACGCACGGGTTACACACTAGTTATCTTATATATATGTACCGCCTCAGGCGATGTAGACTGATATCTTTATTATGTCTCACTGTATGTATATATTCCGCTTATGGAGATGTTGACTGATCATTCCCTTTTTATGCACTAAGTTATATCCTACACTATGCTACTCTGATGTTGTTACATGTTATGATTCCGCTGTCATATTTATGTAAAATTATTCTATTTGTTGTTTATGCTATTATCTGTACTCTGCTAATGATGATTAATGAGTTAAATTCCAATGATTATCCTTAACACCGTCGTACGGGTTTTGAGATCGTCACATTTTGTCAGTTAAAAAGGATTAAACAAGAATAAACTAGAAATTGTAAAGAAATAAAATTATCATTTTTTAATGTTGAATAGAAAAATGTAAACAAACACATCACTTTCATTTGTTTGTGTGAATTAGAATCATCGACAAAACAAACACATCACTTTTATTGTTTTGTTGAAATAGACCTGTCGACAAAACAAAGTCATCATTTTTATTGTTTTGTCGTAATAGGTTAGTTAAATCAAAATATACATTTTGTCAAAATATTCATTTTTGTCAAAATAGATCAGTTGAATTAAACCATATATTTTTATCAAAATATACACTTTTTGTCAAGATAGATTAGTCGAATCAAAATACATATTTTTTTCAAAATGAACATTTTTGTCCAAATAGATTAGTTAACCAAAATAGTTATTTTTGTCAAAATATAATAGTTGAAACAAAAAAATTACGTTTTGTTGAATACAATGGTTGAAAACAAGCACCACATTTTTGTTAATTAGATTTGAAATGAAATAAAAATTAAATTTTTGTTTAAATAAAAGAGTTAAATACAAATGACAATTTTATTAACTAGATTTGTGTTACAACAAAATATTCATTTGATTAAATAAAATTGTCAGCAAAATGGATATATCACTTTTTATACATTTTGTTGAAATGGATCTTAAATTGCAAACATAAGAATCATCTTTATTTGCAAAAACATACATAGCATTTGTATGTTAAATAAAGCATCATTTGTATTGTCACAATACACCTTAGAATTGGTATGTAAGTAAAAGTGACATTTTAATGTGTTAATGTATACACTAAAACTTGTATACAATTTGAAATAAACATTTTTATGTGTTAATGTAAAGAATATTTGCATACAAATAAAAGAAAATGAAATTTATCTTTTCATTTGTCACCAACAATAATGTCATATAAATAAATTACACTTTATTAGACATTAGAAACATGTAGGAAATATATGCGAGTAAATTACATTTTTATTCGGCATTAGGAATAAAATAACATATTGTGTTCATTATCATCAATATGTCAGCAGAATTAGAAATTGGTTAAATGCGTTAACCAATTATTTATTTATATGAACTGTTGTTGGCTGGAAACCCCACACGGTTATTGGGATGATAATTGACATACGCTAGTCCCAATATTTAGTTGTATGTCGATTGATAGATTGACAGGCTGCGATGAGCGTTATTATTCATTTTAATGCTTACACAGTCGTAATATTTCACTCTGGATGTTGAATGCATGGTTTGATGATTATTTATCATTTGTTGTCATATACATACGATGTATGAAATCCATATAACTGAAATTATACGGTAACTGATTGAGTCGCATTCCGATTCAGGATTCCTTTTGAATAAAGAACATTTTAAATAAAGATTTCTTTTAAATAAAGAATATTTTTAAAAAGGCATGGTAATATAAAGAATATTTCAAAATAAAGAATATTATAATATAAAGAATCTTTTATATAAAGAATGTTTTAAATAATGAACATTTTAAAAATAATATTCAACGAAGAATAAAATGATGATTTCTATGTCCGTTTTTGGATGGACAAAAGATAAAAATATTTTTTTATTAGAAACGAACTAGTTATTAAATAGAATAAATCTTTTAAAATTAAGATTAAATGAAGTCTTCCAATTAATTAATATTTAATTGGAATTAAATAAAAGAACTGGATTTTGGGTTATCGTGGATGGTGTCTTAAATAACACTTCCTAAACCCCATATAAAATAATAAAACTTTTAACTAAGATTATTAGTGTCTCAAAATTTATTTATTAATTGTAATAAAATGATATGTGAGTTGGGTTTATTGTAAACTGTGTTTTAAACGACATTTGTGCTTTAGCTCAATTAACAGTGAAAATATAATTTAGAATTTATAAATCTTTTTATTAAGATTAAAAAAGAAATTTTTCAAAGTTAAGTTTTACCATTCAATATATTAAATTGGAATTAAGTGGAAATTCCATATTTTATGGAAAATGATTTTGGGTTTATCGTGAATAATGTGTTTTAAGAGACATTGGTCCTTTTAACCCAGTTAAAGATAAGATTAATTTTTCTTAAATTAAATAATCATAAATTTATGGTTTTTGATATTAAAATTAAATTAGAGTTTTAATGAATCTTTAAAAAGAAGATTAAAGAATTAATTTAAAAGAATTTATCTTTGATAAATTGATGGGAACCTTTCCCTAGTAATATGAATATTTTATTAAAAGAATATTCTAAATTGGAATGAGACGTATGATGTGTCTTTATAACACTTGATCTTTAATTATAAAATACCCGAGTTATTCAGAAAGACCGGGTTTAACCCATTTCAAATAATTACTTCGACGATTAAAGTCAAAGACATTGAAGACGGTAGATGAAGACCGGCGATCTTCACATCGAATGGACGACTACTGATGCCTGACATTGGCTAGCTACCAGTAAAGGGTTAAAAGTGGTAGTTTGTTCGGACGTACTTGTTGATTTTCCGGATATGCGAGCACCTCACTTCCGTATTGGACATACGGGGCGAGGAATAAGGTGTCTCCGGTTTGGTTCAGACTTAGAACGGACTTGTAAATGGATGTGTGTCTGACATTGAATTTCATTCCATGTAAATTAAATTGATTTCTGTTTAATATATATCTATGGTGGCGGAGAATTTATTCTCTTGTTTAACACTCTTCTCTGAGACGTACGAGCTCAGAGGTTGTATATAGATAGTTATCGATCGCATGACGTGGATTGTCAATGTGACATGCTAAGATGCAAATGATTAAGGCTTTTGTTGAAAAACAGAGTCTTGTGGTTGATGATCAAAGCATAGCCTATTTCGGCATAGCTTTGTGTATAGCGTGACCTCGCGAGCCTCACACCCCTGGTTTGAGCCAGAAACAGAGCAAGGAAACACAGAGAGTGCACACGTTTCTTACAAAGGTTATGTATGTATTCATTATATATATATATATATATATATATATATATATATATATATATGGGAAAGTCTATTTGAACACAACAAATAGACACAAATAAGGGGACACAAAATCTGCACCATTGGATCTCCCCTGAATTCCACCTCTTCACATAAACACAAAAATATCCAATGGTCAAAATTTTGTGTCTCTATGTTTGTGTCTAGTTTTGTGTCTCAACAGCCGCCTCCTATATATATATGTGTGTGTGTGTGTGTGTGTGCGTGTGCGTGTGCGTGTGCGTGTGCGTGTGTGTGTTACATGTGCACATATATACAATTTATATTTGGTACTTCGCTTTTTTTTTAATGGGATTCATCATTACCACTATTTATCTTGTGTGTATGCTATGTACACATGTATATACAAGTTATGTACATGGTTTGAGTGGTTATGTGCAAGTTTTGTTTCTACCTATATAATGCTATTGATTTTTGCACCACAACTCCACAAGTTTCTTTAATTTTGTTAGTTTGTATTAAATTAGTTGGTATAAACATAACTATCGCCATGCATTTCTTTCTAATACCACATTGTATGTTCTTTGATGTTTACAATCTCTTTGTTTGATGTAGTAACAATTTGATTTGCTTATGAATGTGTTATTTTCTATTAGTTCATAACGTTTACATTGTTCAAATGTGCAAGATGTGTATATCTAAAATTTTATACATTATGTGCTTTTCCTTAATGAAGCGCGCTTTGCGTTTGCGTGTTGCGCTTATGCTCCAAAGGGTCTTGGCGCTTCAGTGCGCATCTCGCATTTGATAACAGTGGCTGCAACCATCTGTGCCTCACCCTTATACTGTTGCCAATCTTCCTGCCTTTTCTTTTTATCTTTCCAACCTGATGGGTAGCCAATTAATTTGAAACATTTATCCTTGGTATGTCTTGAATTATGACAGTAAGTGCAAGCTTCAAAAGGACCAGGTTTTAGTTTAGGATCATGTTTATTTATAGAAAGGGTTTGGTTTCTCACATGCATAACCATAGAATTTTCAGCATCATCTCCTTTGTTTAACATCACTGTTTGGCGATTTTCTTCCCCACGTACTAAGGCAAAAGCTTGTTCTAATGTGGGAAATGGTTTTAGTTGAAGAATAGTAGACCGAATAGAATCCAAGTGATCATCAATACCATCTAGAAAGCTCAAAACACGATCTTCTTGAACAAGGTAATTGTATTTCTCAATATCAACCGAGGAGGTCCTAGGGTTTGGTTTACGTACATCTAACTCTTTCCATAACCTTTGTAATTGGGTGTAATAAACCTCAACAAAACCACCACCTTGTCTTACATGGTTAACTCTCCTTTTTAGATCAAAAAATTGGTCAAGTCATTTCCATAAAAAAAGGTTATTCTTACGGAATCTCATACCTCTTTAACCGTAGAGAAAGGGATAAAATTACCGACTAAGGAGGGATCCATGGATGCGATCATGTGGTCTTTAACTGAAGAGTCTTCCAGCTGCCACTTGCGATATTGGCTATCAGTTGCCAATGGTTTGAGAGTTGATCCGTCAATATAGCCGAGTTTATCTTTCATCGAAAATTTCATCTTTAGCATTTGCGACCATAGATTGAATTTCTTCCCATCTAATTTGATCGTCATGACTGACATAATCTCATCTGAATTAGAGTTGCTTGGTTTTTGTTGTAATAGTTGTGACAAGCTTGCTGTCAAGCTCTCAAGGAGAAGAACATATTCAGATTTCCCTACTTCCTCAGACATTTTCCTTTTTTTTTAAAAAAAAAAAAGATAAGTAGCAAATAAGATCTGATTCAGGTAGGGAAAAAAAATCTCAGAATCGAAATCCGAGCTTTGATACCATGATAAAAAAAGCAAGAATAAAGAACAACACACTCCCTCAAACCTCCCTCCCTTAATTTTATTGATAGGAAAAAATGTGTTACAAGTTGTGTATCTTTGCACAGTGCATAGCCTTCTTAAATAAAGAGGTAAAGACTGAATAAAGGAAAGTAATAAACCAGAATCTATCCTTTCAATAGGAAAGAAATAGCCTGCAATCTTTCATATATCTTTCCTGTTATTAAACTTACATAATAAAGCCTGTTACTATTACATATATCTTTCTTGATATTAGACTATCTAATAAGCAAGGTTTCAAATCTCGCTCATCCCGCCCGAGATGAAAATCCGAGGTTTTACCTGAGATTTGGCGGCGTTTTAAGTTGTAAGTGTTTTAAATATCGCCTATTTTGGCCGAGATATAAACCCTGGATTATCTCTAAAATCCGGGATTTGAAATCTTGCTAATAAGGTAGCAAATAAGCTAGTTGTCTGCCTCAAGATTTTACCCTGAACTGGCTGTCAATAGTTATATTCAATCTTTTTATTTTTTTTAAGTGCATTCAATATTAGTCAATTATGTTCCAAAAGAGAACTGCAATTGATCTTTTCCTTGTTTGTTCAGAGTTTAGTTGGATAAGCAGTTAGTAGATTTAATTTTATTATTAAGTCAGTAGTATATGTTCGTCAATGGATTTCCACAGTGACACTAAAGGGAGGGAAATATTCCGTGGATCCTTGAATCAGTTAGAACATAACCTAAAATAAAGTAAAATAGCAAAAATTAATTTTGCTAGTCGTAAATCAGATCGGAAAAATAAAATAAGAAAGAACATAAATCAGCTGGACCGTGTAAAGAATGGCAGTAGTCAATGCATGTATAATTACACTCAAAACATACAATGTACAGAAGTATACCTTGTGGAGAAAAAAGAAGCCAAGTTAAACCATGGGTGGCACATTGCTGGCGAGGTCGAGTTCAGGCATGAGTGGAACCAGGGATGATCGAGATTGAATTTGTTGTTTGGCAATTAAGGGAGATCGACATTGAAGAAAGTTGCCATGGAAGCAAAGTCAATGGTGAGATTTAACCTGGAGAGATGAATGGGGGTGAGAATTTTGGTAACGAATTGGGAAGGAAGCAAATTAGGTCGTAGGACGGAGAAGAAGAATGAGAGGAATACATGAGGTTGGAAAAAGGTGTATGAGCGCGGGTCAGGAACTTTGGGAATAGGGCTTTTTTGGAATTTCAAAAAGAGATCGAGTAAAGTTTGATGAGTTTTCTTTATTAGTAGTACAGAAATACGAAAATTTGTAAGTTATTTCGGTTATAAACAAGTCAAGAATAAATTTCAGAGAAGAAAAATGGTATGGGAGTATTACTTTCGCTAGAGAATTAAGTGAATATGCATTTGAAGTGGCTTGAATCTGTGACCATTTGCTAAGGGAGAAAAAGAAAAGTAAGAATATATTTAACCAATATTAGAGTGGTCAAATTTTGAAATAGAGGGAAAAAGGAAACACTGGAGGTACTGTTTGCTGGTTCGACTGAGCACAAAGAAAACTCTCTCTCTCTCTCTCTCTCTCTCTCTCTCTCTCTCTCTCTCTCTCTCTCTCTCTCTCTCTCTCTCTCTCTCTCTCTCTCTCTCTCTCTCTCTCTCTCTCTCTCTCTCTCTCTCTCTCTCTCTCTCTCTCTCTCTCTCTCTCTGATATATGTAGCATATAAGAAAATTACCAGGGCTGAAGAGTATTCAGAGAGTTAAAATAAGAGTCGACACATGAGGTTTTTTTTTGTGTGTGTGTGTGTTTTGCTGAAAAAAGGGTGAAGTCCACATTTGAGATTGAGCTGTTACTCCTGTTCTTGGTTATATAGTGTTTAATGTATAAATAAAAATCAGCATTAAGCTGATAATTGATCTATTTTCCAAATAATCCAGTTATTTTTTGCTTTCAGTCTGAATATAAACACAATTCGAGTTAACTTCTGGAATTTTGGGACATCATTATATTGGAATATAGCATGGCAAACATTAAAACTCATTCTTTTTGGCAAAAGTTGAACCTAAAAAGAGTTATTTATTACTGAACCATGTCCTTAATTTTGTGACCTCCTATGTCATTTCCACCATAGTAATAATCATTCTTTTCACAAGGCCATCTAATCATGATTTTTAACTCTTTTTTGGGGGTGTAGTATCAGAACTTTTCAGGTGTTGCAAAATGAACCTGACGTTCTCGACTATATGCAGACGTGTGAGCCTTAGAGAACTATTGTCGAGCAGTCCTGTGTACACTACTGCTAATGGTAAATACACAATTCTATTACTAGTAGCTACATTTCGAGCTTCCATTGTTATTTCTTGAAGAAAACTAACAAGTCATATACTATCATCAGAGGAATCTGGTGGATTAAGCTTGCTTTTCAGGCGATGGGCTACGAAAAAGACAGCTGGGTCAACTAAAAATGGGAGACTCCAATCCAAAGTTCCTTGGTGTTAAAAAGTTGGAGGAGAGGTAAACGTTCATAGACCAAACAATAATCTGTACGTCTGTACTTACATTGCTGAATTAAGCTTTGTTGAAAACAATGGCTGAGTCGCGGACTAGGTCGCTTTCTTGAAGACGATTCGGCGATTTGGTCAGAGGTGCAAACCAATTCGTTCCTTCGCCGCCGCCTCTAGGATAAAACAGCCTCTAAAATAGTAACTGATTTGCTTGCACAAACAAATCAGTGCAGATTTGCACTTTCGGGAAAAACACTGCTCGAAATTTCTTAGAAGTTTTTTAATGGCGGCTGAGAAGAAGAGAATATAAAATTCGGTGTTTTTTTTCGTCTCAGATAAAATAGTATATATAGAACGAGAATTAGGTTTTGGGAGAAAATATCGGATCTGCTAAAATTTCGGGGGGATTAATTATTTTACCATTGCAAAACTTTTCCGTTGCAGAATAAATATCGGTGCGCAAAATAATTTTTCCATAAAAAAAACGGTTCGAAAACAACTAAGTTTTATGGTCCAAAAATATAAGTGCCTACACCACAAAGCCCAAGCCCGAACCGGGTCGGGTCGAGTCGGTCGCGCGCGCGTGTGTGGTGGTCATGATGCATGGTCTCCCTCCTCACAACAATGCATGTATTGGGAGCCCAAGGCCCCAACATGACTTCTTAGAAACAAGTATAAATCCTTGCATCTTCCCTATAATCCCATGATGTGGGACTACTCAAACATAGGAGCCATTCATACACTTATTCAATCATTTTTAATAATTCACATAATGTTTGTAAACATTTCCAACAAGCTTTTACCTTCCTGTAAATACGAGGACTTAGAAGTGGAAGAAGATGTTTGATACGATCCATACATCAGTAGGCTTGGGTTCAGCTAATACTGTAGTCCTCGATCATCGAAGCAGAACTGCAAAATTAAGAGAAGATTAGGTAGTGTTTGGTTTAGATTTTTCAATTTTGAGTTTTCACACATACAAAAATACCGACAATGCACATATATCATGAAAAATGACCGTTTTACAAAACGGAGTTAACACACAAAACCGAAAACAACTTTTTATTATTTTTCATATTTTAAGAAACATGAGAATGACAATAACAAATCCGTCTATCCATCATTCCCGCGGTCCCCTCCGTCACTCCCTTTCCCTTTGATCCATCAGCACCGCTACACTTCAAATCTTCACAACTTTCATAATTAACGCCGAAAACTAAAAATGCAAAACACAAAATAAACCAAACACTACCTTAGGATCCATCTCTTGTTTTTAAACTTGACACGGAAAATCCTTCTAAAAAACAGGTTTTAAATCCACCTCCTATAGTTATTATTGACATTTTTTTTTTTTTTTTTTTGAAAATCAAATATGCACAACGTTAACATGATCAAAATTAAACCCCTCTTTTTTTTATTTCTTCTTTTTTTGGGGACAAAAGTGCAAATATTTGCTGTTTGACCGAAATTAAACATAGAATTGTTTTCCAAAACCTGTTTTTGGGGATGAGCGGCAGTGTATTCTGAAACTTAAAATGGTGTTTTACAAAAGTTTACGAAAATATTTTGCAGTTATTTAGATGAATTCATTATTTTATTGTTTACTTCCTAATTTCCTGCCTTGTGCAGAGGGTGATTCGTGGGAACATCATAGTTCGACAACGAGGAACAAGATTTCATCCGGGCGACTACGTAGGAATGGGAAAAGATCACACTCTATTTGCTCTGAAAGAAGGCCAAGTCAGATTTGAACGGCACAAGCTTAGCAAACGCAAATGGGTCCATGTTGATCCTAAAGATGGTCATGTTCTTCACCCAGTTTACTCCACTGCTGGTGCTTCTACTACTACTGCTAAGAGCAAAATTTGAGCAAGAGATCCTTTTTTTTTTTATATATATATATATATATTTGGGGGGGGGGGGGGGGGGGGGTGTTAACTGGTTGGAATATGTGTCGTGAAGTATATGTTTCTTCCTAGGAGAGTAGTTGTTTTCATGGGTATATTTTGATGGCATAACATTCATATTGTAGCATTAATTAAGGTATTCTTGTTCTGCGTAATATATTCTTCTGTTAATAGTTTTAATATGTTTCTTTCCCTGCTTCTTTACCGTAGACGTGAAGTTCTGGTAAGCTCTTGTTTTGTGTGTAAGGCCATGTCATTGTTAACCAAAGGCCTTTACGTTCTTTCTAAGGTTATGGGTTCAAATGTTGGCTTAATAAAAGTATTTTTGTTGTTGTTTATGAGGTCATGAATACTGCTCTAAGTTAAACAGTTTTTTGGAAGGTATGAGCTCGGAACTGTAACTCTAATAGAATAATATTCGTTCATAAAATTTCAGTTTATCTGTGTCAACAAGAAATTTCGTTAATATTTGATGGGCGTTTGCTAAGGATCAAACTTTGGTTTTTATACCTTGTCGAATCAGTCAGTAGGTCTTATCGACCAGGATAAACAAGCATGTATGTGTGTGTGTGTGTATATATATATATATATATATATATATATATATATATATATATATATATATATATATATATATATATATTCCCTATTATTAAATATAAATATTCATTTTATTGACTCACTATGTCATAGATGACCTATTACAACGAAATTACAAGATGTTACTAGTAGGGCTGTTACGGTTGGACCGTTCAACCGTCGAACCGTACTAACCGTTCGCACGGTTGCCGTCTATTACGGTAACGGTTGTGGATTTTGATAACCACGGTAAACCATACCAACTGCACATAATTTTTTTGTAGTATTTCATAAAATATATATGTTTTTTAATAACATAAGCTAGAGAAATAACATATATGTGTGTGTGTGTGTGTGTGTGTGTGTGTGTATATATATATATATATATATATATATATATATATATATTATTTGCATCTTTATTTATAGACAACATGCACATGAATGGTTTGTTTCGTAGATAAATAAATAAATTCTTAAAATTAAAGTTAGAACTTGGCTTATTTATGGATAACAATGTAAATTTACAGTAATAGTTGCGGTAACGGTTAGACGGTTACGTAACGGTTATAAAATTTGTTAACCATCAACAATGGTTGGAGGTAAAATTGACGACTGCCGCAACCATAACACACATAGTTACTAGCCATAATGTAACAATAACTATGTCGATTTTTGTCTATTACAATATTCCCTTCAAGATGTTAGCATATATATTATTAAAATTTTGAAGTAGCCATAAATATATTCAAATTAATTTTTTTTTTAAAAAAAATGCACATCAACGATCCATACTATCATTTAAAACAAAATCTCAATCATCAATCTATACTATCAATCCACAACTCAGCTATTTCTATCTTCCACTTTTATTTTTATTCATCCTCTTTCTTTTTCATTTCGTTCTCATCTCCAATTTTCCAAAATCATTCTGATCCCTAATTTTCATTAACCGGTTGCTTTACTTGAAATCTTCAAATCACGTTACTCCCAAATCGTATTTACTAAAGCGAATTGAGTTCTCAAACTAGAAACATCAGACCGATCTTCAGAAGAGAGATTTAGGGTTACCAAACTGATCTTCTGTACGTAGTCTGGGTATTGAATTCGCCCTACAATGGGTTCTTCTGACCAATATTCAGTCGAGTAGTTTGTACAACATGAATGTGATCACGCAAGCGTGCGCTGACATTTGGGTGACCTCAAGCTTGCTTCTATGGCCATTGCTAATGTTGTTCTTATTGGATTCAGTTATGCTCTTCTGGTTTGTTTTATTCTTTTGTTATGGACCGAATTTTGATTTTGTTACCGTATACCGCAATGATGCTCAACGAAGGTTTGGGGTTTATTAATAAGTTAGTTAGTTTGTTTGCAATATTGGTTCAAAGTTATCTGGTGCAAAACATTACTTTGAGCACTTCACCGACTTGCTGGATACTCAACGTCCGAACCAGCTACCCGGCTCGCCTTTGGCTCGATATATATTTGTCAATGTCAGTGTCTGTATAAATTGAACCTGCATATGTAATGAGCAAACTGAGTGATGTAGTGAGAATATCTGTATATGTAAATAATCAGTGTTATAGTAAATCATTGAGTTATAAATAGTTGAGTCAGAAATTTGTACTATTTCAGTTATTGAAATAAAATATTTTATTTAATAAAACTCTGTTCAAATTCAAATTCTATGCAGTAGTCTCTAAATAAATATTTAATCCTGTTAGAGATGAAATATCTATAGCAACATTTTTGGAATGTTACTACAGACACCTAAGGATGTTGCTATAGATTCAAATAGGATTCCAACAATATTTGTTATGTTGCCTTAGATAGTCAAAATATTGCCTTTGATGTCTGCAACAACAATGAAAATTGCATTACAGTAAAAGTGTTGCCAAAATCCTATGTCAACATTTTTTTTCTGTTGCAAAAGGCCATTTATGGCGTAGTGACTATATCGATATGAAGTGCTATCGTCAAGGTTAATTTCAGCCGACGAACAAGAGTTCTTATAAATTGTGTTGATGACATACCCTCTTCAATCTTCTCGATAAGGTTATGGTGTAAGGTTTGGATAAGGAAGAGCAACATGATTGTTATCGACACCATCGATAACAAATGGTCACCAATTGATCTTATCGACCGAGTTGACAAAAATATTTGTTAAGATGGTTGGTCATAGATCCTTACAGACATATTTCGATAACATTAGCTTAACGACATGGTCGATTGGGTCTATCTCCATAAGCCATCATGCTTTCTTGGTCCAAGGCGTTCTTATCGACATGGTCGACAAAGCCATATTGACTTGCGGATCTTTCTTAGTTAATTGTTTGATTCTTATCGGCTCGATCGACAAGGTTTTGTTCATGGAAGTATGCTTTCGCCATCCGCGTCAGTTGAGACGATTAGACTTGTCAAAGACGTCGATAAGCTCAAGTAACGCTATTGGATGCCCATATGAATTATCTATGAGTGATTAAGTAAAGATGATAAATGATTATCCTTCACTTGATTTGATGATAGCAATAACCGTTATCACCAAAAATCACTAGTAAAACATATCGGGGGTATCGGACAACCGCAAGCACATAGGAATCCTCCAGAGAGAGAGAAGAATCCGGCACTATGGGGAAACAAGGATAGAGCAGGATATTGTTAAAGCAACACTAACCGAGACCCGTCCCCGCAACCAGCTAATGGTATCCAGTGAACGCAAGTACGAAAGAATGAACCACATAAACAGATACCCTCGTAGGAAAAAAGCATCCAAAGACTATAGGGTTCGGACATAGTCCAAACGGCAAGGCATATGTGGTAGAGGAGGGTTTACACCAAAAAGAGGTTTCGGGTAGGAAGCAAGGAAAGAAAGAGACACGGGCGCCGCTAGCAGAAGCTAGCCTGAAATAACGGAAGGGTTGTCGATATTGACCCCCTCAATATCGTCACAACAAGACAAGAGGATGTCAAGAATATTAGCCCAAAGACGGGAAACACTCTATCAAGAGCTACCTTGCGCAAAACCAAACCATCCCGGGAAAACCATCTAGGACCCTGACGAAGATACAAGCTATCCATGATAGGCCGATACCAGCAGTCATCTACAAACACCGAAAGGATAAGCTCCCCCAGATATTTGTGGGAAAGCTGAAAGCCAGACACCCGAGACCAAGGAAAAAGGAAGGCAACGAAAAGGGCCCCAAAACCTACTATAAATAAGACCCCAGGGGGCGTCAGAAAAAGAACGGCTTCTTCTTCAACAAAAAGACTAGAAAATGGATTCTAACTCGTAAATAAATTTGGGAATCCTCCTATGTAATCTCCTCCATGAATAAAATCATAAAAGCTCTTAAAGTGGATGTAGATTCAAATCGAACCGAACCACTATAAACCATGTGTTTCTCCTTTTCTTTTCTGCATTATGCTGTTCTTATGCATTTGTTAATAAACATTTTGTGGTGCTAGCTGAATATTCTATCCCGAATCGTTAGGTTTTTGGCAACCTAATGCTTTTAAGAGGAGAAGATCCCCTCCTCTCAAGGAGGTGGAGGACCGTTTTTCTAACTAAAGAAAACCAAATAACTCTATTTTGCTTTGCAGATCATCCCTTCAGATCTATTTCGAGTGTTGACGTAAAATACTGTTAACATTTTTGGCGCTAGAAGGAGGGCTTGAACCTCTGACCTTGTGGTTAACAGCCACACATATCTACTTGAGTTTTTCTGTCCCGGATTGGACTAAATTATGAAGAAACAAGTTCGTGGGCAAAGAAAATGATTGTCGCAACAGGAATTTGGCAACAAGATTCCAATGCATCAACCGCTTTAGAGAATAGTACACTTTCGAGTGTTTACTCATCAAATCCGAAAATCGGAGAACCTTCAGACCTGAAAGAAAGGGAGGACATTCAATGGGATACACTGAACTTAGCATTGTGCATTGATGCTACTATAAGACCCATTGAAGAGGACTCAAGCCGAAAAACACCAGCGTCAAACTTGTATCAAATGCGGTCAGGGACGGAAACATCTTCTAGGGTTGACAACCAAGCAAGATCCTCGCCAAGCCCGCACGTTGGTTTAAGGACACAGAGAGACAATTGTGTGTTAACAGAAGATGTAACTCAGCCGCTTGACCAACACGCTACGGAAATAGGCGTACTGAGCTTGAGTTTTGCAAAGGAGTGAGGCAAGGGCAGTAAAACCCCGAAACGGCACCTACTCGACGTAAAAGAATTAGAAAGCGACACCCAATCACCAGGTTCATCGAAAGACACTGAACCAAAACAGGGAGACAAGGTCAGATCTTCAATAGAAAGTGTGGCCATACAGTTTCCAAAGATGAAAGAGAGATCTAATGCAGCTCCTTCCAGAGGAAGGAAAGCCAACCCCACGGACAAAGGAAATGAAGAAAGCCAATACGACGAAGGTGAGGAGCAATCAGGAAGTTCAACTAATGGGGAAACCGGTCCCGAAAAACTGAGCGTAGAAACTTGGAAGCCTAATTTAAGAATATGGCGTAGAGGACCATAAAGAATTTGTTTGATACCGAAAAACAAGGATATCAAATAAGCACACTAGTAACAACGAAAGAGCGGTACCCTTCATTGATGAAATCGAGAATACAGCAATACCCCTACGGGTGAAAACCCCAATCATGAAATATTATGGAACTTCTGATCTGGACAACCATCTCATAGCCTTTAATAGCCATATGGACATTTATGATGCCTATGGTGCTGTACGGTGTAGACTATTCTCGATGACGCTTCAAGGAGCGGCCGCCAAATGGTATCAACGGTATCAAAAGGATACTATTTATTCGTGGAGTCAGTTCTCCCTAGAATTTTCAACGCAGTTCTGCGTTTGCAAGGATCCAGCTGTGGGCTACACGGTCCTCGCAAGTATAAAACAAAGGCCAAAAGAATCGTTAAGTAGCTACTTGGGAAGGTTTAAAGCCGAGGCCCTTAAAGCAGAAGACATGAATGACCGGGAAAAACTCATCACTGTTTATTCGGTCTTAGCGAAGAACACACAATTCTGGAAAGAGTTATATATCCGCGGATGCGGAAGCTTGCAAGATTTCTATCTCCGGGCAGACAAGTTCAACCGAATGGACGAGATCGGCTACTCAAAGGAGAACTTCCATAATAAGAGAAGCCCCGGTAAGGACCTTGATTCTCATTCAAACGCGAAGAAAAGGCGCAAAACCCCCAAAGCCAAAACTACAAACTCTGAGCACGGAAGCTGCTACAATTGTGGGTCAAAGAATCACTACGCTGAGCAATGCAACGAGGCGCGCATGTGTCGTATTTGCCGAATCCCTGGCCACGTAGCATCGTCATGCCCTGAGCGGCCGAAAGGGAGCTGGATTCTGTGAAGGTCTGGTAACATCTCTTTTAGTTCAAGCAACACATCTGCACATTTAGAACATGCTAGCAACTTTCAATATGCCAAACATCCCCCCAACTTTGAGCTACATGCTCACGCGAGCTGTGCGGCTCGCACCTAAAAGCGCTATGTGATCACACGAGATGTGTTCTAGCAGCGAACTTTGTGTTTGCACCCGCGCGTTGTGTACTCGCCCACTAGATGTGTTCTCGTCGCGAACTGTGTGTTTGCACCTGTGAGTTGTGTACTCGCCTACGAGATGTTTTCTCGCCGTGAACTGTGTGTTTGCATCCTAAGCATGTACATCCTATGCCTACAAATATCACTCCGCAGAAGGGAGCAAAAGCTCAAAGGGAGCACTTGGAACACGTACATTCTCTGCTCAAATCTCACTCCACAGAAGGGTGCAAAAGCTCGAAGGGAGCACTTAGAGCACGTACAACCTTTGCTCAAATTTCACCCTATGGAAGGGACAAAAATCTCGAAGGGAGCACTTGTAGCATGTACAACCTCTACTCAAATATTATCCCGCGGAAGGAAACAAAAGCTTGAAGAAACAAGAGCTTGAAGAAAATAAAAGCTTTAAGAAATAAAAGCTTTAAGAAACAAAAAGCTTGAAGAAAACGAAAGCTTGAAGAAGCGAAAGCTTGAAGAAAACTTGAAGGAAGCACTCAAGGGCACACACAACCCACGCTCAGAGAAACGAAGCCGAAACAGGTAATCCAAAATAAGCTTAAAATACCGGAGGGGGTTCCAGTCTATCTTCAATTAATACCTGAACCTGGGTTTGGTTCGGGACTTCTATTTAATACCAGAGGGGGTTCTGGTCTATCTTCTATTAATACCCAAATCTGGGTTTGGTTCAGGACTTCTGTTTAATACCGGAGGGGGTTCCGGTCTATCTTCAATTAATACCCGAATCTGGGTTTGGTTCGGGACTTCTATTTAATAGCGGAGGAGGTTCCGGTCTATCTTCTATTAATACCCAACTCCGGGTTTGGTTTGAGACTTCTATTTAATGTCGAAGGGGGTTCCGGTCTACCATCTATTAATACCCGAATCTGGGTTTGGTTCGAGACTTCTATTTAATGCCGAAGGGGTTCCAGTCTACCATCTATTAATACCCGAATTTGGGTTTGGTTCGGGACTTCTATTTAATGCCGGAGGTGGTTCTGGTCTACCATCTATTAATACCCGAATCTGGGTTTGGTTCGTGGCTTCTATTTAATGCCGGAGGGGGTTCCGGTCTATCATCTATTAATACCCAAATTTGGGTTTGGTTCGGGACTTCTATTTAATACCGGAGGGGGTTCCGGCCTATCTTTTATTAAAAACCCAAAACTGGGTTTAGTTCGAGACTTCTTTAAAAAAACCGAAGGAGGGACCGGTCTTCTATTAATTGCCCGAATCTGGGTTTAGCCTGAGTCCTCTGTTAAAAGTCGTAGGATGCCCCAATCTTCTGTTGGTGCCGGAGTCTGGATCGATTCCAACGCCCATAGTTAAGCAGAGACAGATGAACTAGCTAGTGTATGACTAAGATGTACGCTCTTGATATTATTAGGTGCAAACATACGGGCTGCTAACTTGTTCAGGGAAGATCGTTCAACCCATGTTTTTGTCCTTTTCATACGCCCGTTTGTTAAATAATTGTTATAGTACGCAAAACATGGGTAAACAGTGCAAACATTTAATGTCCAACACATCTAGGTGCAAATAATCACACTTAGAGTTAATGACATCTCACGATAATCCGCGAAAAGTACTCTTAGTAAAGAAAATTTTATTGGTTAAAGAACCCTATCCGTAAAATCAAGGCAAAAGAGGTCATTATTATCTTCTCCAAAGACCTCCTTGTATTGTAAAACTCTGAGCATGGTAATGTCACGTAAAAATATACGTATATAATGCACACTTACCATGCAGGGATTCCAACCATTGGATCAAAGACTCCAGAGACCTGATCATTTGTCTCAAATATAAGGACAAAGGCATAAAGGATTCCAATAATCAAACACAGTGCCTTTGAGCAGGAAGAGCATGGCAACTAGAAATGAGATCAATATGACGCCATCTATCCTTAATAGGGATTTACAACGCTTCAATTCATGGGTGGTCATCTCAATCTTCTCCGGTCAATTCTCAATCAACAATATCGAGCGAGCTTTGAAATGGGAGTTCAAATACTTGTCTTCATGGGAGTGGAACATTAAGAAGTTTGGGAATGTTTTCGTTGTTAAATTTCTGAGAAATTTCTTCATGGGGGTTTCTACTCTATTACAAGCGACAGGGGTACCCTGCATATTCGGCCATGGAGTCTCAATTATGGCTCGACAAGACCAAAGCAGGAGGTGGTCCTTTGGGTTGTTTTAAAGAATCTCCCCATTATATTCCGTAATTTCAAGATGGTGAAGATCATACTGTCAAAAGTTGGAAAGGTCTTAAGAATACAAGAAGATGCGTGGGTTGTGGTCAATTTTACATACCTTAAGTTAGAAATAGAGGTTCCCTCTCCGGTATACATTCCGTCACTAATAAGGCTCTTCACCCGGACTACTTATCATGAAATTGAAGTTAGCAAATTTTATGGGAATCCCAACGATCCTATTGAACCCGCTGGTTTCAAGAATGTGGTGTTTAGGAAAGACAGGAATGGGTTCCTAAGAGTCTGGAAGCCGAGGAGAAAGAAAAAGTTTGTTGATGATCCTAGCATTGGTGGAGCGTCTTCTTCAAATCCCTTTATGATTTTTTCAAATTTCAACGAAGATGAAGAGGAGCAGTCAAGCGAAGATGAGAAGGAGGTTTTCAGTTCTGAAGATAGTGAGGAGAGGAATAACGTTATCAACTTGGTTATGGAAAATGTGAGTTTTGATGGCAGCATCGAGGAGAGTTCTGCTGGGAAGACCAGCAAGGGCAAGGAGGTGGCTAGCCCTTCTGGTACAACAGTATATTTGCATGACGCCAGGGAAAGCACGGGCCTTGGTCACCTTCTTGGGGATTTTGATTATTGTGAGTTTACCAAATTATTGCGTGGTGTTCAACGACGAATATTCTATCAATTAGAAAACCGTCACGAATATTGAAATAATAACCGCAAGCGCACGGCGTATAATCGTAGTACGTGGCGAATACGGGTCGATCCACAAGGAAAGAATTTATTCTAATCTTACTCAATCAAATTAAACCGAAAGCGAGTCAAATTGTTAACTATAAACTAAAAGAAAACTAGCAATGTTAAATTGAATACAAATATGAGACTAAGAGAAAATTTAGGAGTAGATTCACTATCAACATCAATCTAATTAACATAAAAAATAGTTCTAACTCTCTTTAATAACTAGCACATTAAGTGTTGTATTCATATAAGCATGATTTATATGCTAGAAAATTCAAGCTACATAAATCATCAATTTTCAATACAAACTTAAAGCCCTAATTATCACATAGAAAATAATAGTTCTAATAAAAATGAAACATTATGAGTATGTTCTGTATGTTAATATTCACTAACTACATAGGACATCAAGGATTCTTTCACTTTTTATGTCACTACTTTTTCTGAAATGAATTAGATTATGATAAAGTATGATTCTATTAATGATATGAGTATAACACATTTGGGAATAATCAACCAACATGTGCTATCAATTTTCGCCATATAAAATCTTTACTTTATTTATATCCAGTTTTAGATTAAGACCAAATAAGAAAATTAGAAACATGAAATTCTTATGTTAATTATTCATGAATCATGAGAGCTTCACTACCCCTAAATTGAAGGGGTTTAGCTACTCATAATGGATCAATGATAACATAAAGAGATTTCATTGTAAAAGAGAACAAAATAAAGAGCAAACAAAGATAAAAATCTATTCTACTTGAATAAAAATAAATCTACACTAATGACATGAAAGCAAATGGACAACATAAGAAAAGAGCACTATATTAAAATTACACTAAAAAATTATATAAAAGAAATGGCTAAGAAGCCATGGAAGAGAAATAGAGTTTTTGATTTCAGCCACTCTAAACTAAATAAAATCCAAGATCCATTTTACATTAACATACATGGGTTATTTATACACGAGTGAAACCCTAAATTAACTTTTAGCATGCTACCAAGAATGCCCCTCCTTAAGCTTCATTTTGTCTTTAGCGATAATGATTCATGAAGCCATAATTTTTGCCCCCACCAAAGAAGGAGGGAGAGTGAGTAGGGTCCTCCATTAATCCTCTATTTAAGTTGATTCCCTCTCCATTGATTGATTTCCCCTTTCATTTTTTTTTGGGTAAGGCATTGATTTCCTCCCTTTTCCTTTATATGCATATATATCTTTATAAAGTCCTCTTTTACATGCATCCAATTTCTGCAAAAATATGAAAAATGTCCAAGTAAACATTCTCAAAATAATATAAGCACAAAAATGACCATTTTCCCCATATACGATGATAAATGCATGATGTTTTGAAATCAATTCAATTATTGTTTAAACATGATAAAATACCCATATATGACATTTATTAGCACTAAACAAGAATAAATATGTGAATATAAATGTGCATTTTTACGTGCACATCAAATACCCCACACTTATCTTTTTATTCGTCCTCGAATAAAGTAAAAACAAAGCTAAACCCGTTTTTGTAGGGAGCATGATTGCATTGAGCGTATGCAACAAGCCATTAAACCTCTGGGTGTCCCCAGTAGGACGAGTGTTGTCTCGTGGGGGTTTTCAGCGGATACTACCCACAGAATCCAAAAGTTAAATGCAAAATATATTTAAAAAATGCAAGATTCGAAAATATTTACAATATGAATGCAAATTTTTAAAGAAATATTTACAAATGGATAATTTACTTTTAAATATTACACAAATGAGTTAACACAAATTTGGGTCGTCACTATGAAATTTAAGTCCATTACTAATCAAAACTTCAAACAAAAGTCAAGTTATCGTCACAAACTCCTCCAGCTTGGCCAGTTGTTTTGGTAGAAACATAGTGCAATTATGAAATGAATTTTGTAATTGATATCAACAGTCGTAAAACGACATCTCAACTTCCTTTTTGTTAACAAGTTAGGTCGAATAAGTGAAGAGTGTGCTTGGATTTTAAGTGCTCTCTTTTTATTACAAAATATTCACATTATTATTATTTACATATACCTAGGTATACCACCCCTACACTGCATTACGACTTACATGAGGGTCGGTAATTGTAAGGTGTCCAATTCGTAAAATGAGACCAAGGCATACCGACGCTGACTTTGTCAACAAGGTGTCGAAAAGAGCTTGGTGGGTTTGCACACCAACGCCAGATGTACTAACAATGTTGGATACCCTTGGATTATTATTATTATATATATACATTCTTTTTCGTCCTTTTTCTTTTTTTTTACATAAAAGAGAGAGAGAGAGAGTTAAGCGAGAATATCTTAGCACAACCTCACTTAAAAGATCTAAAATGTTATCGCAAGTAGTCTATATTAACCATTCATTTAATCGGATTACAATTCAGAAAACATTTCATACTCATCACCTACGAATTTCCCAATATACCAGTTACACCAAATTTGCTCATAATTCAAACTTTCCTTTCGTTATCTGCTAAGAAAAGTAAATTTCCAAACATTTTAATCGAACAACCCAGAACCTTATATTTACTTCATCGTGCCCTTTTAAAAGTAAATTAAAATGCTTCTTCTTTTTTTAAAGAAAAAAAACTTAGCAAAACCAAAATGAGAAACTCCCCCCCCCCCCAACACTTGATTTTGATTGTGTTCCCACAGTCAATGCGAGACACAATGAGTGAACAGAAGAGAAATATTTACATATTTACAAAAAGGATTAGTGCGACTTACCAAATGTGCTTGCAGAAAATATGCAGTCATCGAATAGATGAACCGGTCCACAATGTACCAATGGATCAGCCTCACAAGGATTATGAGACACAAATTAAGCACAAAAACCAAATCATAAAGAATTTTATAATACCTTTCAGATTTGGAAAAACAAATTTTTTTTTTAAATTTTGAGTTGCTAATTTTAAAATTTTGAGCTTACAATTGATCATAAAATCAAATTGAATTTCTATAGCAACTAAAGAGAGGTCATCGAGCCGGGGTACAGTAAAAGTTTGATTTGTTCAGATGATGTATAAATTGAGAGATGTATGCATCACTCTCACCCTCACACTTGTTTTGAGAAACATAGTTCGGTTTTGCTTTGATATTTGAAATTTTGTTAACTAAAGGTTCATTCGTAAACGTGAAGTCAAAACCAAACAAATGAATTTTCAGTAAATTTCGAAATCGTGTTTTCTCAAAAATAGTGTTATTCCAAAAAGAGTTCATATATTGCAGAAATTTATCACTGAAAAATATGTGATCCGAGTGACGTTTAGTTGAAACGATCAAGTCGCAAGGGGTTTCAACAGTTTCAGAAAAATCATATTGTGTTTAAGATCACATCAGCAGTTTCAGTGTTTTCAACCTCAAGAATTTCAAAGTTCTCAAATGTTTCATTTTCATTTTCAGGCCCAACAACATTATCGTCAATCAGTTCAAGAAGTTTTTGCTCATCAAAGTCGTCCTCACTTAAACAGTTGTTAACAACTTCATCATTTTTGTCAGGTTGACAATCAAAAGTTGCTAAATTTTCAAAATTTTCGGAATTTAAGAGAGGAAGATCAAATTGAAGATTGACGTCTTCGATTTCAAGAGAAATTAAATTCGAATCAATTACAGAGCTTTCAACAACTTTGTTAAGATTTTCATCAGTTTCGAAAGTTGTTAGTTAAAAATCATTAATTGTGGGCAAAGGTGGATTATCGTTCAAATCGCCTCACGTTTGGATTTGATTGTTTTGTTTTTCACGAAAATTCTAGTAATCTTGAAGCAACAAACTCGTGTGATTATCGTGATTTTCATTCACTTGCTCAACAAAATCAAATTTATAATTATTTACATGAGAATTTTCAATTTGAAATTGTTGAGAACAAGAGTTGTTAACCGCACCATTATTGAAATTATTCCCCTTGCCAAAACCATTTGAAAAGTTATTCACATTTCCATTTTGAATTTGCAATTCATTTTGGAGTTCGAAATTGAATTGACAAGGTTATAATCAAAACCATTTGAATTGGGAAGTGAATTCAAATTTTGATTATTTTGAAACTTTTGACTTGAATTGTTGTCGAAGTATGAATTACACCATCCACTTATTCTTTGATTTTATTGTGTGCAATTTCAAGTAAAGATTCGACATTTGTTTCAAGATTTGAGGCTTGGTCGGGATTTTAAATTTTTGTGGTGCACAATCAGGATTATTTTCAAAGGTTTGAAAAGTTAATGGTGTAAAATCCGAATTGTTCGTACAATAGTCGTTATTAAAATATCCATATAAATTTGGTGTAAAATTATATGGATTATACCGATTTCCACAACTACCGTAAAATTCATGAGGATAAAGAAATTGGGACATTTTCAAGAAGCTCTTAAAAAAAATGTTAAAATTAACAACTTCGGATTATATGAATACAAGTGTAGGCCAGGTTAGGATAGGGGTTATCAGTGTGCCACAAACCACCGTAGAAACACGACTGAAGGTTTAAGAACCTGTTTGAGTTCGAGACTCTACTGTTCCTTAGACACCTTAGGGAGCATCAATCCTAATTGTATATTTAACAGATATTTTGTCCTATGAGCTTTGGGGAATTCTCGATTTGATTTCAAAAATAATTTATTTAAAAGCCAAACTTTTCAATTTACCCCACGTTCGCTTTAAAATTGTCAATCACACATCAATAGGCAGAATAATCAATCACAGAACAGTCACAGAATAATAAATTGCAGAAATATTTTTTTTTACAAGCAAGCCGCGGCACCTGCATGAAATCTTTGTAAGCAATTTTTTTTTAAGCAACAGCAGTCCCTGTAAAGTTTAAAAAATTCCCACCTAGATCGGCAGTCTGTCCATTGCAACTGAGTAGCGCTAGCGCATTCACACCCCACTTGGTGTGCAACCGCTCCAATAATTCAAATTCTGCTTGCAAATCGCTTGACATCTGAATGCCCAGTTTGTTGCTTATTTGAACTCTTTATTCGCTTGGGCACTTGATTTGATTTTTTTTCCAAAATGAAAGCAAAGAAATTGCTAACTTTAAACAGGCCACACCAAGTTCGTACTCAAATAAATAGACCCGCAACAAATAAACTCAAAGTCACACTTCTTTATATAAAGTTCAGTCAATCCTGGAAAGATAAAACTATAAACCAACAAATCTAGCACAAGATCAAATCAGATCAGACCATTCTTCTCTCTCTCTCTCTTGTTCTTTTTTTGAGAAGAAGAAAAAAAATCAAATAATCAAAGTCCAATGGATCTGTTGTGTGTGTATGTGTTTTTTTTTTATATGTTTCAAAAGCCCATTGCAAACACGACACCAATATAAAGCCCAAACTAAACTTGATACCCCTATGCCTCTCACGTCTTAACACCACAATTCTCTAATGATGAAAATGAAAACATGCAAAGTCTAACAAATGAAATCCAAAATCAGATGAGTTTGTGGTGCTATTGAAGTCGGTTTGGGGATCTCGATTTCAATTGGGGGCACGGTTGAGGGAGTGGGGGATTTGCTGTGAAGGAACAGTGAAGGAGGATTTGGTTTTGGGAGGGGGGCGGTTCAATCGACGCAGAGGGATGAACATCGGTTCTGGAGTTGGTTTCACGGTGAGGAGGTGATCGGATTGTTTGTTTGGATGAATTCGGATATATGGGTTTTTTGATGGTGGTTCGTGAATTGGGGTTTGTGTGAAGCAATGGGTGGAAGATGAGGCTGATGGAGATGAGTGGAGGACTGTAGATCGAGCAGATGCGGCTTAGTACTGGGGAAGGAAAGTGTTGGTTGCGATATGGTTAGAGGATTCACGGTGCAGACGGTTTTCACTGGTGATGGAAGAATTGATGGGGTGGCGGTTTTGCTATCTGTTGTAGTTCGAATCGGGTATTGATTTGAGTTCACATGGAGATTGAGGGTGAGGTAGGCATACGGAAGGGGAAGTTTGGTGGAAATGGTTGATGGTGAATTCAGGGAGCTGACTTGGATCTGTCTTGATGTTGGATAGAGGACGTTCTGTGAAGGGAATGGGAGGGTGCGTGAGTTTATGGTGGAGTTTTGGTTAAGGTGAATTGAACTGGACGCGGTGATTGAGAAGTGTATGCAAAATTGTGTGAGTTAGTAAATGATTGTGTATGGCCTGATGGGTAGTGAAGGAGCACTGTGGAGTGTTTTTGAGAAGCGGGTAGTTCGTGAGGATGAGGGTTGAGGAACATGAAGTATTGATGGAGGGAGGTTTGATGGTTGCGGTGGTGTGGTTTGCTAGTTTGGGTATGGTCCGTGTTCGAATTGTTGATGACTGCTGAAGAAAGAGAGTTGCTGTTCGGATTGGCGTAGAAGCCGTGTTTGGGTTCAGACGGTAGATGTAGCTAGGTTGAAATGGAGTCGATATTATGAAATATGAAATGTGAAAGAGAGTATTTTGTGAAAGGTGATGTATTTCTTGGTTTGGTTTGGTGAGTATATCGAATTGTTGTATGCACGGTAATAAGCAGATGACGGAGTTTGTGGATTGTTTGTGGATGGCAGTTTGGACTTTTTGTGATGGAGACTGAATGAAGTGGTGAAGTTGGTGGTTGTGATGAGGTATTGTCAGGATGATGGAAGAAGGATTTGGTCTTGGATAAGGGAAGTGATAATGGTCGTATGGTTTGTGCGTGGATTGCGGTATAGAAATAAGGCAGAAAAGAAATATAAGACAAACAAGGAAAGAAAAATATAGAGGGAGGACAAAAAAAGGAAAGCAATAAATATTTTTTATTTATTTGTAAGAAGTGTAAAAAGGAAAGAAATAAATGAGAGAAAGGAAAGGAAAGAAATTAATTAGAGAAAGAGAAAGGGAAAGAAATTAAGGAAATTGAAAACACAAAAATCGGAAAGAGATTGAAAACAAAAGGCAAGTGTGTGTGTGTGTGTGTATATATATATTTAAGGTGAGACTAAAAAACTAAAACAAAATGAAAATGCACAACTAAACACAACAAAACACACACAAATGCACTAGAGGCACGATCAAACAAAACAAGCAAACTCTTTTTTTTTAATTACATTAGAAATGAAAACAAAGAAACACAAACATAAACACACACAAGATCAAAAGCGAACAAAACAAAACATACACACAGCCTTTTTTTTAATAGAAGAACAAGCAAACTAATTCAAAGAATAAAACTAAAATTAAATTCTATCCCCGACAACGGTGCCAAAAACTTATTCAATAACGAATATTCTATCATTAGAAACCGTCACGAATATTAAATTAATAAACGCAAGCGCACAGCGTACAATCCTAGTACGTGGCGAATACGGGTCGATCCGCAGGGAAGGAATTTATTCTAATCTTACTCAATCAAATTAAACCGAAAGCGAGTGAAATTGTTAACTATAAACTAAAAGAAAACTAACAATGTTAAAATAAATACAAATATGAGACTAAGAGACAATTTAGGAGTAGATTCACTATCAACATCAATCTAATTAACATAAAAATTGGTTCTAACTCTCTTTAATAACTAGCACATTAAGTGTTGTATTCATACAAGCATGATTTATATGCTAGAAAATTTAAGCTACATAATCATCAATTTTTAATACAAACTTAAAACCCTAATTATCACATAGAAAATAATAGTTCTAATAAAAATGAAACATTATGAGTATGTTCTGTATGTTAATATTCACTAACTACATAGAACATCAAGGATTCTTTCACTTTTAATGTCACTACTTTTTCTGAAATGAATTAGAACGTGATAAAGTATGATTCTATTAATGATATGAGTATAACACATTTGGGAATAATCAACCAACATGTGCTATCGATTTTCTCCATATAAAATCTTTACTTTATCTATATCCAGTTTTAGATTAAGCCCAAATAAGAAAATTAGAAACATGAAATTCTTATGTTAATTATTCATGAATCATGAGAGCTTCACTACCCCTAAATTGAAGGGGTTTAGCTACTCATAATGGATCCAATGATAACATAAAGAGATTTCATTGTAAAAGAGAACAAAATAAAGAGCAAAAAAAGATAAAAATCTATTCTACTTGCATAAAAATAAATCTACACTAATGACATGAAAGCAAATGGACAACATAAGAAAAGAGCACTATATTAAAATTACACTAAAAAAATTATATAAAAGAAATGGCTAAGAAGCCATGGAAGAGAAATAGAGTTTTTGATTTCAGCCACTCTAAACTAAATAAAATCCAAGATCCATTTTACATTAACATACATGGGTTATTTATACATGAGTGAAACCCTAAATTAACTTTTAGCGTGCTACCAAGAATACCCCCTCCTTAAGCTTCATTTTGTCTTTAGCAATAATGATTCATGAAGCCATAATTTTTGTCCCCACTAAAGAAGGGGGGAGAGTGAGTGGGGTCCTCCATTAATCCTCTATTTGAATTGATTCCCTCTCCATTAGTTGATTTCCCTTTTCATTTTTTTGTGCAAGGCATTGATTTCCTCCTTTTTCCTTTGTATGCATATATATCTTTATGAAGTCCTCTTCTACATGCATCCAATTTCTGCAAAAATATGAAAAATGTCCAAGTAAACATTCTCAAAATAATATAAGCACAAAAATGACCATTTCCCTCCTATATATGATAAATGCATGATGTTTTGAAATCAATTCAATTATTGTTTTAACATGATAAAATACCCATATATGACATTTATTAGCACTAATCAAGAATAGATATGTGAATATAAATGTGCATTTTTACATGCACATCACGTGGTAACTTTGGCAACAGAACACGTAGCAGGTGGATGAAGTAGTTTAGCTTTTTTTTTTTCTTTCTTTCTTCCTTCATCTTGCATGAAAGAATGTGGCTCCTGCGCGGGCCCCATACGTATATATTTTTGGTTTATTATGACTGTTGTATGTGTTTAAATGAAGTACGAATCTTTGTTGTGCCTTAGTACCTCTTTTGGGCCAAAAAAAAGAGAAAAGAAAGAGTGAAAAAAAATCGAGGTTAAACCGTACAGAGGAAAGCTAATTGGTACCTCAATTGGGAAGGACCGAAAGATACAGAAAGAAAACTTCGAAAAAGACAAAAGATTTAACTTGAAAAGTCGAAAATACCCCTTCACAGGGGAGGCAAATGTTATCACCAAAAATCACTAGTAAGACATATCGGGAGTCAAGGGGTATCGGACAACCGCAAGCACATAGGATTCCTCTGGAGAGAGAGAAGATTCCGACACTAAGGGGAAACAAGGATAGAGCAGGATATTCTGAAAGCAACACCAACCAGTACCCTTCCCCGCAACCAGCTAACGGTATCCAGTGAACACACGTACGAAAGAATGAGCCACATAAACCGGTACCCTCTTAGGAGAAAAGCATCAAAAGACTATAGGATTTGGACATAGTCCAAACGGCAAGGCATATCCGATAGATGAGGGTTTACACCAAAAAGAGGTTTCGAGTAGGAAGCAAGGAAAGAAAGAGACACGGGCGCCGCTAACAGAAGCCTGAAAGAATGGAAGGGTTGTCGGTATTGACCCCCTCAATATCGTCACAACAAGACAAGAGGATGTCAAGAATATTAACCTAAAGACGGGAAACACTTTATCAAGAGCTACCTTGCACAAAACCAAACCATCCCGGAAAGCCATCTAGGACCCTAGCGAAGATACAAGCTATCCATGATAGGCCGATACTAGCAGTCATCTACAAACACCAAAATGATAAGCTCCCCTAGATACTGGTGGGAAAGACGAAAGCCAAACACCCGAGACCAAGGAAAAAGGAAGTCAACGAAAAGGGACCCCAAAACCTACTATAAATAAGACCCCAGGGGTCATCTGAAAAAGAACGGCTTCTTCTTCAACAAAAAGACTGGAAAATGGATTCTAACTCGTAAATAAATTTGGGAATCCTCCTATGTAATCTCCTCAATGAATAAAATCATAAAAGCTATTAAAGTGGATGTAGGTTCAAATCGAACTGAACCACTATAAACCGTGCGTTTCTCCTTTTCTTTTCTTCATTATGCTGTTCTTATGCATTCGTTAATAAACATTCTGTGGTGCTAGCTGAATATTCTTTCCCGAATCGTTAGGTTCTTGGCAACCTAACGCTTTTAAGAGGAGAAGATCCCCTCCTCTCAAGGAGGTGGAGGACCGTTTTTCAAACCGAAGAAAACCAAATAACTCCATTTTGCTTTGCAGATCATCCCTCTAGATCTATTTCGGGTGTTGACGAAAAATACTGCTAACAATAATCATCCTATGTAATCTCCGACGAGAGCTGTGATGAAGGACTTTCATAGAGTTTAATGAGACTTAATAAAGTCTACTAGATATGAGCCCCTATGAAACAAACCAGTCAAGCCTGTTATAGATCATCCAACATAAGATCAAACATAATAGAGACGTGTCACGTTCTTTATTGATCAATCATGATAGGTTACAAATCAAATTTGATTTATCTCCAATCTATTTTAGGGTTTACAATTGTGAATTGAAGAAGCTATAGTGCAGAGACAGTAAAAAAATGATTGGCTCGCTCCAGAGAGGCCTCCACCTCTATTTATAAGGGTATTGGCCTATAGGCTTCGTCTTTATCGTATCGACTTTAGGCTTGTCGTCTAAGATGACAAGGCCTTCTGTAGTTGATTGAAGGAGACAGTAAAGCACGGTGGGATATTCTTGCGGCAAGGTTGATGATGATGAGACTTGATTTTACCATGTGTGATAGGATCGATAATGTGTTCCATGGCTTTGAACTAAGATTATTAGTTATGTGAATAAGGTGCCTTCTCAAGTCAATCGATAAGGCTTTATCGTCAGATGAATGCAATGAGCTGTGAACACCTAGGTCTCTATTGTTGATAAGGTTTCCTTATAAACTTGTTCCACAAGCCTTGAATATTGATATTAAATCTTCCTTATCGACTAAGTCGATAAGCCTTGAGAATACATGCTTTCAATGATGATGACTATTCCCTATCGACCGGGTCGATAAGCAACAAGTTAATAACTTTGAATAGCTGCGGGAAGGGATTAGCTTTTCTACAAGACCTTATCTCTTGATGATGAGGGAAAGTTATATTTTCACCATACCATAATGCCAATAAGGTCTCTTTTATCAACCGAGCCGATAAGCTTGTAGCAGTAACATACTTTTTTTTCCTTTGGTGCTGAGTAATAAACCTCAAACAATAAACTTTGGCTATGTCAGCATATGTCAAAATCTTGATGCCTTGCGACAAGATGACAATTGACAAGGTATCATGGCGACATGAAAACAGGCGACAACGTGGCATAGCGACAAGTGAATAGATCATATCTTCCATGTACTTCAAACTTATTCCTTATCTTCTTTGGCTGGAATATTAGGGTGTAACAATCTATTTTATAATATTCGCACTATACTATATTATTTTTTAAATGTATTTTTCCTCTAGTTCGTACGAAGTTTTGGTTTACGAATATGTACTTGGCATTTTATGCATTTAACTCTCTGACTTTACCTTAATACCACTATTTCGGATTTTTGAAATATTGTCCGTTTCGTTCGAGATCTCAATTTGATCTTCTTCTGAAACGAAATAGAAAATCTAGTTGTAAATTTGTTTTCAAAAATCATTCAAATATGACAATATCAGAAGATATATCAACGGAAATGAGATATTGAAATATCAACCAAGATTTTAGTCTTCCTCGGACTAAATATTGAACGTGTCTGATCCAAAACAATAATTAAAGAACTCAAATTTAAGCATTATAATCTCCTGTTATTTTAGTGAGTCCCTCCATTTTTGACACGACCCGAACTTCCCCGTGAAGGAAAGCACGGATTGCGTTGAGGACAAGACAAAATAGAACGCAAACGGAAGAACATTTCATTGTTACTACAACAATTCCATCAGAATACAAGAATATACAAAGTATAACTGAATAAATTACATTCAACAAATATCAGAGATTACAATAAATTACATAGCAGCGGAAAAATATACAAAACACAACTAGAAGTGATACACGGATACAGAGCTTTTCGAGCATCGTTCCAGCTGTAAATCAGGATCCTGTGAATATAAATCTGCAAAACCAAAACTACTAGCTGCTCGTGTGGAAAATAGGGGCACCCAGAGTTTAGGTTAAAACGATAAACTCCAGGCCAGTCATGTGACTGGTGTGAGAACTAAAACAGTTTTAAATTCTTATTTTAAAGAGAGTAATTCAAGGGACCACGCCGTAAAACACGGAACGGGTTTCCTCCCAAGAATACCAGTGCATAGGAACAAACAACGCAATGCTTTTTCGAAAAATGAAGCTATTATAAGACCCAGGTCCCATCACACAATGCAACGCAAGCCGGAGGATAGGGTTTTCCCTTATAATAGCCAAACATGCTTGATACGTTTAAAACAAAAGTGTTTGATATTATTACTAGTGCATATATGTTTCAAAAGCAAATTCAATCATAAATATCAATCCTAGGCGGCATAGCCACCATCTACTATGTCGCCATACTAGTAATACAATCACATCCGCAATTCCGTATTGGAAATTGGATTCCATCATGAGTCGAGGCAAGGGGCAAGTTCCTCTCCGATTCGAGACACTCTAGCAAATGTCTCAGGACCCCACTATGATCCTTGGATCTTCAGGGCCGGTCCTCTCTTACTTTTGAGGATTGACAATTCCTGAACACACGTTTCCCGGTCCTAACAGACCTAATATCGAGGCGCCTCATCCAACAACCACACAGGTGAAAAGTATATAAATGTCAGGGCTGGTAGGTCACTGACACCACCTATAGCTAGAAAGAAACGTCGTGCTCTCCCTGCAGTCCGTATCCCGTTTTTGACTCATACCGGGGTGTGAGGCTCGCGAATTCACGTTATACACAAAGCTACGCCACACAGGCCGTGCTTTGATCATCAACCACAAGACTTTGCTTTTCAACAGAAGCCTTGATCAATTGCCACTTACGCGTGCCACACAGGCAATTCACTCCATGCGACTGATGTCCATCGATATACAACCTCTGAGCTCGTACGTCTCAGAGAAGGGCGTTAAGCAAGAGAATAAATTCTCTGCCGCCAAACAGATGTATATTTAATAGAGATCAATCAACACAGAATAAAATCCAATGGCAGACACACAATCCATTTACAAGTTCATTCTGGGTCTGAACGAAACCGGAGGCACTTTCCTCGCATATCCATCCATCTCCAAGTACGTCTGGACGATCACCAACTGTTTCCCTCATTTTGGGTGTACAGCCCAATCGAGATCATCAGTAATCACCCAAACGATGTGAAGACTTCCGGTCTTCAACCACCATCTTCATCTTCGATATCTCGTCGAATCGGTTATTCAGAATGGGTATAACCCAGCCTTTCTAAATAACCCACGTATATGATAAACAAATGTTACACAAACACAACAAACGCCTCATTCCAATTCAGAATATTCTTTTATTCACAAAATCACATTCTTAGGGAAAGATTCCCATTAATTTTATCCAAGATAAATTTTTCTAAATTTATTCTATAATCTTCCTTTGGATATCATTTCAAACTAGTCGGGATTAGCGAACCACACTGAAGTAACTATTTGTTTTATTTCCCAATCCCAACCTATTCATCCCATGGAGCAAAACTGGTAATACTCCATATCTAACACCACAGTATTATCGGTAAAATTAATTACCATTTCCCGTTCAAATCTAATTAAAGATTTAACTATCGCTTTGGAGCAAAACTGGTGGTACTCCATTCTCGACCACCTTTCAGATTTGATAATTTAAATTATCAACTCACATTTTAATCTAATTAAAGATTCATTAGAACTCCACTTAGTTTTAATCCTTTCAAAAATCTACATCTTGCATTTAACTGAGTTAAAGAACCAATGTCCTCTAAAACACGATTCACGATAAACCCAAATCACATTTGATATTAATTACAAGGCTCTGAATAGAAAATATACCGGCTTATATTCAATATCAAATTCTGAAACCAACAAATATCGTATTGGAAATAACGATATAAAATATATCTTTCAAATTCCCATAACAATGTCTGTATAGTCACGAAATCCAACATCGAAATATTCCGAAGATAATTTCGATTCAACTCCAGTCCAATCCACGTATTGGGAATATTGATTATTTTTAAAATCACTTTCAAATTCAATTTATTTATTTCAAAAATAAATTGATTTTAATTCTAGTTCAAAACTAGTTCATTTCAACAAAAATATATTTTTATCCTTTCAAATGTGGAATTTTACATCCCAGTTCTTTCCAGTTCATATATCATGATTTTACACAAATTATAGATATTTTTAATAATTTTATCAAGGCCCGTACAGTCGATTTCCGTCAACGGCCATCGAACTGCACTTACAGCGACCTTTTCCAAATTTGATTTGGACATAATTCCAAATCCAACCGTTAGATTTCAAATTTATAATATTCATTGGAAAGCTTTTTTCGATACGAGCCTAACGGTTCCAGTTTTAGGAGAATCTGACGGTCGGATCTCCCGCAACGTCAATTCGAAGTCAATGGTCGAAATTCACGAACTGCCGCGGCGCGGCGCGACGCGTTCTATTCAGGCCATTATATACATAATATATATATTATATATATTTCGTCGATTTCCTTTTAAAACGTATTTTATAAATCGTTTTAAATTCGTTTTCAAAACCATTTCAGCACTATTTCCAATTTCAAATCGATTTGATTTCAATTCAATTCGAATTCATTTCAAATTGATTTCAATTTCAGTTCGTTTTAAATTTCATTCAAAACGATTTCAATTCGTTTTTAATTCAATTTCAATTTAATTCAATTTGAATTCATTTCTATTCAATTCGAATTCAAATTCACTTTCTATTCAATTCGAATCGAATTCATTTTCTATTCGATTCGAATTCATTTCAAATTGATTCAATAAAATTTCAATTTGAATTTTAATCTAATTTAATTTGAATTTCATTTCAAAATATTAAATTTTGAAATCACTTTTCAATATTCATTATAAAAACGAATATAATCGATATAAATATCGTTCACGTCAAAATAGCGCAACTCTAATCAACACGGCTTTATATATTTCAATAATTCGTTATTCTATTCAACAAATGAATATTTATTCTATTCAACACATGAATCTATATTTTTTTTTCAACACACGACTAATCTCAACACATGAGTACTGTCAACACACAACTAATCTCAACACATGAGTACTGTCAACACACGACTATTTTTATATTCAACACATGAATTTTCTTTTATAATATTCATTATTTTCCCGATTGGAATGAGGCCCAATCAATTACCATATAACGTTAATTATATGGGTTCCATACAACACATGTATATAATAGCAACGATAAACAATCAACCATCATCCAAAGTGCACCACACAACTGCATAAGCATCAAATATAAATAATCAACGCTTACACAGTCTGTCGACCAATCGATCGACATACAATTAAATAATTGGGATTAGTGTACCCAAATATCATCCCAACACCCGTGTGGGGTTTCAAATCAACAAACACAGATTTTTATTTGTGCAGTTGGGCGATGTGTAAAATTTATCGATCCAGTCAATAACAGTCAAATCAGTGTATATAAACAAATCGGCCGATTTGTTTATAAATATTTATTTATTCACTTTCACGTTAAAAATTATATTTTTAACGATAACTAATTTATTTCAACCATCTACATTTTATTATCGATTTCACATCAACAACACAAACAAATTTCACAACACATCAAACAAGCATACAAGCCGTCCATGGTCTGTGGACTACGAGTGTCGGGTGCTGCTAAGCACCGTCTGCATCCTAGTATATATATATATATAACTAGAAAAAGAAATTTAGAGTGAGAAGTTCTCACCGATAGCTATCCCAACTCCACGATACTTCTTTTATAGAAATCTTCGTCGTTCTCGCCCTTTTTTCACTTTCGTTGCCCGTAGCCACTACATATATAAAAATCACATTTTTATATTGCTATTCAATATATAAAAATCGAATTTTTTACTTCGTTATTCAATATATAAAAATCGAATTTTTACTTCGCTATTCAATATATAAAAATTGAATTTTTTTCTTCGCTATATGGATAAAAATCACATTTTTACACTGCTACTATATGAATAAAAATTCTATTTTTACATCGCTACTATATAGATAAAAATTCTATTTTTACATCGCTACTATATATAAAAATTCTATTTTTACATCGCTACTATATAGATAAAAATTCTATTTTTACATCGCTACTATATATAAAAATTCTATTTTTACATCGCTACTATATAGATAAAAATTCTATTTTTACATCGCTACAAAAATCACATTTTTATCTCAACATATATATAACTAAAAATCAAATTTTTATTTCGCTACATATATAAAGGTAATATTTTTATATTCTCTATTATATAAAAATCATATTTTTATTACTTCTACTTTATAAAAATCATATTTTTATTACTTCTACATAATAAAGATCGAATTTTTATTATCTATATTATATAAAAATTATATTTTTAACCTTTCTATATTATAAAAATATCGCCTTTTCAACTATAAAAATCACATTGTTAGGTTGTTGTTCATATGGTAAAAACCATATTTTTATATGAATAAAAATGATACCTTCATATAAATAAAAATCAAAACTTTCCTATAATAAAAATCTAATCTTTAACATCATAAAAATTCCGTTTTTAACCATTTAAAAATTCAGTTTTTAACACTATAAAGATTTAGTTTTTAACCATATAAAGATTCAGTTTTTAACACTATAAAGATTCAGTTTTTAACCCTAAATAAAAACCCTGACCTTTCAATACATAAAAATCGAAATTTCAGAACTAAAATGAATAAAAACAAACTTACATTTTAGTATTTAGATCGTGGAAGAGCATGGGGTGTGTCTGCGCACTGGAGAAGGGGGTTTTGGGGCTTCATCGTTGGGCGCAAGGGCTTGGACGTGGGCGCAGGGCTTGGGGAGGTCGGGGTCTGCAGGTTGCGGTTCGGGGTACCATCGGTCTCAGGAGGAAGAAGGGGGGCGGTTTCTTCGATCGAGATCGACCTGGGGGGGCTGACGCGGCTGTGGCGGCGAGGTGGAGGACCGGCGAGGGGGAACGTCGTGGGTGGCGGCGCGTCAGCGTGGGTGCGGCGCGCAACCGATTTGGATTTTTTTTCTAATCGTTCTGAATGAACGAAGGAGGGGGGCAGCGGTTTTGAAGGGAAGGAAAGAGGAGAGATTTTATTTATTTTATTAAATTATTTAATTCAAAAAGTTGACTTTTTATTTCGACCTCGAAACGAGGCCCACCGCCTGTCGTCCATAGCTAATTACCCCCATTCCGAACACAATGGGATATGTATCGCAAGCTGATTCGATCATTACAATCAGTTTTCGTCAAAATCAGCATATAACTCTATATATTGAATTTGAACGCACATTTCAATTTACTGGAGTCACATACGAACTCCAGAAATCCCAGAAAAATATTTTCTAGCTTCGTATTGACGATACGGTCCTAACAAAACTAGTTTCGTCGAATTCTGAGACCGTTAGAAAAATGGCCATTTTTCAGTCGATTAAAATCAACTGAAACTGGTCAAACGCGTTTTCCTTTGCCACGCTCACATATTGATTCGAAAAATTATGAAATTTGTAATCTAGCAATAATTTGACCTCCCGGATCCAACAAAAGTGGTTTCGTCGATATCCGAGGTCGTTTGCAAAATTCCCATTTTTAAGGGCCTGAATTCCATAGCGACTATTCAGAATTTTCAACTGGACATATCTTTTGATTCCCGCTATGAAATTTCGATTTTTCGGATTCATTGGAAAGATATTCTAAATTAGATTCTATTATTTTTGGTTTCACTAAAATCCGGATTATTTTGCACCCGGTACATTCAATTGAAGTTTGAAATCGAATTATCGAACTACCGTGCCATTTTCAATTCTATTTATAATTATATATAATTATTATATTCTAACGACGACGTATATAAATATATAAGTTTGATTCTATTCAAAATAAATTTTCTCGTCGATATTATTTAAAATAATTCATTTTAAATGTTCAAAATTCACTAAAATTGCAAAAATAAAAATTTTAAACTGGCCCAGATTTTCGGGTTGTTACAATCTCCCCCACTTAAAACTTTTCGTCCCCGAAAAGGAACAAAGTCGAAAGTGGTTTGATTAATCAACTCCATGTTCGATCTGGCTTCCATTCTCCAACTTTTCAGTTTCTGAGAATTTTCAAATTCTTCAAAAATTTGGCTAACACCCTAAATTTTCGAAAAATTTCGCCATAACCTCCCCTACACCGGGAGCCACGGGAAAATCCCGAAATTGCCATATAGGCCTTCTGATCTCAAAAAGAAAAAGAAAAGCCAAGCGGCTAGCCAATCGGCTCATAAAATCATCATCCCCCAAACAAAACAGTAAAATATAGTAAACATGTACCTATTTGTCGGGCAAACAAATTTTATTCTTTGCTCTAGCCTCCTTACTATGACCAGTTCAATGAAAGTACATGTATATGCAAGCAAATGCGACCAATTTTCGATACAATTCAATATTTGATACAATTAGGCTAAATGGTTCAAAATTATCAAACAAATAAACAAACACAAACATCAATCAATTAGTGGATTAACATTTCAAATTCATAATTTTGATACATATACAGAAAATCATGTTTTTGATGCCAAATCACAACAATGTATTCTAGCTATATTTTGGTTCTCACACCAGTCTAATGGAAATATATAGAAATCACACCTTCGAAACACGAACATAAATATTGATGATGCCATGGTCATTATCAACATCATCTCCGGGCGACTAGAGTGTGATTCTATATCTATCTAGTATATTAAAACTTCGAATATACGTTCATGACGCGTATACGCGAAATCTTTATATAATCGATTGTCCATATTCAAAATAAATAAATATTCAAGTACGTATAAAGCGATTTAAATTTTCAAAACAATATTGTTTTCATTTGAAAAATATACTCTTCACACTCGTTCTAGGATACTACTGATCCTATCTCTAACGAGTCATTCTAATTGGATCTTACTAATCCAATATCTGATGAATTCTTTCGTATGGTTCTAATGTGTCTTGTTCTCGAGCTCTGTAAACCAAAGCTCTGATACCAAACTGACACGACCCGAACTTCCCCGTGAAGGAAAGCACGGATTGCGTTGAGGACAAGACAAAATAGAACGCAAACGGAAGAACATTTCATTGTTATTACAAAAATTCCATCAGAATACAAGAATATACAAAGTATAACTGAATTAATTACATTCAACAAATATCAGAGATTACAATAAATTACATAGCAGCGGAAAAATATACAAAACACAACTAGAAGTGATACACGGATACAGAGCTTTCCGAGCATCGTTCCAGCAATAAATCAGGATCCTGTGAATATAAATCTGCAAAACCAAAACTACTAGCTGCCCGTGTGGAAAATAGGGGCACCCAGAGTTTAAGTTAAAACAATAAACTCCAGGTCAGTCATGTGACTGGTGTGAGAACTAAAACAGTTTTAAATTCTTATTTTAAAGAGAGTAATTCAAGGGACCACGCCGTATAACACGGAACGGGTTTCCTCCCAAGAATACCAGTGCATAGTGTTAGAAACTCTATTGTTGGATTTTGATGACAACAACTATACAATTATACCAAAGAACCTCTACGCTAACCTGCAAGTACATGGATATCAAAAAGAGAAATATATGATAATATATGCATATTGACAGGGGGAGTTACATATACAGTTGTCATTATCAAAAAGGTCTCGTTGTTGGATCTCGCTATATGGCGTTTTGATTATGACAACTATACATGTACATATATATTATTATCGACTAACTTTGTCTTGCAGGAAGATACTTAACAACAGATTCAAGAGCTACAATTGAAGATTAAATATGTTGTAAGAGTCTGTTAGTCTTAGATATTAATGTTAAAGTCTTCCTTGATGATCACACACACACATTTTATATGTATATAGCTTCTCTTATATAAATTAAGCAAGGAATAGTCTGATAACAGAAAACAGACGTCTGGTCTGAAATTTTCAGACGTCTGTTTGCTGAAACAGAATATTTTTAAATACAATATTCAGACGTCTGGTTGATATATTTCAGACGTCTGAAATGCCCCCGAAATACACTATTTCCTTGCTGGTTTGATTTTTAAAATAAACACACATCTGAATTTTATTTTCAGACGTCTGATTCTGAAAGGATGCGACTTCTACAAAAAGATACATCCATTTACTTTATAACTCTTGAGCAAAACTTTTCATGATTAGATGCATCTTTCTACATACTATAAATAGAGGGAAGGTTAACTATTCCAACAACTGATTTTGATTCTAATTCTCTCTATCTTATACAAAAGCTCTAAATTCTAAAGTGATCTATTTTCATACTCGAGACTTTTAAACTTCCATAATCCTTCACATACTTCACGATTATCATCAAGGAAAGGCTATAGGAAGGGTGTACTTAATATTCGACAATCCGTGTTATCAAGAACACAAAAGAGTCAACAATTATTCTGTATTAGTGAAGACCTCTTCAGCGGTTGAGGCAAGAAATCCCGTTCGGCTGTTCGGGTAATTGTGAACCTATTCCTCCGGGTGAAGTGAGGGTTGTTGCGTTAGTGAAATTCCAGAAGTGAGTCTAGGACTGGACGTAGGACAGTGGTCCGAACCAGTATAAATCGACTGTGTGATTTACTGCTTACTACTGCTACTTTAGTATTCTACCATATACATTATATCATATACTCCATTCTACACGATCCTACCGCCGCATAGACTCTTTCAATTGGTATCAGAGCTTGGTATTCTAGAGATCGTAACAACATCCTAGAATAAATGGCAATAAAGAAATCTAGTAAAGGCATTAGAAAGTGGAAAAACAACAAAGCAGAAGCGACGGAGCAAGAGAGCAAATGTTTAATGGCTAAAGTGAGATCACAATCGGTATGTGAGGATTCATTATATAAAGATCTTTTATTAGACCACGAAAAATTATTAAAAGATTTTAAAAGTTTGGGTAAACTTAATGCAATTATTTTAGCCAAGTCTAAAGATTGTGAGCAAGAAAATTCCAAATTAAAAGAAGAAAACAATTTTTTAGTCAAACAAGCCAAATGTTTTGAAAATACCTTAGAAGAGCTTGTTTTTCAAAATGATTTCCTTCAAAAAGAAAATGAGCGACTAGAAGATAAAAACAATGTTCTTTTAAAGGAAATCGATCTCTTGAAAAATAGAAATGAATCATTAGAAGATTCTTTAAATAATTATAATTCTTTAGTTTCGTCTCTTGAAAAAGAGAATGGTGCTTTAACTGAAAAGAATTTAAAATTATCTAAAGAATATGAGTTTTCAAAGGTTAATAATAATATTTTGCAAAATGAAATGTCTGATTCGAAAGAAAATTTTGAAAAATTACACTCTTCTTTAGTTAATTCAGAATCTCAAATTTGTCATCTCGAAAATGAGAATAGTACTTTAAAAAGGGAGAATTCTGAATTAAAAAAGAAAATTGGTTTAAAAGATTGCAAGACTTCTTTTGAAAATTTCAATCGCGATTTTGGAATCAAATTTGAAAAATGTACAAATAAGTTCGCAAAATTTAATAAAGGTCAAAATGATTTAAAAGATATTTTATCTTGCTCTAGACCTTTACACGATAAAAGCGGCTTAGGGTATAATAAAACTAATCATAGAACTAGTACTAGATATGCTCTCATGTATAACAAAAGTTTAACTACTAGTACTAAAGCACGTGTAACTCGAAGATATAATTTCTGTAGAAATTCAAATGCTTCTATGACTAGAAACATTCATAATAGAAGTACAAAAAGAAATATTAATAGAAATTATCTAAGTATTTGGGTTCCTGTAAATTGGAAAAATCGAGAAAAATACATTGATGATTATTTTGATTCAGTAGTTAAAAATAAAAACTTTATTTTCAAAGGTACCATTAAACCCTTATGGGTATGGTTACCTCCTCTCTAACCCCTGGACCCTAACAGAGAAAGTGGGTACCAAAGTATATATATAATATTTGTTGTAGGTACACCACAAAAAAAAAAAAAAGGAGGGTATTTCAGTATCTCTAATATCTTTAAAAACTGAGCTTAAAGTTAAATCAGGGAATCTGGAAATATAATAATCACATACTCAGGGGGAGAAATTTTCATATATCATACATTAAGGGGAAGAAAATAAAGAGAAGACAACGATATTTATTACATTCCCTCATTATTTTTGATAATGACAAAGGGGGAGAAATTCAGGTGTATATTGATAGAGGAAGATATTATAAGAGGAAGATGTTATAGAAAGAATATATTTTTAAATTGTATAGTTGTCATCATCAAAAAGGGGGAGAATGTTAGAAACTCTATTGTTGGATTTTGATGACAACAACTATACAATTATACCAAAGAACCTCTACGCTAACCTGCAAGTACATGGATATCAAAAAGAGAAATATATGATAATATATGCATATTGACATATTGACAGGGGGAGTTACATATACAGTTGTCATTATCAAAAAGGTCTCGTTGTTGGATCTCGCTATATGGCGTTTTGATTATGACAACTATACATGTACATATATATTATTATCGACTAACTTTGTCTTGCAGGAAGATACTTAACAACAGATTCAAGAGCTACAATTGAAGATTAAATATGTTGTAAGAGTCTGTTAGTCTTAGATATTAATGTTAAAGTCTTCCTTGATGATCACACACACACATTTTATATGTATATAGCTTCTCTTATATAAATTAAGCAAGGAATAGTCTGATAACAGAAAACAGACGTCTGGTCTGAAATTTTCAGACGTCTGTTTGCTGAAACAGAATATTTTTAAATACAATATTCAGACGTCTGGTTGATATATTTCAGACGTCTGAAATGCCCCCGAAATACACTATTTCCTTGCTGGTTTGATTTTTAAAATAAACAGACATCTGAATTTTATTTTCAGACGTCTGATTCTGAAAGGATGCGACTTCTACAAAAAGATACATCCATTTACTTTATAACTCTTGAGCAAAACTTTTCATGATTAGATGCATCTTTCTACATATTATAAATAGAGGGAAGGTTAACTATTCCAACAACTGATTTTGATTCTAATTCTCTCTATCTTATACAAAAGTTCTAAATTCTAAAGTGATCTATTTTCATACTCGAGACTTTTAAACTTCCATAATCCTTCACATACTTCACGATTATCATCAAGGAAAGGCTATAGGAAGGGTGTACTTAATATTCGACAATCCGTGTTATCAAGAACACAAAAGAGTCAACAATTATTCTGTATTAGTGAAGACCTCTTCAGCGGTTGAGGCAAGAAATCCCGTTCGGCTGTTCGGGTAATTGTGAACCTATTCCTCCGGGTGAAGTGAGGGTTGTTGCGTTAGTGAAATTCCAGAAGTGAGTCTGGGACTGGACGTAGGACAGTGGTCCGAACCAGTATAAATCGACTGTGTGATTTACTGCTTACTACTGCTACTTTAGTATTCTACCATATACATTATATCATATACTCCATTCTACACGATCCTACCGCCGCATAGACTCTTTCACATAGGAACAAACAACGCAATGCTTTTTCGAAAAATGAAGCTATTATAAGACCCAGGTCCCATCACACAATGCAACGCAAGCCGAAGGATAGGGTTTTCCCTTATAATAGCCAAACATGCTTGATACGTTTAAAACAAAAGTGTTTGATATTATTACTAGTGCATATATGTTTCAAAAGCAAATTCAATCATAAATATCAATCCTAAGCGGCATAGCTACCATCTACTATGTCGCCATACTAGTAATACAATAACATCCGCAATTCCGTATTGGAAATTGGATTCCATCATGAGTCGAGGCAAGGGGCAAGCTCCTCTCCGATTCGAGACACTCTAGCAAATGTCTCAGGACCCCACTATGATCCTTGGATCTTCAGGGCCGGTCCTCTCTTACTTTTGAGGATTGACAATTCCTGAACACACGTTTCCCGGTCCTAACTGACCTAATATCGAGGCGCCTCATCCTACAACTACACAGGTGAAAAGTATATAAATGTCAGGGCTGGTAGGTCACTGACACCACCCATAGCTAGAAAGAAACGTCGTGCTCTCCCTGCAGTCCGTATCCCGTTTTTGACTCATACCGGGGTGTGAGGCTCGCGAATTCACGTTATACACAAAGCTACGCCACACAGGCCGTGCTTTGATCGTCAACCACAAGACTTTGCTTTTCAACAGAAGCCTTGATCAATTGCCACTTACGCGTGCCACACAGGCAATTCACTCCATGCGACTGATGTCCATCGATATACAACCTCTGAGCTCGTACGTCTCAGAGAAGGGCGTTAAGCAAGAGAATAAATTCTCTGCCGCCAAACAGATGTATATTTAATAGAGATCAATCAACACAGAATAAAATCCAATGTCAGACACACAATCCATTTACAAGTTCATTCTGGGTCTGAACGAAACCGGAGGCACTTTCCTCGCATATCCATCCATCTCCAAGTACGTCTGGACGATCACCAACTGTTTCCCTCATTTTGGGTGTACAGCCCAATCGAGATCATCAGTAATCACCCAAACGATGTGCAGACTTCCGGTCTTCAACCACCGTCTTCATCTTCGATATCTCGTCGAATCGGTTATTCAGAATGGGTATAACCCGGCCTTTCTGAATAACCCACGTATATGATAAACAAATGTTACACAAACACAACAAACGCCTCATTCCAATTCAGAATATTCTTTTATTCACAAAATCACATTCTTAGGGAAAGATTCCCATTAATTTTATCCAAGATAAATTCTTCTAAATTTATTCTATAATCTTCCTTTGGATATCATTTCAAACTAGTCGGGATTAGCGAACCACACTGAAGTAATTATTTGTTTTATTTCTCAATCCCAACCTATTCATCCCATGGAGCAAAACTGATAATACTCCATATCTAACACCACAGTATTATCGGTAAAATTAATTACCATTTCCCGTTCAAATCTAATTAAAGATTTAACTATCGCTTTGGAGCAAAACTAGTGGTACTCCATTCTCGATCACGTTTCAGATTTGATAATTTAAATTATCAATTCACATTTTAATCTAATTAAAGATTCATTAGAACTCCACTTAGTTTTAATCCTTTCAAAAATCTACATCTTGCATTTAACTGAGTTAAAGAACCAATGTCATCTAAAACACGATTCACGATAAACCCAAATCACATTTGATATTAATTACAAGGCTCTGAATAGAAAATATACCGGCTTATATTCAATATCAAATTCTGAAACCAACAAATATCGTATTGGAAATAACGATATAAAATATATCTTTCAAATTCCCATAACAATGTCTGTATAGTCACGAAATCCAACATCGAAATATTCCGAAGATAATTTCGATTCAACTCCAGTCCAATCCACGTATTGGGAATATTGATTATTTTTAAAATCACTTTCAAATTCAATTTATTTATTTCAAAAATAAATTGATTTTAATTCTAGTTCAAAACTAGTTCATTTCGAAAAAAAAATATTTTTATCCTTTCAAATGTGGAATTTTACATCCTAGTTCTTTCCAGTTCATATATCATGATTTTACACAAATTATAGATATTTTTAATAATTTTATCAAGGCCCGTACAGTCGATTTCCATCAACGGCCATCGAACTGCACTTACAGCGACCTTTTCCAAATTTGATTTGGACATAATTCCAAATCCAACCGTTAGATTTCAAATTTATAATATTTATTGGAAAGCTCTTTTCGATACGAACCTAACGGTTCCGGTTTTAGGAGAATCCGACGGTCGGATCTCCCGCAACGTCAATTCGAAGTCAATGGTCGAAATTCACGAACTGCCGCGGCGCGGCGCGACGCGTTCTATTCAGGCCATTATATATATAATATATATATATATATTATATATTTCGTCGATTTCCTTTTAAAACGTATTTTATAAATCGTTTTAAATTCGTTTTCAAAACCATTTCAGCACTATTTCCAATTTCAAATCGATTTGATTTCAATTCAATTCGAATTCATTTCAAATTGATTTCAATTCAATTTCAGTTCGTTTTAAATTTCATTCAAAACGATTTCAATTCGTTTTTAATTCAATTTCAATTTAATTCAATTTGAATTCATTTCTATTCAATTCGAATTCAAATTCACTTTCTATTCAATTCGAATCGAATTCATTTTCTATTCGATTCGAATTCATTTCAAATTGATTCAATAAAATTTCAATTTGAATTTTAATCTAATTTAATTTGAATTTCATTTCAAAATATTAAATTTTGAAATCACTTTTCAATATTCATTATAAAAACGAATATAATCGATATAAATATCGTTCACGTCAAAATAGCGCAACTCTAATCAACACGGCTTTATATATTTCAATAATTCGTTATTCTATTCAACAAATGAATATTTATTCTATTCAACACATGAATCTATATTTTTTTTTCAACACACGACTAATCTCAACACATGAGTACTGTCAACACACGACTATTTTTATATTCAACACATGAATTTTCTTTTATAATATTCATTATTTTCCCGATTGGAATGAGGCCCAATCAATTACCATATAACGTTAATTATATGGGTTCCATACAACACATGTATATAATAGCAACGATAAACAATCAACCATCATCCAAAGTGCACCACACAACTGCATAAGCATCAAATATAAATAATCAACGCTTACACAGTCTGTCGACCAATCGATCGACATACAATTAAATAATTGGGATTAGTGTACCCAAATATCATCCCAACACCCGTGTGGGGTTTCAAATCAACAAACACAGATTTTTATTTGTGCAGTTGGGCGATGTGTAAAATTTATCGACCCAATCAATATCAGTCAAATCAGCATATATAAACAAATCGGGCGATTTGTTTATAAATATTTATTTATTCACTTTCACGTTAAAAATTATATTTTTAACGATAACTAATTTATTTCAACCATCTACATTTTATTATCGATTTCACATCAACAACACAAACAAATTTCACAACACATCAAACAAGCATACAAGCCGTCCATGGTCTGTGGACGACGGGTGTCGGGTGCTGCTAAGCACCGTCTGCATCCTAGTATATATATATAACTAGAAAAAGAAATTTAGAGTGAGAAGTTCTCACCGATAGCTATCCCAACTCCACGATACTTCATTTATTGAAATCTTCGTCGTTCTCGCCCTTTTTTCACTTTCGTTGCCCGTAGCCACTACATATATAAAAATCACATTTTTATATTACTATTCAATATATAAAAATCGAATTTTTACTTCGCTATTCAATATATAAAAATCGAATTTTTACTGCGCTATTCAATATATAACAATCGAATTTTTTTCTTCGCTATATGGATAAAAATCACATTTTTACAATGCTACTATATGAATAAAAATTCTATTTTTACATCGCTACTATATAGATAAAAATTCTATTTTTACATCGCTACTATATATAAAAATTCTATTTTTACATCGCTACTATATAGATAAAAATTCTATTTTTACATCGCTACTATATATAAAAATTCTATTTTTACATCGCTACTGTATAGATAAAAATTCTATTTTTACATCGCTACAAAAATCACATTTTTATCTCAACATATATATAAATAAAAATCAGATTTTTATTTCGCTACATATATAAAGGTAATATTTTTATATTCCTTATTATATAAAAATCATATTTTTATTACTTCTACTTTATAAAAATCATATTTTTATTACTTCTACATAATAAAGATTGAATTTTTATTATCTATATTATATAAAAAATTATATTTTTAACCTTTCTATATTATAAAAATATCGCCTTTTCAACTATAAAAATCACATTGTTAAGTTGTTGTTCATATGGTAAAAACCATATTTTTATATGAATAAAAATGATACCTTCATATAAATAAAAATCAAAACTTTCCTATAATAAAAATCTAATCTTTAACATCATAAAAATTCCGTTTTTAACCATTTAAAAATTCAGTTTTTAACACTATAAAGATTCAGTTTTTAACCATATAAAGATTCAGTTTTTAACACTATAAAGATTCAGTTTTTAACCCTAAATAAAAACCCTGACCTTTCAATACATAAAAATCGAAATTTCAGAACTAAAATAAATAAAAATAAACTTACATTTTAGTATTTAGATCGTGGAAGAGCAGGGGGTGTGTCTACGCACCGGAGAAGGGGGTTTTGGGGCTTCATCGTTGGGCGCAGGGGCTTGGACGTGGGCGCAGGGCTTGGGGAGGTCGGGGTCTGGAGGTTGCGGTTCGGGGTACCATCGGTCTCAGGAGGAAGAATGGGGGGCGGTTTCTTCGATCGAGATCGACCTGGGGGGGCTGACGCGGCTGTGGCGGCGAGGTGGAGGACCGGCGAGGGGGAACGTCGTGGGTGGCGGCGCGTCAGCGTGGGTGCGGCGCGCAACTGATTTGGATTTTTTTTTATTTTCTTTTCTAATCGTTCTGAATGAACGAAGGGAGGGGGCCAGCAGTTTTGAAGGGGAGGAAAGAGGAGAGATTTTATTTATTTTATTAAATTATTTAATTCAAAAAGTTGACTTTTTATTTCGACCTCGAAACGAGGCCCACCGCCTGTCGTCCATAGCTAATTACCCTCATTCCGAACACAATGGAATATGTATCGCAAGCTGATTCGATCATTACGATCAGTTTTCGTGAAAATCAGCATATCACTCTATATATTGAATTTGAACGCGCATTTCAATTTACTGGGGTCACATACGAACTCTAGAAATCCCAGAAAAATATTTTTTAGCTTCGTATTGACGATACGGTCCTAACAAAACTAGTTTCGTCGAATTCTGAGACCGTTAGAAAAATGACCATTTTCCAGTCGATTAAAATCAACTTAAACTGGTCAAACGCGTTTTCCTTTGCCACGCTCACATATTGATTCGAAAAATTATGAAATTTGGAATCTAGCAATAATTTAACCTCCCGGATCCAACAAAAGTTGTTTCGTCGAAATCCGAGGTCGTTTGCAAAATTCCCATTTTTAAGGGCCTGAATTCCATAGCGACTATTCAGAATTTTCAACTGGACATATCTTTTGATTCCCGCTATGAAATTTCGATTTTTCGGATTCATTGGAAAGATATTCTAAATTAGATTCTATTATTTTTGGTTTCACTAAAATCCGGATTATTTTGCACCCGGTACATTCAATTGAAGTTTGAAATCGAATAATCGAACTACCGCGCCATTTTCAATTCTATTTATAATTATATATAATTATTATATTCTAACGACGACGTATATAAATATATACGTTCGATTCTATTCAAAATAAATTTTATCGTCGATATTATTTAAAATAATTCATTTTAAATGTTCAAAATTCACTAAAATTGCAAAAATAAAATTTTTAAACTGGCCCAGATTTTCGGGTTGTTACAATTTTAATTGCTAAAATTATCCCTAGATTTTTAAAAAAAATAAATACATCAACTTCGTCGAGACATCTAAGTCACATTTCGAGTCATTTGGAAAATAGCCCATTAAGAAATATTAACGACTCTTTTTACTAACTAACTTGTTAAAAATCATACTATATTTTGGTTTACCATGATGCTCTTTTTGCTTGTTTTTTTTGTTAAAACACACACACACACACACACACACACACACACACACACATATATATATATATATATATATAAAACCAAAAAGGAGAAAATGAAATGACCATTCTCCAGTGGTGAACAAAAAAAATGCTCTTTTTGCTTGTACGTAAATAGAACACTAAAATAGAACAATGTTTAATATTTACTTTTTATGTATATTTTGCATATTGTATGATTACATTGGATATTAATATATGTTCTATAATCTTTAGGATTTCTATATACATAATTTTTTTACATGCATGTTAGTTATGAAAGCATGTATTTACTGTTCTACTTATGTGTAATTGTTTAATAATTTGGGTCCTTTTTATATTCTATATCAAACAATAATTCAAGTTCATAAATCATAAATTGTAATCTATAATATACTTGTGTTGTGTTCATTTCTAGTTAAACAAACTATCGCTTATGAATATGAAAGTTCTTTGTGGATTAATAGCAATGAAGTGATTTTTCAATTCAAGTTCAAGTTATTATTTTTATAGTTGCGTTTATAATGATTATTGTGTAAGAATATCAATTTAAACATATCATATATCCTAAAATGGTTTCGATGTGAGCTTCAAGACCTGGGATGAAAATCCGAGACAAACATTTGAGTTGGAAGCAACTCATCCGAGATCTCCTCCGATACGAGGTTGAATCTTTATTGTCTCCGAAACGAAATTCTACCGATATCAGGGATTTAAAACCTTTCTTAATACCACATTAATTTTTAAAATATACATTTTTCATGTTTTATTACAAGGATGCATTTAAAATTTTATTTATATCAACCTAACAATTTATGATTAATTGACCTGTATAGCTTTTAACTATTAAGATAGAATTTCTAAAATTTTAACATAATGCACATGTGTTCCTTTTTCTTAAAAAGGAAAAAGAAACCAGTTAGTTTTTTTTTTTCTCCATACTTCTAAAATCTTGAAATTTCATACATTTTAGCTTTAGTACAATTTTCTAAATGATATTGAACATGAATGATTTTGAAGTTATTTTAACCTATTTCTTACTAATATGATTATCCTACTAAATTTTAATAACCCTTATTTTCAGAAGATATCGTAGGGCCCTTATTATTGCATTTTTGGTATGAATGCAACTTCCATATACACCTTTAATTTAGTTGTGGATATTACAAAGCTCATAAATATGGAAATATTAAAATGCAAAAATTAAAGTATAGAAGTAAAAAAATTAAATTGATATTAGTAATAAATTGAATAGAGAAAATTTTGCGTATAAAATATGAATGGGGAAATTACCAGTCGAACCATTTTAAAATACAATATCAAGAGAAAGTAACTAATCATCTAAACTAAAATAGTTGAGAAAACTATGAAAGAAAAGTTGATAACTGTCATCTAAATTAAAGGAGCTCATGTTTTATTAAACATTCATGTATACCATTATGTCTTATATACCACAACGATTTTATTTGCTAGGACAATATACTTGCCAATGCCAAATATATGCAAAATATTTAGCTATATTAATGAATGTTTCACTCATCTACTATTTTATGTGCACATGCTAAAACACTTGCGCATGGACATGTATGTTAAATTTTGCTCATACTATTCAGTTGTTTTGTGACAAACTTTATAACATGACCATGTCAGATAAAGCAAGATTTTTCCCTTCAAGAAGACTCAGTTATGCTCTTGATGATCTGTTTTAAAAGTGAACAAAGTCTTTTTAGGAAGGGGTGAAAAAATTGCTAGTTCATTTTGATACCAATAAAAAAAATTTGAACTAAAAAATATAAATCAAATTAAAACCAAATCTCTATTTTTTAAAATCGAAACCAACCAATCCAATAATTTTTTATTTGGTTCAGTTGGTCTATCTCAAAATGAATTTAGTATTCTAGTTATTGTCATAACATAATATTAAAGTAATTAATTGTGTCCATATGGTGTATATAGTTTGAAAAACAAGCTCATTTTCAAGAAATATTAATATTAATTAAAATAAGAATAATACTGTCATTAAATTATTGTAAATAATAGCATTATCGGTGGTAATTTGTTAACTTCAAAGTAATTTAATTTTTAAATTTGGTTCGATCGATTTTTAAATATTGAAAATTAAACCTGACCAATGAACCAAAGTAATATAAAATTAAAAATCAAAACCAAACTTAACTGATTTGACCGATTTATTTAGTCTTAACCCACAAACGTTCACCCATATTTTTCAATGTGGTTGTTTATAAAGCTAATTAAGACGTCACTATTTGTTTGTTACCATACCTGAGAAATTTAACTGTTTAAATATTGAAAACTAAACTCAACCAATAAACCAAAGTAATATAAAATTAAAAATCAAAACCAAACTTAATTTATTTGATTGATTTATTTAGTCTTAACCCACAAACATTCACCCGTATTTTTCAATGTGGCTGTTTATAAAGCTAATTAAGATGTCACTATTTTGTTTATTACCATACCTGAGCAATTTAAGTGATGGGAGTTCGGTAAATTTAGTTTCTTTAACTTTATATTCAATTATTTGGGCATGTTAAACAAAAGGTCCCATGGTCTAGTGGTTAGGACATTGGACTCTGAATCCAGTAACCCGAGTTCAAGTCTCGGTGGGACCTTTATTTTTCCCACAAACCACTTTTCCTATTTTTACTATTTTTTCAATTTTTCTTCTTCTTTTTTTTAACTCAACATCTTATTTCGCTTTCAGCCAGCAGTAATACCATACGCTACATAAACATAACAAATACGAAAACAGATATCCGACAATAAAAGCATGTACTAAACATTGGGTTTCCACTGCATTACCTCGAATATACAGCAATCCAAAAATTTGTAAACACTGCATGACATGCTCCAAGTAACAGAACAAAAAACGCAGAAATAATAACTCAAACATAGGTTGAACAAAAACATATGAAAACAGCATCCATAATAAGTTTCCATAATAGATGTTCCATACAAGAAGATCCATAAACAAGAAAAACTTCAAAATAGCTCAACAAGCCATCTAATTAGAGGTGGTTGTTTGTAAGTGTAACACACTCTCCACTTCCTTTGCATCCGATTCAGTTGAAGAAGAAGCCGACCTCTCAGCAACTACTTTAGACATTCCAAACATCTACACCATAAAACACAGCACCGATGAATACATACATGCCAACGTGAACGAAATAACCCAACAAAAATGTTGTGCAGTTTCTGAACATAGAATATCTGACCTTCCGAATGGTCTTTTGGAAGCAAGTCTTGTGTTCGTCCATTGAAGCATGAATGAACTCATCAATATGATCTCTAACATCTGCCAAGAAGGAAGCATCAGCGGCCTCCGACTTCTTCTTTCTACATGATTGCATGGCAGGATCAATTCTCTTGGTTTGCACCTTCTCCGGTTCCATCTTCAGTTTTTGGATGAGTGAGTTACTGAATCTAGAACACATATATTTGTCATGAGCATAATCTTTCGTGCATTGCATCAAAGATGCAAAAATAAAATGGAGAGTGGTGCCTTTATCACACCCTACAAAAATCCAACTACGTTATCGCATTCTCAGTATTTAGAAGCTTGTACGTTATTTTGCCATAACCACCAATATATATATTACTAACTATAGACATTAGCTCTTCATATATGCACGTAAATCATAAGGAGATAGGAGTGAAGGAAAATTATATGGCAATTGACACACATAAAAATCCCAGAAAATTACAAACTGAAGAAATTAGTAGCATCAAGCATCACCACTGGCAACATACACCAAACTCGGTTCAGACTACAAAATTGACCCATACGACATTGAAATGGACTCATGATATTGTTCTTCATATACAACTAGTGTGAACCCGTGCTTCGCACACGGGAATGGCGAAAATATTTTGTGTATATAATGAATTGTAGAAAAGGTAAATGAGTATTTAAAGGGAAATTAAAGAATTTTGGTTAAAACACCAGTAAGTGGACGTAATCAAAGTAAATTACAATCGGACCTTGACGGAAAGGAACATAGTAAAATTTATGTAGACTAAGTGACAGTAGGTATATAGTGCATGCAATTTTCAATTCTAATTATAAGTACTGCGCTAATTAAACAAATATGATTAAGGAAGTTGCTAAACTGTGAAGACAGATCTTGTACTACGCAGCAATGTTGAAGCTAAAGTAGTATACTTTCAAATTTCAGGAGCAGTTTTAGAGCCATCAGGGAAAACGATGGAAGCAAACAGTGCAATGAGATCACTATTTTATTTATATGTATCTGTGCCTGTAGATATCAAGCAAAAAGAAATTTGAAGCTGCAGATCTTTTCAAGAAAATGATAGAATATTAAACCTGTGGCTAGTATACATGTATACCACTAATATAATTTAGAAGAAAGGACCAAAAAAAGAGAGTTAGGCTTCACTGAGAATAATATGCAAAGCCGAAGGTCATGATACAATACATCATAGGGGAAGACAGTATAGAAAGCAATTTATTAAAGATTATTCAGACAGATGAAAGACGGTTAAGAACATGTAGGTGGATACCCAGTGCCGAAGGCTCCCGTACTCAAGTGTGAGGACTTCCTAGACAGTCTCCCATCTGGTACTATTCTCACGGCTTTCCGGGCTCTGGGGGCTCGAACCTGTGCGCTCCATATTACGGTTAAGAACATGTAAATACTAAATTTATCTGTGGGCTACTGGTTGCTCATTGTCAGTTAAATATGAGCTAGAAGGCTTTACTTATGCCTTATACGCGCAACTTTGCCAAAACATGCTGCCTATACTGGAAAAGTAAAGAGCATACGTTAGCACAAGATTGAATAAATGTACTTTGATGCTCCTAATGATGTCTAAAAATAAGAGAAGCATTACATTTTTGTAATTGAGCTAGTATTGGCTATAAAGTCCATAAAAATTTAGAACAGATATGCACATGTTTTAACATCTTACTTTTATAACCAGCATACACAGTTGTTTTAATTCTGCATAGCTGTGAAAGAGCATGTAAGCATAGCAATCAATTTAGCTGCTTATAGCAGAAAAATTCATCTGCCATATTCCATGAAATAGGCAAGCAGGGTAGCTTTGCAAGAGCGGTGAAACTATTTAAAAAAGGACGGCCGAAAACCAAAAGAGTCTCATGTGTTATAGGACAGCAAATGATTTTTGGGTTATAAGGAACAAATTTTAAAACTCATATTTAAGTCTTGACTACAACCAAGGATGATGCGAGTCTTTTTGAAAAAAAAAAAAAAAAAGTAAATATAACAGATAGGTCCAATACACCTCGCAAGATAGCAAGCACGAATGTAAGTGAATGAAGTCCAAGTTCTTTATGTCCAATTAGTGGAACATACTGGAAAACAACCAGCACAGCAACTAAGAGTGTCAAAATGCAAACTTTTGGTACAAAGAATTTTAAATTCCTAGCACAGGACAGAATAGGGACAATGTTTGAGGTAGGTAATTTGCAATCCATATATTATGAAAACTATAGAATTTTTATTTTGAATACAACCATCTAATGCTTCATCTAACTTGGCTGATCCTTAAAAAATGCAAAATTTGGGACACATAATGTCTAGTTGAGACTTGAGAGTTCCAACAGTTCATGACTAAGTTCCTATTATTCTACCTACATTTCATCTCACATGTTATATCATCTACCATTTCTTGATTTTAGTTTGTTTAGTATAATCAAAAATTTCAATATATAAAATTAACACAATATGAACTTCCATGAATTTCATAATTTTAAGAGAGAAAGTGCGCCGAAGAGAAAGGAACACACAAGCAACAAAATCCTGTTCTTTCACAGGTGCTAAATTCAAATTATTTTTCTTACTTCTGATGATAATTTCCTAGAGTATTCTAATTTCAGATGAATCACCTAAGGAAAACAACTTGCAAAGAGAAAAATCATCTAATAAAAAAGTTCTATCTAAAATAATGACTTGTCATCGAAGTGGTTAAAAGTGCTATTTTTTGACTCGGTTGCAGTATTTTTTATGTCCTTACCTATCGAAAGCATGGTTGAAAGTATCGGCGTAAATTAAAATTTAGGACAAAGGTTCTATCAAATCATGTATATTTGACATTGGTCCAAAACATATGTAAGATAAAACATATGTATATTTGACCATTTTTTACAAGTCAAAATTTAGTAAGATAAAACATATGTATATTTTGTCTTGTAAAAAATATGTAAGATAAAACATATGTAAGATAAAAAAAATATACATATGTAAGATAAAACATATACATATTTTGACTTCCAAAACATATACATATTTGATGTAAATTTTGACTTGTATATTTCCAATGTCAAACATATACATATTTCCAAAACATATGTATATTTGACTTGTCAATCCTTGTAAATTTTGGCACTATCTTTCCGACTAAAAAAACAAATATGAAATCAACATAGAACGAGGAAATGGTATAAAACAAACAAAGCAAAAGGAAAACAAATCTTATTTATAGTAAGCACATTGAAATAAATCACTTAAAAATAAGAAACCAGGAAAAAAAAGTGGAAGTATTCTTAAGCCCCAAAAAAGAAAAGGAAAAACAAAATGAGGGAGAAACAACTAAGTAATCAGCATAAAAAGGTAGAAATGGTATAACATAAATAGAGCAAAAGGAAAATAGAATATATTTATATTGAACACAGTCGAATAAATCAGTTAAAATTAGCGCAAAAAAAAAGGGTAACATTTTTAAGGGAAGAAAACATCAAATCGAAGAACATATTACCTAACTTCCAAAATAGGGATTCGTTGACCATGCAACTTGTTTGATTCTATGATCGAGGCATGCAATTGATAATGAAAATCGAGGACTGGGGAGAAGAAATTGTGGAAGATGGTAAATTGTAACCAGTCAGCTCCACGATTCTAAGAGTAATGTGAGTTAAGCTATTTTCAAATAGAATCCTTCAACTAATCATTACAGTGACCTACGGATCAGATATCAAGCGTTACCCAAACTCTATCATTTAAAAGTAGAAGGACAATGGTCAAATTCAATTATTTGAAAGCGGAGGATGGACTGTATCTAAATTTGAAGTAACCAAATATCTAAACTGCTCCACTAATTGAGGGCAAAAGTGAAAAGTGTATTGATCTTATGAACTATAAGGTAAAAATGTATGTGGATTGTTCCGAAGTCAAAATTCTTGAGTACGACATCCATGATTTTGATAAAGCCAAAATTCACTTTAAAACTTGATAGTTTACTTTACTAATATACTCCAATGTATAGTCAGTCTATTTCCGTTAAAACTTAGGCGCAAAGCTTGGTCCAAAAAACAACTGCAATAGCAAAAGGTAAAGCAACGCATAAGACACACAAATTAACATGTTCAACACAGTGGGAAAATGTACATGGATTGTTCGAACATCAAAATTCCAAAGTACAACATCCATGATTTTCATGAAGCCAAAATTTACTTTAAAACTTGATATTTTACTAATATACTCCGATGAATGATTAGTCCATTTCTTTAGAACTTAAGCACAAAATTTGGTCTTAAAACAATTGTAATAGCAGAAGGTGAAGCAATGCATAGGAGACTCAAATTAACATATTCGACACAGTGGAAATTCAAATTTTAAAAATTTATGGAGAATACGGTTAGACATGAAATAAAAGTGGGTAGACCATTTTTTTTAGAAATTATACTCAAATCATTATGTAAGATAAAAGCAGTTAGGTGATAAGATTTCAACAGAGTACACTTACATCAAAGGTTAAGCAAAAAAATAAATTAACAACAAAAGTCCATCGTCAAAAATCAGAAATCCTAATTCCCAAACAAGTATTATATTTCAGCGGTTTGTTTATATGCACACAGTGCAGGAGAATAGTGGAAGAAAAAAAAAATCAAGTACATATATTTTAGGATGACACATCAAGTATATTTATTTCACAAAAAGTTTTCTGATCTATTGTAAAGCACAGTAATAAAGTATTAGGTGGAAATCAACCCAATTGCATAACCGACGTGGATGAACAGTGGACATAAGAAACCGATGCAGAAAACGTTGCAAGTACCACGTTCGGTGATCAAACACAAATAAGATTAGGGCTGTTATGGTAATGGTAAATTTACCAGTACCATACCAATGCCAAGTAATTGGTAAAAAAAAATTGAGCCATTTTGGTTTACCAATATTATTGGTATGGTAACGGTAAATTTACCATTGTTAACTGTAAATATAGCGGTAAAGAAAAGCTAAAATCAGTGGTAACGGTAAATTTACCAATCATATTGAATTTATTTTTCACTATTAGATCAAACCTTAACCATAGACACTTTTAACGATACGTCGTGGTTTTTAAGAAGATTTTATAGTATTATTTATGATGATGATTCTTTTTAAATTTTGTTAGGCTTAAAGTTTGAGATTATAAATATTATTTAAGCTGTGATGGATTAAGAAATACTTAGATGTCAACTAAAACATGCCGTAATACTAATATAAACATCATAGAGTAATAATAAAAAACAAGATAATTGTTTTTCCCAAATTTTAGTACAACAAAATTTGAATGTTTGTTGTACTGGTAAATTTCCCATTACCAGCCAATGGTATACCAGTTTATCGGTATACCAATGAATATTTTACCATTGGTAACGGTAAATTATCGGTAGCTATTTTTGACTTACCAGTAGTACTGGTACGGTAGTGGTTCTCATGTATCGGTAGCGATTACCATTACCATAACAACCCTAAATAAGATCATGTAAACCGGAAAAAAAATAAGAATATTTACCTTTAACAGGATAGATAAGTAGGATAATGAAGGTCAAGCGGCGTCAAACCAACAGCCCACTCTACGTAGAAGGAATCAGTCTGAGCAAAAGCACGGTAGTTGAAAGAAAAGAGCAACTGTGGAAGACCGTGAACCACCAACACTGGTATGGTGGATTCAGAGGGGAAAGAGATGAAAGAAACCCCGAGGTGGAAGGAAGGGCAATTTTTTCGTAATGGTAGCAAGGGGACGGGTTCGATTTTGGGCAATATTGTAAAGTAGAAAGAGAAGGGGATCGATGGGAAAACCAAAGCCGTTCGATTTTGGAGGTGAAAGGGTGACGTAACCGTGTTTTTTAAGGTGAAAGTGAAACTGAATGGAATGTGCAGGAAGGTTGTGCATTCATGTAGGGTGCGTGCTTTCATACAGGGTGCGTTCCCAACCTTATTTTGGCACGTTGGAGATTTTTGTGACGTCCGACGCATCAGAAGCCAACACCTCTTTCCACTTTCAAATGGACCGTTCGCTGGAAGTTGGAAATCAAGCCGTTGGCGACCGGCTTGATTTCCAACTTCCCTTCCGATAAATTACCCCCTCATTCCTTAACACCTTTCACAATTACTACTTCGCCAACTTCTTCAACTCTTTTCTACTTATTCGATTAATGTCTAACTCCGATCCATTCTCCGATTACGACGATTTGATTGATCTCTAACGGGTTTATGTGTGTCAGAATGAAACGGGAAATCATATGACGCGGATTAATACTTCAGAGTTCACTGGCTTATCTTGGATTATCGAAATTTTGAATGGTCATCAAAACCGTTGTCAAAATAATTTTCGGATGAAAAGGCTTTGTATCCACGCATTATGTGATAAACTGCAACATCATGGTCTCGCTTCCAGACCAGAAATCTGTGTCGTCGAAATGGTTGGAATATTCATTTATACGATGGCTACTGGGCTTTCATATAGACAACTTCAAGAAAGATTTCAACGATCAGGTAGCACAATTTCCGTTTGTTTTCATGATGTCCTAAACGCTTTTCAATTACTCGCTACGGATGTAATAAAGCCTGGAGAGCAACAATTTAATACTATTCCACATCACATCAGAAATTCAATCCGGTATTATCCGCATTTCAAAAACTGTATTGGCGCTATAGATGGTACACACGTTTCTGCACATTTACCCGCTGATCAAATTATCCCATATATCGAAAGAAAATGTTTTGCAACTCAAAATATATTAGCGGTTTGTGATTTTGATTTACAGTTTACGTATGTTATGACTGGTTGGGAAGGGACTGCACATGATAGTAGAATTTTTAATGCTGTTACAAACGATAGAAGCTCTAACTTTCCTAACCCTCCAGCTGGACAGTATTATTTTGTTGATTCGGGCTATCCACTTCAGATTGGATATTTACCACCATATCGAAATATGAGGTACCATATTCCGCATTTCCATGATACCATGAATCAACCAAAGTTCGGCCAATGAAGTGTTTAATTACTACCATTCGAGTTTACGGATGGCCGTAGAAAGAACATTCGGCATTTGATTTTTTTTTTTACCATTCTCAACAAGATGCCTACATTTCGGTTCAACACTCAAGTGAAAGTTGTCGTATCTACAATGGCCTTACACAATTTCATACGCAAATATAATAGCGGTGACGCAGATTTTATGGCTTTTGATGATGATCCCGAACTATTCCCCGATCAGTACGTGGCGGAATATTATAGTGTGAGAAATACGACGAATAGAGGCACTGAACGTGTACACCCAAACGGATACCGAGAAATGTCATTAGTTCGAGATAACATTAGAGATGAGTTGGTTGCTGCTGGTCTATGCTAATTTGTCTTTGTATCTGTAACTGTACTTGTACTTGTATATGTATTAGAAACTGTATCTGTATTAGTATTTGTATTTGTATTCGTATTTGCCAAATCATATCTTTTTATATCTTATTTTAAAAATACCACGCTCAGATACCAGGCTCAATTGCCCCGTTCCCAGCTAAAAACACATTCCCCGTTCGCTTCGGTATCACGCTCAAAAGCCATGCTCAAATACCTCGCTCGCGTTGGTTAAGAACGCACCCATAATATAATAGATATGGCTGTCAAGACATGCGATGTGGACTTATGCATTCCTCGTATTGTTGCAAATTTGTAAGAAAATGATCTTAGTAACTTGCATGGAAGTTGAAAGTTCATACAGTATCTTAGGAAGCCTAGTGAATAAATTAGAATTAGAATTTCAGTATGAAAATTAATGGTTCATACAGTATCTTAGGAAGCCCAGTGAATAAATTAGAATTAGAATTTGAGTATCAAAATGAATGGGTCTAGCACAATTCATTCATTTATTCATATATGATGATGTATGTCATTTCTCTTCCCCCTCCCTCCCTCCATAGTAACCCCCCCCCCCCCCGGGGGGAGGGGGGCAACCCTTCCTTTTTTGTTGCAGGACTCATTCAAACACCCCATTTGTTTTACACCCAGTGGCATTATTGATTATACAGTACTAGACAACCCAAAAAGATGGAAAGTTAATTTGTCACTGCACACTGCGTTTCCGAATTACCATAAAATATATGAGAGGTAAGTAAGAAAAATATTTGTGCATAATGGTGATTGCAATTTAAACATTGAAATGAAACAAAAAGTCAAAAGAGATTTAGTTAGACAACGCGACCTCGATTCAGGAAAAAAAGGGGTTTGAGTTCAGGCCCGGCCCTGGCCCAAGGCGACCCAGGCGGCCGCCTAGGGCCTCAGCATCCAAAGTTTGTTTATACATTAAACTGTAAGCAAAGCATTCATAGTGGTAACTGTAGCCAAGTGATAACGCATGAGCCTTCTTCAGGGTAGGTCATGGGTTCAATTCTTGGTGGGAACATCTTTGCAGCTGTTGAATATTTTTTCCCCATTGGGCCTTAATTTTGGCCTAGGGCCTCATTATTGTCACGGCCGACCTTGTTTGAGTTAGAGCGACGTACAAACCTGAATTTTTTCGAAAACCTAAGCTGCAGGGAGGAAGACGATTGAAAGTACTAACCTGGGGCCGGTTATCTCCGCAGACCAATTATCCGTCTAATTTTTAACTCCAAGCCGATTTCTTCTTTGGCTTCTCCAAGTCTCATTTTTTTAATTTTTTATGAGCACGTTACTATAGCACATGGCCAACGCATGATTCTTTTTTCGTTCGTTGAATTTATTCAGCAAACGGATTGATGTCCTAAAACCCCCTAGTGCAATATGTAAAGGTAAAAACCCCGACGCCCCACTGCGTGAAATATGGTTTATAAAAGATGTGTATGTCTATGAAAAGGGTTCCAAGACACCTCTATTTTATAGCATCTCTTTTGCATCTTGACAAAAGACACCTTTTTTTTTGAATTTGTTCAGAGGGAAAACCGATCAAAATCGTAAAACCCCCTAGTGTATCTAGCTCGGTCCGCGAGCACCACATAAGTGAATTATCTTAGCGTATGCACATGATAAACTCTTAGCATGCCTTCCTGGATTTCGTACCTGCGCCACTGTTACCATAACGCAAAGTCCTTAACCGTTGGGCTAATGTTGCGGACGATAGGGGTGCTATAAGAGTGCGGACATGAGCCGCTTATTTGTAGTTAAATAAGTTAGTGGAAGGAGAAAAAATTCATAAAAGAAGTGAGAAATGCGAATGCATTGTGGAAATTAAAGGGGTTATAGGAGTATGCACTGTTTGAGGTCTATTTAGACACACATGGTGAGGTTTTAGTAATAGATGGATTTGTTGAATATGGTCTCTTTTGAAGAATAGTAGTTCTAAATTTTTTGTTAATGGTATTCATGATGGCAAAATCTAGTCTAAATGTAGTTTAAGGAAAGGAGATCCATTATCTCTTTTGCTGTTTAATCTAGCTGCTGATATTTTTTCTAGAATTATTAAGCTCGCTACTAGGAATGGTGATCTAGATTCGGTTAGTAGAGACATTACTAATGATGGTATTTCTATTTTGCAATTTGCTGATGATACTTTGATTTTCTCTTCTCATTTGCCGAAATCTATAATTTCTCTTAATTTGTTACTATCAAAATCAGCATTTGAAGAAAGATGGCAGTGAAGGGGTATCGGATGACCGAAAGCTCGCGGAAGGCTTAATAGAAAGTAGGACCCAACATCCAAGAGTCCACATCCACAAGTCTACATTCAGAAGCTACCCTCCAGAATTCAAGTATCGTGACCAAATGCACCAAAGGCAGCCGAGGCCAAGCGCTTAGGTTCAAAAGCAAGGCGACCGACGAAAAACCCATACGGGTCCGACAGCCCTACGACGGAAGGGGCCTTGAGCCATTATAAATAAGACCCTAGAAGTCACATTAAGGGAGGCTTTTTCTTACTTTTTGTATCTTCAAAATCAACTTAGAAAATAACATCAATGGAGAATTCCTCTCTGTAACATCCATGTATTTCCAAATAAAGCTTAATGAAAGGAGATATTCCTATAAGAAAACTACTCTGTAGGTGTGTTTCCTCTAATTGTAATAATCGCAGTTTATTATCCATTCTACAGAGAAGCATAAGCTTGCACCCATCACACCCTTGAATGGCGATCGAATCTCACTCGCTGAGCCTAGATCCGATCTGATAAACCTCAGTGAGCTTACACCTTTGAGCCTTAGCCTCTAAATCCCCAACCAAAGTCAACTGGAGAAGAGGACCATTCCTCCCAATTTTCGCTTAAGGTCTGTCCCTGTTGACCCACTTCCGGTGTTGACGAAAAATATCATTGACATTTTGGCGCTAGAAGGAGGGTTTGAACCTCTGACCTTGTGGTTAACGGCCACACATCTACCTGTGCTGTTCCGTCCCGGATCGGACTAGCTTTGAAGAATCGAAGTTATGAACAGAAAACCCAAACAAAGGCCTTCAGAATCTCGAGAAAATAAGTCGAGAATCACCAGGCATAGGGTAATGGAGGAGCAAGAGTTAAGAGAAGAGGCCCTGTGAGTAATAAATTGGAAGAGGAAAATGGAACTACACGCTTATGAGATGGGGAGTAGCAACTCCTCCCACATAGAACAAACTATAGCGTCCCCACCCACTGGATATACATCATAGGACATTAGCGTTTTCCCCCCACTTAAAGGATGCTCCCTACATGCAAGTTAAGGGAATGACACTCGAACGCGAGATAATGGGTGATTTCGACCACTTCGCCGACAAGTGGGCTAAAAAAATGGCGACTCGATTCCGGTACATTCCGGAAAGAAAGGACGAAGGTATTGGAACTCCAACTAAAACGATTTGCAGGATGATTAGACCCCATTAGCGAAAAGGGAAGTGTACCCGAAAGATACCCCAGAAATGCTATCTCATTACTTCTAGGGAGAATGTTTACTTCCTAACCAAACACGAACTCGATTACTGGACCTCTACGAAGAAGAGGCCTAAATATGAAAGGAAAACAAGAGGGCCTTACTGTCATTACCACTTGATGAATGGACACGAGACTAATCACTGCAGAACTCTCGAAGAGGCCATCGTCAGATTCGTCAGTCAGGGCCAATTACGGGAGTTTGTCAAAAAATCGAGATGAGTTTGGGGAAATCCTTAGGAAAAGGATTAATATACATGTGCCAATGTACGGAAAGCCCAAAAGCGGTCCAATTTCCAATGGATTAAATCCCTCGTCATCGCCAAATAGGCTGGGGCAAGGCATCCCCCGGAGGCGGATGGTGTGTTAGTCTTTCTCCATGCCCAAACCAGAGGGGGCAGGGTTAAAGCATCAAAAGCGTAAGCCGTCGTTTCACACCAGAAATGGTCGTGGCGATGCGTCTAAAATTAGCACGCCCTGCCTCTGCTCGTAGAAGAGTACGCCTTGCCTCTGCTAGAACTAAGCACGTCCCTCGCTGAAGAGCACGTCCTACCTCTGCTTATGTTCTGTATTACCTGCAGAAGGGAACGCAAACCCCTATCATCGCCTACGATGGTCAGGATAGGGCACCCCTTGGAGGGGGGTGGCATATAAGCCTCTATCAGTGCCTACGATGGTCTGTGTAGAGCGTCGAAAGAGTAAACCTTAGTTCTATGCCTACGATGGCCCCGTCTAAGTTTCTAAGCCCTTATTATCGCCTACGATGGTCAGGATTAGGCGCCTCCTGGAGGGAGGTCGGGTAAGTCCTTTGGACCTGCTTATGGATAAGCTAGCTAAGTGCTCCGAACGCACAGGGCCAGAGAGTAGCCAATGAAGCACGTACATCGTCTGCTTTGACATCAAAAGCCCAAAGGAGGCTCAAAAAGCACGTACAACCTCTGCCTTTCAAATCAAATCCGAAGGGGATACTTACTTCACCAATACCGGAGGAAGTTCCGGTCTTCAACACTAATGTTCGAATCTGGGACGATTTGGAGCTTCACTAATACCGGAGGGGGTTCCGGTCTTCAACACTAATACCTGAATCTGGGTCGATTCGGCGCTTCATCAATACTAGAGGGGGTTCCGGTCTTCAACACTAATACCCGAATCTGGGTCGATTCGACACTCCACCAATACCGGAGGGGTTCCGGTCCTCAATACTATCACCCGAATCTGGGTGGATCCAGCTCTATAGGAATACCAGAAGAGGTTCCGGTCAATAATTATTAATGCCCGAACCCAAGCAAGCCTCAATGTTTCGCAGATACTGGTAGAAATTCCAGTCTTCTATACATATTCAGATCAGGATCAATCAAATCCTTTGTAAATAATGGGAGAAGTAATTCAGCTCCAACTCCACGACGAACCACATCACTAATCGCACACCGGTAGACTCTATTCTTTTTTTTTTACTCAGGAAAGTATCCTTGATTTACATGGATGCACCAAATGCTCGTACTAACACGCAAAACACGAAGGATTATTTTGGGTCTTTTATGACAAAACACGCTATGGCACTGTTAATCCCAAGAAGGATACGGGGCACTGTTCTCGAAACCACGAGATGGACCCCAACACAACATTATGTGCCTAGTCATGACGTAGCGAGGGCTACAGGGAAAGCACTTAGATTAAAATACACAATTGCAAGCCAAACCATGTTATTATAGGTCCTACTCTTATCCGTATATGATATTTACGTAAAATGCTACACTCTGTAGTTAAAATACAGGGTACTTTATGCATTACGTAGATGTTTTAAAAAAAAGGGAGAAAGGAGAAGGAAGCGCGCTCCAACACGATGACTCCCATACGAGCAATAAACCAACTTCCGATAGGGTGCGCCCTATTCATGGAACCAAGAGGAAGTGATAGAAAGACGAATCGCGGCACGCAGAAGCTCGTCGACCTTTTACATCTTTTCCATCACCTCGCCCGGGTCATCCAAAGGTTTAGGTTGCCACTTTAAAGCTTGATTGAAAGTCTTACCCATCGTGCAAAGATTCTTGTTTTCCTTCCTCACATCTCTGCGGAAGAGTTGTTTCTCCTTATGTAATTGCTTAAGTTTGGAGGTATAAAAGTCAGCACGACGAGAATTGCCCTCGATCTCCTTCCTGACATAAAAACTTTTCACGCCTGCCTTAACCCGTCTATACCACCTGGCAGCGAAGGAATGATCTATCCTAAAGGGAGGATCCCCAGTCTCAAATTCTAAAGAGACGCATTCCGTCGACACCTGTGAGTCATTAGAGGCAGAAAGGGCACATCCGAATATAGTCTCCCGTTCTTTGCATCTTACTAATACGTCTTTGTATCTCACCTCTAAGTCCCCAACTTGATGTCTAGCTCATCCCTTTCTTTGTGAAAATCGACCAGTAGGATTCGTCTTCATGATCCTCCTTGCCTCGAGGATATCTTTGTCTTTTTGCCTTATTTGGGTCTCCAATACACGTATTTGTTCTATGAGACGTTGCACTAATCGATCCCTAAATAGGACACATCTGCCACCTATGGTAGTAGGGGAAGTCCTGAAAGATCTCCCAAATGCAAAGGAAATAATGCATTTCTATCCACAGAAGGGGAAATGTCTTCAGGTAAATCATCCTATTTAAATAAACAAATAATCTATCTTTGCAAGGTTGTTTCAAATTCAGGAAAAAGCATGCGACGAAAGAAAAAGAGGTAAAAACGAATACAATTCACGTTCACACGTATTATTGTCAAGGAACATATAGATATAACATATCATCTTTCCCCAGTATTCTTTTCCTTCATGTTACATATTAACTTTGCATGATGGGTCCTAAGTTTCTTTAGTATTATTTCCTTGTCTTTCCCAAGAAGTTGAAAGATAACTGAGGATACTTCATATAAATATGTTTGAGTTCTTTCAAGAAACATTCTCTGCTGGATCTAAAAGAAGGCTTAGTGAGAAATTCCCTCTTCAGTCTTGAAAGAGAATGAAGATCATCCTTAAAAATAAAAATAAAAGAGGAAGGGTGAGAAGCAAGGACATCATTCCTATCACCATAAGAACAAGCCATCAAAAGTCAACTGGCGCAAGTAAAGAAGGAATTCATAGGATGGAATTTATACCTGGAAAATAGGGAAAGCTGCGTGCACCATCTGCTCTCTCTCCCCAGGCTCCAGAAGATTTACCCCCTCCGCACATCCATCATCTCCATATGAGCTGATAACACTACCACCTTCTTTATGCAAAATCGGATTTTCATCACCCCTGGATGATTGGCAGTCGAACATCTTTTCAACAAACAAAAGGTCCTTGACCTTCGCCTTCTCTCCTTCAAAATCCTCAGTGCCCTGATCTAAGACAATAGCACCACTCAAGATTTTATTCCGAAGGAATGAAGGAAGAGAAGGAAAATCCATGTCAGAAAATTTGCCAGGGTTATCGCGGTAGACTAAGAGGAGAACCCTCTCATAACAGCCAGACATCATATTTGGAAAGTGCACTTTCAAGAACAAGGAAATTCGATACCGTGTTTCGTAAATTATTCGCCTGACATCAGAAAGAGTCGCCTCCCTTGTTTTCAGTCTCGCCACCTGCTTCACTAGCATATCCGACCACTCACGCCTAGTGGCCGAAACTTTGGAAGTCAGGGAACTGTTGACGGCCCTTTCCCTCTTAAGGGACTCCATCACCTGACCACAAATCCCCTCATACTTCTCTTCGCCAAGGTTAGATCTCGAACCATAGACTCCAACATGGTTTTCTCTCTTTGAAGTTCTTCCTTATCCCGGAATGAAGAGGCAACTGCAGATCTGGTAACATACCAATCCTTGGATATCCTAAAAAAAAAGTGGGAGAGAGAAAAGGAGAAAGGAGAGGGGAGCAAGAGAAATGCTACGCTAGTTCTTAGGACAATAAGACAGACAAAAAGCCACAAGGGAATAGAGATACTAACCAAAAGTTTTCGTTTAACAAAATTGATATAAAACTCGATACATCCTTCTGAAGCCAGTTTCTGAATATCGGAAACGTCGATGGAGGATAGTATAGATCCTACAATTTTATCGAAGTCTGAAGCCCAAAAAGAGGGACCCATGGGGTCATAAGGAGAAAGGGAACGTTCATGCTCCCTTAAATTCGGACTACCCTGAAAATCAGATCTTAAGAAACTGGTAACAAAATCACTTCCAACGGTCTCTACAGAGGAGGGTCAAATGTTGTGAAAGCTTCCAGGAGAAAAGGCAAGAGAGGTACGCGTAGCCGACGATGAGGCGACGCAAAAATTTCGCCTTCAAAAGAATGGGGAATAGAATTTACCCTTTTGGCATGCCGAAGGGAGTCGGTGTCAAAAACTGAAGTAGATCTCTTCTTAGATAGAAATTCGGGGGAGGAAGAGGCCACAGAAGGTAAGAATAAAATGTCTCCAAGAAACGCAGAAGAAGGGGGGCAAGTTTGTTCTAGAAGATTTCGTCCAAAAGAAGAAGGAATATACCCAGGGAAAAAGCGTGAAAGAAACAGTTCGGAATGCTGATTCAAGGCACTTGGGATTTCACTCAAAGCATTGCTCACTTGGTGTTCCTTTATCCCTAGCTCCTTCTCCATCAAATAAAGCCCAAACTCATTCAGAATGAAATCGCCAGTTTGTGTAATCTCGTACATAGCCCTGCCATGTGATACCATAACATAAACACGTAATTCAACCTAATTCTTCTTTGATGATTATACACAAACGCCACATAGGCGTATGAACAATTTGAAATTTCATTATACTATAAAACGATAACCCTAGATAAGGAAACCAATGTCAGCAAGTTGAGTTATCCACTGCTGCACTAAAAAAATAATCTTACTACCAGCTAGGGCTGAAATCCTGGGAAAACAATGCAACGAATTTAGATGAACAATAATCTTGCTTTGGTGAAATGCTATGCAGGAAAAGGAGAAAAAGATCCACCTCGCCTCCCAGCTGTCCACCTAAGAATGAATCAACGGATGAGGTTCATATGGAGAAAGTAAGAATACTGCACAGGGATAAAAGGAAGGGAAGTATGCTTTGTATTCAAAATGCAGAGGCAATCCAGATCAATCAAAAGGATATCAATCAATGCTCCCGATTAAAGGAAGGCAGGGAGCACAAAGGCAATACTTCAAAGAAAATATAAAAATTTGACTTGTAAAGTCGAAAACACCCCTTCGCTAGGGGGGCAAATGTTACTATCAAAACCGGCATTTGAAGAAAGATGGCAGTGAAGGGGTATCGGATGACCGAAAGCTCGCGGAAGCCTTAATATAAAGTAGGACCCGGCAATGAAAAGAGCGAGAGCAAAAGCACTTAATCCGATAGGCCACCACAACATGCCTCTTCGCCATAGTCAGTCTGACAAGACTCTTCCGACAGTACTGGCTAGTGTAAGGAACCATTCTGATCCAGAACCAAGGAAGTCAGAAGCTACAGAACCAACAGACAAAGCCCAAAGGGGAAACCTTCAAATGATAACCTACCCAAATATCGATGCACCTAAAGATGAAAGCATCGAAGGCACTAACATGGAAGAATGCGAAGGCCACTCAGAACCAGCTTTTGGAGCACCTACTACATAAGTGCCGAAAAGGTCACATCCACAAATAAACAAGAGTAGCACCGGAAGCCACCCTCCAAGAATACATACTATCGCAAAGGCACTACCGGAGGGCTAACCGGAATCCAAACAGGGATACAGGCAACACGTACTTGTCTACCTAGTACCGAAACCCGTTACGGTTTCAACCCGGCAGCTATCAACGTACGCCACGGGGTCGAGCCCCTTCATGCATTCACGATAAAGCCGAGGGCCTACATCCGGGAGTCCACATCCGCAAGTCTACATTCAGAAGCTACCCTCAAGAATTCAAGTATGACCAAATGCACCAAAGGGAGCCAAAGGCCAAGTGCCCAGGTCCAAAAACAAGGCGACCGGCGAAAAACCCATACGGGTCCAATAGGCCTACGACGAAAAGGGCCCTGAGCCACTATAAATAAGACCCCAGAAGTCACGTTAAGGGAGACTTTTTCTTACTTTTTGTATCCTCAAAATCAACTTAGAAAATAACATCAATGGAGAATTCCTCTATGTAACATCCATGTATTTCCAAATAAAGCTTAATGAAAGGAGATCTTCCTATAAGAAAACTACTCTGTAAGTGCGTACTTGTATTCCTCTAATTGTAATAGTCGCGGTTTATTATCCATTCTACAGAGAAGCATAAGCTTGCACCCATCACACCATTGAACGGCGATCGAATCTCATTTGCTGAGCCTAGATCCGATCTGATAAACCTCAGTGAGCTTACACCTTTGAGCCTTAGCCTCCTAACCCCCCACCAAAGTCAATTGGAGAAGAGGATCAATCCTCCCAATTTTCCCTTAAGGTCTGTCCCTGTTGACCCACTTCCGATGTTGGCGAAAAATATCGGTTAAACTCTTAAATTTATTCTATACAGTTCTGAGTTGCTTTCTGGTTTAAAAAATAATTTTGATAAGTGCTTAGTTTTAGTTCTTAAGGATTTGTGTCGAGTTAACAACGATGCAAGTTCGAAACCCGGAATGGCATGCTAAAGGGTTTACCATGTGCATACGCTACGATTAGCCACTTATGTGGTATCCCGGACCGGGCTAGGTGCACTAGGGGGGTTTTACAGCTCTGGTTGGTTTCCTCCCTGAACAAATTCAAAAAAAAAGTAATTTAATGAAATTTTGTATTGAGTATCTTGGTTTTCTCATTAGGCCTCATAAATTAAAACGTGATGACTGGAACACTATTATTAATAAGATTACAATAAACTGTCTATTTGGAATAGTAGATTTCTTTCGAGAGTTGGTAGAGTAGTTTCAATTAACTCTGTTTTATCTGCTTTACCCATTTATTGGATGTTCTTTTACCGCTTTCCTAGTTGGATCATTAAGAAAATTGATATTATTAAAAGGAAATTTCTCTGATGTGGTGATAGTTCTTTCTCCCATTCCAAATGTTTAATTCATAAGAGTATTGTTTGTAAACCTAAAAGTGAGGGTGGTCTAGGTATCTTAAATTTATACAATCTTAATATTTTCTTATAATGCAAATGGTTGTGGAAATTTAATGATTGTAATGCAATTTTTTTATGAAAAGAATTAATTTTTAATCAATGGTATAATCGTAATTTTAATCTTAGTCTTGGCATTTTTAATAATCCTGATAATATATCTCATTATTGGAAATCTATTGTTCGCAAATTTGAGATCTGCAAGTATTAATCATATTGTGCATTTTGGTAATAATGTTTCATTTTGGGATGAATATTGGATTTCTACCATTCCCTTAAAAATAGGGTTTAAAGAATTATATGGTATTTATAATTTTAAAAAGGCTTTGATTTCTGACATTCACAAACAAAATTAGGTTTTTCCTTGGAATTTTAATTTCATTCGTACTCTTGTTGGTCTTAGTCTTAAGCAGTTTTCCTTACTTTGTACTAAACTTGAATTGTATAAGTTTGATATTGAGAAATATGTTTACCATTGGTGTTGGGATAATAGTGATTCTTTTTCTTCTAAATCTCTCTATAATTTTCTTTGTTTTTTAGGGGTTAAAAATAAAGTTTTGATTATCTTTGGAAAGCCAATGGTCCTCCCAAAACCAAATTACTTATGTGGCTCATCTTACATAGTAAACTTAATACTATTGAATTACTTAAGTTAAAAAATATATCTATTAATAAAAATGGTTATTTTTGTAATGATCATTTAGAAGATATTACTCATTTATATTTCGATTGTTCTATTCCTAAGTTTATTTCATCTATCATTTTTAACCTTTTTAATTTTCCCTTTAAGTTTGACCACTTTGATTGTGATTTTTATTGGAATTTTTATAAGTTTCTTTATAATGTTAATAATACATATTTATGCGATACTATTTTTTTATTGCTTGTTGGTATATTTGGTTTGAAAGGAATCGATATGTTTTCATATCCATCCATAATGATAATATTAATAGTTTGATTTATAGAGTTTCTTATTATTTTATTTTAATTGGATTTCAAATCCTTCTTATAGACTTCACAGATTTACCGATTTTAAAATTTTTCTTACTTTCATTAAATCCCGTATTTTTATTTTCAAATCTATATGTCTTTTCATTGCCAATGATTTATTTGCGTATGTTGCTTCCATTTAGTATATTTCCTTATCCTTAACTGTTCTCTTTCTTGCTCCCTATGTTTATCTGTTGCTATTTGTGATATCCAGTTTAGTGTTTTATGCTCTTGCCTGTGTTGTTTGTCATTTTTTTGGGACTGTTTTTTGTCTTTCGTTCCTTTTGTGTTATTTTTGCTGATTTCTTTTTTTGTCCTTATATTATTCATATTCTGTGAGCTTCTCTTTTTTGAAGTAACAAGTTTAGGGTAGTTTTTTTTCTTTCTTTTTATGGAGTCTAGTCTTTAGGTCTTTATATTTCGATATTTTTGTATGTTTCTTTTCTTCAGACTCTACTTCTTAGGTTTGGGGGTTTTCTTTCTTCTTATTTTTCATTGTATGGGGTGAGTTTTGCTATCTGTCAGGCTTGTTAACAACTCTTTTTTAGTATGGAATAAAATAACATGTGTGCTTTCCTCCTCATGAGTATCACTCATTTCTCTCAAATAATAATTATATATATATATATATATATATGTGTGTGTGTGTGTGTGTGTGTGTGTGTGTGTGTCAACTATTGGCTCCACGTCAGATTCGCTTAGCTTAAGTTGGTTTCCATTTATAGGTGGAGCTAGTTGTCAAGGGACCTGTTTGAGCAGCATCCCTCTTTTTATTTGTGTTGTTTCCTGTTTCGTTTTGTTTCATTTCATTGTTACCTTGACCTGGGATATTCCTTTTGTATGGTAATGAGTTTGCTTTTTTTCTTTAAAAAGAAGTTATATATGTTTGGTACATTCAACAGAAAATGATTTACATAAATTTTTAGTTGTACTTTTGCGTTGAGATTATGTAAAGTTGGTTCATCCTTTTATTTCTAAATTCTTAATTTTAATATCTTTTTTTTTATTTCTATTTGTGTTATTAATTTATAAAAATCGATGTTGTAAAAATATTCGTTAGATCATATTTTTAAGTGATATCAAGATTTGTTAATATTTGTAGAAATTCCATTTAGATGTATAAAAAAATTAATTGTTAGATCATATTTTAACGACATATAAAGACATTTAAGGATAATTTTAAACGTTCATGTTTAGAATAAAAATTTACGCTTTCAAGCCGACCATTAATGAAAAATTCTTTTTCCTTCACACACTAAAGTTTATCGTTTTTCAATAAAAAAATTGTAAATTGCATTTAAGCGTCACTAAATTGATTACACTTCATTGATTCCAGGCAGCTGATATAGATTTTAGATGCAAAAACTTTTCAAATCGTGTTCATTTTATCATCCAATTTTGTTCATCAATTTCTTGATATTTGCTAACTTCAAAATTAGATAAATACCTAAAAATAAGTTATTGGGAATTTGTAAGGCCTAACTTTAGCACATAACAACAAAAAATATAATCAAAGAGAAGAGAGACACAAATTTTTTATAATGATTTAGTAATATCTTTCGTACGCCTACTTTATGTTTTATTGATTATGGATATGAGAGTCTATATGAATTAGAAACCACAAGTACAAAAATCAACAAGTTCTTAGGTCTAAAACTATAAACAGTTGTGGCTCGGTAACTATTGTGAGGAAGGAAGATGGTGAATAGTAATAGAGTCCTTGATCCAAAGTGAAAGGAAAAGATACTCATTTAGTTGCAATTACGTTGATACTTATAGGGAAATAGATGTACATGTTCATAAGTCTGTTTGCGTTGAAGTCCATGAGATGATTTGGTGTTGTACAAGTAAGTACGAAGTCCCATAAGTTGAGAAAATAACTTGGTACCGGGTGTTCTCACTTGATATCGTCTGTTTTTGTAATGTCCAATACTTTTTGTGGTCAGATATATAATTTATTTTATTACTTTAAATATTGATTTAGTAACAAAAATGGATTTTTATATAGAAATTTATTTATAAAAACAAAGTTTGAATATATAATTTATATTTAATTATAAACGAGCTCGTAACATCGCGGTAGTTCGTAATATTGAGTTTTTAACTTCAATTGAATATACATGATTCGATATAAGTCAGTATTCTGTGAAACAAGAATCGTTTGAATCTAGTTGATTATATTTTGCTAATGAAAGAGAAAAATTAAGATTTCATGTTATAGGTTGCTAGTTATGTCCAATTCAAATTTTCAAATAGTCGCTATGGAATTTGTTAATAAACGATAACGTTTATTCAATAAAATATTAAGGTTTTTTATATAATTTGGATATCGTTTAACTTGAAATGTTAATATTGAGTTGTATAATCCGTATTTGTTGATATTTGAAGCTATACATATATATATATTCCATTTGGATAAATATAATAATAAATTTTTATTATTTAATTTGATCGTTTTGGAATTTAATAATATTTATCGATATTAATATAAGCCTTAAGAACGGCCATTTTGCAAACGGCCTCCGTTTTCGATGAAATTAGTTTCATTGGATCCGTAACGTTAAATTATTGTTCGAAACCGAATTTCGTGGCAATCCGATATCATATGTGACTACGGTAGCCATAAACACTCACTCGTTTTATATAGCACATAATTAAATAAAATTAATTTAAATTCATGAGTATTTGAGTGTAACTTGAGCAAACGATCTAATTAAGCTACGAAATCAATTCCGTTGAATTCGTATTGACGTTTAGAGTCAAGATAGGTAAGTAGTTCGTTATTTTTGGAGGCCGTGTATTTTAGTGTCCAAAATAGCGTTGTTCGGCATATAAAATAACATTTCGTGAAACAGTCTCAGAATGCGATAAACTTGTGCCGTTGGATTCGTATTTTCTAGTTATTGTTGGATTTTGATTTTCATATCGATTGGATTTACCGGTTAATCTCGAGAGTGGTAAACACCTATATTTTTATTTAACAATTTTGTTGATTTAAATTGGAAATTAAGAATAATTGATTTTCTAACGAGCCCCATTTTCAACGAAACTAATTTTATTAAATTGGTAGTGATTTATTATTGTAATATTTCAATTTTCAAGTTATTTGGATTTACTTTGTGATCGTGTGCAATTTAAACGCATATTCATTCGTGTTTTGAATTATAAAGGAATTTTCACAAACGATCTCGAAATTCGACGAAACCTGTTCCATTGTGTTCGAAATATTGTTTTATATTATGATTTCAATTTTCATCAAAAACGAATATGTAATGGTTTTAATAAGACACTTCGACCTTAAGTATAATAAAATAATAAAATATTAATTTCCTTCCTATGGATATATACCCATCATTACATCTAAACCCTAAATTCACATCAACATGTTACAATGTGGTTAACCCATAGAAATGCGCGTCCATTAAAAACGAATGATAAAAAACATTCAACTATTCATTCACTCTAAACCCAAAATCCGTGCGTCGATTCTAGGAGCCTTCAACTAGGAAGATATTGAGCGAAATGAGATCTTTAGGATGACTGGTGGTGATCGGATTTGAAGGACTGCGGTGGCCGGATTAGTGTCGAGAAGGGTCTGTGGGTTATGGGTTCTCGCTGGTGATCGGAAGCTTTAGGAGGACCGAGGCACATGGAGGTAGGTGGCGAGGCTAAGTCACGGTGATTGATGAATTTTGATTGGTCTCCGTGCAGTGGAGATAGGTGGGGGCAAAGATAGCATAGGCTTCGTATTTTGTGAAGCCTAGAACAAATGAAGACGAGAGGGAAAGGAATTTTAATCAGCCTATATAATTCGAAGTAAACCAAAGTGACTAAATATAACCAACGTTTAATTTAGAAATGATCATATTTTTTTGAATCATATGTATATATATACACACACTAAATCGTGAATTTTGTACAGGCGTGATTGGGAGCTGTCTGAAGCCTGGAAAATGAACGAAGGGATGAATTAAAAAACCGTTGGCCCGGATTTTCTTAAGCATGTAATTAAGTTATAATTAATTTAATTGAGGAAGGTTAATTAATAATTAAATTGTATATATTTAAACGTTAATAACTCTCTCATATAACAACAAATTTTACAAATCAAGTTGCATTATGATCGCGGTGACGAGCACTTCATTGTAGAACTAATTTGGACAATACTGGAATCAGCATGAATTCTTAGTTAAATTAAATGATTGTTTAATTTAACTAAATCGAATCACTTCAACAACTAATCGGATCGAAGTGAGTAAAACTCACTCAATTATCCCACTTATATTTTTTTATAAGTCGGGTTTTATAATTATGTGCTATTGTTGCTTACTGTTTGTTAAACATATATTGATTGAATCGATGGAATTAGACGTTTGTTTAATTTCAGTGAAACACCAAATTGTTGTTCTAACGATTGGAACCAATTGAGGTAACTTATGTTGTTGGTAACATTTATAAATTAAACGTGTTTAATTTAATGAATTGTTTTAATTATTTTGTTGTGTTAAATAAATTGGTTGATGTTAAATAGTCGTTATTAACCGTTATAGAAATTATTAGTTTAAATGTAATAATTCCTATTAAATGATTTTATACGAAATAACCTATTTGGATGTAGGGAAAACAAGTTGAAGCGATCCAACTGGATTCCTTACCAGTAGTTGTTAAATTTTATTATATTATAATATATGTTAAAAATATGAATTTATGATGCAGGATTGACAGGCTGGAGGAGTCCAACAAGATTCCTCGTTGATATTGATAATGTTCATCAATATGTTTTGTTGTGTTCGTTTGGATGTGAAATTTGATAATACACTGTTTGGTGTTGTAGTAGACATTTGCCTCCATAGTATCGTCGATAAAATAAAGGATCTTTAGAATCGATGTTAAATCGATTCTGAATGTTTTCAATGCTATTTTTATATAAGATTTTGAAATAAGATGTTTATTTTATAAATAAACCGTCGAAGTTTTATTTACGTTTCATATCTATTTAAATTATAAATAAATGGGAATTCCAAGATATTAATAAATAAATGGTTAAATGGTATAAACTAAATGGGAAAGTTAAAATGATTGTGAAGGAGGCCTTACGTGGCGTAAATGGAATTCTAAAATTTTAAAATGTTGGAATGGACTAATTGAATCGGAAGTACATGAGAATTGATTTAAAAGAGTTGACAAGTGATTTTTGTAATAAATGAACGTTTTTGCAAACTTTATTTATAAGTATATGAAATGTGGTAAAATGGGTTTACCTAAATGAGATTAGCGAAATAATTGAATTGGAAGTAGAATATGAATATTAACATATAAATGGGAACTGAGACAAATATCTAATAAATGAGATTTAATGGCAAGATTGCAAAAAGGGTTATAAATGGAAATACGTATAAATTGAGATATATGGGAAGAGTTGAATTTATATTTATGAATAAGAAAGGAATTTATAAACGAAAGGTTAAAGATTTTGTAAATGAAAGGTTAACGATTTGGTAAACGAAAAGTTAGTGATTTTGTAAATGAAAGGTGAAGGGTTTTTGAAATGGAATTTGTAATATTTATTTATAGAGGTTAAGTTAAACTATTTAGTTAATTTTATGAAATGATATTTAAATAAAACTGGAAATGATTTGTGAGATTATAAAGCAATATAATCATTTTAAAAATGGTAGAAAAGGATTATGATGTGTTTTTCTAAGAAATTGGAACTTATTGTACATTGGCTGAGTTGAGTAACTTTCGAGGTGTCAATCTGATATTGGTTTCGTCCTTTGGGGTTGTATACTTAGAGATTTATTCACTTACCAATTTACAATGAGGATATAATGAGGTAGAAGTGTAATGATAATTGAATGTTCTTGTATTAAATAAGAAAAGGAAATGTTTTCCGAATTAGGTGCTTTAATAATTAATTAACGACTAGTTAATTAAAGAGGCTAAATGTTGTTGGGTACTAAATTGGAAAATTTATTATATTTTTATGGATGAATAGTTATTTATTTGATAGTTAAGTAACCGACTCTCAAATCTGACCTATATGATTGTTGGTACAGAAAGAATGGATCGAATTTATATTCGAATACCATTCCGACCGACAAATACATGGAATATGGAAGATGCATATTGAAAATGGAGCAATTGAAGGTCGTGGATCTTCATGAGCGGAAGAATTATTTGTTGAATTTCTCTGGTTAGCTCCCAGAGATATTTTGACGGTGATTCTATCGTGATTGGAATCTAACGGATTACAAGGAATACTCGCTACTAATCCATAGGGTGATACCTAGTATGTGGTAGGAGGGTGCCTTCGGTTTGTCCAGTTCCAGGACAACTTGTATGGACGGATGTATGACAAAGTACTTCCAAAAGACCACGTACATTGATTTCTACAAACATATTTTTGTTGGTGGCGGATAAATTCGTTTATCTTAGCTTAAACACCCATGGTATTCTTGTGAATGTCATGTAACTGTTAGGGAACGCGGAATGCAGCTCTTAAGGCAAAACTAACACTAGAGGGGAGGGGGTAAATAGTGTTTTCAAGGAATTAAAAAAAATCTAAAACTAGTATGATCTAATATATGAATCACACATCACATAGATGATCACAGACACAGAATCAAATATAAACATAGAAATAAAAAAAAGTAAAATGTAGAAAAGGGAAGAAAACACCGGATTTTATACTATTTCGGATTACTCCTACGTCCAATCCTACGAAACACTGGATTGCGTAGAGTTTTATTATTATATCAATATCCAAGTATAATCCCCTTGATTTCATGGCTACAAGGCTACCACCGTTTCCACCACCCTTGATTTTCCGGCTATAAGGTTTACACCATTCCCTTTCCTTGATTTCACGGCTACAAGAAACACACCATTTCTATGACTATCCCAAATCAATCCTAAATGATAATAATAGCCCTATAACTCTTCAATTCAGAGAGTAATGACTAGAGAGTGAGAAGAGAAGTTTTATATAATTAGAACTGAAATCGACAGAATAGAAGTGTAGAAATGATAAAAAAATATGAAATAATAATGGAGGAATGAAAAGGGATGAAGATGGAGAAGAAGAATGGTTAAAAAATTCGAAATCAACCACTATTTATAAGATTTGAAAAGTTGCAACGCTTCTGGAACGTTACAAATGATGAAAAGACACTTCCTTTCAAAATTGAAAATGTGACAGTTACATGTCGACTTGTCAACAAATGTAGGTCGACATATGTTATTCAAATTTCAAAATTTGAGTATTTTTCAAGTGTGTTAATATATATATATATATATATATAATTATGGAAATTCTTGAATTAAAACATAGTGATATAAATAAGTGTTATAAAATAGAAAATCATATGAAATCATAAATATATATAAACGTATTTATAAAATTATAAAGTTTAAAACTATATAAATATAAAAGTATAAAAGTATATAACTATATAAGTATATATGTATATATAAACATATAATCTTTAAATCTCAAGCTTAAAATTAGAAGTAAAATAGAAAAACTAGTTAAAATTAGAATTAGAATTTTGAAAATAGAATTTGAAATTTGAAAAACAGAATTTGAATTTGAACCTGAAGTTTTATTCAGAGTCTTACGTATAAACTAGACTCTATTACTATATTTATCTTAAACTCCTGAACTCTTGATTTCTTTATTACACACGAGTCTTCAATCTTCTCTGAATTTTGAATCTCTTGAATCTCTAAAACTCTAAAACTGTACAATCTTCAGTATTAATTCCTGTTTACAAATCCTGCATATGTGTGTGTATGTATATATATTCTTGATAGAGATGTTAGTACATATTTTATAATCAATTAATATTGAAATAAGGTTGTTGTCATCAAAACTTCATTGTCCAACAATATCCCCCCTTTTTGATGATGACAACCTTAGTTTATAAGATATTCATACCTGTTCATACCTGCTGATGCTGGTCCTTCAAATACTCCCCTGTCAATATGGATCCTATATATTCTATTTAAACTAAGTCTATATTTTATAATTTCTCCCCCTTTGGCATTATCAAAAAGAAATTCTAAACATACTCCCTCTAAATCCTATATCTATCTAAATTATATTATTCTATACTAAAATACTAAGATAAATATATGTGTATTGCTTGTGATCAAAATAACTTAATGTATATGACTCCCCCTAAATTTGTGCTTATATAACAAACAAATGAAATGCTTATGAAAGATAAAGCAACCATTATATTAAACATTGTTTTTCAATAAAAGCGATACACACGAAAGCAAATTATACGAATTACTATACACGTAGTACATCGACTAAACGAAACGAAACCTAAATTCTATTCATCCATAACGATAGGAGACTTATGGGTTAGACAATTTGGATAATAAAGACAAAAATCTCCATTTCGTTCAATTATATTTCCATGCTGATCGAACAATACTTCACCAACGCATATAACTTGATCATCCTCATTTTTGAATTCTTGTTGTATCTCCTCTGGTTCTGTAACGAACTGGGATTTTCGACTCCGAAAATCAACACAAAACTACCATGTTGACTATTCAGACATTGGAAATACCTGATCATTAATAGAAAGAAGTTAGAGGGTGAGAATAGATAAGATAGAAAATTAGAATAGAAGAAGAAGAAGATCACCACAGAACAAAATCAGAGTAATACGAATCTCACAGCGGAATGAATAAAATATATAACATAACTTTGCAATAAAACAGTGTATATATATAATAACATTATCAGAGTACAACACTTACACACAGCGGAAATAACAATAGCTATATAATCATGAAGCCTCTTGCTTCAAGCTCCTCCAAGTATATCTGTAAAAACCTGAACTACTTGACTGCCCGTACAAATTTGGGCACCCAAGAGTTTAGGAAAAACAAAACAAAATAAACTCTGGGTCAGTCATGGGACTGGTGTGAGTAAACTCAAATCATTTGGTTTAACTTTTCAAAAGAAAAGGTAATCGTAAGAGCGATCCATACATAAACACGGATGGTTTTTACCTTATGATAACCCAAAACAGTTTTGGAAATCAATACTTCTCTGATATTATAATAATGCCTAACCACAAGTAAACAACAATCTAGCAGAACGCTTGCATTTCACGTTCCATATATATAGTATACAAGCAAAACCGCTGGCACTTATTGGAGATTGGATTTCGACTATGACAAGGTATGGGACCACCTGCCGATAGTGTATCTCTAGAGGCGAATACACTGGGTTCAACAAGAACGTCTTGCAACCTGGCCCACACATGACCGACCACTCATTTCGCTTGAGTGTATCGAATGTATACCACCAACGGTTGGGAGCTACCCAATGTTTCCCGAAGAGGGACAACATTGAAAATAGATAAAAGAATGAAATGGATTTTCTCTAGATAGGTGATATACACCCTAATGGGAGCGACCCACCTAGCCATGCTGCCTGCCCGATTTCTGTCATTTCTCGGTTGATGGGGCTTGAGGTCATAACGTATCATTGATACACCTGACCACCATTCACTTTGAATGCCACATCGTCATACCCGCCAAATCACAAATTGAATTCCCTAAAAATACCACGGGTATAAAGCTAAGAGAAATGAATTCCTCAGCCACCAAACGTAAGTACGTTTGAAGAGATCAACTTACGCGATCTGTTAGATATACTCTGTCAGACATTCGTCCATTCACGTTGTCTTGGGACTGGACAAACCGAAGGCATTATTCTGTAAACAGGATAGCCCTTCCATAACTCCATCTTCAATTATTTTCATCATATTTGATCACAACGCTAACGTCCATATTGAGTGGTTTTCAGATATTGGATCTGATCCCGGTCTCTCCGTAGTGATGACGGCAAAATGGTCAAAAACTTCGATAGTCGGTGATTTAACTATCAAAGAAAAATTGGTGTACAACCAACGATCTTATTTCCAGATAGAAATTCGATTGATCAATCATCAATCAACATTTATCTCTTTTAATTTAATTTATCATTAATTTATTCATTTCCCATTTCTATATGTTTGTAAATTCTTATTTTGTAAATTTAAAAAATATACTTTATTAATCATTCGAATACATTTCAATATTTGTTCCCATTCCTTATTTTCTATATTAGAAAACATTTCTGATTCTTATTTGGAAAACATTTCCAAAACTCTTTCGTTTGATTTAAACAGATGTTTAAATAAAACAACACTAAGCCAATTCAAACAATTTACACTCATTAACTAAATTTACTTAACCAACCTTCACTATCGAACCTTAACCATTCCAAAGTTAAAAACGAAGCCAATCAAGTTGGGGTATAACTACCTCTCAGACCTTAACTGAACAACATTTCTAACTTTGAAACAGACAAGGTTCACCTTTAAACCTTTAAGAAACTTCCTTACGTAGCTTTCTTTCAAATAAATCTCTATTCGATAACTCTTTTCTTCGAATAAACTATATTTGATTAACTCTATTCCATTAACACTATTCGGTTAACTCTGTTCGATTAACTATATTCTATTAACTCTATTTGATTAACTCTATTGGATTAACTCTAATCAATTAACTTTTATCAATTAACTCCTATCAACTTACTTCTTTCGAATAAACTATATTAGATTAACTCCTTTAACTCTGTTCGAATAAACTATATTAACTAATATTCGATAACTCCTTTTGAATAACTGATATTCGATAACTCCTTACGAATAACTAATATTCGATAACTCCTTTCGAATAACTAATATTCGATAACTCCTTTCGAATAACTAATATTCGTTAACTTCTCTCTTAATAACTCAAATTCGATTTAACTCTAATCGATTAACTCTATTTGATTACTCTATATTCTAATCGATTAACTATAATTCGATTAACTCCTCCAACTCATTTTGATTAACACATTAACACATTTTGATTAACACATTTTGATTAACTCCCATCGAATAACTAATATTCGATTAACTTATATTCGAATAACTATGTCTGTTTCAACTTTATTTCGAATAGCTAATATTCAATTTAACTCCATTCGCTTGACTCTAGATCGCAGCGATCACAATGGTTACGCCTGATTCCCTTAGGAAACATCCGACCGCGGTAGGCTATATACAGCCCTACGAATTACGCTAGAAATTGTATGAAATGGAAACTCATCCTGAATAACTATGTTTGACTAACTTTATCTCAAATAACTATATTCAATCAACTCTAATTGAATAACTTATTCAGTTAAATCCTAATTCGATTAACTATGTTCAATTAACTCTATCTGGTTGACTCTTTATTCGAATAGCTAATATTCGATTAACTCTAATTGAATAACTAATATTTAATTAACTCTACTGATTAACTCTAACTGGTTAACTCTAACTGATTAACTCTTAATCGACTAACTCTTCGTCCATATTCAGTTTCAAATATCGATGTTGAAATCGATTCTTACTTCTCTATATAAGTCCTGACTTATATATTCTATTTATCCAATGATAAACATTTTATTTAATTTATAAAATATTATTTATAAATTTATCTTCTCCATTTATCTGTTAAAATAGATTTCTATTAAAAATCTACTTTAAATTCATATTCTGTTATACCCGTGTGCGAAGCACGGGTCTAATCCTTCCTAGTGTAAAATTTTCTTTCTATACAACTCTATTCATTTTTCAAGTATTTTTTTTAATAATCTATTTATTTTCAAAATAAATATTTCCTTTATAATTCTATTTATTTCTAAATAAATATTTCTTTTTATAACTCTATCTATTTCATAGATAAATATTTCTATTTATAATCTATTTGTAAATGTTTTACAAATATTTCCTTTTCAATATTATTTATAATTATTTTTCAAATGCCACTTTTTCTATTTGTTTCACTAATATTTTCCTTTTCTATTTGTTTTACAAACATTTTCCTTTTCTATTTGTTTTACTAAATATTTTCCTTTTATATAAAATCCTTTGATTTTATATAAATATTTTATTTCAAATTATAGTTTTGAAATTTCCCTTTTCACACTCCAGTATTTCCTTTGGTATTTAAAAGTACCGAATAATAATGATCAAACACACATAATCAACAACAGATTATAAATCACATCTTATATCACAATATATGAAAAACAGTAAAATAAATGTTGAGGAACCCAGTTGGATCCCTCCGACCTGTTTCCCTACATCCACTGATGTTATGAATAACACGAATATGAAATATACTGATAAATAGAATTAATATTCGATTAACGATTTATATATATGTATATATATATCATTATCTATATTTTCAACCAATTAACTAGCAATTCAACCAAACAGTCAACACACAGCAAACAACCATCGTTTATCAGCTATAAAAATACGTTATAAAAATATAACTGAGAAGAGTTAGTGAGATTTACTCACATTGGACGGTTATCATTAAATAACGATTATCGGTCATTGATTTGATTTAGGCGTTTAATTTCACCATAAATCCAAACGAGCTCCAATTCACTCCCAGCCAGTTCCATTGTGTAGCCCTCGTCCATACGATCCCAACGGATCTTATTTAGCTGAATTCTGATTACGTACGAATGAGATATTAATATTATAAGTTTTACTTATATTAAAATAGATTTCGAATTAACTAATGACATAATTAATCGTTTAATTACCATATTAACCGAACCCGTCATATAGTTGCTTCCTTCCGAATTTGAAACTCGCGTGTACCCAGACCTCCCACTGCTAATTCTCGTCCACCCATCACGTTTATTTTAGAATCATCCTTTTTGTATTTTTACTTAACGTGGACTTACCCTTTTTCTTCGATACACTGGGCTGACCCGGCCCAACCTCCATACGTTAGACCCAAAAACACCCGTTCCTTTCTTCTACAATTTACAACACACGCTGCTTCGTTTCAGAATTCATATTTTCGTGCGTTTAAACTCCCTTTCCACCTCGTTTCTTCATTGAGCCAACCCGGACCAACTCCAAAGCTCTCCTCTTCGAATACTGTATTCAAGCTCACCATTGAAGCTGCCACTTCAACACAGTCGCATGCGGTTCCATTTTTACTCTGCAGTATCCGCTCCTCATTACTAACTCGCGACACCCTATCTCCCATGATTCACGTAAAAACAATGGCCTTCCCCATTTATAAAACGCAACTGTACTGCTTCTCTCCCTACCCAAAAAGATAACTGGTCTCCACTCTTTTATACACCACTTGAACTTAATTACTTCACAAACATCCCAACTGACACATAACTATCCCTCTCATTTCCATTCGCTACCCCTCCTGCTCACGCAAGAACAATGACTGAATTCGAAACTTCACAACATTTAAGTTCCACCCACCCTTCATCAACAATGCTTGCTATTATATATATATATATATATTTTGTGAGTTCATTTTAGAAGAGAAGAGGGAATAGAGAAAAAGAAAGTGTTTTTCTGTAAAGGAAGAGGAGTGGATTGTTGGATGAGAAGAGAAGTGACAAATTCGTTGTTGGCCATTCGCAGTGAAAATCGAAAAAGGAAGTCTGGGTTTTGAAAATAAAAGTTGCGTTTAGCATGGAGAACCTTAGACATTAAGCAATACAGTAGGGTACACAGTTCGATGTTCTTAAGCCTGTATTTTCTCAGTCTATGATTTGAAATATACTGTTGTCACTTCCTTGGTACGAAGTTTGGCTAAACAGCAAAAAAACAGTGCAATACTTAGCCGAGAAGGTTACACTCGTATTATATAGATGTACGTATGTTTAACTATATCTTGGTTTCCACCCAGTTTTGTTTCGAGACCAAACAAGCAAACGTGTACAGGTAACATGCAAATTCTATGTGAAGGAGGGGACAATATATAAGGTAGCTGTTGATGGGACAATTCGATGATACACTGTTTCTACGTTGAAAAAGGAGCAAGGCTTTCCTTAGTCATGAAGTATAGAAAAAGATATTAGTCTAGTACGTTGGTGATAGTGTGAAGGGCGGTAGACGTTATTATACTTAGTTGCTAAGTTTTCCCAATGCAAGGACCCAAGGACAATGGTCTAAAAGATATCAGTTGATGGTGCGTGAAGAAATTATATGATAAACATAAATATGCAAATCAAACTTTTCATTCTAAGCTAAGAAACGGTGTACCTATCACGTAAAATCCTTTCATTTAAGGACCATTGCGGATAAAAATACAAATACAGTCGTGTCGAGTATTGCACCAGGATTCAAAATACATAATAACATAGACTAGTTGGTTTGTTCTGTGAACGACTTAAATACTAATATAGGGTGTAAAACACTTCAAAATAAAAAGTGCTTATTTTCCAAAATAAAAATTACAGAAAAATTCTAAAAATTAAATTATAACTACGTCTTAAAGATCCTATCTAAATTCAAAGCCAATATTTAATAAAAATTAAATATACCATTATGGTTTATAAACGATTCCATAGCGACTATTTGAAAATTTAATTTGGACATAACTCTCAATCTACACGACAAAATATCGATTTTTCTCTTCTATTAGAAAAATATTGTTTAACAGATTCGAGCGTTTCTTGTTTCACAGAAATCCGGCTTAAAACGAACCCTGTATATTCAGTTGAAGTTCGAATCGCAAAACAGCGAACTGCCGCGCCATTTCGAGCTCGATTATAATTATAATATAATTTATACGCTCTAACTTCGTTAATTAGGTATGTTCGTTATCGTAATTCAAATTTAAGCTGAATTATATATTTTGAATAGCCCACTTCACTCTATATTGCCATTTCTACTATTTTCGACTATTTCAGAAATAAATTATATTATTCTATTATTTATTTAATTAAATATTCACTATTATTTAATTAAATAACCATTAAATTCTTTATATCACTATTTAAATAATTAAATAAATTAATTATTATATCGCTAAAATACGGGACATTACATTCTTTCCCCCTTAAAATAATTTCGTCCTCGAAATTGCTAAGGTAGGAACCAAGACCTACTAACTGGATTAAAAATTATTCATTTTAGTCTTTTAACTTCAGTTTTGACTGAATTAATTAATTTCAATTAAATTATTGATTTAATCCTACTACCGAAAATTTTCAAAAATTCTGAAAATTTTCTAACATCCGAAATTTTGCAAAAATTTCGCCAGCACCTCCCTTATACTGGTCAATAGTTCAAACCCCCACTCGCCTCTCTGGGCCTTCTCCAACCCAAAAGAAAATCAAACAGCCAAACGACTTGCCAAGTCGGCTCATAAATCACCAAAACAATATAAAAATAAACTTGTACTTTTTTTGTCGGGCATATCATTATATCCCTCCCATCTGTTATCAATTCATCATATATCAATGTTATTCCAATCAAACTCCAATCAGTTTTTATCCTCAACACAACCATTCGCTTATATCCAAATCGAATTTATTTCAAACCAAAATCCTATTCTTGATTCCATTATCTAATAACATTTCAAATTCAAATGTCACAAATCCAACTTGTCTCGATATCATTCTAATCCAATTCAATTTCCAGTTAATTGGGTTCAATTCAATTCCAGCTTGCATTCACAAATTTCTGTTTAAATTTGTTTTTGTTCAAACAATCCCTCCTGGGAGTTTTTAAAAAGTTTAGCTTTTCTAAAACCAAACATTCCTTTTCAGATTTCAAACAACTTGTTTTCCTCAAACAATCCCACACAAATCTTTGGTAGTAATCTATCACTTAGAATTTGAAAATGAACACTGATGATGTGGCCAGCATCATCAGAGTTATTTCCCAGCGACCGAAGTGAGTTCAATACTATATCAATTTTCAAAGCACATATTTAAACATTTCCATTTTGGAATCTTTTTCAAAATATCATTCACGATGCTTGTAAAACAAATTTTAAAATCTCCTAGGATCTTAAAATTCCCATATATTTAATCCAAACCCATTTATAAACACTTATTCAAATTTCCAGAGTTTTAGTTTCAATCTTGATTTAAATTCAGATTTAATCCATCTGATTTTGATATTATACGAACTCTAATTGGTTATTTATATAACTATCTCAATTATAATCCTCCAACATATCCAATATACTGTAATATTTCAAATATTAACCATTCTTTTATATTAAAATATAATTTGGGTAAAATTATTACATTTACCCTCTATCAAAACATACTGTGTCGGTTCATCGTATTCAAGTGTTTAGAAACTCCTTGTAACGACCCGGATTTTGAGCGACTTTGGTTATCGACATAAGCTCGATGTCGATAACCAAAACATCGAAAAATCCCGGTAATTAATGAAAGAAATTAGAGGGTGAGAATAGATAAGATAGAAACTTAGAATAGAAGAAGGAGAAGAACACCACATCAGAGTAACATGAACCTCACAGCGGAACGAATAACATATAATAGATAACATAACTTTGAAATATAACAGTTATGTATACAATAGCACTTATCAGAGTACAACACTTACAACACAGCGGAACAAAACTCTATATAACTAACGCTGAAGCCTCCTGCTCCAAGCTCCTTTAGATAGATCTAAAAAATCCTGAACTACTTGACTGCCCGTACAAATTTAGGCACCCAAGAGTTTAGGTAGAACAAAACAAAATAAACTCCGGGTCAGTCATGTGACTGGTATGAGTAAAACAGTTTGAACAAGTAAACGATATCTCATAAGACCACGCCGTATAACGGAACGGGTTTTTCCCTTATGAGAATCTAAAATATCTTTATATCAAAAACCTTTTGATATTATAATAATGTCTATCAACCACAATATAATAACCATCTAGCAGAAACGCTTTCATCTCACGTTCTACATATAGTATACAATCAAAACCGCAAGCACGTATTGGGTAATGGATTTCCAACTATGACAAGGTATGGAACCACCTTCCGATCAGTGTACTCTAGGAACGATACACTGGAGTTCAACAAGAACATCTTGCAACTCAGCCACACATGACCGACCACTCATTTTGCTTGAGTGTATCGAATGTATATCACCAACGGTTGGGATCAGCAACCATTTCCCGTATATATATATGAGACAGCATTGATAGATTAAAGAAGCAAATGAATATTCTCTAGATAGGTGATTATACACCCTACTTCGGTGCGACCGACTTAGCCATGCTGCCTGCCCGATTTCTGTCATTTACCGGATGATGAGGCTAGAAGTTACGCATTATCATCACACCAGATTCACTTCAAATGTCACATCGTCAGATCCATTAAAATCACTAACTTGACGTCTATAACCATACATTACATGTCAGCTAAAAGAAGTTTCCTTCTCCGCTTCCACTCTTGGTACGGGTGAAGAAATCAATGTACGTGACCTTTCCGGAAATACTCTGTCAGACATTCATCCATACAAGTCATCCAGGAATAGGGTGAACCGAAGGCACTATTCAGTACATCCATCTTAGGCACTGTTATCTAAGACTTATACAATAGCCCTTGCACTTTACTCCGTCTTCAATTATCTTTGGCATATATGATTCGCAACGCTTATGCCAATACAGAGTGGTTCTTTGGATAATAATCCAACCGGTCTCTCCATATTAACAACGTTAAAATGGTCAAAACTTCGATAGTCTGTGATTTAACTATCGAAGAAAAACACGTGTGCAAACAACGATATTATTTCCAAATGGAAATTCTATCAATCAATCATCAATCATATATATTTCTATATATATATTCATATTTTCCTTATTTTCTATGTTTAGAAAATATACGTTAACACTGGAAAACATTTCCATTTCTAATCCATATTTCCAATTTCTACGTTTCTGATTCTATTTGGAAAACATTTCCAAATCTTCTTTACTTGGATTTAAACAGGTGTTTAAATCATCATCGTGACGACCACTCAAACCACTATACTTATTTACTAAATTCACTTAACCACTTTCACTCTCGAACCTTAACCATTTCTAAATTAAAACGAAGTCGATCAAGTTGGGGTATAACAACCTCTCAGACCTTAACTGAACAACATTTCAAATCTCGAAACAGGGTAAGTTCATTCTTTTAACTCTAATCAATCAACTCTTTCCACTTAACTCCTTACCTAACTCCTTTAATTCTATTCGAACAACTATATTCGATTAACTCACTTCGATTAAACTAATCGATAACTCTCTTCGATTAAACTATGATCGATAACTCCTTTTAATTAACTAACTTCGCCTAACTCCTTTGGATTAACTAACTTCGAATAACCAATGTTCGATAACTCCTTTCGATTAAACTAACTTCGAATAACTCCTTGGGATTAACTAACTTCGAATAACCAATACTCGATAACTCCTTTCAATTAAACTAAAATCGATAACTATTTTTGAATAACTAATTCAATACTCCTTCTTCGAATAACTAATTCGATAACTTACTTTCGAATACTTATATTCGATAACTCCTTGTGTTTAACTTTATTCGAATAACTAATTCGAATAACTCTTATCGATTAAACTATAATCGATAACTCCTTCGATTTAAATAATATTCTATAACTCATTTCAATTTAACTAATAATCGATAACTCCTTCGAATAAACTATATTCGAAAATCTCCTCTCGAATAAACGATATTCGATAATCTTCCCTTTCAATTTAACAAATCGATAACTCCTTTTCGAATAACTAAATTCGATAACTCCTTTCGAATAACAAATTCGATAACTCACCTCGAATAACCAACATTTGATTACTCTTCTCTCGAATACACTATATTCGATAACTCTACTTCGAATAAGTGATATTAGTTAACTCTACTCGATTAACTCCATTTGAATAACTCTAATTAGTTAACTCTAACTTTAACTGGTCAACCCTCACTGATTAACTCTAACTAATAAATTCTAACTGATTAATTCTAACTGATTAACCCAAACTGATTAACTCTAACTGGTCAATTCTAACTCAAATTTATTTATTCTAACTCTAATCGATTATTTCTAACTCTAATTGATTATCTTATTCGAATAACTCCTATTTGATAACGTTTATTCATTTATAAAGATTTACTTTTGGTAACGGTTCTTCACTTTATAAATGTTCTCTTTATTAACGTTACTTCACTTATACAAGTGTTGGGTACATATTCTATTTAATCCTATTTATTTATCAAATAAATATTCCTTTGATTTAATCCTATTTATTTATCAAATAAATATCTCCTTTAAATCTTTTATTTATTCCCTAAATAAATAATTCCTTTAACTCTTTATTTATTCCCTAAATAAATAATTCCCTTTTTAACCTATTTGTAAAATGGTTTACAAATATTTCTCTTTCTATTTGTTTAACAAATATTTTCCTTTATATTTGTTTTTACGAATATTTCCCTCTATGTTGTTTTATAAATATATTTCCTTTATATTTGATTATCACAAAGACATTTCCCTTATATTTGATTTACAAATATATTTCCCTTTTATATTTGATTTACAAATATATTACCCTTTATATTTGATTTACAAATATATTTCCCTTTTATATTTGATTTACAAATATATTACCCTTTATATTTGATTTACAAATATATTTCCCTTGTATATTTGATTTACAAATATATTTCCCTTTTTTATTTGATTTACAAATATATTACCCTTTATATTTGATTTACAAATATATTTCCCTTTTATATTTGATTTACAAATATATTCTAACTCTTTAAATTCCCGGAAAAATTCGCCATAACCTCCTTTGTAACGGAAGCATCGGGAAAAATCCCCAAAGCCACCACACAGGACTTTCCATTCAAAAAGAAAATTGTTTGAAATCATTTCCTTTCTAAATATCTCCTATTTATAAATATTCCAATTTATAAATATTTCTTATTTATAAATATTCCATTTATAAATATTTTATTTTCACTATCACTTTGAAAATTCCCTTACCAACATTCTGGTATGTTATGGTGTTTAACATATCAAATTTCGATGTCCAATATCGTCCATACACAAAAAATCAACAACAGGTTATAATTCACATCATATATCAAAATATATGAAAAACAATAAAATAACTGTTGAGGAATCCTGTCGGATTCCTCCAACCTGTTTCCCTACATCCACAGATGTTACACAACATGATTATCATCACTTTCAGTTCAATATGAATTTTTCTGATAAACAGAATCAATATATAACTATCTAACTGTTTATATATTATATATTTATATATATATATAATATTTCATTTACTGACTAGCAGTTCAATCAGCAGTCAACACACAGTCAATCAAACAATTTCTAACAGTTCTAAAAATACAACATGAAATTATAAACTGTTCAGAGTTAGTGAGATTTACTCACATTTGCAGTTCATCGTTAAAGAACGATAAACCGTTATGTGATTTGAATCAAACAATTTATTTCGCCATAAATTCATATGAGCCCCAATCCACTTCCAGTCAGCTTCATTGTGAAGCTTTCGTCCATACGATCCTGTCGGATCTTGTTTCGCCCAATTCTGATTTCGTATGATGAAGTTACACATTATAGAAGTTATACAATTATTATACATTAAATTTTAAACAAGAATTTAAATTTAAATTGGGCTCATACTTATCATAAGGCCCAAACCCGTTCTCAATTCTCCAACCCGCATCGTTATTCCTTTCTTCCCCAATATCACCATCGGATTTTCCTGTTTCAATGGTTATTCCAAATAAACTTGCTCACGTTCTCCTTTTAAATAAATTACTAAAAACAACCTAACAAACTTTTACAAATCACGTTTTAACATACCACCGACCTGCTCATCTCCTTCCTCCACGAACTACAGACGACTCGCGCTCCTCTTTGACAGGAAATGACCGAACTTACTACCCCCCATTTTTCCCAATCCCTTCCATTAAAACTCAACCAAAAATAACAAAACTTTATCACCTTGAAATCTCCACAAACCCAAGCCATCCTTGCTCAGTTCGACATCCCCTTGCGAGATCCATCAGTTGCAAATTTTCACGCAACACAGAAAAAACCACCGAATATTTTTGGCACCAGAATCCTCGATACTTAGCATACACCCTTCCCTTGATGCCACGATCTCGATTTCAGTACCACAAACCCACCTCGAAGCTCGAATTCCCTGAATGGTCCAACCCTAGTCCTCGCGGCAAGACTGGGTTGACGGTAATGAACGTCGAACCACAAAAACACATATCAGTTAGGAGCTCTCATCACAAAGAATTCATCGAACAAGAGTATGAGATTTTTAGGAATTTGTTTTGATTTTATTCGGATTTTAAAAGTAACGAATTTGGGTTTTTCCCCAGAACAATTTTGGCGGCTTGAAAACATTTTACTGAGGAATGTAAATTAGGTTTAAGGGTTAAGGGGTGGTATATATAGTGTTTCAAAATATCTAGATATTTTCTAGGAGGAATATTCTTGGTATATTCTTTTGTTAATTCGTGTTTAAAAATCCCTGAGATCACACACGATACCTAAAAAATCACGAACTGGACATGCAGCTAGAGTTCGGCATTACAGACCCAACGAAACTGGTTTCGTCGAATTCCGACTTCGTATGCTCATACAGCGTATTTTTAACAGTCAAAATACTGACTGTTTTCCACTCTAAAAATCCGTACGACCACATAGTGACTCTAAAAATCATGAAACTAGAAATCTAACAACTATTTGATATTGCGGATCCAACAAAACTGGTTTCGTCGAATTCCGACTTCGTTTGCAAAACCGGCTATTTTTAAAGCTCTGGATGACCCATTTAAATATATAAATATAATTAAACATAATTAAATTAAATATTTATAAATAAATATTATCGTATATATATTCACAGTGGAATACCATACAGCTCTAGAATATTCCTACATGAATTTCTAACTTGATATTTCAAATCTGGGTCAACCCGATATTCGATTTATATTGGAATCCCTTTTTAAAATATAAATAATTCCTTTATAAATTATAAAGGAATTCCACAGCGACTTTTCTAAAATTTGATTTGGACGTAAATCAAAATCTATCCGACAAAATCCCGATTTTTCTCTTCCACTAGAAAGATATACTCCACCAGCTCCACACGTTTCTTGTTTCACAGAAATCTGGCTTAAAACGAATCCTGTACATTCAGTTGAAGTTCAAATCGCCAAATCGCGAACTGCAGCGCCATTTCAAGCTCGTTTTTAATTATAATATAATTATACGTTCAAACTGTAGTTTATATAATATATTCGTTATTCAAATTCAATTCCAAGCTGAATTAAATATCACAGATGATCCAGTTCATACCATATCGCCATTTCCGCCAATTCTGATTATTTTAGAATTAAATATATTATTTAATTTATTATTTTAATTAAATATTCACCATTATTTAATTCAACGACCATTAAATCCTTTTAATCACCTTTTAAATAATTAAATAAATTAATTATAATACCTCTGCAAATGCGGGTCATTACACTCCTACCGATATAGTGGGCCAAACTGATCGACCAGAACTCATAAACGACTCAATCAACAAAGCTCCACAATATAAAACAAATTTTTTTATATCAAATAACAAATACGTTCACTCGTATATATATACCCAACTCAATCTAGGGTATTGCTAACCCTATCTCTGCTGAGTCACGCCACAGAGCCAAGGTAATCACTTAACCTTCAGCTCTGATACCACTATAATGAACTGGGATTTTCGACTCCGAAAATCAACACAAAACTACCATGTTGACTATTCAGACATCGGAAATACCTGATCGTTAATAGAAAGAAGTTAGAGAGTGAGAATGGATAAGATAGAAAATTAGAATAGAAGAAGAAGATCACCACAGAATAGAATCCGAGTAATACGAATCTCACAGCGGAACAAATAAAATATATAACATAACTTTGCAATAAAACAGTATGTATATATATACAATAACATTACCAGAGTACAACACTTACACAGAGCGGAAATAACACTAGCTATATAATCCTGAAGCCTCCTGCTTCAAGCTCCTCCAAGTATATCTGTAAAGACCTGAACTACTTGACTGCCCGTATAAATTTAGGCACCCAAGAGTTTAGGAAAAACAAAACAAACTCTGGGCCAGTCATGGGACTGGTGTGAGTAAACTCAAATCATTTGGTTTAACTTTTCAAAGTCCTTTTCAAAAGAAAAGGTAATCGTAAGACCGATCCACACATAAACACCGGATGGTTTTTACCTTACGATAACCCAAAACAGTTTTGGAAATCAATCCTTCTATGATATTATAATAATGTCTAGCCACAAGTGAATAACAATCAAGCAGAACGTTTGCATCTCTAGTTCCACATATATAGTATACAAACAAAACCGCTGGCACTTATTGGAGATTGGATTCCGACTATGACAAGGTATGGGACTACCTACGAATAGTGTATCTCTAGAGGCGAATACACTGGGTTCAACAAGAACATCTTGCAACCCAGTCCACACATGACTGACCACTCATTTCGCTTGAGTGTATCGAATGTATACCACCAACGGTTGGGAGCTACACACTGTTTTCCGAAGAGGGACAACATCGAAAATAGATAAAAGAATGAAATGGATTTTCTCTAGATAGGTGATATACACCCTAATGGGAGCGACCCACCTAGCCATGTTGCCTACCCGATTTCTGTCATTTCCCGGTTGATGAGGCTTGAGGTCATAACGTATCTTTGATACACCTGACCACCATTCACTTTGAATGCCACATCGTCATACCTGCCAAATCACAAATTGGATTCCCCAAAAATACCATGGGTATAAAGCTAAGAGAAACGAGTTCCTCTGCCACCAAACGTAAGTACGTTTGAAGAGATCAACTTACGCGATTCGTTAGATATACTCTGTCAGACATTCGTCCATTCACGTTGTCTTGGAACTGGAAAAACCGAAGGCATTATTCTGTAAACGGATAGCCCTTGCATAACTCCGTTTTCAATTATTTTCATCATATTTGATCGCAACGCTAACGTCCATACAGAGTGGTTTTCAGATAATGAATCTGATCCTGGTCTCTCCGTATTGACGATGGAAAAATGGTCAAAAACTTCGATAGTCGGTGATTTAACTATCAAAGAAAAATAGGTGTACAACCAAAGATCTTATTTCCAGATAGAAATTCGATCAATCAATCATCAATCAACATTTATCTCTTTTAATTTAATTTATCATTAATTTATTCATTACCCATTTCTATATATTTGTAAATTCTTATTTTCTAAATTTAAAAAGTATACTTTATTAATCATTGGAAAACATTTCCATATTTGTTCCCATTACTTATTTTCTATATTAGAAAACATTTCAGATTCTTATTTGGAAAACATTTCCAAAACTCTTTCATTTGATTTAAACAGATGTTTAAATAAAACATCACTAAGCCAATTCAAACAATTTACACTCATTAACTAAATTCACTTACCCAACCTTCACTATCGAACCTTAACCATTCCTTAGTTATAAACGAAGCCAATCAAGTTGGGGTGTAACTACCTCTCAGACCTTAACTGAACAACATTTCTAACTTTGAAACAGACAAGGTTCACCTTTAAACCTTTAACAAACTTCCTTATGTAGCTTTCTTTCGAATAAATCTCTATTCGATAACTCTTTTCTTCGAATAAACTATATTCGATTAACTCTATTCCATTAAAACTATTCGGTTAACTCTATTCGATTAACTATATTCCATCAACTCTATTTGATTAACTCTATTGGATTAACTGTAATCAATTAACTCTTATCAATTAACTCCTATCAACTTACTTCTTTCGAATAAACTATATTCGATTAACTCCTTTAACTCTATTCGAATAAACTATATTCGATTTACTCCTTTCGAATAATTAATATTCGATAACTCCTTTCGAATAACTAATATTCGATAACTCCTTTCGAATAACTAATATTTGATAACTCCTTCCAAATAACTAATATTAGATAACTTCTTTCGAATAACTAATATTCGATAACTTCTCTCTGAATAACTCAAATTCGATTCAACTCTAATCGATTAACTCTATTTGATTACTCTATATTCTAATCGATTAACTATAATTCGATTAACTCCTCTAACTCATTTTGATTAACACATTAACACATTTTGATTAACACATTTTGATTAACTCCTACTAATATTCGAATAACTATGTCTGTTTCAACTTTATTTCGAATAGCTAATATTCGATTTAACTCCATTCGCTTGACTCTAGATCGCTGCGATCACAAAGGTTACGCCTGATTCCCTCAGGAAACATCCGACCACCGTAGGATATCTGCAGCCCTGCGAATTATGCTAGCAGTCGTACGAAATGGCAACTCATCCTGAATAACTATGTTTGACTAACTCTATCTCAAATAACTATATTCGATTAACTCTAATTGAATAACTAATATTCAATTAAATCCTAATTCGCTTAACTATGTTCAATTAGCTCTATTTGGTTGACTCTTTATTCGAATAACTAATATTCGTTTAACTCTAATTGAATAACTAATATTCAATTAGCTCTATTGATTAACTTTAACTGGTTAACTCTGACCGATTAAATCTTAATCGATGAACTCTTCGTCCATACTCAGTTTCAAATATCGATGTTGAAATCGATTCTTACTTCTCTATTTAAGTCCTGACTTATATATTCTATTTATCCAATGATAAACATTTTATTTAATTTATAAAATATTATTTATAAATTTATCTTATCCATTTATCTGTTAAAATAGATTTCTATTAAAAATCTACTTTAAATTCATATTCTGTTATACTCGTGTGCGGAGCACGGGTCTAATCCTTCCTAGTGTAAAATTTTCTTTTTATACAACTCTATTCATTTTTCAAGTATTTTTTTCATAATCCATTTATTTTCGAAATAAATATTTCCTTTATAATTCTATTTATATCTAAATAAATATTTCTTTTTATAACTCTTTCTATTTCATAGATAAATATTTCTATTTATGATCTATTTGTAAATGTTTTACAAATATTTCCTTTTCAATTCTATTTATAATTGTTTTTCAAATACCTCTTTTTCTATTTGTTTCACAAATATTTTCCTTTTCTATTTGTTTTACAGATATTTTGCTTTTCTATTTGCTTTACTAAATATTCTTCTTTTTATATAAAATCCTTTGATTTTATATAAATATTTTATTTCAAATTATAATTTTGAAATTTCCCTTTTCACACTCCAGTATTTCCTTTGGTATTTAAAAGTACTAAATAACAATGATCAAACACACATAATTAACAACAGATTATAAATCACATCATATATCACAATATATAAAAAACAGTAAAATAAATGTTGAGGAACCCAGTTGGATCCCTCCGACCTATTTCCCTGCAACCACAGATGTTATGAATAACACGAATATGAAATATACTGATAAACAAAATTAATATTCGATTAACGATTTATATATATATATATATACATCGTTATCTATATTTTCAAACAATTGACTAGAAATTCAACCAAATAGTCAACACACAACAAACAACCATCATTTATCAGTTATAAAAATACGTTATAAAAATATAACTGAGAAGAGTTAGTGAGATTTACTCACATTGGACGGTTATCGTTAAATAACGATTATCGGTCATTGATTTGATTCAGGCGTTTAATTTCTCCATAAATCCAAACGAGCTCCAATTCACTCCCAACCAATTCCATTGTGTAGCCCTCGTCCATACGATCCCAATGATCTTATTTCGTTGAATTTTGATTACGTACGAATGAGATATTAATATTATAAGTTTTACTTATATTAAAATAGAATTCGAAGTAACTAATTACATAATTAATTGTTTAATTACCATATTAACCAAACCCGTCATATAGTTGCTTCCTTCCGAATTCGAAACTCGCGTGTACCCAGACCTTCTACTGCTAATTCTCGTCCACCCAACACGTTTATTTTAGAATCATCCTTTTTGTATTTTTACTTAACGTGGACATACCTTTTTTCTTTGATACACTGGGCTGACCCAGCCCAAACTCCATACGTTAGACCCAAAAACAATTGTTCCTTTCTTCTATAATTTACAACACACGCTGCCCCATTTCAGACTTCATATTTCTGTGCGTTTAAACTCCCTTTCCACCTCGTTTCTTCATGGAACCAACCCGGACCAACTCCAAAGCTCTCCTCTTCGAATATTGTATTCGAGCTCACCATTGAAGCCGCCACATCAACATAGTCGCATGCGGTTCCATTTTTACTCTGCAGTATCCGCTCCTCATTACTAACTCGCGACACCCTATCTCCCACGATTCACGTAAAAACAATGGCCTTCCCCATTTATAAAACGCCACTATACTGCTTCTCTCCCTTCCCAAAAAGATAACCGGTCTCCACTCTTTTATACACCACTTGAACTTAATTACTTCACAAACATCTTAACTGACACATAACTATCCCTCTCATTTCCATTCGCTACCCCTCATGCTCATGCAAGAACTGTGACTGAATTCGAAACTTCACAACGTTTAAGTTCCATCCACCCTTTATCAAAAGTGCGACGCAAAGTGCTGCTGTTATATATGTATATATATATATATATATCGTGGGTTCATTTTAGAAGAGAAGAGGGAATAGAGAAAAAGAAAGTGTTTTCTGTGAAGGAAGAGGAGTGGATTGTTGGCAGAGAAGAGAAGTGACAAATTCGTTGTTGGCCATTCGTAGTAAAAATCGTAAAAGGAAGTCTGGGTTTTGAAAGCAGAAGTTGTGTTATAATATAATGTATTTATAGCATGGAGAACCTTAGACATTAAGCAATACAGTAGGGTACACAGTTCGATGTTCTTAAGCCTGTATTTTCTCAGTCTATGATTTGAAATATACTGTTGTCACTTCCTTGGTACGAAGTTGGCTAAACAGCAAAAACGCAGTGCAATACTTAGCCGAGAAGGTTACACTCGTATTATATAGATGTACGTATGTTTAACTATATCTTGGTTTCCACCCTGTTTTGTTTCAAGACCAAGCAAGCAAACGTGTACAGGTAACATGCAAATTCTATGTGAAGGAAGGGACAATACGTAGGGTAGCTGTTGATGGGACAATTCGATGATACACTGTTTCTACGTTGAAAAAGGAGCAAGGCTTTCCTTAGTCATGAAGTATAGAAAAAGATATTAGTCTAGTACGTTGGTGATAATGTGAAGGGCGGTAGACGCTATTATACTTAGTTGCTAAGTTTTCCCAATGCAAGGACCCAAGGACAACGGTCTAAAAGATATCAGTTGATGGTGCATGAAGAAATTATATGATACACATATATATGCAAATCAAACTTTTCCTTCTAAGCTAAGAAACGGTGTACGTATCACGTAAACTCCTTTCATTTAAGGAACAAAAATACAAATACAGTCGTATCGAGTATTGCACCAGAATTACAAAAACATAATAACATAGACTAGTTGGTTTGTTCTGTGAACGACAAAAATACTGGTATAGGGTGTAAAACACTTCAAAATAAAAAGTGCTTATTTTCCAAAATAAAAATTACAGAAAAATTCTAAAAATTAAATTATAGCTACGTCTCAAAGATCCTGTCTAAATTCAAAGCCAATATTTAATAAAAATTAAATATACCGTTATGGTTTATAAACGATTCCATAACGACTATTTGAAAATTTAATTTGGACATAACTCTCAATCTACACAACAAAATATCGATTTTTCTCTTCCATTAGTAAAATATCGTTTAACAGATTCGAACATTTCTTGTTTCACATAAATCCGGCTTAAAACGGACTCTGTATATTCAGTTGAAGTTCAAATCGCCAAATAATGAACTGCCGCGCCATTTCGAGCTCGATTATAATTATAATACAATTTATGCGCTCTAACTTTGTTAATTAAATATGTTCGTTATTGTATTTCAAATTTAAACTGAATTGTATATTTTGAATAGCCCACTTCACTCTATATTGCCATTTCTACTATTTTCGACTATTTCAAAAATAAATTATATTATTCTATTATTTAATTTAATTAAATATTCACTATTATTTAATTAAACAACCATTAAATTCTTTATATCACTATTTAAATAATTAAATTAATTAATTATTATATCGCTAAAATACGGGATATTACAGGTTCCTCTTCTTCCATCATTTCTTCCCCCTCTTCTTCTTCCTCTACTTCTTCTTCCATTGATTGATTATTGTAATGACCCGCATTGGCAGAGGTATTATAATTAATTTATTTAATTATTGAAATGGTGGTTTAGAGAATTTAATGGTCGTGGAATTTAATAATGGTGAATATTTAATTTAAAATAATAAATTAAATAATATATTTAATTCTGAAATAATCAGAATTGGATGAAATAGCGATATGGTGTGAACTGGATCATCTGTGATATTTAATTCAGCTTGGAATTGAATTTGAATAACGAATATATTATATAAACGATAGTTTGAACGTAGAATTATATTATAATTAAAATCGAGCTTGAAATGGCGATGTAGTTCGCGATTTGGCGATTTGAACTTCAACTGAATGTACAGGATTCGTTTTAAGCCGGATTTCAGTGAAACAAGAAACGTGTGGAGCTGGTGGAGTATATCTTTCTAGTGGAAGAGAAAAATTGGGATTTCGTCGTATATATTTTGATTTACATCCAAATAAAATTTCAGGAAAGTCGCTGTGGAATTCCTTTATAATTTATAAAGGAATTATTTATATTTTAAAAAGGAATTTCAATATAAATCGAATATCGGGTTGACCCAGAAGTGAATATCGAGTTAGAAGTTCATATAGGAATATTCTAGAGCTGTATGATATTCTGTTGTGAATATATACGATAATATTAATTTATTAATATTTTATTTAATTATATTTAAATATATTTATATATTTAAATGGGTCATCTAGAGCTTTAAAAATAGCCAATTTTGCAAATGAAGTCGGAATTCGACAAAACTAATTTTGTTGGATCCGCAATGTCAAATTATTGTTAGATTCCAAGTTTCGTGATTTTTTGAGTCACTGTGTGGTCGTAAGGATTTTTAGAGTGAGAAAAGTCAGTATTTCGACGGTTAAAAATACGTTGTGTGAGCATACGAAGTCGGAATTCGACGAAACCAGTTTCGTTAGGACCGTAATGTCGAACTGTAGCTGCATGTCCAGTTTGGTGATTTTTGGATATCGTATGTAGTCGCAGGGATTTTTAAGGACCAAAGACGAATATAAAATAATAAAAAGAAAATATCTAAAAATCATTTGAGGTCAAAACAAAGGCCACGTCCTCATCCTTTCCACCACACAAAAGTTACAACCCTCATATAAAATCAAAAATGAGCCGCCGAACACTTCAGGAAACCAAAACATGAAATATCCTCATCTTCAAAATTCAAAGTAAATTCAATAAAATTTCCTTAAATCGTTTCACTTATGTATTAGTGGTCCTTGGATCCTCCAATTTAATTCTATACCCAGAAACTAGGTTGCGATGGGGCTCGACAGTCACGCACAGAACCTAGGGTTCGGAATTTTGTGGTGTTGAGTCATAGCTAGTGGTTCTGGAGGTTACGGTTGAGCTCACGGTGGAGAGCAGCTTGTATTGTGAGTTTTTGGTTTGAATTGGGATTGATTTTATTCGGTGGTTTTCATAGTTGCGGGGGAAAAAAGTGCTGCAGTCCTTCTGTCGTATGAAGGTACGAGCGGAACAAGGTGGTGCAGGAGTTGTCGAGTTCATGAAGAGGGAAAGATTGGTGAAGACTTCGGTGGGTTTCACGTGGTAGGGAATGGGAGATGTCGATCTAAGTCTGGTGAAGGGCGGTGAAAATGAGGAAGGTTGCTGGAGGGAAAAAAGCAACGAGGAAGATGGTGTATCACTGTATTGGGTGCGGTAGATTTAAAGGCAAACGGGCTACGATGGGCTGATTTCAAGTAAGGCCCAAAAGGGTTTTAGCCAATTTTAATTAAAATCAAAAAGTGTGTATTAATGTATAAATATTGTAACTTGATCATACGTTATCGAAATCCAGCGAAACAGGATCCGATGGGATCGTATGGACGGACACTACCACATGGAACTGACTAGGAGTGGAATTGAGCTCGTTTGAATCTATGGCGAAATAAATTGTTTGGTTCAAATCAAACAACAGTTTATCGTTCTTTAACGATGAACTGCCAAAGTGATTAAATCTCACTAACTCTGAACAGTTATAATTTCATGTTGTATTTTTAGAACTGTTAAATATTGGCTGATTGACTGTGTGTTGACTGTTTGATTGAACTGCTAGTCAGTTAGTTGAATTTCTATATTGATTCTGTTTAACAGAATATATCATATAGTGATGTTGATTTTATTGTGTAACATCTGTGGATGCAGGGAAACAGGTTGGAGGAATCCGACTGGATTCCTCAACAGTTATTTTATTGTTCTTCATATATTGTGATATATGATGTGATATATAATTTGTTGTTGATTTTGTGTGTTTGGACGATATTTATCGTTGTTATATGGTGTGTTAAATACCATAAGAAATACCAGAATGTGGAAAAGGTATTTTCAAAGTATATTTTGAAAATAATTTATTTATATAAAATCAATGGATTTTATATTGTTAAAGGAAAAGGATTTGAATAAAAGAAATATATTTGTAAATCAAATATAAAGGAATTATATTTGTTAAACAAATATAAAGGAAAATATTCGTAAAACAAATATAAAGGAAAATATTTGTCAAACAAATAGAAAGGATAAATTTATAAATAACAGTTTATAAATTAAATAAATATTTATCATTCGATAAATGGAATATATAAGTCTGAACTTATATAGATAAGAGATATTGGTTTTAACACCGATAGTTTAAATAGAATGGGTACACAACACTTGTGTAAGTGAAGTAACGTTATTAAAGAGAACATTTATAAAGTGAAGAACCGTTACCAAAAGTAAATCTTTATAAATGAATAAACGTTATCAAATAGGAGTTATTCGAATAAAAGTAATCAATTAGAGTTAGAAATGATCGATTTGAGTTAGAATAAATCAATCTGAGTTAGAATTAACCAGTTAGAGTTAATCAGTTAGAATTAACTAGGTAGAGTTAATCAGTTAGAGTTAACCCTTTAGAGTTAATCAGTTAGAATTTACCAGTTAGGGTTGACCAGTTAGAGATTACCAGTTAGAGTTAATCAGTGAGGGTTGACCAGTTAGAGTTAGAGTTATTCAAATGGAGTTAATCGAGTAGAGTTATCGAATATAGTGTATTCGAGAGAAGGAGTTATTGAATCTAGTTATTCGAAAGGAGTTATCAAATCATGTTATTTGAAAGTAGTTATCGAATATAGTTTATTCGAATAGAGTTAGAGGAGTTAATCGAATACAGTTTATTCGAATAGAGTTAGAGGAGTTATCGAATATAGTTTATTCGACAGGGGTTAAGTGAATAGAGTAAATCAAATAGAATAAATCGAATAGAGTTAAGTGAAAAGAGTCAATCAAATATAGTTATTCGAAAGAAAGGTTAAGTAAAGAAGTTAGTTAAATAAATTTAAAGTGAACTTTGCCTATTTCACGGTTAGAAATGTTGTTCAGTTAAGGTCTGAGAGGTAGTTCTAACCCAACTTGATTGGCTTCGTTTTTAACTAAGGAATGGTTATGGTTCGGCAGTAAAGGATGGTAAAGTGAATTTAGTAATTAAAGGAAATGGTTGAGTTGGCATAGTGATGTTTTATCTAAACATCTGCTTAATCCAAACATAGGAGTTTTGCAAATGTTTTCCAAGCAAGAATCAGAAATGTTTTCTAATATAGAAAACAAGAAATGGAAATGTTTTCCAGTGTTAATAACGTATATTTTCTAAACATAGAAAATAAGAAAAATATATATATATATATATATATATATATGATTGATGATTGATTGATAGAATTTCCATTTGGAAATAATATCGTTGTTTGCATACGTGTTTTTTTGATAGTTAAATCAGAGACTATCGAAGTTTTGACCATTTTAATATTGTTAATATGGAGAGACCGGTTGGATTATTATCCAAAGAACCACTCTGTATTGGCATAAGCGTTGCAGATCATATATGCCAAAGATAATTGAATACGGAGTAAAGTGCAAGGGCTATTGTATATGTCTCAGACAACAGTGTCTAAGATGGATGTACTGAATAGTGCCTTCGGTTCATCCTGTTCCTGGGTGACTTGTATGGACGGATGTCTGACAGAGTATTTCCAGACAATCACGTATATTGATTTCTCCAACCGTACCAAGAGTGGAAGCGGAGAAGGAAACTTCTTTTAGCTAACACATAATGTATGGTTGAGGACGTCAATCGGTGATTTGATGGATTTGACGATGTGACATTCAAAGTGAATCTGATGTGATGTTGAAGCGTAACCTCATGCCTCATCAACCATTAAATGACAGAAATCGGGCAGGTAGCATGGCTAAGTCAGTCGCTCCGAATAGGGTGTATAATCACCTGATCTAGAGTTTCATTTACTTCTAATAATTTATTGTTGATGCTGTCCCATTCGGGAAACGGTTGCTGATCCCAACCGTTGGTGATATACATTCGATACACTCAAGCGAAATGAGTGGTCGGTCATGTGTGGCCGGGTTGCAAGATGTTCTTGTTGAACCCAGTGTATTCCTTTCTACAGGTACACTAGCGAAAGGTGGTTCCATACCTTGTTATAGTTGGAAATCCATTACCCAATACATGGTTGCGGTTTTGATTGTATACTATATATGTAGAACATGAGATGAAAGCGTTTCTGCTAGATGATTATTATATTGTGGTTGATAGACATTATTATAATATCAAAAGGTTTTTAATATAAAGATAATTTGGATTCTCATAAGGGAAAAACCCGTTCTGTTATACGGCGTGGTCTTATGAGATATCATTTACCTGCTTAAACTGTTTTACTCATACCAGTCCCATGACTGACCCGGAGTTTATTTGTTTGTTTCCCTAAACTCTTGGGTGCCCAATTTTGTACGGGCAGTCAAGTAGTCAGGATTTACAGATATACTGGAAGAGCCTGGAGTAGGAGGCTTCAGGATCATATAGCTATAGTTTATTTTCGCTGTGTTGTAAGTGATGTACTTTGATAATGATGTATATTTAAATACAGATGTATATTTCAAGTTATGTTATATATATTATATGTTATTCGTTCCGCTGTGAGGTTCGTGTTACTCTGATGTTGTGTTCTTCTTCTTCTTCTATTCTAAGTTTCTATCTTATCTTTCCTCACCTTCTGTTTTCTTTCTATTAATTTCCTAATTTTCAGTTTAATTTGGGGTTGGACTTGTGTTTTTGGTCAGCTCAAACTGGACCGAATTTTCGGGTCATTACAGTTGGTATCAGAGCTTAAGTTAAGTGATTTACCTTGGCTCTGTGGCGTGACTCAGTAAAGATAGGGTTAGTAATACCCTAGATTGAGTTTGAGTGTAAATATATGAGTGAACGTATTTGTTATTGATATAAAAATTTGTTTTATATTGTGGAGATTTATTGGTCGAGTCATTTATGAGTTCTGGTCGATCAGTTTGATCCACTGTATCGGTAGGAGTTTATAAACACTCGAATACGATGGGTCGACACGATATGTTTTGAAAAGAGGGTAAATTAAAATAAGTTTACCTAAGGTATATCTTGATATAGAGAAGATACATATATCAAAATTATAATATAGTGGATATATTGGTTGTTATTATAATTGTAACATCCCATATTTTTTGTATATTTTATTTTCAGAAATTAAATAAATAAAATATAATAATATTGGATAAAAATCAAATTTTGTCGATTTTTAATGATGATGATTATTTGAATGGGGTATCAATAGTTTAAATTTAGTTTATACTTAGAATTGGTGCAATTTGAAAATTTATATTTAATTAATAAATTTGATTTATTTAGTTATAATGGAAATTCAATTTAATTGGATAAGTGGAGAATTCTAAGTTGGGAAATAATAACTGAAATTCAAATCAAAGATTTAATTAATCAAATTAAGATTTAAAATGAGTGAAATAAATTTATAGAATTTATTTAAGTTATAATTTGATTAAATTTGGATTTATGAATATTTTTATTTGAACTAAACCAGTTAATCGAATAATTGAATATTTTATTTATTTAATTAGCTGTGAAATTTAACTGTTTTAGCGACTGTCTCGGAATTCGATGAAACTGGCGCCATTGGATTCAGAACGATGAATTATGGTAGGATGTAAATTTGCATTACAATCCGACTTACCATTTGAACGTACGGAAGAAAATGTGAAGAGATCAATGTAATAGGATAATTGTTAGTTTCTTATTGTGGGCCTCTTGTATATCTATAAATAAAATTCCTTTCCTTTTTAACAGCCCATTTTCATTATACGTATACTCCTATCAGCTCAAACTTCTCTTTAATGGCTGAAATGAATTTTTCAAAAACCCTAGAAAAACAAAAATACAAGCTGAAAATAAAACTTCTTCAAACCATATCATATTATATATCTGTTCGAAGATCTCGACGATACGAACTCGCCGGTGGTCTCAGATCTGACATGCAGTGTACAGTTTGAGCAGAAATCGCGGTCAAACATCAGAAATCGCGAAACCCTAAGGTGTAAATTAGGGATTTTCGATTTAGGGCCTAATTAAAGATTCGGTGACCTGGGTATTGTAGAGGGTTCTCATCTGAGTGCAACGGTGGTGTTCTTTGGGTGTATAGTAGTTTGGATCGCCGGAATTTTCCGTTTTAGGGTTTGAAAACCCATTTGTGGATCACCACGCCGGAGGAAGGAGGGGCCACCGGAGACGCCAACGTGGGGAGGAGTGGAGCGGCTTCGGAGGAGCTTCAGCTGGGTGGTTGTCTCGGGTAGTGATTCAGTCGGAGGAGGAAGCAATCATCGGTCAAAATCATGGTGCTGATGGGGTATTTCCGCATATTACTGTTCATGTATACGGGATGGAGCGGGAGAAAACCAAAGAGGGCTTGCTGACGTGTCAGATTGGGGTTGGTGCAATATGTATTTTATAAATTTTTTTATATTTTAAAATGCAGATAGTAAAACGTCAATAACTTTTTCATACGAGGTCGGTTTGACGCGAGGTTTGTTGCGTTGGGATCGTGATGGAATTGCGGACGTTTTGGCACTAACTGGGCTGCATTTGGTGACTGTCAAATTTTGGCCCTTAGTTGGATGTTCGATCAACTATGGATGCAAAGGTGAGTGATTCTTCGCTCACGAAATACTAAATTATTCCCATATTTATTAAATTAAATTATGAAGTAAATTTGGTTGCATGTTTGTGTTGTTGATGAACGATTGTTTAAGTTTGACATGCAAGTGTTAATATGCAAATAAAATCGATAATTAGTTATTTAAATTTAATTTAAATTTCTAATTAGAAATCCCGACACTTGTTGACCAGTAAAACGATTTCATTTACTGTTTGAATGAAATGATGTGATGGATGCCTTGATTTAAATTGATTGATGAATGAATGCTGCATGAACTGGCTGTTTATTCAGTACATGATATTCCATGCATTTTCGATAAATCCCAATTTCTCACCTTTGATGTTACGGGCATCTAATAAATCCGGGATTTATCAAATTGAATGAATTAAGAACACAGGTTGAAATGATACATACATGTGACCCTGAATTGGATCGAAATGATAGATCCACCCCGAAATATCGAGAAATTAAATTTAAGACTCACTTGGCCATAGGATAGCAAACTATATATGGACATCGGTTGGTTAAATGATTTTAATATTCGAAATACTATTTTTTTGAAAATTTCATTCAAGGGAAAGTATTGATTTCGATAAGTTTATTTTCCTTGAAATCTGAATATTAAATATGACCTGAAATGATTTAGGAAATTTTTCCCAAGCGAATTTGAAGTGTTAAAGATTAAATTTTTAGATTTTGGGTTTTGTAAGAGTTGGGTAGATTCAGATTAAAAAAAATCTTATGGGATTTAAATTTTGAATCAAGATAATGGAGAATACTCGAAAATTGTTTTTTAAACCTAATTCGAGTATGGTCTTGAATCCTTGCATTGAAATGGGTTGAAATGGGATTTGAAATAAGTCCTTTGAGCTAAGCAACCCCATGGAAACTGGAGTTTAGATTCAAGTATCAAAGTTCGGAAGGAAGAATCGATTTTTAGTAAAGAATTTATATATGTATTTAAAATTTTGATTTTATAGCTATTCTTTCTTGAAATTTATTTTATTAAATTCTTATCCATAACTATTTTATATAACCAAAATTTTCTTATATTCTTTTATTTAAAACTATTTAGTAAATTTTTAAAATTTATATATATACGTAGTGTTTTAAACTTATTTATCCTAATTTTTTTTACTATTATATTCTACACATATATTATTTATATAAATGTCTTTATAAACATCTATCTTTTAAATTTCTATCTTATAAGTGAAATTTTTCCTCCGAATGGAAAGTGCTGGATCTAAGATCGTTGTTGAAATGGAGTTGAGATAAAATTATTTCTTTATGAATCGATTTAAAACTGTTTCAAATATGGAAGATGGTTTATATTCCACTAAATATAAACTTATCTCCTAAGGGGATTGAAAGTAAGTTATAGAAGTATATATATTCTATTTGAATATAAATGAATTTCGAATATGAATCGATTTGGAATAATTTGAAATCCTTTGAGATTGAATATATTCTATTTGAATATAAGTCGATTTTCGAAATACTATATGATTATGATATAAGATATGGAAATATATTCTAATTTTAGAATATAATCGGGTTGGTATGATTTATGGTATTCCGATACGAAACTATATTCTATTTTTGAATATAAATTGGGTTCGAGACAAAATACGATATTTTGATATGAAAACGAACCTTTGAAATATAAAAGAACCAACCGATGTGAAAGATGTAAGCGTTGGTTGTCAAAGAGACCGGAGTCGGCATAAGGCATACTCTCTGTCAGTGTCGATACCACTTTGACAACTATAAACGTTTTGACGTATCTGTGAACGTTCCGACGTATCCAGAATGAGATATGATGACTTGAAGGCGATTATTTAATCGAAGGAAGTTGAACGATTGCGAAATAGCCCTGACCTTCGGGTCAGAATTAAAATGACTAAAACAGGAGCTATACCGTGACTAATTGAGGTAGCACCTTTGATCGGACTCACTCCTTCGATACTGTTTATATGACTATGATGATGATGATTTGGGCCCATTTATGACTTTGGGAGTGTGTTCCGAGGTGGGCGGTAGTGGCTGCTATGCGTTACCACCGGTCCGGGAGTGCAATTGGTAGAATCCTACCCTGGGCATTGCCTCGAGTGCCTTGTCATATATATCCATATCGAGCCCCATACGATTTTGAATTAGCATTGCCTTCTATGGAGTGCCCTCTGATAACACCAGTACGGTGAATTTACGGTACTGTATAGACTGTTGGTGCCTATAAACGGCGTAAGGGTAATATGGTAATCCCGCTTACGCTATTTTCAGTATTTATACTTTACTGGATAAACACTATCATAATAGCGTACTATATTATGTATGTATTAATTTAACGGATCCTTGAGAGATGGAAAAATCCCGTAAAATCTCTTGAGTTACTGTACCCATAACACTGATGTTATTTCATCTTTTAATTTGACTAATATGAGAATGATTTAGTGCTGATCCGAGTGTTTGTTGTGTTTTCCTTTTTATGCAATACGCTCGGGTCAGCAGGCGTTTGCAGTTAACAGGGATGACGGTGACTAGGAGATCGAAGACGAAGATTTGGTATATCTATTATCTATACATATGTATATCCGCTGCATTATTTCCGCTGCTTATTATGTACAGCTATATGTATATGTAACTCTGATAATCATTGAATGTTATAACCGATGTATACATTTCAACTGCTTTTAAACTGCTATTTGTTTATTATATGTTGTCCTTCCGCTGTGAGGTTCTGTGATTGGTTTTTCTCTCCTTTCTTTCTTTTCTTTTTTTTTCTTTTTTCTTTTTTCCAATAACTACTTGCATTTGCGATTTGTTTGGGTCGACATGTGTGGTTTACTGTCGATTTGAACGTTCAAAAATGTGGTCGTTACAGTTGGTATCAGAGCAACGGTTAGCGATAACCTTGGCTCTGTTGGGAATAAACTCATTAGAGATGGGGTTAGAAACGCCCTAGAATGAGTTCGAGAGATATATGAGAGAGCATACTTGTATTTTGATATAAATTGGTTTATGTTATGTTGAGCCGCTCTGTTGAATATTTATGGATTCCGGTCGATATATGGGACGCCATAGAATCGGTAGGGATCTCTAAATAATCGAATAGAATGATCGATATAATATGGTTTCGATTATATTTTAAAATATATATCAAATATATATAATTGGTTCAAGTACGTATGTATTCGTTTTAGTAGGTGGTAATGTTAAGTTATTACCTATTATGGTTGATTACATAATAATTCTAATAAGGAAAATTTAATGTATTTGGAATATATTAGAAATGGAATACATGTACATATAATTGGGCGTAAAGGGTTGTAACTGAAATAGAAATGAACTTGTAACTTGATCCTGGGTATCTTTGGAAATAGTTTTGCCAATTTTTTTTAAATAATATCATATTATAGGTATGATCGAAAAGAAATGGTTTTAAAGATTTTTCAAAGTGGGTATAATCCCTTCTTGGACTTTAGAAACGATGTCAGTAATGAGTGCACGCATTATCGACGTTTATTCTGAAGCGTCTAAGTGGGGAGACCACTTCGTACTTTCATTTACTAGTTTGAAAAGAATTTAAATTTCTTGCTTAACTAAAAGTTCGGGTTTGAAATTTCATATAGTATGGTTTATAAAATAATATAATTATATATGTATGTTATTTTGAAGTTGTTTTGCAAAACCGGGATCAAGCGTTTAGTTTACTTTAACTAGTGATAACTATAAATTTATTAAAACGAAACTTGAATTCGGAATGTATGAATTTATATAATATGAGCCTGAAGTGGCGCGGTAGTTTGGAAATTCGATCTTTAATTTTGGAAAATATATAAAAATTTCAATATAAGTCAGAATTGGATAAAACAAGAAACATTAAGATCGGATTGATCATATCTCACCAATGAATGTAAGAAATTTAATTTTCACTTTGTAAATGGTAATTTATGGTTAAATTAAAATTTAGAAATAGCGCTATGGAATTTATATATTTAAATATAGTTTATTAATATATAAGTTTAAATAGAAATCTTTCAAACGGCTTCCGAAGTCGATAAAACTACTTTCTGTGGATCAATGTAACGATTATAAATCTAAGTGTAAATGATGAAAGGAAATGGAATGTAACTTGATGATGTGCAAGGCAATCGAGTTAAATTATCGAATGATAATAATGTTTGAGAACTAAGTATAAGATTTGGTCATGAATAGTTCTTAACCCAATCGATGATTGGTGAGTAAATTAAATGGATTGAGTTAAGAAAATAAAAAAAACCTTTTGAACCACATGAATAAAATATAAAATATATAACCTGAGTTGAGACGATGGGTTCAATTAAAGAGATCAATTTAGAGAACTTATAAGTTAATCTAGAATTCATACCGATGGTTAGATGGAGTAAGTAAAATTGGATTTGTACTAACGATTAATATTAAGTAAGTAAATGGAAGTTTAATAAACTTGAAAATCGGAATAAGAACAAAGGTATAAGAAATTTAAAACCAAAGTTTAGATCATTAGGTAGAGTGTCGAAAGAATTTAGAACCAAACCAATTCAAATAAGTCAAGTAAATTAAACAAATGAAGGTAAACTTGGAAAAAGGTAATTTAGTCAATTTAGAACTAAATATAAGTGGATTCAATTTAATTGAAGGAATAACGATTTAACACTTATAAAAGATAAATAAGAAATGGAATACGAACCATTGCTCGGATAATGAAGTAAATGCAAATACTAAAATGGACTTAGATAAATAAATAAATGTGTTGAAAAAATGAGTATACTTGAGCGATAAAGGCTGAACCACACTCAAGCATAATGGAATGATTCATTTAGATGGTTTAAGTTTGGCTTAAATTTTGAATTGGAAAGTTTGAACTTGAAATAAAATCGATCAATGTTTATGCCAAAAATCTGAAATAGTCAATAGGCTGTAGTAATATGGACATAACTTTTGAATGGATGATCGGAATCAGACGATTTTGGACTTTCCGGAAACCTTAGAACCGAACCAAAACTTTCGTCTATAGAGTCATGTTGAAATTCTCATGTTTGCTAAGTCGAAATTCAAGTTTAACCATAATAGCATGTGTAAGGAATTTTAAAGCTGAGAGGTATATCAATATTGTTTTGACCATAACATCCTAACGGAGCGTCGGATTTTAATCCACGAGTACAATTCGGAAAGATCAGAATGTAAACTAAATTTTTCTCTTAATATGCTGAGTCAAATTTTGAGGTTTAGAGGGCTAAAAACTGGGTAAAACATTTCAGATCTGCATTTTCAGTGTGCGGGCTGAAGTGTTCGCTTTTATTAAAACAATTATAACTTTTGAACGAATTGTCGGAATTCGACGAATCCGGACAATTTGGAAAGCCTGAAACAAATACCATAACTTTTGCCTTTTAGTCAAATTACAACTTTTAAAGGGTGATAATCAATGATTTTTCGCTGGTCTGTTATGAAAATCCTAGTTTTGTGGTTGAATTGCTTTGTGTATGTTATGTAAGCTATATACATTTGCCATGGATTGTTATATATCTGATTCTTATGCATGTTTGAGTATGTAGTAGGTGCAAGGATTGGTATTATGCTGGAAGCCCGCTTGCACTAAGATTTGATGCAAAGGTAAATAAAAACCGCAAAAATAAACGCTTAAAGAGGTACGTGTTTGGGGACGTATAAGCTTGGTGGTTTTGTTTTTGTTTTTCCCTGGTTCAGGGATGCCTCATCGTTGATGAGATGTATATTTTGGATTGATATATGTATCGGGAGTTTTCCCGGGGCCTCCGTACAGGGGAGATGCTGCCGAAATTTTCCGTGATTTCGGGAGTTAGAAAATTTATGAGTTTTACAAATATAACTTATTTTATAAAGGCTATTTTAAGTATGAATTAAAGTAGATATGTGCTTAACATCGTTTCGTTCTCTTTTCGAGGACGAAAAGATTTTAAGTGGGGGAGAATGTAACATCCCATATTTTCTGTATATTTTATTTTCAGAAATTAAATAAATAAAATATAATAATATTGGATAAAAATCAAATTTTGTCGATTTTTAATGATGATGATTATTTGAATGGGGTATCAATAGTTTAAATTTAGTTTATACTTAGAATTGGTGCAATTTGAAAATTTATATTTAATTAATAAATTTGATTTATTTAGTTATAATGGAAATTCAATTTAATTGGATAAGTGGAGAATTCTAAGTTGGGAAATAATAAATGAAATTCAAATCAAAGATTTAATTAATCAAATTAAGATTTAAAATGTGTGAAATAAATTTATAGAATTTATTTAAGTTATAATTTGATTAAATTTGGATTTATGAATATTTTTATTTGAACTAAACTATGAAAATCCCGCCGCCATTATAGAATAAAATATATTTTGCAGAGAAAATAAAAACCGGAATACGTGTATGTACAGTAGTGAATAGCGGCTATAATTAAGAAAAGGGCAAATTAGGGAAAATTTTATCCGCATTTGAAAATAGGGATGTAATTTTTATGTTTTAGAAGGGGAGGATGTGAGCCTAATTAAGTTTGCTTTTAAGGACCTGAGCCTTATTTTCACTTTTATTTATTTAATTAGCTGTGAAATTTAACTGTTTTAGCGATTGTCTCGGAATTCGATGAAACTGGCGCCATTGGATTCAGAACGATGAATTATGGTAGGATGTAAATTTGCATTACAATCCGACTTACCATTTGAACGTACGGAAGAAAATGTGAAGAGATCAATGTAATAGGATAATTGTTAGTTTCTTATATTGGGCCTCTTGTATATCTATAAATAAAATTCCTTTCCTTTTTAACAGCCCATTTTCATTATACGTATACTCCTATCAGCTCAAACTTCTCTTTAATGGCTGAAATGAATTTTTCAAAAACCCTAGAAAAACAAAAATACAAGATGAAAATAAAACTTCTTCAAACCATATCATATTATATATATGTTCGAAGATCTCGACGATACAAACTCGCCGGTGGTCTCAGATCTGACATGCAGTGTACAGTTTGAGCAGAAATCGCGGTCAAACATCAGAAATCGCGAAACCCTAAGGTGTAAATTAGGGATTTTCGATTTAGGGCCTAATTAAAGATTCGGTGACCTGGGTATTGTAGAGGGTTCTCATCTGAGTGCAACGGTGGTGTTCTTTGGGTGTATAGTAGTTTGGATCGCCGGAATTTTCCGTTTTAGGGTTTGAAAACCCATTTGTGGATCACCACGCCGGAGGAAGGGGGGGGCCACCGGAGACGCCAACGTGGGGAGGAGTGGAGCGGCTTCGGAGGAGCTTCAGCTGGGTGGTTGTCTCGGGTAGTGATTCAGTCGGAGGAGGAAGCAATCATCGGTCAAAATCATGGTGCTGATGGGGTATTTCCGCATATTACTGTTCATGTATACGGGATGGAGCGGGAGAAAACCAAAGAGGGCTTGCTGACGTGTCAGATTGGGGTTGGTGCAATATGTATTTTATAAATTTTTTTATATTTTAAAATGCAGATAGTAAAACGTCAATAACTTTTTCATACGAGGTCGGTTTGACGCGAGGTTTGTTGCGTTGGGATCGTGATGGAATTGCGGACGTTTTGGCACTAACTGGGCTGCATTTGGTGACTGTCAAATTTTGGCCCTTAGTTGGATGTTCGATCAACTATGGATGCAAAGGTGAGTGATTCTTCGCTCACGAAATACTAAATTATTCCCATATTTATTAAATTAAATTATGAAGTAAATTTGGTTGCATGTTTGTGTTGTTGATGAACGATTGTTTAAGTTTGACATGCAAGTGTTAATATGCAAATAAAATCGATAATTAGTTATTTAAATTTAATTTAAATTTCTAATTAGAAATCCCGACACTTGTTGACCAGTAAAACGATTTCATTTACTGTTTGAATGAAATGATGTGATGGATGCCTTGATTTAAATTGATTGACGAATGAATGCTGCATGAACTGGCTGTTTATTCAGTACATGATATTCCATGCATTTTCGATAAATCCCAATTTCTCACCTTTGATGTTACGGGCATCTAATAAATCCGGGATTTATTAGATTGAATGAATTAAGAACACAGGTTGAAATGATACATACCTGTGACCCTGAATTGGATCGAAATGATAGATCCACCCCGAAATATCGAGAAATTAAATTTAAGACTCATTTGGCCATAGGATAGCAAACTATATATGGGCATCGGTTGGTTAAATGATTTTAATATTCGAAATTTTATTTTTTTGAAAATTTCATTCAAGGGAAAGTATTGATTTCGATAAGTTTATTTTCCTTGAAATCTGAATATTAAATATGACCTAAAATGATTTAGGAAATTTTTCCCAAGCGAATTTGAAGTGTTAAAGATTAAATTTTTAGATTTTGGGTTTTGTAAGAGTTGGGTAGATTCAGATTAAAAAAAAAATCTTATGGGATTTAAATTTTGAATCAAGATAATGGAGAATACTCGAAAATTGTTTTTTAAACCTAATTCGAGTATGGTCTTGAATCCTTGCATTGAAATGGGTTGAAATGGGATTTGAAATAAGTCCTTTGAGCTAAGCAACCCCATGGAAACTGGAGTTTAGATTCAAGTATCAAAGTTCGGAAGGAAGAATCGATTTTCAGTAAAGAATTTATATATGTATTTAAAATTTTGATTTTATAGCTATTCTTTCTTGAAATTTATTTTATTAAATTCTTATCCATAACTATTTTATATAACCAAAATTTTCTTATATTCTTTTATTTAAAACTATTTAGTAAATTTTTAAAATTTATATATATACGTAGTGTTTTAAACTTATTTATCCTAATTTTTTTTACTATTATATTCTACACATATATTATTTATATAAAGGTCTTTATAAACATCTATCTTTTAAATTTATATCTTATAAGTGAAATTTTTCCTCCGAATGGAAAGTTCTGGATCTAAGATCGTTGTTGAAATGGAGTTGAGATAAAATTATTTCTTTATGAATCGATTTCAAACCGTTTCAAATATGGAAGATGGTTTATATTCCACTAAATATAAACTTATCTCCTAAGGGGATTGAAAGTAAGTTATAGAAGTATATATATTCTATTTGAATATAAATGAATTTCGAATGAATCGATTTGGAATAATTTGACATCCTATAAGATTGAATATATTCTATTTGAATATAAGTCGATTTTCGAAATACTATATGATTATGATATAAGATATGGAAATATATTCTAATTTTAGAATATAATCGGGTTGGTATGATTTATGGTATTCCGATACGAAACTATATTCTATTTTTGAATATAAATTGGGTTCGAGACTAAATACGATATTTTGATATGAAAACGAACCTTTGAAATGTAAAAGAACCAACCGATGTGAAAGATGTAAGCGTTGGTTGTCAAAGAGACCGGAGTCGGCATAAGGCATACTCTCTGTCAGTGTCGATACCACTTTGACAACTATAAACGTTTTGACGTATCTGTGAACGTTCCGACGTATCCAGAATGAGATATGATGACTTGAAGGCGATTATTTAATCGAAGGAAGTTGAACGATTGCGAAATAGCCCTGACCTTCGGGTCAGAATTAAAATGACTAAAACAGGAGCTATACCGTGACTAATTGAGGTAGCACCTTTGATCGGACTCACTCCTTCGATACTATTTATATGACTATGATGATGATGATTTGGGCCCATTTATGACTTTGGGAGTGTGTTCCGAGATGGGCGGTAGTGGCTGTTATGCGTTACCACCGGTCCGGGAGTGCAATTGGTAGAATCCTACCCTGGGCATTGCCTCGAGTGCCTTGTCATATATATCCATATCGAGCCCCATACAATTTTGATTTAGCATTGCCTTCTATGGAGTGCCCTCTGATAACACCAGTACGGTGAATTTACGGTACTGTATAGACTGTTGGTGCCTATAAATGGCGTAAGGGTAATATGGTAATCCCGCTTACGCTATTTTTAGTATTTATACTTTACTGGATAGACACTATCATAATAGCGTACTATATTATGTATGTATTAATTTAACGGATCCTTGAGAGATGGAAAAATCCCGTAACATCTCTTGAGTTACTGTACCCATAACACGGATGTTATTTCATCTTTTAATTTGACTAATATGAGAATGATTTAGTGCTGATCCGAGTGTTTGTTGTGTTTTCCTTTTTATGCAATACGCTTGGGTCAGCAGGCGTTTGCAGTTAACAGGGATGACGGTGACTAGGAGATCGAAGACGAAGATTTGGTATATCTATTATCTATACATATGTATATCCGCTGCATTATTTCCGCTGCTTATTATGTACAGCTATATGTATATGTAACTCTGATAATCATTGAATGTTATAATCGATGTATACATTTCAACTGCTTTTAAACTGCTATTTGTTTATTATATGTTGTCCTTCCGCTGTGAGGTTCTGTGATTGGTTTTTCTCTCCTTTCTTTTTTTTTTTTTTCTTTTTTTCCAATAACTACTTGCATTTGCGATTTGTTTGGGTCGACATGTGTGGTTTACTGTCGATTTGAATGTTCAAAAATGTGGGTCGTTACAATAATCGAGTAAGATTATAAATTAAATGGTTATGTAAATAACCAATCAAAATTCATATAAGTGAAATACGTTAAGTCAGATGAGTTAAATCTGAAATTTAAGCCAGAAATTGAATTAAAATTCTGGAAAATTAGATAAGTGTTTGTAAATGGATTTGGATTAAAAGTAAGGGAAATTTAAGATCCTGGGAGATTTTAAATTGTTTTACAAGCAATGTGAATTATATTTTGAAATGAATTTCAAAGTGGAAATGTTAGAAATGGTTTTATAGTATTGAACTCACTTCGATCGCTGGAAAATAGATTCCGATGATGACAGCTGCATCATCAATATTCATTTTCGAGTTGTAAGTGACGAACTACTACTAGAGATACTGTTTTGAATTTGTTTTGGGAAAGACAAGTTGTGTTGAATTTCAAAATGGGATTTATAATATAGAATTTGAATAGAATTTGATATATAGAATTTGAATAATAGAATTTGACATATAGAATTTGAATAATAGAAGTGATATAAAATTTGAATAGAATTGAATAGAATTAACTAAGTCGAAGAGGAATTAGTTAATCGAGTTTTGAATTTGAAGTTGAACTTTGAAAGGTGAATTGGATTTGTAAATAGATATTCGAAATCGAATATAGAACTTAAATTTGAAATTTGGATTCAAATTAGTTAATAAGCAAGTTAAAAGATATTTGAACATGTCATGTTCAAATATAAAAGTTGTTAGACCAAAAAGTGGTTCTAACACCCAAATTGACTAAAATCGAAATAAAATAAGATTAAAAGTAAAATGGAGACACAGAATTTATAGTGGTTCGGCGTCGAAAAGCCTACGTCCACTTTATAATCACTTTCCTCGATGATATAGATGTAAATACAATGAGATATTCACTCAATATCACTCACTTTTCACGTACATTCATTCAATTATCTCAAAATATATGTTGAATGACGATTTGGATTATCTGGGAATGCTGGAATTCGGTTCTTGAAAGTGTTTTAACTCTCAAAGTGCCAAAGAAGATCCTTTCAAATGTATCTTGACGGGGTATTTATAGGTGGAAATTCACTCAGAATTTGGTTCGGGTCGGAGCTACGTGTCTTTCATCCCATCGTTCTCGGGCTCGGATGGGTTCCAGTGTTGACAGCGCATCAAATTAGTGGTCATCATGGGCAGGAAATGGTCATAACTACTCCGAACATTCAGGAGATCGTGGGGTGAAGTGATATGGTATGTTGGGTTCGGTTCGGAGGAGCGAGCAGAAGGGGTTCGGATCAGGGCATCCGATCCGACCCGACCTGAGCTAAACCCGAGTCCTTGTCCATTTTGCTCTATTCCGTCTCGAGCTGGTAGTAGCCCTCCGATCCGACTGGTAGTAGCCCTCCGATCCGACTTGATAGTAGCCCTCCGATCCTACCCGATACTTTCTAAGAAGAAATGTTCTTCAACGCTTGACATCTCGACTTTGTGTTGCCTAGTTCACAAAGTAGGCTAACATTTTGCCCCCTCAAAGGATGCTTCTGTTGGATACGGAGCATGCTTTGATTGTCATTGCACAGTGCTTTCCTGAAGTTGAATCGTTGAAAAGTTGTACCTATTGGCATATAGAGACACGCTGCTTCAGGGAGTTGCATCTTTTGATGTTTATATATGTACTTCGTATAGTATGTAAATCCCTTCCTTCATTTTCAAATAGCTGGGAGAACTCTTGTTAACATTCAATTATCTTTCCAGGTAATTTTCCTTGTGCTTTTATTTTCCTCTTCGAATTTTAATTTAATTTAAATGCTAAGTTGACATATGGAATTCTGTTCTGTTCGGGCTTCGACCCGAATGGCTCCTTTTCTTTTTCTGTTCGTATTGGGCTAGCGTGCCAAACTGTGCTGCTGGGCTCTTGATCCGGTCCGAGCGGGAAGATAGAGCAGGAATATGAGGGGTCAGTGCTATTATATACATAAATCCATCACTCGTCTGCTTTCTTCTTCCTTTTCTATAATTCTCGTTTTCTATTTCACATACCGAAACCCTAATCCTCAAAAAATCTCAAAATTCTTGCTTCAATTCTTGAAATAAACATATAGGTAGTCTCGAAACCCTGAATCTTATCGTTGTAACTACCTTTAATTAAGATTTTGCGGTTAATTTGAACAAATTGGGCATGTCCATAGCATGGCTTCAACGCCATGGTTACTTCTTTCATCGCAGTTGTTGTTGGTGGCTCTGCCATCACCTCGAGGCGCTGGGAGGTTGGAGAGGATATATGATCATCCCTATATGGAGTTTTGGAAATCAAATTGGGTCCAACTGTGGTTGAGGATGAAGAAGATGATACAGAACGTGGAGGATCGGTTCGGGTGGAGAAGCATGGGGGACGTAGAAGAAGAGAAGGATATGAGGTTTTCAGTACCGGATCGGGTCGGAGTTAAATGTGAAAGAGGGAAGGCAAAATCTACCTAGCCGGATCGGGTCGGAATGTGGATCAAGGAAGAAGGGGTATTGGGACTCAAGTCCATCCGATCCGCTCCGCTCCGAACACATAATCCCGAACCGATCCGATTAGATACCCACTTCTGACCAAAACAAAGCCTTACCTCCGATCCGATCCAATCATTTATATCCGAACCGATCTGAAGCTACCCCATTTTAATACACAGGAGTCTGTCTAATTGGCCAACTCAATACTTGACATAACTTCCAACTTCATGAACAGTTAGGATAGTGCCCTACGAACATAAATGAACATCAAGAACTGCCTTGAACATTATTACTTTGCCAAGATCTTGCGTCGCACTTTCGAGCGTTAACTTTACATTTTCTGCATACACTGTTCACACTTTAGGTTATACACATGCACGGGGGGATATGAGCTAATTTACTCTAACTTGTGCTATTGCTTCTTCAATAGTTTCGTGACCATGATATCCAGACGTTCCTCTAGATTAGCAGACAAGAAAGAGATCCCAGAGACATCCAACAAAATTACTCTTGAAGACATATCTTCTTCCTCAGATCCAGAATGGGATGATGATGGCTCAGATTACGAGGTTGAAACTCATGAAAGCGATAATGTGTCTTCTGAGGGTGGAGTTTCCCTGGGTTGTGAAGAGGAAGGAGGGATTGTAGATGATCGAGCTCCTGATGAATTTGAGTCTGCCATCATACTGGAATCACCTCAAGATTCAGTTGAATCGACGATCGACAATGACAGACTTATCCGAATACGGCTAAAGTACGGGATACCCAAGGGGGATACCTTGTTGCCATCAAAAGCTGATCGTCCTCACAACCCTCCGAAGGGGTATATGGCAATCACTCGATTGATGTGCATGGTCGGGGCTATCCCTCCATTTTCTCCTTTCGTCGTCGATTTTCTAAGACAAATGCGGATTGCCCCCATGCAGCTGCATCCCAATTCCTATGCTTACTTGTACACCCTATATGTAGCGTACCGTGAGATCTTAGGCATAGAGCTCACTTTTGACGACGTTCACTTCTTTTATAACTTCAAGCACTGAACTCGAGAAACTCCTTCTTTTTGTTACTTCGAGTCTGTCCCTAAGAGGAAAATAATTCCAGCACCGTTCAGTAGTAAAGCGGGTGACTCTAGGCTGGAATGGTTTTATGTAAAGCAACAACCAGGGTGTGCTAGGAGATGGACGAAATCAAGTAAAGCACTGGTTTTCTAAATCTTGACTCTGTACATCCAAACCATCACATTAACCCGTTTTCTTTTTGTTTGCAGTTGATAACCCAAAGCAAATATCAGATCAAGCGTTCTTTGATCGGATGCACCGGCTCCTTAATGGTGATCAAAAGCTTTTAACTATTGGTGAAGTCCTTAAGGACGAATATCTTCATCTTCATGGGTTGCTGTCCATTACCCGTAGCATTGGTCATGGGACGGGTCCATATGTATATATTCCCCCAGTGGACGTAGTCCCAGAAACGGGCGAAGGTTCGAGAGCTCCTACAGTGCCTCTTCAGACTTCACCCTCTCCATATTCTACTCAAGATGATGAATTGGCTAACATGGCCGAAAAGCACCGCGAGGGGTATATTGTTCCCGAGGATGCCATTTCTCCGGAAAGGTCAACGTCTTCCAAAGATCTACCGATTGATGCTTCTGAGGGAGATGTTCCTAGTACCGATGACCCACTATTTCAGGGTTTGGGGGATCTCCCCTTACCTGAAACTATTTACACTTCAGAGGATTTTGGGAAGAATCCTTTAGTTTTCACTTCTTCCGAAGAGACCACTCCTGCTAAGGCCAAAGAGCCCGCTCGTACTAGTCTGGCTTCGGACTCGGGTTTGTCGGGGGGAAAACACCACTTAGGACGCACTTAACACAATAGCACCACAACTCACAGCATCTTTCTTTTTGTGAAAATATTGATCCTGAATTTCATTTGTCTTGTTGTGCAGGTACGATGTCCCGATCCTATTATGATATCAAGAAACTTCGCCGCAGCATGTCTAATCCGCCCCATGATACTGAGTATGATCGTCACGAAGATCGCAGTAGGGAGGATAGAAGGCCCTATGATCCTTATCGTTCACGGTCCTCACGCTCTCGCTCTCCTGTCCGAACAGACCTAGAGCGGTATAAAGGTTACCAAGGTCGTCAGGAAGAGGACAGGCCGCAATCAAAAGGCTCAATCTCTTCTCAAGAAAAGCGCAGTTGGGAGAGGAGCCCGCCAAGAGATGCCGAATCACGAAGCAAGCGTAAGGTTCCCGCTATACGGTCTAGAAAGGATGAAGAGGCCATTGAGCCCTCCACGCACAGGGATACCGAGCTGACATTCCCCGCACCTCCACCGCTAGATGCTGAAACTGCAGTTAAGCGGGCGTATCTGGAGGAGCAATTTCCTGAACATTACTTCGAAAACTTGACTTTTTTACCTGCTCTCGAGCCTATTTCTTCGAGGTGGGCAGATGAGGCCAAAGCAAAAATAGACGCGGTCGAGAAACAGTATTCAGAGATGTTCAAGTATTCGCGCAGCCTTTCCAGAATCATCTGCACTTTAATCACGAATGCTGACTCAATGCAAAAAACCGCAGAAGACGATGCAAGGGCCTTAAAAAATTTAGGAAAAGACTTGGAGGATACACAGGCTCAACTTGTTGTTGCTCAACGGGATGCTACTAGCTTCAAGCAACAATTTGAAGATCTGCAAAAATGCTACCATGATTTGCTTGAGTCCTATACCCAAGAGCGTTCGGAATTGAAAAAACAAGCCGAAAATGCCAAGTCAGATGCTGCCAAAACGCGACTTGCTTACGCTGATCTTGAGCGGGAGAAGGCCGAGTTAGCGAGGAAGAATGCTAAATTGGAAAAGAAAAACGCTGACTTGGCTTCTAAGCTAGCGGAGGCGGAGAATAGGGCTGCCCTAGCGGAGGGTAACGTCGAATGTGCTATCAAGTCCGCTGAAGAGGCCCGCAAACAACTGTCAGAGGCTGAGGGAGAGGTGCATGGTTTCGGCGAATTAATGATTGAATTCTTTGCGCATATCATTCACCGCCGGAACATTTCCTGGATTGAAGATTATCCATCTACCCTAGTCCAAGTATGGAGTCAAATCGTTGAATGGGAGAAAGAGGAGCTTAAGGTTGATTCCATTGACGAGGACAAGCTGATGGAGAAATATCTACGAGATGATGAACCAGAACGCCTAGCCGAAGGACGCCGCCTCATTGCTGCTGTTATGGACGAAGAGAGGCGGAAGGCTAAGCAAAAGAACATTCCTGAGGCTGGTTTTTCCTCTACTGCCTCTGAAACTTCTGAAGTAGAGGGATATGATCCTGAAAACCCGGGGATCCCTCGGGAGTCTCTTTTATCCCCCATACCCGAAACGGCATCGGAGACAGCGGTCACTCCAGCCGAGAAGTCGTCGGAAGGTATCTCTACATTTTCACCTCAATTCGTCAAAGCTATCTCTACCTTTCATCACGTAATTGAGCAATCGATGAAGAACCCATTATTTTCTCCTGAGTTGATTACTGTTGCTTCTCACTCTTTAGGTATTGAACCATCTAAAAAGATAGATGTGTCCCAGGGAACCGCCTCTAGAGCAGAGCCTACGGAGAAGGCTAAAGGGGGAAAAGACAAGGCTGCCCCCATAGATTCGGGAGAAGGAATTGAACCGTCTAAGGCTGACACTCCTCATGATGACGAAATGATAGATGCCTTAAAAGATGATGGCGGCAACGGGGGACATGAGGAAGACCCTGAGGTGGCTATAGTCGGGGAGTCGAAAAGCGCCGATGATGTTACCTTAGCTGCACTGAAAGCCAAACAAGATAAACGCATGCAGCTTAAAGCTGAAGACTTAGACCCTGAAAGCCTTAAGCCCCTCGCAGTAGTGGATGCGGGATCAAGGTTAGTTGTTAAGCTTTCGACTAGATCTATTACAGAGGAACTTGCTAAAAAGTCTTCTCCTGATTCTAGCGTTCCGCCTTCCGGGAAAAAGTCAACTGATTCCAGCACTTCAGCTTCAGGGAAGAAAAAGTCAAAGCGCATCTTGATGGAGGCCGAAAAAGAGGCGAGGGATGCGGGGAAGGCTGCAGGGAAGGCTGCTAAGAAGTCCAAGCCCGCTTCGAAGTCTAAATGATGGAGTGTCTTGCGTTATTCTAGCATTTGATTGACCCATAATTGTTGCTGCAAGGGTGGCCCTTGCACCTTCTTTTTGCCTGTTTTCCTGTACAAATTCGTTCATTTGTAAATAAAAATAATTTGTTTTCTGCAATGTCTGTTAGTTATCAGTTTTGTACTTATGCAAAAATGCATGTCCTACTATAGTTGTGTAATGAAGTTATGGTGGGGGGAAATATGTGTGTACATATATGCCTCCAGCCAATCTTGAAAAACTATTCAAGATTTAGTCAAACAGTCTGAATGTCCCCGATTCTCCGACGGGGTCACATTCTTTGTGTCGTTGATGCCTGTCGTTTTTTCTGGCATTTTTTATGCTCTCCTGTCTTATACTCAGGTTAGAGTTCTTACTGAGGCAGTCTCTTGTCTGGGTGCACCTTCACGCCTCAGAGGACGTCGTCTTCCCGTCCTTTATACTCTCTCTCAATTCTCGAGAGTTAGAGTTAAGAATGTCGTCTTCCCATTCTTTCATATCTTATCGCACAAACAGTCGTTGTGCTTGTCCCTGCATATAAGCTATTTTCAACCTTTCAGGTTTTAAATCATCTTATATTCCATAATCGTAACGGAATAGTAGTTGAAGGTATATATAATGCAGGAAAGTAAATGACACACGATATTTTTATAGTGGTTCGGCTAAGTCGTAGCCTACATCCACTTTATAGTTCTTTGTTCATATCAACAGATTTTTCTAAGGCAAGTCGTGCCTTTTTACAGAGTTCATAAGGAAAACAGCAAAGAGTACAACATTCCTAATTCAAATATCGCATCAAGTGTTGGGCATTCCAAGCCCTAGGTACCTCTTCGCCATCTAAGGTCGTTAACTTGAAGGTTACTGTTTCAAGTTTCCGTTGGATGACAAAGGGTCCTTCCCACTTTGGACCGAGGTGAGGAAGGGATGGAAAGACTCGCTTTAGCACCAAATCTCCCGGTTCAAAAGTCCTAAAACGAACTTTTTTGTCATAATAGCGTGCCATCTGACGTCGATGTCTTGACGCACGCAAGTCTGCCTCGTCCCTTTTTTCTTCGATTTCATCAAGAGACTCGAGTAAGAGTGCCCGATTCGTCATCGGGTCATAATATGTTACCCTGTGAGAGGGAACTTCAAGCTCTACTAGAATTACTGCTTCTGAACCAAATGAGAGAGAGAAAGGGGTATGACCGGTAGCTGTCTTAAACGTTGTCCGATATGCCCACAAAGCTAAGGGAAATTCATCCACCCATTTTGCCTTTGCGCGTTCTAATCGTTTCTTGAGGATGGATTTTATGACTTTGTTTATTGCTTCTACTTGCCCGTTTGACTGTGGATGAGCGACCGCAGTGTACCGTTTTTCGATCTTATATTTCTGGCAGAAATTTCTGAATTCAGCACCATCGAACTGGGTTCCGTTATCAGTTATAATGGTCCTTGAGATCCCAAATCGGCATATAATATTTCTAACCACGAAACTTATCACCTTTCTCGCCGTGATTTTGGTTAGGGGCTCAGCTTCCACCCACTTCGTAAAATAGTCCACGGCGACTATTGCATATTTCACTCCTCCTTTAGCAATTGGTAGAACTCCGATGATGTCAATTCCCCATATGGCAAACGGCCAAGGACTCACCATCGATCTGAGTTTGGTCGGTGGTGCTTTGGGGATTTTGACGAATCTCTGGCACTTGTCGCAGCGTCGTGAATAATCAGCTGCATCTTTATTAATTGTGGGCCAGAAGTATCCATACCGCAATACCTTCTTTGCTAAGGTCTGACCTCCTGTATGATCTCCACACTCACCTTCGTGTACTTCTCTTAGTACACGTTTGATGTCGTTGTGTGCTATACATCGTAACAGGGGCATAGAAAATCCTTGTCTATAAAGAGTATCATCTTGAAGGATGTATCTGGTGGCCTTGCGAACTATAGCCCGTCTCTCACTCTTCTTTGACGGGAGTATCCCATTCTTAAGGAAATTCTTAATTGGGGTCATCCACGACTCCTTCTCCGGTTCTGCTTCGAAAGCAAATTCAATTTCCATCGACTCAAAGCTTGGCGATCCCAACGTTTCAATTGGAATTATTTCGGTTTCTTCCGGGTTGTCGGAACTAGCTAGCTTTGCTAGCCTGTTTGCCTTCTGGTTTGCGGCTCTTGGGATATGCGTTATGTTATACTGTTCCAAGTTGCTCAACAGCTCTTCCACCTTCCCAAGATAGGCGATAAGTCGAGGTCCCCGAGCCACAAACTCCTTTCGCACTTGGCAAACAACTATTTTGGAGTCGTAGAATATATCTAATGTCTTTATTCCGAGTTCTTTAGCAAGTTTTAGCCCGGCAATCAGGGCTTCATATTCAGAGTCTTTATTAGTCGCTGAAAATTCTGATCGTAGAGCGTAATATAACGATCGTCCCTCAGGAGTAACTAAGACGACTCTAGCTCCGGACCTTCGGTCGTTCTTGGCTCCGTCTGTGTACAGCTTCCATGGATCTAATTTTAACTCGTCCTCTGACTTGACCACTTTGTCATCGATCATTTCCTCCTCGGGGATTGTGAACTCTGCTATATAGTCAGCCAGAGCTTGTCCCCTGATCGACCTCCGCGGCTGAAAATTTAAATCAAACTGACTTAATTCAATATTCCATTTGATCAAACGCCCCGATGCTTCGGGTCTCTGCAACACCTGCCTCAGAGGCTGGTCAGTGTATATGGTTATTGGGTGAGCTTGGAAGTAGTGATGAAGTTTTCGGGAGGCGATCAGGAGGCTGTAAGCAAGCTTCTCAATCCTTGGGTAGTTGCGTTCTGCAGCTGCCAATTTCTTCCTTACATAATATACCGGCCTTTGCACTTTGTCTTCTTCTCGGACCAAGGCTGTGCTAACAGCGTGAGCCGAAACCGCTAGGTAAACAAATAACTCTTCATGATCCACTGGCTTTGACAAAATCGGTGGTTTCTCTAGTAATTCCAATAAATTTCGAAAGGCCTCAACACAGTCCGAAGTCCATTCGAAGTTCTTCTTTCCCCTTTACTCAAGTCAAAAAATGGGACGCATTTGTCCATTGCTTTGGAGATAAATCTACTCAACGCGGCTACTTTCCCTGCAAGACTTTGGACATCTTTGATTCTCCTCGGTTCTTATGTTTCTTATCGCTGCTATTTGGCTGGGATTGATTTCAATCCCTCGAGAGCTCACAATGAAACCTAGAAACTTTCCCGATGCCACTCCAAATGAGCATTTCAAAGGATTTAACTTCATCCGATACTTTCGCAGGATACCAAACATCTCTGCCAAGTCTTGTGTATGGCTGGAGGACTGTTTCGATTTGACAAGCATATCATCCACATAAACTTCCATAGTCTTCCCTATTTGGTTATAAAACATCCTGTTCACCAAGCGTTGATAGGTGGCTCCAGCGTTTTTCAATCCGAACGGCATGACCACATAGCAATACAACCCCAAATTTGTAATGAAGATCGTGTGTTCTTGATCTGGCACGTGCATAGGAATCTGGTTGTACCCGGAATATGCATCCATGAAAGAAAGAAGTTCGTGTCCCGCTGTCGAATCTACAAGCTGGTCAATTCTGGGGAATGGGAAACTATCTTTCGGGCAAGCTTTGTTCAAGTCTGAAAAATCAATGCATGTCTGCCACTTTCCGTTTGGCTTTTTTACTAAAACAGGATTCGATATCTAGTCGGGATATGTCGAATCTCTAATAAATCCGTTCTCTTTCAGCTTCTCCACTTCTTCTTTCAGAGCTGCCGACCTCTCTGGGCCCAGCACACGTCTCTTTTGCTTTACAGGCGGGTGTTTTGGGTTTATATTTAGTGAATGACTCATGATGGATGGCGATATCCCACACATGTCGGCGTGGGTCCAGGCAAACACATCCAGGTTTTCCTTCAGGAAGTCAGTTAGTTCTTTGGCTCGATGTGGATCCAGCTGGGATCCAATCTTCAAGACTCTTGTTGGATCAGCTTCGTCAATGGGTATTTTCACTGTCGCTTCGTTAGGAGTTGCATTTCTAGCCTCTGGTTCCTCATCTCTTCTGGGATCCAAGTCTTCAGGCGTTCCTTTGGGCAACTCCTTCGGGGCTAATCCCTCTAATTGTTTCGCCGAACCCTCCTTTGGAGGAGGCGAGGCACCTTTACTCTCGATGTTGAGTCCCTTCATCAACATCTTTAATTCGGCAACATAGCAAGCCCGTCCGGAGACTTGATCTCCTCTCATTACTCCCGTTCCGGCTTCAGTTGGGAACTTAAGCAATAAACACCAAAGGGCGATGCAAGCCCTGAACTCTGCAAGGGCAGGCACTCCCAAAAATGCGTTGTAGGGCGAATCCACGTCCAACACTATGAACTGAAGCATTCGTACTCTTCGACGTTCCCCTTGCCCCAATGTTACGGGCAATTCTATATACCCCATTGGAGCTGTCGACGCTCCGTTGAAGCCTCGGATCCAACCTTCGCATGGCTTCAAATCTTCAGACTCAAGTTTCATCTGATCGAATGACTTTTTAAACAAAATATTAACAGAGCTTCCATTGTCTACTAGCACCTTATGAACCAATGCCGGTCCAATGGTAGTGGTAATGACCAACGGATCTTCGGTGGGTGACTGGATTCCGGTATTGTCTCTGCTACGGAACACCACGTCATCAAACATTGTCCTCTGCTGTTTCACAGGGGCGATATCTTCCAAATCATCACATTCATCCACATCTACGTGCTTAGCTGCATTAACATATTGGTCCATTGCTCTAAAACTGTGGATAGCTGGGTGGGGTCCACCTACTATGGTGTTAATAACAATTCCCTTGCCTTTCTGCTGCGCTGTAGGCTTGGGAGCAGATTGGTTCTGGTTTGGAGCCTGTTCTCCTTGCCCCCGTCTCTTGGCGTAGCCTTATATTCATCCAATTTTCCTTCGCGCAGCAGCTTCTCAATCACATCTCTCAAATTTCGACATTCATTCGTTGAATGCCCATGAGTTCCATGAAATAAACAAAATTTTCCAGTTGCGATTTCTTTCTCCGTTGAGTCTCGAGGCGGCAGTCTTTTGTATTGCAAAACATTGTATGTATCCAAGTAAATGTTCTCCAGAGTGTCGTTCAGCGGTGAATAATTCTCATAGGTCTGGAACCGGGGTCTTTTGTTAGAATTACTTCCCCAGTTCCTATTTCTCCTGTTACCATTCGCGTTACGGTTGTTGTCGCCCCTGTTTCCATTATTATCATTCCCACTCTTGTTTCCCACATTCACCTCAACTTTCCCGGAACTTTCTCCAGACTGCTTCACAGCGACATTACTCTGAACAGTTTCTTTTGAAGTCGCTCCGGACTTTCTCTTTCTGTTTGCCCTTGCCATGTAACACCCCGAATTTTAGCTAATACTAAAATTCTCTAATCATAGGATAAATAATCTCAGATGTGGGAATTGGGGGTAACAGGCTGCGTCATTGCGTTCGTCTCGGAAAAATACGCGAAATAGAGTCCGAGTTTTCGAGAATCGGAGTTCGTATGGCCCGATTATGGCCCAATGAAGTTTGCAGAAAAATTAAAGCTTAAAACAGATTTAGAAATTTAAATTCGGATTTCAAATTAGAACCAGCGGGGCCAGGCGGGAAAATTCCCGCCCTGACCATGTCGACAGGGCTGTCGACAGGCCTGTCGACAGGGGGAGTCGACTTGCCTGTCGACACGGCGTCTCGAGCCAGAAGGTTGGGTGCACCAGATTTGGTTTTCTGGCTAGGGCTGGGCTGGGTTCTAGAGATTTCCTAAATCTAACGGACCTAATCTAATTTAGGGTTAATCTAAGGGCCTAAAACACTCTCCTAATCTATAAATACACCCTAAACCTACCCTAATCCATACTAAAAATAGAAATGATGGCCTCATGCCGCCAAATTAAATCTTAGAAGGAGCCTCTACTTGTTTATGAAGGAAGTTGCAAGCTAATCACTCTCTAATCAATCTCTAATCATCACCATCTTCATATTTAGCAACTAATTCCACTTCATAAGTTTGCTAATCTTAGGTTTGGTGAGTTTCTATCACTTTAACATCAATTGTTAAAGTAAGTAGATTGGGTGTAATGAGACTTATGGTCTTAGATGCGGATTAGTGAGTTTGAATCATTTGTAATGATATGCTACTCTATGTTTTTCTATGTTTATGCATAATTAATAAGTGGGTTTATGCATGTTTGATAAGTTGGTTTATGCATGCTTAATAAGTTGGTTTATGCATGCTTAATAAGTTGGTTTATGCATGTTTAACAAGTGGGTTTATGCATATTTAATAAGTGGATTTATGCATGTTTAACAAAGTGAGTTATGCAAGTTCATATGCAAGTTATGTGTATGATGTTATGTGTAGGTTGTTATGCAAGTTCATATGCAAGTTATGTATATGCTTAAATGCAAGTTTAACATGATATGCAAGTTATGCATGCTTATGCAAGTATGTGAATGCTTATGCAAGTATGTGAATTCTTATGCAAGTATGTGAATGCTTATGCAAGTTATGTGTATGCTTAAATGCATGTTTAACATGTTATGCAAGTTATGAGAATGCTTATATGCAAGTTCAACATGTTATGCAAGATATGTGTATGATAATATGCAAGCTCATATGCAACATGATATGCAAATCATGTGTATGATAATATGCAAGTTGGGTTAAATGTAGTTGGGTTAATATATGCTCATATATGCAAGTTGACATCCTCTTAACCCATGACAAAGTTATGTGTTAAACCCATGATATTTGTAATGGATCTTTCCCTTTATTATGTCATGAGAACGATTTACGTGGGGAACGATGGGGTTGGTAAATATGTTAATAAAAGTGTGATTGGGTATGATTAAGTATACCATAAAAATAAATTAACATAAGTGGGAATTTACCTATTGAGTTAGGTCTACCCCATGGGAATTTACCTATTGAGTTAGGTCTACCCATGTTATGAAAAACTTGATATTAATTAGGGATAATTAATATGGGGGTGATTAATTAGGTGTAATTAATCGACTAAGACACGAGGTTGGACTCATTTGTAGTGTAAAACTGCCCGGACCCGACCGGCCTAACCAGTTGCTACAAATGTCAGCCCAATGTGAGAGGTCTTGGCCATAAATTAAATACGTGATTAAAGTAAAGACACGAGGTTAGACTCTGTTATGACGTAAGACTGCCCGGACCCTACCGGCTTAACCAGGCGGTCATAACAGCCAGTCTAATGTGGGAGGTCTTTATGGGAGATCACGGTCTTAATTAATTAAGAAACACTTAACCATATTAGCATGTAGTGGGACATGAGGGGTTAAGTGGGTGCCTTGGGTGGCATGTGGAAATTTAATGGTTGCCTTGGGTGGCATGTGGAATCTAGTGGATTGCCTTGGGTGGCAATAGAAAATACGATTAGAATACTTAACCAAGTGAAACATGTAATTAAACACGATTAAAGGGTTAAGTGGGATACACTAGATAAGTGACAAGCTTAGGTGGGTAGCTTGTGGGGGCCCATTTCAACCAATATCCCAAACGTATCTTTGTGGGCTCGACCCATGTCGAGTGACGGGACACGCATATTGGGCTTGATTATAAGAGGCCAAAACGGGTTAGCGGTGGCAACGCAAGTCCAACGGGTTTCATATGCGTGTGTGGGCCCGGGCTGGTAGATAAGCCGTTGTTGCATCGTGTAGATATAAAGCCGTGCACCATTGATATTATCAGGTGGCCACTTTAGGGGAGTGATACACCCCACTGTGGGACCAGCACGGGTATCTACGGTAGGGAGCCGATCGCTGGGGAGTAGTGGGTACACCTAATAAAGATAGGGGCAGACGGCACCTATGTAGGGGTACACGGAACTACTGGGTAAAATTACTAAGTACACCTAGTGGAGATAGGGGCAGACGACACCTATGTAGTCAGCTAGGGGTATACGAGACTACTGGGGAAAAAATTTCTAAGTCCTTGGGAGGGATCAACCTTCAAATAGAAACGACTAGTGTGGTGCAGTTAGTAATTATCCTTGGGTGGGTAGATGCGTCTTTACAGTTATCTTAGTTTATCCTAAGTCTATCAAGCTGCTTAGTGTAGCCATTCATCCCCAGACATTACCGTGGGTCAAGTTTATATCTTCTCTGGTTACTTTAATGATTGTATTGTTAAAGTTATAGGACTCGCTCAGACTTATGTCTGACCCCGTTGTTTTTATCTTTTTCCCAACCCTTAGGTCCTACGGTGGATCCTAGCAGTAGTGGAGCTTGATCGGATTGCTGTTCCAGTCTTTAGGAGCTTGGATAGATGTAAAGCTCCAGTTACCCAGTTATCTTTTCTTTTGTCTTGGCTATTGTATTGAGAGTGGGATTATGTACTCCTTTATTTTGATGGATATTGTACTTGACTTTTATTGTGGTTTGATGTAACCAGACATGTTTACTTCCGCTGTTATGAGATGATGTTTTAAATTTCAAGTACTATTTATATCTGTCTTGTTGTAATTTTTCTGTTCTATATTCACTAAAATACTCCACCGATGCTATGGCATTCCCTTAGTGAGTGATCATAGCGGGCGTGGGGTGTTACACGTGGTATCAGAGCAAAGGTTACCGGAACAGATAAAATTTTTAGAAAACTATTTTTCTAAAAACATTTTTGGAAGAGATATTTTCAAAAACATGTCTTTAAAGAGAAAAGTTTTTGAAAGAAAAGCATAATCCCCAATAGCCATATCTATATCCTTCGAATTCTCCGTTTTGAGTCTTTCCTTTTTCGTTTCAGCATGGCTGAGGATCTTAACTTCCCGGAGGGTGTGACGGTACCAGTATGGTATAGGAGATTGATGGAGGCTAGGGCCACCACTGCAGGTCCAGCAAATATTCCTCCACCAACCGTAGCACCCGATCTTCCTCCTCCCCCTCCTCCTCGCACGGATACTTTTGCTAAGACTTGCAAGGAATTTAAAGCTATGGGAGGGAAACCTTTTCAAGGATCTGAAACTTTTGTGGAGGCTAGAGATTGGCTTAAGGAGGTGGAAGAATTGATAGATATCTTTGAGATGGAAGAAGGAAAGAAAGTCAAGTTGGCTGCTTGGTTAATGAAAGGAGAGGCCTCATTCTGGTGGGAGGTTACTAATGGAGAACGCCCCGTTGACTCTTGGGCGGATTTTAGGCAAAGATTTGTGGCAAAGTTTCTCTCAAGGGCGGAGGAAAACTTGTATATGGAAAGATTCTTGACTCTAAAGCAAGGAAATCTCTCGGTGAAGGAATATGTCAACAAGTTTAATCAATTGGCAAGGTTTGGCCTAGACATGGTGAATACACCGGAGAAGAAGGCTTTGAGGTTCGTGAAAGGCTTGAATGAACCGATGCATGGGTTGGCTATGACTCATATCCCTATGGGGGCCACCTTTGAGAAGCTAGTTGACATGGCACTCATGTATGAAGAAGAGAAGGGTCCCAATGCTAATAGGGCACCCGAGAAGAAGGGAGATCAAAAGAGACCTCAGCAACAACAGCAAAATAAAGGTGGGAAAGGCAACGGTGGCAAGGGCAAGAAGAAGAAGTGTTTCAATTGTGGGACACCTGGCCACCTAAGCAAGGATTGTCGTAAGAAGAAGAAGACTGGCTGCTTCCACTGTGGCGAAACAGGGCATCTAGTGAAAGATTGTCCTAAGAAGGGGCAAAGGACGGGGTCTACCTCAGGAGGACAGGTGCAAGCTCTTATGGCACCGAGTCAGGCTAGGGGGCAAGTACAGGCTCTCGCAGTCCCACCAATTCAGGAAAGAGGTAGAACTATCTCCGTTGAAAGTCTGGTTTTTCTATTTGATCATCCTGTCCGTACATTGTTTGATTCAGGCGCATCGCATTCGTTTATCTCATCATCATTAGTTGAGTCACTGCACTTAGACACCAGTCTGGTAGATGATCCCTTGGTTGTTTCAAACCCAATTGGGGGCTCCACTTATTTGTCCATGATATGTTTGGGTTTGAAGATTTCTATACTTAGCATTGAGTTTAGATGTGATGCTTTTGTGTTGGGCTTCACGGGCTATGGGTTGATTTTGGGCATGGACTGGTTATCCAGTAATGGTGCCGTTCTTGATTGCGAAAGGAGAGTTGTTAGGCTCATGACCCGCTTGGGTAACACTCTCGAGATTTCTTGTAATCCCAGGGACTCTGTTATGCTAAGTTATCTTGAATCGCTTGACGCTTCGGTCGAGAGTTTGCAATCTGTTAGAGTGGTCCGGGAATATCCGGATGTGTTTGAGGAGGTGAAGGGCTTACCTCCGAAGCGGGAGATTGACTTCCGAATATATCTGGTGGATAATGCTAAACCTGTATCTTTACCAGTGCGCCACATGGCTCCTCGTGAGAGGAGGGAACTCCATAAGCAAGTAGGGGAGTTGCTTGAGAAGGGGTTCATAAGACGAAGTATATCGCAGTGGCGTGCTCCAGTAGTATTTGCTACGAAGGCGGATGGGTCCCTCAGACTTTGTGTAGACTATAGAGAACTCAACAAGCTCACAAAGAAGAATAGGCACCCATTGCCGAGGATTGATGATCTTTTCGATCAGTTGGTTGGCGCTTCAGTATTTTCTCAGTTGGACTTAGCCACGGGGTTTCATCAGTTGAGGGTGGCTGAGGATAGCATAGACAAGACTGCCTTTAGGACTCCAGATGGTTTCTATGAGTGGCTAGTGATGCCATTTGGGTTGACGAACGCCCCTGCATACTTTGTTGATTTGATGAGTAGGGTGTTCAGGGAGTTCCTTAATAAATTCGTGGTGGTCTTTGTGGATGATATCTTAGTATTTTCTAAGAGTGAAGAAGAGCATACCCTACATCTTGGGGAGGTATTGAAGACTCTTCGAGCACATAGCCTTAAGGCTAAATTCTCTAAATGTCACTTCTGGAGGAAAGAGGTGCGGTTCTTGGGGCACGTGGTCTCCAAGGAAGGGATAGCTGTGGATCCCACGAAGGTAGTATCAATTCAGGATTGGAAGGTTCCGAAAAATGCTACCGAAGTAAGAAGTTTCTTGGGGTTGGCGGGTTATTATAGGAAGTTTATTAAAGACTTCGCGAAGATATCAGCCCCATTAACCCGCTTAACGAAGAAGAATCTTGTTTTCGCATGGGACGTAGATTGTGATGATGCGTTCCGACGGTTAAAGAGAGCTTTAACCACTGCTCCAGTTTTAGTGTTGCCAGATGGGAGCAAGCCATTTGTTGTTTATACCGATGCTTGTGGGACAGGACTTGGCGCAGTCTTAATGCAAGAGGGAAGGGTAATAGCCTACGGTGGAAGGCAGTTGAGGGCGCATGAGAAAAATTACCCTACCCATGATTTAGAGTTGGCCGCTATTGTTTTTGCGCTTAAGATTTGGCGCCATTATCTACTTGGTGAGAGATTCGAATTGTTCACTGACCACAAATCATTGAAGTACTTGTTTTCTCAGAAGGATTTGAATCTGAGACAGCAAAGGTGGATGGAATTCTTAGCATCCTATGATTTCGAGATAGCGTATACCCCTGGCAAGGGTAACGTGGTGGCGGACGCCTTGAGCAGGAAGAGGTTGTCCTTGAGTCCATTGTTCGTGGAACAGCGAAGCTTGGAATTTATCTCGATGTTTGATTTCAGACCTTCCATTGATTATGTACCCGGTTTGCTAGCATCCTTGGAGGTTAGACCTACTCTTTTGGGGCGGATTGGAGAAGCACAGAGGGACGACCCACAGTTGGTTGAGTTGGTACAGAAGCTCATAAGGGGGGAGTCATCCAGCCATTTGAGTAGGTACACCCTAGACGATAGGGGGTGCTTGCGTAGAGACGGTAGACTTTGTGTACCGCAAGACGAGGGTTTGAAGAAGGCTATTCTTGATGATGCACACCGTTCTAGGATGACCATTCATCCCGGTGGGGACAAGATGTACCGAGACATGAAGAGGGTTTTCTTCTGGGCCGGTATGAAGAAAGATGTGGCCGAGTATGTCGCTCGATGCTTGGTGTGCCAACAAGTGAAGGCGGAGCAAAAGAAACCTGGTGGGTTGCTTCACCCATTGGAAGTTCCGCAATGGAAGTGGGATAGCGTCTCGATGGATTTTATTGACGGGTTACCCAGATCGAGGAAAGGTAATACAGGAATTTGGGTGGTGGTAGACAGACTTACTAAGAGCGCCCATTTCATACCTGTGAAGAGCAAGAGGACTGCTCCATGGCTAGCTTCAGTATATCTTCGAGAGATAGTTCGATTGCATGGGGTACCCTCTAGCATAGTGAGTGATCGAGATCCTATCTTCACTAGCGAGTTCTGGAGAAGTTTGCAAGAAGCAGTGGGGACTCAATTGTGTCTGAGCACCGCATATCATCCTCAGACGGACGGCCAGACTGAGAGGGTGAATCGTGTTCTAGAAGACCTTTTGAGGCTTTGTATCTTAGATTTTGGAGGTACATGGGAAGAGCATCTTCCATTGGTGGAGTTCGCATATAATAACAGCTTTCAGTCCAGTATTGGTATGGCTCCTTTCGAAGCTCTCTATGGAAGGCCTTGTCGATCACCTGCATGTTGGTGGGAATCTACGGATAAGATCTTGCTTGGGCCTGATATGATTAGGGAGACTTCTGAGAAGATTGACTTGATTCGAAGAAGGATGAAAGCAGCGCAAGATAGGCAAAAATCTTATGCGGACAAAAGAAGGACGGATTTTGAGTTTGAAGTTGGGGACATGGTTTTTGTCAAGGTATCTCCGTTGAGAAATGTTGTTCGCTTTGGATCCGTTGGGAAGTTAGCACCGAGGTTTGTTGGGCCGTTTCCTATTAAGGAAAGGATTGGACGGATGGCATATAGAGTGGAGTTGCCCGACAGACTTAGTGGTGTACATGATGTATTCCATGTGTCCCATTTGAGGAAATGCTTACATGAGACCGCAGAGGTGGTAGAGCCGAGCTTGCTTAGAGATGTAGAGGTAGAGCGTGATGCGACGATTCGACGAGCTCCTACTCGCATCCTTGGGTCAGAGACTAGGAAATTGAGGAATCGAGAGGTTCAGCTAGTCAAAGTGCAATGGGGAGAAGATGAGAGCAACGCAACTTGGGAGACGGAAGCGAAGATGCGTTCATTGTACCCATTTCTTTTTGAGGGTATGTCTTTACTTTCTCCTCTATCGTTGTCTAGTACTTATCTTATCTTTAGTATATCCTCTCGTTAGTACTGATTGACCTTTAGATAGGGTAAACCTATGGTTGAAACATGTGTTTGAGACATGTTATGATTGATGGATGCAAGTGGATGCAAGTGTTTGCTAGTGGTTGCTCGTGGATGCATATACACACACTCTAGGCACTAGATCGGCTCAGTCACTTCATATTGCATATTGCATGAAAATTGTGTGTAGGAGGCTATATTTATGGATGTATAATGATTGTGTTATCATATGGATGATGCATTTTGGTGAATGATTGTGCACTCATGTAGATATTGTATGTGTCGATAGGGTTCTCTCGCATACATAATGGATGCATGGCACTATCATGGTTTGCATATGTTCATACATTAGATAGGGAACATATACACACACTTTTTGCATATGCTCATACATCATTAGAAACTGTGTAAGGACAATGGATGCCCATGGTTGATGGGTTGAGTAGATGGTTGTTTGGATGGTAGGATATGCATTCTCCTTAGCTTAGAGATTTCGGGGACGAAATCCTTTAAGGAGGGGAGAATGTAACACCCCAAATTTTAGCTAATACTAAAATTCTCTAATCATAGGATAAATAATCTCAGATGTGGGAATTGGGGGTAACGGGCTGCGTCATTGCGTTCGTCTCGGAAAAATACGCGAAATAGAGTCCGAGTTTTCGAGAATCGGAGTCCGTATGGCCCGATTATGGCCCAATGAAGTTTGCAGAAAAATTAAAGCTTAAAACAGATTTAGAAATTTAAATTCGGATTTCAAATTAGAACCAGCGGGGCCAGGCGGGAAAATTCCCGCCCTGACCATGTCGACAGGGCTGTCGATAGGGGGAGTCGACTTGCCTGTCGACTTGCCTGTCGACACGGCGTCTCGAGCCAGAAGGTTGGGTGCACCAAATTTGGTTTTCTGGCTAGGGCTGGGCTGGGTTCTAGAGATTTCCTAAATCTAACGGACCTAATCTAATTTAGGGTTAATCTAAGGGCCTAAAGCACTCTCCTAATCTATAAATACACCCTAAACCTACCCTAATCCATACTAAAAATAGAAATGATGGCCTCATGCCGCCAAATTAAATCTTAGAAGGAGCCTCTACTTGTTTATGAAGGAAGTTGCAAGCTAATCACTCTCTAATCAATCTCTAATCATCACCATCTTCATATTTAGCAACTAATTCCACTTCATAAGTTTGCTAATCTTAGGTTTGGTGAGTTTCTATCACTTTAACATCAATTGTTAAAGTAAGTAGATTGGGTGTAATGAGACTTATGGTCTTAGATGCGGATTAGTGAGTTTGAATCATTTGTAATGATATGCTACTCTATGTTTTTCTATGTTTATGCATAATTAATAAGTGGGTTTATGCATGTTTGATAAGTTGGTTTATGCATGCTTAATAAGTTGGTTTATGCATGCTTAATAAGTTGGTTTATGCATGTTTAACAAGTGGGTTTATGCATATTTAATAAGTGGATTTATGCATGTTTAACAAAGTGAGTTATGCAAGTTCATATGCAAGTTATGTGTATGATGTTATGTGTAGGTTGTTATGCAAGTTCATATGCAAGTTATGTATATGCTTAAATGCAAGTTTAACATGATATGCAAGTTATGCATGCTTATGCAAGTATGTGAATGCTTATGCAAGTATGTGAATGCTTATGCAAGTATGTGAATGCTTATGCAAGTTATGTGTATGCTTAAATGCATGTTTAACATGTTATGCAAGTTATGAGAATGCTTATATGCAAGTTCAACATGTTATGCAAGATATGTGTATGATAATATGCAAGCTCATATGCAACATGATATGCAAATCGTGTGTATGATAATATGCAAGTTGGGTTAAATGTAGTTGGGTTAATATATGCTCATATATGCAAGTTGACATCCTCTTAACCCATGACAAAGTTATGTGTTAAACCCATGATATTTGTAATGGATCTTTCCCTTTATTATGTCATGAGAACGATTTACGTGGGGAACGATGGGGTTGGTAAATATGTTAATAAAAGTGTGATTGGGTATGATTAAGTATACCATAAAAATAAATTAACATAAGTGGGAATTTACCTATTGAGTTAGGTCTACCCTATGGGAATTTACCTATTGAGTTAGGTCTACCCATGTTATGAAAAACTTGATATTAATTAGGGATAATTAATATGGGGGTGATTAATTAGGTGTAATTAATCGACTAAGACACGAGGTTGGACTCATTTGTAGTGTAAAACTGCCCGAACCCGACCGGCCTAACCAGTTGCTACAAATGTCAGCCCAATGTGAGAGGTCTTGGCCATAAATTAAATACGTGATTAAAGTAAAGACACGAGGTTAGACTCTGTTATGACGTAAGACTGCCCGGACCCTACCGGCTTAACCAGGCGGTCATAACAGCCAGTCTAATGTGGGAGGTCTTTATGGGAGATCACGGTCTTAATTAATTAAGAAACACTTAACCATATTAGCATGTAGTGGGACATGAGGGGTTAAGTGGGTGCCTTGGGTGGCATGTGGAAATTTAATGGTTGCCTTGGGTGGCATGTGGAATCTAGTGGGTTGCCTTGGGTGGCAATAGAAAATACGATTAGAATACTTAACCAAGTGAAACATGTAATTAAACATGATTAAAGGGTTAAGTGGGATACACTAGATAAGTGACAAGCTTAGGTGGGTAGCTTGTGGGGGCCCATTTCAACCAATATCCCAAACGTATCTGTGTGGGCTCGACCCATGTCGAGTGACGGGACACGCATATTGGGCTTGATTATAAGAGGCCAAAACGGGTTAGCGGTGGCAACGCAAGTCCAACGGGTTTCATATGCGTGTGTGGGCCCGGGCTGGTAGATAAGCCGTTGTTGCATCGTGTAGATATAAAGCCGTGCACCATTGATATTATCAGGTTGCCACTTTAGGGGAGTGATACACCCCACTGTGGGACCAGCACGGGTATCTACGGTAGGGAGCCGATCGCTGGGGAGTAGTGGGTACACCTAATAAAGATAGGGGCAGACGGCACCTATGTAGGGGTACACGGAACTACTGGGTAAAATTACTAAGTACACCTAGTGGAGATAGGGGCAGACGGCACCTATGTAGTCAGCTAGGGGTATACGAGACTACTGGGGAAAAATTTTCTAAGTCCTTGGGAGGGATCAACCTTCAAATAGAAATGACTGGTGTGGTGCAGTTAGTAATTATCCTTGGGTGGGTAGATGCGTCTTTACAGTTATCTTAGTTTATCCTAAGTCTATCAAGCTGCTTAGTGTAGCCATTCATCCCCAGACATTACCGTGGGTCAAGTTTATATCTTCTCTGGTTACTTTAATGATTGTATTGTTAAAGTTATAGGACTCGCTCAGACTTATGTCTGACCCCGTTGTTTTTATCTTTTTCCCAACCCTCAGGTCCTACGGTGGATCCTAGCAGTAGTGGAGCTTGATCGGATTGCTGTTCCAGTCTTTAGGAGCTTGGATAGATGTAAAGCTCCAGTTACCCAGTTATCTTTTCTTTTGTCTTGGCTATTGTATTGAGAGTGGGATTATGTACTCCTTTATTTTGATGGATATTGTACTTGACTTTTATTGTGGTTTGATGTAACCAGACATGTTTACTTCCGCTGTTATGAGATGATGTTTTAAATTTCAAGTACTATTTATATCTGTCTTGTTGTAATTTTTCTGTTCTATATTCACTAAAATACTCCACCGATGCTATGGCATTCCCTTAGTGAGTGATCATAGCGGGCGTGGGGTGTTACATGCCTCCTCTCATCTTAAGCGAATATCAGCCTTTTCATAAAATAACTCTCTCGTGGGAGGTAGCTTCCCAGAAAGATAATCTCCAAACTCGGAGTCAGGATCGACTCCTTCCATCAAAGCCATCAAGATGGTGGGCTCGTGCGGGTCACTGACTTCTGTCATAGCTAAGTTGAAACGGTCGAGATATGACTTCAAAGACTCACCCGGCGCTTGCTTAATTCTTGATAATTCAATAACATTCTTAGACTTTCGGGCATGGAGTCGGAACTGATTCATAAAACGTTCGCTTAATTCCCTAAAATTCGATATCGACCGAGGAGGAAGTCAGGTAAACCATAGCAGCGCCACGTCTTCTAAATAGATCGGGAAGGCTTTACACTTCACGGCGTCAGGGGCAGCAGCAACATTCATGAGCCATGCGTATCGCATCAAATGTTGTCCCGGGTCGGTTCTCCCATTGTACTTGTCCATCTGCGGCAGGTTAAAACGTCGGGGAAACTGAAAGTTGAGGATGTCATCAGTAAAGGGAGTATGGCTTCGCTCAATGCCATAATCTTCATTGGTGTAGTTCCGACTTTCAGACATGATCTGGCGTACCATAGTCCCTACGTCAGCATTGGTCAAGGGCCGTTCAGGCTCCCTGGCTCTGATATCCGGGTTTCCTCTGGGCTCTTGATCAGGGGACGTCCTCCTTCTGATGTTCGGGTTTCCTCTGGGCTCCTGATCAGGGGACGCCCTCCTTCTTCGAGCCGCTTCTGCTCTGCTTTGTTCCCTACGTTCCCGGTCGATCTCGGGAGGAAGGGGCTGGAGCATTTGTCCCTGAGTGGGATTGGTAAGGTTAGGGTCTCTAGGTAATACATGGGATCCCCGCATTGGTAACAACATAGGTTCTCTCAAGCTCGGATCATTGGGTCCTAGTACCCGTGCAGCGTCCTCGCGGGACCCCAAAGATCCGAACGTCAGCTGCTCCAAATTCTGAGGTCGTTCGAGCGGCCTTCTTTCATGGAGCCGTTCTTCCTCAGAAGAAGAAGACTGATCCATTGATGTGTGATGAACCGGGGATGGGGTTCTCTGTCTGCGGAGTTTGCTAATTTCCCTGCTCATGATTCTCATGTTCTCTTGCATCATGAGATTGGTGCGCTCGTGGATTTTCATAGCCTCCCTAGTGCTCTCAAGCATGTCAAGAAGGCGCGAAAAATCTCCTTGGGTAATAGGCGCAGATGGATTGATCTGATCATTGATCCTGGTGGCTGGAGTCGGAGCATTTGGAGGAGCTCGAGTAGAGGTTCCAGCATCACCTAGCGACGGATCGGATCGGAGCTGAGCAATCTGTTCGGGTCGGAGCTAGGAAACTTGTTCGGATCGGAGCAGAGCAACTTGTTAGGATCGGTTCGGGTTAGGGGAGTGCAATGCTTCAGATTCTCCTACTCGGATCGGATCGGAGCTCTCTCCTTGAGTTCGGTTCGGATTTCCTGTACCTGTCCGATCCACTCCCGAGCTCTGCCCACGAGACCTTGTCACAACCGGGTTTTGCTGATCTTCACCAACTCCGTTCCCTCGACTGGTTTGAACTTCCTTGCCTTTTCCTTTGGCCATAGTTCTTCAACAATCAACCAACAAATATTCAAAAGCGTCGAAACTTGAGGATTAACTTCTTTGAACTCAACGGTCCAAAAAGTAGAACGATAATCCGGAAAAACAGAGAATTCAAATGGTTCTCAGTGAAAGCACCAAAATGTTAGACTAAAAAGTGGTTCTAACACCCAAATTGACTAAAATCGAAATAAAATAAGATCAAAAGTAAAATGGAGACATAGAATTTATAGTGGTTCGGCGTCGAAAAGCCTACGTCCACTTTATAATCACTTTCCTCGATGATATAGATGTAAATACAATGAGATATTCACTCAATATCACTCACTTTTCACGTTTCATTCAATTATCTCAAAATATATGTTGAATGACGATTTGGATTATCTGGGAATGTTGGAATTCGGTTCTTGAAAGTGTTTTAACTCTCAAAGTGCCAAAGAAGATCCTTTCAAATGTATCTTGACGGGGTATTTATAGGTGGAAATTCACTCAGAATTCGGTTCGGGTCGGAGCTACGTGTCTTTCATCCCATCGTTCTCGGGCTCGGATGGGTTCCAGTGTTGACAGCGCATCAGATTAGTGGTCATCATGGGCAGGAAATGGTCATAACTACTCCGAACATTCAGGAGATCGTGGGGTGAAGTGATATGGTACGTTGGTTTCGGTTCAGAGGAGCGAGCAGAAGGGGTTCGGATCGGGGCATCCGATCCGACCCGACCTGAGTTGAACCTGAGTCCTTGTCCATTTTGCTCTGTTCCGTCCCGAGCTGGTAGTAGCCTTCCCATCCGACTGGTAGTAGCCCTCCGATCCGACTTGATAGTAGCCCTCCGATCCGACCCGATACTTTCTAAGAAGAAATGTTCTTCAACGCTTGACATCTCGACTTTGTGTTGCCTAGTTCACAAAGTAGGCTAACAAAAGTGAAATAAACTAAAAAGTTAATTAACAAATTAATTAACGAATTGAGTTAAAAAGATCATGTATAGTTAAAATAGATTGGGCAGGTATAAATATACATGAGATAGGTATGGATAAGGTATGCAGGTATATAAATATAATGCTCGACGAAAAGGTATGTATTAAATTCATATATGAGATTTTATGCGCCGTATCGACTAGCCGCTTGGCTTTTTCTTTTTCTTTTGGATTGGTGAGGGCCATGGGAGGCTATTTGAAATATCCCGATGCTCCTGGTACAAAGGAGGTTATGGCGAATTTTTCTGGGAATTTAAGGAGTTAGAATATTTTTAAGATAATTTGATAGTTAGAAATCAACGTATTGATATATATAGAAGTCGATAAGGAAACGAACTTAGAAATAGAATAGTAAAATAAAAAAGGAAGACTAAGAATAAAATCTAGTAAGAATAGAAAGAGGAAGCGTATACGTGTTTAAAAGTGAATAAGTAGTTATATTGTATTGATTATTCGAGTAAGTAGTCATATCTGTTTTGACGTTATAAATGTTATTCAGTCAAGGTCTGAGAGGTAGTTATACCCCCAACTTGATTGATTTCATTATTAACAAATAAATAGTAAGATTTCAGGCTCGAAGAGAAATATTGAATAAGAGTTAGTTGAATATAGTATTTGGGTTGTCGTAACGATGTTTTACACAACATCCGTTTTAACCCAAATAAGTGTAAGCTTGGAAATATAATAACGAATATTTCCTAGGTATAGAAATAAACGAGATTGGAAAAGAGATAAGTAATTGGAATATTTTCCAATTATAAATAGCATATATTTTCTAAAGTTTAGAAAATAAAGGAAGGCGATATTCGGAAATGTTTTCCAAATAACATAAAAGGCCAATATGGTTATTGAAAATATTTGGTTAACAAATATTGATAAAGAAATAGAGAAGTGATTTAACTAATGGAATATTAATTAAGGGCTCAGTGACATGTTCAAAAAGGAAAATTTGACTTTTTGAAAAGAGTAAACTGTTTAAAAACTCCCAGGGAAAGACTGTTTGAATTAAAAACAAATTTAACAGAAATTTGTGAAAGAAAATTTGAAATAAAGTAAAGCCAGTAAAGTGGTAACTGAGATTGAATTAGAATAATATCAAGACGAATTGGATTGTGAGATTCAAATTTGAAGGGTAATGTGATAATCAAGTTAAGAGTTGGGAATCGAGAAGAAACTCGAGTTGAAATGATATTTGGCTCGGATATATGTGAATAGTTGTGTTGTGGGTAAAAGCAGATTGGAATTTAATTGGGATGACCCTTGTATCCGCTGAATTGATAACAGGTGGAAAGGATATAATGATATGCCGACAAAAGGTACAAGTTTATATTTCATATGGTATGAGATTTTGATGAGCCGAATTGGCTGTTTGATTTTCTTTTGGGATGGAGACGGCCCAGAGAGGCGAGTTGGAGTTTGACCTATTGACTAGTACAAAGGAGGTGTTGGCGAAATTTTTCGAAGAGTTAAGGTGTTAGAAAATTTTCAGGATTTTTGAAAATTTTCGTTGATAAGAATTAATTAATATTTAATTGAAATTAAATTAGTTCAGTTGAAACTGAAGTTAAGAAGTGAACAAATATGTTCTAACTAGTCGATAGGGTCGTTCTATACCTTAGCAATTTCGAGGACGAAATTATTTTAAGTAGGGAAGATTGTAATGACCCGCATAGGCAGAGGTATTATAATTAATTTATTTAATTATTGAAATGGTGGTTTAGAGAATTTAATGGTCGTGGAATTTAATAATAGTGAATATTTAATTTAAAATAATAAAATAAATAATATATTTAATTCTGAAATAATCAGAATTGGATGAAATGGCGATATGGTGTGAACTGGATCATCTGTGATATTTAATTCAGCTTGGAATTGAATTTGAATAATGAATATATTATATAAACGACAGTTTGAACGTAGAATTATATTATAATTAAAATCGAGCTTGAAATGGCGTTGCAGTTCGCGATTTGGCGATTTGAACTTCAATTGAATGTACATGATTCATTTTAAGCCGAATTTCAGTGAAACAAGAAACGTGTGGAGCTGGTGGAGTATATCTTTCTAGTGGAAGGGAAAAATCATGATTTCGTCGTATAGATTTTGATTTACGTCCAAATCAAATTTTAGGAAAGTCGCTGTAGAATTCCTTTATAATTTATAAAGGAATTATTTATATTTTAAAAAGGAATTTCAATATAAATCGAATATCGGGTTGACCCAAAAATGAATATCGAGTTAGAAGTTCATATAGGAATATTCTAGAGCTGTATGATATTCTGTTGTGAATATATACGATAATATTAATTTATTAATATTTTATTTAATTATATTTAAATATATTTATATATTTAAATGGGTCATCTAAAGCTTTAAAAATAGCCACTTTTGCAAACGAAGTCGGAATTCGACGAAACTAATTTTGTTGGATCTGCAATGTCAAATTATTGTTAGATTCCAAGTTTCGTGATTTTTAGAGTCATTGTGTGGTCGTACGGATTTTTAGAGTGAGAAACAGTCAGTATTACAACGGTTAAAAATACGTTGTGTGAGCATACGAAGTCGGAATTCGACGAAACCAGTTTCTTTGGGACCGTAATGTCGAACTGTAGCTGCATGTCCAGTTTGGTGATTTTTGGGTATCGTATGTAGTCACATGGATTTTTAAGGACCAAAGACGAATATAAAATAATAAAAAGAAAATATCTAAAAATCATTTGAGGTCAAAACAAAGGCCACATCCTCATCCTTTTCGCCACACAAAAGTTACAGCCCTCTTATAAAATAAAAAATGAGTTGTCGAACACTTCAGGAAACCAACGTGAAATATCCTCATCTTCAAAATTCAAAGTAAATTCAATAAAATTTCCTTAAATCATTTCACTTGTGTATTAGTGGTCCTTGGATCCTCCGATATAATTCAATACCCAGAAACCAGGTTGCGATGGGGCTCGACAGTCACGCACAGAACCTAGGGTTCGGAATTTTGTGGTGCTGAGTCATAGCTAGTGGTTCTGGAGGTTACGGTTGAGCTCACGGTGGAGAGCAGCTTGTATTGTGAGTTTTTTATTTGATTTGGGATTGATTTTATTCGGTGGTTTTCACTGTTGCGGGGAAAAAAGTGCTGCAGTCCTTCTGTCGTATGAAGGTGCGAGTGGAACAAGGTGGTGCGGGAGTTATCGAGTTCATGAAGAGGGAAAGATTGGTGAAGACTTCGGTGGGTTTCACGTGGTAGGGAATGGGAGATGTCGATCTAAGTCTGGTGAAGGGCGGTGAAAATGAGGAATGTTACTGGAGGAAAAAAAGCAACGAGGAAGATGGGGTATCACTGTATTGGGTGCTGTAGATTTAAAGGCAAACGGGCTAGGATGGGCTGATTTCAAGTAAGGCCCAAAAGGGTTTTAGCCAATTTTAATTAAAATCAAAAAGTGTGTATTAATGTATAAATATTGTAACTTGATCATACGTTATCAAAATCCAGCGATACAGGATCTGATGGGATCGTATGGACGGACACTACCGCATGGAACTGACTGGGAGTGGAGTGGAGCTCGTTTGAATCTATGGCGAAATAAATTATTTGATTCAAATCAAACAACAGTTTATCGTTCTTTAACGATGAGCTGCCAAAGTGAGTAAATCTCACTAACTCTGAAAAGTTATAATTTCATGTTGTATTTTTAGAACTGTTAAATATTGGCTGATTGACTGTGTGTTGACTGTTTGATTGAACTGCTAGTCAGTTAGTTGAATTTCTATATTGATTCTGTTTAACAGAATATATCATATAGTGATGTTGATTTTTTTGTGTAACATCTGTGGATGCAGGGAAACAGGTTGGAGGAATCCGTCTAGATTCCTCAACAGTTATTTTATTGTTCTTCATATATTTTGATATATGATGTGATATATAATCTGTTGTTGATTTTGTGTGTTTGGACGATATTTATCGTTGTTATATGGTGTGTTAAATACCATAAGAAATACCAGAATGTGGAAAAGGGATTTTCAAAGTATATTTTGAAAATAATTTATTTATATAAAATCAATGGATTTTATATTGTTAAAGGAAAAGGATTTGAATAAAAGAAATATTTTTGTAAATCAAATATAAAGGAATTATATTTGTTAAACAAATATAAAGGAATTATATTTGTTAAACAAATATAAAGGAAAATATTCGTAAAACAAATATAAAGGAAAATATTTGTCAAACAAATAGAAAGGATAAATTTATAAATAACAGTTTATAAATTAAATAAATATTTATCATTCGATAAGTGGAATATATAAGTCTGAACCTATATAGATAAGAGATATTGGTTTTAACACCGACAGTTTAAATAGAATGGGTACACAACACTTGTGTAAGTAAATTAACGTTATTAAAGAGAACATTTATAAAGTGAAGAACCGTTACCAAAAGTAAATCTTTATAAATGAATAAACGTTATCAAATAGGAGTTATTGGAATAAGAGTAATCAATTAGAGTTAGAAATGATCGATTTGAGTTAGAATAAATCAATCTGAGTTAGAATTAACTAGTTAGAGTTAATCAGTTAGAATTAACCAATTAGAGTTAATCAGTTAGAATTAACCAGTTAGAGTTAGTCAGTTAGAATTTACCAGTTATGGTTGACCAGTTAGAGATTACCAGTTAGAGTTAATCAGTTAGAGTTAATCAGTGAGGGTTGACCAGTTAGAGTTAGAGTTAACTAATTAGAGTTATTCAAATGGAGTTAATCGAGTAGAGTTATCGAATATAGTGTATTCGAGAGAAGGAGTTATCGAATCTAGTTATTCGAAAGGTGTTATCAAATCTTGTTATTTGAAAGTAGTTATTGAATATAGTTTATTCGAATAGAGTTAGAGGAGTTAATCGAATACAGTTTATTTGAATAGAGTTAGAGGAGTTATCGAATATAGTTTATTCGACAGGGGTTAAGTGAATAGAGTAAATCAAATAGAACAAATCGAATAGAGTTAAGTGAAAAGAGTCAATCGAATATAGTTATTCGAAAGAAAGGTTAAGTAAGGAAGTTAGTTAAAGAAATTTAAAGTGAACTTTGCCTATTTCAAGGTTAGAAATGTTGTTCAGTTAAGGTCTGAGAGGTAGTTCTACCCCAACTTGATTGGCTTCGTTTTTAACTAAGGAATGGTTATGGTTCGACAGTAAAGGATGGTAAAGTGAATTTATTAATTAAAGGAAATGATTGAGTTGGCATAGCGATGTTTTATCTAAACATCTGCTTAATCCAAACGTAGGAGTTTTGGAAATGTTTTCCAAACAAGAATCAGAAATGTTTTCTAATATAGAAAACCAGAAATGGAAATGTTTTCCAGTGTTAATAACGTATATTTTCTAAACATATAAAATAAGGAAATATATATATGATTGATGATTGATTGATAGAATTTCCATTTAGAAATAATATCGTTGTTTGCAAACGTGTTTTTTTGATAGTTAAATCACAGACTATCGAAGTTTTGACCATTTTAACGTTGTTAATATAGAGAGACCGGTTGGATTATTATCCAAAGAACCACTCTGTACTGGCATAAGCATTGCGGATCATATATGCCAAAGATAATTGAAGACGGAGTAAAGTGCAAGGGCTATTGTATAAGTCTTAGACAGTAGTGTCTAAGATGGATGTATTGAATAGTGCCTTCGGTTCATCCTGTTCCTGGGTGACCTGTATGGACGGATGTCTGACAGAGTATTTCCAGACAATCACGTATATTGATTTCTCCAACCGTACCAAGAGTGGAAGCGGAGAAGGAAACTACTTTTAGCTAACACATAATGTATGGTTGAGGACGTCAATCGGTGATTTGATGGATTTGACAATGTGACATTCAAAGTGAATCTGATGTGATGATGAAGCGTAACCTCAAGCCTCATCAACCGGTAAATGACAGAAATCGGGCAGGTAGCATGGCTAAGTCGGTCGCTCCGAAGTAGGGTGTATAATCACCTGATCTATAGTTTCATTTACTTCTAAAAATCTATGTTGATGCTGTCCCATTTGGGAAACGGTTGCTGATCCCAACCGTTGGTGATATACATTCGATACACTCAAGCGAAATGAGTGGTCGGTCATGTGTGGCCGGGTTGCAAGATGTTCTTGTTGAACCCAGTGTATTCCTTTCTAGAGGTACACTAGCGAAAGGTGCTTCCATACCTTATCATAGTTGGAAATCCATTACCCAATACGTGCTTGCGGTTTTGATTGTATACTATATATGTAGAACGTGAGATGAAAGCGTTTCTGCTAGATGATTATTATATTGTGGTTGATAGACATTATTATAATATCAAAAGGTTTTTGATATAAAGATAATTTGGATTCTCATAAGGGAAAAACCCATTCCGTTATACGGTGTGGTCTTATGAGATATCATTTACCTACTTAAACTGTTTTTAACTGTTTTACTCATACTAGTCCCATGACTGACCCGGAGTTTATTTTTTTGTTTCCCTAAACTCTTGGGTGCCCAATTTTGTACGGGCAGTCAAGTAGTCAGGATTTACAGATATACTGGAAGAGCTTGGAGCAGGAGGCTTCAGGATCATATAGCTATAGTTTATTTCCGCTGTGTTGTAAGTGATGTACTTTGATAATGATGTATATTCAAGTACAGATGTATATTTCAAGTTATGTTATATATATTATATGTTATTCGTTCCGCTGTGAGGTTCGTGTTACTCTGATGTTGTGTTATTCTTCTTCTTCTTCTTCTATTCTAAGTTTCTATCTTGTCTTTCCTCACCCTCTATTTTCCTTCTATTAATTTCCTGATTTTCAGTTTAATTTGGGGTTGGACTTGTGTTTTTGGTCAGCTCAAATTGGACCGGATTTTCGGGTCATTACAATTATCATCTTCGATGATAATTGGGTTTGCTTGATTATCCACTACAAATTTATAAAGGTTTCGCATCATCTTTCCTTTTCTAATTTTCTCTTGACTTATCCAAATTTGGAGCACTTAAATCTCAGCAAGCATTTTAAGATTATATTCCATTTTCTCTTCCAATTTGATTACACGAGAGAGGGTAGAACGTTGGAATGGACCTCCTGATGGTCCAACGATTTTAGCTAGTGGAGGCCATGATTTATTTTAATTTTGAGTTTTTACAGAAGCGAAATAAGAGAACGAAGAAGAAAATTCGAAGTGGAGAGTTTAAATGGTTATTGTAACTAACTTTGGTAGGAATTAATTTTTGAAATCCGACATTTATATGTCGACATAGGGACATATGTATGTCGACATACTTGTGTTTTTTATTTTATTTTTCTAATTTCTAATGTTATTCTTACATGTATATTAATATATTTAATTATTCTAATTCACTTAATGAACAAATACCTAACTCTCTTCTAAATTTAGTAAATGCTGCTTCATTTAATGGTTTTGTTAATATATCTGCTATTTGTTTTTCTATTTCTATAAACTCGAGTGGAATTTTCTCTTTACTTAAGTTATCTCTTAGAAAATGATGTCGTATATCAATATGCTTAGTTCTTAAGGGATGAACTGGATTTTTGGATATATTTATAGCACTCGTATTATCGTAGTATATTGATGATTTATTTGTTGTTAATACAAAATTATTTAGAGTTTGTTGCATATATATTATTTGTGAACAAGCTAAAGCAACAGCGATATATTATGCTTCGGTTGCTGACAATGATACGGTATTTTGATTTTTACTAAGCCGTGAAACTAGTGAATGTCCTAAGAAATGACATGTTCTACTAGTGCTTTTACGATCAGATTTACATCCCGTATAATCAGCTTCACAATAGGAAATTAAATCGAATGAATCTATAACGTCACGGAATTTATAGCGATGGAATAATTAATTAATTTAATTATTTTAATATATTGGTTTGGTAATTCAAATGGTTTGAATTCTAATATTTAAATAAAAAATAATGGGATACTAATATGTTTATTACCAAAATAGTCGAAAATAGCTAAATTGGCAATATTGTGTAAATTAGATAACATAAGATGTTTAATTCAATTTAGAGTTGAATTATTATAATGAATATATTTATAAACAACAGTTCAACGTAATAATCATAATATAATTATAAATGAGCTTGAAACGTCGCGGTAGTTCGTAATATTGAGTTTTGAACTTCAAATGAATATACAGGATCCATTATAAGTCGGATTTCTTCGGAACAAGAAACGTTCGAATCTGTTGGGCTATATTTTTCTAATGGAAAAGAAAAATGGAGATTTCACTTTATAGATGGTACGTTATGTCCAAATCAAATTTTAAAATAGTCACTATGGAATCGTTTATAAACCATAACGACTATTTAATATAATTAAATATTGGTTTTGAATTTGGTTAAGATATTTGAGACGTATACTCAATTTAATTTATAAAAAATTTCCATAATTTTTAATTTGGAAAATATTCAACTTTTTATTTGAAGTATTTTACACTCTAAATCAGCGCTTTGGGATTTCAAGAAATAAGCTAACTTGTCTATATTATTATATTTTTGGGATCATAGCACACTGTTCGACATAGCAATATTTTTATTTTTGATGTAGCGGTCCGTTCGTGAACAAAGCCTTATACAACGAATTCCAAAAACCATTTAAAGCTTAAACAAACTGGCCAACCGATCATTCTGGGAAGAAATTGTGTGGTATGAATACACCATTCTCGGTGTATGTTTCTGGAAGGATACGCTATGTATTACAAATAAATATATCATAACAAATATAATGCGCTTAGTATCTTACTTTTTTGTACTACTGAATTAAGTTTGGTCATTTTGTTCTTCTAATCCTACATGAATCTAACAAATGTACACGTTCACTTTCAGAAATATCAGATGCAATATTAATCCCACCACCTAGAAGGAATTTTACAATAACCACATAACTGTGAAAATGAATGGTATAAGAATTTAACGTTTTGTATCTGTAATACTATATGAATTTTGCATTAAATAACACATGGAAAATTATTTGCCCTTGCCGCTAAGCAAATCGTACCCCCATCAATTCAAAACACAGACCTCCTCTATTACTTCAAGCCAAAGGAAGAGAAGTACAGACCTACGTAAATAGTGCGCCTACTCTACAATGCAGCTGCTACTAAATGCTTAAGTCTCTCCGCATATAAATGCCTCACAAGTACCCATTTTCTTTCTTTTGGCTTCAGGAGAAAACTATGCCATGAATTCTTAATAATAAAAGGAGGAAATCAAAACAAATACCATGCTATTAATCAATATATACATATATTTGAATCCCTCTCAACATACTCCACAATTCTGTATAAGTTTCAAGGGGGGAACGAACCATTTTGTTCGATGTTCTGTTCATGACGAGGTGCATGGGCTATCGTGATCTAGTGTATGTGTTTTGAAGTGGTATGGGATTGAGAGCATTTGTGCTTGTACAGAAAGTAGTAAACGTAAGCATGGAGGGAAATATAGGGAGGTGAAGTATGCGAAATGGCCATGGATTTTTCGTTGCGTTGCCAATAGCGTGAAGGGGATGGTGACGAATAGAAATCCTTCGGTGAGTGCGAGTTGTGGCTAACAAGGTGAGCCGCGTGTAGTTTTCGAAGGGGAGCACTGGTGGTCTGTTTTCTGCATGAAATGGCGGAAGAATGGAATGACTTTGGGGGTACAGTTGGGTGTATAGAAGGGATTGAGGAGGCCAGCATGAAGAGGTCGACATGCATGTATAGAAGCTCAGTAATGAAGCGACCCGAACTTCCCCGTGAAGGAAAGCCCGGATTGAATTGAGAACACAACAGATCAGAACACAAACCGGAGAACATTTCATTGTTTATTACAACAATTTACATCAGAGTTCAAGAATATACAGAGTATGAATAATTTATACATTAGAAAATACTAGAGATTAAATTACATTACATAGTAGCGGAAAATAATACAAAACACAACTAAAAGAGATAAACAGATACAGAGCTTTCCGAATATCGTTGTAGTTGTAAACTAGGATCTTGTGAATATACATCTGCAAAACCAAAACTACTAGCTGCCCGTGTGGAAAATAGGGGCACCCAGAGTTTAGGTTAAAACAATAAACTATAGGTCAGTCATGTGACTTGTGTGAGAACTAAAATAGTTATTTAAAACTTTACTTTAAAATCAGATGTATCAAGGGACCACACAGTATAACACGGAACGGGTTTCCTCCCAAGAATACCAGTGCATATAACAAAACAGCGCAATGCTTTTTGGAAAAATGAAGCTATTATAAGACCTAGGCCCCATCACACAATGCAACGCAAACCGGAGGATAGGGTTTTCCCTTATAATAGCCAAACATGCTTGGTACATTAAAACAAATCATTTGATACTTATTATAAGTGCATAGTTTTTAAAACAACTTCAAATATAAATGTATCAATCCTAGATGACATGGGTACCATAATCATGTCGCCAATAAAAGGCTCTACAAACAAAATTGCAAATGTCACGTATTGGAAGTTGGATTTCCGTCTGTGAACCAAGGCAAGGGATCGTCGTCACCGCTTTGAGACTGTAACGACCCGCATTCTACGCATCATAGGATCGTAGAATATTTATTTCTGTCACATACGAAGTCTTATGGTCATGTAACTTTGGGGGACGACTATTGGGGTCATTTCCCATGTTCATGATTTTCCCGATTTTTAAACGACCATTTTACCCCTAGTTATCACTGTTTTGGCCATAACTTTTGACTGGAAAGGAATTTTGTCCTGAAACCACTTCCATTGGCTCCGGATGATGGTTTCTCTTTCCGTAGAGTGGTCACATTAGCCAAACGGACTCACCGTTTGGGAGATATGGCTGAAACAAGTTTCAGATGGTGAAAAACAGCTTAATTGGGCTTAAGCGGGTGATTAGCAGCTAGGCCCAAGAGGAATTTCGGGTTTAGGGGGATATAGGTGCTGATTAGGGTTAGAAAACATTTCTTTAGACATTTTCCAGCCGCCACTTTCATTCCTCTTAACCTAGTCATGGCCTCCACTCTCTAAATCTCTCTAAAACACCCAAAAATCACTTTCTAATTGAAGATTAGGCTTAGCAAACATCGAATCAAGGAGTATTAGCACAAGAACCGAGGTGGAGCTGCTGTGTAAGATTGGGAACAGCGCCAAATCAGAGAATATTTCAGTTTTGGGGTTCTAGTTGTGGCAAAGGTGAGTGATAGTATCATTTTGACACTAATTACAGTTAATTAAGGGTAATTAGTGAAGATTAGCGAATTTATACACTAATAAATTCTGGAAAAGTGTTTAGAAATTCTTAAATAATATTTCATGCCTCTGTTATAAAATTTAGACGATTTGGTTAAGTTTTACTAAGTATGTACTTAAACATGATTAAGAGGGACTATGGGAAAATATGAAGTTTTAGTCACTTTTGATCCCTTTTGATTCATTTGAATTGTTGTTTGCTGTTTGTGGTCGCTATTACATGTTGCTATGACTCTATGGTATGTTTTATGATTGATTAGAATAGTTAAATTGGTCGAAAACGTCGTCGAATGGCGTAGAAAGCTCGCTGGAAAGTTGCAGAAATGTGCAGGTCCCGAACCGGTTCGGATCGGAGCAGGGGTCGGATCGGGCTAGTGAACTGACCAAGGGAATCCGAACTGGATTGGGACTTGTCACTGGAAGGAGTTTGGCAGGAAGGAAGGCCATTGCTTAGAGTTGGGGTTGGACAGAAGATCGGATCGGAGCAATAGAGCAGATCGGATCGGAGAAAGGGAACATGACGGATCGGAGCAGGCAAACAAGCCAAACAGAAGGAATCAAATCTGATGAACTACCTCCGAACCGAACTCAAGCAGAGACACCCGAACCGAACCAATATCTGAAGGGGGAGAATCACTGAACCGACCCGACCCGGAGGAAGACACCGACCCGACCCGAAGTGGACTACCGACCCGAACCGATGAAGGTGATGACTACCGAACCGAACAGAATTCTAGGACTGTTAATGCGCGACAACTCTTCTGAAGACCCACTCCAATTCGATCAAAACCCGAGATGCAAAGGAAGTCCAAATGAGAAGTTAGAGCTCAAGATTTAGATGGGAATCAATGAGTTCGCTTCATGGTTGGGCTTTGCTGCGGGACGCGTGCCAAGGAGTTATCGACGTCTATAGCTTTGGACCACTATGGTAGGAGGTACGAAGGCGGATTCAGGGCCATTATGGCATCGGTAGAACCAAGGGCTACGACCAATGAAGTGGGTCATTGAAATGTTTGGTCATGACTCCAAGTGTTTGGCTTGGTCACAGCAGGGTTTCTACAAGTCGGGATTCGTCGTTACCTCAGTTTGTCTAGTGTTCCAAAGTGGTAGATGTCGTACGCTTTACGCACTGAGTGAGAGGTGTGAGGATGGTTGATATGGATGATTTGTTTGCTATCATTGTGACATGCACACCCCACCCCCGTATTCTTACACTATTTATTATGGCACCTTGGAGTATTGTACGGTATGTGGTACTAACTCTTTGGTTGCAGGTCCAGGTTCAGGTATGGTTTAGTATACCTGTTATTATTCTGTTTAGATGCTTATCGCTCATACCAGGCTTTATGTCTGACCCAGAGTTTTATGTCTCTTCTTATTACTCTGGGTGCTCACACGAGCAGACTAGAGACAGGTTAGCTGGTGATGCACGGGTAGATGATCCGGAGACGAGCAGGAGGCTTCCACGTAATATATATAGTATTCTCCCTGTGTTGTTGAAGATCACTGCTTGGGCATTGGTGTTGCATCTTCTACTTTAGCTTTCTTTTGTTTAGAGACAGTAAATTTGGAAAATTGTAATAAGCTGTATATGGATTTCCGCTGCTCTGATGATTGATGTTGATTATTAGTTATCAGCTTATGCACTGTCTCGCCTGTTTTATGTCAAGTATGTTATTATTATATTTTATCCCATGCGCTGTGAGACATTCTACAGGATCCTCGTTTAGTTCATTCCCTTCTTTTCTTTCTTCTGACGACCGTCCCGTGCTAGTCGGGCATGTGTACAGCGCACTTTCGGAGGAAATGCAGGCTGGTGCGGGGCGGGCCGTCACAGAGACACTCTAGCTCGCCCCTCAGGATCAGAGCTCGAGTGACCCTTGGATCGTCAAGGTCAGTCCACCGATGTGGAGTAAAATGCCTGAACCATACGTTTCCCCGCCCTATGGGGTGTAAGTCTGGTCTGTATAAACACCATATCATCCATTGGCCCCGCAGTGCCGATATATCTGAGGTGCCTCACTATTTATCATCCACATAAGTAAAACATCTAGGAGTGCTAAACCAAGACACCACTCCTAGCTACAAGGAAACGCATGTCCTCCCTGAGGTCCTCTCCCATTTCTGGTTCACACCGGGGTGTGAGGCTCGCGAATTAATGCTACACAAAGCTATGCCATATTAAAGACGTGCTTTGATCATCAACCAGAAGACTCTGCTTTTCAACAGAAGCCTTGATCATTTGCATCTCAGCATGCCACACAGGCAATTCACGCCATGCAACTAAAGTCTATCAATCACACAAAATGAAATCCAATGTCAAACACACAGTCCATTTACAAGTCCGTTCTGGGTCTGAATGAAACCGAAGGCACCTTATTCGCCGTCCCATATGTCCAATACAGGAGAGAGGTCCTCGCATATCTGGTCGACCCCCAAGTACGTCTAGAACGATCACCACTTATTACCTCATCTTGGCTGTACATCCCAATCAAGACATCAGTAATCATCCAAACGATGTGAAGACCTCCGGTCTTCAACCACCGTCTTCATCGTCGACTCATCGCCTATTCAATTATTCAGAATGGGATAAACCCGGTCTTTCTGAATAATTCGTGTATATAATAAACAAGTGCCATAAAACACAACATACGCCTCATTCCAATTCTGAATATTCTTTTATTTAAATATTCATATCCTTCGGGAAAGGTTCCCATTATTTTTATCAAAGATAAATTTATTCTTTAATCATCCTTTGGATATCGATTCAAACCAAACTATGGTATATCCAAACTAGTCGGGATTGAGGCACCGTACCGAAGTAATCATTTATTTAATTTCCCAATCCCAACCTATTCATCCCATGAAGTAAAACTGGTAATACTTCATATCTAACACCACGGTGTTATCGGTAAAATTAATTACCATTTCACGTTCAAATCTAATTAAAGATTTAACTATCGCTTGGAGCAAAACTGGTGATACTCCATTCTCGATCATTTCTCGAATTTGATAATTTTAATTATCAAATTCAGCTTTCTATCTAATTAAAGATTCATTAAAACTCTAATTCAGTTTTAATTTCCAAAAATCATTACTTAATGATTATCTTCAAAGTTAAGAAATTAATCTTGTCTTTAACTGGGTTAAAGAACTAATGTCATTTAAAACACAGCTCACGATAAACCCAAAATCTCATTCCATTAACGATGGAATTTTCATAGAAAACAAATCGATACATATAATCCAACCGATAATATAAATGGAATAACGGCAAAGCCTCTTAAATCCATATATAGTAATAGTCCTCCTCCACAGAAGCTCATTTCGATTATTATCAAATCGAATTCTATTCAATTCCAATTTAGTATGTTAAATTGGAAAAACTTTACTTTGGAAAATCTCCTTTAAATCTTAACAAAAGATTTATAAATTCCAAATCACATTTCACTGTAAATCAGGTTAAAGAACGAATGTCGTTAAATACATAGTTGACAATAAACTCAATTCACATTCCATTTTATTCCAATTATTAAATATAATTGGAAACTCTAACAATCTTAATTAAAAGATTTATTCTCTTCACATGGGGTTCAAGAACGGTGTTACTGAAGACACCATTCACGACAAACCCAAAATCCCATTTGATATTAAATACAAGGCCTTGAATAGAAAATATATCGGCTTATATTCAATATAAAAGTAAACAACCAACAAATATCGTATTGGAAATAACGATATAAATATATCTTTCAAATTTTCGTTACAATATCTGTATAATCACGAAATCCAACATCGAAATATTCTGAAGATAATTTCGATTCAAATCCATTCCAATTTATATATTGGAAGTCCGGGTTATTTTTAAAACCATTCCAAATCCAATTTATTTTATTTAAAAATTATTAGATTTCAAATCTAGTTCATAACTAGTTCATTTCGATAAAAATATATTTTTATCCTTACAAATATGGAATTTTTCATCCCAATTCTTTTCAAATCATTTATTATGATTTTACACAAATTATTAATATATTTAATAATTTTATTAAGGCTCGTACAGTCGATTTCCATAAACGGTCATCGAACTGCACTTACAACGACCTTTTTCAAATTTGATTTGGACATAATTCCAAATCCAACCATTAGATCTCAAATATCTCATATTCGTTGGAAATCTCTTTTCGATACGAACCCAACGGTTCCGGTTTTAGGAGAATCCGACGATCGGGTCTCCCATAACGTCAATTCAAAGTCAATGGTCGAAATTCGCGAACTGCCGCTGCGCGTTCTATTCAGGCCATTATATTATATATATAATAAATATATATATTTTATCGATTTCCATTTAAAACGTATTTTATAAATCATTTTAAATTCGTTTTCTAAACGATTTCAACTTTATATTCAATTTTTAAATCAAAATTGAATATTCCATATCATCAATATATAAATGATAATATTTTCAAACTTTAGATTTTGAATTCACTTCCTTTTCGATATTCATTATAAAAATGAATAAATTCGTTATAAATATCGTTCACATCAAAATGGCGTTTATCTAATCAACACGGCTTTACATATTTAAATATATTCGTGTCCTTCCCAAATCGGACATCAATATCAGATTTTGATCTTTTACTGAATATTATTTTTAAATATTCATTCTTTCTGAACTGGAATCAGACACAGTCAATTACCATATAATGTTACTTATATGGATTTCATACAACACATGTATAAAACAACAATGATAAACAATCAACCATCATCCGGAGTGCATTACACGACTGCATAAGTATTAAATATAAATATTTAATGCTTACAACAGCCTGTCAACCCATCGATTGACATACAACTAAATATTGGAATTAGTGTATGTCTAATATCATCCCAATACCTATGTGGGGTTTCCAAACAACAAACACTGATTATTATTTGTGCAGTTGGACGATGTGTAAAATATATCGTCCCAATCAACATCAGTCAAATGTGTGTACATAAACAAATTGTCCTATTTGTAAATGAATATTTGTTTTAACTCATGAATATTTTATACAATTCATTTATACAATAAAAATGATATTTTTATTGCTCTAATATTTTTTTTGAAAATTTTGGCGGCATAACAGCGCGATACTAGAACTGGGATAAAGTCCAGCCTTATCCCTCGTCTAATAATGGCACATGCCATACAAAAACCAATCATATCAATTCATTTCACATCCCAAACCAATCCAAACAAATAAATCAACCAAACCAAGCAATCAAACAAGTTGTCCATGGTTCGTGGACGACGGGGAGCAGTTCATGTATGCAGTTATAAAATAAATAACTGTATAAAGAAAATTATAGTGAGGAGTTCTCACCTTTGGGATCCACTCCTCCTTTTCATTTCTAAATTTCTGAATAGCTTGGTTTAGCCTGATATTCAACGCAATTCTTTTTCACGCTGTTCATATTAAAAATCAAAATTTTATCAAGCCATCATATTTATAAAAATTGTATTTTTATTTCGCTACAACATATATAAAAATCATATTTTTATATTCGCTACTTCATTATAAAAATCAAATTTTTATATTCGTTTTTCATATAATAAAAATCATATTTTTATCTCGATATTTATATTATAAAAATCGCATTTTTAATGCGCTACATAAACAAAATTCATACCTTTCTCGAATCAAAAATCAAATCTTTCTCCCATCAAAAATCAAATCTTTTTATTATTAAAAATGAAATCTTTTCAATGTTAAAAATCATATTTTTACTTTGTTAAAATTCCATCTTTGCCATGTTAAAAATCACATCTTTTTACGGTACATACATATATAAAAATATCATTTTTATATATTAAATTAAAATAATCATCCCTTTATATTCATAAAAAATATTGCTTTATATTTCTAAAGTTATATATATATAAAAAATTGAAAATTAAAATCAATGTAAATAAATAAATAAAATACTTACAATTTTCGGATGGAGGAGGGTAGAGGAGGGGCTGAGGAAGCTGCGCTGGGTCGGGGAGGTGGTGGTGGGTGACCAGGTGGTCGGCGGCGGTGGAATGGGGTGGAGGCGCAGCTAGGGTTTGGGGATTGGGGGTTATCGGGCTAGGGCTGAATGGAGGAAGGAGGAGCGATTGGGGGGAGGGCTTGGAGGTGCCCTAGCAGCGGTCGCGGCGGCGCAGGGGGGGCCAGGCAATGGGGTCAACGTGCGTTTCCCTTTTCTTTTCTTTTTCTGAGTTGGGGAGAGAGAAGGTAGGGGAGGGAGGGTGATATAATATATATATATATATATATTAATTTATTTTCAAAAAGTAACTTTTTTACTTCGAACTCTGAATCGAACCCAACGACTGTCGCCCCTAGCTAAATACCCATATTACGGACAAAATGAGATATGTTTCATAAGCCAATTATATCGTTTCGATAGGTTTTTATCAAAATATAAATCAGTATATATTGAACTTGAACGTATATTTCAACTTACTGGGGCCACATACTGACTCCAAAAATTCCAGAAAAATAAATCTGGCTATGTTTTGATGATACAGTCCTAACAAAACTAATTTCATCAAATTTAGAGACCGCTTGAAAAATGGCCATTTTCCGGTCGATCCAAATTGACTAAAACTGTCAAAACACGTTTTCTTTTGCCACGCTCACACATTGATTCAGAAAATTATGAAAATTGGAATCTAGCAATAGTTCAACATCCCGGATCCAACAAATGTGGTTTCGTCAAAAACGGAGGTCGTTTGCAAAATTTCCATTTTTAAGGGCTATATTTCCATAGCGACTATTCTAAATTTTCAACTGGGCATAACTTTTTATTCCCGCTATGAAATTTCAATTTTTCGGATTCGTTGGAAAGATGTTTTCAAACAGATTCAAATATTTATGGTTTCACTAAAATCCGGTTTATTTTGAATCCTGTGCACCCATTTGAAGTTTGAAATTGAATTTTCAAACTATCGCGCCATTTCCAATTCCTTTTATAATTAAAATAAATATTTATATTCTAACTTCGATTCAAACAAATATATACATTATAATTCTATTCAAAATAAATTTATCGTCGTTATTATTCAAAATAAATCCTTTTAAATATTCAAAATTCATTAAAATCGCCAAAATAAAACTTTTAAATTGGTTCTGATTTTCTTGGTTCTTACAATCTCCCCCACTTAAAATCTTTTCATCCTCGAAAAGGAATGGAGCTGAAAGTTGTTTAACTGATCAACTCCACTTTCATTTTGGCGTTTATTCTTCAACTTTTCAATTTCTAAGAATTTTCAAATTTTTCAAAAATTTGGCTAACACCTTAAATTTTCGAAAAATTTCGCCATAACCTCCTTTGTAGACGAGCACCGGGAAAATCCCCAAACCGCCACACAGGCCCTCTCATCTCAAAAAGAAAAAGAAAAAGCCAAGCGGCTCATAAAATCATCCAAACCTAATAAATTAGTAAACATGTACCTATTTGTCGGGCATACAATTTTATTCCTCTGCTTAGCTTCCCTGCTATGACATGTTCAATGTATATGCATGTATATGCATGCAATTGCAATCAATTTTCAAGTCAGTTCAACATTTGATTCAATTTGTCAAAATTGTTCAAAATTTAATAAATCAAACAAATAATCAAACAACACAACCAGCAATCAATCAGTTGATTATCGTTTCAAATTCATAATTTTGATACATATACAAAAAATCATGTTTTTGATGCCAATTCACAACAATGTATTCTATCTATATTTTGGTTCTCACACCAGTCAATTGGAAATATATAGATATCCCACTTTCGAAACTCGAACACAAATGCTGAAGATGTGATCGCTATCATCAGAATCATCTCAGGGCGACTAGATTGTGATTCTATATCTATCCAGTATATTAAAACTTCGTATACACATGGATCAAACGTATATGCAAAATCTTTATATACTTGATTGTCCAACTTCAATAAAAATAAAACACTCAAATACGTATAATATGATTTAAATTTTCAAAACAAAAATTGTTTCTATCTTTATTTGAAAAACAATAACTCTTTCGACTCATTCCAGGATACTACTGATCCCATCTCTAACGAGACATTCTCATTGGATATTACTAATCAAATCTCTGATGAATTCTTTCGTTTGGTTCTAAGGTGCCTTGTTCTCGACTGTAATGACCTGGATTTCTTATGGGTTAATTTTAACTATTTAATATGGATTTAAATATTTAGTTAAGTAAATAAATCAATTTTTATGGGGAGTTACCGATTTAAAATTCAATTTCAATTTAATATTGAAAATATTAAGTTATCAGAATACGAAAATGGATTTAGTTGAATTCAAATTTTAATTTGAATTAAAAACAGTTCAAATAATTAATATGAAATTTTAACGGTAATAATATTTATTTATTTTCGAGTAGAATAAATAATTTGAAATTTAAATTATATCAATTTAAATTAATATCTTCTACAGATAATCAAATTTGACTTCGTGACTTATCCCAGTGTGTCCGGAAGGGTGGGTAAACACTAGAAACGCCAGTTGTTGGGTTCAGAAAGGAGTTCGGAGTCAAGGGTTTTTAAATTTTAAGGATACGGATTTTTAATTAAAAATAAATTAAAATAAAACATCAAAATTGGGTGGCCCTTCTTCTCACCACTAATGTAAATAGCTCGTTGGCCCTTCTTCTCAACACAAATTAAAAACAACTCGTTGGCCTGTATTATCCATTCTTTCACTCTATAAAAGAGCCGATCCCCTTTGAAATCAAACGAACAGAAGTCTCAGCTATAAAGAAATAAACATCGATTTCATTTTTCCCTTTTGATTCATTCCATTCCCCTTCATCTGCTATTAAATCCAAGCCGTGCTTTACATCTTGTTTCACCAAATCGAATCCGCCCCTCCCTTAAAATTCAAGTCGCGATCGATTTGTGTGCTCCCTGAAGCTTACGAATGGTTCAAATGAGTTCCTGTAGGGCTCGGGTTTGGAAGTGAACGCTGGAAGCAGTCGCAAGTTGAGGATTGAGTGCGATGCAGTCGAGTTAGGGTTCGCGATGAAAAGGGCAGCGATAGAGGGAGTTTGGTAGTAAAATTGAGATGGAAGTAGTAGTCGCGAGAGCTTCAGAACGGAAGAACAAATGGCGATCATTGATTTGGAGGTTGCGATGCTTTCTGTAGCAGTACGAAGTCGATCTGGTTGCGATGACCTGGAAGCGTCGATCTTGGGTTAACGGTAGCAAAGGGTGACCAGGAGTTTCACGGTATCGCGATGTCTCTGTGGATGAACGGGTAAAGTGGAAGGGGATTCGAACGGAGAGGGTGAAGGTCGAGACAAGGTGGAGTCAGATGAAGTGAAATCAGTTTTTCCTGTAGGCATGGAAAGGGATTAAAGGTGAAAATTATTCATTTAATTTAAGTGATTTTTGCTTATTCCATTAAAACGAAAAGAAAATAACAATTTAAAATGTGTTATTTATTTGTTCAAGTAAACCTAACATATATATTTATTTATGTTTAACAATACATAGGTTTGGTTAAGTATCTTGGTTAAGTAGAAGTGATTTAGTAACCATTAGAAGAAGAAAAATATAAAGGAAAGTTATTTATTTATTTAAATAATTAATTTAAATAAATAAATGTGTAATTTGTAAATTTGAATAAAATCATCGCAGGTGTGAATTTATTCGAGAAAATACATATCCGAGATGAAATGGAAATTTATTTGGTTGTTCGGCAATTTAAATTCTGGTGAGTAAATCTCACTCATCCTTTAGTTAGAATTATTTTCATATCGTTTAAAATAATTGGTTATTGCTTGTTGAATGCTTCCTGATTTGTTTGATATATATTAGTTATTTAGGACTATTATATATATATATTGGGTTGATGATTGGTTGGATTCCCGCAGTTTCATTAGCGGATGCCCGCGGTACCATAGCGGATGATTACCCTATACGCCCCACGCTATGATTAGTGGATGACCTTCTATACCGCGATATCCTGCCTCGAAGCAGGATGGGTATTACTATGTTGACTAACATATGTGGATGCAGGAAAACAGGTTGGAGGAATCCAGCTGGATTCCTCAAAAATATATATTATCTGTTGTTTATTTGATTTCATATATATTCATATATGATGTGTTAAAAATCAAATGATTGAAAATTGATTGATTTGATTTTTTAAATATCACTGGGGCTTGGGATATTGATTTATAAAAATATCAAAAAGGGTATTTGAAATTTAAAAGGGGAATTCTATTTTTATAAATAGAATTTGAATTTTAAATGAAGTATAGAAACATTAACTTGTTTTGAATACATATGAACAAGGAATCGAATTTATAAAGTTGTTTATAAATGGAAAGATGGAATTTGAATCGAATTTATAAACTTTATTTATAAATGGAAAGATGGAATTTGAATCGAATTTATAAAAGTTGTTTATAAATGGAAAGATGGAATTTGAATCGAATTTATAAAAGTTGTTTATAAATGGAAAGATGGGATTTGAATTGAATTTATAAAGTTGTTTATAAATGGAAAGATGGAATTTGAATCGAATTTATAAACTTTGTTTATAAATGGAAAGATGGAATTTGAATCGAATTTATAAACTTTGTTTATAAATGAAAGGATGGAATTTGAATCGAATTTATAAAGTTGTTTATAAATGGAAAGGTGGGATTTGAATTGAAGTTATAAACGTTGTTTATAAATAATGCATAGAAATTCAAATGGAGTTAAACTATAGATTTGAATATAGAAATTCAAATGGACTTTAAACTATAGATTTGAATATAGAAATTCAAACGGACTTTAAACTATGGAATTTGAATAATAGAAGCGAATTGGAGTTTGAATATAGAATTCAAATATTAAAAGAGAAATGGACTAAAGAGATAATTAACAAATTTAGTTAAAACGATTTGGTATAGTTAAATAGATTGGGCAGGTATAGACATACAGGAGACAGGTTTGGAATAAAGTATAGAAGTGAAATAAATAGAATGCCCGACAAAAAAGGTACGTATTTAATTTTCATATATGAGATTTTATGCGCCGTATCGGCTAGCCGCTTGGCTTTTTCTTTTTTCTTTTTGAGATGAGAAGGACCGGGAAAGCTATTTGAAATTTCCCGATGCTCCCGGTACAAAGGAGGTTATGGCGAATTTTTTCGGGAATTTAAGGAGACAGAATATTTTTAAGATAATTTGATAGTTAGAAATTAACATATCAAAATATATAGAAGTCGATAAGGAAACGAACTTAGAAATAGAATAGTATAATCAAAGAGGAAGTATAAGAATAAAACCTCGTAAGGATAAAAGAGAAAGTATATATGTGTTTAAAGGTGAATAATCAGTTGTATGTATTGATTGTTCAAGTAAGTAGTCTTGTCTGTTTTGACGTTAAATGTTATTCAGTCAAGGTCTGAGAGGTAATTATACCCCAACTTGGTTGATTTCATGATATACCGATAAGTAGCAAGATTTAGGCTCGAAGATCAATGTGGAATAAGAATTAGTTAAATACTATATTTGGGTTGTCGTAACGATGTTTTACACAACATCTGTTTTTAACCCAAATATGTGCAAAGCTTGGAAATAGAAAAACGAATATTTTCTAAAGTTTAGAAAATAAAAGAAGGCGATATTCGGAAATGTTTTCCAAATAACTTAACAGGCCAAACGGTTATTGAAAATATTTAGTTGACAAATATTGATAAAGAAATAGAGAAGAGATTTAATTAATGGAATATTAATTAAAGGCTCAGTGATTGTTGGATGTCTGGATGAACACTTGTTTTATTCGATAGTTAAATCATCGATTATCGAAACACTTGTTTTTTATTCGATAGTTAAATCACAGACTATCGAAGTTTTGACCATCGTTGTCAATATGGAGAGACTGGTTGGATTATTATCCGAAGAACCACTCCATATCGGCAGTAGCGTGCGAATCAGATTATATAAAGATAATCGAAGACGGAGTAGAGTGCAAGGACTTTTTCTATTAATAGAAATAGTACCTTCGGCTCATCCTGTTCCTGGGTGACTCGTATGGATGGATGTCTGACAGAGTATTTCCAGAAAGCCCACGTACATTGATTTCTTCAACCGTACCAAGAGTGGAAGCGGAGAAGGAAACTTCTTTTAGCTGACATGTAATGTACTGTTGTAGACATCAATTAGTGATTTTCGATGGATTTGACGATGTGACATTCGAAGTGAATCTGGTGTGATGATAAAGCGTAGCTTCTAGCCTCATCAACCGGTAAATGACAGAAATCGGGCAAGCAGCATGGCTATGTAGGTCGCACCTATTAGGGTGTATAATCACCTGATCTAGAGTTTCATTTACTTCTAAAAATCTATTGTCGATGCTGTCCCATTCGAGAAACGGTTGCTGATCCCAATCGTTGGTGATATACATTCGATACACTCAAGCGAAATGAGTGGTCGGTCATGTGTGGCTGAGTTGCAAGATGTTCTTGTTGAACTCGGTGTATTCTCCTCTAGAGATATACCAGCGGAAGGTGATTCCATACCTTGTCATAGTTGGAAATCCATTACCCAATACGTGCTTGCGGTTTTGATTGTATATTACATATGTGGAACGTGAGATGCAAGCGTTTCCACTAGATTGTTATCTACTTGATTTAGACATTATTATAATATCAAAAGAGTTTTGATATAAAGATAAATCAAGTGTTTGGATTCTCATAAGGGAAAAACCCGTTCCGTGTTATACGGCGTGGTCTTATGAGATATCATTTAGTTTTCTGAAACTGTTTTAAACTGTTTACTCATACCAGTCCCATGACTGACCCGGAGTTTACTTTGTTGTTTTCCCTAAACTCTTGGGTGCCTAAATTTGTACGGGCAGTCAAGTAGTTCAGGATTTTTCAGATATATCTAAAGGAGCATGGAGCAGGAGGCTTCAGCGTTATCTAGTTATATTGTTGTTCCGTTGTGTTGTAAGTGTTGTACTCTGATAAGTGTATGTTATACAGTTAAGATTTTGTATTTCAAAGATGTGATATATCATATTTTGTTCCGCTGCGATGTGAGATTATGTGTTGTTATTTCTGTTCTTCTTCTACCTCTTTCTTCTAAAAAAAAATGTTTCGTATTTTCGTGATATTTGGGTTGGACGTATGATGTATATAGTCAACTCTGATGTTACGGAAATCTGGGTCATTACAGTTGGTATCAGAGCTTAGGTTTAGCGAATACCTAGGTTGTGTGGAATGTGCTCATTAGAGATAGGATCAGTAGTATCCTAGAATGAGTTGGGTGTATATATATATACGAGAGAGCGTATTTGTTATTTGATATAAAAACTGTTTTATATTGTGTTGACTAGTCTGTTGAGTGGATTATAAATTTTGGTCGAATCGTGGGACGCCACGAAGTCGATAGGAGTTTATAAACACTTGAACAGAAGATTGGACACGATATTGTTTTAAATAGTTAAGTTGATTGTTAGGATTATAATCGAATTAGATTATAAAACAGGAATAGTTATATATATATATAACCAATGGAATTTGTATATGAAGTCAAATACAAATGTGATAAATTGAAATTTGATTTCCAACCAGAATTCAAAATTTAAAATCCTGGGAGTTTGGAAAATATTTTTCTATATGGAGTTTGAAAGAAATAAAGCACTGAACTCATTCAGTAGCTGGGAAATAATTCTGATGATGGTCGCAACATCATCAGTGTTCATTTTCGAGTTTCTAAGTGATGAATTGCTACCTTAGAAAAGTTTTGATGGAAATTTGTTTGAAAGAAACAGGTTGTTTAAAAATTCAAATGTTTTGAATTTGGGATAGATATAAATATATGTATATATTTATATTACTTCAAAGGAATTTTGAAATGAGAATTGGAATATAGATTTCAAATAGAAGTAAAATAAAGGAATTTGAATATATATGTAATTCAAATAAAAGTGAAATAGAATTTGAATTCAAAGGAATTCAAATGATTTTGAATAAAGAAAATTCAAATAGAAATTGTATAAGAAAAAAATTGAAATGGAGTTTGAATTCAAAGGAATTCAAATGGATTTGAATAAAGAAAGGTCAAATAGAGATTTGAATATTGGAATCCAAGTGGAGGATGAATATTAGAATTCAAAGAAAACAAAAGGAGTTAAAACAGAATTTAAATTCAAAGGATTTCAAATAGGAATTTGAATAAGGAATTTAAATAGAAATTGAATAAAGGATTTCAAATAGAAATTGAAGATAAGAAATTCAAATAGAATTTGAAGATAAGAAGTTGAATTAGAATTTGAATAGAAGAAAATTCAAATAAAAATTGAATAGAAGGAAATTCAAATATAGAGTTTGAATAAAGAGATTCAAATGGAATTTGAATATTGTAAATATATATGATTTGAATATTAGAAGTGAAGTAGATCGGGAATTTTGTGAAATGGATTGGATATATATTAAAAATATATCAGAATGGAGTTGAATTTATTATAAACAAAGTTAAAACGTTTATATTTATAAATATAATTAAAACGAGCTCGCCGTAACGCGGCAGTTCGTAAATTGGCGATTCGAACTTCAGTTTAGTATACAGAACTCAATTGAAGTCGAAATTCTTTGAAACAAGAATCGTCGGGACCGGTTGAACAATAGTTTTCTAATGAAAGAGAAAAATCAGGATTTCGTCATATAGATTTTGAGATAGGTCAAAATCAAATTTCAAAAAATGCAGCGCCAGAAACCATTTAAAACCACAATGGTTTATATATATATATATAAGTGAAAGAATTTTTAAAGTAAATAAAATCCGAATGGCCATGAGAAAAATATAGACTTGAGTTATAAAATGAATGTGAACTCCAGTGAAGTAGATAAAATGATTTGGGAAACAATGATCATATTTCTGATTATTGAATAGAATTAACTAAGTAAAAGAGAAATTAGTTAATCAAAGTTGAATCGAAATTGGGTTTTTGGATAAGTGAAAGAGATTGAGAATTTATATTCGAAATCGAATATATAACTCGAGTTGAAATTATAATTAGATTAGTTTATAATTAAGTTGACATATATTTGAACAAGTGGTATTCGAATAAAAATGGTGAAATAGGCAAAACGGTTAATTAGCAACTAGTAAATGGGAATTTGAATGATTGAGATTGAATTTAACTTAAGTAAGTTAAATGGATCGAAATGAATAAAGTGAGTAAAATCAATGTGAATGAAATATGAATTGGAAATGAATAAAGGAAAACCCAAAAGAGTAAAAAGGAAAATATATTTGTAACACAAATACAAAGGAAGTTATGTGCAAACAAATAGAAGGAGAGATATTTGTAAAAACATTTACAAATAGAATTTAGAAAGGAATATTTGTAAAACATTTACAAATAGATTAAATGGAAATATTTATTTGTTAAATAAATAGAATGTTATAAATGAGATATTTATTTGTTAAATAAATATAATTTAATCGAAGGAATATTCAGAAGATGAATAGAAAATGGAAATCTGTTTTTAACGGATAAATAGAAAAGATTAATTTATAAATAACGGTTATAAATTAAATTGAATATTTATCATTCGAGAAATGGAAAATATAAGTCTGAGCTTATATAGAAAAGAGATATTGGTTTTTAACACCGATAGTTTTAAATAGAAGGGGTATACAACACTTGTATAAGTGAAGTAACGTTATTAAAGAGAACATTTATAAAGTGAAGAACCGTTACTAAAAGTAAATCTTTATAAATGAATAAACGTTATCCAATAGGAGTTATTCGAATAGGAGAAGTAGATTAAAGTTAGAAATAATCGATTAGAGTTAGAATAAATCGATTAGAGTAAGAATTAACCAGTTAGAGTTAATCAGTTAGGGTTAATCCGTAGAGTTAATTGAATATTAGTTATTCAATTAGAATTTATCGAATATTTGTTATTCAAATAAAGAGTTAACCAGATAGAATTAATTGAACATAGTAAATCGAATTAGGATTTAATGGAATGTTAGTTATTCAATTAAAGTTGATCGAATATAGTATTGAGATAGAGTTAGTCAAACATAGTTACTCAGGATAAGTGCCATCTCGTACGACTGCTAACGTAATTCGCAGGGCTGCAGATAGCCTAGGGCGGTCAGATGTTTCCTGGGGGAACCAGGCGTAACTATTGTGATTGCTGCGATCTAGAGTCAAGCGAATGGAGTTAAATCAACTATTAGTTTATTCGAATAGAACTAAAGGAGTTATCGAATATAGTTTATTCGAAAGGAATTATCGAATTTGGTTATTCGAAATGAGTTATCGATTATAGTTTAATCGCAAAGATTTAAATCAATAAGAGTAAACTGAATAGAGTAAATCGAATATAGTTTATTCGAAGAAAGGTTTTCGAATCTAGTTATTCGAAGGAGAGATTACCGAATATAGTTATTCGAAGGGAGGAGTTATCGAATAGGGATTTATTCGAAAGAGAGTTATGCAAGGAAGCTTGAAATGTTGAGTATCAACATAAATAAGTTTTGAAAAGATAAATGGGTTTGTAGCACTTTTCCTACCTTAGCAATTTCGAGGACGAAATTATTTTTAAGTGGGGAAGATTGTAATGACCCGGATTTCTTATGGGTTAATTTTAACTATTTAATATGGATTTAAATATTTAGTTAAGTAAATAAATCAATTTTTATGGGGAGTTACCGATTTAAAATTCAATTTCAATTTAATATTGAAAATATTAAGTTATCAGAATACGAAAATGGATTTAGTTGAATTCAAATTTTAATTTGAATTAAAAACAGTTCAAATAATTAATATGAAATTTTAACGGTAATAATATTTATTTATTTTCGAGTAGAATAAATAATTTGAAATTTAAATTATATCAATTTAAATTAATATCTTCTACAGATAATCGAATTTGACTTCGTGACTTATCCCAGTGTGTCCGGAAGGGTGGGTAAACACTAGAAACGCCAGTTGTTGGGTTCAGTAAGGAGTTCGGAGTCAAGGGTTTTTAAATTTTAAGGATACGGATTTTTAATTAAAAATAAATTAAAATAAAACATCAAAATTGGGTGGCCCTTCTTCTCACCACTAATGTAAATAGCTCGTTGGCCCTTCTTCTCAACACAAATTAAAAACAACTCGTTGGCCTGTATTATCCATTCTTTCACTCTATAAAAGAGTCGATCCCCTTTGAAATCAAACGAACAGAAGTCTCAGCTATAAAGAAATAAACATTGATTTCATTTTTCCCTTTTGATTCATTCCATTCCCCTTCATCTGCTATTAAATCCAAGCCGTGCTTTACATCTTGTTTCACCAAATCGAATCCGCCCCTCCCTTAAAATTCAAGTCGCGATCGATTTGTGTGCTCCCTGAAGCTTACGAATGGTTCAAATGAGTTCCTGTAGGGCTCGGGTTTGGAAGTGAACGCTGGAAGCAGTCGCAAGTTGAGGATTGAGTGTGATGCAGTCGAGTTAGGGTTCGCGATGAAAAGGGCAGCGATAGAGGGAGTTTGGCAGTAAAATTGAGATGGAAGTAGTAGTCGCGAGAGCTTCAGAACGGAAGAACAAATGGCGATCATTGATTTGGAGGTTGCGATGCTTTCTGTAGCAGTACGAAGTCGATCTGGTTGCGATGACCTGGAAGCGTCGATCTTGGGTTAACGGTAGCAGAGGGTGACCAGGAGTTTCACGGTATCGCGATGTCTCTATGGATGAACAAGTAAAGTGGAAGGGGATTCGAACGGAGAGGGTGAAGGTCGAGACAAGGTGGAGTTAGATGAAGTGAAATCAGTTTTTCCTGTAGGCATGGAAAGGGATTAAAGGTGAAAATTATTCATTTAATTTAAGTGATTTTTGCTTATTCCATTAAAACGAAAAGAAAATAACAATTTAAAATGTGTTATTTATTTGTTCAAGTAAACCTAACATATATATTTATTTATGTTTAACAATACATAGGTTTGGTTAAGTATCTTGGTTAAGTAGAAGTGATTTAGTAACCATTAGAAGAAGAAAAATATAAAGGAAAGTTATTTATTTATTTAAATAATTAATTTAAATAAATAAATGTGTAATTTGTAAATTTGAATAAAATCATCGCAGGTGTGAATTTATTCGAGAAAATACATATCCGAGATGAAATGGAAATTTATTTGGTTGTTCGGCAATTTAAATTCTGGTGAGTAAATCTCACTCACCCTTTAGTTAGAATTATTTTCATATCGTTTAAAATAATTGGTTATTGCTTGTTGAATGCTTCCTGATTTGTTTGATATATATTAGTTATTTAGGACTATTATATATATTGGGTTGATGATTGGTTGGATTCCCGCAGTTTCATTAGCGGATGCCCGCGGTACCATAGCGGATGATTACCCTATACGCCCCACGCTATGATTAGTGGATGACCTTCTATACCGCGATATCCTGCCTCGAAGCAGGATGGGTATTACTATGTTGACTAACATATGTGGATGCAGGAAAACAGGTTGGAGGAATCCAGCTGGATTCCTCAAAAATATATATTATCTGTTGTTTGTTTGATTTCATATATATTCATATATGATGTGTTAAAAATCAAATGATTGAAAATTGATTGATTTGATTTTTTAAATATCACTGGGGCTTGGGATATTGATTTATAAAAATATCAAAAAGGGTATTTGAAATTTAAAAGGGGAATTCTATTTTTATAAATAGAATTTGAATTTTAAATGAAGTATAGAAACATTAACTTGTTTTGAATACATATGAACAAGGAATCGAATTTATAAAGTTGTTTATAAATGGAAAGATGGAATTTGAATCGAATTTATAAACTTTGTTTATAAATGGAAAGATGGAATTTGAATCGAATTTATAAAAGTTGTTTATAAATGGAAAAATGGAATTTGAATCGAATTTATAAAAGTTGTTTATAAATGGAAAGATGGGATTTGAATTGAATTTATAAAGTTGTTTATAAATGGAAAGATGGAATTTGAATCGAATTTATAAACTTTGTTTATAAATGAAAGGATGGAATTTGAATCGAATTTATAAAGTTGCTTATAAATGGAAAGGTGGGATTTGAATTGAAGTTATAAACGTTGTTTATAAATAATGCATAGAAATTCAAATGGAGTTAAACTATAGATTTGAATATAGAAATTCAAATGGACTTTAAACTATAGATTTGAATATAGAAATTCAAATGGACTTTAAACTATAGATTTGAATATAGAAATTCAAACGGACTTTAAACTATGGAATTTGAATAATAGAAGCGAATTGGAGTTTGAATATAGAATTCGAATATTAAAAGAGAAATGGACTAAAGAGATAATTAACAAATTTAGTTAAAACGATTTGGTATAGTTAAATAGATTGGGCAGGTATAGACATACAGGAGACAGGTTTGGAATAAAGTATAGAAGTGAAATAAATAGAATGCCCGACAAAAAGGTACGTATTTAATTTTCATATATGAGATTTTATGCGCCGTATCGGCTAGCCGCTTGGCTTTTTCTTTTTTCTTTTTGAGATGAGAAGGACCGGGAAAGCTATTTGAAATTTCCCGATGCTCCCGGTACAAAGGAGGTTATGGCGAATTTTTCCGGGAATTTAAGGAGATAGAATATTTTTAAGATAATTTGATAGTTAGAAATTAACATATCAAAATATATAGAAGTCGATAAGGAAACGAACTTAGAAATAGAATAGTATAATCAAAGAGGAAGTATAAGAATAAAACCTCGTAAGGATAAAAGAGAAAGTATATATGTGTTTAAAGGTGAATAATCAGTTGTATCGTATTGATTGTTCAAGTAAGTAGTCTTGTCTGTTTTGACGTTAAATGTTATTCAGTCAAGGTCTGAGAGGTAATTATACCCCAACTTGGTTGATTTCATGATATACCGATAAGTTGCAAGATTTAGGCTCGAAGATCAATGTGGAATAAGAATTAGTTAAATACTATATTTGGGTTGTCGTAACGATGTTTTACACAACATCTGTTTTTAACCCAAATATGTGCAAAGCTTGGAAATAGAAAAATGAATATTTTCTAAAGTTTAGAAAATAAAAGAAGGCGATATTCGGAAATGTTTTCCAAATAACTTAACAGGCCAAACGGTTATTGAAAATATTTGGTTGACAAATATTGATAAAGAAATAGAGAAGAGATTTAATTAATGGAATATTAATTAAAGGCTCAGTGATTGTTGGATGTCTGGATGAACACTTGTTTTATTCGATAGTTAAATCATCGACTATCGAAACACTTGTTTTTATTCGATAGTTAAATCACAGACTATCGAAGTTTTGACCATCGTTGTCAATATGGAGAGACCGGTTGGATTATTATCCGAAGAACCACTCCATATCGGCAGTAGCGTGTGAATCAGATTATATAAAGATAATCGAAGACGGAGTAGAGTGCAAGGACTTTTTCTATTAATAGAAATATTACCTTCGGCTCATCCTGTTCCTGGGTGACTCGTATGGATGGATGTCTGACAGAGTATTTCCAGAAAGCACACGTACATTGATTTCTTCAACCGTACCAAGAGTGGAAGCGGAGAAGGAAACTTCTTTTAGCTGACACGTAATGTACTGTTGTAGACATCAATTAGTGATTTTCGATGGATTTGACGATGTGACATTCGAAGTGAATCTGGTGTGATGATAAAGCGTAGCTTCTAGCCTCATCAACTGGTAAATGACAGAAATCGGGCAAGCAGCATGGCTATGTAGGTCGCACCTATTAGGGTGTATAATCACCTGATCTAGAGTTTCATTTACTTCTAAAAATCTATTGTCGATGCTGTCCCATTCGGGAAACGGTTGCTGATCCCAATCGTTGGTGATATACATTCGATACACTCAAGCGAAATGAGTGGTTGGTCATGTGTGGCTGAGTTGCAAGATGTTCTTGTTGAACTCGGTGTATTCTCCTCTAGAGATATACCAGCGGAAGGTGATTCCATACCTTGTCATAGTTGGAAATCCATTACCCAATACGTGCTTGCGGTTTTGATTGTATATTACATATGTGGAACGTGAGATGCAAGCGTTTCCACTAGATTATTATCTACTTGATTTAGACATTATTATAATATCAAAAGAGTTTTGACATAAAGATAAATCAAGTGTTTGGATTCTCATAAGGGAAAAACCCGTTCCGTGTTATACGGCGTGGTCTTATGAGATATCATTTAGTTTTCTGAAACTGTTTTAAACTGTTTACTCATACCAGTCCCATAACTGACCCGGAGTTTACTTTGTTGTTTTCCCTAAACTCTTGGGTGCCTAAATTTGTACGGGCAGTCAAGTAGTTCAGGATTTTTCAGAAATATCTAAAGGAGCATGGAGCAGGAGGCTTCAGCGTTATCTAGTTATAGTGTTGTTCCGTTGTGTTGTAAGTGTTGTACTCTGATAAGTGTATGTTATACAGTTAAGATTTTGTATTTCAAAGATGTGATATATTATATTTTGTTCCGCTGCGATGTGAGATTCTGTGTTGTTATTTCTGTTCTTCTTCTAAAAAAAAAAATGTTTCGTATTTTCGTGATATTTGGGTTGGACGTATGATGTATATAGTCAACTCTGATGTTACGGAAATCTGGGTCATTACATCGACCTTTGTAAACCAAAGCTCTGATACCAAATGAAGCGACCCGAACTTCCCCGTGAAGGAAAGCCCGAATTGTATTGAGAACACGACAGATCAGAACACAAACAGAAGAACATTTCATTGTTTATTACAACAATTTACATCAGATTACAAGAATATACAGAGTATAAATAATTTATACATCAGAAAATATCAGAGATTAAATTACATTACATAGCAGCGGAAAATAATACAAAACACAACTGAAAGAGATAAACGGATATAGAGCTTTCTGAATATCGTTCCAGCTGTAAACCAGGATCATATGAATATAAATCTGCAAAACCAAAACTACTAGCTGCCCATGTGGAAAATAGGGGAACCCAGAGTTTAGGTTAAAACAATAAACTCTAGGTCAGTCATGTGACTGGTGTGAGAACTAAAACAGTTATTTAAAACTTTACTTTTAAATCAGATGTATCAAGGGACCACACCGTATAACACAGAACGGGTTTCCTCCCAAGAATACAAGTGCATATAACAAAATAGTGCAATGCTTTTTGGAAAAATGAAGCTATTATAAGACCCAAGTCCCATCACACAATGCAACGCAAGCCGGAGGATAGGATTTTCCCTTATAATAGCAAAACATGCTTGGTACGTTAAAACAAATCATTTGATACTTATTATAAGTGCATAGTTTTTAAAACAACTTCAAATATAAATGTATCAATCCTAGATGACATGGGTACCGTATATCATGTCGCCAATACTAGGCTCTACAATCAAAATCGCAAATGTCACGTATTGGAAGTTGGATTTCCATATGTGAACCAAGGCAAGGGATCATCCTTACCGCTTCGAGACGCTCTAGCCCGCCCCTCAGGATCAGAGCTCGAGTGACCCTTGGATCGTCAGGGTCGGTCCACCGATGTGGATTAAAATGCCTGAACCATACGTTTCCCTGCCCTATGGGGCGTCAGTCTGGTCTGTATAAAGACCATATCATCCATCGGCCCCGCAGTGCCGATATATCCGAGGCGCCCCGCTATCCATCATCCACATAAGTAAAACATCTGGGCATGCTAAACCCAGACACCACTCCTAGCTAGAAGGAAACACTTGTTCTCCCTTAGGTCTTCTCCCATTTCTGGTTCACACCGGGGTGTAAGGCTCACGAATTAATGCAACACAAAGCTATGCTATATTAAAGCCGTGCTTTGATCATCAACCACATGACTCTGCATTCCAACAGAAGCCTTGATCATTTGCATCTCAGCATGCCATACAGGCAATTCACGCCATGAAACTGACGTCTATCAATCACACATAATGAAATCCAATGTCAGACACACAGTCCATTTACAAGTCCGTTCTGGGTCTGAACGAAACCGAAGGCACCTTATTCCTCATCCCACATGTCCAATACATGAGAGAGGTCCTCGCAGGTCGATCCCTAAGTACGTCTGGAACGATCACCACTTATTACCTCGTCTTGGGTGTATAGCCCAATCAAGGCATCAGTAATCATCCAAACGATGTGAAGACCTCCAGTCTTCAACCACCGTCTTCATCGTCAACTCATCGCCGATTTAGTTATTCAGAATGGGATAAACCTGGTCTTTCTGAATAACTCACGTATATAATAAACAAGTGCCATAAAGCACAACATACGCCTCATTCCAATTCTGAATATTCTTTTATATAAATATTCATATCTTTTGGGAAAGGTTCCCATTAATTTTATCAAAGATAAATTCTTTAAATTTATTCTTTAATCTTCCTTTGGATATCAATTCAAACCAAATTATGGTTTATCCAAACTAGTTGGGATTAACGCACCATACCGAAGTAATCATTTATTTAATTTCCCAATCCCAACCTATTCATCCCATGAAGTAAAACCGGTAATACTTCATATTTAACACCACGGTGTTATCGGTAAAATTAATTACCATTTCACATTCAAATCTAATTAAAGATTTAACTATCGCTTGGAGCAAAACTAGTGATACTCCATTCTCAATCTTTTCTCGAATTTGATAATTTTAGTTATCAAATTCACCTTTCAATCTCTTTAAAGATTCATTAAAACTCTAATTCAGTTTTAATTTCCAAAAGTCATTACTTAATGATTATCTTCAAAGTTAAGAAATTAATCTTATCTTTAACTGGGTTAAAGAACTAATGTCATTTAAAACACAGCTCACGATAAACCCAAAATCTCATTCCATTAACGATGGAATTTTCAAAGAAAACAAATCGATACATATAATCGATATAAACTTCCATAACAAACCGATAATATAAATGGAATAACGACAAAGCCTCTTAAATTCCATATATAGTAATAGTCCTCCTCCACAGAAGCTTATTTCGATTACTATCAAATCAAATTCCAATTTAATATGTTAAATTGGAAAACTTTACTTTGGAAAATCTCCTTTAAATCTTAATAAAAGATTTATAAATTCCAAATCACATTTCAGTGTAAATCAGGTTAAAGAACGAATGGCGTTAAAAACAAAGTTCATGATAAACCCAATACACATTCCATTTTATTCCAATTATTAAATATAATTGGAAACTCTAACAATCTTAATTAAAAGATTCTCTTTACATGGGGTTCAAGAACAGTGTTACTGAAGACATCGTTCATAACAAACCCAAAATCCCATTTGATATTAAATACAAGGCTCTGAATAGAAAATATATCGGCTTATATTCAATATCAAATTCAACAACCAACAAATATCGTATTGGAAATAACAATATAAATATATCTTTCAAATTTCCATAACAATATCTGTATAATCATGAAATCCAACATCGAAATATTCCGAAGACAATTTTGATTCAAATCCACTCTAATTTATATATTGAAAGTCCTAGTTATTTTTAAAACCATTCCAAATCCAATTTATTTTATTTAAAAATTATTGGATTTCAAATCCAGTTCATAACTAGTTCGTTTTGATAAAAATATATTTTTATCTTTAAAAATTTGGAATTTTTCATCCCAATTCTTTCCAAATCATTTATTATGATTTTACACAAATTATTAATATTTTAAATAATTTTATCAAGGCCCGTACAATCGATTTCCATAAACGGTCATCGAACTACACTTATAACGACCATTTTCAAATTTGATTTGGACATAATTCCAAATCCAACCAATAGATATCAAATCTCTAATATTCGTTGGAAAGAACTTTTCGATACGAACCCAATGGTTCTGGTTTTAGGAGAATCCGACGGTCGGATCTCCCGTAACGTCAATTCGTAGTCAATGGTCGAAATTCGCGAACTGCCACGGCGCGTTCTATTCAGGCCATTATATTATATATATAATATATATTTTGTCGATTTCCATTTAAAACGTATTTTATAAATCGTTTTAAATTCATTTTCAAAACGATTTCAACTTCACATTCAATTTTTAAATCAAAATTGAATATTCCATATCATCAATATATAAATGGTAATATTTTCAAACTTTAGATTTTGTAATCACTTCCTTTTCAATATTCATTGTAAAAATGAATAAATTCGATATAAATATTGTTCATGTCAAAATGGCGTTAATCTAATCAACACGGCTTTATATATTTAAATATATCATGTCCATCCCAAATCGGACATCAAAATCAGATTTTGATCTTTTACTGAATATTATTTTAAAATATTCGTTATTTTAAAATATTACCATATAGTGTTATTTATATGGATTTCATACAACATATGTATAGAACAACAATGATAAACTATTAACCATCATCCAGAGTGCACTACACAACTACATAAGCATTAAATATAAATATTTAACACTTACAACAGTCTGTCAACCCATCGATTGACATACAACTAAATATTAGAATTAGTGTATGTCTAATATCATCCCAATACCCGTGTGGCGTTTCCAAACAACAAACACTGATTATTATTTGTGCAGTTGGGCGATGTGTAAAATATATCGTCCCAATCAACATCAGTCAAATGTGTTTACATAAACAAATCGTCCTATTTGTAAATGAATATTTATTTTAACTCATGAATAATTTATACGATTCATTTATACAATAAAAATGATATTTTTATTGTTTAAACATTTTTTTGAAAATTTTGGTGACATAACAACGCGATACTAGAACCGGGATAAGATCTAGCCTTATCCCTCGCCTAATAATGGCACACGCCATACACAAACCAAATCAAATCAATTCATTTCACATCCCAAAACCAATCCAAACAAATGAATAAACCAAACTAAACAATCAAACAAGTCGTCCATGGTTTGTGGACGACGGGGAGCAGTTCATGTATGCAGTTATAAAATGAATAACTGTAAAAGAAAATTATAGTGAGGAGTTCTCACCTTTGGGATCCACTCCTCCTTCTCATTTTTGAATTTATGAATAACTTGGTTTAGCGCGATATTCAATGCAGTTCTTTTTCACGCTGTTCATATTAAAAATCACATTTTTATTAAGCCATCATATTTATAAAAATCGAATTTTTATTCGCTATAGCATATATAAAAATCATATTTTTATATTCGCTACTTCATTATAAAAATCATATTTTTATATTCGTTTTTCATATAATAAAAATAATATTTTTATCTCGATATTTATATTATAAAAAACACAATTTTAATACGCTACATAAACAAAAATCATACCTTTCTCTAATCAAAAATCAAATCTTTCTCCCATCAAAAATCAAATCTTTTTATTGTTAAAAATGAAATATTTTCAATGTATAAAAAATGAAATCTTTTCAATGTAAAAAAAATGAAATCTTTTTAATGTTCAAAATCATGTTTTTACTTTGTTAAAAACCATCTTTGCCGTGTTAAAAATCACATCTTTTTACATACATATATAAAAATATCATTTTTATATATTAAATTTTAAAAAAAATCATCACTTTTATTCATAAAAATTATTGCTTTATATTTTTAAAGTTATATATATATATAAACTGAAAATTAAAATCAATGTAAATAAATAAAGTACTTACAATTTTCGGATGGAGGAGGGTAGAGGAGGGGCTGAGGAGGCTGCGCTGGGTCGGGGAGGTGGTGTTGGGTGGCCAGGTGGTCGGCGGCGGTGGAATGAGGTGGAGGCACGGCTAAGGTTTGGGGATTGGGGGTTGTTGGGCTAGGGCTGAACGGAGCTAGGAGGAGCGATTGGGGAGGGGGCGACGGAGCTTGGGGGTGCCCTGGCGGCAGTCACGGCGGCGTGGGGGGGCCAAGCGACGGGGTCAACGCGCGTTTCCCTTTTTTCTGAGTCGGGGAGAGAGAAGGTAGGGGGAGGGAGGGTGATCATATATATATTAATTTATTTTCAAAAAGTAACTTTTTACTTCGAACTCTGAATCGAACCCAACGACTGTCGCCCCTAGCTAAATACCCCTATGCCAGACACAATGGGATATGTTTCGTAATCCAATCTATCGTTTCGATAGGTTTTTATCAAAATTAAAATATAAATCAGTATATATTGAATTTGAACGTATATTTCAATTTACCGGGGCTACATACTGATTCCAAAATTTCCAAAAAAATAAATTTGTCTATGTTTTGAAGATACGACCCTAAAAAACTATTTTCGTCGAATTTAGAGACCATTTGAAAAATGGCCATTTTCTGGTTGATCCAAAGTGACTAAAACTGTCAAAACACGTTTTCTTTTGCCATGCTCACACATTGATTCAGAAAATTATGAAAATTGGAATCTAGCAATAATTCAACATCCCAGATCCAATAAAAGTGGTTTCATCGAAAACAGATGTCATTTGCAAAATTTCCATTTTTAAGGGCTATATTTCCATAGCGACTATTCTGAATTTTCAACTGGGCATAACTTTTTATTCCCCCTATGAAATATCAATTTTTCGGATTCGTTGGAAATATATTTTCAAACAGATTCAAATATTTCTAGTTTCACTAAAATCCGGTTTATTTTGAATCCTATGCACCCATTTGAAGTATGAAATCGAATTTTCAAACTACCGCGCCATTTCCAATTCCTTTTATAATTAAAATAAATATTTATATTCTAACTTCGATTCAAACAAATATATACATTCTAATTCTATTCAAAATAAATTTCTCGTCATTATTATTTAAAATAAATCATTTTAAATTCATTAAAATTGCCAAAATAAAAATTATAAATTGATTCTGATTTTCCGGGTTATTATAAGTAATGTTTGAGGAAGATGGTGGACTTGGTTTTGGAGGCGGTGAAGAACGAGAGGCGTAAAGATTTCCAAATGGTGGAAACTCTTTTAGCTGGAGCGGGTTGATCTTTGGATAAGAAGAATTGGTCATTTGCGTGCGGGTCATGTATTTTTGGGTCGGTGAAGTTATTTGTGGGCTGACTTTCAAATGCGAGGCCCAAATGAATATATATATATATATATTCTTTTGGGATTAGAATGGTGTTGCAGACGGCTTGCTTATACGGTTGTGATCTGGGGTATCCGTGCAAGGTAGCGTTAAAGTGCAGCAGGTTTTTGGTGAGACATACGTAAGTTAAGATATATACAGTTTATTTAGTTAGTTGATTTAGTTTACAACTTGTTTAGTTAATGTAATTTGTTAACATGTTAACTTAGAAAACAAATAATGCATCAATATGGAACCTGTTCTACTAGTGATTTCCAACATTAAATCGTACCAACAAATAGAACACATTAGTTTAACTTGTTGGATTAAACATAAATTATCAGTAAAATGTTAGCAACTAAATTTAATTACATTTAATGTAGTTAAATAATTTTAAGTGGAATGGCCTTTTAAATGTTTACAAACTTATAAAATATGTATCTCTCTCATATATTATCAGAATTGAGTGTCGTTTGTCACGTTGGGTCTGTATGGACCAGGCTACGAAATGGAACTGGTTTGAAGGGAACTGGAGTTCATTGCAGCTTATGATAGATTTAAAATGCCTAACTAGACCTATCGAACGCTAATCGTTATTTAACGATTAACGAACAAGGTGAGTAAATTCACTAACTCTGATCAGTTCTATAATTTTATATACATTATTTAATATTGATAAATGATAATTGATTGTTGTGTGATGGTTGTTTGGAAGAATAACGTTGGTGGAATATTCATTTTTATTTATTTTAATATCTCACATTTATATGGAGTTAGTGATATTATTGTCGATTAACATCTGTGCGTGCAGGGAAAAGGTTGGAGGAATCCAACTGGGTTCCTCAACAATTACATTGTTATTTTCATATATTACTTTATATGATGTGACAAATAATCTATGGTTGATTATTGTGTGTTTGGGATGTTTTGAATAACATTGACCCTGAAATAATTGGTATTTAAATACCATAAATATAATGGATAAGAATTCGAGTTTAAAAAAGAAAAATCTATGTTTAACTAGAACTTGAATTTCGAATGGACCATAATATAATAACTGGTTTTGATTATTATAAAACAAGAAGTTTTATTTATAAACGATATTTAGAAATGGAATGAAATAATTTTTATAGAATAATCTGGAAAGGTAAATGCAAGGATGAATATTAGAAAAGGGAAACGAGAATCGTTTTCAAAAGAAAACGATGAAATTTATTTTGATGTTTGTTGGATTTGAAATTATGATTCGATGATGTCGGCTGTTATTTATTTTTTGAAATTATATATTATACAATTTGGGATTTGTCAAGAAAATTAAGATTTAGTTTGAAACAAATAATTTATAGTCAAATATGAAGTCGAGATTAGGGTATAAACTTGTTATATAATTAACAAGAAGCTGCTTTATAAATGAAGTTTATAAAGTGAAATATGAATATAAATTTACAAAATAACTCAATAAACAGGATTTGAACCTGTAATGGTATTTTTTAAATAAAAATCAAGATTTAATTGATATAACGAGTTCAGTTTTCCGTAAGGAAATGATATTCACATTTTAAAGCGAATAACGATTTAAAAGGAAACGTTTTGCAAATTAGAATGGTTATGAAGGGAATTGGTGATGTTTGGAAGGGATAAATTCAAAAATGAATTTAGAAATCGAGTTGACCTGAAACGGTGAGTTTTTTCCGACATTCGGAACGTTGATCGAATACAGATTATCGAAAGAGAGTTATACGGTGAAATTTGAGTATATCTCATTCAGGAAAGTACCATTTACTTTCTGTGTAGAATCAAGATTTAATTAATTAATTAATTAATTAATTAATTAATTAATTGTTTATTTATTTAAATAAAAGTTATATTGTAAAATTAAATATTTCAAAGGCAGATATTATAACGTTATCGTTATAATCAAGGATTTCTATAAAGAAGTGGATATGTAAATTGAATATGAGAGTGGTGTAAACAGTTTTTGTAAATAAGAGATTAAGAAATGGATTTAAGGAAATTAGAAATTAAATGGGAATTAGTTAAGTTGAATAGCTGTTTGAGTATCGATCAGATGTCGGTTTCGGCCTACGGGGTTTATACTTAGGGAATTGTTCTCTTACTAGTTTACGATTAGGGCCTAATGGACATTGAAGGATAGTGATGAGTGGATAAGAAACAGAAATGTTTTCAAAGATAACGTATATTTTCGAAATACGAGAAATAAGGAGTTGGGAATATATGAAAATGTTTTTCTAAGAAATCGTGAGAGGATAAACGAGTTGAAGGGATATTTGAGTAAAGATATTAAAAGAAAATTGGGAAATGAATAATGTAACGATAAATTAAATTAAAGGGGATCAGTGTTGAATGATGATTGATCGGTAAGATTTTCATTTGGAAATACGGCCGTTGTTTGTATGTATGTTTTTCTTTGATAGTTAGATAACCGACTATCAAAGTGTTTGACCCTTTTTCCATTGTTAATATGAAGAGACTGGGATCAGATTTATTATCTGGAAACCATTCCGTATGGGCATTAACGTTGCGAATCAAATCTGATGAAGATAATTGAAGACGGAGTTTGTGCAAGGGTTGTTCTGATGATCCTAGGTAGAAATTGCCTAAGATGGATTTGCAGAATAGTGCCTTCGATTTGTCCGGTCCCATGACAACGTGTATGGAAAAATATCCGACAGAGTATATCTAGTAGATTGTGTAATTGATCGCTTCAAACGTATTTACGTTGGTGGTGGAGAAATTCATTTCTCTAAGCTTTATACCCATAGTATCAATTTGTGATTTGGTGGGTATGAAGATGTTGCATTCAAAGTGAACAAAGACATGATCTGTTAGAGATACGTTACGACCTCAAGCCTCATCGATCAAGAAATGACAAAAATCGGGCTGGTAGCATAGCCAAGTGGGTCACACCCAATTAGGGTATATTTTCATCATCTAGAGAATATTCATATTTGTTACTTCTTTTATTTCTGTATCTACTGGGAATGGTTATATTGGTATACCAATTGTAAGGTGACAATATATTCGGAACATTCAAGCGAAATGAATGGTCGATCATGTGTGGCGAGTTACAAGATGTTCTTGTTGAACTCCAGTGTATCGCTTATAGAGTGCACTGATCGAAAGGTGGTTTCATACCTTGTCATAATGATAAATCCATTCTCCAGTAAGAGCTTGCGGTTTTTGATTGTATATTATATATGTAGAGCGTGAGATGAAAGCGTACTACTAGATTGTTATTTACTTGATTTAGGCATTATTATAATATCAGAAAAGTATTGTTTTAGACAAGAAAGTTTTGGGTTATCGTAAGGTAAAAACCATCCGGGTTTATGTGTGGATCGGTCTTATGATTACCATTCCTTTTGAAAAGGATTTGGAAAAGTTAAACCAAATGTTTGGAGTTTACTCACACCAGTCACATGACTGACCCAGAGTTTATTTTGTTTTCGTTTTCCCTAAACTCTTGGATGCCAAATTTGTACGGGCAGTCAAGTAGTCGGGATATTTCAAATATACTTGGAAGAGCTTGGAGCAGGAGGCTTCAACATTAGTTATATATAGAGTTATACTGGTATGTATATATAGTTATAGTTTTGTATTTCAAGAGTTGTTATATAATATATTTATTCATTCCGCTGTGAGATTCATGTTACTCTGATTCTGTTCTGTTGTGATCTTCTTCTTCCTCTATTATAATTTTCTTTCTTTCTATTTCTCACCCTCTAACTTCTTTCTATTAATGGTCTGGTATTTTCGATGCTTGAATAGTCAACATGGTGTGTTGTGTCACTTTTCAGGGACGAAAATCCTAGACCGTTACAGTGGTACTAGAGCTGAAGGTTAAGTGATTTTCTTGGCACTATGACGTAACTAAGTAGAGATAGGGTTAGTAATACCATAGATCGAGTTTGAGTGTATATAAATGAGAGAGCGTATATGTAGATTTTATAAAAATGATTTTATATTGTGGAGATTTATGGGCTGAGTGGCTTATAAATTCTGGTCGATGGTGGGGCACCACAACGTCGATAGGGGTTTCTAAACACTCGAATACGATAAACCAACACGGTATGTTTTTGAAAGAGGGTAAATGAAATAATTTTACCCAGATTATATTTTGAGATAAGAGAAGTATATATCTTGGAATTATTATATATATTGGATATGTTCGTTGTTATTATAATCAAATAAGATTATAAAATTGGTTATAAATAACCAATCAGAATTCATATAAAAGTGATATATAAAATTAGGTTAATTAAATCTGAATATAAGTCAGAATTAGAATCAAAATTTTGGAATTTGAAAAAGGCTTGTAAATGGTTTTAGATTAAATATAAGGAAATTTTAAAATCTTAGGGGAATTTGGAAATGATTTTCGAGTATTGAAAAGGATATTTTGATGTTATTTCAAAACTGGAAATGTTTTAAAAATGAGTTTTGAAGTGATATAGTATTGAACTCACTTCAATCGTTGGGAAATAATTTCGATGATGATCCGGACATCATCGGTGTTCATTTTCGAGTTTCTAAGTTATGGATTACTACCAAAAGATTTTGTTTTGAATTGTTTTAAGGAAAAGTTTTCAAAAATTCAAATGTTTTAAATTGATATTATTATACATAAATATATATGATTTCAAACAGATTTGAAGTAAAACCTAGGAATTTGAATTCTGAAATTTAAACCTAACTTATGAAGTCAAATAAATTGAAATGCTAAGGATGAATATATAAATTAGAATTTAACTTAAAATAAGTTAAATAAAATTTGATTGGAGATCATCTGGAACGGAATTGGCTTGTTGAGTACGGATTCGGAAATTTGATTTGAATAGGAGTTTGAAATGGGAGTTTGAAATGGAATTTGGTTTGCGTATAAGAGAATTATTGTTCTAATAATAAATTGACTGGAGATCAGTTGGAATGCTAGAGTATATGTTGAACTGGTAGCCAATGGAATAGGCAAAGTTAAATGCCCGACAAAAAAGGTACGAGTTTATATTTTAATTGGATATGAGATTTATGAGACTGTTTGGCAAGTCGCTTAGCTTTTTGATTTTCTTTTAAATTGGAGAGGGCCTAGAGAGCCGAAATGTAGTTTTACCGATTGAGCCATGCAAAGGAAATGCTAGCGAAATTTTTCGAAAATTTAAAAAGTTAGAAATTTTTGAAGAAAATTTTGATAATTGAAATCGACTTATTGATTGTATAAGAGATTACAAAACTTGAATGGACAAGCAAAATAATAAACTGATTTAGAATCAATTCGAGTATATGTAGATATGTAAGAAAACATATGGATGAGTATGTGGCAATAGATTGTCCAAAAATGGTGGACACATCATTTGGAATGAAAAATAAAAGATCGGGTATCGATATAAGGATTAAAAATATTATGTATAGAAATGAGTTATGAAAATATGGAGTATAGGATATCGACCAAGTAGGTTGTAAGGAGTTAGAGTTCTAGTATATGTATTGCTTAGCAATTTCGAGGTCGAAATTATTTTTAAGGGGGAAGGAATGTAACGTCCCGGAATTTATAGCGAAGGAATAATTATTAATTTAATTATTTTAATATATTGGTTTGGTAATTCAAATGGTTTGAATTCAAATATTTCAAATATTTAAATAAGAAATAATGGGATAATAATATATTTATTGTCGAAATAGTCGAAAATAGCTAAATTGTCAATATTGTGTAAATTAGATATATAAGATGTTTAATTCAGTTTAGGATTGAATTATTATAACAAATATATTTATAAACAACAGTTGAACGTAATAATTATAATTTAATTATAAAATGAGCTCAAAATGTCGTGGTAGTTTGTAATATTGAGTGTAACAACCCGTATTTTTGAATAACATGTTATAACATAAATGGAGGCAGAATTAAACTGTAAAATCTGTATAAAGGGAAACGAGCTATGCCATTGCGTTCGTCTCGGAAAAATACGCGAAATAGAGTCCGAGTTTTCGAAAATCGGAGTCCGTATGATCAAGATATGGCCTCGCGAAGTTTCACGAAAAATTCCCAAATTAAAGTATACTTAATTAAGTGAAATGGGTTGCGCAGAGAAATATATATATATTGATATATATATATAATTGAAAATTAAATAAATAAATATGCAAAAATGTTCAAAACAGCGAATTGGGAGAGGGGAATAACCGAACCGGCCGATTTTTGAGGTCGACCCGAGCCCGCTGGGTCGACTTGGGGTTAATCCAGAGTGTTTGGCTGTCAACCCGTGGGCCGATTCGCTCAAATGCAGATTTTGCATTTGAATGGTTCTCATGGTCCATCTTTAATCTAAAGGCCCTATATGGTTCCTACACTTGACTTCTTCCCCAAGACATGCTTTGATGGCTTGGATTGAATCTAGGGTTAATCCTATGGCCTAAAACACTTGCCTAGTCTATAAATAAGACCCTAACCTACCCTAAATCATCATTATTCATTCATACAACTAAACTATGGCAAAATCAATCCTCTCATGGCCTCCACTCTCTTCATAAAATTCCTAAATAAATTTCTAAGTGATTTTCCATGCATACAAGTGTTTTTAGACTTGTATGATCATCATTAGCTTGCATTCAAGTCAAGTTCTTCTATTTGCACCACAAAGAAAGAGTTTTGATCAAGTTTGCTTGCATTTTTGGGGTTTAATTGGTTGCATAAGGGTTTTCTTACATTTGCTATACTCATTTGAGTCCGCATAAGCATTGTAAGCCCTATTCCTTTCATACTTAAACTCTAAAGTTAAATGTATGATATGCAAGTTTATTATGGTGAGTTATGCAAGTTATCATGTTGTAATATGCAAGTTTGATATGCAAGTTGTCATATGATATGCAAGTTAAGTTATGCAAGTTTGATATGCAAGTTGTCATATGATATGCAAGTTATGCTATGCAAGTTTGGGATGCTCATTTGGTTCATGTTATCATGTTATGCAAGCTTATCTAGGGTTTATGAACATAAAGCTTCAAGCTTTATGCCAAAGGTTTCATTTTGGCAACATGTAAGTTATCATATCTCTTATGATAACTTGCATGTGAGGCTAAATGCGAACTTATGGCCATTTCTACATGTCATTTAGCACCATGTATCATGAATATGCCAAGTTTGGTTTTATTAGGCCTAAAAATGTAATATGCAAGTGTATGAACACATGAACATTTCATATGCCACCATGTTGAACTTGTGGCTTCAACATTTTTATGTCATAATTATGCCAAGTTCCCTCTTTCTATCCTTTATGCGCTATTGCGATATGTAAGCAATGGGATTGCGTTTGGGGTTGGGTAAACTTAAAAGACATAAAAACATGAGCTTGGGAATTTACCTATTAAGTTAGGTCTACCCATTGGGAATTTACCTATTAAGTTAGGTCTACCCAATTGCTTGAAAACTTGTAAGGTGTTTTGGAAACACGATGGACATGACACTTAGAAAAGATAAGTGTGGCCAACTCGAGGTTGGGTTGAGTTTGTAGCGTAAACCTACCCGGAGCCGACCGGCTTAACTAGTTGCTACAGACAATAGGACCCAATGTGAGAAGTTGGTCATGTTGTACCTTGAACCCGAGGTTAGACCAAGTTGTGGTGTAAAGCTACCCGGACCCGCCCGGCTTAACTAGTAACCACAACAAGGTCTAATGTGAGAGGTTAAGGCGCATTAAATTAATTAATGCCTCGTGATTAGGGTTAAGTCATGGTCCACTTAATACTTAACCAATCTGAACTCGGTAAATTAACGGGGTTAAGTTAACCTACACTTAACCAATCTGAACTCGGTGATTTAATGGGGTTAAGATGAACTATACTTAACCAAATCAATTCAGTAATTTGGTAAGGCTGAGAACTAATTTGATATCTGGTCTGGATAAACCAACTTTGTTGATAAATTAAACGAACCTGTTTTGTGGATCTGTAGGACCCACACTAAGTTAGGCAAGTTTGTAAATCTGTTATCTGATCCGTTAGTCTGAAAACTAATCGTCTGAACTTAGTATGTCTGAACTCTGTCAATAAGTTAATCTGAATCTGATAGTCTGGGGACACAAGGGGGAATACTTGTGTCAATTGTTGTTTGGGACCCATATTAGTCAGTAACCCTTTCTGGTATCAAAACTTTGACCCAACTGTAGATAGGGTCCGGGCACGCTTACTGAACTAATTATAAGTGGTTCATTCTGATAATGGCGATGGGTGTTGATGGTGCGTTCCAACCGGGTCATGTGCGTGCATGGATCCCGGTCTGCCTCTGAGGATGTAAGACGCCGTGACATCTGTAAATATGCCTGTGCCAATTGGTTGCCACTTTAGGGAGTGATACACCCTATCGTGGGGCCGACACAGGATATTTATGTATTAGGGAGCCGATCGCTTGGGTAGGATTTAGGGTACACTTAGTTCTGTCTGATTCTGTTGGTACCGTCTGTTTTGTTGGGTGGCAACACCCGTCTGTTTCTGCGTGGTACCGTTCTGTTAGGGTGGTAAAGGCCCATTTTTGCTAGCATTCCATTTCTGTACTTTATCTGTTAGGGTGGTTAAGGCCCATTATAGTTAGTATTCCGTTTCTGTACTTCATCTGTTAGGGTGGTAAAGGCCAATTATTGTTAGCATTCCGTTTCTGTACTTTATCTGTTGGGATGGTAAAAGCCCATTTTTCCCAAACTCTATTTCTGTATGGACCATTCTGTTCCATCCTGTTTCGATGTGAACATTAGGGTAACACCTAATCTTGTTATACTAGAATTGGTACCAAGAAGTTAGATCTTGGTTTGAGTCAAACACCTGATACTGGGCCAAGTTTGGGCCAAGGGATAAATTCTGGATTATACATGACATGTTAGAATGTTAGCACACCTGTGGTGCAAAACCTTAAACCGGATTATGCGATGACACCTTTATCTGCCTTGTTAGTTAGTCAACATGCTAGTATGTTGTTATCCCTATGTTCATACCTGCTGCTCATGCCAGTTAACTTTATCAGTTTACATTGATTGTAGTAGGGCTTACTCAGTCTTTTTGACTGACCTGTTTTCTTTCGCCTCTTTTCTTTCGTTCCCCCCCCCACCCCCCAGGTTTACAGGGTGGGAATACTGGTACTTAGCTTGGATCTTAGCTGCTTTTCTTGGATAGCTCACGTATGCTTTGGATTTGAGCTTGCTATGGTTTTCCACTTTGGGGATAGCTACTTTATGTTTTCCTTTTCAGCTTCCAGTTTTATGTACTAGACTTGTTTATTTGGAAAATTGACATTATGTTGTACCAGACTTGTTTTGAAATGGTTTAAAATCTTCCGCTGTTTTATCTATGTTATTTACTCTGTTTACATATATACATATGTTCTTGTTCTACCTTGATATATCATTATGCATGTTTACCTGATTCAAACGCCCCTCCAAAGTCAGAGTGCTTGCAAGAGCCACCCTGGCGGAGGTGGGGTGTTACATTTGGTATCAGAGCATATGGTTTACGAGAGGGAACAAAAAGGTTTTTAGAAAACTTTTGGAAAACTATTTTCAAAACCAAGTATAAAGTATTTTCCAAAGAAAAGTCTAGTTTATTTTAAAGGCTAGTCCCCAAAAAAAAGCCATTAGCAAAATTCCTTCGTTTTTCTCCATTCTAAATCTGTCTTTTTTTCGTTTTCAGTATGGACAATAACTTTGCTATTCCGGAGGGAGTGCACGTACCTGTTTAGTATAGGAGACTTTTGGAGGCTAGGGCGACCGAAGCCGGCCCCGCAGATGTCCCTCCTCCTCCTCCAGTAGTTAATATTCCTCCTCCTCCTGTCGCTAATGTTCCTCCTCCACCTGTTGCTGAGGTCCCTCTTCCTCCTCCCCCTCAGCATCCTCAACCTGACTTCGCAAAGACTTGCAAAGATTTCAAAGCAATGGGTGGCAAGAACTTTCAAGGCACTGAGACTTTTGTGGAGGCCAGAAATTGGTTGAAAGAGACCAAGGATTTATTTGCCATCTTTGGGTTAGATGATCAGAGAAAGATCTTGTTGGCGGTTTGGCTTATGAGGGATGAAGCCGCTTATTGGTGGGAAGTCACCAATGGTACTAGGCCCGTTGAGACTTGGGCCGATTTCAGGACAAGATTCGGGCTTAAGTTTCTATCTTCTGCTGAAGAGAATTTGCAAATGGAGAGGTTTATTGCTTTGAAGCAAGGAGACATGTCCGTCAAAGAATATGTGAACAAGTTCAATCAGTTAGCTCGTTTTGGCTTGGATATGGTGAGTACTACTCAGAAGAAGGCTCTTCATTTTGCTAGAGGACTGAATGAGCCGTTACAGGAGTTAGCTATGTCTCATGTGCCCATGGGGGCCACGTTTGAGAGTTTGGTAGATATGGCCCTACTCCATGAAGAAAACAAGAGTGCAAAGAAGGAGGTCAAGGTGAATGAGTCTCAAAACAAGAAAACGGGGCCCAAAAAGGAAATGCAAAAGAAGGAGGAGAAGTCTGAAGATAAGAAGGAAAAGAAGTGCTTTACTTGTGGAAGCTCAACTCATCTAAACAAGGATTGCAGAAAGAGGAAGGGCACTTGCTTTAATTGTGGAGAGATGGGACACTTCACTAGGGACTGCCCGAAGAAGAAAGGGACTACATCGGAAGGAACGGTGAATACTCGCATGACGGGTGAATAGATTAGGGCTAGAATAATTTGTCTGTAGGAAGTTTAATTTTCCTTGTCTGATTTTCAGTTTGAAACTTTTTTTTCTGGTATTTTGATTCTGTAATAGAAACTCGGTACTTTAATGCTAGTTTTGCTTCTGATCTGGTAATAGTCTCAAACTCCCTGAGAGTTATAACTCATCTGTTTGTGATAAATTGGGATTTGAGAGTATCTGTGACTATGACAAATACATTCTGGGTTTCTACCATGCTTAGTTTCCTAAGAATCATTTGGGGAAAACTGATCTGTACTAGTAGTCTGTAAGTATATGTACCAAGTTTTTGTTTTATCTGTACTCGCTTCCATCACTCGATTTTATCTTGTTGAGATAGGAATCCTATGGATGTAAACATGTGTTTGAGACATGTTATGTTTGATGGTTGCAAGTGGATGCAAGTGGTTGCTAGTGGTTGCTCGTGGATGCATAAACACACACCAGGCACTAGATCGGCTTGAAATACACTCTCATATTGCATATGGACGTGTGTACATTTTCAATTCTTATGGTTGCAAGATGGTTAATTCAGCATGGGGATGTTGCATATGGATGAATGTTATGTGCACTCATGTAGAGATTATAAATTATGTTAGGAATTTGCATACATATGGACTCATTTCACTAACATATTTTGCATTAAGGGGGTTTACTGAATCAGTAACCTCCTGATTTTCGCATTAGATAAGTACATATACACACACCTTTGCATATGATCATATAGCATTTAGAACCTTTTAAGGACAATGATTGCTCGTGGATGATGTTTTGTGTAGATGGATGATGGATTGTAGGATACGTTTTTCCTAACTTGGAGATTTCGGGGACGAAATCCTTTAAGGAGGGAAGAATGTAACAACCCGTATTTTTGAATAACATGTTATAACATAAATGGAGGCAGAATTAAACTGTAAAATCTGAATAAAGGGAAACGGGCTATGCCATTGCGTTCGTCTCGGAAAAATACGCGAAATAGAGTCCGAGTTTTCGAAAATCGGAGTCCGTATGACCAAGATATGGCCTCGCGAAGTTTCTCGAAAAATTCCCAAATTCAAGTATACTTAATTAAGTGAAATGGGTTGCGCAGAGAAATATATATATATATTGATATATATATATATATATATATAATTGAAAATTAAATAAATAAATATGCAAAAATGTTCAAAACAGCGAATTGGGAGAGGGGAATAACCGAACCGGCCGATTTTTGAGGTCGACCCGAGCCCGCTGGGTCGACTTGGGGTTAATCCAGAGTGTTTGGCTGTCAACCCGTGGGCCGATTCGCTCAAATGCAGATTTTGCATTTGAATGGTTCTCATGGTCCATCTTTAATCTAAAGGCCCTAGATGGTTCCTACACTTGACTTCTTCCCCAAGACATGCTTTGATGGCTTGGATTGAATCTAGGGTTAATCCTATGGCCTAAAACACTTGCCTAGTCTATAAATAAGACCCTAACCTACCCTAAATCATCATTATTCATTCATACAACTAAACTATGGCAAAATCAATCCTCTCATGGCCTCCACTCTCTTCATAAAATTCCTAAATAAATTTCTAAGTGATTTTCCATGCATACAAGTGTTTTTAGACTTGTATGATCATCATTAGCTTGCATTCAAGTCAAGTTCTTCTATTTGCACCACAAAGAAAGAGTTTTGATCAAGTTTGCTTGCATTTTTGGGGTTTAATTGGTTGCATAAGGGTTTTCTTACATTTGCTATACTCATTTGAGTCCGCATAAGCATTGTAAGCCCTATTCCTTTCATACTTTAACTCTAAAGTTAAATGTATGATATGCAAGTTTATTATGGTGAGTTATGCAAGTTATCATGTTGTAATATGCAAGTTTGATATGCAAGTTGTCATATGATATGCAAGTTAAGTTATGCAAGTTTGATATGCAAGTTGTCATATGATATGCAAGTTATGCTATGCAAGTTTGGGATGCTCATTTGGTTCATGTTATCATGTTATGCAAGCTTATCTAGGGTTTATGAACATAAAGCTTCAAGCTTTATGCCAAAGGTTTCATTTTGGCAACATGTAAGTTATCATATCTCTTATGATAACTTGCATGTGAGGCTAAATGCGAACTTATGGCCATTTCTACATGTCATTTAGCACCATGTATCATGAATATGGCAAGTTTGGTTTTATGAGGCCTAAAAATGTAATATGCAAGTGTATGAACACATGAACATTTCATATGCCACCATGTTGAACTTGTGGCTTCAACATTTTTATGTCATAATTATGCCAAGTTCCCTCTTTCTATCCTTTATGCGCTATTGCGATATGTAAGCGATGGGATTGCGTTTGGGGTTGGGTAAACTTAAAAGACATAAAAACATGAGCTTGGGAATTTACCTATTAAGTTAGGTCTACCCATTGGGAATTTACCTATTAAGTTAGGTCTACCCAATTGCTTGAAAACTTGTAAGGTGTTTTGGAAACACGATGGACATGACACTTAGAAAAGATAAGTGTGGCCAACTCGAGGTTGGGTTGAGTTTGTAGCGTAAACCTACCCGGAACCGATCGGCTTAACTAGTTGCTACAGACAATAGGACCCAATGTGAGAAGTTGGTCATGTTGTACCTTGAACCCGAGGTTAGACCAAGTTGTGGTGTAAAGCTACCCGGACCCGCCCGGCTTAACTAGTAACCACAACAAGGTCTAATGTGAGAGGTTAAGGCGCATTAAATTAATTAATGCCTCGTGATTAGGGTTAAGTCATGGTCCACTTAATACTTAACCAATCTAAACTCGGTAAATTAACAGGGTTAAGTTAACCTACACTTAACCAATCTGAACTCGGTGATTTAACGGGGTTAAGATGAACTATACTTAACCAAATCAATTCAGTAATTTGGTAAGGCTGAGAACTAATTTGATATCTGGTCTGGATAAACCAACTTGGTTGATAAATTAAACGAACCTGTTTTGCGGATCTGTAGGACCCACACTAAGTTAGGCAAGTTTGTAAATCTGTTATCTGATCCGTTAGTCTGAAAACTAATCGTCTGAACTTAGTATGTCTGAACTCTGTCAATAAGTTAATCTGAATCTGATAGTCTGGGGACACAAGGGGGAATACTTGTGTCAATTGTTGTTTGGGACCCATATTAGTCAGTAACCCTTTCTGGTATCAAAACTTTGACCCAACTGTAGGTAGGGTCCGGGCACGCTTACTGAACTAATTATAAGTGGTTCATTCTGATAATGGCGATGGGTGTTGATGGTGCGTTCAAACCGGGTCATGTGCGTGCATGGATCCCGGTCTGCCTCTGAGGATGTAAGACGCCGTGACATCTGTAAATATGCCTGTGCCAATTGGTTGCCACTTTAGGGAGTGATACACCCTATCGTGGGGCCGACACAGGATATTTATGTATTAGGGAGCCGATCGCTTGGGTAGGATTTAGGGTACACTTAGTTCTGTCTGATTCTGTTGGTACCGTCTGTTTTGTTGGGTGGCAACACCCGTCTGTTTCTGCGTGGTACCGTTCTGTTAGGGTGGTAAAGGCCCATTTTTGTTAGCATTCCGTTTCTGTACTTTATCTGTTAGGGTGGTTAAGGCCCATTATAGTTAGTATTCCGTTTCTGTACTTCATCTGTTAGGGTGGTAAAGGCCCATTATTGTTAGCATTCCGTTTCTGTACTTTATCTGTTGGGATGGTAAAAGCCCATTTTTCCCAAACTCTATTTCTGTATGGACCATTCTGTTCCATCCTGTTTCGATGTGAACATTAGGGTAACACCTAATCTTGTTATACTAGAATTGGTACCAAGAAGTTAGATCTTGGTTTGAGTCAAACACCTGATACTGGGCCAAGTTTGGGCCAAGGGATAAATTCTGGATTATACATGACATGTTAGAATGTTAGCACACCTATGGTGCAAAACCTTAAACCGGATTATGCGTTGACACCTTTATCTGCCTTGTTAGTTAATCAACATGCTAGTATGTTGTTATCCCTATGTTCATACCTGCTTCTCATGCCAGTTAACTTTATCAGTTTACATTGATTGTAGTAGGGCTTACTCAGTCTTTTTGACTGACCTGTTTTCTTTCGCCTCTTTTCTTTCGTTCCCCCCCACCCCCCCAGGTTTACAGGGTGGGAATACCGGTACTTAGCTTGGATCTTAGCTGCTTTTCTTGGATAGCTCACGTATGCTTTGGATTTGAGCTTGCTATGGTTTTCCACTTTGGGGATAGCTACTTTATGTTTTCCTTTTCAGCTTCCAGTTTTATGTACTAGACTTGTTTATTTGGAAAATTGACATTATGTTGTACCAGACTTGTTTTGAAATGGTTTAAAATCTTCCGCTGTTTTATCTATGTTATTTACTCTGTTTACATATATACATATGTTCTTGTTCTACCTTGATATATCATTATGCATGTTTACCTGATTCAAACGCCCCTCCAAAGTCAGAGTGCTTGCAAGAGCCACCCTGGCGGAGGTGGGGTGTTACATTTGGTATCAGAGCATATGGTTTACGAGAGGGAACAAAAAGGTTTTTAGAAAACTTTTGGAAAACTATTTTCAAAACCAAGTATAAAGTATTTTCCAAAGAAAAGTCTAGTTTATTTTAAAGGCTAGTCCCCAAAAAAAAGCCATTAGGAAAATTCCTTCGTTTTTCTCCATTCTGAATCTGTCTTTTTTTCGTTTTCAGTATGGCCAATAACTTTGCTATTCCGGAGGGAGTGCACGTACATGTTTAGTATAGGAGACTTTTGGAGGCTAGGGCGACCGAAGCCGGCCCCGCAGATGTCCCTCCTCCTCCTCCAGTAGTTAATATTCCTCCTCCTCCTGTCGCTAATGTTCCTCCTCCACCTGTTGCTGAGGTCCCTCTTCCTCCTCCCCCTCAGCATCCTCAACCTGACTTCGCAAAGACTTGCAAAGATTTCAAAGCAATGGGTGGCAAGAACTTTCAAGGCACTGAGACTTTTGTGGAGGCCAGAAATTGGTTGAAAGAGACCGAGGATTTATTTGCCATCTTTGGGTTAGATGATCAGAGAAAGATCTTGTTGGCGGTTTGGCTTATGAGGGATGAAGCCGCTTATTGGTGGGAAGTCACCAATGGTACTAGGCCCGTTGAGACTTGGGCCGATTTCAGGACAAGATTCGGGCTTAAGTTTCTATCTTCTGCTGAAGAGAATTTGCAAATGGAGAGGTTTATTGCTTTGAAGCAAGGAGACATGTCCGTCAAAGAATATGTGAACAAGTTCAATCAGTTAGCTCGTTTTGGCTTGGATATGGTGAGTACTACTCAGAAGAAGGCTCTTCGTTTTGCTAGAGGATTGAATGAGCCGTTACAGGAGTTAGCTATGTCTCATGTGCCCATGGGGGCCACGTTTGAGAGTTTGGTAGATATGGCCCTACTCCATGAAGAAAACAAGAGTGCAAAGAAGGAGGTCAAGGTGAATGAGTCTCAAAACAAGAAAACGGGGCCCAAAAAGGAAATGCAAAAGAAGGAGGAGAAGTCTGAAGATAAGAAGGAAAAGAAGTGCTTTACTTGTGGAAGCTCAACTCATCTAAACAAGGATTGCAGAAAGAGGAAGGGCACTTGCTTTAACTGTGGAGAGATGGGACACTTCACTAGGGACTGCCCGAAGAAGAAAGGGACTACATCGGAAGGAACAGTGAATACTCGCATGACGGGTGAATAGATTAGGGCTAGAATAATTTGTCTGTAGGATGTTTAATTTTCCTTGTCTGATTTTCAGTTTGAAACTTTTTTTCCTGGTATTTTGATTCTGTAATAGAAACTCGGTACTTTAATGCTAGTTTTGCTTCTGATCTGGTAATAGTCTCAAACTCCCTGAGAGTTATAACTCATCTGTTTGTGATAAATTGGGATTTGAGAGTATCTGTGACTATGACAAATACATTCTGGGTTTCTACCATGCTTAGTTTCCTAAGAATCATTTGGGGAAAACTGATATGTACTAGTAGTCTGTAAGTATATGTACCAAGTTTTTGTTTTATCTGTACTCGCTTCCATCACTTGACTGTATCTTGTTGAGATAGGAATCCTATGGATGTAAACATGTGTTTGAGACATGTTATGTTTGATGGTTGCAAGTGGATGCAAGTGGTTGCTAGTGGTTGCTCGTGGATGCATAAACACACACCAGGCACTAGATCGGCTTGAAATACACTCTCATATTGCATATGGACGTGTGTACATTTTCAATTCTTATGGTTGCAAGATGGTTAATTCAGCATGTGGATGTTGCATATGGATGAATGTTATGTGCACTCATGTAGAGATTATAAATTATGTTAGGAATTTGCATACATATGGACTCATTTCACTAACATATTTTGCATTAAGGGGGTTTACTGAATCAGTAACCTCCTGATTTTCGCATTAGATAAGTACATATACACACACCTTTGCATATGATCATATAGCATTTAGAACCTTTTAAGGACAATGATTGCTCGTGGATGATGTTTTGAGTAGATGGATGATGGATGGTAGGATACGTTCTTCCTAACTTGGAGATTTCGGGGACGAAATCCTTTAAGGAGGGAAGAATGTATCAACCCGTATTTTTGAATAACATGTTATAACATAAATGGAGGCAGAATTAAACTGTAAAATCTGAATAAAGGGAAACGGGCTATGCCATTGCGTTCGTCTCGGAAAAATACGCGAAATAGAGTCCGAGTTTTCGAAAATCGGAGTCCGTATGACCAAGATATGGCCTCGCGAAGTTTCACGAAAAATTCCCAAATTAAAGTATACTTAATTAAGTGAAATGGGTTGCGCAGAGAAATATATATATATTGATATATATATATATATAATTGAAAATTAAATAAATAAATATGCAAAAATGTTCAAAACAGCGAATTGGGAGAGGGGAATAACCGAACCGGCCGATTTTTGAGGTCGACCCGAGCCCGCTGGGTCGACTTGGGGTTAATCCAGAGTGTTTGGCTGTCAACCCGTAGGCCGATTCGCTCAAATGCAGATTTTGCATTTGAATGGTTCTCATGGTCCATCTTTAATCTAAAGGCCCTAGATGGTTCCTACACTTGACTTCTTCCCCAAGACATGCTTTGATGGCTTGGATTGAATCTAGGGTTAATCCTATGGCCTAAAACACTTGCCTAGTCTATAAATAAGACCCTAACCTACCCTAAATCATCATTATTCATTCATACAACTAAACTATGGCAAAATCAATCCTCTCATGGCCTCCACTCTCTTCATAAAATTCCTAAATAAATTTCTAAGTGATTTTCCATGCATACAAGTGTTTTTAGACTTGTATGATCATCATTAGCTTGCATTCAAGTCAAGTTCTTCTATTTGCACCACAAAGAAAGAGTTTTGATCAAGTTTGCTTGCATTTTTGGGGTTTAATTGGTTGCATAAGGGTTTTCTTACATTTGCTATACTCATTTGAGTCCGCATAAGCATTGTAAGCCCTATTCCTTTCATACTTTAACTCTAAAGTTAAATGTATGATATGCAAGTTTATTATGGTGAGTTATGCAAGTTATCATGTTGTAATATGCAAGTTTGATATGCAAGTTGTCATATGATATGCAAGTTAAGTTATGCAAGTTTGATATGCAAGTTGTCATATGATATGCAAGTTATGCTATGCAAGTTTGGGATGCTCATTTGGTTCATGTTATCATGTTATGCAAGCTTATCTAGGGTTTATGAACATAAAGCTTCAAGCTTTATGCCAAAGGTTTCATTTTGGCAACATGTAAGTTATCATATCTCTTATGATAACTTGCATGTGAGGCTAAATGCGAACTTATGGCCATTTCTACATGTCATTTAGCACCATGTATCATGAATATGCCAAGTTTGGTTTTATGAGGCCTAAAAATGTAATATGCAAGTGTATGAACACATGAACATTTCATATGCCACCATGTTGAACTTGTGGCTTCAACATTTTTATGTCATAATTATGCCAAGTTCCCTCTTTCTATCCTTTATGCGCTATTGCGATATGTAAGCGATGGGATTGCGTTTGGGGTTGGGTAAACTTAAAAGACATAAAAACATGAGCTTGGGAATTTACCTATTAAGTTAGGTCTACCCATTGGGAATTTACCTATTAAGTTAGGTCTACCCAATTGCTTGAAAACTTGTAAGGTGTTTTGGAAACACGATGGACATGACACTTAGAAAAGATAAGTGTGGCCAACTCGAGGTTGGGTTGAGTTTGTAGCGTAAACCTACCCGGAACCGATCGGCTTAACTAGTTGCTACAGACAATAGGACCCAATGTGAGAAGTTGGTCATGTTGTACCTTGAACCCGAGGTTAGACCAAGTTGTGGTGTAAAGCTACCCGGACCCGCCCGGCTTAACTAGTAACCACAACAAGGTCTAATGTGAGAGGTTAAGGCGCATTAAATTAATTAATGCCTCGTGATTAGGGTTAAGTCATGGTCCACTTAATACTTAACCAATCTGAACTCGGTAAATTAACAGGGTTAAGTTAACCTACACTTAACCAATCTGAACTCGGTGATTTAACGGGGTTAAGATGAACTATACTTAACCAAATCAATTCAGTAATTTGGTAAGGCTGAGAACTAATTTGATATCTGGTCTGGATAAACCAACTTGGTTGATAAATTAAACGAACCTGTTTTGCGGATCTGTAGGACCCACACTAAGTTAGGCAAGTTTGTAAATCTGTTATCTGATCCGTTAGTCTGAAAACTAATCGTCTGAACTTAGTATGTCTGAACTCTGTCAATAAGTTAATCTGAATCTGATAGTCTGGGGACACAAGGGGGAATACTTGTGTCAATTGTTGTTTGGGACCCATATTAGTCAGTAACCCTTTCTGGTATCAAAACTTTGACCCAACTGTAGGTAGGGTCCGGGCACGCTTACTGAACTAATTATAAGTGGTTCATTCTGATAATGGCGATGGGTGTTGATGGTGCGTTCCAACCGGGTCATGTGCGTGCATGGATCCCGGTCTGCCTCTGAGGATGTAAGACGCCGTGACATCTGTAAATATGCCTGTGCCAATTGGTTGCCACTTTAGGGAGTGATACACCCTATCGTGGGGCCGACACAGGATATTTATGTATTAGGGAGCCGATCGCTTGGGTAGGATTTAGGGTACACTTAGTTCTGTCTGATTCTGTTGGTAACGTCTGTTTTATTGGGTGGCAACACCCGTCTGTTTCTGCGTGGTACCGTTCTGTTAGGGTGGTAAAGGCCCATTTTTGTTAGCATTCCGTTTCTGTACTTTATCTGTTAGGGTGGTTAAGGCCCATTATAGTTAGTATTCCGTTTCTGTACTTCATCTGTTAGGGTGGTAAAGGCCCATTATTGTTAGCATTCCGTTTCTGTACTTTATCTGTTGGGATGGTAAAAGCCCATTTTTCCCAAACTCTATTTCTGTATGGACCATTCTGTTCCATCCTGTTTCGATGTGAACATTAGGGTAACACCTAATCTTGTTATACTAGAATTGGTACCAAGAAGTTAGATCTTGGTTTGAGTCAAACACCTGATACTGGGCCAAGTTTGGGCCAAGGGATAAATTCTGGATTATACATGACATGTTAGAATGTTAGCACACCTGTGGTGCAAAACCTTAAACCGGATTATGCGATGACACCTTTATCTGCCTTGTTAGTTAATCAACATGCTAGTATGTTGTTATCCCTATGTTCATACCTGCTGCTCATGCCAGTTAACTTTATCAGTTTACATTGATTGTAGTAGGGCTTACTCAGTCTTTTTGACTGACCTGTTTTCTTTCGCCTCTTTTCTTTCGTTCCCCCCCACCCCCCCAGGTTTACAGGGTGGGAATACCGGTACTTAGCTTGGATCTTAGCTGCTTTTCTTGGATAGCTCACGTATGCTTTGGATTTGAGCTTGCTATGGTTTTCCACTTTGGGGATAACTACTTTATGTTTTCCTTTTCAGCTTCCAGTTTTATGTACTAGACTTGTTTATTTGGAAAATTGACATTATGTTGTACCAGACTTGTTTTGAAATGGTTTAAAATCTTCCGCTGTTTTATCTATGTTATTTACTCTGTTTACATATATACATATGTTCTTGTTCTACCTTGATATATCATTATGCATGTTTACCTGATTCAAACGCCCCTCCAAAGTCAGAGTGCTTGCAAGAGCCACCCTGGCGGAGGTGGGGTGTTACATTGAGTTTTGAACTTCAAATGAATATACAAGATCCGTTATAAGTCGGATTTCTTCGGAACAAGAAATGTTCGCATTTGTTAGGCTATATTTTTCCAATGGAAAAGAAAATTGGAGATTTATCTTTATAGATGGTAAGTTATATCCAAATCAAAATTTAAAATAGTCGCTATGGAATCATTTATAAACCATATCGATTATTTAATATAATTAAATATCGGTTTTGAATTTGGTTAAGATATTGGAGACGTATACTTAGTTTAATTTACAGAATTTTTCCATAATTTTTAATTTGGAAAATATGCAACTTTTTATTTGAAGTATTTTACACGCTAAATCAACGTTTTGGGATTCCACGAAATAAGCTAACTTGTCTATATTATTATATTTCTGGGATCGTAGCGCATTGCTCGACATAGCGATATTTTTATTTTTGTTGTAGCGGTCTGTTCTTGAACAAAGCCTTATATAACGAATGCCGAAAACCATTTAAATCTTAAACAACACTGGCCAACTGATCATTCTAGGAAGAAATTGTGGGGTATGAATACACCATTCTCGGTGTATGTTTCTGGAAGGATACGCTATGTATTACAAATAAATATATCATAACAAATATAATGCACTTAGTATCTTATTTTTTTGTACTACCGAATTAAGTTTGGTCATTTTGTTCTTCTAATCCTGCATGAATCTAACAAATGTATACGTTCACTTTCAGAAATATCAGATGTAATATTAATCCCACCACCTAGAAGGAATTTTACAATAACCACATAACTATGAAAATGAACGGTATAAGAATTTAACGTTTTGTATCTATAATACTATATGAATTTTGCATTAAATAACATGGAAAATTATTTGCCTTAGCCGCTAAGCAAATCGTACCCTCATCAGTTCAAAACGCAGACCTCCTCTATTACTTCAAGCCAAAGGAAGAGAAGTACAGACCTACGTAAATAGTGCGCCTACTTTACAATGCAGCTACTACTTAATGCTTAAGTCTCTCCGTATATAAATGCCTCACAAGTACCCATCTTCTTTCTTTTGGCTTTAGGAGAAAACCATGCCGTGAGTTCTTAATAATAAAAAGAGGAAATCAAAACAAATACCTTGCTATTAATCAATATATACATATATTTGAATCCCTTTCAACATACTCCACAATTCCGTATACGTTTCAGGGGGACGAACCATTTGAGGTATATTTTATGGGGTGTCACACTATGGAGAGGTGGTGTGTCACACTATGTATATTTGAGGTATATTTTATGGGGTGTTAAATTAACCAACTCTGACAAATATTTTATTAGCCATTTGTATGAACCATAATTGTGTTTCTTCTATTATTATGATATTTGATTCTTTTTAGGTACTTTGTTGTTTCATGATAGTAACCTTTGGAAACCGTGGCAACGTATTATAAATCACTTATTATCATAATGATATTATTTGTTTCTTTGGTTACACGTAATAAAGACAGTTTTTCTTTTCTTTTCTCTTTACCTATCTTTACCTCTTTTACTGTGCTAGGCCTTTATATTTTCTTTAGATTACTAAGTATTCAACTTGGCTATTGCCCTCTCCAAATTTATCTTTATCTTAATTGTTATGCATTCTCTTATCTTACTATTATCTTAAGTCTGATCCTTATGGGACTAGTCATATTCTAGTGAGTTGGCTACTAAGGTTGTACTAAATTTTATTTCCCTGTTTACTATAGAGTAATCTATAGCATGATGCTTTGTAATAACATGGTAATTACAAGCACTAGTTGTAGATCCTCCTCCTCTGAGGATGGCTAAGGTTGTTATATCTTGTAGCCTAGATGTTTTTGTCTAGCTCTTGTTCTTTATTGTTTAGTGTACTGGAACTTTGTAACACCCCACACCCGCTAAGGCCACTCACAAAGGGAATGCCTTAGTTTTGGTGGAGTATTTTAGTGAGTATAAAACAGAAAAATTTCAACAGGACAGATATAAGTAATACTTGAAAATTTAAAACATCATTTCATTAACAAAACATGTTTGGTTACATCACAAAACCATAACAAGAGTCAAGTACATAATATCCATCCTGATAAAATAGAAGTACATAATCCCACTACATAGAAAATAGCCATACTAGGAAAGATAAACCGAGCTTTACTTCTACGATCCAAGCCCAAAAGATAGATATAGCGGTCTGATCCAAGCCCACTAGTGCTAGGCCCACTCTGATAACCTGAGGGTTGGGAAAAAGATAAAAACAACGGGGTCAGACATAAGTCTGAGTGAGTCCTATAACCCTAACAATACAACCATTAAAGTAATTAGGGTATGATATAAACAAGATACGGTACCTCTGGGGATGATGACTACAATAAGTAGCCCACAAAACACAGGATGTACAACGATAATCGAAACGACGTATTTATCCACCCAAGGATAATTACTAGCTTACACCACCCCAGACCTACCCACCCAAGGGTAATTCCTACACTGCACCACACCAGTTCTACCCACCAAGAGTAATTCCTACTTAAAGGTTGATCCCATCTAAAGTCTTAGAAAATATAACTAGTAGTTTCTGGTACTTCTAGCTGACCACGTAGGTGCCGTCTGCCCCTACATCCATTAGGTGTATAACTGACCACGTAGGTGCCGTCTGCCCCTACATCCACTTGGTGTACCTAGTAATCTTACCCAGTAGTTTCGTGTACCCCTACACAGGTGCCGTCTGCCCCTATCTTTACTAGGTGTACCCACTACTCCCCATCGATCGGCTCCCTATCGTAGATACCCGTGCTGGTCCCACGATTGGGGTGTATCATTCCCCTAAAGTGGCTACCAGATAATATCACGGTGCACGGCTTTATATCTACACGGTGCAACAACGACTTACCAACCAGCCCGGGCCCACACACGCATATGAAACCCGTTGGTCCCGCGTTGCCACCGCTAACCCGTTTTGGCCTCTTATAGTCAAGCCCAATATGCGTGTCCCGTCACTCGACTTGAGTCGAGCCTACAAAGATACGTTTGGGATATTGGTTGAAATGGGCCCCCACAAGCTACTACTTAAGCTTGTCATTTAATCTAGTGCATCCCACTTAACCCCTTTTTTTATAATCATGCCCCCTTACATGTTAAGGTTTGGTTAAGTCATCTAATTATATTTCAATTGCCACTTAGGGCACCCACTAGATTTCCACATGCCACCCAAGGCACTTACTTGATTCCCACATGCCACCCAAGGCACTTACTTAACCCTTTAATCATGTTTATTTACATGTTCCACTTTGGTTAAGTATTCTAATCGTATTTTCTATTGCCACCCAAGGCAACCCACTAGTTTCTTCATGCCACCCAAGGCACCCCCACTAGTTACTACATGCCACCCAAGGCACCCACTTAACCCCTCATGTCCCACTACATGCTAATATGGTTAAGTGTTTCTTAATTAATTAAGACCGTGATCTCCCATAAAGACCTCCCACATTAGACTGGCTGTTATGACCGCCTGGTTAAGCCGGTAGAGTCCGGGCAGTCTTACGTCATAACAGAGTCTAACCTCGTGTATTTACCCTAATCACGTATTTAATTTATGGCTAAGACCTCTCACATTGGGCTGACATTTGTAGCAACTGGTTAAGCCGGTCGGGTCCGGGCAGTTTTACACTACAAATGAGTCCAACCTCGTGTCTTAGTCGATTAATTACACCTAATTAATCACCCCCATATTAATTATCCCTAATTAATATCAAGTTTTCCATAACATGGGTAGACCTAACTCAATAGGTAAATTCCCATGGGGTAGACCTAACTCAATAGGTAAATTCCCACTTATGGTAATTTATTTTTATGGTATGCTTAATCATACCCAATCTTACATTTATTAACATATTTACCAACCCCATCGTTCCCCACGTAAATCGTCCTCATTTCATGACATAATAAAGGGGAAGATCCATCACAATTATCATGGGTTTAGCATACAACTTTGTCATGGGTTAAGAGGATGTCAACTTGCATATATGAACATATATTAACCCAACTACATATAACCCAAACTTGCATATTATCATACACATGATTTGCATAACATATGACATATGAGCTTGCATATTATCATACACATATTTTGCATAACATGTTGAACTTGCATATAAGCATTCTCATAACTTGCATAACATGTTAAACATGCATTTAAGCATACACATAACTCGCATAAGCATTCATATACTTGCATAAGCATTCACATACTTGCATGCATAACTTGCATATCACATTAAACTTGCATTTAAGCATATACATAACTTGCATAGCACCATGCACATAACTTGCATAATCTTATACACCATCCACATACTTGCATATGAACTTGCATATTAAAGGAGGATAAACATGCATAACATATAAGGGGTATCATCTTGCATATGTATGCATCATATTTCAAAGGATAAACTTGCATGTTATGATTTATGCATAATACCAACCACTTAGCATGCATAAAACCACTTACTTATCATGCATGAAATCAAATGCTTATTATGCATAAACCCACCACTTAACTTGAATAAACCCCAAACACTTATCATGCATAAAACCCAATACTTAGTATGTATACAATCAAATACTTAGCATCAAATACTTAACATGCATAACACCAACTACTTAGCATGCATAAAATCACATGCATAGTTTGCATATCATTTTACATATAACTTGCATATATTCTCACATATAGTTTGCATAACATGTCACATATGCATAAATATTTAACATGGTGTTTTGCATCATAAAACATGGCCTTAAACTTGCATTTAACATAAAACTTGCAAATCACATATCATACAAACTTGCATAAATACATTTATCCACAAACATAGCCATGTCTTATCACATCCTACCATAATCAATTTAACAATTGATTATTAAAGTCATAGAAACTCACCAAAACCAAGATTAGCAAATCAATGAAGTAAAACTAGTTGCCAAATATGAAGAAGAAGGTGATTAGGGGTTGATTAGCTTGCAACTCTCTTCATTTGATTTGTGGAGGCCATGACCAAGTTTCATTTTGCCATAGTTTAGTTACTAGATTTAATTATGAATGAATTAGGGTAGGGTTAGGGTCTTATTTATAGGATTAGGTTGCATTTTAGACCCTTGGATTAACCCTAGATTAGATTAGGACCCTTAGATTTAGGAAATCTCTAGAACCAGCCCTCCTAGCTAGCCTGAAACCCAACCTGGTGCAACCTGGTGCACCCAGGTTCACCGAACGGTGCCACCCTGTCGACAGGCAAGTCGACAGGCATGTCGACACCCCTGTCGACAGGCCTGTCGACAGCCCTGTCGACATGGGTTGGGCGGGAAGCTTCCCGCCTGACCCCGCCTGGCCCATTCCAAATCTGAATATTTAAATTTTTAAATCTGTTTTAGTCTTGAATTTTCTGCAAACTTCATTGGGCCATAACTGGGCCATACGGACTCCGATTTTCGAAAACTCGGATTCTATTTCGCGTATTTTTCCGAGACGAACGCAATAACGCAGCCCGTTTCCCCTAATTCCCACATCTGAGATTATTTATTCTGTAATTAGTGAAATTTAGTATTAACCCAAAATTCGGGGTGTTACATTCTCCCCTCCTTAAAGGATTTCGTCCCCGAAATCTCTAAGCTAAGGAGAATGCATATCCTACCATCCAAACAACCATATACTCAAACCATCAACCACTGGCATCCATTGTCCTTAAAACAATTTCTAATGATGTATGAGCATATGCAAAAAGTGTGTGTATATGTTCCCTATCTAATGTATGAACATATGCAAACCATGATAGTGCCATGCATCCATTATGTATGCGAGAGAACCCTATCGACACATACAATATCTACATGAGTGCACAATCATTCACCAAAATGCATCATCCATGTGATAACACAACCATTATACATCCATAAATATATCTTCCTACACACAATTTTATGCAATATGCAATATGAAGTGATTGAGCCGATCTAGTGCCTAGAGTGTGTGTATATGCATCCACGAGCAACCACTAGCAAACACTTGCATCCACTTGCATCCATCAACCATAACATGTCTCAAACACATGTTTCAACCATAGGTTTACCCTATCTAAAGGTCAAAGGTACTAACGAGAGGACATACTAAAGATAAGATAAGCACAAGATATGCGATGAAGGAGAAGCAAAAGGATATACCCTTCGAAAGGAAAGGGTACCTCGAACGCATCTTCGCTTCCGTCTCCCAGGTAGCGTCACTCTCTTCATCTCCCCTTTGTACTTTGACTAGTTGAACCTCTCTGTTTCTCAACTTCCAAATCTCTGACCCAAGGATGCCAGTAGGAGCTCGTCGAATCGTTGCATCACGCTCTACTTCCACTTCTGTAAGCAGGCTCGGCTCTACCGCCTTTGCGGTCTCATGTAGGAACTTCTTCAAATATAACACATGGAATATATCATGTACACCACTAAGCCTGTCGGGCAACTCCACTCTATATGACATCTGTCCAATCCTTTCCTTAATAGGAAACGGTCCAACAAACCTTGGTACTCACTTCCTAACAGATTCAAAGTGAACCACATTCCATAACGGAGAAATCTTAATAAAAAGCATGTCCTAATATCCAACTCAAGCTCTGTTCTCCTCTTGTCCGCATAAGATTTCTGTTTATCTTGCGTCGCTTTCATCCTTCTTTGAATCAAATCAATCTTTTCCCCAAACCCTTGCCTTGCGGTACACAAAGTCTACTGTCTCTACGCAAGCACCCCCTATCGTCTAGGGTGTACCTACTCAAATGGCTGGACGATTCCCCCCTTATGAGTTTCTCTATTAACTCAACCAACTGTGGGTCGTCCCTCTGGGCTTCCCCAATCCGTCCCAAAAGAGTAGGCCTAACTTCCAAGGAAGCTAGCAAACCGGGTACATAATCAATGGAGGGTCTGAAATCAAACATCGAGATAAACTCTAAGCTTTGTCGTTCCACGAACAATGGACTCAAGGACAACCTTTTTCTACTTAAGGTGTCCGCTACCATGTTACCCTTACTCATAGGATGCTAAGGATCCCATCCACTTTTGCTGTCCTAAGACTATGCGCTCGAAGAGTCTCCAACACTTCCCTAAGATGTAGGGCATGCTCTTCTCCACCAGAATATCATCCAAAATCATCACAACTGTCTCCCACGCAGACCACCCTAGTCGAATTCGGCATTCCCCAAATGCAAGCCCCAAAGGCCTAAACCAATATCAGACAAACACCCAAGGGGTACCTCCTTCGAATTCAGACGACCTACGTGAGACTATACTAGTAAAAATGGCTAAATAATTAAGCCCTTGACCAATTCTGGATGTTCTCGCCAGTCTCGCCCCAAAACCGTCGTTTATCCTATACTGGCTCTGCTCAGTCTATTGAGCACATACGAAAACTTATTTCGCTCCTAGAAAAGATCCAGATGTCATCTACAAAGACCATCACGAACTTATTTAGGTACTCCCTGAACACCCTTCTCAACAAAGTATGCGGGGGCGTTCGTCAAACCCAATGGCATCACCAGCCACTCATAAAAGAAATCATCCGGAGTCCTAAAGGCAGTCTTCTCTATATTATTCTCAGCCACTCTCAACTGATGAAATCCCGTGGCTAAGTCCTACTACAAAAATACTGAGGCGCCAGCCAACTGATCAAAGAGATCATTAATCCTCGGCAATGGGTATCTATTCTTCTTTGTGAGTTTCTTTAGTTCTCTTTGGCCTACAAAAAGTCTGAGGGACCCATCCGCCTTCATAACAAAAACTACTGGAGCGCCCCCCTCCGATATACCTCGTCTTATGAACCCCTTCTCAAGCAAATCGCCTACTTACTTATGGAGTTCCCTCCTCTCACGAGGAGCCATGTGGCACACTGGCCAAGATACTGGTTTAGCATTATCCACCAGATATACTCAGAAGTCAATCTCCTGCTTCGGAGGTAAGCCCTTCACCTCCTCACACACACATCCGGGTGCTCCCGGACCGCTCTAACAGATCGCAAACTCTAGACCGACGTGTCAAGCGATTCTAGATAACTTAGCATAACAGATTCTATGGGATTACAAGAGTTCTCGAGAGTGTTACCCAAGCGGGTCATAAGCCTAACAACTCTCCCTTCAAAATCAAAAACGGCACCCCTACTGGATACCCAGTCCATGCCCAAAACTAACCCATAGCCCGTGAAGCCCAACAAGCATCACATCTAAACTCAACGCCAAGTATAGAGACTTTCAAACCCAAACACCTCATGGAGCCCCAATTGGGTTTGAAACAACTAAGGGATCATCAACCAAACTGGTGTCTAAGTGCAGTGACTCAACTATCAATGGTGAGATAAACGAACTCGATATATCAGGATCAAATAAAGTTTGAATCGGATAATAAAGAAATCCAAATTCCAACCTAGACGGTCTTATCCCCATCTGGTACCCTAGTCGTGAGGGAATACAACTACCCTCCAGAAGATTCCATACCTTGCCCTTGCTTCTTTGGATAATCCTAATAAGGTGTCCTATTCCTCTCAAAAGGATAACCACTTGCCTTCTTCTTCCCTATTCTCCACTCGTAACCTCCCACCAATGAGGTTTCATCCTTCATTAACCAAACAACTATTTGAGCCTTCCTTCCGTCGTCTATCCAATAGATACCTACCAGTCCTCCTCCTTCTTGAACCAACTTCTAATCCGACTAACGTCTAAGTCCCTTGAAGTGGTTTTCCATCCTTATCTATCTTAGAAAGATCATCTATACGCGGAGGGGAAACTCAAAACGAGAGAAAGGAAGAGATTCAAAATGGAGAATTCGAGAGATATAGATATGGCTATTGGGGATTATGCTTTTCTTTCAAAAACTTTTCTCTTAAAAGACATGTTTTTGAAAATACTCCTTTCCAAAAATATTCTTAGAAAATAGTTTTTCTAAAAATTTTATCTGTTCCGGTAACCTTAAGCTCTGATACCACGTGTAACACCCCACGCCCGCTAAGGTCACTCACAAAGGGAATGCCTTAGTTTTGGTGGAGTATTTTTAGTGAGTATAAAACAGAAAAATTTCAACAGGACAGATATAAGTAATACTTGAAAATTTAAAACATCATTTCATTAACAAAACATGTTTGGTTACGTCACAAAACCGTAACAAGAGTCAAGTACATAATATCCATCCTGATAAAATAGAAGTACATAATCCCACTACATAGAAAATAGCCATACTAGGAAAGATAAACCGAGCTTTACTTCTACGATCCAAGCCCAAAAGATAGATATAGCGGTCTGATCCAAGCCCACTAGTGCTAGGCCCACTCTGATAACCTGAGGGTTGGGAAAAAGATAAAAACAACGGGGTCAGACATAAGTCTGAGTGAGTCCTATAACCCTAAAAATACAACCATTAAAGTAATTAGGGTATGATATAAACAAGATACGGTACCTCTGGGGATGATGACTAGAATAAGTAGCCCACAAAACACAGGATGTACAACGGTAATCGAAACGACGTATTTATCCACCCAAGGATAATTACTAGCTTACACCACCCCAGACCTACCCACCCAAGGGTAATTCCTACACTGCACCACACCAGTTCTACCCACCAAGAGTAATTCCTACTTAAAGGTTGATCCCATCTAAAGTCTTAGAAAATATAACTAGTAGTTTCTGGTACTTCTAGCTGACCACGTAGGTGCCGTCTGCCCCTACATCCATTAGGTGTATAACTGACCATGTAGGTGCCGTCTGCCCCTACATCCACTTGGTGTACCTAGTAATCTTACCCAGTAGTTTCGTGTACCCCTACACAGGTGTCGTCTTCCCCTATCTTTACTAGGTGTACCCACTACTCCCCATCGATCGGCTCCCTATCGTAGATACCCGTGCTGGTCCCACGATTGGGGTGTATCATTCCCCTAAAGTGGCTACCAGATAATATCACGGTGCACGGCTTTATATCTACATGGTGCAACAACGACTTACCAACCAGCCCGGGCCCACACACGCATATGAAACCCGTTGGTCCCACGTTGCCACCGCTAACCCGTTTTGGCCTTTTATAGTCAAGCCCAATATGCGTGTCCCGTCACTCGACTTGAGTCGAGCCTACAAAGATACGTTTGGGATATTGGTTGAAATGGGCCCCCACAAGCTACTACTTAAGCTTGTCATTTAATCTAGTGCATCCCACTTAACCCCTTTTTTTATAATCATGCCCCCTTACATGTTAAGGTTTGGTTAAGTCATCTAATTATATTTCAATTGCCACTTAGGGCACCCACTAGATTTCCACATGCCACCCAAGGCACTTACTTGATTCCCACATGCCACCCAAGGCACTTACTTAACCCTTTAATCATGTTTATTTACATGTTCCACTTTGGTTAAGTATTCTAATCGTATTTTCTATTGCCACCCAAGGCAATCCACTAGTTTCTTCATGCCACCCAAGGCACACCCACTAGTTACTACATGCCACAAAAGGCACCCACTTAACCCCTCATGTCCCACTACATGCTAATATGGTTAAGTGTTTCTTAATTAATTAAGACCGTGATCTCCCATAAAGACCTCCCACATTAGACTGGCTGTTATGACCGCCTGGTTAAGCCGGTAGAGTCCGGGCAGTCTTACGTCATAACAGAGTCTAACCTCGTGTCTTTACCCTAATCACGTATTTAATTTATGGCTAAGACCTCTCACATTGGGCTGACATTTGTAGCAACTGGTTAAGCCGGTCGGGTCCGGGCAGTTTTACACTACAAATGAGTCCAACCTCGTGTCTTAGTCGATTAATTACACCTAATTAATCACCCCCATATTAATTATCCCTAATTAATATCAAGTTTTCCATAACATGGGTAGACCTAACTCAATAGGTAAATTCCCATGGGGTAGACCTAACTCAATAGGTAAATTCCCACTTATGGTAATTTATTTTTATGGTATGCTTAATCATACCCAATCTTACATTTATTAACATATTTACCAACCCCATCGTTCCCCACGTAAATCGTCCTCATTTCATGACATAATAAAGGGGAAGATCCATCACAATTATCATGGGTTTAGCATACAACTTTGTCATGGGTTAAGAGGATGTCAACTTGCATATATGAACATATATTAACCCAACTACATATAACCCAAACTTGCATATTATCATACACATGATTTGCATAACATATGACATATGAGCTTGCATATTATCATACACATATTTTGCATAACATGTTGAACTTGCATATAAGCATTCTCATAACTTGCATAACATGTTAAACATGCATTTAAGCATACACATAACTCGCATAAGCATTCATATACTTGCATAAGCATTCACATACTTGCATGCATAACTTGCATATCACATTAAACTTGCATTTAAGCATATACATAACTTGCATAGCACCATGCACATAACTTGCATAATCTTATACACCATCCACATACTTGCATATGAACTTGCATATTAAAGGAGGATAAACATGCATAACATATAAGGGGTATCATCTTGCATATGTATGCATCATATTTCAAAGGATAAACTTGCATGTTATGATTTATGCATAATACCAACCACTTAGCATGCATAAAACCACTTACTTATCATGCATGAAATCAAATGCTTATTATGCATAAACCCACCACTTAACTTGCATAAACCCCAAACACTTATCATGCATAAAACCCAATACTTAGTATGTATACAATCAAATACTTAGCATCAAATACTTAACATGCATAACACCAACTACTTAGCATGCATAAAATCACATGCATAGTTTGCATATCATTTTACATATAACTTGCATATATTCTCACATATAGTTTGCATAACATGTCACATATGCATAAATATTTAACATGGTGTTTTGCATCATAAAACATGGCCTTAAACTTGCATTTAACATAAAACTTGCAAATCACATATCATACAAACTTGCATAAATACATTTATCCACAAACATAGCCATGTCTTATCACATCCTACCATAATCAATTTAACAATTGATTATTAAAGTCATAGAAACTCACCAAAACCAAGATTAGCAAATCAATGAAGTAAAACTAGTTGCCAAATATGAAGAAGAAGGTGATTAGGGGTTGATTAGCTTGCAACTCTCTTCATTTGATTTGTGGAGGCCATGACCAAGTTTCATTTTGCCATAGTTTAGTTACTAGATTTAATTATGAATGAATTAGGGTAGGGTTAGGGTCTTATTTATAGGATTAGGTTGCATTTTAGACCCTTGGATTAACCCTAGATTAGATTAGGACCCTTAGATTTAGGAAATCTCTAGAACCAGCCCTCCTAGCTAGCCTGAAACCCAACCTGGTGCAACCTGGTGCACCCAGGTTCACAGAACGGTGCCACCCTGTTGACAGGCAAGTCGACAGGCATGTCGACACCCCTGTCGACAGGCCTGTCGACAGCCCTGTCGACATGGGTTGGGCGGGAAGCTTCCCGCCTAACCCCGCCTGGCCCATTCCAAATCTGAATATTTAAAATTTTAAATCTGTTTTAGTCTTGAATTTTCTGCAAACTTCATTGGGCCATAACTGGGCCATACGGACTCCGATTTTCGAAAACTCGGATTCTATTTCGCGTATTTTTCCGAGACGAACGCAATAACGCAGCCCGTTTCCCCTAATTCCCACATCTGAGATTATTTATTCTGTAATTAGTGAAATTTAGTATTAACCCAAAATTCGGGGTGTTACAAACTTCATACCAGAATTGGAGTTTATTGCCTATGCAGAACTCCTCTTACCTTCCTTCCTTGTTCTAATAAAAGTGGTATGTCCACTATAAAAACGGTTTGCCTTGCTAAAAAAATTTATATTTTCCCAAATCAGGTTTGATAAATTTCTTTTGCTTCACTTTATACACTTACTATAATTATTGTAATTCTATTTTTATAAAGGTTTACTCCTTTTCTTTTATATTTTGGTCGAGATTTACATATAAAATCACTTTTATTCTTATTTGACTAAATTTTGCATCGAAGTACAAAGTCACTTATAATTTTACTGTTTCATATTAATAACTTTAAATGAACGAATTTATGTAATTAGTTTTAAACACATTAATTTCTATTGAATAATTTAAATGGGAATATAATGATATCATATATCATTATCATAAAGATATATAATTTTATGCACTCACCTGTAAAAGTACTCCAAATTCTAGATCTGATCTAATCCAGTCCTACTATCCATATTTTCCCCCTTTACAGTTCCTGTAGCACCCTGTATTTTCTATGAATATTAAAATTAAAAAAATTAAAAACACTTAATTTTTAGAAGAGGAATTAAGGGAAACGGGTCACGCCATTGCATTCGTTTCGGAATTCTGCTTGAGATAGAGTCCGAGTTTGCGTGAATCAGACTCCGTATGAAGAAGTTATGGAGGTTAGAAGATTTCTAGTGTAAGTAGAAATTAAATTAAAAATAATAATTAAACAATCAATTCAGTTCGAAATTCAAAAACTCAGAAATCGGTTGAGCGGGAAATCTCTCGCTCAGAGGTGTCGACCCCCCTCCCCCCCCACCCAAGGGGCATCGACATGGGAGTCGACCCCCCTATAGGGGTGTCGACACCTATGTCGACCCCCCTGTAGGGGTCGACCCCTGCCAACCGTGTTGGACATTGATGATTTTCTAAGTCATAGGGCTATGTGGCGACTTCTGATTGGCCTGATGACGCATTTTCTTGGACTGGACGGCTTTGATGACTCCTAGGTTGATCTAAAGGCCCATATTAATCCTAAACTTCTATATAATCACCCCCAAACCTCAACCCTAGACCTCACAACCCTATTCTATGAAGCCATCATGCTGTCCATGCCTAATCTAGCCTAGTCTCCATCTTCTCCAAACTAGAAATCAAGTTAGAAAGCTCTAAACTAAATCCAAACTAGAGAATCAAACGTCTACATCAAGGGTTAAGCTTAACAAATTCAGAAATCAGATCCTAGAATACAAGATCCATTCTTTTTCTGTAAGTTCAGTTATTATTCAGATTTAAACACCTAATAGAAATCATGACTGTAATAATCGGATCTAGAACTATGCCTAATTCTGATTCATGCCTATCCTTTTGTCAAATCTGAATTGCCTATGCCTATGAGACTATTGTGATTGATGTAATGACACCTATCATGCTTATGAGACTGTTGTGACTGACATAATGAAACCTATCATGCCTATGAGACTGTTGTGATTGACATAATGGAACCTATCATGCCTATGAGGCTGTTGTGATTGATATGGTTGAACCTATCATGTTGTACATCCTATTCCTATGAGACAATTGTGATTGATATAATGGGATTTATCATGTTGTACATCAAAATTAGTGATTCTCTTAAGTCCAATTCTATCTATTCTTTATACCTATGGTGTAAATTTCTTAGTTTGTCCACACTTATTATTAATATGCAACATGCATATTGAAACATGATTCTTGAATTAGGTACACATTTACATGCCTATTTTTCCTTATGTCAATTCTTATGCTCCTTCTCTATTTTCCCCCTTTTACTTTCTTTTGTGAATACTAAGTTCATTCGAAACTTAGATTGAATCTCGTTATACGTGCGATTATAACACGGGAATATTGGGTATAATTTAATTGAGTAAATTTTGGGCATAACAAGTGAATGTGGCATAAAACTTGTACTCACTACACTTGGGGAATATTGACATAAAAAGACCTAAACTTGGACACATATGACAAATATGTAAATTGGCTAAAGATGAACATGCCTAACCCGATGTTAGATTGAGTTGCGGTGTAAGACTGTCCGGAACCGCCCGGCACGTCCAGCGACCGCAACAATATAGATCTATTGTGAGAGGTTAGCGCATTAAGCCTAAAAAAACCGAGGTTAGATTGAGTTGCGGTGTAAGACTGCCCGGAACCGTCCGGCACATCTAGCGACCGCAACAATATAGATCTAATGTGAGAGGTTGGTGCTTTAATGAACAAACTAAAGCTGACAGGCTAAGAATGGTAGGGTTAAGTTAATTAAGATAACACTTAACCAATAAAACATGTTAATTAAACGGATGGGTGGGGTTAGGTTAACTTTAGAACACTTAACCGTTATAAGATGTTGATTAGGAAACCCTAGTAATGGGGACCCATTTCAGCAGTAACCCACATAGATGTATCACGGTACCCTGAACTAGGCAGGGTGAGGCACGATTACGGGGCTGATTATAAGCGGTCAAAATAGCTGCGGGTGGTGCAACAGTGTAGGTTCCGATGAAGATGGGCGTGCATGTACTCCGGAGTGGAAAAAGCAGACACTGGGCATCAGTAGTATACACTGTGCATCTTGAATTTGTGTCGGGTTTCCACCACAGGAATTGATACACCCCATGGTGGGAGCAGCACAGGTATCTACAATCAAGCGGGGCCGAATGACATAAGTAATACATGCATGCGAGTAGAAGCCGATTGGAAAAGGGATCACTTTGCTATGAACACATGATGGTAGTTGAAACATTCGTCAATAGGTGCATAGAAAAGGAAATGAGTGCGATAGTATATTCAGTTTATCTTGCCTTATCTTATGTTATCTTATCTCTATGGTATTGTCCTATGTTCAGTTTATTCATGTCATGATCCTTTTACCTATTTACATTCTGAATAATCACTGGACTTACCTGGCTTATGTCTGACCCGTTTTCTTTTGCCTTCTTTTCTTCCGTCCCCCCCCCCCCCAAAGTCCGCAGGGAGGGAATACTTCAGCTTAAAGCAGACCTTTTCCAGCTTGAAGGGAGTAGATGTATTGCTTGGATTCTCTTTTCTTGGGCTATAGCTGTGGTTACACTTTTATTGGGGATTTATGCTGCTTTACTACTGATTTATGCTTCTTTATGTACTTGGAATTTTAAATCAAGACAAATGTTTTATTGTAATAATTTAGAAGTTGGGTTTTGAGACAATGCTTGTATTGTTTTGATTGAACCACAGTACTTATGAAATGATTTCAAATTTCCACTGTTTATATGTCTGTCTTGTAAATTATCTGTGCCTTTTATCTAAAATGCTTCACCAAAGTTAATTCATTCCCTTTGTGAGTGACCTTAACGGAGGTGGGGTGTTTCACTTGGTATCAGAGAGATGGTTTACCAGATCAGATAAAAGTTTTTGAAAACTATTTTTTTTTCAAAAAGAGGTTTAAAGAATCATTTTCAAGAAAAGTTTTGTTTTAAAGGCATAATCCCCAAAGCCATATGCACTATCTTTCTATCCTTTGTTTTGAACCTTTTCTCTTTTTTTCAGCATGTTTGGGATCTTAATCTTCCCGAGGGCGTACCGATACCTGGCTGGTTCAGAGGGTATCTGGAGGCTAGGGCTAATGACACAGGCCCACCAGACGTTCCTCCTCCACCAGTTGCGGCCGTTCCTCCTCCTCCTCCGCGTGTGAATGCTTTCTCGAAGATATGTAGAGACTTTCGAGCTATAGGTGGAAATAATTTTAATGGGACTGATTCATTTGTGGAAGCAAGATACTGGCTCAAGGAAACATAAGATTTGTTTGTTATCTTCGAAGTGGACGATAGGCAGAAGATACAATTGGCTGTAGGGTTACTTAAGGACGAAGCCTCTTACTGGTGGGAAGTTACTAATGTTGAGAGACCAGTTGAAACTTAGGAGGATTTCAGAATGAGATTTGAAATGAAGTTCCTCTCGCAAGCTGAACGAAGCCTACAGATGGAGAAGTTCTTAGCACTCAAACATGGAAGCCTATCGGTTAAGGAGTACGTCAACCAATTCAACCAGCTGGCTAGATTCGGACTTGAGTTGGTAAACACTCCACATAAAAAGGCTCTCTGTTTCGTGAAAGGGTTGAATGAGCCATTGCACAACCTAGCTATGTCCCATATACCTATGGGTGCGACTTATGAGAGACTGGTGGACATGGCACTGTTACAAGAGGAAGATAAGGATGGCAAGAAAGAGGCAAAGGTGGAAGAACCTCTAGACAAGAAAGGGGAGGGATCATAGAATAAGAAGACGGATTCCAAGAAAGGCGGAAATAATAACAAACCCCGTGACAAGAGGAAGTGTAAATTTTGTGGCATACCTGGACATCTAATCAAGGACTGCAGAAAGAAGAAAAGGAAGACGGGTGGTTGTTTTCAATGCGGCGAGACAGGACATATGGCTAAGGATTTCCCAAAAGGGAAAGGGCAGAGGACTGGATCTACTTCTGGAGGGCAGATTCACGCTCTCATAGCACCTCTGCAAGAAAGAGATAGAAATATTTCTGTTGAGAGTTTAGTTTATCTTTCTGATCATCCAGTTCGTACTCTTTTTGATTCTGGCGCATCACACTCTTTTATACCTACTGCTTTAGTTGAATCTCTGCACCTAGATACCAGTATAGTAGAGGATCCCATGGTTGTTTCAAATCCAATTGGGGGTTTGGCTTATTTGTCAATGATTTGTTTGGATTTGGAAATTTCTATACTAAGCGTTGGGTTTAGATATAATGCTTATGTTTTGGGCTTTACGGGCTATGGGTTGATTCTAGGCATGGATTGGTTATCCAGTAATGGTGCCATCCTTGATTGTGAAAGGAGAGTGGTTAGACTTATGACTCGCCTCTGTAACACTCTCGAAATCTCTTGTAATCCCATGAATTCTGTTATGCTTAGCTACCTAGAATCTCTTGATGCGTCTGTTGAAAACTTGCAATCTGTTAGAGTAGTCCGTGAATACTTGGATGTCTTTGAAGAGGTGAAGGGTTTACCTCTGAAGCAAGAGATAGACTTCCGCATATACCTTGTTGATAATGCAAAACCTGTTGCTTTACCCGTTAGACACATGGCTCTAAGGGAAAGGAAAGAGCACATCAAGCAAGTTAAAGAGTTGCTTGAAAAAGGGTTTATAAGGCGGAGTATTTCTAAGTGGGGTGCTCCAGTGGTGTTTGCAACCAAAGCGCATGGTTCACTTCGCCTATGCGTGGACTATAAGGAGCTAAATAAGCTGACCAAGAAGAATAGGCACCCAATTCCTAGAATAGATGACTTGTTCGATCAACTCGTAGGTGCCTCGATTTTCCCCTAATTAGATCTGGCTACTGGATTTCATCAGCTAAGAGTGGCTGAAGACAGCATAGATAAGACTGCTTTCAGGACCCCGGATGGTTTCTTTGAATGGCTTGTCATGCCTTTCGGCTTAACAAACGCACCCGCCTATTTCGTAGACTTGATGAGTAGGGTGTTCAGAGAGTTCCTTAATAAATTTGTAGTGGTCTTTGTGGACGAAAATTTGATTTTCTCAAAAAGTGAGGAAGTACATGCTTTGCATTTAAGGGAAGTTATGGATACTCTTCGAGCAAGTAAGGTTTCTTGGACATGTGGTGTCCAAAGAGGGAACAGCTGTGGATCCCGCAAAAGTAGTTGCGGTGCAAGATTGGAAGATTCCACAGAATGCAACCGAAGTACGAAGTTTTCTCGGACTAGCGGGCTATTACAGAAAGTTCATTAAGGACTTTGCGAAGATCTCAGCCCCACTTAGTAGGTTGACGAAGAAGAACCTAACTTTTGCCTGGGATTTGGATTGTGATGTTGCTTTCCAACGACTAAAAAGGGCTCTGACAACGACCCCAGTTCTGACATTGCCTGATGGGAGTAAGATGTTTACAGTATACCCAGACGCATGCGGTACCGGACTAGGCGCTGTCTTGATGCAAGAAGGCAAAGTAGTTTGTTATGGGGGAAGGCAGTTGAAGGTACATGAGAAAAACTACCCAACTCATGATTTAGAGTTAGCTGCCATTGTTTTCGCTCTTAAGTCATGGCGTCATTACCTACTAGGAGAAAGGTTTAAATTGTTTACTGACCATAAATCATTAAAGTACCTTTTCTCACAAAAAGATCTTAACTTAAGACAACAAAGGTGGATGGAGTTTCTTGCCTCATATGATTTTGAGATTGCATATACCCCTGGCAAGGGCAATGTGGTAGCAGATGCCTTAAGTAGGAAAAAGCTGAACTTAAGTCCCCTCTTTGTAGAAAGGAAAAACTTGTAGTACATGTCAACTTTGACTTTAGACCCTCCTTTGAATTTGCACCTGGTTTGTTAGCATCGCTAGAGGTGCGACCTAATCTTTTGGACTCAATAGGAACCGCGCAACGTGAAGACCCTCAGCTAGTTGATGTGATGGATAAGCTAATTAGAGGTGAGACTTCTAGTCACCACAATAGATACTCCGTCGATGACAAGGGTTGGTTGAGACGGGACGGAAGGCTATGCGTCCCACAAGCAAGGGATTTAGTGAAAACCGTTCTCGAAGAAGCACATTATTCTAAGTTGACCACACATCCAGGTGGGGACAAGATGTATAAAGACATAAAAAGGGTTTTCTTTTGGAATGGCATGAAGAAGGATGTAGCTGAGTTTGTCTCTAAATGCTTGATATGCCAGCAAGTCAAGGCAGAGCAGAAGAAGCCTGGTGGTCTGCTTCTCCTCTAGAGGTCCCACAGTGGAAATGGGATAGCATTTCGATGGACTTTATTGATGGGTTGCCTAGGTCAAGAAGGGGCAATACCAGTATTTGGATAATAGTGGACAGGCTCACTAAAAGCGCTCACTTTATACCTGTTAAAAGTAGGAGGACTGCCTAATCGTTAGCATCTATTTATCTTAAAGAGGTGGTTCGACTGCATGGAATACCCTCTAGCATAGTAAGTGATTGAGATCCAATCTTTACGAGCGAGTTTTGGAAGAGTTTGCAAGAGGTTGTAGGCACACAGCTATGCTTAAGCACTGCCTATCACCCTCAAACCGATGGTCAGATGGAAAGGGTAAATAGAGTATTAGAAGATCTTTTGAGATTGTGCATTCTTGATTTTGGAGGAACATGGGAGGATCATCTTCCTTTGGTGGAATTCTCATACAACAATAGCTACCAAGCCACCATAGGCATGGCACCCTTTAAGGCTTTATATGGAAGACCGTGCCGATCACTAACTTGTTGGTGGGAGTTTACAGACAAGCTCGTAGTTGGGCCTGACATGATCAGAGAAACTTCAGAGAAGGTGGACTTGATACGAAGACGAATGAAGACCGCACAAGATAGACAGAAGTCCTACGCTGATAAAAGAAGGACCGAACTTGAGTTTGAGGTTGGAGACAGAGTTTTTCTTAAAGTATCTCCTTTGAAGAATGTCGTTCGCTTTGGGTCCATAGGAAAATTGGCACCAAGATTTGTAGGGCCATTCCCTATCATTGATAGGATTGGGAAGATGGCTTATAAAGTAGAGCTTCCTGAAAGATTGGCTAGAGTTCATAATGTTTTTCATGTCTCTCATCTACGGAAGTGCTTACATGAGTCGGCGGAAGTTGTGGAGCCAAGCATACTAGAGGAAGTAGAAGTGGAGCGAGAAGCGACGGTGAGAAGAGTTCCAACTCGTATCTTAGCTATAGAAGTTAAAAAGCTACGCAATCGTGAGGTCAAGCTAGTTAAAGTACAATGGAATGACGCTGAAGGAGACGCGACTTGGGAGACTGAAGACAAGATACGCGTATCCTACATTTTTATTTTTGAGGGTACATCCTTGATCTCTTTTTCCATAAGTTTATGCATGCTTGTATCTATCTCTTAAGTATATTTCCTCGGTCTTATTCTTGATCCTTAGGTAGAAACCAATGAATGTAAACATGTATTTGAAAACATGTTATGATTGATGGTTGCAAGTGGTTGCTTGTGGATGCATACACACACACACACTAGGTACAAGATCAGCTCAGTCACTTTCATATTGCATATGCATATATGTATTTGTATGTGGATTGAAACTTGATGTGTTATCATATGGATGTTGCATTTGTATGGACGATTGTGCACTCATGTAGAAGTTATAAGGTACAATTAGGAATAATTGCATACATGATGGACTCATAGCACTGACATGATTTACATTAAGGAGGTCAACTGAATCAGTAGACCGCCTGATTTTGCATTAGATGAGGACATATACACACACTATGCATATGATCGTGAAAGCATTAGAAATCTTTTTAAGGACAATGGAAGCCTGTGATTGATGGTTGAGTAGATGGATGTCGGATGTTATGATACATTCTTCTTAACTTAGAGATTTCGGGGACGAAATCCTTTAAGGAGGGGAGAATGTAACACCCTGTATTTTCTGTGAAAATTAAAAATAACAAATTAAAAACACGTAATCTTTAGAAGAGGAATTAAGGGAAACGGGTTACGCCATTGCGTTCGTCTTGGAATTCTGCTTGAGATAGAGTCCGAGTTTGCATGAATCCGACTCCGTATGAAGAAGTTATGGAGGTTAGAAGATTTCAAGTGTAAGCAGAAATTAAATTACAAATAATAATTAAATAATCAATCCAGTTCGAAATTCAAAAACTCAGAAATCGGTTGAGCGGGAAATCTCCCGCTAAGGGGAGTCGACCTCCCCAGGGGGTGTCGACATGGGAGTCGACCCCCTATAGGGGTGTCGACATAGGTGTCGACCCCCACTGTAGGGGTCGACCCCTGCCAACTGTGCTGGACAGTGACGATTTTCTGAGTCATAGGGCTACATGGCGACGTCTAATTGGCCTGATGACGCATTTTCTTGGACTGGACGACTTTGATGACTCCTAGGTTGATCTAAAGGCCCATATTAATCCTAAACTTCTATATAGTCACCCCAAACCTCAACCCTAGACCTCATTAGCCTATTTTATGAAGCCGTCATGCTGTCCATGCCTAAGCTAGCCTAGTCCCCATCTTCCCCAAACTAGGAATCAAGTTAGAAAGCTCCAAACCAAATCCAAACTAGAGAATCAAGCGTCTACATCAAGGGTTAAGCTTAACAAATTCAGAAATCAGTTCCCAGAATACAAGACCTGTTCTTTTTCTGTAAGTTCAGTTATTATTCAGATTTAAACACCTAATAGAAATCATGACTGTAATAATCGGATCTAGAACTATGCCTAATTCTAATTCATGCCTATCCTTTTGTCAAATCTGAATTGCCTATGCCTATGAGACTATTGTGATTGATGTAATGACACCTATCATGCCTATGAGACTGTTGTTACTGACATAATGAAACCTATCATGCCTATGAGACTGTTGTGATTGACATAATGGAACCTATCATGCCTATGAGACTATTGTGATTGATATGATGGAACCTATCATGTTGTACATCCTATGTCTACGAGACTATTATGATTGATATAATGGGACTTATCATGTTGTACATCAAAATTAGTGATTCTCTTAAGTCCAATTCTATCTAATCTTTATACATATAGTGTAAATTGCTTAGCTTGTCCACACTTATTGTTAATATGCAACATGCCTATTGAAACATGATTCTTGAATTGGGTACACCTTTACATGCCTATTTTTCCTTATGTCAATTCTTATGCTCCATCTCTATTTTTCCCCATTTAACTTTCTTTTGTGAGTACTAAGTTCATTCGGAACATATATTGAATCACATTGTACGTGCGATTATAACGCGGGAAAATTGGGTATAATTTAGTTAAGTAAATTTTGGGCATAACAAGTGAATGTGGCATAAAACTTGTATTGACTACACTTGGGGAATAATGACATAAAAGACCTAAACTTGGACACATATGACAAATATGTAAATTGGCTAATGATGAACATTCTTGACCCGAGGTTAGATTGAGTTGCGGTGTATGAAACACCTCACCTCCGTTAAGGTCACTCACAAAGGGAACGCCTTAGCTTCGGTGGAGCATTATAGGTAAAAGATGTGGATAAATTACGAGACGGACAAATAAAGCAGCGGAAAAATAAAGTCATTTTATTAACAACTTAATTCAGTCAAGCTTTTACAATAGTTATCTCAATTATACTTAAAAGTAATACATAGAACTTCTGTCTTGATTCCAAAAGAAGCATAAAAATAACAATGATATTCCCCAATAAAGCATGAACCAACCATAGTAGTGGAAGAGAGAGTCCAAAACAATACATCGACTATCTTCAAGCTTGGAAAGAAAACTGAGCTAAGTGGTAACATTTCCTCCCTGTGAACCTAGGTGGATGGGGGAAACGAAAAAAAGAGGCAAAACAAAACTAGGTCAGACATAAGTCTGGTAAGTCTAGTGACTTTGAGCATATAAATAAGTAAAAGCATCATGACATGAATAAACTGAATATAAGACAATACCGTGATAACAGGGATGACATGATAACATAAGATAAGCATAAGGTATGATAAGGCAAGATAAACTGAATGCGCTTCTACTATTTCTCTGCTTTGCTACTACTTTGTTATTCTGATTTATATATCTCTGCACCGCCTAACTAGTGTCCCAACTAGTAATCTGTATAAAATGATCATATGATTATGTGATCCCATTCCCCGAAATTGTGGTAGCCTTCAGATGTACATCTAGTATGAGGACCTTACCTCAATCAACCTAATTGCCATGAAGATGTTAGATGTACCCTTATTACCCTATCGATCGGCTACCTACTTGTGTTAATGTTCCATGTATCTGCGTCGATCGGCCTTCTCTTGCGTGTAGATACCCTGTGCTGGCCCCACCATAAGGTGTATCAGTCCTTATGATAGTGACTTGACACGATTCAGGATGCACAGTGTATAACTACTGGTACCCAGTGCCTGCTTTATCCCACTCCGGAGTACGTGCACGCCCGTAAACCGTCGGAACCTACACTGACGTACCCCCTACCCCTGCTTTTGACCACTTATAATTAACCCAGTAATCGTGCCCTACCCTGCCTAGTTTTCAGGGTGTCATGATACATCTATGTGGGTTACTGCTAAATGGGTCCCCTTTACTAGGGTTTCTTGTTGGTTATGTTTTGTGGGCCTATATATACAAATATTACCCACCTACATGAGATGTACTTAACCCTCCTACCAATTCTAGCATGTTTACATAACGGTTAAGTTTGTGGGCCTATATGTACTAACATTACCCACCTACACGAGATGTATTTAACCCTCCCATCGATTCAAGCATGTTTATTTAACGGTTAAGTTTGTGGGCCTATATTTACTAAAACCCGATATGTACTTAACCCTCCCGCTCATTATGTCATATTGGTTAAGTGTTGTCCATTCATGTTAACTTAACCCGCCCATTCATCGTGTCATGTTGGTTAAGTGTTTCTTATTAACTTAACCCCGTTCGTTTATCAAGTTATATTGGTTAAGTGTTTTCTTTTTAACTTAACCCCACGTGTTCATCATGTTGTATTGGTTAAGTGTCATCAATCAATTCAGGTTAACTTAACCCACCTACTTGTCATGTTACTTTGGTTAAGTGTTGCCTTCTTTTGTCAACTTAACCCAACCACAAATCATGTTATATTGGTTAAGTGTTGCCCTCTTGTTTTAACTTAACCTTACCACAAATGAAGTTATATTAGTTAAGTGTTTCTTATTACTTAACCCTACCATTCATCACGCTATACTGGTTAAGTTTTTCCTATTAACTTAACCCTAGTCATTCATGTTATATCGGTTAAGTGTTCCTATGAACTTAACCCTAGTCATTCATCTAGTTCATTAGCATTAATTGATTTATTAATGCACCAACCTCTCACAGTAGATATGTGTTGTTGCGGTTACCGGATGTGCCGGGTGGTTTCGGGCAGTTTTACACCATAACTCAATCTGACCTCTGGTTTTTCTTGGGCATGATGCACTAACCTCTCACATTAGATAGGTATTGTTGTGGTTACTGGATGTGCCGGGCGGTTCCGAGCAGTTTTGTAACAACCCGGAAAATACGAGCCAATTTAAAGTTTTTAAATTGGTCATTTCAAAGGAATTTGAATAATTGAAATAGAGTATTTCAATAAAATAGTGAATTAGAAATAGTGAGTCAGTTTGAAAATTTGAATTCAAACTTTGACTGACTGTGCAGGGTGGAAAATATAACAGATTTTAGTGAAACCAAAAATATTTAAATCTGTTTATCAATACCTTCCTAACGAATCTGAAAAATTGAAGTTTCATAAAGGGAATCAAAAGTTATGGCCGAATGAATTTTTAGAAAGGTCGCTATATAGAATAAATAGCTCTGGAAAACAGATATTTTGCAAACGACCTCGGAATTCGACGAAACCACTTTTGTTGGGTCCGGGATGTCAAACTATTGTTAGGTTTCAAATTTCATAATTTTTGAAGCTGGTATGTGAGCGTGGCAAAAGAAAATGTGTTTGGTCAATTTCTGTTAAATTGGATCGACCAGAAAATGGCCATTTTTCAAACGATCTCAGAATTCGACGAAACTAGTTTTTTTGGGACCGTAGCGTCAAAACATAGCTAGATTTATTTTTCTGGAATTTTTCGAATCAGTTTGTGGCCCTGGCAAATTGAAATGTACGTTCAAAGTTAAAAATTAAATGTTTTATACTTTAATTTGAAGAATAACTGACTGTAACAGTCGAATTGGCCAACGAAACATATCCCATTGTGTCCGGGATGGGGGTAATTAGCTAGGGACGACAGTCGTTGGGTTTGAATTGGTATCCGTGTGGAGAAACACTATTTAAAAATTTATTAAAACCATGGGCCAATCAGAATTTTCCTTTCATTATTTTAAAAAAAAAAGCAGAAAACCCTCGCTCTCTCTCTCGACCGACGATTCACGTCGTTCGCCACTTCCCAGCCAAATCGCCGCTGCCACAGGCGATTCCAGCCTCCGCCACCACCAGCAGTCGACGCGCCTCCCTCCCCTCTTCCAATCTGACTCAAGCTCGACCCCTATCGCCACCTCCATCGCCAAAATCGTCGACCCAAAGTCGACGACTTCCCAGCGCCGGTCCGATCGCCAGAGACCACCGAACCACATCCGACCACCACCGATCGACTCCCCTTTCCTCCCTCTTCCACGCTGTACCCTCTGATCATCCTATCGTGCCTCGGTTCTCGCGAAAACTGCAACCCTAGTTTTGAACCATCATGAAAGGTGAGTCCTTTTTGATGTTTGAACTTTGAAAAATCATATCTTTATGATGTGTTGACGAAATTCGATGAAACAAGAAACATCGGGACCGCAAGGAAGCTCTCTACCACATAGAAGAGACCGCATATTTTTCTGAGTCATCTACGATTTTTAGCACTCCAAAAACCAATGTGAGAAATCTAAATCAAATATGAATTTGAATGGAAAATGTCGTGTATAAATTATATAAGCGAAATATAAATTACACATGTGTTGTGTACCTCATGTACATGCGTTGTGTAAGCTATATAAGCGAAGTATGAATTATACATGCATAGAATAATTGATATATGTGTTGAAATGCAAGTAAAATATAGAAATTATATATACACACACACACTCCCCTCGTCCACAAACCATGGACGATATTTATTGTTGTGTATTGGTGTGAAATATTGGATGAAAAATGCGAATGGTTGAATAATTGTTTGTGGTTGATATTGTTTGGTTGTGGTTGAAAAATACCCATTGGTGATTGAAATGAATTGGGAATAATTGTGGAAATAAAAAAAATAAAACATGTCGCCTACGTGCGAATTAGATGCATGAATCCCCATTGTCAAAAACCGCGAGGTTTTAAGGTAGAGCGAGGAGCCGTACTAGGGACAGTGCCGATTTTAACTCCCTGTCGTTATGCTGCCGAAATTTTGAATAATATTCATATGTTAGAATTATTTTCATATGTTGAAATTATCTTCATGCATTGAAATTAAAGTCATGTGTTGAAACTATATCCATGTGTGGAAATGCTCATGTATTGAGAAGTGATGTGTGAAAATTAAATTCATGTGTGAATGAATGAAGTGTTTAAACAATAAAAATCACATTTTTTATAATGTATATGAAGTATGTAAAATATTCACCTTATATATAAATAGTTTCAATAAAAAAAATTTCAACTTTCTTATATGAACAACATATATAAAATATCCATGTGTGGAGATGCTCATGTGTTGAGAAGTGTGTGTATTGGAAAAGTTCATGTGTTGAATAAAAAGATCGAACAATAAAAACTACATTTTTATTGAAATTATGAAGTGTTAAAAACATTCATTTGTGGAACAAATATTTTAAATGATAAAAATATCATTTTTATCATATATGTGATATGCTAAAGATATGCGAGTGTTGAAATAAATATTTGTGAAAGAAATATTATTTTTAACAGGCATAGGAACTAAATAAAATAGTCATGCGTTGAAATATATTTTAGTTCGCCAAAATTACCATCTTTGAAATGCAAAGTGTTAAAAATGACCACTTGTTCAAATAAATATGCATGAGTTGAAATATTCATTAATTAGCTAATGATATGATTTTTGCCTATGCATGCAACATTAGAATGAATGGTGTTTTTAAACCAAGATGAATCAACTATGAAGTTGAATGGAAAATGATAAGTGATAAGAATAGCATATATGTGCATGCATATTTATTGAACAGGTTATAGCAAAGAGGCTAGAGAAGAGGAATAAAATTTTGTGCCCAACAAATAGGTACACGTTTACTGTTTTGTTTGGATGATGATTTTATGAGCCTGTTGGCTAGCCGCTTGGCTTTTTATTTTTATTTTTGACATGAGACGCCCGTGTGGCTATTTGGGAATTTTCCCAGCCCCTCCCATACAAAGGAGGTTATGGTGAAATTTTCCAAAATTTAAAGGCATTAGTGAAATATTTGAAGTGAAAACGATATTGGAATTTTTGAATGAACTATATTTATATAAATATATAAATATAAATAAAATTAAAACGAACCGTGGTCGTGCATTTCGTGTTTGGAAACCGTAATTTCAAACGACTAGTGCGGGAAATCCGACCATTGGATTTTCCCGAAACCGCAGCCGTTAGGTTCGCCTTGGAAATATCTTTCCAACGGCACCAACTTTGTAAAGATCCGACGGTTGAATTGTTTGGAATGTTTAATTCAAATCTGAAGAAAAACAGCGCTAGAAACGATTATATATATATATATAATTAAATTAAATCGAATAACGATGCTGCAGTTTGTAATTTGAAATCGTAACTTCAAACGACTAGCGTGGAAAATCCGACCATCGGATTTTCCCGAAACTGAAACCGTTGGGTTCGTTTTGAAATGGTCTTTCTAATGATATAAAATTTGTGAAGATCCAACGGTTAGATTTTCAGATATGGGTAAAACAAATTTAGTGAAAAACAGCGCCAGTGCATCTGCACGACCTAAAACGTCGTTTAATTAAATATGGTCGTTTTAAATAAATAAAAATGGCGATATATCGTTTTAAAATACTATAGACGACATAGAGTGGAAATAAACGAATTTTGTTGTGTTTGCTTGATATGTGATGGTTGAATGTATTTAACATGAAAATTATAACTAAAGAACTGAAATGTGAATGTTGAATAGTCCAACCATGTGATAAATTGATTTGAAAATCTAAATATACGTGGGTTATTTGAAAAGGCCGAGTTCATCTCATTTCAAATAATCGATCGATGTTGAGAAGTCGAAGAGTCGAAGACGGTTGAAGACCGGCGATCTTCACATTGGTTGGATGGGCACTACTGATGCTCGTGATCGGAGTAGCTACCTTGAAGGAGCTGAAGTAGTAGCCGTCCAGACATACTGTTGATTGTACGGATAAGCGAGGAATTTGGTGCCTTCGGTTTCGTTCAAACCCAGAACGGACTTGTAAATGGACTGTGTGTCTGACATTGGATTTTGTTCTGTGCCAATTGATCTCTGTTAAATATATATCTGTTTGGCGGCGGAGAATTTATTCTCTTGCTTAACGCCCTTCTCTGAGACGTACGAGCTCAGAGGTTATGTATTGATAGAAATCAGTCGCATGGAGTGGATTGCCTGTGTGGCACGCCTAAGTGGCATATGATCAAGGCTTCTGTTGCAAAGCAAAATCTTGTGGTTGATGATCAAAGAATGGTCTGTGTGACGTAGCTTTGGTATAACGTGGATTCGCGAGCCTCACACCTCGGTATGAGTCAAAAACGGGATAGTGACTGCAGGGAGAGCACGACGTTTCTTTCTAGCTAAGGTGGTGTCAGTGACCTACCAGCCCTGAAATTATATGTACTTTTCACCTGTGTGGTTGTTGGAATACGAGGCGCCTCGATTATAGGTCTGTAAGGACCGGGAAACGTGTGCTCAGGAATTGCCAATCCTCAAAAGTAAGAGAGGACCGGCCCTGAAGATCCAAGGATCATAGTGGGGTCCTGAGACATTTGCTAGAGTGTCTCGAATCGGAGAGGAGCTTGCCCCTTGCCTTGACTCATGATGGAACCCAATTTCCAATACGAAGTTTCGGATGTGATTGTATTACTAGTACGGCGACATAGTGGTATGGGTCGTTTATGCCACCTATGATTGATATTTATGATTGAAATCGCTTTTGAAACATATATGCACTAGTAATAACATCAAACACTTTTGTTCTATACGTATGAAGCATTTTTGGCCATTATAAGGTAAAACTCTATCCTCCGGCTTGCGTTGCATTGTGTAATGGGACTTGAGTCTTATAATGGCTTCATTTTATAAAAAGCATTGCGATGATTTAATCATTTACTTTATTTCATGCACTAGCACTCATTGGAGTAAACCCGTTCCGCGAAAGTGGCGTGGTCCTTTGATTTTCCTTATTATTGTTGTTAATAAGTTAAGTAGATTTCTCATACCAGTCCCATGACTGACACGTAGTTTGTTTCACCTTGCAAACTCGGTTGCCCTCATTTTCACACAGGCAGCCTAGTTACAGGTATCTGGTGCACTTTTGGCTCATGGCGAGGCTTGACTACACCGTGCTGACTTTGAATCTTTCCGCCATTATAGTACATGTATTATGATTCCACCATTAGCGATGTAGACTGATATTTATTTTGTGTACTCTTTATGTATGATTCCGCCTCTGGCGATGGTGACTGATTATGTATTATTATGCACTAAGTTGTATCCTGGACTGTGCTCTCTGATGTGGTGATATCTATATGATTCCGCTGTCATATGTGTGTAAATTATTCTATTTTACGTTTATGCTATTATCTGTGATCTGCTAATGATGATTAATGTGTTATATTCCAATGATTATCCTTAACACCGTGTCACGGGGTTCTGGGATCGTCACAGCTGGTATCAGAGCTTTGGTTAACCTTAGTTCTGGAGTCTAACACATTAAACACTTCGTCAAAATAGAATCAGTAGTATTCTAAGGCGAGTAGCTCATTAGAGATAGGACTAGTAATGTCCTAGAATGAGACAAGCAGAATAGAAAAAACAATTTGATCAGTCCATCGTTATCTTTCCTTAATTTTTCTGCTTAACCATGCAATAAATTATCGTTTCTGTTGGCTGACTCTTTTCTTGCTTATACAGAATTTGAAAAATGGCTACCCGAGCAGCCGCTGCTAGAGGAGGTCGTGCTGGCCATGGCAGAGGACGAGGAGGAGTCCCAGTTAAAGAAGGACCCTTGATACAACCCCCGACCGCTCAATACTTCGAGCTGGACCGCGTAGCTAAGAGATACAAAAACCTAGGAGGCAAGACCTTCTCGGGAACTGGCACTGTAATAGAGGCCCTTGCATGGCTCAAAACATGCGAGAAAATACTAGAAGGCCTAAGGCTTGGAGATCAAGATAAAGCTATTATGGGTGCCTTGCTTATGCAGGAAGAAGCTGAACTATGGTGGGAAAGCTCTCACCGCCAGGAATAGAGAAGCTGGTAGAACCTGGGACGAATTCAAAGAACTCTTCAAAGAGAAATATGTCCCGGAACAAGCCCTAGAATGCATGCACGATGACTTCGCCAACCTCCAGCCGGGGGATCTTTCGGTGCAGGATTATCTGAATAAATTTACACAGTTGTCCCCCTATGCTCCGGAGCTTGTCGCCACTGCGAAGTCCAAGAATAAGAGGTTTATCCTCGGGCTGAAGCGACAGTATCATGATAGAGCCATGGCCCACATCAAGCTGGGATTTAATGAATTGGTGGGAATGACGTGCAACTACGAAGACCTTGATCAAAGGCACCTGGAGCAGGATCGCGCTAAAAGCCAAGCCGGGAACAAATGTAAGCCTGCTGTGAATCAAGCTGAGTCAAGCCAAGCAGCATCCTCGAAACCACAGACTGGCAGGCCGCCAAGAGGTAGCTGCTATAACTGTGGCAAGATGGGGCATTCTTTAATGTTTGCACAGCCCCGAAGAGGCAGAAGACAAATTCACAAGGTTCAAGCCAGGGCTCTCAGAACCCTCGCTCCTACTTTAATTGTCGCAAGACAGATCATCTTGTCAAAGACTGTCCTTTGCTGAAGAAGGCCGCAGTAGCTCATGTCTATGACGGGTCGAACCCGCCAGCTGCTTCCGGTGGAGCAGGTAAACCCGATGTTTTGGGGGTACCCTTACAATTAAAAATATTCCTGTTTCTGTATTGTTTGACACGGGTGCATTACGTAGTTTTATTGCTAGTAACACAGTGCACAAATTAAAGTTAAAACAGAGAAAGCTTAAAGAATCGGTTGAAGTACATAACCCGATAGGAGGATCTCTCATTCTCAGTTCATATTGTAGAGTGCCAATCTCTTATTCTTCCTACAAGTTTCCCTTTGATTTAATCATCATGGATTTTCCCGAATTCGATATCATTCTCGGGCTTGATTGGTTAACGAAATACGAAGCCGAGGTAAAGTGTGCAGAAAGGGTAGTAAAAATTCGAACGAAGCTTGGATATATTACTGTACCATGTCATGGTTCGAATCCAGATAGAGAGGAATTTTGGTCAGCATTAGAAGTTATCCCCACTTCCATAGAAAAGATTCCTATTGTTAGAAACTATGCGGATGTGTTTGAAGAAGTTGAAAACTTACCTCCGCAAAGAGAAATAGAATTCAGAATCGATCTAATTCCCAATGCCAGACCAGTGGTACATCCAATTCGCAGAATGAATCCAAAGGAAAAAGAAGAATTAGGCGATCAAACTCGTCAACTGTTGAGGAAGGGTCTAATTAGACCTAGCTTTCCTAATTGGGGTGCAGCTGTAGTGTTTGTCCCAAAGTCAGACGGTACTCTTCGATTGTGCGCTGATTACCGAGACCTCAAAAAACAGACGCTCAAAAACAAATATCCATTACCCCGCATCGATGATCTGCTAGACCAATTAAATGGGGCGAGAGTATTTTCCCGAATGGACCTAGCTACAGGTTTTCATCAATTGAGAATAGCAGAGGAGTGTGTTCCTTTGACAGCTTTCAGAGGTCCAGACATATTTTATGAATGGTTAGTAATGTTGTTCAGCCTGTGCAACGCTCCAGCATACTTTGTCGATCTAATGAATAGAGTGTTTAGGGGAGTTCTGAATAAATTTGTCCTCATATTCATCGATGATATTTTAATTTACTCCAAATCAAAACCCGAGCATGAAAAACACTTAGAACAAGTATTGGAGATTCTAAGAAAGAACGTCTTCAAAGCCAAATTCTCTAAATGTGTCTTCTGGCAAGAAGAAGTGAAGTTTCTTGGCCATGTTGTGTCAAAGAAAGGGATTTCTGTAGATCCGAGCAAAATAACAGCGATTCAAGACTGGAAACAACCCACTACACCCACAGAGGTTAGAAGTTTTATGGGGTTGGCTAGTTATTATCGAAAGTTCGTTAAGGATTTTCCGGAAATATCCGGTCCGTTAACGAAGCTCACGAAGAAGCATGAGAAATTTAAGTGGACTTCCGACTGTGAAGAAGCTTTCCAGGAATTGAAATCGAAACTGACAACTGCTCCAGTGTTAACCATTATTGATGGCAATCAGGATTTGACGGTTTGGACAGATGCTTCTATTAGAGGTCTTGGTGCAGTGTTAATGCAAAGAGGCCAAGTAGTCGCTTATGCAAGCCGCCAACTGAAACCACATGAGAAGAATTATGTAACTCATGATCTTGAGTTGCTAGCTATCGTTTTTGCGTTAAAAATCTGGAGGCATTATTTATTGGGCGAGAAATTTGTACTGTACACAGATCATCAATCATTGAAGTATTTATACACCCAGAAGGATCTGAATTTGAGACAGCAGCGTTGGCTAGAATTTCTTGCAGCATATGATCTTGATATCCTGTATACGCCGGGAACGGCTAACGTTGTAGCGGATGTGCTTAGTAGAAAAACCGCAATCGTTGCCAATCTTATAATTACGCCAGGATTGATTGATAAAATATCTGTTCTTCAGAAAAGTGACAATTTTGTGAAAGAGATGATAAGAAGGATTCAAAGGGGCGAAGGCTCCAGTTTCCAAGTGGATGGTGAGGGAGTTCTGAGATTGAATAGAAGAATATGTGTTCCCGACATTCCTGAGCTCAAAAGAGAAGTGCTAGATGAATGCCATAATTCCAAACTTTGCATTCATCCTGGTGTGAGTAAAATGTACAACGATATCAAACGCACTTTCTGGTGGAAGGCAATGAAGAGGGATATTTCTTTGTATGTTAGCAGATGCCTTACTTGTCAATTAGTAAAGAGCGACCAACAGAAGCTAGCTGGATTGTTGCAGCCGTTGGAAGTCCCAGGTTGGAAATGGGAACAGATTTCCATGGATTTCATAGATGGTTTGCCGTGAACCAGGAAAGGTAATGACAACATTTGGGTAATCGTAGATCGCTTCATAAAGACTGCCCATTTCACACCTGTCAGATCCAATAGAACCGCTCAAAGTCTAGCACAGATATATTTCAAAGAATTCGTTAAGCTGCATGGAATTCCCATCAGCATAGTCAGTGATAGAGACCCAATATTTGCTAGCAAATTCTGGGAGGCTTTCCAGACAGAATTGGGAACGAAACTGAATATGATCACCGCTTATCACCCTCAAACAGATGGCCAAACTGAGCGGGTGAATAGAATTCTGGAAGATTTATTGCAGGCTTGTATAATTGATTTTGGTGGGTCATGGGAAGATCACTTGCATCTGGCAGAATTCTCATATAACAATTGCTATCAAGCAAGTTTGGGAATGTCGCCATTTGAAGTATTATATGGCAGACCATGCAGATCTCCAGCATGTTGGGTAGAACCTGGAAACAGACTTGTGTTAGGACCCGATATGATTCGAGAAGCATCTGATAAAGTCGACTTCATTAAAAAGCGATTGAGAACCGCACAAAGCCGACAGAAAAGTTATGCAGATTCTAGAAGAAGAGATTTGACATTTGATGTTGGTGACCATGTTTATTTGAAAGTTTCTCCGATGAGAGGAGTAATCAGATTTGCCAAAACTGGGAAGTTGGCACCGAGATTTATTGGTCCCTTTCCTATACTCGAACGAATTAGAACTCTTGCTTATAGGGTTCAATTACCAGATTGGTTGCCTGGAGTGCATGATGTGTTTCACGTATCTCAACTTAGAAGACATGTGCATGATCCGGGTCTTGTTGTAGAAGAAGCAGCGCAACAGGATATAGACATAACTCCAGAATTAGCAGTCAGAAGAGAGCCATTAAAGATTGTTGGCAAAGAAACTAGAGAGCTAAGAAGCAAAAAGGTTCATTTAGTTAAAGTGCAGTGGAGTAGTGATCCTAGAGACTGTACTTGGGAGACTGAGGAAAGCATTAAGCAAGCTTACCCCAAATGTAGAGTGGACATCTCTGACTAACTCCGGTGCAAGGTAACTTTACAATACTTTGCATTTACATTTATTTCCTACTTTACTGTTGTTTCCTTTTCGAGGACGAAAAGTTTTAAGTGGGGGAGATTGTAACAACCCGGAAAATACGAGCCAATTTAAAAATTTTAAATTGGTCATTTCAAAGGAATTTGAATAATTGAAATAGAATATTTCAATAAAATAGTGAATTAGAAATAGTGAGTCAGTTTGAAAATTTGAATTCAAACTTTGACTGACTGTGCAGGGTGGAAAATATAACAGATTTTAGTGAAACCAAAAATATTTAAATCTGTTTATCAATACCTTTCTAACAAATCTGAAAAATCGAAGTTTCATAGTGGGAATCAAAAGTTATGGCCGAATGAATTTTCAGAAAGGTCGCTATATAGAATATATAGCTCTGGAAAATAGATATTTTGCAAACGACCTCGGAATTTGACGAAACCACTTTTGTTGGGTCCGGGATGTCAAAATATTGCTAGGTTTCAAATTTCATAATTTTTGAAGCTAGTATGTGAGCGTGGCAAAAGAAAATGTGTTTGGTCAATTTTTGTTAAATTGGATCGACCAGAAAATGGCCATTTTTCAAACGATCTCAGAATTCGACGAAACTAGTTTTGTTGGGACCGTAGCGTCAAAACATAGCTAGATTTAGTTTTCTGGAATTTTTCGAATCAGTATGTGGCCCTGGCAAATTTAAACGTATTTCCAAAGTTAAAAATTAAATGTTTTATACTTTAATTTGAAGAATAACTGACTGTAACAGTCGAATTGGCCAACGAAACATATCCCATTGTGTCCGGGATGGGGGTAATTAGCTAGGGACGACAGTCGTTGGGTTTGAATTGGTATCCGTGTGGAGAAACACTATTTAAAAATTTATTAAAACCATGGGCCAATCAGAATTTTCCTTTCATTATTTTAAAAATAAAAAAAAGCAGAAAACCCTCGCTCTCTCTCTCGACCGACGATTCACGTCGTTCGCCACTTCCCAGCCAAATCGCCGCCGCCACAGGCGATTCCAGCCTCCGCCACCACCAGCAGTCGACGCGCTTCCCTCCCCTCTTCCAATCCGACCCAACCTCGACCCCTATCGCCACCTCCATCACCAGAATCGCCGACCCAAAGTCGACGACTTCCCAGCGCTGCCCCGATCGCTAGAGACCACCGAACCACCTCCGACCACCACCGATCGACTCACCTTTCCTCCCTCTTCCACGCTGTACCCTCTGATCATCCTATCGTGCCTCGGTTCTCGCGAAAACTGCAACCCTAGTTTTGAACCATCGTGAAAGGTGAGTCCTTTTTGATGTTTAAACTTTGAAAAATCATATCTTTATGATGTGTTGACGAAATTCGATGAAACAGGAAACATCGAGACTGCAAGGAAGCTCTCTACCACATAGAAGAGACCGCGGATTTTTCTGAGTCATCTACGATTTTTAGCACTCCAAAAACCAATGTGAGAAATCTACATCAAATATGAATTTGAATGGAAAATGTCGTGTATAAATTATAAAAGCGAAATATAAATTACACACGTGTTGTATACCTTATGTACATGTGTTGTGTAAGCTATATAAGCGAAGTATGAATTATACATGCATAGAATAATTGATATATGTGTTGAAATGCAAGTGAAATATAGAAATTATATATATATATATATATATATATATATATATATATATATATATACTCTCCTCGTCCACAAACCATGGACGATATTTATTGTTGTGTATTGGTGTGAAATATTGGATGAAAAATGCGAATGGTTGAATAATTGTTTGTGGTTGATATTGTTTTGGTTGCGGTTGAAAAATGCCCATTAGTGATTGAAATGAAGCGGGAATAATTGTGGAAATAAAAAAAATAAAACATGCCGCCTATGTGCGAATTAGATGCATGAATCCCCATTGTCAAAAACCACGAGGTTTTAAGGTAGAGCGAGGAGCCGTACTAGGGACGGTGCCGGTTTTAACTACCCTGCCGTTATGCTGCCGAAATTTTGAATAATATTCATATGTTAGAATTATTTTCATATGTTGAAATTATCTTCATGCGTTGAAATTAAAGTCATGTGTTGAAACTATATCCATGTGTGGAAATGCTCATGTGTTGAGAAGTGATGTGTGAAAATTAAATTCATGTGTGAATGAATGAAGTGTTTAAACAATAAAAATCACATTTTTATAATGTATATGAAGTATGTAAAATATTCGCCTTATATATAAATAGTTTCAACAATAAAAATTTCATCTTTCTTATATGAACAACATATATAAAATATCCATGTGTGGAGATGCTCATGTGTTGAGAAGTGTGTGTATTGGAAAAGTTCATGTGTTGAATAAAAAGATCGAACAATAAAAACTACATTTTTATTGAAATTATGAAGTGTTAAAAACATTCATTTGTTGAACAAATATTTTAAATGATAAAAATATCATTTTTATCATATATGTGATATGCTAAAGATATGCGAGAGTTGAAATAAATATTTGTGAAAGAAATATTATTTTTAACAGGCATAGGAACTAAATAAAATAGTCATGTGTTGAAATATATTTTAGTTCGCCAAAATTACCATCTTTGAAATGTGAAGTGTTAAAAATGACCACTTGTTCAAAAATTTATGCATGAGTTGAAATATTCATTAATTAGCTAATGATATGATTCTTGCCTATGCATGCAACATTAGAATGAATGGTGTTTTTAAACCAAAATGAATCAAATATGAAGTTGAATGGAAAATGATAAGTGATAAGAATTGCATATATGTACATGCATATTTATTGAACAGGTTATAGCAAAGAGGCTAGAGAAGAGGAATAAAATTTTGTGCCCAATAAATAGGTACACGTTTACTGTTTTGTTTGGGTGATGATTTTATGAGCCTGTTGGCTAGCCGCTTGGCTTTTTCTTTTTGACATGAGACGCCCGTGTGGCTATTTGGGAATTTCCCCAGTTCCTCCCGTACAAAGGAGGTTATGGCGAAATTTTCCAAAATTTAAAGGCGTTAGTGAAATATTTGAAGTGAAAACGATATAGGAATTTTTGAATGAACTATATTTATATAAATATATAAATAAAAATAAAAATAAAATGAAACGTGGCCGTGCAGTTCGTGTTTTGAAACCGTGATTTCAAATGACTAGTGCGGGAAATCCGACCATTGGATTTTCCCGAAACCGCAACCGTTGGGTTCGCCTTGGAAATATCTTTCCAACGGCACCAACTTTGTAAAAATACGATGGTTGAATTGTCTGGAATGTTTAATTCAAATCTGAAGAAAAACAGCGCCAGAAACGATTATATTTACATATATATAAATATAATTAAATTAAATCGAATAACGATGCTGCAGTTCGTAATTTGAAATCGTAACTTCAAACGACTAGTGTGGAAAATCCAACCATCGGATTTTCCCGAAGCTGAAACCGTTGGGTTCATTTTGAAATGATCTTTCTAATGATATAAAATTTGTGAAGATCCAACGGTTAGATTTTCAGATATGGGTAAAACAAATTTAGTGAAAAACAGCGCCAGTGCATCTACACGACCTGAAACGTCGTTTAATTAAATATGGTCGTTTTAAATAAATAAAAATGGCGATATATCATTATAAAACACTATAGACGACATAGAGTGGAAATAAACGAATTTTGTTGTGTTTGCTTGATATGTGATGGTTGAATGTATTTAACATGAAAATTATAACTAAAGAACTGAAATGTGAATGTTGAATAGTCCAACCATGTGATAAATTGATTTGAAAATCTAAATATACGTGGGTTATTTGAAAAGGCCGAGTTCATCTCATTTCAAATAATCGATCGACGTTGAGAAGTCGAAGAGTCGAAGAGTCGAAGACGGTTGAAGACCGACGATCTTCACATTGGATGGATGGGCGCTACTGATGCTCGTGATCGAAGTAGCTACCTTGAAGGAGCTGAAGTAGTAGCCGTCCAGACATACTGTTGATTGTACGGATAAGCGAGGAATTTGGTGCCTCCGGTTTCGTTCAAACCCAGAACAGACTTGTAAATGGACTGTGTGACTGACATTGGATTTTGTTCTGTGTTGATTGATCTCTGTTAAATATATATCTGTTTGGCGGCGGAGAATTTATTCTCTTGCTTAACGCCCTTCTCTGAGACGTACGAGCTCAGAGGTTATGTATTGATAGAAATCAGTCGCATGGAGTGGATTGCCTGTGTGGCACGCCTAAGTGGCATATGATCAAGGTTTCTGTTGCAAAGCAAAGTCTTGTGGTTGATGATCAAAGCATGGTCTGTGTGACGTAGCTTTGTGTATAACGTGGATTCGCGAGCCTCACACCGCGGTATGAGTCAAAAAAGGGATAGTGACTGCAGGGAGAGCACGACGTTTCTTTCTAGCTAAGGTGGTGTCAGTGACCTACCAGCCCTGACATTATATATACTTTTCACCAGTGTGGTTGTTGGAATACGAGGCGCCTCGATTATAGGTCTGTAAGGACCGGGAAACATGTGCTCAGGAATTGCCAATCCTCAAAAGTAAGAAAGGACCGGTCCTGAAGATCCAAGGATCATAGTGGGGTCCTGAGACATTTGCTAGAGTGTCTCGAATCGGAGAGGAGCTTGCCCCTTGCCTCGACTCATGATGGAACCCAATTTCCAATACGAAATTTCGGATGTGATTGTATTACTAGTACGGCGACATAGTGGTATGGGTCATTTATGCCGCCTATGATTGATATTTATGATTGAAATCGCTTTTGAAACATATATGCACTAGTAATAACATCAAACACTTTTGTTCTATAAGTATGAAGCATTTTTGGCCATTATAAGGTAAAACTCTATCCTCCGGCTTGCGTTGCATTGTGTGATGGGACTTGAGTCTTATAATGGCTTCATTTTATAAAAAGCATTGCGATGATTTAATAATTTACTTTATTTCATGCACTAGCACTCATTGGAGTAAACCCGTTCCGCGAAAGTGGCGTGGTCCTTTGATTTGCCTTATTATTGTTGTTAATAATTTAAGTAGATATTGATTACTACAATTCCAAATAACCTTACCCAAATAGAAATACTGCAATTCCAAATAACCTTACTTCTGATTTGCTGAAGCATAAAACTATCTCCACCTTGAATATGCCAACTTACTCGTCCTTTTTCACCGCTCTTCCTCGCTGTGCAGGAACATACATTCCACGTGACTTCCCATCCAAACCTGAGTGCCCTTTCCCGCCGAATGAAATTGTGCAAGTTGGTATTGATTACTGGAAGGATCATTTAGTCGGTTTTTTCTTGGACTCGAACGTGCCGGATATTGATGTTCGAGAATCCTGTCGTAAAGCTTGGAAGTTACGAGGAGGGCTTCGGGTAAATGTTGTGAATGGTATGTTTTATTTTAAATTTTCCAGTGCTGATGAGAGGCGAATTGTGCTGGAATCGAACCCAGCTATCATAGGAGGAAAGCCTCTTATTATTACATCATGGTGTACATCGGTTGAAAGTTCCAGAGAGAGAGAGTGCAATCTATTCCGGTCTGGACTATTTTCACATGGATTCCTTCGGTGTTACAAACTCTACCAGGTTTGAATTGGCTAGCTAGCAGAATAGGAAATTTTAAATGCTTTGATGTGAATACGGAGGCAAGGAGGAGTCTTGTTTTCGCGAAAGTCTTAATTGAAATAACGCCGAGCAAACCATTACCTACCAAGCTAAAAGTCACTCTACATGGTTTTGACACCTATGTCAATGTTCAGTACTCTTGGCAACCGGAAATATGCACTAAATGTCATTCCTTTGGTCATTTGTGCGCTATGTGCAAGGTACCTTCTGTAGACCCATCCAAGGTTATAGTTCCCCTCACGAAACCTCCTCCTAGTATATGGGTTCCTAAAGCCAAAGTATTGGAAGTTGAGACTACTGCTGCTTCTCATGTTCAAGAAACGACTAGTCCTAGTGATAACGATGGAACATCAGATGGGGAAACTAAAGATGATGGAATTCACTGGATGTCTGATGATCGAGAATGGTTACATGATGTTTCTGGAATGAGATACGATCCACAAGAAAATGAATATTATAAATATGTATCAGACTTGGTGATGGATACTAGAAGACTAGAATATCAGGTTGTGGGTGATAGTTTTGAGCTGATTCAGGAGGGTGTTCTTAGAGAGAAGAACCAGACACTTTTCCATGACTCTACTTGGGTTTGGAATTGTGAGTTTCGCAGTTCTAACCCGTGTTTTGTACCTAACCTTGCTGTACTTTTTTCTAAGTATGTCAATGTTTTAGGTACTGATAGTGATACCTCCAGTTACTCCACCTTTACGGGAGATTAGTTGTTAGGTACTTGATAGTACCTGAAACGCTTAGTTTCTCTCCTGTGCTTTATTGTATTAGTGTGCTGGCACTTCAAACCAGATGGAGTTTCTATGCCTGTGCAGAACTTTACTTCTTCTGCTATTTCTAATAAAAAGTGATACGCCCACTATAAAAATGGCTTACCATGCCAAAAAAAAAAGTTAAGTAGATTTCTCATACCAGTCTCATGACTGACTCGTAGTTTGTTTCACCTTGCAAACTCGGGTGCCCTCATTTTCACACGGGCAACCTAGTTACAGGTATTTGGTGCACTTTTGGCTCATGGCGAGGCTTGACTACACCGTGCTGACTTTGACTCTTTCCACCATTATAGTATATGTATTATGATTCCGCCATTGGCGATGTAGACTGATATTTATTTTGTGTACTCTTTATGTATGATTCTGCCTCTGGCGATGGTGAGTGATTATGTATTATTATGCACTAAGTTGTATCCTGCACTGTGCTCTCTGATGTGGTGATATCTATATGATTCCGCTGTCATATGTGTGTAAATTATTCTATTTTACGTTTATGCTATTATCTGTGATCTGCTAATGATGATTAATGTGTTATATTCCAATGATAATCCTTAACACCGTGTCACGGGGTTTTGGGATCGTCACAAGTTTTACACCATAACTCAATCTAACCTCGGGTTAGGCATGTTCATCTTTAATCTACACATTTACCCTATATACCCAAATCTAGATTTTAAATGCTAATTACCAAATTCACCAAAACTAGTCATGTTACATTTTACGCCCAATCTAGATTTAATGCTCAATTTACCCCAAATTCGCAACAATAACAATTTTGCCTAAAACTTGATTTATATGCCAATTTCATACTTTGTCGTTCATGCCAATTCTAGATTCAATATGTCAAATTAAATATTCCATAATTCATGTCAAATTACCCCAAATTGCATCTTAATAGTCATGCCATACTACATGTCCCAAATTATGCCAAATAATGTCAATTCCATGTTATACCCAATCACCCCCGCATTCATAACGTACGTATTCCGAGATTCAACCCAAGGTTCGTAAAATAAGAGAAGAAGCAAGATGGAACATCGTAAGGATAAGCATAGTCATATGATGATAAAAAACTATTGGTACAATAAACTTGATGTACTAAAAAGACAAGTTTTGCGTGGAATCCATCGCAGGCATATAGATATGATAATATCATGAAATTAAAAAGGGTTACAATTCCGATATACAACAAGGATAAATATGATTGGACCAGTTTCATAGTCAAAAATGATTCCCAAAGATGTATATATATACTAAAGCACAGATTTCAATGAAAGGATAGCTTACATCAGGCATATTCTCATATCCATTTTATTACATGTCACAATTAGATTTAGGTGTTCAAATCTAAAAAAAAATTAACTGATTACAAAACAAAGGCAAATCTTGTTTTCATGCCTAAGCCATACATCACTATACACACTAATCTTCTTTTTCAAATCATGAGCTATCGTATATATATATGCTCCAATTTTTAGATCTTAAACCACAACACGTACTATGCCTTAAATTTACAGTTCAATTTATGCCCCAAATCCCAAGTCATATGTCCAATACTTTATGTCTGAAATCTCAAGTCATATGTCCAATACTTTATGCCTCAAATCCCAAGTCATATGTCCAATACTTTATGCCTCAAATCTCAAGTCATATGTTCGATACACTTCATGTTTTGAATACAACATGTGTTATGTCCTCAAATCAGTTACAACTCAATTATGCCCAATTATACACAATTTAATTCTTTTTCTCAAATTTTAGCGCTGGTCATGTCCAAATCATATATTATGCCCAATTTTATTTTCAACGTACGTTCATCTCTTATGTGATTTGGCTCGGGCTCACAGTAGCCTGGCTATAAAATAAAAAGGGAAGAAGGAAAGAAGAGACAAAGAACAGACATAATATTATCAATGAGATAGATCCAAAGGATATAGAAAGACAGGAAAAATCTCAGATCCAGATTTACTACAATGTCATAATCACAGTTAACTTTTATTTCTGAAAGCAATGAGAACTTACAAATTACAGAACGGTCTTGAATTCTAGGATCTGTATTCTGAAACTGAATAGCTCTCCCTTATAGTAGACTATTTGTTCTTCTAATTTAGATTTGATTTGATGTTCTTCTTAATCTATTACTAGTTTGGATTTTTTTTTTCTAGTTTGGAGAGAATGAATGGAGGCTTAGACTAGCTTGTAGACGAACATCATGACGACACCATAGTTTTAGGATTATGATGTTAGGGTTTAGGTTTAGCTACGTATATATAGATGTCTAGGATTATTTAGAGCCCTTAGATGAACTAGGAGTCCATCAGAACCACACAACTCAAATACACATCATCCGGCCACTCAGAAGAAGACACATCATCATAGAACACTCCAGGATTCTGTGCTGGATCAGTATGGGCACACTTGGAAGGTGCGCCAGTGCATTTTTGTACTGGCGCACTTGTGAAGTGCGCCAGTGCATTCTGGTCGACTTCCGGTTTTTCTGCCTAACTACGCTCGTCCATATCTTCTTCATACGGTGTCCGTTTTAAGCAAACTTGGACTCTATCTCAAGCAGAATTCCGAGACGAACGCAACGGTGTAACCCATTTCATTTAATTCTTTTTTAATATTTATTTATTTTTTAATTATCTCTTATGTCCTGTTTTAAAATTATGGGGTGTTACACTCCCCCCTCCCCCCCCCCCCCCACTTAAAGGATTTCGTCCCCGAAATCTTCAAGTTAAGAAGATTGTATATCCTACCATCCAACATCCATCTACTCAACCATTCAATCACAGGCATCCATTATCCTTAAAAAGGTTTTTAATGTTTTCATGAACATATGCATTATGTGTGTATATGTCCTTACCGAAATGCAAAATCAGGCGGTCTACTGATTCAGTTGACCTCCTTAATGTGAATCATGTCAGTGCTATGAGTCCATCATATATGCAATTATTCCTAATCGTACTTTATAGCTTCTACTTGAGTGCACAATCATTCATACAAATGTAACATCCATATGATAACACATCAAGTTTCAATTCATATATATAAAAATTCACTCATGCATATGCAATATGAAAGTGACTGAGCCGATCTAGTGCCTAATATGTGTATATGCATCCACGAGCAACCACTAGCAAACACTTATATCCACTTGCATCCACCAAACATAACATGTTTCAAACACATGTTTACATCCATTGGCTTCTACCCAAGGATCGAGGATAGGATCGAGAGGATATACTTAAAAGATAAAGACTAGCAAATAAACTTTACAGAAAAAGAGAGATCAAGGATATACCCCCTGAAAGGGTATGATGCGCATATCTAGTCTTCGGTCTTCTAAGTCGCATCTTCTTGAGCTTCACTCCATATTGCTTTTACTGTTTTAACTTCACGATATGCGTAGCTTCTTGACCTCCATTTCCCAAACCCACTAGTAAAGATAGGACCTCGATCACTTACTATGCTAGAGGGTATCCAATGTAGTCGAACTATCTTTCCAAGATAAACAGATGTTAACCATGATACCAAGTGTATATACTAAGATGATTAGAGGTCTCTCTTCTACTTAGCTTATCCATCATGTCACAAATCTGAGGATCGATATCTCTCATGCAAACCATCCTAGTAGAACTTGACATCCCTCAAGTACAAGCCCCAAAGACCTAAACCAATATCAGACAAGCACCCAAGGAATACCTCCTTCAAATTTGGACAATTTGTGTGAGATGATACTAGCAAAACAACCAAACAATTGAGCACTTAACCGACTCTGGCTATCCTCGCCAATCTTGCTCCAAAACTATCGTTGATCGCATATATGGCTTTGTATTGTCAACTAGACATATGCGGAAGTCTATTTCGAGTTTTAGGGGGGAAAACCCCCTAACCTAATCAAAACATCCTCGTACTCATGGGCTATTCTAACGGATAGCAAATCGTCGATAGGTGCATCAAGTGATTCTAGGTAGTTAAGCCTAACTAATCTCCTTAGGATCGCACGAAATCTCGAGGGTATTCCCGAGGAAAATAAAAAAGTCTAACTACCCTCCTTTCGCAATTACTAGCTAAGCAACCCATGCCTAGAATCAACCCAAGCCCATGGAACCAAAAACATAATCATTATACTTAGACTCAATACTTAATGTAGCTATTATCAAATCCTTACAAACCAAAGATAAATGAGCCGAACCACCAATTGGATTTGGGACAATAATGGGATCCTCTACTATACAAGCTCTAAGGTGCAGAGACTCAGCTATGGAAGCAGATATAAACGAATGTGAAGTGCTAAAATCAAAAGAGTACTAATAGGATGATCAAAAAAGGAAAAACTAAACTCTTTCGACAAAAACCTTACTACCTCCCTCTCAGGTACGCTGGCGGTGAGAGCATGCACTTGTCCTCCTGAAAATCCTGTCATTTGTTCTTGCCCATGTCCTTACTTATATGACCTGTTGTACCATAATAAAGACACTTCCTCTTGTTTTAGGTTTTACTATTACTTCCTTTTTACCTCCTTTGTGAACCAGGTCTATATCCATCAGTTCTTCATCCTTGGGTTGTGCTCCTTAGCCAAACTCCCTCATTGTTATCTTTGCCATCCTTGTGTAACTTGTTGACAAGTCTCTTGAAAGCTGCCTCCATCACATGGAAAACCCTACAAAGCTTGAAAGAAATTTAGCCGCAGGTGAAACTACTGCGGCTATAAACGGAAGTTGGGCACTTCTTCGCCATTCGATAGGTATCGTAGTCTCATCAAGCCTACGGAACCATGTTGCGATGAGGTTACCTCCCAGAAAACCAGGAGCCCCGGAGACTCGAGAAAGATGGAAACAAGGATCCAAAAAGAGGATCAAAAGATAGTGCATATGGCTTTGGGGAATATGCTTTTAAAACAAAACTTTTCTTTTGAAAATGCTTCTTTTAAAACCGTTTTGAAAATAATTTTTCAAATCTTTTATCTGATCCGGTAACCTTCAGCTCTGATACCAAGTGAAAAACCCCGCCTCCGTTAAGGTCACTCACAAAGGGAATACCTTAACTTCAGTGGAGCATTATAGGTAAAAGATGCGGATAATTTACAAGATAGACAAATAAAGCAGCGGAAAAATAAAGTCATTTTATTAACAACTTAATCCAGTCAAGCTTTTACAATAGTTATCTCAATCATACTTAAAAGTAATACATAGAACTTCTGTCTTGATTCAAAAAAAGCATAAAAATAACAATGATATTCCCCAATAAAGCATGAACCAGCCATAGCAGTGGAAGAGAGAGTCCAAAGCAATACATCGACTATCATCGAGCTTGGAAAGAAAACTGAGCTAAGTGGTAACATTTCCTCCCTGTGAACCAAGGGGAGGGGGGAAACGGAAGAAACGAGGCGAAACAAAACTAGGTCAGACACAAGTCTGGTAAGTCCAGTGACTTTCAGCATATAAACAGGCAAAAGCATCATGACATGAATAAACTGAATATAAGACAATACCGTGATAACAGGGATAACATAATAACATAAGATAAGCATAAGGTATGATAAGGCAAGATAAACTGAATGCGCTTCTACTATTTCTCTGCTTTGCTACTACTTTGTTATTCTGATTTCTATGTCTCTGCACCGCCTAACTAGTGTCCCAACTAGTAATCTGTATAAAATGATCATATGATAATGTGATCCCAATCCCCGCAATTGTGGTAGCCTTCAGGTGTACATCTAGTATGAGGACCTTACCTCAATCAACCTAATTGCCATGAAGATGTTAGATGTACCCTTATTACCCTATCGATCGGCTCCCTACTTGTGTTAATGTTCAATGTGTCTGTGTCTATCGGCCTTCTCTTGCGTGTAGATACCCTGTGCTGGCCCGACCATAAGGTGTATCAGTCCTTATGATAGTGACCTGACACAATTCAAGATGCACAGTGTATAACTACTAGTACCCAGTGCCTGCTTTTTCCCACTCCGGAGTACGTGCACGCCCGTAAACCGTCGGAACCTACACTGACGTACCCCCTATCCCTGCTTTTGACCGCTTATAATTAGCCCAGTAATCGTGCCCTACCCTACCTAGTTTTCAGGGTATCATGATACATCTATGTGGGTTACTGCAGAAATGGGTCCCCGTTACTAGGGTTTCCTGTTGGTTTAGTTTTGTCGGCCTATATATACAAATATTACCTACCTACACGAGATGTACTTAACCCTCCCACCAATTCTAGCATGTTTACTTAACGATTAAGTTTGTGGGCCTATATGTACTAATATTACCCACCTACACGAGACGTACTTAACCCTCCCATCTATTCAAGCATGTTTATTTAACGGTTAATTTTGTCGGCCTATATTTACTAATATTACCCACCAACCCGATATGTACTTAACCCTCCCGCACATTATGTCATATTGGTTAAGTGTTGTCCATTCATGTTAACTTAACTCAGCCATTCATCGTGTCATGTTGGTTAAGTGTTTCTTATTAACTTAACCCCGTTCGTTTATCAAGTTATATTGGTTAAGTGTTTTCTTATTAACTTAACCCCATGTGTTCATCATGTTGTATTGGTTAAGTGTCATCAATCAATTCAGGTTAACTTAACCCACCTACTTATCATGTTACTTTGGTTAAGTGTTGCCTTCTTGTGTCAAGTTAACCCAACCACAAATCAAGTTATATTGGCTAAGTGTTTCCCTCTTTTTTTAACTTAACCTTACCACAAATCAAGTTATATTAGTTAAGTGTTTCTTATTACCAAACCCTACCATTCATCATGCTATACTGGTTAAGTGTTTCCTATTAACTTAACCCTAGTCATTCATGTTATATCGGTTAAGTGTTCCTATGAACATAACCCTAGTCATTCATCTTGTTCATTAGCATTAATTAATTTATTAATGCACCAATCTCTTACATTAGATATGTGTTGTTGCGGTTACTGTGACGGCCCGCCCTGCACCAGCCGACATTTCCCATGAAAGTGTGTTGTGCCAATGTCTAACTAACACGGGACGGTCGCCAAAGAAAGAAAAAGGGGATTTGAACTAATGAGGAACATGTAGAATATCTCACAGCGCATGGAATAAAATATAATAATAGCATATTTTGACATAAAATAGGTGAGACAGTGCATAAGCTGAAAATTAAATATCATAGCAGTGGAAAATCCAAATATAGCTTATGTTCCACATCATCATTATTACAACTTTAAAACTGTCTCTAAAGAAAAAGAAAGGAAAGGTACACTACTAATGCCCAAAGTAGTGACCAGCAGCGACATAGGGAGAATATATATATATATATATATATATATATATATATATCATACGTGGGAGCCCCCTGCTCGTCTCCGGTACAGCTACTCGTGCATACCACCTAACATTTCTCTAGTCTGCTCGTTTAAGAGCACCCAGAGTAATAAGAAGAGACATTAAACTCTGGGTCTGACAAAAGTTTGGTATGAGCGATAAGCATCAAAACAGAACGATAACAGGTATACTAAACCATACCTGAACCTGGACCTGCAACCAAAGAGTTAGCACAACATACCGCTCAATACTCTAAGGTGCCACTAACATATTGTGTAAAGAATATGGGGGAGGGGGTGTGCATGACATAGTGATGGCAAACAATCAAGCATAGCAAACATTCCTCACATCTCTCACTTAGTGCGTAAAGCATATGCCATCCACCGCTCTGACCACTCATTCCTTGCTATGATCACTCTGCCCCATGGAGTCATAATGACACCACTGCACTGATCCATAGCCACTAATCCTTGCTATGTCCGCTCTGACCTATGAAGTCATGACGACTCCACTGCACTGGCTCATAGCCATGCTACGATCACTTTGCCTTATGGAGTAGTAACTACCCCACTGCACTGATACGTAGCCTAACATCCGTCTTGGTGGTGGATCAAAGCTATAGACGTCGATAACCCCTTTGCACACGTCCCACAGAAAAGCCCAATTCATGAAGTTGACTCGTTGGTTCCCAACTGGATCCTGAGTTCTACTTCCTATTTGGACTTCCTTTGCATCTCGGGTTTTGGTCTTCTCCGGATCAGTTCGGTCCTTCACGTCGCTTCGGATCATGATCATCCAGCGGTTCATTCTCTGTCTGGTTCGATCGTGACACTCCAGGTGTGGTGCTTCGGATCGGAGAAGCGGCTCGGGTCGTGGTCCCCTCTAGACATCGGATCGGTCCGTCCTTGAGGCGCCTTTGGTTCAGTCAAGTCCCACGGTTCGGGTCGGGTGCTCTCTTCGGATCGTGCCACCATGCTAGGGTCGTATCAGATGAAGCAGTTCGTGAGTGCCATCGGTTCGGATCGGAGCTCCTTCTCTCAGGCGGGTCGGATCGTGGAGCTTCCAGGGCGAGCGGGTCGGATCGTGGAGCTTCCAGGGCGAGCGGGTCGGATCGTGGAGCTTCCGGGGCGAGCGGGTCGGATCGTGCTCCCCCTCCCCCCGATCTGATCCGGTTCGGGTAATTTCCTGCACTTCTTTCCAACGACTATTTTACGTCATTCGACGGCGTTTTCAACCAATCTAAATTTTCTAAGTAATCACAAATCATTCCATACAGTCATAGAAACATGTGTAATTGACCACAAACGCTAAATCAACAATTTGATATGTTAAAACGGATCAAACATAGCCAAAATCCAATATTTTCCCTTAAGCATGTTTAAGAAAAACTAATGATAGGATTAGTAAAACTTAACCAAATTAACCAAATTTTGTGATAGAGGCCTAAAACAATATTTCGAAATTTATCAATATTTTCCCAGATTTTTAACATGTATAAATTCGCTAATTATCACTAATTACCCTTAATTAGCCATAATTAGTGAGGAACTATGCAAATCACTCACCTTAGCCACAAATAAATTACCAAATCTAAAATTATCTCTGTTTGGATCAAATCTCTATGTGTTCCAGCAACTATGTTCCAAATTTAATGTTGATTTGCCTTGATTTGATGTGGTTTTGCCTTAATTAGCGATTAGAAGGTGTTTTGGTGTGTTTTAGAAAGTGGAGGCCATGGCTAAACTTGAAGGAACAAAAAGTGGCAGCTGGAAAATGATAGAAACTGAATTTCCTAACCCTATCGGCCTTCCCATAACCCTAATCCTGAAATGGATTATGGGCCCACTCACTAATCACCCAAATTAGGCCCGGTTAAGCTGTTTTTCACCTTCTAAACCATGTTTCAGCCATATCTTCGAAACGGTGAGTACGTTTGGTTAATGTGACCACTCTACGGAATTGTAAACCATCATCTGAAGCTAATGGAAGTGGTTTCAGATCAAAACTCTTTTCCAATCAAAAGTTATGGCCGAAACAAGATCAGCTAGGGGCAAAATGGTCATTTAAAAATTGGCAAAATTCGTGAACATGGGAAATGACCCCAATATTCGTCTCCCAAAGTTACATGACCATACGACTTCGCATGTGAAAGAAATAAATATTCTACGATCTTTCGATGCGTAGAATGCGGGTCGTTACATTCTCCCCCCTTTAGGAAATTTCGTCCCCGAAATTCCTTATCCTAAAACATACAATGGATCCTGCATGCCTACCAATCACTTACAACAATCAAACATGCAAAACAAACAAAACAAACATATCCTAGCATGCAGAAAGACTAAATCGAAACTGAAATCTTACCAGGTGAAGAGTTCTGGATACGTTTTCCTAATGCTCTCCTCTGTCTCCCAAGTACAGTCATTCTCATTCTCGCGCTACCGAACTTTGACTAATTTCACCGCCTTCCTTTGAAGTTGCTTCGTATCGTTCCCAACAATACACATAGGCTTGCGGTTCCTAACCGCCTCGGGCTCAACCTCGATATCATCCAACTGATCAGGTGAAATAGTCACCTCGGGGTCGTGCACGAACTTCCTTAATTGGGAAACATGAAATACATTGTGGACTCCTGCCATCTTCTCTGGTAATTCAACTTTATATGCCAAATTCCCAATTTGCTCGAGAACTAGGAATGGTCCAACAATTCTTGGTGCTAACTTGCCTCTCCTGCCAAATCGTATCACGCTCTTCAACGGAGAAATCTTGACAAACATCAAGTCGCCAATGGAGAACTTTAATTCTCTTCTCCTCTTATCAGCATAACTCTTCTGCCTATCTTGGGCAGCCTTCATTCGCTGTTGGATAACCTTAATATTTTTTGAAGTTTCTCTTATCACATCGGGTCAAGTACAAACTTCTCACCAGTTTCTAACCAACATGACGGAGAGTTGCACGGTCTTCTGTACAAAGCTTTAAATGGAGCCATACCAATACTGGATTGATAACTATTATTATATGCAAACTCTACTAGATGCAAATGGTCATCTCATGATCCACAAAAGTCTAATATGCAAGCTCTCAAGAGATTTTCTAATACTCGATTCACCCTCTCTATCTGTCCGTTGGTTTGAGGATGATACGCGGTACTGAGATGTAATTCTAATCCTAACGTCTCTTGTAAGCTCTTCCAAAATCCACTAGTAAACAACGGTTCTCAGTCACTAACAATGCCTTTGGGCATTCCATGAAATCTCACTACCCACTTTACATATAACTCAGCTGACTTAGCTGCCGTTCTATTCGATTTGATGGGTATAAATCTTGCACTTATGGTCAATCGGTCCACAATCACCCAAATGCTATCATGGCCCGATCTAGTCCTTAGTAAGCCATCAATGAAATCCATTGAGACTTGTTCCCATTTCCATTCTGGAATCTCTAATGGTTGCAACAAACCACTAGGCTTCTTTTGCTCAGCTTTAACTAGCTGTCAATTCAAGCATTTGGATATAAACTTCCCAACGTCCCTTTTCATCCCTTCCCAGTAGTAGGTCTGTTTCATGTCTCGATACATCTTGTTACCACCAGGATGTATAGTCAGTTTTGAGTGATGACATTCCCTAAGCACTTCATCTCTCAATCCATTGACATTGGGCACAACAAGTCTTCCACTCTTTCTAAGCCATCCTTCTCGATCAAGCCCATACTTGTTCATCTCTTCATCACTACTCATCTCTGACTTGGAGATGATTTTCAATAGGTTAGGATCGTCCCTCTGACTGGAACCAATCCGCTCAATCAAAGTGGGTCTGATCGTCAAACTTGCTAACATTTCTGGATCCAATTCACACTTTTGTCTGAAATCATACCCAGCGATGTACTCCAGTTACTTCCATTCTAGAAACATAGCCCCTAAACTGGCATGTCTTCTACTCAATGCATCAGCCACCGCATTGCCCTTTCCTGATGTATATGCGATGTCGAAATCATAGGAAGCCAAGAATTCTAACCATCTTTGCTGTCGGAGATTTAGATCCTTCTAAGAGAAGAGATACTTTAATGATTTATGATCGGTAAACAGCTCAAATCTTTCTCCCAAGAGATAATGTCTCCACATCTTCAACGCGAACACGATCGCTGCTAATTCCAAATCATGGGTAGGTATCTTTTCTCGTGCGGTTTCAATTGCCGACTTGCATAAGCTACAACCCTACCTCCTTGCATCAATACAGCACCTAGTCCTGCACCACATGCATCCGTATATACTGTCATCTCTTCATTCCCCTTAGGAATGACTAACACCAGTGCACATGTCAACTTTTCCTTTAGGCTCTTGAATGCATTCTCGCACCTTTCGTCCCAGACGAAAGCTTGATTCTTCTTGGTCAACTGAGTCAACGGTGCTGCTATCTTGGAGAAGTCTTAGATTAACTTACGATAATATCCAGCTAATCCCAAGAAACTTCCTACGTCTGTTGCATTCTTGGGCGTAGACCAATCTTGTACCGTAGCCATCCTCGCAGGGTCCACGGCGATACCATTTTCTGAAATAACATGGCCCAAGAATCTCACTTCCTTCGTCCAGAAGTGACACTTAGAAAACTTTTCTTTCAATTGGTGTTTTCTCAACACCTCCATTACTATCCTCAAGTGTTCCTTGTGTTCTTCCTCTGTCCTCGAATAAACAAGTATATCGTCCACGAACACAAGAACAAACTTATTCAACTGATCTCTGAATACTCTATTCATAAGATCCACAAAATATGCTGGTGCATTGGTCAACCCGAATGGCATGACCAACCACTCATAAAATCCAGACAGCATCCGAAAGGCCGTTTTAGCTATACTCTCAGCTTCCACTCTAAGTTGATGAAAACCTGTCCCGAGATCCAACTGGGAGAATACTCTCACGCCACTCAACTGGTCAAACAAACCATCTATCCGCGGTAGAGGATACTTATTCTTCCTCGTCACCTTATTCAACTCGCGGTAGTCCACACACAATCGAAGGGAACCATTTTCCTTGGTAGAAAACACAATTGGTGCTCCTTACTCAGAAACACTTCTTCTGATAAATCCCTTCTTCAACAGATCGCTCGCTTGTACCCCGAGCTCTCGCTGCTCCCTTGGTGCCATACGACGAAGTGGCATCACTATACGTATGGCATCTTTCACTAAATAAATACGGAACTCAATCTCTCGGTGTGGTGGAAGTCCGGTCAGTTCCTCGAAGAAGTCCGGATACTGGCCAACCACGGGCACATCTGACAACTCATCATGCAGGATGTCAAAGGAATTTAGAAAACTAGCCATTACCCCATCATTAGGTAGACGACCAAACACTATCCTCCGCTCTAACTGTCACCAAAAAGCCCTCATAGTCTACCACCACCCCGTATCTTTGGAGCCAATCGACTCCCAAAATAATGCCAAACCCAGTAAAGCCTAAAACAAAGCAATCACAAACAAACATGCATCCATGACTCGATAAGACCACATTACGGCAAATCATGTAAAGGCTAGTCGAACCACCAATCGGGTTCGTCACTACCAAAGGTCTACCGACAATCTCGGGCTCCAATCCCAACCTATCTACCAGGTCACTAGATATGAAGGAACTGGAAGCTACGGTATCAAACAATACTCGAATAGGAACACCATAAACAGAAATCATACCTTGAATAACAACATTCTTTCCTTTCTATGCCGCGGTTGGGGCATTAGACGAAGAAGGAACAACATTGATAGCATATGCTTTCACAACCTGCTTTTCCTTAGGGGGTCGCGGATACTTGTCCTTGTGATGTCCACTTAGCCACAGTTGAAGCACTTCTTATCCGCTGGCTTGGCCCGACATTCTTCGGCATAGTGGCCCTTCTTACCACAGCTGAAGCATTCGACATCTTTCTTATTCCTTTTCTTCTGGCCATCCTTTGTCTGATTCTGCTTTCTCTTATTCTGAGAACCATTCTTGCCTCCACAGCTTGCTTGCGGCTTTGGCTCCTCTGCAGATGCAACCTCAGTCTTTGACTTAGGGTAAAGACTCTCTGACCTCAATGCTTTTCCCACAATCGATTCAAACGTCTCATTGATGTGGTTAATAAGCCTTTCCCCCAAGTACTGATCTAAGCCTGTTATGAACTTCTCGTTCTTCTTCTCGGGAGAGTCGATAAGAGATAATCCATACTTTGATAAAGTATCGAACTCAGCAATATACTCTGAGACAGCTCTACCATTCTGCTTTAGCTCCAAGAACTTCCTAAATAACTCTAACTTCTGAGCAGCTGGGATAAATTTTTCACCGAATCAGGCCTTAAATTGATCCCATGTAACTTGATCCTCTAGAGTAGCTGCCTTAATAGCGTTCCACCAATTCATTGCCCGTCCTTGCAGCTGACGGGACGCTAGCTTTCTCTTCATCGCATCCTCGATACCTAAGTCTTCGAAGATACGCTCACAGCTATCCAACCAATCCTGAACTTCTGTAGCCGATTCCGTTCCGTGGAACGGCTTTCCACCAAGACTAGTGTAATCCTTGCAAAGCTTGGCGAAATCGGCTCTAGGCGCCTGCATCGCTGCACTACCACCATTTGCAGCATTGGGAGCTGCTCCTTGCACATTTCTAAGCATATCTCTCATGAAGTCAGTAAACATAGCCCTCATGTCAGGAGCATTCCCATTGTTGGCTCCTCTACCAGCACCCCTCGTATATCGACTCATCGTTCAATCTGTAAAGAGAAACGATTAACCATCCTCTTTGTGGTGTCAGTGCAGTGTGACTTCATCCTTAGCTATACTAATAGTATAAACATATATATATATCTTTTGAAAACCAAAATAATCACAAATACGCGTTCTCATATACGTATTATCTCTCCCTAGTTTCTTTCCCTAGGTTAACTACGCAACCTAGAGCTCTGATACAAAATGTGATGGCCCACCCCGCACCAGCTGACATTTCCCATGAAAGTGTGTTGTGCCAATGTCTAACTAACATGGGACGGTCGCCAAAGAAAGAAAAAGGGGATTTGAACTAACGAGGAACCTATAGAATATCTCACAGCGCATGGAATAAAAAATAATAATAGCATATTTTGACATAAAATAGGCGAGACAGTGCATAAGCTGAAAATTAAATATCATAGCAGTGGAAAATCCAAATACAGCTTATGTTCCACATCATCATTATTACAACTTTAAAACTGTCTCTAAAGAAAAAGAAAGGAAAGGTACACTACTAATGCCCAAAGTAGTGACCAGCAGCGACACAAGGAGAATATATATATATATATCATACGTGGGAGCCTCCTGCTCGTCTCCGGTACAGCTACTTGTGCATACCACCTAACCTTTCTCTAGTCTGCTCGTTTAAGAGCACCAAGAGTAATAAGAAGAGACATTAAACTCTGGGTCAGACAAAAGTCTAGTATGAGCGATAAGCATCAAAACGGAACGATAACAGGTATACTAAACCATACCTGAACCTGGACCTGCAACCAAAGAGTTAGCACAACATACCGCTCAATACTCTAAGGTGCCACTAACATATTGTGTAAAGAATATGGGGGAGGGGGTGTGCATGACATAGTTATGGCAAACAATCAAGCATAGCAAACATTCCTCACATCTCTCACTCAGTGCGTAAAGCATACGCCATCCACCGCTCTGACCACTCATTCCTTGCTATGATCACTCTGCCCCATGGAGTCATAATGACACAACTGCACTGATCCATAGCCACTAATCCTTGCTATGTCCACTCTGCCCTATGAAGTCATGACGACTCCACTGCACTGGCTCATAGCCATGCTACGATCACTTTGCCTCATGGAGTAGTAACTACCCCACTGCACTGATACGTAGCCTAACATCCGTCTTGATGGCGGATCAAAGCTATAGACGTCGATAACCCCTTTGCACACGTCCCGCATCAAAGCCCAACTCATGAAGTTGAATCATTGGTTCCCAACTGGATCTTGAGTTCTACTTCCTATTTGGACTTCCTTTGCATCTCGGGTTTTGGACTTCTCCGGATCGGTTCGGTCCTTCACGTCGCTTCGGATCGTGATCATCCATCAGTTCATTCTCCATCTGGTTCGATGATCGTGACACTCCAGGTGTGATGCTTCAGTTCGGAGAAGCGGCTTGGGTCGTGGTCCCCTCTAGACATCAGATCGGTTCGGTCCTTCACGCCGCTTCGGATCGTGATCATCCGTCAGTTCATTCTCCATCTGGTTCGATCGTGACGCTCCAGGTGTGGTGCTTCAGTTCGGAGAAGCGGCTCGGGTCGTGGTCCCCTCCAGACATCGGATCGGTTCTTCCTTGAGGCGCCTTTGGTTCAGTCAAGTCCCACGGTTCGGGACAGGTGCTCTCTTCGGATTGTGCCACCATGCTAGGGTCGGATCGGATGAAGCAGTTCGTGAGTGGCGTCAGTTCAGATCAGAGCTCCTTCTCTCAGGTGGATCGGATCGTGGAGCTTTCCGGGCGAGCGGGTCGGATCGTGGAGCTTCCAGGGTGAGCGGGTCGTATCGTGCTTCCCCCCCCACCCCAATCTGATCCGGTTCGGGTAATTTCCTGCACTTCTTTCTAGCGATTGTTTTACGCCATTCGACGGCATTTTCGACCAATCTAACTTTTCTAAGCTATCACAAATCATTCCAAACAGTCATAGCAACATGTGTAATTGATCACAAACACTAAAACAACAATTTGATATGTTAAAACGGATCAAACATAGCCAAAATCCCATATTTTCCCTTAAGCATGTTTAAGAAAAACTAATGATAGGATTAGTAAAACTTAGACCAAATTAACCAAATTTTCTAACAGAGGCCTAAAACAATATTTCAAAATTTATCAATATTTTCCCAGATTTTTAACATGTATAAATTCGCTAATTATCACTAATTACCCTTAATTAGCCATAATTAGTGAGGAACTATGCAAATCACTCACCTTAGCCACAAATAAATTACCAAATCTAAAACTATCCCTGTTTGGATCGAATCTCTACATGTTCCAGCAGCTTTATTCCAAATTTGATGTTGATTTGCCTTGATTTGATGTGGTTTTGCCTTAATTAGGGATTAGAAGGTGTTTTGGGGTGTTTTAGAAAGTGGAGGCCATGGCTAAACTTTAAGGAACAAAAAGTGGCAGCTGGAAAATGATAGAAACTGAATTTCCTAACCCTATTAGCCTTCCCATAACCCTAATCCCAAAATGGGTTATGGGCCCACTCACTAATCACCCAAATTAGGCCCAGTTAAGCCGTTTTTCACCTTCTAAGCCTTTTTTCAGCCATATCTCCCAAACGGTGAGTCCATTTGGCTAATGTGACCATCTACGGAATTGTAAACCATCATCTGAAGCCAATGGAAGTAGTTTCAGGTCAAAACTCCTTTCCAACCAAAAGTTATGGCCGAAACAAGATCAGCTAAGGGCAAAATGGTCATTTAAAAATCGGCAAAAATCATGAACATGGGAAATGACCCCAATAGTCGTCTCCCAAAGTTACATGACCATACGACTTCGCATGTGAGAGAAATAAATATTCTATGATCCTTCGATGCGTAGAATGTGGGTCGTTATAGTTATTGGATGTGCCGGGCGGTTCCGGGCAGTTTTACACCACAACTCAATCTAACCTCGGGTTTTTCTTGGGCATGATGTACTAACCTCTCACATTAGATAGGTGTTGTTGTGCTTACTGGATGTGCCGGGAGGTTCCAGGCAGTTTTACACCACAACTCAATCTAACCTCGGGTTACACATGTTCATCTTTAATCAACACATCTACCCTATATACCCAAATCTAGATTTTACATGCTAATTACCAAATTCACCAAAACTAATCATGTTACATTTTACGCCCAATCTAGATTTAATGCTCAAGTTACCCCACATTCGCAACAATAATAATTTTGCCCAAAACTTGATTTATATGCCAATTTCATACTTTGTCGTTCATGCCAATTCTAGGTTCAATATGTCAAATTACATATTCCCTAATTCATGTCAAATCACCCCAAAATGCATCTTAACAGTCATGCCATACTACATATCCCAAATTATGCCAAATAATGTCAATTCCATGTTATACCCAATTACCCCCGCATTCATAACGTACGTATTTTGAGATTCAACCCAAGGTTCATAAAATAAGGGGAGAAGCAAGATGGAACATCGTAAGGATAAGCATAGTCATATGATGATAAGAACTATTGGTCCAATAAACTTGATGTACTAAAAAGACAAATTTTGCATGGAATCCAACGGAGGCATATAGATATGATAATATCATGAACTTAAAAAGGGTTACAATTCCGATATACAACAAGGATAAATATGATTGGACCAGTTTCATAGTCAAAGATGACTCCCAAAGATATATATATATATATACACACACTCAAGCACAGATTTCAATGAAAGGATAGCTTACATCAGGAATATTCTTATATCCATTTTATTACATGTCACAATTAGATTTAGGTGTTCAAATCTAAAAAAAAGTAACTGATTACAAAACAAAGGCAAATCTTGTTTTCATGCCCAAGCCATACATCACTATACACACTAATCTTCTTTTCCCAAATCATAAACTATCATATATATATATATGTGCATATATATATATATATATATATATATATATGCCCCAATTTTTAGATCTTAAACCACAACATGTACTATGCCTTATATTTATAGTTCAATTTACACCCCAAATCCCAAGTCATATATCCAATACTTTATGTCTCAAATCTTAAGTCATATGTCTAATACTTTATGCCTCAAATCCCAAGTAAATATGTCCAATACTTTATGCCTCAAATCTTAAGTCATATGTTCGATACACTTTATGTTTTGAATACAACATATGTTATGTCCTCAAATCAGTTACAACTAAATTATGCCAAATTATACACAATATAATTCTTTTTCCCAAATTTTAGCGCTGGTCATGTCCAAATCATATATTATGCCCAATTTTATTTCCAATGTACGTTCATCTCTTATGAGATTTGGCTCAAGCTCGTAGTAGCCTGGCTATAAAACAAAAAGGGAAGAAGGAAAGAAGAGACAAAGAACAGACATAATATTATCAATGAGATAGATCCAAAGGATATAGAAGGACAGGCATAATCTCAGATCCAGATTTATTACAATGTCATAATCACAATTAACTTTTATTTCTGAAAGTAATGTCAACTTATGAATTACAGAACGGTCTTGAATTCTGGGATCTGTATTCTGAAAATGAATAGCTCTCCCTTGTAGTAGACTATTTGTTCTTCTAATTTAGATTTGATTTGATGTTCTTCTTAATCGATTACTAGTTTGGATTTGTTTTTCTAGTTTGGAGAGAATGAATAGAGGCTTAGGCTAGATTGTAGACGAACATCATGACGGCACCATAGTTTTAGAGTTATGATGTTAGTGTTTAGGTTTAGCTACGTATATATAGATGTCTAGGATTATTATGAGCCCTTACATGAACTAGGAGTCCATCAGAACCACCTAACTCAAATACACATCATCCGACCACTCAGAAGAAGACACATCATCACACTACACTCTACAATTCTGTGCTAGATCAATATGGGCGCACTTGGTAGGTGCGCCAGTGCATTTTTGTACTGTCGCACTTGTGAAGTGCGCCAGTGCATTCTGGTCGACTTCCGGTTTTTCTGCCTAACTTCGTTCGTCCATATCTTCTTCATACGATATCCGTTTTACGCAAACTCGGACTCTATCTCAAGCAAAATTCCAAGATAAATGCAATGGAGTAACCCGTTTTATTTAATTCTTCTTTTAATAATTATTTATTCTTTAATTTTCTCTTATGTCCTGTTTTAAAATTACGGGGTGTTATAGTGTAAGACTGCCCAGAACCGCCCGGCACATCCAGTGACCGCAACAATATAGATCTAATGTGAGAGGTTAGCGCATTAAGCCAAAAAAACCGAGTTTAGATTGAGTTGTGGTGTAAGACTGTTCGGAACCACCCTGCACATCCAGCGACCGCAATAATATAGATCTAATGTGAGAGGTTGGTGCTTTAATGAATAAATTAAAGCTAAGGGACAGACATGCTAAGAATGGTAGGGTTAAGTTAATTAAGGCAACACTTAACCAATACAACATGTTAATTAAACAGATGGGTGGGGTTAGGTTAATTTGAGAACACTTAACCGTTATAACATGTTGATTAGGAAACCCTAGTAACGGGGACCCATTTCAGCAGTAACCCACATAGATGTATCACGGTACCCTGAACTAGGCAGGGTAGGGCACGATTACTAGGCTGATTATAAGCGGTCAAAATAGCGGCGGGTGGTGCAGTAGTGTAGGTTCCGGCGGAGTATAGGCGTGCACGTACTATGAAGTGGAAAAAGCAGGCACTGAGCATCAGTAGTATACACTATGCATCTTGAATTTGTATCGGGTTTCCACCATAGGAATTGATACACCCCATGGTGGGACCAACACATGTATCTACAATCAAGCAGTCCGAATGACGCAAGTAATAAATGCATGCGAGTAGAAGCCGATCAGAAAAGGGATCATTTTGTTATGAACACATGATGGTAGTTGAAACATTCGTTAGTAGGTGCAGAGAAAAGGAAATGAGTGCAATAGTATATTCAGTTTATCTTGCCTTATCTTATGTTATCTTATCTCTATGGTATTGTCCTATATTTAGTTTATTCATGTCATGATCCTTTTACTTGTTTACATGCTGAATAATCACTGGACTTACCAGTCTTATATCTGACCCATTTTCTTTCACCTTCTTTTCTTCCCTTCCCCCCCCCCCCCCAGGTCCGCAGGGAGGGAATACTTCAGCTTAGTGCCGGCCTTTTCTAGCTTCAAGAGAGTAGATGTGTTGCTTGGATTCTCTTTTCTTGGGCTATGGCCGTGGTTACACTTTTATTGGGGATTTATGCTGCTTTACTACTGATTTATGCTTCTTTATGTAATTAGAGTTTTAAATCAAGACAGATGTTTTATTGTAATAATTTAGAAGTTGGGTTTTGAGACAATGCTTGTAATGTTTTGATTGAACCACGCTATTTAAGAAATGATTTCAGTTTTCCGCTGTTTATGTGTCTGTCTTGTAAATTATCTGTGCCTTTTAGCTAAAATGCTTCACCAAAGTAAATGCATTCCCTTTGTGAGTGACCTTAACGGATGTGGGGTGTTTCAGTTCCTATTTAGAATCACAAATTGAATTCATACAGATCTACAAATCTAGATCTAAGTAAATTAAATTAACCAAATAATAAATCAGATTTAAAACCTTACCTCATATGAGTAACTTTTTTGAGTGAAGCCTTTTTTAGATCTACAATTTATTACTCTCATTTGTTAATCAGAAGGCTTTAATATTGATTATATAATTTTTGAAAAATTGGAGGAGAAAGAAAAGTGATAGGGATTTAGTGCCCATTCAGAATAAAACGGGTTTGAAGGCTATCCCTACGCGTTTATTTATATGGGTTCATAATCGCATGGTTTGTTCAATTTAAAACGAAAGAAATATATTCATTCAATAGGCCATGCAAATGCGTTTTGGACCTCCTCTGAGTCAGTCGCTCTTCTTTGGGGGTCGACCGCCTGGGTCAACCCAGCCCCATAGCCAGTCGACCTTTATGGGTCAAAATGCATTATTCATACATGTGGCATTAATTTGGTGTTTTAGTTACTTTTAAAGGTTCTATATTTACTAATAGTAACATTATTTATATAACGTTATTTCCTCAATCCCTTTTGGCTATTTGATTTATTTATGTTTTTGAAACATGTTAAATTTTCAAATTTAAATGCACTTTTATTTTCAGAATTCTTACATGAACATATACATATAGATACATTAATTATTTTCTATTTGTTTTTGACTTCTTTATTATTTCGTAATGTGTTCATTACCTATTAATTTTAAATCAGCTATAAATTGATTTGTTTCTTTATTACAAGTATACATTACATTTTGTATTGATATTCATTAATTTTAACCCCAATATATATCCATATATCATGCATAATTTATTCTCATTGTAAACTAACTACTTTACACATTTATTATCCTTTCAAATTTAAATATAGACATAATCTATTAATATTAACCAATCAATTATTCAGTTAACTAATCAATCAACCAACAAAGTTTCATTCTATCGTTATTAATTTAAGAGGTACATTTCTCATATTCATTTGTTATCGGCGCTAAAACTTCAAGCGCTCATAACTCATCGATTTATGCTACTTTCTTATTTTATTAATCATATTCACATTAATTAACTATAGCAAAATGGTGGTTTAATTACTAATTGAAAATAAGTAACACTTTATGTGTTTAGCAGAATCTTCACATTCGTCTTATATGGTCCAGCATAGTATATATATCTGTCCTATGTAGTTCGACATAGCCCTCATGCTTAAATTATGTAGTCTAACATAGCCTTTGTACTCATCTTATATGGTCTGGAATAACATTCTTATTTGTCTTATATGGATCGACATAGCCTTTGTGCTCATGTTCTAGCTTGGTGTCATTTTATATTTTGTATATTTGGTTCTGGTGACTTGACTTAGACTACATGACTCGTTATATTTTTGGTATTTCTCTTATAAAAGGCAAATTTTTGGATTTTCAACATGGTGATTTTGATATAACAAAGGCATTTGTTTTGTTAAATACTTGTTTGGATTTGTTTATGCCAATTTGGCTTATTAGTACAATTTTAGTATTATTTGTATTTTTTATGGCTTTTTTCAAATTTAGGATATTTTATCTTGATCATTGCCTATTCATAGTGTTTGAAAATTCTAACTTAGTGTTGACGGCAAAATACATCGTAAACACCCAAGATTCTCAATTACTTAAGAATTATAGTTTCATATGGAAATATAAGAGCGAAATGTAGTAAATAACACGAGGATTTATAGTGGTTCGGTCCCGTAAGGGGCCTACGTTCACTTTGGAAGAGTCGCTAGAATATTATTGATAACAAATAATTACTAGCTTGAGACTATCACATGACATCCCTTGACATATGTTTCTAAGTAATATAAAGTCATAATTGTCATATATAAATATAAGGAAAAAGACACTTTTTCCCTTCTTCTTCTTCAAAGCATGGATTCCATTAAAGAGGTCACTTGGAGCTCTTAAGAGATGGAAAATCACTAAATTCCAACCTCTTTGAAGTGTGAGCTTGGGGATATTTACAGTGGAGTGGTTAGGTGGGAGTAGGTAGGAGTAGGGGACCACACCAGAAATGTCGGATCCCGTGGAGCAGGCCACCCAAGCTCGGACCCCCTAGTGAATATGCTAGAAATTCGTGCCTCGTGGGGTATGAAATTCGTACCCTGTAGGGTATGAAGCTTATACCCCAGGGATACGAAATTCATACCCCATGGGGTACGAATTTCGTACCTTATGGGGTACGAATTTCATACCTCAAGAGATACGAATTTCGTACCCTGAGGGGTGAACTTGAAGGAGGCGAGGTAGCAAGGCTCGAGGCTTCTCGGGGTTCGAGGTGTTGGTTTGGCGATGTTTTGAGGAGTGGTGAGGTTCCTATCTGCACGACCCCTTCTTGGCTTATTTCCTTAACTCCTTGGCGATACTTCCGGCTTTAACATCACTTGATACGTTGAGTCGAGTGTGTCTTGCGTACTTTTGGTAACTGGACTAAAAGGCCGATTAACATTTGCCCCCCAAAGTACGTCTGGTCTTGACATGATGTGCTCTGAGTTGGTTGAAGAATTTGTTGAGTCATCTATTTTCCTGTAAACTTATGAAAATAGATGTTAGTTGTTCAGCTCGTGTATGCCGTAATTGTAAATGAGTCATCGTGGGTAGGACGTCGTGTTTACTTTGTTGTACATACACATTGAATCGAATCCATTCATACATAGTCGCAATCACACATGGCGGTTCGTGTTTTTACATACCTATATGTTATATATACATATATATTTATATTTTTTTTACTCGTACTCGCGCTTGGGGTACGAGAATTTCGTACCCCATATGGGATACGAGATTTCATACTTCGGCGGGATACAAATTTTGTAACCCATCTGGGTATGAGAATTCATGCCCTATTGGGGAACACGAAGAGTCGGTGGCCCTTCATTATAAATACCGGCTCCCATCTCCACTATCCCCTCCCTCTTCTTGTTTACGCCCCAGCCGCCATTTAACTCGAGAATTCGAACCTTTAGAACTCGACGCCTTCAACCATTCAACCCGGACATAGGTAGGACTCAAAGGAAGCTCTCGTCGTTCACCTCCATCGGCAAGCTCCGTCGCGGCATTCGTGTGGGGTCCCAGAGCGGGTTGACGCTGGCCGTGCTTCTTGACCTCGAATTAGGGCTCTGAGAAGCTCGAGCCTAAGCTTCAACTCGCGGTTGAGATCACTCTTCGTGTCTTTGGCGAGCACGGTGGATCTCGAGATAGAGGGAAAAGAAGAGTTGGGAAAGGAGGAGGAAGGAGGTTGAAGTGCTTGGGCAATGGTCGGAGGGAGAGACGTGGAGCAGAGAGAGGGGGGGCAAAGCACTATGCTTTCGGTGATGGGTTCGTACCCCACAAAGGGTACAGACTTTTGAACGCCGGAGGGGACTCAGATCTTTGATCCCCAGAAGGGGTTCGAGTTTTCGAACTTTGAATGGGGTTCGGGTTTTTGAACCCCAAATGGGGTGCGAATCCTTGAATCCTAGGAAGGGTGCGAGTTTGTGATTGGCCCGATTGCTTCACGTCATGCCTCAGCGCAGTATTCTATTCCTTGGTCAAAACTTCGGTTCTTTGACTTTTCTCTCCGGGACCAACATCGGTCTCGCGACATTGTGTGATTGGGTCGTTGCTTATGTTGGCCATCTCAGGGTTGGAGACCTTGCCTTGAACATAGATTAGAGAATATAAACTTGGACTGTGAATGAACTTATAGAACCATTGATCTTGTTCCTCCAATTCTGATCGTGCCGTAGTCGTGATTTGACATGAACCCCGAAGAGTTGGCTGACTGCGACGATGATTACGGTCTTAAGGACTTGTCATCGTCGTCATGCCCTACGTTCTTAACTTGTAAACTGTATCAATCTGGCAATGCACAACACTGCACGCACATGTTACTTTGCACTAACACGAGGGGTACAGTTTATTCAACTGCTATGTCTAATGCTAGGGTGTTAAAGAATAGCTAGTAATGAAGACAAGATCTATGAAAGAATAGACTTCAAAAGCCGAAACTTCTTTGCCATCATTACATACATCCTACTTAACTAGCAATGCTAGCTTGATGGGCAACGAGCTTGAAACTTTCGAGAGATCCACCCTTCCTCAGGAAATGAGTCTCCCAGAAGCATCGAATCATGGGGATCAACTAGAAAGAGAACATTCTTCGATCATGGATGAGGAGGTAGAGAATGTAGATAACATTGAGGGAAGTGTGCTAGTGGCATCGAATATGTTGTCGAATGCGGTTATTCTTGAAAATCTGTTGGATTCGGTGCCATCTCATATGGATGCAGTAGCGGTAAGGCACATGGCCTTGCGGTTCTGCATTCCCGAAGGAGATGTTGTCTCGCCTGGAGTGGACGGTAGGGCTCACACACCACCGGAGTGGTATACTGCCTACAACAGACAGGTCTACATAATGGGGTGCATGCCCACGGGCAACAACTTCATTCGGAATATGCTGCATTATTTTCGCCTTATGCTATCGCAGCTTCATCCGAATTCGTATACTTACCTTTTGAGCACCTACATTCTCTACATGGAGTATCTGCTGTGAGAACCCACTGGGGAAGACATTCGGTGTCTATTTTAGTTGAAAAGGTGGGCTAATGCCTTGCCGTATTTATATTTATTGGAAGCTTCGCCCCATACCAAATTCCTTATCGGGAAAGAGCCTAAATTAACCGTATATAAGCATGATTGGTTCTTCATGCGTTGTCCTCTTGGAATTGCCAGGAGATAGTTAGAAGGAAATAAGCATTCTGCTCTTCTTTTTATTTCAGGATTCGAGGATTTGATGGTTAATGCTTGGTTTTTTCTACATATGGCAGGAAATCCCCAAGCGCCTACCGGTGTCGAGTATCAACAATGTCTTGTGACCTTATTGGCGATTTCAACCGAATCACGCTCTACGAAAAATGTTCCAAGTCAGGATAGCCTTCATCACACAGGACTGCTCCCTGGCGATCGGGCGATAATTAGGTCAGTTGTTTCCTGTGGCGGGAAAGAGGTGGATAATGGAAAAAAGGCGGGTTCTCTAAGTCAGAAGAGAAAGATGCCTTCTTCCAGACCCAAACCGCACAAATATTCTATGACCCTGGAGGAAATCGTCGGAGGTGAGACTGGCGATGAAGAGGTATTTCTGGGGACGAGGGTCCATCAAACGCTCCCGTTCTTCCTCTAACAGGCGAGGATGGGGTGGGAGCATTGACAAGGCCGTAGTCTCCAGCGACTCCTTCAGAGACCGCCATCTCACGCGAGAGAGAGGGACCGTTCAATAAGCTTAATGAACTCCCGCTATACTTTTCCCCTTGGCTGGGTACGACAAGTATGGGAGAGCTAGCTTTAACTGTGGGGAGTTCGCTCCTTCGGGCGGACCACGAACTAGTCTATTGAGAGAACACTTAGGACATACACTCATACATCGCATAACACAGTGTTTGCCTGTATGTATGGAGTATCTAAATTTAAGTTGTTCGTTTGGCAGGTGAAATGGCAAGAGGAGAAGGAGGCCAAGGTCATGGGTACGGGGGCCATCGACCCTCAAGGAACACATTTCTTGACAGCTTCAAAAGGGAGACTGGCTTCTCCCCACCTCCATATGACCATAATAGTGAACATCGTCATTGAGATCGGTCTTGGCGATCTCCAACTCCTCCTCCTCCCATCCAAACATCCAGGGTAGATCCTCGGTTTGATGTAGTAGGCTCGAGGCACTAGTCATTGACAGACCCTTCTCATTTAGCACCTTTGGCTCCCACATAAGTTACTAAGGGGAAGGAGTCGTCGCTTAGACATTAGAGGCCAAAGGGAATGACTAAAACGAATAAGTAGGATCTAGTACTACCATAGGGCCGAGAACTTTCCGTTAATGAAAAGAAGGCGTTGCTAAAGCGGAAATTTCCTCAACATTATTTTGACGAGTTGGTATTCCTTCCTGATATCAATCTGATTCCTACTAAGGATTCCGAGGAGGTATGGATGCATGCGAAGGCCGTGTATCACCAGGCTAAGGAGCTTACTAGGTATTCGTTCCATCTATTGGAACTGATTAGGAGGAAGAACGTGGAAATCCAGAATTAGGGGCTGACCATCGATGCCGAGCGGACTACCGTCCGCATCTTGGAAGATGAGATAGATACATCTGCTTCTTATGTCGTAAACATTCCTTCGTTCACAATTATGTCCTCGAATGCTAACTTTTCATGGTTATTGTCACAGCGGGGCTTAAGGAAGCAAATGATAGGCTAAAGGAGGAGGCGGAGCATGCCAATTCCACTTTCAAGTATACCGTGGCCTTGCTAACAACTGAGAACATTGCCTTAAAAAGGGATAAATCTGATCTGGAAAGAGTAAACGCCGAACTGGAGAAGGACAATGAGCAGGTATCCTAGCTTCAGAAAGGCAACGAGGTTCTGAGGGAAGAGAATAGGAGGCTGAGAGATGAGAACACAAGAACTCGAAGCTTCAGGATGCTGTGGCCGAGTTGAGAAGGCAGTTCGAGGTGATGAGGAAGGAAAAAGAGGGTGTAGGGGCCAGTAATAAGGAAGTGTTAGCCTTTGTGGATGGGATAAAGGTCGAGTATCAGCAGGAGATGGACAGCTTGAGAGAGGATGTTGAGGAGGCGGAAGCCAGGGCGGAGGCCTCGTTGGAGGAGCTATCCAAAATATGTATGTTAAGGCCTTGAGATTCCACGGGATATCATGGGTCGGAGACTATCCTCGGTTGCTGGCCCAGACTTCAGAAAGGTTAGTGCCGTATGAGGACTGGCTGCAGCAGGTAGATATGGGAACTTTAAATGAGCACCAAATGATGGTGGATCTCCTAACTGTTGAGGAGTGTGATAAATTGGAAGAGGGGAGGAGGGTGCTACAGGAGGATGCAGAAAACGAGAGACTTGTGAAGCGCACTGCCGAAATGGGAAAGTATGTCCCTACAGAGAGCATGGTTGTCACTGAGACCTTTGTAGAGGGAAGTGTCTATCGGCCTCCAGTCCTTGATCCTACCATTACCAGTGGTCACACGGTTCCAGTCCTGACCTCAGCTAAATACAATCCCGAGCACCTGGGATTGGGAGTGACCAGATCCTCCTTGACTGTTGTAGCGTGCACGCTCCCTATCATACCTATATCGTTTCATTCCAGAGGTAATTTTTCATCACCCCGAATTCCCGAAGATGATGTAATTATCGAATTTACGGACTAAAAGGTTGTGTTTTTATTGTGCAGCCCCGACTAAAGTCGCTATAACGATGGTCCTTGCCCCTATCCTCCCTCAAGCAATGGGATCTGGGTTAGGATTGCAAGGAATACAATTTGGATAGGAGAGCGGTTATGTAGACATATTCTCAGATGTCGAGCTAGGATCCAGTATCTATAGATGCCTCATAGAGGAAAGCGAATTTATGATGACAAGAGCGCTCATGTGATGGATCCAGTGGAGGCTGATGTGTTCTTAATGCGGGCCATGGTGGAGGCTCAAAAGGCCTAGATGGTGGCCAAATCCGAAGAGAAGGAAGAGAAGAGGAGGCAGGAAGAGGCTGCCAGGCAGGAGGCTCAGGCGAAGGCCAGGCAGGAAGCTAAGGATAGAGCTGCTGCTGTAGCTAAGAAGCGGAAGGCTAATGCTGAGGCAAGAAGAAGAGGGCTACCGAAGAAGCCAGCAAGAAGAGAGTCGCCGATGAGGCTGAAAAGGAGAGGGTTGTCGAAGAAGCCAGCAAGAAGAAGGAGGATGTTGAGGCCAAACAAAGGGCAGCAGAGACTTTTGAGAAGCTTAAAGCCGTTGATGTTGTGAAGCTCAAGTCCTAGAAACTAGCTGATCGGAAGGCTGCTAAGGAGGCCAAGAAAAAATAGGAGCTAGAGGTCAAGGAAGTCCCTAGGGAGGATGATGCTGTGCTAGCTCTTACTTCTAGGACTGGCCCCAAGCCATTGCAGTGCATCGCCCCTACCGAGATCACGGAGATCACGAGTGGTGAGGATGAGAGCAGAAGGCGCACCTCATTTTCTCACGAGTCGATGACTCCCTCGAAGGGCCAAGGAGGAAGAAGCGGAAGCGGATCTGGGAGGAAGAGGCCTACCACTGGAGAGCCGTCTAGTGCCGAATCTGTAAAAAAGAAGAACAAGAAGAAGAAGCGCGAGTAGCGTTAGTAATTGTAATAAATGTTACCGTTATTTTGGTTATACAGGCCGATAGTATATGCGAATATGGCCCTAAAGACATGGTGTGGTTTTCATGTACACCCTGTCATTAGAAAGAGAAGATATTAGACATGTAGTTAGTTTTGTGTATGTTTGAAAGGAAATAGAAGTTACTAAAAATCGCATTTCATGTTAAGTGTTCGAATGTTCTTCTCATGTTTTCAGTGTCCTGTATTTACATGAGCATACTTATTGTTACACTCACAGAAATGTGATCAGGGATCTCGCTCTCGGAAATTCCGGTTGTGTAGAGATCGGGCGCTGGTTCCATTTAGGATATTTCCTTTGTTCAGAAGTCCTGAGGGATGTGGAAACCAGGCTAGGCGCCTCCTACCTTGGACTGCCTAGAGTTAGTTCCAAGTAGGGTGAAGGTGTGGATGTTGCAATTCATTCGACTTTTAGCTCCTTTGTTGTTCATTCGGGTTTAGAGTGCAATGGCATCATTTATTTGCCTAATGTTGGATGGTATGCTACCCCCAAGTCTGAGGACATGAGAATGGAACGATTTATACTCGGTTTCGGTGCTGGGCCAAGATTCAAGTGGGGTTGTTTATACTCGGTCGCGTCGTGGGAAGGGGACTCAAGTAGAGAAGCTAGCTCCCATGCTCAGGGTTCCAAATCAGTGCCAGTGATGTTTGTCTTGGATGCTGGTTCGAGGTTCAGACGGAGGCATCGGCTCCCGCGCTCGGGGTGCCGATGCGGCGATCGAGTGTTTGTGCACGTGCATCAGCTGCGATGGTTAATCAAACATATCATGCGAGGAGTAAACACGGATTGGACACTGGAAACTTAACATCATTCCTACTAATAACTTTGGCAGTAACAGCCTTTATAATGCCTTGAATTTCGAGAAAACAAAACATCGTTGGAAAGCATAAACAACTGTACACTAAGTTATGTGAAGTAGCGGTGGGTATGTTCGCTGTTACATGCCCTTGGGAGCTCGGCTCCGTCTATGGTTGCTAGCTTGAAAGTTCCATCTATGATCTTACGTTGTATAGCGTACAGGCCTTCCCAGCACGGACTGAGGCCAGTCCATGTGGAAAGACCCATTTCAGGACGAGGTCCCCTACATTGAGATCCTTATGGCGGACTCTGGAATTGAAGTATCGGGCCACTCGTTGTTGCTAAGCGACAACCCTGAGTTAAATTTCGTTCCTCTTCATCTCGAGTAAATTAAGCGATTCTAGAAGTAAATCTTGATTGGTCTTCGGATCATAGTAGGTAATTCAATGAGATTGAAGCTTTAGCTCGATGGGGATGACAACTTTAGATCCATAGGGTAGGGAGTATGTCTAGTTGCTGATTTATGGGTGGTCCGGTAGGCTCATAAGTCCAGAGGGAGCTCGTTTTCCCATAAGCCTCTGGCTTTTTCCAGTGCTTCTTGATGATGGATTTAATCACTTTGTTAACAACCTCGACTTTCCCATTGGCTCGAGGGTGAGCCACCGCAGAGAATCTTGTAACACCCCGCATTTTTAATAAAGTTAAAAATATGCATAAACACAATTAAGAATAAATTAATAAATACGTACACTGATTGAGCATTTATAATAAATAAATGCATATAACAAGTTTAATGTAGTATGTTAAATGGAGTAACATAATAAGTGCAAGCAAGGAAACGTCATATGTGAGTGACAAATACGTAAAAATAAAAATAAGAATGCTGTATTAAATGGAAAGATGATATTGCATTGGAATAATGCATGGGTTAATGTGTTTAGAAGGAGATTGTTTGCAATAAAGGTATGCAACCAAGATAGAGAGAACAATTAAATAATTGCAATAGTAAAATAATGACATTTATGGCAGAGCAATTAATAAAATAATAGTTTAAAATTGTGTGTAGAATATGCATTAGTAATATAATGCACGCATTAATAAAAGAGAAAAGTAGAGTGCATTAAAGAGAATGTGCATCTTTTGAGATAAAAATGCATTAATTTGTAACACATATACATATGCATAGAATAATTAAAACGTATATAATGCATTGAAGAAGAAAGAATTGAGCGTATAAAAGAAGAATGCATTAATTGCAATGAAATAATAAATTAAGGAAGGAGGTAGACCGCATATATGTATAGGAAGATAAGCAATAAATTTGATTGCACAAAAGAGCATTTAGTGGTTAGAAAGGGAAGAAAATCATTTAATTTATTGAAGAAAGAAAAGATTTTCTTGAAATTTTATTTATGTGCAATAAATAAAATTTCAAATTAAATTTAAAAAAAGAATTTTTTTTTATTTTAATCACTAAATGCATATGGGGTTCGACACACACCCCCCGGCGCATGGTCTATGGGTGCAGCGCACCCTGGGCTGTTCTAGAACGTTCTTTTCTTGGATGAGGTGGATGGTTTAGATGAGTTTTTATATTTAATCCTAAAGACCTAGTTTCTCTAACACATATATAAATAGATTGCAGGTTTTCTTCCACCAAAACTCCACACTTCTCTTCTTCCTCAAGCAATTCTATGCAAAAATAAACAATGGCTCTTAGCCTATTCTCCTCCTTCCTCTCCAAACCTTTTCTTAAAACAAAAGATCATATGAAATCAAAGATCAATGGTTCAAGAAATACAACCTCCTTTCAGATCTAATCAAAACAAGGGATTGATAAAAGTATAGATCTACAACAACAAGGCCTAATTCTCTTCGTCTTATCCAGTCAATGTGAGTGGGTTTAAATTACCCTTATGAATAAATGTGTGCATATCGTTTAGCAATTCCCCCAAATTAAAATGTTTAGTCCAATTAAAATCTTATAGCTTTTACTTTTTGCCTATTCTGTTCTTCTTCCCGTTCCTTTTTATTTTTATAGACTAGGCTAACTTCGAGCCTAGTCCAGATCTCGTTGAAAGGCATACGTACGAACAATATTGTAATAGTTGAAGGATGTTTGGGAAATTGAAACAACTTGCATGACGGATTTTGGGCAAAACCTGTGATTGGGGAATTGTTGTATAACTTATAAAATACTAGAAATTGGGAATGTTGATAATTTGGCACATAATGGTAGATATTAATTTGGGACATTAATGAAAATATGTGCAAATTAAGTTGGAACAATTACGCATGTTTGCAATAAAGATTATGGAAAAAGGGGGAAAAGGTTGATATGGGCATAAATTAATTTGGACATAATTGTGTATAAATTAGACTATTGGCATAAGTTGAATTAAGCATAATTGGATATAATTTGTATATATAGATTTGGCACCTATAATTTGGAGGCATAATACATGTTGAGATTTAAGACTTGATTTCAGGGACATACCATATATGATGATTCATAACTTAGAAGAAAGTGAATATTATACATAAACATTTATGACTTGGATAAAAGGCACAGAAACCTATAATGGAATAGGGATAAATGTGAACACGCCTAAATTGGTGTAATGACCCGGGTTTTTGTCGACTTTGGTTATCTCCATAAACTCAATAATAACTAACCAAACGTCGAAAAATACCGGTCATTAATGAAAGAAATTAGAGGGTGAAGAAAGATAAGATAGAAACTTAGAATAGAAGAAGAAGAAGAACACAACATCAGAGTAACACGAACCTCACAGCGGAAGGAATAACATATAATATATATAACATAACTTGAAATATACATCTGTACTTGAATATACATCATTATCAAAGTACAACACTTACAACACAATGGAAATAAACTATAGCTAAATGATCCTGAAGCCTCCTGCTCCAAGCTCTTCCAGTATATCTGTAAATCCTGACTACTTGACTGCCCGTACAAAATTGGGCACCCAAGAGTTTAGGGAAAACAACAAAATAAACTCCAGGTCAGTCATGGGACTGGTATGAGTAAAACGGTTTGAAACAGTTCAAGCAGGTAAATGATATCTCATAAGACCACGCCGTATAACGGAACGGGTTTTTCCCTTATGAGAATCCAAAATATCTTTATATCAAAAACCTTTTGATATTATAATAATGTCTATCAACCACAACTATAATAATCATCTAACAGAAACGCTTTCATCTCACGTTCTACATATATAGTATACATCAAAACCGCAAGCACATATTGGGTAATGGATTTCCAACTATGACAAGGTATGGAACCACCTTTCACTAGTGTACCTCTAGAGAGGAATACACTGGGTTCAACAAGAACATCTTGCAACCCGGCCACACATGACCGACCAATCATTTCGCTTGAGTGTATCGAATGTATATCACCAACGGTTGGTATCAAAAACCGTTTCCTGAATGAGACAGCATCAACAATAGATTTTTAGAAGTAAATGAAACTCTAGATCAGGTGATTATACACCCTACTTCGGAGCGACCGACTTAGCCATGCTGCCTACCCGATTTCTGTCATTTACCGGTTGATGAGGCTTGAGGTTACGCCTTATCATCACATCAGATTCACTTCGAATGCTACATTGTCAGATCCATCGAAAATCACTAATTGACATTTACAACAATACATTACGTGTTAGCTAAAGAAGTTTCCTTCTCCGCTTCCACTCTTGGTACGGTTGAAGAAATCAATGTACGTGACCTTTCTGAAAATACTCTGTCAGACATCCATCCATACAAGTCATCCAGGAACAGGATGAACCGAAGGCACTATTCATTACATCCATCTTAGGCACTGTTATCTAAGACTTATACAATAGCCCTTGCACTTTAGTCCGTCTTCAATTATCCTTGGCATATATGATTCGCAACGCTTATGCCAATACAGAGTGGTTCTTTAGATAATAATCCAACCGGCCTCTCCATATTAACAACTTTAAAATGGTCAAAACTTCGATAGTCTGTGATTTAACTATCGAAGAAAAACACGTGTGCAAACAACGATATTATTTCCAGATGGAAATTATATCGATCAAACATCATTTAACATTTATCTCCTTAGTTCATTTTTCATCTCTTGTTTCCCTATATTCAACATTTCTTATTTTCTATATTTAGAAAAATATATGTTATTACCCTTGGAAAACATTTCCATTTCTTGTTTTCTATATCAGAAAACATTTCTGGTTCTTAGTTGGAAAACATTTCCAAAACTCCTTCATTGGACTTAGACAGATGTTTAAACAAACTATCGCGATGCCAACTCAAACCATTACGCTTATTAGCTAAATTTTTTTAACCCACCTTCACTATCGAACCTTAACCATTCCTTAGTTAAAAATGAAGTCAATCAAGTTGGGGTAATACTACCTCTCAGACCTTAACTGAACAACGTTTCTAACCTTGAACAAAGTTCATCTCTTAATTCTTTAACAAACTACCTTATGTAACTCTCTTTCGAATCATCTCTATTCGATAATTCTTTCCTTCGAATAAGGTATATTCGATAACTCTATTCAATTTACTCTATTGGGTTAACGCTATTGGATTAACTCTATTCGATTTAACTCTAGTCGATAACTCCTTTAACTCTATTCGAATAAACCAAATTCGATTAACTCCTTTAATTCCATTCGAATAAACTATATTCGATAAACTCCATTTGAATAACTCTAGTTCGATTTAACTCTATCGATAACTAAATTCGATAACTCCTTCGAATAACCAATATTCTATAACTCACTTCGATTAAACAAATCGATAACTCTTTTGATTAAACTATAATCGATAACTCCTTCGATTAACTAATAATCGATAACTCCTTTCCTTTAACTCTATTCGAATAAACTAATATTCGACAAACTCTATTTGAATAACTCTAGTTCGATTTAACTCTATCGATTTACTCTAACTGATTAACTCTAACTGTTTAACTCTTTGTCTTTATTCAGTTTCAAACGTCGATGTTGAAATCGATTCTTACTTTCTTATATAAGTCTTGACTTATATATTCTATTTATCCAATGATAAATATTTACTTAATTTATAAGTATCATTTATAAATCAATATGCTCCTTTTATCTGTTTACTTCTTCATATATATAAGTTCAGACTTATATATACATCTATTTATCCAAAGATAAATATTTCCTTTATAATCTATTTGTTTCCTAAACAAATATTTCCTTTTTAAATTCTATTTGCAAATGGTTTGCAAATATCCCTTTAAGGTTCTATTTCTAAGTATATTCTTTATTAACCTTATTTATTTATCCTAAGTATTTCCTTTAATAATTTCTTATTCGTTTTCTAAATAAATATGTCTGTATCTTACTCTATTTATTTTCTAAATATTTCCTTTTTAATTCTATTTGTAAAGGTTTTACAAATATTCCTCTTTCTATTTCATTTGTAAAGGTTTTACAAATTTTCCTCTTTCTATTTCATTTGTAAAGGTTTTACAAATATTCCCTATTCAATCTCATTTGTAAATGGTTTACAAACATTTCTCTTTCTAATCTATTTGCAAATGGTTTGCAAATAATTCCTTTAGGGTTTTATTTCTAAGTATTTTCTATTTATAAATAATCCATTTATAAATAAATTTCTATTTATAAATATTCTATTTATAAATATTCTTTTTTATAAAATCCTCTGATTTTGTACATAAATCTATTTCAATATTCGTTTTGAAAATTTCCTTTTCACCATTCCGGTATGTTATGGTATTTAACACATCAAATCACGATGACCAATATCGTTCAAACACATATAATAGACAACAGATTATATATCACATCATATATTACAATATATGAACAGAACGGTATTATAAATATTGAGGAACCCAGTTGGGTCCCTCCAACCTGTTTCCCTGCATCCACAGATGTTACACAATAAAATCAACATCACTTTCCGTTCCATATGATATATTCTGTTAAACAGAATCAATATAGAAATTCAACTAACTGACTAGCAGTTCAATCAAACAGTCAACACACGGTCAATCAGCCAATATTTAACAGTTCTAAAAATACAACATGAAATTATAAACTGTTCAGAGTTAGTGAGATTTACTCACATTGGACTGTTATCGTTAAAAATGATTAGCTGTCTTTGATTCATACAGACGATTTATTTTGCTATAAATTGTAACATGCTCCAATTGACTCGCGGTCAGATTCATTGTGTTGCTCCCGCCCATACGATCCCAACGCAACTTACGGTTCGTTAATCTGATATCGTACATAGAACTTATGACGTTTTAAAGTTAATAGAATTTTAAACTAAAATAAGAACTTGAATTTCTATTGCTAACGGGCCTTACCCCTTTATACAACCGACCCATTACCCTTAAGCACATAACCAAACCCGATTGCTTTTGCTCCTTTCTTCCTCTTTCAAAGGCCGACGCCTGCTCCACCATTACAGAAACTTCACCTCCCCACCGCACCTTCTTTCTTCAATAGAATTTTAAACTAAAAATACCACCGATATCCACTTCGAATCCTCTTTCTTCTCCAACCCTCCTTGCTCTACTCGCACTTCGTTCCTCAGGTGCGTCTTCGAGGTCTTCCAGAGTGGCTATTGTAGTCGAGCGACGTCTTCAGGCTCCGAATCACCTAGCAAATCACCACGAGCTGCTAACACACTCTCTGATTCCAACTACATACCCAACAACAAACATCTCCGCCCCATTGCTCAGAGAAACCGTGCCCTAGGCACGCTGGACACCTCCGCCAGTTCCAGGAAAGTGATCGAACGCTCATTTGTTTACACGAAAATGAAGAGAAAGCCAAGGAGATCACGACGATACTTGTTTTGCAATTTAGCGATTTATATTTGATTTCTTATGGATTTTAGAAGATAGAACTTCCACGTTTTTGCTGAACCAAACGAGAATAACAATGGTGGCCTCAAAGAATGAATATATACGGGATGTAATTTTTCTTGTGGTTGAATAGGAAAGGATGTGGCACCTTAATGTTCACACATTTCATTTAGATATTTTATTTTTATTTATTTTTGCTTTCTAAAAATTCGTGTGATAACACACGATACCCAAAAATCACGAAACTGGACATGTAGCTACAGCTCGACATTACGGTCCCAATGAAACTGGTTTCGTCGAATTCCGACTTCGTATGCTCACACAGCGTATTTTTAACTGTCAGAATACTGACTGTTTTCCACTCTAAAAATCCGTACGGCCACACAATGACCCCAAAAATCACGAAACTTGAAATTTAACAACTATTTGACATTGTGGATCCAACAAAATTAGTTTTCGTCGAATTCCGACTTCGTTTGCAAAAGTGGCTATTTTTAAAGCTCTGGATGACCCATTTAAATATATAAATATATTTAAATATAATTGAATTAAATATTTATAAATAAATATTATCGTATATATTCACAGTGGAATACCATACAGCTTCAGAATATTCCTATATGGATTTACAACTCGATATTACATCGTAAGAGTAATATCGATGTTCGATTTCTATTTAAATCCTTATAAAAAATATAATTAAATCATTATGGTCAGGGAGCTGCATTTCTGAGAATTTGATTTAGACATTACTCAAATCTACACGACGAAATCCCGATTTTTCTCTTCCACTAGAAAGATATCCACCAACTCCACACGTTTCTTGTTTCACAGAAATCCGGCTTAAAACGAATCCTGTACATTCAGTTGAAGTTCAAATCGCCAAATAGCGAACTGCCACGTCGTTACGCACTCGAATATAATTATATTATAATTATACGTTCAAACTGTCATTTATATAATATATTCGTTATTCAAATTCAATTCCAAGCTGAATTAAATATCACAGATGATCCCGTTCACACCATATCGTCATTTCAGCCAATTCTGATTATTTCAGAATTAAATATATTATTTAATTTATTATTTTAATTAAATATTCATCATTATTTAATACCACAACCATTTAATTCACTGTATCACTATTTATATAATTAAATAAATTAATTATAATACCTCTGCAAATGCGGGTCATTACAATTGGGGTTTTGGGTAATTGACATACATTGTAATTAAAGATTATAATATGGCATAATTTGTATTATGAATCATGGCTGCGGTTTTGGGGGTACAACCTATGTTGTACAAAATTTTGGGTGAATATTATATTATGAATTAGAACTGTAATTTGGGTATGCAAATCTGTTGGCTCAATCTAAGATTGAGAAGAACATGATAATGGAACTTTTAGTAACTGCTGTAACTTGCGGAGATGTTTACTATGTTAAATTGATTAATCTGCTGAAATCTGTTGAAACTAAATACTTTAGTTGAAAAGTCTGCGATGTACCTGCCAAATGTTAAATTTGGTATAATATTGCATGACAAATGCTAAATTTGGGGCATGACATGAAATTGGGGTAATTAACATAATTAGCCTGAAATTGGCATAAATGGCAAATGAATAAATTGGCTAAGATAAGCATGCTGAGACACTAGGTTAGACTTTGCTTGCGGTAGAAACTTGCCCAGAACCAACCGGCCTAACCAGTAACACAAACGATCAGTCTAATGTGGGAGGTTGTAAGCATAACTAAAAGATGCTTAGACACGAGGTTAAGTCTGGCTTGTGGCAGAAGTCTGCCCGGAACCGCCCGGCACATCCAGCGACCACAAGCAATCGACTTAATGTGATAGGTCTATGCATTAACAACCAATATTACATAAACAAAATGGATAGGATTAAGGCAAGCTTAACCAATAATACATATTGATTTGATAAGTGGATGGGGGTTAAGTCAAAACTTAACCAATATTACATGAACAAAGTGGATAGGGTTAAGGCAAGCTTAACCAATAATACATATTGATTTGATAAGTGGAAGGGGGTTAAGTCAACACTTAACCAATATTACATGAACAAACTGGATAGGGTTAAGGCAAGCTTAACCAATAATACATGTTGATTTGATAAGTGGATGGGGGTTAAGTCAACTGGGCAGATAGACAACACTTAACCAATACAACATGTTAATTAAACCAATGGGTGGGGTTTGGTTAGATTGAGAACATTTAACCGTTATGACATGTTGGTTAGGAAACCCTAGTAACGGGGACCCATTTCAGCAGTAACCCACATGGATGTATCACGGTACCCTGGTCTAGGCAGGGTGGGGCATGATTACTGGGCTTATTATAAGCGGTCAAAATAGCGGCGAGTGGTGCGTCAGTGTAGGTTCCGACGGAGTACGGGTGTGCACGTGCTCCGGAGTGGAAAAATCAGGCACTAGGCATCAGTAGTTATACACTGTGCATCTTGAATTGTGTCGGGTTGCCATCATAAGGATTGTACACCCCATGGTGGGACCAACACAGGAATCTACAACAAGCGGGGCCGAATGACACAAGTAATAAATACATGCGAGTAGAAGCCTATCGATAAAAGGATCACTTTATTATGGACACATGAGGCTAGTTGAAACAATTGTTGGTAGATGCAGAGAAACAAAAATGAGTGCGATAGCATATTCAGTTTATCTTGCCTTTCCTTGTCTTATGTTATCTTGTTACCGTGGTATTACGATGGAGACTGTGCAAGTGGGGTACCACGAGGTGTACCTCAATTTGGGGTAGCTACACATACATTATATTAGGTTAATCTACTAGGGAGTAGATGGGTGTGACGTGCGTGTGAAAGCCTCCAGTGCTAATAACACAAATAACCTAATAGATGAGAAAATGTAATTGAACGATATATGTAGGATAATTCAAAAAGTGTAGTTTAAATTCATTCACACAGAACTTATGTTCTGACCCCCTCCTTATAACATTCGCAGGTTAGGCTCTTGATAGAGACTGTATAGCTTTGGATACTGGTTTAACAGTATTATTATTAAGGTAAAGCTATGTTTTAACTACGTTATATTTTATTCCTTCTACTGTGAGATGTTTTCCGAACTCTGACATGTTTTATGTCTCTGTCTTTTCTGCAGGATACCAGAGCAAACCAACTCGGTTTTCGATGGATTGAGTTTTTGAAAAAAAAATCAATTCGTCGGAACATGGGTTGTTACATCTGGTATCAGAGCTTCGGTTTAGGGTTTCTAGGGAAATAATGAGTGAGCGTATTTGTATTTTCAAAAATATAAATATATATATATACATATATATATAAATCTAGATCTATAAGGAGCCCACTAAACAGAAAGAGATAAAATATGAAAGAAATGGGATATCTGTTTTATACGCTAGAGAAATGAACATAGAAATTTTGAGACCCTTAGGTGGTTTGGGTGGAAAGTGTAAAACATGTTTTATAGAAAGATGAATCCCATACGATAAAAACTGAAATGTCAGTATTTCAGATTAGTGGGTTCAGAAGTGAAACCTTATAAATTAGAAAAAGGTTAAAAAGTGGAGAATGGATTAGGAACATTTATAGTTGAGAGAATTGACCTTGTGGGAAGTGTCTCGGAAAGCCTAATTGAGTTAGAGACCCTCTTTGAGTCTAACCCAGTGATTAACTTTTAAGAACTTGAAATTATAAAAGTTTTGGCAAAAATGGTTTGTGTTGTTTTCAAGTTTTAATCTTAAATGTAATTTTTATGGTTGAAGAAAATATGTAGAAAAACATATTTGAAAATGTATATTGGGTTTTAAAGTAAAGTGAGGTATACTTTGTAAAATAATGACTTCTTATTTTAAAAGAATTCTCTCATGAAAAAAAATGTACGTTATAAAGCATGTATAGCTCACTAGTTTTCATATTTTAATATATGAAAGGATTAAAAAGTAAAGCATACAAAATGTTGCACTTTGTAAAAGGAAGTTTTGAAATCTCTATTCAGTTTACAATAAGTTTTGATTATTGTTTTAAAAAAAGAAATTTTGTTGGGTGGACAAAATAAGTTGTAGTAAGCTAGAATAGAGTAGATGTTTGCACCTTATAGAAAGCAGCCAAAATTAACAATGTAGGTAGAAACAATGTAACCCAACAATTGTCCTTATCTACTCTAGTTTTGTGATTTGGAAAAATAATGTGTTCTGCATTTTTGTTATGACATGTGTTATGGTTTGGCAAAAGCAAGTTTTGGAAAAGAAAACAAAGTTTTAACCACTTCTAATTTTTGGAAGGAAAATGATATGAAAAAAAGAGGCCAAACCATGTTTTGAAAAAAATGGAGTAGGTAAGGAATAATGTCTAGAAAGAACGAGAAGTTTGAGGCTATGAAGTAAATAGCAAGGACCATCTTGGAATAGTGGAAAATTCCCTTAGAATGCATAAGCATTGTGAGGCCTAGAGTTGTTGCTTGAAAAAAATGTAGGCTAGAAATACACAGCAAGGACTAGTAGTGACTACTAGAAGTGTAAGGGCAAGTAAGTGTTGAGAGATTGTGGTTGGACTTTTCTTTAGTGAAATAGTCTTATGATTCTTGGCCCGTAGTAGTAGCTGTGTAGGATGTTGTTTGCGTTGAAAACAGAAAAGCTAAGAAAGAGAATAGCCTAATTAAGAAGAAAACAACAAATTAAGTGAAGCAACAACACATGACGGGAAAAGAAAATGAAAATTTTAAGATGGATAAAAAATGAAAATTTTCCAAGATAAGTTGAAATAGAAGAGAAAATTTTCGTATGTAGTTGTGCTTGGATAGGAAAATAGGAAATCTTTATAGAGTAGTTACATAAAATCCAAGTACAATTAGAAAAGGTACATAAAAGAAAAATGGAAGAAGTGAATTTTTCCGTTTTATACCTTTTTGTAACATAAGAATTCGAATTTAGAAAATTAGAGTTTTCTAAATTTCAAAATTTAATGATGGTTGGTAGGATTTTGGATGCAACAATTGGATGAACTATGCTCTTATTCTGTAAGAGTGTGGGAAAATTTGGGAGAAAAATGTTTTGATTTTCAAAAATATAAATATTGCATTCATATAGAATTGCAAGTATATTTAGGATGTAAGCATCATGTTTTAAAAAGAGTTTTTGAAAATTTGCATACATATAGGAGGTACCACTTAGACACACATGTATTATTTTAATGTATTGCGCTTTGCACACGTGCATAATGTTTGCAAAAACTGGATGCACGCTTGATGGATGTATATTATGTGAGGGATTATCTATTTTACCCTTATCAAATTTCAGGGATGAAATTTCCTAAGGGGGGAGAATGTAACACCCGCATTTTTAATACAGTTAAAAATGTGCATATATATATGCATAAACACAATTAAGAATAAATACATACACTGATTGAGCATTTATAATAAATAAATGCATACAACAAGTTTAAGGTAATATGTTAAACGGAGTAACATAATAAGTGCAAGCAAGGAAACGTCATATGTGAATAACAAATACGTAAAAATAAAAATAAGAATGATGTATTAAATGGAAAGATAATATTGCATTGGAATAATGCATGGGTTAATGCATTAAGAAGGAGATTGTTTGCAATAAAGGTATGCAATCAAGATAGAGAGAACAATTAAATAATTGCAATAGTAAAATAATGACATTTATGGCGGAGAAATTAATAAAATTAATAGTTTAAAATTGTGTGTAGAATATGCATTAGTAATATAATGCATGCATTAATAAAAGAGAAAAGTAGAGTGCATTAAAGAGAATGTGCATCTTTTGAGATAAGAATGCATTAATTTGTAACACACATACATATGCATAGAATAATTAAAACGTATATAATGCATTGAAGAAGAAAGAATTTAGTGTATAAAAGAAGAATACATTAATTGCAATGAAATAATAAATTAATGAAGGAGGTAGACCGTATATATATATATATATATATATATATATATATATATATATATATATATATAGGAAGATAAGCAATAAATTTGATTGCACAAAAGAGCATTTAGTGGTTAGAAAGGGAAGAAAATCATTTAATTTATTGAAGAAAGAAAAGATTGTCTTAAAATTTTATTTATGTGCAATAAATAAAATTTCAAATTAAATAAAAAAAAGAATAATTTTTTTATTTTAATCACTAAATGCATATGGGGTTCGACACACACACCTTTGCACATGGTCTATGGGTGCAGTGCACCCTGGGCTGTTCTAGAACGTTCTTTTCTTGGATGAGGTGGATGGTTTAGATGAGTTTTTATTTTTAATCCTAAAGACCTAATTTCTCTAACACATATATAAATAGATTACCAGGTTTTCTTCCACCAAAACTCCGCTCTTTTCTTCTTCCTCAAGCAATTCTATGCAAAAATAAACAATGGCTCTTAGCCTATTCTTCTCCTTCCTCTCCAAACCTTTTCTTAAAACAACTAATCAGATGAAATCAAAGATCAGTGATTCAAGAAATACAACCTCATTTCAGATCTAATCAAAACAAGGGATTGAGAAAAGTATAGATCTACAACAACAAGGCCTAATTCTCTTCGTCTTATCCAATCAATGTGAGTGGGTTTAAATTACCTGTATGAATAATTGTATGCATATCATTTAGCAATTCCCCAAACTAAAATGTTTAGTCCAATTAAAATCTTATAGCTTTCACTTTTTGCCTATTATGTTCTTCTTCCTGTTCCTTTTTATTTTTATAGACTAGGCTAACTTTGAGCCTAGTACAGATCTCGTTTAAAGGCATACGTACGAACAATATTGTAATAGTGGAAGGATGTTTGGGAAATTGAAACAACTTGCATGATGGATTTTGGGAAAAACCTGTGATTGGGGAATTGTTGTATAACTTATAAAATACCAAAAATTGGGAATGTTGATAATTTGGCACATAACAATAGATATTAATTTGGGACATTAATGAAAATATGTGCAAATTAAGTTGGAACAATTAGGTATGTTTGGAATAAAGATTATGGAAAAAGGGGGAAAAGGTTGATATGGGCATAAATCAATTTGGACATAATTGTGTATAAATTAGACTATTGGCATAAGTTGAATTAACCATAATTGGATATAATTTGTATATATAGATTTGGCACCTATAATTTGGAGGCATAATACATGTTGAGATTTAAGACTTGATTTCAAGGACATACCATATATGATGATTCATAACTTAGAAGAAAGGGAATATTATGCATAAAAATTTATGACTTGGATAAAAGGCACAAAAACCTATAATGGAATAGGGATTAATGTGAACATGCCTAAATTGGGGTTTTGGGTAATTGACATACACTGTAATTAAAGATTATAATATGGCATATTTGTATTATGAATCATGGCTGGGGTTTTGGGAGTATAATCTATGTTGTACAAAATTTTGGGTGATTATTATATTATGAATTAGAACTGTAATTTGGGTATGCAAATATGTAGGCTCAATCTAAGATTGTGAAGAACATGATAATGGATCTTTTAGTAACTACTGTAACTTGCAGAGATGTTTAATCTATTAAATTGATTAATCTGCTGAAATCTGTTGAAACTGAATCCTGTAGTTGAAAAGTCTGCGATGTACATGACAAATGTTAAATTTGGTATAGTATATGCATGTCAAATGCTAAATTTGGGGCATGACATGAAATTGGGGTAATTAACATAATTAGCCTGAAATTGGCATAAATGGCAAATGAATAAATTGGCTAAGATAAGCATGCTGAGACATGAGGTTAGACTCTGCTTCCGGTAGAAGTCTGCCCGGCACCAACCGGCCTAACCAGCAACCGCAAATGGTCGGTCTAATGTGGCAGGTCGTAAGCATAACTAAAAGATGTTTAAACACGAGGTTAAGTCTGGCTTGTGGCAGAAGTCTGTCCGGAACCGCCCGACACATCCAGTGGCCACAAGCAATCGACTTAATATGAGAGGTCGGTGCATTAATAACTAATATTACATGAACCAAGTGGATAGGGTTAAGGCAAGCTTAACCAATAATACATATTGATTTGATAAGTGGATGCAGACACTTAACCAATATTACATGAACAAAGTGGATAAGGTTAAGGCAAGCTTAACCAATAATACATATTGATTTGACAAGTGGATAAGGGTTAAGTCAACACTTAACTAATATTACATGAACAAAGTGGATAGGGTTAAGGCAAGCTTAACCAATAATACATGTTGGTTTGATAAGTGGATGGGGATTAAGTCAACTGGGCAGATAGACAACACTTAACCAATACAACATGTTAATTAAACAAATGGGTGGGGTTAGGTTAAATTGAGAACACTTAACCATTATAACATGTTGGTTAGGAAACCCTAGTAACGGGGACCCATTTCAGCAGTAACCCATATGGATTTATCACGGTACCCTAAACTAGGCAGGGTGGGGTACGATTACTGGGCTGATTATAAGCGGTCAAAATAGCGGCGGTTGGTGCGTCAGTGTAGGTTTCAATGGAGTACGGGCGTGCACGTGCTCCGAAGTGGAAAAATCAGGCACTGGACATCAGTAGTTATACACTGTGCATCTTGAATTGTGTAGGGTAGCCATCATAGGGGTTGATACACCCCATGGTGGGACCGGCACAGGTATCTACAAACAAGCGGGGCCGAATGACACAAGTAATAAATACATGCGAGTAGAAGCCAATCGATAAAGGGACCACTTTATTATGAACACATGAGGCTAGTTGAAACAATTGTTGGTAGATGCAGAGAAATAGAAATGAGTGTGATAGCATATTCAGTTTATCTTTCCTTACCTTGTCTTATGTTATCTTATTACTGTGGTATTACGGAGGAGACCGTGCGAGTGGGGTACCACGGGGTGTACCTCACTTTGGGGGTGGATACATATACATTATATTAGGTTAATCTACTAGGGAGTAGATGGGTGCGACGTGCGTGTGAAAGCCTCCAGTGCTAATAACACAAATAACCTAATATATGAGAAAATGTAATTGAACGGTATATGTAGGATTATTCAAAAAGTGTAGTTTAAATTCATTCACACAGAACTTATGTTCTGACCACCTCCTCATAACATTCGCAGGTTAGGCTCTTGACAAAGACTGTATAGCATTGGATACTGGTTTAACAGTATTATTATTAAGGTAAAGCTATGTTTTAACTACATTATATTTTATTCCTTCTGCTGTGAGATGTTTTCCGAACTCTGACATGTTTTATGTCTCTGTCTTTTCTGCAAGATACCATAGCGAACCAACTCGGGTTTCGATGGATTGGGTTTTTGAAAAAAAAAATGGTCCATCGGAACGCAGGTTGTTACAAATCTCTTTTCGATGTTGTGCCATTTACAGAAGGTTTTGAATTCAGCACTCTCAAACTGGGTTCCATTGTCGGAGATGATAGCCTGAGGGACCCGTAGCGGCTGGATGTTGCGGACGATGAAGTTTATTACTTTCTTAGTGGTGATCATGGCGAGAGCTTTGGCTTCTGCCCATTTGGTGAAGTAATCAACCGCGACTATGGAATAACGTACCCCGGTTCTAGCCATTGGAAGAGTCCAAATGATGTCTGTTCCCCACCCGGCAAACAGCCAGGGACTGACCATTTGTGTAACAATCCGGAAATTCTAAACCAATTTAAATTTTTTATTTGATTTTCATGGAAATTAAATATTTTTTATGAAATATTTTCAAAATAAACGATTTTAAATTTATTTAAAACAAAGTTTGAGTGTATATATTTAAATTAATTATAAAACGAGCTTAAAATGGCGCGATAGTTTGAGAATTTGGTTTTAAACTTTGAATGAATATAAAGAATTCAATATAAATCAGAATTCGCTGAAACAAGAAACGTTAGGATCCATTTAATTATATCTTTTTAATGAATGTGAGAAATTTAGATTTCATTTTACAAATTGTAAGTTATGTCTAAATTAAAATTTAGAATAGTCGCTATGGAATATATATATAATATATATATATATATATTATATAGCCCTTAAAAATGAATATTTTGCAAACGGCCTCCATTTTCAATGAAACTAACTTTGTTAGATCTAGAATATCAAACTATTGCTAGATTTCAAATTTCGCGCCAAACGGACTCAGTATGTGGCCGGGCGCGATAAATCTGTTCCATGTAATAATCTGAGCAATTTTACAAAGGAACATTATTGAGATGACCTCGGAATTTGATAAACATTTTTTATTGAATCCGTAGCGTCGAATAATGGTTAGATTCCAGGTTTCGTAATTTTTAGAGTTTGTATGTGACCGAGCGTGATTTTTAAATTGAAAAACAGTCAATATTTTGACTTTAAAATTTCGATGTTCAAACAAACAGACTCGGAATTCAACGAAACAAGTTTCGTTGAGTTCGTAATGTCAAAGAGGAGATGCATGTCAATTTTCATAAGAAACGGGATCCACAGGTGATCATACGGATTTTTAAACGATGGAAACAACAAAAATTGAGTTGAATTGGATAGAATAAATAAATAAACTAATAATTAAATAAATTTCTCCACTATGTAATATCCTTTCCACTTCTTAAACCTAACCCTATTACCATTCTTCCATGCTGCCACCATGCAGACTAAAAACATGAAAATTCCTCTTCCAAAAATTCTTAGAAATCGAAATAAAATGCTATAAATCCAAATACAAGCATGTTTGAGATCCTGGGATGTTTATCTTCACTTTAATATGGGTATTTAGGATTCAATGTTGTTTTGGTACGCTACAAATTTCCAGCGTAAGCTTCAAAGATCCTTGGGCTTAAATTTTTGAGATTTCTATGCATCAATGCATGAATTCAAGTTCGTATTCATATTCAAGGGGTAGAATAGCAATTCGTGTGAATTTTTGGGATGATTTGGTGAGAAAAAATGTCGAGACTTCACCTAGGCAGCATGCATAGAGCCGTTCAATGCGATTTTTGAGGTGGGATCATGCTCGAGTTTGATAATATGAAATGGAAGAGGGGACAAAGAGAAAGAAGATGGAAGTGGTTTGGTGGATTTCCATTGAGAAATGATGTCGGGAGGGATGCTCAAAGGTACGACTATGGCATGGATTTGGAATACTGGAAACATTCATGCCTGGGAAGAAGATGGGATGAGGGAGGGATTATGAAGGTTATTAAGGCTAATAATAATTAATTATTTATGTTAATGACTTACATATGCATGTACAAACTTTTATAAAGCATAACTTTTTCATATAAGATCGGAATTCAACGATTCAAGATGCGTTGGAACTGTATCAATGAGAGCTTCGCATTGAAACTGATTTGGAGAGATTTGGAGCTCGTGGCCATTTATGGAGAAATAAAACGCCTGATTGAGCTATTGAAAAGGATCGTTATAAAACGAATTCTAACCAATCGAGGTGAGAAACCGAAACTGTGAAAGGGCTAGTTAATTAACTGTTTGTTAGTTAATTGTTGAATATTGTTATGAAAATATTTGAGTTATATAATGATGTTATGAAATTGTATTGAATCCTGAATTATTATAGATTGAGAAGTTTAACTATTTAATTAGTTATCGGTTTTAGATATGATCAACATTGGTTATTGAACAACATTATTGAACTGAATTCATAAGATTATTGATGACTAATATTGCGGTTAATCTATTGATTGGCAAACTCATATAAAATTAATATTTTAATGCTTATATGGTATATACCACGATATGTGGATTGGATGTTATAGTTGATCGTTGATCTACGATATAAAATTTATAAGCAGTTTGGAATTATATTCAATTTTAATTATAATTGAATTTGGTTTGAATAGAACGAACCGCGCAGCGACCGTTCGCGAATTCCAACTGTTAACTTCGAACTGGAGTAATGGGAGATCCGATCATTGGATTTGTAATTAAAAAAGTTTTCAAATAAAAAGAAAATATTTGAAATCCAACGGTTAGATTTCAAGATAAGTCCAAATCAATATTTGAAAAGGTCGCTATAGATGCAGTTCGATGACCGTAAATGGAAATCGACTAAATGGCCATATTAAAATTATTAAAAATATGGATGAATTGTGTTAAATCATATTAAATGATTTAAAAACAAATTGGATTAAATATTCTAAATTTTAGAAAGATAAAAGTTATTTATCCGAATGAACTAGTTAACAACTAGAATAAAGAACTAAAAGAAATTATAATGATTTTAATATAACTAGAATTTTCCAGTGTATGACTTGGAATGGAAATAATCTTTGGAATATTTCGATATTGGGTTCCATGATTATACGGATATTGGTGAGAAATTCAGAAGAAATAGATATCGTTATTCCCAATACGATATCTGTTAGTTTCAGAATTTGATGTTGAATATAAGTCGATATGATTTCTATTTAGATCCTCGTATTTAATATCAAATTAGATTTTGGGGTTTGTCGTGAATGGTGTCTTCAATAACACTGTTCTTTAACCCAGTTGAGAAAATAATAAATCTTTATATTAAGATTAATGAAGATTTCCAATTAATAAATATAATTGGAATTAAATGGAAGTTGATTATGGGTTCATCGTGAACTACATTTTAAATAACATTAGTTCTTACAACCCAATTAACCGTGAATTTATGATTTGGAATTTATAAATATTTTAACTAAGATTTAATGGAACTTTTTCCAAAGTGAAGTTTTCTAATTTAATGAACTAAATTGGAATTGAATGAATTCGATTTAATAATGATTGAGACGAGCTTCTATGAATGAAGACCACTACTATTTATGGAATTTAAAAGGCTTTGCCGTTATTCCACTTATAGTATTAGTTTGATACGAAAATTTATATCGATTACGATTGACCTGATTTCCATGAAGGTTCCATTTCATTGGAAGATGATTTTGGGTTTATTGTGAACTATGTTTTAAATAACATTTGCTCTTTAACCTAAGTAAAGACAGGATTAATTTCCTAGGATTGAATAATCATTAAGTAATGATTTTAGAGATTGAAACTAAGTAGAGATTTAAGAAATCTTTAATTAGATTCAGGATGAATAGATGGTAATTAAATTTACTAAAACACGAGAAGTGGTATAAACCAAATATACTTGATGGTTGATATTGATTGTGATTGATTGATTGTTTGGATTATGCTCGACCATTTTATAAGCAGGTATGCTTTTACATTTAGCATTAGATTGGGTAGAAATATTGATATGCTACACCTAGTGAAACACTTCACGATTTGACTATGAGGTGTTTAGCGATATTGTTGAGTTCATTTCATATTTAATGAATGATTTTGAAATGAGATTTCTTAGGTGAAAAGAAATGTTTCGCATAGCCCTAAAAGTGAAATTTTGCTAATAAGCTCAGAATTCGACGAGGCCAATTTTGTTCGATTCATAATAACAAATTACTGTTGGATTTCAAAATTTGTGCCAAACGGACTAAGAATGTGGCTGTGCGAAGCAAAACCAATTGTTCAAAAGCAGGTAGTTAGTTTACAAAGGAATATTATTGAGACGATCTCAGAATTCGATTCCATTTTTTTTGGATTCGTATCATCAAACAATTGTTAAATCCAAAAGGCCATAATTTTTGGAGTTAGCATGTGGCGTACAAGATGAAAAGCTACGCTAAAATCGCATTTCCTAGCCTAGTTCAAACTTGATCGGAAAGGAGGGTCACTACATATGGTATCAGAGCTTTGGTTTACAAAGCTTGAGAACAGGACACATTAGAACCGAATGATAGAATTCATCAGAGATAGGATTAGTAGTATCCTATAAGAATAACTCGTTAGAGGTAGGATTAGTAGTATCCTAGAACGAGTTTGAAGAGTGTTGTTTATAAAAAAAATAAGAATGAATTTAATTATGAAAGATTATTTTTTATTATATGATTTTTATTATTTTAATTTATATTGAATTTGGACTATCAAGTATAAGAAGATTTTGCATATACGTATGATCCACATGTATACGAAGTTTCAAATATGCTGGGTAAATATAGAATCACATTCTAGTCGCCTGGGGATGATTCTGGTGATTAATTGATTATCATCAGCATTTATGTTTGAGTTTCGAAAGTGAGATATCTATATGATTCCGATTGACTGGGGTGAGAACCAAAACTTAGTTAAAGTTTATTATTTGTGATTTGGCACTGAAAATATGATTTTTGAGCATATAAAAGTTATATATTTGAAAAGCTAACCAACTAATTGATTACTGGTTGTGATGTGCGATTATTAGTTTAACTAATAAAAATATTGGAATGATAAAACTAATGAAAGAATGAAGGATAAATGAAACCAAATCAAATATAATGTAGAATTGAATTGAAAATTTAGTTCGAACTGGATATATATATACATATACATATATATATATATATATTGAGCAGGTTATGGATTTACAGTTGAGTAAAGAAATAAATTGCGTGCCCAACAAACAGGTGCACCTCATGAGTTGGTTGCGCAATTTTATTATTATATTAAACTACTTTGAGTGATTTGGATGCGTTGTGATGGTTGTTCTGTGTGAAATTAAAACATACGCCATATGATAGTAACAAATAAATTACCGCATAACATACTACTGAAGATAGCATAGCACATCATATTCCATATAAGCATTTGGTGCTTATATGACGAGGTTTGGATCATCATATGAGCGAGATGCTTGTATGGCGAGGATTGAATTACATGTTGAACTGAAGACTGATCATGGACTTAATAATATATAAAGGAAAATTGCAGGATTTAATAACAAACCCTACACAAGTCTTGAGATGACAAAAATATACGTGTCTCTCTTGTTTTAGATACAGCACATGGATTATGATTAATTCCCATCACTGGGTCAAGGGATGATTTTTTTACACATCTCCCTTGAGCATAGATAATTCACATTTGATTTGTGTGCGATATATTAATTTATTGGGTGCTTAATATGGCCTAATAAATTTGTTCAGATCAACCTGTATAAAGGAGGTTATGACGAAAATTTTCAGAAATTTAGGGTGTTCGCCAAATTTCATGGAAATTTAGAAGTTTTTAGAAACTGAAAAGTTGAAGAACTCAATCCAGAATGAAAGTTAAGTTGGTTAGTTAAACCATTTTTAGCCCCGTTCCTTTCTCGAGGAAGAAAATTTTTTAAGCGGGGGAGATTGTAACAACCCAGAAATTCAGAACCAATTTAAAATTTATTTTTAATTAATTTTCATGGAAATTAAATATTTTTAAAATAAATGACTTTAAATTTATTTTATACGAATTTCGAGCGTATATATTTATATTAATAATAAAACGAGCTTGAATTGGCGTGGTAGTTTGGAAATTTAGATTTGAACTTTGAATGAATGTACAAAATTCACTATAAATCAGAATTTGATGAAACCAAAAACGTTAGGATCTAATTAATTATATCTTTCAAACGAATGTAAGAAATTGATTTTTCATGTTATAAATTGTAAGTTATGTTTAAATTGAAATTTAAAATAGTCCCTATGGAATTTATAAGCTTTGTTTTTGAAAAAATTTAAAAATTGATTTTTAAAATCATCGCATAGCCTTAAAAGTGAAATTTTGCTAGGAAACTCAGAATTCGACGAGACCAATTTTATTGGATTCATAATAACACATTATTTTTTGATTCCAAAATTCGTGCCAAACGGACTCGGTATGTGGCCGTGCGAAGCAAAACCATTTGTTCAAAAGAAGGCAATCAGTTTACAAAGGAACATTATTGAGACGATCTCAGAATTTGATTCCTTTTTTTTGGATTCGTATCGTCAAAGAACTGTTAAATCCAAAAGGCCATAAGTTTTTGGAGTTAGCATGTAGGCGTACAAGACGAATTGGTATGCTAAAATCGCATTTCTTAGCCTAGTTCAAACTTGATCGAAAAGGAAGGTCACTACAATTTGCATCAACTCGATAAGCGGGGCACTTTAAATCTTTGAGAAGCGCTGACATCTATCGCACTTGCAAGCATAGCTCGTGGCATCTTGATCGAGCGTGGGTCAAAAGTAGCCATGCCTAATGTTCTTTCTTGCTAAGGTTTTCCCTCCGGTGTGGTCGCCGCACTCACCTTCGTGTACATCTGCTAGCACACGGTTGGCATCATCATGGGCTATGCATCGAAGTAGCAGGACAGAGAAGCCTCTATAGTAGAGTACTCCTTCTATAAGAATGTAGCGGGCTAACTAGCGAGTGAGCACCCGTCTTTCCTTGTGACGTCCCAGGAAGGTCCCATGTTGCAGATAGTTCTTGATCGGGGTCATCCAGGATTCTGGTTCGGTCTTGGTGTTCCTGACCACATCAGTCTTCATCTGGTTGATACTTGGTGAATCGAGCAATTCGACTGGGGTGACCCCCATAAGCTTTGCATCCTTTGGAACTTGCTAACTTAGCCAATGAGTCTGCTTTTTCATTTTGTTCTTGGGGTATGCTTGATTTCAAAGCGGTCAAAGTTGGCGAGGAACTCCCGAATCTGGGCAAGATAAGGAGCGAGCCATGCCCCTTTGGCCTGGTATTTCCCCTGTACTTGGCTCATAACGAGCTGTGAGTTGGAGAAGATTTGGATGACCTTTAGGTTAAGCTCAAGTGTGATTCTAAGGCCATCTATTAAAGCCTCGTATTTTACGTTGTTGTTGGTAGCGGGGAAGTTGAGGTTTAAAGTGTAGCATATTGGGCGCTCCTATGGAGTGATGAGCACGACTCCAGCTCCGGAACATTTGTTATTGGAAGAGACCCATCTGCAAATATTTTCCATTGAATATCGGGAGCTTCGATGTTTTCAAGAGGAGACTCCTCGGGGGCGGTGAATTCTACTATGAAATCGGCAAGAGTCTGCCCTAGGACGGCTCGACGGGGGATGAAGGTTATCTTAAACTGACTCATCTCTGCATTCCACTTTAATAGTCGTCTGTATGCCTCAGGTCGTTGCAGGACCTGCCGCAATAGCTGGTCAGTATAGACCTTGATGGGGTGAGGCTGAAAGTATGGTCGTAGCTTCCGGGAGGAGATCAATAAGCAGTATGCTAGTTTCTAAAGCTTCGGGTAATTCTTTTCTACCCCCGTCAATCTTTTGTTGATGTAGTAAACAGGTCGCTGGACTTGGTCTTCAATGCGTACCAGTGCCGACCTGATTACCTACATGGAAACAACCAAATAAACGTATAAGTCCTCATGGTCCACAGGTTTGGACAGGATATGTGGTCTCTCTAAGTGATTCAATAAGCCCTCGAATGCGGCGACGCATTCTGGGGTCCATTCGAAGTTGCGCTTCCCTTTCCAAAGAAAGTCGAAAAAGGGAATGCATTTGTCAATGGCTTTGGAGATGAATCGGTTTAAAGCGGCGACCTTCCCGTTTGAACTTTGGACATATTTGATGTTCCGAGGGACTTGAATATCTCAGATAGGTTTGATCTTGTCTATATTAGCTTTGATGCCTCAGGAATTGACAACGAAACCCAATAATTTTTCTGAGGCAACTCCAAAGGAGCATTTCAAGGGATTGAGTTTCATATCATACTAGTGGAGGACATCGAACATTTCGGAGAGGTCATGGACGTGGTCGCTCGATACTTTAGATTTTACTAGCATAACATCCACGTATACCTCTATGGATATCCCAATCTGGTTCTTAAAGTATAAAAACCCGTAACTTCCCCGTAAAGGAAAGCGGCGGATAGTTCGAGAATAAGCCCCAACAGAACGCATATAGAAGAACATTTCATTGTATATTACAACAATGCATCAGATTACAAGAATATACAGAGTATGAATAAATATTACACAGAAATATCAGAGATTTAAATTACATTTAAATACATAGCAGCGGAAAATAATACGATACACAACTGAAGGAGATATACGGATACAAAGCTTTCCGGATATCGTTCCAGCTGTAAACCAGGATCCTGTGAATATAAATCTGCAAAACCAAAACTACTAGCTGCCCGTGTCAAAATAAGGGCACCCAGAGTTTAGGTTAAAACAATAAACTCCAGGTCAGTCATGTGACTGGTGTGAGAACTAAAACAGTAATCTTTGTTTTTAAAGTTAGGTAAATCAAGGGACCACGCCGTATAACACTGAACGGGTTTCCTCCCAAGAACACCAGTGCATAAAAAAACAGCGCAATGCTAAATAAAGAAAAATGAAGCTGTTATAAGACCCAGGTCCTATCACACAATGCAACGCAAGCCGGGGGATAGGGTTTTTCCTTATAACAGCCAAAGAATGCTTGATACGTTTAAAAACAGATTATTTGATACTACTATAAGTGTATAGTGTATAAAACAACTTCAAATCATAAGTATCAATCATAGACGGCATGGGTACCATATATCATGTCGCCATACTAGGCTTTACAAATAAAACCGCAAATGTCACTTATTTGGAAATTGGATTTCCATCTATGAACCGAGGCAAAAGATAGTCCTCAACCGATTCGAGACGCTCTAGCCCGTGTCTCAGGATCAGAGCTCGAGTGACCCTTGGATCGTCAGGGCCGGTCCACCGATGTGGATTAAAATTCCTGAACACTGCGTTTCCCCACCCTTTGGGGTGTCAATGATCCAACGAATGACTCCATCGGACCAGGATCGTCCGATCAAACCGACGCGCCTCGCAACAGCAACAACCACACAGGTGAAAAGTATATAAATGTCAGGGCTGGTAGGTCACTGACACCACCCTAGCTAGAAGGAAACGCATGCCCTCCCTGAGGTCCTCTCCCGTTTTTGGTTCACAACCGGGGTGCGAAACTCGCGAAGTAAACGTTACACAAAGCTATGCCATAAAGGCCGTGCTTTGATCATCACCACAAAACTTTGCTTTTCAACAGAAGCCTCGATCAATTGCCACTTAGGCATGCCACACAGGCAATTCACTCCATGCGTTTGATATCCATCAATATATAACCCCTGAGCTCGTACGTCTCAGAGAAGGGCGTTAAGCAAAAGAATAAATTCTCCGCCGCCAAATAGATATATATTTAATCGAGATCAATCACACGGACCAAAATCCAATGTCAGACACACAGTCCATTTACAAGTCCGTTCTGGGTCTTAACGAAACCGGAGGCACCTAGTACCCCGCATATCCATCGATCTCCAAATACGTCTGGACGATCACCAACTGTTTCCATCTTCTTGGGTGTACAGACCAATCAAGATCATCAGTAATCACCCAAACGATGTGAAGACTTCCGGTCTTCAACCGTCGTCTTCATCTTCGACTTATCGTCGTATCAGTTATTCAGAATGGGATAAACCCGGTCTTTCCGAATAACTCGCGTATATTTTAAATAAGTGTTACGCAAACACAACATACGCCTCATTCCAATTCATCAGTCACTAACCGTAAATTAATCAAGAGAATAATCTCCCAAATATTAACCCCGAAGGCCGAAACCAACATCAGATCAATATCCAGAAAACCATTCTGCTTGGCTAACCGACAGTTAGTTTCTAAATTTCACATTCATAGGGAAAGGTTCCCATTAATTTTATCCAAGATAAATTCCTTGAATTTATTCTTTAATCTTCTTTTGAATTTCGATTCAACTAGTCGAGATTAACGAACCTTACCGAAGTAATCATTGGTTTTAATTTCCCAATCCCAACCTATTCATCCCATGAAGTAAAACTGGTAATACTTCATATCTAACACCACGGTGTTATCGGTAAATTCAATTACCATTTCACGTTCAAATCTAATTAAAGATTTAACTATCGCCTGGAGCAAAACTGGGGATACTCCATTCTCGATCTTTTCAATCTAATTAAAGATTCATTAAAACTCCACTTAGTTTTAATCGTTAACTGGGTTAAAGAATCAGTGTCATTTAAAACACGGTTCACGATAAACCCAAAATCACCTTCCATTAATTATCGAGTTAAAGAACGAGTGTTATTTAAAACACTGTCCACGATAAACCCGAAAATCAATATCAATTCAATTCCAATTAAATATTATTTAATTGGTACACTTCATTAAATCTAAATAAAAAGATTTAATCTTTTCTCAACTGGGTTCAAGAACAGTGTTAGTCAAGACACCATTCACGACAAACCCAAATCACATTTGATATTAAATACAAGGCTCTGAATAGAAAATATATCGGCTTATATTCAATATCAAATTCTACGATTAGCAAATGTCGTATTGGAAATAACGATATAAATATATATATCTTTCAAATTTCCATAACAACCTCTGTATAATCACGAATTCCAACATCGAAATATTCCGAAGACAATTTCGATTCAAATCCATTCCAATGCAATCATTGGAAATTTTGGTTATTTTTAAAACCCTTTTCAAACCCAATTTATTTATTTAAAAATAAATAGAATTATTATTCTAGTTCAAAACTAGTTCATTTCAATAAAAATCTATTTTTATCTTTCCAATTATGGAGTTTTTCATCCCAATCCTTTCTAAATCATTTCTTATGATTTTACACAAATTAATACTATTTTTAATAACTTTATCAAGGCCCGTACAGTCGATTTCCATCAACGGCCATCGAACTGCACTTACAGCGACCTTTTTCAAATTTGATTTGGACGTATCTCCAAATCCAACTGTTAGATTTCAAATTTCTAATATTCGTTAGAAAGCTCTTTTCGATATGAACCCAACGGTTCCGGTTTTAGGAGAATCCGACGGTCGGATCGCTCGTAATGTCCGTTTGAAATAAATGGTCGAAATTCGCGAACTGCCGCGGCGCGGCGCGTTCTATTCAGGCCACTATATATTATATATATAATATATATATAATATATATATAATATATACTTCGTCGATTTCAATTCAAAACGTGCTTTATAAATCGTTTTAAATTCGTTTTAAATTCATTTCAAATCGATTTCTATTCGAATTCATTTACATTCAAATTCAATTCGAATTCCCTTCTATTTAATTTCAATTCGAATTCATTTCTATATAGTTCGAATTTCAAATCTATTCAATTCGAATTTAATTCTATTCAGTTTCAATTCGAATTTCTATTCTTTTCAAAATATTAGATTTTGAAATCACTTTCGATATTCATTATAAAATGAATAAAATCGATATAAATATCGTTCACGTCAAAATGGCGTCAATCTAATCAACACGGCTTCATATATTGATATTTTCAAATATTCCATTTCGAATATTTCTATTTCAACAATTTCTATTCAAATATATCTATTCAAATATTTCTATTTCAAAACTGGAATGAGGCCCAATCAATTACCATATAGTGTTAATTATATGGATTTTCTACAACACATGTATACAATAACAACGATGAATAATCAACCATCATCCAAAGTGCATTCTACACTGTATAAGCATCAAATATAAATATTCAACGCTTATAACAGTCTGTCAATCAATCGATCGACATACAACTAAACAATCGGGATTAGTGTACGTCAAATATCATCCCAATACCCGTGTGGGGTTTCAAACAATCAAACACAGATTTTATTTGTGCAGTTGGGCGATGTGTAAAATTTATCGTCCCAATCAATGTCCTTCAAATAGGTGTATATAAACAAACCGTCCGGTTTGTAAATGAATATCTATTTATTCACATTCACATTAAAAATTATATTTTTAACGATCAAACTATTTTATTTAACCTATGAATTTTCTATTCAGTTCATTTATTAAATAAAATGTTATCTTTATTTTTCTAACTTATTTTAGAAAATTTCGGCGGCATAACGGCACAATACTAGAAACGGGACAAGGCCTAGCCTCATCCCCGGTCTAGTGAAGGCCCACGCCATTCACACATCAATCATATCAATTTCATTTCACCAAACAATTCAAATCAACCCAAAAAATCTAACTAACTACACAACCAAACAATTAAACAAACAAGCCATCCATGGTCTGTGGATGACGGGTGTCGGGTGCTACTAAACACCGTCTGCATCCTAGTATATATATATAACTAGAAATGAAATTGAAGAGTGAGAAGTTCTCACCGATAGCTATCCAATCCTCTTGACTCTTCTTTGATAGAAATCTTCATCGTTATCGCATCTTCGTCACCTTCGTTGCCCGTATTCACTACATATATAAAAATCACACATTTTTATATTTTGATGTCTTTAAAATAAAAATCACATTTTTATTTGTTCGTTTTCAATTTAAAAATCATATTTTTATAATCGCTTCATACATTTAAAAATCGAATTTTCACTTCGCTATTAAATACATAAAGATCTCGCCTTTTCAACTATAAAGATCTCACCTTTTCAAATATAAAGACTTCACCTTTTCAAATATAAAGACTTCACCTTTTCAAATATATCATTATAAAAGTCACATTTTTATTTTTCTACACATATAAAAATGGTATTTCTAATATTCCTATCAAGTAAAAATTATATTTTTAATTCTTTAAAAATATAAAAATCATATATTTTTAACCTATATAAAAGGTTTATTTGCTACGATATATATCGAATCTTTACTCTTCTTCCTAAATAAACTATATTTTTATTTCTCCTACTCCATGATAAAAATCATACCTTTGTCTAAAATAAAAATCAAATCTTGGTTTAAAATATCTCGACATCCTTATGAAAAAAAAATCTTTTCTTTCCTAATTTTATATTTTCATCTTAGCAAAACCGTATTTTTAACTAAGACAAGATCGTGTTTTTAACTATGTTTCATATATTTAAAACTAATGCTAATTTCTGTTTTATTTACATGTTAATCTCAGTTATTAATAATAAATAAATAAAATAAAATAAAATAAAAATAAAAAGAAGGGAAAGGAAGGGGAAAAGCTTACTGTGGTTTCAAGAAGAAGGAGGGGAGATGGAGGCGCAGTCGACGAAGGAGGGGGTGCTGGCGTTCGCAGGCTAGGGCTTTTCAGGGGGAGGGGGGTGCGGAAATCGATGCAAAGGAGGGAGGACGGAGGGGAAGGAGGTGCGGTTGTAGATCGATCAGGGGGCTTGGAGGGTGTCGCGGCACCTGGGGAGGGCGAGGGGGTGTGCGCGCTAGGTGTGAAAACCCGTAACTTCCCCGTAAAGAAAAGCGTCGGATAGTTCGAGAACAAATCACAACAGAACGCATATAAAAGAACATTTCATTGTATATTACAATAATGCACCAGAATACAAGAATATACAGAGTATAAAAGAATATTACACAGAAATATCAGAGATTTAAATTACATTTAAATACATCGCAGCGGAAAATAATACAATATACAACTAGAAGAGTTATACGGATACAAAGCTTTCCGGATATCGTTCCAGCTGTAAACCAGGATCCTGTGAATATAAATCTGTAAAACCAAAACTACTAGCTGCCCGTGTCAAAATAAGGGCACCCAGAGTTTAGGTTAAAACACTAAACTCCAGGTCAGTCATGTGACTGGTGTGAGAACTAAAACAGTTATTAATCTTTATTTTCAAAGTTAGGTAAATCAAGGGACCACGCCGTATAACAAGGAACGGGTTTCCTCCCAAGAATACCAGTGCATAAAACAAACAGCGCAATGCTAAATAAATAAAAATGAAGCTGTTATAAGACCCAGGTCCTATCACACAATGCAACGCAAGCCGGGGGATAGGGTTTTCCCTTATAACAGCCAAAGAATGCTTGATACGTTTAAAACAAATCATTTGATACTGTTATAAGTGCATAGTGTATAAAACAACTTCAAATCATAAGTATCAATAATAGGCGGCATGGGTACCATATATCATGTCGCCATATATAGGTTTACAAATAAAACCGCAAATGTCACGTATTTGGAAATTGGATTTCCGTCTATGAACCGAGGCAAAAGATAGTCCTCAACCGATTCGAGACGCTCTAGCCCGCCCCTCAGGACCCAGACTCAGGTGGGCCCTTGGATCCTCAGGGCCGGTCCACCGATGTGGATTAAAATGCCTGAACATGCGTTTCCCCGCCCTATGGGGCGTAGGTGAGCCAACTAAATGACTCCATCGGACCCGGATCGTCCGATCAAATCGAGGCGCCTCGCAACAGCAACAACCACATAAGTCAAACTCGTCAGGGCGTGTAAAACCACTGACGCCACTTCTAGCTAGAAAGAAACGCATGCCCTCCCTGACGTCCTCTCACGTTTTTGGTTCATACCGGGTGTGAAACTCGCGAAGCAAACGTTACACAAAGCTGTGCCACACAGGCTGTGCTTTGATCATCACCACAAGACTTTGCTTTTCAACAGAAGCCTTGATCATTTGCCACTTAGGCGTGCCACACAGGCAATTCACTCTATGCGTTTGATATCCATCAGTATATAACCCCTGAGCTCGTATGTCTCAGAGAAGGGCGTTAAGCAAGAGAATAAATTCTCCGCCGCCAAACAGATATATATTTAATAGAAATCAACCACACAGACTAAAATCCAATGTCAGACACACAGTCCATTTACAAGTTCGCTCTGGGTCTGAACGAAACCGGAGGCACCTAGTACCCCGCATATCCATTGATCTCCAAGTACGTCTGGACGATCACCAACTGTTTCCATCTTCTTGGGTGTACAGCCCAATCAAGATCATCAGTAATCACCCAAACGACGTGAAGACCTCCGGTCTTCGACCATCGTCTTCATCTTCGACTTATCGTCGTATCAGTTATTCAGAATGGGATAAACCCGGTCTTTCCAAATAACTCGCGTATATTTTAAATAAGTGTTACACAAACACAACATACGCCTCATTCCAATTCATTAGTCACTAATCGTAAATTAATCAAGAGAATAATTCCTCAAATATTAACCCCGAAGGCCGAAACCAACATCAGATCAATATTCAGAAAACCATTCTGCTTGGCTAACCGACAGTTAGTTTCTAAATTTCACATTCATAGGGAAAGGTTCCCATTAATTTTATCCAATAAATTCCTTGAATTTATTCTTTATTCTATTTTTGAATCTCAATTCTTTCTAATCGGGATTAACGAACCTTACCGAAGTAATCATTTGTTTTAATTTCCCAATCCCAACCTATTCATCCCATGAAGTAAAACTGGTAATACTTCATATCTAACACCACAGTGTTATCGGTAAATTCAATTACCATTTCACGTTCAAATCTAATTAAAGATTTAACTATCGCCTGGAGCAAAACTGGTGATACTCCATTTTTGATCATTTCAATCTAATTAAAGATTCATTAAAACCCCACTTAGTTTTAATCTTCGACTGGGTTAAAGAATCAGTGTCATTTAAAACATGGTTCACGATAAACCAAAAATCACATTCCATTAATTATCGGGTTAAAGAACAAGTGTTATTTAAAACACTGTTCACGATAAACCCAAAAATCAATATCAATTCAATTTCAATTAAATATTATTTAATTGGTACACTTCATTAAATCTAAATAAAAAGATTTAATGTTTTCTCAACCGGGTTCAAGAACAGTGTTAGTGAAGACACCATTCACGACAAACCCAAATCACATTTGATATTCAATAAAAGGCTCTGAATAGAAAATATATCGGCTTATATTCAATATCAAATTCTACGATTAACAAATGTCGTATTGGAAATAACGATATAAATATATCTTTCAAATTTCCATAACAATGTCTGTATAATCACGAAATCCAACATCGAAATATTCCGAAGACAATTTCGATTCAAATCCACTCCAATGCAATCATTGGAAATTTTGGTTATTTTCAAAACCATTTCAAATTCAATTTATTTATTTAAAAATAAATAGAATTATAATTCTAGTTCAAAACTAGTTCATTTCGATAAAAATCTATTTTTATCTTTTCAAATATGGAGTTTTTTCATCCCAATTCTTTCTAAATCATTTCTTATGATTTTACACAAATTATTACTATTTTTAATAATTTTATCAAGGCCCGTACAGTCGATTTCCATCAACGGCCATCGAACTGCACTTACAACGACCTTTTTCGAATTTGATTTGGACGTACCTCCAAATCCAACCGTTAGATTTCTAATTTCTAATATTCGTTAGAAAGCTCTTTTCGATACGAACCCAACGGTTCCGGTTTTAGGAGAATCCGACGGTCGGATCTCCCGTAATGTCCGTTTGAAATAAATGGTCGAAATTCGCGAACTGCCGCGGCGCGGCGCGTTCTATTCAGGCCATTATATTATATATATAATATATATAATATATATTTCGTCGATTTCTATTTAAAAACGAATTATATAAATAGTTTTAAATTCGTTTCAAAAGCAATTTCAACTTCTTTTTCAATTCAAATCAAAATTGAATTCTTCTTTATAAATTCGTTTTAAAATTCATTTCTATTCAATTCAAATTTCAATTCAATTTGAATTCATTTCAATTCGCTTTCAATTCAATTTGAATTCGTTTTCAATTCAATTCATTTCGAAATCATTTTCAATTCAATTCATTTCGAAATCGTTTTCAATTCAATTCATTTCGAAATCGTTTTCAATTCATTTCATTTCGAAATCGTTTTCAATTCATTTCATTTCGAAATCGTTTTCAATTCATTTCATTTCGAAATCGTTTTCAATTCATTTCAAAATTATTTTTCAATATTCATTTTAAAATGAATAAATCGATATAAATATCGTTCCTGTCAAAATGGCGTCAATCTAATCAACACGGCTTCATATATTCCTTTATTCTATTCAACAAATGAATATTTATTTTTGTCAACACACGACTAATCTCAACGAATGAGTACTATCCACGTGTGACTATTATTGTTAAATTATTTCGTTCAACACATGACCAATCTCAATGGGTGAGTACTGTCAACACATGAACCTTTATTTTATAGTGAATAAAGATATAAAATTTATTATTAAAATATTTCGTTCAACACATGACCAATCTCAATGGGTGAGTACTGTCAACACATGAACCTTTATTTTATATTATTCTTTATTTTCTAAATTGAAATGAGGCCCAATCAATTACCATATAAAGTTAATTATATGGATTCCATACAACAAATGTATATACTAGCAACGATAGATAATCAACCACCAACCAAAGTGCACTACACTGTATAAGCATCAAATATAGATATCTAACGCTTGTAACAGCCTGTCAATCAATCGATCGACATATTTAATCAATCAGGATGAGTGAAATTCATATTTCATCCCAACACCCGTGTGGGGTTTTCAAACAATCAAACACAGATTTTAGTTGTGCAGTTGGGCGATGTGTAAAATTTATCGTCCCAATCAATATCAGTCAAATCAGTGTATATAAACAAATCGGCCGATTTGTTTATAAATATTTATTTATTCACTTTCACGTTAAAAATTATATTTTTAACGATAAAACATTTTATTCAACCTATGAATATTCTATTCGGTTCATTTATTCAATAAAATGATATTTTTATTTTTATTTTTCTAACATATTTTAGAAAATTTCGGCGGCATAACGGCACGATACTAGAAACGGGACGAGGCCTAGCCTTATCCCCGGTCTAGTGAAGGCCCACGCCATTCACACATCAATCAAACCATTCAATTTCACCAAACAATTCAATCCAATCAGATAATCTAACTAATTTATGCAATCAAACAAACAAGTCCATGGTCTGTGGACGATTGTGTCGGGTGCTACTAAGCACCGTCTGCATCCTAGTATATATATATATATATATATATATATATATATATATATATATATTGAAAGGAAATTGAAAGGTGAGAAATTCTCATGGATAGCTATCCTAGCTCCACGGCACTTCATTGATAGAAATCTTCATCGCTATCGCATCTTCGTCATCTTCGCTGCTGTAGCCACTACATATGTAAAAATCAAATTTTTACTTTGCTATTCAATATATAAAAATCATATTTTTACTTCGATGTTCAATATATAAAAATCATATTTTTACTTCGATGTTCAATATATAAAAATCATATTTTTACTTCGATGTTCAATATATAAAAATCATATTTTTACTTCGATGTTCAATATATAAAAAATATATTTTTACTTCGATGTTCAATATATAAAAATCATATTTTTACTTCGATGTTCAATATATAAAAATCATATTTTTACTTCGATGTTCAATATATAAAAATCATATTTTTACTTCGATGTTCAATATATAAAAATCATATTTTTAAATCAAAGATATTTATATTTTCAAATTCAAAGTATATTTATATTTTCAAATTCAAAGTATTTTTACAATTTCTTAACTTAAAAATATATATATATATATATATATATATAACTTCTTCTAACTAAAGATGATATTTTTATTACTAAAAATTATATTTTTATTTTAGGCAAAATCATATTTTTATACTACACTATTTATATATACCAATCATGTATATCTATTTATTTATTTATTTTTAATTTTTAGAAATCAGACTTTTTAACTATGTTTAAATAAATAAATAAATAAAATTAAAAAAAACTCACTGTATAATGTGTGGAACCCCGTCATTCCTTGAAAGAAGCCACCTCGGCCACTGGAGTTCACCGGAGTTCGCAGGCGGCGCATAGGGTGGTGGAGGCGGGCTAATACAGTGGTGGCGGCGCGGTTTCATTGATTTAGGGGGGGTTGGGCTTCGAATGGGGAGGAGAGAGGGGCGCGACTGTCAGGAGGGGGAAATCGAGCGGCGTCGGAGGAGGGGCGGTGACGCAGGCTCGGCGGAGGGCGACTCAAGGAACGGCGGCGATATTGAGGAGCGACAACGGGAGTTTAGGGCTACAGGGTTTTTTTTTATTTCGATTCAGTCTGAAGAGGAAGGGGGTCAACGGGAGGGAAGGAGAGAGAGTGGGTAGGAGGGTATTATATAATTAATATATATATTTTATTTTAAATTCTCCTAAATGTTGTTTTTCCGTCCGAACTCCAAATCGAGCCCAACGACTGTCGTCTCTAGCTAATTACCCCCATTCCGAACACAATGGGATATGTATCGTAGGCTGATTCGAATGTTTGAATCAGTTTCCTTTATTTTTACATTTAAATCACTATATTGAATTTTAAACGTACATTTCAAATTACCGGGGTCACATACGGACTCGAAAAATTCCAGAAAAATATTTTCTAGCTTCGTATTGACGATACGGTCCTAACAAAACTAGTTTCGTTGAATTCTGAGACCGTTTGAAAAATGGCCAATTTCCAGTTGATTAAAATCAACTAAAACTGGTCAAACGCGTTTTCCTTTGCCACGCTCACATATTGATTCGAAAAATTATGAAATTTGGAATCTAGCAATAACTTAACATCACGGACCCAACAAAACTGGTTTCGTCGAAATCCGAGGTCGTTTGCAAAATGTCCATTTTTAAGGGCCTGAATTCCATAGCGACTATTCAGAATTTTCAACTGGACATATCTTTTGATTCCCGCTATGAAATTTCGATTTCCCGGATTCGTTGGAAAGATATTACCAATTAGATCCTACTGTTTTTGGTTTCACTAAAATCCGGATTGTTTTGCATCCGGTACATTCAATTGAAGTTTGAAATCGAATTATCGAACTACCGCGCCATTTTCAATTCTATTTATAATTATATATAAATATCTATATTATAACGACGACGCGTATAATATATACGTTCGAATTATATTCAAAATAAATTTCTCGTCGATATTATTTAAAATAATTCATTTTAAATAATCAAAATTCGCTAAAACTGCCAAAATAAAATTTTTTAACTGGCCCAGATTTTCGGGTTATTACACCAGGCGATGGCGCGGCGGCGGCCATCGGGAGGGGGGCGGCGACGAGTCCCCCCCGTCTTCTCCTTTCTCTCTCTTTTTTTTATTTCTTCCTTTCTGAAATGAATTCGAGGGGGGGCCAGAAAATAGAGAGGGTGAAGAGAGAGGGTTTTAATTATTATTATTTTATTTAATTTGCAAAAAAGTTGACTTTTACATACGACCTCGAAACGAGGCCCACCGCCTGTCGTCCATAGCGTTTTACCCCCATTCCGAACACAATGGGATATGTATCGCAAGCTGATTTGACCGTTTCGATTAGTTTCCATTGAATTTACATTTAAATTACTATATTGAATTTTAAACGTACATTTCAAATTACCGGGGTCGCATACGAACTTTAAAAATTCTAGAAAAATATTTTCTAGCTTCGTATTGACGATACGGTCCTATCAAAACTAGTTTCGTCGAATTCTGAGACCGTTGGAAAAATGGCTATTTTCCAGTCGATTAAAATCAACTGAAACTGGTCAAACGCGTTTTCCTTTGCCACGCTCACATATTGATTCAGAAAATTATGAAATTTGGAATCTAGAAATAACTTTACATCACGGACCCAACAAAAGTGGTTTCGTCGAATTCCGAGGTCGTTTGCAAAATTTCCATTTTTAAGGGCCTGAATTCCATAGCGACTATTCAGAATTTTCAACTGGACATATCTTTTGATTCCCGCTATGAAATCTTGATTTTTCGGATTCGTTGGAAAGATATCATCAATTAGATCCTAATGTTTTTGGTTTCGCTAAAATCCGGATTGTTTTGCACCCGGTATGTTCAATTGAAGTTTGAAATCGAATTATCGAACTACCGCGCCATTTTCAATTCTATTTATAATTATATATAAATATTTATATTCTAACGACGACGCGTATAAATATATACGTTCGAATTATATTCAAAATAAATTTCTCGTCGATTTTATTTAAAATAACCTATTTTAAATATTCAAAATTCGCTAAAATAGCCAAAATAAAAATTTTAAACTGGCCCAGATTTCCGGGTTATTACAATCTCCCCCACTTAAAACTTTTCGTCCCCGAAAAGGAACAAAGTCGAAAGTGGTTTGATCAATCAACGCTACGTTCGATCTGGCTTTCATTCTCCAACTTTTCAGTTTTTGAGAATTTTCAAATTTTCAAAAATTTGGCTAACACCCTAAATTTTCGAAAAATTTCGCCATAACCTCCCCTGCAATGGGAGCATCGGGAAATCTCAAATAGCTTCCCCAGTCCTTCAGATCTCAAAAAGAAAAAGAAAAACCCAAGCGGCTAGCCAATAGGCTCATAAAATCATCATCACCCAAACAAAACAGTAAATTATGTAGTAAACATGTACCTATTTGTCGGGCAAACAAATTTTATTCTCTGGCTCTAGCCTCCTTGCTATGATCTGTTCAAGGTAAGTACAAGTATATGCAAGCAAATGCGACCAATTATCAATACAAATCAATATTTGATATAATTAGGCTAAATGGTTCAAAATTAGCAAACAAATAAACAAACAACACAAACATCAATCAATTAGTGAATTAGAGTTTCAAATTCATAATTTTGATACATATACAAAAATCAGATTTTTGATGCCAAATCACAACAATAAGCCCTATCTAATTTTGGTTCTCACACCAGTCAATAGGAAATATAGAAATCTCACTTTCGTCGCTTGAAAATAAATACTGGCGATGGTGCCCCGTCACCAGAATTATCCCCGGGCAACTAGAGTATGATCCTATAACTATCCAATACATTGAAACTTCGAATACACGTTTGCAAGACGTATATGCAAAATCTTTATATATCGGATTGTCCCGATCTATATAGAATAAATAATCAAATACGAATAGTTGATTTAAATTTTCAAAACAAAATGGGTTTTCATTTTTATTTTTAAAATTTACTCTTCACACTCGTTCTAGGATACTACTAATCCCATCTCTAACGAGTCATTCTCATTGGATATTACTAATCCAATATCTGATGAATTCTTTCGTATAGTTCTAATGTGCCTTGTTCTCTGAGCTTTGTAAACCAAAGCTCTGATACCAACTATAAAAACCCGTAACTTCCCCGTAAAGGAAAGCGGCGGATAGTTCGAGAACAAGCCCCAACAGAACGCATATAGAAGAACATTTCATTGTATATTACAACAATGCATCAGATTACAAGAATATACAGAGTATGAATAAATATTACACAGAAATATCAGAAATTTAAATTACATTTAAATACATAGCAGTGGAAAATAATACGATACACAACTGAAGGAGATACACAGATACAAAGCTTTCCGGATATCGTTCCAGCTGTAAACCAGGATCCTTTGAATATAAATCTTCAAAACCAAAACTACTAGCTGCCCGTGTCAAAATAAGGGCACCCAGAGTTTAGGTTAAAACAATAAACTCCAGGTCAGTCATGTGACTGGTGTGAGAACTAAAACAGTAATCTTTGTTTTTAAAGTTAGGTAAATCAAGGGACCACGCCGTATAACACGGAACGGGTTTCCTCCCAAGAACACCAGTGCATAAAACAACAGCGCAATGTTAAATAAAGAAAAATGAAGAAGTTATAAGACCCAGGTCCTACCACACAATGCAACGCAAGCCGGGGGATAGGGTTTTTCCTTATAACAGCCAAAGAATGCTTGATACGTTTAAAAACAGATTATTTGATACTACTATAAGTGTATAGTGTATAAAACAACTTCAAATCATAAGTATCAATCATTGACGGCATGGGTACCATATATCATGTCGCCATACTAGGCTCTACAAATAAAACCGCAAATGTCACTTATTTGGAAATTGGATTTCCATCTATGAACCGAGGCAAAAGATAGTCCTCAACCGATTCGAGACGCTCTAGCCCGTGTCTCAGGATCAGAGCTCGAGTGACCCTTGGATCGTCAGGGCCGGTCCACTGATGTGGATTAAAATTCCTGAACACTGCGTTTCCCCACCCTTTGGGGTGTCAGTGAGCCAACGAATGACTCCATCGGACCCGGATCGTCCGATCAAACCGAGGCGCCTCGCAACAGCAACAACCACACAGGTGAAAAGTATATAAATGTCAGGGCTGGTAGGTCACTGACACCACCCTAGCTAGAAGGAAACGCATGCCCTCCCTGAGGTCCTCCCCCGTTTTTGGTTCACAACCGGCGTGCGAAACTCGCGAAGTAAACGTTACACAAAGCTACGCCACAAAGGCCGTGCTTTGATCATCACCACAAGACTTTGCTTTTCAACAGAAGCCTCGATTAATTGCCACTTAGGCATGCCACACAGGCAATTCACTCCATGCGTTTGATATCCATCAATATATAACCCCTGAGCTCGTACGTCTCAGAGAAGGGCGTTAAGCAAAAGAATAAATTCTCCGCCGCCAAATAGATATATATTTAATAGAGATCAATCACACGGATCAAAATCCAATGTCAGACACACAGTCCATTTACAAGTCCGTTCTGGGTCTGAACGAAACCGGAGGCACCTAGTACCCCGCATATCCATCGATCTCCAAATACGTCTGGACGATCACCAACTGTTTCCATCTTCTTGGGTGTACGGCCTAATCAAGATCATCAGTAATCACCCAAACGATGTGAAGATTTCCGGTCTTCAACCGCCGTCTTCATCTTCGACTTATCGTCGTATCAGTTATTCAGAATGGGATAAACCCGGTCTTTCCGAATAACTCGCGTATATTTTAAATAAGTGTTACACAAACACAACATACGCCTCATTCCAATTCATCAGTCACTAACCGTAAATTAATCAAGAGAATAATCTTCCAAATATTAACCCCGAAGGCCGAAACCAACATCAGATCAATATCCAGAAAACCATTCTACTTGGCTAACCGACAGTTAGTTTCTAAATTTTACATTCATAGGGAAAGGTTCCCATTAATTTTATCCAAGATAAATTCCTTGAATTTATTCTTTAATCTTCTTTTGAATTTCGATATAACTAGTCGAGATTAACGAACCTTACCGAAGTAATCATTGGTTTTAATTTCCCAATCCCAACCTATTCATCCCATGAAGTAAAACTGGTAATACTTCATATCTAACACCACGGTGTTATCGGTAAATTCAATTACCATTTCACGTTCAAATCTAATTAAAGATTTAACTATCGCCTGGAGCAAAACTGGGGATACTCCATTCTCGATCTTTTCAATCTAATTAAAGATTCATTAAAACTCCACTTAGTTTTAATCGTTAACTGGGTTAAAGAATCAGTGTCATTTAAAACACGGTTCACGATAAACCCAAAATCACCTTCCTTTAATTATCGGGTTAAAAAACGAGTGTTATTTAAAACACTGTCCACGATAAACCCGAAAATCAATATCAATTCAATTCCAACTAAATATTATTTAATTGGTACACTTCATTAAATCTAAATAAAAAGATTTAATCTTTTCTCAACTGGGTTCAAGAACAGTGTTAGTCAAGACACCATTCACGACAAACCCAAATCACATTTGATATTAAATACAAGGCTCTGAATAGAAAATATATCGGCTTATATTCAATATCAAATTCTACGATTAGCAAATGTCGTATTAGAAATAACGATATAAATATATATATCTTTCAAATTTCCATAACAACCTCTGTATAATCACGAATTCCAACATCGAAATATTCCGAAGACAATTTCGATTCAAATCCATTCCAATGCAATCATTGGAAATTTTGGTTATTTTTAAAACCCTTTTCAAACCCAATTTATTTATTTAAAAATAAATAGAATTATTATTCTAGTTCAAAACTAGTTCATTTCGATAAAAATCTATTTTTATCTTTTCAATTATGGAGTTTTTCATCCCAATCCTTTCTAAATCATTTCTTATGATTTTACACAAATTATTACTATTTTTAATAACTTTATCAAGGCCCGTACAGTCGATTTCCATCAACGGCCATCGAACTGCACTTACAGTGACCTTTTTCAAATTTGATTTGGACGTATCTCCAAATCCAACCGTTAGATTTCAAATTTCTAATATTCGTTAGAAAGCTCTTTTCGATACGAACCCAACGGTTCCGGTTTTAGGAGAATCCGACGGTCGGATCGCCCGTAATGTCCGTTTGAAATAAATGGTTGAAATACGCGAACTGCCGCGGCGCGGCGCGTTCTATTCAGGCCACTATATATTATATATATAATATATATAATATATACTTCGTCGATTTCAATTCAAAACGTGCTTTATAAATCGTTTTAAATTCGTTTTAAATTCATTTCAAATCGATTTCTATTCGAATTCATTTACATTCAAATTCAATTCGAATTCCCTTCTATTTAATTTCAATTCGAATTCATTTCTATATAGTTCGAATTTCAAATCTATTCAATTTCAATTCGAATTCAATTCTATTCAGTTTCAATTCGAATTTCTATTCTTTTCAAAATATTAGATTTTGAAATCACTTTCGATATTCATTATAAAATGAATAAAATCGATATAAATATCGTTCACGTCAAAATGGCGTCAATCTAATCAACACGGCTTCATATATTGATATTTTCAAATATTCCATTTCGAATATTTCTATTTCAACTATTTCTATTCAAATATTTCTATTCAAATATTTCTATTTCAAAACTGGAATGAGGCCCAATCAATTACCATATAGTGTTAATTATATGGATTTTCTACAACACATGTATACAATAACAACGATGAATAATCAACCATCATCCAAAGTGCATTCTACACTGTATAAGCATCAAATATAAATATTCAACGCTTATAACAGTCTGTCAATCAATCGATCGACATACAACTAAACAATCGGGATTAGTGTACGTCAAATATCATCCCAATACCCGTGTGGGGTTTCAAACAATCAAACACAGATTTTATTTGTGCAGTTGGGCGATGTGTAAAATTTATCGTCCCAATCAATGTCCTTCAAATAGGTGTATATAAACAAACCATCCGGTTTGTAAATGAATATCTATTTATTCACATTCACATTAAAAATTATATTTTTAACGATCAAACTATTTTATTCAACCTATGAATTTTCTATTCAGTTCATTTATCAAATAAAATGTTATCTTTATTTTTCTAACTTATTTTAGAAAATTTCGGCGGCATAACGGCACGATACTAGAAACGGGACAAGGCCTAGCCTCATCCCCGGTCTAGTGAAGGCCCACGCCATTCACACATCAATCATATCAATTTCATTCCACCAAACAATTCAAATCAACCCAAACAATCTAACTAACTACACAACCAAACAATTAAACAAACAAGCCATCCATGGTCTGTGGACGACGGGTGTCGGGTACTACTAAACACCGTCTGCATCCTAGTATATATATATAACTAGAAATGAAATTGAAGAGTGAGAAGTTCTCACCAATAGCTATCCAATCCTCTTGACTCTTCTTTGATAGAAATCTTCATCGTTATCGCATCTTCGTCACCTTCGTTGCCCGTATTCACTACATATATAAAAATCACACATTTTTATATTTTGATGTCTTTAAAATAAAAATCACATTTTTATTTGTTCGTTTTCAATTTAAAAATCATATTTTTATAATCGCTTCATACATTTAAAAATCGAATTTTCACTTCGCTATTAAATACATAAAGATCTCGCCTTTTCAACTATAAAGATCTCACCTTTTCAAATATAAAGACTTCACCTTTTCAAATATAAAGACTTCACCTTTTCAAATATATCATTATAAAAGTCACATTTTTATTTTTCTACACATATAAAAATGGTATTTCTAATATTCCTATCAAGTAAAAATTATATTTTTAATTCTTTAAAAATATAAAAATCATATATTTTTAACCTATATAAAAGGTTTATTTGCTACGATATATATCGAATCTTTACTCTTCTTCCTAAATAAACTATATTTTTATTTCTCCTACTCCATGATAAAAATCATACCTTTGTCTAAAATAAAAATCAAATCTTGGTTTAAAATATCTCGACTTCCTTATGAAAAAAAATCTTTTCTTTCCTAATTTTATATTTTCATCTTAGCAAAACCGTATTTTTAACTAAGACAAGATCGTGTTTTTAACTATGTTTCGTATATTTAAAACTAATGATAATTTCTGTTTTATTTACATGTTAATCTCAGTTATTAATAATAAATAAATAAAATAAAAAAAATAAAAATAAAAAGAAGGGAAAGGAAGAGGAAAAGCTTACTGTGGTTTCAAGAAGAAGGAGGGGAGATGGAGGCGCAGTCGACGAAGGAGGGGGGTGCTGGCGTTCGCAGGCTAGGGCTTTTCAGGGGGAGGGGGGTGCGGAAATCGATGCGAAGGAGGGAGGACGGAGGGGAAGGAGGTGCGGTTGTAGATCGATCGGGGGGCTTGGAGGGTGTCGCGGCACCTGGGGAGGGCGAGGGGGTGCGCGCGCCAGGCGATGGCGCGACGGCGGCCATCGGGAGGGGGGCGGCGACGAGTCCCCCCCGTCTTCTCCTTTCTCTCTCTTTTTTTTTTATTTCTTCCTTTCTGAAATGAATTCGAGGGGGGGGGCAGAAAATAGAGAGGGTGAAGAGAGAGGGTTTTAATTATTATTATTTTATTTAATTTGCAAAAAATTGACTTTTACATACGACCTCGAAACGAGGCCCACCGCCTGTCGTCCATAGCGTTTTACCCCCATTCCGAACACAATGGGATATGTATCGCAAGCTGATTTGACCGTTTCGATTAGTTTCCGTTGAATTTATATTTAAATTACTATATTGAATTTTAAACGTACATTTCAAATTACCGGGGTCGCATACGAACTTTAAAAATTCTAGAAAAATATTTTCTAGCTTCGTATTGACGATAAGGTCCTATCAAAACTAGTTTCGTCGAATTCTGAGACCGTTAGAAAAATGGCCATTTTCCAGTCGATTAAAATCAACTAAAACCGGTCAAACGCGTTTTCCTTTGCCACGCTCACATATTGATTCAGAAAATTATGAAATTTGGAATCTAGCAATAACTTTACATCACGGACCCAACAAAAGTAGTTTTGTCAAAATCCGAGGTCGTTTGCAAAATTTCCATTTTTAAGGGCCTGAATTCCATAGCGACTATTCAGAATTTTCAACTGGACATATCTTTTGATTCCCGCTATGAAATCTTGATTTTTCGGATTCGTTGGAAAGATATCATCAATTAGATCCTAATGTTTTTGGTTTCGCTAAAATCCGGATTGTTTTGCACCCGGTATGTTCAATTGAAGTTTGAAATCGAATTATCGAACTACCGCGCCATTTTCAATTCTATTTATAATTATATATAAATATTTATATTCTAACGACGACGCGTATAAATATATACGTTCAAATTATATTCAAAATAAATTTCTCGTCGATTTTATTTAAAATAACCTATTTTAAATATTCAAAATTCGCTAAAATAGCCAAAATAAATTTTTAAACTGGCCCAGATTTCCGGGTTATTACATAAAGCGGCAGTTAACCATCCGTTGATAAGTGGCTCCTGCATTCTTAAGACCAAAAGGAATGACGCGGTATTAGTAGAGACCGAGATCGGTTATGAAGGAGCTGTGATCTTGATCAGGGAGATACATCAGAATCTGATTGTAGCCTGAATAAGCGTCTATAAAGGATAAGAGCTAGTATCCAGTGGTTGAATTAAAAAGTCGGTTGATCTTTGGAATTGGGAAGCTGTCCTTGGGGCATGCCATGTTTAAGACGGGGAAGTCGATGCACGTTCGCCGAACAGGGTTGAAAATCCATTCGAGGTAATATAATTCATGGATAAAGTTGTTGTTGAGTAGCCAGTCTACCTCTTCCTTGAGCACGTTGTATCTTTCGGGTCCCAAGAAGCGGCATTTCTATTTGACCGGATGTAGTGTGAGGTCGAGTTTTAACTGGTGGCAAGCGATCATGGGGTCGATGCCCTTCATGTCCGAGTGAGTCCAAGCGAATACGTCTAGATTAGCGCTTAAAAAATCCAAAAGATCCTCTTTTATTGCGGGGTGGAGTTGCGATCTGATTTTCAATACCTTTGATGGGTCACCGAGGCTGATCGTAACGTCCACCATAAGTTCAACTGGAGTAGCCCTCTCGTAGTCGGATTCTTCGACTTTCCTTGGATCAAGATCGCCGGAAAGACGACGGTGGTGCCTGAGCAAAGGCTCAGATGCCTTTAATTGCTATGATGAGATGGTCTTGGTGCAAGAAAGCAGAGACATGATCTTGTCTTTGTCGTTATTGCTCGCATTCTTCCATTCTATTGCGTAACAATCTCGAGCAGTTGTTTGGTCTCCTTTAACCATACCGATCCCATTCTCTGTCGGGAACTTCATTAGGAGAGACCAAGGTGACATGCAGACTCGAAATTCTAAGAGGAAAGGGCGTCCAAAGAAGACGTTGTAGGGAGAGATAATGTTGATAACCACGAAAGTATGGACTCGGACCCGGCTCCGATCCATGTCCCAAGTTCCACGGGTAGGTCAATCGTGCCTACCAAGTGATTGGAAGATCCATTGAAGCCATGGATCATGGCATGACGAGGTTTTAAGTCCTTGGTTTCCAACTTCTTCTGATCGTAGGGACCTTGAAGATGATGCTGACTGAACTCCCTGATCAATACCCTTCGGACGGAAGCAGAACCGATCTGAGTTATAATCACGAGAGGGTCTGTGGTTGGGATCTCGATTCCCGTAGACTCCCTTTCTCGGAAGATGATGTCACCCCACATTGTTTTTTGAAGTTTAGCGGGGATGGACTCGTCCAGAGTGGAGCAAGTTTCATAGGTAGCATGCTTTATCGAGCTTATATACTCCTCTATTTTCCGAAAGCTTTCGTGCATGGGGTAAAGGCCACCATAGATAGTGTTGATCACGATTTCCCGCCTTTGGTTAGACGGACTAGGAGCCGCCTTGGCAGGTACAAGAGGTGATGGCGCAGAAGGACCCGAGGTTGCTTCGAGAGGAAGAGGGTCTTGCACGTACTACTCAAGGTGCTTTTCACGGATAAGCTTTTTGATGGAGTCCTTGGGTTGACAACAGTCATTGGTGTTGTTCCTATACATGTCGTGGTATCGACAATACTTGCCGGTGATCTTCTCGTGGTCAGCGGACTCCGTAGAGTGTGTTTTCTTGCACTAGAGTGTATTACATGTTTCCAGGAAGATTGTTTCCAATTCTTCATTCTGCGGAGTGTAGGTCTCGTAAACTTGGCAGCGGTCGGGCGTCTTAGGATCCGTTGGAACCTGATTGTTGTTGAGGGACTCCCTTCCTGTCGTTATTCGACTTTGATTTGTAGGGGCCTGCCCCTTTGTCTTTACCGAAGGGCTCTTGTAACGACCCGCCTTTTTGCTTGATTCTCGCGGTAAGTAAACCAACTTAAATCGTTCATAAAGGCGGATAGTTATGGGTACAGACATATTTGAACATAAAGAACAGAACTTTTCATTTCATTTCAAAATTTTACATTAGAGTTACAATTAAATCAGAGTATACCAGAATACCAACGGAACAAAATTCTTTCAGCGGAAGAAGTAAAACCAAACAAAACTCTATCTCCAAATTGAATCTAGCTATGACGGCTAAACCTGCAAACTAAACTACTAGCTCCCCGTGCAAAATATGGGCACTCAGAGTTTAGGTATGGAAAAAATAGACTCCAGTCAGTCGTGGGACTGGTGTGAGAACTCAAAACAGTTATCATTCGGGTTTATTTTAAAGTTGGAAAAATTCATCGGACGACGCCGCTAATGCGGAATGGGTTTACTCCATGTGAATTCCCGTGAACAGAAATCCGTAACGACTTTGAAAAATGAAGCTATCATAAGCTCCTCCCACATAACACATTGCAAGCGCACACCAAATGGGCGAGTTTTGCCTTATGATAATCAATAATGCTTTAATACGTAAAATCCTCTTTTAATATTATCATTAGTGCATAGTGTTGAAAACCATTTCACAAATAAATATATTAATCTTAACAAGCATAGTAACTATGCCCACATATATAATTTACAAACAAAACGAAAGGCTCGTATTGGTTGTTGGGTTTTCCAATATGACGGTTCCTGGCACGGAAGATCAATCGAGGACACGAAGCTAAGTATCTCCCGGTTAACATCCAGACAACGGACACCGAATACATAGCGCGAAAGTATATATATCCCGGTTAACATCCAGACATCGGACACCGTATATACTTTATTCCCTCAGGTTTCGAGGCAGGTCTACCGCCGTAGCTTTCGAATTTCACTAGAGATTATGTATATAACATAACCGTCAGTTTACCATCAATCCGGGATGCGAGGTTCGTCGATGTCACGATATACACAAAGCTACGCTTCAAAAAGCCATGCTTTGATCATCGCTAGCTCGTTTCATAACTCGAGCATGTCACATTGACAATTCACGACATGTCATTGATTTCTATCAATACATAACCTCTAAGTTTGTATATCTTAGAGACGAGAATGGTATATTGCCACAAATCCTATATATATTAATAGAATCAATGTTATGCGGTAAATTTCAATGTCAGACACACAATCCATACAAGTGTGTTCTAGGTCTGAACGGAACAACGACCCGAGAATCTCCAAATATATTCGGATCTCATGCCATTTATAACCTCGTATCTAGTGTACGGCCCGATCCGAGACATCAACAATCAATCTAAATTATCTGAATATTATCGGTCTTCATTTATCGATTCCAAGTCTTCTGTTTCTTTATAACGTCGTATTATTACTTGGAATGGTTTCGAACTATTCGAACCCAGTCTTCCCAAGTAATAAGCATATTTTAAAACAGTTATGGAGTACACAAGATTTTCAATTCAAATCTCCTTCTAGTCGTTATTAATTCATTTCAAATCTCGATTGGATTCATTTTAAGTTCTTTAAATCCTGTTATCACCTTAATCCTTCCTTGAAATCTAATATTCTTTTCCAAGTCTAATATTTCAAAACATTTGTTATCCTTGTCATAAATTTTAACATTACCAAATTTTTAATTTGGTTTCCATTCACGATAATGCAACAATTGATATTTCAATTAATGTTTAATCGACTTATTATTCAATATCAATTCACAATCTAAACAAATATTAGATTGCCATGGAAATTTATAATTTTCTTCTCATAGCGAATATTCGACTATACTTTAATCAAACTCATTTCCTTTTATGTTCCAAAATTCCAATATCTTATTTAACTCAGTAATATTTAAATAAATTTAATACAAAATAATTTTAGTTCATTTCCAAATGTTTTACATAACCATTTTTATATTTTAAATAGTTTATGGTTCATAATTCAAAACCTAACTATTTTCAAAACTTTATTCTTAACATTTAATAATGTTACCAAAAAAATACGGTAAAATAGCCATTTAAATCAAATTGATTCAAAATCATTGAAATTAAAATATTTCTACACAAATCACTTTTAAATAATAAAATATGATTAATCATAATTTTTCCAAATTTTTAATAATTTTTATAACCCATTTTATTCGATTTTATATTACGGCTGTCGAACTGCACGTATAGCGACCTTTTCCAATTTTGATTTAAACATAACTTGAAAATCATATGTCGGAACTCAAAAAAATTTCCCTATTCAAAAGTTATCATTAATAGAAATCCAACATTTCTTGTTTCATGTTAATCTGATTCAAAATGTTCAAGTTATAGTCGTTTAAAAATAGAAATCGATATTTACGAACAATCACTCACTACGCGTTCGATTCAAGATATAAAACGATAAAATTATAAGTCGTCCGTTTCTTTCTAGAATAAATTTAAATTTTCATAACTTCAATTCCATGACAATATATTTTCCCGAACTCATGCAATCATTTTTCAAACTTACCGATAATGACTGCAATTTCTCGCATACAAAACCAGTGTTTAAATACGTAACTCACATCCTTAACCAACTAAATTTCAAAACTCAATTTCAACATTTATAGTTTGAAAATATTTCCAAAGCTCTATTTCAATTCAATCGATACTTAATATTTCTGAATCTTGTTAAGTAAAATTTAAGGCTAGCTGGTAAAAGAATTAAAAGCATATTCCAACACTTTTCCAAAATTATATTTATATTCCCTTTTTAAATCAAAACAACTTTATTTCAACTCTTCATTTTAAATTTTGAATCTCTATTTTAAATAAAATCGAATAATATTTCTTCAAAGCTTGTTTGATTGTTTCCAAACTTCCAACTAGTCGTTATACAAAATAGAGCCAACAAATTTTATAACTTAGATCATTTCTTCAAAACTCGATTCAAATATTTATATCTTATAATAATTTAAATACTTTAAAACTTCATTCCAATTTAATCAAACTACATAATATATTTTCCAACTAGAAAAAATTAGGCTTACCAATAATGGTCAAAAAAAAAAATAGAATCAACTGTTTACATAAACCAACTGTAATTCAAAATTTACTTTTTAAAATTTAGTTCTCCAATCTTGTTTAACTTGAGAGTCCAAAATGGAATATTTCATGAATTGTTTCGTCTTTTTGAAGGTCGTTTTATCATTTTTACTTAGAGTTTCAACCCCCTTCGAAATCTAATTCAAACTAAATTCCCCATTGTCAATTTAAATATTAAATGATAAGATTGTTTAGAAAGAAGATTTAAACCAATTCTCTGCAATACTCCACAACGATGGTGTGTATGCGATACAACCATAAACAATCAAAAAGCAACCATATAACATGAATTCGTCCACTAATATTACAACAATTAACACCCATTTAATTGTGCGCAAGCATTACGTTAAATAACGCTCGGTGTACAATGTGCTTTTAACTACAAATTACCATCCAAACAGTGCATCCAACCATTAATATCCACAATCAATCAATTCATGTTAACTCATTGTAGTTATCAACTGATTTCAATATATCGTTATGAATGATTTAAAATAACTTTACAAGAGGAATTCTCATCTTCGAGCCTCCAATCTTCACGTCAAAACCTGGTACACACTGCGGACCGGCTTACGAATGATTACGTACCACTTCACGACTACACTACACTAGCATCACACGCCCACCGACCTTACAACTAATGTATATGTATAAATATATATACATTTCAGTGCGGGCTATTTTATTTTCATCGCATGGGAAGATCATCCTTGCGTTACAACTAATCTACGAGGGGAGCAACAGGGTACTGGAGCAGCTTTGCATGCAGATGAGTGGCGGATGGCACGGTGCTGGAGTTTGCCAGGAAACCACAGAGGAGCTGCGTTTTTAAGTGGGGAAGCTGCTGTCCATTTGGAGAGGGAAGAACACAGAGTGGAAGGAAGAAGATGGACGCGGTGGAGGCCAGAAATATAGTGGCGGAGCTGACAAACAGGGAAGGGCGGATGGCTTCCTAGAAGTGGAGGAATGGTGGATTTTTAAAGAGAGGGAGAGCCAGATGTTTAAAGGAAAACGTAATGAGTATAACGAAGGGAAGAGCTAGAGTGTGACGGAGAGGGAACTATGGCCGGTGGTTAGCGGAGAGGCGGAGGAGGTCAACTATTTGAGGAGAGGGGACGTCAGCAGCTTGCGGGATTGGGTTTGGATTGTTAAAATTTTAATATTGAGAGGAGGAGAGAGATTAAACGCGGAATTATTTAATGACTACATTGTTCTTTCTTTCTTACTTGCTTTTAATTTTCCTTGCATTCATACAAAATGACCACCAATATATATAGTGGTTTACATGAATCTTTCCATACTAATAGACACCTTTTGATGAACTGACATGACTCTTGATAAACAAAAACTTTAACACATTGCATAGACATTTTAAATGACTCTTGACTCATAACACTTTACGAACTAATACTTAGAATTCATGAACTAATAAATTTCAAATTATGTTTCCAACACTTCCCCTTAATTTGAAATTTCTCTTTGATTTGTTGAGATAATAAATGAAGCACTTTCTCTTCGATTTGTGATGCACTTTCTCATCACCTTCAATAAACGAAGCACTTTCTCTTCGATTTGTGATGCACTTTCTCATCACCTTCAATTTTTTTTTAATATTGGAGCACTTTCTCTCCGTGGTGCACTTTCTCACTAACAACTCTAAAATAAATCTTCTTCCACAGCCACTTGTGCCATATTCTCTAGAGATCTATATCCGCTCTATTCAACCTAGCTTTGATACATGTTAGAATTTTATATAGAGAGGAGGAGAGAGATTAAACGCGGAATAATTTAATGACTACTTTGTTCTTTCTTACTTACTTGCTTTTAATTTTCCTTGCATTCATACAAAATGACCACCTATATATATAGTGGTTTACATGACTCTTTCCATACTAACAGACACCTTTTGATGAACTGACATGACTCTTGATAAACACAAACTTTAACACATTGCATAGACATTTTAAATGACTCTTGACTCATAACACTTTACGAACTAACACTTAGAATTCATGAACTAATAAATTTTAAATTATGTTTCCAACATGGATGCGATGGAGAGAGAAAATGAGGCTGTGGGGGTTTTGGTGGAGGGTCTGACTGGTACAAGGGGTCTTGGGCCGAGGGGTTGACGGAAGTGAGCAGAAGATAGAACGGTGGAGGTGAGCTGCTATCGGGTGGGTAGCTGAGTGGAGAGAGTTTGGTTGTGGAGTGAGCAAGGGTAGCCACAGTTATACATAAAGGGAGAGAAGGACTGGCGGAGGGTAGGTGCGCCAGATACAGGTGATGGGGTAGTGACGGTGCAGTGGCCGTGGTGCTGGAAGTGGGGAAGGGACAAGTGAGTACTAGGGGAAGGGAAGATTGATTACACGTGATATGGGGAGGAAATAATTCAAATGGCTCACGGGTTACAAATGGTAAAAGCAAGTTAAAGTGAGCAGCACGTGTCCTTTTTGTGGACAAATGTCCTTTGCGAGCTTTAGACCTTTACACGTTTTTATCATATTTATTTATTTATGCGAATGTTGCGTGCAACTTGGAACAAACTTTCCCACCACTCTCATAAAATAGACTTGTGTTTCTATTTTTTATTTATTTAATTGTTTATTGTGATTTTGATTTATTTAATTATTAATTGTAAAAGGTAGCGAAATAAAAATAAAATCTTGTGTCATAAAGTGCCACGATCCCAAAATAAAAATAAAATAGACTGATTATCTGATTTTGTACAGTGCCAAAAGAACCACAGTTATCTAAATACATTAGGAAAATATATGCTTATTTTCTAAATTAAAAATTACAGTAAAATTCTATAAAATATTTTAAGACTGTGCGTCCAGAGCTGAACGATTATTTTAAACCAATATTTAATTATAATTTAATTTCAGACTCCTTCCGTCTTTAGCTACTAAATTGCAAACCGTTTACTGTTTCTCCAAACAAACATGATTTAAACTAAATAAATTTAAATCAAAATATTCTTGTATAAAAATTTATATTTAACCAAAACAATTTTAAAATTTAAATACTAAATCAATCTTTGTAAAATTTATACATATAACTTTTTGAATCTCAATATTAAATAGATTTGTAAAATCTTATATATTACCTAACATAACATCCTTTAAGATAATTAAAGTTTAATAAAATTTTATATTTATATATGGTCTCAAAATAGGTTTTTATTACAAACATTATATTTATAAAAAAATATTTATCAAACCCAAAACATACAAGATTTTTAAATCAATATTCTTATTAATTCCATTTATATTCAAAATTCAAATAAAAAATAAATATATAAATGCAGAAAATCTTAGATTGTTACAGCTCTCCAATCTGTTTCCCTTTGATGTTGTCGTTGTTGGTGTCCGCATGGGGGTTGTTGGAATGACTAGCCTGAGAGATTTGGTTACCTCTCGCTTCTTCTTAGCATAAGAACTGTAACGACCCGACTTTCGAACACATCGGAAGTCGTGTCATTCTATAAGAATAAGAAATAGATAGAAGACAGAACTATAAAAAACATTAGAATCTCACAGCAAAACCTGAAGAAAAAAATACCATATAATATTATACATCGGAAGCATAGTATATCAGAGTATATTATGCATAGGAATACATGGCATTTCATAGTACAACTTTTTAATTATACATAAACATCATAGATAACCCAATTTGCAGACTTCATAATTATACATAGATATAGATAGACCAGCTTGCAGAGCTTTTCCACCCAGCTATTTCAAAGTTAAGTCATTACCTGGTTCACTTGTCAACTCATAACAAGTGTTATGAGTACCCAAGAGTTTAGGAAAAACATAGAAAAATAAACTATGAGTCGGTCAGGGGACTAGTATGAGTAAACAATTTTAAAACAAGTTAAGGAAATAAAAGTATCTCATAAGACCACGCCGTGTACAGAAAGGATTTTTACCTTATAAGAACAAATACATTTTATATATTTAAACCAGATATTATCATAATGTCTAGGGTTTTCCATAAGTAAATTTAAATCTAGAAGAATGCTTGCATCGCACATTCAACTCTATATTATACAAACAAAATCGCTTGGCACTTATGGATAATGGATTTCCGACTATGACAAGGTATGGAACCACCTTCCGATAGTGTATCTGTAGAGAAGAATACACTAGGTTCAACAAGAACATCTTGCAATCCGACCACACATGGCCGACCATTCATTTCTTTTGAATGTATTGAATGTATATCACTAATGGTTGTGTACGGCAACCATTTTCCGAAAGGGACAGAATCGATAGAATAAGTAGATAGGTGATGCTACACCCTAATGGAAGCGACACACATAGCCATGATGTCTGCCTGATTTTTGACATTTCCTAGTTGTGAGGCTTCAGGCTAATCTTACCTTTGACAAACACTTCTTCATTTACTTTGAATGTCACATCGTCAAACCCGCCAACCACTAATTGACTTCCCCAAAAATATATTATAGGTATAAAGAAAGAGAAACTAATTCCTCTGCCACTATATATATACGTTTGAAGAGATCAACGTGCGTGATTAGTTAGGAATACTCCGTCAGACATTTGTCCATACAAGTTATCCTGAGACTGGACAAACCGAAGGCACTATTCTATAAACATATCTTAGGAAATTTCTGCTTATGATTTACTGAACAGCCCTTGCATACTGCATCTTCAATTATCTTTAATAATCTTTGACTTGCGATGTAAAAACCGAATCGAAGTGGACTATAGATTTCAGACTCTTCGAAACGATCAACGTTAATATCTTTTAGGGACAAGTGATATTTAAAAGGAATAGATTATTATATTCAAAAAAATAATTCCAGCATTCATATTTGTTACTCGTAAATTTTTAAATCATTTCCCTATTTTTCAAATGGTCATCAACCTAAGTTGATTAAAAAAAATTCCAGTGTTATTCAAATCATTTTACAGTCGACCACCTTCTGATAGTTACGGTAAAACAATTATCATTTTTTATCAACTCCTTAGTCGGAAAAATGATTGGATAATCCTCACTTAATTAAATATTTAAATTATTTAAAGCAATGGTACTGATTATATAAGTGTAAAATTTGGCTTTGCATTGGTTTTGGTTTTACTACAAATATATACAACTATTTTTACTTATATTTAAAGTAAAAAGATAGTTTAAAACTAACTTATTTAATTAAACCATGTTTAAAAACAATAGGCCGCGTCCCCTTTTAATTGCTTTACCACTTCACTAACCGGTATGTACACATTATTTAATGTTTCATGTGGCTCACATTCTAAAACTATGTTAACAGCCCACACGCCTATTTGATTTCCCATAATGCATTCACACGTGGCCCAATATTTGCAAGCCCACACACCTTTTTGTTTTCGCTATACCGAATCCTGCTATGGTTTAATTCACTTCCTATTTTCATTTTTACTCCCTGATGCTCCTTCCCTTCCATTTTACCCTTTAATGCTCGCACCCCCTTACTGCCGTGAGCCATTACTCCTTCGCCATGTCTTCCTACTCTGATGAATAGTCCCCTCCGTCCATTACATGTTCCACAGACCCAACTCTACAAGTCTTCCTCTCCCATTCTTTAACTGTTTTGTTTAGGTACTACTTCATTTCTCTAGAACAACACCGTGCTCAACTCAGTGTGCACATGCACACGCATGTCGGCTTGTTCACAGGTGTCTCCACTAACCATGCACGTGCACAAGCCCTACTGAAGCTACTCATACCCATTCTTCCCGTCTCCGATCAACTTGATCGGAAAAAGACACTTCGACTGGATTTGCCAAAACAAACACTCAAGCTTATGCTAAAAAGAAATGGTTCACCGTTATCAAAACCCATCGTAGATCACTCTCCGGACTTCACCCGTATCTTGTCGACGTTGTAGCCGACCTCCTTGTCGAGTAGCTCCTCACTCTCTCAACCCCTATCCCACAGCAATGCCACCATTCTCACCATAAAAACAGTCCTGGAAACCCCACGAATAATTGGAACTAAAAAGTTTGTTAATTTAAAAAAAAGTACTTAGATTTTTCTAATTTGCCTAGGCAATTATGTCCTTTTCGACCCAATCCCCGCATCAATGATTTCTTAGATCATCATGAATGGCCATGAACAACATTTACAGCTACTCTTATATCTCACTTTCCCAGTCACTAAAATTCTAATGTTCATTTCTAAAATCATGTTTTTGTATCACTGGCTAGTTTATAGGCCTGCAGTCTAAAATTTAATTATGTGGAGATATTGGTTTTAGTTTCCCTTTTTGCTTTATATCTTCTAACTGGCAACATATGAATCATTTATATGTAAGTGGTTTAATTTTTCCTTAAATGGTGATCTACATAACCACATACTTCCATGAAGAGATCTGAATTTATATGCATTATAAACACAACATGACCTTAGCAGGTAAAACAGGGTATGGGTTTAACAGTGTATACACAAATTCCAGCAAATAATGTCTCAGGGTTTTGGTACATACTTAGGTCCAACAGGTAATACATTCAAACATAGGTGCATGATGTGGCTGATCATCAAATTAAGCATATATTTAGTTAAGCAAGGTTACAAGGTTTAGCTAACATACAACATACATGGTTCCAAAATGAGTTTTAATCACATTTAGGTAGGTATCACGTATCTATAAAATCATAAAAAAATTAGCATAGGATTCCATCAGAGTATAAAACCAAATCATGGGTGTTTACTCACCTCTCCAAGTTTTCGTTCTCTGGCTTTAGTTTCTACAGGCTTGTTCGAATGGTTGTGATAAGGAAATGTATGCGTATGTGCTCCTATTTATAGGTGCTTTAAAATCATAATAATATCGCATAAAATGAATGCAAGGGAAAAGAAACATGAGCAAAATGTTTGCTTCAGAACTGCTAAAATTATTGAAAAGAAAAAGGCTAGGTTTCTACTAGCTGTTTGATGGAAACACCCTATTTTCGAATTGCTGAAATGCTGCAGTCAGAAAAGAACATGCAATTGGGTACTGGTTTGTACAAATATACAAAGGAATTGTAATCTCTTGGCTGCTATAGTAATATCACATTAATTGCCTTGTGTACCAATTTTTTTGTCAAACAAACATCACTTTCTCTTTGTTTTGATCAGTGAAAAAAAGTGGTTAAATCCATAGCTTATACTAAGCTATATGTCATCCTTACGGCTGATGTCTTCAGGTGGTCACATAGGTATTGGCTCACACAAATTTGTTTAACACTCTTACTTTATTTCCAAGTTTTCCAGAAAACTGCCATTCTCAGTACATGTAAATATATATTTCATCATAATTGTAAATATTCCTATCTAATCCTAGGTCCTTAGCTGGTGCATACCTCTTGTCTAATCCCTTATGTATGCAAACTAAAAAATCTCTTACTTACTGCATCTTGTAATTGGTTGAAACAACACATGTGAAACTAATAAAACACTCACTTTTACCTTAAATAAACACACACATGTTAAAGGTGTTTCACACTAAACAAAGATATATACATGGACAAAGGAAATTTAATTTGATTTGTTTTCAAGCATTAAATTTAATTATGTTCATTAATTAGTTATTTATGTGATTGACAAATTGTTTAACAATGTTAATTAAAAACCGGGCCATTAAAATCTACCCACTTATTAAAAAAAAATTCCACGAAATTTGTGAATAACATATATATATATATATATATATATATATATATATATGGAAAAGATGATATGTCATATCCCATCACTAGCTACATCAGATAATACGATAATAAGTACTATACTTGACTAGCTCAAGTTATAGACTACTATACTACACATCTTCCATACTACTCCTAATACAAGCTATGTGTACAATCACACCCAAACCCGACCTAACATACTACTCCGACTCGCTGCTGCTAATCTCTATCACATCTTCATCATCTGAAATATTGATCACTTCCACCACGTCATCATCTTCCTCGATGTCTTCGTCCTCAGAAATGTCTTTAATCTCCACTGGAGAAGATGGATACAACATCATATCTGGGTATAAATATCCCCCAGTTGCTTAGAATTGCCACAGATCCTGCGCAATTTGCTCCCACAAAGCAGCTAACTATCTGTCCTGTGCTACTGGTGGAGTCTCAACCAAAGGTTCGTCATGCATCTACTCCAGTATGATCTCATCCTCCTCTTCCAATTTCTTTTCTTCCTCTATCTCCTCATCCTCCTCGATATCATCCCTGTCGCCATCGTCGTCGTTGTCGCAACTATCATCTCCATCTCCTGCATAGCCTTCTTCCTGTCCTTCCTCTTCCTCGTAATCGTCCGGCTCCTGCAAAAAGTCCATACCGTCTTCCTCGACTGTAGGCTCTCTGTGGTAAATACCGGACTCCTCTGAGACGACATATCATCCCTCATGATCTTGTTGTTGTGCCTTCTCAATTCTGTCCTGGGGGCCTATCACCTCAGGTATACTGATACTTGTCCGCAGCCTAAGTATCTACAAGGGTTTCAACCTCTTCCTAGGCGTCCTCTTGAAAATAGGTGCCATCTGGTAAAGAAACAAAGGACAAATCTCAGAACAAGTGATAATAAACTGAAATAGTTCATAAGCCCTAAGAATAACTGAGTCCTTATATATCGATAATCCATAGAAATGAAAACCCCAAAATTCCATTTCCAAACATAGGATAACATCCATAACAAGTCATACAATACCATCAAACATATGATAACATTCAAATCAAACATATGATAAGCTAACACCTAGTTCGTAATAAAATCTAGATAGATTTCCTTAATATGCTTCTTCGTTTCTCAAGTGCAATCGTTTCGATTCTCAGTCCGTTGTATCTTGAGTAGCTTTACAATCTTGTTTCGGAGTCTCTTTTCTTCCCTATCCACAACATAGATTGGATATCTAATCACGGTTAAGTCTGGCTCAATCTCAAGATCTTCCTGAACCGATGCTTCCAAAATCAAAGACGGGTCGTGCACACATTTCCAAGATGAGATACATGAAAAACATTGTGAATTCCTGCCATTCTCTCAAGCAATTCCATTCTATAAGCAAGAGATCCAACCTTGAATGGTCCCACGTATCATGGAGCTAACTTTCCCGTTTTACCAAATCTGACCGCTCTTTTTATTGGTGAAATATTTACAAACACAAAATCTCCAATAGAAAAATTAAGATCTCTTTGTCTTTAGTCAATGTAGCTTTTGTAGCGATCTTGGGCCTCTTTCATCCTTCTCTTGACTAACTCAACCTTCTCTGTTGCTTCTCGGATCATATCTGGACCGAGTGCAAGTTTATTTCCTGACTCCACCCAACAAGTTGGTGATCTGCATGGTCTTCCATAGAGAGATTCATATGGTGCCATTATTATACTAGCTTGGTAGCTATTGTTGTAGGAGAATTCAACTAAATGTAGGTGATCTTCCCATGATCCTCCAAAATCAAGAATACACGCTCTCAACAGGTCTTCTAATATCCAGTTCACTCTCTCTGTTTGGTCATATTTCTGAGGCTGATAAGCGATGCTTAGATTCACCCTAGTTCCCAAATTTGTTTGAAGAGCTTCCCAGAATTTACTGGTAAAATTGGATCCCTATCCCTTACAATGCTCACGGGGACTCCATGTAATAATACAATCTCCCTTATAAAAATCATGGCTAATGAAGCTGCAGTCCGAGTTGGTTTCACCAGAATAAAATGCACACTCTTCATCAGTCGATCTGCTATAAACCAAACTCCTTCATATCCTCTTCTAGTCTGGGGTAAACCATCGATTAAATACATTGATATCATTTCCCACTTCCAGTTGGCAATCTCCAAAGGTTGCAGAAATCCCGCTGGCAGCATAGACACTTATTTATATGGTCCAGAATATCTCTCTTCATTCCGGGTCACCAAAATACTCGTCTCATGTCTCTATACATTTTATGCACTCTTGGGTGAATATTTAGCTTTGATTTATGGCATTCCGTTAAAACTTCTTGCCTTAGCCCATCGATGTCAGGAACACACAGTCTCCTATTTATCCTGAGAATACCTTGGTTATCCAATTCAAAATCTAACTCCACTCCCCTTATAACTCCTTGGATTAACTTCTACAGATTAGCATCTCTCCTTTGATTTCCCATTACTCTTTCTTGGAGTGCTGGAGTAACATCTGGAAGAGATAAGACTGCATTTCTACTTGGAGTGTCTGCCGCGATGTTTGCTTTTCCTGGCGTATAGATAATATCCAGATCGTATGATGCAAGGAATTCTAACCACCTTTGTTGCCTTAGATTGAGATCTTTCCGAGTGAATAGATATTTCAACGGTTTATGGTTGGTGAAAAGCTCGAATTCTCTCCTAACAAGTAGTGTCTCCACATCTTCAACGCAAAGACAGCTGCCAATAATTCTAAATCGTGTGTAGCGTAATTCATTTCGTGGAGTTTCAATTGTCTACTAGCATATGCAATCACACGTCCATTTTGCATCAAGATTACGCCAAGACCAATTCCACAAGCATCAATATATACTGTGAATCCACTCTTTCCATCAGGAATAGCTAGAACCGGTGCTTCTGTTAATTTCTCCTTCAATTCCTTGAAAGCTTCTTCACATTTTGGAGTCGATATAAATTTCTCACCCTTTTTAGTCAGTTTAGTTAGATGAGAAAATATCTTAGAATAGACTTGGATAAATCTCTTGTAGTATCCTATTAATCCTAAGAAACTACAGACTTCTGTCGACGTTCGGGGCTGCTACCCTTGTTGCACAACTTCTACCTTGATTGGATCCACAGAAATACCATCTCCATTCACAATGTGCCCCAAGAATCTGACTTCAGATTTCCAGAAATGACATTTGGAAAATTTCGCCTTCAATATATTATTCCTTAGAGTCTCCAATACCACTTTAAGATGATATCGATGTTCTTCTTCTGTCTTTGAAAAGATTAAGATATTCAAAATAAAAACTAGGACAAACTTGTTCAGAATCTTTCTAAAGACTCGATTCATCAAGTCAACAAAATATGCGGGTGCATTGGTCAGTCCAAATGGCTTAACTAACCATTCATAAAAGAAATCTGGTCCTCTGAAAGCAGTTAAAGGAATACTATCTTCAGCAACCCTTAACCGGTGGAAACCTGTTGCTAGATCCATCTGAGAAAATACTATAGCTCCATTCGATTGGTCAAAAAAATCGTCAATTCGTGGTAAAGGATAGTTATTTTTAGTGGTTGCTTTATTTAATTCTCTATAGTCAACACACAATCTTAGTGATCCATCAGACTTAACCACAAAAACTACTGCTGAATCTCAGCTTAAAAAACTTGGTTTGATCAACCCTTTAGCCAACAAGTCTTGAGTTTGCTTTTCGAGTTCCATGACTTCTTTTGGTGCCATTCATCTTTTAGGTTGAACTAATGGTCTTGCTCCTGGAATTAGATCGATTCAGAACTCTATCTTGAAAGTACGAGTGTGTATATGCTAAGTGTAATACACATAAGGATCGTGTAATATGACGAACAATATTCAAGTATAAAGTAATAGCTAGTCACAGATAAGTAAATATACTAAATGCAGTAAAATAGAAAAATCACACTAGGGATTTTTATACTGGTTCGGAGCACCGTCCTATGTCCAGTCCCAGACCTCTCTCTGGATTTTCACTAATCAACGACCTCGCTTCACCCGAAGGAACAGGTTCACAATACCCGAGCAGCCGAACGGGATTTCACGCCTTTAACAACACGAGGACTTCACAACTTGCCTCTTACAACACGAGGACTTCACAACTTGCCTCTTACAACACCGAGGACTTCAAACAAGATAATTAAACTTGTAATTTGACAATGTGTGTTCTCAATAACAAGAATTTGTCAATTCTTGTACAACCTTCCTATAATCTTATCCTCAAATATGATCTTGTGATTATGAAGATTTGGAAGATGATATCGTTGTTTGAATCTAAAGAATAATATATAGATTCAAGGATTCAAATAACGATATGTGAGAATTATGAGCTTTTGAATGCTTTTAGAGAGCAAGAATGAAATCAGCAATTAGATAGCAAGAATAGAAAGAATTGTTATTTTTAAAATGGTGATTTCATGTTGCATTTATAGAGGATGGAGAGTTGTAATCATTGGTGAAGAGAAGCAATGAATAGAGATGATTTTTGGCGAAGAGAAAAGGAAACAACCCTTGATAAATAAGAGTGTCTATTCGAAAAGTTGTTTCAGTTCGTAGACCAGTCGACTGGTTAAAAATGACCAGTAGACTGGTATTTGAATATATATACGTTATATACATGTGCGTACGTTCATTGTGCATTTCTGCCCAGAAACGGTCGACCGCCCATAATGAAACCGGTCGACCGGTTTCTGATAGTATGCACAATGAATGTGCATACATATATATATATATATATATATATATTCAAACCATTGAGGTATATGATTATTTGAGGATAGATTTTAACATTTATAACCCAACTAAAACTCTAAATAATCATCCTCTAATATTAAATACCATTGAATCTCTTTTTGTTGTCGATCTTGAACTTCTCCTTGTCATTTAATCAAAACGCCGTGAATTCCTTGATTCAACATATCTCGCAATGTGGGGGTAAACTTTTGACGTCTTCAAGTACGTCAGAGAAATATCTGACTATTTCTAACGTCTCTAGACTTTCATGTAGTGCTTCCAAGGCATACAAGAAACTACATGTATGAATACCGAGTTTTCCACACGGTGTCCTAGCTTTCCTTCCTATACTGGTTATTAGATTTACAGTTTCTTTGTCGTATTTAATCTTCTTGGAGCTTACTTAGCCTATCTAACCCAAGTATAAGATCAAATCCTTTAAAATCCAAAATATTGAAATCTAAAAGGAAGAAATGTGAAAGGTACGAGATGGCCAGAGTATCGCAATACATTTTTAAATCAGTTTTTCCGCCAATGGGATTAGATACACAAATCGATTTTGGGGAAATTTTTGGGATAAGATGAAATTTTCCTGCTGTTATAGAAGAAATGAAACTATGCGAAGCGCCGATATTGAATAAAACATGATAATTTAAATGTAAGGTACCTTCTAGAATTCTTTTTCCTTCCACATCCTTAGAAGTTGATGGTTCGTTCTTAATAGCATAGACCTTTAGCTGCTGTGCCTTCTTCATAAGCGGACAATCTTTAACCATGTGTCCAGGCTGATGGCAATTAAAGCATAGAGTCTTCATGACTATGGCATTACCAGGTCCTTGCTGTATCTTTTGTTGTTGCTGTTGTTGTTGAGGTTGTTGTGGCTTTTTCGCTGTTGGGTTCTTACATAACCTAGCAATATATCCCTTTTGATGGCAGTTATGACATTTCATATCCTTATAACACTCTTTAGCCTTCTCCCCCAATTTTCGCTTGTCCCTTGTTTTTCCAGTTTGGATTAAATTTCTTTTTATGAGAATTTTCTCCATTGGGTTTTCCCATTTGTGCCTTTGCTACTGGCTTCTTCGCATCTAGTGCCTCATACCGGACTGCCATGTCCACTAGGTCAACAAATGGAATCTTCAGATGCCCATTCATCTTAACTTGAAAGCTATCCTTCAAACCTGCTATAAACATCTCATTTTTCTTGAGCGTAGTGTTGATCAGTTCAGGCCCAAAACAGGAAAGTGCATTAAACTTATTTTCATATTCAGCAATTGTCATGTTCCCTTGTTTGAGATCTATGAAATCCCGATACATTCTAGTTTTTCTTGCTACAGGAAGAAACTGTTCTTCGAACTCCTCTTTGAATTTTTCCCTAGTATAGTCATCTTTAGAAACGTTCGTAGTTTGTGAGTCACACCAAATTGCAGTAGCTCCTTGGAGTTGCAATGAAGCTAAAAGTCATGTCTGCTCATCTTTCAATTTCAATCCTTTAAAAATCTTTTCACACGATCTCAACCATGCTTGAACTTCAATGCAAAATTCCGTCCCTTTGAAAACTTTCCCTCCCAGAGTAGTATACTCCTTACAGATAGTTGCAAAACTTGACTTATGCTAAACTGGCGTAACTTCTTCCACCGTTTCTGCTTGATTCTGGTTGGCGGCATGACCATTGGTAGTGGTAGTTCCATTAGCTCGAACACTTCATCCTCAGCTACTCATACTTAATCACCTAATTGAAAATCAAATTTTGATTGGAAGATAAAATTGACTTAATTAGCTAACTAGAGTTAATCCCTCATATATATATATATATATATATATATATATACACACACACACACACACATTTATATGATATAAAAATATGATCTCTCAATACTCACCCAAAACCTAGGTATTAAAAAACCTAAGCTCCGATACCAACTGTAACGTCCCAACTTTCGAACACATCGAAAGCCGTGTCATTATATAAGAATGAGAAATAGATAGAAGATAGAATTAAGGAAAACATCAGAATCTCACAGTGGAACTTGAACAAAATATAATACCACATAATATTACATTAGAAGCACAGTACATCAGAGTATATTATGCATAGGGATACATGCCATTTCATAATACAACTTTTTAATTATATATAAACATCATAGATAAACCAACTTGCAGACTTTGTAATTATACATAGATATAATAGATAGACCATCATGTAGAACATTTCCATCCAGCTATTCCAAATTTAAGTCATTACCTGGTTCACTTTTCTACTCATAACAAGTGTTACGAGTACCCAAGAGTTTAGGAAAAACACAGAAAAATCAACTCTCGGTCATCCAAGGGACTAGTATGAGTAAACGATTGTAAAACAAGTTAAGGAAATAAAAGTATCTCATAAGACCATGCCGTAAGCACGGAACAGGTTTTTACCTTATGAGAACAAAAATATTTATGTATGTTTAAACCAGATACTATCATAATGTCTAGGGTTTTCCAAAAATAAATTAGAATCTAGAAGAATGCTTGCATCTTACATTCAACTATATAGTATACAAACAAAACCGCTTGGCGCTTATGGATAATGGATTTTCGACTATGACAAGGTATGGAACTACCTTCTGATAGTGTATCTCTAGAGGGGAATACACTGGGTTCAACAAGAACATCTTGCAACTCAGCCACACATGATTGACCACTCATTTCTCTTGAATGTATCGAATGTATATCACCAATGGTTGTGTACGGCAACCATTTCCCGAAAGGGACAGAATCAATAGAATAAGAAACAAAAGGAATTTCTCTATATAGGTGATGCTACACCCTAATGGGAGCGACCCACATACTATGATGCCTACCAGATTTTTGTCATTTCCTGGTTGTGAAGCTTGAGGCTAAACTTACCTTTGACAAACACTTCTTCATTTACTTTGAATGCTACATCGTCAAACCCGCCAACCACTAATTGACTTCCGCAAAAATATATTATAGTATAAAGCAAGAGAAACGAATTCCTCCGTTACCATATAAATACGTTTGAAGAGATCAACGTACATGATTAGTTAGGAATACTCAGTCAGACATTCTTCTATACCAGTTGTCCTAGGACTGGACAAACCGAAGGCACTATTCTATAAACCCATCTTAGGTAATTTCTACCTAGGATTTACATAACAGTCCTTGCATACTCCATCTTCTATTATCTTCAATAATATTTGACTTGCGATGTAAAAACCGAATCGAAGTGGAATATAGATTCCGGACTCTTCGAAATGATCAACGTTAATATCTTTTAGGAATAAGTATTATTTAAAAGGAACAGATTATTATATTCAAAAAATGAATCCAGTATTCATATTTATCAGTCATAAAATTTTAAGTCATTTCCCTATTTTTAAAATAGTCATCAACTTAAGTTGATTAAATAAAATTCCAGTGTTATTTAAAAATAAATTCATTTTTCAGTCAACCACCTTCCGATAGTTGCGGTAAAACAATTATCAATTTTTATCAACTTTTTAGCTGAAAAAATGATTGGATAATCCTTAATTAAATATTTAAGTTATTTAAAGCAATGGTATTGATTATATAAGTGTAAAATTTGGCTTTGCATTGGTTTCAGTTTAACTACAAATGTATACAAGTATTTTTACTTATTATTTAAAACAAAAGGATACTTTAAAACTAACTTATTTAATTTAACCATGTTTAAAAACAACAGGCCACGTCCTCTTTTAATTGTTTTACCACTTAATTAACCGGCCTGTACACGTTATTTAACGTTTCATGTGGCTCACATTGTAAAACTATGTTAACAGCCCATGCACCTATTTGATTTCCCATAATGCATTCACTTGTAGCCCAAAATTTGCATGTCTACGTATCTTTTTGTTTTCACTATACCAAAACCTGCTATGGTTTAATTCCCTTCCTATTTTCATTTTTACTCCCTGATGCTCCTTCCCTTCCATTTTACCCTTCAATGCTCCCATCCCCTTACCGTTGTGAGCCATTACTCCTTCGCCATGTCTTCCCACTCCGATGAACAGTCCCCTCCACCCATTACATGTTCCAGAGACCTAGCTCTATAAGTCTTCCACTCCCATCCTTTCAACGATTTGTTTAGGTACCACTTCATTTCTCTCGAACAACACCGTGCTCAACTCGGTGTGCGCTCAACTCAATGCACACACATGTCAGCTCGTTCACAGGTGTCTCCACCAATCATACATGTGCACAAGCCCTACTGAAGCTACTCTAACCCATTCTTCCCATCTCCGGTCAACTTGATTGGAAAAAGACACTTCGACTGGATTTTCCGAAACAAACACTCAAGCTTATGATCAAAAGAAATGGTTCACCACGGTCAACACCCATCGTAGATCACGCTCCGGACTTCACCCGTATACTGTCGATGTTGTAGCCGACCTCCTTTTCGAGTAGCTCCTCACTTGCTTAACCCATGTCCCACAGCAATGCCACCATTCTCACCATAAAAATAGACCTGTAAACCCTATGAATAAATGGAACTAAAAATTTTGTTCATTTAAAGAAAAGTATTGAGATTTTTCTCATTCGCCTAGGCTATTAGGTCCTTCTCAACCCAATCCCCGCGTCAATTATTTCTCAGACCATCATGAATGGACATGAACAACATTTCCAGTCAGTCTTATGTCTCACTTTCCCATTCAGTAAAATTTTATTGTTCATTTCTAAAATCATGATTTTGTATGACTAACTAGTATATAGGCCTATAGTCTAAAATTTTGTTGTGTTGAGAGATTGGTTTTAGTTTCCCTTTTTGTTGTATATCTTCTAACTGGCCATATATGAATCATTTATATGGAAGTGGTTTAATTTTTCCTTAACTGGTGATCTACATAACCACATACTTCCATGAAGAGATCTAAATTTATCTGCATTATAAACACAACATGACCTTAATAGGCAAAACAGTGTATGGATTTAACATTGTATACACAAATTCCAACAAACAATGTCTCAGGGGTTTGGTACATACTTAGGTCCAACAATATGGTAATGCATTCAAACATAGGTGCATGATGTAGCTAATCATCAAATGTTAAGCATATATTTAGTTAAGCAAGGTTACAGGGTTTAGCTAACATACAACATACATGGTTCCAAAAAGAGTTTTAATCACATTCAGGTAGGTATCACGTATCTATAAAATCACCACAAGTTTAGCATAAGATTCCACCAGAGTATAAAACTAAATCATGGTTTTTAATCACCTCTTTAAACTTCGCATTATATGGCTTTAGATTCTACAGGCTTGTTCGAATGGTTGTGATGAGGAAATGTATGTGTATGTGCTCCTATTTATAGATGCTTTAAAATCATAAAACAATATTGCATTAAATGAACGCACGGGAAAAGAAACATGAGCAGAATGTTTGCTTCAGTAATGCTAAGATGATTGAAAAGAAAATGCTAGGTTTCTACTAGCTGTTTTGATGGAAACACCCTATTTTCCAATTGTCGAAATGCTGTAGTTAGAAAAGAACATGCAATTGGGTACTGGTTTGTACAAATTAAACAAAGATTGTAATCTATTAGCTGCTAAAGTAATTTCACATTAATTGCCTTGTGTACCAATTGTTTTGTCAAACAAACATCACATGCTCTCTATTTTGATCAATGAAAAGAAGTGGTTAAGTCCATATCTTATACTAAGCTATATGCTATCTTTATGTCTTCAGGTAGTCACATAGGTATTAGATTATACAAATTTGTTTAAGACTATTACTTTATCTCCAAGTTTTCCAGAAAACTGCCATTCTCGGTACATGTAAATATATATTTCGGCACAAGTGTAAATATTCCTATCTAATCCTAGGTCCTTAGCTGGTGCATATCTCTTGTCTATCCCTTGTGTATGCAGACTAAAAATTCTCTTACTTACTACATCTTGTGATTGGTTGAAACAACACATGTGCAAATAATAGAACACTTACTTCTACCTTAAATAAACACGCACAAGTTAAAGGTGTTTCACACTAAACAAATACATATACATGGACAAAGGAAAATTAATTTGATTGATTTTCAAGCATTAAATTTAATTGTGTTCATTAATTAGGTATTTGTGCGATTGACAAATTATTTAACAATGTTAATTAAAAATCGGGCCATTACAAGAACTGCCCATCCTTATGGTAGAAAGCGTTGAGGCTTTTAGGCTGCTTCCTGTCGATCTAAGCTCCGAATTCGGAAGTGGGGAGGATGCCCATTGCTAGTTGAAAAAGCATGGTACGAAGCTCCGGGTCATCGATCTCGGCAAGGGCAGTATTGAACCACGAGAGGTACTCTTAAGCGACTTGGCGGGTCCTTGGTAGAGATTAGTCAAAGTGAGGGTGTTTTTTGGAGTCAGGACGTGCATTCTGAATTGCTTGACCAACTCTGTGGCTAGTTGGTCAAAGTTGTTGATAGAATAGAGCGAAAGGAGAGAGAACAGAGTAAGTTTGTGCCTGATAAGAAAAGAGGGAAACATTTGCACTTGGCCGGGTCTGCAGCCCGACTATAATCCATTTGCCATTCATAGCGTTTTATGAAGGCATAGGAGTCGGTCGTGCCGTCATAGAGTGCCATTTGTGCCGTGTTGAAGCGTCGTGGCCATTCAGCCTCATGCACAATTCTGGTGAAGGGGTCGCTCCATATGTGGGTTTCCCATGAGTCATTGGCGTTCCATCGCATTTCTCTCATGATCCTTCTGACATGGCGGGGAGATATGTTGGATAGAGATCCGCCAGCGGAATCCATGGGTTCCGATGACGTTCAGGGGTTCTGTTGCGAGGGCGTCTCCCATGATGCACGTCTGGGTCATCCTCTTCCATATCATTGACATCGACGGTCTGATGTTGGTATGGTTGGCAAGGTTGACCAGGCTGAAGCGCAACTTGATCGAGGAGTACTTGAACCTGCTGGGCTACGGGGTGAGTAGGCCCATAATCTTAAGTGGTGACAATTGGGTTCTATCGAGGAGGGTGTCTACTGCTCGGACCTGGCTCGTTATTGATAATCAGCCGGGAACGGTCATGGTATTCTGCTCCCCCACTATACGTGACAGTAGTTCGGTTGCCATTTCGATTATCGTTGCCGTGAACGTTGCCATTGCCGTTGGCGTGGGCGTTGGAACAAACAGCAACATTGTTGACGAGGCTAAACCTCCTTCTTTGATGTGGGCTCCATGACTCGGAAGGAGAGGTTTCCGAGATAGTACGCCTTGGTCGGGCGTTGTTCTGGGCGAGCTGAAGTCGGGCGATGATGCGTTGACTTTCTTGGAGTTGGCACATAAGGCCAATATTATCTCTCAACTCTTGATTTAGCTCAAAACGGTGCTCTCATATTTCTCATTGAGCGCTTGGATCTGCACCTGTGTTGCGGGTGCTTCGGTGTGCACAGGAGGAAGAGTTTCGATTGCGGTGGGATATCCATCTGTTGAGGTTGCTGGGACGTTCCAGCTTCGGCTATGCCAGAAGAGCCGTTACGTGCATATAAATATGCACATTTATTCATACATTTATTCTTGTTTTAATTAAATAAATAACATAAGTGGGCTATTTTTACATATTTTAACCAAAAACCCAAAATTCTCAAATTATCATACATACATCTTCATATTGAGGAAAATGGTCATTTGTGCACGCATTTATTTTTGATAATATTCACTTGTTCATTTTTCATGTTGTTTTGTAGAAATTTGACTACAAATACAAGTGGTTAATGAGAGATATGCATGCACAAGGAGGAGATCAATGCCTTGCCAAAAAAGAGGAAATCAATGCCTTTCCAAAAAAGAGGAAATCAATCAATGGAGAAGGAATTAATTCAAATAGAAAATTAGTGGAGGACCCCATCCACTCTCCCTCCTGCTTTAGTGGATACAAAAAATGCTTCCTGAATCATTAGTAGCTCAAGATAAAATGAAGCTTAATGAAGGGGCATTTTTGGTAGCACGCTAAAAGTTGAATTAGGGTTTTACTCATGTATAAATACCCCCTTTATGTTGATGTAAAAAAAAACCTTCAGTTAGTTTTTAGGATCAGAAACAAAAGCTCTTTCTTTCATGGCTTCTTATACCATTTTTCTTTTTTGTAATCTCTCGTTTTAATGCATTTTTAATTAGTTGTCTTTTATTTACATGTTCTTTTATTTTATGCAAATAGAATAGATTGTCCTTTATTTTGCTTTTCTTTTTCTTTTCTTTTTGTTCTATGTTACAGTCTACTTTTGTTGTTGGAATAGCAAACATGAGAGGCTAATCCCTTTCAACTTAGGGGTAATGAAGCTCTCTTGATTATGTAGGTGCAACATAATTTGTTTATTTATGCTCTCTTTTTGTGCTTCATGTCATGTCGATATTATTGGTTTGTGTTCATTATTGAATTTGATAGCCTATTTTAGCCTATATTGTTGACACCAAATAGGCTATGCTTAGTCATATGTTCACTAATTACCTCTTCATTTACATATGATGACGGTGATTAAGTGGAGGTTGAAATCAAAAATTTGATGGTCTATAGTTCTAATTAATAGTCCATAGGCCATGCTTAAAGTATATTTCAATTTTAACTTGTTTATTTTTCATTAGAACTAAATTCACAAATGACAAAAAAGAGATATCATGATTTCATAACTTGTTGAACTACATAATCTAGAAAGTGGATTTATTCCTAAGTTGTCTTTTATCTCATAGCTTTTATCAATTTTAGTTCGCTAGTTTAGTTGTAATTGTAGTTAAAATTTCACTCAAAGTTGGTTTAATTTGATTGAATATAATTAAAATTATTTCTTTTTCCGTGGATCGAATCATATTCGCTAACATACTACAAGTGTACGTCGTGCAATTGCAGTTTATTACACTTCATGATGGTTTTCTAATTCATCGAATATTCGTCGTCGAACAAGTTTTTGGCGCCATTGCTGGGGAAAGTTAATTAATTTTATTCTTGGGATTAATTTTGTTGTTCTTTTTTTAAAAAAAAATGTGCATTATGTGTGCTTATTTTGTCTTAGTTTAGTTGTGTTTATTTTGCATTAGTCTTCATAAAAAAAATTGTTGTGTTTTTATTTTCTTGTGTTTGTGTGTGTATTGAATTGTGCATTGGTTGTTTTTGGTATTCATTTGTGTTTTTTTGCTTTAAAAAAAAAACAAAAAAACGCTTGCCTTTTTTTCAATTTCTTTCCTGTTTTCAATACAATTTGCTCCTTTTCTTTCATTTATTTCTTTCCAGCTTCCCTCCAAATTTCTTTTCTTTTTACAATTCTTACAACTAAAAAAAATAAACCCAAAAATTATTGCTTTCCTTCTCCTCCCTCTGTAATTTTCTTTCTCTTTTAATTTCTTTTCCACTTACATTTTATATTTCTTTCCATTTGTCTTTCCAGTCCTTACAATCCTTCCTTCTTTTACAAATTTCTATATATAAAAAAAAATCTTTCCAAATTTTCTTATCCTTACTCTATATTTCTTCTGCGTTTATCTCCTATAACCTCCCAATTTATTGCTTGCCTTTTTCCTTTCTTTTCAAATTTCTTTCCAGTTTCTCATATTTCTTCTTTTACAATAAAAAAAACAAATAAAAATTCTTGCCAATTTTTGTGCAATTTCTTTTCCTTTTTGTTTCCCTTTTTCCCATCTATTTCTTTCCCTCCTTTGTACAAATTCTATCTTTTCTTTATAATAAAAAAAACCAATTCTTTTTTTTATTTCTTTTTTCTCTTCACTGCCTTGAAGATTTCTACTCTAATCATCGACTACCGACCATGCAGAAATCAAACCAGAACTTCAACTCCATCCCCCTTTCAAAACAATCACCTTCTTCTCATCACAAAACCATCTTCATATTCAAATCTGAAGACCACCTGACAAAACTCTCAAACCACCAATACATCATCATCTTCCCATCTTGCTGTTCAACCCATTACCACATCAACCTGCAATTTCACCATAGTTGTCCGATCACTAGCCACCATCTTCATAACTTTTGCTCAGCCACAACAAACTGCAATCCCCCTAGCCCCTTATGCAACCATCACTGTGCCATCAAGTCCACCGCCATATTCATCAACATCAAACCCCTTAGTTCTTTTGACTTGAGCCAATTTTTTGTTGTTGTTTTTGTTAAACTCTTAGTTCTTTTTAGCTTAGTTTTGTTTTTGTTCTTTTTTATTCCTTTCTTTTTATTTTATTCCTTTCCTTTCCTTTTATTCCTTTCCTTTTCTTTTATATATAGAAGAAAATTCTTGTTTGGTGATTTGGTATTATATATTGATACTATAATCTAAAAACAAGAAGAAAAAAAATTCAACTTTTTCTTCAATTTGTGTTTGTGATATTATTTCTTTCCACTTTCAACCCATGTCCACTTTAAATCTATTTCGTTTCTTTACATTTGATTTCTTTCCTTTGTACAATCTCTTTTAAAAAAAAAACATACAAAGTGAAGAAAAAGATTCAAAAATAAAACAAGGATTCAAGAGGTCAATCTATTTGAATTGTTGGAGCAGTTGCACACTAAGTGGGGTGTGAACGGGCTAGCGCTACTCAGTTGCTGTAACAACCCGAAAATCTGGGCCAGTTTAAAATTTTTATTTTGGCAATTTTAGCGAATTTTGAACATTTAAAGCAAATTTTGATTATTTAAAATGAATTATTTTGAATAATAACGACGAAAAATTTAATTTGAATAGAATTCGAACGTATATATTATATACGTCGTCGTTAGAATATAAATAATTATTTATAATTATAAATAGAGGCGCGGTAGTTCGATTATTTGATTTCAAACTTCAATTGAACGTACTGGGTGCAAAATAAACCGGATTTTAGTGGAACTAAAAATAATAGGATCTAATTGGGAATATCTTTCCAACGAATCCGAAAAATTGAAATTTCATAGCGGGAATCAAAAGATATGTCCAGTTGAAAATTCTGAATAGTCCCTATGGAATCCAGGCCCTTAAAAATAGGAATTTTGCAAACGACCTCGGATTTCGACAAAACCACTTTTGTTGGATCCGTGATGTCAAATTATTGCTAGGTTTCAAATTTCATAATTTTTCGAATCAATATGTGAGCATGGCAAAGGAAAACGCGTTTGACCAGTTTCAGTTGATTTTAATCGACTAGAAATTGGCCATTTTTCCAACGGTCTCAGAATTCGACGAAACTAGTTTTGTTAGGACCGTATGGTCAATACGAAGCTAGAAAATATTTTTCTGGAATTTTTAGAGTTCGTATGTGACCCCGGTAAATTGAAATGCACGTTCAAATTCAATATATAGAGTTATATGTTGATTTTGACAAAAACGGATCGAAACGATCGAATCAGCCTATGTGGCATATCCCATTGAGTTCGGAATGGGGGTAATTAGCTATGGACGACAGGCGGTGGGCCTCGTTTAGAGGTCGTATGAAAAAGTTAACTTTTTGAAATTAAAATAAATAAAAAAATAAAATCCCCCCTTTCCATCTCCTTTATTCCTCTGCCCCCCCCCCCCTTTCAAAGTCGATCTCCAGAGAAAAAAAAGGGGGAAACCCCAGTGGAGTCGTCGCTCCACCAGGCAGGGCGCCGCACCGCCCTAGGTCGCCGCCGCTCCCCCCCCCCCCGGAGCTCCGCCGCCTTCCTCTCCTTTTCTTCCTCCTCTTCCTCTCTTCTCCTCCGCAGCCAAGTCCCCCAATTCCCCCAAAAATCGAACGCCCCCTTTCCCCCCTCTTTCCCCCTTCTGCCGCCACCTGTAGCCACCCATGATGATGCTCTGCCATCTCCTCAGCCTAGCGCCACGCTTCCTTCTTCTTCCTCATAAAAAACAGTGAGTGTTTTATTTTCACTTTTACCATTTCTTTTGTTTATTTTAGTTAGCTAATTTATTCATATAAAACTGATTTGTAGAAGTATAAAAATATAACCTTTTATATTGTAGAAGGATAAAAATATAACCTTTTATATTGTAGAAGGAGAAAATTATAATCTTTTATATAGTATAAAAAATAAAAATTTGATCTTTATATATGTAGTGAATCAAAAATATGATTTTTATTTGTGTAGAGTATTAAAAATATGACCTTTATATAGTAGAAGATATAAAAATACGGTTTTTATATATTAGTGTATTAAAAATAAAATTTCTATATAATAGAGAATATAAAAATAAAATCTTTATAATTGAAAAGGCGAAATCATTATAATTGAAAAGGCGAAATCTTTATATAGAGAATAGCGTGATAAAAATATAATCTATAGTATATGAACACCGTTATAAAAATAGAATTTTTATCTGTATAGTAGCGGTGTAAAAATAGAATTTTTATCTATATAGTAGCGGTGTAAAAATAGAATTTTTATCTATATAGTAGCATTGTAAAAATAGAATTTTTTTATACATAGCAACATATAAAAATGTGATTTTATATATGTAGTGGCTACGGACGACGAAAGTGACAAAAGGCGAGAACGACAAGATTTTCTACATAAGAAAAGTCGTGGTATTGGATTGGCTAGTAGGTGAGAACTTCTCACTCTAAATTTCTTTTTCTAGTTATATATATATATATACTAGGATGCAGACGGTGCTTAGCAGCACCCGACACCCGTCGTCCACAGACCATGGACGGCTTGTTTGTTTGATTGATGTGTTGTGAAAATTGTTTGTGATGTTGATGTGAAATCGATAATAAATGTAGATGGTTGAAATAAATTAATTATCGTTAAAAATATAATTTTTAACGTGAATGTGAATGAATATTTATAAACAAATTAGCCGATTTGTTTATATACACTGATTTGACTGATATTGATTGGGTCGATAAATTTTACACATCGCCCAACTACACAAATAAAAATCTGTGTTTGTTGATTTGAAACCCCGCACGGGTGTTGGGATGAAATTTGGCGTACACTAATCCCAATTATTTAATTGTATGTCGATCGATTGGTCGACAGGCTGTGTAAGCGTTAATTATTTATATTTGATGCTTATGCAGTTGTGTGGTGCACCTTGGATGATGGTTGATTGTTTATCATTGCTATTATATACATGTGGTATATGGAATCCATATAATTAACATTATATGGTGATTGATTGGGCCTCATTCCAATCGGGAAAATAATGAATATTATAAAATAAAATTCATGTGTTGAATTTAAAAATAGTCGTGTGTTGACAGTACTCATCTGTTGAGATTGGTCGTGTGTTGAAAGAAATATAGATTCATGTTTTGAATGGAATAAATATTCATTTGTTGAATAATAACGAATTTATTGAAATATATAAAGCCGTGTTGACTATAGTTGCGCTGTTTTGACGTGAGCGATATTTATATCGATTTTATTCGAATATCGAAAAAGAAGTGATTTCAAAATATAACGTTTTGAAAATATTATCATTTATATAGTAATGATAGGAAATATTCAATTTTGATTTGAAATTGAATATAGAGTTGAAGCAGTTTTGAAAACGAATTTAAAACGATTTATAAAATATGTTTTAAAAAGGAAATCAACGAAATATATATATAATATATATATATATATATTATATATATAATGGCCTGAATAGAACGCGCCGCGCCGCGGCAGTTCGTGAATTTCGACCATTGACTTAGAATTGACGTTGCGGGAGATCCGACCGTCGGATTCTCCTAAAACCAGAACCGTTGGGTTCGTATCGAAAAGAGCTTTCCAATGAGTATTAGAAATTTGAAATCCAACGGTTGGATTTGGAATTATGCCCAAATCAAATTTGAAAAAGGTCGTTGTAAGTGCAGTTCGATGGCGGTTGATGGAAATCGACTGTACGGGCCTTGACAAAATTATTAAAAATATTAATAATTTGTGCAAAATCATAATAAGTGAATTGGAAAGAACTTGGATGAAAAACTCCATATTTGAAAGGATAAAAATAGATTTTTATCGAAATGAACTAGTTTTGAACTAGAATTAAAATCAATTTATTTTTAAAATAAAAAAATTGAATTTGAAAGTGATTTTAAAAATAATCAATATTCCCAATACGTGAATTGGACTGGAGTTGAATCGAAATTATCTTCGGAATATTTCGATGTTGGATTTCGTGACTATACAGATATTGTTATGGGAATTTGAAAGATATATTTTATATCGTTATTTCCAATACGATATTTGTTGGTTTCAGGATTTGATATTGAATATAAGCCGGTATATTTTCTATTCAGAGCCTAGTATTTAATATCGAATGTGATTTGGGTTTGTCGTGAATGGTGTCTTCATTAACACTGTTCTTAAGCCCAATAAAGAAAAAGATTAAATCTTTCTATTTAGATTTGATGAAGTGTATCAATTAAATAATATTTAATTGGAATTGAATTTGAATTGGTTTTTGGGTTTATCGTGAGCGGTGTTTTGAACAACACCTGTTCTTTAACCCGACTAACAATAGAGTGTGATTTTGGGTTTATCGTGAATCGTGTTTTAGGTGACATTGGTTCTTTAACCCAGTTAAAGACAGGATATTGATTTTTGAAAAGATTAAAACTAAGTGGAGTTTTAATGAATCTTTAATTAGATTGAAATGTGAATTGACAATTTTAAATTATCAAATCTGAAAGGTGATCGAGAATGGAGTACCACCAGTTTTGCTCCAAAGCGATAGTTAAATCTTTAATTAGATTCGAGCGTGAAATGGTATTTAATTTTACCGATAGCACGGTGGTGTTAGATATGGAGTATTACCAGTTTTCTCCATGGGATATATAGGTTGGGATTGGGAAATAAAATAAATAATTACTTCGGTGTGGTTCGCTAATCCCGACTAGTTAGAAATGATATCCAAAGGAAGATTATAGAATAAATTTAGAAGAATTTATCTTGGATAAAATTAATGGGAACTTTTCCCTAAGAATGTGATTTTGTGAATAAAAGAATATTCTGAATTGGAATGAGGCGTTCATTGTGTTTGTGTAACATTTGTTTACCATATACGTGGGATATTCAAAAAGGCCGGGTTTATACCCATTCTGAATAACCGATTCGACGAGATGTTGAAGATGAAGACGGTGGTTGAAGACCGGAAGTCTTCACATCGCTTGGGTGATTACTGATGATCTCGATTGGGTTGTACACCCAAGATGAGGGAAACAGTTGGTGGTCGTCCAGACGTACTTGGAGATGGATGGATATGCAAGGAAAGTGCCTCCGGTTTCGTTCAGACCCAGAACGAACTTGTAAATGGATTGTGTGTTTGACATTGGATTTTATTCTGTGTTGATTGATCTCTATTAAATATACATCTGTTTGGCGGCAGAGAATTTATTCTCTTGCTTAACGCCCTTCTCTGAGACGTACGAGCTCAGAGGTTGTATATCGATGGACATCAGTCGCATGGAGTGAATTGCCGGTGTGGCACACGTAAGTGGAAATTGATCAGGGCTTCTGTTGAAAAGCAAAGTCTTGTGGTTGATGATCAAAGCACGGCCTGTGTGGCGTAGCTTTGTGTATAGCGTGAATTCGCGAGCCTCACACCTCGGTATGAGTCAAAAATGGGAGACGGACCGTTGGGAGAGCACGACGTTTCTTTCTAGCTAGGGTGGTGTCAGTGACCTACCAGCCCTGACATTTATATACTTTTCACCTGTGTGGTTGTTGGAATGCGAGGCGCCTTGGATATAGGTCTGTAAGGAACGGGAAACGTGTGTTCAGGAATTGCCAATCCTCAAAAGTAAGAGAGGACTGGCCTAGCCGATTCCAAGGATCAAAGTGGGGTCCTGAGACATTTGCTAGAGTGTCTCGAACGCGGAGAGGAGCTTGCCCCTTGCCTCGGCTCATGACGGAAATCCAATTTCCAATACGTGATATTGCGGTTTTAATTGTAGAACTAGTATGGAGACATGATATATGGTACCCATGCCGTCTATGATTGATATTTATGATTGAAAATGTTTTGACACTATACACCTATGATAGTATCAAATGATTTGTTTTAAACGTACCAAGCATGTTTGGCAATTATAAGGGAAACCCCTATCCTCCGGCTTGCGTTGCATTGTGTGATGGGACCTGGGTCTTATAATAGCTTCATTTTTCCAAAGAGCATTGCACTGTTTTGTTATATGCACTAGTATTCTTGGGAGGAAACCCGTTCCGTGTTATACGGCGTGGTCCCTTGAATTACTCTCTTTTAAAGTAAAGTTTTAAATAACTGTTTTAGTTCTCACACCAGTCACATGACTGACCTGGAGTTTATTGTTTTAACTTAAACTCTGGGTGCCCTTATTTTCGACACGGGCAGCTAGTAGTTTTGGTTTTACAGATTTATATTCACAGGGTCCTGATTTACAGCTGGAACGATGCTCGGAAAGCTCTGTATCCGTGTATCACTTTCAGTTGTATTTTGTATATTTTTCCGCTGTTATGTAATTTATTGTAATCTCTGATATTTGTCGAATGTAATTTATTCAATTATACTCTGTATATTCTTGTATCTGATGGAATTGTTGTAATAACAATGAAATGTTCTTCAGTTTTGCGTTCTATTTTGTCTTGTCCTCAATTCTATCCATGCTTTCCTTCACGGGGAAGTTCGGGTCGTCTCAGTTTGGTATCAGAGCTTTGGTTTACAGAGCTCGAGAACAAGACACATTAGAACCATACGAAAGAATTCATCAGATAATGGATTAGTAATATCCAATTAGAATGACTCGTTAGAGATAGGATCAGTAGTATCCTAGAACGAGTGTGAAGAGTATATTTTTCAAATGAAACAATATTGTTTTAAAATTTTAAATCGCTTTATACGTATTTGAATATTCATTTATTTTGAATATGGACAATCAAGTATATAAAGATTTCGTGTATACGCGTCATGAACGTATATTCGTAGTTTTAATATACTAGATAGATATAAGATCACACTCTAGTTGCCCGGGGATGGTTCTGATAATGCTGCAGCGTTACCAGTATTTATTTTCGAGTAACGAAGGTGTGATTTCTATATATTTCCATTAGACTGGTGTGAGAACCAAAACTTATATAGATAGATTCATTGTTGTGAATTGGCATCAAAAACATGATTTTTGTATATATCAAAATTATTAATTTGAAACTCTAATCCACTAATTGATTGATGTTTGTGTTGTTTGTTTATTTGTTTGCTAATTTTTAGCCATTTAGCCTAATTGAACCAAACATTGAATTGTATGGAAAATTGGTCGCATTTGCATGCATATACATGTACTCACATTGAACAGGTCATAGCAAGGAGGCTAGAGCAGAGAATAAAATTTGTTTGCCCGACAAATAGGTACATATTTACTATAATTTACTGTTTTGTTTGGGTGATGATGATTTTATGAGCCGATTGGTTTTTTCTTTTTCTTTTTGAGATCAGAAGGCCTATATGGCAATTTCGGGATTTTCCCGTTGCTCCCGGTGCAGGGGTGGTTATGGCGAATTTTTTTGAAAATTTAGAATGTTAGCCAAATTTTTGAAAAATTTGAAAAGTTCTTAGAAACTGAAAAGTTGAAGAACTTAAGTCGTAGTCAAAATAATGGAAGTTGAGTTGATTTGTTAAACAACTTTCGGCTTCGTTCCTTTTCGGCTTCCATTGTTATGTTCCTTTTCGGCCTTTGATTTAGAGAAGATTAGAATATCATCAATAAAAAACTAGAAAAAATTTATTCAATTAAATCACACATTGAACTGATTGGAAAATAGTTAGAAATATATACGTGTGCATTATATATGTTTGAGCATGAAATTGGATAGCTGTTGAGTAAAGATTTTATTTGCGTGCCCGACAAATAGGTAAACCTTAATGAGTTGGATGCGAAATATTATTATATCAACTCCTGTGAATGCCATTGGATGCGGAGTGCTGGTTATTCTGTGTGTAAATAATAAACATCGCCATAGAATAGCAACAATCAATTTTGAACAACATTACATGGCATACTTCTGGAAGATAGGCATACTTCATCATATACTACATAAGCATTTGGAGCTTGTGTGACGAGGTGGAAGATTTACCATACGAGCGAGAGGCTTGTATGGCGATGACTATATTTTACAGGTTGAACTGATGACTGATATGGACTATTTAAATTGTAATGATAAAATTGCCAGATTAATAAAAAACCCTACACGGGTCTAGAGTTGACAATAATCACGTCTCTCTAGTTATTAGATACGGCACATGGACTATTTATTTCCCCCACACGGGACGAGGTGACGAGGATTTATCCTCTGGAGCATCTAAAATACACACTCCCTCAGGCTTTGACAGGGTGACGAGAATTTATTCTTTGGAGTAATTATCAATACACTCTCCCCTGTAAACACCAGAATATATCACTATAAATATGTGTATGCTTATTAGGATTTATTGGGTACCTAATACGGCCCAATAAATTTCCAAACCTCTCCCCGTACAAAGGAGGTTATGGCGAAATTTTTTCGAAAATTCCGGGTGTTAGCCAAATTTTTGAAGAATTTGAAAATTCTCAGAAACTAAAAAGTTGGAGAATGGAAGCCAGATCGAACGTAGAGTTGATTAATCAAACCACTTTCGACTTTGTTCCTTTTCGGGGACGAAAAGTTTTAAGTGGGGGAGATTGTAACAACTAGAAAATCTGGGCCAGTTTAAAATTTTTATTTTGGCAATTTTAGCGAATTTTGAACATTTAAAGCGAATTTTGATTATTTAAAATGAATTATTTTAAATAATAATGACGAAAAATTTAATTTGAATAGAATTCGAACGTATATATTATATACGTTGTCGTTAGAATATAAATAATTATTTATAATTATAAATAGAATTGAAAATGGCGCGGTAGTTCGATAATTTGATTTCAAACTTCAATTGAACGTACCGGGTGCAAAATAAACCAGATTTTAGTGGAACCAAAAATAATACGATCTAATTGAGAATATCTTTCCAACGAATCCGAAAAATTGAAATTTCATAGCGGGAATCAAAAGATATGTCCAATTGAAAATTATGAATAGTCGCTATGGAATCCAGGCCCTTAAAAATGGGAATTTTGCAAACGACCTCGGATTTCGACAAAACCACTTTTGTTGGATCCGTGATGTCAAATTATTGCTAGGTTTCAAATTTCATAATTTTTCGAATCAATATGTGAGCGAGGCAAAGGAAACGCGTTTGACCAGTTTCAGTTGATTTTAATCGACTGGAAATTGGCCATTTTTCCAACGGTCTCGGAATTCGACGAAACTAGTTTTGTTAGGACCGTATGGTCAATACGAAGCTAGAAAATATTTTTCTGGAATTTTTAGAGTTCGTATGTGACCCCGGTAAATTGAAATGCACATTCAAATTCAATATATAGAGTTATATGTTGATTTTGACGAAAACAGATCGAAACGATCGAATCAGCCTACGTGGCATATCCCATTGAGTTCGGAATGGGGGTAATTAGCTATGGATGACAGGCGGTGGGCCTCGTTTAGAGGTCGTATGAAAAAGTCAACTTTTTGAAATTAAAATAAATAAATAAATAAAATCCCCCCTTTCCATCTCCTTTATTCCTCTGCCCCCCTTTTTCAAAGTCGATCTCCAAAGAAAGAAAAAAAGGGTGGAAACCCCAGTGGAGCCGTCGCTCCACCAGGCAGGGCGCCGCACCGCCCTAGGCCGCCGCCGCTCCCCCCCCCCCCCCCCCCCCGAGCTCCACCGCCTTCCTCTCCCCTTCTTCCTCCTCTTCCTCTCTTCTCCTCCACAGCCAAGACCCCTAATTCCCCCAAAAATCGAACGCCCCCTTTCCCTCCTCTTTCCCCCTTCTGCCGCCACCTGTAGCCACCCACGATGATGCTCCGCCATTTCCTCAGCCCAGCGCCACGCTTCCTTCTTCTTCCTCTTCAAAAACAGTGAGTGTTTTATTTTCACTTTTACCATTTCTTTTGTTTATTCTAGTTAGCTAATTTATTTATATAAAACTGATTTGTAGAAGTATAAAAATATAACCTTTCATATTGCAGAAGGATAAAAATATAACCTTTTATATTGTAGAAGGAGAAAAATATAATCTTTTATATAGTATGAAGAATAAAAATTTGATCTTTATATATGTAGTGAATCAAAAATATGATTTTTACTTGTGTAGAGTATTAAAAATATGACCTTTATATAGTAGAAGATATAAAAATACTATTTTAATATAAGTAGTGTATTAAAAATAAAATTTCTATTTAATAGAGAATATAAAAATAAAATCTTTATAATTGAAAAGGCGAAATCTTTATAATTGAAAAGGCGAAATCTCTATATAGAGAATAGCGTGATAAAAATATAATCTATAGTATATGAACACCGTTATAAAAATAGAATTTTTATCTATATAGTAGCGATGTAAAAATAGAATTTTTATCTATATAGTAGCGGTGTAAAAATAGAATTTTTATCTATATAGTAGCATTGTAAAAATAGATTTTTTTTATACATAGCAACATATAAAAATGTTATTTTATATATGTAGTGGCTATAGGCGACGAAAGTGACAAAAGGCGAGAACGATTAGATTTTCTACATAAGAAAAGTCGTGGTATTGGATTGGCTAGTAGGTGAGAACTTCTCACTCTAAATTTTTTTTTCTAGTTATATATATATATACTAGGATGCAGACGGTGCGTAGCAGCACCCGACACCCGTCGTCCACAGACCATGGACGGCTTGTTTATTTGATTGATGTGTTGTGAAAATTGTTTGTGATGTTGATGTGAAATCGATAATAAATGTAGATGGTTGAAATAAATTAATTATCGTTAAAAATATAATTTTTAACGTGAATGTGAACGAATATTTATAAACAAATCCGCTGATTTGTTTATATATGCTGATTTGACTGATATTGATTGGGTCGATAAATTTTACACATCGCCCAACTGCACAAATAAAAATATGTGTTTGTTGATTTGAAACCCCGTATGGGTGTTGGGATGAAATTTGGCCTACACTAATCCCAATTATTTAATTGTATGTCGATCGATTGGTCGACAGGCTGTGTAAGCGTTAATTATTTATATTTGATGTTTATGCAGTTGTGTGGTGCACCTTGGATGATGGTTGATTGTTTATCATTGCTATTATATGCATGTGGTGTATGGAATCCATATAATTAACATTATATGGTGATTGACTGGGCCTCATTCCAATCGGGAAAATAATGAATATTATAAAAGAAAATCTGTTTGTTGAATTTAAAAATAGTCGTGTGTTGACAGTACTCATCTGTTGAGATTGGTCGTGTGTTGAAAGAAATATAGATTCATGTGTTGAATGGAATAAATATTCATTTGTTGAATAGAATAACGAATTTATAGAAATATATAAAGCCGTGTTGACTAGAGTTGCGCTATTTTGACGTGAGCGATATTTATATCGATTTTATTCGAATATCGAAAAAGAAGTGATTTCAAAATATAACGTTTCGAAAATATTATCATTTATATAGTAATGATAGGAAATATTAAATTTTGATTTGAAATTGAATATAGAGTTGAAGTGGTTTTGAAAATGAATTTAAAACGATTTATAAAATACGTTTTAAAAAGAAAATCGACGAAATATATATATATTATATATATATATATATATATATATATATTATATATATAATGGCCTGAATAGAACGCGCCGCGCCGCGGCAGTTCGTGAATTTCGACCATTGACTTCGAATTGACGTTGCGGGAGATCCGACCGTCGGATTCTCCTAAGACCGGAACCGTTGGGTTCGTATCGAAAAGAGCTTTCCAATGAATATTAGAAATTTGAAATCCAACGGTTGGATTTGGAATTATGTCCAAATCAAATTTGAAAAAGGTCGTTGTAAGTGCAGTTCGATGGCCGTTGATGGAAATCGACTGTACGGGCCTTGATAAAATTATTAAAAATATTAATAATTTGTGCAAAATCATAATATGTGAATTGGAAAGAACTGGGATGAAAAACTCCATATTTGAAAGGATAAAAATAGATTTTTATCGAAATGAACTAGTTTTGAACTAGAATTCAAATCAATTTATTTTTAAAATAAATAAATTGAATTTGAAAGTGATTTTAAAATAATCAATATTCCCAATACGTGAATTGGACTGGAGTTGAATCGAAATTATCTTCGGAATATTTCGATGTTGGATTTCGTGACTATACAGATATTGTTTTGGGAATTTGAAAGATATATTTTATATCGTTATTTCCAATACGATATTTGTTGGTTTCAGGATTTGATATTGAATATAAGCCGGTATATTTTCTATTCAGAGCCTAGTATTTAATATCGAATGTGATTTGGGTTTGTCGTGAATGGTGTCTTCATTAACACTGTTCTTAAGCCCAATAGAGAAAAAGATTAAATCTTTCTATTTAGATTTGATGAAGTATATCAATTAAATAATATTTAATTGGAATTGAATTTGAATTGGTTTTTGGGTTTATCGTGAGCGGTGTTTTGAACAACACCTGTTCTTTAACCCGATTAACAATAGAGTGTGATTTTGGGTTTATCGTGAATCGTGTTTTAGGTGACATTGGTTCTTTAACCCAGTTAAAGACAGGATATTGATTTTTGAAAATATTAAAACTAAGTGGAGTTTTAATGAATCTTTAATTAGATTGAAATGTGAATTGACAATTTTAAATTATCAAATCTGAAAGGTGATCGAGAATGGAGTACCACCAGTTTTGCTCCAAAGCGATAGTTAAATCTTTAATTAGATTCGAGCGTGAAATGGTAATTAATTTTACCGATAGCACCGTGGTGTTAGATATGGAGTATTACCAGTTTTCTCCATGGGATATATAGGTTGGGATTGGGAAATAAAATAAATAATTACTTCGGTGTGGTTCGCTAATCCCGACTAGTTAGAAATGATATCCAAAGGAAGATTATAGAATAAATTTAGAAGAATTTATCTTGGATAAAATTAATGGGAACCTTTCCCTAAGAATGTGATTTTGTGAATAAAAGAATATTCTGAATTGGAATGAGGCGTTCGTTGTGTTTGTGTAACATTTGTTTACCATATACATGGGATATTCAAAAAGGCCGGGTTTATACCCATTCTGAATAACTGATTCGACGAGATGTCGAAGACGAAGACGGTGGTTGAAGACCGGAAGTCTTCACATCGCTTGGGTGATTACTGATGATCTCGATTGGGCTGTACACCCAAGATGAGGGAAACAGTTGGTGGTCGTCCAGACGTACTGGGAGATGGATGGATATGCGAGGAAAGTGCCTCCGGTTTCGTTCAGACCCAGAACGAACTTGTAAATAGATTGTGTGTCTAACATTGGATTTTATTCTGTGTTGATTGATCTCTATTAAATATACATCTGTTTGGCGGCAGAGAATTTATTCTCTTGCTTAACGCCCTTCTCTGAGACGTACGAGCTCAGAGGTTGTATATCGATGGACATCAGTCGCATGGAGTGAATTGCCAGTGTGGCACGCGTAAGTGGCAATTGATCGGGGCTTCTGTTGAAAAGCAAAGTCTTGTGGTTGATGATCAAAGCACGGCCTGTGTGGCATAGCTTTGTGTATAACGTGAATTCGCGAGCCTCACACCTCGGTATGAGTCAAAAACGGGAGACGGACCGCTGGGAGAGCTCGACGTTTCTTTCTAGCTAGGGTGGTGTCAGTGACCTACCAGCCCTGACATTTATATACTTTTCACCTGTGTGGTTGTTGGAATGCGAGTCGCCTCAGATATAGGTCTGTAAGGACCGGGAAACGTGTGTTCAGGAATTTCCAATCCTCAATAGTAAGAGAGGACCGGCCCAGTCGATTCCAAGGATCAAAGTGGGGTCCTGAGACATTTGCTAGAGTGTCTCAAACGCGGAGAGGAGCTTGCCCCTTGCCTCGGCTCATGACAGAAATCCAATTTCCAATACGTGATATTGCGGTTTTAATTGTAGAACTAGTATGGCGACATGATATATGGTACCCATGCCGTCTATGATTGATATTTATGATTGAAAATGTTTTGACACTATACACCTACGATAGAATCAAATGATTTGTTTTAAACGTACCAAGCATGTTTAGCTATTATAAGGGAAAACCCTATCCTCCGGCTTGCATTGCATTGTGTGATGGGACCTGGGTCTTATAATAGCTTCATTTTTCCAAAGAGCATTGCGCTGTTTTGTTATATGCACTAGTATTCTTGGGAGGAAACCCGTTCCATGTTATATTGCGTGGTCCCTTGAATTACTCTCTTTTAAAGTAAAGTTTTAAATAACTGTTTTAGTTCTCACACCAGTCACATGACTGACCTGGAGTTTATTGTTTTAACCTAAACTCTGGGTGCCCTTGTTTTCCACACGGGCAGCTAGTAGTTTTGGTTTTGCAGATTTATATTCACAGGGTCCTGATTTACAGCTGGAACGATGCTCGGAAAGCTCTGTATCCGTGTATCACTTTCAGTTGTATTTTGTATATTTTTCCGCTGCTATGTAATTTATTGTAATCTCTGATATTTGTCGAATGTAATTTATTCAATTATACTCTGTATATTCTTGTATCTGATGGAATTGTTGTAATAACAATGAAATGTTCTTCCGTTTTGCGTTCTATTTTGTCTTGTCCTCAATTCTATCCATGCTTTCCTTCACGGGGAAGTTCGGGTCATCTCAGTTGCACTGGATGGACTTCCAATCTAAGTGAAGATTTTATAAACACTACAGGGTCTGTTGCTGTTTGAAAAATGTATAAAAATTTCTTGTAAAGATTTCGTGCAGGTGTCGCGGCTTGCTTGTAAAAAAATTATTTTTGCAATTTATTATTCTGTGATTGTCCTGTGATTGAGTATTTTACCTGTTGATGTGTGGTTGAAAATTTTAAAACAAACATAGGATAAATTGAAAATTTTGTTTTTGAAATAAATTATTTTTGAAATCGAATCTAGGATTTCCCAAAGCTCATAGGACATTTTTTTTTGTTAAATTGACAATTAGGATTGATACTCCCTTAGGTGTCTAAGGAACGGTAGAGTTTAGAACTCAAACAGTTTCTTAAACCTTCAGTCATGTTTCTACGGTGATTCCTGGCACACTGATAACTCCTGTCTGAACCTGGCCTAGACTTGTATTCATATAATCCGAAGTTGTTAATTTTAACATTTTTTTTAAGAGCTTCTTTAGAGCCAAAAGTTTTGCAATTGATTTTTCGATGAAAAACTCTCTTCTTCTGGTACAAGCGCGCTTGCCCCATGTACAAGAAAAATTACAATTCTTTTCAAAATTTAAATGATTTTGGTTACAATTCAAATCAGAATGAATTTCAAGGTGAAAACTTTCAAAATCACGACTACCCTCAAATCTTGAAACGAGTATTGAATCTTTACTTGAAATGAGCACACAACAAAATCAAAGAATAAGTGAATGGTGTAATTCATACTTGTGCAACAATTCGAGTCAAAATTGCCAGAATAATCAAAATTCGAATTCACGTCCAAATTCAAATGATATTGATTATAACCCTTGTCAATTTAATTTTGAACTACAAAATGAATTTCAAATTCAAAATGGAAATGTGAATCACTTCATAAATGATTTTTGCAATAGGAATAATTTCAATGATGGTCCCATTAACGATTCTTGTTCTTAACAATTTCAAATTGAAATTTCTTAAGTTAATAATTATAAGTTTTATTTTGTTGAGCAAATGAACGAAATTCTTGATAATCACACGAATTTGGTATTTGAAATATACTTGAAATGACGTGACCAAAAAAATCAAGTTTCAACGTGTAGTGATTTGAACGATAATCCATCTTTGCCCACAATTAATGATTTTCAACTAACAAGTTTTGAAATTGATGAAAATATTAATGAAGTTGTTGAAATCTCTGTAATTGATTTGAATTCAACTTCTCTTGAAAACGAAGATGTCAATCTTCAATTTGATCTTCCTCCCTTAGATTCTGAAAAGTTTGAAAACTTAACAACTTTAGATTGTCAACCTGAAAGAAATGATGAAGCTGGTAACAACTATTTAAGTGAGGATGAATTTAATGAGAAAAAACTTCTTAAACCGATTGACAATAATGTTGTTGGGTCTGAAACTGAAAATAAAACATTTGAAAACTTTGAAATTATTGAGGTTGAAAACAACGAAACTTTTGAATGTGATCTTAAACACAATAACGATTTTTCTAAAATTGTTGAAACTCCTTGCGACTTGATCATTTCAACTGAACCTCACTGCGATCACTTGTTTTTCAATGATAAATTTCTGCAGTATATGAACTCTTTTTGGAATAACACGGTTTTTAAGAAAACACAATTTTGAAATTTACTGAAAATTCATTTGTTTGGTTTTAACTTTAGGTTTACAGAAGAACCTTTAGTTAACAAAATTTCAAATGTTAAAGCAAAACTGAACAACATTTCTCAAAATCAAGTGTGGAGGGAGTTTCAAATTTAATTTGGTTTTGCATAGATATCACTTTTTTATCCCTAAAAAAAATATGCATTTTAATTTACTTTTAAATGGGCATGATGAAGTAAACATACGATTTTGGTCGTTCGATTAAAATGTTTGGAAATTTACTTCTCTTAACAGATAACGAAAGGAAAGCTTGAATTATAAGCAAATTTGGTGTAATTGGTATATAGGGAGATTCGTATGTGATGAGTATGAAATGTTTTCTAAATTGTAATCCGATTAAATGAATGGTTGATTTAGACTACTTGCGATAACATTTTAGATCTTTTAAGTGAAGTTGTGCTAAGATATTCTCGCTTAACTCTTTCTCTTATGTTAAAAAAAGAAAAAAAGAAGAAGAAAAAAAGAGAAAAAAAAGAATGTATATATATAATAATAATCCAAAGGGTATCCAACATTGCTAGTACATCTAGCGTTGGTGTGCAAACTTGCCAAGCTCTGTCACAACTCCCACGTAAGTCGTAATGTAGTGAGTTGGTTAAGCCTTGGTCTCATTTTATGAGATGGACACCTCAGGATTACCGACCCTCACGTAAGTCGTAATGCAGTATAGGGGTGGTACACCTAGATATTTATAAATAATAATAATGTAAATATTTTGTAATAAAAAGAGAGTTAGCACTTAAAATTAAAGTACACTCTTCATTTATTTGACCTAACTTGTTAACCAAAAGGAAGTTGAGATGTCGTTTTACGATTGTTGATATCGATTACAAAATTCATTTCATATTTCCACTATGTTTCTACCAAAACAACTGGCCAAGCTGGAGGAGTTTGTGACAATAACATGATTTTGTTTGAAGTTTTGATTAGTAATGGACTCAAATTGCATAGTGACAACCCAAATTTGTGTTAACTCATTCGTGTAAAATTTAAAAGTAAATTATCCATTTGTAAATATTCCTTTAAAAACATACATTCATATTGTAAATATTTTCGAATTTTGCATTTTGTAAATACTTTTTTCTTTTGGTTTTTGCAGGTAGTTTCCGCTGAAAACCCTCACGAGATAACACTCGTCCTATTGGGGACACCCATAAGTTTAAAGGCTTGTTGCATACGCTCAATGCAATCGTGCTCCCTACGAAAACGGATTTATCTTAGTTTTTTTAACTTTATTCGAGGACGAATAAAAAGATAAGTGTGGGGGTATTTGATGTGCACGTAAATATGCACATTTATTCACACATTTATTCTTGTTTTAATTAAACAAATAACATAAGTGGGCTATTTTATATGTTTTAACCAAAAACCCAAAATTCTTAAATTATCATACATACATCTTCATATTGAGGAAAAATGGTCATTTGTGCATGCATTTATTTTTGATAACATTCATGTATTCATTTTTCATGTTGTTTTGTAGGAATTTGACTACAAATACAAGTGGTTAATGAGAGATATGCATGCACATGTGTAACGACCTGGATTTTTCAGCTATTTGAATTCGAATAATTAAATATGTTTTAAATATTATATTTGGAAATATTAATGGAATTTTAATATTGAATTCTTTATTAAACGATAATCGAACGTTTATATTTATATAAAACGAGCTCATAACTGTGCGGTAGTTCATAGTATGGAGATCTGAACTTCAACTGAATATACAGAATTCGTTAGAAGTCACGATTCTGTGAAACAAGAAGCGTTAGGATCATATTAATTATAATTTTCTAATGAAAGAGGATAATCGAGATTTCAGCATATATATTGTGAGATAAGCCCAAATAAAAATCTAAAATAGTCGCTATGGAAATCGTTAATAAACGATAACGTATATTAATAAATATAGTAAGGATTTCTATACATTTCGAATACCGTTTAACTCGAATATATATTGATATTGAGTTATAATTTCATACCGATTTAAATTGAAAGTTATATGTATTTTTTATTTGAACATATATATGACAATAATTATTTAATTAAATTGTCTTGTAATTTATTTATATTTTTACGACATTATATAGGCCGTAGAAATAATTATTTTTCCAAACGACCCCTTTTTCGACGAAACGAATATTATTGAAATGGGTATCGCTAATTATTGCTAGTTTTCCAGTTTGGAGCCAAACGGAGATCTTTTGTCGGTAGACGAAATTTAAAAGTGAAGCGATGGATAAATTGGGATCTAAATGACGCTGTTCTTGCAAACGGATACCGTTTTCAATGAAATTCGTTTCACTAGGACCGTAGCGTCAAATTATACCATGATGGTCATTTTTGAAACTTTTGGAGATTTGTGCATGATGATGCGTATAGGCAATGTAAATAGTGGTAGTTAACCATATTAAAACAAATAAACTGGAAACTTAAATCCTAAGATTAACAAAGTTCAACCCTACCCCATACATACCTACTTACCTAATATATCACGCCTCCTGCCTAAACATGTATCTGCATATCTAGGAAGCTATGAAGCCTAGAGCCTAACTGAAATGAGAACATGCATAGTCTGAGATAGGGACCTATGAATATATATGAACTGACTTCAATTCTTAAACGCTAAGCAAGTATCCAACAGGCGCAAATACAGTTACTTCTTCAAATCAAAACACAACATGTACACCGTAGCAAAATATGAAATGCACGGTATAAAGTTCTGCAGCAAGATACTGAAATGAAAACTCAAGCAGAGCATACCCATACTGAACCCTATTCTCTTCTATGTTTCATCAGCTTAAACTTACAGTACACAGACAGTGAAAGACCTGCTCACATGCTACTAAGTTTTCCAGCAAATTAAAATAAGTCTTTGCCTAGCCCATTCTATTTCTACCTATTTACAACTTTGCACATGCTATAGCTACTCTACCACCAACACCTGAAGTTTCTTGTGTGCCAGACATGTTTATTTCCTTGCCGACCAAGTATTTTGTTGAACCTTTCCCCATCAGTAACAGCTAGCATATTACTTTTACTTTTCTGCAAACCTAAACCTCATGCCAACTCATCCTACAGTCTGGAAACGCAAGCCTATTTCCTCCTTACCTAGCCGATTCTTGTCTGTGCAAATCAATGTCGAGTCTCGTCATATTAATGAACCCTGCCAAGCCTAAAACGCAGTAGGACTATCTTGCATCCCATCAGACAGTCATGAAAAGAAGAGGAAACACACAGCTACCTACCTAACCTACCTAACTATTTGCGTGATGGCCACGGTAAATTCTAACTATAAATACAGGCGTTGCTTCCTTACATTTCATTTCAGAAGTAAACTGTAAACCATACAGCAACAAGAAAAATATAATATAAAAGCAAGTAGACAATAACGCGGGTTCCTGAAGTTGCTCGAGCATGTTCCCCGGGACGGTATAAGTTAGGAGGCGGGGTGCTGGGTCTGAGGAGACTCTGACGTGAATAAGTTGTGTTGGTTGGAGCTACTGAAAGCTGTGGTGGAGGAACACATTGTCTGGGCGGATAGTTTTAACTGGGGACGTTCACTCTGTTTTGTATGCGAGAGAGTATGCGAATGAATAGTGTATAAAACGGTGGTGAGAATGGTTATGGTGGGGGGTTAATTGCGGCAGCAAGTGGGGAGTTTTAATGAAAGTGTATTGGAAAAAGAAGGTGAAACAATAGGACATGGGATGGTTTCATGAAGGGAAAAGTACCAGGAACATTGGGGAAGATGAACTGGTTTGTGCGAATTTGGTAAGGAGACGGGCTGAAGAACGTTTGGGCCAGTTTTTTTAAAAAAAGAAAAAAAATGAAACAACCTGGAACGAATGTTTAATATGGTGGAAGGGAGAAATTGCGGGGATGGGAATGTTGCATTATTGGTCACTTATGGTAAGGAGCACGGTGGGAAGTGTAAAGGCGTTGGGTTCAAACGTTAGGTGTGGGCCGTGAACAAACATATGGGGTAAAGAGCAAGAATGGTGAGAAGAAGTGGGACTAGTGAAAAGAAGGTAATCAGTCTATATATTTTTAAAAATTTTCTTAATTTATTTAATTAAGGATTTACGAATTAAATTAAATAATTAATTAAACCTTATGGAATATCAGAGAATTGAACAAAACTAAACGAACGTTAAACTAACCGATAAGCATGACGTTGTGGAACTGGTCTAATCAGATATGAAAGCTGTAACACCCCACCTCCGCCAGTGCCGCTCTTGCAAGGACACCGGCTTTGGAGGGGCGTTTAAACAAGGTAAACATGCATGCAGATATCACAAGACAGAACATATAAAACATAGTAAATATAGCAGCTGATAAAACTAGCATATCAAAACCATAAGTTAAGTTACAGCACAGTACTTGATCATTATTTTTCCATAAACAAAGTCTAGAAACATAAAATTGGAAACTGGAAAGGAAAACATAAAGTAGCTATCCCCAAGGTAGAAAACCATAGCAAGCTCAAGTCCCAAAGCATACATGAACTATCCAAGAAAAGCGGCTAAGATCCAAGCTAAGTGCCGGTATTCCCACCCTGTAAACCTGGGGGGGGGGGGGGGGGGAACGAAAGAAAAGAGGCGAAAGAAAATGGGTCAGTCAAAAGACTGGTAAGTCCTACCTACTATTGTACAACAACTAATAAAGTTAGCTGTATATGTAAACAAGGATGAGTCATAAGATGATAACTGGCAGGGTGAAAACTTAACTAGATAGACTAGGTGTGGCACCGCATATACAAGGTTGAGGTTTACACCAAGTGTACTAGTATTACAAGTCATGTCAAGTGTAACCAAGAAGTGATCCCCAGGCCCAAGTTTGGCCCATTATCAGGAATGACCTAATCCAAGGTCCAACTAGTACGGTCTAGTCGATCGGCTCCCTAAAGCCTAACTCGTCAAGTGTCGGTGTCATACGGCCCAACTACGAAGTGTAGCTAAACTGTGCTAGGTCCACCCTAGGGTGTATCAAGTCCTAGGGTGTCACCCACTGACACAAACCAAGCACGCACAGTTTAAACCTACGGGTGCCCGTGCCTGCTTTTTCAACTCCGGACCATGTGCACGGCCATGGCCCGCCTGATCCTACACCGGCGCACCTGCTCAGCCGTCGTTTCGACCGCTTACATGTCATCCCAGTAATCGTGCCCCACCCTAGCCTAGTCCCTAGGGTATCATGATACAACCAAGAGGGTTACTGGTGCAAAGGGCCACGTAACTAGGGTTTCCTTAATGGGTTAAACGTGGTTAACCCAACTCATCCAAGTACCAAGTTGGTTAAGTGTACCCAAGGTTCATGACTTAACCCTACCAACCCATCGTGTTTAATTGGTTAAGTATTCAAGCGGTCCATGACTTAACCCTACCAACCCATCGTGTTTAATTGGTTAAGTATTCAAGCGGTCCATGACTTAACCCTACCATGTGGCATTAATTAATTTAATGCACCCAACCTCTCACATTAGACCTTGTTGTGGTTACTAGTTAGGCCGGGTGGGTCCGGGTAGGTTTACACCACAACTTAGTCTAACCTCGGGTTTCACGTGCAACATGACCAACTACTCACATTGGGTCCTATTGCTTGTAGCCACTAGTTAAGCCGGTCGGTTCCGGGTAGGTTTATGCTACAATCTCAACCCAACCTCGAGTTGGCCATTCTCATGTTTTCTAAGTGTCATGTCCATCATGTTTCCAAAACACATTACATGTTTTCAAGCAATTGGGTAGACCTAACTTAATAGGTAAATTCCCAATGGGTAGACCTAACTTAATAGGTAAATTCCCAAGCTTATGTTTTTATGTCTTTTAAGTTTACCCAACTCCAAACGCAATCCCATCGCTTACATATCGCAATAGCGCATAAAGGATAGAAAGAGGGAACTTGACATAACCATGACATAAAGGTGTTGGAGCCACAAGTTAAACATGGTGGCATATGAGACAAAGATGTGATCATAAAATTGCATATCATGTTATCAACTTGCAAAATATTTATAAGCATGCATAACATCATTTTAACTTGCATAGTGTTCATATGCATGCATAACATGGTTTTCAACTTGCATAAGGTTCATATGCATGCATAACATCAAACTTGGCAAATAGGCGGAACATGGCCATAGATAGCATGAGATAAGGACTAGTAACATGCATATAACATTATATGCATGTCAATACAAGGTTTATGAGAGTTTCAAAGTTGCATCATGCAACACTTCCAACCAAAGATCATATCTTTCTATGCCTAAAGCCAAGGTAATGACTTTACTAACATGCATAGAGTAAGCTTATGCATAATATCATAGGATCAAAGCATATATCATGATTAACCCCAAACTCAACTTGCAACACAACATATTAGCTTCATAGTTAAAATACAAGAGTAGAAATAGGCTTATTATGCTTATGAGGACTCAAGTGAGTATAGCAATTGTAAGAAAACCCTTATGCAACCAATAAAACCCCAAAATGCAAGCAAGATTGATCAAGACTCTTCCTTTATGATGCAAATATAGCAACTTGAGTTGAATGCAAGCTAAAGAGGATCATACAAGTCTAAAAATACTTGTATGCATGGAAAATCACTTAAAAATTGATTTAGGAATCTATGAAGAGAGTGGAGGCCATGAGAGGATTGATTTTGCCATAGTTTAGTTGTAGGATAGATTAATGATGATTTAGGGTAGGTTAGGGTCTTATTTATAGATTAGGTAAGTGTTTTAGACCAAAGGATTAAACCCTAGTTCCAATCTCAACCCTCTAAACCGAATCTGGCCCCCTAGCTCAACACATTCTCAAAATGGTGCACCAGGCAGGACTGGTCGTCTGAGCCAAGTCGACAGCCAAGTCGACAGGGCTGTCGACCTGGTCAGACCTAGTCGACTCCCAAGTCGACAGGGCTGTCGACTTGGGTACTGTGGCGGGAATTTTCCCGCCTGGCCCAACTGGCCCAATTTTCCAAATTCAAGTTTGAATTTGAAATCTGTTTTTACTTAGAAATTTTCTGAAAACTTCGTTGGGCCTTAATCGGGTCATACGGACTCCGATTTTCGAAAACTCGGACTCTATTTCGCGTATTTTTCCGAGACGAACGCAATGGCATAGCCCGTTTCCCTTGATTCAGATTTATGAATTAAATTCTGCCTCGATTTATGTTATAACAGGTTATGGAAAATACGGGTTGTTACATTCTCCCCTCCTTAAAAGGATTTCGTCCCCGAAATCTTCAAGTTAGGAAGAACGTATCCTACCATCCAATCATCCATCTACTCCAAACATCATCCACGAGCAATCATTGTCCTTACAAGATTCTAAATGCTGTATGAACATATGCAAAGGTGTGTGTATATGTCCTTATCTAATGCAAATATCATCAATGCAAATTATGTTTGTGAAATGAATCCATATGTATGCAATTCCTAACATAATGTATAACATCTATATGTGTGCACATCACATACATCCATATGCAACATCCATGTGATACCACCAAGATTTTTCATCCATGAATAAGCATAAACACTCATGCATATGCAATATGAGGAGTGTGTGAGCCGATCTAGTGCCTAATCGTGTATAATGCATCCACGAGTAACCACTTGCAACCACTTGCAGCCACTTGCAACCATCAATCATAACATGTTTCAAACACATGTTTCATCCAAAGGGTTTCTACCTAAGGTTCTCATGACAAGATTAGCACGATAACTAGATAAACATGGATAGCAAAAGAAAGATATGCTAAAGAGGAAAAAAAAGATCGAGAATGTACCCTCAAAAAGAAATGGATAAAGCCCAAGTATCTTCTCCTCTGTCTCCCAAGTTGCATCCTCTTCGGCTTCACTCCACTGAACCTTCACCAGTTTGACTTCTCGATTCCTTAGCTTTCTGATCTCCGTTCCCAAAATGCGAATCGGAGCTCTCCTCAAGGTTGCCTCTTTCTCTACCTCCACGTCTTCAAGAATGCCAGGTTCAACCACCTCAGCGGACTCATGTAGGTACTTTCGGAGATGAGAGACATGAAAGACATTATGCACTCCGGACAGCTTCTCGGGCAATTTCACTTTATAAGCCATCTTCCCAACTCTCTCTATAATAGGGAAGGGTCCTACGAATCTGGGTGCCAGCTTCCCAACTGCTCCGAAGCGAACCACATTACGCAAAGGAGAAACCTTTACGAAAACCATGTCTCCCACTTCGAACTCCAAATCTGTCCTTCGCTTATCAGCATAGGAATTCTGTCTATCTTGGGCCGCTTTCATCCGTCTTCTCACCAATTCAACTTTCTCAGATGTGTCCCGTATCATATCGGGCCCAAGTACAAGCTTATCTGTTGTCTCCCACCAACAAGATGGTGACCTACACGGCCTCCCATATAAAGCTTCAAATGGTGCCATCCCTATGCTAGCTTGATAGCTATTGTTGTAAGCAAACTCCACAAGAGGAAGGTGGTCTTCCCAAGTACCACCAAAATCAAGAACACAGAGCCTCAGAAGGTCTTCTAGCACTCTATTCACCCTTTCGGTTTGGCCATCCGTCTGGGGGTGATAGGCTATACTTAGATTCAATTGCGTACCCATCGCTTCCTGCAAACTATTCCAGAATTGGCTAGTGAAGATTGGGTCACGATCGCTGACTATGCTAGAAGGGACCCCATGCAATCTTACTATTTCTCAAAGATAAACAGACGCCAGCCATGATGCGGTCCTTTTGCTCTTTACTGGGATGAAGTGAGCACTCTTCGTAAGTCGATCGACTATGACCCATATGCTCGAATTCCCTTTTCTTGATCTAGGCAATCCATCCACAAAGTCCATAGAGACGCTCTCCCACTTCCATTGCGGGACCTCCAATGGATGTAATAGCCCACCTGGTTTCTTCGACTCAGCTTTTACTCGTTGGCACACCATGCACTTTGAAACATACTCTGCCACATCCTTCTTCATTCCAGGCCAAAAGAAAATGCGCTTCCTATCCCTATACATCTTATCTCCACCAGGGTGTATAGTCATCTTTGAGTGATGTGCTTCTTCGAGAACTTTATGCATCAAATCTCCCACTTGTTGAATGCAGAGTCCCCCATCACGCCTTAGCCAACCCTTGTCATCAAAAGTATACCTAGCAAGGTGACTAGATGTCTCGCCACGAATCAACTTACCCATGATTTCAACTATCTGTGGGTCTTCCTTCTGCGAAGTCCCTACTTGATCAAGAAGTGTGGGTCTAAGCTCGAGGGATGCTAACGACCCTGTCATCGACTCAACAGCTGTTGTGAAATCAAAGGTTGCTAGGAACTCTAGGCTCTTCATCTCAACAAACAAGGGACTCAAAGTCAGCCTTTTCCTGCTTAGTGCATCCGCCACTACATTACCCTTGCCAGGGGTATAAGCTATCTCGAAGTCATATGATGCCAAGAATTCCATCCACCTTTGCTGCCTAAGATTCAGATCTTTCTGCGAGAAGAGATACTTGAGTGACTTGTGATCAGTGTACAACTCAAACCTTTCGCCTAAAAGATAGTGGCGCCAGGACTTGAGTGCAAAGACAATCGCTGCTAACTCCAAGTCAAGAGTGGGATAGTTCTTTTCATGAATTTTAAGTTGCCTACCCCCATAACATATCACTCTTCCCTCCTGCATCAGAACGGCGCCTAACCCCGTGCCACATGCATCGGTGTACACGGTAAACATCTTATTGCCATCGGGTAAGGCCAAAACTGGAGCTGTGGTAAGGGCCCTTTTTAGCCTTTGAAAAGCAAGCTCACACTCTAAGTCCCATGCAAAGACTAAGTTCTTCTTCGTCAATCTAGTGAGAGGGGCCGAAATCTTGGCGAAGTCTCTAATGAACTTCCTATAGTAGCCTGCCAGACCAAGAAAGCTTCGCACTTCGGTTGCATTCTTAGGAGTCTTCCAGTCTTGAACTGCAACCACTTTAGCGGGATCCACAGCTATACCCTGCTTAGAAACTATATGCCCAAGAAACCGGACCTCCTTTCTCCAAAAGTGGCATTTGGAGAACTTGGCTTTCAACTGATGGGCTCTAAGCGTATCCATCACCTCCTTGAGGTGTCTAGCATGGTCTTCCTCGTCTTTTGAAAAGATCAGAATATCATCCACGAAGACAACAACAAACTTGTTAAGGAACTCCCTGAACACCCTACTCATCAAATCTACGAAGTAGGCGGGTGCATTAGTCAAACCGAATGGCATGACAAGCCATTCAAAGAATCCGTCTGGAGTCCTAAATGCAGTCTTATCAGTGCTGTCTTCGGCCACTCTAAGCTGATGAAATCCGGTGGCTAAATCAAGCTGAGAGAAAACAGAAGCACCAACAAGCTGGTCGAAGAGGTCATCTATCCTCGGTAATGGATGCCTATTCTTCTTGGTTAGCTTGTTCAACTCTCGATAATCAACACATAGATGAAGCGAGCCGTCCGCCTTAGTAGCGAACACCACAGGAGCACCCCATTCGGAAATGCTTCGCCTAATAAAATTCTTCTCAAGAAGCTCCTTGATTTGCTTACTGAGCTCTCTCCTTTCACGCGGGGCCATGTGCCTAACTGGTAAGGAGACTAGCTTAGCATTATCAACCAGATAAATGCGGAAATCTATCTCTCGCTTAGGGGGTAACCCCTTGACTTCTTCAAAGACATCAGGGTATCCTCGTACCACCCTTACAGATTGCAGATCATCGATGGACGAGTCAAGAGATTCAAGATAACATAGCATGACGGGATCTAGTGGGTTGCAAGAGATCTCTAGGGTATTACCAAGGCGATTCATGAGTCTCACCACCCTATGCTCACAATCGAGAATGGCTCCATAGCTGGACAACAAATCCATGCCCAAGATCAACCCGTATCCCGTGAACCCGAGAACATAAGCATCACACGAGAATTCCACGGTCAAGATAGAAATCCTCAAGTCCATACAGATCATAGATAAATGGGCTGAACCCCCAATCGGATTTGAAACACTAACGGGATCCTCAACAAGACTAGTACTTAGGTGCAAACTTCCAACAATATCAGAAGAAATAAAGGTATGCGATGCGCCAGAATAAAACAAAGTGCGAACAGGAAAACCAGAAATATAAACAAGACTTTCCATAGAAATAGTACCTCGGTCCTGAACTGGAGCGGCGTTGAGAGCATGCACTTGCCCTCCAGATGAACCTGCACGTTGAGTCTGTCCATGCCCCTGCTTCCTAGGGCATTCCTTGCTAAAATGTCCCATCTCTCCACAGTGAAAGCACCCACCTAATTTCCTTTTCTTCTTCCTACAGTCCTTGACTACGTGCCCAACAATCCCACAGAAGTTGCACTTTCTCGTTTCCTTTGCCTTGTTCTTGTTGCCCTTGTCATTCTTGTTGTTCTTATTGTTCTGATTACTCTGATTCCCTCCCCACTTGGAGTTTGTCTTCTTAGGCTGACTTTCATTGGGCTTGACTTCTTTCTTCCCATTCTTATCCTCTCCCTGCAGCAATGCCATGTCTACTAAGCTCTCGAAAGTGGCCCCCATGGATATGTGTGACATGGCTAGACCTTGTAATGGCTCATTTAGCCCTCGTGCAAAACGTAGAGCCTTCTTCTCGGGAGTATTGACCATGTCCAAACCGAATCGGGCAAGCTGGTTGAACTTATTCACATATTCTCTCACCGTCATGTCTCCTTGCTTCAAGGCTATGAACTTCTCTAGTTGCAAATTTGCCTCTGCAGATGATAGAAACTTAAGCCCAAACCTTGCCCTAAAGTCGGCCCAGGTTTCTACGGGCCTAGTAGCATTGGTGACCTCCCACCAATAAGCAGCTTCCTCCTTTAGTAGCCAAACTGCCAACAGAACCTTTCTACGGTCCTCTATATCAAAGATGGCAAAGAGATCTTCGGTCTCCTTCAACCAGTTTCTTGCCTCCACAAAAGTCTCTGTCCCAACAAAATTCTTGCCACCCATTGCCTTGAAGTCCTTGCAAACCTTGGCGAAATCGGCTTGTGGTTGCTGAGGAGGAGGAGGAGGAGGGGGTGGAACCTCAGTGATAGTGGGAGTGGTTGCTGGACCTGCATTGTTGGCCCTAGCTTCCAAGTATCTCCGGAACCATCCGGGAATGGTGACTCCCTCAGGAAGATTGAGATCGGCCATGCTGAAAAAGGAAAAGATAGATTTAGAACGAGGAAACGAAGGATAGTGCTTATGGCTCTTGGGGGATACCCTTTCAAAATAAACTAGACTTTTCTTTGGAAAATACTTAATTGGTTTTGGAAATAGCTTTTAAAAGTAACTTTAAAACCCTTTTTTTTTCAATCTCGTAAACCTTATGCTCTGATACCAAATGTAACACCCCACCTCCGCCAGTGCCGCTCTTGCAAGGATACCGGCTTTGGAGGGGCGTTTAAACAAGGTAAACATGCATGCAGATATCACAAGACAGAATATATAAAACAGAGTAAATATAGCAGCTGATTAAACTAGCATATCAAAACCATAAGTTAAGTTACAGCACAGTACTTGATCATTATTTTTCCATAAACAAAGTCTAGAAACATAAAACTGGAAACTGGAAAGGAAAACATAAAGTAGCTATCCCCAAGGTAGAAAACCATAGCAAGCGCAAGTCCAAAAGCATACATGAACTATCCAAGAAAAGCGGCTAAGATCCAAGCTAAGTGCCGGTATTCCCACCCTGTAAACCTGTGGGGGGGGGGGAACGAAAGAAAAGAGGCGAAAGAAAATGGGTCAGTCAAAAGACTGGTAAGTCCTACCTACTATTGTACAACAACTAATAAAGTTAACTGTATATGTAAACAAGGATGAGTCATAAGATGATAACTGGCAGGGTGAAAACTTAACTAGATAGACTAAGTGTGGCACCGCATATACAAGGTTGAGGTTTGCACCAAGTGTACTAGTATTACAAGTCATGTCAAGTGTAACCAAGAAGTGATCCCCAGGCCCAAGTTTGGCCCATTATCAGGAATGACCTAATCCAAGGTCCAACTAGTACGGTCTAGTCGATCGGCTCCCTAAAGCCTAACTCGTCAAGTGTCGGTGTCATACATCCCAACTACGAAGTGTAGCTAAACTGTGCTAGGTCCACCCTAGGGTGTATCAAGTCCTAGGGTGTCACCCACTGACACAAACCAAGCACGCACAGTTTAAACCTATGGGTGCCCGTGCCTGCTTTTTCAACTCCGGACCATGTGCACGGCCATGGCCTGCCTGAACCTACACCAGCGCACCTACTCAGCCGTCGTTTCGGCCGCTTACATGTCATCCCAGTAATCGTGCCCCACCCTAGCCTAGTCCCTAGGGTATCATGATACAACCAAGAGGGTTACTGGTGCAAAGGGCCACGTAACTAGGGTTTCCTTAATGGGTTAAACGTGGTTAACCCAACTCATCCAAGTACCAAGTTGGTTAAGTGTACCCAAGGTTCATGACTTAACCCTACCAACCCATCGTGTTTAATTGGTTAAGTATTCAAGCGGTCCATGACTTAACCCTACCAACCCATCGTGTTTAATTGGTTAAGTATTCAAGCGGTCCATGACTTAACCCTACCATGTGGCATTAATTAATTTAATGCACCCAACCTCTCACATTAGACCTTGTTGTGGTTACTAGTTAGGCCGGGCGGGTCCGGGTAGGTTTACACCACAACTTAGTCTAACCTCGGGTTTCACGTGCAACATGACCAACTACTCACATTGGGTCCTATTGCTTGTAGCCACTAGTTAAGCCGGTCGGTTCCGGGTAGGTTTATGCTACAATCTCAACCCAACCTCGAGTTGGCCATTCTCATGTTTTCTAAGTGTCATGTCCATCATGTTTCCAAAACACATTACATGTTTTCAAGCAATTGGGTAGACCTAACTTAATAGGTAAATTCCCAATGGGTAGACCTAACTTAATAGGTAAATTCCCAAGCTTATGTTTTTATGTCTTTTAAGTTTACCCAACCCCAAACGCAATCCCATCGCTTACATATCGCAATAGCGCATAAAGGATAGAAAGAGGGAACTTGACATAACCATGACATAAAGGTGTTGGAGCCACAAGTTAAACATGGTGGCATATGAGACAAAGATGTGATCATAAAATTGCATATCATGTTATCAACTTGCAAAATATTCATAAGCATGCATAACATCATTTTAACTTGCATAGTGTTCATATGCATGCATAACATGGTTTTCAACTTGCATAAGGTTCATATGCATGCATAACATCAAACTTGGCAAATAGGCGGAACATGGCCATAGATAGCATGAGATAAGGACTAGTAACATGCATATAACATTATATGCATGTCAATACAAGGTTTATGAGAGTTTCAAAGTTGCATCATGCAACACTTCCAACCAAAGATCATATCTTTCTATGCCTAAAGCCAAGGTAATGACTTTACTAACATGCATAGAGTAAGCTTATGCATAATATCATAGGATCAAAGCATATATCATGATTAACCCCAAACTCAACTTGCAACACAACATATTAGCTTCATAGTTAAAATACAAGAGTAGAAATAGGCTTACTATGCTTATAAGGACTCAAGTGAGTATAGCAATTGTAAGAAAACCCTTATGCAACCAATAAAACCCCAAAATGCAAGCAAGATTGATCAAGACTCTTCCTTTATGATGCAAATATAGCAACTTGAGTTGAATGCAAGCTAAAGAGGATCATACAAGTCTAAAAATACTTGTATGCATGGAAAATCACTTAAAAATTGATTTAGGAATCTATGAAGAGAGTGGAGGCCATGAGAGGATTGATTTTGCCATAGTTTAGTTGTAGGATAGATTAATGATGATTTAGGGTAGGTTAGGGTCTTATTTATAGATTAGGCAAGTGTTTTAGACCATAGGATTAAACCCTAGTTCCAATCTCAACCCTCTAAACCGAATCTGGCCCCCTAGCTCAACACATTCTCAAAATGGTGCACCAGGCAGGACTGGTCGTCTGAGCCAAGTCGACAGCCAAGTCGACAGGGCTGTCGACCTGGTCAGACCCAGTCGACTCCCAAGTCGACAGGGCTGTCGACTTGGGTACTGTGGCGGGAATTTTCCAGCCTGGCGCAACTGGCCCAATTTTCCAAATTCAAGTTTGAATTTGAAATCTGTTTTTACTTAGAAATTTTCTGAAAACTTCGTTGGGCCTTAATCGGGTCATACGGACTCCGATTTTCGAAAACTCGGACTCTATTTCGCGTATTTTTCCGAGACGAACGCAATAGCATAGCCCGTTTCCCTTGATTCAGATTTATAAATTAAATTCTGCCTCGATTTATGTTATAACAGGTTATGGAAAATACGGGTTGTTACAAAAGCACCTGGAATTGTCAGTTAAATTGAATGCTGGTTAATTTAACTGAACCGATCCATCCTAACAACAAACGGAGGTCAAGGTGAGTTAAAACTCACTCAGTTACCCACTTATAATTTTTATAAGTCGGGTTTATTATTTGTTTTCCAATTATTGATTGATTGCTTGTTGATAAATATTATTATACTGATTATTTAAATTAAACGTTGTTTAATTTAAACGAAATGCATCGTTATTTTTAACGATGATTTCCAATAAAGGTAATTTACCTTATTGGTTACGTTAATAATAATTTAAACATATTTAAATTAAATTGGATGCATGAATTACTATTGGTTGACCGCTATCAGTTGAATTGATTATTTATCTGCATATGATCATTATATGAACTATTTAACTCATGTGATTAGATTATTGATTTGATTATCGATTGTTGAATCCAAATTCAACATTGTTTTGATATTAACCAACAGGTAGTATTAGTTGAGGAATTATAGCAGATGGTGAAAATACAAACTATTTTTATAAGGATTGATTTACCATCAGGTAAATCGATAGAAATGAAGTTATGAAATTTATTTATAACTGAATATAGAATTTTAAATATATTATTTTAATTGGGTTTATAAAAGGAAATAAACCAACCATATTTACATTGATTGTTTTTAACCAACAATCACCATTTTTGGTACCGAAATTTGTCCGTGTGCGAAGCACGTGCCTAAGCAAGTGATAAGCAAGTGAACGGATATTAATGTGATGTTTAATAACCAAGGTTAATTGTTTTAAGAAAAACAATGAAAAAAATAAGATTATGTTGATTTGACTATTATAATATTCAAATGGGATTATTTAAATTAATTTAATTTGTAATTAATTTAAATAGAAAGATGAATTATGATCTGATTACTGAGTTAATCATATTAGAGTTGACTAAGTCAACAATAGTAACCGAAATGGATATATTAAATTTATGTATTTAATATTTAAGATTTTTTTTTATAAATGTTGATATTTATTTAATAATAATCGAAGGGATAAATCATGGGATTTAAAAGGTATTAATTTAGGTATTGAAACGAGAAGGCTTATTTATAATAAAGTTATATTTTTAATAAAATCATATTAATGATAATATAAGTTAAGTTAAATTGCAATTTAAAGCGAATTCTTATTTGAGATTCTATTTAACTGGATTTATGAAATCTAAGATTTTGACAAAGTTACAAACCCGAGTTTAGTGAATATATTGTAAAGTGTTATTAGAAATGGGTTTTTGAAATGGAAATAAAAGTGGGAATATGAAATTAAAGAATTAGAATTTAACTAGAAATCGGTGGAGATAAATGGTTTTCTGAATATTGATCTGATGTTGATTTCGGCCTTCGGGATTGTTATTTAGGGGATTGTTTTCTTACTGATTTACGGTTAAGAACTGATGGAGATATGAAATGGAAATCAAACGGAAACCCAAGTTGAATTAGAGTAGTTAAACGAATGGAGTTATAAAGATGAAATATAGATGATTTTAAATAAAAGATGATGTTTCATCAAGATAGAATTATAATGGGATTTGTTTGATATTGGGAATAAATATCGGTATTGGGTATTGCAACTGACATATATCTTAAGATAATAATGCTGGTGATCAAGATCTGAGAGGTAATTAAAATATCCTAACTTTAACAATTGCAGGATTGTCGAAGGATGATATTAGTTGTAATAGTGAAGGTGTTAAAAGTGATTTATTATGAGAAATGATAGGGTTATGTTATTGGAAGAATTTGGAAATATATACATAATGGGATTTCGAAATAAAAGTGAACAAAGGAGGCTTGAGAATATGAGGTGATATTTCCATAGTAAGTGAAATAGAAGGAGATATGTGAAAATATAATGATATTTTCAAAAAGTAAGAAGATGGGATTTGGAATGAGTTTATTCTGAAAAAGGGAAGTGACGATTATGGCGTTCAAATAACGAAACAAAGAAGATATCGTAACAATTGTTTTAAAGGATAAGTTGAATCGGATTTCCAATTATAGATAATAAGTATTTTTCTAACAGATGTTTTGAAAGGATAGTTAACAAGAAAATTGGATAGGAATTTAAGATTTTTTTCTAAGCATTAGAATAAATGATTTGAAAGTATTAATATATTAAAGCTGATACATTATTACTTATATACTATTTTAATGGCCAAGTGACGCTGTGTACTAAAACAATGGATTTATTTATTTTTATGATTGTTTATTTTGATAGTTAAATAACAAACTATCCAAATCATACCCAATGTGTTGTAGGTACGGAAAGACCGCGATCAAATTTATATTCGAAAACCATTCTGGACCAACAAATACGTAAACGAAGAGGATATTTGAAGCTGATCAAGATGGAGCAATTGAAGACCGTAAATCTTCATGAGCGGGGGAAACATTTGATAAATTTCTCTAGTTGATCCCTAGAGATATATATTTGACAATGATTCTGTCGTAATTGAAATCTACGGATTGCAAGGACTACTCGCTACTGATCTTTAGGGTGATACCTAGGATGTGGTAGGAGAGTGCCTTTGGTTCATCCTGTTCCTGGATGACTTGTATGGACGAGTGTTTGACAGAGTATTTCCAAAGGAATCACGTACGCTGATTTCCTCAAATGTATTTCTGTTGGTGGTAGAGAAGACACCTTCTCTTAGCATAATGACTAGTATATTTTTGTGGAAGTCAATTAGTGATATACGGCAGATCTGATAATGTGACATTCAAAGTGAATGGTGGCCAGATGTTCTAAAGCTAATTTAAACCTCAGGCTTCATCAACCAGGAAATGACAAAAATCGGGCAGGCAGCATGGCTATGTGGGTCGCACCCATTAGGGTGTATAATCAACTATCTAGAGAAATTCCTTTTGCTTCTTAAATCTATCGATGTTGTCCCTTTCTAGGAACGGTGGTTTGAGCCCAACCGTTGGTGATATACATTCGATATACGCAACGAAATGAGTGGTCGGTCATGTGTGGGCTGGGTTGCAAGACGTTCTTGTTGAATCCAGTGTATTCCCCTCTAGAGATACATTATCGACAGGTGGTTCCATACCTTGTCATAGTCGAAATCCAATCTCCAATAAGCTCCCGCGGTTTTGTTTGTATACTATTTATGTGGAGCGTGAGATGCAAGCATTCTACTAGATTCTATTTACTTGTATTTAGACACTATTATAATATCACAAAAGTATTGATTCAAAAATAAATTGGGTTATAGTAAGGTAAAAATCGTCCGTGTTTATGTGTGGGTTGGTCTTACTATTATCCTTTTCTTTCAAAAAGGATTTTTGACTTTAAAATCAATATGGACGATAGTATAAACTTAGCAAGTTTCTCTCACTCTGGTTCACCAGACTGACCCGGTGTTTGTAATGCTCGGGTTAGACCGGGTTTTACAGGTTCAGGTTATCGAATGCTGTGAAGTCCAAAGACGAGTTGAAGTTGTTCAGAAGTATGTTATTATCTAGTATGATTCCACTGTGTGATGTATATGAGGACAAATTGTTATAACTGTCCCGGTGTATTGATGTACTCTAATAATTGTAAGTTTTTATTTCAAAGCTCTCTATAAAGTTTATTTATATATTATATTTTGTTCCGCTGCGATTTGAGACTCTGTGTTGTGTTGGTTAGCTTCTGGGGTTTCGGTACTTGATTTTTGGGCAAGAGATGGGTTAGTGTCAAGATTCAAGTGTTGAAAATTTCCGGGTCGCTACAGTTGGTATCAGAGCACTGGTTTAGGAATAACCTTGGCTCTGTGGTTGTAATGACCCGTATTTTAGCGATATAATAATTAATTAATTTAATTAATAGATTGATTTAGAGATAGGAATGGTCGTTAATTAAATAACTTTGAATATTTAATTAATATATTAAATTCTGAAATAATCAGAATCGGCGGAAATGGCGATATGGTGTGGATTGGGCAATTCAAAATATTTAATTCAGTTTGGAATTTAATTATATTAACAAATATATTATTTGAACGAAGTTTGAACGTATAATTATATTATAATTATAATCGAGCTCAAAATGGCGCGGTAGTTCGTGATTTGGCGATTTGAACTACAACTGAATGTAAAGGATTCGTTTTAAGCTGAATTTCTGTGAATCAAGAAATGTACGGAGCTGGTGAAGTATATTTTTCTAGTGGAAGAGAAAAATCGGGATTTCGTCATGTAGATTTTGAGATATGTCCAAATCAAATTTTAAAATAGTCGTTATAGAATCGTTTATGGACCGCATCGGTTTATTCGATATAACTAGAGATCGGGTTTGAATTTAGACAAGGTTCTTTTGGGACATAACGATAATTTAATTTTTAGGATTTTATTGTAATTTTTAATTAATTAAATAAGCAACTTTTTATTTGGAGTATTTCACACCCTTAATCAGCGATTTTGGGGTTCCACAATATGAGTTAATCTACCGGTATTAGTATATTTTTGGAATCAGGGCACATCGCTTGACACGATAATAATTTTATTTTTGTCTATAGAAGTTTGCGTAGCGGAGTATATTTAACTTTATAACTTAAAACAAAAGTATATCTATAACTAAACCGTTATGACCTACATGATACCCTATAAAACTAATTTTTACAAACAAATGGAGAGACCAACACTGCAACCCTATAGAACTGAAAGGTACCCCATGATAACCAAGAAAAGGGCAACCCGATATTTCCATTTAACAGAACACCACGTTTCCCATATTTCCACCTCAACGTAATGAATGGCAATACATCACTACACATCAGTAATTCATATGACACGTTCTCTTCACCCTTTCCCTACGTCCATATAAACCCACGAACACTTCATTTTCTTGGACCTCGGCATGACACGTTCTCTTCACCCTTTCCCTATGTCCATATAAACCCATGAACACTTCGTTTTTCTCGGGTTCAAGAATCCTTGCTGTACGAATTTCCTATGGCAAACAAATTTAAACAGTAAAATTGAAAAGAAAGGGAGAAACGCGAGTAGAAGGGAGGGGGCTGTCCAGTTTTGTGTTCGGGTCTGATAGATGATGCAGGGTGTTTGGTGACAGCGAATGGGAGTCTTGAGTTCAATGATAGCGGAATGGGGGTTTAGTGTCTTGGCCGAAATGATTTATTGTGGGTATTGTTGTGAGGTTCATGGACTTAATGGATGAATTAAGGAGGAGATGAAGGTTGAAGGACGGCTGTATGGGTTGCGTGGAGACAGGATTCTCAGATCCAAGAAGAAGGAGAAACGGATGGGAATATTGGGTTCGGGTTTCGGCTTTAAGGATGGGTGGGCCGGTGATATAATGAGTGAGGCCCATTTAAATTTTGTTAAGTTATTTTTAATTTAAAATATATCGTAAACTTGTATAGATCGTAACTCTCTCATACGATATCAGAATTAAGCGAAACAAGATCCATCGGGATCGTATGGACGGATACAACCCAATGGGACTGACTGGGAGTGGATTGGTGCTCATTTGAATTTATGGCGAAATAAATCGTTTGATTCAAATCAAACAACAGTTTATCGTTCTTTAACGATGAACTGCCAATGTGAGTAAAACTCACCAACTCTGAACAGTTCTATTTTTACAACGTATTCATAGAACTGATAATTATCTGTTGATTGCTGTGTGTTAACTGCTTGGTTGAATTGCTTATGTGTTGGTTGAAATTATAGATAACGATGTATATATATAAATCGTTAATCTAATATCAATTCTGTTTAGTAGAATATTTCATAGTGAAATATAATCGATGTTAATTATATTGTCTAACATCTGTGATACAGGGAAACAGGTTGGAGGAATCCAACTGGATTCCTCAACATTTATTTTGTTGTTATTCATATATTGTGATATATGATCTGTTGTTGATTATGTGTGTTTGGACGATATTTATCATGGTTATATGGTATGTTAAATACCACAAGAAATACCAGAAAGATAAAAGGAGATTTTCAAAGTATGATTTGAAAATAATTTATTTATATAAAATCACTGGATTTTATATATGTAAAAGGAAAAAGGATTTTATAAAAGGAAATAATTATAAAATCAAAAAGGGTTAAAAAGAAATATATTTGTGAAATCAAATATAAAGGATATATATTTGTAAAACAAAAATAAAGGATATATATTTGTGAAATCAAATATAAAGGGAAATATATTTATAAATCAAATATAGAGGAAATATTTTTGTAAAACAAATATAAAGGAAAATATTTGTCAAACAAATAGAAAGAGAAATATTTGTAAACCATTTACAAATAAAATAGAGAATATAAAGGAAATATTTGTAGAAAATTTACTAATAGATAAAATGGGATTTATTTATTTATTTAGGGAATAAGTAAAAGTAAAAGGGTTCATTTATTTAGGGAATAAATAAAAATATAAAAGGGTCATTTATTTATAGAAAATAAATAAAAGAAAAAGGGTCATTTATTTATGAAATAAATAGAAGGATAAAAGAAGTTAATTCAAAGGAGATAATTCAAAAGAAATAATTCAATGGAATAATTCAAAGGAATAAATCAAAGAAGTTAATTAAAAGGAGATAATTCAAAAGGAATAATTCAAAAGAATAATTCAAAGGAATAAATCAAAGGAGTTAATTCAAAAGAGTTAAACAAAATGAGTTAATCGAATATTAGTAATTTGATTAGAGTTATTCGAATAGAGTAAATCAATTAGGGTTGACCAGTTAGAGTTGATCAGTTAGAATTAACCAGTTAGTGTCAATCAATCAGAGTTATTCGATTAGAGTTAGAATTAATCGAAGTAGAGTCCATTGAACCTAGTTAATCGAATTAGAGTTAATTGAATATTGGTTATTCAATTAGAGTTGATTGAATATAGTTATTTGAGATGGAGTTAGTCAAACATAGTTACTCAGGATAAGTTGCCATTTAGCACGACTGCTAGCGTAATTCGCAGGGCTGCAGATAGCCTACGGCGGTCGGATGTTTTCTGAGGGAATCAGGCGTAACCATTGTGATCGCTGCGATCTAGGGTCAAGCGAATGGAGTTAAATCGAATATTAGTTATTCGATAGGAGTTAAATCAAGTTGAGTTAATAAGTTGAGTTAATCAAGTAAGTTAACCAAGGAGTTAATCGAGTTGAGTTAATCAAACCGAGTTAATCCAAATGAGTTAATCCAAAAGAGATAATCGAATCTAGTTATACAAAAGGGAGTTATCGAATCTAGTTATTCGAAAGGAGTTAATCGAATATGGTTTATTCAAATAGAATTAAAGGAGTTAATTGAATATAGTTTATTCGAATAGAATTAAAGGAGTAAATCGAATATAGTTTATTCGAATAGAATTAAAGGAGTTATCGAATATAGTTTATTCAAATAGAATTAAAGGAGTTAATCGAATATAGTTTATTCGAATAGAATTAAAGGAGTTATCGAATATAGTTTATTCGAAAGGAGTTAAGTGAAAAGAGTAAATCGATTAGAGTTAAACCAAATAGAGTTAAAAATAGCGCTAGTCCAATAGAGTTAGTTGATAAGGGTTAATCGAATAGAGTAAATTGAATAGAGTTATCGAATATACTTTATTCGAAGGAAAGAATTATCGAATAGAGATGATTCGAAAAAGAGTTACGTAAGGAAGTTTGTTAAAGAATTAAAAGGTGAACTTTGTCTATTTCAAGGTTAGAAACGTTGTTCAGTTAAGGTCTGAGAGGTAGTATTACCCCAACTTGATTGACTCCATTTTTGACTAAGGAATGGTTAAGGTTTGATAGTGAAGTTTGGTTAAAAGAATTTAGTTAATAAGCATAATGGTTTGAGTTGGCATTGCGATGGTTTGTTTAAACATCTGTCTAAGTCCAATGAAGGAGTTTTGGAAATGTTTTCCAAATAAGAACCAGAATTGTTTTCTGATATAGAAAACAAGAAATGGAAATGTTTTCCAATGGTAATAACATATATTTTTCTAAATTTATAAAATAAGAAATGTTGAATATAGGGAAACAGGAGATGAAAAATGAACTAAGGAGATAAATGTTGAATGATGTTTGATCGATATAATTTCCCTTTGGAAATGATATCGTTGTTTGCACACGTGTTTTTCTTTGGTAGTTAACTCACGGACTATCAAAGTTTTTGACCATTTTAACGTTGTTAATATGAAGAGACCGGTTGGATTATTATTCGAAGAACCACTCCGTATTGGTATAAGCGTTGCGAACAAAGTATGCTGAATATATTGAAGACGGAGTAAAAGTGCAAGGGCTATTGTATAAATCTTAGATAACAATTGCCTAAGATGGATGTACTGAATAGTGCCTTCGGTTTGTCCAGTCCCAGGACGACCTGTATGGAAGAATGTCTGACAAAGTATATTTAACATATCGCGTAACTTGATCTCTTCAAACGTATATATGTTTGGTGGCGGAGGAATTCGTTTCTCTTAGCTGTATACCCGTGGTATTTTTAGGGAAATGAATTTGTGATTTGGCGGGTATGACGATGTGACATTCAAAGTGAATAGATGTGTGATCTGTCAGAGATAAGCGTGGCCTCTAGCCTCACAACTAGGAAATGACAGAAATCGGGAAGGCAGCATGGCTATGTAGGTCGCACCTATTAGGGTGTATAATCACCTGATCTAGAGTTTCATTTACTTCTAAAAATCTATTGTCGATGCTGTCCCATTTGGGAAACGGTTGCTGATCCCAACCGTTGGTGATATACATTCGATACACTCAAGCGAAATGAGTGGTCGATCATGTATGGCCGGGTTGCAAGATGTTCTTGTTGAACCCAGTGTATTCCTCTCTAGTGGTACACTAGCGAAAGGCGGTTCCATACCTTGTCATAGTTGGAAATCCATTACCCAATACGTGCTTGCGGTTTGGATTGTATACTATATATGTAGAACATGAGATGAAAGCGTTTCTGCTAGATGATTATTATATTGTGGTTGATAGACATTATTATAATATCAAAAGGTTTTGATATAAAGATGTTTTGGATTTTCATAAGGGAAAAACCCGTTCCGTTATACGGCGTGGTCTTATGAGATATCGTTTACTTGTTCAAACTGTTTTAAACTGTTTTACTTATACCAGTCCTATGACTGACCCGGAGTTTATTTTGTTTTGTTTTCCCTAAACTCTTGGGTGCCCAATTTTGTACGGGCAGTCAAGTAGTCAAGAATTTACAGATATACTGGAAGAGCTTTATAACGACACGGATTTCGCCCGGGCCTAATCGATCGCTAAATCGACCAAGACCGTTCGAATCCCGTATACGCTAACTTTGGGTATACAACACATCAGAACAAATAACAGAAGACTTTTATAAACATCATAATAATGTTACATCAGAGTACAGAATATCAGAGTATATCGAAATATAATCAATACAACGGAAGATGATTTTACAATAAATGTAATACAATGCACAGCAGAAATACATAAATAACACAGCGGAAGACTAACTATGCTTTGGACGTAGCTTTAAGCTTCAATCCAGAATCCTACTCATATACATCTGCAAAATAAAACTACTCGACTGCCCGTGTGGAAAATAGGGGCACCCGAGTTCGTAAGGGAAAAGCAAATTACAGGTCAGTCATGGGACTGGTGTGAGAAACTCTAAACGGTTATAATTAACTTATTTAATAATATGGCATATCACAGGACCACGCCACTTTCATGGAACGGGTTTACCCCCATGAACGCCAGTGTATAAACAACAATCAATATAGATATATGGATCTACTATGCATCAATCAACATGCAATATCCCAATCTACCCACTTAGATTAATCACTACACTTAGATTTTCCAAATCCAATTCAATTTACAGAAATTATTCCTTTGGATCATATTCCCGATTTCTTATTTCAAATCATTTGAAATACCTATCTAACTTTCTATATCAAATTAGGTTTCACTTCGGGATCTCAAATCGTTTGGAAAAATGAATTCCAAAACATAACAATGCATACAAACAAGTATGCAACCAAATATCGTGCTCCCCATCGACAAGGCAAAGGGTACGCACCTCGCAACTCGATATATAAATGTGCACCTACCCCACATAGGAGCAGGCTACACCGACGATGCACCTCCCACACATGGAGAGCATACACCGCCCTCTCACCCATACTTTTAGTCTCAGGGTTACCCGACTCTTTAGCCACATACTAAATCATTTCATATCCCGATGTAGAGAAAATAATTTCACAACATAATAATCACAAGTACTTTCAAAATATAGTACTTCACATCAGTAATTCACACATATGATCAGTCACTATTAATCACATAACCTTTGAGCTCGTACATCTCAAAGAAGGGTGTTAAGCAAGAGAATAAATTCTTCGCCACCAAACAGATACATCATTAATAGTAACTAATCGAATATGTGATGAACTACAATGTAAAACCATAATACATTTCCAAATCATTTCGAAATCATCGGGTTTTAGGCCTCGAAATCCTTTCTGTTTTATAAAACATTTTTGTAAAACATTCCCTGTCCAAAATCGGGAATACATTCTTTTCACTTAAGAAAGATATCATTTCACAATCATTCATTAAATTTGAAATGAACACAACATTGCTAAACACCTTATCATCAAATCGTGAAGTGTTTCACAAGGTGTTAACACACAGATATTTCTACCCAACCCAATGCTAAATGTAAAAGCATATTTTGCTCATAAACTGGTCGAGCACAATCCAAACAATCAATCAATCCAATTTGACATTAAATATAAGGTTTTGAATAAAGATAGTATCGACTTATATTCAACATCAAATCCTGAAACCAACAGATATCATATCGGGATAACGATATCGATATCTTCCAAATTCCCATCACAATATCTGTATAATCACGGAATCCAATATCGAAAATATCCAAAGATAATTTCAATTCAAATCCAATTCAATTTATTTATTTATAACCATTGGATTATTTTTCTAGTTAATAACTAGTTCGTTTCGATAAAAATATATTTTTATCTTTTCAAGTATGGATTTTTTCATCCCAATTCTTCCCAATTCATTTCTAATGATTTTACACAAATGAACTAGTTTTGAACTAGAATTATAATTCTATTTATTTTTAAATAAATAAATTGAATTTGAAAAGGGTTTTTAAAAGTCCTAGCAATAATTTGACATCTCAGATCCAACAAAAGTGGTTTCGTCGAAATCTGAGGTCGTTTGCAGAATTTCCATTTTTAAGGGCCAGAATTCTATAGCAACTATTCTGAAAATTCATTTGGACACATCTTTTGATTCCCGCTAAGAAATTTCTAATATTCGTTACAAAGCTCTTTTCGATACTAACCCAACGGTTCTGGTTTCAGGATAATCCGACGGTCGGATCTCCCGTAATATCCGTTCGAAGTCAATGGTCGAAATTCGCGAACTGCCGCGGCGCGGCGCATTCTATTCAGGCCATTATATTATATATATATATAATATATACTTCATCGATTTCCTTTTAAAACGTATTTTATAAATCGTTTTGAAATTGACCCCAAACCCCGTACTGACGGTGGCAAGGGTAATCCTTGGAATATAACACAAAAACAGATAATAGTAGAACAGAAATAAATAAATAAATACACCAGATAATGCACAATAGAATATACTGGATAAATGTAATCATCAGAGTTACACAGTATACAGGATCATACTTAGTAAAAATACAGTTCAACTATACATAAATGTCTACAGCGGAAAACAAACATAATGTACATTAGGAGCTAAACAGCATAAAAAGAGATAAATAATAGAATCCATCTTCAGCTCCAGCTATCCGGAAAGAGCCAGCTAAACCTGAATACAAGGCTACCCGTGTAGAAAAAGGGGCACCCGAGTTTGAAAGTGAAACAAACTACGAGTCAGTCATGGGACTGGTATGAGAAATCTACTCAACACATTCAAAATATGGCTAATCACAGGACCACGCCACTTTCATGGAACGGGTTTACTCCATTGGATTGCCAGTGCTTTAAAACAAATCATTCTTTTAAACATCGCAATGCTTTTTATAAAAATGAAGCCATTATAAGACTCAGTTGCCATCACACAATGCAACGCAAACCGGAGGATAGAGTTTTACCCTATAATGGCCAAAATATGTTTGATACGAATAAAACAAAAGCATTTGACATTATTACTAGTGTTTATATGTTTCAAAAGCAATTTCAAATCATAACTATCAATCATAGTCGGCATTAATGCCCCATACCACTATGTCGCCATATATAGGTATACAATCAAAACCGCACAGTCACGTATTTGGAAATTGGATTTCCGTCATGAACCAAGGCAAAAGATAGTCCTCACCGAATTCGAGACTGTCTAGCTCGAGTCTCAGGCACAGCCGCAACCGTACCTTGGATCGTCAGGGCGGGTCCACACGGAGTGGATTATAATTCCTGAACAATGCGTCTCTCCACCCTTTGGGGCGTAAATGAGTCAACAAATGACTCCATCGGTCCCGGATCGACCGATATAACCGAGGCGCCTCACAACAGTAACAACCACATAAGTCAAACTCGTCAGGGCGTGTAAAACCACTGACGCCACTTCTAGCTAGAAAGAAAACGCACGTCCCCCCTGAGGTCCTCTTCTGTTTCTGGTTCATACCGGGGTGTGAGGCTCGCGATTTCACGTTATACACAAAGCTACGCCACACAGGCGGTGCTTTGATTATCACCACAAGACTTTGCTTTTCAACAGAAGCCCTGATCACTGCATCTTAGCATGCCACACAGGCATTTCACACCGTGCAACTGATGGCTATCAATCACACAGAATAAATTCCAATGTCAGACACACTATCCATTTGCAAGTCCATTCTGGGTCTAAACGAAACTGGAGGCACTATATACCTCGCAAACCCATCGATCACCACGTACGTCTGGACGATCACCACTCATTATCCATATTTCGGGATGCCTCCCAATCAGGACCTCGGTTACCATACAAACGAGGTGAAGATCTCCGGTCTTCGACCACCGTCTTCATCTTCGATTTCTTATCGTCGATTCAGTTATTTAGAATGGGATAAACCCGGTCTTTCTGAGCAACTCGCGTATATAATAAACAAGTGCTACACAAACACTATTACGCATCATTTCAATTCATTAGTCACTAACCGTCAGTCAATAAGAGAACGATTTTCCAAATATTAACCCCGAAGGCCGAAACCAACATCAGATCAACACCCAAGAAACCATTCGACTTAGCCAACCTTCAGTTAGTTTCTAAATTTCACATCCATATCATTTATAATATTTTATAACGATTTATAGCTATTTTTATTTATTTTAAAATAGCCAATTTATTCAAAACGACGCTTCGGGCCATAACGCGGCTGTGGCGCTGTTTTTCTTCAGATTTGATTTACACATATCTGAAAATCTAACCGTTGTATCCTCACAAAATTTACATCATTAGAAAGATCTTTTCAAAATGAATCCAATGGTCCCAGTTTCGGGAAAATCCGACGGTCGGATCTCCCGGTATAATCGTTTGAAGTTTCGATTTCAAAATACGAAATGCAGCGTCGTTATTCGATTAAATATAATTATATTTATATATATATATATAAATATAATCGATTATGGCGTTGTTTTTCTTCAGATTTGAATTAAACATTACAGACAATCCAACCGTTGGATTTTTACAAAGTTGGTGCCGTTGGAAAGATATTTCCAAAGCGAATCCAACGGTTGCGATTTCAGGAAAATCTGATGGTCGGATCTCCCGCACTAATCGTTTGAAATCACGGTTTCAAAATATGAACTGCAGCTTCGTTAATCGATATATTTCAATTCTATTTATATATATATATATCGATTCTTCGATTTCAAAACCATATAATTTTCATACATTTGATAAAAATGATGTTTTTATCTAACTGTCTTCTATTTCAACACTTCACTATTTTTAACAATTCATGTATATAATAAAAGTGTGATTTTTAATGTAAAAAATTTATTTCAAAACTCGACTATTTTATATAGTTAATATAGGTGATAAAAATAGGATTTTTATTATAAAACAATTTATTTCAAAACAAGATTATTCTATATAGTTCATATTGATGATAAAAATAGGATTTTTATTATAAACAATTTCTTTCAAAATATGAATACCATTCAACACATGCATTTCAATTCAACGAATGAATTTCAATTCAACACATGAAGGTTTTTTATAGTTTGTATATATAGATAAAAAGGTGATTTTTATATTTAAAACACGAATACCATTCAACACATGAATTTCTATTCAACGAATGAATTTCAATTCAACACATGAAGGTTTTCTATTCAACAGACGAATATAGTTTCAACATAGGAAAATAATTCTAACACATGAATATTATTCAAAATTTCGGCAGCATAACGACAGGGTAGTTAAAACCGGGACCGTCCCTAGTACGGCTCCTCGCTCTACCTTAAAGCCTCGCAGCTTTTGACAATGGAGAATCATGCATCTAGTTCGCATGCAGGCGGCATGTATATTTTTTTCATTTCCACAAACTAATCCTATGTGGTTTCAACCAAATATTTCTCAACCACAAACGGGTATTTTTCAACCACAATCAATCAATTTCAACCACAAACAATTTCAGTCAACCATTCGCTATCAATCAATTTTCACACCAATCACAACCAAAAAATATCGTCTATGGTTTGTGGACTAAGGGCGTATATATATATATATATGTATATATGTATATATATATAGCATTTCACTTCTACTTTACTCATACTAGGATATTACTGATCCTATCTGTAATGAGTTACCCGTCCTAGAACACTACTGGTTCAATTTCTAACGAGTTTGTTAATATGTTATATTCCAGAACTAAGCTTAACCAAAGCTCTGATACAAAATGAGATGACCCCGAACCCCGTACTGACGGTGGCAAGGGTAATCCTTGGAATATGACACATAAACAGATAATAGCGGAACAGAAATAAATAAATACACCAGATAATGCACAATATAATATACTGGATAAACGTAATCATCAGAGTTACACATTATACAGGATCATACTTAGTACAAATACAGTTCAACTATACATAAATGTCTACAGCGGAAAACAAACATAATGTACAATAGGAGCTGAACAGCATAAAAAGAGATAAATAATAGAATCCATCTTCAGCTCCAGCTATCCAGAAAGAGCCAGCTAAACCTGAATACAAGGCTATCCGTGTAGAAAAAGGGGCACCCGAGTTTGAAAGTGAAACAAACTACGAGTCAGTCATGGGACTGGTATGAGAAATCTACTCAACACATTCAAAATATGGCTAATCACAGGACCACGCCACTTTCATGGAACGGGTTTACTCCATTGGATTGCCAGTGCTTTAAAACAAATCATTCTTTTAAACATCGCAATGCTTTTTATAAAAATGAAGTCATTATAAGACTCAGTTCCCATCACACAATGCAACGCAAACCGGAGGATAGAGTTTTACCTTATAATGGCCAAAATATGTTTGATACGAATAAAACAAAAGCATTTGATATTATTACTAGTGTTTATATGTTTCAAAAGCAATTTCAAATCATAACTATCAATCACAGACGGCATTAATGCCCCATACCACTATGTCGCCATATATAGGTATACAATCAAAACCACACAGTCACGTATTTGGAAATTGGATTTCCGTCATGAACCAAGGCAAAAGATAGTCCTTACCGAATTCGAGACTGTCTAGCCCGAGTCTCAGGTACAGCCGCAACCGTACCTTGGATCGTCAGGGCCGGTCCACACGGAGTGGATTATAATACCTGAACAATGCGTCTCTCCGCCCTTTGGGGCGTAAATGAGCCAACAAATGACTCCATCGGTCCCGAATCGACCGATATAACCGAGGTGCCTCGCAACAGTAACAACCACATAAGTCAAACTCATCAGGGCATGTAAAACCACTGACGCCACTTCTAGCTAGAAAGAAAAAGCACGTCCCCCCTGAGGTCCTCTCCGATCTAGTTTATACCGGGGTGTGAGGCTCGCGATTTCACGTTATACACAAAGCTACGCCACACAGGTGGTGCTTTGATCATCACCACAAGACTTTGCTTTTCAACAGAAGCCCTGATCACTGCATCTTAGCATGCCACACAGGCAATTCACACCGTGCAACTGATGGCCATCAATCACACAGAATAAATTCCAATGTTAGACACACTGTCCATTTGCAAGTCCGTTCTAGGTCTGAACGAAACCGGAGGCGCTATATACCTCGCAAACCCATCGATCACCATGTACGTCTGGACGATCATCACTCATTATCAACATTTCGGGATGCCTCCCAATCAGGACCTCGATTACCATCCAAACGAGGTGAAGATCTCCGGTCTTCGACCACCGTCTTCATCTTCGATTTCTTATCGTCGATTCAGTTATTCAGAATGGGATAAACCCGGTCTTTCTGAGCAACTCGCGTATATAATAAACAAGTGCTACACAAACACTATTACGCATCATTTCAATTCATTAGTCACTAACCATCAATCAGTAAGAGAACGATTTCCCAAATATTAACCCCGAAGGCCGAAACCAACATCAGATCAACACCCAAGAAACCATTCTACTTAGCCAACCTTCAGTTAGTTTCTAAATTTCACATCCATATCGTTTATAATATTTTATAATGATTTATCGCTATTTTTATTTATTTTAAAATAGCCAATTTATTAAAAACGACGCTTCGGGACATAACGTGGCCGTGGCGTTGTTTTTCTTCAGATTTGATTTACACATATCTGAAAATTTAACCGTTGGATCCTCACAAAATTTACATCATTAGAAAGATCTTTTCAAAGCAAATCCAACGGTTCCAGTTTCGGGAAAATCCGACGGTCGGATCTCCCGGTATAATCGTTTGAAGTTTCGATTTCAAAATATGAATTGCAGCGTCGTTATTCGATTAAATATAATTATATTTATATATATATATATATAAATATAATCGATTCTGGTGCTGTTTTTCTTCAGATTTGAATTAAACATTCCAGACAATCTAACCATTGGATTTTTACAAAGTTGGTGTCGTTGGAAAGATATTTCCAAAGCGAACCCAACGGTTGCGATTTCAGGAAAATCCGATGGTCGGATCTCCCGCACTAATCGTTTGAAATCACGGTTTCAAAATACGAACTGCAGCTTCGTTATTCGATATATTTCAATTCTATTTATATATATATATATATATATATATCGATTCTTCGATTTCAAAACCATATGATTTTCATACATTTGATAAAAATGATGTTTTTATCTAACTGTCTTCTATTTCAACACTTCACTATTTTTAACAATTCATGTATATAATAAAAGTGTGATTTTTAATGTAAAACAATTTATTTCTGTTCAGCTATTATCTGTTTATGTGTTATATTCCAAGGATTACTCTTGCCACCGTCATTACGGGGTTTGGGGTCGTCTCATTTGCTCTATTATATAAAAATCTAATTTTTAATACTTCTACTTTATAAAAATTATATTTTCGTCCTTTCTATAATATAAAAATTATAGTTTTATCCTTTCTATATTATAAAAATTATATTTTTATAATTCCTATAATATAAAAATCACATTTTTTTATTTGTAATCTCTCTATATATAAAAATATAATCCTTATACTAGTAAAAATCGAAACTCTATACTAGTAAAAATCGAATCCTATTCTCTTCTAAAAATCTAATCTTTTATATACAATTACATATATATAATTTCAGTTTTTAACATAAACAAAATCAGTTTTTATTCTAAGAAAAATTTAGTTTTGATCATAAGAAAAATAATAAAAGAAAAGAAAAAGAAAGAAAAACTTACAGAATTTTTAAATAAAGTGGGGGGACCCACGGCGGTTGTTGGCGTCGGAGGAGGGGCTCCGGCTGGCTGGTGGTCGGGGTCGACGGCAGGGCGCTGCAGCGAAGAGGAAAGGGGGGAAGAGGCGGTAATCGGGTTGGGTAAGAAGGGGGCTAGGGCTTCAAGAAGGAGGCGGAGCGGAGGGAGAGGGCGGCGGTGGCAGTGCGCCTTGAACGGAGCTCCAACGTCAGGTGATGGGGGATGAACGACGGCCTCGTCACTTTGTTTAGGAAGAAGCGTTGTAAAAATATATAAAGTAAGGATAAAAATATGATTTTTATTTATTAAAATGAAGTGATAAAAATATATTTTTTATTTGAACAGCGTGAAAAGAACTGCATTGGTATTTCAAGCAAATCCAGATGTTCAGCAGTTCAACAGCAAAGCACGGCGGAGTGGAACCCTCTGTGAGAACTTCTCACTTTAACTTTTCTTTTCTAGTTATATAAATATATACTAGGATGCAGACGGTGTTTAGTAGCACTCGACACCATCGTCCATAGACCATGGACTTGTTTGTTTGGTTGTGTAGTTGGTTAAATTATTTGATTTGAATTTGATTGTTTGGTGAAATGGAATGGATTTTATTGATATGTGAATGGCGTGGGCCATTATTAGACCGGGGATAAGGCTAGGCCTTGTCCCGTTTCTAGTATCGTGCCGTTATGCCGTCGAAATTTTCTAAAATAAGTTAGAAAAATAAAGATATCATTTTATTTAATAAATGAACCGAATAGAATATTCATAGGTTGAATAAAATAATTTGGTTGTTAAAAATATAATTTATAACGTGAATGTGAATAAATAAATATTCATTTACAAACCGGACGGTTTGTTTATGTACACCTATTTGAAGGACACTGGTAGGGACGATAAATTTTACACATCGCCCAACTGCACAAATAAAATCTGTGTTTAATTGTTTGAAACCCCTCACGGGTATTGGGATGATATATGACATACACTAATCCCAATAATTAGTTGTATGTCAATCGATTGATTGACAGACTGTTATAAGCGTTAGATATTTATATTTAATGCTTATGCAGTTGTGTGGTGCACTTTGGATGATGGTTGATTATTTATCGTTGCTATTATATACATGTGTTGTATGGAATCCATATAATTAACATTATATGGTAATTGATTGGGCCTCATTCCAATCGGGAAGATAAAGAATATTATAAAATAAAGGTTCATGTGTTGACAGTACTCATCCGTTGAGATTAGTCATGTGTTGAACGAAATATTTTAACAATAAAATTTACATCTTTATCATATATAAAATTAGAAACTAACTGGAAAATAGATAAGATGAGGGGTCTCCTGGATATTGATCTGATGTTGGTTTCGGCCTTCGGGGTTAATATTTAGGGAATCGTTCTCTTACTAATTTACGGTTGGAGTCCGATTTGAAATCAAACGATAGATATCATAATTTTATAAAATATATTGAATAACAAAAATAGTCACACGTGGACAATACTCATTCGTTGAGATTAGTCATGTGTTGACAAAAATATAGATTCACGTATTGAATAGAAAAAATATTCATTTGTTGAATAGAATAACGGAATTATTGAAATATATAAAGCCGTGTTGATTAGAGATGCGCTATTTTGACGTGAACGATATTTATATCGACTATATTCGTTTTTATAATGAATATTGAAAAGAGATAAAAATCGAATATATATAAAGAAACAAATTTGAATTGAATTGAATATAAAAGAAATTCGAATTGAATTGAATAGAAAAGAAATTCGAATTGAATTGAATATAAAATGAATTCGAATTGAATATAAAATGAATTCGAATAGAAAATGAATTCAAATTGAAAACGAATTGAAATAGAAGAAAAATCAATTTGAAATGAATTCAAATTGAATTGAAATGAATTTTAAAACGAATTTATAAGGAAAATTCAATTTTGATTTGAATTGGTAATGGAAGTTGAAATGTTTTTGAAACGAATTTAAAACTATTTATAAAATTCGTTATAAATAGAAATCGACGAAATATATATTATATATATAATATAATGGCCTGAATAGAACGCGCCGCGCCGCAGCAGTTCGTGAATTTCGACCATTGATTTCGAACGGACATTACGGGAGATCCGACCGTCGGATTCTCCTGAAACCGGAACCTTGGGTTCGTATCGAAAAGAGATTTCCAATGAATATTAGAAATTAGAAATCTAACGGTTCGATTTGGAGATACGTCCAAATCAAATTAGGAAAAGTTTGCTGTAAGTGCAGTTCGATGGCCGTTGATGGAAATCGACTGTACGGGCCTTGATAAAATTATTAAAAATATCAATAATTTGTGTAAAATCATAAGAAATGATTTGTGAAGAACTGGGATGAAAAATCCCACATTTGTAAAGATAAAAATAGATTTTTATCGAAATGAACTAGTTTTGAACTAGAATTAAAATCCTATTATTTTTAAATAAATAAATTGAATTAGAATTGATATGTGGGTTTATCGTGAACGGTGTTTTAAATAACACTTGTTCTTTAACCCGACAATAAATAGAATGTGATTCGGGTTTATCGTGAACTGTGTTTTAAATGACATTAGTTCTTTAACCCAGTAAAAGGAGTTTTAATGAATCTGCAATTAGATTGAAATGTGAAATGAAAATTTAAATTATCAAATTTGGAAAATGAGCGAGAATGGAGTATCACCAGTTTTGCTCCAAGCGATAGTTAAATCTTTAATTAGATTTGAATGTGGAATGGTAATTAATTTTACCGATAACACTGTGGTGTTAGATATGGAGTATTACCAGTTTTGCTTCATGGGATGAATAGGTTGGGATTGGGAAATAAAATAAATAATTACTTCGGTGTGGTTCGCTAATCTCGACTAGTTTGGAAAACCATAATTTGGTTTGATATGGCATCCAATGGAAGATTAAAGAATAAATTTTAAAGAATTTATCTTTAATAAAATTAATGGGAACCTTTCCCTAAGAATGTGAAATTTAGAAACTAGTTGTAGGTTAGTTAAGAAGAATGGTTTCCTGGGTATTGATCTGATGTTGGTTTCGGCCTTCGGGGTTAATATTTGGGGAATTGCTCTCTTACTGATTTACGGTTAGTGACTAATGAATTGGAATGAGGCGTATGTTGTGTTTGTGTAACATTTGTTTATAATATACGCGGGTTGTTCGGAAAGGCCGGGTTTATACCCATTCTGAATAACCGATTCGACGATAAGTCGAAGATGATGACGGTGGTCGAAGACCGGAAATCTTCACATCGTTTGGGTGATTACTGATGATCTTGATTGGGCTGTACACCCAAGATGAGGGAATCAGTTGGTGATCGTCCATACGTACTTGAAGATCGATGGATATGCGAGGAAAGTGCCTCCGGTTTTGTTCAGACCCAGAACGAACTTGTAAATGGACTGTGTGTCTGACATTGGATTTTATTCTATGTTGATTGATCTCTATTAAATATACATCTCTTTGGCGGCGGATAATTTATTCTTTTGCTTAACGCCCTTCTCTGAGACGTACGAGCTCAGAGGTTGTATATCGATGGACATCAGTCGCATGGCTTGAATTACCTGTGTGGCACGCCTAAGTGGCAATTGATCAAGGCTTCTGTTGAAAAGTAAAGTCTTGTGGTTGATGTTCAAAGCACGGCCTACGTGGCATCTTTGTGTATAACGTGAATTCGCGAGCCTCACACCTCGGTATGAGTCAAAAACAAGATAGTGACTGCGGGGAGAGCACGACGTTTCTTTCTAGCTTTGGTGGTGTCAGTGACTTACCAGCCCTGGCATTTATATACTTTTCACCTATGTGGTTGTTGGATGAGGCGCCTCGATTTTAGGTCTGTAAGGACCGGGAAACGTGTGTTTAGGAATACTAATCCACTAACGTAAGTGTGGACCGGCCCTGAAGATCTAGGGGTTACCCAGAGTGTGTAGTCCCGAGACATTTGCTAGAGTGTCTCGAAGCGGAGAGGAGCTTGCCCCTTGCCTCGACTCATGACGGAAATCCAATTTCCAATACGTGTATTTCGGTTTTATTTGTAGAGCCTAGTATGGCGACATAGTGGGATGGGGCGCTTATGCCGTCTATGATTTATATTTATGATTGAAGTTGTTTTGACACTATACACTTATAATAGTATCAAATGATTTGTTCTAAAACGTACCAAGCATGTTTGGCTATTATAAGGGAAAACCCTATCCTCCGGCTTGCGTTGCATTGTGTGATGGGACCTGGGCTTCATTTTTCGAAAAAGCATTGCGTTGTTTATTCTATGCACAGGTGTTCTTGGGAGGAAACCCGTTCCGTGTTATACGGTGTGGTCCCTTGAATTACTATCTTTTAAAGTAAAGTTTTAAATAACTATTTTAGTTCTCACACCAGTCACATGACTGACCTGGAGTTTATTGTTTTAACCTAAACTCTGGGTGCCCCTATTTTCCACACGGACAGCTAGTAGTTTTGGTTTTGCAGATTTATATTCACAGGATCCTGGTTTACAGCTGGAATGATATCCGGAAATCTCTGTATCCGTATATCACCTTCAGTTGTGATTTGTATTATTTTCTGCTACTATGTAATTTATTGTAATCTCTGATATATATCGAATGTATGATATTCATTTATACTCTGTATATTCTTGTATCTGATGGAATTGTTGTAATAACAATGAAATGTTCTTCTGTCTGCGTTCCAATTTGTCCTGTTCTCAAAACGATCAGGGGTTTCGAACGGTCTTAGTCGGTTTAACGATCGATTCGGATCGAGCGAAATTCCTTGTCGTCACAAGCTTGGAGCAGGAGGCTTCACGATTATATAGCTATAGTTATTTCCGCTGTGTTATAAGTGTTGTACTCTGATAATGTTATTATACACATATACTGATTTTATTTCAAGGATATGTTATCTATTATATGTTGTTCATTCCGCTGTGAGATTCGTGTTACTCTGATGATGTATCTTCTTCCTCTTCTATTCTAAGTTTGTATCTTATCTATTCTCACCCTCTAATTTCTTTCATTAACTACTGGTATTTTAAATCCTTGGATGTTCGATATGTGTTGTATACGGATAACCAAGATCGCGAATTTCCCGGTCGTTACAGTGGTATAACTCGATAGAGATGGGGTTAGTAATACCCTAGATCGAGATTGAGTGTATATATATATATATATGAGAGCATATTTGTAAATTTTGAGTACAACATTTTGTATTGTGTTATATTTGATCAGTTTAAGTTGAGCTGACAAATTGATACAATAAACTTTATAAAGACGGCAAATGAAATAATTTTGCTCAAGCTATATTTTCGTATAGAAAAGAAATAATTTTATCAAATAATTGATATTGGTTTTTTTGATTGACTTGCATGGAAAATCTGATGAGACTGGAAATTTACATGGTTTAATTAAACCAGAAGAAAATTAAATGTAGAAATTAATAGGTAAAATATTAGTATGAAATTGAATCAGGAGTTAACTTGAGATAAGTTAAATGAAATTAAATGGAAAATGGAATGATTGGGTAAATATGGTTGTGTAGTATTGATTGTTTGTTTATTGGAAGTTAGGTTGATCGTATAATTAAATTCATCAACAATTGAAAAACAAACAGAGTAAATCTCGATATAATAAATCAGAGAAACTAATCACTCATGAAATGAAACTGAAATGATTTAACCTTGGATCTGTTATTGGCATTGGATATTGAGTTAGTGCAGGTTTAAATGGAAGAGCTGTTAGTTGCTAAGCTTCGTGATTAGAGTATTGGTTGCCCGACAAATAGGTAAACCTTAATATATTAATTTGGTGTTTGATTTTATACCATTGAGATGGGTAGCCGCTTGGCATTGATTTTCTTTTGATCAATGTAAGGCCTTTTGATAATATGTTAATATCAGTTATTTTGAAAATAAGTAGGATCGAATCATTCTTCTTACTTAACAATTTCGGGGACGAAATTCTTTTAAGGGGGGAAGAATGTAACGACCTGGATTTTTTAGCTATTTGAATTCGAATAATTAAATATGTTTTAAATGTTATATTTGGAAATATTAATGGAATTTTAATATTGAATTCGTTATTAAACGACAGTCGAACGTTTATATTTATATAAAACGAGCTCATAACTGCGCGGTAGTTCGTAATATAGAGATCTGAACTTCAATTGAATATACAGAATTCGTTAGAAGTCGGGATTCTGTGAAACAAGAAGAGTTAGGATCTTATTAATTATAATTTTCTAAAGAAAGAGGATAATCGAGATTTCAGCTTATATATTGTGAGATATGCCCAAATAAAAATCTAAAATAGTTGCTATGGAAATCGTTAATAAACGATAACGTATATTAATAAATTTAGTAAGGATTTCTATACATTTCGAATATCGTTTAACTCAGATATATATTGATATTGAGTTATAATTTCATACTAATTTAAATTGAAAGTTATATGCATTATTTATTTGAACATATATATGACAATAATTATTTAATTAAATTGTCTTGTAATTTATTTATATTTTTACGATATTATATAGGCGTAGAAATAATTATTTTTCCAAATGACCTCCTTTTTTGACGAAACGAATATTATTGAAATGCATATCGCTAATTATTGGTAGTTTTCCAGTTTGGAGCCAAACGGAGATCTTTTATCCGTAGACGAAATTTAAAAGTGAACCGATGGATAAATTGGGATCTAAATGACGCCGTTCTTGCAAACGGATACCGTTTTCATTGAAATTTGTTTCAATAGGACCGTAGCGTCAAATTATACCATGATGGTCACTTTTGAAACTTTTGGAGATTTGTGCATGACGATGCGTATAGTGAACGTGCAATGTAAATAGCGGTAGTTAACCATATTAAAACAAATAATCTAGAAACTTAAATCCTAAGATTAACAAAGTTCAACCCTACCCCATACATACCTACTTACCTGATATATCACGCCTCCTGCCTAAACATATATCTGCATATCGAGGAAGCTATGAAGCCTAGAGCCTAACTGAAATGAGAACATGCATAGTCTGAGCTAGGGACCTATGAATATATATGAACTGACTTCAATTCTTAAATGCTAAGCAAGTATTCAACAGGCGCAAATATAGTTACTTCTTCAAATCAAAACACAACATGTAAACAGTAGCAAAATATGAAATGCACGGTATAAAGTTCTGCAACAAGATACTGAAATGAAAACTCATGCAAAGCATACCCATACTGAACCCCATTCTCTACTATGTTTCATCAGCTTAAACTTACAGTACACAGACAGTGAAAGACCTGCGCACATGCTACTAAGTATTCCAGCAAATTAAGACAAGTCTTTGCCTATCCCATTCTATTTCTACCCATTTACAACTTTGCACATGCTATAGCTACTCTACCACCTACACCTGAAGTTTCTTGTGTGCCAGGCATGTTTATTTCCTTGCCGACCAAGTATTTTGTTGAACCTTTCCCCATCAGTATCAGTTAGCATGTTACTTTTGCTTTTCCGCAAACCTAAACCTCATGCCAACTCATCCTACAGTCTGGAAACGCAAGCCTATATCCTCCTCACCTAGCCGATTCTTGTCTGGGCAAATCAATGTCGAGTTTCGTCATATTAATGAACCCAGCCAAGCCTAAAACGCAGTAGGACTATCTTGCATCCCACCACACAGTCATGAAAAGAAGAGGAAACACACAGCTACCCACCTAAGCTACCTAAATATTTGTGTGATGGCCACGGTAAAGTCTAACTATAAATACAGGCGTTGCTTCCTTACATTTCATTTCAGAAGTAAATTGTAAACCATACAGCAGCAAGAAAAATATAATATAAAAGCGAGTAGACAATAACGCGGGTTCCTGAAGTTGCTCGAGCATGTTCCCCTGGACGGTGTAAGTCAGGAGGTGGGGTGTTGGGTCTGAGGAGACTCTGACGTGAATAAGTTATGTTGGTCGGAGCTATTGAAAGCTGCGGTGGAGGAAGACATTGTCTGGGCGGATAGTTTTAACTGGGGACGTTCACTCTGTTTTGCATGCGAGAGAGTATGGGAATGAATAGTGTATAAAACGGTAGTGAGAATGGTTATGGTGGGGGGTTAATTGCGGCTGAAAGTGGGGAGTTTTAATGAAACTTTATTGGAAAAAGAAGGTGAAACTGTAGGACGTGGGATGGTTTCATGAATGGGAAAGTACCAGGAACATTGGGGAAGATGAACTGGTCTGTGCGGATTTGGTAAGGAGACGGGCTGAAGAACGTTTGGACCAGTTTTTATAAAAAAAGAAAAAAAATGAAACAACCTGAAACGAACTTGTAATATGGTGGAAGGGAGAAACCGCGAGGATGGGAATGTTGCATTATTGGTCACTTAAGGTAAGGAGCACGGAGGGAAGTGTAAAGGCGTTGGGTTCAAACGTTTGGTATGGGCCGTGAACAAACATATGGGGTAAAGGGCAAGAATGGTGAGAAGAAGTGGGACTAGTGAAAAGAAGGTAATCAGTCTATGTATTTTTAAAATTTTGCTTAATTTATTTAATTAAGGATTTACGAATTAAATTAAATAATTAATTAAATCTTATGGAATGTCAGAGAATTGAACAAAACTAAACGGACGTTGAAACTAACCGATAAGCATGACATTGTGGAACTGGTCTAATCAGATATGAAAGCAGCAGGAATTGTCAATTAAATTGAATGCTGGTTAATTTAACTGAACCGTCCATCCTAACAACAAACGGAGGTCAAGGTGAGTTAAAACTCACTCAGTTACTCACTTATAATTTTTATAAGTCGGGTTTATTATTTGTTTGCCAATAATTGATTGATTGCTTGTTGATAAATATTATTATATCGATTATTTAAATTAAACGTTGTTCAATTTAAACGAAATGCATCGTTATTTTTAACGATGATTTCCAATAGAGGTAATTTACCTTATTGGTTATGTTTATAATAATTTAAACATATTTAAATTAAATTGGATGCATGAATTATTATTATTAGTTGACCGTTATCAGTTGAATTGATTATTTATCTGCATATGATCATTATATGAACAATTTAACTCATGTGATTAGATTATTGATTTGATTATCGTTTGTTGAATCCAAATTCAACATTGTTTTGATATTAACCAACAGGTAGTATTAGTTGAGGAATTATAGAAGATGGCGAAAATACAAACTATTTTTATAAGGATTGATTTACCATCAGGTAAATCGATAGAAATGAAGTTATGAAATTTATTTATAACTGAATATAGAATTTTAAATATATTATTTTAATTGAGTTTATAAAAGGAAATAAACCAACCATATTTACATTGATTGTTTTTAAGCACCAATCACCATTTTTGGTACCGAAATTTGTCCGTGTGCGAAGCACGTGCCTAAGCAAATGATAAGCAAGTGAACGGATATTAATGTGATGTTTAATAACCAAGGTTAATTGTTTTAAGAAAAACAATGAAAAAAAATGAGATTATGTTGATTGGATTATTATAATAAACAAATGGGATTATTTAAATTAATTTAATTTGTAATTAATTTAATTTGCAATTAATTTAATTTGTAGTTAATTTAAATAGAAAGATGAATTACGATCTGATTAATGAGTTAATCATACTAGAGTTGACTAAGTCAACAATAGTAACTGAAATGGATATATTAAATTTATTTATTTAATAGTTAAGAAAACATTTTTATAAATGTTGATATTTATTTAATAATAATCGAAGGGATAAATCATGGGATTTGAAAGGTATTAATTTAGATATTGAAACGAGAAGGCTTATTTATAATAAAGTTATATTTTTAATAAAATCATAGTGATGATAATATAAGTTAAGTCAAATTGCAATTTAAAGCGAATTCTTATTTGAGATTCTATTTAACTGGATTTATGAAATCTAAGATTTTAACGAAGTTACAAACCCGAGTTTAGTGAATATATTATAAAGAGTTATTAAAAATGGTTTTTTGAAATGGAAATAAAATCGGAATATGAAATTAAAGAATTAGAATTTAACTAGAGATTGGTGGAGATAATTGGTTTTTTGAATATTGATCTGATGTTGATTTCGGCCTTTGGGATTGATATTTAGGGGATTGTTTTCTTACTGATTTACGTTTAAGAACCGATGGAGATATGAAATGGAAATCAAATGGAAACCCAAGTTGAATTATATTAATTAAACGAGTAGAGTTATAAAGATGAAATAAAGATCCGTGATTTTAAATAAAATATGATGTTTCATCAATATAGAATTAAAATGGGATTTGTTTGATATTGGGAATAAATATCGGTTTTGGGTATCACAACTGACATCTATCTTAAGATAAGAATGCTGGTGATCAAGATCAGATAGGTAATTAAAATATCCCAACTTGAACAACTTCAGGATTGTCGGAGGATGATATTAGTTGTAATAGTGAAGGTGTTAAAAGTGATTTATTATGAGAAATGATAGGATAATGTTATTGGAAGAATTTGGAAATATATACATAACGGGATTCTGAAATAAAAGAGAACAAAGGAGGCTTGAGAATATGAAGTGATATTTCCATAGTAAGTGAAATAGAAGGAGATTTGTGAAAATATAACGATATTTTCAAAAAGTAAGAAGATAGGATTTGGAAGGAGTTTATTCTGAAAAAGGGAAGTGACGATTATGGCGTTCAAATAATGAAACTAAGAAGATATCGTAACAATTGTTTTAAAGGATAAGTTGAATCGGATTTCCAATTATAGATAATAAGTATTATTGTAATAGATGTTTTGAAAGGATAGTTAACAAGAAAATTTGATAGGATTTTAAGATATTTTTTTTCTAAGCATTAGAATAAATGATTTGAAAGTATTAATATATTAAAGCCGATACATTTTTACTTATATATTATTTTAATGGCCAAGTGATGCTGTATACTAAACCAGTGGATTTATTTATTTTTATGATTGTTTATTTTGATAGTTAAATAACAAACTATCCAAATCATACCCAATGTGTTGTAGGTACGGAAAGACCGCGATCGAATTTATATTCGAAAACCATTCCGGACCAACAAATATGTAAACGAAGAGGATATTTGAAGCTGATCAAGATGGTGCAATTGAATACCGTAAATCTTCATGAGCGGGGGAAACATTTATTAAATTTCTCTAGCTGATCCCTAGAGATATATATTTGACAATGATTCTGTCGTAATTGAAAACTATGGATTGCAAGGACTACTCGCTACTGATTTTAGGGTGATACCTAGGATGTGGTAGGAGAGTGCCTTCGGTTCATCCTGTTCCTGAATGACTTGTATGGACGAGTGTTTGACAGAGTATTTCCAAAGGAATCATGTACGTTGATTTCCTCAAACGTATTTCTTTTGGTGGAAAAGAAGACACCTTCTCTTAGCTTAACGACTAGTGTATTTTTGTGGAAGTCAATTAGGGATATCCGGCGGATCTGATAATGTGACATTCAAAGTGAATGGTGGCCAGATGTTCTAAAGCTAATTTAAACCTCAGGCCTCATCAACCGGGAAATGACAAAAATCGGGCAGGCAACATGGCTATGTGGGTCGCACCCATTAGGGTGTATAATCACCTATCTAGAGAAATTCCTTTTGCTTCTTAAACCTATCGATGTTGTCCCTTTCGGGAAACGGTAGTTTGAGCCCAACCGTTGGTGATATACATTCGATACAAGCAAGCGAAATGAGTGGTCGGTCATGTGTGGGCCGGGTTGCAAGATGTTCTTGTTGAATCCAGTGTATTCCCCTTTAGAGATACATTATCGGCCGGTGGTTCCATACCTTGTCATAGTTGGAATCCAATCTCCAATAAGCGCCCGCGATTTTGTTTGTATACTATTTATGTGGAGCGTGAGATGCAAGCGTTCTACTAGATTTTATTTACTTGTATTTAGACACTGTTATAATATAACATAAGTATTGATTCAAAAACATTTTGGGTTAAAGTAAGGTAAAAACCGTCCGTGCTTATGTGTGGCTGGTCTTACTATTATCCTTTTCTTTCAAAAAGGGTTTTTGACTTTAAAATTACTATGGACGATATTATAAACTTAGCGAGTTTCTCTCACTCTGGTTCACCGGACTGACCCGGTGTTTGTAATGCTCGGGTTAGACCGGGTTGTACAGGTTCAGGTTATCGAATGTTGTGAAGTCCAAAGACGAGTTGAAGTTGTTCAGAAGTATGATATTATCTAGTATTATTCCGCTGTGTGATGTATATGAGGACAAATTATTATAACTGTCCCATAGTATTGATGTACTCTGATAATTGTAAGTTTTTATTTCAAAGCTCTTTATAAAGTTTATTTATATATTATATTTTGTTCCGCTGCGATGTGAGACTCTGTGTTGTGTTGGTTCTTCTTATTCTTATATTCTAACTTTCTTTCTTTCTTATCTCGCCCTCTAATTTCTTTCTTCTAGCTTCTGGGGTTTTCGGTACTTGAGTTTTGGACAAGAGATGGGTTAGTGTCAAGATTCAAGTGTTGAAAATTTCCGGGTCGCTACAGCAAGGAGGAGATCAATGCCTTGCTAAAAAAGAGGAAATCAATCAATAGAGAAGGAATTAATTCAAATAGAAGATCAGTGGAGGACCCCATCCAATCTCCCTCCTTCTTTAGTGGATACAAAAAAGGCTTCATGAATCATTAGTAGCTCAAGATAAAATGAAGCTTAATGAAGGGGAATTTTTGGTAACACGCTAAAAGTTGAATTAGAGTTTTGCTCATGTATAAATACCCCCTTTATGTTGATGTAAAAAAAACCTTTAGTTAGTTTTTAGGATCAGAAACAAAAGCTCTTTCTTTCTTGGCTTCTTAGCCATTTTTCTTTTTCGTAATCTCTCGTTTTAATGCAATTTTAATTAGTTGTCTTTTATTTACATATTCTTTTCTTTTATGCAAATAGAATAGATTGTCCTTTATTTTGCTTTTCTTTTTCTTTTGTTTTTGTCCTATGTTACAATCTACTTTTGTTGTTTGAATAACAAACATGAGAGGCTAATCCCTTTCAACTTAGGGGCAATGAAGCTCTGTTGATTATGTAGATGCAACATAATTTGTTTATTAATGCTCTCTTTTTGTGCTTCATGTCATGTTGATGTTATTGGTTTGTGCTCATTATTGAATTTGATATCCTATATTGTTGACACCAAATAGCATATGCTTAGTCATATGTTCACTAATTACCTCTTCATCTACATATGATGATGGTGATTAAGTGGAGGTTGAAATCAAAAATTTTATGGTCTATAGTTCTATTTAATAGTTCACAGGCCATGCTTAAAGTATATTTCAATTTTAACTTGTTCATTTTTCATTAGAACCAAAATCACAAATGACAAAAATAGATATCACGATTTCATAACTTGTTGAACTACATGATCTAGAAAGTGGATTTATTCCTAAGCTGTCTTTTATCTCATAACTTTTATCATTTTTTGCTAGTTTAGGTGTAGTTGTAGTTAAAACATCACTCAATGTTGGTTTAATTTGATTGAATATAATTAAAATTATTTCTTTCCCCGTGGATCGACTCGTATTCGCTAATGTACTACAAATGTATGACGTGCACTTGTAGTTTATTACACTTCATAACGGTTTTCTAATTCATAGAATATTCATCGTCGAACAAGCCGATCATTGCATTCTTTGGTTGCTTTGCAATCGTGAGCGGACTTGGCGGCAGGTTAGTGAAGAAACCTAAAGCACGTCGGAGTCAAGATGGTAATGTGCAACAAAGAAGCGAATCCGAGTTTTCTCAATGAAAGCACCAGAATGTTGATGGAAAAATATGTTATAAACACCCAAGATTGTCAATTACTTAAGAATTATAGTTTCGCATGGAAATATAAGTGCGGAATGCAGTAAATAACACAAGAGATTTATAATGGTTCGGTCCCGTAATGGACATACATCCACTTTGGAAGAGTCGTTGGAATATTATTGATAATAAAGAGTTACAAGCTTGAGACTATCACATAACATCCCTTGACATATGTTTCTAAGTAATATGAAGTCATAATTGTCATACATAGATATAAGGAAAAAGACACTTTTGCCCTTCTTCTTCTTCAAAGCATGGATGCCATTAAAGAGGTCACTTGGAGCTCTCAAGAGATGTCAAATCACTAAATTCCAACCTCTTTGAAGTGTGAGCTTAGGGGGTATTTATAGTGGAGTGGTTAGGTAGGAGTAGAGGACCATATCAGAAATCTCGGATCCCGTGGAGTAGGCCATCCCGAGCTCGGACCCCTAGTGAAGATGCCATAAATTCGCCCCCCTCCATGGGGTATGAATTTCATACCCATGGGGTACAAAATTTGTGCCTCGTGGGGTACGAAGCTCGTACCTCATGGGGTACGAAGCTCGTACCCCATGGGGCACGAAATTCATACCCCGTGGGGTACGAAGCTCGTACCCCAGGGATACAAAATTTGTACCCCATGGGGTACAAATTTCGCACCTCAAGGGGTACGAAATTCATACCCAAGGGGTACGAGGAATCCCGGAACAAACTTGGAGGAGGCGAGGTAGCAAGGCTCGAGGCTTCTCGGGGTTTGAGGTGTTGGTTTGGTAATGTTTTGAGGAGTGGTGAGGTTCCTATCTTCACGACCCCTTCTTGGCTTATTTCTTTAATTCCTTGGCGACACTCCCGACTTTAACATCACGCGATACGTTGAGTCGAGCGTGTCCTGCGTACTTTTGGTAACCGGACCAAAAGGTCGGTTAACACTTAGTGAAGCCACTAGATATATTCATGGCTTCTTTCCATATTTTGATTTTAGGATACTGATTTATTGTGTCGATTTAATGCAAGTTATTTGTCTTGATCAAGTGCCTAAAATTCACATACATATTATTATTCTTTCACTGCTTTAGATTAAAGTTTGATTGACCCACTTATTATTTTCATTATTCTCGAGTTAGACCGAGATTTCAAGTATTTATTCTGGGGACTACTAGAATGGCCTAAGCATCAAGATAGATGCTCATGTATGATATTTGTACCACTACTTAGATCTTGTTTTTGTAAATGCTTTTATCAAGAAATTGACATGATATGTATAATCATTTGACTCTAGAGTCTTACACTACCTTGTAATCCTGGAGGGTCTTGTATGATAACATTTGTAAACTCATATTGGGAATATGCATAAGAATTACATTTCTTGCCTATTGCTACCTTTTGTGATTGTGTTCTAGAATATTTTTTGATTAATTATTTTAAGAAAGCATAATGTTTTTATGCTTGGATTTTACATGTCAAATCCACTTCAAAAGAAAATTATTATCCAATTTGATGTTTTGATACCGGCCTAAAACAATATTCACGGATGGACCTTCCTAAATAGTATTATTATCCACACTAACAGATGGTATTACCTAGTAATATCCTTTTCTTGTGTGGGCACAAAGTTTCCATGTTGCAGTGGTGATGGTTGTAGTAATGCTGCCAAAAATTATCCCAGAGCTTCGGGCGCCTTCAACCTCTTCTTTTTATGCCATTCATTCCATGCTTGTATATCCTTATTGGCGATGCTTGCAGCTCTAATATTTTTTCTATTTTTGAATGATGCTTACTTTTATTTTTATTAAATGTTGGCTGATTATATTGGTGTTATCTCATTAGCATACTTGTGTGTTTTTGGGTAATATCCATATAGATACCATTGGTTTTGTTTTCTTCCATGCCATGTCTCTGTGTTTACTCTGCTCCAAGTAGTCCAAAGCTGGTCTCTTTCTCCTTTATTCATACTAAAACCATTGGGTTGCAGCGTTACAACAAGTGTGCATTTCTATAAATTTGAGTGTCATGCCTTATAGGACTTGGCTGAAGATTGTGATGCATAGAGGGCGATTTGCATGTTTTTCTATTAGCTTTGGCTTGGGTTTGTGTGGAGCATCTTCTTTTTTATCTTATTTAATATTCAATATGGTTATATGTATAACTGTATGGTTCTCGGTTAGTATCGTTTGGAAGTTATATATGTCTCATTTGTAATTTCTAAGGATATTACATGTCTTTAGCTTGCTTGTCTACTTATATTTTGAGTATCATAGATATATCTATTGTGTGAGTTAGCGTATCGAATAAGTTTGTTGGAAGAGTTTCGAAACTTTGGTAATTTGAAGTTGAATCAGGAAAACATGGGAATCTACTGCAAGTACGTAAAGATACGAATGTCTAACTTTGCATCCAGGGACTTAGCCAAATTCTCTTGTTTTTCTCGAAGTCAAAAGTTGACTTTTTTTTCTTTGATTCTAGTTCGAGTTAGCAAGCTTGGATCATCATCTGACGTTGCACGATTGGATTGGGATTTAAGTCGAACGTAAACAATCGATCGACGAAATGCTCGAGAATCGAACTCGCATTAACTAATCATGATATGCATATAAGATGTGGATATATGATTGAGTCATCATTTTGCAGGATTCAATTCTTAACCCAATCACATTGTATTCACAATTCGATCTGAGTATTGCATCTGTAATCGGCGCTAACAATAGTTTTAATTAAGAATTAAAGGTTGTCATCGCATTATGAAATGTTTGTTTGTAGGGATCCTTAGCCATGAGGGGCGCCAAAAGCAACTTCCTTCGTATCGATACTTCGATTTTGGGTTATCGTCCCTACGTGGTGGGTTTCTCCTAAAAGGTGGATCCGTAGGTTATGGACAAAGTGATAAGAGGATGCATGAACTGGTGAAGAATTGGTGCACTTGGGCCCGCTTCTGGATGTGCCTACGGCTGTGCTTCCTGACATGCCCCACATGAGTAGGAGGTGACCGGAGATTAGGTGGAGTCGAAAGGCCATAACGACAATGAAGAGGAGGTATTCATTGGAGAAGAGGGTTTGCTTTTTACTCTCGTTCCATCCTCGATAAAGGAGATAAGGTTGGGAGTAGTTTCCAAACAAATATCTCTAATGACGACCTCAGTGATCACTGCATCAATGGAGACGGTTGCACGAACTGGTGGAGGACATGTGCCCCTGGGTGCGCTTCCGGATGTGCCTCCAATTGTGCTTCCCGACATGCCCCAAGTTGATTGGGAGGTGGTCAAGCTCAAGTGGAGGCAGAAGGCCAAGACGACAACAAAGAGGAGGCATCCATTGGAGAAGAGGGTTTTCTTTTTACTCCAATTTCTCCTTCGACGAGGGAGACAAAGTTGGGAGTGGTTTGCAAACCGGTTTCTCCGACAATGACCTCAAAGACCACTACATCAATGGAGATTGTCGTTCTAAGTGCTCGAGTACTTTTACACTTTCTCAAGGTTGTACTCATGTAGTGTGACTCGGGTCGCACTTAGATTCGGGTTGGTCGAAACTCCACTCTTGAAAAACTCAAGTCATGTGGAGTTCGAATGAAATGGTGCTAATAGACTGACTTTTGAGTAGGCCTAAACGTAGGTAGGTCGTCATAAGTCTACTGAACTTAATGTAGTGGCCCGCAAATCCGTACTTGTAACAACCCGGAAAATCTGGGCCAGTTTAAAATTTTTATTTTGGCAATTTTATCGAATTTTGATTATTTAAAATGAATTATTTTAAATAATATCGACGAAAATTTATTTTGAATATAATTAGAACGTATATGTTTATACGCGTCGTCGTTAGAATATAAATATTTATATATAATTATAAATAGAATTGAAAATGGCGCGGTAGTTCGATAATTCGATTTCAAACTTCATTTGAATGTACCGGGTGCAAAACAATCCGGATTTTAGTGAAACCAAAAACATTAGGATCTAATAGTGAATATCTTTCCAACGAATCCGAAAAATCAAAAGTTCGTAGCGGGAATCAAAAGTTATGTCCAGTTGAAAATTCTGAATAGTCGCTATGGAATTCAGGCCCTTAAAAATGGACATTTTGCAAATGACCTCGGATTTCGACGAAACCACTTTTGTTGGGTCCGTGATGTAAAGTTAATGCTAGATTCCAAGTTTCATAATTTTTCGAATCAATATGTGAGCGTGGCAAAGGAAAATGCGTTTGACCATTTTCAGTGGATTTTAATCGACTGGAAATTGGTCATTTCTCAAACGGTCTCAGAATTCGACGAAACTAGTTTTGTTAGGACCGTATGGTCAGTACGAAGCTAGAAAATATTTTTCTGGAATTTTTCTAGTTAGTATGTGACCCCGGTAATTTGAAATGTACGTTTAAAATTCAATATAATGATTTAAATGTAAATGCAACGGAAACTGATCGAAACGATCAAATCAACCTACGATACATGTCCCATTGTGTTCGGAATGGGGGTAAAACGCTATGGACGACAGGCGGTGGACCTCGTTTAGAATTCGTATGTAAAAGTCAACTTTTTAGATAAATAAAATAATTAAATAATAAAAAAAAAAAAAAACTTTTCTTTCCCCCCCCTAACCCGCTCTGGCCCCTTTCTCTTTCATTTCGATTTCAGTATTAATAAAAAAAAAAAAAAAAAAAAAAGAGAAGAAGCGACGATCGCCATCGCCGCCGCCACCACGGGCATCGCGCCGCCCTCGCGTTCACCCCCTCCCTTCCCCTTCCCTTCCTCGACACCGACGCGAGACTCCTCCGCGTCGCAGAACCCATCGCGCCGAAGTCGAAGCCCCCCCCTCGCCCCAAATCGCGCCGCCGCTGGGACCCAGACCCGCCACCCACCTCCGCCTCGTTGAAGCCCCCTCAGACGTCGACGAAGACCCCCCCCCCCCCCCCCCCCCCGCTGTAAGTATTTCTGATTTTTATATTAAATTAAAACTGTTTTTATTTTACAGATTAAATACTGATTTTTTTCAGGTTTTCAAATACTGATTTTGTTTAAAGGAAAAAAAAATGATTGAAAACTGTTTTTTTTATTTTTTATTTTTATGATTTAAAACTGATTTTAAATAAATAAGCAGTGACTTATTTTTTTTCAGAAAATAGAAATAAAAAGATATGGTTTTGAAAGTAGAAAAAAAAAACATACTTTGTTTTGTAAATAGAAATAGTGAAATAAAAATAGGATTTTTATATATTGAACTTTGAACTAAAAATAGGATTTTTATATATTGAACTTTGAACTAAAAATTCGATTTTTATATATCGAACTTTGAAGTAAAAATATGATTTTTATATATCGAATAGTGAAGTAAAAATTCGATTTTTTATATATTGAAAAGCGAAGTAAAAATTCGATTTTTACATATGTAGAGAATACGGGCGAAGATGACGAAAAGGCGAAACGACGAAGACTTCTGCAAATGAAGAGCCGTGGAGCTAGGATAGCTATAAGTGAGAATTTCTCACCTTTCTATTTCTTTTCTAGTTATACATATATACTAGGATGCAGACGGTGCTTAGTAGCACCCGACACAATCGTCCACAGACCATGGACTTGTTTGTTTGATTGATTGGTGATTGATTGCGATATTGGTTTGAATGTGATTTGTGGTATGAAAAATCGAATCGATGAATTGGTTAGGATTAGACGTGCGCCGTTATAAGGCGAAGGAGTAAGGCTAGGTTAGACCCTTACTCCAAATTTTGTGGTTTGCATAACGAAAGTGAATTTGATTGATGTGTGAATGGCGTGGGCCTTCACTAGACCGGGGATAAGGCTAGGCCTTGTCCCGTTTCTAGTATCGTGCCGTTATGCCGCCGAAATTTTCTAAAATAAGTTAGAAAAATAAAAATAGCATTTTATTTAAAGAATGAACTGAATAGAAATTCATATGTTAAAATAACATGTGTTATCGTTAAAAATATAATTTTTAACGTGAATGTGAATAAATAAATATTCATTTACAAACCAGACGGTTTGTTTATGTACACCTATTTGAATGACGTTGATTGGGTCGATAAATTTTACACATCGCCTAACTGCACAAATAAAATATGCGTTTGATTGTTTGAAACCCCACACGGGTGTTAGGATGAAATTTGAAGTTCACTCATCCTGATTGATTAAATATGTCGATCGATTGATTGACAGGCTGTTATAAGCGTTGGATATCTATATTTGATGCTTATACAGTGTAGTGCACTTTGGTTGATGGTTGATTATTTTCAATGCTGTTATATACATGTGTTGTATGAAAATCCATATAATTAATTTTATATGGTAATTGATTGGGCCTCATTCCAGCTTTGAAAAAGAAATATTTGAAAAAGAAATATTCGAAATAGAATATTTGAAAATAAAGGAACATATGAAGCCGTGTTGATTAGATTGACGCCATTTTGACGTGAACGATATTTATATCGATTTTAGAAAACGATTTCGAAATGAATTGAATTGAAAACGATTTCGAAATGAATTGAATTGAAAACGATTTCGAAATGAATTGAATTGAAAACGATTTCGAAATGAATTGAATTGAAAACGATTTCGAAATGAATTGAATTGAAAACGATTTCGAAATGAATTGAATTGAAAACGATTTCGAAATGAATTGAATTGAAAACGATTTCGAAATGAATTGAATTGAAAACGATTTCGAAATGAATTGAATTGAAAACGATTTCGAAATGAATTGAATTGAAAACGATTTCGAAATGAATTGAATTGAAACGATTTCGAAATGAATTGAATTGAAAACGATTTCGAAATGAATTGAATTGAAAACGAATTCGAATTGAATTGAAAGTGAATTGAAATGAATTCAAATTGAATTGAAATTTGAATTGAATAGAAGTGAGTTTTGAAACGAATCTATAAAGAAGAATTCAATTTTGCTTTGAATTGAAATGGAAGTTGAAATGGATTTTTGAAACGAATTCAAAACTATTTATATAATTCGTTTTAAATAAAAATCGACGAAATATATATTATATATATTATATATATAATATAAGGGCCTGAATAGAACGCGCCGCGCCGCGGCAGTTCGCGAATTTCGACCATTTATTTCAAACGGACATTACGGGAGATCCGACCGTCGGATTCTCCTAAAACCGGAACCGTTGGGTTCGTATCGAAAAGAGCTTTCTAACGAATATTAGAAATTTGAAATCTAACGGTTGGATTTGGAGATACGTCCAAATCAAATTCGAAAAAGGTCGCTGTAAGTGCAGTTCGATGGCCATTGTTGGAAATCGACTGTACGGGCCTTGATAAAATTATTAAAAATAGCAATAATTTGGGTAAAATCATAAGAAATGATTTGCGAAGATTTAGGATGAAAAACTCCATATTTGAAAAGATAAAAATAGATTTTTATCGAAATGAACTAGTTTTGAACTAGAATTATAATTCTATTTATTTTTAAATAAATAAATTGAATTTGAAAAGGGTTTTAAAAATAACCAAAATTTCCAATGATTGCATTGGAGTGATTTGAATCGAAATTGTCTTCGGAATATTTCGATGTTGGAATTTGTGATTATACGGATGTTGTTACGGAAATTTGAAAGATATATATTTATATCGTTATTTCCAATACGACATTTGTTAATCGTAGAATTTGATATTGAATATAAGCCGATATATTTTCTATTCAGAGCCTTATATTGAATATCAAATGTGATTTGGGTTTGTCGTGAATGGTGTCTTCACTAACACTGTTCTTGAACCCAAGTGAGAAAAGATTAAATCTTTTTATTTAGATTTAATGAAGTGTACCAATTAAATAACATTTAATTGGAATTGAATCGATATTGATTTTTGGGTTTACCGTGAACAGTGTTTTAAATAACACTTGTTCTTTAACCCGATAATTAATGGGATGTGACTTTGGGTTTATCGTGAACCGTGTTTTAAATGACACTGATTCTTTAACCCAGTCACAGATTAAAACTAAGTGGAGTTTTAATGAATCTTTAATTAGATTAAAAAGATCGAGAATGGAGTATCACCAGTTTTGCTCCAGGCGATAGTTAAATCTTTAATTAGATTTGAATGTGAAATTTAGAAACTAACTGTCGGTTAGCCAAGCAGAATGGTTTTCTGGATATTGATCTGATGTTGGTTTCGGCCTTCGGGGTTAATATTTGGGGAATTATTCTCTTGATTAATTTACGGTTAGTTACTAATGAATTGGAATGAGGCGTATGTTGTGTTTGTGTAACACTTATTTAAAATATACGCGAGTTATTCGGAAAGACCGGGTTTATCCCATTCTGAGTAACTGATACGACGATAAGTCGAAGATGAAGACGATGGTCGAAGACCGGAGGTCTTCACGTCGTTTGGGTGATAACTGATGATCTTGATTGGGCTGTACACCCAAGAAGATGGAAACAGTTAGTGATCGTCCAGACGTACTTGGAGATCGATGGATATGCGGGGTACTAGGTGCCTCCGGTTTCGTTCAGACCCAGAACGGACTTGTAAATGGACTGTGTGTCTGACATCGGATTTCATTCTGTGTGACTGATATCGGTTGCATAGGATGGTTTGCCTGTGTGGCATGCTAAGATGCAAATGATCAAGGCTTCTGTTGAAAAGCAAAGTCTTGTGGTGATGATCAAAGCACGGCCTTTGTGGCGTAGCTTTGTGTAACGTTTACCTCGCGTGTTTCACACCCGGTATGAACCAAAAACGGGAGAGGACATCAGGGAGGACTTGCGTTTCTTTCTAGCTAGAAGTGGCGTCAGTGGTTTTACACGCCCTGACGAGTTTGACTTATGTGGTTGTTGCGGTTGCGAGGCGCCTCGGTTATATCGGTTTCGGCCGAATGCATTCTGGTCGGCTGACGGACCAGACTTACACCCCATAGGGTGGGGAGACGTATTGTTCAGGCATAATAATCCACTCCGTGTGGACCGGCCCTGACGATCCAAGGGGCAGTTGCGGCTGTTCCTGAGACACGGGCTAGAGCGTCTCGAATCGGTTGAGGACTATCTTTTGCCTCGGTTCATAGACGGAAATCCAATTTCCAAATACGTGACTTTGCGGTTTTATTTGTAAACCTATATATGGCGGCATAGTGGCATGGGACGCTCATGCCGCCTATGATTGATACTTATGATTTGAAGTTGTTTATACACTATGCACTTATAATAGTATCAAATGATTTGTTTTAAACGTATCAAGCATTCTTTGGCTGTTATAAGGAAAAACCCTATCCCCCGGCTTGCGTTGCATTGTGTGATAGGACCTGGGTCTTATAACAGCTTCATTTTTCTTTATTTAGCATTGCGCTGTTTGTTTTATGCACTGGTATTCTTGGGAGGAAACCCGTTCCGTGTTATACGGCGTGGTCCCTTGATTTACCTAATGATTTAAAAATAAAGATTAATAACTGTTTTAGTTCTCACACCAGTCCCATGACTGACCTGGAGTTTATTGTTTTAACCTAAACTCTGGGTGCCCCTATTTTGACACGGGCAGCTAGTAGTTTCGGTTTTGCAGATTTATATTCACAGGATCCTGGTTTACAGCTGGAACGATATCCGGAAAGCTTTGTATCCGTATATCTCTTCTAGTTGTGCATTGTATTATTTTCCGCTGCTATGTATTTAAATGTAATTTAAATCTCTGATATTTCTGTGTAATATTCTTTTATACTCTGTATATTCTTGTAATCTGATGCATTGTTGTAATATACAATGAAATGTTCTTCTGTATGCGTTATGCTGTGGCTTGTTCTCGAACTATCCGACGCTTTCCTTAACGGGGAAGTTGCGGGTCTTCACAGTTGGTATCAGAGCTTTGGTTTACAAAGCTAGAGAACAAGACACATTAGAACCATACGAAAGAATTCATCAGATAATTGGATTAGTAATATCCAATGGGATGACTCGTTAGAGATAGGATCAGTAGTATCCTAGAACGAGTGTGAAGAGTATATTTTTAAAATGAAAACAAAATTTTGTTTTGAAAATTTAAATCAATTATTCGTAGTTGATTATTTATTTATATTGATTTGGACAATCCAGTATATATAGATTTTGCGTATACGTCTGATCCGCGTATATTCGAAGTTTTAATATACCGGGTAGATATAGAACCGCACTCTAGTAGCCCGACAAGGTTCTGATGGTGGTTCGAAACATCATCAGCATTTATTTTCGAGTGACGAAGGTGTGATTTCTATATATTTCCATTAGACTGGTGTGAGAACCAAAACTTATATAGTTAGGAACACATTGTTGTGAATTGGCATCAAAACATGATTTCTGTATATGTATCAAATTTATGAATTTGAAACTCTAATTCACGAATTGATTGATGTTTGTGTTGTTTGTTTATTTGTTTGCTAATTTTTAGCCATTTCGCCTAATTGTATCAAATATTGAATTGTATTGAAAATTGGTCGCATCTGCTTGCATATACATATATATCATTGAACAGATCATAGCAAGGAGGCTAGAGCCAGAGAATAAAATTTGTTTGCCCGACAAATAGGTACATGTTTACTACATAATTTCCTGTTTTGTTTGGGTGATGATGATTTTATGAGCCTATTGGCTAGCCGCTTGGCTTTTTCTTTTTCTTTTTGAGATCTGAAGGACCGGGGAAGCTATTTGAAATTCCCCGATGCTCCCGGTGCAGGGGAGGTTATGGCGAAATTTTTCGGAAATTTAGGGTGTTAGCCAAATTTTTGAAATTTTGAAAATTCTCAGAAACTAAAGAGTTGGAGAATGGAAGCCAGATCGAACGTAGAGTTGATTAATCAAACCACTTTCGACTTTGTTCCTTTTCGGGGACGAAAAGTTTTAAGTGGGGGAGATTGTAACAACCCGGAAAATCTGGGCCAGTTTAAAATTTTTATTTTGGCAATTTTATCGAATTTTGATTATTTAAAATGAATTATTTTAAATAATATCGACGAAAATTTATTTTGAATATAATTAGAACGTATATGTTTATACGCGTCGTCGTTAGAATATAAATATTTATATATAATTATAAATAGAATTGAAAATGGCGCGGTAGTTCGATAATTCGATTTCAAACTTCATTTGAATGTACCGGGTGCAAAACAATCCGGATTTTAGTGAAACCAAAAACATTAGGATCTAATAGTGAATATCTTTCCAACGAATCCGAAAAATCAAAAGTTCGTAGCGGGAATCAAAAGTTATGTCCAGTTGAAAATTCTGAATAGTCGCTATGGAATTCAGGCCCTTAAAAATGGACATTTTGCAAATGACCTCGGATTTCGACGAAACCACTTTTGTTGGGTCCGTGATGTAAAGTTAATGCTAGATTCCAAGTTTCATAATTTTTCGAATCAATATGTGAGCGTGGCAAAGGAAAATGCGTTTGACCATTTTCAGTGGATTTTAATCGACTGGAAATTGGTCATTTCTCAAACGGTCTCAGAATTCGACGAAACTAGTTTTGTTAGGACCGTATGGTCAGTACGAAGCTAGAAAATATTTTTCTGGAATTTTTCTAGTTAGTATGTGACCCCGGTAATTTGAAATGTACGTTTAAAATTCAATATAATGATTTAAATGTAAATGCAACGGAAACTGATCGAAACGATCAAATCAACCTACGATACATGTCCCATTGTGTTCGGAATGGGGGTAAAACGCTATGGACGACAGGCGGTGGACCTCGTTTAGAATTCGTATGTAAAAGTCAACTTTTTAGATAAATAAAATAATTAAATAATAAAAAAAAAAAAAAAAACTTTTCTTTCCCCCCCCTAACCCGCTCTGGCCCCTTTCTCTTTCATTTCGATTTCAGTATTAATAAAAAAAAAAAAAAAAAAAAAGAGAAGAAGCGACGATCGCCATCGCCGCCGCCACCACGGGCATCGCGCCGCCCTCGCGTTCACCCCCTCCCTTCCCCTTCCCTTCCTCGACACCGACGCGAGACTCCTCCGCGTCGCAGAACCCATCGCGCCGAAGTCGAAGCCCCCCCCTCGCCCCAAATCGCGCCGCCGCTGGGACCCAGACCCGCCACCCACCTCCGCCTCGTTGAAGCCCCCTCAGACGTCGACGAAGACCCCCCCCCCCCCCCCCCCGCTGTAAGTATTTCTGATTTTTATATTAAATTAAAACTGTTTTTATTTTACAGATTAAATACTGATTTTTTTCAGGTTTTCAAATACTGATTTTGTTTAAAGGAAAAAAAAAATGATTGAAAACTGTTTTTTTTATTTTTTATTTTTATGATTTAAAACTGATTTTAAATAAATAAGCAGTGACTTATTTTTTTTCAGAAAATAGAAATAAAAAGATATGGTTTTGAAAGTAGAAAAAAAAAACATACTTTGTTTTGTAAATAGAAATAGTGAAATAAAAATAGGATTTTTATATATTGAACTTTGAACTAAAAATAGGATTTTTATATATTGAACTTTGAACTAAAAATTCGATTTTTATATATCGAACTTTGAAGTAAAAATATGATTTTTATATATCGAATAGTGAAGTAAAAATTCGATTTTTTATATATTGAAAAGCGAAGTAAAAATTCGATTTTTACATATGTAGAGAATACGGGCGAAGATGACGAAAAGGCGAAACGACGAAGACTTCTGCAAATGAAGAGCCGTGGAGCTAGGATAGCTATAAGTGAGAATTTCTCACCTTTCTATTTCTTTTCTAGTTATACATATATACTAGGATGCAGACGGTGCTTAGTAGCACCCGACACAATCGTCCATAGACCATGGACTTGTTTGTTTGATTGATTGGTGATTGATTGCGATATTGGTTTGAATGTGATTTGTGGTATGAAAAATCGAATCGATGAATTGGTTAGGATTAGACGTGCGCCGTTATAAGGCGAAGGAGTAAGGCTAGGTTAGACCCTTACTCCAAATTTTGTGGTTTGCATAACGAAAGTGAATTTGATTGATGTGTGAATGGCGTGGGCCTTCACTAGACCGGGGATAAGGCTAGGCTTTGTCCCGTTTCTAGTATCGTGCCGTTATGCCGCCGAAATTTTCTAAAATAAGTTAGAAAAATAAAAATAGCATTTTATTTAAAGAATGAACTGAATAGAAATTCATATGTTAAAATAACATGTGTTATCGTTAAAAATATAATTTTTAACGTGAATGTGAATAAATAAATATTCATTTACAAACCAGACGGTTTGTTTATGTACACCTATTTGAATGACGTTGATTGGGTCGATAAATTTTACACATCGCCTAACTGCACAAATAAAATATGCGTTTGATTGTTTGAAACCCCACACGGGTGTTAGGATGAAATTTGAAGTTCACTCATCCTGATTGATTAAATATGTCGATCGATTGATTGACAGGCTGTTATAAGCGTTGGATATCTATATTTGATGCTTATACAGTGTAGTGCACTTTGGTTGATGGTTGATTATTTTCAATGCTGTTATATACATGTGTTGTATGAAAATCCATATAATTAATTTTATATGGTAATTGATTGGGCCTCATTCCAGCTTTGAAAAAGAAATATTTGAAAAAGAAATATTCGAAATAGAATATTTGAAAATAAAGGAACATATGAAGCCGTGTTGATTAGATTGACGCCATTTTGACGTGAACGATATTTATATCGATTTTAGAAAACGATTTCGAAATGAATTGAATTGAAAACGATTTCGAAATGAATTGAATTGAAAACGATTTCGAAATGAATTGAATTGAAAACGATTTCGAAATGAATTGAATTGAAAACGATTTCGAAATGAATTGAATTGAAAACGATTTCGAAATGAATTGAATTGAAAACGATTTCGAAATGAATTGAATTGAAAACGATTTCGAAATGAATTGAATTGAAAACGATTTCGAAATGAATTGAATTGAAAACGATTTCGAAATGAATTGAATTGAAAACGATTTCGAAATGAATTGAATTGAAACGATTTCGAAATGAATTGAATTGAAAACGATTTCGAAATGAATTGAATTGAAAACGAATTCGAATTGAATTGAAAGTGAATTGAAATGAATTCAAATTGAATTGAAATTTGAATTGAATAGAAGTGAGTTTTGAAACGAATCTATAAAGAAGAATTCAATTTTGCTTTGAATTGAAATGGAAGTTGAAATGGATTTTTGAAACGAATTCAAAACTATTTATATAATTCGTTTTAAATAAAAATCGACGAAATATATATTATATATATTATATATATAATATAAGGGCCTGAATAGAACGCGCCGCGCCGCGGCAGTTCGCGAATTTCGACCATTTATTTCAAACGGACATTACGGGAGATCCGACCGTCGGATTCTCCTAAAACCGGAACCGTTGGGTTCGTATCGAAAAGAGCTTTCTAACGAATATTAGAAATTTGAAATCTAACGGTTGGATTTGGAGATACGTCCAAATCAAATTCGAAAAAGGTCGCTGTAAGTGCAGTTCGATGGCCATTGTTGGAAATCGACTGTACGGGCCTTGATAAAATTATTAAAAATAGCAATAATTTGGGTAAAATCATAAGAAATGATTTGCGAAGATTTAGGATGAAAAACTCCATATTTGAAAAGATAAAAATAGATTTTTATCGAAATGAACTAGTTTTGAACTAGAATTATAATTCTATTTATTTTTAAATAAATAAATTGAATTTGAAAAGGGTTTTAAAAATAACCAAAATTTCCAATGATTGCATTGGAGTGATTTGAATCGAAATTGTCTTCGGAATATTTCGATGTTGGAATTTGTGATTATACGGATGTTGTTACGGAAATTTGAAAGATATATATTTATATCGTTATTTCCAATACGACATTTGTTAATCGTAGAATTTGATATTGAATATAAGCCGATATATTTTCTATTCAGAGCCTTATATTGAATATCAAATGTGATTTGGGTTTGTCGTGAATGGTGTCTTCACTAACACTGTTCTTGAACCCAAGTGAGAAAAGATTAAATCTTTTTATTTAGATTTAATGAAGTGTACCAATTAAATAACATTTAATTGGAATTGAATCGATATTGATTTTTGGGTTTACCGTGAACAGTGTTTTAAATAACACTTGTTCTTTAACCCGATAATTAATGGGATGTGACTTTGGGTTTATCGTGAACCGTGTTTTAAATGACACTGATTCTTTAACCCAGTCACAGATTAAAACTAAGTGGAGTTTTAATGAATCTTTAATTAGATTAAAAAGATCGAGAATGGAGTATCACCAGTTTTGCTCCAGGCGATAGTTAAATCTTTAATTAGATTTGAATGTGAAATTTAGAAACTAACTGTCGGTTAGCCAAGCAGAATGGTTTTCTGGATATTGATCTGATGTTGGTTTCGGCCTTCGGGGTTAATATTTGGGGAATTATTCTCTTGATTAATTTACGGTTAGTTACTAATGAATTGGAATGAGGCGTATGTTGTGTTTGTGTAACACTTATTTAAAATATACGCGAGTTATTCGGAAAGACCGGGTTTATCCCATTCTGAGTAACTGATACGACGATAAGTCGAAGATGAAGACGATGGTCGAAGACCGGAGGTCTTCACGTCGTTTGGGTGATAACTGATGATCTTGATTGGGCTGTACACCCAAGAAGATGGAAACAGTTAGTGATCGTCCAGACGTACTTGGAGATCGATGGATATGCGGGGTACTAGGTGCCTCCGGTTTCGTTCAGACCCAGAACGGACTTGTAAATGGACTGTGTGTCTGACATCGGATTTCATTCTGTGTGACTGATATCGGTTGCATAGGATGGTTTGCCTGTGTGGCATGCTAAGATGCAAATGATCAAGGCTTCTGTTGAAAAGCAAAGTCTTGTGGTGATGATCAAAGCACGGCCTTTGTGGCGTAGCTTTGTGTAACGTTTACCTCGCGTGTTTCACACCCGGTATGAACCAAAAACGGGAGAGGACATCAGGGAGGACTTGCGTTTCTTTCTAGCTAGAAGTGGCGTCAGTGGTTTTACACGCCCTGACGAGTTTGACTTATGTGGTTGTTGCGGTTGCGAGGCGCCTCGGTTATATCGGTTTCGGCCGAATGCATTCTGGTCGGCTGACGGACCAGACTTACACCCCATAGGGTGGGGAGACGTATTGTTCAGGCATAATAATCCACTCCGTGTGGACCGGCCCTGACGATCCAAGGGGCAGTTGCGGCTGTTCCTGAGACACGGGCTAGAGCGTCTCGAATCGGTTGAGGACTATCTTTTGCCTCGGTTCACAGACGGAAATCCAATTTCCAAATACGTGACTTTGCGGTTTTATTTGTAAACCTATATATGGCGGCATAGTGGCATGGGACGCTCATGCCGCCTATGATTGATACTTATGATTTGAAGTTGTTTATACACTATGCACTTATAATAGTATCAAATGATTTGTTTTAAACGTATCAAGCATTCTTTGGCTGTTATAAGGAAAAACCCTATCCCCCGGCTTGCGTTGCATTGTGTGATAGGACCTGGGTCTTATAACAGCTTCATTTTTCTTTATTTAGCATTGCGCTGTTTGTTTTATGCACTGGTATTCTTGGGAGGAAACCCGTTCCGTGTTATACGGCGTGGTCCCTTGATTTACCTAATGATTTAAAAATAAAGATTAATAACTGTTTTAGTTCTCACACCAGTCCCATGACTGACCTGGAGTTTATTGTTTTAACCTAAACTCTGGGTGCCCCTATTTTGACACGGGCAGCTAGTAGTTTCGGTTTTGCAGATTTATATTCACAGGATCCTGGTTTACAGCTGGAACGATATCCGGAAAGCTTTGTATCCGTATATCTCTTCTAGTTGTGCATTGTATTATTTTCCGCTGCTATGTATTTAAATGTAATTTAAATCTCTGATATTTCTGTGTAATATTCTTTTATACTCTGTATATTCTTGTAATCTGATGCATTGTTGTAATATACAATGAAATGTTCTTCTGTATGCGTTATGCTGTGGCTTGTTCTCGAACTATCCGACGCTTTCCTTAACGGGGAAGTTGCGGGTCTTCACAGTACTATTTGAGTTGACTAAATACACCACATGTCCAACCCTAATTGTATATAACTACGAATCATTATGAAATAAGAAGAAAAAGTTAAAAGAAGAACAGAAACAACACAAAATCTTACATCGCGGCTGAATAAAATATAATATATATATATAATAACTTTTAAAATACAAAATTTTAACTATATATACATACCATTATCAGAGTACAACACAGTGGAAAATAATAATAGCTATATAATGTTGAAGCCTCCTGCTCCAAGCTTCTCTAAGTATATCTGCAAACACTTGAACTACTTGACTGTCTGTACAAATTTGGGCATCAAGAGCTTAGGGTAAAACAAAACAAAATAAACTTTGGCTCTGTTATGGGACTAGTGTGAGTAAACTCCAACCACTTGGTTTAACTTTCAAAAATACTTTTAAAAGAAAGGACAATCGTAAGGCCGATTCGCACATAAATACAGATGGTTTTTTACCTTACGATAACCCAAAACATTCTTTTAAATAAATACTATTCTGATATTATAATAGTGTCTAAATCAAGTAAATATCGATCTAGTAGAATGCTTGCATCTTACGCTCCACGTACATAGTATACTATCAAAATCGCAAGCACTTATTGGAGAATAGATTCCAACCGTGGCAAGGTACGAGACCACATTCTGACAGTGTATCTCTAGAGAGGAATACACTGGGTTCAACAAGAACATGTTGCAACATAGGCTAAACATAATTGACCACTCACTTTGCTAGAGTGTTACGAATGTATTGTCACTAATGGTTGGCATCAGCAACCATTACTGAAGCATACAGCAACGATAAAATAAAGAAGCAAATGGATTTTCTCTAGGTCAGGTGATAATACACCCAAATGGGAGCGACCAACTTAGCCATGCGACCTACCCGATTTTATACCATTTCCCGATTGTGAGGCCTGAGGCTACATCTTACCTTTTTAAAACCACAACAATCATTCACTTTGAATGCCACATTGTCAAACCCGCCATTGTCAAACCCGCCATTGTCAAACATTCCAAATCATTTATTGATCTCCTCAAAAATATCACGGCATAAAGCTAAGAGAAACAAATTCCTCTGCCACCAATGAAAATATGTTTGAAAAGATCAACATAGATGATCTGTTATGCATACTCTACCAGACATTCGTCCATTCAAGTTATCATGGGACTGGACAAACCGAAGGCACTATTTCCATTAATCAATCTTAGGCAATTTCTACTAAGGATTAATAGATAAAGCCCTTGTACTTTCTCTATCTTCGATTGTCTTTAATATATTTGATTCGCAATGCTTATGCCCATAAGGAGCGGTTTTCAGATAATAAACCTGATCCCGGTCTCTCCGTATTGACAATGGAAATATAAAAGGGTGTTTTTTTATAGATCCCTATTAAGGTTTTAAATTAGGCTCAGATCCAGTTATAAACTTATTGTAAGTTTAGTCCTTATTTTTCGAAAATTCACTAAAAAAATACGTAAATTCATATTTAAATTAAACATGCATTCGACAAAAAATTTAGTTAAAAAAACATCAAACAAGGATCAAAAACCAAAAAAACTGTAAAACAACGAAACTGCAGTTAAATGCATAATAGCATTATATATTTGAATTTTCCTTCATACATCTATGCAAGTATTCCATTCATGCGTCGTTGTTTGTTTTTGTTGCATACATCTGTGCAAGTATTGCGTAATTTTTGCATAAAAGTGTGCAACAAATTCGTAGGCTAAATTTCACTTGAGTTTTCTTCATGCAAAACATGCATATATGTGTGCAAGTATTTTAAATAGTTGCACACATGTATGCAAGTTTCGGTCCAGATTTTCAAGCCAAAAAAGCTTATGCAAAAATTGAACACATGTATGCAACTATTAGTAATAATTGCATACATGTATGCAACTTTTTTTTAAAATTGCGTGGACTTCCGAGAGTATTTTTATAATTTATATATATATATATATATATATATATATACGTCAGTGCCTTTTTTTGGCCAAAAAACGAAAAAGGCGGAAGTTTAAAAATAGGGGGCAGGTTTGGATGAAAACTTAAGGAGGGATGTGAGCCTAATTAAGTTTGGTTTTAGGGATGTGTGCCTAATTTTCACAATATAAAATGTGTCAATACTTCGATAGTCAGCTATTTAACTATCAAAGGAAAACATCCATACAACCTACGATCCTATTTCCAAATGGAAAATCTACTGATCAAAAGTCAAGTAATATTAGGCCACTTTAAATTAATTTCTCATTTGTTTATCATTTCCCATATAAGAATATTCAATTATCATTTCAATTCTACTTTATTAACTTCTCATTGTAAATTGGTAAGTGAATAAGTCTCTAAGTATACAACCCCAAAGGCCGAACCCAACATCAGATTGGCATCTCGAAAGTTACTCGACTCAACCAACATACAACATATTCTATTTCCCTCTTTTACTTTTAAAATTCCATTATAAGTTTATTCTCTTATTAAATTCCATATATAATTGATAAGTTGATTTCCAATTATCAAACTTTCTTAAATTTTTCTATCTCCTTAAATTTCTAGAAAATTTCGCCATCGTCTCCTTTGTACAGCTCAATCAGTACATCTACAAATCGCCTCTCAGGCCCTTTCCATTCAAAAAGAAAATCAATAAGCCAAGCGGCTTGCGAAACAGGCTCATAAAATCTCATGTTTAATTAAATATGTAATCTTCGTCGAGCATTTCAATTAATTTCTTCCATATCTTCATTCTATTCAACCATTCCAAACTTATTCCAACTCAATCCAATCGTTTTTAACTCAATTTGCTAATTCATTCTCTAATTAGCTCTTTTGCCTAATCTTCTTTTTATGTGAACATATCACGTTCATATATATTTTTAATTTGCTTATAAACCAATCAAATTCCGTTTTCAACTTAAGTTTCATACTCTAATTTGAATATGAATTCACAAATCCTATTCACTTATCCAAAGTCAAATTCAATCCAAAAATCCATTGAATAATTCCTTCTCCAATTCGTTAACTTTATTCAATAATTAAAAATCTGATTTTTGCTTGAAAAATCAATTCACTTACTCTACTTGAGTTCGTATTTATTTTTTAACTAAATCTGGATTTTATAAATGGAAATCCGAAATTTATTCACTCAAAATCCTTTTATTTTATTTGATAAACCATTATGGTTTAAAAACGATTATAGCATTGTTTTTTTTGGAAAATTGATTTTGACATAACTCAACATCTATAAAACGAGTTTCTTCCAATAGAAAACTATTACACAATAGATTCTGATGATTCTTGTTTCAAAGAATTCCGACTTATATTGAGTTCTATAAACTCAGTTGAAGTTCAAAATATCAAATTACGAACAACGACGCTGCAATGAGCTCATTTTAACTAAATTTAGATATAAACATTTAAACTTCGTTTATTAATAAATTTCTACTCCATCCTTCCATATTTTAATATAATTTAAAATAGTTTTCCAAATCTAACTTAAATTCTCGATTATCCTAAATCATTAATTATTTCATTCAAAATTCCTAACTTAGTTGTAAATTCATTTACAAACTCAATTTCTATATTAACTTCCAATTCTCTTGGAAATAAATTATTTTATAAAATTCGATATAATCGAATTCCAATTTTTAATCCCTTGGATTTATCTCGATTCATTTTATATATCAAATTTCAAAATAACATCTATCGTTTTCTTTTCGAAACGATATCCAATTCCTTTTTTTGTTCATACTTGAATTTAAAATTCAAAATTATTCAATGGTAATTGCTTCACTACATTTATAAGCATCTTTATAAAATAACCTCCTTGTTTTATAAATTAAAACATGTTTTCCCTTTTAAAAATCTATTTGAAACCCAATTCCTATATTATAATATTTTATTATTAATACTTATCGATATATAGACATAGAATCTATATTTATATTTAATTTTATATTTTAGTTACTGTCTAATACAATTCCAATATCTTTTCTAGAAGTATTTTATTTTCATAAATTCAATATAGTCGAATTCTAATTATAAATCTGTATGGATTTATTCCAATTCTATTTACATTCCGAATGTTTGAATAAATTTCATCGTTCCCCTTTTTAAACTCACATTTGAATTTACATTCACAAATTATCCAATGATAATTTATTACACATTATTTATAAACATCGTTTATAAATTCAACTTCTTTTTTTTGTTTTTAAAAACAAGTTAATACTCCCTAGCCCATTCAAAATTAAAATTCTGTACTTGAAAAAATAATTTTTCCTTTTTAGAACTCAAATCTTTTTCTTCGCATTCGAATATATGTTTATGGTGTTTTAAATACCAATACCTAGTACCAGTGCTATCTAAACATTCAAAATGCCCAATCATCAATCACAGATTTTATAGCACATCATATATTATAATATATATGGAAACAAACAATAAATAAATTTGAGGAATCTAGTTGGATCCCCCCAATCATTTTTCCTGCATCTACAAATGTTAGACAACACAAATAATAACCATCTTGCTTAAAGGCAGGATATCACGGTATAGAAGGTCATCCACTATATGTATTGTGGAGCGCATAGGGTGTCATTCGCTAATAATACTATGGGAAATATCAATATCCAATTATGAAGCCTCAATATAACTAATAAATATATATAATAACCACAATTGATCAACAATTATTTTATGCATCCAAACAACCAACAAACAACATATAAAAATTATATATTAAATAAAAATTCGTTTATAATAAATTATAAATGAATCTAGAGAGTGAGTTTACTTACCGTGAATTTATTTTTGTTGAATACCCAATGAAACCTATTATATAGATTTCACAGTGATTCCTCCGTACATCTGTTTTTCAAAGTAAAACAATATTAATAAAATTTTAGTTATCGAATCGTACTAATTTAATTTAATTAATTACCCATATGTGAACCAATTCCATATTAAACCTTAATTTCACACTCAAACGATTAGTCTACAAATTTTATTTCTTTACTAGCTAACTCTATAGGTACTTACAATTAATATTACTCAGTTTCTAATTATATAAACCAATTTCCATAAGAGTAAAAACACTAACTGCATCAACTATATTCGAACTATAAGCACGTGCACTTATAAGTAATCGTATCTGGACTTAAACCAAATTTCTTTCCCTCGTCAAGAAGCTCGACTGCTTTAACCATTCCCATACTATGTTGTAACGGCCCGGAAAAAAATTAAAATTGACACTCGAATTTTCGACAATAATACATAATCCCGTATTACTTACCAACAACCTATGTATCGAAAATCTAGACTGTTAATAGAAAGAAGTTAGAGGATGAGAAAAGAAAGAAATATTATAATAGAAGAATAAGAAGATCAGAATCTCACAACAGAACAGATAAAATATAATATACCAAATACTTTATACAAAAGAACAAAAGAGTATACATTCAGATCAATATAACACATAGTGGAAACAAACTAGTACCAGTAAATATATGGAATACATCTCAACTTCAACTCCTCTTTTGGAACTCCAATTGAAACATAACCTGTAAATATACTCGGTCGGACCCGAGTACATTTGAAGCATAGAAAAATTCACTTGGATCAGTCTAGAATACTTTCAGTGGTAAATCCATAGCACAACAACTTGTTTAACTTGAAAATCCTTTTTGAAAGAAAAGGATAATAGTAAGACCATCCCACACATAAATATGGACGTTTTTACCTTACTATAACCCAAAACACTTTTGATATATCAAAATCCAGTGATATTATAATAGTGTCTATCAAATCACAAATAAATAAACCATCTAACAGAATGCTTGCATCTCATGCTCTACATATTTATTATAAAATCATAAACCGCAAGGCGCTTATTGGAGATTGGATTTTGACTATGACAAGGTATGGGACCACCTTCCGGTCAGTGTACTCTAGAGGGCTATACACTGGGGTTCAACAAGAACATCTTGCAACCCGGCCATACATGACCGACCACTCATTTAACTTGAATGTATCAAATATATTGTCACACTACAGTTGCTAGCAACATACGTTTCCCGGGAGGTATAGAAGCGAAAGAAGAACAAATAAGGATTTTCTCTATATTGATGACAATATACCCTGCTTGGGTATGACCCACCTAGCTATGCTTCCTGCCCGATTTTTGTCATTTCCTGGTTGATGAGGCTTGAGGTCATGTTTATCTTTTCAAAACATCTGGCCATCATTCACTTTGAATTCCACATCATAAGATCCATCAATTTCCTAATTGACATCAAAAAATACACTCTAGGTGTTAAGTAAGAGAATATCTCCGCCACCAAACTTGGTATATTTGTAAAAATCAATCGTACGTGATTATTTAGAAATACTCTATCAGACATTCTGTAACGTCCGAGTTTTTGATCTAGTTTTATAATATATAATAGATACTGTTAGATAAAATAAGATTTACATATTTGGAAAGGTACTAGGAAATTTCCAATTAAATATATTTGTTGATGGTTTAAAATTCTGTAACCGGTATATATGTATTTATAACATAAGTAATTAATGTTTTATCATTTTGCTATATTTATAATTTGCATTTAAACTCATGAGAATATAGAAGTACTTAAGAAAAAATTGATTACTTCACAGAAAAGTAGAACAAAAGAAGACATGAATTAAGTGCGAGTTACTCATTGAATTTGATACGATTGATAAGATAAAATTCACTAAAATTTGAAATAATCATTCTCCTATGCATATATTAGCTTGTCATGTTTATGTATATATACAAGCCAATAAATGTTATTTGCACATCTTTTTGTAGCATTTTAAAACTTATTATATTTATATATTTATATGTAAATAGACAAGTATTTAATGTTTAACATCTTTATTTGCATTTTTAAACATGCTTTTATAAGTCATATAGGTATAACATCACTTAATGTAACTAATGAAGATATATAAACATAAAGTAAAATCTATTTAAAGTAAAATTTTATTTTACTTCATATAAGTACATAAGAAGATATGGCTACTAAATACAAGGATATACATAGGCGTGATAGAATAGCTAGAGTCTGATTTACTTGGATGACTAAAAATAATTTATGTATATATATATATATTAAGTACATACATGTGCACTTCTTACGCCTAGATCATAGACATGACTAGGATTGGCCTTTAAATACAATTAGTACACACTTGTACAACTAGAACATGTCTTGAATGTTAATTGTGATATGCAAGGACTACATGCTCAGATTTTCCAGTAAGAACATGGGCAAATTGTTTAGGAACCAAATGGAATTGGCACATACATCACACATCAATTACATAGCTGCAACATACACCATCAATCACCCTTAAGAACAGCTAGCATCTTAGCCTGACTGTGTATGAATTGTATACATCAAAATATAGCTAATCATGCTTGTCAATAGGATGGCCTTAGCAGTTAAATGAAGTGAATGATAAGGACAATACATAGCCGCACATGCATACACCCCCTACCATAACACCTCCCAGACTTGTGCCTGCATTTCCTTATCTACAAATACACATGGGAACTCTACAATTCACACATCAGTTTGCTGGAAATAAAATATAAAACATGAGCAAAATCTGGAAAGGGAAATGGCAGAGAAACAGGGCACAAATCTGAAACAGAGAATAACAAGAACAATGGAATGGAAGTGAGCTATGTTATGTGAGTAAACCCCTAAAAATCCCTTTACTATCTCACATAAATTTCCCATGAATTCAAACTGTTGGTAGTTGTTGTGTCCTTACAATATTCGATTGGAATATTGATGATTGTTTGGAGGATTAATATCTGCTAATAAGTTAGATTATAACTTTAGGGTTGAACAAAAACATGAGACTGATAAAGTAAACTAATAACAGTAAATGAAAAAACAGTAGGCAATAATAGAGTGAGTGAATACTAAACCCATTTACTGTTTATATATATATATATATATCTTGAATGGATCCAAATTATATATATGTTAATATGTACGTATCCCTCACTTTTTGAGTTAATGATTGAAGTGTTTAATGGTAGTTAAACTATGGTTTCATAGTTGGAAAATCTGGGCGACTACTATATAGCAGCAGCTATATTCTCATAAAAGAAATGAATATGGTATAAATTTCATACAGGTCGATAGAAAAAGGGCAAGTACTATAGTTTGACATAGTGATATGAATTTTCTAGTATGATTCACTTTTTATTTATACATAACAGGGGTTTACTGTTAAATAATAGGATACTAGTTAAATAAAATGGGCCAATAATAGATGTATATATATGTTTTATAAATATCATACATTCGAGTTGCAACTGAAGCATTACCATCTTGCCTACATCAACACATTATAAGTCTTACATGCGAATTATGTTCACATAATTCATTAAAGTTAATGAAGATGAAATGTCCTAAAATCTGCATTACCATAGGATACCCACAACGATGCAAATGAGTACCAGTTCTTCCTGGTAACTCCTCCGTCCCTTCCATGGTTGCATCCGCATCACCAAATATAAAACCAAAAGATACTGTATTGTCTCTACAAATTATTAGTGACTTAAAGGTTTGACAAAACCATTGAAACAAAAATACTGAAGCACCATGAGCTCGTTTATAAACAGGAAACAAAAGAAGGTGTGGCAGAGGATTGAAAACATGCGCATTAGCATGTTGGGTCAGGAGCATTTGGCGTTCAAAACTGGGCTTTGCCTCAGTAAAAAAATAAAATTATATAATAAGGAATTATTAGTGTGTATGTGTGTTTGCCCCAAAACCATCCACGTGTGGAATGCCTTAAACGTCAAATAAGAATGTAGACATGTGTAAGCTTTCTGATAAGGTGAGGGAATAAAATTTTATATTGTCTGATACTTAATTATGGTTAACTCAAGCATATATATGTTAATATATGCATCAGATTTATCATCTCATGTCATGAGAATTTTCATGGAAACATACCAAAGACAGTAGACAATATAGGGAGTAGTAACATATATAAAATGGTGTAAAGAACTAAAATCTTCCTTCCTATTTAAATAAATTCCAAATTCATTTAATTTATATGTGTGCTATCACCATCCATATCCAAATATTGATCTCTGAAAATGGTAAGATTGGGTTTGAGTGTTTGACAGAACCTAAGGTGATAATACAAATACAACAGAAGTATATAAGTGTGTTAAACACTTATTTTTACCGTCCAATTCCAAGGAATATAGATATATACACACACATTTTGGATTCAATAGCTGCTATTGATCATATAAAGCCCTAATTCCAAGGAATATATATATATATATATACTTTGGATTCAATAGCTGCTGTTGATCATATAAAGCCATGGATTCATGTTGATTTTACTTGACTGAATGCCTGTAGATCATTAAAAACCTGACGGTGAAGTTTAAGAGGGGTATATGTAAATCCCCTGTCACTGGAAAAAAAAAGAAAAAAACAATTGCGAGTATGAATTAAGCTTGGGTTTGAAACCTGGAAGTTGTTCAGTAATGTAGTGAGTATACCTTAAAATTTTAAATAAAACTTTTAATTTGGTAATTAGTGAGAATTGAATCGAGATAGAGTGGCGTGCTGCACTTTGACACACCAGTTTAGGATTTTCGCACCATAGGCGTTGAAGGGGAGAGTTGTCAATGAACTCGTGGTGATATTTTGGGTTGATCGGTGAACTACGGTAGCATCGAGAGGCGTTTAAGTGGAGGTCTTTTGGTGAAGCTCGGATTAAACCACCATAATTTGCTATAGGGGATCTAGGTCAGTTCTGGGGGTGGGGCTGAGCTCGAGTGGCAGTTCACGACTGACGATGATGGTCAGCTCGAAGGGATGGCATTTGAATTATGTGTGCATGTGCACGGGGTGGTCAGTGCACAGAAGAAGAAGGACAACAGTAGCTAAGAAGGAAGGGTAGAGAAATGGGAAGGATTACGTCAGTGTATCAGGCATATGTTATTGGAAGGAAAGAGGGGAGTTAGGTGTATGGGTGCTGGAAGCATGATATAAGGAGTTGCTTGCTGCGTGGATAAGGGATGCAAGTGAGTTGATGGCAGCATAGCAAAAAGAGTCGACGTGCATACCCCTCTCCATGACCAAATTGATCCCTGTTACACAGTGCATACGGCCGACTATTATGGGACCCTTAATTTGTCTTCGTTCAAAATAAGACCATGTAGTCTTTAAATAATTTATTTAATTTGTTAATATATATATATATACACATTTATAAATAAGGAGGCGTAGGAAACGTGTTTAAGGAAATCGACATGAGATGTTTTGGCTACGCAAGCATGAGCCACATTGGGTCTATTAAGTTTTATTATTTATTTAAAATGAATTCTAAATAAAGTCGATTTGAATAAGAGTTAAAATTAAATATATAAATAAGTGAATAATAAGAAGAAGGATCGGAAGTCTGATGAAGTATTCCGCAATTACAGAATAAACGCTAACGGGTAAACGTGAGTTCGAATCTGAAATACTTATATATAAGGCGAGCGTTCAATGGCACCCGAAACAGTGCAGCACCCCTAAATGCCCCCTGATTTCCACCACATATCCCGTTTCTCTCTCCCTCCACTCATTCTCTCATCTCCTACTAACTTAAACTACTATAAATACTTGGTTTCTGTTGGGGGGCATTTGGGGTGCTCACTATTTGGGGTGCCCACAATTTGGGGTGCCATTGTATGCTCCTCTATATATAATTATATATAGCTGAGTAAATAGAAATAGATGTATAAATAGAATCGATTAATTTATTTCCAAATATTTTGGTAAATAAGTATTGTGAAATAAGTGTTATCAGATATTTCAACGGTGTAATGACCCACATTTTTAGAGATATATAATTAATTTATTTAATTATATAATTGGTGATTTAGAGAAGTTAATGATCGTTTAATTAAATAATATTGAATATTTAACTAATAATTATAATATAATAATATATTATAATGTCGAAATAGTCAAAGATAGCTGAATTCACAATACAGTGTGAATTGGATTATATATAAGGTATAATTCAGTTTGGAATTGAATTAGAATGACGAATATATTTCATTAACGAAGTTAGAGCGTATAAATTATAATATAATTATAAACGAGCTCGAAATGGCGCGGCAGTTCGCTATTTGGCGATTTGAACTTCAACTGAATGTACAGAGTTCGTTTTAAATCGGATTTCTGTGAAACAAGAAACGTGTGGAGCTGGTGGAGTATGTCTTTCTAGCGGAAGAGAAAAATCAGGATTTCGTCGTGTAGATTTTGAGATATGTCCAAATCAAATTTTGAAATAGTCATTATAGAATCGTTTATCGACCGTATCGGTTTATTCGATATAACTAGAGATCGGGTTTGAATTTAGACAAGGTCCTTTTGGGAAATAACGATAATTTAATTTTTAGAATTTTACTGTAATTTTTAATTAATTAAATAAGCAACTTTTTATTTGGAGTAGTTGGCACCCTGTATCGACATTTTGGGGTTTCGCAATATGAGTTCATCTACCGGTATTATTACATTTTTGGGACCAGAGCACATCACTCATTTAAATGGTATTTTTGTTTCTGTCCATAACTGTCCCTACGTGAACAGAATATTTCATAGTGGGGTACGCTATGTTTTTAACTTAAAACAAACTAAACTGAATGGTTAACTGGTCAAACGAACTCGGAATTCAACGAAACAAGTTTCATATGAAACCTTAGGAAGAGGTCTAGTGAAACGTCAAGGCCTCATATTTTTAGGATTTTTTCTGGAATTGTTAGGAATTATTGCTCGGTGTTTTTCATCGATATTTTCTAAGGGATTTTCGCAAAATGGTGTCGGAATTCGACGAAACCTGTCCCATTGGATCCGAAATATTTTTCTATGCTAAGAATAGCTTAGTTTGTCAAAAACAGAGATCGTATGAACGGCTTTTAAGAGGGTACTTCACGGCTAAGTTATAATATAATAATATAAAAATTCTCTATAAATATCCTACCCAATTTCTAAACCTAATCACTTTATATTCTCTGATCCAAATATCAGCCGCCAGCAAAATTCGTTTCCTCAAGCCGAAACGCAACCTTCAAGAATTCAAAAGAAAATGAAAACAAATTCTATAAATCACAAAATCGATAGATCTGTACTCCACGAAGCATGCTCCTCGCTCCTATATAATTGTTGAAGGGGTTCGAACCTCATTCGGTTGCTGCGATTAAGGAAACATGAGCTTGGGGTTGTATGGCCTGAGTTTTAGTCAATGAGGGTCGAGATGGTGGTTGGCACGGGGTAGGAGGGAATAACGTTTCCGACTGGAGACTCTTTGCTGAACACGTGATGCTTGAGGGTTGTTGCGCGCCTTAAATGAAGTGGTCCAGGGTGTTTGATGAGCGAATACTTGGAGCTGTGAGAGTTATTGTTGATGGGTATGGAGGGGAGGAGGTCTCAAGTCTCGGTAGTGGAGGAGTTCCACATGAGTGGAAGAAGAGAAAGGTCAACGATAGTGGGAAGTTGGATGAAACAGGTACCTCATTTAGTTGCTGAGGTATTTGAAATGTACAGAACCGGTTTCGTTATTATTAAATGGGGTCTGGGCTTTAGCAAGTGAAGATGGGCCGGATATTTATTGGTAAAGGCCCGGTCTTTAAATAAATAAAGTTTAGTTGTCATTCCATAGTATATAAACTTATAAAATTAATATCTTCGTCATATGTTAATAGAATTTAGCGAAACAAGATCCGACGGGATCGTATGGACGGGAGCAACACAATGAGACTGACCAGGAGTGAATCCGAGCTCGTTACAATTTATGGAGAAATAAATTGTCCGACTGAATCAAATAACACAAACCGTTATTTAACGGCTAACGCGCAAATGTGAGTAAATCTCACAAACTCTGAACAGTTTATATTTTCATGTTGTATTTTTTAGAACTGTTAAATATTGACTGATTGATTGTGTGTTGACTGTTTGATTGAACTGCTAGTCGGTTAGTTGAATTTCTATATTGATTCTGTTTAACAGAATATATCATATGGAACTGAAAGTGATGTTGATTTTATTGTGTAACATCTGTGGATGCAGGGAAACAGGTTGGAGGAATCCGACTGGATTCCTCAACAGTTACTTTATTGTTTTCATATATTGTGATATATGACGTGATTTATAATCTGTGTTGATTGTTTGTGTATGGATGATATTGGACATCGTGATTTGATATGTTAAATACTATAACATACCGGAATATTGAAAAGAAAATATTTATAAAATCAAGAGGATTTTATAAAAGAGAATATTTATAAATAGAAATATTTATAAATGGAGTATTTATAAAGTGAATTATTTATTTAGAATAAATAGATAAGATACTACAACATGGATTATTTATTTGTTAAATAAATGAAATATTAAATAGGGATTATTTACTTAGAAATAAATAGGAGATATTCAAAAAGGAAATAACTGCAAATCATTTTCTTTTTGAATGGAAAGGCTTGTGTAGCGGTTTGGGGATTTTCCCGATGCTCCCGAGACAAAGGAGGTTATGGCGAATTTTTCCAGGAATTTAAGGAAGAATATTTTTAAGAATAAATTTGAAAAGGAAATATTTAGAAAATAAATGGAGTTATAAAAAGGAAATTTGTTTATAACTGAATAGGATGTTATAAAAAGGAAAACGTTATAAAAAGGAAATCATTTGTAAAGTGAAGAACCGTTACTAAAAGTAAATCTTTATGAATAGTTTAAACAGTTAGAGTTAACCAGTTAGAGTTAAACAGTTAGAGTTAACCAGTTAGAGTTAAACAGTTAGAGTTAACCAGTTAGAGTTAAACAGTTAGAGTTAACCAGTTAGAGTTAAACAGTTAAAGTTAAAACAAACATAGTTATTCAGGATGAGTTGCCATTTAGCACGACTGCTAGCGTAATTCGCAGGGCTGTAAATAGCCTACGGCGGTCGGATGTTTCCGGAGGGAATCAGGCGTAACCATTGTGATCGCTGCGATCTAGAGTTGAGCGAATGGAGTTAAAGAATATAGTGTTAAGCAAAATTAGAAACTGACTAGAGATTAATAAGTTGAATGGTTTCCTGAGTATCGATCTGATGTTGGTTTCGGCCTTCGGGGTTTATACTTAGGAAGTTGTTCTCTTGTTAGTTTATAGTTAGAGTCTGATAGTTGTGGAAGGATAGTGATACATAAATAAACAATGGAAATGTTTTCCAACGTTGATAACGAATATTTTCTAAATATAGAAAATAAGGAAATATGAATATATATAAATATATATATATATATCTATGTTTGATGATTGGGTCGATAATTCCATTTGGAATTTAGATCGTTGTTTGTACACGGACATGTTTTCATTTGATAGTTAAATCACAGACTATCAAAGTTTTGACCATTTTACGTTGTAAATATGGAGAGATCGGTTGGATTATTATCCGAAGAACCACTCCGTGTTGACATAAGCGTTGTGATCAAATACGATGAAGAAAATTGAAGACGAAGTAAAGTGCAAGGGCTATTGTATAAGTCTTAGATAACAGTGCCTAAGATGGATGTACTGAATAGTGCCTTCGGTTTGTCCAGTCCCAGGAAAACTTGTATGGACGAATGTCTGACAGAGTATTCCCAACGAATCATATATGTTGATCTCTTCAACGTATTACGTTTGGTGGCGGAGGAATTCGTTTCTCTTAGCTTCATACCCGTGATACCGTTAGAGAAATCGATAATGATTTGGTGGGTATGACGATGTGGTATTCCAAGTAAATGAAGATATGATATGAAAAGATATGCGTAGCTTCTAGCCTCACATCCGGTAAATGACAGAAATCGGGCAGGCAGCATGGCTAAGTCGGTCGCACCAAAGTAGGGTGTATAATCACCTATCTAGAGAATATTCATTTGCTTCTTTAAATCTATCAATGATGTCCCATATATATATATATATATATATATATATATATATATATATATATATGGGAACGGTTGCTGATCCCAACCGTTGGTGATGTACATTCGATACACTCAAGCGAAATGAGTGGTCGGTCATGTGTGGCTGAGTTGCAAGATGTTCTTGTTGAACTCCAGTGTATCGTTCCTAGAGTACACTGATCGGAAGGTGGTTCCATACCTTGTCATAGTTGGAAATCCATTACCCAATACGTGCTTGCGGTTTTGATTGTATACTATATATGTAGAACGTGAGATGAAAGCGTTTCTGCTAGATTATCTATTGGTACATAGACATTATTATAATATCAAAAGGTTTTTGATATAAAGATATTTTGGATTCTCATAAGGGAAAAACCCATTCCGTTATGCGGCGTGGTCTTATGAGATATCGTTTACATGTTCAAACTGTTTTTTAAACTGTTTTACTCATACCAGTCCCATGACTGACCCGGAGTTTATTTTGTTGTGTTCTCCCTAAACTCTTGGGTGCCTAAATTTGTATGGGTAGTCAAGTAGTCGGGATTTTACAGATATCCTTGGAGAGCTTGGAGCAGGAGGCTTCAGGATTCTATAGCTATTATTAATTCCGCTGTTGTTGTAAGTGTTGTACTCTGATAAGTGATATTGTATATATAACTGTTTGTATTTCAAAAGTTATGTTATATTTTATTCGTTCCACTGTGAGATTCGTGTTTACTCTGATGATGATGTTCTTCTTCTTCTTCTATTCTATTAGTTCTATCTTATCTTTCCTCACCCTCTATCTTCTTTCTATTAGTTTCTTGAATTTTCAGTGCAATTTGAGGTTGGACTTGTGTTATTTGGTCAGCTCAAATTGGACTTGTAACACCCCATATTTTTTTTAATATAATTAAAAATGAAATAAAATATATGAAAATATGCTTATGATAGGTAAATAATGGTGATGCATAAGGAGAATTAATTAATACATGGAAGAGAAGAAAAATTAGTTTGATAACGGCGTATGTAACGGAAAAGATAGTAAAATAAGGATAACTAATTCAAGAATCAGGAATTAGGTAAAATGGACATCACCATTGCGTTCCTCTAGGAAAAATACGCGAAATAGAGTCCGAGTTTTCGAAAATCGGAGTCCGTATGACCAAGATATGGCCAAAACAAGATTTCAGCAGACTTTTTGGCAGACTACCCGTGTCGACTGTAGTGTCGACACCCAAGTCGACCTACCCCCCCCCCCTGTGTCGACTGTAGTGTCGACTCCCCCCTGTACAGGTCGACCTGGTCGGCCTGGGGTGGCCCAGAACCCATTTTTGAGGCCCGGGATGAGTTTTGATGGTCCGGATGGGTTTTAGGGTTAATCCGATGGCTGAAATGAAGTGCTACACCTATAAAATAACACCTAGACCTAGCCTAACTCACACAAATTCATATGACACCTAAATGCTGCTGGAATCTCTCTTGAGCCATGGCCGCCGTCTCCAAATTAAAGCTTAAGCGTTCAAACCCAAATCAAATCAAAGATCAATGCTTCTACAACAAATTCAAGAGGATAGATCAATGACGCTGCAACTTTCTACGACAAATTCACTCCCTAATTCATTAGTCGTTCTCTGTAAGTTCTAGTTATTTTCAGATTTAAATATTTAATTATAATATAACGATGAAATAAAGTGAAATTGATGTAAGTTTAGCTATATTTGCGGAATGTGAATTAAGATTAAAAGCATGTTTTGCGGTCAAATGAAAATAGTACGATGCTTATTATGTTTGGTTATGTTGTATAATATTATGCCAGTGATTTGATTCTATTATCATGTTGGATTGGGAATTATTGAGTACAATGTTTGTCATGTTGTATAATATGCCAGTGATTTGATTCTATTATCATGTTTAATTGGGAATTATTGATAAGTTTATTATGCAAGTTTATGTCTTTGATTCATGCGACAAATTGTCAAATCTACATGTTTATGTATAAGAAAAACCTATGCCACACTTATCATATATTTGTGATTGGCTTGTGAGTGTGTTAATTTAATCTATGTTGCCAAGTAACGCATGTGTATGTTGATTTGCCTATGTTGCAAATTAACATATGTATATTGATTAGTTCATATTGCTAATTTTCATGTATGTATGTTAATATGGCCTATGTTAAAAATACACGTATATGTTGAATTATCTTATAATTGCGAGTTCACACTTATGACACTATAATGTTCATAATGGTTATTTTGCAAGTTCACCCCTGTAATGTTCATGATGTCATTTTGCAAGTTCACCCCTGTAATGTTCATGATGTCATTTTGCAAGTTTACCCCTGTAATGTTCATGATGTCATTTTGCAAGTTCACCCCTGTAATGTTCATGATGTCATTTTGCAAGTTCACCCCCATTATGTTCACATTAATTATGCCATCAATGTCAAAATTATACCTTTGTCATGTTTATGATTGTGTATTTGTGTACATTAAATTAGGCTAAGTTTTTAGCCTAAACTTTATACTCAAAAATCATACGAACGTAAATTAGGCTAAGATAATTAGCCTAATATTAGACGGGGTAATGGTGGGTTAAAATGATTAAGTATAGGAAAACTTGCCATAAATTGGTCATTTATCACATAGGTGATTTATGGCATAAAATGGTATTAATTATATACCTAATTTAATGAGATTGATTGGAAACAAATTGGGCATTAAATTTGAATTTGAACAATTTACATAATTAAAATGTAAATTAGAATTATGGCATAAAATGGTATTAATTATATACCTAATTTAATGAGATTGATTGGAAACAAATTGGGCAGTAATATGAATTCGAATAATTTACATAATTAATGTAAATTGGAAAATACGAATATGCTTAGCACGAGGTTGGATTGAGTTGTGATGTAAACCTGCCCGGACCCGCCCGGCTGTCCAGTAATCACATCAATACCTATCCAATGTGGGAGGCTAAGCATTAGGCCCAATAAAGACCTGAGGTTAGACTTAGTTGTGGCGTAAGACTGCCCGGACCCGACCGGCACACCGACAGCCACAACAATATTTGTCTAATGTGAGAGGTTGGTGCCCTAATAAGACAACTAGAGCTGAGCTAGGGTTGGTAAGGTTAAGTTAACTAGAACACTTAACCAATTTCAACATGTTAACTAAATTGGTGGGTAGGGTTAGGTTAATCTGGACACTTAACCAATTTAATATGTTGACTATGGGAGTAGGTAAGGTTAAGCAAATGTTTAACCATTATAACATGATTAAACTGGACTAGAGAGTGAGGTTAAGTTAATGAGAACACTTAACTAATATAATGGGTTAATTAGACAAGTGGTTGCGGTTAAGTAGTAACACTTAACCAACATAACAGGACAAGCGGGTGGGCTAAGTTTACTTGAATAAGTTGATAACACTTAACCATTATAATATGACTAGTGGATGGGGTTAAGTTAACATGCACTTAACCAATCTGATGTGATGCGTGGTAGGGTTAAGTAACACACGGGGTTAAGTTAACAAGAAAATTCTTAACCAATATAACCAGATAGACGAACGGGGTTAAGTTAATAAACCACACTTAACCAATCAAACATAATAAGCGAGAAAGGTTAAGTTAACTAAGGTAAACACTTAACCATGGTAACATAACGAGTAGGAGGGTTAAGTACATATCGGGTTGGTGGGTAATATTAGTAAATATAGGCCCACATACACTTAACCATTACATACACATGCTTGAATCAGTAGCGGGGTTAAGTACACATCAGGGCTGGTGGGTAATATCAGAGAATATAGGCCCACATACTTAACCATTAGAAAAACCTAGTAACGGGGACCCATTTCAGTAGTAACCCACATTAGGTATCAACGGAACCCTGAGCTAGGCAGGGTGGGGCACGATTACTGGGATGATTATAAGAGGTCAAATTAGCGGCGGTTGGTGCACCAGTGCAGGTTCTAACGGAGTGCGGGCGTGAACACACTTCGGCGCAGAAAATTTAGCCACTGGGCATCAGTAGGTATAAAGCTGTGCATCTTGATTGTGTCAGAGTTGCCACCATGGGACTTGATACACCCCATGGTGAGACCAGCACAGGTATCTACAAGTAGGGGGGCGCGTGACACAAACGAGAACTAGGTCAAGTAGGGAGCCGATCGATAAGGTAGTAAGGGTGCATCGAATATATACATGGCCATTAGTGTGATCGAGGTGGAATCCTCATAATCGATGTACACCTGAAGGCTACCATAATTGCGGGGATTGGGATCATGTTGTAGTTATTATATAACACGGGCTACTAGTTGGGACACTAGTAGGGGTATGGATCCTTGTTACACAGTACACTAGTTGGGACACTAGTACGAATACAGATCATTCCATGTAAGACACTTATGAGGATGCTAGTTAGGTGGTGCAGAGCAAATAGATATCATTTTAATGATGAAGCTTAGAAACCTTGCGATGTTATTCTTGATAGAAACCATGCGGTGGGATACTTGATAGGAATTATGGGATGTTATACATGTTTCATCGTGCCCAAAGTTTATCTTGTTACCTTAGTTTATCTTGTTATCTTAGTTTATCTTGTTATCTTAGTATATCTTGCCTACCTTGTCATCATGCTTATGTTTACTTTCAGTTTATTCATGCCATGTTATCTTTACCTATTTTTATGCTGAAAGTCGCTAGGACTTACTCAGTCTTTATGACTGACCCGTTTTGTTTTGCCTCGTTTTCTTCCGTCCCCCCCCCCCCCCCGGTTCACAGGGTGGGAATACAGCTTAGTTCGGATCTTACCAAGCTCCAAGGCCCTTTCATGTATGGCTTGGATTTCTCTTGGCTATGGCTTGCTTTGCTTTATTGGGGAATACTGCAGTTTTTTTTATGCTTCTTTGTTTTTGAGCAAGACAGATATTTTAACTATGAAATTGGGTATTGGAAGTTGATGGGCTTTTCTTGTAAACATTTATATTTAATAAATGATTTGAAGTACTTCCACTTTATTTTCCGCTATTTTATATATGTCTGTCTTGTAATATTTCTGTTCCAGTACCCATAATACTCCATTGAAGTTAAGGCATTCCCTTTGTGAGTGACCTTAACAGATGTGGGGTGTTACATTTGGTATCAGAGCAGAAGGTTACCAGACTGGGCAAAAGTTTTCAAAAACCTTCTGAACTGGTTTTCAAAACATTTACAAAGAAGCAAATTTTCAAGAAAATTTTGTTTTTATTAAAAGGCGTATTTCCCAAAGCCATATGCTCTATCTTTTGATTCTCTCTTGAAATCTCTTCTCTCTCTTTTCACCATAGTTTCGTAGACATCTGACATATGTCGGAGGGCAAAGGAGTGCCCAACCTTCGTCTGTAGCCGTGGTAGTTCCATCTGCGTCTAATCTTATTTCAAGTTGGGTAGAGTTGTCGTGCGTTGGAGGTAGCTTCGAGAGACTTGTCAACAAACTATACAAGGACAGTAAGAACAAGGAACTAGTTGTTATAGCTTAATCCATGAAGGAGGAAAAAGGTGAAAGGAAAGGGGCCTAAGTGAAAGAATAGTAAAACCCACGACAAGAGAGAGTATCTTTAGTAAGAAGGGACATGCAGTTAAGTATTATAGGACAAGGGCAAGGGACAAGATCGTCGAGAGGGCAATTGAATGCTCTCACTACTAGCGTACCTAAGAGAGTGGTAACGTTTCTGTTAAAAGGTTCAGCTTTTCTTTTCTATCATCCCGCTAGAACTTTGTTTTTGTACATCGCATCCTTTTAATTCTGCTTCGATAGTTGAGTCTCTGCACCTTAGTACTAGCATAGTAGAGGATCCCATTTTTGTCTCAAGTCCTGTTGGGGAAATCGGCTCATTTATTCATGACTTGTTTGGATTTGAGAATGTCTATGTTAAGTGTTGAGTCTAGAAGTAATGTTTATGTTTTGGGCAATGGGTTGATTCTGGCAATGGAGTGGTTATCCAGTAAGGGTGACCTTCTCGGTTTCGAAAAAATGGGGTAGTTAGACTCTTGACTTGCCTCGGTAATACCCTCGAAGTCGCATGTAACCTTTAGGGTTCTATCATGATTTGTTACCTTGAATCTCTTGACACATTTATTGGTAATTCATAATCCGCTCAAGTAATGTTCGCCACTAAGGCGGATGGGTCATTTCGCTTATGCATGAGTTGTAGAGAATCACCATAGTAAGTATATTTGGCAACATGGTTGGCATTTATTTCCAAGAGATAGTTCTTCTACGTGGAATACCTGATAGTAAGTGGATGAGATCCAAGATTCACTAGTGAATTTTGGAGGGCTTGCATGAAACCATGAGTACGCAGTTATGTTTGAGCCGAGTATACTAGGAGGAGAATAAGTGAAAGTGGAACGAGAGGCAAAAGTGAAATGGATTCCAACCCATATTTTGGAAACAAGAATTAAGAAGCTACGGAATTGTGAAGTTAAAGGCGGTCAAAGCACAATGGAGTTAAGCTCAAAGAAATGTGACTTAGAAGATTGAAGACTAGATTCACGCATCATATCTCTTTTTAAGAGTATATCCAAGATCTCTCTTTTCCTATAGAGCTTACTCACATGCTATCTTTTGTATATCCTCTCGGTCCTATTCTCAATCCTATTTCTATTGCGAACCTCATAGGGAGTATGACTCATCTGTTAGTAATATATGTTGGGGCTTGGGGATGTCCGTCGGGTGGACTAAACTTTTTGGGTTTTATAGGATACGGGTTGGTCTTAGGAAGGGATTCTTGTGACCTAAAAGGAGTCCATCATGCTTAGTTTCCTAGAATCATATATAGTGGTTGGATTGAGTAATTCTTTGGGTGTCAGTCTGATGTTGATTTCGGTCTTCGGGGCTGATGCTTAGAGAGTTCTTCTCCTAATCAATATATATGTGGCATAGATTTCCAGTTTTGACATTGCCTAATGGGCACAAAGTTTTTACTTGCTTCTATCATTTGACTATACCTTTAGATAGGAACAATTGGGTGTAAACATGTGTTTGAGACATGTTATGATTGATGGTTGCAAGTGGCTGCAAGTGGTTGCTAGTGGTTGCTCGTGGATGCATTTACACACATTAGGCACTAGATCGGCTCAATCACCTTTCATATTGCATATGCATGAGTGTTTACACTTGTTTGTGGATGAAATTGAATGTGTTATCATGTGAATGTTGAATATGGATGGATGTTTGTGCACACATATAGTGTTTATGTGACTAGGACTATTTGCATACATGTTGGACTCATGGCACTAAACATATTTTGCATTTAGAAGATCAATCAGGCCTAATCATTTGCATTAGGCAAGGAACATATACACACACTTCTTGCATATGTTCATACAGCATTAGAAATCTCTTAAGGACAATGAATGCCTGTGATTGATGATTGAGTAGATGGATGATGGATGGTAGGACACATTCTTCTTAACTTGAAGATTTCGGGGACGAAATCCTTTAAGGAGGGGAGAATGTAACACCCCGTATTTTTTTTAATATAATTAAAAATGAAATAAAATATATGAAAATATGCTTATGATAGGTAAATAATGGTGATGCATAAGGTGAATTAATTAATACATGGAAGAGAAGAAAAATTAGTTCGATAACGGCATATGTAACGGAAAATATAGTAAAATAAGGATAACTAATTCAAGAATCAGGAATTAGGTAAAATGGACATCACCATTGCGTTCCTCTCGGAAAAATACGCGAAATAGATCCGAGATTTCGAAAATCGGAGTCTGTATGACCAAGATATGGCCAAAACAAGATTTCAGCAGACTTTCTGGTAGACTACCCGTGTCGACTGTAGTGTCGACACCCAAGTCGACATGCCCCCCTGTGTCGACTGTAGTGTCGACTCCCCCCCCCCCTTTACAGGTCGACCTGGGTGGCCCAGAACCCATTTTTGAGGCCCGGGATGAGTTTTGATGGTCCGGATGGGTTTTAGGGTTAACCGGTGGCTGAAATGAAGTGCTACACCTATAAAATAACACCTAGACCTAGCCTAACTCACACAAATTCATATGACACCTAAATGCTGCTGGAATCTCTCTTGAGCCATGGCCGTCGTCTCCAAATTAAAGCTTAAGCGTTCAAACCCAAATCAAATCAAAGATCAATGCTTCTACAACAAATTCAAGAGGATAGATCAATGACGCTGCAACTTTCTACGACAAATTCACTCCCTAATTCATTAGTCGTTCTCTGTAAGTTCTAGTTATTTTCAGATTTAAATATTTAATTATAATATGGCGATGAAATAAAGTGAAATTGATGTAAGTTTAGCTATATTTGCGGAATGTGAATTAAGATTAAAAGCATGTTTTGCGGTCAAATGAAAATAGTACAATGCTATTATGTTTGGTTATGTTGTATAATATTATGCCAATGATTTGATTCTATTATCATGTTGGATTGGGAATTATTGAGTACAATGTTTGTCATGTTGTATAATATGCCAGTGATTTGATTCTATTATCATGTTTAATTGGGAATTATTGATAAGTTTATTATGCAAGTTTATGTTGTAGATTCATGCGACAAATTGTCAAATCTACATGTTTATGTATAAGAAAAACCTATGCCACACTTATCATATATTTGTGATTGGCTTGTGAGTATGTTATTTTAATCTATGTTGCCAAGTAATGCATGTGTATGTTGATTTGCCTATGTTGCAAATTAACATATGTATATTGATTAGTTCATATTGCTAATTCTCATGTATGTATGTTAATATGGCCTATGTTAAAAATACACATATATGTTGAATTATCTTATAATTGCGAGTTCACACTTATGATACTATAATGTTCATAATGGTTATTTTGCAAGTTCACCCCAGTAATGTTCATGATGTCATTTTGCAAGTTCACCCCTGTAATGTTCATGATGTCATTTTGCAAGTTCACCCCTGTAATGTTCATGATGTCAATTTGCAAGTTCACCCCATTATGTTCACATTAATTATGCCATCAATGTCAAAATTATACCTTTGTCATGTTTATGATTGTGTATTTGTGTACATTAAATTAGGCTAAGTTTTTAGCCTAAACTTTATACTCAAAAATCATACGAACGTAAATTAGGCTAAGATAATTAGCCTAATATTAGACGGGGTAACGGTGGGTTAAAATGATTAATTATAGGAAAACTTGCCATAAATTTGTCATTTATCACATAAGTGATTTATGGCATAAAATTGTATTAATTATATAACTAATTTAATGAGATTGATTGGAAACAAATTGGGCATTAAATTTGAATTTGAACAATTTACATAATTAAAATGTAAATTAGAATTATGGCACAAAATGGTATTAATTATATACCTAATTTAATGAGATTGATTGGAAACAAATTGGGCTGTAATATGAATTCGAATAATTTACATAATTAATGTAAATTGGAAAATACGAATATGCTTAGCACGAGGTTGGATTGAGTTGTGATGTAAACCTGCCCGGACCCGCCCGGCTGTCCAGTAATCACAGCAATACCTATCCAATGTGGGAGGCTAAGCATTAGGCCCAATAAAGACCTGAGGTTAGACTTAGTTGTGGCGTAAGACTGCCCGGACCCGACCGGCACACCGACAGCCACAACAATATTTGTCTAATGTGAGAGGTTGGTGCCCTAATAAGACAACTAGAGCTGAGCTAGGGTTGGTAAGGTTAAGTTAACTAGAACACTTAACCAATTTCAACATGTTAACTAAATTGGTGGGTAGGGTTAGGTTAATCCGAACACTTAACCAATTTAATATGTTGACTACGGGAGTAGGTAAGGTTAAGCAAATGTTTAACCATTATAACATGATTAAACTGGACTAGAGAGTGAGGTTAAGTTAATGAGAACACTTAACTAATACAATGGGTTAATTAGACAAGTGGTTGCGATTAAGTAGTAACACTTAACCAACATAACAGGACAAGCGGGTGGGCTAAGTTAACTTGAATAAGTTGATAACACTTAACCATTATGATATGACTAGTGGATGGGGTTAAGTTAACATGCACTTAACCAATCTGATGTGATGCGTGGTAGGATTAAGTAACACACGGGGTTAAGTTAACAAGAAAATTCTTAACCAATGTAACCAGATAGACGAACGGGGTTAAGTTAATAAACCACACTTAACCAATCAAACATAATAAGCGAGAAAGGTTAAGTTAACTAAGGTAAACACTTAACCATGGTAACATAACGAGTAGGAGGGTTAAGTACATATCGGGTTGGTGGGTAATATTAGTAAATATAGGCCCACATACACTTAACCATTAAATACACATGCTTGAATCAGTAGCGGGGTTAAGTACACATCAGGGCTGGTGGGTAATATCAGAGAATATAGGCCCACAGACTTAACCATTAGAAAAACCTAGTAACGGGGACCCATTTCAGCAGTAACCCACATTAGGTATCAACGGAACCCTGAGCTAGGCAGGGTGGGGCACGATTACTGGGCTGTTTATAAGAGGTCAAATTAGCGGCGGTTGGTGCACCAGTGCAGGTTCTACCGGAGTGCGGGCGTGCACACACTTCGGCGTAGAAAATTTAGCCACTGGGCATCAGTAGGTATAAAGCTGTGCATCTTGATTGTGTCAGGGTTGCCACCATGGGACTTGATACACCCCATGGTTGGACCAGCACAGGTATCTACAAGTAAGGGGCCGCGTGACACAAACGAGAACTAGGTCAAGTAGGGAGCCGATCGATAAGGTAGTAAGGGTGCATCGAATATATACATGGCCATTGGGGTGATCGAGGTGGAATCCTCATAATCGATATACACCTAAAGGCTACCATAATTGCGGGGATTGGGATCACGTTGTAATTATTATATAACATGGGCTACTAGTTGGGACACTAGTAGGGGGTACGGATCCTTGTTACATAGGACACTAGTTGGGACACTAGTAGGAATACGGATCATTCCATGTAAGACACTTATGAGGATGCTAGTTAGGTGGTGCAGAGCAAATAGATATCATTTTAATGATGAAGCTTAGAAACCTTGCGATGTTATTCTTGATAGAAACCATGCGGTGGGATACTTGATAGGAATTATGGGATGTTATACTTGTTTCATCGTGCCCGAAGTTTATCTTGTTACCTTAGTTTATCTTGTTATCTTAGTTTATCTTGTTATCCTAGTTTATCTTGCCTACCTTGTCATCATGTTTATGTTTACTTTCAGTTTATTCATGCCATGTTATCTTTACCTATTTTTTTGCTGAAAGTCACTAGGACTTACTCAGTCTTTATGACTGACCCGTTTTGTTTCGCCTCTTTTTCTTCCGTTCCCCCCCCCCCCCCCCCCAGGTTCACAGGGTGGGAATACAGCTTAGTTCGGATCTTACCAAGCTCCAAGGCCCTTTCATGTATGGCTTGGATTTCTCTTGGCTATGGCTTGCTTTGCTTTATTGGGGAATACTGCAATTTGTTTTTATGCTTCTTTGTTTTTGAGTAAGACAGATATTTTAACTATGAAATTGGGTATTGGAAGTTGATGGGATTTTCTTGTAAACATTTATATTTAATAAATGATTTGAAGTACTTCCACATTATTTTCCGCTGTTTTATATATGTCTGTCTTGTAATATTTCTGTTCCAGTACCCATAATACTCCATTGAAGTTAAGGCATTCCCTTTGTGAGTGACCTTAACAGATGTGGGGTGTTACATTTGATATCAGAGCAGAAGGTTACCAGACTGGGCAAAAGTTTTCAAAAACCTTCTGAACTGGTTTTCAAAACATTTACAAAGAAGCAAATTTTCAAGAAAATTTTGTTTTGATTAAAAGGTGTATTTCCCAAAGCCATATGCTCTATCTTTTGATTCTCTCTTGAAATCTCTTCTCTCTCTTTTCACCATAGTTTCGTAGGCATCTGACATATGTCGGAGGGCAAAGGAGTGCCCAACCTTCGTCTGTAGTCGTGGTAGTTCCATCTGCGTCTAATCTTATTTCAAGTTGGGTAGAGTTGTCGTGCGTTGGAGGTAGCTTCGAGAGACTTGTCAACAAACTATACAAGGACAGTAAGAACAAGGAACTAGTTGTTATAGCTTAATCTAGGGTTAGTAATACCCTAGATTGAGTTTAAGTGTATATATATCAGTGCGTATATGTTATTCAATATAAAATGGTTTTATATTGTGGAGATTTATTGGTTGGGTAGTTTGTGAATTTTGGTCGATCAGTTTGATCCACTGTATCGATAGGGGTTACTAAACACTCGAATACGATGGACCGACACGGTATGTTTTGAAAGGAGGGTAAAAGAAATAATTTTACCCGAATATATTTTGATACAGTATATTGGTTGTGTTGGTTGTTATTATAATCGAATAAGATTATAAAAGTCAAATGGTTATGTAAATAACTGATCAGAATTCATATAAGTAAAATATATGAAATAAGATGAAGTAAATCTTAATTTAAATCAGATTTGGAATTAAAATAAGGAAATTTTAAGTTCCTGAGAGATTTTGAAAACGTTTTTCAAACTGAAAATGATATAGTATTGAACTCACTTCGATAGGTGGAAAATAGATTCTGATGATGAATCGCGACATCATCAGTGTTCATTTTCGAGTTCTAAGTGACGGATTACTACCAAAGGTTTTGTTTTTGAATTGTTTTATGAAAAAGAAGTGGTTTAGAAATTCAAAGGTTTTGAATTGGCATTATGATTTCAAATTGATTTGAAATTTACCCAGGAATTTAAGTTCTGGAATTAAAATTTAACTAATGAAGTTAAATAAAATGAGATGGTAAAAATAAATTGAAAGTTAACTTGAATTGAGTTAAATAGAATTGAATTGGATTAGAGAATAATCTGTTATAGAATTGGGTTGATGAGTTAAGAATTTGAAAATTTGATATTGGGGTTCGAATGAAATTCGATTTGGATTTGAGCATATGAACTGATTGGAATTTGATTGAGATAACACTGGTATATGCTGAGTTGATAGCATATGGAAGTGATAGAGTTGATATGCCCGACAAAAAAGTACCAGTTTATATTACATATGGGTTTGAGATTTTGATGAGCCGAATTAGCAAGCCGCTTGGCGTTTTGATTTTCTTTTGGGTTGAGAAGGCCTAGAGAGGCGAGTTGTGGTTTTACCGATAGGACTGTATAAAGGAAGTTATGGCGAAATTTTTCGAAAAGTTAAGGTGTTAGAAAATTTTCAGAATTTTTTGAAAATTTAGTTAGTCGGAATAAATTGATGTTTTAGTCGATATTAATTGGTTCAGTTGAAACTGGAGATAAGAGGTAAACAGATAAATTTTTACCCAGTTGATAGGGTCGTTCCCTACCTTAGTAATTTCGAGGATGAAATTATTTTGAGTGGGGAAGAATGTAATGACCCGCATTTTTAGAGATATATAATTAATTTATTTAATTATATAATTGGTGATTTAGAGAAGTTAATGATCGTTTAATTAAATATTATTGAATATTTAACTAATAATTATAATATAATAATATATTATAATGTCGAAATAGTCAAAGATTGCTGAATTCACAATACAGTGTGAATTGGATTATATATAAGGTATAATTCAGTTTGGAATTGAATTAGAATGACGAATATATTTCATTAACGAAGTTAGAGCGTATAAATTATAATATAATTATAAACGAGCTCGAAATGGCGCGGCAGTTCGCTATTTGGCGATTTGAACTTCAACTGAATGTACAGAGTTCGTTTTAAATCGGATTTCTGTGAAACAAGAAATGTGTGGAGCTGGTGGAGTATATCTTTCTAGCGGAAGAGAAAAATCAGGATTTCGTCATGTAGATTTTGAGATATGTCCAAATCAAATTTTGAAATAGTCGCTATAGAATCGTTTATCGACCGTATCGGTTTATTCGATATAACTAGAGATCGGGTTTGAATTTAGACAAGGTCCTTTTGGGAAATAGCGATAATTTAATTTTTAGAATTTTACTGTAATTTTTAATTAATTAAATAAGCAACTTTTTATTTGGAGTATTTGGCACCCTGTATCGACATTTCGGGGTTTCGCAATATGAGTTCATCTACCGGTATTATTACATTTTTGGGACCAGAGCACATCACTCATTTAAATGGTATTTTTGTTTCTGTCCATAACTGTCCCTACGTGAACAGAATATTTCATAGTGGGGTACGCTATGTTTTTAACTTAAAACAAACTAAACTGAATGGTTAACTGGTCAAACGAACTCGGAATTCAACGAAACAAGTTTCATACGAAACCTTAGGAAGAGGTCTAGTGAAACGTCAAGGCCTCATATTTTTAGGATTTTTTCTGGAATTGTTAGGAATTATTGCTCGGTGTTTTTCATCAATATTTTCTAAGGGATTTTCGCAAAACGGTGTCGGAATTCGACGAAACCCGTCCCATTGGATCCGGAATATTTTTCTATGCTAAGAATAGCTTAGTTTGTCAAAAACAAAGATCGTATGAACGGCTTTTAAGAGGGTACTTCACGGCTAAGTTATAATATAATAATATAAAAATTCTCTAAAAATATCCTACCCAATTTCTAAACCTAATCACTTTATATTCTCTGATCCAAATATCAGCCGCCAGCAAAATTCGTTTCCTCAAGCCGAAACGCAACCTTCAAGAATTCAAAAGAAAATGAAAACAAATTCTATAAATCACAAAATCGATAGATCTGTACTCCACGAAGCATGCTCCTCGCTCCTATATAATTGTTGAAGGGGTTCGAACCTCATTCGGTTGCTGCGATTAAGGAAACATGAGCATGGGGTTGTATGGCCGAAGTTTTAGTCAATGAGGGTCGAGATGGTGGTTGGCACGAGGTAGGAGGGAATAACGTTTCCGACTAGAGACTCTTGACTGAACACGTGATGCTTGAGGGTTGTTGCGCGCCTTAAATGAAGTGGTCCAGGGTGTTTGATGAGCGAATACTTGGAGCTGTGCGAGTTATTGTTGATGGGTATGGAGGGGAGAAGATCTCAAGTCTCGGTAGTGGAGGAGTTCCACAGGAGTGGAAGAAGAGAAAGGTCAACGATGGTGGGAAGTTGGATGAAACAGGTACCTCATTTAGTTGTTGAGGTATTTGAAATGTACAGAACCGGCTTCGCTATTATTAAATGGGGTCTGGGCTTTAGCAAGTGAAGATGGGCCGGATATTTATTGGTAAAGGCCCGGTCTTTAAATAAATAAAGTTTAGTTGTCATTCCATACTATATAAACTTATAAATTAATATCTTCGTCATATGTTAATAGAATTTAGCAAAACAAGATCCGACGGGATCGTATGGACGGGAGCAACACAATGAGACTGACCGGGAGTGAATCCGAGCTCGTTACAATTTATGGCGAAATAAATTGTCCGACTGAATGAAATAACGCAAACCGTTATTTAACGGCTAACGCGCAAATGTGAGTAAATCTCACTAACTCTGAACAGTTTATATTTTCATGTTGTATTTTTTAGAACTATTAAATATTGACTGATTGATTGTGTGTTGACTGTTTGATTGAACTGCTAGTCAGTTAGTTGAATTTCTATATTGATTCTGTTTAACAGAATATATCATATGGAACTGAAAGCGATGTTGATTTTATTGTGTAACATCTGTGGATGCAGGGAAACAGGTTGGAGGAATCCGATTGGATTCCTCAATAGTTATTTTATTGTTTTCATATATTGTGATATATGACGTGATTTATAATCTGTGTTGATTGTGTGTGTATGGATGATATTGGACATCGTGATTTGATATGTTAAATACTATAACATACCGGAATATTGAAAAGAAAATATTTATAAAATCAAGAGGATTTTATAAAAGAGAATATTTATAAATAGAAATATTTATAAATGGAATATTTATAAAGTGAATTATTTATTTAGAATAAATAGATAAGATACTATAACATGGATTATTTATTTGTTAAATAAATAAAATATTAAATAGGGATTATCTACTTAGAAATAACTAGGAGATATTCAAAAAGGAAATAACTGCAAATCATTTTCTTTTTGAATGGAAAGGCTTGTGTAGCGGTTTGGGGATTTTTCCGATGCTCCCGAGACAAAGGAGGTTATGGCGAATTTTTCCGGGAATTTAAGGAAGAATATTTTTAAGAATAAATTTGAAAAGGAAATATTTAGAAAATAAATAGAGTTATAAAAAGGAAATTTGTTTATAACTGAATAGGATGTTATAAAAAGGAAAACGTTATAAAAAGGAAACCATTTGTAAAGTGAAGAACCGTTACTAAAAGTAAATCTTTATGAATAGTTTAAACAGTTAGAGTTAACCAGTTAGAGTTAAACAGTTAGAGTTAACCAGTTAGAGTTAAACAGTTAGAGTTAACCGGTTAGAGTTAAACAGTTAAAGTTAAAACAAACATAGTTATTCAGGATGAGTTGCCATTTAGCACGACTGCTAGCGTAATTCGCAGGGCTGTAAATAGCCTACGGCGGTCGGATGTTTCCGGAGGGAATCAGGCGTAACCATTGTGATCGCTGCGATCTAGAGTTGAGCGAATGGAGTTAAAGAATATAGTGTTAAGCAAAATTAGAAACTGACTAGAGATTAATAAGTTGAATGGTTTCCTGAGTATCGATCTGATGTTGGTTTCGGCCTTCGGGGTTTATACTTAGGAAGTTGTTCTCTTGTTAGTTTATAGTTAGAGTCTGATAGTTGTGGAAGGATAGTGATACATAAATAAACAATGGAAATGTTTTCCAACGTTGATAACGAATATTTTCTAAATATAGAAAATAAGGAAATATGAATATATATAAATATATATATATATATCTATGTTTGATGATTGGGTCGATAATTCCATTTGGAATTTAGATCGTTGTTTGTACACGGACATGTTTTCATTTGATAGTTAAATCACAGACTATCAAAGTTTTGACCATTTTACGTTGTAAATATAGAGAGACCGGTTGGATTATTATCCGAAGAACCACTCCGTATTGACATAAGCGTTGTGATCAAATACGATGAAGAAAATTGAAGACGAAGTAAAGTGCAAGGGCTATTGTATAAGTCTTAGATAACAGTGCCTAAGATGGATGTACTGAATAGTGCCTTCGGTTTGTCCAGACCCAGGACAACTTGTATGGACGAATGTCTGACAGAGTATTCCAAACGAATCATATATGTTGATCTCTTCAACGTATTACGTTTGGTGGCGGAGGAATTCGTTTCTCTTAGCTTCATACCCGTGATACCGTTAGAGAAATCGATAATGATTTGGCGGGTATGACGATGTGGTATTCCAAGTAAATGAAGATATGATATGAAAAGATATGCGTAGCTTCTAGCCTCACATCCGGTAAATGACAGAAATCGGGCAGGCAGCATGGCTAAGTCGGTCGCACCGAAGTAGGGTGTATAATCACCTATCTAGAGAATATTCATTTGCTTCTTTTAATCTATCAATGCTGTCCCACATATATATACGGGAACGGTTGCTGATCCCAACCGTTGGTGATGTACATTCGATACACTCAAGCGAAATGAGTGGTCGGTCATGTGTGGCTGAGTTGCAAGATGTTCTTGTTGAACTCCAGTGTATCGTTCCTAGAGTACACTGATCGGAAGGTGGTTCCATACCTTGTCATAGTTGGAAACCCATTACCCAATACGTGCTTGCGGTTTTGATTGTATACTATATATGTAGAACGTGAGATGAAAGCGTTTCTGCTAGATTGATATCTATTGGTACATAGACATTATTATAATATCAAAAGGTTTTTGATATAAAGATATTTTGGATTCTCATAAGGGAAAAACCCGTTCCGTTATTCGGTGTGGTCTTATGAGATATCTTTTGCATGTTCAAACTGTTTTAAAACTGTTTTACTCATACCAGTCCCATGACTGACCCGGAGTTTATTTTGTTGTGTTCTCCCTAAACTCTTGGGTGCCTAAATTTGTATGGGCATTCAAGTAGTCGGGATTTTATAGATATACTTGGAGAGCTGGGAGCAGGAGGCTTCAGGATTCTATAGCTATTATTATTTCCGCTGTTGTTGTAAGTGTTGTACTCTGATAAGTGCTATTGTATATATAACTGTTTGTATTTCAAAAGTTATGTTATATTTTATTCTTTCCCTTGTGAGATTCGTGTTTACTCTGATGATGATGTTCTTCTTCTTCTTCTATTCTATTAGTTCTATTTTATCTTTCCTCACCCTCTATCTTCTTTCTATTAGTTTCTTGAATTTTCAGTGCAATTTGGGGTTGGACTTGTGTTATTTGGTCAGCTCAAATTGGACTGGATTTTCGGGTCACTACAAACGGTTAGCAGTTTGAAATAAAACGACGAATTAGTATTGAATGTTAATGTTGTGTGAATAAATATTGTAACACCCCACCTCCGCTGATGCCACTCTTGCAAGGACATTAGCTTTGGAGGGGCGTTAAACAAGGTAAACATGCATGCAGATATCACAAGACAGAACATGTAAGTAAAACAGAGTAGTAAAGCAGCGGATAAAACCAGCATTTCAAAACCATAGTCAAGTTACAACAAAGTATTTGGTCATTATTTTCCAACAAACAAAGTCTAGAGAAAAGCATAAACTGAAAAACTGAAATACATAAAGTACTATCCCCAAAGTGAAGTGATAAACCATAGCTAGCTCAATGTCCATAACCGTACATGAGAAAATCCAGTAAGCAAGCTATAAAGATCCAAGCTAAGCTCTAATGTTCCCACCCTGAGGACCTGAGGGGGGGAAACGGAAGAAAAGAGGCGAAAGAAAACAGGTCAGTCAAAAAGACTGGTAAGCCCTAACTACTATCAGTTCATGGACTAGTAAAGTTAACTGGCATGAGAAGCTGAGATGAACATAAGGATAACAATATACTGGCATGATGATTAACTAACAAGATAGATAAAGGTGTCATCGCATAATCAAGGTTAAGTTTTGCACCACGGGTGTACTAGCATTCTAACATGTCAAGTAAAAATAAGAGTTGATCCCTTGGCCCAAGCTTGGCCCAATATCATGAGGTGACCTAAATCAAGGTCCAACTACACGGTCTAGTTGATCGGCTCCCTATAAGCCTAACTCGTCAAGTGTCGGTGTCATACGGCCCAAACATGAAATGTAGTTAAACTGCGCTAGGTCCACCCTAGGGTGTATCAAGTCCTAGGGTGTCAACCTCGGACACAAATCAAGTATGCACAATCTAGATCTACTGGTACCCATGCCTGATTTTCCAACTCCGGACTATGTGCACGACCATAGTCCGCCTGGACCTACACCGGCGTACCTACTCAGCCGTCGTTTTGGTCGCTTACATGTCAGCCCAGTAATCGTGTCCCACCCTAGCCTAGTCCCTAGGGTCTTATGATACTATCAAGAGGGTTACTGCTGAAAAGGACCCCGCAACTAGGGTTTCTTAACGGGTTAAATGTGGTTAACCCGATCCAAACGTGGATTAAATTGGTTAAGTATACCCAAGGTTCATGACTTAACCCCGATTAACCCATCAAGCCCAAATTGGTTAAGTATTAAGTGGACCATGACTTAACCCTAATCAGGAGGCATTAATTAACTTAATGTGCTTTAACCTCTCACATTAGACCTTGTTGTGGTTACTAGTTAAGCCGGGCGGGTCCGGGTAGTTTTACACCACAACTTGGTCTAACCTCGGGTTCGAGCACAACATGACCAACTTCTCACATTGGGTCTTATTGTTTGTAGCCACTAGTTAAGTCGGGCGGGTCCGGGTAGATTTATGCTACAAACTCAACTCAACCTCGAGTTGGCCACACTTATATTTTCTAAGTGTCATGTCCATTATGTTTACAAAACATAATTACAAGCTAACATATCATGTCATGTTATAAAAATCATGTTCATGTCATAATGTTACCCAACCCCAACGTAATCCCATCGTTTACATAATCGCAACAACGCATAAAGGATAAAATAGGGAACTTGGCATAATCATGACATAAAGGTGTTGAAGCCACAATTTTAACATGGTGGCATATGAAATGTATACATGTTCATATACTTGCATATTGCATTATTAGACTTCAAAAGTATGCATAAAACCAAACTTAGTATATAAGTGATACATGGTGATAAATGACATGTAGAAGTTACTAGAAGTTCGCATTTAGCCTCACATGCAAGTTATCATAAGGGATATGATAACTTCCATGTTGCCAAAATGCAACCTTTAATATAAAGCTTGAAGCTTTAAGCTCACAAACTCAAGTTTAACTTGCATAACATGATAACATGTGTATAATGATCAACCCAAACTTGCATAGCATAGCAACATGTGTCATACATAATGATTGAACCAACTTGCATAACATAATGATCAACCAAACTTGCATATCATAATGATCAACCCAAACTTGCATCATTCATTTAACTTTATAGTTCAAAAAGAAAGTAGAAAAGGGCTTACGATGCTATGAAGACACAAATGAATATTTATTATAAAGATTGAGACGAAGCCCTTATGCAATCACCAAAAACCCAAATATGAAAGCTCCAAATGAAAAACCCTTTCTTTGTAATAGAAATGTTGCAACTTGACTTGAAGGCAAACTAAGAACACTCATACAAGCTTGGAAAACACTTGTATGAACTCAAAATCTCTCATATAAATGAACTTAGAAATTTTAGCATGAGAGTGGAGGCCATGAGAGGAACAAATTTGGCATAGTTTAGTTGTAGGGTTGAATAATGGTGATTTAGGCTAGGCTTAGGGGTCTTTTTATAGAAGATTAGGATAGTATTAGCCCTAGGATTAACCCTAGATTCAATCCGAGCCATCAAATCCCGTCATTAGCCACCAGACCTGACCCAAACTCAAAGTAGGCGCACCAGGCCACTTGGCCACCCGGGGGTAGGGGTCGACCCCTGGGTCGACATGGGTGTCGACCAATGGGTCATCATGGGTGTCGACCCATTGAGGGGGTCGACACTGGTGTCGACCCCTGTGTCGACCCTGCCTGGGTCGGGAAAAATCCCGCCTATCTGTTTTGGTTTGAATTCGAATCTGAATCCGAATTTGAACTATTTTCGGGCCTTGAAATTCTAAAAACTTCGTCGGGCTTTTTCTTGGTCATACGGACTCCGATTTACAAAATTTCGGACTCTATTTCGCGTATTTTTCCGTGACAAACGCAATGGCACAGCCCGTTTCCCTTGATTCAGATTTTATCATTTAATTCTGCCTCGATTTATGTTATAACATGTTATTAAAAATACGGGTTGTTACATTCTCCCCTCCTTAAAGGATTTCGTCCCCGAAATCTTCAAGTTAGGAAGAACGTATCCTATCATCCATCATCCATCTACTCACATCATCATCCACGAGCAATCATTGTCCTTAAAGGATTCTAAATGCTGTATGAACATATGCAAAGGTGTGTGTATATGTACTTATCTAATGCGAAAATCAGGCGGTTACTGATACAGTAAACCTCCTTAATGCATATGTATGTTAGTGAAATGAATCCATATGTATGCAATTTTCCTAACATAATTCATAATATCTATATGAATGTACATAACATTCATCCATATGCAACATCCACGTGATAGCATACAAGTTTCATCCATGAATAAGCATAGACACTCATGCATATGCGGTATGAAAGTGTGTGAGCCGATCTTAGTGCCTAATGTGTATCATGCATCCACGAGTATCCACTTGCAAACACTTGCAACCACTTGCAAACATCAAGCATAACATGTTTCAAATACATGTTTCATCCAAAGGGTTTCTACCTAAGGTTCTCATGACACGATTAACGAGGTAACAAGATAAACAGGATAAACATGGATAGCAAAAAGGAAGATATGCTAATTAGGAAAGGAGATTGAGAATGTACCCTCAAAAAGGAATGGATAAAGCCCATGCATCTTCTCCTCGGTTTCCCAAGTTGCATCTTCATCGGCTTCACTCCACTGAACTTTCACCAATTTGACTTCTCGATTCCTTAACCTCTTGATCTCTGTTCCCAAGATACGAATCGGAGCTCTTCTCAAGGTTGCCTCTTTCTCTACCTCCACGTCTTCGAGGATTCTTGGTTCAACCACCTCAGCGGACTCATGTAAACACTTTCGGAGATACGAGACATGAAAGACATTATGCACTCCGGCTAGCTTCTCGGGCAATTCCACCTTATAGGCCATCTTTCCAATTCTCTCTATGATAGGGAAGGGTCCTATGAACCTTGGTGCCAGCTTTCCAATTGCTCCAAAACGTACCACATTACGCAAAGGAGAAACCTTCACGAAAACCATGTCTCCCACTTCGAATTCTAAATCTGCCCTTCGCTTGTCAGCATAGGATTTTTGTCTATCTTGGGCCGCTTTCATCCGTCTTCTCACCAATTCAACTTTCTCAGATGTGTCCCGTATCATATCGGGCCCAAGTATAAGCCTATCTGTTGTCTCCCACCAACAAGATGGTGACCTACATGGCCTCCCATATAAAGCTTCAAATGGTGCCATTCCTATGCTGGCTTGATAGCTATTATTATAAGCAAACTCTACAAGAGGAAGGTGGTCTTCCCAAGTACCACCAAAGTCAAGAACACAAAGCCTTAAAAGATCTTCTAGCACTCTATTCACCCTTTCGGTTTGGCCATCCGTCTGGGGGTGATAGGCTGTACTCAGATTCAATCGCGTACCCATCGCTTCTTGCAAACTATTCCAGAACTGGCTAGTGAAAATTGGGTCACGATCGCTAACTATGCTAGAAGGAACTCCATGCAACCGCACTATCTTCCGAAGATAAATAGATACTAGCCGTGATGCGATCCTCTTGCTCTTTACAGGAATGAAATGAGCACTCTTCGTAAGTCTATCAACTATGACCCATATGCTTGTATTCCCTTTTCTTGACCTAGGCAATCCATCCACAAAATCCATAGAAATACTCTCCTACTTCCATTGCGGGACCTCCAACGGATGTAATAGCCCACCTGGTTTCTTTGACTCGGCTTTCACTTGTTGGCACACCATGCACTTTGAAACATACTCTGCCACATCTTTCTTCATTCCGGCCCAAAAGAAAATGCGCTTCATATCTCTATACATCTTATCTCCACCAGGATGTATAGTCATCTTCGAGTGATGTGCTTCTTCGAGAACTTTATGCACCAAGTCTCCTACTTGTGGAACGCATAGCCTTCCATCACGCCTTAGCCAACCTTTATCATCAATAGTATATCTAGCAAGGTGACTAGACGTCTCACCACGAATCAACTTGTCCATAACTTCGACTATCTGTGGATCTTCCTTCTGCGAAGCCCCAACTTGATCAAGAAGTGTGGGTCTAAGCTCAAGGGATGCTAATGAACCCGTCATCGACTCAACAGCCGTCGTGAAATCAAAGGTTGCCAAGAATTCTAAGTTCTTCATCTCTATGAACAAGGGGCTCAAAGTCAACCTCCTTCTGCTTAGTGCATCTGCCACATCATTACCCTTGCCAGGGGTATAAGCTATCTCGAAGTCATAAGATGCCAAGAATTCCATCCACCTTTGTTGCCTTAGATTCAGATCTTTTTGCGAGAAGAGGTACTTGAGTGACTTGTGATCAATATACAACTCAAACCTTTCGCCTAGAAGATAGTGGCGCCAGGATTTGAGAGCAAAGATGATCGCCGCTAACTCCAAATCATGAGTGGGATAGTTCTTCTCATGAACTTTAAGTTGCCTACCCCCATAACATATCACTCTTCCCTCTTGCATCAGAACGGCACCCAACCCTGTGCCACATGCATCTGTGTACACGGTAAACATCTTACCACCATCGGGTAATGCCAAAACTGGAGCTGTGGTAAGGGCTCTCTTGAGCCTTTGAAAAGCAAGCTCACACTCCAAGTCCCATGCAAAGGCTAAGTTCTTCTTCGTCAACTTAGTAAGAGGGGCCGAAATCTTAGCGAAGTCCCTGATGAACTTCCTATAGTAGCCCGCCAGACCGAGAAAGCTTCTTACTTCGGTTGCATTCCTAGGAGTCTTCCAGTCTTGAACTGCAACCACTTTCGCGGGATCCACTACTATGCCTTGCTTAGAGACTATATGTCCAAGAAACCGAACTTCCTTTCTCCAGAAATGACATTTGGAGAACTTGGCTTTCAACTGATGCGCTCTAAGCGTATCCATCACTTCCTTGAGATGCCTAGCATGCTCTTCCTCATCCTTTGAGAAGATCAGAATATCATCCACGAAGACAACAACAAACTTGTTGAGGAACTCCCTGAACACCCTACTCATCAAGTCTACGAAGTAAGCGGGTGCATTAGTCAATCCGAATGGCATGACAAGCCATTCAAAGAATCCATCTGGAGTCCTAAACACAGTTTTATCAATGCTATCCTCAGATACTCTAAGCTGATGGAATCTGGTGGCTAGATCAAGCTGAGAGAAAACAGAAACACCAACGAGCTGGTCAAAGAGATCATCAATCCTCGGTAACGGGTGCCTATTCTTCTTTGTCAATTTGTTCAACTCTCGATAATCAACACATAGGCGAAGTGAACCATCCGCCTTAGTAGCGAATACCACCGGAGCACCCCATTCAGAAATGCTTCGCCTAATAAAATTCTTCTCAAGCAACTCCTTGATTTGCTTATTGAGCTCCCTTCTTTCACGTGGGGCCATGTGCCTAACGGGCAATGACACTGGCTTGGCATTATCAACTAGATAAATGCGGAAATCTATCTCTCGTTTAGGGGTAACCCCTTAACTTCTTCAAAGACATCAGGATAGTCTCGGACCACCCTTACAGATTGCAGATCATCGATGGACGAGTCAAGAGATTCAAGATAACATAACATGACGGGACCTCTAGGGTTACAAGAAATTTCTAGGGTATTATCGAGGCGAGTCATGAGCCTCACCACCCTATGTTCACAATCGAGAATGGCTCCATAACTGGACAACCAATCCATGCCCAAGATCAACCCATATCCCGTGAACCCGAGAACATAAGCATTACACGTGAATTCTACGGTCAAGATAGATATCTTCAAATCCACACAAATCATAGATAGATGGGCGGAACCCCTAATTGGATTTGAAACACAAACGGGATCCTCAACTAGGCTAGTACTTAGGTGCAAACTTTCAACAATGTCAAAAGAAATAAAACTATGCGATGCGCCAGAATCAAATAAGGTGCGAACAGGGTAATCAGAAATATAAACAAGACTCTCTACAGAAATACTACCTCGGTCCTGAACGGGAGCAGAGTTGAGAGCGTGTACTTGCCCTCCAGAAGGTCCTGCACGCTGATTATGCCCTTGCTTCTTGGGGCAATCCTTGCTAAAGTGTCCAGTCTCTCCACAATGAAAGCATTCGCCCAGCTTCCTCTTCTTCTTCTTACAGTCTTTAGCTATGTGCCCAACATTCCCACAGTAGTGGCATTTTCTTGGATCCTTTGCCTTGGCCTTGTTGCCCTTGTTGTTCTTGTTGTTTTTGTTGTTCTGATTGCTCTGATTTCCTCCCCACTTGGAGTCTGTCTTCTTGGTTTGAGTCTCATTAGTCTTGTCTTCCTTCTTACTATTCTTATTGTCTCCTTGAAGCAATGCCATGTCCACTAGGCCTTCAAAAGTGGCTCCCATGGGTATATGAGATAGGGCTAAACCTTGTAATGGCTCGTTCAACCCTCGTGCAAAGCGTAAAGCCTTCTTCTGGGGGGTATTAACCATGTCCAAACCGAATCGGGCGAGCTTGTTAAACTCATTCACATACTCACTCACTGTCATGTCCCCTTGCTTCAAAGATATAAACTTCTCCAATTGCAGATTCGCCTCAGCTGATGATAGAAACTTAAGCCCAAATCTTGTCCTAAAGTCGGCCCAAGTCTCTATAGGCCTCGTAGCATTGGTGACCTCCCACCAATAAGCAGCTTCTTCTTTTAATAACCATGCTGCCAATAAAACCTTTCTATGATCTTGCACATCAAAGATGGCGAAGAGATCTTCAGTTTCTTTCAACCAATTTCTTGCCTCCACAAAAGTCTCTGTCCCAATAAAGTTCTTGCCACCCATCGCCTTAAAGTCTTTGCAAATCTTAGCGAAATCTGCTTGCGGATTCTGAGGAGGAGGAGGAGGAGGAGGAACCTCAGTTATATTGGGGGTATTTGCTGGGCCCACATCGTTGGCCCTAGCTTCCAAGTACCTCCGGAACCATCCGGGAATGGTCACTCCCTCGGGAAGGTTAAGATCGGCCATACTGAAAAAGGAAAAAGATAGATTCAGAACGAAGAAACGAAGGATAGTGCTATGGCTTTTGGGGAATAGCCTTTTTAAAATAACTAAACTTTTCTTGGAAAATACTTAATTGGTTTTGAAAATAGTTTTTCAAAAGGTAAGTTTCAAAAACACTTTTGCTCAAATCTTGTAAACCTTATGCTCTGATACCAAATGTAACACCCCACCTCCGCTGATGCCACTCTTGCATGGACATTAGCTTTGGAGGGGCGTTAAACAAGGTAAACATGCATGCAGATATCACAAGACAGAACATGTAAGTAAAACAGAGTAGTAAAGCAGCGGATAAAACCAGCATTTCAAAACCATAGTTAAGTTACAACAAAGTATTTGGTCATTATTTTCCAACAAACAAAGTCTAGAGAAAAGCATAAACTGAAAAACTGAAATACATAAAGTACTATCCCCAAAGTGAAGTGATAAACCATAGCTAGCTCAATGTCCAAAACTATACATGAGCAAATCCAGTAAGCAAGCTATAAAGATCCAAGCTAAGCTCCAATGTTCCCACCCTGATGACGTGAGGGGGGGAAACGGAAGAAAAGAGGCGAAAGAAAACAGGTCAGTCAAAAAGACTGGTAAGCCCTAACTACTATCAGTTCATGGACTAGTAAAGTTAACTGCCATGAGAAGCTGAGATGAACATAAGGATAACAATATACTGGCATGATGATTAACTAACAAGATAGATAAAGGTGTCATCGCATAATCAAGGTTAAGTTTTGCACCACGGGTGTACTAGCATTCTAACATGTCAAGTAAAAACAAGAGTTGATCCCTTGGCCCAAGCTTGGCCCAATATCATGAGGTGACCTAAATCAAGGTCCAACTACACGGTCTAGTTGATCGGCTCCCTATAAGCCTAACTCGTCAAGTGTCGGTGTCATACGGCCCAAACATGAAATGTAGTTAAACTGCGCTAGGTCCACCCTAGGGTGTATCAAGTCCTAGGGTGTCAACCTCGGACACAAATCAAGTATGCACAGTCTAGATCTACTGGTACCCGTGCCTGATTTTCCAACTCCGAACTATGTGCACGACCATAGTCCGCCTGGACCTACACCGGCGTACCTACTCAGCCGTCGTTTTGGTCGCTTACATGTCAGCCCAGTAATCGTGTCCCACCCTAGCCTAGTCCCTAGGTTCTTATGATACTATCAAGAGGGTTACTGCTGAAAAGGACCACGCAACTAGGGTTTCTTAACGGGTTAAATGTGGTTAACCCGATCCAAACGTGGATTAAATTGGTTAAGTGTACCCAAGGTTCATGACTTAACCCCGATTAACCCATCAAGCCCAAATTGGTTAAGTATTAAGTGGACCATGAATTAACCCTAATCAGGAGGCATTAATTAACTTAATGTGCTTTAACCTCTCATATTAGACCTTGTTGTGGTTACTAGTTAAGCCGGGCGGGTCCGGGTAGTTTTACACCACAACTTGGTCTAACCTCGGGTTCGAGCACAACATGACCAACTTCTCACATTGGGTCTTATTGTTTGTAGCCACTAGTTAAGTCGGGCGGGTCCGGGTAGATTTATGCTACAAACTCAACTCAACCTCGAGTTGGCCACACTTATATTTTCTAAGTGTCATGTCCATTATGTTTCCAAAACATAATTACAAGCTAACATATCATGTCATGTTATAAAAATCATGTTCATGTCATAATGTTACCCAACCCCAACGTAATCCCATCGTTTACATAATCGCAACAACGCACAAAGGATAAAATAGGGAACTTGGCATAATCATGACATAAAGGTGTTGAAGCCACAATTTTAACATGGTGGCATATGAAATGTACACATGTTCATATACTTGCATATTGCATTATTAGGCCTCAAAAGTATGCATAAAACCAAACTTAGTATATAAGTGATACATGGTGATAAATGACATGTAGAAGTTACTAGAAGTTCGCATTTAGCCTCACATGCAAGTTATCATAAGGGATATGATAACTTCCATGTTGCCAAAATGCAACCTTTAATATTAAGCTTGAAGCTTTAAGCTCACAAACTCAAGTTTAACTTGCATAACATGATAACATGTGTATAATGATCAACCCAAACTTGCATAGCATAGCAACATGTGTCATACATAATGATTGAACCAACTTGCATAACATAATGATCAACCAAACTTGCATATCATAATGATCAACCCAAACTTGCATCATTCATTTAACTTTATAGTTCAAAAAGAAAGTAGAAAAGGGCTTACGATGCTATGAAGACACAAATGAATATTTATTATAAAGATTGAGACGAAGCCCTTATGCAATCACCAAAAACCCAAATATGAAAGCTCCAAATGAAAAACCCTTGCTTTGTAATAGAAATGTTGCAACTTGACTTGAATGCAAACTAAGAACACTCATACAAGCTTGGAAAACACTTTTATGAACTCAAAATCTCTCATATAAATGAACTTAGAAATTTTAGCATGAGAGTGGAGGCCATGAGAGGAACAAATTTGGCATAGTTTAGTTGTAGGGTTGAATAATGGTGATTTAGGCTAGGCTTAGGGGTCTTTTTATAGAAGATTAGGTTAGTATTAGCCCTAGGATTAACCCTAGATTCAATCCGAGCCATCAAATCCCGTCATTAGCCACCAGACCTGACCCAAACTCAAAGTAGGCGCACCAGGCCACTTGGCCACCCGGGGGTAGGGGTCGACATGGGTGTCGACCCATGGGTCGACATGGGTGTCAACCCATTGGGGGGGTCGACACTGGTGTCGACCCCTGTGTCGACCCTGCCTGGGGCGGGAAAAATCCCGCCTATCTGTTTTGGTTTGAATTCGAATCTGAATCCGAATTTGAACTGTTTTCGGGCCTTGAAATTCTGAAAACTTCGTCGGGCTTTTTCTTGGTCATACGGACTCCGATTTACAAAATTTCGGACTCTATTTCGCGTATTTTTCCGAGACGAACGCAATGGCACAGCCCGTTTCCCTTGATTCAGATTTTATCATTTAATTCTTCCTCGATTTATGTTATAACATGTTATTAAAAATACGGGTTGTTACAAATATTGTTAATCATCGGGTGTGCTATGAAATGATAAATCATATATACATGAGTTAAAATAAAACGTTGATATGTTTCAATCGTCTTATGCTGATTATTGTTATGAAAATGTGAAATGAGGTTGTGTAAGTTAAGTTATTTATTTAATTGAGTTGACATGTTATAAAAAGACATATGATATGAAATAAATTTAGATATATAAGTTTTACTCATCTACACTATTTAAATTTGATAGTTAGAACACCGACTATCAAATAAATATTCCTACGCATTAGTCCGAAGAGACCGGGATGGGAACTGGACCCAAAACCACTTCGAACTAATTTGACGACTCTTGAACTAATTTGCAGGATACTTATATAATGGTGAAATTGAAGACCGTAGATCTTCATTAGCGGAAGAACTACTGGTTAAAATTCTCTGGCGGCCGCCAGAGTTATTATAACTTGTGATTCTATCAGGATTGAAATCTTCAGATTTGCAAGGACTATTCGCTACTGATCCATGGGGTGATTCCTATATTGGATGCAGTAGGAAAGTACCTTCGGTTCATCCTGTTCCTGGATGACTTGTATGGACGAATGTTTGACAGTGTATTTCCTAAAAATCACGTACATTGATTTGTAGATACCGAGTTAGTGGCAAAGAAGGGAACTTCTTTTACATCCAATATATATTTGTGGACGTCAATTAGTGATTTGACGGATCTGACAATGTGGCATTCAAAGTAAATAGTGGCCAGATGTTCTAAAGGTAGATTCTAACCTCAAACCTCATCAACCGGGAAATGACAAAAATCGAGCAGGCGGCATGGCTATGTGGGTCACTCCCATTAGGGTGCATAATCACCTATCTAGAGAAATTTCATTTCCTTCTTTGATCTATTCGATGCTATCCCTTTTCGGGAAACGGTTGCTGATCCCAACCGTTGGTGATATACATTCGATACACTCAAGCGAAATGAGTAGTCGGTCATGTGCGGGCCGGGTTGCAAGACGTTCTTGTTGAACCCAGTGTATTCGCCTCTAGAGATACACTATCAGCAGGTGGTTCCATACCTTGTCATAGTCGGAATCCATTATCCAATAAGTGCCCGCGGTTTTGGTTGTATATTATATATGCAGAACGTGAGATGCAAGCGTTCTGCTAGATTGATATTTATTTGTATTTAGACATTATTATAATATCAGATGATATTTATGATTTAAAAAAAATGTGTTTTGGATTATCGTAAGGTAAAAACCGTCCGTATTTATGTGTGGATTTGGTCTTACAATTATCCTCTCTTTCGAAAAGATTTTTTTTAAAATTAAAAATCAAGCTGTTTAAAATCATTTACTCACACCAGTCCCATGACTGACCCAGAGTTTATTTTTCTTTGTTTTCCCTAAACTCTTGGGTGCCCAAATTTGTATGGGCAGTCAAGTGGTTTCAGGATTTTTACAAATTCACTTGAAGGTGCTTGGAGCAGCGTCTTCAACATTAGATATATCGAGTTTATTTCCATTGTGATGTGTATGAGTTGTACTCTGATGATGTATGTAAGTAATTACCGTTTTGTCTTTCATGATGTTATAAAATATATTTTATTCAGTACCGCTGTGAGATTCGTGATACTCTGATCCTGTTTTATTCAGTTCTTCTTTTTCTTCTATTCTAAACTTTCTTTCCTTCTATTTCTCACCCTCTAACTTCTTTCTATTAACGGACTATTAATTTCTGGTGGTTGATTCGTCGATATGTGATACCGAAAACGTACCAATATCGCTAATCAGGATCGGAACTTTCCGGGCCATTACAGTTGGTATCAGAGCAATGGTTTAGTAATAACCTTGGCTCTGTGGCATAACTCGATAGAGATAGGGTTAGTAATATCCTAGATTGAGTTTGAGTGTATATATATGAGCGCGTATTTGTTAACCGTTATAAAAACTATTTTATATTGTGTTGATTGGTTTACCGAGTGGTTTATGAATTCTGGTCGATAAAGTGATCAAACATTGAATCGAAAAGTTTTTCTAAACTCTTGAATAGAGTATCTCGACACAATATTGTTTAAAAAGTTGGGTAAATGAAATAATTTTACTTGAAATCTATATTTTGATATGAAAAGAATAATTTTCTGAAATTATTATTATATATCGAGGTGTCGATTTGTGGTTATAATCAAACAAGATTATAAAGACAGAAATGGTTATTTAATGAACCAAACTGAATGTGTATAGAGAATGAAATTTACAAATAGGACAAACTGGAAAAAGTGTTTGAGAAAAACAAAGTGTTTCGGAAAGATTCAAGGGTTTTGAATTTAAATTGGAATAGAGATGTGTGATTTCAAACCATTTTGGAATAAAATCCAGGAGTTAGAGTTTTGAAATTGGAATATTCATGGGAACGAAATTAAAATGGTAAGGTTAAGTCGAATAGAATTAAACTGGATTGAAGTTTAAAAAGAGAATTAGAAGCAGGTGAATATGGTTGAACAAGTTTGATTCAAATTAATGGAGATGATAAGGTTTGGAATTTATTTTCCAAATGTAATCAAGGATATTTCTGAATGGAAATGTTTTTGAATAACAGATATTTCTACTTATGAAAATTATTGTAATAAATGACAATTGGCTAATGTGTGTATTCGATGTTTTGATTTCTGTAGAATGTTTGGTAGATAGCTTAAGTGTCTTGAATATGGTGTTTGTTGTGATCATTAGTACCTAACTTATATACGTATATAAGTTTATTGTGTTAGTTATAACCAGAATCTTCTCGTACTGTTTAATTTCGGGGATGAAATTCTTTTAAGCGAGGTAGATTGTAACGTCCCAGTTTTTGATCTAGTTTTATAATCTATAATAGATACTGTTAGATAAAATAAGATTTACATATTTGGAATGGTACTAGGAAAATTCCAATTAAGTATATTTGTTGATGGTTTAAAATTCTGTAACCGGTATATATGTGTGTATAACATAAGTAATTAATGTTTTATCATTTTGCTATATTTATAATTTGCATTTAAACTCATGAGAATATAGAAGTACTTAAGAAAAATAGATTACTTCATAGAAAAGGAGAACAAAAGAAGATATGAATTAAGTGCGAGTTACTCGTTGAATTTGATACGATTGATAAGATAAAATTCACTAAAATTTGAAATAATCATTCTCCTATGCATATATTAGCTTGTCATGTTTATGCATATATACAAGCCAATAAATGTTATTTGCACATCTTTTTGTAGCATTTTAAAACTTATTATATTTATATATTTATATGTAAATAGACGAGTATTTAATGTTTAACATCTTTATTTGCATTTTTAAACATGCTTTTATAAGTCATGTAGATATAAAATCACTTAATGTAACCAATGAAGATATATAAACATAAAGTAAAATCTATTTAAAGTAAAATTTTATTTTACTTCATATAAGTACATAAGAAGATATGGCTATTAAATACAAGGATATACATAGGCGTGATAGAATAGCTAGGGGCTGATTTACTTGGATGACTAAAAATAATTTATGTATGTATGTATATATATATATATATTAAGTACATATACGTGCACTTCTTACGCCTAGATCATAGACATGACTAGGATGAAATTTGCTAGATGTTAAGCATGAATTGCCAATATATTAAGTACATGTACATCTAGAACAGCAAAGAACATGGCTTGGAAACTAGGATTGGCCTTTAAATACAATTAGTACACACTTGTACAACTAGAACATGTCTTGAATGTTAATTGTGATATGCAAGGACTACATGCTCAGATTTTCCAGTAAGAACATGGGCGAATTGTTTAGGAACCAAATGGAATTGGCACACACACATCACACATCAATTACATAGCTGCAGCATACACCATCAATCGCCCTTAAGAACAGCTAGCATCTTAGCCTGACTGTGTATGAATTGTATACATCAAAATATAGCTAATCATGCTTGTCACTAGAATGGCCTTAGCAGCTAAATGAAGTGAATGATAAGGACAATACATAGCCGCACATGCATACACCCCCTACCATAACACCTCCCCGACTTGTGCCTGCATTTCCTCATCTATAAATACGCATGAGAACTCTACAATTCACACATCAGTTTGCTAGAAATAAAATATAAAACATGAGCAAAATCTGGAAAGGGAAATGGCAGAGAAACAGGGCACAAATCTGAAACAGAGAATAACAAGAACAATGGAATGGAAGTGAGCTATGTTATGTGAGTAAACCCCTAAAAATCCCTTTACTATCTCACATAAATTTCCCGTGAATTCAAACTGTTGGTAGTTGTTTTGGTCTTACAATATTCGATAGGAATATTGATGACTGTTTGGAGGATTAATATCTGCTAATAAGTTAGATTATAACTTGAGGGTTGAACAAAAACATGAGACTGATAAAGTAAACTAATAACAGTAAATGAAATAACAGTAGACAATAATAGAGTGAGTAAATACTAAACCCATTTACTGTTTATATATATATATTAAATGGATCCAAATTATATATATGTTAATATGTACGTATCCCTCACTTTTTGATTTAATGATTGAAGTGTTTAATGGTAGTTAAACTATGGTTTCATAGTTGGAAAATCTGGGCGACAACTATATAACAGCAGCTATATTCTCATAAATGAAACGAATATGGTATGAATTTCATATAGGTCGATAGAAAAAGGGAAAGTACTATAGTTTGACATAGTGATATGAATTTTCTAGTATGATTCACTTTTTATTTATATATAACAGGGGTTTACTGTTAAATAGTAGGATACTAATTAAACAAAATGGGCCAATAATAGATGTATATATATGTTTTATAAATATCATACATTCGAGTTGCAACTGAAGCATTACCATCTTGCCTACATCAAGACATTATAAGTCTTACATGCGAATTATGTTCACATAATTCATTAAAGTTAATGAAATGTCCTAAAATCTGCATTACCATAGGATACCCACGGCGATGCAAATGAGTACCAGTTCTTCATGGTAACTCCTCCGTCCCTTCCACGGTTGCATCCGCATCACCAAATATAAAACCAAAAGATACTGTATCGTCTCTGCAAATTATTATTGGCTTAGAGGTTTGACAAAACCATTGAAACAAAAATACTGAAGCACCATGAGCTCGTTTATAAACAGGAAACAAAAGAAAGTGTGGCAGAGGATTGAAAACATGAGCAGTAGCATGTTGGGTCAGGAGCATTTGGCGTTCAAAACTGGGCTTTGCCTCAGTAAAAAAATAAAATTATATAATAAGGAATTATTAGTGTGTATGTGTGTTTACCCCAAAACCATCCACGTGTGGAATGCCTTAAATGTCAAATAAGAATGTAGACATGTGTAAGCTTTCTGATAAGGTGAGGAAATAAAAATTTATATTGTCTGATACTTAATTCTGGTTAACTCAAGCATATATATTTTAATATATGCATTAGATTTATCATCTCATGTCATGAGAATTTTCATGGAAACATAGCAAAGACAGTAGACAATATAGGGAGTAGTAACATATATAAAATGGTGTAAAGAACTAAAATCTTCCTTCCTATTTAAATAAATTCCAAATTCATTTAATTTATATGTGTGCTATCATCATCCATATCCAAATATTGATCTCTGAAAATGGTAAGATTGGGTTTGAGTGTTTGACAGAACCTAAGGTGATAATACAAATACAACAGAAGTATATAAGTGTGTAAAACATTTATTTTTCCCGTCCAGTTCCAAGGAATATATATATATATATTTATAAACTTTGGATTCAATAGCTGCTATTGATCATATAAAGCCATGGATTCATGTTGCTTTTACTTGAATAAATGCCTGTAGATCATTAAAACCTGACGGTGAAGTTTAACAGGGGTATATCTAAATCCCCTGTCACTGGAAAAAAAAGAAAAAAAAAACAATTGCGTGTATGAATTAAGATTGGGTTTAAAACCTGGAAGCTGTTCAGTAATGTAGTGAGTATACCTTAAAATTTTAAATAAAACTTTTAATTTGGTAATTAGTGAGAATTGAGTCGAGATAGAGTGGCGTGCTGCACTTTGACACAACAGTTTAGGATTTGCGCACCGCAGGCGTTCGAAGGGGAGAGTTGTCGATGAACTCGTGGTGATATTTTGGGTTGATCGGTGAACTACGGTAGCAGCGAGAGGCGTTTAAGTGGAGGAGGTCTTTCGGTGAAGCTCGGATTAAACCACCATAATTTGCAATAGGGGATCTCGGTCAGTTCTGTGGTGGGGCTGAGCTCGAGTGGCGGTTCACGACTGACGACGATGGTCAGCTCGAAGGGATGGCATTTGAATTATGTGTGCATGTGCACGGGGTGGTCAGTGCACAGAAGAAGAAGGACAACAGTAGCTAAGAAGGAAGGGTAGAGAAATGGGAAGGATTACGTCAGTGTAGCAGGCACATGTTATTAGAAGGAAAAAGGGGAGTTTGGTGTATGGGTGCTGGAAGCATGATAGGAGTTGCTTGTTGCGTGGATAAGGGATGCAAGTGAGTTGATGGCAGCATAGCAAAAAGAGTCGACGTGCATACCCCTCTCCATGACCAAATTGATCCCTGTTACATAGTGCATACGACCGACTATTACGGGATCCTTAATTTGTCTTCGTTCAAAATAAGACCATGTAAATAAGGAGGCGTAGGAGACGTGCTTAAGGACATCGACATGAGATGTTTTGGCTACGCAAGCATGAGCCACATTGGGTCTATTAAGTTTTATTATTTATTTAAAATGAATTCTAAATAAAGTCGATTTGAATAAGAGTTAAAATTAAATATATAAATAAGTGAATAATAAGAAGAAGGATCGGAAGTCTGATGAAGTATTCTGTAATTACAGAATAAACGTGAACCGGTAAACGTGAATTCGAATCTGAAATACTTAAATATAAGGCGAGCGTTCAATGGCACCCGAAACAGTGCAGCACCCCTAAATGCCCCCTGATTTCCACCACATATCCCGTTTCTCTCTCCCTCCACTCATTCTCTCACCTCTCACTAACTTAAACTACTATAAATACTTGGTTTCTGCTGGGGAGCATTTGGGGTGCTCACTATTTGGGGTGCCATTGAACGGTCCTCTATATATAATTATATATAGCTGAGTAAATAGAAATAGATGTATAAATAGAGTCGATTAATTTATTTCCAAATATTTTGGTAAATAAGTATCGTGAAATAAGTGTTATAAGATATTTCAACGGTTAGTAGTTTGAAATAAAACGACGAATTAGTATTGAATGTTAATGTTGTGTGAATAAATATTGTTAATCATCAGGTGTGCTATGAAGTGATAAATCGTATATACATGTGTTAAAATAAAACGTTGATACGTTTTAATCGTCTTATGCTGATTATTATTTTGAAAATGTGAAATGAGGTTTTGTAAGTTAAGTTATTTATTTAATTGAGTTGACATGTTATAAAAAGACATATGATATGAAATAAATTTAGATATATAAGTTTTATTCATCTACACTATTTAAATTTGATAGTTAGAACACCGACTATCAAATAAATATTCCTACGCATTAGTTCGAAGAGACCGGGATGGGAACTGGACCCAAAACCACTTCGAACTAATTTGACGACTCTTAAACTAATTTGCAGGATACTTATATAATGGTGAAATTGAAGACCGTAGATCTTCATTAGCGGAAGAACTACTGGTTAAAATTCTCTGGCGGCCGCCAGAGTTATTATAACTTGTGATTCTATCGTGATTGAAATCTTCGGATTTGCAAGGACTATTCGCTACTGATCCATGGGGTGATTCCTATATTGGATGCAGTAGGAAAGTACTTTTGGTTCATCCTGTTCCTGGATGACTTGTATGGACAAATGTCTGACAGTGTATTTCCTAAAAATCACGTACGATGATTTTTACAAATATACTGAGTTGGTGGCAAATAAGGGCACTTTTTTTACATCCAGTGTATATTTTTGGATGTCAATTAGTGATTTGACGGATCTGACAATGTGGCATTCAAAGTAAATGGTGGCCAGATGTTCTAAAGGTGAATTCTAACCTCAAGCCTCATCAACCGGGAAATGACAAAAATCGGGCAGGCAGCATGGCTATGTGGGTCGCTCCCATTAGCGTGTATAATCACCTATCTAGAGAAATTTCATTTCCTTCTTTAATCTATTCGATGTTGTCCCTTTTCGGGAAACGGTTGTTGATCCCAACTGTTGGTGATATACATTCAATACACTCAAGCGAAATGAGTGGTCGGTCATGTGTGGGCCGGGTTGCAAGACGTTCTAGTTGAACCCAGTGTATTCGCCTCTAGAGATACATTATCTGCAGGTGGTTCCATACCTTGTCATAGTCGGAATCCATTATCCAATAAGCTCTCATGGTTTTGGTTGTATATTATACATGTAGAACGTGAGATTCAAGCGTTCTGCTAGATTGATATTTATTTGTATTTAGACATTATTATAATATCAGATGATATTTATGATTTAAAAAAAATGTGTTTTGGCTTATCGTAAGGTAAAAACCGTCTATATTTATGTGTGGATTTGGTCTTACAATTATCCTCTCTTTCGAAAAGATTTGTTTTAAACTTAAAAATCAAGCTGTTTAAAATCGTTTACTCGCACCACTCCCATGACTGACCCAGAGTTTATTTTTCTTTGTTTTCCCAAAACTCTTGGGTGCTCAAATTTGTACGGGCAGTCAAGTGGTTTCAGGATTTTTACAGATTCACTTGAAGGTGCTTGGAGCAGCGTCTTCAACATTAGATATATCGAGTTTATTTCCGTTGTGATATGTATAAGTAGCACTCTGATGATGTATGTAATTAATTACCGTTTTGTCTTTCATGATGTTATAAAATATATTTTATTCAGTTCCGCTATGAGATTCGTGATACTCTGATCCTGTTTTGTTCAGTACTTCTTTTTCTTCTCTTCTAATCTTTCTTTCCTTCTATTTCTCACCCTCTAACTTCTTTCTATTAACGATATGTTAATTTCTGGTGGTTGATTAGTCGATATGTGATACCGGAAACGTACCAATATTGCTAATCAGGATCGGAACTTTCCGGGCCGTCGCACATTCGTCCATACAAGTTATCTAAGAACAGGATGAACTGAAGGTACCCTCCTACTGCCTCTTTATATAGGAATCACCCCAAGGATCAGTAGCGAGTAGTCCTTGCAATCCGTAAATTCCAATCACGACAGAACCACAGTGTATTCCTTTTATAGGAGCTACCCAGAGATTATAAGTAGTCCTTCCGTTTCATGAAGATCTACGATCTTCAATGTTCCATCTTCATTTCCTGCCAGTTAGTTCCATATGCAACATTGGATTAAAGTGGTTTTGGGTCTAGTTCCCATCCTGGTCTCTTCGAAACAACACGTCAAAAAGGTCCAATAATATATTCATTTATAGTCGGGTTTTTAACTATAAATTCATGCAGTACGGTTAAGTATATTGGCATCTCTGATTCATTTACTGAAACTATCTTATTGATCCTTATAAATCGATTTCATATTCCTATTATCTCAAATCTCATTTGTTTTCATTGCGTTGAAAAACCATAACATACTTTTGTTTACCAAGTCCATTTCATTTCTTATTTCAAAAATATCACCAACCTCTGTCATTTTCTTTGCCTTGCAAAAATTACCATATATTCTTATCTTCATAATATAAATAAATTCACCTTTTCAATTTGCGTCAACGATGTTAAATTATACATCACTTACTTTAAAACTTACCAGTTCTAATAACGTTGCAATATTTTCTTATAATAAACCAATCTCAACACCCTTACCATTTCCAAACTAATACCATTCCTTAATAATAGTGGAGCCATTCAATTTGGAGTATTTTAATTACCTCTCAAACCTTGATCGAATCGTTCTTATCTCAGAATAAATACAAGCTTGAAACACAAACTTATTGTTCTACTTACTATCACTTCAGTTCACCCTTTTATTTCAAAACATGGTTAAATAACCATTTCTTTCATTTGGCATATTCATTCTCAAAATAAATCTCCATTACTTCTTATATTAGCAAGCTTATTAAACGTAACTCTTTTGCTTTTACCCTCTTTTAACGTTACTCATTAACACTTGGTTTTGTTCCAAGATCTATTTGTTAAGTCCTCCAACTAGCGTCTTACTTTCGCCAATTAAAATGATTTTTACTTAACCAATCCCTTATGTAAGTCTTATTTAAAAATCATTTCCCGAATTTAAGTTTCTTTATAAACTTTGTTTCAAAACTCGGATTCAATTCTAACATCTACATATATACTTTTCTTATATAAATCCGTCCATCTTCTTCCTTTGTAAATCACTTTCCATTTACCTTTTGTTTACTAATTTAATAATTTAGTAAACAAAAATCTTATTTAAATCTTTTATAACATTTCCTTTATATTTTGAAAACTTCTTTCAATCTCCTTGCTTGTACTTAATTCAACCATTGAGTAACATTTTCTTAAAACGACGTATTAGCTTCACGACTTGTTTATACTTCGGGTATAACCTTGCTCTTAACACGATTCGTTTAAAAAGTCGACCACTTCTCAATTTACTTCTATTTAAGAAGTAAATTACTTTAATTATTATTAATTACAATAATTAATTAACTTTGTTATTAACTGAAATGAAATAGTTTACTTCATTAAAATTAGATCAGCTAATCACTTACCGATATTATTAACGATAAATACTTCATTAACGATAAGCAACTTTAAATATCACTAAGTGAAAGATAATTAATATTAAAATAAAAATAATTATTCGTTAAACCATTTTCATTAGATTAATCGAAGAACTATCAAATTCTAATTATCAACTCTAATTTAATAGTTGACTTCGTCAACTTAAAACATAAGTTATTTGCTAACTGATTACGATTATTTCTCTCATTAGATTAAAATAAATTAATCTAATTATGTTGTTTAACTGTTTATTTAAACAGCTATTTTCAAAATAATAACTTGTTGGTTAAATTTTGGCTTCTACACTGATTAAAATTTTCGCAAAATATTATATAACTGTTTTCATAAACTATTTATAAATACTGTCTCATTTTAAGACTTCTATTTTAAATAGAAATAAATTCTTAAAACTCTACTTCAATTATAAAAATGAATTTTATAATTTCAATTACGTCAATTCGCCCGACGGTGAACTAACGTCTTAAAAACAACATTTCAAATCATTTGTTGCCAATAACTTAATCAATACCACTTATTGATTAAAACATCACATCAACGTTGAATTTCAATTCAACGTTCAATATATAATCAACCATCAACATTTAAATGGAATATAACGTTGTTCGGGTTAAACACTACATATTGAATAATATGGAAAAATAAACAACATACAATATAATTGAGTAATCCGGTCATATTCTTCTTCCCTGCATCACAGATGATTATAATTTATGAAACAATTATTTAAATAAATCATCCAATACGACATATTATAGATGTCGACAACCATTTAACACACAGTAAGCAACTAAGGCATTTAATCATCCAATTTATATGATTAACGATGAATTATATTTTTTTACATGAATTTAATCACCTTTTGTTTATGATTGACGGTTCAAGTGGTTTTCATATAATTTCAAACATACGTTCGAAAATACATGAAATCCCAGTTGTCTCCAAAACTTTCTGAACCAGCTCAGCCATGTAGTGCTCTTCACTGCGATTCCAATGAATCAAATTTCGCATCATTCTGTATCCGTATAGAAAAGATATACCCAATTCAAGTTTATATACATTAACTGATTATTTAACTAAACTAACTATTACTTAATTTAAAATATAATTAACGTTAATTAACCTTAAACACGTGACCACGCGGTTTCTTCTTCGTTTATAGAATATCAATCGCCTGAAGCTTTTCTCCTTGCTAATTGAAAGTTGGGACAGTAACTTATAACCGATTACGATTTAAATAAACAAAACCATCATTTAAGGTAAACTATTTATAATTAATATAGCTACTGTAGTTACAATACGCGGTTTCCTCCATCATATAATTTGAAGCTCGATATTGTTCCTCTTGCTTTTGTTAATTCACGATACCATGTCTCCCTGTCCCATATTCACGCACAAAATTTCCCCTCCAAGCCCACTCTTCCAATCTTCCTTTACCCCTTTCTCTTTCTTTTTTTATATAACTGCCCCAAGGCCCACGAAATATATCCTGTAACACCCCACATCTGTTAGTGTCACTCACAAAGGGAATGCACTAAGTTCTGTGAAGTATTATAGGTAAAAGATGCAGATAAATTACAAGACAGATAAATAATGCAGCGGAAAAGTGAATAAAACTTTATTTCATTTATAAACAGCTTTTACAAAGATTGTTTTCCAACAACAAACTATCTATCTTGTTTAACAAATTAAAGAAGAATAAATATACAATGATATTCCCCAATAAAACATTAGCCAGCCATAGCAGTGGAAAAGAGAGTCCAAAGCAGCACATCAAAGAGTCTTCAAGCTTGGAAAGAGTAATAGGTCCATACAAATCTGAGCTAATCCCTCCCTGACTACCAGGGGGAATGGAAGAAAATAAGACGAAAGAAAACATAGAGTCAGACATAAAGCCTGGTAAGTCTAGTGGTGCTTCTGTATATGAATAAGGAAAAGGACATGACATGCATAAACTGAAAATGGGAAAATACCATAAACTAAGGCAAAGCGGTTTGGAATCAAAATTACTATCGCACCCCATACTAATCTCTGCACCACCTAACTAGTATCCCAACTAGTAATCTGTATAAAATGATAACGTGATCCCAGTCCCTGTAACTGTGGTTGCCATCAGGTGCACATCTATTACTTATTACCTATATTTAATCTAGGGTTTTCTATCGAGCGTTTCCTAGATTCAACTAGGGTTTATGCGACTTATCTAATACTTCTCGGATTCAGGATTTATGCCACCTAGGTCCACTAGGGATTATGCTACCTGTCGAATGATGCCCCTAGTCTAGGACACACTACCTAGAGTGGTATATGTTCCTAGACTTTCCCCACGTATGTGTCGCGAATCATTTATCGCTGTCTAGATGCACATGTCCTGAAATGTGCGACCCGAGTCCCGCGGCAGGGCTATTCTAGAAACACGGAACTCGGTCGGGAGCTTTCAGATATCTGCCGATGCAGATGCTAAGATCTGTTTTTCTACCAGTGGTTATGGTCCCACGTGACCCCTCCCTCAACTAATGAAAGGCAATCTAAGAAAATCAAGCACGAGAACTATACTCCTGCCACCTATGTCCCACTTTCCTATTGGCCAGCCTCACCCATAACTAGATAGCAAGTATATGGTCTGTTGGGAGTTCTCTGCCTTTCCGCATGCGTACTACGATTGACTCAAGATGGTAGGTAGACGACGAGTCGCAATCACAGGGCTACTGGTCTCGTCGAATCACGTTGGTCCATCCCAGTCTTTAGGTTGCCTTAAATTGCAACCAAGGCATACCCTTGGTTCTTCTGACGCAGACCTTAACCTCTGTGAGCCCAGACGGATCATCTGCAAAATCACAGAGGGATACCAAGAGTACCCTCACGTCTCCCGAAGCTACGCGCTTCTAAACCCAGTCCGCTGGAGCTTTTTTTCGAAATCGGATAAACGTTTGCTCCTTCTCATGCACTTGTTAAGCAATGATCTACCATATCGGGTTATTCATCTATTATGGACCGGCTCAGTTTTCTTGACTAAGAATTATTACTTAGTTGTTCTCAACTAAGTTTTACCACTTAGTTTCTTTTCCCGTAAATCTTGTTAACTAAGGTTTATCACTTAGTTTCTTTAACTGGGGATTTCAACTTAGCTCCCGTTCTCGATTTTTTCTTAACTAGGGTTTACTACCTAGCCCTCTTTCTCGTCAAGTTGGATTGGTTAAGTGTCATTAGTCAATTCAGGTTAAATTAACCCCTTCCTTTGTCATATTAAACTGGCTAAGTGTTATCAGTAGTTCATGTTGACTTAACCCTATCACAAACCAAGTTATATTGGTTAAGTATTTCTTATTACTTAACCCAACCCACTCATCTTGTATTGGTTAAGTGTCCCCTAACCTAATCTTTCCCATTTTTTTTAACTAACATGTTATAACGGTTAAGTGTTCCCTTAGTTAACTTAACCCTAACATCTGTTTAATTAACATGTTCGAATGGTTAGGTATTGTCCCTTCATGTTTCAACTTAACCCTGTTCAATTTATCACACTATGATGGTTAAGTGTTCTAAGTTTACTTAACCCTACCCTCTAGTCCAGCTAACATATTAAATTTGCTAAGTGTATTTACTTAACCTTACCCACTTATCTAACTAACGTGTTATAATGGTTAAGTATTCTAAATTTACTTAACCTCACCCACTTATCTAATTATCAGATTATAACGGTTAAGTGTCCTGAATTTACTTAACCTCGCCCTCTAGTCTAGTTAATATGTTAAATTGGTTAAGTGTATTTACTTAACCTCACATTCTAGTCTAGTTAACATGTTAAATTGGCTAAGTGTTTTCTTAGTTACTTAACCCCTACAAGTCTTGTCTTGTTAACATGTTAAGTTGGTTAAGTGTTTTAGTTAACTTAATCCTACCAATCCTAACTTAGCTTTAATTGTCTTATTAAAGCACCAACCACTCACATTAGACAGGTATTGTTGTCGCTGCCTGTATGCCAATCGGTTTCGGGCAGTCTTACGCCACAACTCAGACTAACCTCGGGTCTTTATTGGGCTCAATGCCTTAACCTCTCACATTGGATAGGTATTGTTGTGATTACTGGACAACCGGGCGGGTCCGGGCAGGTTTACATCACAACTCAATCCAACCTCGGGTTAAGCATGCTCGTATTTTCTAAATTTACATATTTTTCACTTTTCATTTTTATATGTAAATGTTTATGGCCCAATTATCCAAATCCACTAATTATGGGTATAATTTATACCGCTTTAAATGTCACTAGTCATTGGCAAGTGTCAGACATGCCAATACATGTATCTTATTTTAAACCCAACGTTTGTTTCCCCCGTTTGTACGTACGCAACATAACATATGTTGGGCTTAACATTTCAGCCCAACTCATAAACATAAAAAGGGGAAGCACATAATCATGAATTGTTCTAGAATACATAAAAGTGTATGGCGCATGAACTTGCAACATAGCGTTTTCACTAACATAGATTGTGGGTCATGTGAACTTGCATTCAATAAGGATATATCTAAATTGGTATCAAATGAAATGGCGTACTTTTAGACTTGTTTAAACATGGTTTTATACTCATATAACTAGACATAATGTCAAACACCAAACTAGCATAAAAATGTCCACTTTTTGACATAACCCAAAGGTGTAAACTAACTTTACATCAAGTAGCCTATTTCAACATGAAACTAGTATAATTTTTGTAACCAAAAGGTACTTGCATAAACCCAATTATCACTTGCAAATAAACATAATAATGTATACAAAGGTTTTGAGTCGTGTAGGCATAAAAGGTTTCAACTTGGAACATGTTTACATGAGTCTCAACTTAGGCCTAAAAAGAATGTATGCTAACCATGTTAACGACATAACATAAAGATGTCAATTCTAGTTTTTTTTTTCTACAAACTTGCAAGTGATATTTATTTTCATATACAAATGTCGATAGGCTCGCATCAACCAATTTATGCCACAAACAGCCAATACAAAATGTGACAAAATCAACGCAATACATAGAATTTACATCAATATTTTAGTAAAACCCCAATTTCATTTACATCGAATCACATCGCAATTTCTATTCATATTCAGAAAACCACTATACTTACAATGGGCGCTGAAACTTGTTTTCTGGTTTCTGTTATTCTGAATTTGCAAAGCTTTACCTTGGAGTAGAAAACGTTGTGTAGAAATTAGATCAGACTTTTGTTTCTTGAACCGTTGTTCGTCTCTTTTCAAGCGGAGGCTCTCCTTTGTTTTCTTCTGACATCATGGCGGCTCAAGTTCTTATTTTTTTGTGAATTTTAGTTAGAGACCAAGGGTGTTTTTATAGAGTTGCAAGTTAATTAGAGCCGTCGATGAAGCCAGGTTTAATCAAAGGCATCCGTTCTAAAGAGAAGCCAATCAAAAGAAGACAACTCAGCCCTAGTGACAAGACCAGGCCCAGAAATTCGACCAGAACACAGACCAGGCCAGCCAGACCTGACCAGGTCGACAGGGGAGGTCGACCCTATGGTCGACCTGGGTCAACCAGGTCGACACTATGGTCGACCCTATGGTCGACCTGGGTCACGTAGGTCGACACTATGGTCGACCCTAGGGTCGACCTGGGCCCTGGGCAGGAATTTTCCTGCCCAGCCCGGGTCTGGTCCTATTTTTGAATTTTGAATCCGTTTTTTTTCGAGCTGTTTGAATTTTAAATAAATTCTTAAACATCTGGAGGTCATATCTCCTTCGTACGGAGTCCGATTTACGCAAACTCGGACTCTATCTCAAGCAGAATTTCGAGACGAACGCAATGGTGTAACCCGTTTCCCTTAATTCTTCTTCTAAAATTTAATTATACTTTAATTTGTGAAACTTAATGTTACAGAACTATGGGGTGTTACATATCCACAGGCTAGCATCTCCTTACACCCCTTCCTTCCTCCCACAAAATAACTTGTTACAGGAAGGTTCACATTATCCATGCCGTAAATTCAAGCTCCTTCCCCATACTTGGTTGCCTTCTTTACGTTGACGCATCCTTAAGCCTTCCTAATCCACCATATAATCACGCGTCACTTAATCCTCCTCCTTCCTCATTTACACAGCCATAACCTGCTCCCAACATTTCACCATGGCCCATCGTTCCTCCCTTCATACTTTGAGCTCGACTGAACCACCAGCTACCTGGTCAGCCTCTAGTCCCTTCCCAACGCGATGACTATAACGGACCAATCCCCTCACCTTGGTACACCACAGTAATACACAACTGCCTCATCTCCAATTCGAGAGGAATAAACCCATGCACTGCACCCAGTTGAACTGCACCTTGTCTTCTACTTTCATGCACCATTGCACACCCATCATGCTGCAAATTACAATCACCATCATCATCAAAGTCACTATAACCGGACCATCGCACACAACAACTTTCAACCAGCAGCACTTCCTGCGTTTCAGTTTTGTTCGTGACAAAAACCCAAGCCAGGATGTAAATTTCCTGACAAATGCCTCCTGTCACGCCCCGTGCTACCAGACCACACCCAACGTCAGTCATCAGCTCGCGGTCGCTCATCGCAACGAATCGTCATGTCTGAACCTACTTGGCCAAACTCCACCAATATCTGCACCACCTCCGCACACTCATCTCGTCCATCCCTTTACTCTACATATACCCCTCCAGAAAGCAAGCAACTTCCTCCGCCGTCGCCAAGACAAACCCATACTCGCTGAAAACACGAGAACCATAGGTTTCGTTCATCTTGCCCTCACGATCGCCACTGACCTTCGTGTACCCTACGACTCCGCCTGACTCGTCCCAAATGTCTCACCACCTTTACGTCCATCAAGAAGCTCGACTCTCGTCAAGCTCGCGAATTGACGTGCTCCAGACATTAATAGTCCCGCCTACTACCAAGAATTAACCCACGAACGTCGCTTCTTTCTACCGCGATTCTGGCCTGCTCGATCCCTTAAACTCCATCTCCACCATTTTTCTTCGAGATCCCATCGAGGTCGAGAATTTTGCAGTTGGGGTTTCACGAATTGATTAGTAAATTTTGCGAATTAGAGGAAGAAGGAATGCGATGATTCAGGTCAGTCAAAGGTATAAGGGTGGAGGCATTCGTTATTTACTTGTTTTTCTTTGGAGAAGATGACACCTTTTTTTATATTAGGGTGACTTGGGAAAAAGACAACGGGGCCTAAGTTATTGAATTCAATGTATAGGGCATGGAGGATGTCTAAATTAGGGTATGGAGGACGTGCAAATTATGGTATGGAGGACTATACATTAGGATAGGCATTTATTTTCAGCCGACATGTTTTGACTCAAAAACTAAATAATATGCCAAAATTGTTTGATTTACACATGGAAAATATGTTCGTACCATTATTTTTATTACCGTTAAATATACGCACCATCAAATAACACTCCATATTCAATGAAAATAAATACATCGCTATGTCTCGACGTTCCAGTCCTAGCGAAATTTATTTTGTTGAAAACAGACTACGTTTGCATAACAATGTTATTTTAATTTATCGGTTCACCTTTAAATTTCGCCTATCGACAAATTGACTCCGTTTGGCTCTAAACTGGAAATGTAGCAATAACTAACCATGCATCTTCCAATAAAACTTGTTTCGTCAAAAACGGAGGTTTTTTGAAAAGAAAACTATTTTAAGGCCTATAAAATATCGATAAAATATAATTAAATCAAAAACAATTCAATTTAAATAATAAAAAATCATTATTATCAGATATCTCCATATGAAACCTTATCCAGCTTCAAAATAAACCAATATATAATTTAAACTCAACATTTAAAATTCTGGATTAAACGATATTCAATTTATATATAAAAACCATAAATTTTTTATTAAATAAGCATTAAAGTTTATTAACGAAATCCATAGCGATTATTTGAAATTTTGATTTGGACATAAAATAAATTCAATAAGACAGAAACTTGATTTTTCTCTTCCATTAGAAAATTTTAATTCAATAGATCTGGACGTTTCTTGTTTCAAGAAATTCCAACTTATATTGAATCCTGTATATTCAATTGAATTTCAAAATTCAATATTATGAACTACCGCGTCGTTTCGAGCTTGTTTTAATTAATATATATATATATATATATATATATATATATATATATATATATATATTCGCGCTCCATTTTTAAATAAATAAATTCGATATAAAATCCATTAATATTATCAAATTAATATTTAAAATATATTTAAATATTCGTAATTAACGTTCAAAAATCTAAGACGTTACATATGTGCTTTGGCACGTATATTTATTAATCTATTAAAACTAACAAGATAAGGTTCTAAACCCTTATCTTTAATTAAACTAATCAACTCATGTCATCATCACCACATCACAAAAATAAAAAACCATCCTTACAAGAATATTCAGCATCTCAGCCTGCTTCAAGCCACTACTACAGTGTTGAACTCGACATCAACTATGAAATGTGTCACCATTACCCAATCCTTAGTTCGCGACTTCAGATAATATTGCGACAGTCAATGTTGCAATCCTCCAGACCTCATCGGACTAACCATTCTCGACTCCGACCTTGTAGTTCACCTTCGAAGACCTAAACACCAAAATCGCTTTGCCTGAATCACGACTTCCCCTTATGAAAATACATCTCCAGGAACCCACAAAAATATCATCAACCTCCACTGCACAAAACCATGGCTACTACTCTAAATCGCGCACCTTATTTCCTCGAATTCCACATTCCATAAATCGCGATCGAACCGAGTCACGTGAGGGAGCTGAAGCTCACGAGCCTATGAAACTTCACGAATTTCGTTTTCATTTGATTTTGATTTGTTGAAGAATCGAAAAGGAACCATTTTGATTTTTAATGATGTGAACGAAATGAGAAGGGGGAAGTATGTATGGTTTTAATTTCCCCATTTTTCCAGCTTTTGATGCTATGAAAGGAGTAAGGGAGGGAATGGATTTTATTTGTTTTGATTTTTTAGATGCGGCCATTTTCTAGCTCCCTGAAAAAATAAATAGGGAAGGGGTGTTGCAAATTTATAGAAGTGAATGGAGGAAGTTACTTTGGCTTAAAGTAAAAACAATAGGCTGCACAAGTATTTTTCCTTGGGTCGACTACGGTAGGGTAGCTTTAATTTATTAGATTAGACTTAGGTTAGATTTTATTAGATTTTGATTTGATTTATTATTATTTAATTTACACGAAACTTACGCACAAAGTAATAAGCTTAAATTACCACATGCGAGGTTCGATCGTGATGAAGATTCTATGGTTTGACGTTCCGGACCCAATAAAATTGGTGTCATCGAAAACCAAGGTCGTTTGAAAATTAACTATTCTTAAGTACCATACTAAATCAATATAATATAATTTAAATTCAAAAACAATCAATTCCTCGGTAATAAATTATTATTCTTATTATCGTATATATAAAAATAGAATTTATGTCGACTATCTGAATCTTTCAATAGTTTTAACTTTGAATTCAATTATATTTCATTTTCATATTACGATAATTCAATATATTTGAAATTAAATCATATTTCGATTATTAAATCGGTTGACTCAATATAAAAATCCATTTATATAATAAACTCAACATTTAAAATAATATTAAATGTATAAAATTAATTGAACAAAAATCTGGGATATTCCACTTAAGGTACTTGCCCCCGGTCTCGAAGGTAAGAGTAGTTAAGCTTGTTCTATTGTATTTGTGGTAAGAGTACTCCAGTGATCCACAAATGAATCTAGAAGATTGAGGCTAATGTTTTGGGACTTCGTACGAGGTTCTAAGGCAACTCAAGAAACTTGTCGAAATTAAGACATACAATCAAACTACTTTTGGAAATAAATACAACCATGTTCATACGAGCTATAATTCAAGCAAGACGAAACGTACGATGCGATGTTAATGCCTAAGCTACTTATTTTGTTGCCATCTTGCTGAGTCGAATGGTGTATCCCAAAGGATTTAATTGTTAAACAAAATCCCAATCGGCTAAAAATTTTGGCGAGGATTGGAAGACATGGAAATTTCACAAAAAGGACCTAGTGTGTATTGCTCAAGCTTTCCCTTATGATGAGATTTTTGATGTTGTTCTTCAAATGATGGCATTTGTTTGTCTTGTGTCCGTGGACATTGTGGAACCACCAGTACTTTCCGGTTTCTCTCATTTCACCCGACGACTTTCTTGGATTTAGCTTCTTGCATTGTAGGACTTTGCAGGCTTTGAGGTAGATGTTCACGAGGGAATCATTGAATAGAGTGTAGTTGCTGCAATATGGAAGTTTGGGATGTTTCCTCTTCCTATTACGACTACCTCTGTGGTTTCCAACTTGAGCAAGTTTATTCGAAGCATTGAGACTAGAGGCGTTAGAGCTATGGACTTAATCACGAAGTAGATTGCCTCAACAAGGATCTCGATCAATTCCTTTGTGCTTCTTTTTAGCATAGGAAATGGTTGGATTTATCGTAGAATATTTCCAAAGTCTATGGTTGCCTTCGTTCAACCGATGCTCCAAATTCAAACTCAGAAAGTATGCACTTGGTAAGTTGGGATAGTACAGTACTGGGGTTGGATCTTCAACGTCTGCTAACGTGTTGTCAAACCTTTCGAGGTAGCTCTTCAAACTTTCCCCAGTGTCTTAGTAGATATGTATCCTTAATTGCTTGATTAGGTCCTTGGCGAGCTGATCAAAGGTTGAGATGGTTCTCAGCGGGAGTCGAGAGAACCATAGCAAAGGTACGCCTTTCAGAAAGACGGGAAAGAACTTGCATGTCACAACGTCTATGGAATGAGTAGAATCCATGCGTGATTCGTAAAAGTTTATGAAGTCTCACTGGTCTGATTTCACGGAATAAGCCTCTATCTAAGGAATACTGAAATGTTTGGGCCATTCGGTATTGATCACATCTTCAATGAAGGGGTTACATCTCGCATTGGTTTCCCAGTCATTGGTGACATGCCCTGGAGATTCTTTCATGATGTTGTGGATCAGATTGGCAAGAATAGGAGTTCAGATCTTCGTTGGACACCAGCGGTTGTGATCTGACTCGGGAGTGCGCAGCCTTGGACTTTTTCTTGAATAAATGTCGGCTTCATCCAAAGAATCTTTGACCTCGGTTCTTTGAGTTTGCGGAGGTTAGTCAACGAGAATTTGGGCCTGGGTTTGTCGTTTGAGGCGTGCGCGCCAAGTTCCAAATTGCGGAATGTCGAGGACAGGTCCCTTGGTCGAGGTTAGGCCCAAGAAGGAATAAACGGGACAATGCTTTCACTCTCTGGCGGTGATTCCGTCACCATTATGGTTGATTTTTCTATATTGGTGATGACTATTGCAGAGGGAAATGGGAACGGAGCTCAGGAAGACATGATTCGTAGGAGGCTAAGCTCCTCTATTTACTTGAAAGCGAAGAGATGTCTCGTTGAGCATGTTCTTGAAGCTGATGAATTAATTCAAGATTTTGCTTGATTTTTTTGCCGAGGCTTCTCTGCATTTCTCCCAATTTTCTCATAGTTTAGACAAACTGAGCTCGTGTAACACCCCACATCTTTTAGTGTCACTCACAAAGGGAATGCACTAAGTTCTGTGGAGCATTTAAGGTAAAAGATGCAGATAAATTACAAAACAGACAAAATTAAAACAACGGAAAATAAAACTTTACTTTATTGATAAAATAGTTTGTACAACAATTGTTTTCCAATATCAGAGTATCATCTGTCTTACAAAATAAAGAAGCATAAAATAACATTTATATTCCCCAATGTAGCATAAGCCAGCCATAGCAGCAGGAAAAGAGAGTCCAAAGCACTTTGTCAAAGAATCTTCGAGCTTGGGAAGAGTGACGGTCCAATCTAACCTGAGCTATACTATTCCCTTCTTAACTACCTAGGGGGGGGGACGGAAGAAAAGAAGACGAAAGAAAACTGGGTCAGACATAAAGTCAGGTAAGTTCAGTTACTTCTAGCATGTGAACAAGGAAAAACAAAACGACATGAATTAACTGAATACAAGACAATACCATGATGATAGGGCCAACAAGATAGGATAAGATTAACACAAGATATGCTAAGACAAGATAAACTGGATATGCTTTAATACTTTCTCTGCTTCGCTATTAACCTGTTATTATGGTTTCTATGTCTCTGCACCACCTATCTAGTGTCCCAACTAGTAATCTATCTAAAATGATAACGTGATCCCAATCCCAGTAATTGTGGTTGCCTTTAGGCGTACATTTATTATTTATTACCTAGATCTAATCTAGGGTTTTATATCAAAGTGCTTCCTAGATTCCACTCGGGTTTACGCGGCTTATCTAATGCTTCACAGATTCAGGGTTTATGCCACCTAGGTCCAACTAGGGATTATGCTACCTGTCGAACGATGCCCCTAGTCTAGGACGCACTACCTAGAGTGGTATATGTTCCTAGACTTTCCCCATGTATGTGTCGCGAATTGTTTATCACTGTCTAGATGCACATGTCCTGAAATGTGCGACCCGAGTCTCGTGGCAGGGCTATTCTAGAAACACGGAACTCGGTCGGGAGCTTTCAGATATCTGCCGATGCATATGCTAAGGTCTATTTTTCCAGTGGCTATGGTCCCACCTGACCCCTCCCTCAACTAATGAAAGGCCACCCTTGAAAAATTGAGAACTATACGCAGGCCCCCTATGCCCCACTGTCTTATGACCATCCTCACCCACAACTAGATAGCAAGTATATGGTCTTTTGGAGTTCTCCGCCTTTCCGCTTTACGTATCTCGACTGACTCAAGATGGTAGGTAGACGACGAGTTGCTATCACAGGGCTACTGGTCTCGCCGAATCACGCTGGTCCACCCTAGTCTTTAGGTTGCCTTAAATTGCAACCAAGGCATACCCTTGGTTCTCCTAACGCAGACCTTAACCTCTGTGAGCCCAGGAGGATCATCTGCAGCCTCACAGAGGGATACCAAGAGTACCCTCACGTCCCCTCGAAGCCTCGGGCTTCGTAACCCAATTCGTTGGAGCCTTCTTTAAGATCATATGGACGTTCGCTCCTCCTCGTGTTATACAAAGAATTACTACTTAGTTTTCCTAACTAAGGTTTACCACTTTGTTTCCTAAATCATCGTTTTCTTAACTAAGGTTTACCACTTAGTCCTTTTAACTAAGGTTTACTACTTAGTTCTCTTTCTCGTCAAGTTGGATTGGCTAAGTGTCATTAGTCGATACAAGTTAATTTAACTTATTCATTTGTCATGTTAAACTGGTTAAGTGTTACCAGTAATTCACGTTGACTTAACCCTACCAGCATCAAGTTATATTGGTTAAGTATTTACTTAACCCTACCCATTCATCTTGTATTGGTTAAGTGTTCCTTTTTAACTTAACCTTACCTATATGTTTTAACTAACATGTTATAACGGTTAAGTGTTCCCTTAGTTAACTTAACCCTAACATTGGTTTGATTAACATGTTCTAATGGTTAAGTATTGTCCCTTCATGTTTTTAACTTAACCCTATTCATTTATCACACTCTAATGGTTAAGTGTTCAAGCTTACTTAACCCTACGGTCTAGTCCGGCTAACATATTAAATTGGCTAAATGTATTAAATTTACTTAACCCCAACCTCTAGTCTAGTTAGCATGTTAAATTGGCTAAGTGTATTAACTTTACTTATCCCCAACCTCTAGTCTAGTTAACATGTTAAATTGGCTAAGTGTATTGAATTTACTTAACCCCCACTTTCTAGTCTGGTTAACATATTAAATTGGCTAAGTGTTTTACTTAGTTACTTAACCCTTACAAATCTTGTTTTGTTACCATGTTAAGTTGGTTAAGTGTTCTAGTTAACTTAACCCTATCGTTCTAACTTAACTGTGTTAAGTTGGTTAAGTGTTCCTATGGACTTAACCCTCCCATTCTAGCTTAACTGTGTTAAGTTGGTTAAGTGTTCTTATGGACTTAACCCTCCCATTCTAGCTTAACTTTAATTGTCTTATTAAAGCACCAGCCACTCACATTAGACAGGTATTGTTGTGGCTGCCGGTATGCCGGTTGGTTCCGGGCAGTCTTACGCCACAACTCAGTCTAACCTCGGGCCTTTATCGGGCTCAATGCCTTAACCTCCCACATTGCATAGGTATTGTTGTGATCACTGGACAGCCGGGCGGGTCCGGGCAGGTTTACATCACAACTCAATCCAACCTCGGGTTAAGCATGTTCGTATTGTCTAAATTTACTTTTCTCATTTAGGATAAATTCTATAAGTAAATTTTCCCTAATTTACTTATTCCATTATTACTCTTTTAATGTACATTGTCAACATTTATTATTATGGCCCATTTTCCCTATATATCATATTTATAGTTTTTGGTATGTAAATTATACCAAATTAAGTGTCACTAACCATGATTATTCTAAACATGACAATTACTCACAATTATGACTAAATTCAAAATTTGTGCTAATATACTTATTATGCCAAATTAACTTTAATTGACCCAATTCTGATTTAACATCCTAATTTACAGTTTATGGCAAGACTATAATTATTATTCTAGTTTACCGTTTACGCCTAAAACTTAGCTTACTTGCCAATACTAAATTTAATATGTCAAATTACATATTCCATAATTCATGTCAAATTTTCAAATTTGCGTTCTAATAAACATGCCATAATACATGTTCTAAATTATGTCAATCATAATTATGTTAATGTTCCACATTATGCCAATTTCCAAGTTTACAACCATGTTTAAGTCAAATTTATGATTTGCCCAAATCGTATTCCCATCGTTCGTGTAATCGTGATTTCATCCTAGATTATAGATAAATCTAGATTCGTGGATAAAAAGGGTGAACCAAAATGCCATGAAAAGATAGACATAATGAATGGCAGAAGATGATAATTCACTAATCACAGATCTAACAAATTACACTGAATAAATTGATTAAAGCATCGAAGGCCTATAGATCTGATAATATTATGGCATAAAAAGGGTTGAACAAATAACATAGGTTCAAGTATATGGGTAGATCTAACTTAATAGATAAATTCCCATAATCAAGATCCAAGGATAATTAAGAATAAACTGAATTGATAATCAAGTTTAGATCCAATCTCACAGTCATAATCCTAGGCAATAATATCATGTTCATGAATCATAGGTAATTATTCACTATTGTCCTTGTCATAGTCATAGGCATTGCTTTATGCTCCTAGTCAAAGGCTTATGTTCATAGTCAAAAGCTTATGTTCATAGTCAAAGGCTTATGGTTTCAAAGGCCACAGTTCCATAGTCATAATCTTAAGCATTGGCAATTTAGTCACAATGTGTTCTAGGCCAATCAAGAATCAGATCCAAAGTCATAAACAAGCACATATTCAATGAAATGATAAGGCATATTTCTTATATTCTTTTAATTTCATGTCACAAATAGAAAAGGCGTTCAAATCTAAAAAGTAACCGACTTACATTGATTGGATCTAGAAAAGAATAGAAAGATAGCGTTGCTTGAAGCCGTTGAATCTTTACTTGAATCCTAACTTGTTTTGAATCTTCTCTTGAAAGACTTGAGCAGGATATTCTCGTCTTGATTTATATTTTATTTTAATCTATTTATTTAGATTTAGAGGAAGAAGAAGAAGCCATGTCCATCAAGAATTTGTGTAGCATAAGGTTAGAGAAGAATGGTGCAAAGAGAAGGAGACTAGGGGCTGTTTATATAGGATTGCAAGTTAATTTGAGCCGTCGATGAAGCCAAGGTTAATCAAAGCCATCCGTTCTAAAGAGAAGCCAATTATGTTCACAATTACTTTCTTAATGTACATTATTAACATTTATTATTAAATTTGTATGCACATTAGATACATCCCCCCTTTACACATTTATTATTAAATTAGTAACTTTAGTGTTAACAGAAATACGGGGTGTTACAGCTCGGGTAACCAAAGCCTCGAGATTCGAAGTAGTAGCGATACTCATCTTAGTCGAAACTTCGGTGGAAGGATGCCGAGGAGGATTTTCCAAGTCGGGATCAACCACAGAAGGTCCAACCATAATAGTCTTTCCTTTGATCACCATTATCGACAAACTTGGTAGGTAAGTCTAGGAAGACCTAACTAGCACTCCATGTCTCAGTGAATGAACGGTATGAAAGGCAAAGTTTTAGTCTCTCATTAAAAGCACCAGAATGTTGACGCACAAAAGTTTGCACAACACCTAAAGATTTCCAAGGTAATGAAACTAAACATCTAGAATTGGAAATATGCTGGAAAGTAAATAACACAGTGTTTATGGTCGTTCGGTTCATGAGAACCTACGTCCACTATGAAGGATTTGCTCTTTTATTAAGTTCTTTTGTCAAGTTTACAACAGTGGGAGCAACAATTCCATGTAGCTACAAATGTAATGATGGAAACAAGGTCCTGGTATGTCCAAAATAGAGATGGATTTCTTCTTCTTGAAATGCCTATGCAGACCAAAATGGTCCAAGTGTCCAAGAAGTTGCTTATTTCTTCTTCCCGGAGTGAAGGAGTGTGCTTGAGAGATTCAGTAAAGTTTATCTTCTTCATAAAGTGTTCAAAGAGCATGGAACCAACCCTTTTTATGATGTAGGTTGCAAGATATTTATAGGAGAGATGAAGGAATGGAGCAGGTATGAGTAGGTGAGGTGTGGGGCCTATGCCTATATTTCGTACCATGGGATCAATATCCGTCCTGGGACTTAGCTTTATTCATGTACCCTTCTTCTTTTCATATTCTCTTAGACTATGTTGCTCTGTTTGTCTTCGTATCCTGTAACTATTTCACTATTTTTTATTTGAGGGGTTCATCAATGGTTCAGATTTGTGGGATACGAAAAGTAGTGGAACCCGGGGATACAAAATTGGGAGGACGATTCGAGATACAAAATTATAGAAGAGCCGGGGCATAAATTCTTGACTTACAGAACACAAAGTTTGGCTGAGGAACCAAGGTGCGAAATATCAAAGTGGTTTAAGGGGTACGATTTTTCAAGGAAGGTTTTATACTGATCCCAAGCACTTAGACATAATTGAGCGGTTTTGTCAAGACGATAGGACTATTCTTGTACGACTCCATCTGGACTTTGTTCCCGGGTATCTTGGCGACACTTCTGACTATTGGACTGCGCAATGGAGTGAGTCGTGTAGGCTTGGGTTGCATTTGGTATTCGGACTAAATGGTTGTTTAACAATTTCCGTTGACGATTTAAGTACAAAATATTTAGTAGATCACTAAGAAAAAAAGACGAATAAGAAAAAAGAGAGAAATTCTAGCTTTAAATTCTTTTTTATATGAAATACAATAAATAGATAGATAAAATAAATTTGAGAGGAGATGAACATACATGAAATAATGAACGATAATTGTACCAACTTAGAGAAAACAATAAGGATTGGTTTGAAAATGGCATTAACTGCAATTTACTATGTGGATGTCACGTTCTCATTTATTAAATTAGGCATTAAATCATTAGTTGAACATTAGGGGTCTTCATGACCTAGAAAAAAATATATACTAAATTGAGATATTTCTTTAAAGATTATTCAATTGATACTATGTTATTACAAGAATCTAAACTTGAATCACCAGATCTTAAAATGCTTAGATGTTTTGGTGATCTTTATATTAATAATTGGGATTTTTTTCTAGCTAAGGGTAGCGCTGCAGGTTTAATTATTGGTTTGAAAAATTCTTGTGTTAGATGACAACATTCTTTTATTAAACATCAGTATATGCATATTATTTTTTTATGATATTAGTAATGACTCCATCTTAAATATTTCTAATATCTATTGTCCTTGTAATAAATTGGATCACAAGATACTTTAGAGTGAGCGTCTTGAATTTAGAACACTCGCTCCTGGGCCTTGGATATTAAGGGGTGATTTTAATGTTACTAGTTTTTTTTGCAGAGAGATCTCTTTAAGAAAGAGATTTTTGTGCTATGAAAGAATTCGATCAGTTCATTGTGAATAGTAATTTCATAGAAATTAAAATGAGTAATAGACTTTTTACTTGGTCTAATGGAAGAGAAATTCCATCCATGGCCCTATTAGATAGTTTTTTTTATTAGTAATGAATTAGAGGACAAATTCCCTTCTTGTAACGTTGTTGGTTTACTTACTTTATTATCTGACCATTGTGTTATTATTCTTTCCTATTCTATTCCTAGATTGAACTTTAAATTATTTACATTTGAAAAAAGAGAAATGCTAAGCTCACTCTCCCTTAGGGAGAGTGAGTTTGTACTTGCCACATGATTGGTGGAAATGAGTTGGCACCAATCATTAGCCATGTATGATACAATAAATGCCAACCCATTTCCATCAATCATGTGGCAAGTACAAGCTCACTCTCCCTAAGGGAGAGTGTGCTTAGCATTTCTCTTGAAAAAATGTGGTTATTAAAACATAATTTTAAGGATTTAATTTCTTATAAATGGATTTCTATGGGTAATTACAATATTTCTTATACTAATAATTTAGCTAAAGTTTTGTTTCATAAATTTAAAGAATTAAGAATTTTTCTCAAAAAATGGAGTAAAGATGTTTTTGGTAATATTAAGATTAAGAAGGAAAAAATTTTGAATGAAATTTTATTATTAAACAAAATTGAAGAAAATCGTCCTCTAAATGTTTCCGAGAAAAATGTCCTTTTTAATCTCAAAGAGGATATAAACAAAATTTTGTTGCAAGAAAAAATTATGTGGAAACAAAGGTCTAGAGTCAATTGGATGGATGATGGAGATAAAAATATTAAATTCTTTCATAAAGTTGCTAACAATAGAAAAAAATGTAACACTATTAATTATATTTTTGTAAATGATGTTGAAATTTTCAATCAAGTTGATCTTAATAATGAATTCACTAATTACTATAGAGGTATTTTTGGTAAATCTAATTTTCATAGAGTTAAGGATAATTAGAGCTTATTATATAGTGATAGAAATTTTATAGATTTAAACGATTTGGATAGACCTTTTACTGAATTGGAGATTCTAAAATCTAATAATGACATGCCCTTAGACAAAGCCCCTGGTCCTGATGATTTTCCTATTTTGTTTTATATCACATTTTGGGATGTTTTAAAAGGTGACTTAATTTCTCTGTTAATGAATTTTTTATAACAAATTACAATTGGGTAGATTTAATTCAGCTAATGTGGTTTTAATTCATTAGAAAATTGGAGCTAATCTTTTAAAAGATTTTAGACCTATTTCATTATTAAATTTTTCCATTAAAATTATTTCTAAAGTTTTGTAAAATAGATTAAGCTCTATAATGAACGATTTAATAGGCAGTTCTCGGACTGTTTTTATTAAAGGTAGGAATATCACCGATGGTGCTGCTATTGTTCAAGAGTATATTAATAAATGTTGTTGGAATAACGTGACTTATGTTGTCCATAAACTAAATTTTGCAAAAGCTTTTGATTCAATTGACTAGTATTTACTTAAAGGTCTTCTATTGGCTAGGGGTTTTAGTATTAGATAGATTAATTGGATATAGTCTCTCTTAAAGTTTAGCAGTTTTAATATTCTCGTCAACGCTATTCATAGTGGTAAAATTCAGTCTAAATGTGACCTAAGGCAAGGAGATCCATTATATCCTTATCTATTTAATTTAGCTATTGGCGTTTTTTTCTAGAATTATTAAGCTTGCCATTAGGAATGGTGTGCTAGACCCTATTGGTGGAAATGTTACGAGTGAGGGTATTTCTATTTTACAATTTGCAGACGATACTTCGATTTTCTCTTCTCATTTACCTAACTCTATCATATCTCTTAAATCTATTCTGTATAGTTTTGAGTTGCTTTCTGGTTTATAAATTAATTTTGATAAGAGTTCAGTTTTAGTTCTTAATGACCATCATAATTGTGAAAATTTAGTGGCTAATACTCTTAATTGCAATTTATTGAAATTTCCTATTGAACTAGTGCGAACCGGTGCTTCACACACGGAAGTAGGAAAAATAATTATCTTATAAAAATAGCGGTGAAAACACGAAATCACATGTTAAAGCAATAAAAGAAACATGAGTCTTATTGTGCATGAGGTAGAAAATACCTACATTATATTGTATATTATTCATTTAAGTAGAATCCTTTTATATTGCAACGTATAAAATGTGTTATATAATAAGTTGCTTAAATCTTTATTTTTAAATTCTTTTATAGTGTAAAGCAGAATAATTCATGTATGTTACTGTTGATATATATCATAATTGTTGGAAAAAACCAAGAAAATTAAATTGTGTCTCCTTCAAACAATTCAGCTGGAGAACATCCATGTTCAACTGGATAAAAGAAATAAAGCATGTCAGAAAATCAATGAGTCAAAAAAAACCAATTAAGGTGGACTTTATTAAGGAAAAATATGATTTACCTTTGCTATTATTACATCAAAAGCAAAAAATTTGGGTATTAATAATTTTTGTTACATGCACAAAATGAAGCAGGTGAGCTGAGAGATTTTTCTTCTTCACATTATTCATTGGCCATAGATGCAAGTTGTCTAGTCTGTTGGTATCCTTAGTTGTTTTCCTGCAATTGAATTTTGTTAAAGTCAGCAACAGTGGCCGTAGTAATAAATGCTTTAATAATGTGTAAAAAGGAAATAATGGTGTAAGTTGTTTTTTTGGATAGGTAACAAAAGTAATGTCTAAAAGGCAGGAATTAAACTCTATATTTATGTACATATGCAATCTAGAATGCATTAAAAACCAAAGCCTAAATTATTGGATTTTCGTGCATTGAAATGCAAAATAATCTATAAAGATTAAAAAAATTGTGGCTGAAGGACATATTTAATGAAATAAAAGATAAAATTCTTTGTGGCGGAGATGTATTTAATCATATGTTTGTTTGAAAGTAGCAACTGCTAATGTGAGTATTCGGCAAGCATGTAAGATAAGGGTAAAATATGCATAATCATGCAAGATAAGACCATATGCATACGGAATTCACCTAAGAAGTTTCTAACAGATGCATTGTTTGATAAGTCAATTTGTTATTTCATTTCTAAATGTTTTGATATGGCTAAACTGAAACAATATGCTAAATTACTTTATTTCGGATCCTACGTTAAATTATAGTATGTATGTTACTATGTATCATCCACATAAAATTACCATAAAATTAAACTTTACCTATTTATATTCGCCTAAAGTGGACTATAGTTAACGGAATAAGATTTGAACCTGAAACAACAACAAAATTCAGAAATAGCTTGCATTTAAGGGTAAAAATTAAGATATAAATAGTAGATGTGTGCTCGTTTGCAAAAATGGAACTGTTACACCCCGGAAAAAATATATGCAATTTCATTAGTGGTAGGAAATATGAGTTGGCCACTTTAGAATCCTAAACTCATGTTGTTTAAGCCAGTTGTCCTTAGTAGTTGGTCCTAAATTTCATAATAGTGATAAAAATTAAATTAATAGTTAGCTTGTAAGGTGATGTTTCTCTAACACATATTTGTCATTCAAAATTTCTAAATATTAATATCCATATTTTCATTCCTACATTATCATCAGTAGATATGGCTAGGAACTTGCAATCCTTGACCTACAAAAGAAAGAAAGACTTATATCTTGATTCAACTTAAATATTTAGTACAAAAAGCACTAAGCGATAGAAAGATTAGCCTGGTTATAAAATATCTAACTCATGGTACACTTCTTTAGCTTTTAATAATCCTTGTATCATTTCATTATTATTTTCAACTAACTTTGCAACTGCACAAAGGTTAAATTTTAATTGTAGCAAAACATCATTCAGTTTATAAAAATTTAATAATTTAAACCTTGCATTATATTCTAATACAAACAAATCAGTATCATTGTTAAATCATAATAAGATAAAATATTACACTATTTACAATATCTTTGTACATGTATTTCAGTATACCAATTATTGTTCTTGGAAAAAATGGATTATTTACTCAAGCATAAAGTTTTTCATAGCATATTTGAATCTAGAATCATTTGCTATGAAGATTGCAAGGTTCAGGTACGAAATAAAACTAAAGCACCAACCCTGCGCTTGAAAAAAAAAAGATCTAGCAATGACATCTAGTTAGTGGAAGTATGAGAATAATTAGTTTATTACAAATAAAACAAAATCAATTTTCATGTAAAAGGAAAAGAGAGTTTTCAAAGAGTTCACGGATGGATGTATTAATTCAAGCAATATATAACCCAATAAACATATATTACCAGTTTGTAGTATTCAATGAGTATCTTGGATTGTTAAATATATGTTTGTTTCTATTTATGACAAACAATTAGATTCACATAATGTACAAAAATGATTGAAAATAAATTAAATGGAAATATTAGCTATAAAAAATTAAATGAAAGACATCAATATTGTAGTATACATGAATCATATTCAAATATCAAAAAGAGGAATAGAAGTAAATAAAAAAAATGGTGATACAATCTGGAATTAAAAAAATTATTAATTGATAGAGAAAAACAGATTCATTGAATCCGAGAATTAAATAATTTTGGAAAATTTTCATTTATTTCTTTGGACATTTATGTATATTGAAACGGAGAAAGTGCACCAACACATAGAAAGCTATATAGTATCTGAAAAAACAAAAACAAAAATCGAGGTTGATATGAGCATATTGTTAGAACAATTAAATATAAATAAAAGAATAAATTGGTAATGAATTTGTTATTAAGCGAAGTTACATATAAAAGAGGTAACGACCAAATGCTAAAAGATATCATAAAAATGAGAAAAATAATTCATGAAGCATAGGTAACATGATTACACTAAACTATCTGGAAAAAACATTCCAGAAACTCATAAAGAACTAAAAGGGCACTATATCACATAAATGAATAGCTAGAGAATAGTCAGTAAAATAAGCATTAACAAAAGATTATTGTTAACTCACCATTTATTTCAATCTTCAAGCTTGGAATTAAATAAATGAATGAAAATGGTCAAATTACATATGCACAGGCGTCCTGCACAATTTCATACAATCATATATGTATATTGAACAAACAAATATTTTATGTGCCTACAACTAATGGAACTCTTTCAATTTCTCCTTACCAGGTTTTATAGTAGCTAGGCTTTATTTTGTTGTAAGCCAATCATTGAAATATCAGAATGCAATCTTGTTATTGACTTAAGAACGAAAAGTCGGTTGTAAATAATCAAAATCAATCCAATATGTTTTTCCATCTATTTCAATCTTCAAGCCTGGAATTGAATAAATGAATGAAAATGTTAAATTACACATGTTTATATGTCCAATACAATTTCATACTATCACATATGTGCATTGAACAAACAATGGAAATATGTTATGTGCCTGTCTAAATCTTGTAGCAAAGCCTAGATTTATATAAGGTATTGTAAAAAAATCATGGAATTTCGTAAATTGCTAAACTTAATATTTAAACAAGTCATGTTTGTATAGTAGATATATTAACTGTCTAAAGTTCCAAAAACCTAGACCTAAGCGAACTCTTTCAGTTTTCCTCTTCATGTTTTATGGTAAAAGAAGATAGACTTATAATTTATTATGAGCCATCCATAGCAACGTTGGATTGCAAATCTTTTATTGAATAAAGAAAAGTCAAGTATGAATAATCAGAAATAATCCATGTTGTTTTCACCATCTTTCTCAGTCTTCAAGCTTGGATGTAGTTGCCTAAAATTTATCCAAAAAACAAATAGTCAACTAGTTGAATAATCAGAAAGAATCCAAGATAATTTGGCATATTTTTGATATTTAAGCTTGGTTATACGAATACAAACCTTCAAAAAGCAAGCATAAATCTTGCATCAATGTTAAGTGCGATAAGGTAAAAAAAGTACTATAATGCATCTATTTACAAAGACTTTTCGATTAGAATTTAAGTTGGTTAAAATCCTATTCGAAATCAAAATCAAAATCAAAATCGTCTAATTCAAACTAAATAGGGTTGATAAAGACTGGTAAATATACTATATTAACTTCACACTTTAAATTAAATTCTCAAAGGCAGATAACAAAATATATTTTTCCTAAACCAAAAGCTACAACAACATATAATTTTTTTTCATATTTATATGGGATGACTTTTCCGTACAAAACATTTCGACTTCAGAAAATATTTAGTATGTTGGATATAAATGGTGAGAAAGATTAAACCAAAAAGTATCATTCTCTACCTTCACTGGTAAAGGCAAATTTATTGATGGAGAATATAAAACATCATATGTAGCAGTGTAGGTTTTTATACAATGAATACCTAATCAAAGCTCGCAAACAGGAATCATTACTTGACTGAACACCATATGTGGGATTTCGGCCTGTAGGCTAGAAAGCTTTCATACCATCTGGAAGAGAGGAGGTCAAGGACAAAAACTAAATAATTTACTGTGATACTTTGACCGACCAAGAAGAGGATGTTACTTATATGGATTTAAAATGATTTGGTAAAAATTAGTGAGGGAGACAAATAAAATTGTGGTTCAAAACAGACGAAGAGGATATTTCTGCGCTAAGGACCATCGACTATTTGAAAAGGGAATATGAAAGTAGAGGGTAAGGGAAGTTGGATAAATTTAGGTGGAGAATGCAACAATGGCGGCCGTAGGAATCCCCATTTCGTACAGTTAGAAATTCAACGAATGGCAGAGTAGGGTATTTTTTGGTGTAAATGGAACCGAAAGGGTCTTCGATGTAAAGTTGAGCTTTCATATATATTATAATAGATAATAAATATGATATATTTTAATTTTACTCATGCTGGGATTAGAATTTTTTAACTATATTATTTATAGAAAAGTGGAAAAGAAAAAAGATAATATTGGGAAAAAATGAAATGGATATGAAAGAATTAAGAAATGATAAATGTGCACATTGATATTTCTCTTAAAATGTATAACAGGAAGGTAATCAATAATATATAAAACATTAATGAGTCTTTTAGTATTCGTATAACTGCAATAAGAAAAAGTAATGACAAATTTAAGATTATTAAATATACAGTGACACATGGCAACATGTGAGATTTTTAAGAAAACCGAAACCGAAAGGTCTTTAGATGAATGCTGTGCTTTCATATAATATAACAAATGAGTCCGATTTTGTTCACACTTTTTAGCAAGTGTGAACAAAAAACTCGGCTCCTATTGGAGGAATTCAGGGGGGGTCCATGTGTGACCCACCTGATTCCTCCAATAGGAGGAAAGTGTTTTGTTCACACTTAGAAAAAAAGTGTGAACAAAATTCTATTCACAAATGAGGGATGGGTGCTTGAGTTTGGTTTGAATAAGGAGAAAGTACATAAAGAGTCATATATTGTGATTTATATGATTCATACAATATAATAGATGTATAATAATAGAAGGTAATCAACAAAACATTCATGAGTCCATTAGAATTCATTTAAGAAATACCTGCAATAAGAAAGAATTACGACAAATGTAAGACAATTAAACTTCCATTAGGTAACAGATATAATAAATGTGTAATTAATTGGGAGATAAGTTAAAATAAGACCGTTATTAATTATTTACTCGAATCAATGAGGGATAAGGACCTAAGTTTGGTTTGTATAAGGAGAAAGTACACAAAGAGTCATATATTTTGATTTATATGATTCATACAATATAATAGACATAATAGATATAAAAGGTGTATAATAATAGATAATCAACATAACATTCATGAGTCCATTAGAACCTATTTAAGAAGTACCTACAATAAGAAAAAATTATGACAAATTAAGACAATTAAACTTCCATTATGTAATATATAGTAAATGTGTAATATGAAGATAATCAACAAAATATCCATGATTCCATTAAAATTATTTTAAGAAATCCATGTTATAAGTAAGGATAATAACAAAATTAAGACAATTAAATTTTCATGACACATGATTACACGTGAGATTTTTGAGAAAACTGAAACTGAAAAGCCTCCGGATGAATATTGTGCTTTCATATAATATAATTGACAGCAGATAGATAATGAAGAGTATAATTGATAGTAATGTTAGCAAGTACATAAAAAAACTTCAAGTTGATTAAATTTTAGCATTCATTGAGGAAGTTTTAAATTGTAAATGTCTAAGAGTGGGCGGAAGTTACGTTATTGCAAGAAACCAAGAAACATATATGTATAAACCCACTTTTACCACCGTTGATATATTATCGTTGACACGTGTCAGCGTAATGTTTTATTTGACAAAAACGGAACTAAAAGGTCTTTATAAGCGGTCACTGAAGAGTTAAGGACGAGTATTCTACTGACGGTGAGGATTGAAACGTTGTACACGTGTCGGCTTGTGAATATTTTGGAGAATCTGGATCTGAAAGGTCTTCGGAGAAAGATTGTGTTTTCATGTAATATAATAGATATCTTGTTTTTTCTTATAAGGCCTCAGAGGTTAAAACATGAGGATTGGAACACTATTGTTGATAAGATTAGTAATAAACTATCTATTTGGAATAGTATATTCCTTTCAAGAGCGGGTAGAGTAGTCTTAATTAACTCAGTGTTACCTGCCCTACCCATTTATTGGATGCTATTTTATCGTTTCCCCATTTGGGTCATCGAGAAAATTGATAATATTAGAAGAAATTCCCTATGGTGTGGGAATTTTTTTTTCTTCCCGTTCCAAATGTTTTATTCAGTGGAATACAGTTTTAAACCTAAAAGTGAGGGTGGATCAGGTGTCTTAAATTTATACAATCTTAATATTTCCTTACTATGCAAATGGATGTGGAAATTTAATGATTGTAACCTAAACTATTTATCGGGAGAATTAATTTCGAATCAATGGTATAACAGTAATTATAATATTAGCTTTGGTTCCTTTAATAATCCTTATAATGTTTCTCATTTTTGGAAATCTATAGTTCGCTATTTTGAAATCAACAAGATATGTATTAGTTATATTGTACACTCTGGTAATAATGTTTCGTTTTGGAATGATTGTTAGATTTCTACAATTCCTTAAAAATTGAATTTAAAGAATTATACGATATCTGTAATTTAAAAGGGCTTTGATTTTGGACATTTACAAACAAGATCAAGTTTTCCCTTGGAATTTCAGTTTCAATCGTACTCTTGTTGGTCTTACTCTTAAACAGTTTGCCATACTTTGTACTAGACTTGATTTATTTAAATTTGATAATGCGAAAGATGTTTATCGTTGGTGTTGGGATATAAGTGGTACTTATTCTTCTAAATCGCTCTATAAGTTTCTTTGTTTTATTGGGGTTAAAAATAAAGTTTTCAATTATCTTTGGAAAGCCAATGGCCCTCCTATAACCAAATTAAATATATGGCTCATATTACATGGAAAACTCAAATCTATTGAATTATTAAAACTAAAAAAAAAATTATCAATAAAAATTGTTATTTTTGTAATAATCATTTAAAAGATATGGCCCATTTATATTTCGGTTGTTCTATTACTAAGTTTATTTTAATTATCATTTTTAACCTTTTTAGTTTTCCCTTTAACTTTAACCACTTTGATTGTGAATTTTATTGGAATTCCTATAGGTTTCTTTTTAATGTCAATAATAGATATCTATGTGATACTTTTTTTTTTTAATTATTTGCTGGTATATTTGGTTAGAAAGGAATCAATATGCTTTTCATAATCATAATGATAATATTAATAATTTGATTTATAGAATTTTTTTTTAATTGGTTTTTATATCCTTCTTATAAATCTAACAAACTTGTTGACTTTAAATTTTATCTTACTTTTATTAGATATCGTATTTATACTTTCATATCTGACTGTCTTTCCATTACTAATGGTTTATCAGCGTCTGTTGTACCTAATTAGTGATAACTAGTTATCTACATCTTATCTACTTTGTTGTTCTCTATCATGCTATAAATTAGGCATTAACAACAATTTATTATGTGTATGTCACATTCTCATTTATTAAATTAATTAATGCAATGCAAAATTTGCAATTTTATTTCCAAGTATAACCAAAATGCAAAATGTGTAGCAGGTTTGCTAAGCAAAAAAGATTCGTGGATGTAACGTTTTCAGTAAATAATATTTATTAGTATTGCATTAAATATGTAGTTTTATTTTCGTGTATGATCTATGTGCAAAATCTTTAGTAGTTCACTTAGAAAAATGGATTAAAGATGAAAGTTAATAAGAAAAAAGTGGAATTCTAGCCTTAAATTCTCTTTTATATGAAATATAATAGATTGATTGATAAACTATATTTGATAGAAGATGAACTTGCTTAAAATAATAAAGGATAATTGTACTAAATTTGAGGAAAAAAAGTTTTGAAAACGATATTAATTGCAAGTTATTATTTCAGGGTTGGAAGTGCAAATAATTATTTTGCAACGCTGGACTTTAGAATGTCTTTCATCTGAGAAAGATTTGAGATGAGGACAAATGCTGTGCAAAGAAAAAGTAACACCATATCTAATTTCGTATATAACAGAATGGATTATTTTCATGGAGATCCAAGCACAAAATTTTTAGTAGATCACTTAGAAAAGGGTAATTAATTTACAATGACAATTAGCATGAAAAATTAAACCATAAGGACAGCCGCTCCATTTTTTATTTAGAAGGACAACTTTGTTCCATTTTTTATTCAAAAGGACAATATAAATAAAATCTTCCACTGTGCTTCCATCGCGCTTCTAGCCGGTGTCTTCTCCGATTCCTCCAAAATCATGAAATCATATGGTAACGGAATCAAAATTCACATCATCTCCTATAATCGAACCCAAAAATCGGTACCCAAAAATCAGTCGAACAACAAAAATCGATTGAAAAACCTAATTGAATAGAATAAAAATCTTCAACAACTAATGGAAAGCACGGTTGAAGAAGACAAAAGGGTTGAAACTATATTTTTAGGTGTCAAATGGATTTTTTTTTTTCACATTATAGCAGTTTTTAGGTATCAATTTGCTATTTTTTTAGGTATTGTTTTCCTTGTATTAACTGTGTTATGTTATTGTGTTTATAGATTTGGTGCTATATTAGTTTTGTACTTGTGCTGATACATTAGCTTTGCAACTCAGTCGAAATTATTTTATTTTAATGAAGTAAACTGTGATGTAAACATTTTTTGTATTAGCTTTTTTAAAAAGATTATAGCAGTTTTTAGGTATTAGTTTTATATTTTCCTTAGGTATCAGATTTATAGTATTAACTGTGTTATGTTTTTATTCATATGTTTTTGTTGATGTGTTAATTGTATAGTTGTACTATTGCATTAACTTTGCAACTCAAAAGAACTCATTTCATTTAAATCAATTAAATTGTGATGTAAACATTTTCTGCATTACTTTTTCATTAAAATTTTGTATCAGTTTTTAGGTATCAGTTTTATATTTTGTTAAGTATCAGATTTATTACTTTGTATATAAGAAATTTGTGAAGTGGATAGCAGTTTTGAGTTGTTTGCTTTGGTAAATGAATTTTTGATACATAACATTAATTCTAACTGATACCCACTGATTTAAAAAAATAACACCCATCAACTCAACTCAATTCTCAAAAAAAAAAAATATCTATTCTCAATAATACCCACTGATATTAATTCACCACTTTTATTACACCAAATATTATATTGAAATTACATAAAATATATTGAAGTTACAACAAATATTATATGGTTTACAACTGAATTTTACCAAAAACTGATACCCAAGTATTGTGAAGAAAGGAATTAATAAAAACTGATAAGCTTGACGCTTGTTATGGCCATATCCTTTGCACACACCGCATCTATTTTGCTTATTTTGAAAATATGTAATTCTTCCTTTTGTTTTTGAGAATAGTCTCCTAACTCCACGTTTATCCTTGGGTGGCCTAATCACTGCATCACTGCTTGAATCAACAATAAGAAGACTGTTTTGACCACTGGAAGAGGAAAATCATTCAAAAGATTCAATTAGCAAAGTAAACAAACAAAAACTAACACCCAGTTAACACTGTTTTGACACCCACAGTAAAAAAATTGATACCTACATATATAAAACTGATACCTATTAACTGCTTTAATCTTTTAAAGAAAAATTCATATAAGAAATGTTTACTTCACAGATTGTTTGATTAAAACAAAATAACTTCAACTGAGTTACATAGTTAACGCAACAGTGCAACAACAAAAATAATACAACACCAAAATTATAATAAGGAAAGCATAACATGTTAATACAGTAAAACTGATACCTAAAAAACTAATAAAATGATACCTACAAACTGGTGTAATTAAATATAAAAAATACAAGAACCATTTACATAACATTTTGATTGATCAAGGAAATACAATTTCTACTGAAATACAGAGGTAATGCAACAGTACAACTTCACAATAAATACAACAACAAAAAAAGATGAACATAAACATAACACAACAATTATAGTAAAACTGGTACCTAAAAAATAATATAAAAATGATACTTTAAAACGGATGTAATGTTTTTACAAAAAATAAAAATAAAAGTAATACAAAACATATGTACATCACCAATAGAAACAAAACAAACCTAATCGAAATAATTACCAGTAAATTAAAACGATTAAAACCGAGGGTAAAATTTAGTCGATTCAATAAGAAAATACCCTAGTCTTGTGAATGAATTCCCAAACCAATACGCTCGAGAGTGATTTTGCGATCTTAAACTCACGATCGAACAGGAAAATGAAGACGAACGCTGGATATTGAAATATGAATCAGAAAAAAAATGCGTTGGAGATCAGATGACGAGATATAGATAAGCGCGAGCGCCGATTGGTGAAGAAAAAGAAATTAGCGCACGTGAAAAAAAAAGGATTAGTATATTGTCCTTGTGATTAAAAGTTTAATGGGTTGTCCTAGTCTTTAATTCTTTTTTATATGTGTAATAGATTGATAGATAAAGTAGATTTGAGACAAGATGAATATGCTCAAAATAATGAAGGATAATTGTACTAAATTTGATGAAAACGAAAAGGATGAATATGAAAGCGACATTACTACAATTTATTATTTTAGAGTTGGTAGCGCAAATTTTTTTTTTGCAACGCCGGATTGTAAAATGTCTTTCAAAAGGGTGAGAGTGAAGGATTTGAACAAAAAACAAATGTGGTGAAAAGAAATAGTCAACACCATATAGATTTATTAAGTAATAAAATAAATTCTTCTCATTTCATTCACATATTTAACCTTAAGAAAGTCTATTTAGACACAAAACTTGGACACAATTGATTTACATCGTTGGACCACTCCATGAAATTCCACTTTTCCATATAAAGGCAAAAAGATCCAACCGCCGAGGCTCTGTGTTTTTTTTTGTTTGTTTAATTTTATGTCTAAATAGCTGTCCTCTTTAATCTTAATTTGATATATTTGACTAATTAAGCAATTTCAAATTTAACATATTTAAAAAAGTTAAGTGTTGACACGATTTTTGTCAAAGCTGTCACACGTCAAGTATCTGGTGAGCGACGCGCTCAAGCGTCAAAAAACACAAAGCAGCAGGGTCGAAGTCGCGTCGCAAACGCAAGAACCAGTGAACTCTTAGTCGAGCCGAAGGCGAGCCGTCAAGCGGGTCCGGGCGCAGCGCCGGTGGGGGTCCGGGCCCCACAGTCCCGGCGGCGATCGACCTAGCCGGTTTGGTCGAAACTATGGGCACCGCCCGATTCATGCAATTTTCTCCGTGCCGGAAGCTCAGATTCCTTCACTTCGGATCAGCAAAACCGCGGATTCCTTCACTTCACATCCAGGAGCTCCGACGCCCTAAAACGACGAGATTTCAGCACCAAGAAGTTCGCCTCTTTCTCCTCTTCAAACTTCGCACCCCCCGGTGGGGTTCGAAATTTCGTACCCCTCGAGGGGTACGAAATTTCGAATCCCCTAGTGGGGAGGTCGAAATTTCGAATCTCCTGGTGGGGAGGTCGAAATTTCGAACCCCCTGAGGGGTTCGAAATTTCGAGCCCCGCGCATGCGGGCTCGAATTTCCTGCATATGGCTTGTTCTGGGTGCGAAAATTGCTGTTGTGGGCCCCGCTGCTCACCTACTCCCACCTAGCCTCCCTCCTATAAATAGCCCCAAGCTTGACCTTCATTAGAGGCCTTCTCCTTGGAAATTTTTGGATACTTGTGAGCTCCAAAGACCCATTAATGGCTTCCAACACCTCCACCATTACCATAGGAGATGAGGTGGATAATTAAAACATGGCATGCATGTTTTCCTTTAACACTTGAACATTAACAAGGATTTTCATGCTACTTTTGAACTTCATGGACATGAGCATCAAACTTGGATATTGTTGACCAAGTCAACGCTTTTCAACGAAGAAGAAGAAGGGCAATTTAGTCAAAGTGTAGACCAAGCACATATTTTGCTATTCTATTGTAACACTTTGTACTTAGCTATTGTTCGAACTTGTACAACTTTGTAATCGACAAAAGGAATGATGAATGAATATTATAAAGTGGACGTAGGCGTTAGTGCCGAACCACTATAAAAGCTGTGTCTCTCCGCACTTACTTTATTTACTGCTTATTTGGATAATTGTTTACACCTACTCATTAGGTGTTGGCATGCGACAATTTTACACGTCAACATTAAGTTATATAATATTTGTTAGTTCGTCTAATATCATTAAAATATGATATTTTCAATGTGAATATCAATTCATACTAGCAAAAATAATAAAATTATTGTTTTTACTTCAAAGGAAATTTAAGCAACATAAGATATGCATACATAAGCAATGATAATAGTTTTAATTTATATTTTTTTTTTGTTGGATTCATCTTAGGTGGTATAATAAAGTTTTAATTTTAACATTAGAAATTTGAGTGCTAGCAACCCAATTTTGGCCTTTAGTACATTGGGTCGAAATATTATGTGAATCATTCCCGGGTTTAGTAAGGGCTTTGTCTAATAGAGCTGCAAAATTCTTCAATGCTATGGCAGCCGGCCCAAATATTCTGTGAATCGCAATTAAACGCGCGTATTTAATAAGACGTCTCTCCCTTTTTTTCCTCGCTCAGACTAACAGCGAAAACCATCTAAAAAAATCTCAAAATAATGGCTACATTTTTTACGCTCAACACAGGCGCGAAGATCCCGGCCGTCGGTCTTGGCACGTGGCAGTCCGATCCTGGCGCTGTCGGTGACGCCGTCATTGCCGCTATCAAGGTTCGATGTTATTCATTTATTTCATGTATAGCTTTTTTAACGTTCTTCTGGCTTTACTTCGTTAATCGGTACATTTATCACTGGTATGTTGTTGCAGAATGGGTATCGGCATATTGATTGCGCTTCCGCGTATAATAACCAGGAAGAGGTAATTTGCTTGTTGTTAAACAATTTAAATTCGTTGATTTGCTAACGCTTTGGAGTATTACAATAAATTTCCATGAGTAGATTCTTACTGATACTATTTTGCAAAGAATTCCGAAGTATAAGAAATTCCTTTCACTTTACGTGATAAAGATAACGGAAGAGGATTACTTGTTTGATTTGTTTGTGAATCTGATTTTTTTAATGAACGAATGTGATCTCAAGTTGGTAAATGGTATTCCAAAGGATAACATGTAAAATGTTATTTTAGCATAATGAAATGAGAGTTGTTATTGACACTCCAAATATTTGTTATGGGGAGATCACTTTTTTTTTTTAAATAAAATGGGGACTGTTAAAAAGACTCCACATTTGGTTAAGGGGAAGGCAAATTTGTATTTATTGTATAATTGTTATGGGGAGGACAAATTAAATTAGCCTCCCCTTAAACATATGAATTAAAATTCTAATATTAACCCCTATAACCACATTAATATAAATCATAAAACCTAATCCTTAATTAATGCTTACAATTTAATGTTACACATAAAAATAAAAAATGGATATAGTTAATGTAATGAAGACACAAGAAAGTTTCGTTGCCGATCAGAAGCCATCGGATTAGGTAACTAATTCTAATTTCATATTGGAAATTGTATGGTTAATTTAAAATAAATGCAGAAATAAAAAATTTGATCTAGTATGTTGTATTGAATTCGCGTAATTGAGATGTTTAGTAATTCACACGTTTGTTACTTGCGCTGAATTTAGTAAATTACGGTTTAACATAAGTGACAAGCCAGGGGTAGTTAGGTCCCTTTTTCTTTTTTATTAAAATAAACTAGAACCCCCCTTAACAAAAAAAATTAAGCTGGAGTCCTCTTAAAATTATCCTCCCCTTAACCAAATGTGGAGTCCCTTTAACAATCCTCAATTAAATTTGTAAGGGGGTACGAATGGAGAGAGGACCCCCTTAACAAATAAACTTTATTTTACCAAATTAGCCTTCTTTACAATGATCTTTTTTTTATTCGTTAATCCAAAAAAATTTATATGGTATACCAGTCAACTACATCAGATTTTTATATCAAATTATTAATAATTTCATTTGTCAGACTAAATGAAAAAAATATTATTGATAGGAAATCGATATACATATATCGAACATTTTTTTTTTAATACGGTATTACATTCTTTGTTCATACCATTATTTCTCCTCAAACAATCGCTTTTTTTTTTGTTTTCAAATAATTTAGGGACTTGGTTTTTTTGCATTTGAAATTGATTTAGATTTGGGATGGTAACTGATGTTATTACCGGATGTTATTGCGAGGGTAAAAGGGAACATAAAAAATTAAGCGTGTGACCCCCCTTAACCTTATTTTTATGATTGGAGTGCTTTTAAAATTTAACCTTCCCTTAACAATATTTGGAGTGTCAATAACAATGCCCATTGAAATTATGGTAGCAGACATTTATTGAATTTGAATAAGAGTCCTTCCACTTATTTTCACGAACAATGAAACCCCTAAATCGGAAATATATATGTATAAACCTACGAATCATCTTGATGCATATAGGATGTATCTTCTTATCTCTTGAAACAAGGGATTTATGAATCAAAATCATCATGCCTATAAATATCAATTTTAAATAGCCTCTGACGTCTCAACTTGTCTCAACTTCAAGTAGTCATCAGTAAATTAATATTTAATTGGTTATTCCACTCATGCACAGAATCAAATTTATTGACATGTAGGCATAATCTATGGTTAGTGTTAACTAGTACAGCCTTCCCATCTCTCAAAATGCTGATTTGGTTTAATTTGGAATATAATTGGTGAAGCATGTAAAGTTTTGATACTGTTGACATGGTGTAAGCTAGTGCATGCAATGTAAATATCACTTGGTAATCACATATAACAATTAGATTTGAAGGAAATATAAGCTATAAATATAAAGAAGTAAAATTGTGGTAAGTTTTAAAGTTGATATTATAAGAGTAAGCAATCCATGTTGAATTTTTTCATGTATTCCACATCACAGGTTGGAGCAGCTCTAAAGAAAATGTATGATGAGGGTATAGTGAAACGTGAAGACCTGTTCATCACCTCCAAACTATGGTTTGTTGATCTTTTTTTAGCAATTTGAAATTATGCGCTTGATTATAAATATTTTTAGGTACATATATACATGTATCTTTGTTCCAATCATAGCCCCGGCCTGCAAATGAATATGCAGGTGTACTGATCATGCTCCTGAAGATGTTGTATTGGCACTAGATAAAACTCTTAAGCAGCTACAAACTGACTATCTCGACCTTTATCTTGTAAGCTTCGTGTTCAGTGGATTTTGCACTTTTTTCTTCCAAAATTGAATCATGGTTGTCTGGCTGCCTGTAGTTTTATTTTACACTTTGATGATTTGAGAAGTCTCAGATATTTTATGCATTCAACACATCTAGTCCTTTACGTTTATGCTACTCTGGGAATTTCGTTGCGTTGCGTATGAGGGATGTTGGGAACACCCGTTTCAATTGGCGATCGTTGATTATGGGTGCTGTTTTCAAAACTGGTCATTAACATGATAAACCATGATAGAGGGTTTTATTTTCAAGGATTTGGAAACCATTCTATGGTTGAAAATTTTATGAATCCATGTAGAAAATATGCATATGAAAGTAATTCCTAGAGAGTTAAAATTTAAAGGTCGGATTTTAAAATTTGTATCATGAATCCATGGACCATAATGGCATGATGTTCCCTATAGCGGCCTGAATCTGATAGCGGTGTTTCTTTATGGTAACTAGTACTGCAGAACCTTTGGTATACATTAAACTGATATATTTCGTTCTAATGGTCCTAACATGCATTTGTAATGTGTTACTAACAGTTGTAACTTTTATAGTTCATATTAATCTTCCTGAGTGCCTTAACCAGGTAAAAGACCTACATAATTTGCCGTGTTGTTTGAATTATCATTTCTTGATTACACTGCATGGTAAATTTGATGCTTATTATTGTATTTGCTGGTTTAGTAAGTTTTTTTTTCTTCTTTTTGATGAAAAAAAAGGAATTTGAACTCACATACATAATGGGTAGTGTTGCCTTTTCTTTTATTGTAACCCTCCCTGAAATTTTTGCATTTTAATTAAACCTCACACAAGAGCATTTGTTAGCATACCTTTTATGCTTGTGCTTGTGCTTGTGCGTGCTAATTTGCTTTGGGTATTGTTCGGGAAATCTTATGTTGACAATTGACATTACTAATAATGATCGTAAGGCCAGAGAACTAATATCTATTTTTCGTTTTGGACAAAGATTCATTGGCCATTCCGGACTAAAATTGGTGGTGGTTTTGGACCCGAAAGCGTAATGCCATTAGACTTGCCTGGAACATGGGGAGCGATGGAAAAAATGCATGATTTAGGAAAAGCACGTGCAATTGGAGTCAGTAATTTTTCGTCTAAGAAATTGGAGGATCTTCTTTCTATGGCACGTGTACAACCTGCTGTCAATCAGGTGGAATGTCACCCAGTGTGGCAGCAGGCAAAGCTTCAAGCCGTGTGCAAGAAACATGGTGTCCACCTTTCCGTAAGTTTCTACTTGCAACGTCTCTTACATTATCACAGTAACCAAATATTTTTGGCCTGCTTGGAAGAAAAACCAAAAGAATCCTATCAAAAAATCTACAATTGTTCCGTACACAAACTTATGAGATGATCAATGTACATATATTCCTTTGGTCATATACAAAACTTGTTTAGCTTGATTGTTTTAAATTCCAAAGAATGTAAAACGAAATAGTCAATGTATCATAGCAAATATATTCCTTAGGACAAGAAATCTTTGAGAGTAGACAAAGAATTAAAAACTAGTGTCCCTGAGATTTACCCAACTCATTTATTTAAAATTATTTATGCAGGCATATTCTCCTCTGGGTTCACCTGGAACAAAATTTTTTGATGGCACAGTTGTTCTTAAACACCCAATCATAAATATGATTGCAGAAAAGCTGGGCAAATCTCCTGCACAAGTTGCTTTGCGATGGGGAATCCAAATGGGTCATAGCGTGTTGCCGAAGAGCACTAGCGAAGAAAGGATTAAGGCAAATCTTGATGTTCTAGACTGGAACATTCCTGAAGATTTGCTTGCCAAGTTCTCCGAAATTGAACAGGCATGTTTTTTTGTTGTTGTTGTTGTTGGGGGGGGGGGGGGGGAGGGAGGGGGGTTAATTAGATTGAATACTACTGTTTCCTCAGCACTAGGTTTAAAAGTTGTTTTTAACCGATTCATTCTGGTTGCACAATATTATCATACATCATTCATTCATTTATGCTTCATGTGTAGGGCAGACAGATTGGTTAAATTATTATTGATATTTGCATCATATATCTTTTGAGTGTGTAGGACATCCATTATATTGCTCTAGGGAAAGGCATAAATTTAGGTTGAACGCGGCGATATTCATGTTTTAGTATGCAACATTCTACGATTCTCTTACTGAAAGTTGGTAGTTAATTACTATATATATATATATATATATATATATAATTACTATATATATATATATATATATATATATATATATATATATATATATATATATATATGGGAAACTCTATTTAGACACAAAATAAATCTCAACCATTGGATCTTCCCATGAATTACACTCTCCACATAAAGACAAACAAATCCAATGGTGGAGGCTTTGTGTCTCTCTCTTCGTGTTTAATTTTGTGTCCAAATAGCCGGCCCCTATATATATATATATATGTATATATATATATATATATGTATATATATATATATGTATATATATATATATGTATATATATATATATGCAGTTATGTAATCCACTTATTATTTATTATGTTAGGCCCATAAAACGAGTCCTGCAATTTACACCTTGTTTTATGCTTTCTGTTACCTACTGTTAATATTATGTACAACGAAATTAAATCTTTTTTGCTTATTATCCAACATTACAGTCGAGTTTAAATTGCTGTTTGAGTCAAATACAAAATAATGTTAATGCAATAAGGGAAAAGAAATGTCAACAAATGTAGAAATAATCGAGTAGATAAAGGATTCCCTGAATAATAGTGAAAACGGACAGTGTCGTTTGAGCGGGTAAACATATCGCCATTTGAATAAGATGTTTAGGGACATCTATTTAAAATAGTATTCATTTTTACTTTGGGTAAACGGAAGCATATATTGCGGTGTAAATAGCACAAGTCCAGTTAGGATTCTAACTCAGCCATTGTCATGGTGAGCCATAACTAATTTTGAGCTTGAGGCAACAACATTTATTAGACCAATCATATTCTGAAGTCAAATTATCTATGTGGGTTGATTAATTCTCTTTGGTTTTAAACCATTTTTGGTGGAAAAATTAAAAATCAGCAGTCATGTTAGTCACTTGAATTAGTAAATATTTACCTTGAGCAAAAATAGTTATAACAAAGAAAAAAATGAAATAAAAGGACAATGTGTCATATATGAGAATTGAATGCATTGCTTTGCAAATGCTATGTATCTTCTAACATGTAACTTCATTGTACTTTTTTCCAAGGCAAGCGAGACTAATATTCCATATGAATTAGTTCAACTAAAAAGAAAGAAAACTACATCGTACTTTTACATTCAAATATTGATCATATTAACTTCTACTCTACTAGTACATCAATACATCTCAATAAATTCTGGGACCTTTTCAAAAAGGGGGTCCAGAGCAAGTCAACCTTCTAACATCCCCTTTGGGGTTGCTTCGGTTTTTTTTGTCCTTGCTGCATGGAGGAAGGAAGGCGGTCCTTCAAATTTGAACTTAAAATATGGATTCATGCTCGAATTATTGATTCACATAAAGATAGAGAAGAGCTCCATGTAACCTCCGTATGCCAATCGTTAGATCCAGTAACCAAGTTGATAAATAGGTGATAGATTTTACGACATTCGCTTTCATCTTCCGTTATTCTTGTCTCTCTTACCTCGTTATTCAGTTCATCTATTTGGTTGTTGGATCTAATGGTTGATATTCGGAGCTATGAAGGTGTTCGATCCCTTATTTAATACACACACACACATAAACATACATATGCATATATCTATACACACAGTGTGCATGCATGCCGGTAAGAATGATTTCATATACCCTACTTGCATATCTATGGTTTTCCGAGATGTACAATTTGAAATTAAATGAAAATTTATAGATAATATCTTCCATACCTTGATATTATCTCCATAAAATTTGGTTAATCCAATAATCTCAACACATTCAAAATAATATTTAAATCTGCGGTTAAAATAAATGTTTTGGACATATTTGAAGTTTTGAAAAACTTTTTTTTTTTTTGTGGACGAAATGTTCATAGTTTAAGATCTATTGTTCGAAATATTTTTATTTGTGCCTATATGACCACTTATGTATATAATTATATTCATATATACAATTATGTATAGGGGTCGGCTATATAACCACAAAATTAAACACAAATTGAAACACATAAAAGCTTGACCGTTGGAATATTTTGTCTTTATATAATAGGTGAAATTCCGGGGTTAATTCAATGGTGGAGATTCATTATGTCACCAATTGTGTTTGAATAGACATTCACTTATATACATACATGCACACACACACACACACACACACACACATATATATATATATACACACACACACACACACACACACACACACACACACATATATATATATATATATATATATATATATATATATACTTGTATACATTAATGAACAAAGCAATCACGGAATGCACTATGACGCGCTATTGCCCAAAATTATCCATAGTGCAGGGTATACTATTTAACCTGCAATGGTGCATGTGTCATCTATAGCACAAAATAATACGCTATTTTGTCAATGAGTATAATATTACTTGACAAAATAGCGAATAATCCAAGATAGCATAGGCTATTTTCCTTCTTTATTTATTTTAGGAATGTACATTGGAAAAAATCTCAAATCAAATTGAGTAACACAACCTAGGACATGAGTACACTAACCAATCATATATTTTCAGTAATAAACCAAAATCCTTTATCCAGGAATGACCATGATTCCTTCAAATAAAGTCAAATCTAAATGTTTGGTAGGTTTATCGTACTGAAAACATTTACATTAAAAGAGTTAGTACTTCTGTTTTTTTCCTAGCTAGTAAGAAACGGTGTAACCTTTAAAAATTCATTTTAAATTTGTTGGTGATGTTATTAATTCATTTAATGTTCTTTTTTAAAATGTAACTTTTACTCTATAGAACTTAATAGTTTGCTTGGTTTTTGTTTTCTACATCATTTTTTATACTGAAAAAGCAAAGCCATGATGATCGAACATCCTTTTTCTTTTAAATTCTTTCAAATGAGCCCTTTAAAATTTTTTTTTTCATTTGATAAAACACTATGAAAAAAATTCATCTTTCATACATCGAAAGTGCCAGTTGACAAGTACTTTGAAAATGATATTATACTCTGGTTAATTTTTGCTGTACAAAAAAGCGCATGATTTTGTACAAGATATCAAATTATGGTGCATGATCAACAACGATATTTTCTTATTTGTTTTTTTTTATTAAAAATCAAAATTCATTGAAAACATAATTTTGAAATTGACCTCAGAAGAAGATGTATTAAAATAATCAAAAGAATATATTAAATATAACAAAATTATGATTCAATATAGAAATTTATGAAAAATAACAATTTAAACAATCATCTCAATTAGGAAAATAAATAAAGATGATGATGGTAAATACCTAAAACAACAAATAAATTATTAGTTGGATTTACTTTAGGATACGGTGTTAAGAATTTCAAAGCGTGGTTCGAGTTTTGAATTTGAATAGGAGGCATCAACTAACAACTTACAATGTTAAGTCTGATTCATAATTGAATTACAGTTTAAAATATAGAAAAATTATAGCGATAACCGTAAATAAGTGCTTTGAAATTTGCATAAACAAAGACCATGCCTACTTTAGTTCCATTTAGGTAGCATGCATAAAAAAAGCAAAAATTTATAAAAAGTGAACAAAATAGCATGCGTCACAACGCAAAATTGCATGTAGCGGAAGCTGTGCATTGTTCGCTATTGACTACTTTGTTAAAGAATGTATGCACATGAAGGGGAAATCTATTTAGGACACATGACACAATTCGTTTTATTTGTTTAATCGTTGGATATTCCCTTGATTTCATAAGTTCGGTAAGGTCCATCAGTTAAAATAGTCTTTGTGGAATTTTGTATCTTAATAGCCGCTTCTTAATCAAATGAGGGATTTACTTATTGTTTTATATATATATATATATATATATATATATATATATATATATATATTCAAAATTTTGTGTTTATATAGCCGCTCCCATATAGGGAAAGTCTATTTAGACACAAAAGTTTGACACAAAATAAGGGGCATAAAATCTGAACCATATGATCACCCCATGACTTGCACCCTTCACGTAAAGACAACTTAATCATGTGGCTGAGATTTTGTGTCTTCTGATTTGTGTTTATATAACCGCTCCCATATAGGGAAAGTCTATTTAGACACCCAAGATTTTAAATCTTGGATATCGTTCGCGTTTTGTTTCGGGGATTTTATAGTCATGATCTCGTATCGGGAGAGATCTCAGACGAGATGAGTCTAATTTGGGAGTTCGTCTCGGATTTCCATCTCGGGTCTAAAAGTTACTATCGGAACAATCTAGGGGGTACATATGTTAAAAAATGATATTTTTACAAAATGTTTTTTACGAATGCTATTAAAAACATAGTAACTTAAAATTGAATTGCAAAATAACTTTATTGTTCTTTATTTTGCGAAAGATCATTCATCCTCTAAATCGTAATATGCTTAAAACAGAATTATTGATAGACATAAAACATTAAAAGGATCCAAAACATTAAAAAATTCAGCATAAATATACCATAAAATAAATAATTTCATAGGTAACATGTATGTAAAAAAGACGAATATGAAAATCATAAGCATTGTAGAACATATATAAACATACAATATGGTCATTTAACATGCAAAATATAAAATAACAAAAGATTATCTTGGCTAGATTTGAGTATTTTAATTATTGTTCTAATTCAGGCACATATTTAAATTTTAACCAAAAAAACTAAGATCTCAGACGATATACCAGTATTTTGTCTCCGTCGATATATCGTTCGATATTGCAATATCTCAGGCGATATATTCGGAAGGAGATTTAGAGTGATATTTGTTATTTCGTTTCGGAAGGAGCCCAAAACGAGATATCGAAGGAAATCTCGGACGATATTTGAAATAGTGTTAGACACAAAAGTTTGTTAAAAAAAAGGGACACAAAATCTAAACCATAGGATCATCCCATGATTTGCACCATTCACATAAAGACAAATTAATCATGTGGTTGAGATTTCATGTCTTCTGATTTGTGTCAAATTTTGTGTTTATATAGCCGCTCCCATATAGGAAAAGTCTATTTAGACACCAAAGTTTGACACAAAATAAGGGACTTAAAAATCTGAACCATGGGATTATCCCATGATTTGCACCCTTCACGTAAAGACAAATTAATCATGTGGCTGAGATTTCGTGTCTTCTGATTTGTATCAAAATTTTGTGTTTATATAGCCGCTTCCATATATGTATACACACACACATATACATACATACATACGTGCATACATACATACATATGTGTATATACACACACATTCAACTCATTTTTCAATATCTGAGATTGTCAAAATTCCATCAACTTTTGGAATTGTGATATGCGTATCATCAACACCATCTTCGCAAAAAAATACCTTTTTTTCCGACGTACTGATACCATCAAAATTAGTCATGTAATATATTATACCTTAAAAATACTATTATCACTGTTTCAAATCTCGTTATCTTATCTAAATCTTGCTCAAGATCTCATTTTCAAACCTGAGCGATATGAGACTTTAAATATTGTTTATAGCTCAGTTGACATTCATCTCATCCGTGATGTTAAGATCACAAAATTAGCCCTAAGATCTCAAACAAACTTTTTTTTTTTTTTTTTCATTTACATTTTTTTGAACTTCATTTGTGGGTTAAGAAGAAATTCCCCTCTAATGGATGTACATAGTTTTCAGACTATGTTTTTATTCTATTTGTAAACACAAATAAGACTTTTTATTTTTTATTTATATTTAATATTCAGATGAGAAGAATTCATTTAGTCAAATACCAATCTATTATGCTAACATTCACCTCTTAAAAAAAAAAAACTATACGTGGATGCATGCTAACGAATTTATATTTATTTAGATAACTATTGTTATAAAAAGCTTTCAAATATCAATTCTGTATGCTCAAGTTACCCCAAGATAGTCATGGGATGGGCTTTAAAATCCAAGAGGTCGGTCCGAGTTGTACACTCAAGATATACCCATGTCGTCAGATATCTCATCCGGTACAAGATATTGTGCGTAAAATTTTCGGAATGAGACGCGACCGAAATCCTAGATTTTAAAACATTAATTGGCTATTATAGTCATTGACTTAAAAGCATTAATGTGTATCGAGCAAGAGATATTGGATTATGGTGCTGCAAAAAATTATTAAATTCTAATAACGTAGATATTGAAAATTGAGTTGAGCACAAAATTACAATGCAAAATAGCCAGAATGTGGATCCTTTCCCATCTATACACACTGATATACTTACCTATCGTGTACATGTGTATATCATGCATATACACATTCATGTATATGTGTGTCTTTGTGTACACGTAAAGAATTAAGATCCGTCTTCTTATAAATCCTCTTCCATCCACCCTTCACCTTTTTGTGAAAAAATATTCTGAAACAAATTTTTCTTTAAATATGTTCTATTTTATTGGAAAGATTATCAATGGAAAATTTTGGGTCTAAAACATTTGTTTTCGGCTGTTTGTTTAAAAAATAATGTCAAAGGGGTCATATATTAAATTATAATCCGAAATTTTGCATAGATGATATTGTCTACTAGATCATATCTACAAAATTTAATGCACAAAAAGACTGGAAGGGGAATGAGGAGGGAGATCCTGTTGATGTATCTACCAACCTCACAACACATACCCTTGGTGGGTCTCAAAGGGATTTTTGCCAACACTGAGATCAACAGCCCACAAATTTTTATCCCCATATCATTTTCTATCAACCATTGGATATAATAAATAGATGGATGGATTCAATGATGATGCAAGGGAGTGAATGACAAAAAATAAATGAGAGGGAATGGCATTAAATCCATTAGATGACTTGTTAGGAGATCCAATGTCTGAAATACACTACTTCGTCAACTCTTTTGTGAGTGTGTGTGTGTCTTAGTAGCCCATGCGCACCTGTGATCACACGTGTATAAGGTTTTAATCCTCCATTGGAATATCAACCTTTTATGCTTAAAATAACATATGTTTATAAGTCAAGGAGTATTTGGACCTAGGCATCATTTTAGACAGGGTTAAAGAACCTTCCGTCGCAATGTTTGGATCATGTTTTTAAGCTTAAAGCGGGCCTTCAAATACTCAGTTTAAAGAAGGCTGATAATTAAATAAATGTACTAATTTATATTACATATAACATACAGCTAAGAAGCTTTATCTAATACATGAATGTATCTGAAAATTACAGGAAAGGTTGGTTAAAGGCAATTTTGTTGTTCATCCCAATGGCGTTTTCAAAACTTGGGAGGAGCTTTGGGACGGAGATATCTGAATATGATACTTGCTGCATGTCAAAGTAAGGAAATCCATAAAACCTGTATACTGGGTGCTACAAATATTTTCTTCAAAGTACTTCAAGTGCAATTGAAAGCTTTTTGTAGAACAAAATTTGAAGTACCAGCGTTGGTTGCTCGTTCAAATGGAGACTGTTGAAAACATCTCACAGTTTGAAATGATGCTTCTTTTCTGAAAAAAAAAAAAAAAAAACACCACCATTAGTTTAACCTTTAGTGTAAACACTCTCACAGTTTGAAATGATACTTCTTTTCAGGGAAAAAAAAAAAAAGCCATAAATTTAAGCTTTAGTGTAAACACTAATTTGCCCATTCTTCTTTTCTGCAGGGCAGAGGGACCTGAGAATCTATCGTGGATAACGTGACCAGTTTATCATTTCATATGAAATTGAATGTTATTTTCTTTTTGAAATTTGATAACTTGACCGTATTGCTATCGATATCAGTGGGAAGATATTTTTCTTCAGTGTTCCATCTACGTACTTGCTTAAATAAAGAAAGCGGATTCTCTTTCTTCAAATTTTCAATCATCAATGTTTCACTAAGACATATAAATTTAATTACTTTGATTGTTATCAGGTTGTTATCAGCTTTAATCATAAATAGATTTAGGTCAATTCTATTAGCGGTCCAACTTTTGTCTTACACACCTGTAATGACCCGAATTTTCATACCTTTTGAGTTGATTAAATACACCACACGTCCAACCCAAATTGCACAAGAATAAGAATCATTAATAGAAATAAGTTAGAGGATGAGAAATAAAAGAATAAATAGTTAGAATAGAAGAAAACGAAGAACACTAATCTCACAGCGGAACGAATAAAATATATTAAATCACATAGCTTTTGAAATACAAATCAGTAACTGTATATACGTACCATCATCAGAGCACAATAGTTATTACTGGAACAGTTATAAATACCTGTTTTCAGATACAGTATAGTACACAGCGGAAATATGATAGACTATAGCTAATCAATGAAGCCTCCTGCTTCAAGCTCCTCCAAGTGAATTTGTAAAATCCTGACTACTTGACTGTTCGTACAAATTTGGGCACCCAAGAGTTTAGGGAAAACAAAACAAAATAAACTCTGGATCAGTCATGGGACTGGTGTGAGTAAACTCCAACCATTTGTTTAACTTTCAAAATCCTTTCGAAAGAAATGATAATCGTAAGACCGATCCACAGATAAACACAGATGGTTTTTACCTTACGATAACCAAAAATATTTTTGATATCAAATCTCGTGATATTATAATAGTGTCTACATCAAATAAATAATAATCTAGCGGAATGCTTGCATCTCACGCTCCATTTATAATATAAAATCAAAAATCGCAGGGCGCTTATTGGAGAATGGATTTCCAACTATGACAAGGTATGGAACCATCTTCCGATCAGTTTACTCTAGAGGAGGTACATTGGGGTTCAACAACAACATCTTACAATCCGGCCACACATGGCTGGCTACTTATTTAACTTGAGTGTACCGAGCATATTATCACCAACGGTTGTGATCAGCAACCGTTACCGAAAGCATACAGCAGCGAATAGAATAAGAAGCAAATGAAATTTCTCTAAATCAGGTGATAATACCCCTAATGGGAATGATCCACTTGACCATGCTGCCTGTCCGATTTTTGTCATTTCCCGGGTGGTGAGGCTTGAGGTCACGATTATCTTTTAGAACATCTTGTCATCTTTTACATTGAATGTCACATCGCCAGACATTCGTCCATATATGTTGTCCTGAGACTGGACAAACTGAAGGCATTATTCTATTAATCCATCTTGGAAATTTCTACATGGCATTAACAGACCAGCCCTTGCATTTTACTCCGTCTTCAATTATCTTCAGCATAAGTTGATTCGTAACGCTTATACCAATACGGAGTGGTTTTCAGATATTAAATCTGATCCCGGTCTCTCCGTTGACAACGGAGGTATAAAATAAATCAAAACTTTGATAGTCGGTGATTTAACTATCAAAGAAACATCCATACAATCAACGGTCCTATTTCTAATTGGAAATTCTATCGGTCAAGTATCAAACAACACTGGCCCCTTTTTGTTCCTTATTATATTATCATTTTCAATTCCCATTTCCGAGCTTTCGTATCCTTTAAAAACTCGATTTTATCTCTCGATTCTTGGAAATAACCATCATAATTTCTTTATTCGAGAAAATATCTCTTATTCCAGTTAGAAAACATTTCTATATATTCACGAATCCTTATTTTCTATATTCAAAAAATATATATTATTAATATCAGAAAATATTTCCATAATCCATTTCTTAATTCCTCGTTAACCAGTTCATTTAATTTGCTACGCATAGAAAATATCTCTCGCTTTATTGGGGAAAATATTTCAAAAGCCTTTAAATTAACCCGATGTTATAAAAACATTGTTATTATAACTCAAACCGTTTATCATTTATTAACTCACTATATTACTAACCAATCATGACTATCGACCCTTAACCATTCCTCCATCAATCATGAAGTCAATCAAGTTGGGGTATAATTACCTCTCAGACCTTAATTGAACAACATTCTCAACTTTGAAATAGTCAAAGCTCACAACTTCAAACAAAACTTCGCTTACGCGACTCTCGTATTCAATCTAAGAATACACTTCTTTTACGGAAAAACATTGATTATAACGGCAGCGTTATAATCGTTGTTTCCAAATATTTGATTTATAAAACATTTATCTTTTCCAAATCATTGCCAAATTCCTTTATAACCATTCCAGTCTACAAAACATTATCACACTTTATTTTATATTCCAAATTTTGAACTAAAACACATCGTTTCTTTTTAAAACGATTATCCATTTCTCTTTTCACTCAATTTCAAATTTGGATTCATATTTCAAATCTAAAATTGTCTTAAGAGACATTTCATTCGAAAAATATTTTCTTTAAACCGTTCACTTAAATCGTGAATATATTTCTTTTATATATAGTTTGATTTCATACTTATAAACATATCGTAAACCCAAATTTTATTTATAACTTCTATTTAGAATTATTAATACAGACCTCCTCTCTTTTTATTTCAATCATTTAAAATCTCGTTTGAATTTCCTTAATAATAGCTATCTCCTTTCAAATATTGGCTCCAAAACCAATTTCCACTTCTCTATATAAATTCAAATTTTAATTTATATTTCAAACATATCCAATAGTAAATAATTCAATTAATTTATATTTTCATTTATAAACAAATTTTTGATTCATCCATTTGAACCAGTTTTCTAATTTCAACTCTATTCAAAAATTTAATTTCTATATTATTATTTTTTGAAATAAATTTCCTTTTTAAATCCCAAATTCCTTCTTTATATCTAAAAATATTTTACTGTATTTAAATACCAAAATTCTAGGCCAACCACAACAAAGTCAACCACTGATTATATATATATATATATATATATATATATATATATATATATATATCATACATCACAATCATGGAAAAACAGTAATATAAATACTGAGGAACCCAGTTGGATCCCTCCAACCTGTTTCCCTGCATCCACGGATGTTAATCAACATCAATAATATTAATTTCACATCAGTAATGAAATGTCATGGTAAACAGAATTACTAATCAATCAACGATATAAACATTTCAACCATTTTGCCAACCATTCATGAAAACAACCATCACACAGTATAAAATTTCTATAAATAAATTTAAAACTCATTTATACAAAAACATAAACGAGTCAGAGTTAGTGAGTTTACTCACCTTGTTTTGCAGTTGACGGTTCTGCTTCAATATCGATTTAAAATCAAATGAGTATTTGATTTTATCACGCAATTCCAGTAGCTCAGCTCTCAGCCACATTAGTTCCATTACGCAAATCTCACCATTACGATTACAATGGATCCGATCGCGTTCAATACTGTTTACGAACCGACGAGTTATAACGATTTCAAGAATTTATATAATTAAAACAATTTTTAATTAACTAATTACCCATTGTAATATAATTGGCTGCAAATCCATCTTCTCCTTATCTTATAAGCTTCCATTCTAGGTGACCACCTCCAATCCAATATCGGTCAGCCCCCTTCCATGGCGACCTTGATGTTTAATGTAGCATATTGTACAGTGGTTCGATTTAGGAACCTATATGAACTTTTGTCATTTTTATAACATAAAAAGAATATTGATAACGTTAATTCGTTACTAATCACCATTTCTCCCATTAGCAGCGGAAAAAAAACTTTCATTCGTAGATGTCTTCTCTTGAATATACGTGCCTTCTTCCCAGTAGCACTTCCTGCTCTTCAACCCATCCTAGTTGTTCACTATTTCACGAAGTCCCCAAGCACCATCACAGTAAAACTCCTCTGTATTTTCTTGTTTCTATCTATTTAAACCAAATTTCTTTTTCTTCCCAAGTCAAAATAAAAATAATATGAGTGACCCAATTTCAACCCAGTGGAAAACGCAGAACAACACCTCGTTTTCTTTACTAATCTCAAACCGAAACCACCCTTTCTTTATGAATTTGACCCTAAAACGCATCATATTAATCCACACACAGATCACTAGCAGGAAACAACTACACACATTATTCATTTCAACGGCCCACTACTCATCTTGTCAACAATCCCAATTACTCCTTCCATGTTCGAAATATGCTCCTTCAAGCCAATGCCATGACCGCTTGTAACTTTCACCACATCCCCACGTCCTCTTCATAACTACACAATCCAAAATCGCCATGCTATTCCTTAACACTTCCTCTCTCCATCCTTCCCAATATCATCAAGCTCGTAACCCCAGGTTACTTCGAGCCACTCACTTCCTCAATAGGATACCACCGAACTCCTTAATCTCCAAGGCCCCCAAAATCACAGCGCTCCTCTTCGCTGCTAGTAATCCGACTCCACCTTCGATTCAACTCAGTTAGCCCCTCGTCGAGATTGAATCGAATCGCAAGGCCACATAAATTCCTATTTCCAGCAATTGAAAGCATTCGAGCCCATTAATACGGACGCCGGGTTGAAAAGCTTCACTTCATGAGTTCGAATTTAGGGATTTTAGTTGTCTTTAGGTCGATTTAGGAGACACGATTAGTGTAGAGGGAAGAGTTTTCGTTTCTTCTTCTTTTTAAGAGTGGAGGCTTCGTATTTGTCTGATGGAATGGTGATGAATTGGCTCACTTCTTTATATAATAAAGAGCGTAGGCGGTGCTTCTGCAAGAAGCTTTGCAGAGTATAACATGTGCGTCCATGTGTAAATTAATTCCTTAGGCCAGCTATTACCTTGACAGTATTGACTAAGCATGTGCCTTAATTAATTTATGTCTGCATTGCTTTCGTACATGATGATTTGAGCAAAAATCAAATCCCAGTTCTTACATTTATTAATTTGCATGTGTTCACATAGTTTTTCCCTCTTCCCTTTTGTCTTTTATTACTTTTGTATATGTATATATTTGTAAAGTATCTAGCTGGACGAATTATTTGCCGAACAACAAATCTCTCCGACAAGTGAATGATACTGGGTAAGATAAGATATGCCAGGACATACATATTTCTCTATTATATCTAGTATAGTATGAAGACAACCGAAAATGTTTGAAATTAAGGCTGGTCGAAATGTTTGACCGTAACTTTAATTGATTTTAGATTGTATACGTGTTGTTTTCGAATGTAAACAAACTAAAGAAAGTCAAGATTTCAGATATGAAAATATGTATTATGTACCGAAGATAAAGTCTGGCCGATTTTTCAAATTCGCAGATATTAAAAATTGATGTTTAGATCGTTTTATTTTCTTATTTATTCCATGACTTAATCAAAGAATACGGCTAGGATGTTGATAAGGATATATGCAAATTTGGCTACTATTTGATAGAGAAGGATTAGATTTTATGAACATTTTTCAAACACCTATGAAGGTTAAAATCGACTTGCAGATATCCAGATAGAAAATGGCATTCCCTACTTTGAAAACAACATTCGAAAGTGATCTTGATTTAATTATTTAACACGCAATTTACATTAGGACTGTGTATGTATGTGTGTGTGTGTGTGTGTGTATATATATATATATATATATATGTCGATACAAATATCCACTAAATTCAAAACTAATTCAATTAGAAATAATAAATTATTATTGTATGAATTCGATAACAACACTATATAATTCCAAAATAAACATATTTGGATTTATAATCCGATATTTCAAATTAAAACGTCGTTCGGATTATTAAGAATTGATTTTATATGTAAAATAAATCATGATAATTTATAACTGATTCTATAGCAGCTATTCGAAAATTTAATTTGGACATAACTCACAATCTATAAGAGGAAATCTCGATTTTTCACTTTCATTAGAAAAATATAATCAAATAGATCCGAACGTTTCTAGTTTCAAAGAAATCCTACTTATATTGGATTCTGAATATTTAGTTGAAGTTCAAAACGTTAAATTACGAACTACCGCGACATTATGAGCTCGTTTTGAATTATATTTTAAATTATATGTTCTAATTAATAAATTACTTATAAAATATTTTTAAATTACCAGTACAACATTTAAAACCAATTTTAAATGTTTTAAAATTAACAGCTAAAAATCTGGGTCGTTACATTCCTTCCCCTTTAAAATAATTTCATCCTCAAAATTGTTAAGCAGTAATGCTATAACTCTAACTCCTCATAACCTAGTTAGTTGGAATATTATATTCCATATCTTCATAACCCAGTTCTTACTCGACCTTCCAATTCTCATACCAATACTCCACCATTCATAATTCTTTCCAAATGATTTGTCCACCATTTTTGGACAATCCGTCATTACTTTCTTATCTTCAATCCATATGCTCTTCTGCATATCTACACCCATTCCAATTGATTTTAAATCCATTTATCAATTTCATTATTTCATTTGAAATTTTATTAACCAATTATGGTTTTCTTATTTCAATTACAATTAACAACTCGATTTTAAATTATCAAAAAAAATTCTTGAAAATTTTCTAACTCTTTAAATTTTCAAAAAAATTTCGCCTGTATCTCTTTTGCACGGCTCAATCGGTACAACTACAACTCGCCTTTCTAGGCCTTCTCCAATTCAAAAGAAAATAAAAAAACTAAGCAGCTTGCCATATGGGCTCATAAAGCCATCAAACCCAAGAAATATTGTAAACATGCACCTTTTTGTCGGGCATAATTCTATCTCTTGCATTTGCTTCCATTCAATATCTGCTCAGTATACATATATCCATTTCCAGTTGGTTTCAAATCAATCCAACTTCCAGTTTTTAACACTTTAATTAACTTCTAATTGTTTCACTTCCATTCTATCAATTCAAATCTGATTTCTATTTTAAGTCAATCCACTTATTATACTTAAATCCAAATTTATCACAATTCAATTTCAATTAACAACATCCAATATACATTCAACTTGCTTATTCATAAGTCGAAGTCATATTAGTAATTCGAATCTCAACATTTCTCTTAATTTAATTTTATTCAGAATCATTTCTGATTAAATCCAATTTAATTTAACTTATCTTAAGTTAAATTTCAATTCATTTGATACATTTTTACCATTGCAATCTATTCAACTTATACAAGTTAAATTTTAGTTTCAGAATTCAAATTCCCGACTTTTATTTTAGATTCGTTTGAAATCATATATACTTATACACATATTTATAACCAACTCAATTCAAAACATATGAATTTCTAAAACAATTCAATTTTTCTCAAACAATTTCCATTAATAAATCTACTATGGTAGCAGTCCATTACCTAGAAACTCGAAAATGAATACCTATAATGTCGCGATCCATTATTAGAATTATTTTTTTCGCCGTTGATGTGATTTCAGTGTTTAATCCCTTTAAAAATCCATTTAAACCATTCTTATTCAAAAATACTTTAAAGTAATGTTATATTACTTTATAATATTTTACAAAATATTTTCTAAACACCCGGAATTTAAATTCAAATTCTGGTTTGAACTTAACCATGGTTTATCTCATTCGTATACATTATCCGTACACAAATTATATAACCATTTCATAATTTTATTTGATTGTAATAACAATCAACACATTCATATACAATAATTCAAAAATTATACTTTTATATCAAAATAATTTTTGGGCAAAATCATTTCATTTACCCATTTTAAAACAATACTGTATCGAATTGCTTTGTTAGAGAGTTTAGAAACACCTATCGATGCAGTTGTACATTCTATATCGATCAGAATTCATAAACCACTCGACAAACCAGTCAACACAATATAAAACATTTTCATATCAAATCTACAAATACGCGCTTACATATATGCACTCAAATTCAATATAGGGTATTACTAACCCCATCTCTATTTAATCACGCCACGGAGCCAAGTTTACTACTCAACCTGGCTCTAACACTAACTGTAATGGCCCAAATTTCCGTACCTTTTGAGTTGACTAAATACACCACATGTCCAACCCAAATTGCACAGAAATATGAATCATTAATAGAAAGAAGTTAGAGGATGAGAAATAGAAAGAATGAATAGTTAGAATAGAAGAAAACGAAGAACACTAATCTCACAGCGAAACAAATAAAATATATTAAATCACATAGCTTTAGAAATACAAATCAGTAGCCGTATATATGTACCATCATCAGTGCACAACAGTCATTTCTGGAACAGTTATAAATACCTGTTTCCAGATACAATATAGTACACAGCGGAAATATGATAGACTATAGCTAACCGATGAAGCATCCTGCTTCAAGCTCCTCCAAGTGAATCTGTAAAATCCCGAAAATTCCCAACTACTTGACTGCCATACAAATTTGGGCACCTAAGAGTTTAGGGAAAACAAAACAAAATAAACTTTAGGTCAGTCATGGGACTGGTGTGAGTAAACTCCAACCATTTGTTTAACTTTCAAAATCCTTTCGAAAGAAATGATAATCGTAAGACCGATCCACACATAAACACAGATGGTTTTTACCTTACGATAACCAAAAATATTTTTGATATCAAATCTCGTGATATTATAATAGTGTCTACGTCAAATAAATAGCAATCTAGCGGAACGCTTGCATCTCACGCTCCATATATAATATAAAATCAAAAACCGCAGGGCGCTTATTGGAAAATGGATTTCCAACTATGACAAGGTATGGAACCACCTTCCGATCAGTGTACTCTAGAGGGGATACATTGGTGTTCAACAAGAACATCTTGCAACCAGGCCACACATGGCTGGCCACTCATTTAACTTGAGTGTACCGAGCATATTATCACCAACGGTTGTAATCAGCAACTGTTACCGAAAGCATACATCAGCGAACAGAATAAGAAGCAAATGAAATTTCTCTAGATCAGGTGATAATACCCTTAATGGGAATGACCCACTTGGCCATGCTGCCTACCCGATTTCTGTCATTTCCCGGGTGATGAGGCTTGAGGTCACGATTATCTTCCAGAACATCTTGTCATCTTTTACTTTGAATGTCACATTGCCAGACATTCGTCCATATATGTTGTCCTAAGACTAAAAAAACCGAAGGCACTATTCTATTAATCCATATTGGGCAATTTCTACCTAGCATTAACAGAACAACCCTTGCATTTTACTCCGTCTTCAATTATCTTCAGCATAAGTTGATTCGTAACGCTTATACCAATACGTAGTGGTTTTCAGATATTAAATCTGATCCCGGTCTCTCCATATTGACAACGGAGGTATAAAATAAATCAAAACTTTGATAGTCGGTGATTTAACAATCAAAGAAACATCCATACAATCAACGGTCCTATTTCCAAATGGAAATTCTACCGATCAAGCATCAAACAACACTGGCCCCTTTTTATTCCTTATTATATTATCATTTCCAGTTCCTATTTCCCAACTTTCGTATCCTTTCAAAACTTGATTTTATCTCTCGATTCTTGGAAATAACCATCATAATTTCTTTACTCGAGAAAATATCTCTTATTCCAGTTAGAAAATATTTCTATATATTCACGAATCCTTATCTTCTATGTTCAGAAAATATATATTATTAATATCGGAAAATATTTCCATAATCCATTTCTTAATTCCTCGTTGACCAATTCATTTCATTTGCTATGCGTAGAATATATTTCTCGTTTTATTTGGAAAAATATTTCAAAATCCATTAAATTAACTCGATGTTATAAAAACATCGTTATTGTAACTCAAACCATTTATCATTTATTAACTCACTATATTGTTAACCAATCTTTACTATCGACCTTTAACCAATCCTCCATCAATCATGAAGTCAATCAAATTGGGGTATAATTACCTCTTAGACCTTAATTGAACAACATTCTCAACTTTAAAATAGTCAAAGCTCACAACTTCAAACAAAACATCGCTTACACGACTATCGGATTCAATCTAAGAATACAGTTCTTTTACGGAAAAACATTGATTATAACGGTAGCGTTATAATCGTTGTTTCCAAATATTTGATTTATAAAACATTTATCCTTTCCAAATCATTACCAAATTCCTTTATAACCATTCCAGTCTATAAAACATTATCAAACTTTATTTTATATTCCAAATTTTGAACTAAAACGCACCATTTCTTTATAAAACGATTACCCATTTCCCTTTTCACTCAATTTCCAATTTGGATTCATATTTCAAATCTAAATTTTTCTTTAGATATATTTCATTCAAAAAATATTTTCTTTAAACCATTCACTTAAATAGTGAATATATTTCTTTTATATACAGTTTAATTTCATACTTATAAACATATCTTAAACCAAAATTTTATTTATAATTTCTATTTAGAATTATTCTTACATGCCTCCTTTCTTTTTATTTCAATCATTTAAAATCTCGTTTTAATTTCCTTAATAATAGCTATCTCCTTTCAAATATTGGCTCCAAAACCAATTTCCACTTCTCTATATAAATTCAAATTTGAATTTATATTTCAAACATATCCAATGGTAAATAATTGAATTAATTTATATTTTCATTTATAAACAAATTCTTGATTCATCTATTTGAACTGGTTTTCTAATTTCAACTCTATTCAAAAATTTAATTTCTATATTTAAAAAAAAATCCTTTTTAAATCCCAAATTCCTTCTTTATATCTGAAAGTATTTTACGGTATTTAAATACCAAAATTCTAGGCCAGGGTAGCTCAACCACAACAAAGTCAATCACCTATTATATATATCATATCATATATCACAATCAAGGAAAAACAGTAATATAAATATTGAGGAACCCTGTTGGATCCCTCCAACCTATTTCCCTGCTTCCACATATGTTAATCAACATCAATAATACTAATTTCACATCGGTAATGAAATGTCATAGTAAACATAACTACTAATCAATCAACGATATAACCATTTAAACCATTTTTCCAACCATTCATGCAAACAGCCATCACACAATATAAAATTTCTATAAATAAATTTAAAACTCATTTATACAAAAACATAAACGAGTTAGAGTTAGTGAGTTTACTCACCTTGTTTTGCAGTTGATGGGTCTTCTTGAATATCGATTTAAAATCAAACGAGTATTTGATTTTATCACGCAATTCCAGTAGCTCAACTCTCAGCCACATTGGTTCCATTATGCAGATCTCACCGTTACGATTACAATGTTTCCGATAACATTCAATTCTGTTTACGAACCGACGAGTTATAACGATTTCAATAATTTATATAATTAAAACAATTTTTATTTAAATAATTACCCATTATAATAAAATTGGCTGCAAATCCATCTTCTCCTTATCTTATAAGCTTCCATTCCAGGTGACCACCTCCAATCCAATATCGGTCAGCCCCCTTCCATGGCGACCTTGATGTTTAATGTAGCACATTGTACAGTGGTTCGATATTGGAACCTATATGAACTTTTGTCATTTCTATAACATAAAAAGAATATTGATAACATTAATTCGTTACTATAACTGATCACCATTTCTCCCATTAGCAGCGAAAAAAAAACTTTCATTCGCAGATGTCTTCTGCTTGAATATACGTGCCTTCTTCCCAGTAGCACTTCCTACTCTTCAACCCATCCTGGTTGTTCACCATTTCACGAAGTCCCCAAGCACTATCACAGTAAAACTCCTTTGTATTTTCTTGTTCCTATCTATTTAAACCAAATTTCTTTTTCTCCCCAAGTTAAAATAAAAATAATATGAATGACCCGATTTCAACCCAGTGGAAAACGCAAAACAGCACCTCGTTTTCTTTACTAATCTCAAACTGGAACCACCCTTTCTTCATGAATTTGACCCCAAAACGCATCATATTAATCCACATACAGATCACTAGCAGGAAACAACTATGCACATTATTCATTTCAACGGCCCACTACTCATCTTGTCAACAATCCCAATTACTCTTTCCATATTCGAAGTCTGCTCCTTCAAGCCAATGCCATGACCGCTTGCAACTTTCACCACATCCCCACGTCCTATTCATAATTCCACAATCCAAAATCACCATGCTATTCCTTAACACTTCCTCTCTCCGTCCTTCCCAATATCATTCAGCTCGCAACCCCAGGTTACTTCGAGCCACTCACTTCCTCAATAGGATACCTCCGAACTCCTTAATCTCCAAGGGCCCCAAAATCACAGCGCTCCTCTTCGCTGTTAGTAATCCGACTCCACCTTCGATTCAACTCAGTTAGCCCCTCGCCGAGATTGAATCGAATCCAAAGGCCACATAAATTCCTATTTCCAGCAATTGAAAGCATTCGAGCCCATTAATACGGACGTCGGGTTGAAAAGCTTCACTTCATGAGTTCGAATTTAGGGATTTTAGTTGTCTTCAGGTCGATTTAGGAGACACGATTAGTGTAGAGGAAGAGTTTTGGTTTCTTCTTCTTTTTAAGAGTGGAGGCTTCGTATTTGTCTGATGGAATGGTGATGAATTGGCTCACTTCTTTATATAATAAAGAGTGTAGGCAGTTCTTCTGCAAGAAGCTTTGCAGAGTATACCATGTGCATCCATGTGTAAATTAATTCCTTAGGCCAGCTATTTCCTTGACAGTAGACTAGGCGTGTGCCTTAATTAATCTATGTCTGCATTACTTTCGTACATAATGAGTTGAGCAAAAATCAAATCCCAGTTCTTACATTTATTAATTTGCATGTGTTCACATAATTTTTCCCTCTTCCCTTTTGTCTTTTATTACTTTTGTATATGTATATATTTGTAAAGTACCTAGCTGGATGAACTATTTGTCGAACAACAAATCTCTCCGACAAGTGAATGATATTGGGTAAGATAAGATACGCCAGGACATACATATTTCTCTATTATATCTAGTATAGTATGAAGACGGCCGAAAATGTTTGAAATTAAGGCTGGTCGAAATGTTTGACCGTAACTTTAATTGATTTTAGATTGTATACGTGTTGTTTTCGAATGTAAACAAACTAAAGAAAGTCAAGATTTCATATACGAAAATATGTATTATGTACCAAAGATAAAGTCTGGCCGATTTTTCAAATTCACAGATATTAAAAATTGATGTTAGATCGTTTTATTTGCTTATTTATTCCATGACTTAATCAAAGAATACGGCTAGGATGTTGATAAGGATACATGCAGATTTGGCTACTATTTGATCAAGACGGATTAGATTTTATGAATATTTTTCAAAGATCTCTGGAATTTGAAATCGACTTGTAGATATCCGGATAGAAAATGACATTGCCTACTTTGAAAACAACGTTTGAAAGTGACCTTGATTTAATTATTTAAACGCAATTTACATTAGGACTATATATATATATATCGATAAAAATATTCACTAAATTCAAAACTAATTCAGTTAGCAATAATAAATTATTATTATCGTATAAATTCGATAACAACACTATATAATTCCAAAGTAAACATATTTGGATTTATAATCCTATATTTCAAATTAAAACGTCATTTGGATTATTAAGAATTGATTTTGTATATAAAATAAAGTGGATATTTGTTTCAAGGACACATTTTAAAATAAAATTAGATCTAAGGACAAGCTACTTTCGTAATGTAAATCAAGGACAACTTTCATGATTTAATTGAAAAATGTCCAAATATTTTAAACTAAGGACACACATTACATTTGACAAATAATAAAACTAATACAAAAACCCTTTTCTGTGATTATAAGATTAAAAACTAATAAAAATTAATTATGAAATGTTTTTAGTATCATAAATATAGGAGAAAATGAGTATAAAAAAATGTAGGACGGAAAGCTATATGCATATAGCTTCGTTATTTACGATATAGATTTTTTCTGGTGCAAATGAGATTAGCTTTAAAATGACTTAATTTTGTATTTGAGTGATACAATATAAAGCTATATTTTTAAGTAATAAAGCTATATTCACTTAGCTTTCCGAGCTGAATATTTATATATGTTTATAATAACATCAATAAACAAAAATAATTTTGAAATCACTTTTTTTTTCTTTCAATTTTAAGGTAAATCATTTATTTTTTTAATTAATTTAGTAATCTAATTTTTTCGAGGAGTGTGTCCTTAAAACCAAATACCCCTAAAATAAATCGTTATAATTTATAACTGATTCTATAGCGGCCATTCGAAAATTTAATTTGGTCATAACTCACAATCTATTAGAGGAAATCTCGATTTTTCACTTTCATTAGAAAAATATAATCAAATAGATCCGAACGTATTTTGTTTCAAGTAAATTCTACTTATATTGGATTCTGCATGTAATAACCCGGAAATCCGAACTAATTTAAAATTTTTATTTTGGCAATTTTGATGAATTTCGAATAATTAAAATGATTTATTTTAAATAATGACGACGATAAATTTATTTTGAATAGAATTAGAATGAATATATTTATTTGAATCGACGTTAGAATATAAATATTTATTTTTAATTATAAAAGAAATTGAAAATGGCGCGGTAGTTTGAAAATTCAATTTCAAATTTCAAACGAATGTACAGAATTCAAAATAAACCGGAATTTAGCGAAACCAAAAATATTAGAATCTATTATAGAATATCTTTCCAACGATTCGTGTTTACTCTGATTATGTTCAGCTGTGTTCTTCTTCTTCTCCTATTCTATTTGTTCTATCTTTTCTATCTCATCCTCTAACTTCTTTCTATTAATGATCCGGTATTTTCGATGTCTGAACAGTCGACGCTGGGTTTTGTGTCGATTTTCGGAGTCGAAAATCTCTGGGTCGTTACAGTGGTATCAGAGCTAAAGGTTAAGTGATTACCTTGGCTCTGTGGCGTGACTCAATAGAGATAAGGTTAGCAGTACCTTGGATTGAGTTTAAGTGTATATATATGAGCGCGTACTTGTAAATTAATATAAAAACTGTTTTATATCGTGCTGACTGGTCAGTCGAGAGGTTTATGAATTCTGGTCGAAACAGTAATGCAAACTGTATCGATAGGTATTTCTAAACTCTTGAATAGAGCAATTCGACACGGTATGTTTTGGAGAAGAGGGTAAATGAAATAATCTTACCCGAAATATATTTTGATATAAAGAAAGCATATATATTGGAATTATCTAGTATATATTGAATGCTTTGGTTGAAATTATAATCAAATAGGGTGATAAGTGAAGTGATTATAGATAACCAATGAATATAATGAACTGAATCTGAATTTAAACCAGAATTGAAATAAAACTCTAGAAATTTGGAAAGAAGTTGGAAATAATGTTTGGGTTCAATATATGGAATTTTAAGATCCTGGGGAAATTTTGGAATATTATCCAAGTTTCGAAAGGATATTTTTGAAGTAATTTCAAATAAAAGTATTTGAATGTGAGTTTTGAAAGTGATATAGTATTGAACTCACTTTGATCGCTGGGAAATGAATTCCGATGATGAAGTCGACCATTATCTGTATTCATTTTCGAGTGCTAAGTGACGGATTACTACCAAAAGGTTTTGTTTTTGAAGTGTTTTGGGAAAACACATTGTCAGAAATTCAAATGTTTGAATGGCCATGTTGTAGGTATATATATGTATATGATCTCAAACTGATTGGAAATGAAAATCCCAGGTGTTTGATTTCTGAAATTTAAATTTTTCTTATGAAGTATATAAATAATGAATTTGACTAAGTTAAAAAAAAAAAAAATTTGAGTTGAATTGAAGCCAAGTAGGTGGAAAATGCACTAGAATGAGGATTTGATTTGGCAAAGTAGTTGAGTTGTGGAACCGAACTTGGTTGGGAAATTTGATTATTTGGAATTGGAATTGAACTGGAGTTTGAAAAAGAAATTTGAGTCGGGATGTAAGAGAATTATTAATTGAAGATAAACTGACTCGAGATCAGTTGGAGATGTATTCGGGTATGCTGAATGGATTGCAAATGGAAGCGAGAAAGTTAGATGCCCGATAAAGGGAGAAGTCCCAAAGTGGCGTGTGGTAGTAGTACCGAATGAACCGTGCAGCAAAGAGGCTGACGAAATTCTCCGAAAATTAAAGTGTTAGAAAATTTTCAGAATTTTGAAAATTTTCGTTACAAAGAAGGGAATTAATATTTTGATCAGTTCAGTTGGAACTGAAATTATGAAGTAAACCAAAAAGATTTTTAACCTGTTTGCAACAGAGATTGTAGCATTTTCCCCATCTTAGCAATTTCGAGGACGAAATTATTTTAAGGGGGAAGGAATGTAATGTCCCGCATTTTTACCGGTTTATATTTGAATATTTAAATCAGTTTAAATATTGAATTCTTAATATAAGTAGATTTAAATATTAATTAAAACGAAGTTGAACGTATAAAAATATATATTAATTATAATCAAGCCCATAACGACGCTGCAGTTCGTAATTTAACGTTCTGAACTTCAACTGAGTGTACAGAACTCGTTTTAAATCGGATTTCTTCAAACAAGAAGCGTTGGAATCTGTTGAACAGTATCTTTATAATAGAAGTGAAAAATCAAGATTTCACGTTATAGATTTCGAGATATATCCAAATCAAATATTCAGAAAGTCGCTATGAAATCGTATATCGACCATAACGGTTTATTTGAAATAACTTCTTATGGGTTTCGAATTTAGACAAGGTTCTTTTGAGACGTAGTGATAATTTAATTTTTAGAATTTTACTGTAATTTTTAATTAATTAAATATGCAACTTTTTATTTGGAATATTTTGCACCCTATATCAGTATTTTGAGGTTTCAAAATATGAATTAATCTACCGATATTATTATATTTTTGAGATCGTGACACCTCGCTGGACGCAACTGTATTTTTATTTCTGTCCATAGCCGTTCGTACTTGAATGGAGTTTTATATAGCAGGGTATCCTTAATAAATTAAGATATACAATAAAATACACATATTGGGTTCCTTAGCAGCAAAGAAATGGATACAACAAGCAACGTGAAGCATGAATTATCACATCACCTGTCGGCCTAACCTACCTAAACTGTAGCCGAACCTAAGAATGTAAGGCATAACACATGCCTAAGAAGAAAGATGTACAGACAAAAGTACTCTGTACATGCATAAACTGTAGCCGAACCGAAGGACATTCCTACGTATGAAAGTTGCATAGCAATGCGTTGGAAATTTAAAGGACCTAAAGCCAGAAAGCACATGCATAAACTAACGTAGTCTGGAGGTTTGCACATGACAAAAGTACTCTGTACAATATTTCTTAATCAAAAGAAAGAAGCTATAAGTATAAATATTTATATACAAGATGAACCTTCCCTGCGTATACCATTAAGACATGTACTGGAGCGATTAAACAGCATGGAAAAGACTACACTAAGCAGGAGCCGATCTATATGCCTGTACCTACTTCCCTACTCCGTGAGCGTCAAGGAATTGCCTCCTATAAATACCACACGCTGCCATCCACCTGGATGTTTCTTCAACATATTCATTCAAACCCTTCCATGTCTGCGAATATACATCTAGAAATTCAAACCCAAATTCCCATTCTCTTCTAATAAATAAAATATAAAATCGAGTTCATCATAAATCATGACTACTTGTTGACTCGATGACGATACCGGAGCTTGCGAGTGCTTTGTTCTAGAGAAGAGATCGGGGAGTGGAGTTGAGTGTGTGAGCATGGAGGCGAGGCTTGGTTTCAACTGTGAAGACACAAAGTGGCTGCGGGTCTGTTGACCAAGAGGAGGGCTTTATTGATGTTAGTTGGTGGAAGTAGAACTGTCAAAGAGGCTCAAACAGGAAGGAGCAGACGGGTTTGGAAGCTTGAAAGGTAGGTGTGTGTTTTGTAAATGGAGGACATGACGCAAGGTCAGTTGAGAGTTGGTGGAACTGAGTTGTGAGAAGTCGACCATGACTGTGTTTAAAGGATTGCATTGAAAATGATTGCATTGGAATTTCGGGCAAATTCAGGCCATTCAGAAATGAAATGACAGAGTGGAACCCCAAACGTGAGAACTTCTCACTTTTAATTTGTTTTCTAGTTGAAATATATACTAGGATGCAAACGGTGCTTAGCAGCACCCGATCCCCGTCGTCCACAGACCATGGATGACTTGTTTGTTTGATTGATGTGTTGTGAAATTTTATTGTGTGATGTGGAATGAATAAATATTTTATAGTTAAAAATATAATTTTTAACGTGTATATAAAATAAATATTCATAAACAAATTGGACGATTTGTTTATGTACACACATTTGACTGATATGGATTGGGACGATAAATTTTACACATTGCCCAACTACACAAGTAAAACCTGTGTTTGATTGTTTGAAACCCCACACGGGTATTGGGATGAAATTGGACATACACTAATCCCAATAGTTAGCTGTATGTCGATCGATTGATTGACAGGCTGTTATAAGCGTTAAATATTTATATTTAATGCTTATACAGTGTAGAATGCACTCTGGATGATGGATTGTTGTTTTCACTGTTGTTATACACATTGGTTGTGTGAAATCCATATAATCAACATCATATGGTAATTTATTGTGTCTGATTCCAGTTCAGAAAGAATGAAGATTTTAAAATAACGATTATTTTAAAATAACGAATATTTTCAAATAATAGTCAGAAAAGAATCAAAATCTGATTTTGATGTCCGATTTGAGATGGACACGAATATATTTAAATATATAAAGCCGTGTTGATTAGATTAACGCCATTTGGACGTGAATGATATTTATATCGATTTTATTCATTTTTAAAATGAATATCGAAAAGGAGTCGATTTCAAAATCTAATGTTTTGAAAATATTATCATTTATATATCGATGATATGGAATATTCAATATTGATTAGAAATTGAATATGAAGTTGAAATCGTTTTGAAGACGAATTTAAAACGATTTATAAAATATGTTTGAATAGGAAATCGACGAAATATATATAATATATATAATGGCCTGAATAGAACGCGTCGCGCTGCGGCAGTTCGCGAATTTCGACCGTTGACTTCGAACGGACATTACGGGAGATCCGACCGTCGGATTCTCCTAAAACCAGAACAATTGGGTTCGTATCGAAAAGAGCTTTCTAATGAATACAAGAAATTAGAAATCTAACGGTTGGATTTGGAATTATGTCCAAATCAAATTTGGAAAAGGTCGCCGTAAGTGCAGTTGATGGCCGTTTTGTGGAAATCGACTGTACGGGCCTTGATAAAATTATTAAAAATATCAATAATTAGTGTAAAATCATAAGAAGTGATTTGGAAAGAATCAGGATGAAAAATTCCATATTTGAAAAGATAAAAATAGATTTTTATCGAAATGAACTAGTTTTGAACTAGAATAATAAATCCAATATTTTGAAAATAAATAAATTGGATTTGAAATGGTTTTTAAGATAACCGGAATTTCCAGTATATAAATTGAAAATGGATTTGAATCAAAATTGTCTTCGGAATATTTCGATGTTGGATTTCGTAATTATACAGATATTGTTATGGAAATTTGAAAGATATATTTATATCGTTATTTCTAATACGATATTTGTTGGTCGTAGAATTTGATATTGAATATAAGCCGATATATTTTCTATTCAGAGCCTCGTATTTAATATCAAATAGGATTTGGGTTTGTCATGAATGGTGTCTTGTTAACACTGTTCTTAAACCCAATTGAGAAAAATATTAAATCTTTTTATTTGGATTTAATGAAGTATACCAATTAAATAATATTTAATTGGAATCGAATTGGAATTGATTTGTGGGTTTATCGTGAATGGTGTTTTAAATAACATTTGTTCTTTAACCCGATAATTTATGGAACGTGAATTGGGTTTGTTGTGAACTGTTTTTTAACGACATTCGTTCTTTAATTGTAACAACCCGGAAAATCTGGGCCAGTTTAAAATTTTTATTTTGGTGATTTTAGCGAATTTTGATTATTTAAAATGAATTATTTTAAATAAAAACGATGAGAAATTTATTTTGAATATAATTAGAACGTATATATTATATACGTCGTCGTTGGAATATAAATAATTATATATAATTATAAAAGGAGTTGAAAATGGCGCGGTAGTTCGATAATTCGATTTCAAACTTCAATTGAATGTACCAGGTGCAAAACAATCCGGATTTTAATGAAACAAAAAATAATGGAATCTAATAGTGAATATCTTTCCAACGAATCCGACCAATCGAAATATCATAGCGGGAATTAAAAGATATGTCCAGTTGAAAATTCTGAATAGTCGCTATGGAATTCAGACCCTTAAAAATGGACATTTTGCAAACGACCTCGGATTTCGACGAAACCACTTTTGTTGAATCCGGGATGTAAAGTTATTGCTAGGTTTTAAATTTCATAATTTTTCGATTCAATGTGTGAGTGTGGCAAAGGAAAACGCGTTTGACCAGTTTCAGTTGATTTTAATCAACTGGAAATTGGCCATTTTTCAAACGGTCTCAGAATTCGACGAAACTAGTTTTGTTAGGACTGTATCGTCAATACGAAGCTAGAAAATATTTTTCGGGAATTTTTCGAGTTAGTATGTGACCCCGGTAATTTGAAATGTACGTTTAAAATTCAATATAGTGATTTAAATGTAAATTCAACGAAAACTGATCAAAACGATGGAATTAGCTTGCGATACATATCCCATTGTGTTCGGAATGGGGGTAAAACGTTAGGGACGACAGGCGGTGGGTCTCGTTTCGAGGTCGAGAATAAAAGTTGCTTTTTGTGGAAAATTAAATAATAAAATAATAATAAAAAAAACCTTTTCTCCCCGATAACCCGCTCTGGCCCCCCCTTCCTTTTTATCGAAACAGAAATCAAAATAAAAAAAAAAAAGGAAAGAAGACGGAGCAGCCGCCACCACCCGCCGTTGTGGGTCCCTCCGCCTCCTCACGCCACCCGCCTCTTATCGCGCCTCCCTCCTCTGCTGTGCGACGATCCCCAAACCCCCCCCATCGAGTTGAAGACGGCAACCACCAGGAGGCGCCGCAAGATCCCGACCACCCCGATCGCCTGCAAGCGCCCCTCCCATCGACGCCCTCCTCTAGCCCGCCCAGGCCAGCGCCAAGCCCCCCTTTTACTGCTCCGACCGCTTCCTCCAACCATCTCGTCCGAACCAGCGTGTTGCGCCCTCCTCTGGCCACTCCCCGGTGGCTGCTGGACCCTCCTTCACTTAATTTGCAATGTAAGTTTTCTTAGTTATTTTTATTTAATTCTTTCAATCGGTATTTGTTTTCTAAATTCAGTTTATATATATAACCTATTGTAAAATCAGTGTTATAAGTAGCAAAACATTAATAGATTAAAAATATAATTTTTAATTATATAGAGATATTAGAAATATGATTTTTAATTTACGGAAGATATAAAAGTATAATTTTTATATAATATAGATAATTAGAATTCGATCTTTATTATGTAGGGAGTATAAAGACATGATTTTTATAAGGTAAGAGTATTAAAAATACGATCTTTATATTTTTAAAGTAATAAAAATAAGGTTTTTATATCTTTAAAGTATTAAAAATATAGTCTTTACTATATAGAAATTATAAAAATATGATTTTTATATTTTTAAAGTAGTAAAAATATCATCTTTATATGTGTAGAAAAATAAAAATGAGATTTTTATAAAAATGAAATCTTTAAATTTGAAAAGGCGAAGTCTATGTGTTAATAAAGGCGAAATCTTTATTTTAGAAAAGGCGAAATCTTTAGGTGGAAAATAGCGTGATAAAAATATAATTTTTATCTATATAGCATAGTAATAAAAATATGATTGTTATATATTGAACTTCGAAATAAAAATATGATTTTTATATATTGAGCTTCGAAATAAAAATATGATTTTTATATATTGAACTTCGAAATAAAAATATGATTTTTATATATTGAACTTCAAAATAAAAATATGATTTTTATATATTGAGCTTCGAAATAAAAATATGATTTTTATATATTGAACTTCGAAATAAAAATATGATTTTTATATATTGAATAGCGAAGTAAAAATTCGATTTTTACATAGGTAGTGAAAGCGGGCGACGAAGGTAACAAAAAGGCGAGAACGAAGAAGATTTCTATAAAAGAAGAGTCAAGATGTTTGGATAGCTTTCGGTGAGAATTTCTCACTCTTCAATTTCTTTTCTAGTTATATATATATATACTAGGATGCAGACGGTGCTTAGTAGCACCCGACACAATCGTCCACAGACCATGGACTTGTTTTGTTTGGTTGCATAGATTAGTTAGATGATTTGATTTGAAATTGAATTGTTCGGTGAAATGAATGGATTGATTGATGTGTGAATGGCGTGGGCCTTCACTAGACCGGGGATAAGGCTAGGCCTCGTCCCGTTTCTAGTATCGTGCCGTTATGCCGCCGAAATTTTCTAAAATAAGTTAGAAAAATAAAAATATCATTTTATCGAAGAAATGAATTGAATAGAAATTCATATGTTGAAATAAAATGTTTTACCGTTAAAAATATAATTTTTAACGTGAATGTGAATAAATAAATATTCATTTACAAACCAGACGGTTTGTTTATGTACACCTATTTGAAGGACATTGATTGGGACGATAAATTTTACACATCGCCCAACTGCACAACTAAATCTGTGTTTGATTGTTTGAAACCCCACACGGGTGTTAGGATGAAATATGAAGTTCACTCATCCTGATTGACTGAATATGTCGATCGATTGATTGACAGGCTGTTATAAGCGTTAGATATCTATATCTGATGCTTATACAGTGTAGCGCACTTTGGTTGATGGTTGATTATTTTTCAGTGTTATTATATACGTGTGATGTATGAAAATCCATATAATTAACATTATATGGTGATTGATTGGGCCTCATTCCAATGTAGAAAATAAAGAATATTATAAAATAAAGGTTCATGTGTTGACAGTACTCATCCATTGAGATTGGTCATGTGTTGAACGAAATATTTTAGTAATAAAATTTACATCTTTATCAATATAAAATAAAGGTTCATGTGTTGACAGTACTCATCCATTGAGATTGGTCATTTGTTGAACGAAATATTTTAGTAATAAAATTTACATCTTTATCAATATAAAATAAAGGTTCATGTGTTGACAGTACTCATCCATTGAGATTGGTCATGTGTTGAACGAAATATTTTGATAATAACAACTATTTTGAAAAAGAAATATTTGAAATAAAATATTTGAAAATAGAAATTTATTAAGCCGTATTGATTAGATTGACGCCATTTTGACGTGAACGATATTTATATCGATTTTAAACGATTTCGAAATGAATTGAATTGAATTGAAAACGATTTCGAAATGAATTGAATTGAAAACGATTTCAAAATGAAATGAATTGAAAACGATTTCAAAATGAAATGAATTGAAAACGATTTCGAAATGAAATGAATTGAAAACGATTTCGAAATGAATTGAAAATGATTTCGAAAGGAATTGAAAACGAATTCAAATTGAATTGAAAACGAATTGAAATGAATTCAAATTGAAATTTGAATTGAATAGAAATGAATTTTAAAACGAATTTATAAAGAAGAATTCAATTTTGATTTGAATTGAAAAGGAAGTTGAAATTGCTTTTGAAACGAATTTAAAACTATTTATATAATTCGTTTTAAATAGAAATCGTCGAAATATATATTATATATATATAATATAATGGCCTGAATAGAACGCGCCGCGCCGCGGCAGTTCGTGAATTTCGATCATTTATTTCAAACGGACATTACGGGAGATCCGACCGTCGGATTCTCCTAAAAGCGGAACCGTTGGGTTCGTATCGAAAAGAGCTTTCTAACGAATGTTAGAAATTTGAAATCTAACGGTTGGATTTGGAGATACTTCCAAATCAAAGTCGAAAAAGGTCGCTGTAAATGCAGTTCGATGGCCGTTGATGGAAATCGACTGTACGGGCCTTGATAGAATTATTAAAAATAGTAATAATTTGTGTAAAATCATAAGAAATGATTTGTGAAGATTTGGGATGAAAAACTCCATATTTGAAAAGATAAAAATAGATTTTTATCGAAATGAACTAGTTTTGAACTAGAATTATAATTCTATTTATTTTTAAATAAATAATTTGAATTTGAAAGGATTTTAAAAATAACCAGAATTTCCAATGATTGCATTGGAGTGGATTTGAATCGAAATTGTCTTCGGAATATTTCGATGTTGGAATTCGTGATTATACAGATGTTGTGTAATGTCCCGCATTTTTACCGGTTTATATTTGAATATTTAAATCAGTTTAAATATTGAATTCTTAATATAAGTAGATTTAAATATTAATTAAAACGAAGTTGAACGTATAAAAATATATATTAATTATAATCAAGCCCATAACGACGCTGCAGTTCGTAATTTAACGTTCTGAACTTCAACTGAGTGTACAGAACTCGTTTTAAATCGGATTTCTTCAAACAAGAAGCGTTGGAATCTGTTGAACAGTATCTTTATAATAGAAGTGAAAAATCAAGATTTCACGTTATAGATTTCGAGATATATCCAAATCAAATATTCAGAAAGTCGCTATGAAATCGTATATCGACCATAACGGTTTATTTGAAATAACTTCTTATGGGTTTCGAATTTAGACAAGGTTCTTTTGAGACGTAGTGATAATTTAATTTTTAGAATTTTACTGTAATTTTTAATTAATTAAATATGCAACTTTTTATTTGGAATATTTTGCACCCTATATCAGTATTTTGAGGTTTCAAAATATGAATTAATCTACCGATATTATTATATTTTTGAGATCGTGACACCTCGCTGGACGCAACTGTATTTTTATTTCTGTCCATAGCCGTTCGTACTTGAATGGAGTTTTATATAGCAGGGTATCCTTAATAAATTAAGATATACAATAAAATACACATATTGGGTTCCTTAGCAGCAAAGAAATGGATACAACAAGCAACGTGAAGCATGAATTATCACATCACCTGTCGGCCTAACCTACCTAAACTGTAGCCGAACCTAAGAATGTAAGGCATAACACATGCCTAAGAAGAAAGATGTACAGACCTATGTTTCTCATTAAATACTCAATACCGAAGGACATTCCTACGTATGAAAGTTGCATAGAAATGCGTTGGAAATTTAAAGGACCTAAAGCCAGAAAGCACATGCATAAACTAACGTAGTCTGGAGGTTTGCACATGACAAAAGTACTCTGTACAATATTTCTTAATCAAAAGAAAGAAGCTATAAGTATAAATATTTATATACAAGATGAACCTTCCCTGCGTATACCATTAAGACATGTACTGGAGCGATTAAACAGCATGGAAAAGACTACACTAAGCAGGAGCCGATCTATATGCCTGTACCTACTTCCCTACTCCGTGAGCGTCAAGGAATTGCCTCCTATAAATACCACACGCTGCCATCCACCTGGATGTTTCTTCAACATATTCATTCAAACCCTTCCATGTCTGCGAATATACATCTAGAAATTCAAACCCAAATTCCCATTCTCTTCTAATAAATAAAATATAAAATCGAGTTCATCATAAATCATGACTACTTGTTGACTCGATGACAATACCGGAGCTTTCGAGTGCTTTGTTCTAGAGAAGAGATCGGGGAGTGGAGTTGAGTGTGTGAGCATGGAGGCGAGGCTTGGTTTCAACTGTGAAGACACAAAGTGGCTGCGGGTCTGTTGACCAAGAGGAGGGCTTTATTGATGTTAGTTGGTGGAAGTAGAACTGTCAAAGAGGCTCAAACAGGAAGGAGCAGACGGGTTTGGAAGCTTGAAAGGTAGGTGTGTGTTTTGTAAATGGAGGACATGACGCAAGGTCAGTTGAGAGTTGGTGGAACTGAGTTGTGAGAAGTCGACCATGACTGTGTTTAAAGGAGGTTAAGGGTGCGCAGCAATTTGATGTCGGGGCCGTGATGCTACTAGTTGAGCATCAGATGTAGTTTGTGAAGAGGGACGCATTTTGGAGCGTGATATCATGGTAGAACATGCATGGGATTAATCTATGCATTTGTGGGAGGAAGGTGGTGCCGAAAACTTAATAAATGGTGAAAAGATGTGGTAATAATCGGTGAAAATTGGTTGACGTGTTCTGATTTCAGCGAGCAGCTTATTTGCTGGAGATAGAAGAAAGAATCCAACGAAAAACTAGTGATGATGAAATTTTAGCAACGAGAGGTACGCGGTGGAACAAATTTCGCGGTGAACAGAACCACTGGAATATCATGATCAATCGACGCAAATCGTTATTCAACGGTTAACGCGCAAAGGTGAGTAAATTCACTCACTCTGTTTTATTTTAAAATATTTTTATTTTATTGGTTGGATGTTGTGTGATGACCGCTTAGATAAATTACAGTTAAATTGGTTGAATTATATACACTGTTGCGATATACATACATCAGTAGTTAGACACCAATTCTATTGATTATAATATTCCCTAGTAGGGATTAATCAATGTTAAATGATTTGACTAACATCGGTGGATGCAGGAAATCGGTTGGAGGAATCCAACCGGATTCCTCAATATTTATATGTACTGTTTGTTTTATATAGATGCACTGTTTAAACCCAAATGACTTTTGAAACCTTGTGTTGATATTAGCGTTGAATGGAAATTCAAACGTTATTTGATTTAATCAATAGATGATATCGATTAAGATAATGGCAACAACCAACCATAAATGTATCATTTGTTTTAACTGCTATTGTTTTACCAAAATCCCACCGTGTGCGAAGCACGTGTTTCACCATACTTACTAAATGATTTGGTAGAGTGGATTCTTATATTAATCAGATTAATAAGTAAGTAGGCGGAGATTAACTTGATGATTAATAACAAGTATTTATTGTTTTAAGAACAATTAGATGAGATATTTACAAATAGATTTTGGTTGATTTCGTATTAAGTAAGATTAGTTAGAATCGATTATTGTTTATTTAATAGTAAATGAGATTATTTAGAAATAAATTATTATTTTTATAGTAATCGATACAAGTGAAATTATTTGGATTAATAAATGTTATTTGTTCAAAATGAAAAGATTTGTTAGAATTGATTAGTGGGTTAATCATGGCTAAATATTTACCAAGAAAACTGTTTTGATCAATAATTGGTTATTTAATTAAATTAGATTGAGATGATTAATCTAATGTAATAAATTAACGAATAGTTGATTTAGTTTAAATAAGATTTTACAGTATAAGGGATTTGTCTAAAGAAGACAAAGCGAAAGGAGATGTTAAGATTTTGTAACAGAAAGAAATGTTAAGATTTTTGTAACGAAAGGAGATGTTAAGATTTTGTAACAGAAAGAAATGTTAAGATTTTTGTAACGAAAGGAGATGTTAAGATTTTGTAACAGAAAGAAATGTTAAGATTTTTGTAACGAAAGGAAATGTTAAGATTTTTGTAACAGAAAGAGATGTCAAGATTTTTGTAACGGTAAGAGATGTCAAAGATCAGTATAAGGTGAAATATAGCAGCGTATTTCAAGTATTTGAACTATAGCAATAAAACAACGCTGTTGACTAGGCTTAAGCGTGACTGTGATGTCGAGATATGTTATAAAGAGGAATATTACAGCGTATGACGAGTTTTAACTATAACGTTAAATTAACGCTGTTGGCTAAGCTTAAGCATGATATATAGCACTACTCCCTAGGGAATGTAAACAGTTTGTTTTGAAATTCACTTATTCAAAAGTAATAAGTAATGACGTTGTCCAAAGAAATATAAGAACGAATGTTAAATAAAAAGTGCCTGTGATTTGTGTGATATTGGTGGTACATTGAATGGATGTTGTTTTTACTTCGATAGTTAAACAACCGACTATCAAAGTATTTTGACCATCGTTGTCTATACGGGAAGACCGGTTGGATATACTATCTGAAACCACTCCGTATAGGCATAAGCGCTGCAAAATATGCTGAAGAAAATTGAAGACGGAGTGAAATGCAAGGGTCGTCCTATTCAGAATGGTGCTTTCTGTTTGTCCAGACCCAGGACAACTTGTATGGATGAATGCCTGACAGCGTATTCTTAGAAGAGCACCTAAGACGTTCTTTTCAAGGTATTACGTCTGGTGGCGGAGAAATTCGTTTCTCTTGGCTTTTATACCCGTAATATTTTGGGAAGATCAACTAGTGATTTGACGGGTTTGACGATGTGGCATTCAAAGTATATGGTGGCCAGATGTTCTAAAAGGTAGGCGTAGCCTCAAGCTTCACAGCCGGGAAATGACAAAAATCGGGCAGGCAGCATGGCTATGTGGGTCGCTCCCATTAGGGTGTATAATCACCTATCTAGAGAAATTCCTTTTGTTTCTAAATCTATCGATTCTGCCCATTCGGGAACGGTGGTTTGAGTCCAACCGTTGGTGATATACATTCGATACACTCAAGCGAAATGAGTGGTCGGTCATGTGTGGGCCGGGTTGCAAGACGTTCTTGTTGAACCCAGGTATATTTGCCTCTAGAGATACATCATCGGAAGGTGGTCCCATACCTTGTCATAGTTGGAATCCAATCTCCAATAAGCGCCCTGCGGTTTTTGATTTTATACTATATATGTAGAGCGTGAGATGCAAGCGTTCTGCTATTTGGTTATTTACTTGATTAGACATTATTATAATATCACTGGATTTTGATATCAAAATATTTTGGGTTATAGTAAGGTAAAAACCGTCCGTGTTTATGTGTGGGCTGGTCTTACTATTACCCTTTTTGTTTCAAAAGGGATTTTCAAAGTTAAACCGTATGGTTGGAATTTACTCACACCAGTCCCATGACTGACCCAGAGTTTATTTTGTTTGTTTTCCCTAAACTCTTGGGTGCCCAAATTTGTACGGGCAGTCAAGTGTTTCAGGCTTTTACAGATACGCTTGAAGGAGCTAAAAGCAGAAGGCTTCACCGTTAGTATTTAGAGACTATTTCCGCTGTGATATGATGTATTGTACTCTGATAATGGTATGTATATACAATACAGTTTGTATTTCAAAGTTATGTTATATAATATATTTTATCCGTTCCGCTGTGAGATTCGTGTTTACTCTGATTATGTTCAGCTGTGTTCTTCTTCTTCTCCTATTCTATTTGTTCTATCTTTTCTATCTCATCCTCTAACTTCTTTCTATTAATGATCCGGTATTTTCGATGTCTGAACAGTCGACGCTGGGTTTTGTGTCGATTTTCGGAGTCGAAAATCTCTGGGTCGTTACAGTGGTATCAGAGCTAAAGGTTAAGTGATTACCTTGGCTCTGTGGCGTGACTCAATAGAGATAAGGTTAGCAGTACCTTGGATTGAGTTTAAGTGTATATATATGAGCGCGTACTTGTAAATTAATATAAAAACTGTTTTATATCGTGCTGACTGGTCAGTCGAGAGGTTTATGAATTCTGGTCGAAACAGTAATGCAAACTGTATCGATAGGTATTTCTAAACTCTTGAATAGAGCAATTCGACACGGTATGTTTTGGAGAAGAGGGTAAATGAAATAATCTTACCCGAAATATATTTTGATATAAAGAAAGCATATATATTGGAATTATCTAGTATATATTGAATGCTTTGGTTGAAATTATAATCAAATAGGGTGATAAGTGAAGTGATTATAGATAACCAATGAATATAATGAACTGAATCTGAATTTAAACCAGAATTGAAATAAAACTCTAGAAATTTGGAAAGAAGTTGGAAATAATGTTTGGGTTCAATATATGGAATTTTAAGATCCTGGGGAAATTTTGGAATATTATCCAAGTTTCGAAAGGATATTTTTGAAGTAATTTCAAATAAAAGTATTTGAATGTGAGTTTTGAAAGTGATATAGTATTGAACTCACTTTGATCGCTGGGAAATGAATTCCGATGATGAAGTCGACCATTATCTGTATTCATTTTCGAGTGCTAAGTGACGGATTACTACCAAAAGGTTTTGTTTTTGAAGTGTTTTGGGAAAACACATTGTCAGAAATTCAAATGTTTGAATGGCCATGTTGTAGGTATATATATGTATATGATCTCAAGCTGATTGGAAATGAAAATCCCAGGTGTTTGATTTCTGAAATTTAAATTTTTCTTATGAAGTATATAAATAATGAATTTGACTAAGTTAAAAAAAAAAAAAATTTTGAGTTGAATTGAAGCCAAGTAGGTGGAAAATGCACTAGAATGAGGATTTGATTTGGCAAAGTAGTTGAGTTGTGGAACCGAACTTGGTTGGGAAATTTGATTATTTGGAATTGGAATTGAACTGGAGTTTGAAAAAGAAATTTGAGTCGGGATGTAAGAGAATTATTAATTGAAGATAAACTGACTCGAGATCAGTTGGAGATGTATTCGGGTATGCTGAATGGATTGCAAATGGAAGCGAGAAAGTTAGATGCCCGATAAAGGGAGAAGTCCCAAAGTGGCGTGTGGTAGTAGTACCGAATGAACCGTGCAGCAGAGAGGCTGACGAAATTCTCCGAAAATTAAAGTGTTAGAAAATTTTCAGAATTTTGAAAATTTTCGTTACAAAGAAGGGAATTAATATTTTGATCAGTTCAGTTGGAACTGAAATTATGAAGTAAACCAAAAAGATTTTTAACCTGTTTGCAACAGAGATTGTAGCATTTTCCCCATCTTAGCAATTTCGAGGACGAAATTATTTTAAGGGGGAAGGAATGTAATGTCCCGCATTTTTACCGGTTTATATTTGAATATTTAAATCAGTTTAAATATTGAATTCTTAATATAAGTAGATTTAAATATTAATTAAAACGAAGTTGAACGTATAAAAATATATATTAATTATAATCAAGCCCATAACGACGCTGTAGTTCGTAATTTAACGTTCTGAACTTCAACTGAGTGTACAGAACTCGTTTTAAATCGGATTTCTTCAAACAAGAAGCGTTGGAATCTGTTGAACAGTATCTTTATAATAGAAGTGAAAAATCAAGATTTCACGTTATAGATTTCGAGATATATCCAAATCAAATATTCAGAAAGTCGCTATGAAATCGTATATCGACCATAACGGTTTATTTGAAATAACTTCTTATGGGTTTCGAATTTAGACAAGGTTCTTTTGAGACGTAGTGATAATTTAATTTTTAGAATTTTACTGTAATTTTTAATTAATTAAATATGCAACTTTTTATTTGGAATATTTTGCACCCTATATCAGTATTTTGAGGTTTCAAAATATGAATTAATCTACCGATATTATTATATTTTTGAGATCGTGACACCTCGCTGGACGCAACTGTATTTTTATTTCTGTCCATAGCCGTTCGTACTTGAATGGAGTTTTATATAGCAGGGTATCCTTAATAAATTAAGATATACAATAAAATACACATATTGGGTTCCTTAGCAGCAAAGAAATGGATACAACAAGCAACGTGAAGCATGAATTATCACATCACCTGTCGGCCTAACCTACCTAAACTGTAGCCAAACCTAAGAATGTAAGGCATAACACATGCCTAAGAAGAAAGATGTACAGACCTATGTTTCTCATTAAATACTCAATACCAAAGGACATTCCTACGTATGAAAGTTGCATAGCAATGCGTTGGAAATTTAAAGGACCTAAAGCCAGAAAGCACATGCATAAACTAACGTAGTCTGGAGGTTTGCACATGACAAAAGTACTTTGTACAATATTTCTTAATCAAAAGAAAGAAGCTATAAGTATAAATATTTATATACAAGATGAACCTTCCCTGCGTATACCATTAAGACATGTACTGGAGCGATTAAACAGCATGGAAAAGACTACACTAAGCAGGAGCCGATCTATATGCCTGTACCTACTTCCCTACTCCGTGAGCGTCAAGGAATTGCCTCCTATAAATACCACACGCTGCCATCCACCTGGATGTTTCTTCAACATATTCATTCAAACCCTTCCATGTCTGCGAATATACATCTAGAAATTCAAACCCAAATTCCCATTCTCTTCTAATAAATAAAATATAAAATCGAGTTCATCATAAATCATGACTACTTGTTGACTCGATGACGATACCGGAGCTTGCGAGTGCTTTGTTCTAGAGAAGAGATCGGGGAGTGGAGTTGAGTGTGTGAGCATGGAGGCGAGGCTTGGTTTCAACTGTGAAGACACAAAGTGGTTGCGGGTCTGTTGACCAAGAGGAGGGCTTTATTGATGTTAGTTGGTGGAAGTAGAACTGTCAAAGAGGCTCAAACAGGAAGGAGCAGACGAGTTTGGAAGCTTGAAAGGTAGGTGTGTGTTTTGTAAATGGAGGACATGACGCAAGGTCAGTTGAGAGTTGGTGGAACTGAGTTGTGAGAAGTCGACCATGACTGTGTTTAAAGGAGGTTAAGGGTGCGCAGCAATTTGATGTCGGGGCCGTGATGCTACTAGTTGAGCATCAGATGTAGTTTGTGAAGAGGGACGCATTTTGGAGCGTGATATCATGGTAGAACATGCATGGGATTAATCTATGCATTTGTGGGAGGAAGGTGGTGCCGAAAACTTAATAAATGGTGAAAAGATGTGGTAATAATCGGTGAAAATTGGTTGACGTGTTCTGATTTCAGCGAGCAGCTTATTTGCTGGAGATAGAAGAAAGAATCCAACGAAAAACTAGTGATGATGAAATTTTAGCAACGAGAGGTACGCGGTGGAACAAATTTCGCGGTGAACAGAACCACTGGAATATCATGATCAATCGACGTAAATCGTTATTCAACGGTTAACGCGCAAAGGTGAGTAAATTCACTCACTCTGTTTTATTTTAAAATATTTTTATTTTATTGGTTGGATGTTGTGTGATGACCGCTTAGATAAATTACAGTTAAATTGGTTGAATTATATACACTGTTGCGATATACATACATCAGTAGTTAGACACCAATTCTGTTGATTATAATATTCCCTAGTAGGGATTAATCAATGTTAAATGATTTGACTAACATCGGTGGATGCAGGAAATCGGTTGGAGGAATCCAACCGGATTCCTCAATATTTATATGTACTGTTTGTTTTATATAGATGCACTGTTTAAACCCAAATGACTTTTGAAACCTTGTGTTGATATTAGCGTTGAATGGAAATTCAAACGTTATTTGATTTAATCAATAGATGATATCGATTAAGATAATGGCAACAACCAACCATAAATGTATCATTTGTTTTAACTGCTATTGTTTTACCAAAATCCCACCGTGTGCGAAGCACGTGTTTCACCATACTTACTAAATGATTTGGTAGAGTGGATTCTTATATTAATCAGATTAATAAGTAAGTAGGCGGAGATTAACTTGATGATTAATAACAAGTATTTATTGTTTTAAGAACAATTAGATGAGATATTTACAAATAGATTTTGGTTGATTTCGTATTAAGTAAGATTAGTTAGAATCGATTATTGTTTATTTAATAGTAAATGAGATTATTTAGAAATAAATTATTATTTTTATAGTAATCGATACAAGTGAAATTATTTGGATTAATAAATGTTATTTGTTCAAAATGAAAAGATTTGTTAGAATTGATTAGTGGGTTAATCATGGCTAAATATTTACCAAGAAAACTGTTTTGATCAATAATTGGTTATTTAATTAAATTAGATTGAGATGATTAATCTAATGTAATAAATTAACGAATAGTTGATTTAGTTTAAATAAGATTTTACAGTATAAGGGATTTGTCTAAAGAAGACAAAGCGAAAGGAGATGTTAAGATTTTGTAACAGAAAGAAATGTTAAGATTTTTGTAACGAAAGGAGATGTTAAGATTTTGTAACAGAAAGAAATGTTAAGATTTTTGTAACGAAAGGAGATGTTAAGATTTTGTAACAGAAAGAAATGTTAAGATTTTTGTAACGAAAGGAAATGTTAAGATTTTTGTAACAGAAAGAGATGTCAAGATTTTTGTAACGGTAAGAGATGTCAAAGATCAGTATAAGGTGAAATATAGCAGCGTATTTCAAGTATTTGAACTATAGCAATAAAACAACGCTGTTGACTAGGCTTAAGCGTGACTGTGATGTCGAGATATGTTATAAAGAGGAATATTACAGCGTATGACGAGTTTTAAACTATAACGTTAAATTAACGCTGTTGGCTAAGCTTAAGCATGATATATAGCACTACTCCCTAGGGAATGTAAACAATTTGTTTTGAAATTCACTTATTCAAAAGTAATAAGTAATGACGTTGTCCAAAGAAATATAAGAACGAATGTTAAATAAAAAGTGCCTGTGATTTGTGTGATATTGGTGGTACATTGAATGGATGTTGTTTTTACTTCGATAGTTAAACAACCGACTATCAAAGTATTTTGACCATCGTTGTCTATACGGGAAGACCAGTTGGATATACTATCTGAAACCACTCCGTATAGGCATAAGCGCTGCAAAATATGCTGAAGAAAATTGAAGACGGAGTGAAATGCAAGGGTCGTCCTATTCAGAATGGTGCTTTCTGTTTGTCCAGACCCAGGACAACTTGTATGGATGAATGCCTGACAGCGTATTCTTAGAAGAGCACCTAAGACGTTCTTTTCAAGGTATTACGTCTGGTGGCGGAGAAATTCGTTTCTCTTGGCTTTTATACCCATAATATTTTGGGAAGATCAACTAGTGATTTGACGGGTTTGACGATGTGGCATTCAAAGTATATGGTGGCCAGATGTTCTAAAAGGTAGGCGTAGCCTCAAGCTTCACAGCCGGGAAATGACAAAAATCGGGCAGGCAGCATGGCTATGTGGGTCGCTCCCATTAGGGTGTATAATCACCTATCTAGAGAAATTCCTTTTGTTTCTAAATCTATCGATTCTGCCCATTCGGGAACGGTGGTTTGAGTCCAACCGTTGGTGATATACATTCGATACACTCAAGCGAAATGAGTGGTCGGTCATGTGTGGGCCGGGTTGCAAGACGTTCTTGTTGAACCCAGGTATATTTGCCTCTAGAGATACATCATCGGAAGGTGGTCCCATACCTTGTCATAGTTGGAATCCAATCTCCAATAAGCGCCCTGCGGTTTTTGATTTTATACTATATATGTAGAGCGTGAGATGCAAGCGTTCTGCTATTTGGTTATTTACTTGATTAGACATTATTATAATATCACTGGATTTTGATATCAAAATATTTTGGGTTATAGTAAGGTAAAAACCGTCCGTGTTTATGTGTGGGCTGGTCTTACTATTACCCTTTTTGTTTCAAAAGGGATTTTCAAAGTTAAACCGTATGGTTGGAATTTACTCACACCAGTCCCATGACTGACCCAGAGTTTATTTTGTTTGTTTTCCCTAAACTCTTGGGTGCCCAAATTTGTACGGGCAGTCAAGTGTTTCAGGCTTTTACAGATACGCTTGAAGGAGCTAAAAGCAGAAGGCTTCACCGTTAGTATTTAGAGACTATTTCCGCTGTGATATGATGTATTGTACTCTGATAATGGTATGTATATACAATACAGTTTGTATTTCAAAGTTATGTTATATAATATATTTTATCCGTTCCGCTGTGAGATTCGTGTTTACTCTGATTATGTTCAGCTGTGTTCTTCTTCTTCTCCTATTCTATTTGTTCTATCTTTTCTATCTCATCCTCTAACTTCTTTCTATTAATGATCCGGTATTTTCGATGTCTGAACAGTCGACGCTGGGTTTTGTGTCGATTTTCGGAGTCGAAAATCTCTGGGTCGTTACAGTGGTATCAGAGCTAAAGGTTAAGTGATTACCTTGGCTCTGTGGCGTGACTCAATAGAGATAAGGTTAGCAGTACCTTGGATTGAGTTTAAGTGTATATATATGAGCGCGTACTTGTAAATTAATATAAAAACTGTTTTATATCGTGCTGACTGGTCAGTCGAGAGGTTTATGAATTCTGGTCGAAACAGTAATGCAAACTGTATCGATAGGTATTTCTAAACTCTTGAATAGAGCAATTCGACACGGTATGTTTTGGAGAAGAGGGTAAATGAAATAATCTTACCCGAAATATATTTTGATATAAAGAAAGCATATATATTGGAATTATCTAGTATATATTGAATGCTTTGGTTGAAATTATAATCAAATAGGGTGATAAGTGAAGTGATTATAGATAACCAATGAATATAATGAACTGAATCTGAATTTAAACCAGAATTGAAATAAAACTCTAGAAATTTGGAAAGAAGTTGGAAATAATGTTTGGGTTCAATATATGGAATTTTAAGATCCTGGGGAAATTTTGGAATATTATCCAAGTTTCGAAAGGATATTTTTGAAGTAATTTCAAATAAAAGTATTTGAATGTGAGTTTTGAAAGTGATATAGTATTGAACTCACTTTGATCGCTGGGAAATGAATTCCGATGATGAAGTCGACCATTATCTGTATTCATTTTCGAGTGCTAAGTGACGGATTACTACCAAAAGGTTTTGTTTTTGAAGTGTTTTGGGAAAACACATTGTCAGAAATTCAAATGTTTGAATGGCCATGTTGTAGGTATATATATGTATATGATCTCAAGCTGATTGGAAATGAAAATCCCAGGTGTTTGATTTCTGAAATTTAAATTTTTCTTATGAAGTATATAAATAATGAATTTGACTAAGTTAAAAAAAAAAAAAATTTTGAGTTGAATTGAAGCCAAGTAGGTGGAAAATGCACTAGAATGAGGATTTGATTTGGCAAAGTAGTTGAGTTGTGGAACCGAACTTGGTTGGGAAATTTGATTATTTGGAATTGGAATTGAACTGGAGTTTGAAAAAGAAATTTGAGTCGGGATGTAAGAGAATTATTAATTGAAGATAAACTGACTCGAGATCAGTTGGAGATGTATTCGGGTATGCTGAATGGATTGCAAATGGAAGCGAGAAAGTTAGATGCCCGATAAAGGGAGAAGTCCCAAAGTGGCGTGTGGTAGTAGTACCGAATGAACCGTGCAGCAGAGAGGCTGACGAAATTCTCCGAAAATTAAAGTGTTAGAAAATTTTCAGAATTTTGAAAATTTTCGTTACAAAGAAGGGAATTAATATTTTGATCAGTTCAGTTGGAACTGAAATTATGAAGTAAACCAAAAAGATTTTTAACCTGTTTGCAACAGAGATTGTAGCATTTTCCCCATCTTAGCAATTTCGAGGACGAAATTATTTTAAGGGGGAAGGAATGTAATGTCCCGCATTTTTACCGGTTTATATTTGAATATTTAAATCAGTTTAAATATTGAATTCTTAATATAAGTAGATTTAAATATTAATTAAAACGAAGTTGAACGTATAAAAATATATATTAATTATAATCAAGCCCATAACGACGCTGCAGTTCGTAATTTAACGTTCTGAACTTCAACTGAGTGTACAGAACTCGTTTTAAATCGGATTTCTTCAAACAAGAAGCGTTGGAATCTGTTGAACAGTATCTTTATAATAGAAGTGAAAAATCAAGATTTCACGTTATAGATTTCGAGATATATCCAAATCAAATATTCAGAAAGTCGCTATGAAATCGTATATCGACCATAACGGTTTATTTGAAATAACTTCTTATGGGTTTCGAATTTAGACAAGGTTCTTTTGAGACGTAGTGATAATTTAATTTTTAGAATTTTACTGTAATTTTTAATTAATTAAATATGCAACTTTTTATTTGGAATATTTTGCACCCTATATCAGTATTTTGAGGTTTCAAAATATGAATTAATCTACCGATATTATTATATTTTTGAGATCGTGACACCTCGCTGGACGCAACTGTATTTTTATTTCTGTCCATAGCCGTTCGTACTTGAATGGAGTTTTATATAGCAGGGTATCCTTAATAAATTAAGATATACAATAAAATACACATATTGGGTTCCTTAGCAGCAAAGAAATGGATACAACAAGCAACGTGAAGCATGAATTATCACATCACCTGTCGGCCTAACCTACCTAAACTGTAGCCGAACCTAAGAATGTAAGGCATAACACATGCCTAAGAAGAAAGATGTACAGACAAAAGTACTCTGTACATGCATAAACTGTAGCCGAACCGAAGGACATTCCTACGTATGAAAGTTGCATAGCAATGCGTTGGAAATTTAAAGGACCTAAAGCCAGAAAGCACATGCATAAACTAACGTAGTCTGGAGGTTTGCACATGACAAAAGTACTCTGTACAATATTTCTTAATCAAAAGAAAGAAGCTATAAGTATAAATATTTATATACAAGATGAACCTTCCCTGCGTATACCATTAAGACATGTACTGGAGCGATTAAACAGCATGGAAAAGACTACACTAAGCAGGAGCCGATCTATATGCCTGTACCTACTTCCCTACTCCGTGAGCGTCAAGGAATTGCCTCCTATAAATACCACACGCTGCCATCCACCTGGATGTTTCTTCAACATATTCATTCAAACCCTTCCATGTCTGCGAATATACATCTAGAAATTCAAACCCAAATTCCCATTCTCTTCTAATAAATAAAATATAAAATCGAGTTCATCATAAATCATGACTACTTGTTGACTCGATGACGATACCGGAGCTTGCGAGTGCTTTGTTCTAGAGAAGAGATCGGGGAGTGGAGTTGAGTGTGTGAGCATGGAGGCGAGGCTTGGTTTCAACTGTGAAGACACAAAGTGGCTGCGGGTCTGTTGACCAAGAGGAGGGCTTTATTGATGTTAGTTGGTGGAAGTAGAACTGTCAAAGAGGCTCAAACAGGAAGGAGCAGACGGGTTTGGAAGCTTGAAAGGTAGGTGTGTGTTTTGTAAATGGAGGACATGACGCAAGGTCAGTTGAGAGTTGGTGGAACTGAGTTGTGAGAAGTCGACCATGACTGTGTTTAAAGGATTGCATTGAAAATGATTGCATTGGAATTTCGGGCAAATTCAGGCCATTCAGAAATGAAATGACAGAGTGGAACCCCAAACGTGAGAACTTCTCACTTTTAATTTGTTTTCTAGTTGAAATATATACTAGGATGCAAACGGTGCTTAGCAGCACCCGATCCCCGTCGTCCACAGACCATGGATGACTTGTTTGTTTGATTGATGTGTTGTGAAATTTTATTGTGTGATGTGGAATGAATAAATATTTTATAGTTAAAAATATAATTTTTAACGTGTATATAAAATAAATATTCATAAACAAATTGGACGATTTGTTTATGTACACACATTTGACTGATATGGATTGGGACGATAAATTTTACACATTGCCCAACTACACAAGTAAAACCTGTGTTTGATTGTTTGAAACCCCACACGGGTATTGGGATGAAATTGGACATACACTAATCCCAATAGTTAGCTGTATGTCGATCGATTGATTGACAGGCTGTTATAAGCGTTAAATATTTATATTTAATGCTTATACAGTGTAGAATGCACTCTGGATGATGGATTGTTGTTTTCACTGTTGTTATACACATTGGTTGTGTGAAATCCATATAATCAACATCATATGGTAATTTATTGTGTCTGATTCCAGTTCAGAAAGAATGAAGATTTTAAAATAACGATTATTTTAAAATAACGAATATTTTCAAATAATAGTCAGAAAAGAATCAAAATCTGATTTTGATGTCCGATTTGAGATGGACACGAATATATTTAAATATATAAAGCCGTGTTGATTAGATTAACGCCATTTGGACGTGAATGATATTTATATCGATTTTATTCATTTTTAAAATGAATATCGAAAAGGAGTCGATTTCAAAATCTAATGTTTTGAAAATATTATCATTTATATATCGATGATATGGAATATTCAATATTGATTAGAAATTGAATATGAAGTTGAAATCGTTTTGAAGACGAATTTAAAACGATTTATAAAATATGTTTGAATAGGAAATCGACGAAATATATATAATATATATAATGGCCTGAATAGAACGCGTCGCGCTGCGGCAGTTCGCGAATTTCGACCGTTGACTTCGAACGGACATTACGGGAGATCCGACCGTCGGATTCTCCTAAAACCAGAACAATTGGGTTCGTATCGAAAAGAGCTTTCTAATGAATACAAGAAATTAGAAATCTAACGGTTGGATTTGGAATTATGTCCAAATCAAATTTGGAAAAGGTCGCCGTAAGTGCAGTTGATGGCCGTTTTGTGGAAATCGACTGTACGGGCCTTGATAAAATTATTAAAAATATCAATAATTAGTGTAAAATCATAAGAAGTGATTTGGAAAGAATCAGGATGAAAAATTCCATATTTGAAAAGATAAAAATAGATTTTTATCGAAATGAACTAGTTTTGAACTAGAATAATAAATCCAATATTTTGAAAATAAATAAATTGGATTTGAAATGGTTTTTAAGATAACCGGAATTTCCAGTATATAAATTGAAAATGGATTTGAATCAAAATTGTCTTCGGAATATTTCGATGTTGGATTTCGTAATTATACAGATATTGTTATGGAAATTTGAAAGATATATTTATATCGTTATTTCTAATACGATATTTGTTGGTCGTAGAATTTGATATTGAATATAAGCCGATATATTTTCTATTCAGAGCCTCGTATTTAATATCAAATAGGATTTGGGTTTGTCATGAATGGTGTCTTGTTAACACTGTTCTTAAACCCAATTGAGAAAAATATTAAATCTTTTTATTTGGATTTAATGAAGTATACCAATTAAATAATATTTAATTGGAATCGAATTGGAATTGATTTGTGGGTTTATCGTGAATGGTGTTTTAAATAACATTTGTTCTTTAACCCGATAATTTATGGAACGTGAATTGGGTTTGTTGTGAACTATTTTTTAACGACATTCGTTCTTTAATTGTAACAACCCGGAAAATCTGGGCCAGTTTAAAATTTTTATTTTGGTGATTTTAGCGAATTTTGATTATTTAAAATGAATTATTTTAAATAAAAACGATGAGAAATTTATTTTGAATATAATTAGAACGTATATATTATATACGTCGTCGTTGGAATATAAATAATTATATATAATTATAAAAGGAGTTGAAAATGGCGCGGTAGTTCGATAATTCGATTTCAAACTTCAATTGAATGTACCAGGTGCAAAACAATCCGGATTTTAATGAAACAAAAAATAATGGAATCTAATAGTGAATATCTTTCCAACGAATCCGACCAATCGAAATATCATAGCGGGAATTAAAAGATATGTCCAGTTGAAAATTCTGAATAGTCGCTATGGAATTCAGACCCTTAAAAATGGACATTTTGCAAACGACCTCGGATTTCGACGAAACCACTTTTGTTGAATCCGGGATGTAAAGTTATTGCTAGGTTTTAAATTTCATAATTTTTCGATTCAATGTGTGAGTGTGGCAAAGGAAAACGCGTTTGACCAGTTTCAGTTGATTTTAATCAACTGGAAATTGGCCATTTTTCAAACGGTCTCAGAATTCGACGAAACTAGTTTTGTTAGGACTGTATCGTCAATACGAAGCTAGAAAATATTTTTCGGGAATTTTTCGAGTTAGTATGTGACCCCGGTAATTTGAAATGTACGTTTAAAATTCAATATAGTGATTTAAATGTAAATTCAACGAAAACTGATCAAAACGGTGGAATTAGCTTGCGATACATATCCCATTATGTTCGGAATGGGGGTAAAACGTTAGGGACGACAGGCGGTGGGTCTCGTTTCGAGGTCGAGAATAAAAGTTGCTTTTTGTGGAAAATTAAATAATAAAATAATAATAAAAAAAAACCTTTTCTCCCCGATAACCCGCTCTGGCCCCCCCCCCTTCCTTTTTATCGAAACAGAAATCAAAAAAAAAAAAAAAAAGAAGGAAAGAAGACGGAGCAGCCGCCACCACCCGCCGTCGTGGGTCCCTCCGCCTCCTCACGCCACCCGCCTCTTATCGTGCCTCCCTCCTCTGCTGTGCGACGATCCCCAAACCCCCCCCATCGAGTTGAAGACGGCAACCACCAGGAGGCGCCGCAAGATCCCGACCACCCCGATCGCCTGCAAGCGCCCCTCCCATCGACGCCCTCCTCTAGCCCGCCCAGGCCAGCGCCAAGCCCCCCTTTTACTGCTCCGACCGCTTCCTCCAACCATCTCGTCCGAACCAGCGTGTTGCGCCCTCCTCTGGCCACTCCCCGGTGGCTGCTGGACCCTCCTTCACTTAATTTGCAATGTAAGTTTTCTTAGTTATTTTTATTTAATTCTTTCAATCGGTATTTGTTTTCTAAATTCAGTTTATATATATAACCTATTGTAAAATCAGTGTTATAAGTAGCAAAACATTAATAGATTAAAAATATAATTTTTAATTATATAGAGATATTAGAAATATGATTTTTAATTTATGGAAGATATAAAAGTATAATTTTTATATAATATAGATAATTAGAATTCGATCTTTATTATGTAGGGAGTATAAAGACATGATTTTTATAAGGTAAGAGTATTAAAAATACGATCTTTATATTTTTAAAGTAATAAAAATAAGGTTTTTATATTTTTAAAGTATTAAAAATATAGTCTTTACTATATAGAAATTATAAAAATATGATTTTTATATTTTTAAAGTAGTAAAAATATCATCTTTATATGTGTAGAAAAATAAAAATGAGATTTTTATAAAAATGAAATCTTTAAATTTGAAAAGGCGAAGTCTATGTGTTAATAAAGGCGAAATCTTTATTTTAGAAAAGGCGAAATCTTTAGGTGGAAAATAGCGTGATAAAAATATAATTTTTATCTATATAGCATAGTAATAAAAATATGATTGTTATATATTGAACTTCGAAATAAAAATATGATTTTTATATATTGAGCTTCGAAATAAAAATATGATTTTTATATATTGAACTTCGAAATAAAAATATGATTTTTATATATTGAACTTCAAAATAAAAATATGATTTTTATATATTGAGCTTCGAAATAAAAATATGATTTTTATATATTGAACTTCGAAATAAAAATATGATTTTTATATATTGAATAGCGAAGTAAAAATTCGATTTTTACATAGGTAGTGAAAGCGGGCGACGAAGGTAACAAAAAGGCGAGAACGAAGAAGATTTCTATAAAAGAAGAGTCAAGATGTTTGGATAGCTTTCGGTGAGAATTTCTCACTCTTCAATTTCTTTTCTAGTTATATATATATATACTAGGATGCAGACGGTGCTTAGTAGCACCCGACACAATCGTCCACAGACCATGGACTTGTTTTGTTTGGTTGCATAGATTAGTTAGATGATTTGATTTGAAATTGAATTGTTTGGTGAAATGAATGGATTGATTGATGTGTGAATGGCGTGGGCCTTCACTAGACCGGGGATAAGGCTAGGCCTCGTCCCGTTTCTAGTATCGTGCCGTTATGCCGCCGAAATTTTCTAAAATAAGTTAGAAAAATAAAAATATCATTTTATCGAAGAAATGAATTGAATAGAAATTCATATGTTGAAATAAAATGTTTTACCGTTAAAAATATAATTTTTAACGTGAATGTGAATAAATAAATATTCATTTACAAACCAGACGGTTTGTTTATGTACACCTATTTGAAGGACATTGATTGGGACGATAAATTTTACACATCGCCCAACTGCACAACTAAATCTGTGTTTGATTGTTTGAAACCCCACACGGGTGTTAGGATGAAATATGAAGTTCACTCATCCTGATTGACTGAATATGTCGATCGATTGATTGACAGGCTGTTATAAGCGTTAGATATCTATATCTGATGCTTATACAGTGTAGCGCACTTTGGTTGATGGTTGATTATTTTTCAATGTTATTATATACGTGTGATGTATGAAAATCCATATAATTAACATTATATGGTGATTGATTGGGCCTCATTCCAATGTAGAAAATAAAGAATATTATAAAATAAAGGTTCATGTGTTGACAGTACTCATCCATTGAGATTGGTCATGTGTTGAACGAAATATTTTAGTAATAAAATTTACATCTTTATCAATATAAAATAAAGGTTCATGTGTTGACAGCACTCATCCATTGAGATTGGTCATGTGTTGAACGAAATATTTTAGTAATAAAATTTACATCTTTATCAATATAAAATAAAGGTTCATGTGTTGACAGTACTCATCCATTGAGATTGGTCATGTGTTGAACGAAATATTTTGATAATAACAACTATTTTGAAAAAGAAATATTTGAAATAGAATATTTGAAAATAGAAATTTATTAAGCCGTATTGATTAGATTGACGCCATTTTGACGTGAACGATATTTATATCGATTTTAAATGATTTCGAAATGAATTGAATTGAAAACGATTTCAAAATGAAATGAATTGAAAACGATTTCAAAATGAAATGAATTGAAAACGATTTCGAAATGAAATGAATTGAAAACGATTTCGAAATGAATTGAAAATGATTTCGAAAGGAATTGAAAACGAATTCAAATTGAATTGAAAACGAATTGAAATGAATTCAAATTGAAATTTGAATTGAATAGAAATGAATTTTAAAACGAATTTATAAAGAAGAATTCAATTTTGATTTGAATTGAAAAGGAAGTTGAAATTGCTTTTGAAACGAATTTAAAACTATTTATATAATTCGTTTTAAATAGAAATCGTCGAAATATATATTATATATATATAATATAATATAATGGCCTGAATAGAACGCGCCGCGCCGCGGCAGTTCGTGAATTTCGATCATTTATTTCAAACGGACATTACGGGAGATCCGACCGTCGGATTCTCCTAAAACCGGAACCGTTGGGTTCGTATCGAAAAGAGCTTTCTAACGAATGTTAGAAATTTGAAATCTAACGGTTGGATTTGGAGATACGTCCAAATCAAAGTCGAAAAAGGTCGCTGTAAGTGCAGTTCGATGGCCGTTGATGGAAATCGACTGTACGGGCCTTGATAAAATTATTAAAAATAGTAATAATTTGTGTAAAATCATAAGAAATGATTTGTGAAGATTTGAGATGAAAAACTCCATATTTGAAAAGATAAAAATAGATTTTTATCGAAATGAACTAGTTTTGAACTAGAATTATAATTCTATTTATTTTTAAATAAATAAATTGAATTTGAAAGGATTTTAAAAATAACCAGAATTTCCAATGATTGCATTGGAGTGGATTTGAATCGAAATTGTCTTCGGAATATTTCGATGTTGGAATTCGTGATTATACAGATGTTGTTATGGAAATTTGAAAGATATATATTTATATCGTTATTTCCAATACGACACTTGTTAATCGTAGAATTTGATATTGAATATAAGCCGATATATTTTCTATTCAGAGCCTTATATTGAATATCAAATGTGATTTGGGTTTGTCGTGAATGGTGTCTTCACTAACACTGTTCTTGAACCCAGTTGAGAAAAGATTAAATCTTTTTATTTAGATTTAATGAAGTGTACCAATTAAACAATATTTAATTGGAATTGAATTGATATTGATTCTTGGGTTTATCGTGAATGGTGTTTTAAATAACACTCGTTCTTTAACTCGATAATTAATGGAAATGTGATTTTGGGTTTATCGTGAACCGTGTTTTAAATGACACTGATTCTTTAACCCAGTCAAAGATTAAAACTAAGTGGAGTTTTAATGAATCTTTAATTAGATTGAAATAATCGAAATGGAGTATCACCAGTTTTGCTCCAGGCGTTAATTAAATCTTTAATTAGATTTAGACGTGAAATGGTAATTGAATTTACCGATAACACTGTGGTGTTAGATATGAAGTATAACCAGTTTTACTTCATGGGATGAATAGGTTGGGATTGGGAAATTAAAACAAATGATTACTTCGGTAAAGTTCGTTAATCCCGACTAATTTGAATTGATATTCAAAAGTAGATTCAAGAATAAATTAAAGAATTTATCTTTGATAAAATTAATGGGAACCTTTCCCTATGAATGTAAAATTTAGAAACTAATTGTCGGTTAGCCAAGCAGAATGGTTTTCTGGATATTGATCTGATGTTGGTTTCGGCCTTCGGGGTAATATTTGGGGAATCATTCTCTTGATTAATTTACTGTTAGTGACTGATGAATTGGAATGAGGCATATGTTGTGTTTGTGTAACACTTATTTAAAATATACGCGAGTTATTCGGAAAGACCGGGTTTATCCCATTATGAATAACTGATACGACGATAAGTCGAAGATGAAGACGATGGTCGAAGACCGGAAGTCTTCACGTCGTTTGGGTAATTACTAATGATCTTGATTGGGCTGTACACCCAAGAAGATGGAAACAGTTAGTGATCGTCCAGACGTACTTGGAGATCGATGGATATGCGGGGTACTAGGTGCCTCCGGTTTCGTTCAGACCCAGAACGGACTTGTAAATGGACTGTATGTCTGACATTGGATTTTAGTCCGTGTGATTGATCTCTATTAAATATATATCTGTATGGCGGCGGAGAATTTATTCTCTTGCTTAACGCCCTTCTCTGAGACGTACGAGCTCAGGGGTTATATATTGATGGATATCAAACGCATGGAGTGAATTGCCTGTGTGGCATGCCTAAGTGGCAATTGATCGAGGCTTCTGTTGAAAAGCAAAGTCTTGTGGTGATGATCAAAGCAAGGCCTTTGTGGCGTAGCTTTGTGTAACGTTTACTTCGCGTGTTTCACACCCGGTATGAACCAAAAACGGGAGACGGACCTCAGGGAGGGCATGCGTTTCTTTCTAGTTAGAAGTGGCGTCAGTGGTTTTACACGCCTTGACGAGTTTAACTTATGTGGTTGTTGCTGTTGCGAGGCGCCTCGGTTTGATCGGACGATCCGGGTCCGATGGAGTCATTTAGTTGGCTCACCTACGCCCCCAAAGGGCGGGGAAACGCAGTGTTCAGGCATTTTAATCCACATCGGTGGACCGGCCCTGTCGCTCCAAGGGACGATGCGTTCTGTTCCTGAGACACGGGCTAGAGCGTCTCGAATTGGTTGAGGACTATCTTTTGCCTCGGTTCATAGATGGAAATCCAATTTCCAAATACGTGACATTTGCGGTTTTATTTGTAAACCTATATATGGCGACATGATATATGGTACCCATGCCACCTATGATTGATACTTATGATTTGAAGTTGTTTTATGAACTATGCACTTATAATAGTATCAAACGATTTGTTTTAACCGTATCAAGCATTCTTTGGCTGTTATAAGGGAAAACCCTATCCTCGGCTGCGTTGCATTGTGTGATGGGACCTGGGTCTTATAACAACTTCATTTTTCTTTATTTAGCATTGCGCTGTTTGTTTTATGCACTGGTATTCTTGGGAGGAAACCCATTCCGTGTTATACGGCATGGTCCCTTGATTTACCTAACTTTAAAAATAAAGATTAATAACTGTTTTAGTTCTCACACCAGTCACATGACTGACCTGGAGTTTATTGTTTTAACCTAAACTCTGGGTGCCCCTATTTTTGACACGGGCAGCTAGTAGTTTTGGTTTTGCAGATTTATATTCACAGGATCCTGGTTTACAGCTGGAACGATATCCGTAAAGCTTTGTATCCGTATATCTCTTCTAGTTGTGTATTGTATTATTTTCCGCTGCTATGTATTTAAATGTAATTGAAATCTCTGATATTTCTGTGTAATATTCATTTATACTCTGTATATTCTTGTAATCTGATGCATTGTTGTAAAATACAATGAAATGTTCTTCTGTATGCATTCTGTTGTGGCTTGTTCTCGAACTATCCGACACTTTCCTTTACGGGGAAGTTACGGGTTTAACACCCGATTCACAGTGAAATGTGATTTGGAATTTATAAATCTTTTGTTAAGATTTAAAGGAGATTTTCCAAAGTAAAGTTTTCCAATTTAAATAAAATAAATTGGAATGGAATGGAATTCGATTTGGTAATAATCTAAGTGAATTTCTATGGATGAGGACTGCTAATGTATATGGAATTTAAAAGGCTTTGTCGTTATTCCATTTATATTGTTAGTCGGATATGGAAGTTTATATCGATTATATATATCGATTTGTTTTCCATGAAGATTCCATGGTTAATGGAATGTGATTTTGGGTTATCGTGAATGGTATCTTCAATGATACTGTTCTTAGACCCATCGGAGTTAAGAAAATCAAAATCTAACTAGTGATTAGTTAAGTTGGATAGTTTCTTGGGTATTGATCTGATGTTGGTCTCGGCCTTCGGGGTTAACACTTAGGGAATTATTCACTTGCTAATTTATGGTTAAAGGCTGATGGAAAAGAATGTGATTTTGGGTTCATTGTGATTCGTGTTTTAAATGACATTGGTTCTTTAACCCAGTTAAAGACAGAATATGATTTCCCAAGTAAACAATCATTAATATTGATTTTTGGGAAGATTAAAACCAAGTGGAGTTTTAATGAATCTTTAAATAGATTGAAAGGTGAATTTGATAACTAAAATTATCAAATTCAAGAAATGATCGAGAATGGAGTATCGCCAGTTTTGCTCCAAGCGATAGTTAAATCTTTAATTAGATTTAAATGTGAAATGGTAATTGAATTTACCGATAACACCGCGGTGTTAGATATGAAGTATTACCAGTTTTACTTCATGGGATGAATAGGTTGGGGTTGGGAAATCTAACAAATGATTACTTCGGTAAGGTTCGCTAATCCCGACTAGTTTGGATAAACCATAATTTGGTTTGAATGGATATTCAAAAGAAGATTAAAGAATAAATTTAAAGAATTTATCTTTGATAAAATTAATGGGAACCTTCCCCAAAGTATAAGAATATTTGAATAAAGAAATGTTCTGGATTGGAATAAGGCGTATGTTGTGTTTTTATAACACTTGTTTATTATATATGCGAGTTATCCGAAAAGACCGGGTTTATCCCATTCTGGATAACTGATTCGACGATATATCGAGTATGAAGATGGTGGTCGAAGACCGGAGGTCTTCACATCGTTTGGAAAATTACTGATAATCTTGATTGGGTTGTACACCCAAGAGGAGGGAATCAGTTGGTGATCGTCCAGACGTACTTGGAGATCGATGGATATGCGAGGAATAAGGTTCCTCCGGTTTCGTTCAGACCCAGAACGAACTTGTAAATGGATTATGTGTCTCACATTGGATTTTATTCTTGTTGATTGATTTCTATTAAATATATATCTGTTTGGCGGCAGAGAATTTATTCTCTTGCTTAGCGTCCTTCTCTGAGACGTACGAGCTCAGAGGTTATATATCGATAGATATCAGTCGCATGACATGAATTGCTTGTGTGGCATGCTAAGATGCAAATGATCAAGGCTTCTGTTGAAAAGCGGAGTCTTGTGGTTGATGATCAAAGCACGGCCTTTGTGGTGTAGCTTTGTGTAGCGTTAATTCGCGAGCCTCACACCCCGGTGTAAACCAGAAACGGGAGAGGACATCAAGGAGGGCATGCGTTTCCTTCAAGCTAGGAGTGGTGTTTTGGGTTTTACACGCCCGGACATTTTATTTATGTGGATGATGGATTGCGAGGCGCCTCGGTTATATCGGTCAATCCGGGACCGATGGAGTCATTTGGCTCATTGACGCCCCATAGGGCGGGGAAACGCATTGTCCAGGGTTTAAGTTTAATCCACATCGAGTGGACCAGCCCTGACGATCCAAAGGCTTGACAGAGTACTTTCCTGAGACACGGGCTAGAGCGTCTCGAAGCAGTAAGGATGATCCCTTGCCTTGGTTCACAGATGGAAATCCAACTTCCAATACGTGACATTTGCGGTTTTGATTGTAGAACCTAGTATTGGCGACATGATATATGGTACCCATGCCGTCTAGGATTGATACATTTATATTTGAAGTTGTTTTATACACTATGCACTTATAATAGTATCAAATGATTTGTTTTAACGTACCAAGCATGTTTGGCTATTATAAGGGAAAACCCTATCCCTCGGCTTGCGTTGCTGTGACGAAAAGGAATTTCGCTTGGTCCGAACCTGTCGCTAAACCGACCCAGACCGTTCGAGACACCCTATCGTTTGAGAACATGACAAAATAGAACGCATACAAAAGAACATTTCACTGTATATCACAACAATGCATTAGATTACAAGAATGTACAGAGTATAAACAAATAAATATTACACAGAAATATCAGAGATTTAAATTACATTTAAATACATCACAGCGGAAAATAATATAAAGCACAACTGAAGGTGATATACGGATACAGAGCTTTCCGGATATCATTCCAGCTGTAAACCAGGATCCTGTGAATATAAATCTGCAAAACCAAAACTACTAGCTGCCCGTGCGGAAAATAAGGGCACCCAGAGTTTAGGTTAAAAACAATAAACTCCAGGTCAGTCATGGGAATGGTGTGAGAACTAAAGCAGATAATCTTTATTTTTAAAGTTAGGTAAATCAAGGGACCACGCCGTATAACACGGAATGGGTTTCCTCCCAAGAATACCAGTGCATCAAACAAACAGCGCAATGCTAAATAAAGAAGAATGAAGCTATTATAAGACCCAGTTCCCATCACACAATGCAACGCAAGCCATAGGATAGGGTTTTTACCTTATAACAGCCAAGAATGCTTGATACGTTTAAAACAAATCATTTGATACTATTATAAGTGCATAGTGGATAAAACAACTTCAAATCATAAGTATCAATCATAGGTGACATGAGCGTCCCATTCCACTATGTCACCATATATAGGTTTACAAATAAAACCGCAAATGTCACGTATTTGGAAATTGGATTTCCATCTATGAACCGAGGCAAAAGATAGTCCTCAACCGATTTTAGACAATCTAGCCCATGTCTAGGAACAGCCGCAACTGCCCCTTGGATCGTCAGGGCCGGTCCACCGATGTGGATTATTATGCCTGAACACTACGTTTTCCCGCCCTTTGGGGGCGTAAATGAGCCAACGAATGACTCCATCAGACCCGGATCGTCCGATTAAACCGAGGCGCCTCGCAACAGCAACAACCACACAGGTGAAAAGTATATAAATGTCAGGGCTGGTAGGTCACTGACACCACCCTAACTAGAAGGAAACGCATGCCCTCCCTGAGGTCCTCTCCCGTTTTTAGTTCAGAACCGGGGTGCGAGGCTCGCGAATTCATGTTACACAAAGCAGTGCCACACAGGCTGTGCTTTGATCATCACCACAAGACTTTGCTTTTCAACAGAAGCCTTGATCATTTGCCACTTAGGCATGCCACACAGGCAATTCACTCTATGAGTTTGATATCCATCAGTATATAACCCCTGAGCTCGTACGTCTCAGAGAAGGGTGTTAAGCAAGAGAATAAATTCTCCAAACAGATATATATTTAATAGAGATCAATCACATAGACTAAAATCCAATGTCAGACACACAGTCCATTTACAAGTCCGTTCTGGGTCAGAACGAAACCGGAGGCACCTAGTACCCCGCATATCCATCGATCTCCAAGTACGTCTGGACGATCACCAACTGTTTCCATCTTCTTGGGTGTACATCCCAATCAAGATCATCAGTAATTATCCAAACGACGTGAAGACTTCTGGTCTTCGACCACCGTCTTCATCTTCGACACCACGTCGAATCAGTTATTCAGAATGGGATAAACCCGGTCTTTCTGAATAACTCGCGTATATATTATAAAAGTGTTACACAAACACAACATACGCCTCATTCCAATTCAGAATATTCTTTTATTCAAATATTCCTATACTTTGGGAAAAGTTCCCATTAATTTTATCCAAGATAAATTCTTTAAATTTATTCTTTAATCTCCTTTGAATATCAATTCAAACTAGTCGGGATTAGCGAACCACACCGAAGTAATCATTTATTTTATTTCCCAATCCCAACCTATTCATCCCATGAAGTAAAACTGGTTATACTTCATATCTAACACCATGGTGTTATCGGTAAATTCAATTACCATTTCACGTTCCAATCTAATTAAAGATTTAACTATCGCCTGGAGTAAAACTGGTGATACTCCATTCTCTCACATTTGATATTAAATACAAGGTTCTGAATAGAAAATATATCGGCTTATATTCAATATCAGATTCTACGACCAACAGATATCGTATTGGAAATAACAATATATATATATATATATCTATATTTTCAAATTTCCAAAACAACATCTGTATAATCACGAAATCAAACATCGAAATATTCCGAAGACAATTTCGATTCAAATCCATTCCAATGCAATTATTGGAAGTTCTGGTTATTTTCAAAACCATTTCAAATCCAATTTATTTATTTTAAAAATAAATAAATTACTATTCTAGTTCAAAACTAGTTCATTTCGATAAAAGTCTATTTTTATCTTTTCAAATATGGAGATTTTCATCCCAATTTTTCCCAAATCATTTCTTATGATATTACACAATTTATTATTATTTTTAATAATTTTATCAAGGCCCGTACAGTCGATTTCCATCAATAGCCATCGAACTGCACTTACAGCGACCTTTTCCAAATTTGATTTGGACGTATCTCCAAATCCAACCGTTAGATTTCAAATTTCTAATATTCGTTAGAAATCTCTTTTCGATACGAACCCAACGGTTCCGATTTTAGGAGAATCCGACAGTCGGATCTCCCGCAATATCCATTCGAAGTCAATGGTCGAAATTCGCGAACTGCCGCGGCGCGTCGCGTTCTATTCAGGCCATTATATTATATATATAATATATACTTCGTCGATTTCAATTCAAAACGTGCTTTATAAATCGTTTTAAATTTGTTTTCAAAACGGTTTCAACTTCATATTCAATTTCAAATCAAAATTGAATATTCCAATTTAAATTCATTTCAAATTGATTTCAATTCAAATTGATTTCTAATTCAATTTCAATTCGTTTTCAATTTATATTCAATTTCAATTCGAATTTATTTATATTCAATTTCAATTCGAATTTATTTATATTCAATTTCAATTCAAATTTATTTATATTCAATTTCAATTCGAATTTATTTATATTCAATTTCTTTTCAAAATATCAGATTTTGAAATCACTTTCGATATTCATTATAAAATGAATAAAATTGATATAAATATCGTTCACGTCAAAATGGCGTCAATCTAATCAATACGGCTTCATATATTCCTATTTTCAAATATTCTATTTCAAATATTTCTTTTTCAAATATTTCTATTTTTAAACTGGAATGAGGCCCAATCAATTACCATATAATGTTAATTATATGGATTTTCTACAACACATGTATATATCAACAACGATGAATAATCAACCATCATCCAAAGTGCATTCTATACTGTATAAGCATCAAATATAAATATTCAACGCTTATAACAGCCTGTCAATCAATCGATCGACATACAACTAAACAATCGGGATTAGTGTACGTCAAATATCATCCCAATACCCATGTGGGGTTTCAAGCAATCAAACACAGATTTTTATTTGTGTAGTTGGGCGATGTGTAAAATTTATCGTCCCAATCAATGTCCTTCAAATAGGTGTACATAAACAAACCGTCCGGTTTGTAAATGAATATTTATTTATTCACATTCACTATATTCATATTCACGTTAAAAATTATATATTTTTAACGATAAAACATTTTATTTTAACATATGAATTTCTATTCAGTTCATTCTTTAAATAAAATGATATTTTTATTTTCTAACTTATTTTAGAAAATTTCGGCGGCATAACGGCACGATACTAAAAACGGGACGAGGCCTAGCCTTATCCCCGGTCTAGTGAAGGCCCACGCCATTCACACATCAATCAAATCAATTTCATTCAATCAAATATTCTAACTAACTACTCAACCAAACAATTTAACAAACAAGCCATCCATGGTCTGTGGATGACGGGTGTCGGGTGCTACTAAACACCGTCTGCATCCTAGTATATATATAACTAGAAAAAGAAATTGAAGAGTGAGAAATTCTCACCAATAGCTATCCAACTTCACGACACTTTTTATGTAGAACATCTTCGTCGTGCTTCTAACGAAATCTGTTCAACACCGTTTGTGTTAAAATTTATATTTTTAACAACGCTACTTCTACATAAAAGATTATATTTTTACAACGCTATTAAAATATAAAAGATTATATTTTTACAACGCTATTAAAATAGAAAAGAATATATTTTTACAACGCTATTAAAATAGAAAAGATTATATTTTTACAACGCTATTAAAATAGAAAAGATTATATTTTTACTTTGCTATATTTATCTAGAAAATAAATAACTAAGTTATATAAATAAAAATTAAAATTAAAAAAAACTTACTGTATTCCAGCGAAAGGGGGGACGTTGAGGCTCGCTAGTGGCGCGTAGGAGGTGCTGACGGGCTCGAGAAGGCTTCAGGTGGCGGATCTGGGCTGAGTCAGCTAGGGTTCTTTGGGTTTGGGGGTTTGAGCGTGCGCTGGTGGGCCAGGGGGAAGCGGGCGGAGGTGGGATGACCTCCGGTGGTGGAGCACAGACGGAGGAGGGTCTTGGCGGCGGCTCCAGTGGTTTAGGGTCGGGTTTCTTTATGGTTCGGGGCATCAATCGATGAGAGGAGAGAGGGAGGAGGCTGGAGGGAGACGTTGGACGGAGGGGATGCGGGTTGGGGGACAACGGCGGCGCCTGGAGGGTGATTCCTCCTCCGTCGATTTTTCCTCTTTCTCTTTTTTTTTAATATTTTTTTCTGAACGGGGAAGAGAAATGGAGTGGGGGGTTATTATAATTAATTATTTAATTGATTTAATTTTCCAAGAGTTGACTTTTCGTTCTAACCCCAATCGAGGCCCAACGACTGTCGCCCCTAGCTAATTACCCCCATTCTGAACACAATGGGATATGTATCGCAAGCCAATTCAGTTGTTTCTATCAGCTTCAAAATCAAAACATAAATCCTTTATATTTTGAATTTGAACACACATTTCATTTTACCGGGGTCACATACGGATCCCGAAAATTCCAGAAAAATATTTTCTAGCTTCATATTGACGATACGGTCCTAACAAAACTAATTTCTTCGAATTCTGAGACCGTTCGAAAAATGGCCATTTTCCAGTCGATTAAAATTGACTGAAACTGGTCAAACGCGTCTAACTGCGCCATGCTCACATATTGATTCCAAAATTATGAAAATTGGAATCTAGCAATAATCTGGCATCTCGGACCCAACAAAACTGGTTTCGTCGAAATCCGAGGCCGTTTGCAAAATGTCCATTTTTAAGGGCCTGAATTCCATAGCGACTATTCAGAATTTTCAACTGGACATATCTTTTGATTCCTGCTATGAAATTTTGATTTTTAGGATTCATTGGAAAGATATTCTCAATTAGATCCTAACGTTTTTGGTTTCACTAAAATCCGGATTGTTTTGCACCCGGTACATTCAGTTGAAGTTTGAAATCGAATTATCGAACTACCGCGCCATTTTCAATTCCTTTTATAATTATAAATAATTATTTATATTCTAACGACGACGTATATAATATATACGTTCGAACTCTATTCAAAATAAATTTCTCGTCGATTTTATTTAAAATAATCTATTTTAAATGTTCAAAATTTGCTAAAATTGCCAAAATAAAAATTTTAAACTGGCCCAGATTTTTGGGTTGTTACAATCTCCCCCACTTAAAACTTTTCGTCCCCGAAAAGGAACAAAGTCGAAAGTGGTTTGATTAATCAACTCTACGTTCGATATGGCTTCCATTCTCCAACTTTTCAATTTCTGAGAATTTTCAAATTTTCAAAAATTTGGCTAGCACCCGGAATTTTCGAAAAATTTCGCCATAACCTCCCCTACACCGGGAGCCACGGGAAAATCCCGAAATTGCCATATAGGCCTTCTGATCTCAAAAAGAAAAAGAAAAAGCCAAGCAGCTAGCCAATAGGCTCATAAAATCATCATCACCCAAACAAAATAGTAAATTATGTAGTAAACATGTACCTATTTGTCGGGCAAACAAATTTTATTCTCTGCTCTGGCCTCCTTGCTACGACCTGTTCAATGTAAGTACATGTATATGCAAGCAAATGCGACCAATTTTTCAATACAATTCAATATTTGATATAATTAGGCGTAATGGTTCAAAATTTATCAAACAACTAAACAAGCAACACAAGCATCAATCAATTAGTGAATTAGAGTTTCAAATTCATAATTTTGATACATATACAAAAAATCAGATTTTTGATGCCAAATCACAACAATAAGCCCTATCAAATTTTGGTTCTCACACCAGTCTAATGATAATATATAGGAATCCCACCTTCGCAACTCGAACATAAATGTTGATGATGCGATCTCTATCATCAATATCATCTTCGGGCGACTAGAGTGTGTTGCTATATCTATCCAATATATTAAAACTTTGAATATACGTTTGCAAGGCGTATATGCAAATTCTTTATATATTGGACTGTCCAAATCAATACAAATAAATAATCAAATACGAATAGTTGATTTAAATTTTCAAAACCAAACTTGTTTTCAGTTTGAAAATTTACTCTTTACACTCGTTCTAGGATACTACTGATCCCATCTCTAACGAGTCATTCCATTGGATATTGCTAATCCAATATCTGATGAATTCTTTCGTATGGTTCTAAGGTGTCTTGTTCTCTAAGCTTTGTAAACCGAAGCTCTGATACCACGTGTGACGAAAAGGAATTTCGCTCGGTCCGAACCAGTCGCTAAACCGACCCAGACCGTTCGAGACACCCTATCGTTTGAGAACACGACAAAATAGAACGCATACAAAAGAACATTTAACTGTATATCACAACAATGCATCAGATTACAAGAATATACGGAGTATAAACAAATAAATATTACATAGAAATATCAGAGATTTAAATTACATTTAAATACATCGCAGCGGAAAATAATATAAAGCACAACTGAAGGTGATATACAGATACAGAGCTTTCCGGATATCATTCCAGCTGTAAACCAGGATCCTATGAATATAAATCTGCAAAACCAAAACTACTAGCTGCCCGTGCGGAAAATAAGGGCACCCAGAGTTTAGGTTAAAAACAATAAACTCCAGGTCAGTCATGGGACTGGTGTGAGAACTAAAGCAGATAATCTTTATTTTTAAAGTTAGGTAAATCAAGGGACCACGCCGTATAACACGGAATGGGTTTCCTCCCAAGAATACCAGTGCATCAAACAAACAACACAATGCTAAATAAAGAAGAATGAAGCTATTATAAGACCCAGTTCCCATCACACAATGCAACGCAAGCCAGAGGATAGGGTTTTTACCTTATAACAGCCAAGAATGCTTGATACGTTTAAAACAAATCATTTGATACTATTATAAGTGCATAGTGGATAAAACAACTTCAAATCATAAGTATCAATCATAGGTGACATGAGCGTCCCATGCCACTATGTCGCCATATATAGGTTTACAAATAAAACCACAAATGTCACGTATTTGGAAATTGGATTTCCATCTATGAACCGAGGCAAAAGATAGTCCTCAACCGATTTTAGACAATCTAGCCCATGTCTAGGAACAGCCGCAACTGCCCCTTGGATCGTCAGGGCCGGTCCACCGATGTGGATTATTATGCCTGAACACTTTGTTTCCCCGCCCTTTGGGGCGTAAATGAGCCAACGAATGACTCCATCGGACCCGGATCATCCGATTAAACCGAGGCGCCTCGCAACAGCAACAACCACACAAGTGAAAAATATATAAATGTCAGGGCTGGTAGGTCACTGACACCACCCTAGCTAGAAGGAAACGCATGCCCTCCCTGAGGTCCTCTCCCGTTTTTGGTTCACAACCGGGGTGCGAGGCTCGCGAATTCATGTTACACAAAGCTGTGCTACACAGGTTGTGCTTTGATCATCACCACAATACTTTGCTTTTCAACAGAAGCCTTGATCATTTGCCACTTAGGCATGCCACACAGGCAATTCACTCTATGAGTTTGATATCCATCAGTATATAACCCCTGAGCTCGTACGTCTCAGAGAAGGGTGTTAAGAAAGAGAATAAATTCTCCGCCACCAAACAGATATATATTTAATAGAGATCAATCACACAGACTAAAATCCAATGTCAGACACACGGTCCATTTACAAGTCCGTTCTGGGTCTGAACGAAACCGGAGGCACCTAGTACCCCGCATATCCATCGATCTCCAAGTACGTCTGGACGATCACCAACTGTTTCCATCTTCTTGGGTGTACAGCCCAATCAAGATCATCAGTAATTATCCAAACGACGTGAAGACTTCTGGTCTTCGACCACCGTCTTCATCTTCGACACCACGTCGAATCAGTTATTCAGAATGGGATAAACCCGGACTTTCTGAATAACTTGCGTATATATTATAAAAGTGTTACACAAACACAACATACGCCTCATTCCAATTCAGAATATTCTTTTATTCCAATACTCCTATACTTTGGGAAAAGTTCCCATTAATTTTATCCAAGATAAATTCTTTAAATTTATTCTTTAATCTCCTTTGAATATCAATTCAAACTAGTCGGGATTAGCGAACCACACCGAAGTAATCATTTATTTTATTTCCCAATCCCAACCTATTCATCCCATGAAGTAAAACTGGTTATACTTCATATCTAACACCACGGTGTTATCGGTAAATTCAATTACCATTTCACGTTCAAATCTAATTAAAGATTTAACTATCGCCTGGAGTAAAACTGGTGATACTCCATTCTCGATCTTTTCAACCTAATTAAAGATTCATTAAAACTCCACTTAGTTTTAATCGTTAACTGGGTTAAAGAATCAGTGTCATTTAAAACACGGTTCACGATAAACCCAAAGTCACATTCCATTAATTATCTGGTTAAAGAACGAGTGTTATTTAAAACACTGTCCACGATAAACCCAAAAATCAATATCAATTCAATTCCAATTAAATATTATTTAATTGGTACACTTCATTAAATCTAAATAAAAAGATTTAATCTCTTCTCAAATGGGTTCAAGAACAGTGTTAATCAAGACACCATTCACGACAAACCCAAATCACATTTGATATTAAATACAAGGTTCTGAATAGAAAATATATCGGCTTATATTCAATATCAGATTCTACGACCAACAGATGTCGTATTGGAAATAACGATATATATATATATATCTATATCTTTCAAATTTCCAAAACAACATCTGTATAATCACGAAATCAAACATCGAAATATTCCGAAGACAATTTCGATTCAAATCCATTCTAATGCAATTATTGGAAGTTCTGGTTATTTTCAAAACCATTTCAAATCCAATTTATTTATTTTAAAAATAAATAAATTACTATTCTAGTTCAAAACTAGTTCATTTCGATAAAAGTCTATTTTTATCTTTTCAAATATGGAGATTTTCATCCCAATTTTTCCCAAATCATTTCTTATGATTTTACACAATTTATTATTATTTTTAATAATTTTATCAAGGCCCGTACAGTCGATTTCCATCAATGGCCATCGAACTGCACTTACAGCGACCTTTTCCAAATTTGATTTGGACGTATCTCCAAATCCAACCGTTAGATTTCAAATTTCTAATATTCGTTAGAAATCTCTTTTCGATACGAACCCAACGGTTCCGATTTTAGGAGAATCCGACAGTCGGATCTCCCGCAATATCCATTCGAAGTCAATGGTCGAAATTCGCGAACTGCCGCGGCGCGGCACGTTCTATTCAGGCCATTATATTATATATATAATATATACTTCGTCGATTTCAATTCAAAACGTGCTTTATAAATCGTTTTAAATTTGTTTTCAAAACGGTTTCAACTTCATATTCAATTTCAAATCAAAATTGAATATTCCAATTTAAATTCATTTTAAATTCATTTCAAATTGATTTCAATTCAAATTGATTTCTAATTCAATTTCAGTTCGTTTTCAATTTCAATTCGAATTTATTTATATTCAATTTCAATTCGAATTTATTTATATTCAATTTCAATTCGAATTTATTTATATTCAATTTCTTTTCAAAATATCAGATTTTGAAATCACTTTCGATATTCATTATAAAATGAATAAAATCGATATAAATATCGTTCACGTCAAAATGGCGTCAATCTAATCAATACGGCTTCATATATTCCTATTTTCAAATATTCTATTTCAAATATTTCTTTTTCAAATATTTCTATTTTTAAACTGGAATGAGGCCCAATCAATTACCATATAATGTTAATTATATGGATTTTCTACAACACATGTATATATCAACAATGATGAATAATCAACCATCATCCAAAGTGCATTCTACACTGTATAAGCATCAAATATAAATATTCAACGCTTATAACGGCCTGTCAATCAATCGATCGACATACAACTAAACAATCGGGATTAGTGTACGTCAAATATCATCCCAATACCCGTGTGGGGTTTCAAGCAATCAAACACAGATTTTTATTTGTGCAGTTGGGCGATGTGTAAAATTTATCGTCCCAATCAATGTCCTTCAAATAGGTGTACATAAACAAACCGTCCGGTTTGTAAATGAATATTTATTTATTCACATTCACTATATTCATATTCACGTTAAAAATTATATATTTTTAACGATAAAACATTTTATTTTAACATATGAATTTCTATTCAGTTCATTCTTTAAATAAAATGATATTTTATTTTCTAACTTATTTTAGAAAATTTCGGCGGCATAACGGCACGATACTAGAAATAGGACGAGGCCTAGCCTTATCCCCGGTCTAGTGAAGTCCCACGCCATTCACACATCAATCAAATCAATTTCATTCAATCAAATATTCTAACTAACTACTCAACCAAACAATTTAATAAACAAGCCATCCGTGGTCTGTGGATGACGGGTGTCGGGTGCTATTAAACACCGTCTGCATCCTAGTATATATATAACTAGAAAAATAAATTGAAGAGTGAGAAGTTCTCACCAATAGCTATCCAACTTCATGACACTTTTTATGTAGAACATCTTCGTCGTGCTTCTAACGAAATCTGTTCAACACCGTTTGTGTTAAAATTTATATTTTTAACAACGCTACTTCTACAGAAAAGATTATATTTTTACAACGCTATTAAAATAGAAAAGATTATATTTTTACAACGCTATTAAAATAGAAAAGATTATATTTTTACAACGCTATTAAAATAGAAAAGATTATATTTTTACAACGCTATTAAAATAGAAAAGATTATATTTTTACTTTGCTATATTTATCTAGAAAATAAATAACTAAGTTATATAAATAAAAATTAAAATTAAAAAAAAAACTTACTGTATTCCAGCGAAGGGGGGGGGGGCGTTGAGGCTCGCTGGTGGCGCATAGGAGGTGCTGACGGGCTCGAGAAGGCTTCAGGTGGCGGATCCGGGCTGAGTCAGCTAGGGTTCTTTGGGTTTGGGGGTTTGAGCGTGCGCTGGTGGGCTAGGGGGAAGCGGGCGGAGGTGGGATGACCTCCGGTGGTGGAGCACAGGCGGAGGAGGGTCTTGGCGGCGGCTCCAGTGGTTTAGGGTCGGGTTTCTTTATGGTTCGGGGTATCAATCGATGGGAGGAGAGAGGGAGGAGGCTGGAGGGAGACGTTGGACGGAGGGGATGCGGCTTGGGGGACAACGGCGGCGCCTGGAGGGTGATTCCTCCTCCGTCGATTTTTCCTCTTTCTCTTTTTTTTTTAATATTTTTTTTTCTGAACGGGGAAGAGAAATGGAGTGGGGGGAGGGTTATTATAATTAATTATTTAATTCATTTAATTTTCAAAGAGTTGACTTTTCGTTCTAACCCCAATCGAGGCCCAACGACTGTCGCCCCTAGCTAATTACCCCCATTTTGAACACAATGGGATATGTATCGCAAGCCAATTTAGCTGTTTCTATCAGCTTCCGTCAAAATCAAAACATAAATCCTTTATATTTTGAATTTGAACGCACATTTCAATTTACCGGGGTCACATACGGATCCCGAAAATTCCAGAAAAATATTTTCTAGCTTCATATTGACGATACGGTCCTAACAAAACTAATTTCTTTGAATTCTGAGACCGTTCGAAAAATGGCCATTTTCCAGTCGATTAAAATTGACTGAAACTGGTCAAACGCGTCTAACTGCGCCACGCTCACATATTGATTCCAAAAATTATGAAAATTGGAATCTAGCAATAATCTGGCATCCCGGACCCAACAAAACTGGTTTCGTCGAAATCCGAGGCCGTTTGCAAAATGTCCATTTTTAAGGGCCTGAATTCCATAACGACTATTCAGAATTTTCAACTGGACATATCTTTTGATTCCCGCTATGAAATTTTGATTTTTCGGATTCGTTGGAAAGATATTCTCAATTAGATCCTAACGTTTTTGGTTTCACTAAAATCCGGATTGTTTTGCACCCGTTACATTCGGTTGAAGTTTGAAATCTAATTATCGAACTACCGCGCCATTTTCAATTCCTTTTATAATTATAAATAATTATTTATATTCTAACGACGACGTATATAATATATACGTTCGAACTCTATTCAAAATAAATTTCTCGTCGATTTTATTTAAAATAATCTATTTTAAATGTTCAAAATTTGCTAAAATTGCCAAAATAAAATTTTTAAACTGGCCCAGATTTTCGGGTTGTTACAGTTGCATTGTGTGATAGGACCTGGGTCTTATAATAGCTTCATTTTTCCAAAAAGCATTGCGCTGTTTTATTATTTGTACTGGTATTCTTGGGAGGAAACCCGTTCCGTGTTATATGGCGTGGTCCCTTGATATATCTGATTTACAGTAAAGTTTTAAATAACTGTTTTAGTTCTCACACCAGTCACATGACTGACCTGGAGTTCATTGTTTTAACCTAAACTCTGGGTGCCCCTATTTTCCACATGGGCAGTTAGTAGTTTTGGTTTTGCATATTTATATTCACAGGATTCTGGTTTACAGCTGGAACGATACTCGGAAAGCTCTGTATCCGTGTATTACTTTCAGTTGTGTTTTGTATTATTTTTCCGCTGCTGTGTAATGTATTGTATTCTCTGATATTTATCAAATGTATGTTATTTGTTTATACTCTGTATATTCTTGTATTCTGATGTTAATTGTTGTAATAAGCAATGAAATGTTCTTCTGTTTGTGTTCCGTTGTGTCTTGTCCTCAGTACAATCCATGCTTTCCCGTGAGGGGGATTTCGGGTCGTAACACTGCATATTCAGTTGAAGTTCAAAACGTTAAATTACGAACTACCGCGACATTATAAGCCCGTTTTAAATTATATTATAAATTATACATTCTAGTTAATCAATTCCTTATAAAATATTTTTAAATTACTAGTACAACATTTAAAACCAATTTAAATGTTTTAAAATTAACGGCTAAAAATCTGAGTCATTACAACACCCCACTAAAAATAAAAAAATAAAGTGATGAATTTACCCTTATATATTATTGTATTAAGCATATTCATTTTTTCATTATATCATGCACTATATACATTGTAAAATATTATGAGAACGAAACGACAACTGATTCGAAGAAGACTATATTCTTTTTAAAAAAAGGATAATTGTTTATTTTAAATTTTCCCTATTTTAAAAAATATATTTGTATTAAATTGATATGTGACTTTTTTTATATTGCACAATTAATGAAAATAATAATTATGAATCACTACTTCATTGATTTTTGCTTTCATTTTTTAATTTTATTGTTAATGTTAAGTTATCATCATCAAAATTAAAGGCAATTCTGGTACATATCGGGGTGTGAACAGTAAAATCAGAAGTGTGATGCATTTTGTTTAAATAGTGGGGTGGGAAAAGTAATGAGTGGGGTGGAAATAGACGTGGTTTATTTGTTTTTATTCAGTTTGGGTTTTAATTTATTTTTAAGTGTTTAAATTTGTACTAGTATAACCGCACAATGGTTGGAAAACTGACAGTTAAGTTGTGAAGAAATTTTTTTCTATTAACTATTTTTTTAAACAATTTTTTTTAAAAAAAACATTGTATTATATTTAAAAAGTGAGTGTAAACATGTAAATCAATTAATTAATATATTTCATATCATTGAGTTTTTTGTACCTCTAAATCGTCATTGAATTTATAAAATGAAATAACAAATCAAACAAATGTTAACTTAAAGCACATTATTATATTTCTGAATACTAAATTAAAGAAGATGAATAATGCAACAATAAGTGTAATAAATAAATCATATATTAATGAACTACATTATATAAATAAATACCTAAAAATACCATTGTTATTTAAAAAAAAACTAAAATCGTTGAGATGATTAAACTAACACTGCTTAAATAAATAAATAAACTAAATCAAAGAACCTGTCATTGTTGATATGCCTTCCAATAAACAATTTGATTCGGTCGAATAATCAACAATCGATTGGGATATAATAATGACATTTTTCTTTTTTTCGTTTATGTAGTCAATTTGAACAACAAAAACCCTACAAAGGCGAGGTATTCATAACAACTCCTTTGGTTTTTGTTCATATACACCCCTACCTTCTTCAATCTTAATCTTGCAAAGAACATCAACATTGCAACCTATGATTTACTTTGTTATTAAAAAGCAGTAATCCATGTTTTAGCAGTTGAATCATTAATTTTCATTACCATAACATATCTACATTACAAAAACATATACTATTGCATACATTGATAATTAGTGTAAATAATTACACAAGTATTTTCATCAAAGTTAGAATTAACGTGTTGACCGATATAAACGTTCAAATTATGTGATTAAAATATATATTTTTATCTCAAAACACAAGTATAAATTGCCTAGAAAAATTAAATCATGTGATTGCACTTCATCGCATGTACCTTTTATGAAGATGGAAGAATATACCCATTAAAGTTAGAATTAACGTGTAAACCAATATAAACAATTCACTGTGTGCATTGTGCAACACAAAAGTAAAATCAAAATATTGCATCAGATAGTAACTGAATTACTGAATTAAAGTTCAAGTGGGCATAAGTATTACCATGATGCTTGTATCACCCACATGTAGCTTATACATCCATATATTTATATTGCCCATTCATGTATGTATATCTATACGCACTCATGTACGCATACATCATATATTATACGGAGATATCCATAAAGACACCCAACCCCACATCCTTATACAACAAGAAATCCAATTACAGTAAATGAAATGGGAACAACCATTAGAGCAGAGATAAAGTTGGTCCTTGATTTTGTACGTCTGCTTCCTTTGCATCAGTGAGGTAATCTTGTCTGCATCATTTTCCAAAGCAAACTATAATGATTATTAACAGGTAAACATAAACCATAATATACACAGTAGCAAGCAAAATGTGATACACCATATAATATAAAAATATGATGCCCCTATAAGGAAATAGAACTTCTAATTTAATACAATTTTCATTGCTCGGAATCTTGTGTATTTTAATGTTTGTGATTCAACAAACTCAATGGATCATATCAAAGAGATACCAGGGACTGGAAACCCCCCTCCTCCCACTCCCCTTCCCAAAAAAGCATATGAACAGAAGCATGCATACCGAATTTTTCGAGATAGCTGATAAAGGCCAATTTCAACCATTATCATATTCACACTAATTAGATTCTAGTTTTTCTATGATTAATCAAAGAACAACAAAAGGTCAAAAAAATTTGTGTACAAATGTAAAAACATGTCAAAATTTGTCATAAAAGACATTGTTGCCGGTATAAAATATTTTGTCCACTTATAGAAAGAAAGAGAGAAAACAGTCTGATTTGAGGAATTACCGAAGTAATGACCACCCATATCTTGACCATACTACTCCAGTGCAAGCACCGGCTGCATGAAGAATGTGTGAGGAGTAAAGGAAAATAAGTAGATTAAGTAGGATATGAAATCATGTTGCCCTATACCAAATTGTTGAGGATATGAAATCTTGTCTACAGGCTTGGCGAAATCAGCAATATTTGCGATGCTAAGACCCCATTTAAAAGTCGAAGCCCAAATGTGAACTATATAGTTGCAAAGTGATACAAACAACATGACCCCATTTAATGGACATGGTAAGTATCAAATATTGCAATATGATGCATTCATTCAATTATATATGATGAACAAATAAAACTGATGCATGCATCTAGAAAGAGAACTAACTAGTTTTTGGTCCAACGACATGGTTCCATCGAGCCTGGATCTTAGATGCAGCCATGAAATTGTATATTTTATTCTACTTTAGCTTTTGCCGATCTATAAGAAATAACAATTATGCAAAAGATAAATAAACACTATTACATAAGCTATCTCCATTCAACCGAAATTTGCATATATGCATGCCCCTTTCTCAATTATATGCATATAGTTAATGCACTACGCCATACATTGCATACTGCAACACCAGAGAAGTGATGCAATAAGTGCAAAAAAATGTTGCTATAGGCCAAAAATGATCTGTGGTAACATTTTTTCGGTGTTGCCTTTTGCCGTGTTACCTTAGAGTCTAAGGCAACATCATTGCGACCCTAAGGCAACATCGGTACTGGTGTTGCCATAGGTACTAAATTTACAAAAATGTGGGGCCCACTAAAATCTGTAGCCTGGGCTCAAGGAATCCTATTGTGGCTGTAATTCAGGATCACAGAATCATGTTGTGGGGCCCACATGCATTAATCTATGGCAACACTTCTACCATCCAATAACAACACTATATCATAACTATGACAACATTTAACATCACAAACTGTAACAATATATCATAGCTATGGGAACATTACATCACATACTGAAACATTAAAGAATTTAACATCATACTGAATTAAACTAAGAACTTCCCATCTCATATTAACAAGCAACACAAATAGTACTTACAAACATAGCCAGTAAATTCATGTTCACGGACCATACTTACGAACACATCAATTCATGTTCACTGCAAATTGTTGCACAAAGATCCCCAATATCAATGACTAAGATTGCGTTCAGTTTCAGTGCCTTCACTGCCAATCGTCGCACAAAGATCCCCAATATCAACGTGCATGTCAGGGTTTTCTTCACCTAATTTCTTAAGCATCCTTGTCAAATTCTCCTGAACTTTTTGGTTCACCTTTGCATCAAATTCATCTTGGACCATCTTGTTCACTTTTGTTTCGACTTCATTAGCTATATCTTCCCTTATCTTCATTGCCAACTCTTGTATATATGTGCTTATTGTTGGAGCAGCTTTTGAAACTTTTGGAGACTTTGTGTGCCATCCTATAAGCCATGATGGACCGTTTGACTTTCCATCTGAAACGAGTACTTGAACAACTCCATCACTGCCTCCTTCACCTATTGCTTTTTCAACATTCTCCTGCAAAATAAAGCAGTTTCAAAATGTGACATCGTTAATGAATAAAATCTGAGTAACTCTTTAGTACAACTAATGTTTTCATAGTGAATACACTATTTCAACACCAAAGTCATGCATGCCTCGGTTACAAACTGAGGCAGTGCCTCGTTTGTATTTCATCACAAATGAGAGGCATGCATACCTTGCAAATTTATGCCATAGCATAACTATGCCACTACTCATTCAACAAAACAGGATCTAATTCTACAATAATGTTCATCATGTGAAAAATGAAGCATTTTTTTGACATCTAATTGAAAAGAAAATAAAATTCTTACAATTTTGTAGTTCATTACTGAAGCATCAGTCTTGTACATCTTTCCTTCTTTCCCCTTGCGAGTTTTAACAAAAAGTTCCCCATCTGATTCGTTGGCTAATACAAAAAACATTAGACAGTAAAAGGATATCAAACCAATTACTCCAGAACATATATCACTAATACTAAACAATTTAAAACATCTCCATTTGAATCTTCATTGATATATGTAGTTTATTCACAAGTTAAACAAGGATACTGCATTCGAGTTAAACATGCAGACCTTCATATGACCTATATTGTTAAACAAGCCAATCATAAAAATAAGCAAAACACATACCATCTTATGTCGAATTTGGGAAAAAAGTTTTGGACCAGCAGTATGTGTGTCAGTATACGATTTCCGATATGCAAAATTTGTAAGGGCCTTGGACTACAAAAACATGAAATAAAGATGTTTATCTGTCTGATTTGAATGAATAAAAAAGGAAAAAATTATGTGATAACTTAAAATTATACTTGAATTTTTCATCTCCCTAAAACATCAAGAGTACTTTGAAATACTCAAGTGGAATTTCATCCGGCCTATTTTCAAGCCTCTCTTCATCAGTTTCATAAGCCGTATAATGTGCCTTTTTAATACGACTCTTGTATCCCCTCCAAGTGTCACGAATTGACCTCAAAGCCCAATATTCACATTCATTTGGAATAATATACCGTTACTTAAATACAAATTAAACATTAAAAAGAACGGTCATGCTACTTTTGTGACAAATTTCATATATTTAAGTAAAATTCAGCTAAGTTTGCAAATTACCTTGACATAGTTCCACGGCGTGCCTTTCAAACTTAAAGGAGCATCAAACCAAGACTTGTAAGTAAGTGGAACACTCCTCTTCAGTGTTCCTAAAAAATAACTCAGTTCATACATTACTTGGTCATCGTATGAAGTAGGTTGGCCCCAATTATCCATTTGGATTATAACTCTTTTGTCATATGGCCTTGAATGAAGTTTATCCATCTTTGTTTTTCCCCTGAACCTTCTAGGAGCTCCGACTACCGTTACAAAGTACATACAATAGTAATGAGAAGGCTAGACATAATATAAATGAGAACTTAAACTATTAAAATCAGAACTCAATTAGATAATACCTTCAGCTTCTTCTACTTCATCTTCTTCGTTTTCAATATTTATCGAGACATTTCCGACAATAGCCTTATTCCTTGCACTTCCACTTCCACTACTGTTATTGTTCTGGCGTTCTTGCATAGCCAAATAAGCTGCCATTGTTCCTATTCCTTCATTGTGTGGTAACTCAACGGTACATGGTGTATCATCAGTTTGTGTACGAACATGATTTTCCCCTATCTTCGGAATGGCATTCTTATCAATTGCAGATTCAACATTGGCTCGTGAACGAGTTATTGGTCCAGACTGAGGCTTTGTAACCATAACCTTTTTGGTTCTCTAAAATACACACACAAAAACAATAAAATAAAAAAATAATGAAGCTAGTCTATAATTAGCAATATAAAATTAAATCTTTAGCTATGACGCACCTTTGTCTGATTTTTTGAAGTATCATCTTCACTAAGTTCATCAAATTCTGGAACATAATCTTCGTTATCGTCAGCAGACATCTTTGATTTTGCTTTATTTTTTTCAAATTCATTTCTCAGTCCAGTAACTAATTTAGGTATCCCAAGTTTTTCAAAAACACTATTCTTCTGTGAGACATTTTTGTCTCTCTCCCTTCCGTATTCTTTAAGCGGTGGAGGTGGTGGAGGTGATAGATCATCATTCTGAAAGTAATTTAGCAAGACATTATTGTAAATATTAGCAAAATATATAGATCATATTAGAAGATCAAATTGTAGTCTTCTTAGCAGAATCTCATTTTCATCTGTATTTTCCTCTTCTTATGGAGAATTATCGAAATCCAATTTACTCCTGTCACCTGCTGAGTTGATATTCAAAGTTGCATCGCTACCTTCAGTTGGATTTTCCTTCTCTGGTAATTCGTCGAACTACTGACTCTAGTTGACTTCTTGCTGACCACCTTCTTCTTATTGCGATACGGACTTGCAGCAACTTCGTTGATCTCTTCTGAATTGTTGGTAACTGGATCATTTAGCCGTGCCGATTTTCTAGGAGTAAAGACTTCAGTCTGATTGTTGTTGATAGGTGGACTCTTAGCAGCTTCGCTGATCACCTGTGGATTGTTTAGCCATGTCAACTTTCTAGAAGTAAAGACTTGATCAGTCTACTTCTTCTTTTTTGCTACGTGTTGCAGATGGTGTGCAGTGACAAACTATCATTTCTGTAATTTCGCAGCTGCAACATACAAGTTCTTTGTTATTCTACTAAGTGAACTAAAAATCAAACAAGTCCTAATATTCAAACATAAATGCAAAAAAATTTATGTGCACTAAAACCAACAAAATGACTAAGAGATTTAGCAAAATGACCAAATTCATCAAAATAGTATAAATGAGAAGATATGTTCATACCTGGAAACAGATTCTTCCTTAAACGTACGATGACATGTGGCAGCATTTGTTTCACTGGCTCAGCTTTATAATCGACCTCAGTGTCAATATAGAAATCAATGTAATCACCATTTTTTTATTTGCATCATAAACAACAGCTCTACATCATCGGCCACCAATTTCCACCCACTCGATGGACCTTTCCATGCATATACTCCTCCAATTTCGGTGTACTATAGCTCATGCTTGACAAACTCCATCAGCACTATTTACGAAAACCTATCCAGATCAACTTCCTTGACAATAGTCACTTCTCCACCAGCATATCCATTTTTACCAAATTTTCCCTTATGGTGGAATCTAAGATTTGCCACCTCCATCCTACACAAAATGGAGAAATTAACATTAGAATGACATAATTACAAAATAAAATAAACCAAGTGCATTATAAAATAAAATAGCTACTTCACTAAAATGTAATATAGGCAGAAACAGTAAAAAAAGATATAAAAAGAAGCCACAAATATGATACATTCGTTAAACATTTAATCAAGGCAGAAACAACATTTTCTTACTTAATTTTGGTACATTTTTTTCCGTATTGCCCACCTTGAAACACCACAAGTTTTACAGTTATTTTCCTTTTCATTTTCTGCCCAATATAGCATGCAGTCATTTGGACATGCATGTATTCTTTGGTAATTAAGACATAAATTTACGTACAAATAACATGCAGTCATCTGAAATTAGGAAGTTCTGCCCATACTTTTTTCCTTGTTCATCACTAATTTACACACCAAAAGCATACACAAATATTATTTAGTCATGACTATAAGCAAAAAAACACGGTAGTATCATTAAGCACTATTTAACATAAGTTGTTACAAAGACAAACATAATAATAAATCAGGAATATGATTACACCTGAACTCACAGGTAAATCAATAAATTAGGAAACACAACAATCAAATCAGGAAATACTTGAAATATACATTGAGTGATACCTTAAGCAGCAGATTAAATCAAATCCCTAACTGAAATTTGAAACCAAAATGAATCCCAATTGAAGCCTTAATTGAAACACTGAAGCCCTAATTGAACTTGAACTCGAACTTACCGTAATCGAACCCCAATTAAGCTTGTGAACTTGAACTTTTAGCCCTAATTGAACTTGCGACTGAGAGTGTTTGAGAGATTGAGCGGTGGAGTATTTTGTTAAGTTTTAGACTGAAATCCTTGAATATTTTGCTAAGTGTTTTGCCGGTTTTTTTTTTTTTTTTTTGCATCCCGCTTAAAAGATTATTTCGCGCGGATTGTGTAATGACCCGCATTGGCAGGGGTATTATAATTAATTTATTTAATTATATAAATAGTGATATAGTGGACTAAATGGTGAATTAATTAAATAACGGTAAATATTTAATTATAATAATAAATTAAAATAATATATTTAATTCAGAAATAATCAGAAATATTGGAAATCACAATATTCTGTGAAACTGGGTCGTCCTGGAGATTTAATTCAGTTTAGAATTAATTTAAAATAACGAATATATTATTTGAACGACAGTTTGAACGTATAATTATATTATAATTAAAATCGAGCTTTAAATGGCGCTGCAGTTCGTTATTTGGTGATTTGAACTTCAACTGAATGTACAGGGTTCGTTTTAAATCGGATTTCTGTGAAACAAGAAACGTGTGGAGCTGGTGGAGTATATCTTTCTAGTGGAAGAGAAAAATCAGGATTTCGTCGTGTAGATTTTAAGATATGTCCAAATCAAATTTTAAAATAGTCGTTATATAATCGTTTATCGACCATAACGGATTATTCGATATAACTAGAGATCGGGTTTGAATTTAGACAAGGTTCTTTTGGGAAGTAGTGGTAATTTAATTTTTAGAATTTTACTGTAATTTTTAATTAATTAAATAAGCAACTTTTTATTTGGAGTATTGTGCACCCTTAATCAGCGATTGTGGGGTTTCACAATATGAGTTAATCTACCGGTATTATTATATTTTTGGAACCGTGACACATTGCTTGGTACGATGATATATTTATATCTGTGGAGGGCGGTCCACAATTAACATGATACCCTCATACATACAAATGCGTACGCCCACCTTGTTGAAAACTAACGTGCAAACTACAAAATGTGTGACAGGCATTTTGCCACTTAGATTCTTGCTTTGCCGTTTGTTTCTAGGACGTGGCCTAACTATATACCACACAACAAATATCTAGGAAAATATCTAGAATGTCCAACCCTATAAATACACTTCTGCCGACTCCTTAAGACCTAAATTCATTTTCTCCAAACAACAGAAAGAATGAGCCGCCACCATCGTTTCTCAAACGAGAAAATCATCCGTGTTCTCTCATGGAAATTAAAATGAAAACGAGTGAAATTATGTCCGTTACACTCGCCCAAGCTTACTCTTCATTTCGGTACCTATTGAAAGCAGTAGGGTAGAGTTCTTTTGCAAAGTTGTAGAGGCGGGTTTAGGAAGCGTGAGCATGGGAGAGGAGTGAGTAAAAGCATAGAAAATGGTTAGAAGTTTTGGAGTGTAACAGAGATATGGAAGATGGGACTACAAGAAGAGAGCGGACAAATGAAAGGGTAAGGGAGTGCGTTACTGGGTGTTTAACGCAAAATTTGGAGAAGAGAAGAGGGACCTGTGATTGGAATCTGTTGGAATGGATGATGAGGGGAGATAAATGGGACGTGAGTAGTAGTTGATTGGTGGGAGTATGGTAGCAAGTGTGAAGAAGTGTGGAGGGCGGTGTACGGTGTAGTGCGGATTTTGAAGGAGTAGAATGGGGTGTTCGGATCAATGAAGAAAGTGATGGGAGTTTTTTTGTAAACTCGGTGACAGGTTCTCATTTCCAGTGAGTGGGATATTTCGTTTGAAGGTGGCAGATGGAAAGTTATTGTCGCATGGGGATTGAAACGTTGGGATTGGTTGGGTATTCTTGGACGAAGATGCTTTGGAATGCCTGAGTATAACGGGTCCAGGCATTCAAAACAGGAGTGGATGTTACGGGTAGGACTTAGGTGGAAGTTTGTATATGTACAAAAAAAGAAATACTGGGATTTAAAGAGGGCTGAATGGTTTTAACATGGGCCAACGTCAAAGAAGAGGAAAAGGGAACGGGCCAGATTAAATTGAATTAAATGAAACCGAGTGCAAGGGAATCATGATGGAGAACCGAATATTTTGGAACCGACTGAAAAGGAATTGGAGCTCGCTACAATTTATAGCGAAATAAATTGTCCGTCTGAATCAAGCGATGGTTATCGTTATTAACGATGATCGTCCAATGTGAGTAAAAATCACCAACTCTGAACAATTATATTTTTATAACGTACTTTTAGAACTGTTAGATATTGATTGACTGTTGTGTGTAGATTGGTTGATTGAACTGCTAGTCAGTTAGTTGAAATTATATATATATATATATATAAACCGTTATATATATATTGATTTTGTTTATTAGAATAATTCGTAATGAACTGAAGTGATGTTATATATGTTGATTTACATCTGTGGATGCAGGGATACAGGATGGAGGGATCCGACTGGATTCCTCAACATTTATTTTACTGTTTTCATATATTGTGACATATGATGTGATGTATATCTGTTATGTGTTATGTGTGTTAGAATGATACTGATCATTTGTTATTCGATATTTTAAATATCATAAGAAACCATGGGATGTAAAAAGAAATATTTCAATGTATATTGAAATAAAGGAATTTTATAAAATCAACCGATTTTATAAAAGGAAATAAATTTGAAAATAAAGCATTTATAAAATCATAAGATGTTATAAAGGAGGATATTTGTTTAGAAAATAAATAGGATATTATAAAATGGATAAACGTTGTTAAAAGGGAAAATCTTTGTAAATCAATAAAGTAATCGAATATTAGTATTCGAAAGGAGTTAATCAAAAAGGAGTTGAATCAAATAAATTATTCAATTAGAGTTAACCAGTTAGAGTTAATCAATTAGAGTTAACCAGTTAGAGTTAATCAATTAGAGTTAACCAGTTAGAGTTAATCAATTAGAGTTAACCAATTAGAGTTAATCAGTTAGAGTTAATCAGTTATAGTTAATCAGTTAGAGTAAATCAGTTAGAGTAAATCGATTAGAGTCAAATCGAACTAGAGTTATTCAAATATAGTTAATCAAATTTGGGTTAGTTGAATATTAGTTATTCAATTAGAGTTGATCGAATTTAGTTATTCGAGATAGAGTTAAAAACAATATTAGAAACTGACTAGATATTAGTTAAGTCGAATGGTTTTCTGAGTGTGGATCTGATGTTGGTTTCAGCCTTCGGGATTTATACTTAGAGAATTGTTCTCTTACTAGTTACAGTTAGGGACTGATGGTTGTGGAAGAATAGTGATACGTGAATAAGCCAGTGTTAATAACGTATATTTTCTAATCATAGAAAATAAGGAATATGGATATATATATATATATATGTATATATGTTTTGATGATTGGATCGATAGTTCCATTTGGAATTAAGATCGTTGTGTGAACACCGACATGTTTTTCTTTGATAGTTAACTCACCGACTATCGAAGTTTTTACCATTTTAACGTTGTTAATATGAAGAGACCGGTTGGATTCTTATCCAAAGAACCACTCTGTATTGGCATAAGCGTTGCGAATATGCCAAAGAAAATTGAAGACGGAGTAAAGTGCAAGGGCTGTGGTATAAGTCTTAGATAACAGTGACTAAGATGGATGTACTGAATAGTGCCTTTGGTTTCATTCAATCCCAGAACGAACGTAAATGGACGAATGTCTGACAAAATATTTCCAATGATCGAATGGGTTGGTCTGTATAAATATATATGGTTGCAACGGATTTGTTCCCTTAGCATAACATCCAGAATATTTGTGTAAACCAATTAATGATTAGCGGATTTGATAATGCGGCGTTCAAAGTGATCGTGTTATCAATGAATGGAAAGTAATCGTAACCTCTGCCCTCAACAACCGGTAAATGACAAAAATCGGGCAGGCAGCATGGCTAAGTCGGTCGCAGCGAAGTAGGGTGTATAATCACCTATCTAGAGAATATTCATTTGCTTCTTTAATCTATCAATGCTGTCCCATATATATATATATATATATATATATATATATATATATATATATATACGGGAAACGGTTGCTAATCCCAACCGTTGGTGATGTACATTCGATACACTCAAGCGAAATGAGTGGTCGGTCATGTGTGGCTGAGTTGCAAGATGTTCTTGTTGAACTCCAGTGTATCGTTCCTAGAGTACACTGATCGGAAGGTGGTTCCATACCTTGTCATAGTTGGAGATCCATTACCCAATACGTGCTTGCGGTTTTGATTGTATACTATATATGTAGAACGTGAGATGAAAGCGTTTCTGCTAGATGATTATTATAGTTGTGGTTGATAGACATTATTATAATATCAAAAGGTTTTTTATATAAAGATATTTTGGATTCTCATAAGGGAAAAACCCGTTCCGTTATACGGCGTGGTCTTATGAGATATCGTTACTTGTTCAAACTGTTTAAACTGTTTTACTCATACCAGTCCCATGACTGACCCGGAGTTTACTTTGTTTTGTTCTACCTAAACTCTTGGGTGCCTAAATTTGTACGGGAAGTCAAGTAGTTCAGGATTTTACAGATACACTTGGAGATCTTGGAGCAAGAGGCTTCAAGATTCTATAGCTATTATTATTTCCGTTGTTGTTGTAAGTGTTGTACTCTGAAATGTTATTGTATACATATACTGTTGTATTTCAAAAGTTATGTTACATTTTATTCGTTCCGCTGTGAGATTCGTGGTTACTCTGATGAAGATGTTCTTCTTCTTCTTCTATTCTAATAGTTCTATCTTATCTATCCTCACCCTCTATCTTCTTTCTATTAATTTCCTGATTTCTTGTGCAATTTGGGTTGGACTTGTGTTATTTAGTCAGCTCAAATTGGACCGGATTTTCGGGTCATTACAGATTGGTAACGTGGACGTTGGATCCTAATCACCCGGATTGATAATTTTATTCATGTGGCTATTGCAACACCTTGGATTTTCTATGCTAACATCTTGAAGCGTGTGCTGCAAAAGACAAAAATCAGCATACTTATCGTTACATTGTAGCTAACAACACCTTGGATCTTGGTTGCAGTAAGCCATCTATGGCGTAATGATGCCAGAAGACGATTTTATGTACATTTTAAAGTTAACGGTATGTTCATGCACAGACTTATCTATTACGAGTAGAAAACCGTGCGATGGACGGAAGCATAAACTTTCAAGTGTTGTAGTTTGCATTTATGAATAAGGTATGAGAACGTGTCGTATGGTAGTGAGAAATATAATGTAAATGATACATGTTTTTGTTAGGATTCAACCGTAGACAATAAATTTTCCAGTAAGTAAATGATTCATGTATAGCTAGTGGCTACAGTTTGGACATGGTGTAAACTGTGTCAAATTTCATGTATCTCTATTCAATTGATGAAAAGATGTATCTATGAAATGATGAATTAAACAACCATGTATGTGTTAATTTGCATTGATTGAACACAGTGAGCATAGAAATATGAGTACGGAATTGAAAAAAGCGTATGCATAGAAATAAAAGGTTATGTCATACGAAATTAACCACACCATAACAAAGTGAACAGTAGTTACCAACCAAAATGATTGAAACAAAAGAGAAGTAAGTAGTAAAAAAATAGCATTCTTAAGATGGGGATAAAAAACTGTAGTAGTTAAAAAGTCAGCATAGTTCAAGATGGTGTATGGTGGCATCATAACATGCAACGTGCAACAGTATAAATATCAGTGTGCATTAAATACGTCTATTTGCAAATCAAACAGTAATTATCCTCTTATAAGAAAATACCAACGTTACTATATAAGCAAGAGTATGAATATCGGTGTGCATTAAATATGTCTTACATAAATCTTTCTGAACAACGAAAGATATGTTGGAACTATGATTGAAAAAATAACAGTTCATAACAATTATTCTAAAACTAAAGTGAAAAAGTTAATCTTATAAACCGTGCAATAATCATATATAATGCCTAATTAATAATGTTGACAAAATAAAATCAGCTTCAACAAAATTAGATTTGTTGGCAAATATAAATAACAGGTCAATTGAAGCCGTTCTCATATAAACTTCCCATTAGAGTAGAAGTAAACATATTTGAATGTGCATACATAAACAGAACAATATATGATAACGGATGAATAGCTAGCTTCACATTAAAGAAGAAACACACATAGGTTATTGTTCCATATACCTGCCAGTTGGGAGCTCAAGTATTCGTGCCTTACTATGCCATCTTGCCTTTGCAATCTCTCGCTTTGTATGGTCCAGAGAAGCTGCCAAAAAACCTTTAAACCATAATTTTGCGCTGTCTTTTACAGGCCTATACATAAGCACTGAATTAAGTGACTTATCTCTTTCATATCATACATGTCAAACAATAAATCAAACCTTCAAATACATTAGGAAAAAGTCTCCAATCAGGTGTGAAGTTCTTTGGCAAATTAGACCAACAAAAAGCTGAATTTTTTAATGCACTTCACACCTGATTGGAGACTTTTTCCTAATGCATTTGAAGGTTTGATTTATTGTTTGACATGTATGATATGAAACCAGATTCCTCCAATTTGTTGTTATTTTCATATGATCATTTATGAAACTGTTGAACACATATGATTGGATTGGCTATTGATTGTTAAACTCGAATTCAACATTAGTCTAGTTAATTAACCAATGGTGATATTGATTGAGCAATTCATAGCAGATGGCCAAAATACAAACTGTTTTATGAAAATTGATTTACCGTCAAGTGAATCGAAAAAACGAAGTTATGAAATATATTTTTATAACTGAATATAGTTTTTTTTAAATATATTATTTTAAATGAAGTTTATAAAAAAGAAATAAACCAACTATATATATATATCATTCGTTTTAACCGCTATTTTTATACCAAAATCTACCGTGTGCGAAGCACGTGTTTCATCGTAATTACTAAACAATTTTATACAGCTGATTCCTATAAGAGTAGGTGGGCGAGAATTAACGTGACGGTCAATAACCGGAATTTATTGTTTTAAGAAAAACAATTAAAGTGAGATTATTTAAAAATAAATTATTGTTTAATAATAATCGATGTAAATGAGATTATTTGGATTAATAAATGTTATTTATTAATTCAAAATGAAAAGTCGAGATAGGGTTGATTAATGGGTTAATCATGTTTTAAGATTTGACCAAGCAAACCGTTTTAATCAGTAATTGATTATTTAATTAAATTAGTATGCCGATTAATTAAATGAAATAAATTAGCGAATAGTTGTTTGACTTAACGAGATTTTAAATAGGAAATTTAATTCCAGTTAATGATAAAGTAAATTATAATCTTTATTTAATTTAAGGAATTATTTCGTAAATGAAGTTCATTTAAGTAAGAAACTGAAGTCAGAAATAAAATATAATTAAATTTTGAAGGAAGTTTATGAACGGGTTTTACATTTAAACCGAATTTGGTAAATGAAGTTATAAAGTGATTTAAGCAAACACGGTAAGCTTAAAATAAATGTTACTTAATATTTTAAGTAAAGGGAATCGAGATGGAAAGGTGCTTTATATTAAACCAGAGATGTGTAAACGAGTGGTGAATAGGGAGATGGGGAGTTAAAGCGTTAAATTGTAAATTGACGATGGGACTGAAGTAAGATTTCCAAAGGAAATGATTTAAAGAATTAGAAGAAGGATTTCCAAAGGACTGAAGTGATATGATTTGAAATAGAAATCCAGATAATGGAACAAAGAGTTTTAAAGGAGTTAAAGTTAAAAGGTTAATGTGTTAATCATTTACTTAATCAATGAATTTAGTAAAAACCACATATGTAAAAAGAAGATTTCAAAAGCAAGAAGGTTTTTAAAACTGTATTTTAATACAATAGTGAAGTGGTATTAAAACGAATATGGGGAATTTTTGAGTTACAAGTCATATTTATCTTATGATAAGAATGTGGTTGATCAAGGTCTGAGAAGTAATTAAAATACCCTAACTTCAACAACTTCAGAATTATCGAAGGATGATATGAGTTGTAAGGGTGGAAATGTTAGAAGTGATTTATATTGAGGAATAATAATTTGAAGAATTTGGAATATATATTATGGGATTCCTAAATAAAAGGGAATAAAAATGGCTTGAGAATATGAAATGATAGTTCCATAGTAAAGAAGGAATTAAAAGGAAGCTTATGAATATATATATATATATATAATGTTTTTTCCAAAAGTAATGGGATAATATTAAAAATGGGTTTATTCTAAAAGATAAGTGACGATTAATTTTTTATATATAATGAAACAAAAGGGGGATTTCATAACGATTGTTTTACGAGTGATAGGTTGAATCAGTTTCCCAATTATGGAAAATACGTAATGCTATGGAAAATATTTTGAAATGATAGTTAACCGGAAATTGGGTGTGATTCTTATATATTTTTAAGTATTTAAAATAAAATGGTTTGAGAATATATATATGTATATATATATATATATAAACTAATATATTATCTTTGGTATTATAACTGATATATTATTTTAGTGGCCAAGTGATGCTGTGTAATAAACCAGTGGGTTTATTTTATTTTTTATGATTGTTTATTTTGATAGTTAAATAACCGACTATCAAAATCATGGCCAATGCGTTGTTGGTATGGAAAGACCGAGATGGAATTTATATTCGAAAACCTTTCCGACTAGCAAATACGTAAACGTTGAAGATGTTCAGAAGCTGATCGAGATGGAGCAATTGAAGACCGTGGATCTTCATAAGTGGAAGGATTACTTATCGAATATTCTCTGTGTTGCTACCAGAGGTATTCTGGCGTGATTCGGTCGTAAGTGGGATTTTGTGGGTTTGTAAGGACTACTTGCTACTGATCTTTGGATGCGGTAGGAGGGTGCCTTCGGTTCATCCTGTTCTTGAATGACTTGTATGGACAAGCGTGTGACAGAGTATTTCCAAATGGACCACGTACGTTGATTTCCTCAAACGTATTTCTGTGGTGGCGAAGAAGACACCTTCTCTTAACTTAACAACCCGAGTATTTTTGTGGAAATCAATTAGTGATTTCTGACAAATTTGACAATGTGGCATTCAAAGTGAATGGTGGCCAGATATTCCAAAAGCCGATTATATCCTCAAGCCTCATCAATCGGGAGATGACAAAAATCGGGCAGGCAACATGGCTATGTGGGTCGCACCCATTAGGGTGTATAATTACCTATCTAGAGAAATTCCTTTTGTTTCTTTAATCTATCGATGTTGTCCCTTTTGGGAAACGGTGGGTAGCTCGCAACCGATGGTGATATGCATTCGATACACTCAAGAGAAATGAATGGTCGGTCATGTGTGGCCGGGTTGCAAGACATTCTTGTTGAACCCAGTGTATTCCCCTCTAGAGATACACTATTGGCAGGTGGTTCCATACCTTGTCATAGTCCGAATCCAATCTCCAATAAGCGTCGCGGTTTTTTTTGTATACTATATATGTGAAGCGTGAGATGCAAGCGTTCTGCTAGATTCTATTTATTTGTATTTAGACACTATTATAATATCAGACAAGATATGATTTCAAAACTGTTTGGGTTATAATAAGGTAAAAACCGTCCGTGTTTATGTGTGGGCTGGTCTTACTATTATCCTTTTCTTTCAAAAGGATTTTGGAACTTTAAAATCAAGATGGATGTTATATAAACTTAACGATTTTTTCTCACTCTGGTTCACCAGACTGGCCTTATATTTGTAATGCTTAGGTTTGACCACGTTGTACAGGTTCAGGTTATTGGATATTACGAAGTTCAGAAGATGTGCTAGAGGAGTTTGGACATATGATTTTTTTCTAGTATATTCTGCTGTGTGCTGTATTTGAGGACAGGTTGGTATAACTGTCCAGATTTGTCAATGTTACTTTGATGTATGTCAGTATATTACTTCAAACTTTCAATAAAGTTATTTATGTATTATATTTTGTTCTGCTGCGATGTGAGACTCTGCGTTGTGTTGGTTTTTCTTCTTCTTCTATTCTAATATTTCTTTCTTTCTTATCTCACCCTCTAATTTCTTTCTATTGACATCTGGGTTTCCAGTACAATTTGGGTTAGATTGGTGTTGTATGATCAACTCAAAAGGTATCGGAAATTCGGATCGTCACATTTGGTATCAGAGCTATTGGTTTAGTAATAACCTTGGCTCTATGGCGTGACTCGATAGAAATGGAGTTAGTAACACCCTAAATTGAGTTAGAGTGTGTGTGTATATATATATGAAAGCGTATTTTTATATTTTATATAAAAGTGTTTTGTATTGTGTTGTTGATCGGTTCAAGTGTTGAGAAGCATTGGACTGGGAATGTACACAATATTGTTTTGTTAATAGGGTAAATGAAATAATTTTACCCAAATCATATTTTGTATATAAAAGGAATAATTTTATTAAATTATTGAGGTATTGTGGTTTGATGGATTGACTTGAGTGGAATTCAAATGGAAATTTGAATCTGAATGGTTAATATAACCAAAATTTCACATATATAGTGTGAAAGGGAATTTTAGTCTGAAGTTGAAAATCAGAATTTAAGATAAGTTAAAACAGAATAAATTAAAGTGATGGTGTTTGGAATAGATTCAGAATTGGGATTATAAAATAAAATGATTGAAAATCAATTTAGTAATTGGACAAGACTTAAAATTGTGAAGTAAATATTAATGTTAAATATTATTGGGATTTAATGTAAATTGAATGGGTTGTTGAATTGATTGTGTATTGGTTGTTATTTGGATATAAGATTGGTTGAAATTAACTCATCAATAGGTCAATGAAAAAGTTGAATGGATTGAAAACAAAGTTCTAGTATAATAAATTTGAATGGAACTGTTTATGATTTAAAACTCGATGATTTAAGCCTGATTGCATATACCTTTCTAAATGATACCTTGGGAATTAGTGGAATTATACCGCTTGACTTATGAACTATTATAAATTTCATGTAATAGTCACTTGCATGTTGAATGGAGTTGAACACAGGTGTTACAAAGCTATGAGGGTAAAATCTCGGATGATTAGATCGTAATAAGTTGAGCAAATATACTCAATAACGTTCGCATCAGGTATGCCTATGAGAAAATATAATTTTTGGGGTTTTGAATTTCGTTTCCCTACCATGTGAGTCAATATACATATTACTTGTTCCTGCGATATCGCAGATGTCACTCCGTACAGGGGAGACTCTGCCGAATTTTTCCGGGAATTTAAAGTGTTTGAATTTTTTTGATATTTTTGGAAATTTTTATTTACGATGTTGAATTTGTTTTTGATTTAAAATGAATTGGATTTAGAAAATATAATAGGTTGTGACGTTTTTCTTACCTTAGCAATTTCGGGGACGAAATTCTTTTAAGGGGGGTAGAACGTAACGACCCAGTTTTTCGACCATTTTAATTTGAATATTTAATTTTTATTTTAAATATTTTAATTGGAATATTTATGGATTTTTATTATTTATTTCGCTATTAAAAACGAAGTTTAAACGTTTTAAATTATATTTAATTATAAACGAGCTCGTAATGGCGAGGCAGTTCGTAATATTCAGTTTTCAACTTCAACTGAATGTACAGGATCCGATATAAGTCGGATTTTCGTGAAACGAAAAATGTTTAATTAAAATTTTCTAATGAAAAGGAAAAATCAGGATTTTGTGTCATAAATTCTTAGTTATGCCCAATTTAATTTTTAAAATAGTTGCTATGGAAATCGTTTATAAACGATAATGTTTATTTATAAATTTAATAACGTTTTCCATATAAATTTTCGATATCGGTTGATTCGAACCTTTGGATGCGGAATTATAATTCGATATTGGCTAAATCTGAAGTAATACTCCATACGGGCATAATTGTCAATAATAATTTATTTATTTTTGAATTAATAGTTTTGGGATTTATTTATTTATCGATAGTATTTTATAAATTATTTATATAATTGCAGACTTTACTGTATAGTAGCAAAACGGTGTGACATAGATAGAAAATATAATTACCAATCAGGTCTATTCAACAATAATGCAAATACAACAAAATTTATATAATGGCCTGAATGCAAACAATACAATGTTAATATAAATATAATAAGAGAACAAAAAAAAACTACTCAACAACAATTTTATTTCAAAGTTGTTCAGGTATAAATCTACAACCATTCTGCTAACATGAAGATCAAATCAAATACAAAAAAAATATAGGATATGATTGAACAACTTTATCACGCCCATGTGTTCAGGTACAAAGTCTTTTGCCAACCAATCAATAAATTTACATGATGACATTACAAAGCATTGAATCCAATCACATAAAGTAGAGAGAAAAAAAAAGAAAAAGAAAAAAGGATGTACATATTTCATACTCTATTTTTGTCTAAACATGTAGCTATCCATTCCTACCCTCCTGCAAACCATCGTGAGGCCTATTGAGATGAGAATTCATACCATCATCAATGAAAATATTTTGCAAATGACCTACCTAAACTAAACAGTTTGCCTAAGCCATCCCTTTCCAGTAGCACACACCATGTTTGAGAAGACAATACGAGCCAGTACTTCTTTCTCCCTCAACTTTTCTTGCACCGATGGACTGATGCACAACAGCTAAGTGAACAGAACATGCATGCTGCTAGACCTACTGAACGGACATGGATCTTATCCTTGGATCCCCATTGGCCTATATATACCATCGCAGTCCCAACACTTCCCAATCCATAACGTTTGCACTTTGTTCATTTTATTTTTACCACGTCATAACTTTTCAGTATGACCAGAACACCCAAGTCAAGTAACGCAAATTAGAAAAGAAGGGAAAAAAACCATTCAAATTGCTTCCAGCCCTAAAACTCTTAACAACTTTTTTACCAAGTTAAAATAAGGAATATTTAAAGGAACCTGAGAACTGAACCTTGACCGGAAATGGTGAACGAATTCGAATTGTGGTGGCAAGCTTGTGTGAGGAACGATACAAATAAGGTTCGGTAGTAAGCCTTCAAATTTTGCTTCCCATATAACTTTCGAAATATACAATTATCCACCAAATTTTGACCAGAAAAATAATTAAAGGACATGAGATCTCAGTGATAACCTGATTTGGTGTAAGTTGAAGTGGTGTTAAGGACGGAAGCTCACCTGAAAGGTGTGACCTTTGTGGTAGATCTGCGGGCAAACGATAAGGCCTGAGGCGACGAGGCTCAAGGCGTAGAAGGAGCGGACTAAGGCGCTTGCTTTGCGATCTACCGTTGGAACTCCAATCAGCGGAGGACTTGTAACAACCCGGAAATCTGGGCCAATTTAAAATTTTTATTTTGGTAATTTTAGCAAATATTGAATATTTAAAATGAATTATTTTAAATAATAACGACAAAAATTCAGTTTGAATAGAATTCGAACGTATATATTTATTCGAATCGTCGTTAGAATATAAATAATTATTTATAAATATAAAATGAATTGAAAATGGCGCGGTAGTTCGATAATTCGATTTCAAAATTCAAATGAATGTACCGGGTGCAAAATAAACCGAATTTTAGTGAAACCAAAAATATTTGAATCTAATTGAGAATATCTTTCCAACGAATCCGAAAAATTGAAATTTCATAGCGGGAATCAAAAGATATGTCCAGTTGAAAATTCAAAATAGTCGCTATGGAATTCTGGCCCTTAAAAATGGAAATTTTGCAAACGACCTCGGATTTCGACGAAACCACTTTTGTTGGATCCACGATGTCAAGTTATTGCTAGATTCCAATTTTCATATTTTTTCAAATCAATATGTGAGCGTGGCAAAGGAAAACGCGTTTGACCAGTTTTAGTTGATTTTAATCGACTGGAAAATGGCCATTTTTCAAACGGTCTCAGAATTTGACGAAACTAGTTTTGTTAGGACCGTATCGTTAATACGAAGCTAGAAAATATTTTTCGGGAATTTTTAGAGTCCGTATGTGGGCCCGGTAAATTGAAATGTGCGTTCAAATTCAATATATAGAGTTATATTTTGGTTTTGACGAAAACTGATCGAAACGATCGAATCAGCTTGCGATACATATCCCATTGTGTTCGGAGTGGGGGTAAATAGCTGTGAACAACAATCGGTGGGTTCGATTTTGAATTAGAAATAAAAGTTTGCTTTATAGAATAAATAAATATAATAATATAAAAAAATTCAATAACCCCCCATTTTTCCTCTTTCCTCATTCACGTTCAAAGTAGAAAAAAAGAGGGGGGGGGGGGCGCTCCTCAAATCGATGGCGGCTATCGTCACCGCCACCCCCACTTCGATGCCCTCCTCTCCCCCTTCTTCCCCACCGCCCCTCTCCTCTCCTTCTCCCTTCTCCGGCGTGCGAGGACCAAGCCTTTCCCCCCCTGAACCCATCGACGCTGATGCCCAAACCCACCGCCTGACCGCAACACCACCCGCCACCTGCTCCATCGCCTCCCAACCCATGCCAGCGCCCTCCCCGTTCATCTCCCCCTGCCTCCTCTTCCCATCCGAGTGTAGGCCGCCCCCTCCCTCTTCAGACAATACGTTTTTTTTTTACTTATTTTATTTATTCATTTTAATTTCAGTTTTTGTTAGGTAATAATATTTACATACAATTTGATTTGTATATGTATACGAAGCGTGGAGGTAATTCTCAGTTTTAATGAAATAAAGTTGTGATTTTGTTCATAGGAAAAATACGATTTTTATTTGTTTAAAGGCGAGGTCTTTATTTGTTTAAAGTTTTGATTTTTATATATGTAGCGAAGTAAAAATACGATTTTTATATTATATAACTAGTAAAAATTTGATCTTTATATAATAGAAGATATAAAAATATTATTTTTACTTATGTAGAGTAGTAAAAATATAATCTTTTATATTGTAGAAGTATAAAAATATAATCTTTTATATTGTAGAAGAGTAAAAATATAATCTTTTATATTGTTGAAGTATAAAAATATAATCTTGTATATTGTAGAAGAGTAAAAATATAATCGTTTATATTGTAGAAGTATAAAAATATAACCTTTTATATTGTAGAAGTATAAAAATATAATATTTTATATTGTAGAAGAGTAAAAATATAATCTTTTATATTGTTGAAGTATAAAAATATAATCTTTTATATTGTAGAAGTATAAAAAAATGTGATTTTTATATAATAGAGAATATGAAAATATTATCTTTATATTTATAGCGAAATAAAAGTCTGATTTTTATTATATATATGTTGAAATAAAAATTCAATCTTTATTTTTGAAAAGGCGAAATCTTTATATAGAGAATAGCGTGATAAAAATATAATCTTTATTATATGAACATCGATGTAAAAATAGAATTCTTATCTATATAGTAGTGATTATAAAAATGTGATTTTTATATACATAGCAACAATATAAAAATGTGATTTTTTATATATGTAGTGGCTACGAACAACGAGAGTGACAAAAGGCGAGAACAACGATGACTTCTACATAAGAAGAGTCGAGGCGTTTGGATTAACTAGCTGGGGAGAACTTCTCACCTTTAATTTATTTATTTTCTAGTTGAAATATATGCTAGGATGCAGACGGTGTTTAGTAGCACCCGACACCTATCGTCCACAGACCATGGATGGCTTGTATGCTTGTTTGTTTGATCTTGAAGTGTAGTTGATTGTGTGATGTGAGGTGAAATGAAATAAAATATTTATATAGTTAAAAATATTTTATAGTTAAAAATAGATTTTTTAACGTGTATTTAAAATAAATATTTATAAACAAATCGGAGATTTGTTTATATACACTGATTTGATTGATATTGATTGGGACGATAAATTTTACACATCGCCCAACTGCACAAATAAAATATGTGTTTGATTGTTTGAAACCCCACACGGGTATTGGGATGATATATGACATACACTAATCCCAATAATTAGTTGTATGTCGATCGATTGATGGACAGACTGTTATGAGCATTAAATATTTATATTTGATGCTTATACAGTGTAGAATACACTCTGGATGATGGTTGATTTTTGATCGTTGTTATTTTATACATGTGTCGTAGAAAATCCATATAATTAACATTATATGGTAATTGATTGGGTCTCATTCCAGTTTTGAAATAGAAATATTTGGAAAGAAATATTTGAAATAGAATATTTGAAAATAGAAATATATGAAGCCGTGTTGATTAGATTGACGCCATTTTGACGTGAACGATCTTTATATCGATTTTATTCAAATTGAAATGAATATTAAAGTGAATTGAAATTCGAATTAAATTGAATGGATTTGAAATTCGAAATAAACTGAAATGATTTGAAATTCGAATAGAATTGAAATTCGAATTAAATTGAAATAGAATTGAAATCGTTTTGAAATGAATTCGAATTAAAACTGAATAGAATTGAATTTCGAATTAAATTGAAATAGAATTGAAATCGTTTTGAAATGAATTCGAATAATGGTTTTGAAAATAACCAGAATTTCCAATAATTGCATTGGAATGGATTTGAATCAAAATTGTCTTCGGAATATTTCGATGTTGGATTTCGTGATTATACAGATATTGTTATGGAAATTTGAAAGATATATATATATATATATATATATATATATATATATATATTGTAACGACCCGTATTCTACGCATCATAGGATCGTAGGATATTTATTCCTTTCACATACGAAGTCGTATGGTCATGTAACTTTGGGAGACGACTATTGGGGTCATTTCCCATGTTCATGATTTTTCTCGATTTTTAAATGACCATTTTACCCCTAGTTGGCACTGTTTTGGCCATAACTTTTGACTGAAAAGGAATTTTGACTTGAAACCACTTCCATTGGCTCCGGATGATGGTTTCTCTTTCCGTAGAGTGGTCACATTAGTCAAACGGACTCACCGTTTGGGAGATATGGCTGAAACAAGTTTCAGATGGTGAAAAACAGCTTAATTGGGCTTAACCGGGTGATTAGCAGCTAGGCCCAGAGGGGAATTTTAGGTTTAGAGGTATAGGAGGACTGATTAGGGTTAGGTTATCACTTTCATTTCAGTTTTGAGCCGCCACAAACCTCCTTGAGACCTTAGTAATGGCTTCCATCCTCTAAAACCACTCCAAAACACATTTTTAGTGAAGATTAAGCCTAAACTACTTCAAAGCAAGGCCAAATAGCAACAAAGCAAGGTTGAAGCTGCTGCTATACATAGGAATTCGACCCAAACAGAGAGTATTTCAGATTTGGTGTTTCATTTGTGGCCAAGGTGAGTGATAACATCGTTTTGGCACTAATTACAGTTAATTAAGGGTAATTAGTGAAGATTAGCGAATTTATACGTAAATAAATTCTGGGAAAATTCTTAAAATTCTAAAATAATGTTTTAAGGCTCTGTTAGAAATTTGGGTTAATTTCGATGTGTTTTGCTAATCGTATGCTTAAACATGATTAAGAGGGATTATAGGAAAATGTGAGGTTTTGGCCACTTTTGATCCATTTTGATTCATTTAAATTGTTGTTTGTTGCTTGTGGTTGCTGTTATATGTTGCTATGACTCTTTGGTATGCTTTGTGATTGATTCCAATAGTTAGATTGGCAGAAAACGCCGTCGAGAGGCGTATAAACAGTTGCTGGAAAGTTGCAGAAAACTGCAGGGTATCTAACCGGATCGGATCGGATAAGGGAGACCCGAACCGAACCGATGTAAGGACTCCGACCCGATCCGCTGAAAGATGGTGAGCACGAATCGATGGAGGCTATACTACCCGAACCCCTCCACGAGATGATGACCAAAGGAGATCTTGAATCGTAGCACCACGCCACGATCCGACCCGCTTGCACGATCCGAATCCCTCGTGACCAGAAAGTGCGACCCGAACCAGTGATGGCGATGCGACTTGGAGATTCCGACCCAACTCGTGTAGTCACTTCCGAACCGAACCGAGCACCATGAGACGACCCGAACCGGAGTTATGCACTGGAGGGGGCCGCCACGACCTGGGGATCACCATCCGATGGAGATGGGGAACTTGAACCGACCCGACCTGGGGAAGCTCAACACGACCGGTCCGAACCAGAATGGTGCGTTCCGACCCGGACTGAAGAACTGATGGCACGACCAGTGGACACGATCCGATCTGAAGCAAGAGGAGGAGACCCGAACCGATCCGGTGATGACTGAGAACCCGAGATGCAAAGGTAGTCCAAAGGGAAGTTAGAGCTCAGGATCCAGATGGGAACCAACGAGTTCACTTCATGAGTTGGGCTTTGCTGCGGGACGCGTGCCAGGGAGTTATCGACGTCTATAGCTTTGGACCACTATGGTAGGAGGTACAAAGGCGGATTCAGGGCCATTATGGCATGGGTAGAACCAAGGGCTACGACCAATGAAGTGGGTCATTGAAATGTTTGGTCATGACTCCAAGTGTTCGGCTTGGTCACAGCAGGGTTTCTACAAGTCGGGATTCGTCGTTACCTCAGTTTGTCTAGTGTTCCAAAGCGGTAGATGTCGTACGCTTTACGCACTGAGTGAGAGATGTGAGGATGGTTGATATGGATGATTTGTTTGCTATCATTATGACATGCACACCCCAACCCCGTATCCTTACACTATTTATTATGGCACCTTAGAGTATTGTACGGTATGTGGTACTAACTCTTTGGTTGCAGGTCCAGGTTCAGGTATGGTTTAGTATACCTGTTATTATTCTGTTTAGATGCTTATCGCTCATACCAGGCTTTATGTCTGACCCAGAGTTTTATGTCTCCTCTTATTACTCTGGGTGCTCACACGAGCAGACTAGAGACAGGTTAGCTGGTGATGCACGGGTAGATGATCCGGAGACGAGCAGGAGGCTTCCACGTACTATATACATAATATTCTCCCTGTGTTGTTGAAGATCACTGCTTGGGAATTGTTGGTGTATCTTCTACTTTAGCTTTCTTTTGTTTAGAGACAGTAAATTTGGAAAATTGTAATAAGCTGTATTTGGATTTCCGCTGCTTTGATGATTGATGTTGATTTTAGTTATCAGCTTATGCACTGTCTCGCCTGTTTTATGTCAAGTATGTTATTATTATATTTTATCCCATGCGCTGTGAGACATTCTACAGGTTCCTTGATTAGTTCATTCTCTTCTTTCTTTTCTTCTGACGGCCGTTCTGTGCTGGCTGGGCATGTGTACAGCGCACTTTCGGAGGAAATGCAGGCTGGTGCGGGGCGGGCCGTCACACTTGGTATCAGAGCTCTAGGTTGCGTAGTTAACCTAGGGAAGTTATCAGGGAGAGACAATATACGTATACGAGAGAGCGTATTTGTGATTATTTGGGTTTTCAAAAGCTATATATATACTATTAGTAGTATAAGGATGAAGTCGTACTGCACTAGCACCACTATGGAGTCGTTAATCGTTTCCTTTTTCAGATTGACGATGAGCCGATATATTAGAGGTGCTGGTAGGGGAGCCAATAATGGGAATGCTGCTGACATGAGGACGATGTTTACTGACCTCATGAGAGAGATGCTTAGAGATGTACAGAGGGCAGCTCCCAATGGTGGAAATGGTGGTGGTCCAATAGTGCAGGCGCCGAGGGTCGACTTCGCCAAGCTAAACAAGGATTATACTAGCCTTGGTGGGAAGCCGTTTCACGGAATGGAGTCGGCCACGGACGTTCAAGATTGGTTGGATAGTTGCGAATGTATCTTCGAGGATTTGGGTATCGAGGATGCGATGAAAAGAAAGCTAGCGTCCCGTCAGCTGCAAGGGCGGGCAATGAATTGGTGGAATGCTATAAAGGCAGCTACTCCCGAAGATCAGATTACTTGGGAGCAGTTTAAAGCTCGCTTTAGCGAGAAGTTCATCCCAGCTGCTCAGAAGTCAGTGCTGTTTAAGAAATTCTTGGAGCTCAAGCAGAATGGCAGAGCTGTCTCGGAGTATATTGCTGAATTTGACACTTTGTCAAAATATGGGTTATCTCTTATTGATACTGCCGAGAAAAAGAATGAGAAATTCATAACTGGTTTGGATCAGTACTTGGGGGAAAAACTTATTAACCACATCGATGAGACGTTTGAATCGATTGTGGGGAAAGCGTTAAGATCAGAAAGTCTCTACCCTAAGTCGAAGACTGAGGTTGTATCTGCAGAAGAGCCAAAACCACAAGCAAGTGGTGGAGGCAAGGGTGGTTCCCAGAATAAGAGAAAGCAGAACCAAGCTAAGGATGGCCAGAAGAAAAAGAATAAGCAAGATGTGGAGTGCTTCAGCTGTGGTAAGAAGGGCCATTATGCTAGTAATTGTTGGGCCAAGCCAGCGGATAGGAAGTGCTTCAACTGTGGCCAATTGGGACATCACAAGGACAAGTGTCCACAGCCCCCTAAGGAAAAGCAAATGGTGAAAGCCTACGCTCTTAATGCTATTCCTTCTTCGTCGAATGCCCCAACAGCGGCGGAGAAGGGAAAGAATGTCGTCATTCAAGGTATGCTTTCTGTTTATGATGTTCCTGTTAGAGTTTTGTTTGATACCGGAGCTTCCAGTTCTTTCATATCTAGTGACCTGGTAGATAGGTTGGGATTGGAGCCCGAGATTGTCGATAGACCTTTAGTAGTGACGAACCCGATTGGTGGTTCGACTAGCCTTAGCATGATTTGTCGTAATGTGGTCTTATCGAGTCATGGATGCATGTTTGTTTGTGATTGCTTTGTTTTGGGCTTTACTGGGTTTGGCATTATTTTGGGAGTAGATTGGCTCCAAAGATACGGGGTGGTGGTAGACTGTGAGGGCTTGTTGGTGACAGCTAGAGCGGATGATGGGCGGAGGATAGTGTTTGGTGGTCTACCCAGTAAGGGGGTATTGGCTAGTTTTCTAAACTCCCTCGACATTCCGCATAGTGAGTTGTCAGGTTTGCCCGTGGTTGGCCAGTATCCGGAGGTTTTCGAAGAAGCGACCGGACTTCCACCACACCGAGAGATTGAGTTCCGTATTGATTTGGTAAAAGATGCCAGGCCTATAGTGATGCCACTTCGTCGTATGGCACCAAGAGAGCAGCGAGAGCTCGAGGTGCAAGTCAGCGATCTGTTGAAGAAGGGATTTATCAGAAGGAGTGTTTCTGAATGGGGAGCACCAGTTGTGTTTGCTACCAAGGCGGATGGTTCCCTTCATTTGTGTGTAGACTACCGCGAGTTGAATAAAGTGACGAGGAAGAACAAGTATCCTCTACCGCGGATAGATGATTTGTTCGATCAGTTGAGTAGCGCGAGAGTATTTTCTCAGTTGGATCTCGCGACAGGTTTTCATCAGCTTAGAGTGGAAGCTGAGAGTATAGCTAAAACGGCATTTCGGACGCCGTCTGGGTTTTATGAGTGGTTGGTCATGCCATTCGGGCTGACCAATGCCCCAGCATATTTTGTGGATCTTATGAATAGGGTATTCAGAGATCAGTTGAATAAGTTTGTCCTTGTGTTCGTTGATGATATTTTGGTCTATTCGAGGACAGAGGAAGAACACAAGGAACATTTAAGAGTAGTGATGGAGGTGTTGAGAAAACACTAATTGAAAGCAAAGTTTTCGAAGTGTCACTTCTGGAAGAGGGAAGTGAGGTTCTTGGGCCATGTTGTATCAGAGAATGGTATTGCCGTGGACCCAGCAAAGGTGGCTAAGGTACAGGATTGGCCTACGCCCAAGAATGCAACAGATGTAAGAAGTTTCTTGGGGTTAGCGGGATATTATCGTAAGTTTATCCAAGGTTTCTCCAAGATAGCAGCACCATTGACCCAGTTGACCAAGAAGAATCAAGCTTTTGTCTGGGATGGGAGGTGCGAGAATGCATTCAAGAGTCTAAAGGACAAGTTGACAAGCGCACCAGTGTTAGTCATTCCTAAAGGGAATGAAGAGATGACGGTATACACGGACGCCTGTGGTACCGGACTGGGTGCTGTATTGATGCAAGGCGGTAGGGTTATAGCTTACGCAAGTCGGCAATTGAAACCGCACGAGAGAAGATACCCTACCCATGATTTAGAATTGGCAGCGATCGTGTTCGCGTTAAAGATGTGGAGACACTATCTCTTGGGAGAAAGATTTGAGCTGTTTACAGATCATAAGTCGTTAAAGTATCTCTTCTCTCAGAAAGATCTGAATCTCCGTCAGCAGAGATGGTTAGAGTTCTTAGCTTCCTATGATTTTGACATCGCATACACACCAGGAAAGGGCAATGCGGTGGCTGATGCATTGAGTAGAAGACATGCCAGCTTAGGGGCTATGTTCCTTGAATGGAAGCAACTGGAGTTTATCGCGGGGTTTGATTTCAGACCAAAGTGCGAATTGGATCCAGAAATGTTAGCAAGTTTGACGATCAGACCCACTTTGATTGAGCGGATCGGCTCTAGTCAGAGGGACGATCCTAACCTATTGGAAATCATCTCCAAGTTAGAGATGGGTATCGATGAGGAGATGAACAAGTATGGGCTTGATCGAGATAGATGGCTTAGAAAGAATGGAAAGCTTGTTGTACCCAATATCAATAGATTGAGGGATGAAGTGCTTAGAGAATGTCATCACTCAAAGCTGACTATACACCCCGGTGGTAACAAGATGTATCGAGATATGAAGCAGACTTACTACTGGGAAGGGATGAAAAGAGACGTTGGGAAGTTTATATCCAAGTGCATGAATTGCCAGCTAGTTAAAGCCGAGCAAAAGAAGCCTAGTGGGTTGTTACAGCCCTTAGAAATTCCCGAATGGAAATGGGAGCAAGTCTCGATGGATTTCATCGATGGTTTACCAAGGACTAGATCGGGACATGATAGCATTTGGGTAATTGTGGATCGGTTGACTAAGAGTGCAAGATTCATACCAGTCAAATCGACCAGAACGGCAGGTAAGTTAGCAGAATTATATATGAAGTCGGTAGTGAGATTTCATGGAGTACCCAAAAGCATTGTGAGTGACCGAGACCCGTTGTTCACTAGTGGGTTTTGGAAGAGCTTACAAGAGGCTCTAGGGTCAGAGTTACATCTCAGTACCGCATATCATCCTCAGACCGACGGTCAGACGGAGAGGGTGAACCGTATCTTGGAAGATCTCTTGAGAGCATGTATATTGGATTTTGGTGGATCATGGGATGACCATTTGCACCTAGTAGAGTTTGCGTATAATAATAGCTACCAATCCAGTATCGGTATGGCTCCATATGAAGCTTTGTACGGAAGACCGTGCAACTCACCATCATGTTGGATAGAGACTGGCGAGAAGTTTGTGCTTGGACCAGATGTGGTGAGAGAAACGTCGGATAAGATTAAGATCATTCAGCAACGAATGAAAGCTACTCAAGATAGGCAGAAGAGCTATGCTTATAAGAGGAGGAGAGACTTGAAATTCTCCGTTGGCGACTTGGTGTTTGTCAAGATTTCTCCGTTAAAGAGCGTAATACGATTTGGCAGGAGAGGCAAGTTGGCACCAAGATTTGTCGGCCCATTCCCTGTCCTTGAACTAGTCGGGAATTTGGCATATAGAATTGACTTACCGGAGAAGATGGCGGGAGTTCATAACGTATTTCATGTTTCCCAACTAAGGAAGTTCGTTCACGACTCAGATATGACTATTTCACCTGATCAGTTAGAGGAATTCGAAGTAGAACCCGAGGCGGTTGGGAACCGCAAGCCGACCCGTATTGTCGAGCACGACATGAAGCAACTTCGAAAGAAGGCGGTGAAGCTAGTCAAGGTTCAGTGGGGCGAGGACGAGAATGATTGTACTTGGGAGACAGAGGAGAACATTAGGAAGACTCACCCAGGACTCTTTGCCTGGTAAGATTTTGACTTCAATTTAGTTTTCCGCATGCTAGGATAGACTTGTTTGCTTGTTTTGCATGTTTGATTGTTGTATGTGGTTGTGAGGCATGCGGGATCCTTTGTATGTTTCGGGTTAAGGAATTTCGGGGACGAAATTTCTTAAGGGGGGGAGAGTGTAACGACCCGTATTCTACGCATCATAGGATCGTAGGATATTTATTCCTTTCACATACGAAGTCGTATGGTCATGTAACTTTGGGAGACGACTATTGGGGTCATTTCCCATGTTCATGATTTTTCTCGATTTTTAAATGACCATTTTACCCCTAGTTGGCACTGTTTTGGCCATAACTTTTGACTGAAAAGGAATTTTGACCTGAAACCACTTCCATTGGCTCCGAATGATGGTTTCTCTTTCCGTAGAGTGGTCACATTAGTCAAACGGACTCACCGTTTGGGAGATATGGCTGAAACAAGTTTCAGATGGTGAAAAACAGCTTAATTGGGCTTAACCGGGTGATTAGCAGCTAGGCCCAGAGGGGAATTTCGGGTTTAGAGGTATAGGAGGACTGATTAGGGTTAGGTTATCACTTTCATTTCAGTTTTGAGCCGCCACAAACCTCCTTGAGACCTTAGTAATGGCTTCCATCCTCTAAAACCACTCCAAAACACATTTTTAGTGAAGATTAAGCCTAAACTACTTCAAAGCAAGGCCAAATAGCAACAAAGCAAGGTTGAAGCTGCTGCTATACATAGGAATTCGACCCAAACAGAGAGTATTTCAGATTTGGTGTTTCATTTGTGGCCAAGGTGAGTGATAGCATCGTTTTGACACTAATTACAGTTAATTAAGGGTAATTAGTGAAGATTAGCGAATTTATACGTAAATAAATTCTGGAAAAATTCTTAAAATTCTAAAATAATGTTTTAAGGCTCTGTTAGAAATTTGGGTTAATTTCGATGTGTTTTGCTAATCGTATGCTTAAACATGATTAAGAGGGATTATAGGAAAATGTGAGGTTTTGGCCACTTTTGATCCATTTTGATTCATTTAAATTGTTGTTTGTTGCTTGTGGTTGCTGTTATATGTTGCTATGACTCTTTGGTATGCTTTGTGATTGATTCCAATAGTTAGATTGGCCGAAAACGCCGTCGAGAGGCGTATAAACAGTTGCTGGAAAGTTGCAGAAAACTGCAGGGTATCTAACCGGATCGGATCGGATAAGGGAGACCCGAACCGAACCGATGTAAGGACTCTGACCCGATCCGCTGAAAGATGGTGAGCACGAATCGATGGAGGCTATACTACCCGAACCCCTCCACGAGATGATGACCAAAGGAGATCTTGAATCGTAGCACCACGCCACGATCCGACCTGCTTGCACGATCCGAATCTCTCGTGACCAGAAAGTGCGACCCGAACCAGTGATGGCGATGCGACTTGGAGACTCCGACCCGACTCGTGTAGTCACTTCCGAACCGAACCGAGCACCATGAGACGACCCGAACCGGAGTTATGCACTGGAGGGGGCCGCCACGACCTGGGGATCACCATCCGATGGAGATGGGGAACTTGAACCGACCCGACCTGGGGAAGCTCAACACGACCGGTCCGAACCAGAATGGTGCGTTCCGACCCGGACTGAAGAACTGATGGCACGACCAGTGGACACGATCCGATCTGAAGCAAGAGGAGGAGACCCGAACCAATCCGGTGATGACTGAGAACCCGAGATGCAAAGGTAGTCCAAAGGGAAGTTAGAGCTCAGGATCCAGATGGGAACCAACGAGTTCACTTCATGAGTTGGGCTTTGCTGCGGGACGCGTGCCAGGGAGTTATCGACGTCTATAGCTTTGGACCACTATGGTAGGAGGTACAAAGGCGGATTCAGGGCCATTATGGCATGGGTAGAACCAAGGGCTACGACCAATGAAGTGGGTCATTGAAATGTTTGGTCATGACTCCAAGTGTTCGGCTTGGTCACAGCAGGGTTTCTACAAGTCGGGATTCGTCGTTACCTCAGTTTGTCTAGTGTTCCAAAGCGGTAGATGTCGTACGCTTTACGCACTGAGTGAGAGATGTGAGGATGGTTGATATGGATGATTTGTTTGCTATCATTATGACATGCACACCCCAACCCGTATCCTTACACTATTTATTATGGCACCTTAGAGTATTGTACGGTATGTGGTACTAACTCTTTGGTTGCAGGTCCAGGTTCAGGTATGGTTTAGTATACCTGTTATTATTCTGTTTAGATGCTTATCGCTCATACCAGGCTTTATGTCTGACCCAGAGTTTTATGTCTCCTCTTATTACTCTGGGTGCTCACACGAGCAGACTAGAGACAGGTTAGCTGGTGATGCACGGGTAGATGATCCGGAGACGAGCAGGAGGCTTCCACGCACTATATACATAATATTCTCCCTGTGTTGTTGAAGATCACTGCTTGGGCATTGTTGGTGTATCTTCTACTTTAGCTTTCTTTTGTTTAGAGACAGTAAATTTGGAAAATTGTAATAAGCTGTATTTGGATTTCCGCTGCTTTGATGATTGATGTTGATTTTAGTTATCAGCTTATGCACTGTCTCGCCTGTTTTATGTCAAGTATGTTATTATTATATTTTATCCCATGCGCTGTGAGACATTCTACAGGTTCCTTGATTAGTTCATTCTCTTCTTTCTTTTCTTCTGACGGCCGTTCTGTGCTGGCTGGGCATGTATACAGCGCACTTTCGGAGGAAATGCAGGCTGGTGCGGGGCGGGCCGTCACATATATCGTTATTTCCAATACGATATTTGTTGGTCGTAGGATTTGATATTGAATACAAGCCGATATATTTTCTATTCAGAGCCTTGTATTTAATATCAAATGTGATTTGGGTTTGTCGTGAATGGTGTCTTCATTAACACTGTTCTTAAACCCAGTTGAGAAAAAGGTTAAATCTTTCTATTTAAATTTAATGAAGTGTACCAATTAAATAATATTTAATTGGAATTGAATTGGTATTGATTTTTCGGTTTATCGTGAACAGTGTTTTAAATAACACTTGTTCTTTAACCCTATAATTAATGGAATGTGATTTTGGGTTTATCGTGAACCGTGTTTTAAAAGAAACTAATTCTTTAACCCAGTTAAAGATTAAAACTAATTGGAGTTTTAATGAATCTTTAATTAGATTGAAAAGATCGAGAATGGAGTATCGCCAGTTTTACTCCAGGCGATAGTTAAATCTTTAATTAGATTTGAACGTGAAATGGTAATTGAATTTACCGATAACACCATGGTGTTAAATATGAAGTATTACCAGTTTTACTTCATGGGATGAATAGGTTGGGATTGGGAAATAAAATAAATGATTACTTTGGTGTGGTTCGCTAATCCCGACTAGTTTGAATTGATATTCAAAAAGGAGATTAAAGAATAAATTTAAAGAATTTATCTTTGATTAAATTAATGAGAACCTTTCCCAAAATATAAGAATATTTGAATAAAGGAATATCCTGAATTGGAATGAAGCGTATGTTGTGTTTGTGTAACACTTGTTTATTATATACGCGAGTTTTCCAGAAAGACCAGGTTTATCCCATTCTGAATAACTGATTCGTCGTGGTGTCGAAGATGAAGACGATGGATGAAGACCGGAGGTCTTCACGTCGTTTGGATAATTACTGATGATCTTGATTGGGCCGTACACCCAAGAGGAGGGAATCAGTTGGTGATCGTCCAGACGTACTTGGAGATCGATGGATATGCGGGGTACTAGGTGCCTTCGATTTCGTTCAGACCCAGAACGAACTTGTAAATGGACTGTGTGTCTGACATAGGATTTTAGTCCGTGTGATTGATTTCTATTAAATATATATCTGTTTGGCGGCGGAGAATTTATTCTCTTGCTTAACGCCCTTCTATGAGACGTACGAGCTCAGAGGTTATATATTGATGGATATCAAACGCATAGAGTGAATTGCCTGTGTGGCGTGCCTAAGTGGCAAATTGATCAGGGCTTCTGTTGAAAAGCAGGGGATTGTGGTTGATGGTCAAAGCACGGCCTGTGTGGCATAGCTTTGTGTAACGTGAATTCGCGAGCCTCACACCCCAGTTGTGAACCAAAAACGGGAGAGGACCACAGGGAGGACATGTGTTTCTTTCTAGCTAGAAGTGGCATCAGTGGTTTTACACGCCCTGACGAGTTTGACTTATGTGGTTGTTGCTGTGGCGAGGCGCCTCGGTTAGATCAGATGATCCGGGTCCGATGGAGTCATTCGTTGGCTCATTTACGCCCCATAGGGCGGGGAAACGTAGTGTTCAAGAATTTTAATCCACATCGGTGGACCGGCCTTGACGATCCAAGGGTCGATGCGCTCTGAACCTGAGGCTTGGGCTAGAGAGTCTCGAAGTCGGTGAGGACTATCTTTTGCCTCGGTTCGCAGATGGAAATCCAATTTCCAATACGTGACTTTGCGGTTTTGATTGTAATCCTATATATGGCGACATAGTGGGATGGGGCGCTTATGCCGTCTATGATTGATACTTGTGATTTGAATTTTTTTTTTGACACTATACACCTATAGTACTATCAAAATAATCTGTTTTAAACGTATCAAGCATTCTTTGGCTATTATAAGGAAAAAACCCTATCCTCCGGCTTGCGTTGCATTGTGTGATGGGACCTGGGTCTTATAATAGCTTCATTGTTTCTTTATTTAGCATTGCGCTATTGTTTTATGCACTAGTATTCTTGGGAGGAAACCCGTTCCGTGTTATACGGCGTGGTCCCTTGATTTACCTAACTTTAAAATAAATAATAATAACTGTTTTAGTTCTCACACCAGTCCCATGAATGACCTGGAGTTTATTGTTTTAACCTAAACTCTGGGTGCCCTTATTTTGACACGGGCAGCTAGTAGTTTCGGTTTTGCAGATTTATATTCACAGGAACCTGCTTAACAGCTGGAACGATATCCAAAAAGCTTTGTATCCGTGTATCCTCTTCAGTTGCATTTCGTATTATTTTCCGCTGTTTTGTAATGTATTGTAATATCTGATATTTATCGAATGTATTTTATTTGTTTATACTCTGTATATTCTTGTAATCTGATGGAATTGTTGTAATATACAATGAAATATTCTTCCGTCTGCGTTCTAATTTGTCGTGTTCTCAAAACAATCAGGCGTTTCGAACGGTCTTGATCGGTTTAGCGACTGATTCGGATCAAGCGAAATTCTCGGTCGTTACAGTTGGTATCAGAGCTTTGGTTTACAAAGCTCAGAGAACAAGACACATTAGAACCATACGAAAGAATTCATCAGAGATTGGATTAGTAATATCCAATGGGAATGACTCGTTAGAGATAGGATCAGCAGTATCCTAGAACGAGTGTGAAGAGTATATTTTTAAAATGAAAACCAATTTTGTTTTGAAATTTAAACCATTTCATACATATTTGAATATTTATTCTATATTGATTTGGACAATACGATATATAAAGATTTTGCATATATGCCTTGCAAACGTATATTCGAAGTTTTAATATACTGGATAGATATAGAATCACACTCTAGTCGCCCGGAGACGATTCTGATGATAGTCTAGACATCATCAGAATTGATATTCGAGTTTCGAAGGTGTGATATCTATATATTTCCATTAACTGGTGTGAGAACCAAAATTAGATAGGGCTTATTGTTGTGATTTGGCATCAAAAATGTGATTTTTGACTATATAACAAAATTATGTGTTTGAAATGCTTATCAACTAATTGATTGCTGGTTGTGTTGTTTGTTTATTTGTTTGATAATTATGAACCATTTAGCCTAATTGAACCAAATATTGAATTGTATTGAAAATAGGTCGCATTTGCATACATATACATGTGAATCTATTGAACAGGTCATAGCAAGGAGGCTAGAGCAGATGAATAAAATTGTTTGCCCGAAAAATAGGTACATGTTTACCATAATTTACTGTTTTGTTTGGGTGATGATGATTTTATGAGCCTATTGGCTTTTTCTTTTTCTTTTTGATTGAAGAAGGCCATAGGAGGCTATATGAAATATCCCGAAGTCCCCGGTGCAGGGGAGGTTATGGCGAAATATTTCGAAAATTTAGGGTGTTAGCCAAATTTTTGAAAAATTTGAAAAGTTCTTAGAAACTGAAAAGTTGAAGAACTTAAGCCGAAGTGAAAATAATGGAAGTTGAGTTGGTTTGTAAAACAACTTTCGGCTTCGTTCCTTTTCGGGGATGAAAATTTTTAAGTGGGGGAGATTGTAATAACCTAGAAATCTGGGCCAATTTAAATTTTTTATTTTGGCAATTTTAGCGAATTTTGAATATTTAAAACGAATTATTTTAAATAATAACGACGAAAATTTATTTTGAATAGAATTCGAACGTATATATTTATTCGAATCATCATTAGAATATAAATAATTATTTATAAATATAAAATGAATTGAAAATGGCGCGGTAGTTCGATAATTCGATTTCAAAATTCAAATGAATGTACCGGGTGCAAAATAAACCGGACTTTAGTGAAACCAAAAAAATATTTGAATCTAATTGGGAATATCTTTCCAACAAATCCGAAAAATTGAAATTTCATAGTGGGAATCAAAAGATATGTCCAGTTGAAAATTCAGAATAGTCACTATGGAATTCTGGCCCTTAAAAATGGAAAATTTGCAAATGACCTCGGATTTCGACGAAACCACTTTTGTTGGATCCACGATGTCAAGTTATTGCTAGATTCCAATTTTCATAATTTTTCAAATCAATATGTGAGCGTGGCAAAGGAAAACGCGTTTGACCAGTTTTAGTTGATTTTAATCGACTGGAAAATGGCCATTTTTCAAACGGTCTCAGAATTTGACGAAACTAGTTTTGTTAGGACCGTATCGTCAATACGAGGCTAGAAAATATTTTTTGGGAATTTTTGGAGTCCGTATGTGGGCCCGGTAAATTGAAATGTGCTTTCAAATTCAATATATAAAGTTATATTTTGGTTTTGACGAAAACTGATCGAAACGATCGAATCAGCTTGCGATACATATCCCATTGTGTTCGGAATGGGGGTAATTAGCTATGAACGACAATCGGTGGGTTCAATTTTGAATTAGAAATAAAAGTTTGCTTTATAGAATAAATAAATATAATAATATAAAAAATTTCAATAACCCCCCTTTTTCCTCTTTCCTCATTCACGTTCAAAGTATAAAAAAAGAGGGGGGCGCTCCTCAAATCGATGGCGGCTATCGTCACTGCCACCCCCACTTCGACGCCCTCCTCTCCTCCTTCTTCCCCACCGCCCCACTCCTCTCCTTCTCCCTTCTCCGGCGTGCGAGGACCAAGCCTTCCCCCCATGAACCCATCGACGCTGACGCCCAAACCCACCGGCTGACCGCAACACCACCCGCCACCTGCTTCATCGCCACCCAACCCATGCCAGCGCCCTCCCCGTTCATCTCCCTCTGCCTCCTCTTCCCATCCGAGTGTAGGCCGCCCCTCCCTCTTCAGACAGTACGTTTTTTTACTTATTTTATTTATTCATTTTAATTTCAGTTTTTGTTAGGTAATAATATTTACATACAATTTGATTTATATATGTATACGAAGCGTGGAGGTAATTATCAGTTTTAATGAAATAAAGTTGTAATTTTTAACATGATAAAAGTTGTGATTTTGTTCATAGGAAAAATATGATTTTTATTTGTTTAAAGGCGAGATCTTTATTTGTTTAAAGTTTTGATTTTTATATATGTAGCGAAGTAAAAATATGATTATTATATTATATAACTAGTAAAAATTTGATCTTTATATAATAGAAGATATAAAAATATTATTTTTACTTATGTAGAGTAGTAAAAATACAATCTTCTATATTGTAGAAGTATAAAAATATAATCTTTTATATTGTAGAAGAGTAAAAATACAATCTTTTATATTGTAGAAGAGTAAAAATATAATCTTTTATATTGTTGAAGTATAAAAATATAATCTTTTATATTGTAGAAGTATAAAAATATAATCTTTTATATTGTAGAAGTATAAAAATATAATCTTTTATATTGTAGAAGAGTAAAAATATAATCTTTTATATTGTAGAATTATAAAAATATAATCTTTTATATTGTAGAAGTATAAAAAAAATGTGATTTTTATATAATAGAGAATATGAAAATATTATCTTTATATTTATAGCGAAATAAAAGTCTGAATTTTATTATATATATGTTGAAATAAAAATTCAATCTTTATATTTGAAAAGGCGAAATCTTTATATAGAGAATAGCGTGATAAAAATATAATCTTTATTATATGAACATCGATGTAAAATAGAATTCTTATCTATATAGTAGTGATTATAAAAATGTGATTTTTATATACATAGCAACAATATAAAAATGTGATTTTTATATATGTAGTGGCTACGAACAACGAGAGTGACAAAAGGCGAGAACAACGATGACTTCTACATAAGAAGAGTCGAGGCGTTTGGATTAGCTAGCTTGGGAGAACTTCTCACCTTTAATTTATTTATTTTCTAGTTGAAATATATGCTAGGATGCAGACGGTGTTTAGTAGCACCCGACACCCGTCGTCCACAGACCATGGATGGCTTGTATGCTTGTTTGTTTGATTTTGAAGTGTAGTTGATTGTGTGATGTGATGTGAAATGAAATTAAATATTTACATAGTTAAAAATATTTTATAGTTAAAAATAGAATTTTTAACGTGTATTTAAAATAAATATTTATAAACAAATTGGAGATTTGTTTATATACACTGATTTGATTGATATTGATTGGGACGATAAATTTTACACATCGCCCAACTGCACAAATAAAATATGTGTTTGATTGTTTGAAACCCCACACGGGTATTGGGATGATATATGACATACACTAATCCCAATAATTAGTTGTATGTCAATCGATTGATGGACAGACTGTTATGAGCGTCAAATATTTATATTTGATGCTTATACAGTGTAGAATGCACTCTGGATGATGGTTGATTTTTGATCGTTGTTATTTTATACATGTGTCGTAGAAAATCCATATAATTAACATTATATGGTAATTGATTGGGCCTCATTCCAGTTTTGAAATAGAGATATTTGAAAAGAAATATTTGAAATAGAATATTTGAAAATAGAAATATATGAAGCCGTGTTGATTAGATTGACGCCATTTTGACGTGAACGATATTTATATCGATTTTATTCAAATTGAAATGAATATTAAAGTGAATTGAAATTCGAATTAAATTGAATGGATTTAAAATTCGAAATAAACTGAAATGATTTGAAATTCGAATAGAATTGAAATTCGAATTAAATTGAAATAGAATTGAAATCGTTTTGAAATGAATTCGAATTAAAACTGAATAGAATTGAAATTCGAATTAAATTGAAATAGAATTGAAATCGTTTTGAAATGAATTCGAATTAAAATTGAATGGAATTGAATTCGAATTGAAATTGAATTAAAAATCAATTTGAATTGAAATCAATTTGAAATGAATTTAAAACGAATTTGTAAGGGAAAATTCAATTTTGATTTGAATTTGGAAAGGAAGTTGAAATCGTTTTGAAAACGAATTTAAAACGATTTATAAAATATGTTTTAAAAGGAGATCGACAAAGTATATATTATATATATTATATATATATATATAATATAATGGTCTGAATAGAACGCGCCGCGCCGCGGTAGTTCGCGAATTTCGACCATCGACTTCGAATGGACATTGCGGGAGATCCGACCGTCGGATTCTCCTAAAACCGGAACCGTTGGGTTCGTATCGAAAAGAGCTTTCCAATGAATATTAGAGATTTGAAATCTTAAAGTTAGTTTTGGAATTATGTCCAAATCAAATTTGGAAAAGGTCGCTGTGAGTGCAATTCGATGGCCGTTGATGGAAATTGACTGTACGGGCCTTGATAAAATTATTAAATATAGTAATAATTTTTATAAAATCATAAGAAATGATTTGTGAAGAATTGGGATGAAAAACTCCATATTTGAAAAGATAAAAATAGATTTTTATCGAAATGAACTAGTTTTGAACTAGAATAATAATTTATTTATTTTTAAAATAAATAAAGGGAATTTGAAATGGTTTTGAAAATAACCAGAATTTCCAATAATTGCATTAGAATGGATTTAAATCGAAATTGTCTTCGGAATATTTCGATGTTGGATTTCGTGATTATACAGATATTGTTATGGAAATTTGAAAGATATATATATATATATCGTTATTTCCAATACGATATTTGTTGGTCGTAGAATTTGATATTGAATACAAGCCGATATATTTTCTATTCAGAGCCTTGTATTTAATATCAAATGTGATTTGGGTTTGTCGTGAATGGTGTCTTCATTAACACTGTTCTTAAACCCAGTTGAGAAAAAGGTTAAATCTTTGTATTTAGATTTAATGAAGTGTACCAATTAAATAATATTTAATTGGAATTGAATTGGTATTGATTTTTGGGTTTATCGTGAATAGTGTTTTAAATAACACTTGTTCTTTAACCCTATAATTAATGGAATGTGATTTTGGGTTTATCGTGAACCGTGTTTTAAAAGAAACTAATTCTTTAACCCAGTTAAAGATTAAAACTAATTGGAGTTTTAATGAATCTTTAATTAGATTGAAAAGATCGAGAATGGAGTATCGCCAGTTTTACTCCAGGCGATAGTTAAATCTTTAATTAGATTTGAACGTGAAATGGTAATTGAATTTACCGATAACACCGTGGTGTTAGATATGAAGTATTACCAGTTTTACTTCATGGGATGAATAGGTTGGGATTGGGAAATAAAATAAATGATTACTTCGGTGTGGTTCGCTAATCCCGACTAGTTTGAATTGATATTCAAAAGGAGATTAAAGAATAAATTTAAAGAATTTATCTATGATAAAATTAATGGGAACCTTTCCCAAAATATAAGAATATTTGAATAAAGGAATATCCTAAATTGGAATGAAGCGTATGTTGTGTTTGCGTAACACTTGTTTATTATATACGCGAGTTATTCATAAAGACCAGGTTTATCCCATTCTGAATAATTGATTCGACGTGGTGTCGAAGATGAAGACGGTAGATGAAGACCGGAGGTCTTCACGCCGTTTGGATAATTACTGATGATCTTGATTGGGTCGTACACCCAAGAGGAGGGAATCAGTTGGTGATCGTCCAGACGTACTTGGAGATCGATGGATATGCGGGGTACTAGGTGCCTCCGGTTTCGTTCAGACCCAGAACGAACTTGTAAATGGACTGTGTGTCTGACATAGTATTTTAGTCCATGTGATTGATTTGTATTAAATATATATCTGTTTGGCGGCGGAGAATTTATTCTCTTGCTTAATGCCCTTCTCTGAGACGTACGAGCTCAGAGGTTATATATTGATGGATATCAAACGCATAGAGTGAATTGCCTGTGTGGCATGCCTAAGTGGCAAATTGATCAGGGCTTCTGTTGAAAAGAAGGGTCTTGTGGTTGATGATCAAAGCACGGCCTGTGTGGCATAGCTTTGTGTAACGTTAATCCGCGAGCCTCACACCCCGGTTGTGAACCAAAAACGGGAGAGGACCTCAGGGAGGACATGCGTTTCTTTCTAGCTAGAATTGGCGTCAGTGGTTTTACACGCCCTGACGAGTTTGACTTATGTGGTTGTTGCTGTTGCGAGGCGCCTCGGTTAGATCGGACGATCCGGGTCCGATGGAGTCATTCGTTGGCTCATTTACGCCCCATAGGGCGGGGAAACGTAGTGTTCAGGAATTTTAATCCACATCGGTGGACCGGCCCTGACGATCCAAGGGTCGATGCGCTTTGACCCTGAGGCTCGGGCTAGAGAGTCACGAAGTCGGTGAGGACTATCTTTTGCCTCGGTTCGGAGATGGAAATCCAATTTCCAATATGTGACTTTGCAGTTTTGATTGTAATCCTATATATGGCGACATAGTGGGATGGGGCGCTTATGCCGTCTATGATTAATACTTAGGATTTGAAATTGTTTTTGACACTATACACCTATAGTACTATCAAAATAATCTGTTTTAAACGTATCAAGCATTCTTTGGCTATTATAAGGAAAAAACCCTATCCTCCGGCTTGCGTTGCATTGTGTGATGGGACCTGGGTCTTATAATAGCTTCATTGTTTCTTTATTTAGCATTGCGCTGTTGTTTTATGCACTGGTATTCTTGGGAGGAAACTCGTTCCGTGTTATACGGCGTGGTCCCTTGATTTACCTAACTTTAAAATAAAGAATAATAACTGTTTTATTTCTAACACCAGTCCCATGACTGACCTGGAGTTTATTGTTTTAACCTAAACTCTGGGTGCCCTTATTTTGACACGGGCAGCTATTAGTTTCGGTTTTGCAGATTTATATTCATAGGAACTTGGTCCACAGCTGGAACGATATCCGGAAAGCTTTGTATCCGTGTATCCTCTTCAGTTGCATTTTGTATTATTTTCCACTGCTATGTAATGTATTGTAATATCTGATATTTATCGAATGTATTTTATTTGTTTATACTCTGTATATTCTTGTAATCTGATAGAATTGTTGTAATATACAGTGAAATGTTCTACCGTCTGTGTTCTAATTTGTCGTGTTCTCAAAACAATCAGGCGTTTCGAACGGTCTTGATCGGTTTAGCGACTGATTCGGATCGAGCGAAATTCCCGGTCGTTACAGGACTGGTGGCGCTAGATTTTGTTGATGGCAGTAGCGGTTTTCTTTTTGGTGGACGAGATCAAAAATGGAATGGATGATATGAAATTAAGGCGCCGATTCTTTTATCTGGGAATGGTTTTGACGTGGGCCACTTAACGGTTTGTAACATATGGGCTGCGGGTACACTGGACTGGCAATGTCGAAGCCCAATTCTAATCGATGAAAGCAACAGCCTACTAAGGTTTATTTATAAATGATTAGTTCAACCTTTAGAAAGTTAAATGTTAATTAATTTTGTCTTTAAACTGGTATTGATTATAATATTTAAAATCATGACAGGGGTTAAACGGTGTGGCCAGGGTTCTGGAAATGTCAGTTACGTTTGGAACAAGGTATGAACCGATGGAGCAGTGAATGAAGGAGCCGACCCAGAGTATTTAAAACCAAGTAATCAGTTCGTTAATTTAAATTAACTAGTTATTAAAATAAAATAAAATTTTGAATATTAAAAACGTATTCATATCCTGTCAGAATCGACCGCTTCTAAATAGACTGGAACCGTATTAATGAGAGAGACGTTATGGAACGGAATTGTGACAGACGGGTTGGAGTAAACTGGAAGGAGCTGTGCATATAACGCAGATTAAGGTGAGTTAACCTCACTCAGTTGCTCACTTATAATGATTATAAGTCGGGTTTATCATCTTTATGCTATGGTTGCTAATTATTGGTTGTTTGATGATTAATTGGATGCATGTTAATTTTTTTTTTAAAATTAAGTGGTTGTTTTATTTAAATGGAATGACATTGTTATTTCTAACGATGATTTTCAAACAAGGTAATTTACCTTGTTGATTACGTTTATAATAAAATAGATGAATTTAATTTAAAAATGATGATTGAATTGTTGTTATTGGTTGATCGTGCTTGGTTAAATTAATTGATCATGTTTATATTATCATATGGAATGATCTGTTGTATTTTGAGATAACCCATTGGATGCAGGGAAGGACAGGTTGGAGGAATCCTACCGGATTCCCCAAATTTATTGTTATTTTCATATGATCATTTATGAAACTGTTGAACACATATGATTGAATTGGTTATTGATTATTAAATCCGAATTCAACATTAGTTTGGTTAATTAACCAATGGTGATATTGGTTGAGCAATTCATAGCAGATGGCCAAAATACAAACTGTTTTATGAAAATTGATTTACCGTCAGGTGAATCGATAGAATGAAGTTATGAAATATATTTTTATAAATGAATATAGATTTTTTTTAAGTATATTATTTTAAATGAAGTTTATAAAAAGGAAATAAACCAACTATATATATGTATCATTTGTTTTAAACGCTATTTTTATACCAAAATCTACCGTGTGCGAAGCACGTGTTTCATCGTAATTACTAAATAATTTTATACAGCTGATTCTTATAAGAGCAGGTGGGCGGGAATTGACGTGACGATCAATAATCGGGATTTATTGGTTTAAGAAAAACAATTAAAGTGAGATTATTTAAAAATAAATCATTGTTTAATAATAATCGATGTAAATGAAATTATTTGGATTAATAAATGTTATTTATTAATTCAAAATGAAAAGACGAGTTAGGGTTGATTAATGGGTTAATCATGTTTTAAGATTTGACCAAGCCAACTATTTTGATCAGTAATTGATTATTTAATTAAATTAGCATGCCAATAAATTTAATGAAATAAATTAGCGAATAGTTGTTTGACTTAACAAGATTTTAAATAGGAAATTTAATTCCAGTTAATGATAAAGTAAATTATAATCTTTATTTAATTTAAGGAATTATTTCTTAAATGAAGTTCATTTAATTAAGAAACTGAAGTCAGAAATAAAATATTATTAAATTTCGAAGGAAGTTTATGAACGGGTTTACATTTAAACTGAATTTGGTAAATGAAGTTATAAAGTGATTTAAGCAAATACGGTAAGCTTAGAATATATGTTACTTAATATTTTAAGTAAAGGGAATCGAGATGGAAAGTTGCTTTATATTGAACCAGAGATGTGTAAACGAGTTGTGAATAAGGATACGGGGAGTTAAATTGTAAATTAACATTACCTAATAATGGCATTAGATGTAATGGATGGGACTGAAGTAAGATTTCTAAAGGAACTGATTTAAAGAATTAGAAGAAGGATTTCTATAATTGAATTTGGTAAAATGTTTAGTAATATGATTTGAAATCAGATAATGGAACAAAGAGTTTTAAAGGAGTTAAAGTAAAAAGGTTAATGTGTATTAATCATTTACTTAATCAATGAATTTAGTAATAACCACGTAATTAAAAAGAAGATTTCAAAAGCAAGAAGGTTTTTAAAACTGTATTTTAATACAATAGTGAAGTGATATTAAAACGAATATGGGGAATTTTTGAATTACAAGTCATATTTATCTTATGATAAGAATGTGGTTGATCAAGGTTTGAGAGGTAATTAAAATACCCCAACTTGAACAACTTCAGAATTATCGAAGGATGATATGAGTTGTAAGGGTGGAAATGTTAGAACTGATTTACATTGAGGAATAATAATTTGGAATATATATTATGGGATTCCTAAATAAAATGGAATAAAAATGGCTTGAGAATATGAAATGATAGTTCCATAGTAAAGAAGGAATTAAAAGGAAGCTTGTGAATATATATAATGTTTTTTCAAAAGTAATGCGATGAAATTAAAAATGGGTTTATTCTAAAAGGTAAGTGACGATTAATTTTTTTTATATAATGAAACAAAAGGGGGATTTCATAACGATTGTTTTTACGAGTGATAGGTTGAATCGATTTCCCAATTATGGGTAATGCATATTGTTATGGAAAATATTTTGAAATGATAATTAATTGGAAATTGGGTATGATTCTAATATATTTTTAAGTATTTAAAATAAAATGATTTGAGAATATATATATATATATATATATATATATAAACTAATATATTATCTTTGGTATTATAACTGATATATTATTTTGGTGGCCAAGTGATGCTGTGTTATAAACCAATGGATTTTTTTTATTTTTTATGATTGTTTATTTTGATAGTTAAATAACCGACTATCAAAATCATGGCCAATGCGTTGTTGGTACGGAAAGACCAGGATCGAATTTATATTTGAAAACCATTCCGACCAGCAAATACGTAAACCTTGAAGATGTTTAGAAGTTGATGGAGATGGAGCAATTGAAGACCGTGGATCTTCATAAGCGGAAGGATTACTTGTCGAATATTCTCTGTATTGCAACCAGAGGTATTCTGACGTGATTCAGTCGTAAGTGAGATTTTGCGGGTTTGCAAGGACTACTCGCTACCGATCTTTGGATGCAGTAGGAGGGTGCCTTTGGTTCATCCTGTTCCTGGATGACTTGTATGGAAGAGCATCTGACAAAGTATTTCCAAATGGATCACGTACGTTGATTTCCTCAAACGTATTTCTGTGGCGGCGGAGAAGACACCTTCACTTAACTTAACAACCCGAGTATTTTTATGGAAATCAATTAGTGATTTCTGACAGATTTGACGATGTGGCATTCTAAGTGAATGGTGGCCAGATATTCCAAAAGTCGATTATAACCTCAAGCATTATCAACCGGGAAATGACAAAAATTGGGCAGGCAGCATGGCTATGTGGGTCGCACCCATTAGGATGTATAATCACCTATCTAGAGAAATTCCTTTTGCTTCTTTAATCTATCGATGTTGTCCCTTTTCGGGAAACGGTGGGTAACTCCCAACCGTCGGTGATATACATTCGATACACTCAAGAGAAATGAGTGGCCGGTCATGTATGACCGGGTTGCAAGACGTTCTTGTTGAACCCAGTGTATTCCCCTCTAGAGGTACACTATCGGCAGGCGGTTCCATACCTTTTCATAGTCGGAATCCAATCTCCAATAAGCATCACTGTTTTGTTTGTATACTATTTATGTGGAGCATGAGATGCAAGCGTTCTGCTAGATTCTATTTATTTTTATTTAGACATTATTATAATATCAGACAAGACATGATTTCAAAACTGTTTGGGTTATAGTAAGGTAAAAACCGTCCATGTTTATGTGTGGGCAGGTCTTACTATTATCCTTACTATTATCCTTTTCTTTCGAAAGGATTTTTGAACTTTAAAATCAAGATGGATGTTATATAAACTTAGCGAATTTTTCTCACTCAGGTTTACCAGACTGACCCGGTATTTGTAATGCTCGGGTTAGACCGGTTTGTACAGGTTCCGGTTATTGGATAGTACGAAGTTCAGAAGACGTGTTGGAGGAGTTCAGACGTATGATTTTATCTAGTATATTTTGTTGTGTGCTGTATTTGAGGACAGGTTGTTATAACTGTCCAGATTTGTCAATTGTACTCTGATGTATGTAAGTATATTACTTCAAACTTTCAATAAAGTTGTTTATGTATTATATTTTGGTCCGCTGCGATGTGAGACTCTGCGTTGTGTTGGTTCTTCTTCTTCTTCTATTCTAATATTTCTTTCTTTCTTATCTCACCCTCTAATTTCTTTTTGTTGACATCTGGGTTTCCAGTACAATTTGGGTTGGATTGGTGTTGTACGATCAACTCAAAAGGTATTGGAAATTTGGGTCGTCACATAAATTATGTCTTTATATAGCACTACAAAAGCATTGCATATGAAATATTTTAAAATATGATATAGCACTTCAAGAAGTGTGGTAATAGGTAATTTAAAGAATTTGTAAATCCAAATAGATCTGCATATTCATTAAAAATATTAAATTTACCTTGGTCATGGATCTATAGCACCATTAGAAAATTTTAGAGTAAATAGTAATCTTTGTTTAATTGCTATTAAAAAAATATACCATGAACTAAGTTTTGCATGCTTAACTATTATTAAAGAAAAATATTTAGATATCTTACTAAAGAAATAATTTATATGTCACAGTTTTAACGAAATCTATAAAAATAATTTTGAGAAGATATATAAATAATATAATAGTATATTTCAATAACATTTTAAGTATCCAAAAGATGATTTTATTTTTGTTGTGAATGTATCTCCTTTTTTGTTGAACTCTCAAAAAGAGATGCCTATACGTAATTTGAATTATATGTACTCTAATATGACAAATAATTATAAATAATATTAAATAGAGATATATTTAAAATATAACCAAAGAAAAACCCTAATAACTCGAAGTTGTATAAATAATTCATTTGAACCATTAAGCCATACTTGCAATTTTAATTCAAAAGACATTGTTCTTTAATATATTCAAACAAGAATATGTAGAACATCTCAATTATATTATATGTCAACATAGATTCAAGAATGAACATAAAGTTAAAAGTTCATAATGAGAATAAAAAATATTATATGAAATACTGCAAGTATTTTGAGTTAAAAGCCTTTGTTCTTGGTAATAATTACTCAGAAAAGTTTGACTTTAATTGAAAAAATGGAACATTAACAAATTGTAAGATTTTGATCTTGAAAATTTTACTACTTTTTAGCAAAAAGAAACAAAAAAGTTATAGTATATTCAATAACTAAAAGTTTTGATATATCAAATAATTTGATGTTATTATTTACAAGTTGAACTTGATGCATATATATTTTCAAACCTGGTGTTTTGAAAATTATAATGTGGTCTTTAAGGAATTTCCTTAAAAATATAGTTTGGATTCATGTTATAGTTTGTTTTTAAACACCAACTTAAATGGGAGAGAATAAGAAAATTTCTAACAAGCATAAATAATACATGGATGCACATACATACCCATATGTCCATGTATATAATTAATAATCTAAAGATTCATTAAAGAAAACAAAAATATGAGATCCTCTTATAGACTATGTGTGTGTATATATATATATATGTATGTATATATTTATGTATATATGTATGTATATATTTATGTATATATGTATGTATGTATCTTTTAGTGATTCAAAAATTAATGAACATAAATATTGTAACAACATAAAATTTCGCTCGATCCGAATCGATCGCTAAACCGACTAGGACCGTTCGAAACCCCAGATTGTTTTGAGAACACGACAAATCTGAACGCAAACAGAAGAACATTTCATTGTTAATTACAACAATTCCATCAGAATACAAGAATATACAGAGTATGAATAAATATTATACATTCAATAAATATCAGAGGTTTAAATTACATTAATGCAGTGGAAAAATAATTCAATACACAACTAAAGGAGAAATACGGATACAGAGCTTTCCGAATATCGTTCCAGCTGTAAACCAAGTTCCTGTGAATATAAATTTGCAAAACCAAAACTACTAGTTGCCCGTGTCGAAAATAAGGGCACCCATAGTTTAGGTTAAAACAATAAACTCCAGGTCAGTCATGTGACTAGTGTGCGAACTAAAACGGTTATTTAAAACTTTGCTTTAAATCAGATATATCAAGGGACCACGCCGTATAACACGGAAAGGGTTTCCTCCCAAGAATAACAGTGCATATAACAAAACAGCGCAATGCTTTTTGGGAAAATGAATCTATTATAAGACCCAGGTCCTATCACACAATGCAACGCAAGCTGGGGGATAGGGTTTTCCCTTATAATAGCCAAACATGCTTGGTACGTTAAAAACAAATCATTTGATACTATTATAAGTGCATAGTGTCAAAACCATTTCAATCATAAGTATCAATCATATATGACATAAGTGCCCCATACCACTATGTCGCCATATATAGGTTCTACAATCAAAACCGCAAAGTCATATACTGGAAGCTGGTTTTCCATCTGTGAACTGAGGCAAAAGATAGTCCTCACCGATTCGAGAGCCTCAAGCCCACCCCTCAGGCAAGCGCGCAGGCAAGCCTTGGATCGTCAGGGCCGGTCCACCGATGTGGATTATTATGCCTGAACACTGCGTTTCCCCGTCCTTTGGGGCGTAAATGAGTCCTATGACTCCATCGGCTCCACACAGTCACCGATATATCCGAGGCGCCTCACAACCCAACAACGACATAAGTCAAACTCGTCAGGGCGTGTCAAACCACTGACGCCACTTCTAGCTAGTAGGAAACGCAAGCCCTCCCTGATGTCCTCTCCTGTTTCTGGTAAACAACCGGGGTGTGAGGCTCGCGAATTAACGCTACACAAAGCTGTGCCACACAGGCGGTGCTTTGATCATCAACCACAAGACTCTGCTTTTCAACAAAAGCCTTGATCATTTGCCACTTAGGCATGCCAAACAGGCAGTTCACTTCATGCGATTGATATCCATCAATATATAACCTCTGAGCTCGTACGTCTCAGAGAAGGGCGTTAAGCAAGAGAATAAATTCTCCGCCGCCAAACAGATATATTTAACAGAAATCAATCACACAGAATGAAATCCATTGTCACACACACAGTCCATTTACAAGTTCGTTCTGGGTCTGAACGAAACCGGAGGCACCTTGTACCTCGCATACCCATTGATCTCCAAGTACGTCTAGACGATCACCAACTGATTCCATCCTCTTGGGTGTACGGCCCAATCAAGATCATCAGTAATTATCCGAACGACGTGAAGACTTTTGAGACACGAGAATTTCGACTGATAACAACAAAATAATGATCAATGGAAATCATGACATGGAGCTAATATTATGGATATATAGATGTTTAAAGGGAGACAGAGCTTATATACAGGGGGAGATAGCAATAAAGATTAAAATATCAAGCTATATTGTCATCAATCAAAAAGGGGGAGAATGTTGAGTCAACGGTTTCAATGCTTATTTCGATTAATGCCAAGAAGGAGCTTCATGATGACAAAAAGAAGACTCAATGTTTTATAGGTTAGAAGGTGGTTATTTAGAGTTATTTATGTTAAAATCTATCCTCAAATAATCATACTTCTTATTCTCTTCAAAAATATACATGAAAACTCATTTTTTATGTATGTTGACAAAAACCTGTCAACATGTTAAATTTAATAGGTCAACAGCTTTTTAAACTTAACAGGTCAACCTGTTAAAATTAATAGGTCAACTACTTTTTAAACTTAACAGGTCAACCTGTTAAAATTAACAGGTCAACAGTTTTTTTGAAATAACGGTCAAAAACCTGTCAACCTATTAATTTTTCCTATCGACCTATTTTTGAATTTCATGAAGAGTCATCTTCTTTCTTGAAAAGTTGCATCCATTTCTCTTCATTTAAATCATTTCTTTTGATTGCAACTTTTCACCAACAATTGCAACTTCTCAATTACTATAAATACATCAGTTTTCAATCAATCAAATTACCAAATTTTCTCTCCATTCTCTGATCTATATTGTATTATTCTTAGCATTCTAAAAGCACTCAAAAGCATTCAATTATCGTTTGAATCTCCAAGCATATTTAACGCACTTGTGATTCAACTCGATAATCCACTTCCAAATCTTTGCAAACATCAATATATATTTGAGGATAAGATTATAGGAAGGTTGTACTCAATCATTGACTAATCAGTGTTGAAGAAAGAACACATTCAAGGTCAAACTCTTGTAATCGTCTTGTGGGTAAGCTTGTAGCCCGTGAAATCAAGTGGGTAAGCTTGTAGCCCTTGAAATCAAGTGGGTAAACTTGTAGCCCGTAAACCAAGTAGTGTTGTGAACCTGTTCCTCTGGGTGAAGAGAGGGTGTGTAACACCCCGCCTCCGCTAGGGTCACTCGCAAAGGAATGCACTAGCTTTAGAGGGGCATTATTGGTAAACATGCACAGAAATATCACAAGACAGAACATTTAAAATAGCGGAAGTAAAATCAAACTTTCATAACATGAATAAATAAGGTCTAAAGCCTTTTACATCAGAGTACATAAAAACCTGTCTTGCAATAGTAAAGAAGCATAAAGACATTTTCATAAATTATTCCCCAAGTAAAAACAGTAAAGTAGCCATTAGCCAAGAAAAGACCAAGCCATCCATGATGACCTTCAAGCAGAAGAAGTCCGAACTAAACAACAGTATTTTCTCCCTGCAACCTGGGGGGGGGGGGGGAAACGGAAGAAAAGAGGCGAAACAAAACGGGTCAGTCAAAAAGACTGAGTAAGCCCTATCTACTATTAGCATAAAAACTAGTAAAGTTAACTGACATGAGAAACTGAGATGAACATAAGCATGATAACAAGATAGATAAGCTAAATCAAAATAACAGGATGAACTACTGAACTCAGATAAACTAAGGTGTCATGATAAATTACGATGTCAAGATAAAACAAGGTATCACATCGTCAGGTTTCTATCAATTATAATATCCCCAAGATATCTGTCACGTATAACGCCCCGTGATATCTATCCTGTATTTTAGCTCTGCACCTACCGTACTAGTATCCCCACCGTGTCATGTGTTAACAAGGAATGACCCTTACTCAAAAGTCGTGTAATGGTCCAAATCAACCTAATATATCGCATATATAGGTTACTCAACTTGTATGTTTTATTCCATGTAAATGTTCAGTCCCTTGCCGTAGACCATACGGGCTTTCCCATGAGATTCTATATTACTTGAACATAGTTCCATGATCCTTAAGATCGGTTTGGACTGTTACCCTATACCTAGCTAGGGTCTTCCAACATGAATTATTGTTTGTACAACTAGGACTTATGCTACCTAGGGCTGCTAGGGATTATGCTTACCTATTGCACGTTTTCGTGTCTCGGTTTGGGTTCAACCACCTAGGGCCACTAGGGATTACGCTAACCGCCAACCGCGCCCTTTTTCCCACGCATTCATCGTGAATCGTTTTTCCATGACTGTATGCACATGTATCACATCGTGCCATCCGAGTCCTGTCACAGGGCAAATCAAGAAATACAGGACTCGGTCGGGAGCTTTCGATTTATCTGCCGATGCAGATGCTAAGGTCTGTTTTTCTTATACGTGGCTATGGTCCCACAAGACCACTCCCTCAACTAGTGAAAGACAAGACAGGATAAAATCCTGTATGAGAACACAACACTGGCCAACCCACATCCAAGCCTTACCGCAACCATAATTAGATAGCAATTATGGTCTTTTGGGTGTTCTCTGCCTTTCCGTACGTACACGCTTGACCAAAGATGGTGGGTAGCCTGACGAAATGCTATCTAGGGTACGACCGTGTATCGTCGACTATCCCCTGTCCATCCCCGTCTTTAGGTCGCTCGTATAGCAACCAAGGCATACTCTTGGTTCTTCTAACGCAGACCTTAACCTCTCATGAGCCTAGTATAATCACCTGGTAGCTCATAGAGGGATACCAAGAATATCCTCATGTTCCCCGAAGCCGCTGCTTCGTTACCCAGTTCGCTGGAGCCTTTATCTAAATCAGATACTTGCTCCTACTCGTATACTTAAACGATGACCTACCGTATCAGGTTACTCATCTATCTATGAACTGGTCTAAATTTCCTTGACTAAGAATCATTACTTAGTTATTCTTCAACTAAGGTTTACCACTTAGCATTGTTCCCGTTATCCTTGTTAACTACGGTTATCCACCTAATCCTCAGAACTAGGGTTTACATAATGGATTAAGTGTCACTTAAGTTCATGACTTAACCCGTCTACAAATCCTGTCAAAATTGGCTAAGTATCCAAGTTCAAGGCTTAACCCTACAAACCATGCTCAAGTTGGTTAAGTATATTAAGCAATTCACGACTTAACCTCGTCCAATTATCATTCTAGATTGGTTAAGTATATATTAACTTGACCCTATCAATTTACTTAGTCAAATCGGTCAAGTGTATTCAAGCGATTCGTGACTTAGCCTTATCATGTTTTCACGTTATATTGGTTAAGTATTGGTTAACTTAACCACAATAAATTAACGAGTTAGATTGGATAAGTATAGGTCACTTAACCACATCAATTCATCATGTTTAGATTAGTTAAGTGTTTAACTTAACCCCATTAAACTACCAAGTGGGATTAATTAAGTCTAGGCTAACTTAACCCCATCCGATTTCCATGTTTAGACTAGTTGAGTCTAATCTTAACCCCATTATTTAACCGTATTTTTCGGTTAAGCGTCATTAAGAAAACTTACTTAACCTTACCAAGTTATCGCGTTGGATTGATTAAGTGTTGGTTAACTTAACCCCATCCACTAGTCATATAAAAATGGTTAAGTGTCATTAGGCAAATCAAGTTACTTAACCTACCCAACCTTGTCATGTTTTGTTAAGTATCATTAGCCTAATCAAATTACTTAACCCATTTGTCCATGTCATATTTGGTTAAGAGTCATTAATCAAATTAACTTAACCCTATCATGTGGCATTAATTACTTAATGCACCTTCACCTCTCACATTAGACTTTGTTGTGGTTACTAGTTAAGCCGGTCGGTTCCGGGTAGCTTTACACCACAACTTGGTCTAACCTCGGGTTCAAGCACAACATGACCAACTTCTCACATTGGGTCCTATTGTTTGCAACTACTAGTTAGGTCGGTCGGTTCCGGGTAGTTTTACGTTGCAAACTCAACCCAACCTCGAGTTGGCCACACTTATATTATCTAAGTGTCATGTCCATCATGTTTCCCAAAACATGTTACAAGTTTTCAAGCATTTGGGTAGACCTAACTTAATAGGTAAATTCCCAAAGGGTAGACCTAACTTAATAGGTAAATTCCCAAGCTTATGTTTTTATGCATACTTACATGTCAACTTCCATGTTATATTTCAAGTCATGTTTTCAAGTTGTATTTTCATGTCATTAGAAATTACCCATAACATAACCCAACGCTTTTAAACTCGAATATACGTTCGCGACAACGTAATGGATTAAAAGAAGAGACTTGGCAAAGGCATGACAAAAATGGATATTAAGCCACAAGTTAATCATGGTGGCAAATGAGGCACAAATGTGTTCATTAACTTGCATGTTACATTCTTAAGCCTCAAAACATGCATAAACCCAAACTTGGCACATAAGCGAATCATGGTGACAAAAGATATGGAATGATGACTAGTAACTCGCATATATCATCATATAAGGGTTATGACTTCATATGCAAGTTGACATAAAGGTTATGAGGGTTCTCATGTTGCCTAATGCAACATTTCAACATAAAGGTTGTAGCTTTTAGCTCACAAGATCAAGATAATGACTTCATAAACTTGCATGACATGATAGCATGTATCATACTCAATGATCAAACCCAAACTTGCAACATGAACATTTAACTTCATAGTTAATATCTAAGAGTAGGGAAAGGGCTTACATTGCTATGAAGGCACAAAAGATATGACAAAGCCCTTATGCAATCAAATAGACCCAAAATGCAAGCTCTAACATAAAAACCCTTGAGCCAAAATGATCAAAACCCTTGCTTTATGATGCAAAGATAGAAACTTGACTTGAATGCAAGCTAATGACACTCATACAAGCTTGAAAACACTTGTATGCATGGAAAATCTCTCATAGAAACCATTTAGAAATTTTATGAAGAGAGTGGAGGCCATGAGAGGTAAAATTTTGCCATAGTTTAGTTGCATGAATGAATAATGAGGATTTAGGATAGGTTAGGGTCTTATTTATAGATTAGGCAAGTGTTTTAGGCCATAGGATTAAACCTAGATTCAATCCAAGCCATCAAAGCATGTCTTGGGGAAGAAGTCAAGTGTAGGAACCATCTAGGGCCTTTAGATTAAAGATGAACCATGAGAACCATCCAAATGCAAAATCTGCATTTGAGCGAATCGGCCCATGGGTTGACAGCCAAACACCCTGGATTAACCCCTAGTCGACTCAGCAGGCTCGGGTCGACCTCAAAAATCGGCCGGTTCGGTTATTCCCCTCTCCCAATTCGCTGTTTTGAACATTTTTGCATATTTATTTATTTAATTTTCAATTACATATATATATATATATCAATATATATATAATTCTCTGCGCAACCCATTTCACTTAATTAAGTATACTTTAATTTGGGAATTTTTCGTGAAACTTCGCGAGGCCATATCTTGGTCATACGGACTCCGATTTTCGAAAACTCGGACTCTATTTCGCGTATTTTTCCGAGACGAACGCAATGGCATAGCCCGTTTCCCTTGATTCAGATTTTACAGTTTAATTCTGCCTCCATTTATGTTATAACAGGTTATTGAAAATACGGGTTGTTACATTCTCCCCACCTTTTAGGATTTCGTCCCCGAAATCTCCAAGTTAGGAAGAACATATCCTACCATCCATCATCCATCTACTCAAAACATCATCCACAAGAAACCATTGTCCTTAGATGATTTCTAATGCTGTATGAATATATGCAAAATGTGTGTGTACATGTTCCTTAGCTAATGCTAATGATCAGGCCTGAATAATCTTTCTAATGCAAAATATGTATAGTGCCATGAATCCAACATGTATGCAAATAGTCCTAGTCATATAGATACTATATGCGTGCACAATCATTCATTCATATGCAATAACCGCATGATAATACATTCGATTTCATCCATAAACAAGTATAAATACTCGTGCATATGCAATATGAAATGTGACCGAGTCGAGCTAGTATCTAATGTGTATTCGCGCATCCACGAGCAACCACTTGCAACCATATCAATCATAACATGTTTCAAATACATGTTTACATCCATAGGGTTCTACCTAGAATTCCCTGAAACAGGGTTGAGAAGATAAACAGGACAAACTCCTTACAGGGTTTGTAACGGAGAATAGGACCGAGAGGATGTCCACAAAAGATAGCCTACAAGTAAGCTCTACAGAAAACAGGGATCAAGGATATACTCCCAAAAAGAGATATCATGCGCGTATCTAGTCTTTGACCATCAAAGTCGTCTTTTAACTTCGCGATTTTGTAGCTTCTTATTCCTGTTTCCATAACATGAGCTGGAACTCATTTCTTCGTCGCCTCTCGTTCCACTTGCACTTATCCTTTTCCTAGAATACTTGACGCAAACATGACTGCGTACTCATGATCTCATGCAAGCTTTCCAAAATTCACTAGTGAATCTTGGATCTCGTTTATATACTATAAGGCATTCCATGTAGAAGAACTTTCTCTTGAAAGTAAACAGATGTCAATCAGGTTATCATGCGCACTTACTAGGGTGATCTCTATAACCCATGCATAAATGAAGTAAACCATCCGTCTTATTGGCGAACACCACTCGATCGGGCTTCAAATTTCCAATAAAGGCATCAAGGGATTCTAAGTAACTAGTCATGACAGAACCTCAAAAAGGTTACCCGATACTTCGAGGGCATTACCAAGGCTAGTCAAAAGGTCTAACTACCCTCCTATCAAAACCGAGACTGGCACCCCCTACTGGATAACCACTTCATCCCTAGAATCCATCCATAGCTTATAAACATAAGCATTATTTCCAAACTCAACACTTGGCATAGACATTCCCAAATCCAAACAAGTCATGTATAAATGGACTGATTCTCCAATAGGACTTTGAGACAAAAATGGGATTCTCTATTACGCTAGTACTTAAGGTGCAGAGACTCAACTATCGAAGCAGACTTAAATGATACGAACAACGAAGTCCTAACGGGATGATAGAGAAGAAAAGCTAAACCTTTAACAAGATCGTTACCCTCCTTACGAGGTACTCTAGAAATGAGAGCATACTACTGCCCTCCCGATGATCTTGTCCTTGTCCCATAATACTTAACTATCCGCCCCGTTTTACCATGCCAAAGGTACTCTCTCGTCATGGGTTTCATTGTTCATCTTTCTCCCTCCTTTGAGGACTAAGCCATACCAACAAGTTGCTCATCCTTAAGCTCGTATCCTTTTTCTTTCTTTCTCACGATCCTTTCTTATAACGCGGCCACTGGTCTCTCGAGAACCACCTCCATCGTATGGAAAGCACTTTCGTAGGTAGAAAAGACTAGTCGCAGTTAAAACTACTGTGACTACAGATGGAGGAAAGAAAGGAAAAGAGACTCAATTAAGGAAACAAGGATAGTGCTAATGGCCTTTGGGGAATAGCCTTTTTCTTTTAAAAGAAAATTTTCTTGAAAAATGCTTCTTTGTAAACGGTTTTTTTTTTTCAAATAGTTTTCAGAAGGTCTTTAAAAACTTTTGCCCAGTCTGGTAACCTTCTGCTCTGATACCACGTGTAACACCCCGCCTCCGCTAGGGTCACTCGCAAAGGAATGCACTAGCTTTAGAGGGGCATTATTGGTAAACATGCACAGAAATATCACAAGACAGAACATATAAAATAGCGGAAGTAAAATCAAACTTTCATAACATGAATAGATAAGGTCTAAAGCCTTTTACATCAGAGTACATCAAAACCTGTCTTGCAATAGTAAAGAAGCATAAAGACATTTTCATAAATTATTCCCCAAGTAAAAACAGTAAAGTAGCCATTAGCCAAGAAAAGTCCAAGCCATCCATGATGACCTTCAACCAGAAGAAGTCCGAACAAAACAACAGTATTTCCTCCCTGTAACCTGGGGGGGGGGGGGGGGAACGGAAGAAAAGAGGCGAAACAAAACGGGTCAGTCAAAAAGACTGAGTAAGCCCTATCTACTATTAGCATAAAAACTAGTAAAGTTAACTGACATGAGAAACTGAGATGAACATAAGCATGATAACAAGATAGATAAGCTAAATCAAAATAACAGGATGAACTACTGAACTCAGATAAACTAAGGTGTCATGATAAATTACGATGTCAAGATAAAACAAGGTATCACATCGTCAGGTTTCTATCAAGTATAATATCCCCAAGATATCTGTCACATATAACGCCCCATGATATCTATCCTGTATTTTAGCTCTGCACCTACCATACTAGTATCCCCACCGTGTCATGTGTTAACCAAGAATGACCCTTACTCAAAAGTCGTGTAATGGTCCATGTCAACCTAATATATCGCATATATAGGTTACTCAACTTGTATGTTTTATTCCATGTAAATGTTCAGTCCCTTGCCGTAGACCATACGGGCTTTCCCATGAGATTCTATATTACTTGAACATAGTTCCATGATCCTTAAGATCGGTTTGGACTGTTACCCTAAACCTAGCTAGGGTCTTCCAACATGAATTATTGTTTGTACAACTAGGACTTTTGCTACCTAGGGCTGCTAGGGATTATGCTTACCTATTGCACGTTTTCGTATCTCGGTTTGGGTTCAACCACCTAGGGCCACTAGGGATTACGCTAACCGCCAACCGCGCCCTTTTTCCCACGCATTCATCGTGAATCGCTTTTCCATGACTGTATGCACATGTATCACATCGTGCCATCCGAGTCCTGTCACAGGGCAAATCAAGAAATACAGGACTCGGTCAGGAGCTTTCGATTTATCTGCCGATGCAGATGCTAAGGTCTGTTTTTCTTATACGTGGCTATGGTCCCACGAGACCACTCCCTCAACTAGTGAAAGACAAGACAGGATAAATCCTGTATGAGAACACAACACTGGCCAACCCACATCCAAGCCTTACCGCAACCATAATTAGATATCAATTATGGTCTTTTGGGTGTTCTCTGCCTTTCCGTACGTACACGCTTGACCAAAGATGGTAGGTAGCCTGACGAAATGCTATCTAGGGTACGACCGTGTATCGTCGACTATCCCCTGTCCATCCCCGTCTTTAGGTCGCTCGTATAGCAACCAAGGCATACTCTTGGTTCTTCTAACGCAGGCCTTAACCTCTCATGAGCCTAGTATAATCACCTGGCAGCTCATAGAGGGATACCAAGAATATCCTCACGTTCCCCGAAGCCGCTGCTTCGTTACCCAGTTCGCTGGAGCCTTTATCTAAATCAGATACTTGCTCCTACTCGTATACTTAAACGATGACCTACCGTATCAGGTTACTCATCTATCTATGAACTGGTCTAAATTTCCTTGACTAAGAATCATTACTTAGTTATTCTTCAACTAAGGTTTACCACTTAGCATTGTTCCCGTTATCCTTGTTAACTACGGTTATCCACCTAATCCTCAGAACTAGGGTTTACATAATGGATTAAGTGTCACTTAAGTTCATGACTTAACCCGTCTACAAATCCTGTCAAAATTGGCTAAGTATCCAAGTTCAAGGCTTAACCCTACAAACCATGCTCAAGTTGGTTAAGTATATTAAGCAATTCACGACTTAACCTCGTCCAATTATCATTCTAGATTGGTTAAGTATATATTAACTTGACCCTATCAATTTACTTAGTCAAATCGGTCAAGTGTATTCAAGCGATTCGTGACTTAGCCTTATCATGTTTTCACGTTATATTGGTTAAGTATTGGTTAACTTAACCACAATAAATTAACGAGTTAGATTGGATAAGTATATGTCACTTAACCACATCAATTCATCATGTTTAGATTAGTTAAGTGTTTAACTTAACCCCATTAAACTACCAAGTGGGATTAATTAAGTCTAGGCTAACTTAACCCCATCCGATTTCCATGTTTAGACTAGTTGAGTCTAATCTTAACCCCATTCGTTAACCGTATTTTTCGGTTAAGCGTCATTAAGAAAACTTACTTAACCTTACCAAGTTATCGCGTTGGATTGATTAAGTGTTGGTTAACTTAACCTCATCCACTAGTCATATAAAAATGGTTAAGTGTCATTAGGCAAATCAAGTTACTTAACCTACCCAACCTTGTCATGTTTTGTTAAGTATCATTAGCCTAATCAAATTACTTAACCCATTTGTCCATGTCATATTTGGTTAAGAGTCATTAATCAAATTAACTTAACCCTATCATGTGGCATTAATTACTTAATGCACCTTCACCTCTCACATTAGACTTTGTTGTGGTTACTAGTTAAGCCGGTCGGTTCCGGGTAGCTTTACACCACAACTTGGTCTAACCTCGGGTTCAAGCACAACATGACCAACTTCTCACATTGGGTCCTATTGTTTGCAACTACTAGTTAGGCCGGTCGGTTCCGGGTAGTTTTACGTTGCAAACTCAACCCAACCTCGAGTTGGCCACACTTATATTATCTAAGTGTCATGTCCATCATGTTTCCCAAAACATGTTACAAGTTTTCAAGCATTTGGGTAGACCTAACTTAATAGGTAAATTCCCAAAGGGTAGACCTAACTTAATAGGTAAATTCCCAAGCTTATGTTTTTATGCATACTTACATGTCAACTTCCATGTTATATTTCAAGTCATGTTTTCAAGTTGTATTTTCATGTCATTAGAAATTACCCATAACATAACCCAACGCTTTTAAACTCGCATATACGTTCGCGACAACGTAATGGATTAAAAGAAGAGACTTGGCAAAGGCATGACAAAAATGGATATTAAGCCACAAGTTAATCATGGTGGCAAATGAGGCACAAATGTGTTCATTAACTTGCATGTTACATTCTTAAGCCTCAAAACATGCATAAACCCAAACTTGGCACATAAGCGAATCATGGTGACAAAAGATATGGAATGATGACTAGTAACTCGCATATATCATCATATAAGGGTTATGACTTCATATGCAAGTTGACATAAAGGTTATGAGGGTTCTCATGTTGCCTAATGCAACATTTCAACATAAAGGTTGTAGCTTTTAGCTCACAAGATCAAGATAATGACTTCATAAACTTGCATGACATGATAGCATGTATCATACTCAATGATCAAACCCAAACTTGCAACATGAACATTTAACTTCATAGTTAATATCTAAGAGTAGGGAAAGGGCTTACATTGCTATGAAGGCACAAAAGATATGACAAAGCCCTTATGCAATCAAATAGACCCAAAATGCAAGCTCTAACATAAAAACCCTTGAGCCAAAATGATCAAAACCCTTGCTTTATGATGCAAAGATAGAAACTTGACTTGAATGCAAGCTAATGACACTCATACAAGCTTGAAAACACTTGTATGCATGGAAAATCTCTCATAGAAACCATTTAGAAATTTTATGAAGAGAGTGGAGGCCATGAGAGGTAAAATTTTGCCATAGTTTAGTTGCATGAATGAATAATGAGGATTTAGGATAGGTTAGGGTCTTATTTATAGATTAGGCAAGTGTTTTAGGCCATAGGATTAAACCTAGATTCAATCCAAGCCATCAAAGCATGTCTTGGGGAAGAAGTCAAGTGTAGGAACCATCTAGGGCCTTTAGATTAAAGATGAACCATGAGAACCATCCAAATGCAAAATCTGCATTTGAGCGAATCGGCCCACGGGTTGACAGCCAAACACCCTGGATTAACCCCTAGTCGACTCAGCAGGCTCGGGTCGACCTCAAAAATCGGCCGGTTCGGTTATTCCCCTCTCCCAATTCGCTGTTTTGAACATTTTTGCATATTTATTTATTTAATTTTCAATTATATATATATATATATCAATATATATATAATTCTCTGCGCAACCCATTTCACTTAATTAAGTATACTTTAATTTGGGAATTTTTCGTGAAACTTCGCGAGGCCATATCTTGGTCATACGGACTCCGATTTTCGAAAACTCGGACTCTATTTCGCGTATTTTTCCGAGACGAACGCAATGGCATAGCCCGTTTCCCTTGATTCAGATTTTACAGTTTAATTCTGCCTCCATTTATGTTATAACAGGTTATTGAAAATACGGGTTGTTACAGGGTGTTGTTTAGTGAAAAGCCGAAGAGGACCTTCGGGACTGGACGTAGGACTGGAGGCCCGAACTAGTATAAAAATCCTGGTGTCGTTACTCTACTTTACTGCATTTATAATTATTTGTGATATATATATATATTGTTTGCGAATATTTATTCGCATAACTATTGAATAAATTAAGTTATCACATACGTTCCGCATAGCCATATTAAAGATCCTGCACAAGTCGTACACAACCGACTTTTCAATTGGTATCGGAGCAAGGTCATCATATAACTGTAACACAGTTATTTGATATATTCTAGTATTATGGCAAATAACGCAAGTACGAGTAACATGACTTACACTGAAGGTCAATCGACACAAAGACCTCCTTTCTTTAATGGCCTAAACTATAGCTATTGGGCAACACGTATGGCTTTTTATATGCAATCAACAAGTTATGACGCTTGGAATGCTACTCAGAAAGAAATAGTTAATCCAACAACTGAGTATGCAGAATGGACTCCTGCTGAGAAAACAGCAGCATTTGTAAATGCAAAAGCAATAAATATGTTGTTTTGTGCATTAGACCAAAATGAGTATAACCGTGTTAGTATCTGTACCACTGCTTATCAAATTTGGCAAACACTCAAGACCACTCATGAAGGTACTAACAAGGTTAAACAAGCAAAAATAGCTTTGTTGAAAAGTCAATTTCAAAATTTCAAAATGAAGCCGAATGAAACAATAAATGAAATGTATTCACGATTTCAAACTATTTATCATGCTCTTATTGGTCTAGGACAAAAATATTCCGATTTTGATGTTGTTTCAACAATCCTACATTCTCTGACGAATGAACGGGAAGGAAAAGTATTAGCAATAGAAGAAGCTAATGATCTTTCCACCATGAAGCCAGATGAATTGATAGGAAATCTAATGTCCTATGAAGCTAACTTGCAGGCTAGAAGAGAACAAAGAGAAGAAAAGAAAATTGTTGCTTTTCATGCTGAAAGAGATGAAGACATCTCAGATTCCGAAGATGAAGATTTATCATTCATTGCAAAAGGATTCAAGAAATTCTCAAAGCAACGAAAAGTTAGTCGTTATAACAGAAAGAAGTTCGAATCAAATAAACCATCATCATCGAATCTGGAATGCTTTAATTGTCACAAAAAGGGACATATGCAAAAAGATTGTCCGGAGCAAAAGAGGAAATCCGAAAAATTCAAGAAGGACAAATCAAAGAAAAGAGCATTCTCAGTAACATGGGATGATTCAGACTCGTCTTCAACCGAAAGTGAAAGCGACTCAGATAATGAACAAGCAAATATATGCTTTATGGCTAAAGAAGATGAGGTACAAATTCCTTCTTTTGAAGAAGTTCTTGATATAAATGCTGTGTTGATATATAAATTTAAAGATATGAAACAACAATGCAAACTAGCTCAAGCTGATTTAAGTAGAGTAGAATTTGAACGAGATATGTTAAAAGATGAAAAGAAAATATTAAAAGAGGAACTTGAAAAGGCTCAAGAATCATCATCTAATATTGACTCTCAACTATCTCTTTTGACTCAAGAAATTGAAGTTCAAAAAGAGAAGAATGGTACTCTTACTACTGAGAATCATGAGCTTAAAGCAAAAGTTAAATCTCTAGATCTTGAAAAAGCTAGTTTACAAACAATGTTAGACGATATTACTAAAAATGTATCTAATTTAAACAAAGGTCGTGAGAATTTGAGTAAGATTATTGAAAATTCACAACATGCTTTTAACAAACAAGGCCTGGGATATAGGAAACAAGAAATCAAGAAGCATCTTGATTATAGAAAGAAAAGAAAAAATAAAGTAGTACAAGAAACTGAAGCTAAGAAAAATCTAAGTTTATTATATTCCAAACCAAAATCTGTTGTGAAATTTCAGAAACAAAATTCAAAAACTATCAAAATATGGGTTCCTAAAACAAACAACAATTTGATTAGGAACAAATACATCAAAAATTTTATGGATTCTGTGCATAATAATTCGAATTATCTATATAAAGGGGATACCGGACCCGTATGGTTTTGGACTCCTAAGACCTAACTCTTAGGACCCCATAAAAAGTGGGTACCATGGGTTTAATTTTATTTTTTGCAGGTCCCACTTAAGAAAAAGGAAATAATGGTTATATTGGGTCTAAGGAGATTTCTTTATATTCCGTTTAATAATGTTTTAGTTTCTTTTTCATGTGTTTAACTTCCTTTTATTATAATAAAAAGTTATTTGAGTATTGTTTTTATTCAAAATATAGCCGAAAGAACAGTTTTATACATATCCTGTCGACCTAAAATATAAAGCTGTTGACCTAAATAGATGAATTTCAAACTAGAAAGTTTTTAGGTCGACCGGTCCAAAAATATAGGTCGACCGGTTTTGATTATCCAGAGAAGTTTTCGGTCGACCGGTCATAAAAATTATGTCGACCGGTTTCATATTCTTTTTAAACAGAGAAATTTTAGGTCGACCAGTATACTTTTTTAGGTCGACCGGTTTTGTTTCAGCAAGTAAACAGGTTGACCGGTTGAACATTTAGGTCGACCGCTTTGTACTATTTCTTTCATTTTCTCCAACCCGAAACTTTTTAGGTCGACCGCCTTGATTTTATAGGTCGACCAGTCCAAACTCAAACACCATTTCTTATACTATTTTAAAATTATACTACTCTCGATTATTGAGGTTATTATGATATTTATTCTTTTTAATCGATGACAAAGTGGGAGAAATATTTTACATATACTATTTAAAATATATGTGCTTAATATGGTAAAAGTATATGTGTGCTAACATTTGTTAATGCAGGAATCAAAAGGTAAGATTATTTACTAACAAATGTTGCAGAAATTTAGGAGGAGCTTTATATTCAAAGGGAGAAAATCCAAGGTGTTGTCATCAATCAAAAATGGGGAGAATGTTGAGACACGAGAATTTCGATTGATAACAACAAAATAAAGATCAATGGAAATCATGACATGGAGCTAAGATTATGGATATATAGATGTTTAAAGGGAGACAGAGCTTATATACAGGGGGAGATAGCAATAAAGATTAAAATATCAAGCTATATTGTCATCAATCAAAAAGAGGGAGAATGTTGAGTCAACGGTTTCAATGCTTATTTTGATTAATGACAAGAAGGAGCTTCATGATCGACAAAAAGAAGACTCAATGTTATATAGGTTAGAAGATGGTTATTTAGAGTTTTTTATGTTGAAATCTATCCTCAAATAATCATACTTCTTATTCTCTTCAAAAATATACATGAAAACTCATTTTTTATATATGTTGACAAAAACCTGTCAACATATTAAATTTAACAGGTCAACAACTTTTTAAACTTAACAGGTCAACCTATTAAAATTAACAGGTCAACAGCTTTTTAAACTTAACAGGTCAACCTATTAAAATTAACAGGTCAACAGTTTTTTTGAAATAACGGTCAAAAACCTGTCAACCTATTAATTTTTCCTGTCGACCTATTTTTGAATTTCATGAAGAGTCAGCTTCTTTCTTGAAAAGTTGCATCCATTTCTCTTCATTTAAATCATTTCTTTTGATTGCAACTTTTCACCAACAATTGCAACTTCTCAATTACTATAAATACATCAGTTTTCAATCAATCAAATTACCGAATTTTCTCTCCATTCTCTGATCTATATTGTATTATTCTTAGCATTCTAAAAGCACTCAAAAGCATTCAATTATCATTTGAATCTCCAAGCATATTTAACACACTTGTGATTCAACTCGATAATCCACTTCCAAATCTTTGCAAACATCAATATATATTTGAGGATAAGATTATAGGAAGGTTGTACTCAATCATTGACTAATCAGTGTTGAAGAAAGAACACATTCAAGGTCAAACTCTTGTAATCGTCTTGTGGGTAAGCTTGTAGCCCGTGAAATCAAGTGGGTAAGCTTGTAGCCCGTGAAATCAAGTGGGTAAACTTGTAGCCCGTAAATCAAGTAGTGTTGTGAACCTGTTCCTCCGGGTGAAGAGAGGGTGTTGTATAGTGAAAAGCCGAAGAGGACCTTCGGGACTGGACGTAGGACTGGAGGTCCGAACCAGTATAAAAATCCCGGTGTCGTTACTCTACTTTACTTTACTGCATTTATAATTATTTGTGATATATATATTGTTTGCGAATATTTATTCGTATAACTATTGAATGGATTAAGTTATCACATACATTGCGCATAGCCATATTAAAGATCCTGCACAAGTCTTACACAACCGACTTTTCAATTGGTATCGGAGCAAGGTCATCATATAACTGTAACACATTTATTTGATATGTTCTAGTAATATGGCAAATAGCGCAAGTACGAGTAACATGACTTACACTGAAGGTCAATCGACACAAAGACCTCCTTTCTTTAATGGCCTAAACTGTAGCTATTGGGCAACACGTATGGCTTTTTATATGCAATCAACAAGTTATGACGCTTGGAATGATACTCAGAAAGAAATAGTTAATCCAACAACTGAGTATGCAGAATGGACTCCTGCTGAGAAAACAGCAGCAACTGTAAACGGAAAAGCAATAAATATGTTGTTTTGTGCATTAGACCAAAATGAGTATAACCGTGTTAGTATCTGTACCACTGCTTATCAAATTTGGCAAACACTAAAGACCACTCATGAAGGTACTAACAAGGTTAAACAAGCAAAAATAGCTTTGTTGAAAAGTCAATTTCAAAATTTTAAAATGAAGCCGAATGAAACAATAAATGAAATGTATTCACGATTTCAAACTATTCATCATGCTCTTATTGGTCTAGGACAAAAATATTGCGATTTTGATGTTGTTTCAACAATCCTACATTCTCTGACGAATGAACGGGAAGGAAAAGTATTAGCAATAGAAGAAGCTAATGATCTTTCCACCATGAAGCCAGATGAATTGATAGGAAATCTAATGTCCTATGAAGCTAACTTGCAGGCTAGAAGAGAACAAAGAGAAGAAAAGAAAAATGTTGCTTTTCATGCTGAAAGAGATGAAGACATCTCAGATTCCGAAGATGAAGATTTAGTATTCGTTGCAAAAGGATTCAAGAAATTCTTAAAGCAACGAAAAGCTAGTCGTTATAACAGAAAGAAGTTCGAATCAAATAAACCATCATCATCGAATCTGGAATGCTTTAATTGTCACAAAAAGGGACATATGCAAAAAGATTGTCCGGAGCAAAAGAGGAAATCCGAAAAATTCAAGAAGGACAAATCAAAGAAAAGAGCATTCTCAGTAACATGGGACGATTCAGACTCGTCTTCATCCGAAAGTGAAAGCGACTCAGATAATGAACAAGCAAATATATGCTTTATGGCTAAAGAAGATGAGGTACAAATTCCTTCTTTTGAAGAAGTTCTTGATATAAATGCTGAGTTGATATATAAATTTAAAGATATGAAACGACAATGCAAACAAGCTCAAGCCGATTTAAGTAGAGTAGAATTTGAACGAGATATGTCAAAAGATGAAAAGAAAATATTAAAAGAGGAACTTGAAAAGGCTCAAGAATCATCATCTAATATTGACTCTCAACTATCTCTTTTGACTCAAGAAATTGAAGTTCAAAAAGAGAAGAATGATACTCTTACTACTGAGAATCATGAGCTTAAAGCAAAAGTTAAATCTCTAGATCTTGAAAAAGCTAGTTTACAAATAATGTTAGATGATATTACTAAAAATGTATCTAATTTCAACAAAGGTCGTGAGAATTTGACTAAGATTATTGAAAATTCACAATGTGCTTTTAACAAACAAGGCCTGGGATATAGGAAACAAGAAATCAAGAAGCATCTTGATTATAGAAAGAAAAGAAAAAAATAAAGTAGTACAAGAAACTGAAGCTAAGAAAAATCTTAGTTTATTATATTCCAAACAAAAATCTGTTGTGAAATTTCAGAAACAAAATTCAAAAACTATCAAAATATGGGTTCCTAAAACAAACGACAATTTGATTAGGAATAAATACATCAAAAATTTTATGGATTCTGTGCATAATAATTCAAATTATCTATATAAAGGGGATACCGGACCCGTATGGGTTTGAACTCCTAAGACCTAACTCTTAGGACCCCATAAAAAGTGGGTACCATGAGCTTAATTTTTTTTTTGCAGGTCCCACTTAAGAAAAAGGAAATAATGATTATATTGGGTCTAAGGAGATTTCTTTATATTACATTTAATAATGTTTTAGTTCCTTTTTCATGTGTTTAACTTCCTTTTATTATAATAAAAAGTTATTTGAGTATTGTTTTTATTCAAAATATAGCCGAAAAAACAGTTTTATACATATCCTGTCGACCAAAAATATAAAGTTGTCGACCTAAATAGATGAATTTCAAACCAGAAAGTTTTTAGGTCGACTGGTCCAAAAATTTAGGTCGACCAGTTTTGATTATCCAGAGAAGTTTTCGGTCGACCGGTCATAAAAATTATGTCGACCGGTTTCATATTCTTTTTAAACAGAGAAATTTTAGGTCGACCGGTATACTTTTTTAGGTCGACCAGTTTTGTTTTAGCAAGTAAACAGGTTGACCGGTTGAACATTTAGGTCGACCGCTTTGTACTATTTCTTTCATTTTCTCCAACCCGATACTTTTTAGGTCGCCCGCCTTGATTTTATAGGTCGACCAGTCCAAACTCAAACACCATTTCTTATACTATTTTAAAATTATACTACTCTCGATTATTGAGGTTATTATGATATTTATTCTTTTTAATCGATGACAAAGTGGGAGAAATATTTTACATACACTATTTAAAATATATGTGCTTAATATGGTAAAAGTATATGTGTGCTAACATTTGTTAATGCAGGAATCAAAAGGTAAGATTATTTACTAACAAATGTTGCAGAAATTCAGGGGGAGCTTTATATTCAAAGGGAGAAAATCCAAGGTGTTGTCATCAATCAAAAAAGGGGAGAATGTTAAGAAACGATAATTTCGATTGATAACAACAAAATAAAGATCAATGGAAATCATGACATGCAGCTAAGATTATGGATATATAGATGTTTAAAGGGAGGCAGAGCTTATATACAGGGGGAGATAGCAATAAAGATCAAAATATCAAGCTATATTGTCATCAATCAAAAAGGGGGAGAATGTTGAGTCAACAGTTTCAATGCTTATTTTGATTAATGACAAGAAGGAGCTTCATGATCGACAAAAAGAAGACTCAATGTTTTATAGGTTAGAAGATGGTTATTTAGAGTTATTTATGTTAAAATCTATCCTCAAATAATCATACTTCTTATTCTCTTCAAAAATATACATGAAAACTCAATTTTTATGTATGTTGACAAAAACCTGTCAACATGTTAAATTTAACAGGTCAACAACTTTTTAAACTTAACAGGTCAACCTGTTAAAATTAACAGGTCAACAACTTTTTAAACTTAACAGGCCAACCTGTTAAAATTAACAGGTCAACAGTTTTTTTGAAATAACGGTCATAAACCTGTCAACCTATTAATTTTTCCTGTCGACCTATTTTTGAATTTCATGAAGAGTCATCTTCTTTCTTGAAAAGTTGCATCCATTTCTCTTCATTTAAATCATTTCTTTTGATTGCAACTTTTCACCAACAATTGCAACTTCTCAATTACTATAAATACATCAGTTTTCAATCAATCAAATTACCGAATTTTCTCTCCATTCTCTGATCTATATTGTATTATTCTTAGCATTCTAAAAGCACTCAAAAGCATTCAATTATCGTTTGAATCTCCAAGCATATTTAACACACTTGTGATTCAACTCGATAATCCACTTCCAAATCTTTGCAAACATCAATATATATTTGAGGATAAGATTATAGGAAGGTTGTACTCAATCATTGACTAATCAGTGTTGAAGAAAGAACACATTCAAGGTCAAACTCTTGTAATCGTCTTGTGGGTAAGCTTGTTGCCCGTGAAATCAAGTGGGTAAGCTTGTAGCCCGTGAAATCAAGTGGGTAAACTTGTAGCCCGTAAATCAAGTAGTGTTGTGAACCTGTTCCTCCGGGTGAAGAGAGGGTGTTGTTTAGTGAAAAGCCGAAGAGGAGCTTCGGGACTGGACGTAGGACTGGAGGTCCGAACAAGTATAAAAATCCTGGTGTCGTCACTCTACTTTACTTTACTTTACTGCATTTATAATTATTTGTGATATATATATTATTTACGAATATTTATTCGCATAGCTATTGAATAGCTTAAGTTATCACATACATTCCGCATAGCCATATTAAAGATCCTGCACAAGTCGTACACAACCGACTTTTCAAAGACCTCCGGTCTTCAACCGCCGTTTTCATCTTTGACTAATCGTCGTATCAGTTATTCAAAATGGGATAAACACGGTCTTTTCGAATAACTCGCGTATTTTATAAACAAGTGTTACACAAACACAACATACGCCTCATTCCGATTCAAAATATTCTTTAATTCAAATATTCACATTATTAGGGAAAGGTTCCCATTAATTTTATCAAAGATAAATTCTTTAAAATTTATTCTTTAATCTTCTTTTGAATATCAATTCAAACCAAATTATGGTTTATCCAAACAAGTCGAGATTAACGAACCTTACTGAAGTAATCAATTATTAAATTTCCCAACCCTAACCTATTCATCCCATGAAGTAAAACTAGTAATATTTCATATCTAACACCATGGTGTTATCGGTAAATTAATTTACCATTTCATGTTCAAATCTAATTAAAGATTTAACTATCGCCTGGAGTAAAACTGGTGATACTCCATTCTCGATCATTTCAATCTAATTAAAAATTCATCAAAACTCCACTTGGTTTTAATCTTCCCAATAATCTCTATCAATGATTATTTAACTTGGGAAATCATATCCTGTCTTTAACTGCGTTAAAGAACCAATGTCATTTAAAACACGGTTCACGATAAACCTAAAATCACATTCTATTTCCAATGGAATCTTCATGGAAAGCAAATCGATATATATAATCGATATAAACTTTCATATCCGAATAATAATATAAATGGAATAACGGCAAAGCCTTTTAAATTCCAGATATATTAGTTGTCTTCCTCCACAGAAATTCACTTCGATTAATACCAAATCGAATTCCATCCCATTCCAATTTATTTTATTAAATTCGAAAACTTTACTTTGGAAAATCTCCTTTAAATCTTAGCAAAAGATTTATAAATTCCAAATCACATTTCACTGTAAATCGTGTTAAAGAATGAATGTCGTTAAAACACAGTTCATGCTAAACCCAATTCACTTTCCATTAATTATCGGTTTAAAGAACAAGTGTTATTTAAAACACCGTTCACGATAAACCCAAAAATCAATTCAAATTCAATTCCAATTAAATACCATTTAATTGGTATACTTCATTAAATCTAAATAAAAAGATTTAATCTTTTCCTCAACTGGGTTTAAGAACAGTGTTAATGAAGACACCATTCACTACAAACCCAAATCCCATTTGTTATTAAATACAAGGCTCTGAATAAAAATTATATCGGCTTATATTCAATATCAAATTCTACGACCAACAAATATCGTATTGGAAATAACGATATAAATATATCTTTCAAATTTCTATAACAATATCTGCATAATCACGAAATCCAACATCGAAATATTCCAAAGACAATTTCGATTCAAATCCGTTTCCACTTTATATATTGGAAATTCTGGTTATTTTCAAAACCATTTCAAATCCACTTTATTTATTTTAAAAATAAATGGGATAATAATTCTAGTTCAAAACTAGTTAATTTCGATAAAAATCTATTTTTATCTTTTCAAATATGGAGTTTTTCATCCCAATTCTTTCCTAATAATTTCTTATAATTTTACACAAATTATTACTATTTTTAATAATTTTATCAAGGCCCGTACAGTCGATTTCCATCAACGGCCATTGAGCTGCACTTACAACGACCTTTTCCATATTTGATTTGGACATAATTCCAAATCCAACCGTTAGGTTTCAAATCTCTAATATTCATTAGAAAGCTCTTTTCGATACAAACCCAACGGTTCCGGCTTTAGGAAAATCCAACGGTCGGATCTCCCGTAATATCCATTCGAAGTCAATGGTCGAAATTCGCGAACTGCCACAGCGCGACGCGTTTATTCAGGCCATTATATATATAATATAAATATATTATATATATTTCATCGATTTCCTTTTAAAATGTATTTTATAAATCGTTTTAAATTCGTTTTCAAAACGATTTCAACTTCATATTCAATTTCTAATCAAAACTGAATATTCCACATCATCGATATACAAATGATAATATTTTCAAAATGTTATATTTTGAAATCACTTCCTTTTCTACAATTATTATAAAAACGAATATAATTGATATAAATATCGTTCGTGTCAAAATGGCGCATATCTAACCAACACGGCTTTATATATTTCAATAACTTCCTTATTCTATTCAACAGATGAATATTTTCTTCAACACATGAATATATATTTTTATTCAACACATGAATTTATATTTTATTCAAAACATGAATTTATATTTTTATTCAACACATGAATTTATATTTTTATTCAACACATGAATATTATATTTTTATTCAACACATGAATATTCTTTCTTATTCAACACATGAATATTTATTCTATTCAACACATGAATTTTCTTTCTTATTCAACACATGAATATTTATTTTATTCAACACATGAATATTTATTTTATTCAAAACATGAATTTTATATTTTTATTCAACACATGAATATTCTTTCTTATTTAGCACATGAATTTTTATTCTATTCAACACATGAATTTTCTTTTACATTATTCCTTATTTTCCAAATTGGAATGAGGCCCAATCAATTACCATATAACGTTAATTATATGGATTCCCTACAACACATGTATATAATAGCAACGATAAATAATCAACCATCATCCAGAGTGCACCACACAACTGCATAAGCATTAAATATAAATAATTAACGCTTACACAGTCTGTCAACCCATCGATTGACATACAACTAAACAATCGGGATTAGTGTACGTTAAATATCATCCCAATACCCGTGTGGGGTTTCAAATCAACAAACACATATTTTTATTTGTGCAGTTGGGCGATCTGTAAAATTTATCGTCCCAATCAATATCAGTCAAATGGGTGTACATAAACAAATCGTCCGATTTGTTTATAAATATTTATTTTATATACACGTTAAAAAACATATTTTTAACTATAAAATATTTATTCATTCCACTTCACGTAATCAACTTTCACAACACATCAATTAAACAAACAAGTCATCCATGGTCTGTGGACGACGGGTGTCGGGTGCTGCTAAGCACCGTCTGCATCCTAGTATATATTTCAAACTAGAAATTAAAATAAGAGTGAGGAGTTCTCACCGAGGGTTCCACTCCTCCATTCTTTATTTTTGAATGGTTCAGATTCGCTCGACATTCCAACTCAACCATTTCACGCTGTTCACAATAAAAATCACATTTTTATTCTTGTAATGTTCATACAAAAATCATACTTTTATTCTTCTCCTTATATAAAAATCATATTTTTAATATCTCTATAATATAAAAATCATATTTTTAATACTTTACTAATATAAAAATCATATTTTTAATACTTCACTAATATAAAAATCATATTTTTAATACTTCACTAATATAAAAATCATATTTTTACTATATAAAAATCTCGTCTTTATCACATACAAATCTCTTCTTTATCATATACATACATATGAAACTGATTTTGTTCTTAAATTAATAAATAAAATTAAGAAAAATAACTTACATTGAAATTAGATGGAGGGGGTTTCTTCAATCGCTGGAGGAAGCAGGGGGGCGCTGCATCGGGGTCAAGGGTGGTCGGGAGAGCCACTGTCGATCGGAGGTGGCGCCACTTAGGCCGGAACAACGGAGAAATGGTGGGGTTTGGCTCCAATTATAAGAAGGGAGAGGAGAGAGAGAATGGGAAGGAGTGGCGCCAGAGTTTGCAGGCCAAAGGGGCGCGGCAGGTGGTGGAAGGCTGCGGTCAGCTGGTGGGGCCACGCGGTGGCGGTTCTGGGTGGGTTAGGGCTTTGGGGTCGCGGGTTTGAGGGTTGGGGTGTTCAACGAGGCAAGAGGAGATAGAGGAGAGGGAGGAGGAGGGGATCGCCGACGCTGGTGGGGTCCGGCCGAGGCGCGACGGTGGTGGAGTAAGTGGGGCGACGACTTCTTGTTTGTGCGTTTTTTTTATTTGCTCCTGAAACGATTTGAAGTCAACGTGGAAGGGAGGGGAGATAAGGAGAGTATAGGGGGTTTTATAATACTTTATTATATTTAAATTTCAAAAAGCAACTTTCTATTTCGAACTCAAAATCGAACCCACTGACTGTCATCCCTAGCTAATTACCCCCATTCCAAACAAAATGGGATATGTATCGCAAGCCAGTTTGGCTGTTTCGATCGGTTTTCGTCAAAATCAAATATAAATCTATATATTAAATTTGAACACACATTTCAATTTACCGGAGCCACATACGGGCTCTAAAAATTACAGAAAAATTATTTCTAGCTTCGTATTGACGATAGGTCCTAACAAAACTAATTTCGTTAAATTCTGAGATCGTTTGAAAAATGGCCATTTTCTGGTCGATCCAAATTGACTGAAACTGTCAAAACACGTTTTCCTTCGCCATGCTCACATATTGATTCAGAAAATTATGAATTTTGAAATCTAGCAATAACTTGATATCATGGATCGAATAAAAGTGGTTTCGTCGAAAACCGAGGTCGTTTGCAAAATTGCTATTTTTAAGGGCCAAAATTCCATAGCGACTATTCTGAATTTTCAATTCGGCATAACTTTTTATCCCCGCTATGAAATTTCAATTTTTCGGATTCGTTGAAAAGATATTTTCAATTAAATTCTAATATTTTTGGTTTCACTAAAATCTGGTTTATTTTGAATCTTGTACATTCATTTGAACTTTGAAATCAAATTTTCAAACTACCGCGCCATTTTCAATTCCTTTTATAATTTAAAATAGATATTTATATTCTAACGCCGATTCAAATAAATATATATGTTCAAATTTTATTCAAAATAAATTTCTCGTCGTAATTATTTAAAATAATTCATTTTAAATATTCAGAATTCACTAAAATTGCCAAAATAAAAAAATTAAATTGGCTCAGAATTTCCGGGTTATTACAATCTCCCCTACTTAAAACTTTTCGTCCCCGAAAAGGAACGAAGCTGAAAGTTGTTTAACAAACCAACTAAACTTCCATTATTTTCTTTACGGCTTAAGTTCTTCAACTTTTCAGTTTCTAAGAACTTTTCAAATTTTTCAAAAATTTGGCTAACACACTAAATTTTCGAAAAATTTCGCCATAAACTCCCCTGCACCGGGAGCTTCGGGATATTTCAAATAGCCTCCCATGGCCGTCACCAATCCAAAAAGAAAAAGAAATAGCCAAGCGGCTCATAAAATCATCAAAAACCCAAGAAATACAATAAACATGTACCTATTTGTCGGACAAACAATTTTATTCCTCTTCTCTAGCCTCCTTGCTATGACTTGTTCAATGTAAGTACATGTATATGCATGAAAATGCGACTAATTTTCAATACCACTCACTATTTGATCAATTTGACTAAATGGTCCAAATTTTAATTAATCAACCAATAATCAAACAACCCAATCAACAATCAATTAGTTGATTATCATTTCAAGCTCATAATTTTGATATATAGTCAAAAATCACGTTTTTGATGCCAAGTCACAACAATATATTCTAATTATATTTTGGTTCTCACACCAGTCTAATGGAAATATATAGAGATCCCACTTTCGAAGCTCGAACATAAATCCATTGATGATGCAGCTGCTATCATCAGTGTCATCTCCGGGCGACTAGAGTGTGATTCTATATCTACCCAATATATTAAAACTTCGAATACCCGTGGATCAGACGTATATGCAAAATCTTTATATATTGGATTGTCCAAATTCAATACAAATAAATATTCAAGTACGTTGACTAAGGATTAAATTTTCAAAACAAATTTGTTTTCATTTTAAAAATATACTCTTAACGCTCGTTCTAGGATACTACTGATCCTATCTCTAACGAGTCATTCTCATGGGATATTACTAATCCAATCTCTGGTGAATTCTTTCGTTTGGTTCTAATGTGTCTTGTTCTCCGAGCTCTGTAAACCAAATCTCTGATACCACATGTAACAACATAAAATTTCGCTCGATCCGAATCGATTACTAAACCGACCAAGACCGTTCGAAACCCCTGATTGTTTTGAGAACACGACAAATCTGAACGCAAACAGATGAACATTTCATTGTTAATTACAACAATTCCATCAGAATACAAGAATATATAGAGTATGAATAAATATTATACATTCAATAAATATCAGAGGTTTAAATTACATTACTGCAGCGGAAAAATAATACAATACACAACTGAAGGAGATATACGGATACAGAGCTTTCCGGATATCGTTCCAGCTGTAAACCAGGTTCCTGTGAATATAAATCTGCAAAACCAAAATTACTAGCTGCCCATGTCGAAAATAACGGCACCCAGAGTTTAGGTTAAAACAATAAACTCCAGGTCAGTCATGTGACTGGTGTGAGAACTAAAACAGTTATTTAAAAATTTACATTAAATCAGATATATCAAGGGACCACGCCGTATAACACGGAACAGTTTTCCTCCCAAGAATACCAGTGCATATAACAAAACAGCACAATGCTTTTTGGAAAAATGAAGCTATTATAAGACCCAGGTCCTATCACACAATGCAATGCAAGCCGGGGATAGGTTTTTCCCTTATAATAGCCAAACAGCTTGGTACGTTAAAAACAAATCATTTGATACTATTATAAGTGCATAGTGTCAAAACCATTTATATCATAAGTATCAATCGTAGACGGCATAAGTGCCCCGTACCACTATGTCGCCATATATAGGTTCTACAATCAAAACCGCAAAGTCACGTATTGGAAGCTGGATTTCCATCTGTGAACCGAGACAAAAGATAGTCCTCACCGATTCGAGAGCCTCTAGCCCGTCCCTCAGGCAAGTGCGCAGGCAAGCCTTGGATCGTCAGGGCCGGTCCACCGATGTGGATTATTATGCCTGAACACTGCGTTTCCCCGCCCTTTGGGGAGTAAATGAGTCATATGACTCCATCGGCTCCACACAGTCACCGATATATCCAAGGCGCCTCGCAACCCAACAACCACATAAGTCAAACTCGACAGGGCGTGTCAAACCACTGACGCCACTTCTAGCTATAAGGAAACACATGCCCTCCCTGATGCCCTCTCCCGTTTCTGGTTCACAACCGGGGTGTGAGGCTCACGAATTAACGCTACACAAAGCTGTGCCACACAGGCGGTGCTTTGATCATCAACCACAAGACTCTGCTTTTCAATAAAAGCCTTGATCATTTGCCACTTAGGCATGCCAAACAGACAATTCACTCCATGCGATTGATATCCATCAATATATAACCTCTGAGCTCGTATGTCTCAGAGAAGGGCGTTAAGCAAGAGAATAAATTCTCCGCCGCCAAACAGATATATATTTAATAGAAATCAATCACACATAATGAAATCCAATGTCAGACACACAGTCCATTTACAAGTTCGTTCTGGGTCTGAACGAAACCGGAGGCACCTTGTACCTCGCATATCCATTGATCTCCAAGTACGTCTGGACGATCACCAACTGATTCCCTCCTCTTGGGTGTACGGCCCAATCAAGATCATCAGTAATTATCCAAACGACGTGAAGACCTCCGGTCTTCAACCACCGTCTTCATCTTCGACCAATCGTCGTATCAGTAATTCAGAATGGGATAAACCCGGTCTTTCCGAATAACTCGCGTATTTTAACAAGTGTTACACAAACACAACATACGCCTCATTCCGATTCAAAATATTCTTTTATTCAAATATTCACATTATTAGGGAAAGGTTCTCATTAATTTTATCAAAGATAAATTCTTTAAAAATTTATTCTTTAATCCTCTTTTCAATATCAATTCAAACCAAATTATGGTTTATCCAAACTAGTCGAGATTAACGAACCTTACCGAAGTAATCAATTGTTAAATTTCCCAATCCCAACCTATTCATCCCATGAAGTAAAACTGGTAATACTTCATATCTAACACCACGGTCTTATCGGTAAATTCAATTACCATTTCACGTTCAAATCTAATTGAAGATTTAACTATCGCCTGGAGTAAAACTGGTGATACTCCATTCTCGATCATTTCAATCTAATTAAAGATTCATTAAAACTCCACTTGGTTTTAATCTTCCCAATAATCACTATCAATGATTATTTAACTTGGGAAATCATATCCTGTCTTTAACTGGGTTAAAGAACCAATGTCATTTAAAACACGGTTCACGATAAACACAAAATCACATTCTATTTCCAATGGAATCTTCATGGAAAACAAATCGATATCTTTACTATAATGCCAATTCCTTATTTGTGGTGAAGCTTTTTCACCTTCCAAAACTAGCCTTCAAGTCCACCCACCTGAAAGAAACGTCAACATATAGGCCAGGGCAGTCCAGACATTTTCATTCCCATTTCTATATCCCACTAACATTGGTTACACACACGTTTATTTCCTTCCGTTTCCACCAACTTTCTCCTTTCCGTCTCCACATTCTCCTCACTTTTGTTCATGCCGTCAATTCATTTTCTTTCTCCCAACCCTAACTTTCTTCTTCCTGTCATCAACGTTCAACGGCCATTTCCTTCAACCTATTACGTCCATCACTCCTTCCAATCTGACAGTTCGCCCGGTACTCAAATCGCGTTTTACCTCCACCTCCACCACGGCTTCACAGGCGAAATAGGTATATATTTCCGTCCTTCCTCCTGATTCATTTACTTTACAATTTTGTACGTTTTATTTGTTCAGATCTGATGTTGTACATTCTCACTTACCTCTTCCTTTCCAGATCTGTTAGCAACTACTGTTGATTATCCAGATCTGTTAGCAACTACTGCTGATTATCGCTCTTTGACCAACTGATATTTCAGGCAAAAACATATGTAAGCTATTTTCACATTTACCCTCTACATCTATTTTATCCAGTTTTTGTATTAATGAGTTAGCTCACAAAAGAAAAAAAACAGGCAATTTTTCGATATTGAGGTAGAAAAAAAAACATGTTCAGTAGGTAGATGTAGCTGCCAGAATTTGAATGGAGAAGGATAAAGACGTGTCTGACTTAGTAGGACAGGTGGTTTATAATTAAAGTATGAAAAAGATGTAAGTGCAAGTATTAATTCTTTTATATACGAATAAAACTGAAAAATTGATAGGAAAGTGCTAAAACACATGAAACATTGTGATTTGGGAGTTGAGATATTGGTTTATTTTTTATCATTGAAACCATGTCAAAGTGGAAATTTCATTGAATAGGGTTTCTTTCTCTCTGTATAGTAACAGTGAATGTTCACATTTATAGTACTACAATATTATAAGTTGTATTAATCAACATCAGCTTATTTATTAAATAATAGTGCATGAATAATAATCATTTGTTTGCAAAACGTCTTTTACACAATGCCAGAGATTTCATTATTTAAATGGACATCATTGTCCGTTTAAATTGTGCTTGTGCTATCTTTTGTGTTGTGTAGAGTCGTTTGCAACCGCAATTATTTTTGTTACACCTACACTATTATTTAGTTTGTTTTCCTGGCGTTTTTATTTCCTACATTTTAGTACTTCATACTCAGCTACATTGTATACAAATGCAGTTCCACATTTGTATACATGACTTCTTTTACTAATCACGTATGTATCTGTCTATATATATATCTATGCATGTTGTCTTTGTACATGTACGAAATATTTACGTCTTCATGACCTTTTTTGACATGTACATTGTGAGAACTATCGACAAGTCTTCACATGTAGCAGTAGTTGCAAATTCTACATTTCAAGCAGTTGCAAATTGCACATCCGTCGTGTTTCGAAGTTTTTACATTTGCCAAGGTATGCATCAACTGCATGCATTAACCAGACTTTACAACTCCTTACTTTTCGACACGCATTAGTAATTTTCCCTAATCCGGAGACAAAATTACTTATGAACAATCATTTAAACTTTCATTACTTTATTTACTTTGATTCACGTTTGATTCAGGTTTCAAGGAAAATTGCAGACTTTCATTACTTTACCTACGAATTAAATGATCAAATACAGGTATTGCTTCTTTTATTTTTTTGTTAACCTTTCCATCATTTTTAGTTTTGTGCCAGATTTTCCTTTTATATAATTATCTGAAAATGTAACCATTTTATATTTTTTTTCTTTAATACTGATCCGATCAAGTATACAATTTATACTATTTTTTATGTATCTGTTTAAATGTTTTAAACTGAAAATGTGCGGATTCATGAAATCTAATCAACTTAAATTGTAGCATCAACGATATTTTTGGTTTTTAATCAGTATAGACTATGGAGACATGCACGCTGGTTGCAGCTCCTGTTGTTGGAGTTTATCATATGGTTAGCAAGACTACTTTGTGCTAGGTGCGGAAACAATGTAGATGGAAGGAGGAAGGATTGGTTTGATGCTCAATTGCCATCTACGAAATGTTGTTGGTAGTGGGCTCGGCAGTGATAATGCCAGTTGATGGGGATTCTACGGCTGAATAAGAGCAGCAGTGGGCAGTTAACATCGAAGGGTATAGCGTTTGTTTTAAGTGGCTTTAAATGGGTAAGCCTGAACAACTCTTTTTACTACGGAATATGTTAATGTTGGTGAAAATAGAGTTTTGATGTTATTTTAATTTATCAAACTCTTAATTTTTTTCATTTCAGAAATTTTGTTATTGTTCGTCAACAAAAAAATAGACTGTTTTCAGCTTCGCTGTTTTGCCGTAAATTATGTACATGGATGACATATTCAAAAGGTTTTGCATCATAAGCCAGCACTTCAAAACAAATAATACAAGAATGGATTTCCTTTGCGCATGTTTTTCCTTTCATATGTAAGTCTGATATATTAACATGCCAAAAAAACCATTTACAAATCATTTTTGCCTAAGTTTGGACAGGCCTTTGTTTGTAGGCGGCTTCCAGGTTTTGTCATCAGTAGGTGCTGCTAGGTTTTGGAGGAAAAATAATGAAAGAGACGTGGAATGAAGGCATCAAGTTGAATCATGGTAGTTGGTATTACGAAAGAGACTCACTAATTCTGATGGTACATGCTTTGCTTTTATTACTACTGCACATTTACCTTTAAATGAAACTTCAGTTCTACTATTTGTCGTTTTGATTTTCACAGCAAGAAATTGGTAAAAGATTACTACTGCTAACATTATGCACATACTTTAGCTTTGATTTCTTTTCTTCCTTAAGTGATGTAGGAATTATTGAAATTCCTTATGTTGAGTTAATCAGTTTCTGAATTCTGATTCCAATTGCAACAATAAGGGAATATGCTAACTTCTTACCATATGTTCTAACAGACATGCCTTTTAACTATTGTAACGACCCAGAAAATCTGAACCAATTTAAAAATTTTAAATTGGCTAAAATAATGGATTTTAAATATTTTAAATAAATATTTTAGATAATGGCGATGAAAACTAAGTTTGAATCGACATTTGAAAACGAATATAATTAATTATAATTATAAACAAGGCCTGAAATGGCGTGGCAGTTTCAAAAATTGAATTCAAACTTTGTCAGACTGTACCGGGTGCAAAACAATCCGGATTTTAGTGAAACCAAAAATATTTAAATCTGTTAGTGAATATCTTTCTAACGAATCCGACCAATCGAAATTTGATAGCGGGAATCAAAAGATATGTCCAGTGGAAAATTCTGAATAGTCGCTATGGAATTCAGGCCCTTAAAAATGGACATTTTGCAAACGACCTCGGATTTCGATGAAACCACTTTTGTTAGATCCACAGTGTCAAGTTATTGCTAGGTTTCAAATTTCATAATTTTTCGAATCAATATGTGAGCGTGGCAAAAGAAAACGCGTTTGACCAGTTTCCGTTGATTTTAATCGACTGGAAATTGGCCATTTTTCAAACGGCCTCAGAATTCGACGAAACTAGTTTTGTTAGGACCGTATCGTCAATACGAAGCTAGAAAATATTTTTCTGGAATTTTTCTAGTTAGTATGTGACCCCGGTAATTTGAAATGTGCGTTCAAAATTCAATATAATGATTTAAATGAAAATTCAAAAGGAAACTGATTGTAACGATCAAATCAGCTTGCGATACATATCCCATTGTGTTCGGAATGGGGGTGAAACGCTATGGACGACAGGCGGTGGGCCTCGTTTCGAGGTCATATGTAAAAGTCAACTTTTTGCTAAATTTAATAATTAAATAATAAATAAATAAAAAAAATCTATTTTTCCCTCCTTTATCTCCTTTCTGCCCCCCCCCCCCCGATTCAGTTAAACATAAAAAAAAAAAACCTAGGTCTAGATCGCGTCGCCGACCAAGAAGCGCCACCGCCGCCGCTTGCCCGCCTTTCCCCTCCTCCACTTCGCCGAAGCCCCCACCGCCCGACCTCCTCCTTCCAGTGTCGAAGCCGACGCAACCCTCGAACCCCCGGTCAAAGCAAATCGAAGCAGCGCCCCCTTACTTCGACGCCGACACCACTGAGTCACCGCCGACGCCCTCTTCTTCCCTCCTCCACTTCGAAATCTGCGGTGAGCGATTTTATTTTATTTTTATTTTTATTTTCAGATTTAAAAACTGATTTAAAGATTTTATAAAACTGCTTTTTTAAAGATTTTAAAAACTGATTTAAAGATTTTATAAAACTGCTTTTTTAAAGATTTTAAAAACTGTTTTAAAAGCAATTAAAAACTGATTTTTAATAAGAAGAAAAACTGATTTGAAAAGCATTTTAAAACTGAAATTTTTAAAAGTATAAAACTGAAATTTATAAAGAATAAAAACTGAAATTTTTAAAAGAGAAAAAAACTGATTTTATAAAGTATTTAGAAACTGATTATTTTTTTTTCTAAAGAATAAAAACAGATTTTTTTTAGAAAAGGGAAAACCTGATTTTTAAAAAGGAAAGTTAAAACTGTTTTTAAAGAAAGATTAAAACTGTTTTTTTTAGAAAAGTTAAAACTGTTTTTAAAGAAAGATTAAAACTATTTTTTTAGAAAAGTTAAAACTGTTTTTAAAGAAAAGTTAAAACTGTTTTTTTTAGAAAAGTTAAAACTGTTTTTAAAGAAAGATTAAAACTGTTTTTTTTAGAAAAGTTAAAACTGTTTTTAAAGAAAGGTTAAAACTGATTTTTCGAAAAAGGATTTGAACTTTAAAAAGTAAAAATCATATTTTTATATATCGAAACTCGAAAGAAAAATCATATTTTTATATATCGAAAGTCGAAAGTAAAAATCATATTTTTATATATCGAAAGTCGAAAGTAAAAATCATATTTTTATATATCGAAAGTCGAAGTAGAAATCAGATTTTTATATATTGAATAGCATAGTAAAAATTCGATTTTTACACGTGTAGAGAATACGGGCGAAAGCGACAAAAGGCGAAGATTTCTATAAAGGAAGAATCGTAGTGTTGGATAGCTATAGGTGAAATTTCTGTTTTAAAAATATTATATATGTGTGAAATGAAAGTGAATTGCTATCTATAAATATATATCTATATATATATATACGCCCCCTCGTCCACAAACCATGGACGATATTTATTGTTGTGAAAATTGAATGATTGTTTGGGATTGTTTGTGATTGATATTGGTTGATTGTGGTTGAAAAATACCCGTTTGTGGTTGTGAAATATTTGGTTGAAACCACTTAGGATTAGTTTGTGGAAATGAAATAAATATATACATGCCGCCTGCGTGCAAACTAGATGCATGATCCTCATAGTCAAAAACCGCGAGGTTTTAAGGTAGAGCGAGGAGCCGTACTAGTGCCGGTGTAACTACCCTGCCGTTATGCTGCCGAAATTTTGAATAATATTCGTGTGTTTGAATTATTTTCATTTGCTTAAACTATATTTATTCATTGAATAGAAAACATTCATGTGTTGAATTGATATTCATTCGTTGTTTAGAAATTCATGTGTTGAATGGTATTCATATTTTGAAATAAATTGTTTTATGATAAAAATCCTATTTTGTCACCTATATGAACTATATAGAAAAATAGTGTTTTGAAATGGATTGTTTTACAATAAAAATCACATTTTTATTGTATGCATAAATCGTTGAAATGTGAAGTGTTAAAAATAGCCACTTGTTCATAATAAACATATATGAGTTGAAATATTCATTAATTAGCTAATGAAATGATTTGCACCTATTTATGTAACATTAGAATGAATGGAGTTTTTAAACCAAATAGAAATCAAATATGAAGTCGAATAGAAATTGATAAATGATAAGAACTGTATATATATGTACATGCAATATTCATTGAACAGGTTATAGCAAAGGGGCTAGAGAAGAAGAATAAAATTTTGTGGCCGACAAATAGGTACACATTTACTGATTTGTTTGGGTGATGATTTTGAGCCTGTTGGCTAGCCGCTTGGCTTTTTCTTTTTCTTTTTGAGATTAGAAGGACCGGGGACGCTATTTGCGATTTCCCGATGCTCCCGGTGCAGGGGAGGTTATGGCGAAATTTTTCCAAAATTTAAGGTGTTAGAAAAATATTTGAAGTGAAAACGATATTGAAATTGTTGAATGAACTATATTTATATAAATATATAAATATAAATAAAATTAAAACGAAACGAAGCCGTGCAGTTCGTATTTTGAAACCGTGATTTCAAACGACTAGTGCGGGAAATCCGACCCTTGGATTTTCCCGAAACCTCAACCGTCGGGTTCGCCTTGGAAATATCTTCCCAACGGCACCAACTTTGTAGAAATCCAACGGTTGGATTGTCTGGAATGTTTAATTCAAATCTGAAGAAAAACAGCACCAGAAGCGATTATATTTATATATATATATATATATATAAATATAATTATATATTTAATCGAATAACGACGCTGCAGTTCGTATTTTGAAATCGAAACTTCAAACGATTGTACCGGGAGATCCGACCGTCGGATTTTCCCGAAACTGGAACCGTTGGGTTCGTTTTGAAAAGACCTTTCTAATGATGTAAATTTTGTGAAGATCCAACGGTTAGATTTTCAGATATGTGTAAATCAAATCTGAAGAAAAACAGCGCCACGGCCGCCTTATGGCCCGAAGCGTCGTTTTGAATAAAATGGCTATTTTAAAATAAATAAAAATAGCGATAAATAGTTATAAAATATCATAAGCGATATGGAATGGAAATAAACTGAATTTGCTTGATTTATGTGATGTTTGATGGTTGAATGTGTTTGGTGTGAAAATTACATTAAAGGACAAAATTGGTGTTGTCGAATAATTTAACCATTGAAATAAATTGAATTGAAATTCTAAATATACGTGAATTATTTGAGAAAGCCGAGTTAATTCTCATTTCAAATAATTGACCGACGATTGAAAGTCGAAGATAAAGACGGTGGTCGAAGACCGGAGATCTTCACCTCGTTTGGATGGTAACCGAGGTCCTGATTGGGAGGCATCCCGAAATATGGATAATGAGTGGTGATCATCCAGACGTACGTGTTGATCGAAGGGTTTGCGAGGTATTTAGTGCCTCCGGTTTCGTTCAGACCCAGAACGGACTTGTAAATGGACTGTGTGTCCGACATTGGATTTTATTCTGTGTTGATTGATCTCTGTTAAATATACATCTGTTTGGCGGCGGAGAATTTATTCTTTCGCTTAACGCCCTTCTCTGAGACGTACGAGCTCAGAGGTTGTATATCGATGGACATCAATCGCATGGCGTGAATTGCCTGTGTGGCATGCTAAGATGCAGTGATCAGGGCTTCTGTTGAAAAGCAAAGTCTTGTGGTGATGATCAAAGCACCGCCTGTGTGGCGTAGCTTTGTGTATAACGTGAATTCGCGAGCCTCACACCCCGGTATGAACCTAAAACGGGAGAGGACATCAGGGAGGGCCTGCGTTTCTTCCTAGCTAGGGTGGTGTCAGTGACCTACCAGCCCTGACATTTATATACTTTTCACCTATGTGGTTGTTGCTGTTGCGAGGCGCCTCGGTTTGATCGGACGATCCGGGTCCGATGGAGTCATTCGTTGGCTCGTTTACGCCCCAAAGGGCGGGGAAACGCATGGTTCAGGCATTTTAATCCACATCGGTGGACCGGCCCTGACGATCCAAGGGTCACTCGAGCTCTGATCCTGAGACTCGGGCTAGGCAGTCTCGAATGCGGTAAGGACTATCTTTTGCCTTGGTTCATGACGGAAATCCAATTTCCAAATACGTGACGATGCGATTTCGATTGTATATATACATTTGGCGACATAGTGGCATGGGACGCTCATGTCGTCTATGATTGATAGTTATGATTTGAAATTGTTTTCAAAACATATAAACACTAGCAATAATATCAAATGCCTTTGTTTTATTCGTATCAAGCATATTTTGGCCGTTATAAGGTAAAACTCTATCCTCCGGTTTGCGTTGCATTGTGTGATGGGAACTGAGTCTTATAATGGCTTCATTTTTATAAAAAGCATAGCGATGTTTAAAAGAAAGATTTGTTTTAAAGCACTGGCAATCCAATGGAGTAAACCCGTTCCACGAAAGTGGCGTGGTCCTGTGATTAGCCAATTATATATGTGTTGAGTGGATTTCTCATACCAGTCCCACGACTGACTCGTAGTTTGTTTCACTTTCAAACTCGGGTGCCCCTTTTTCCACACGGGCAGCCTTGTATTCAGGTTTAGCTGGTTCTTTCTGGATAGCTGGAGCTGAAGATGGATTCTATCATTTATTTCTTTTTATGCTGTTCAGCTCCTATTGTACATATTTTGTTTATTTCCGTTGTAGACATTTATGTATAGCTGAACTGTATTTGTACTAAGTAATATCCTGTATACTGTGTAACTCTGATGATTACTTTTATCCAGTATATTTTATTGTTCATTATCTGGTGTATTTATTTAATTCTGTTCTGCTATTATATGTTTCTGTGTTATATTCCAAAGATAACCTTGTTTCCGTGAGAACGGGAAATCGGGTCGTCTCAACTCTACAAAAATAAACCTTTACAGTTTAATTGCTCATTAACTTCTTTTCATGTTTATCTCTCATATGTTGGCCTAGCAACTGATGGTCCCCAGTTACAACATTAGTCAATTCTTATTAATATTTAGTCATTTCCCATTTTTATTTGTAAATTTCAAATCATGGTGTTTGGGTTTATTGATTTAAAATTTGTTAATAAATATGATGAATAATGTTGCACAAGTGTGGTCATTAGTTTTGGTTGGATCAGTCTGCATTTTTTAAGTCTATTCTTTCTTCTATTGGAAGACAAAATAATGCAATATATGTGCTTGGTTAGAATAATTACGACTGAATAATGATAAATAAATTAGACTGTGTTTGTTATACTGAATAGTATAAGTTATCCTGCCGTTTGCAACTGATTTCATGTTTGACTTAGCTCTTCTTCTCAAAGTATCTCCAAATATATTGGAGATATACACATCAGCAGAGCAGTTATGCGCTGATTATATTCGTGTATGACTTATTCAACCCTTATTTACGTCCCCCCTTTTAGTACTATCCTTCAACCGTTACAACCAAACGAATGATTTATGTAATATTTCTATCCTTTTTTCTCGATTATTTTTTCCTACCCATTTCTTTCTCATTCGTATTTGCTATTTCCACCATTTGTAATACATCTACCAACCACTTCTCTCTTTCTTTCTTCTACAACTACTGCACTTTTTACAATTTGCTTATTTCTTGAACAACTCAATGAATGATCAACAACGAGAGCACCGGTGTTTGGCTCAGCGAGGTAGACGTGCTCGGATGTCAACCGACGAACGAGAAGTACATTTGGCAAATCATAGACAATTAGTTGATCAAAACTTGGCTAATGCGCAAAATGGAATATACTCTTACAGTGCACAAGGTTCTATCTACCATAGCATTGGAAGTATTCTCCTTGAGCCCGCTGCTAGGCCAAGATATCTACAGCTCTACATCTACGATACCGATCATGAGATTGAAAATCGACAATAAGATAACGCACTCTTACGTCCCGACATCTTACACACACTACAACAAATTTTAGATGTTTACAACCCTTATGTCCATATGTTGAGACATTTGGGACAGAGTGCTAATGTTGGTGAATGTAAACTTATTATAAAAGAAGTTACAGTTGATCGTCATCTTCATCACTTACCAACCGCATCTCAAGTTGCAGGAATCATTGTTGGAGATGACAACTCTGGCGATATTAATGAAAGAGATATTGTTACAACGAGTTCCCGACACAACAGGCTTTTAAGATCCACTACAATATCCACTTCTACTTCCATGCGGTGAACAGGGTTGGGACCTAAATATCCATAATACCGGTGACAACATAATCAGTTCTAGAGCTTACTACTCGCATTTGTTACAGGTACATTTCCCCTTAACCCATTACACAATATTTCGTTCCAAGCTTTTTGTGTAGCACAGGTAAAAGGCCTATAGGTTCATTTCTTTTAGTTGAACCTTGCTGTTAATTTCTATGTTGCATCACCTCATTTCTCCTTATTGTATAGAGTCTATATTATATAGACGTTGTTTCACTCATTTATGAATTTGGTTGAATTTTGTGGGTTTTTTTCATGTTTGTATGCACTTATTATTGCTTGCAAATCGTTTGTTCACGGACATGAAGAATGTTACTATTTATGTTTCAGAATCTATATATATCATGCAAGGAGAGTCCCATAGTTTGATAGCTGCTTAGGTTTGTTAGAAACCTTTACTTTTTAAAATATGCAATATTTCTTTATTCATGATTTAAGTATGCACTGATTATATTTCTTTCAATGGGGCAATTTTTAGGACTTCGTATTTGTTGGATGGACTTATGTTTGCTCGCAATTTCTATCTTTAAATCTGTATATCTCGAGTTTTCCTATTTTTGCGTATCCTCCAATCTTCTAAATAAACTGTGTTAACCGATTACTATTTTATCATTATCGTCTTTCACACTTTTGCACCAATTTCAGTTCAAGTTTAAGAACTAATATAATTTTCTTTTAGGGATGCGTACAAAGTATATTGTTTACATTGATCTCCTTTTGAGTTCGGTTAAGTAATTTTAGCATTTTACCAACCTTATGAAAAATGTAGAAGTTAGTTTGTAACTCTCATTATCTGTTGCAATGAGATTGTAAGAAGAAACATACAGGCCTTATTAATGCAATATCAGTTATGGTCTAATATGATTGACAACTTTGCCTGAATGTTCAATTTTAATGGTAAAACACGTTTTCCCCCTTTTTAGAATTAAACCAGCCAACATCTTATCATCCAAAATTGGTAGTTTCAAATGTTAGATTTCTATGATGGTCTTTTACAAATTTAGCTGCTTCTGCGGTCATATTTGCATGTCATTGCCATGTTTTTGGTCTTATTTCTTTACAAAAGTGCAGTGCACAATTATTTCCGTCGTTTTACTTTTTCTCAACATTTTGTATTATTCAATATTTATTCATTGTTGAATTAAATTATTTCATTGAATTTTTTTGTTAATAGACTGAAAAATGCTCCGTTAATCTAATTAATTTATGCCAATGCAATAATTGATTTCATGTGTGTTTTTACCATTTTGCATGCTCTGAAATTGTGGATTATATATACTATAACATTAAAATTGATTGTGGTTTCTCCATCTCTAAGGCATTCTATAACTCCACTGTGAATTGTTGGTTCCTCCCATTCATAACAGCCCCCTCACAATATTTCGTTTCATGCTTTTTGATTGCTTTTCCTCTAATCTGCATTTCACGCTATTTTGTCTTTTGCTTCCAGATACGACCTTTCTCAACGTCTCTTTTGCTTCATGGAGGTCGTCTACTTCAGCAATTCGTGGTTGACACTTTTGTTAAAATTGAAACAATGCGGCTTCGATATATTCGAGATCATCAACACACCATTCGAGCTGATTTATATCAGGGTCTGCAAGATGCTCTCACAACAGGCGAGACAAGCGCCAGTAAGCACCTTTTCTACATACCCCGCACTATCCCTAACTTAGACCTATATTTCTATTCATTTTTTTCACTCATTACATATAGGTAACGTTGGTGTTAAAAGAGTTTTGCTTGCATCTCATGTTGGCAGCCCTCGCGACATGCATCATCGATACCAAGACGCAGTGGCAATAGTACGAAGGTATGGCAAACCCGACTTATTTATCACTATAACATGTAATCCTAATTGGGCTGAAATAACACAAGAACTGCTTCCCTTCCAACAACCTTTCGACTGACCTGATTTAACAACTAGGGTTTTTCGTGCAAAACTCGAACAACTAAAACAAGATCTATATGACAAGCACGTTCTAGGAAAAGTCGTTGCACATGTTCACGTAACTGAGTTCCAAAAAAGGGGATTGCCGCACTCACATATGCTAATTATTCTTCACAAAACTGATAAACTTGGCACCCCTGATGCTTATGACTCTATCGTTCATGCTGAAATTACAAATCAAGATTTAGAACCTGATTTGTACACCGTAGTTATAAAACATATGATTCATCATCCATGTGGTCGTTTCAACCCCAATTCCACTTGCATGCGAGACAGAAAATGTAAAAAGGAATTTCCTAAACCTTTTGCACCTTTTACTATAAAAGGCAATGATTCATACCCTATTTACAGAAGACGCGATATTCCACTACATAATCAAACAATTAATACAATAATTGACAACCGTTGGGTAGTTCCATATAATCCGTACTTAGTGCTGAAATACAATTGCCATATAAATGTTGAAGTTTGCTCCAGTATTAAATCAGTAAAATATCTTTATAAATACGTTTATAAAGGCTCAGATCGCGTCTCTATGAAACTATCTTCTACAACAAATGGCAACGATGAAATTTCTAAATTTGTCAACACTACATGGATTTGTGCACCTGAGTCCCTATGGCGACTCTTCAAGTTTCAACTGAGCAATATGTCCCCATCTGTTATAGGCTTACAAATACATCTATCTAATATGCAACAACTTCATTTTCAGCCGCATGAAACATTAGATTCCATTATAAGTGACGAAGAAAGAACTAAAACTATGCTTACAAATTTTTTCGAATGTAACTCATTTAACGAGGAAGCACGAATATATCTATACCATGAATTCCCCGAACATTATTGGTGGGACTCCACCCATAAACAATGGGTACGTAGACAAAATAATCGTAAAGTAATTGGTCGAATTTACACAGTTTCTCCAACCAAAGGCGAACGTTACTACTTACGTTTGCTTTTAAATCATGTAAGAGGCCCCCTGTCTTTTGAGAACTTACGCACTGTTAACGGAATTCAGTACTCAACATTCAAACAAGCAGCCAAGCACAGAGGCCTGTTTGAAAATGATGATAGTATTCATGACTGCTTAACTGATGCTTCTAATACTCACATGCCTACAGCTTTACCACGTTTATTTGTTACTATTATGGTATACTGTGAACCATGTGGTGTACGAGAATTATGGGAAGAGTTTTGGCCTTTCTTGGCTGAAGATTATCAATCTTCCTCCTCTACCACAATCCCAAATGCAATACTAATCAGTATATGTCTATTTGATATTAACAATCTTCTTAAACATTACAACAAATCAATTTATGATTACGATTTACCACATTCTTCGCTACACTCACTACACAGTCACGCTATTTCATTACTTATCCTGGATGAACAAACAATACCTGTATCACCCACCGATTTACAATCAATTAACTATTTCAATGCTGAACAAAAAGCTGTGTTTTATATGATTTTGCATTCCGTAAGTACTAAAAAACCCTCCATTTTCTTTATCGACGGTCCTGGAGGGACAGGTAAAACATTTTTGTACACAGCACTTTTAGCTCATCTACGAAATGACGGTCATATTGCGCTCGCTACCGCCAGTTCTGGAATAGCTTCTATTGCTTTACCCGGTGGTAGAACTGCTCACTCACGTTTTAAGATTCCGATTAATTTAGATTGTTCATCCTCCTGCCATATTCCTAGACAATCCGATCTTGCTAAACTATTAACCATTGCATCTGTTCTACTTTGGGATGAAGCGACCATGGCACACCGTCATGCATTTGAGGCGTCGGACAGAACACTAAGAGATTTGACCTCTATCGATGTTCCATTTGGTGGAAAAATTGTTATCTTAGGCGGAGATTTCCGTCAGGTATTACCGGTTGTCCAAGGAGCAACTAGAGCTCAAACAGCTGATGCATGTATACTTCGCTCTTATTTGTGGTCTTTCGTTAAAGTAATTCACCTAACTCAAAATATGAGAGCACGAAATGATATATCATATGCTGATTTTGTTTTACGTATTGGAAATGGAACCGAAACAACCATACAAGACGACATTATCAAACTACCCGATGATATTGTTCTACCATGGGAGGGAACAAATTCTTTGTTTTCTTTGATTGATGAAATCTATCCTTCTTTATCCGATAACTATGAAAACACAAGCTATATATTAAACAGAGCAATATTAACACCAAAAAATGAAAGTGCAAACGAAATTAACAACATGATCATTACTAGATTTCTCGGTGATGAACACATCTACTACTCTTTTGATAAGGTTGACGATGATACAAATAACTTATATCAACCTGAGTTTCTTAACTCGCTTACTCCAGGTGGTATGCCACCACAAAAATTAACTCTTAAAACTGGATCTCCAATTATGTTACTACGAAATTTAGATCCACATATTGGATTATGTAATGGCATGCGACTAATATGTAGAGTTTTTCATAGAAACGTTATTGTTGCTGAGATATCTTTCGGTCAATTTAAAGGTACACGCGTGTTTATTCCACGAATACCTCTTAAACCATCTGAAAACTTAAATCTTCCTTTCAACTTAACCCGTAAACAATTCCCCATTCGACTAGCTTTCGCTTTAACTATTAACAAATCACAAGGACAAATGTTTCCACACGTTGGAATTTATCTTCCCGACCACGTTTTCACCCACGGAAAACTTTACGTTGCTTTATCTAGAGGAATTTCGCGTTCATCAACAAAAATCTTAGTTAAAAATGGAACACTACCACGCAAAACAGGTACACACACCAAAAATGTTGTCTACACTAATGTTTTGTCAACATGTTCTCAATTTATTAATTAACCTTACGTTATTAACCAAGCTCACATTACTAATTTGCATCCATTATGATATGTACAACATTACACTGCACTACATCACTTTCAATTTTTCTTCCGTACTCCAATAATTTTCTCACAATAAAAAATTTGGACCACCCACTGCACAACACGTATGTTAGCTAACTTATTTAAAGTTTATGTTTAAAATATGATAACAATACTACACATCATAAAATCCCTTGAACCGTTTTTAACTCCTCGCCATCTATGATGCTTTCCTCATCTAGATGCCGGTCTCAAGCCCGGATGGAGGAGGAGAGGAAACATGTGCCAGTTCTTTCTTTGTCGTTACCGTTTTTACTTCATTACTTCTTCCTCTTCTCTGCTCAGCTCTGCTGTTACTTCTTTTATATGGATAGCTGACAAACTTTCTTTTAGTTTGTATTATGCTTGATACTTGACGAACATTATTTTCGTTATTTGTAATATGATATTTTTTGCAATTGGAACATCCATGACAACATAACAGTCAACTTTCACGATTTTTCTTCATCAGGTACGAATGACGTTCAGTTCTTTATTCATATCATTTCTTTTAAATTACTTTCGCATGTCTTCATTCACCTGTGGTCTTCACGATATACATGCAGGCTACATCACATTCTTTACGATTGCTGAATGACTTTGCCAACTACACTTTTACTGACGGGTACTTATTTCGCTGACATTTAGCATTAGTTCATTCATCGACGTGTAAACAGTTTCTAAAACTATAATTTATATTAATTACAATTACCACTTACATGCAGATGGGATTGGACTTCTTGGTTGAAGCATACATCAACCTGAAGCTGTTATACCACTAACCATTCTTTTTCTTTCCTGAGTGGGTACTCAATTTGCATTATTATTTTTCCCAGCATGTGTACTCAATTTGCATGTTGGTACATACAATTATGTGCTATATCAACTCTGTAATATAATGTTACCACGATTTTTTCTCTTTGTATACACACAGGATCATTGCAATAGTTTTGTTTTTCAATCAGTCATCAAATTCTTCTAACTGCAGGAAAACTACTAAAAAAGTTAATAAGGTACTCTCCAAATTTGTATAAATATTTATGTACTATCCATCGGCAAGTTGGTTGAATATAACCTGTATATTATGGTACAAAAACTTCCTGAAGTCAAAGAAAATAACGAAGTCTTAGGATTTCAGTACATATATTTCCATCCAGAAAGGACCTGTATGGCAACTACATTCATATAGATAACATATATACTACAATTTTCAGTACAAGCTACAGGGAAAAGTACCTTGAAATTCATGATAACGGCACGACTATGATTTAATTCATAAGAAAAACATTATGAATTTGAGGTTCAATACTTTTGCTAAAAATTGTTTTTACAGTCCCATAGCATTCTTACTTTGTTTCAGTTTTGGTTTTAATTCTTGCTCTATTCTGTGGATATATGCAAGCAGCTATCACATACTATCTACTTTAAATACATATAAGAAAAATTCTACTGTCATTTTTATTATTCTTTACGACTTCATTTCACTACAAAATCATATTGTAAACTCAATTTTGCGTTATAAAATGTGATTCGTATTACTACACACCCACCAACGACCAAACTAGCGCTTTAATATACCAACACTTTGTTTATTTACACATTCTGTTCCATTATGCAGTTGAGGAAGGAAAGCTGATTGCTATAGATGATTTCACTCAGATGGGAAATGTAACAACCCGGAAATGCGAGCTAATTTAAAAATTTTATTTTGGCAATATTAGCGAATTTTGAATATTTAAAATGAATAATTTTAAATAATATCGACGAGAAATTTATTTTGAATAGAATTCGAACGTATATATTATATACGTCGTCGTTAGAATATAAATAATTATATATAATTATGAAAGGAATTGAAAATGGCGTGGTAGTTCGATAATTCGATTTCAAACTTCAATTGAATGTACCGGGTGCAAAATAATCCGGATTTTGGCGAAACAAAAAATAATAGAATCTATTCGAGAATATCTTTCCAACGAATCCGAAAAATTGAAATTTCATAGCCGGAATCAAAAGATATGTCCAGTTGAAAATTCTGAATAGTCGCAATGGAATTCAGGCCCTTAAAAATGGACCTCGGACTTCGACGAAACCACTTTTGTTGGGTCCGTGATGTCAAGTTATTTCTAGATTCCAAATTTCATAATTTTTCGAACCAATATGTGAGCGTGGCAAAGGAAAATGCGTTTGACCAGTTTCAGTTGATTTTAATCGACTGGAAAATGGCCATTTTTCCAACGGTCTCAGAATTCGACGAAACTAGTTTTGTTAGGATCGTATCGTCAATACGAAGCTAGAAAATATTTTTCTGGGATTTATAGAGTTAGTATGTGACCCCAGTAAATCGAAATGCGCGTTCAAATTCAATATATAGAGTTATATGTTGATTTTGATGAAAACTGATTGAAACGATCGAATCAGCTTACGATATATATCCCATTGTGTTCGAAATGGGGGTAATTATCTATGGACGACAGGCGGTGGGCCTCGTTTAGAGGTCGTATGAAAAAGTCATCTTTTTGTAAATTAAATAATTAAATAAATTAAAAATAAAATTCCCCTTCCCTCTCCTTAACCCTCCAGGCCCCCCCTCATCGTTCATTCTCAGAACGATTGAAGAAAAAAAAAACACTCCATCACGGAAAACCGCGATCCGCCGCCGCCGCCCTGAACGGGTCCACCACCTCCATCGCCTCCCTCCCCTTCTCTTCCTCCACCTCACCTTCTTGAAACCCTGAAGCCCCGTCGCGCCCAAGCCCAAACCCCCCCTTTTCTGAAACGCGCCGCCACTCGAGCCATCGCCCCCCCTGCGCCTCCTTTCTTTCCTCCTACCGCACCACCAGAAGCCCTCCAACCCCTCAGACGAGCGCGACAGCCCCTCCCTTAATTGACGCAAACCCCTTTTCTCAATTAAGTGTAAGTTGTTTCAGTTTTATTTATTTATAATCTGAGTCTAGATTTTTATCTATAATCAAGTGGAGATTTTTATATAACGTAGAAGTTAAAAATATGATTTCTATATTTTTAGAAGAATGAAAATACGATTTTATATAATGTAGAGTCATAAAGATGTGATCTTTATAGTAGTAGCACTGTAAAGATATGATTTTTAAAGTATAGGAAGTATAAAAATGCGATTTTTACATTTTATAGATAGTAAAAATATCATCTTTATATATGTAGCAAAATAAAAATGTGATTTTTATAGTGATGAAATAAAAAGGCGAAATCTTTATATTTGAAAGGGCGAAATATTTATATTTGAAAAGGCGAAGTCTTTATATAGTAGCGATATAAAAATAGAATTTTTATCTATATAGTAGCGATGTAAAAATAGAATTTTTATCTATATAGTAGCGATGTAAAAATAGAATTTTTATCTATATAGTAGCGTTGTAAAAATAGAATTTTTATCCATATGGAGTAATTATAAAAATATGATTTTTATATACATAGCAACAATATAAAAATGTGATTTTTATATATGTAGTGGCTACGGGCAACGAAAGTGACAATAAAACGAGAACAGTGATGATTCCCTACATTTGAAGTGTCGAGGAGTTGGGATAGCTATTGGTGAGAACTTCTCACTCTAAATTTCTTTTTCTAGTTATATATATATATATATATATATACTAGGATGCAGACGGTGCTTAGCAGCACCCGACACCCGTCATCCATAGACCATGGATGGCTTGTTTGTTTGATTGATGTGTTGTGGAAATTTGTTTGTGATGTTGATGTGAAATCAATAATAAATTGTAGATGGTTGAAATAAATTAATTATCGTTAAAAATATAATTTTTAACGTGAATGTGAATAAATAAATATTTATAAACAAATCGGCCGATTTGTTTATATACACTGATTTGACTGATATTGATTGGGATGATAAATTTTACACATCGCCCAACTGCACAAATAAAAATCTGTGTTTGTTGATTTTAAACCCCACACGGGTGTTGGGATGATATTTGGCGTACACTAATCCCAATTATTTAATTGTATGTCGATCGGTTGGTCGACAGGCTGTGTAAGCGTTAATTATTTATATTTAATGCTTATGCAGTTGTGTGGTGCATTTTGGATGATGGTTGATTGTTTATCGTTGCTATTATATACATGGGTTGTATGGAATCCATATAATTAACGTTATATGGTGATTGATTGGGCCTTATTCCAATCGGGAAAATAATGAATATTATAAAAGAAATTTCATGTGTTGAATATAAAAATAGTCGTGTGTTGACAGTACTCATGTGTTGAGATTGGTCGTGTGTTGAAAGAAATATAGATTCATGTGTTGAATGAGATAAATATTCATTTGTTGAATAGAATAACGAGTTTATTGAAATATATAAAGTCGTTTTGATTAGAGTTGCGCTATTTTGACGTGAACGATATTTATATCGATTATATTCGTTTTTATAATGAATATAGAAAAGAAGTGAATTCAAAATATAACATGTCGAAAATATTATCATTTATATAGTAATGATAGGAAATATTCAATTTTGATTTGAAATTGAATATAGAGTTAAAATGGTTTTGAAAACGAATTTAAAACGATTTATATAATACGTTTTAAAAGGAAATCGACGAAACATATATAATATATATATAATGGCCTGAATAGAACGCGTTGTGCTGCGGTAGTTCGTGAATTTCGACCATTGACTTCGAATTGACGTTGCGGGAGATCCGACCGTCGGATTCTCCTAAAACCGGAACCGTTGTCGTATCGAAAAGAGCTTTCCAACGAATAATAGAAATTTGAAATCTAACGGTTGGATTTGGAATTATGTCCAAATCAAATTTGGAAAAGGTCGCTGTAAGTGCAGTTCGATGGCTGTTGATGGAAATCGACTGTACAGGCCTTGATAAAATTATTAAAAATATTGATAATTTGTGTAAAATCATAATATATGGATTGGAAAGAACTAGGATGAAAAATTCCACATTTGAAAGGATAAAAATACATTTTTATCGAAATGAACTAGTTTTGAACTAGAATTAAAATCAATTTATTTTTGAAATTAATAAATTGAATTTGAAAGTGATTTTAAAAATAATCAATATGCCCAATACGTGAATTGGACTGGAGTTGAATCGAAATTATCTTCGGAATGTTTCGATATTGGATTCCGTGATTATACAAATATTGTTATGGGAATTGAAAGATATATTTTATATCGTTATTTCCAATACGATATTTGTTGGTTTCAAGATTTGATATTGAATATAAGCCGGTATATTTTCTATTCAGAGCCTTATATTTTATATCAAATGTGATTTGGGTTTGTCGTGAATGGTGTCTTCATTGACACTGTTCTTAAGCCCAATAGAGAAAAAGATTAAATCTTTCTATTTAGATTTAATGAAGTGTATCAATTAAATAATATTTAATTGGAATTGAATTTGAATTGGTTTTTGGGTTTATCGTGAGCGGTGTTTTGAACAACACCTGTTCTTTAACCCGATTAATAATTGAGTGTGATTTTGGGTTTATCGTGAATCGTGTTTAAGATGACATTGATTTTTTTAACCCAGTTAAAGACAGGATATTGTTTTTTAAGAAGATTAAAACTAAGTAGAGTTTTGATGAATCTTTAATTTGATTGAAATGTGAATTGATAATTTAAATTATCAAATATGAAAGGTGATCGAGAATGGAGTACCACCAGTTTTGCTCCAAAGCGATAGTTAAATCTTTAATTAGATTTGAACGTGAGGTGGTAATTAATTTTACCGATAACACTGTGGTGTTAGATGTGGAGTATTACCAGTTTTCTCCATGGGATATATAGGTTGGGATTGGGAAATAAAATAAATAATTACTTCGGTGTGGTTCGCTAATCCCGACTAGTTTGAAATGATATCCAAAGGAAGATTAAAGAATAAATTTAAAAGAATTTAGCTTGGATTAAATTTATGGAAACCTTTCCACTAAGAATGTGATTTTGTGAATAAAAGAATATTCTGAATTGGAATGAGGCGTTTGTTGTGTTTGTGTAACATTTGTTTATCATATACGTGGGTTATTCAGAAAGGCCGGGTTTATACCCATTCTGAATAACCGATTCGACGAGATGTCGAAGATGAAGACGGTGGTTGAAGACCAGAAGTCTTCACATCGTTTGGGTGATTACTGATGATCTCAATTGGGTTGTACACCCAAGATGAAGGAAACCGTTGGTGATCGTCCAAACGTACTTGGAGATCGATGGATATGCGAGGAAAGTGCCTCCGGTTTCGTTCAGATCCAGAACGAACTTGTAAATGGATTGTGTGTCTGATATTGGATTTTATTCTGTGTTGATTGATCTCTATTAAATATACATCTGTTTGGCGGCGGAGAATTTATTCTCTTGCTTAACGCCCTTCTCTGAGACGTACGAGCTCAGAGGTTGTATATCGATGGACATCAGTCGCATGGAGTGAATTGCTAGTATGGCACGTGTAAGTGGCAATTGATCAAGGCTTCTGTTGAAAAGCAAAGTCTTGTGGTTGATGATCAAAGCACGGCCTGTGTGGTGTAGCTTTGTGTATAACGTGAATTCGCGATCCTCACACCTCGGTATGAGTCAAAAACGGGATACGGATCCAAGGAGTGCGCGACGTTTCTTTCTAGCTATGGTGGTGTCAGTGACCTACCAGCCCTGACATTTATATACTTTTCACCTGTGTGGTTGTTGGATATGAAGCGCCTCGGACATAGGTCTGTAAGGACCGGGAAACGTGTGTTCAGGAATAATTAATCCTCAAAAGTAAGAGAGGACCGGCCTTGGAGGTTCCAAAGGATCATAGTGGGGTCCTGGGACATTTGCTACAGTGTCTCGAATCGGAGAGGAGCTTGCCCCTTGCCTCGACTCATGACGAAAATCCAATTTCCATTACATGATATTGCGGTTTTAATTGTAGAACTAGTATGGCGACATGATAGATGGTACCCATGCCGCCTATGATTGATATTTATGATTTGAATTGTTTTGACACTATACACTTATTATATTATCAAATGATTTGTTTTAAACGTACCAAGCATGTTTGGCTATTATAAGGGAAAACTCTATCCTCCGGCTTGCGTTGCATTGTATGATGGGACCTGGGTCTTATGATAGCTTCATTTTTCCAAAAAGCATTGCGCTGTTTTGTTATATGCACTAGTATTCTTGGGAGGAAACCCGTTCCGTGTTATACGGCGTGGTTCCTTGAATTACTCTCTTTTAAAGTAAAGTTTTAAGTAACTGTTTTAGTTCTCACGCCAGTCACATGATTGACCTGGAGTTTATTGTTTTAACCTAAACTCTGGGTTCCCCTATTTTCCACACGGGCAGCTAGTAGTTTTAGTTTTGCAGATTTATATCCACAGGGTCCTGATTTACTGCTGGAACGATGCTCGGAAAGCTCTGTATCCGTGTATCACTTTCAGTTGTGTTTTGTATATTTTTCCGCTGCTATGTAATTTATTGTAATCTCTGATATTTATCGAATGTAATTTATTCATTTATACTCTGTATATTCTTGTATTCTGATGGAATTGTTGTAATAGACAATGAAATGTTCTTCCATCTGCGTTCTTTTGTGTGTAGTTCTCAAAGTATCCGCTCTTTCCTACACGGGGAAGTTACGAGTCCTTATAGTGGTATCAGAGCTTTGGTTTACAGAGCTCGAGAACAAGGCACGTTAGAACCATACAAAAGAATTCATCAGATATTGGATTAGTAATATCCAATTAGAATGACTCGTTAGAGATAGGATCAGTAGCATCATAGAACGAGTGTGAAGAGTATATTTTTCAAATGAAAAACAATTTTTGTTTTGAAATTTAAACCATCTTATATGTATTTGAATAATTTATTTATTTTGAATTTGGACAATCGAGTATATAAAGATTTCGTGTATACGCGTCATGAACGTATATTCGAAGTTTTAATATACTGGATAGATATAGAATCACACTCTAGTCGCCCGGACATGATTCTGATGATGGCGCGCATCACCAGTATTTATTTTCATGTTTTGAAGGTGTGATATCTATATATTTCCATCAGACTGGTGTGAGAACCAAAACTTATATAGATAGATTTATTTGTTGTGATTGGCATCAAAAACATGATTTTCGGTTTATGAATTTGAAACGTTAATCCACTAATTGATTGATGGTTGTGTTGTTTGTTTATTTGTTTGATAATTTTGAACCATTATGCCGAAATCAAATATTGAATTGTATTGAAAATTGGTCGCATTTGCTTGCATATACATGTACTTACATTGAACAGGTCGTAGTAAGGAGGCTAGAGCAGAGAATAAAATTTGTTTACCCGACAAATAGGTACATGTTTACCATAATTTACTGTTCTGTTTGGGTGATGATGATTTTATGAGCCGGTTGGCTAGCCGCTTGGCTTTTTCTTTTTCTTTTTAGATCAGAAGGCCTATATGGCAATTTCGGGATTTTCCCGTTGCTCCCGGTGCAGGGGAGGTTATGGCGAAATTTTTCGAAAATTTAGGGTGTTAGCCAAATTTTTGAAAAATTTGGAAAGTTCTTAGAAACTGAAAAGTTGAAGAACTTAAGCCGTAATTAAAATAAAGGAAGTTGAGTTGGTCTGTAAAACAACTTTCGGCTTTGTTCCTTTTCGGCTTCCATTGTTATGTTCCTTTTCGGCCTTTGATTTAGGGAAGATTAGAATATCATCAATAAAAACCAGAACAAATTTATTCAATTAAATCACACATTGAACTGATTAGAAAATAGTTAGTAATATATACTTGTGCATTATATATGTTTGAACAGGAAATTGGATAGCTGTTGAGTAAAGATTTTATTTGCGTGCCTGACAAATAGGTAAACCTTAATGAGTTGGATGCGAAATATTATTATATCAACTCCTGTGAATGCCATTGGATGCGGAGTGCTGGTTATTCTGTGTGAAATAATAAACATCGCCATAGGATAGCAACAATTAATTTTGAACTACATTACATGGCATACTTCTGGAAGATAGGCATACTTCCTCATATACCACATAAGCATTTGGAGCTTGTGTGACGAGGTGGAAGATTTACCATACGAGCGAGAGGCTTGTATGGCGATAACTATATTTTACAGGTTGAACTGATGATTGATATGGACTATTTAAATTCTAACGATAAAATTGCTAGATTAATAAAAACCCCACATGGGTCTAGAGTTGACAATAATCACGTCTCTCTAGTTATTAGATACGGCACATGGACTATTTATTTCCCACACGGGACGAGGTGATGAGGATTTATCCTCTGGAGCATTTAAAATACACACTCCCTCAGGCTTTGACAGGGTGACGAGAATTTATTCTCTGGAGTTATTATCAATACATGCTCCCCTATAAACACCAGAATATATCACTATAAATATGTGTATGCTTATTAGGATTTATTGGCTACCTAATACGGCCCAATAAATTTCCAAACCTCTCCCGGTATAAAGGAGGTTATGGCGAAATTTTTCGAAAATTCCGGGTGTTAGCCAAATTTTTAAAGAATTTGAAAATTCTCAGAAACTGAAAAGTTGGAGAATGGAAGCCAGATCGAACGTAGAGTTGATTAATCAAACCACTTTCGACTTTGTTCCTTTTCGAGGATGAAATTTTTTAAGTGGGGGAGATTGTAACAACCCGGAAATGCGAGCCAATTTAAAAAATTTATTTTGGCAATTTTAGCGAATTTTGAATATTTAAAATGAATTATTTTAAATAATATCGACAAGAAATTTATTTTGAATAGAATTCGAACGTATATATTATATACGTCGTCGTTAGAATATAAATAATTATATAGAATTATAAAAGGAATTGAAAATGGCGCGGTTGTTCGATAATTCGATTTCAAACTTCAATTGAATGTACCGGGTGCAAAATAAACCGGATTTTGGCAAAACCAAAAATAATAGAATCTATTCGAGAATATCTTTCCAACGAATCCGAAAAATTGAAATTTCATAGCGGGAATCAAATGATATGTCCAGTTGAAAATTCTGAATAGTCGCTATGGAATTAAGGCCCTTAAAAATGGAAATTTTGCAAACGACCTCGGATTTCGACGAAACCACTTTTGTTGGGTCCGTGATGTCAAGTTATTGCTAGATTCCAAATTTCATAATTTTTCGAATCAATATGTGAGCGTGGAAAAGGAAAACGCGTTTGACCAGTTTTAGTTGATTTTAATCGACTGGAAAATGGCCATTTTCCAACGGTCTCAGAATTCGACGAAACTAGTTTTGTTAGGACCGTATCGTCAATACGAAGCTAGAAAATATTTTTTTGGGATTTATAGAGTTAGTATGTGACCCCAGTAAATTGAAATGCGCGTTCAAATTCAGTATATAGAGTTATATGTTGATTTTGACGAAAACTGATGGAAACGATCGAATCGGCTTACGATACATATCCCATTGTGTTCGGAATGGGGGTAATTAGCTATGAACGACAGGCGGTGGGCCTCGTTTAGAGGTCGTATGAAAAATCAACTTTTTGTAAATTAAATAATTAAATAAATTAAAAATAAAATTCCCCTTCCCTCTCCTTAACCCTCCAGCCTCCCCCCCCCCAAATCGTTCATTCTTAGAACGATTGAAGAAAAGAAAAAAAACACTCCATCGTGGAAAACCGCGATCCGCCGCCGCCGCCCTGAACGGGTCCACCACCTCCATCGCCTCCCTCCCCTTCTCTTCCTCCACCTCACCTTCCTGAAACCCTGAAGCCCCGTCGCGCCCAAGCCCAAACCCCCCTTTTATGAAACGCGTCGCCACTCGAGCCATCGCCCCCCTGCGCCTCCTTTCTTTCCTCCCACCACGCCACCTGAAGCCCTCCAACCCCTCAGACGAGCGCGACATCCTCTCCCTTGATTGACGCAGACCCCTTTTCTCGATTAAGTGTAAGTTGTTTCAGTTTTATTTATTTATAATCTGAGTCTAGATTTTTATCTATAATCAAGTGGAGATTTTTATATAACGTAGAAGTTAAAAATATGATTTCTATATTTTTAGAAGAATGAAAATATGATTTTATATAATGTAGAGTCATAAAGATGTGATCTTTGTAGTAGTAGCAGTGTAAAGATATGATTTTTATAGTATTGGAAGTATAAAAATGCGATTTTTACATTTTATAGATAGTAAAAATATCATCTTTATATATGTAGCAAAATAAAAATGTGATTTTTATAGTGATGAAATAAAAAGGCGAAATCTTTATATTTGAAAGGGCGAAATCTTTATATTTGAAAAGGCGAAGTCTTTATATAGTAGCGATATAAAAATAGAATTTTTATCTATATAGTAGCGATGTAAAAATAGAATTTTTATCTATATAGTAGCGATGTAAAAATAGAATTTTTATCTATATAGTAGCGTTGTAAAAATAGAATTTTTATCCATATGGAGTAATTATAAAAATATGATTTTTATATACATAGCAACAATATAAAAATGTGATTTTTATATATGTAGTGGCTACGGGAAACGAAAGTGACAAAAAAACGAGAACAGTGATGATTCCCTACATTTGAAGTGTCGAGGAGTTGGGATAGCTATTGGTGAGAACTTCTCACTCTAAATTTCTTTTTCTAGTTATATATATATATACTAGGATGCAGACGGTGCTTAGCAGCACCCGACACCCGTCATCCACAGACCATGGATGGCTTGTTTGTTTGATTGATGTGTTGTGGAAATTTGTTTGTGATGTTGATGTGAAATCGATAATAAATTGTAGATGGTTCAAATAAATTAATTATCGTTAAAAATATAATTTTTAACGTGAATGTGAATAAATAAATATTTATAAACAAATCGGCTGATTTGTTTATATACACTGATTTGACTGATATTGATTGGGATGATAAATTTTACACATCGCCCAACTGCACAAATAAAAATCTGTGTTTGTTGATTTGAAACCCCACACGGGTGTTGGGATGATATTTGGCGTACACTAATCCCAATTATTTAATTGTATGTCGATCGGTTGGTCGACAGGCTGTGTAAGCGTTAATTATTTATATTTAGTGCTTATGCAGTTGTGTGGTGCACTTTGGATGATGGTTGATTGTTTATCGTTGCTATTATATACATGGGTTGTATGGAATCCATATAATTAACGTTATATGGTGATTGATTGGGCCTCATTCCAATCGGGAAAATAATGAATATTATAAAAGAAATTTCATGTGTTGAATATAAAAATAGTCGCGTGTTGACAGTACTCATGTGTTGAGATTGGTCGTGTGTTGAAAGAAATATAGATTCATGTGTTGAATGGGATAAATATTCATTTGTTGAATAGAATAACGAGTTTACTGAAATATATAAAGCCGTTTCGATTAGAGTTGCGCTATTTTGACGTGAACGATATTTATATCGATTATATTTGTTTTTATAATGAATATAGAAAAGAAGTGAATTCAAAATATAACATTTCGAAAATATTATCATTTATATAGTAATGATAGGAAATATTCAATTTTGATTTGAAATTGAATATAGAGTTAAAATGTTTTTGAAAACGAATTTAAAACGATTTATATAATACGTTTTAAAAGGAAATATAATATATATATATATTATATATAATGGCCTGAATAGAACGTGCCGCGCTGCGGCAGTTCGTGAATTTCGACCGTTGACTTCGAATTGACGTTGCGGGAGATCCGACCATCGGATTCTCTAATACCGGAACCGTTGGGTTCGTATCGAAAAGATCTTTCCAACGAATATTAGAATTTTGAAATCTAACGGTTGGATTTGGAATTATGCCCAAATCAAATTTGGAAAAGGTCGATGTAAGTGCAGTTCGATGGCCGTAGATGGAAATCGACTATACAGGCCTTGATAAAATTATTAAAAATATTGATAATTTGTGTAAAATCATAATATATGGATTGGAATGAACTGGGATGAAAAATTCCACATTTGAAAGGATAAAAATATATTTTTATCGAAATGAACTAGTTTTGAACTAGAATTAAAATCAATTTATTTTTGAAATAAATAAATTGAATTTGAAAGTGATTTTAAAAATAATCAATATTCCCAATACGTGAATTGGACTGGAGTTGAATCGAAATTATCTTCGGAATGTTTCGATATTGGATTACGGGATTATACAGATATTGTTATGGGAATTTGAAAGATATATTTTATATCGTTATTTCCAATACGATATTTGTTGGTTTCAGGATTTGATATTGAATATAAGCCGGTATATTTTCTATTCAGAGCCTTATATTTAATATCAAATGTGATTTGGGTTTGTCGTGAATGGTGTCTTCATTAACACTGTTCTTAAGCCCAATAGAGAAAAAGATTAAATCTTTCTATTTAGATTTAATGAAGTGTATCAATTAAATAATATTTAATTGGATTTGAATTTGAATTGGTTTTTGGGTTTATCGTGAGCGGTGTTTTGAACAACACCTGTTCTTTAACCCGATTAATAATTGAGTGTGATTTTGGGTTTATCGTGAATCGTGTTTTAGATGACATTGATTTTTTTAACCCAGTTAAAGACAGGATATTGTTTTTTAAGAAGATTAAAACTAAGTAGAGTTTTGATGAATCTTTAATTTGATTGAAATGTGAATTGATAATTTAAATTATCAAATATGAAAGGTGATCGAGAATGGAGTACCACCAGTTTTGCTCCAAAGCGATAGTTAAATCTTTAATTAGATTTGAACGTGAGGTGGTAATTAATTTTACCGATAACACTGTGGTGTTAGATGTGGAGTATTACCAGTTTTCTCCATGGGATATATAGGTTGGGATTGGGAAATAAAATAAATAATTACTTCGGTGTGGTTCGCTAATCCCGACTAGTTTGAAATGATATCCAAAGGAAGATTAAAGAATAAATTTAAAAGAATTTATCTTGGATAAAATTTATGGGAACCTTTCCCCTAAGAATGTGATTTTGTGAATAAAAGAATATTATGAATTGGAATGAGGCGTTTGTTGTGTTTGTGTAACATTTGTTTATCATATACGTGGGTTATTCAGAAAGGCCAGGTTTATACCCATTTTGAGTAACCGATTCGACGAGATGTCGAAGATGAAGACAGTGGTTGAAGACCGGAAGTCTTCACATCGTTTGGGTGATTACTGATGATCTAGATTGGGCTGTACACCCAAGATGAGGGAAACAGTTGGTGATCGTCCAGACGTACTTGGAGATCGATGAATATGCGAGGAAAGTACCTCCGGTTTCGTTCAGACCCAAAACGAACTTGTAAATGGATTGTTTGTCTGACATTGGATTTTATTCTGTGTTGATTGATCTCTATTAAATATACATCTGTTTGGCGGTGGAGAATTTATTCTCTTGCTTAACGCTCTTCTCTGAGACGTACGAGCTCAGAGGTTGTATATCGATGGACATCGGTCGCATGGAGTGAATCGCTAGTGTGGCACGCGTAAGTGGCAATTGAATTGATCAAGGCTTCTATTGAAAAGCAAATCTTGTGGTTGATGATCAAAGCACGGCCTGTGTGGCGTAGCTTTGTGTATAACGTGAATTCGCGAGCCTCACACCTCGGTATGAGTCAAAAACGGGATACGGACCCAAGGAGTGTACGACGTTTCTTTCTAGCTATGGTGGTGTCAGTGACCTACCAGCCCTGACATTTATATACTTTTCACCTGTGTGGTTGTTGGATACGAGGCGCCTCGGATATAGGTCTGTAAGGACCGGGAAACGTGTGTTCAGGAATAATTAATCCTCAAAAGTAAGAGAGGACCGGCCTTGGAGGTTCCAAAGGATCATAGTGGGGTCCTGGGACATTTGCTACAGTGTCTCGAATCGGAGAGGAGCTTGCCTCTTGCCTCGACTCATGACGGAAATCCAATTTCCAATACGTGATATTGCGGTTTTAATTTTAGAACTATTATCGCGACATGATAGAAGGTACCCATGCCGCCTATGATTGATATTTATGATTTGAATTGTCTTGACACTATACACTTATTATAGTATTAAATGATTTGTTTTAAACGTACCAAGTATGTTTGGCTATTATAAGGGAAAACCCTATCCTCCGGCTTGCGTTGCATTGTGTGATGGGACCTGGGTCTTATAATAGCTTCATTTTTCCAAAAAGCATTGCACTGTTTTGTTATATGCACTAGTATTCTTGGGAGGAAACTCATTCCGTGTTATACGGCGTGGTCCCTTGAATTACTCTCTTTTAAAGTAAAGTTTTAAATAACTGTTTTAGTTCTCACACCAGTCACATGACTGACCTGGAGTTTATTGTTTTAACCTAAACTCTGGGTGCCCCTATTTTCCACACGGGCAGCTAGTAGTTTTGGTTTTGCAGATTTATATCCATAGGGTCCTGATTTACAGCTGGAACGATGCTCGGAAAGCACTGTATCCGTGTATCACTTTCAGTTGTGTTTTGTATATTTTTCCGCTGCTATGTAATTTATTGTAATCTCTGATATTTATCGAATGTAATTTATTCATTTATACTCTGTATATTCTTGTATTCTGATGGAATTGTTGTAATAGACAATGAAATGTTCTTCCATCTGCGTTCTTTTGTGTGTTGTTCTCAAAGTATCCGCTCTTTCCTACACGGGGAAGTTACGGGTCCTTACAGGAAAGGAGACCAACTGCAGAAAAATTACTAAACAAAGTTAATAAGGTACTCTACAATGGATTCAACATAATAATGTTGTAAATAAATAGAACATTTATACATGGCTTTTTTCCCGGCTTAACGGAAGGGAACCAAACAACCATGATCTATCATTTGCGCTACATCCAAGAAAATATTCAAACAAATGCTAATATTTTGTGCGCAGGTTAGGATGTTTTAATCAAAAAAGGTTTTCATTAGATATGGCATTATGCTTCTGTGACTACCAAGTCTAATTGTTGTATTTTTTATTTGGCGTTGTTTTACATAGTATGTATCCCTATTTACTTTCAAATTATGCAATTGTGTTCAGACACATGCAAACTGGGACGATGAATCCAACCATGTCTCCCTGCTTATGAAACTGAGATGCTGGCCAAACAGGTGCAAATTTTTTTACCATTATATTTGTTTATATTTCTATGAATTGACCCTAAAAGCTTCTTAGTCCATCCATAAATCTCTTTTTATATGTTAGCATATGCTCATAAGTATTTTGAATAATATCTTATTTGTTTTACGTCCTTTAAGTTTGAATTTATTTAAAGGCTGCTATTTTTGCATCTGTGTTTCGTGGATCCATATTATTACTGCATGCCAACTCATATGTTGGTAACAAACTGACCAACTCATAACCACACCTCCTTTTTTTCTCCTAATTTTAATCCACAATTTGACTCCTTCCTTTATTATTTGTTTCCAAAATAGCTCACTACACTGATCACACACACTCACAAATATCGAATATTTTCTCCTTGAATTGGTTTACCACATTTACATCCTATTTTTTCTCCACAAATTACCAATTCTTAACTTCTTTCCTCAACGATCTCCTTTTTTCCCTCATTTCCACTTCCCATTTTTGCTACACCTGTTCAGTACGTTTGCAACCATACTGTTTTACTCCTATATATATGTATCCACATGCACTGCTTTATTCCTACATTCATTACTCTTCTTTACTTTCGACTACAACTGCTCTTTCATAACTACAAAATGCCAAAGGTACTACAACCCTTTCACTTCCATTATTACTGTTTTATTTATTTTTTTACTACTCTTTCTTCTTGCTCACTTTACAAACTGTTACCTACTTTCGTTAAACACAACCCAAAGGTTCAGCTAAAGGTAAAGAGTTGGCAATGCCTCCTACTGAAATGCAGACACGTAAAAGCTCCCGTAATTCAAAAAATCAAACTACTACAAGCTACGACACGCCTGTTGAAATCCCGGACGAGTTGGACCGCAACAGCATTCAAACTCACACACCTACTGAGAACCAAGTTAACCACAATGATGCCACTTCACACGACTCTGTTCACAATGACACTGCTGAATTTTATGATGACGAGCACTGGAATGACCCGGCAGTGGTGAGCTTTATTTTTAACTTAATAAAAATTTCTTTTTTCTACCATACTATAAGTATAGAATCCAAACGATTAACTCCCTTTTTCCATAATCAACAGCTTGCAGAAATTGATAGGGTTTTTGCTGAGCTTGAAAGCTGTTCACGTTCATGATTCCTGCTGCTCTTGCTTCTGCTATGCTCTTTGCTTGACGTCCCTTTTTTTTCTCCAACATGTTGTTCTTTTTTAGCTATCTACTACCAAATAAATAGCACTACTTGCTAAGAGCTATGTAATAAACACTTGCTGCATGTATTTTGCATGTAATAGATAGTTCCTCAATTCTGTACTGACGCATATTTTAAATTTGTAACTGAAATAAACCTGGACTGCAGTTTTCTCTGTTTTCCTATTACATGTACAGATTTGCTTTATACGCACAAACAGTCTTTGTGGCTGCTTTTCAAACTTGAATTTCAGCTTTGGTCAAGTACATCTATGCACACACCCATCGGGCGTGCGGGTGTACTGGTATATATAATCGATATAAACTTCCATATCCGACTAATAATATAAATGGAATAACGGCAAAGCCTTTTAAATTCCAGATATATTAGTTGTCTTCCTCCACAGAAATTCACTTCGATTATTACCAAATCGAATTCCATTCCAATTTATTTTATTAAATTGGAAAACGTTACTTTGGAAAATCTCCTTTAAATCTTACCAAAAGATTTATAAATTCCAAATCACATTTCATTGTAAATCGGGTTAAAGAACGAATGTCATTAAAACACAGTTCACGATAAACCCAATTCACATTCCATTAATTATCGGTTTAAAGAACAAGTGTTATTTAAAACATCGTTCACGATAAACCCAAAAATCAATGCCAATTCCTTATTTGTGGTGAAGCTTTTTCACCTTCCAAAACTAGCCTTCAAGTCCACCCACCAGAAAGAAACGTCAACATATAGGCTAGGGCAGTCCAGACATTTTCATTCCCATTTCTATATCCCACTAACATCGGTTACACACACGTTTATTTCCTTCTGTTTCCACCGCCTTTCTCCTTTCCGTCTCCACATTCTCCTCACTTTTGTTCATGCCGTCAATTCATTTTCTTTCTCCCAACCCTAACTTTCTTCTTCCTGTCATCAACGTTCAACGGCCATTTCCTTCCCCTATCACCTATTACGTCCATCACTCCTTCCAATCTGACAGTTCGCCCGGTACTCAAATCGCGTTTTACCTCCACCTCCACCACGGCTTCACAGGCGAAATAGGTATATATTTCCATCCTTCCTCCTGATTCGTTTACTTTATTATTTTATACGTTTTATTTGTTCAGATCTGATGTTGTACGTTCTCACTTACCTCTTCCTTTCCAGATCTGTTAGCAACTACTGCTGATTATCCAGATCTGTTAGCAACTACTACTGATTATCGCTCTTTGACCAACTGATATTGCAGGCAAAAACATATGTAAGCTATTTTCACATTTACCCTCTACATCTATTTTATCCTGTTTTTGTATTAATGAGTTAGCTCATAAAAGCAAAAAAAAAGGCAAATTTTCGATATTGAGGTAGAAAAAAAACATGTTCAGTAGGTAGATGCAGCTGCCAGAATTTGAATGGAGAAGGATAAAGACGTGTCTGACTTAGTAGGACAGGTGGTTTATAATTAAGGTATGAAAAAGATGTAAGTGCAAGTATTAATTCTTTTATATACGAATAAAACTGAAAAATTGATAGGAAAGGGCTAAAACACATGAAACATTGTGATTTGGGAGTTGAGATATTGGTTTATTTTTTATCATTGAAACCATGTCAAAGTGGAAATTTCATTGAATAGGGTTTCTTTCTCTCTGTATAGTAACAGTGAATGTTCACATTTATAGTACTACAATATTATAAGTTGTATTAATCAACGTCAGCTTATTTATTAAATAATAGTGCATGCATAATAATCATTTGTTTGCAAAACGTCTTTTACACAATGCCAGAGATTTCATTATTTAAATGGACAGCATTGTCCGTTTAAATTGTGCTATCTTTTATGTTGTGTAGAGTCGTTTGCAAACGCAATTATTTTTGTTACACCTGCACTATTATTTAGTTTGTTTTCCTGGCGTTTTTATTTCCTACATTTTAGTACTTCATACTCAGCTACATTGTATACAAATGCAGTTCCACATTTGTATACATGACTTCTTTTACTAATCACGTATGTATCTGTCTATATATATATATCTATGCATGTTGGTCTTTGTACATGTACGAAATATTTACGTCTTCATGACCTTTTTTGACATGTACATTGTGAGAACTATCGACAAGTCTTCACATGCAGCAGTAGTTGCAAATTCTACATTTCAAGCAGTTGCAAATTGTACATCCGTCGTGTTTCGAAGTTTTTTCATTTGCCAAGGTATGCATCAACTGCATGCATTAAGCAGACTTTACAACTCCCTACTTTTCGTCACGCATTAGTAATTTTCCCTAATCCGGAGACAAAATTACTTATGAACAATCATTTAAACTTTCATTACTTTACTTACTTTGATTCACGTTTGATTCAGGTTTCAAGGAAAATTGCAGACTTTCATTACTTTACCTACGAATTAAATGATCAAATACAGGTATTGCTTCTTTTATTTTTTTGTTAACCTTTCCATCATTTTAAGTTTTGTGCCAGATTTTCCTTTTATATAATTATCTGAAAAAGTAACCATTTTATATATTTTTTTCTTTAGTACTGATCACCAATCAAGTATACAATTTATACTATTTTTTATGTATCTGTTTAAATGTTTTAAACTGAAAATGTGCGGATTCATGAAATCTAATCAACTTAAATTGTAGCATCAATGATATTTTTGGTTTTTAATTAGTATAGACTATGGAGACATGCACGCTGCTTGCAGCTCCTGTTGTTGGAGTTTATCTTATGGTTAACATGACTACTTTGTGCTAGGTGCGGAAACAATGTAGATGGAAGGAGGAAGGATTGGTTTGATGCTCAATTGCCATCTACGAAACGTTGTTGGTAGTGGGCTCGGCAGTGATAATGCCAGTTGATGGGAATTCTACGGCTGAACAAGAGTAGCAGTGGGCAGTTAACATCGAAGGGTATAACGTTTGTTTTAGGTGGCTTTAAATGGGTAAGCCTGAACAACTCTTTTTACTACGGAATATGTTAATGTTGGTTAAAATAGAGTTTTGATGTTATTTTAATTAATTTTTTTCATTTTAGAAATTTTGCTGTTGTTCGTCAACCAAAAAATAGACCGTTTTCAGCTTCGCTGTTTTGCCGTAAATTATGTACATGGATGACATATTCAAAAGGTTTTGCATCATAAGCCAGCACTTCAAAACAAATAATACAAGAATGGAATTCCTTTGTGCATGTTTTTCCTTTCATATGTAAGTCTGATATATTAACATGCCAAAAAAACCATTCACAAATCATTTTTTGCCTAAGTTTGGACAGGCCTTTGTTTGTAGGCGGCTTCCGGGTTTTGTCAACAGTAGGTGCTGCAAGGTTTTGGAGGAAAAATAATGAAAGAGACGTGGAATGAAGGCATCAAGTTGAATCTTGGTAGTTGGTATTACGAAAGAGACTCACTAATTCTGATGGTACATGCTTTGCTTTTATTACTACTGCACATTTACATTTAAATGAAACTTCAGTTCTACTATTTGTCGTTTTGATTTTCACAGCAAGAAATTGGTAAAAGATTACTACTGCTAACATTATGCACTTACTTTAGCTTTGGTTTCTTTTCTTCCTTAAGTGATGTAGGAATTATTGAAATTCCTTATGTTGAGTTAATCAGTTTCTGAATTCTGATTCCAATTGCAACAATAAGGGAATATGCTAACTTCTTACCATATGTTCTAACAGACATGCCTTTTAACTCTACAAAATTAAACCTTTACAGTTTAATTGCTCATTAATTTCTTTTCATGTTTATCTCTCATATGTTGGCCTAGCAACTGATGGTCCCCAGTTACAACATTAGTCAATTCTTATTAATATTTAGTCATTTCCCATTTTTATTTGTAAATTTCAAATCATGGTGTTTGGGTTTATTGATTTAAAATTTGTTAGTAAATATGATGAATAATGTTGCACAAGTGTGGTCATTAGTTTTGGTTGGATCAGTCTGCATTTTTTAAGTCTATTCTTTCTTCTACTGGAAGACAAAATAATGCAATATATATGCTTGGTTAGACTAAATTACGACTGGATAATGATAAATAAATTAGACTGTGTTTGTTATACTGAATAGTAAAAGTTATCCTGCCGTTTGCAACTGATTTCATGTTTGACTTAGCTCTTCTTCTCAAAGTATCTCCAAATATATTGGAGATATGCACATCAGCAGAGCAGTTATGCGCTGATTATATTCGTGTATGACTTATTCAACCCTTATTTTCCTCCTCCCTTCTAGTAGTATCCTTCAACCGTTACAACCAAATGAATGATTTATGTAATATTTCTATCCTTTTTTCTCGATTATTTTTTCCTACCCATTTCTTTCTCATTCGTATTTGCTATTTCCACCATTTGCAATACATCTACCAACCACTTCTCTCTTTCTTTCTTCTACAACTACTGCACTTTTTACAATTTTCTTATTTCTTGAACAACTCAATGAATGATCAACAACGAGAGCACCGGCGTTTGGCTCAGCGAGGTAGACGTGCTCGGATGTCAACCGACGAACGAGAAGTAAATTTGGCAAATCGTAGGCAACGGCGCCATGCAGAACGAACCCAAATGAATACCCTGTCCGCCATTACCACACGCTATAACTGCGGTAGGAATTTTATTGCCACTCAACAATTCCTCCGTCACATGCTACCTCAACCCACTTACCGCCAACACTGTCATGCGAAATTATTCTTTCATGAGACATCCGAAAATTGCTGCTCAAATGGGAAAATTGTAGTTCACCACTCTTTCCCACCTCCGGAGTTGTTGGCTTTATTCACCGCTGATGGAGAATGCGGTTCGCACTTTCGCACAAACATAAGATCATATAACAATGATTTTGCATTCAGTTCTATGGGTACTAATATTGATCAAAACTTGGCTAATGCGCGAAATGGAATATACTCTTACCGTGCACAAGGTTCTATCTACCATAGCATTGGAAGTATTCTCCCCGCGCCCGCTACTAGGCCAAGATATCTACAGCACTACATCTACGATACCGATCATGAGATTGAAAATCGACAACAAGATAACGCACTCTTACGTCCCGACATCTTACACACACTACAACAAATTTTAGATGTTTACAACCCTTATGTTCGTATGTTGAGACATTTGGGACAGAGTGCTAATGTTGGTGAATGCAAACTTATTATAAAAGAAGTTACAGTTGATCGTCATCTTCATCACTTACCAACCGCATCTCAAGTTGCAGGAATCATTGTTGGAGATGACGACTCTGGCGTTATTAATGAAAGAGATATTGTAGTTCAAACCAGATCAGGAACTCTACAACGAGTTCCCGATACAACAGGCTTTTACGATCCACTACAATATCTGCTTCTACTTCCACGCAGTGAACAGAATTGGGACCTAAATATCCATAATACCGGTGACAACATAATCAGTTGTAGAGCTTACTGCTCGCATTTGTTACAGGTACATTTCCCCTTAACCCATTACACAATATTTCATTTCAAGCTTTTTGTGTAGCACAGGCAGAAGGCCTATAGGTTCATTTCTTTTAGTTGAACCTTGCTGTTAATTTCTATGTTGCATCACCTCATTTCTCCTTATTGTATAGAGTCTATATTATATAGACGTTGTTTCACTCATTTATGAATTTGGTTGAATTTTGTGGTTTTTGTTCATGTTTGCATGCACTGATTATTGCTTGTAAATCGTTTGTTCACGGACATGAAGAATGTTACTATTTATGTTTCAAAATCTATATATATCATGTAAGGAGAGTCCCATAGTTTGATAGCTGCTTAGGTTTGTTAGAAACCTTTATTTTTTAAAATGTGCAATATTTCTTTATTCATGATTTAAGTATGCACTGATTATATTTCTTTTCAATGGTGAAATTTTTAGGACTTCGTATTTGTTGGATGGACTTATGTTTGCTCGCAATTTCTATCTTTAAATCTTTATATCTCAAGTTTTCCTATTTTTGCGTATCCTCCAATCTTCTAAATAAACTGTGTTAACCGATTACTATTTTATCATTATCGTCTTCCACACTTTTGCACCAATTTCAGTTCAAGTTTAAGAACTAATTTATTTTTCTTTTAGGGATGCGTACAAAGTATATTGTTTACATTGATCTCCTTTTGAGTTCGGTTTAGTAATTTTAGCATTTTACCAACCTTATGAAAAATGTAGAAGTTAGTTTGTAACTCTCATTATCTGTTGCAATGAGATTGTAAGAAGAAACATACAGGCCTTATTAATGCAATATCAGTTATGGTCTAATATGATTGACAACTTTGCCTGAATGTTCAATTTTAATGGTAAAACGCGTTTTCCCCCTTTTTAGAATTAAACCAGCTAACATCTTATCATCCAAAATTGGTAGTTTCAAATGTTAAATTTCTATGATAGTCTTTTACAAATTTAGCTGCTTCTGCGGTCATAGTTGCATGTCATTGCCATGTTTTTGGTCTTATTTCTTTACAAAAGTGCAGTGCACAATTATTTCCGTCGTTTTTACTTTTTCTCAACATTTTGTATTATTCAATATTTATTCATTGTTGAATTAAATTATTTCATTGAATTTTTTTGTTAATAGACTGAAAAATGCTCCGTTAATCTAATTAATTTATGCCAATGCAATAATTGATTTCATGTGTGTTTTTACCATTTTGCATGCTCTGAAATTGTGGATTATATATACTATAACATTAAAATTGATTGTGGTTTCTCCGGCTCTAAGGCATTCTATAACTCCACCGTGAATTGTTGGTTCCTCCCATTCATAACAGCCCCCTCACAATATTTCGTTTCATGCTTTTTGATTGCTTTTCCTCTAATCTGCATTTCACGCTATTTTGTCTTTTGCTTCCAGATACGACCTTTCTCAACGTCTCTTTTGCTTCTTCGAGGTCGTATACTTCAGCAATTCGTTGTTAACACTTTTGTTAAAATTGAAACAATGCGGGTTCGATATATTCGAGATCATCAACACACCATTCAAGCTGATTTATATCAGGTTCTGCAAGATGCTCTCGCAACAGGCGAGACAAGCACCAGTAAGCACCTTTTCTTCATACCCCGCACTATCCCTAACTTAGACCTATATTTCTATTCATTTTTTTCACTCATTACATATAGGTAACGTTGGTGTTAAAAGAGTTTTGCCTGCATCTCATGTTGGCAGCCCTCGCGACATGCATCATCGATACCAAGACGCAATGGCAATAGTACGAAGGTATGGCAAACCCGACTTATTTATCACTATAACATGTAATCCTAATTGGGCTGAAATAACACATGAACTGCTGCCCTTTCAACAACCTTTCGACCGACCTGATTTAACAACTAGGGTTTTTCGTGCAAAACTCGAACAACTAAAACAAGATTTATATGACAAGCACGTTCTAGGAAAAGTCATTGCACATGTTCACGTAATTTAGTTCCAAAAAAGGGGATTGCCGCACTCACATATGCTAATTATTCTTCACGAAACTGATAAACTTGGCACCACTGATGCTTATGACTCTATCGTTCGTGCTGAAATTACAAATCAAGATTTAGAACCTGATTTGTACACCGTAGTTATGAAACATATGATTCATCATCCATGTGGTCGTTTCAACCCCAATTCCACTTGCATGCGAGACGGAAAATGTAAAAAGGAATTTCCTAAACCTTTTGCACCTTTTACTATAAAAGGCAATGATTCATACCCTATTTACAGAAGACGCGATATTCCACTACATAATCAAACAACTAATACACTAATTGACAACCGTTGGGTAGTTCCATATAATCCGTACTTAGTGCTGAAATACAATTGCCATATAAATGTTGAAGTTTGCTCCAGTATTAAATCAGTAAAATATCTTTATAAATACGTTTATAAAGGCTCAGATCGCGTCTCTATGGAACTATCTTCTACAACAAATGACAATGATGAAATTTCTAAATTTGTCAACGCTAGATGGATTTGTGCACCTGAGTCCCTATGGCGACTCTTCAAGTTTCAACTTAGCAATATGTCCCCATCTGTTATAGGCTTACAAATACATCTACCTAATATGCAACAACTTCATTTTCAGCCACATGAAACATTAGATTCCATTATAAGTGACGAAGAAAGAACTAAAACTATGCTTACAAATTTTTTCGAATGTAACTCATGTAACGAGGAAGCACGAATATTTCTATACCATGAATTCCCCGAACATTATTGGTGGGACTCCACCCATAAACAATGGTACGTAGACAAAATAATCGTAAAGTAATTGGTCGAATTTACACAGTTTCTCCAACCGAAGGCGAACGTTACTACTTACGTTTGCTTTTAAATCATGTAAGAGGCCCCCTGTCTTTTGAGGACTTACACACTGTTAACGAAATTCAGTACTCAACATTCAAACAAGCAGCCAGGCACAGAGGCCTGCTTGAAAACGATGATAGTATTCATGACTGCTTAACTGATGCTTCTAATACTCACATGCCTACAGCTTTACGACATTTATTTGTTACTATTATGGTATACTGCGAACCATGTGGTGTACGAGAATTTTGGGAAGAGTTTTGGCCTTTCTTGGCTGAAGATTATCAATCTTCCTCCTCTACCACAATCCCAAATGCAATACTAGTCAGTAGATGTCTATTTGATATTAACAATCTTCTTCAACATTACAACAAATCAATTTATGATTACGATTTACCGCATTCTTCGCTACGCTCACTGCACAGTCACGCTATTTCCTCGCTTATCCTAGATGAACAAACAATACCTGTATCACCCACCGATTTACAATCAATTAACTATTTCAATGCTGAACAAAAATCTGTGTTTTATATGATTTTGCATTCCGTAAATACTAAAATACCCTCCATTTTCTTTATCGATGGTCCTGGAGGGACAGGTAAAACATTTTTGTACATAGCACTTTTAGCTCATCTACGAAATGACGGTCATATTGCGCTCGCTACCGCCACTTCTGGAATAGCTTCTATTGCTTTACCCGGTGGTAGAACTGCTCACTCACATTTTAAGATTCCGATTAATTTAGACTGTTCATCCTCCTGCCATATTCCTAGACAATCCGATCTTGCTAAATTATTAACCATTGCATCTGTTCTACTTTGGGATGAAGCGACCATGGCACACCGTCATTCATTTGAGGCGTTGGACAAAACATTAAGAGATTTTACCTCTATCGATGTTCCATTTGGTGGAAAAATTGTTATCTTAGGCGGAAATTTCCGTCAGATATTACCGGTTGTCCAAGGAGCAACTAGAGCTCAAACAACTGATGCATGTATACTTCGCTCTTATTTGTGGTCTTCCGTCAAAGTAATTCACCTAACTCAAAATATGAGAGCACGAAATGATATATCATATGCTGATTTTGTTTTACGTATTGGAAATGGAACCGAAACAGCCATACAAGATGACATTATCAAATTACCCGATGATATTGTTCTACCATGGGAGGGAACAAATTCTTTGTTTTCTTTGATTGATGAAATCTATCCTTCTTTATCTGATAACTATGAAAACACAAGCTATATATTAAACAGAGCAATATTAACACCAAATAATGAAAGCGCAAACAAAATTAACAACATGATCATTACTAGATTTCCCGGTGATGAACACATCTACTACTCTTTTGATAAGGTTGACGATGATCCAAATAACTTATATCAATCTGAGTTTCTTAACTCGCTTACTCCAGGTGGTATGCCACCACATAAATTAACTCTTAAAACTGGATGTCCAATTATGTTACTACGAAATTTAGATCCACGTATTGGATTACGTAATGGCATGCAACTAATATGTAGAGTTTTTCATAGAAACGTTATTGATGCTGAGATATCTTTCAGTCAATTTAAAGGTACACGCGTGTTTATTCCACGAATACCTCTTAAAACATCTGAAAACTTAAATCTTCCTTTCAGCTTAACCCGTAAACAATTCCCCATTCGACTAGCTTTCGCTTTAACTATTAACAAATCACAAGGACAAACGATTCCACATGTTGGCATTTATCTTCTCGACCACGTTTTCACCCACGGACAACTTTACGTTGCTTTACCTAGAGGAATTTCACGTTCATCAACAAAAATCTTAGTTAAAAATGGAACACTACCACGGAAAACAGGTACACACACCAAAAATGTTGTCTACACTGATGTTTTGTCAACGTGTTCTCAACTTATTAATTAACCTTACGTTATTAACCAAGCTCACATTACTAAATTTGCATCCAAGGGATTTTATGATATGTACAACATTACACTGCACTACATCACTTTCAATTTTTCTTCCGTACTCCAATAATTTTCTCACAATAAAAAATTTGGACCACCCACTGCACAACACGTATGTTAGCTAACTTATTTAATGTTTATGTTTAAAATATGATAACAATACTACACATCATAAAATCCCTTGAACCGTTTTTAACTCCGCCATCTATGATGCTTTCCTCATCTAGATGTCGGTCTCAAGCCCGGATGGAGGAGGAGAGGAAACATGTGCCAGTTCTTTCTTTGTCGTTACCGTTTTTACTTCATTACTTCTTCCTCTTCTCTGCTCAGCTCTGCTGTTACTTCTTTTATATGGATAGCTGACAAACTTTCTTTTAGTTTGCATTATGCTTGATACTTGACGAACATTATTTTCGTTATTTTTAATTTGATATTTTTTGCAATTGGAACATCCATGACAACAAAACAGTCAACTTTCACGATTTTTCTTCATCAGGTATGAATGACGTTCAGTTCTTTATTCATATCATTTCTTTCAAACTACTTTCGCATGTCTTCATTCACCTGTGGTCTTCACGATATACATGCAGGCTACATCACATTCTTTACGATTGCTGAATGACTTTGCCAACTACACTTTTACTGACGGGTACTTATTTCGCTGACATTTAGCATTAATTCATTCATCGACGTGTAAACAGTTTCTAAAACTATAATTTATATTAATTACAATTGCCATTTACATGCAGATGGGATTGGACTTCTTGGTTGAAGCATACATCAACCTGAAGCTGTTATACCACTAACCATTCTTTTTCTTTCCTGAATGGGTACTCAATTTGCATTATTATTTTTCCCAGCATGTGTACTCAATTTGCATGTTGGTACATACAATTATGTGTTATATCAACTCTATAATATAATGTTAACACGAGTTTTTCTCTTTGTATACACATAGGATGTTTGCAACAGTTTTGTTTTTCAATCAGTCGTCAAATTCTACCAACTGCAGGAAAACTACTAAACAAAGTTAATAAGGTACTCTCCAAATTTATATAAATATTTACGTACTATCCATTGGCAAGTTGGTTGAATATAACATGTATATTATGGTACGAAAACTTCTTGAAGTCAAAGAAAATAACGGAGTCTTAGGATTTCAGTACATATATTTCCATCCAGAAAGGACCTGTATGGCAACTACATTCATATAGATAACATATATGCTACAATTTTCAGTATAAGCTACAGGGAAAAGTACCTTGCAATTCATGATAACGGCACGACTATGATTTAATTCATAAGAAAAACATTATGAATTTGAGGTTCAATACTTTTGCTAAAAATTGTTTTTACAATCCCATATTATTCTTACTTTGTTTCAGTTTTGGTTTTAATTCTTGCTCTATTCTGTGGATATATGCAAGCAGCTATCACATACTATCTACTTTAAATACATATAAGAAAAATCCTACTGTCATTTTTATTATTCTTTATGACTTCATTTCACTACAAAATCATATTGTAAACTCAATTTTGCGTTATAAAATGTGCTTCGTATTACTACTTACCCACCAGCGACCAAACTAGCGCTTTAATATACCAACACTTTGTTTATTTACACATTCTGTTCCATTATGCAGTTGAGGAAGGAAAGATGATTGCTACAGATGATTTCTGAAACACCCCACCTCTGTTAGGGTCACTCTCAAAGGGAATGCCCTAATTTTGGTGGAGGTTTGTAAGTATAAGTCACAGATACACAAGACAGATATAAGAACACATATTTTTTAACAGCGGAAAACAACAGCAATTTTTATTTCAGCAAAATACATGTTACACAAACCATGTCATAATTTGTCTTACAATACTTCCAAAAACATAACATCTTCATAACTGTCTTGATTACATTATTTAAAGAAGCATAAAAACATAAGTAAACTGCATAAGTCCCATAATTGATGTCCAAAGCCATAGTCCAAAACGAAAAAGATCCAAGCAATACATTCTTTCTCTTCAAGCTGGATGTGAAAACTGGTCAAGCTGCAGTATTCCCTCCCTGTGGACCTGGGGGGGAAACGAAAGAAAAGGAGACGAAAGAAAAGTAGAGTCAGACATAAAGCCTGAGTAAGTCTAGGACTATTCAGTCTATGAATAAAGAATTGTGCATGATAAGTATAAACTGGAAATGGAAAAGCACTATAAACTAGGTTAAGTTGTCTAGAGTCGAATGTACTTATCGCACCCCATATTAATCTCTGCATCCATATAAACTAGTTCCCAACAGGCACCCCATAATCAGGGTGAAGTGATTCGTTTCTAATAATCAGCTCCTACTCGCATAGTTACATGTGTCTTACGGCCCCCGATGTTGTAGTTACCTATGCTGGTCCCACCATGGGGTGTATCAAGTCCCATGGTGGCGGCCCGACACAATCCTAGAATGCACAGGTATGCTACTGGTGCCCAGTGCCTTATTTTTTTGCGCCGGAGTGTGTGCACGCCCGCACCCCGTTAGAACCTACACTGCTGCACCACCGCCGTCGATTTGGGGATGATAGGCTGTGCTCAAGCATAACCGTGTGCCTACCGCTTCTTGCAGACTCCGCCAAAACTCACTTGTGAAGATAGGATCTCGGTCACTAATAATACTAGATGGTATTCCATGGAGTCGAACAATTTCCTTGAGGTAAAGAGATGCTAGGGATGAGGCAGTTCTTTTACTTTTGACAGGTAAAAAGTGTGCGCTTTTAGTAAGCCTATCCACTATTACCCAAATGCTAGTGTTGCCTCTTCTAGACCTAGGCAGCCCATCAATGAAATCCATTGAGATGCTATCCCACTTCCACTGCGGGACCTCTAGAGGATGGAGCAGACCGCCAGGCTTTTTCTGTTCCGCCTTAACCTGTTGGCACACCATACACTTAGAAACGAAATCTGCCACGTCCTTTTTCATGCCGTTCCAAAAGAAAGTTCTCTTTATGTCCTTGTACATTTTATCTCCGCCTGGATGTATCGTCATCTTGGAGTGATGTGCTTCCTCGAGAACCTTCTTTACTAAATCCCTTGTCTGTGGGACGCATAGTCTTCCGTCTCGCCTTAGCCAACCCTTGTCGTCGATGGAGTATCTGTTGAGGTGACTTGAAGTCTCACCCCTAATGAGCCTATCAATCGTCTCCACAAGCTGAGGGTCTTCGCATTGTGCTGTCCCTATTGCGTCCACTAAAGTCGGGCGTACCTCGAGAGATGCTAGCAAGCCTGGTACAAAATCGGAGGAGGGCCTAAAGTCGCTGGCTATAAACTCTAAGCTTTGTCTTTCAACAAACAGCGGGCTTAGGGTCAGTTTCTTTCGGCTCAACGCATCTGCCACTACGTTGCCTTTGCCCGGAGTGTAGGACATCTCGAAATCGTACGAGGCAAGAAACTCCATCCATCTCTGTTGCCTCAAGTTAAGATCTTTCTGCGAGAAAAGATATTTCAACGATTTATGGTCAGTGTAAAGTTCGAACTTCTCACCTAGGAGATAGTGTCACCAAGACCTGAGTGCAAAGACGATGGCAGTTAACTCAAGATCGTGGGTCGGGTAGTTCTTTTCATGAACTTTCAATTGCCTTCCACCATAAGCTACTACCCTCCCTTCTTGCATTAAGACAGCGCCTAGCCCTGTTCTACATGCATCTGTATAAACTGTGAACATCTTGCTTCCATCTGGCAACGTCAAAACTGGGGCTGTTGTAAGAGCCCTTTTTAGTCGTTGGAAAGCAAACTCGCAATCCAAGTCCCAATTGAACACTAGATTCTTCTTGGTCAGCTTTGTGAGCGGAGCTGATATTTTCGCAAAATCCCTTATGAATTTTCAGTAGAAACCTGCTAGCCCTAGAAAACTTCAGACCTCAGTTGCATTCCTTGGTGTCTTCTAATCCTGTACCGCTACTACTTTAGCAGGGTCCACAGCTAACCCATTTTTGGATACTATATGCCCAAGAAATCTTACTTCCTCTCTCCAAAAGTGGCATTTGGAGAATTTGTCTTTTAGTTGATGGACTCGCAGAGTTTCCATGATTTCCCTTAGGTGCTGAGCATGCTCTTCTTCATTCTTTGAGAAGATCAAGATATCGTCTACGAAGACCACTACGAACTTAGTGAGGAAATCTCTGAACACCCTACTCATTAGGTCCACGAAGTAAGCGGGTGCGTTTGTCAAGCCGAAAGGCATGACAAGCCATTCAAAGAAGCCGTCTGGGGTTCTGAACGCTGTCTTATCGATACTATCTTCAGCCACCCTTAGCTGATGAAAACCGGTAGCTAAATCGATTTGGGAGAAAACAGACGCTCCTATAAGCTGATCAACTAGATCGTCAATTCTGGGGAGAGGGTGCCTATTCTTTTTCGTTAGCTTGTTGAGCTCCCTATAGTCAACACATAGACGGAGTGAACCATCTGCCTTTGTAGCGAACACCACTGGAGCGCCCCATTCTGAAATGCTCCTTCTAATGAACCCCTTTTCTAGAAGCTCTTTAATCTGTTTACTGAGCTCCTTTCTTTCCCGCGGAGCCATATGTCTAACGGGCAATGCAATGGGCTTTGCATGATCTACAAGATATATGCGGAAGTCTATCTCCCGCTTCGGAGGCAAGCCCATCACCTCTTCGAAGACATCCGGATATTCCCGAACCACTTTAACCGATTGCAAACTCTCAACAGAGGCATCTAGCGATTCAAGATAACTAAGCATAACCGCGTACGAGGGATTACAAGTAATTTCCATAGTGTTAACGAGTTGGGTCAGAAGCCTAACCACCCTTTTCTCACAATCTAGGATGGCACCATTACTGGATAGCCAATCCATGCCCAAAATCAAACCATATCCCGAAAAGCCCAAAACAAAGGCACTACATTCAAATTCTACGCTTAGGATAGAAATTTTCAATCCCACACAGATCATAGATAAATAAGCTGGGCCCCCAATTGGATTTGAAACAATTAAGGGTTCCTCTACCATTCTAGTTTCTAGGTGCAGAGATTCTACTAAAGCAGATGAGATAAAGGAGTGTGATGCGCCAGAATCAAATAAAGTGCGAACTGGGTGATCATAAAGATAAACTACACTTTCTACAGAAGTATTTATACCTCGCTGCTGCAGAGGTGGCACTTCTAGCGCATGAACTTGTCCACCCGAAGTGGATGCAGCTTTCTGCGCCTGCCCTCGCTTCTTTGGGCAATCCTTAGCCATATGGCCTGTTTCACCGCAAGAAAAGCACCCACCATTCATCTTGGCCTTCTTTTTCCGGCAATCTTTCACTAAGTGCCCCACTTTGCCACAGAAATTACACTTCCTCTTCTCTTTTTTGTCTTTCCCGCCCTTCTTAAAGTCTGTCTTCTTAGGCTGTAAACCCTCTTTCTTCCCTTGAGAGCTTTCTGCCTTTGTCTCCTTCTTGCCCTTATCCTCTTCGTTCAGCAATGCCATCTGCACCAACCTTTCATACGTAGCTCCCATGGGTATATGGGTCATGGCCAAACTGTGTAATGGCTCATTCAACCCCTTGACAAAGCGGAGAGCCTTCTTGTGCGGGATGTTGACTAGGTCCAGTCCGAACCTAGCCAGCTGATCGAACTGATTAACATACTCTTTGACTGTCATATTCCCTTACTTAAGAAATAAGAATTTTTCCAACTGAAGACTCCTTTCAGCTTCTGAGAGAAATTTAGCCTCAAACCTAGCCCTAAAGTCCTCCCATGTTTTTACTGGTCTTTCTGCATTAGTGACTTCCCACTAGTAGGAAGCCTCGCCTTTAAGTAGCCATACTGCCAGTTGTACCTTCTGCCTATCTTCTACCTCAAAGATGACGAATAAGTCCTCGGTTTCCTTCAGCCAATTCCTGGCTACCACGAAGGACTCGGTTCCATGAAAGTCTTTTCCACCCATAGCTTTAAAATCTTTACATATCTTAGCAAAAGTATTTCCCCGCGGAGGAGGTGGAGGAATAGGTGTTGCTGCAGCTGGATGATTTCTTGCAGCTGGGGGGGGGGGGGGACAGTGGGACCTGGCTGATTGGCCCTTGCTTCTAAGAATCGTCTAAACCAACCAGGTATTGGTACACCCTCTGGCAAGTTAAGTTCTTCGGACATGCTGAAGCAAAAAGGATAGATTCAAAACGAAGGATAAAAGATAGTACCTATGGCTTTGGGGGACTATGCCTTTCTAGAATAAAATAATATTTTATCTTTAAAAATGCTTCTTTAAATTTTCTTTTGAAAATAAATTTTCAAAACTTTTTATCTTATCCGGTAAACCTATGCTCTGATACCAAGTGAAACACCCCACCTCCGTTAGGGTCACTCTCAAAGGGAATCCCCTAATTTTGGTGGAGGTTTGTAAGTATAAGTCACAGATACACAAGACAGATATAAGAACACATATTTTTGAACAGCGGAAAACAACAGCAATTTTTATTTCAGCAAAATACGTGTTACACAAACCATGTCATAATTTGTCTTACAATACTTCCAAAAACATAACATATTCATAACTGTCTTGATTACATTATTTAAAGAAGCATAAAAACATAAGTAAACTGCATAAGTCCCATAATTGCTGTCCAAAGCCATAGTCCAAAATGAAAAAGATCAAAGCAATACATTCTTTCTCTTCAAGCCGGATGTGAAAACTGGTCAAGCTGCAGTATTCCCTCCCTGTGGACCTGGGGGGGGGGGGGAACAAAAGAAAAGGAGATGAAAGAAAAGTAGAGTCAGACATAAAGCTTGAGTAAGTCTAGGACTATTCAGTCTATGAATAAAGAATTGGGCATGATAAGTATAAACTGGAAATGGAAAAGCACTATAAACTAGGTTAAGTTGTCTAGAGTCGAATGTACTTATCGTACCCTATATTAATCTCTGCATCTATATAAACTAGTTCCCAACAGGCACCCCATAATCAGGGTGAAGTGATTCATTTCTAATAATCGGCTCCTACTCGCATAGTTACATGTGTCTTACGGCCCCCGATGTTGTAGCTACCTATGCTGGTCCCACCATGGGATGTATCAAGTCCTATGGTGGCGGCCCGACACAATCCTAGAATGCAAAGGTATGCTACTGGTGCCCAGTGCCTTATTTTTTTGCGCCAGAGTGTGCACGCCCGCACCCCGTTAGAACCTACACTGCTGCACCACCGCCGTCGATTTGACCTCTTACAGTCAGCCCAGTAATCGTGCCTCACCCTGCCTAGTTCAGGGTATCCTGATACACCTTGTAGGGTTACTGCTGAAAAGGGTCCCCCGCTACTAGGTTTTCTATTTCTAGCCAACATGCTAAGTTGGTTAATTGTTTTGTAAACCTAACCCCCAATCAGTCTGTATAGTTTAGCATGTTCCATTTTGATTAAGTATTAATTCAATTTACTTAATCCTATCAATCCTGACTCATCCTTAATTGTCTTATTAAAGCCTCGACCTCTCACATTAGACAAGTATTGTTGTGGCTGCCTGTTGCCGGTTGGGTCCGGGCAGTCTTACGCCACCACTCAGTCTAACCTCGGGTCCTTATTGGGCTCCGTGTCTAACCACCCACATTGGATAGGTATTGTTGTGACTACTGGACAGCCGGGCGGTTCCGGGCAGGTTTACATCACAACTCAATCCAACCTCGGGTTAAACACATCGTATTTTTCTAAATTTACATATTTTGTCTCTTTTCTTTTTATATGTAAATATTTGCGGCCCATTATTCAAATTCATCTTTTTTGGGTAAAATTAATTTATACCACTTAATTGTTTTTCAAGGTCGTTGGCATGCGTCAAACATGTCAACACATATGTTTTATATTTTAACCCAAACGTCATTACCCCCGTTTTATACGTTCGCTAAAATATAACATATGTTGGGTTTAATATTTAAACCCAAATTAGCCACATGAAAAAGGGGAGGCTTAGAACATGGTGTTTATATTTCTAAGTAACATAAAAAGGGGAGTGTGAACGCATGAACTTGCAACATAACGATCTAATTAACATGAATTAGGCACATGTGAACTTACATTGTAATAGCATATAATCATGGCATAAACATACTTAAACATGAATCATTCTATTCATATAATCATGGCATAAACATACCTAAACATGAACCATTCTATTCATATAATCATGGCATAAACATACCTAAACATAAATCATGGTTTTTAATTTATTCATGTAAACTTGCAATTGGAATATAGATCTAACTTAATTATGTGTCACATATATCACCATATGATTTTGATAACAACATAGGCCTAAAACATGTTTTCAACTAGGCATAACACCAAACATAGTTTAGTCATGTTCATAAAGATGCTTACTTTTGTCTCTAATACACAAGTATGGTTTTACACTTGAATCACGATGCCAATTCCAACATAAATTCATATAAACCATAGTACTTAGTTGAATCCAATTACACACTAAAAATGATCATAAAAGTATGTACATCATATTGGCATAATGGTGAATCATATACATGCATGAATCTCAAATAAACTACCACAACATATGGTCGTTAACATGAATCATATACTTGCATGAATCTAAATTAAACCACCACAAACATGTAGTTGTTAACTTCCAACATAAATCACATACTTGCAAATATCCAATCGTTATACCACAACATTTCCAAATCGTTTAGAATCAAAGCAACATACAAATATAGATTATCATCACCACAAATCGAATACAATTCTATTTCTCATTTTACACAAATCAAAACACAATTATTTATTCACATCGGAATAGCACTCTACTTACAACGTATGACGAATCTTCAATTCAGGAATCTGAATTCTGAATTTGGAGATGCTATCCTTTGTTGTAGGCGTTGTTTTGATTTAATTGACGCTGCTTTAAGCTTTCGAATTGCCTCCTAATTGTCTCTAAATTTCTGACGGCTATTCCTAGTCCTTCCTCAGCAGCACGACGGTCTCATCTTCATTTTTGTTTGTATGAATTAGGGTGAGTCTTAGGTCCTTTTTATAGAGTTTGTGAGTTGATTAGGACCGTCGATGGAGCTTGGATTAATATTAGCCGTTCATTTGAAGGAGAGACCAATCAGGAGCTGACACCTAGCCCTAGTGAAAAGGCAAGGCTCAGAAAATCGACCAAGCACAGACCAGGCCAGCCAGGGGGCTGGGTTCGACCTGGCCCAGGGGCCATGTCGACCCCCCAGTCGACCCCCAGGTCGACTATGTAGTCGACCTGGGTGCCCCAGGTCGACTACCCAGTCGACCTGGGTGCCTTGGGCGGGAAAATTACCGCCCTGGCCAATCTGGCCCGATTTTTGAAATTTAAATCTGATTCTTGAGCCGTTTTGGTCTGTTTGAATATTAAACTGAATTCTGAAACTTCCGGAGGCCATATCTCCCTCATACGGAGTCCGTTTTACGCAAAATCGGACTCTATTTCAAGAAGAATTCCGAAACGAACGCAATGGCGTATCCCGTTTCCCTTAATTCTTTGATTTTAAATTAGTTATACTTTAATTTGTGAATTTCACTGTTATAGAATACACGGGGTGTTACAATTTCACTCAGATGGGAAAGGAGACCAACAGCAGAAAAACTACTAAACAAAGTTAATAAGGTACTCTACAATGGATTCAACATCATAATGTTGTAAATAAACATAACATTTATACATGGCTTTTTTTTCCAGCTTAACGAAAGGGAACCAAACAACCATGATCTATCATTTGCACTACATCCAAGAAAATATTCAAACAAATGCTAATATTTTGTGCGTAGGTTAGGATGTTTTAATCAAAAAGGTTTTCATTAGATATGGTATTATGCTTCTGTGACTACCAAGTCTAATTGTTTTATTTTTTATTTGGCGTTGTTTTACATAGTATGTATCCCTGTTTACTTTCAAATTATGCAATTGTGTTCAGACACATGCAAACTGGGACGATGAATCCAACCATGTCTCCCTACTTATGAAACTGAGATGCTGGCCAAACAGGTGCAATTTTTTTTTTACCATTATACTTGTTTATATTTCTATGAATTGACCCTAAAAGCTTCTTAGTCCATCCATAAATCTCTATTTATATGTTAACATATGCTCATAAGTATTTTGAATAATATCTTATTTGTTTTACGTCCTTTAAGTTTGCATTTATTCAAAGGCTGCTATTTTTGCATCTGTGTTTCGTGGATCCATATTATTACTGCATGCCAACTCATATATTGGTAACAAACTGACCAAGTCATAACCACACCCCCTTTTTTCTCCTAATTTTAATCCACAATTTGACTCCTTCCTTTATTATTTGTTTCCAAAATAGCTCACTGCACTGATCACACACACTCACAAATATCAAATATTTTCTCCTTGAATTGGTTTACCACGTTTACATCCTATTTTTTCTCCACAAATTACCAATTCTTAACTTCTTTCCTCAACGATCTCCTTTTTTCCCTCATTTCCACTTCCCATTTTTGCTACACCTATTCAGTACGTTTGCAACCATACTGTTTTACTCCTATATATATATGTATCCACATGCACTGCTTTATTCCTACATTCATTACTCTTCTTTACTTTCGACTACAACTGCACTTTCATAACTACAAAATGCCAAAGGTACTAACCCTTTCACTTCCATTATTACTGTTTTATTTATTTTTTCACTACTCTTTCTTCTTGCTCACTTTACAAACTATTACCTACTTTCATTAAATACAACCCAAAGGTTCAGCTAAAGGTAAAGAGTTGGCAATGCCTCCTACTGAAATGCAGACACGTAAAAGCTCCCGTAATTCAAAAAATAAACTACTACAAGCTACGACACGCCTGTTGAAATCCCGGACGAGTTGGACCGCAACAGCACTCAAACTCACACACCTACTGAGAACCAAGTTAACCACAATGATGCCACTTCATACGACTCTGTTCACAATGACACTGCTGACTTTTATGATGACGAGCACTGGAATGACCCGGCAGTGGTGAGCTTTATTTTTAACTTAATCAAAATTTCTTTTTTCTACCATACTATAAGTATAGAATCCAAACGATTAACTCACTTTTTCCATAATCAACAACTTGCAGAAATTGATAGGGTTTTTGCTGAGCTTGAAAGCCGTTCACGTTCACGTTCATGATTCCTACTGCTCTTGCTTCTGCTATGCTCTTTGCTTGACGTCCCTTTTTTTCCTCCAACATGTTGCTCTTTTTTAGCTATCTGCTACCAAATAAATAGCACTACCTGCTAAGAGCTATGTAATATACACTTACTGCATGTATTTTGCATGTAATAAATAGTTCCTCAATTCTATACTGACGCATGTTTTTAATTTGTAACTGAAATAAACCTGGACTGCAGTGTTCTCTGTTTTCCTATTACATGTACAGATTTGCTTTATACGCACAAACAGTCTTTGTGGCTGCTCTTCAAACTTGAATTTCAGCTTCGGTCAAGTACATCTATGCACACGCCCATCGGGCGTGCGGGTGTACTGGTATATATAATCGATATAAACTTCCATATCCGACTAATAATATAAATGGAATAACGGCAAAGCCTTTTAAATTCCAGATATATTAGTTGTCTTCCTCCACATAAATTCACTTTGATTATTACCAAATCGAATTCCATTCCAATTTATTTTATTAAATTGGAAAACGTTACTTTGGAAAATCTCCTTTAAATCTTACCAAAAGATTTATAAATTCCAAATCACATTTCATTGTAAATCGGGTTAAAGAACGAATGTCGTTAAAACACAGTTCACGATAAACCCAATTCACATTCCATTAATTATCGGTTTAAAGAACAAGTGTTATTTAAAACACCGTTCACGATAAACCCAAAAATCAATTCAAATTCAATTCCAATTAAATACCATTTAATTGGTGTACTTCATTAAATCAAAATAAAAAGATTTAATCTTTTCCTCAACTGGGCTTAAGAACAGTGTTAATGAAGACACCATTCACTACAAACCCAAATCCCATTTGATACTAAATACAAGGCTCTGAATAAAAAAAATATCGGCTTATATTCAATATCAAATTCTACGACCAACAAATAACGTATTGGAAATAATGATATAAATATATCTTTCAAATTTCCATAACAATATCTGCATAATCACGAAATCCAACATCGAAATATTCCAAAGACAATTTAGATTCAAATCCATTTCCACTTTATATATTGGAAATTCTGGTTATTTTCAAAACCATTTCAAATCCACTTTATTTATTTTAAAAATAAATGGGATTATAATTCTAGTTCAAAACTAGTTCATTTCGATAAAAATCAATTTTTATCTTTTCAAATATGGAGTTTTTCATCCCAATTCTTTCCAAATCATTTCTTATGATTTTACACAAATTATTACTATTTTTAATAATTTTATCAAGGCCCGTACAGTCGATTTCCATCAACGGCCATCGACAGCGACTTTTCCAAATTTGATTTGGGCATAATTCCAAATCCAACCATTAGATTTCAAATCTCTAATATTCGCTAGAAATCTCTTTTCGATACGAACCCAACGGTTCCGGTTTTAGGAGAATCCGACGGTCGGATCTCCCGTAATATCCATTCGAAGTCAATGGTCGAAATTCGCGAACTGCCGCAGTGCGGCGCGTTCTATTCAGGCCAATATATATATAATATAAATAAATTATATATATTTCGTCGATTTCCTTTTAAAACGTATTTTATAAATCGTTTTAATTTTGTTTTCAAAACGATTTCAACTTCATATTCAATTTCTAATCAAAACTGAATATTCCACATCATCGATATACAAATGATAATATTTTCAAAACGTTATATCTTGAAATCACTTCCTTTTCTATAATCATTATAAAAACGAATATAATCGATATAAATATCGTTCGCGTCAAAATGGCGCATATCTAACCAATACGGCTTTATATATTTCAATAACTTCCTTATTCTATTCAACAAATGAATATTTTCTTCAATACATGAATATATATTTTTATTCAACACATGAATATATATTTTATTCAACACATGAATTTATATTTTTATTCAACACATGAATATTATATTTTTATTCAACATATGAATATTATATTTTTATTCAACACATGAATATTCTTTCTTATTCAACACATGAATATTTATTCTATTCAACACATGAATTTTCTTTCTTATTCAACACATGAATATTTATTTTATTCAACACATGAATATTTATTTTATTCAACACATGAATATTTATTTTATTCAACACATGAATTTTATATTTTTATTCAACACATGAATATTCTTTCTTATTCAACACATGAATTTTTATTCTATTCAACACATGAATTTTCTTTTATATTATTCCTTATTTTCCAAATTGGAATGAGGCCCAATCAATTACCATATAATGTTAATTATAAGGATTCCCTACAACAAATGTATATAATAGCAACGATAAATAATCAACCATCATCCAGAGTGCACCACACAACTGCATAAGCATTAAATATAAATAATTAATGCTTACACAGTCTGTCAACCCATCGATTGACATACAACTAAACAATCGGGATTAGTGTACGTTAAATATCATCCCAATACCCGTGTGGGGTTTCAAATCAACAAACACATATTTTTATTTGTGCAGTTGGGCGATGTGTAAAATTTATCGTCACAATCAATATCAGTCAAATGGGTGTACATAAACAAATCGTCCGATTTGTTTATAAATATTTATTTTATATACACGTTAAAAATCATATTTTTAACTTTAAAATATTTATTCATTCCACTTCACGCAATCAACTTTCACAACACATCAATTAAACAAACAAGTCATCCATGGTCTGTGGACGACGGGTGTCGGGTGCTGCTAAGCACCGTCTGCATCCTAGTATATATTTCAAACTAGAAATTAAAATAAGAGTGAGGAGTTCTCACCGAGCGTTCCACTCCTCCATTCTTTATTTCTGAATGGTTCGAATTCGCTCGACATTCTAACTCAACCATTTCACGCTGTTCACAATAAAAATCACATTTTTATTCTTATAATGTTTATACAAAAATCACATTTATATTCTTCTCCTTATATAAAAATCATATTTTTAATATCTCTATAATATAAAAATCATATTTTTAATACTTCACTAATATAAAAATCATATTTTTAATACTTTACTAATATAAAAATCATATTTTTAATACTTCACTAATATAAAAATCATATTTTTACCATATAAAAATCTCGTCTTTATCACATACAAATCTCTTCTTTATCATATACATACATTTGAAACTGATTTTGTTCTTAAATCAATAAATAAAAATAAGAAAAATAACTTACATTGAAAATTAGATGGAGGGAGTTTCTTCAATCGCTGGAGGAAGCAAGGGGGCGCTGCGTTGAGGTCAAGGGTGATCGGGAGAGCCACTGGCGATCGGAGGTGGCGCCACTTTGGCTGGAACAGCAGAGAAATAGTGGGGTTTGGCTCCAATTAGAAGAAGGGAGAGGAGAGAGAGAATGGGAGGGAGTGGCTTCGGAGTTTGCAGGCCAAGGGGGCGCAGCAGGTGGTAGAAGGCTGCGGTCAGCTGGTGGGGCCACGCGGTGGCGGTTCTGGGTGGGTTAGGGCTTTGGGGTCGTGGGTTTGAGGGTTGGGGTGTTCAATGGGGCAAGAGGAGATTGGGGAGAGGGAGAAGGAGGGGATCGCCGACGCTGGTGGGGTCCGGCCGAGGCACGGCGGTGGTGGAGTAGGTAGGGCGACGACTTCTTCTTTGTGCGGTTTTTTTATTTGCTCCTGAAACAATTTGAAGTCAACGTGGAAGGGAGGGGGAGATAAGGAGAGTATAGGGGGTTTTATAGTACTTTATATATTTTATTATATTTAAATTTCAAAAAGCAACTTTCTATTTCGAACTCAAAATCGAACACACCGACTGTCGTCCCTAGCTAATTACCCCCATTCCGAACACAATAGGATATGTATCGCAAGCCAGTTTGGCTGTTTCGATCGATTTTCGTCAAAATCAAAATATAAATCTATATATCAAATTTGAACGCACATTTCAATTTACCGGAGCCACATCATACGGGCTCTAAAAATTATAGAAAAATTATTTCTAGCTTCGTATTGACGATACGGTCCTAACAAAACTAATTTCGTCAAACTCTGAGGTCATTTGAAAAATGCCCATTTTCTGGTCGATCCAATTTAATTGAAACTGTCAAAACACGTTTTCCTTCGCCACGCTCACATATTGATTCAGAAAATTATGAATTTTGAAATCTAGCAATAACTTGACATCACGGATCCAACAAAAGGGGTTTTGTCGAAAATCGAGGTCGTTTGCAAAATTGCTATTTTTAAGGGCCAAAATTCCATAGCGACTATTCTGAATTTTCAATTGGGCATAACTTTTTATCCCTGTTATGAAATTTCAATTTTTCGGATTCGTTGAAAAGATATTTTCAATTAGATTCTAATATTTTTGGTTTCGCTAAAATCCGATTTATTTTGAATCTTGTACATTCATTTGAACTTTGAAATCGAATTTTCAAACTACCGCGCCATTTTCAATTCCTTTTATAATTTAAAATAAATATTTATATTCTAACGTCGACTCTAATAAATATATACATTCAAATTCTATTAAAAATAAATTTCTCGTCGTAATTATTTAAAATAATTCATTTTAAATATTCAAAATTCACTAAAATTGCCAAAATAAAAAATTTAAATTGGCTCAGAATTTCCGGGTTATTACTAATGTGGAACAACTTAAAGTCATGAATATATTGAAATGATCGATGTAATTATAAATTTCCCCAATTGGCTAGTTTAATAGATGAGAACAAACTGTAAGAGTTAGAAATATTACTTGAATGCATCTTATCAACTAATAAAAGAATTATTCTCCTATAATTAATATGTACAATGCATTTGCTAGTAGCAAAATCGTAATGGATCAAAATGAGAATCGAAATACGATAATTATCCAATGTAATAATGTTCATCGACAATGGGGGGAGGATAAATTGGATACTTGTTCATTTTGATTATCGAGACTAAATATTTATTAACAAGCATACTAATGCAAAATAATAGGTAACTTGAGTCTCTTATCGAAGATATCCCAATTATACGTACTTTAGTAAAAAGTTGAAATTTTTGAAGGATTAAAAGGTATATGCCACATTTAATAAGTCAATTCGGAATACTTTTAAAGTAACTAATGAAGATGAAAAATAAAGGAAGCACGTTGTAACACCCTCATTTTGATGGATGTTATTGGGATATTTAACTGGATAAATTAGATAAGAATAATATAGTTAAATTGTTGAGTTAATATTTGTATATATAAATAGGCAACGTGCTGGCTTTATGAACTAAGCAAAATGAATTAAACATTAGTAGGATTATGTAAAGGGTAAAGTGGGAAACGATTGACCTAATAAACGATATCTTTTCCTACATGTTTTCCCTCGTTATCTTCATTCACTTAAATCCTGTAATATACCTAAGGAAGGTTGTCCATTATTCAATTTAAAGGAAGAAGAAACTCAAGCGAAGTTTAGGAAGATTATAACTATGGGACCGACAACCTCAAATCACAACACAACTAATCAAGGTGAATAATGCTTGTAAACCCTTAGTCAATTAGGATATGGGTAATAGCCAAATGTTTTTTTGATTTACATGAGTGTTTTTATATTTATCTTTATGTTAATGTGTTGTTTGGACAAAAAAAATGCTTGAATGGCATGTAAAGTGAGTGGTTTTTAGGAAAAAACCCATATTCAAACATCTTCAAATGACCTCAAACTTTTGCATACGTTCTTAAGATGTTTTGGGACATGAATTTTCAGTTTTGTAATTTATAAGATTGTATGAATTTCCTATGGATTCTCTAAGTCTAATTATAAGCTAATTACAAGAAAATTTAATTAAGGGGCTTAAGTACACTACACCATATTTCCCTTTTAATAGCATACGAAAAATGTTATAATATCTTTTCATAGTATTAGTTACGACGCTATATAATGACATTTTATAATAGCCCTGGCACATCTTATAGCACTTAACAGAACGTTGTATATCAATCATTGCATAGCGCATAATCACCACCGTGAAAACTTATTCATAGCATTTTACCCATGCCATTTTGTTTGACCTGATGAATTATCAAGTTTTATTCATAGCATAAACAAATATTTCAAAGCACATCGTCAACATTATAAAATAATCAGAGTAATTTAGTATTTTTCATATTTCTTTTTCCATGATATTACGTTATTTCCTATAGCATTTTTCTCATTTTATAGTTTTTCTCCTTTTGTTTCCATAGCGATATTTTCCACTGTTTCACTTTTTGCTATGCTATCTTTCTATAGCACACTAAGAATGATATCTTCTGTCTTATTTGAATTATGTACATTGTAGACATCTCAATAGTAAACTTAAAAATGAAAAACTACATGTCCAATTGCAAAAACATGAAAGTAAAAAAAATCTGATAGAAAAAAGAAATCTAGTACCAAAAGCATATATAATTACAAAGGATAGAATAAATATGGCTTTAAATAGTTGATATTATTACAATGCTAAGTAAAATGTTTAGACATAGGTTCAAACCAAAAATTATACATGAAAAATAACGCTCCCTTAATCTTCCTTGTGCACATTATATATTCCCAAACCTGCAATTTACACAAGTACAAGTTAAACTTTTATGTACAAGCATGCATGGTTTTACAGGGCATATGAAAAAGAACATAAAAATCAAGTAGAAGCATTTGAAATTCTAGATACATTTATCCTTCTGTAAAATTTACACTACATTAATAAAGAACTTTTGTGCTTCAAACATAAAGCATGTCTTGTCACTTCATTGTATACATTACCCTGAGTAAATTGTTACTTAAATGATCAGCAGCTGGCTGTTGCAGTTTTTAAAACAATTTGTATTGAAAAAAATATTTTATGTTTCTTCCTAGGTGATATTCTGTCATATACTTTATATATGTTACTCCCTTTTTTGATGTTAACTATTTACCGAGGTTATGCATGTTTCTCTACAGCTACAAATGCAACAGTGTGCTCTGCTAATTCTGTTGGAAATGAATGGGCAAGAGAAAGAGGAATTTTGGAAAAAGACAGGAAAGCAAACCAAATCCCCACATTATGAAATATGAATATTCACTTCTCTATAGGCTTATATAAATAAAGGAGAAGATGGCTTGTAAACATAGAGCGACTAAGCCAAGACACAATGTTATATTGATATCAAAATTTGGGCTTAGTGCCTTAGGACTCTTGGGGTCCATGACACAATATTATATTGATGTTAAAAATTGGGCTTAGTGCCTTGGGACTCTTGGGGTCCATGACACAATGTTATATTAGTGTCAAAAATTGGACTTTATGCCTTCATACTCTTGGGGTCTCATGTTGAAACGAGTTATTTTGATCATTTTTGATATGTTATGTCCGTTCAATTAAATGAATACAACCGTTTCATTTTAAATGCGTACTTATACTCATGCACCACATGGTTAAAGGGTTGCAACCTTTTCAAGGGTCATTAATGTTCAGATAGGCACCTCCTCCAGCCTATAATACATGGCCCAAAACGAGACAAAATACACATGAGTTATTCTTCTCAATCTGCTACATCTTCTTCAAAGTACACCTCTGTTCTAGTTTCTATATTCTACTTCAGTTCGTTAGAGCTCCGTTAGAGGGTTGGTCCGTTTTATCCTGGGAAACAAATTGTTATTACGTCAATTGGTGCATATGACGACAGTATTGTTTCAAGGAAACAGAATCATTTCTGGACTCATACATTACTGAAATATATATCTTCTAGTCTGTGGGTGACGGTTCTGTACCGCTCCAATCTAGTGCACAATCGATCTCGCTTACTGTCATTGCTGTAGTTACAGTTTGACTTGACAATTGTGGCATTATTGAGTAACATTGATTATTGCTACAGTCTATTTGTAATGCAATCGTGTATTGACAAAAAATCTAACATAGTAATACAATCTTATATTGACAAAAGATCCAACATTGTAATACAATCATGTATTGACAAATGATCTAACATTGTAATACAATCGTGTATTGATAATAATACTAACAATCTTGAAACAATATTGATTGTTGTAGATGACAACAATGATGTCGCAAAATATCAACAATAATCTTGCATTGACACCGACGTGACCAACGCTCTGCTTGCGCCAGTGCTTCCAACAACGGCTCTGTCTCATGGAGAAATGCCAGAGAAGTTCAACGACATTAATTTTAAGCGTTGACAGTAGAAAATGTTCCTTTATCTAACAATATTGGGATCGCCAAATTTCTGACTAAAAATGTTCTTAAAAAATCAAAAGCAAATTTGGCTAAAATTTCAAAAAGGCGTTGCTGATATGTATTTATGTGCAGTAATATCAGAATGCAACCTTGTTTAAAGAATGATTTGTAGACACAGGAGCACTCAACACATATGTGTCAATAAGTGGATGTTTACAACCTATGAAACTGCAACTGATGATAAATAACTTTTAATGGGCAATTCATCCGCATCAAAGATTGAAGGCAAAGGAAAAGTCGTGTTGAAACTAACTTCTGGAAAGGAACTAACTTTAAATGATGTTCTCTATGTTCCATAAATACGTAAGAACCTGATTTCATGATCATTGCTCAGCAAATATGGATTCAAATTAATCCTTGAAGATGAGAAAGGAGTGTATGTAGGAAGAGGATATGTGTGTGATGGTTCGTTTAAAGAAAAAGACAACCACTATTGTACCACACACTAATATGAATAAAAGTGAATCTTCGGTTTATATTTTTGACTCTTCCCACATGTGGCATTCTAGATTAGGGCATGCGAACTTTGATACATTGCAGAAATTGATTAATCTAGAATTTATACATAGTGTATCTTAGACACCAATTATAAATGTCAAATTTATGCAGGAGCAAAATTGACAAGAACCTCGTTTCATCATGCTGAATGAGAAATAGAACCGCTAGATATAATACGTACAGATGTATGTGATTTTATGTGTTTAAACAATACAAAGCGGAAGATGAGAATCAACTCAACAAGAAAATCAAAGATTTAAGAAGTGATAGAGGAGGAGAATATGTATTCCCTTTTGAAGAAATTTGCGCTGAACAGGGTATTTCACACCGAACTACAGCACCATATTCACCTTAGTCCAACGGTATAGTCGAATAGAAAAATAAAACTTTTAAAGAAATAATGAATGCCTTATTCTGGCTTGCCAGATAACTTTTGGGGAGAAGTTATTCCTTTGGGAAATCATATTTTAAATAAAATACACTGAAAGAAAACTTGTAACACCCCGTAATTTTAAAACAGGACATACGAGATAATTAAAGAATAACTAATTATTAAAAGAAGAATTAAATGAAACGGGTTACGCCATTGCGTTCATCTAGGAATTCTTCTTGAGATAGAGTCCGAGTTTGCGTAAAACGGATATCGTATGAAGAAGATATGGACGAACGAAGTTAGGCAGAAAAACCGGAAGTCGACTAGAATGCACTGGCGCACTTCACAAGTGCACCAGTACAAAAATGCACTGGCGCACCTGCCAAGTGCGCCCATACTGATCCAGCATAGAATTCTGGAGTGTTCTGTGATGATGTGTCTTCTTCTGAGTGGCCGGATGATGTGTATTTGAGCTGGGTGGTTCTGATGGACTCCTAGTTCATCTGAGGGCTCTAAATAATCCTAGACATCTATATATACGTAGCTAAACCTAAACCCTAACATCATAACCCTAAAACTATGGTGCCATCATGATGTTCGTCTACAAGCTAGCCTAAGCCTCCATTCATTCTCTCCAAACTAGAAAATCAAATCCAAACTAGTAATCGATTAAGAAGAACATCAAATCAAATCTAAATTACAAGAACAAATAGTCTATTTCAAGGGAGAGCTGTTCGGTTTCAGAATACAGATCCCAGAATTCAAGAACGTTCTATAATTTGTAAGTCACGTTACTTTAAAAAATAAAAGTTAATTGTGATTCTGACATTATAATAAATCTGGATCTGAGATTATGCTTATTTCTATATCCATTTGATCTATCTCGTTGATAATATTATGTCCGTTCTTTGTCTCTTCTTACCTTCTTCCTTTTTTGTTTTATAGCCAGGTTACCGCGAGCCTGAGCCAGATCTCATAAGAGTTGACCGTACATTGGAAATAAATTTGGGCATAAAATATGATTTGGGCATGACCTGCGCTAAAATTTTGGAAAAAGAATTAAATTGTGCATAATTGGGCATAATTGAGTTGAACTAATTTGAGGAGATAACACCTGTTGTATTCAAAACATAAAGTGTATCGAACATATAACTTGAGATTTGAGGCATAAAGTATTGGACATATGACTTGGGATTTGAGGCATAAAGTATTGGACATATGACTTGAAATTTGAGACATAAAGTATTGGACATATGACTTAGGATTTGGGGCGTAAATTGAACTGTAAATATAAGGCATAGTACATGTTGTGGTTTAAGATCTAAAATTGGGGGCATATATATGTATATGATAGTTTATGATTTAGAAAAAAAAAGATTAGTGTGTATAGTGATATATGGCTTAGGCATGAAAACAAGATTTGCCTTTGTTTTGTAAGTCAGTTACTTTTTAGATTTGAACACCAAAATCTAATTGTGACATGTAATAAAATGGATATGAGAATATGCCTGATGAAAGTTATCCTTTCATTGAATCTGTGCTTGAGTATATATACATATTTGGGAATCATTTTTGACTATGAAATTGGTCCAATCATATCTATCTTTGTTGTATATCGGAATTGTAATCCTTTTTAAAATTCATGATGATACTCATATCATATCTATATGCCTGCGATGTATTGTATGCAAAACTTGTCTTTTTTAGTACACCAAGTTTATTGGACCAATAGTTCTTATCATCATATGACTATGCCTATCCGTACGATGTTCCATCTTGCTTCTCCCCTTATTTTATGAATCTTGGGTGGAATCTCGAAATACGTACGTTATGAATGTGGGTCTAATTGGGTATAACATGTAATTGACATTATTTGGCATAATTTGGAACACGTATTATGGCATGACTGTTAAGATGCAATTTGGGTTAATTTGACATGAATTATGGAATATGTAATTTGACATATTGAACCTGGAATTGGCATGAACGACAAAGTATGAAATTGGCATATAAATCAAGTTTTGGGCAAAAATTGTTATTGTTGAGAATTTGGGGTTACTCGAGCATTAAATCTAGATTGGGCATAAAATGTAACATGACTAGTTTTGGTGAATTTGGTAATTAGCATGTGAAATCTAGATTTGGGTATATAGGATAACTGTGTAGATTAAAGACGAATGTGCCTAACCCGAGGTTAGATTGAGTTATGGTGTAAAACTGCCCGGAACCGCCCGGCACATCTAGTAACCACAACAACACCTATCTAATGTGAGAGGTTAGTGCATCATGCCCAAGAAAACCCGAGGTTAGATTGAATTGTAGTGTAAAACTGCCCGGAACTGCCCGACACATCCAGTAACCGCAACAAATATCTAATGTGATAGGTTGGTGCATTAATAAATCAATTAATGCTAATGAATAAGAAGAGCGACTAGGGTTAAGTTAATAGGAAACACTTAACCAGTATAGCATGATGAATGACTAGGGTTAAGTTAATAGGAAACACTTAACCGGTATACCATGATAAATGGAAGGGGTTAAGTTAAACACTTAACCAATATAACTTGATTTGTGGTAGGGTTAAGTTGACACAAGAAGGCAACACTTAACCAAAGTAATATGACAAGTAAGTGGGTTAAGTTAACCTGAATTGATTGAAGATGCTTAACCAATACAACATGATGAACACTTAACAAGAAAACACTTGACTGGAGGAACGAACGGGGTTAAGTTAATAAGAAAACACTTAACCAACATGACACGATGAATGGGTGGGTTAAGTTAACATGAATGGACAACACTTAACCAATATGACATAATGTGCGGGAGGGTTAAGTATATATCGGGTTGGTGGGTAATATTAGTAAATATAGGCCCACAAACTTAACTGTTAAATAAACATGCTTGAATCTATGGGAGGGTTAAGTACATCTCGTGTAGGTGGGTAATATTAGTACATATAGGCCCACAAACTTAACCGTTAATAAAACATGCTAGAATCGATGGGCGGGTTAAGTACATCTCGTGTAGGTAGGTAATATTTGTATATATAGGCCCACAAACTTAACCAACAGGAAACCCTAGTAACGGGGACCCATTTCAGCAGTTACCCACATAGAAGTATCATGGTACCCTGAAACTAGGCAGGGTGGGGCATGATTACTGGGCTGATTATAAGCGGTCAAAATAGCGGCAGGGGGTACGTCAGTGTAGGTTCCGACGGTTTATGGGCTTGCACGTACTCCGGAGTGGGAAAAAGCAGGTACTGGGTACCAGTAGTTATACACTTTGCATCTTGGATCGTGTCGGGTCGCTATCGTAAGGATTGATACACCTTATGGTGGGACCAGCACAGGGTATCTACATGCAAGAGAGGGCCGATTGACATAGACACATGGAACTTTAATGCAAGTAAGGAGCCGATCGATAGGGTAGTAAGGGTACATCTAGCATGTTCATGGCAATTAAGCTGATTGAGGATCCTCACGATAGATGTTCACCTGAAGGCTACCACAATTACGGGGATTGGGATCACGTTATCATTTATACAGATTACTAGTTGGGGCACTAGTTAGGTGGTGCAGAGATAGATATAGAAATCAGAACAACAAAGTAGTGGCGAAGCAGAGGAAGAGTAGAAGCGCAACCAGTTTATCTTGCCTTATCATACCTTATGCTTATCCTATGTTATCTTAGTATCCCTGTTATCACGGTATTGTCTTATATCCAGTTTATTCATGTCATGATGCTTTTGCCTGTTTATATGATGAAAGTCACTGGACTTACTAGACTTATGTCTGACCTAGTTTTGTTTCACCTCTTTTCTTCCATTTCCCCCCTCCCCCCAGGTTCACAGGGAGGAAATGTTACCACTTAGCTTAGTTTTCTTTCCAAGCTCGAAGATAGCCGATGTATTGCTTTGGACTCTCTCTTCCACTACTATGGCTGGTTCACGCTTTATTAGGGAATATCATTGTTATTTTTATGCTTCTTTTATTCTTGGAAGTTTTTAAATCAAGACAGAAGTTCTGTGTATTACATTTAAGTATGATTGAGAAAATAGTTGTAAAAGCTTGACTGAATTAAGTTTTTTATAAAATGACTTTTTTTTCCACTGCTTTATTTGTCTGTCTTGTAATTTATCTGCATCTTTTACCTATAATGCTCCACCAAAGTTAAGGCATTCCCTTTGTGAGTGACCTTAACGGAGTTGGGGTGTTTCATTTGGTATCAAATCTGAAGGTTACCGGATCAGATAAAAGATTTGAAAACTTATTTTCATAACAGTTTTAAAAGAAGCATTTTCAAAAGAAAAGTTTTATTTTAAAGGCATATTCCCCAAATCCATATGCATTTTCTTTTGATCCTCTGTTTGAATCCTTGTTTCCTTCTTTCCTGAGTCTCCGGGGCTCCTGGCTTTCTGGGAGGTAACCTCATCGCGGCATGGTTCCGTAGTCTTGATGAGACTACGACACTTGTCAAAGGGCAAATAAGCGCCTAACTTCCATCTATAGCCGTAGTAGTTTCACCTACGGCTAATTTTCTTTTGAGCTTTGTAGGATTTTCCGTGCGATGGAGGCCACTTTCGAGACACTTGTCAACGTGTTACACAAGGATAATAAAGATGAGACTGAGGGAGTTTTGCTAAGGAACACAACCCAAGGATGAGGAACTCATGGATATGGACTTGGTTCACAAAACATGTAAAAAGAAAGAGGTGTAAGTGGAAGAATCACAGGACAAGAGGGGAGGAAAGAATAGTAAAACCCAAGACAAGAGGAAGTATCTTTATTATAGTATAACGGGTCATAAAATTAAGGACAAGGGCAAGAACAAAGAACATGATTTTCAGGGGGGCAAGTGCATGCTCTCACCGCCAACATACCTGAGAGAGGTAGTAGAGTTTCTATTGAAAAGGTCTACTTTTTCTTTTTGATCATCCTGTTAGTACTCTTTTTGATTTTAGTGCTTCACATTTGTTTATATCTGCTTCCATAGTTGACTCTCTGCACCTTAGTACTTGTATAGTAGAAGATCCCATTATTGTCTCAAATCCAATTTGTGGTTCGGCTCATTTATCTTTGGTATGTAAGGATTTGAGATACTTATGTTTTTGGTTTCATGGGCTATGGGTTGATTATAGGCATTTATTGGTTAGCTAGTAATTGTGAAAGGAGGGTAGTTAGACTTTCGACTTGCCTCGGGAATACCCTCGAAATTTCGTGCGATCCTAAGAGATCAGTTTGTCTTAGCTACCTAGAATCACTTTATGTATTTATCGACGATTTTCGATCCGTTGGAGTAGTCCATGAGTACGCAGATGTTTTTGATTAAGGTTAGGGGTTTGTCCCCTAAAATGTGAGGTAGACTTCCACATATATCTAGTTGAAAATGCAAAGACGGTTTTGCGATCAACGATAGTTTTGGAGCAAGATTGGTGAAGATTGCCAGAGTCGATTAAGTGCTCAATTGTTTGGTTGTTTTGCTAGTATCATCTCACATAAATCGCCCAAATTCGGAGGAGGTATTCCTTGGGTGCTTGCCTGATATTGGTTTAGGCCTTTGGGGCTTGTACTTGAGGAATGTCGAGTTCGACAAGGATGGTTTGCATGAGAAATAAATGGTTATGGAGGGCGCCCTAAGTAAGATTGACCTTAAGAGAGGTAAAAAGTTCATAGCAACCTTTAGCTTTAGACCCTCAGAATTGTGACATGATGGATAAGCTAAGTAGAAGAAAGACCTCTAATCATCTTAGTATATAAACTTGGTATCATGGTTAACATATGTTTATCTTGGAAAGATAGTTCGACTACATTGGATACCCTCTAGCATAGTAAGTGATCGAGGTCCTATCTTTACTAGTGGGTTTTGGAAATGGAGGTTAAGAAGCTTCGCAATCGTGAAGTTAAATTAGTTAAGGTACTGTGGAGTGAAGCTCAAGAAGATTCAACTTAGAAGACTGAAGACTAGATACGCGCATCGTACCCTTTTTGAGGGTACATCCTTGATTCCTCTTTTTCTGTAAAGTTTATTTGCATGCTAGTTTTTATCTTTTAAGTATATCTTCTCGGTCCTATCCTCGATCCTTAGGTAGAAGCCAATGGATGGAAACATGTGTTTGAGACATGTTATGTTTGGTGGATGCAAATGGTTGCAAGTGTTTGCTAGTGGTTGCTCGTGGATGCATATACACACATTAGGCACTAAATCGGCTCAGTCGCTTTCATATTGCATATGCATGAGTGAATTTTTATACATATGAATTGAAACTTGATGTGTTATCATATGGATGTTGCATTTGTATGAATGATTGTGCACTCATGTAGAAGTTATAAAGTATGATTAGGAATAATTGCATACATGATGGACTCATGGCATTGACATGATTCGCATTAAGGAGGTCAACTGAATCAGTAGACCGTCTGATTTTGCATTTGGGTAAGGACATATACACACACTATGCATATGTTCATGAAAAACATTAGAAACCTTTTTAGGGAAAATGGATACCTGTGATTGAATGGTTGAGTAGATGGATGTTGGATGGTAGGATATACATTTTTCTTAACTTGAAGATTTCGGGGATGAAATCCTTTAAGTAGGGAGGAATGTAACACCCCGTAATTTTAAAATAGGACATAAGAGATAATTAAATACTAACTAATTATTAAAAGAAGAATTAAATGAAACAGGTTACGCCATTGCGTTCATCTCGGAATTCTGCTTGAGATAGAGCCCGAGTTTGCGTAAAACGGATATCGTATGAAGAAGATATGGATGAACGAAGTTAGGCAGAAAAACTGGAAGTCGACCAGAATGCACTGGCGCACTTCACAAGTGCGCCAGTATAAAAATGCACTGGCGCACTTGCCAAGTGCACCCATACTGATCCAACACGGAATTCTGGAGTGTTCTATGATGATGTGTCTTCTTCTGAGTGGTCGGATGATGTGTATTTGAGCTGGGTGGTTCTGATGGACTCCTAGTTCATCTGAGGGCTCTAAATAATCCTAGATGTCTATATATACGTAGCTAAACCTAAACCCTAACATCATAACCCTAAAACTATGGTGCCATCATGATGTTCGTCTACAAGCTAGCCTAAGCCTCCATTCATTCTCTCCAAACTAGAAAATCAAATCTGAACTAGTAATCGATTAAGAAGAACATCGAATCAAATCTAAATTACAAGAAAAAATAGTCTATTTCAAGGGAGAGCTGTTCAGTTTCAGAATACAGATCCCAGAATTCAAGAACGTTCTATAATTTGTAAGTCACGTTACTTTAAAAAATAAAAGTTAATTGTGATTCTGACATTATAATAAATCTGGATCTGAGATTATGCTTATTTCTATATCCATTGGATCTATCTCGTTGATAATATTATGTCCGTTCTTTGTATCTTCTTACCTTCTTCCTTTTTTGTTTTATAGCCAGGTTACCGCGAGCCTGAGCCAGATCTCATAAGAGTTGACCGTACATTGGAAATAAAATTGGGCATAAAATATGATTTGGGCATGACCTACGCTAAAATTTTGGAAAAAGAATTAAATTGTGTATAATTGGGCATAATTGAGTTGAACTAATTTGAGGACATAACACATGTTGTATTCAAAACATAAAGTGTATCGAACATATAACTTGAGATTTGAGGCATAAAGTATTGGGCATATGACTTGGGATTTGAGGCATAAAGTATTGGACATATGACTTGAAATTTGAGACATAAAGTATTGGACATATGACTTAGGATTTGGGGCGTAAATTGAACTGTAAATATAAGGCATAGTACATGTTGTGGTTTAAGATCTAAAATTGGGGGCATATATATGTATATGATAGTTTATGATTTAGAAAAAAAAAAGATTAGTGTGTATAGTTATATATGGCTTAGGCATGAAAACAAGATTTGCCTTTGTTTTGTAAGTCAGTTACTTTTTAGATTTGAACACCAAAATCTAATTGTGACATGTAATAAAATGGATATGAGAATATGCCTGATGAAAGCTATCCTTTTATTGAATCTGTGCTTGAGTATACATACAACTTTGGGAACCATTTTTGACTATGAAATTGGTCCAATCATATCTATCCTTGTTGTATATCGGAATTGTAATTCTTTTTAAAATTCATGATGATATTCATATCTTATCTATATGCCTGCGATGTATTCTATGCAAAATTTGTCTTTTTTAGTACATCAAGTTTATTGGACCAATAGTTCTTATCATCATATGACTATGCCTATCCGTACGATATTCCATCTTGCTTCTCCCCTTATTTTACGAATCTTGGGTGGAATCTCGAAATATGCACGTTATGAATGCGGGGGTAATTGGGTATAACATGAAATTGACATTATTTGGTATAATTTGGAACACGTAGTATGGCATGACTATTAAGATGCAATTTGGGGTAATTTGACATGAATTATGGAATATGTAATTTGACATATTGAACCTAGAATTAGCATGAACGACAAAGTATGAAATTTGCATATAAATCAAGTTTTGGGAAAATATTGTTATTGTTGAGAATTTGGGGTTACTCGAGCATTAAATATAGATTGGGCATAAAATGTAACATGACTAGTTTTGGTGAATTTGGTAATTAGCATGTAAAATCTAGATTTGGGTATATATGGTAACTGTGTAGATTAAAGACGAATGTGCCTAACCCAAGGTTAGATTGAGTTGTGGTGTAAAACTGCCCGGAACCGCCCGGCACATCCAGTAACCACAACAACACCTATCTAATGTGAGAGGTTAGTGCATCATGCCCAAGGAAACCCGAGGTTAGATTGAGTTGTGGTGTAAAACTGCCCGGAACGGCCCGGCACATCCAGTAACCGCAACAAATATCTAATGTGATAGGCTGGTGCATTAATAAATCAATTAATGCTAATGAATAAGAAGAACGACTAGGGTTAAGTTAATAGGAAACACTTAACCAGTATAACATGATGAATGACTAGGGTTAAGTTAATAGGAAACACTTAACCGGTATAACATGATAAATGGAAAGGGTTAAGTTAAACACTTAACCAATATAACTTGATTTGTGGTAGGGTTAAATTGACACAAGATGGCAACACTTAACCAAAGTAATATGACAAGTAAGTGGGTTAAGTTAACTTGAATTGATTGAATATACTTAACCAATACAACATGATGAACAAGTGGGGTTAAGTTAACAAGAAAACAGTTAACTAGAGGAACGAACGAGGTTAAGTTAATAAGAAAACACTTAACCAACATGACACGATGAATGGGTGGGTTAAGTTAACATGAATGGACAACACTTAATCAATATGACATAATGTGTAGGAGGGTTAAGTACATATCGGGTTGGTGGGTAATATCAGTAAATATAGGCCCACAAACTTAACCGTTAAATAAACATGCTTGAATCGATGAGAGGGTTAAGTGCATCTCGTGTAGGTGGGTAATATTAATACATATAGGCCTACAAACTTAACCGTTAAGAAAACATGCTTGAATCGGTGGGCAGGTTAAGTACATCTCGTGTAGGTGGGTAATATTTGTATATATAGGCCCACAAACTTAACCAGCAGGAAACCCTAGTAACGGGGACCCATTTCAGCAGTAACCCACATAGAAGCATCAAGGTACCCTGAAATTGGGCTGGGTGGGGCATGATTACTGGGCTGATTATAAGCGGTCAAAATAGCGGTAGGGGGTACGTCAGTGTAGGTTCCGACGGTTTACGGGCTTGCACATACTCCGGAGTGGGAAAAGGCAGGCACTGGGTACCAGTAGTTATACGCTGTGCATCTTGGATCGTGTCGGGTCGCTATCATAAGGATTGATACACCTTATGGTGGGACCAGCACAGGGTATTTACACGCAAGAGAGGGCCGATTGACACAGACACATGGAACATTAATGCAAGTAAGGAGCCGATCGATAGGGTAGTAAGGGTACATCTAGCATGTTCATGGCAATTAGGCTGATTGAGGTGGAATCCTCACGATAGATGTTCACCTGAAGGGTACCACAATTACGAGGATTGGGATCACGTTATCATTTATACAGATTACTAGTTGGGACACTAGTTAGGTGGTGCAGAGATAGATATAGAAATCAGAAAAACAAAGTAGTAGCGAAGCAGAGGAAGAGTAGAAGCGCATCCAGTTTATCTTGCCTTATCATACCTTATGCTTATCCTATGTTATCTTATTATCCCTGTTATCACGGTATTGTCTTATATTCAGTTTATTCATGTCATGATGCTTTTTCCTGTTTATATGCTGAAAGTCACTGGACTTACCAGACTTATGTCTGACCTAGTTTTGTTTCGCCTCTTTTCTTCCATTTCCCCCCACCCCCAGGTTCACAGGGAGGAAATGTTACCACTTAGCTCAGTTTTCTTTCCAAGCTCGAAGATAGCCGATGTATTGCTTTGGACTCTCTCTTCCACTGCTATGGCTGGTTCACGCTTTATTGGGGAATATCATTGTTATTTTTATGCTTCTTTTATTCTTGGAAGTTTTTATATCAAGACAGAAGTTCTATGTATTACATTTAAGTATGATTGAGAAAATTATTGTAAAAGCTTGACTGAATTAAGTTGTTTATAAAATGACTTTATTTTCTGCTGCTTTATTTGTCTATCTTGTAATTTATCTGCATCTTTTACCTATAATGCTCCACCGAAGTTAAGGCATACCCTTTGTGAGTGATCTTAATGGAGGTGGGGTGTTTCAAAACTTCTAAATCTCCTCGTGAACTTTGGAAAAACAGACCACCATCCTACAAATACTTAAAAGTGTGGACGTGTCTTGCCAAGGTAGAGGTACAAAAACCAAAGAAGGTCAAAATTGGACCAAAAACAGTTAATTGTGTATTCATTGGATATGAACAAATAGTGCCGAATATCGATTTTTGGTACACAAATCTGAAATTGATGATATTCATGAAAATACCATCATCGAGTCAAGAAATACTAGATTTTTCGAACACATATTCTCTTTGAAATAGGGTATTGAAAATCATACACCTAAGAGATCAAGGGAAGATGATGTTCCTAATTCTCTTGAGGATGCTGAACAAAATAACACTCAGCAACATAGTGCTGAGCAGCAAGTGGAAGAACCAAGAAAAAGTAAAAGGTCAAGGATCTTAAAAACCTTTGGACCAGACTTCTATACCTTTATGTTTAAAGATGATCCATTGACATACGAATAAGCTATGTCTTCCAGTGATGCCCCTTATTGAAAAGAGGCAATTGACAAAAGATTGAATCCATTATGTCCAATCATACAAGGGAATTGGTTGATTTACCTCAAGGATGTAAGACCTTAGATAATAAATGGATATTTAAAAAGAAATTGAAACCTGATGGTTCAATAAATAAGTATAAAGCTCGTCTGGTAGTCCAAGGATTTAGATAAAAGGAAGACCTGGACTATTTTGATACATATTCACCAGTAACATGGATAATGTTAATAAGAATGCTTACTGCATCCATACATGACTTAGAAATACATCAAATGGATGTTAATACTGCATTCTTGAATGATGAACTAGAGGAAGAAATTTATATGAAACAACCTGAAGGATTTCTGAGCTCAGAAAATGAGAATAAAGTTTGCAAACTAGTAAAATCACTTTATGGCCTTAAGCAAGCTCCAAAACAATGACATGAGAAGTTTGATAAAACTATGTCATCAAATGGATTCATGATAAATAAATCAAATAAATGTGTGTACATGAAACACATACATATCAGATATGTCAATGTTTGTCTTTGTGTTGATGACTTGTTGATCCTAGGTAATAATAAGGCCATAATATCATCTACAAAGGATATTTTATCCTCTAGATTTGATATGAAAGACCTATGAATGGCTGATGTGATATTGGATGTAAGAATTCTGAGAACACTATAGGGATATGCATTATCCCAATTATAATACATCACCAAAATACGTGAAAAATTCAAGCAACATAATGTAACTATTGCAAAATCACCAGTATGTGTGAACCAAAATTGGGTAAAGAACACTGGTGATGGTATCTATCAGTCAGAATACTCTCGCATACTAGGAAGTATCATGTATGTTATGAACTGTACTTGGCCTGATATCGCACATACTGTAAGAAAACTAAGTAGATTTACCAGCAATCATGGTAAACATCATTGGAAAGCGATATCAGAGTTCTATGATATCTAAAGTATATGCAAAGCTATGGTCTACACTATTCAAACTGTCCTTCAATAGTGGAAGGATACAGTGATGCAAATTGGATCACTGGACCGCATGATACAAAGTTTACAAGTGGATATGTGTTCACATTAGGAAATGGGGAAATTTCATGGAAATCATCCAAACAGACTTGTATCACTAGATCTACGATGAGTTTATTGCACTAGATAAGACTGCAGAAGAAGCAGAATGGTTTCGAAGCTTCTTGGAAAACATTCCTAATTGGAGAAAATTTTTTCCTCCAATATGTATACATTGTGATAGTCAATCAGCTATTGGAAGAGCCAACAGTAAACTATACAATGGTAAATCTAGGCATATTCGTCGCAGACATAAAATAATAAGACAACTTCTCTCTAATGGGGTTGTCACAATAGATTACATTCGATCTAAAGATAATATGGAGGATCCACTTACAAAAGATTGCCAAGAGAGAGAGTTCAAACCTTATCGAGGGGAATGAGGCTAAGGCGTATAGACTAATGGTTTTTCTAAAATGGAAACCCCACCTAGTTAAATGGATATCCCAAAATCTAGGTTCAAAGGGACAACGAAGTTTAAAAGAAACTTTATGGCACTGTTATACATAAACCATTCCTATGATAAGTCAGTGCATTATGTGTTGAAAAGGATAAGAATTAATACTTTTAATGATGTCTGTATTTGACGAATTAGAGAATACCTTTTACAGAATCACCTATGAAAGTGTGAAGGCACCGCTTCAAAGAGAATTTTGAGCCAAAATCTATAAGCACTTATGAGACCAGGTAGGTGTCCAAGGAAAAAATGAACACATACAGAGAACGAAGGATTATAAGAAACATTTATCATGTGTTATCTTCTTTGGAATTACACAGAAGGCTTATAGTTCAAGGACAGTCTATGTCTACTGATTCGCCTATGATTCGAATAGGTAATCACTAGGAAAGTTCAAGGCCCATGTGCTACTTTAGCCAATGCGATAAATGATTCGTAAAACTAAGAACGACTGCTCATTCATGTGGGGGATTGTTGGAAATGAATGAGCAAGAGAAAGAGGAATTTTGTATGAAGAGAGGAAAGTAAACCAGAGTCCCACATTATGAAATATGATTACTCACTTCTTTATAGGCTTATATAAATAATGGTTAAGGGGGCTTATAAACATAGTGTGGCTACGCTAAGACACAATATTATATTGATGTCAAAAATTGGGCTTAGTGCCTTAGGACTCTTAGGGTCCATGACACAATATTATATTGATGTCAAAAATTGGGCTTAGTGCCTTGGGACTCTTGGTGTCCATGACACAATGTTATATTAATGTCAAAAATTCGACTTTGTGCCGTGGGACTTTTGGAGTCTCATGGTTAAATAGGTCGTTGTTTGTAGCTTGGGCCTGTTGCGTTGAAACGAGTTATTTTGATCATTTTTGATCTATGTCTGTTCAATTGAATGGGTACAACCGTTTCATTTTAAATGTGTACTTACATTTATGCACCGCTTGGTTAAAGGGTTGCAACATTTTCAAGAGTCATTAATGTTTAGATAGGCACCTTGTAACAACCCGGGATTTCAGAACCAATTTAATTTTTTTATTTTGGCTATTTTAATGGATTTTGAATATTTAAAATGATTTATTTTAAATATTAATGATTTAAAATTTATTTAAACCGAAGTTAGAACGTATAAATTTAGTCTAATTATAAAACGAGTTTGAAATGGAGCAGTAGTTTGAAAATTCGATTTTTTAATTTCAGATGAATGTACATAATTCAAAATAAATCGGATTTCAGTAAAACAAGAAACAGTGGAATATGTTTAATTGTATCTTTCTAACGAATGTGAAAATTGAGATTTCATAATATAAATTGTAAGTTATGTTTAGTTTAAAATTCAGAATAGTCGCTATGGAATTTATATATATTTTTTAATATAGTATATAATCCTTAAAAATAGCCATTTTGCAAATGACCTCCGTTTTCGATGAAACCACTTTTGTTTGATCCGGAATGTCAAATTATTGCTAGATTCCAATTTTCATAATTTTTGGAATTAATATGTGAGCGCAGTGAATTAAAACGCGTTTGATAATTTCAGTTTGAATCTAATCGACTGGAAAATGACCATTTTCCAAATGGTCTCCAAATTCGACGAAATTAGTTTTGTTAGGAACATATCATCAAAACATAGCTAGATTTATTTTTTTGCGATTTTTGGGGTTAGTATGTGACCCCGGTAGATTAAAATGTACGTTGAATTCAATTTTGAATATTATATTAATTTATATTTTAATTTTAATAAAAAAATGATCGAAATAGTCGAATTGTCTTACGATACATATCCTATTGTGTCCGAAATGGGGGTATTTGGCTGGGGATGATGGTTGTTGGGTTCGATTTAGAGTTAGAATGAAAAATTAACTTTTTGAAATTAAAAATAATAAATATATAAGTTGGTCAACCCCCTTTTCTCTCTCCCCATCATTCAAACAAAAAGAGAAATAAAAAAGAAAGAACAAACGAATCCTGTCGTTCCTCCCTCCCCCTTCCCACCGCGCCACCACCGTGCCCCCTAGCACCGGCGCTGCCTCCCCTGACAGGCGCCGCCACCCTCTGACCCCCTCCTCCTTCCTCCGCCTCTCTCCTCTCTCTATTCGAAACCCTAAGCCCAAATTAACCCAAACTGCCGCCACCACCTGGTCTCATCCCCCTCAGTTACCTGCGCCACCATCCCGCCGCCCCTCATGTCATCAGTCCAACCGTGGGACCCTATCTCTCCAAAATCACATTTTTACAAAAAATCTCGTATTTGTAAATTAACCCCTGACATTTTTTAGCCAATAGCTCTCATACCCTGCGCTTCTGGCCAAAACTCCACAGTGCCAAAATCAAAGAGCATGATTTTCTTTTCGATTTGAGTATATGTAAGTCATATTTTGGATTGCAGAGTTGTTCAGAAAACGCGTCCAAAGTCTGTTGTCCAAATACTGTCTTTTCGCAAATTCTTGCGAATTGGAACATTTTCGGAAGAAAGACCACTAGGCGTAAGTTTTTCGGAATGGCGCGTTTAAGCTTAGAAAAATGATCGTGTGAAGAGTGGAGTTCGTTTGCAAATTCTAGGATCAGAACAGCAAATCAGAACGTCAGAAAAGCGTGGCGGAGTGGATCCCAAAGTGAGAACACCTTCTCACTCAATTTATTTTACAGTTAAATATATCGTAGGTTGCAGATGGGGCTTAGTAGATCCTGACACTATTTATTGTACAAACCATGGATGTTTGTTTAAATTGAATTGTGGTGAAATTGACTGTATTGTGGTGAAATGATTGTATTGTGATTTAGTTGATTGGATTGATAGTTATGTATGGCGCGAGCCAGTATCAGGAGAGGGATAATGCTAGACATTATTCCGGTTCGAATATCGCGCCGTTATAATGCCTAAATTTTCTGGTAATGTTCATGTTTGAATAAAATGTTTGAACAATAAATATATCATTTTTATTGAATGTACGAACTATATAAAATAGTCATGTGTTGAAATAAATAATATTCCATTAAAAATATATTTTTTAACATATATATGAACGACATAAAATTCACCTGAAATGAAAATAAATATTCATTTACAAATTGGACGATTTGTTTATGTACACCCATTTAACTGACATTGATTGGGACGATAAATTTTACACATCGCTCAACTGCACAAATAATATTCAGTATTTGTTGGTTGAAACCCCACATAGGTACTGGGATGATATTTAACATACACTAATCCCAATTGTTAAGTTGTATGTCAATCGATGGGTTGACAGACTGTTGTAAGCATTAATTATTTATTTTAATGCTTATACAGTGTAGAATGCACTCTAGATGATGGATGGTTGTTTATCATTGTTGTTGTATACATGTGTTGTATGAAATCCATATAAATAACATTACATGGTAATTGATTGGGTCTGATTCCAATTCAGAAAGAACGAATATTTTAAAATAATATTCAGTAAAGGATTAAAATGTGAATGTCCGATTTTGGATAGACACGAAAATATTGAAGTATGTGAAGCCGTGTTGATTAGATATGTCCCATTTTAATGCGAACGATATTTATATCGATTTTATTCATTTTTGTAATGAATATCGAAAAGGAAATGATTTCAAAATCTGACATTAGGAAAAATATTATCATTTTAATATTATAATTACAAGGAGTATTCAATTTTGATTTAAAAGTAAAAAGAAAGTAGGAATTGTTTTTAAAACGAATTTGTAAAATACGTTTTGAATGAAATATATTATATATATTAATGGCTTGAACAGAACGCGCCGCGACCGTTCACGAATTTTGACCATTGACTTCGAATTGTCATTACGAGAGATCCGACCATCGGATTCTCCTAAAACCGGAACTGTTGCGTTCGTATCGGAAAGAGATTTCCAACGAATATAAGAGATTTGAAATCTATTGGTTGGATTTGGAATTATGTCCAAATAAAATTTGGAAAAGGTCGCTATGGATGCAGTCCGGTGGCCGTTATTGGAAACCAACTATACAGATCTTGATAAAACTAATAATTTGTGTAAAATCACAGTAAATGATTTGAAAAGAATTTGGATGAAAAATTCCACGTTTGTAAAGATAAAAATATATTTTTATCAAAATGAACTAGTTATTAACTAGAAAGATAATCCAACGTTTTTAAATAAATAAATTGGATTTGTGAATCGTTTTAATCTAACCAGAATTTTCCAATGTACGAATTGGAATGGATTTGAATAGAAATCATCTTCGGGAGATTTCGTTATTGGATTCCGTGAATATACGGATATTGTGGAGGAATTTGGAAGATAGATATATATAGTTATTCCCCATACGATATGTGTTGGTTTCAGAATTTGATATTGAATGTAAGCCGATATAATTCCTGTTTAGAGCCATATATTTAGTATCAAAGTGGACTTTGGGTTTGTCGTGAATGGTGTCTTCAGTAACACTGTTCTTAAACCCCGTGTGAAAAGAATAAGTCTTTTAATTAAGATTATTAGAGTTTCCTGTTATATTTAGTAATTGGAATAAAAAGGGAATGTGAATTGGGTTTATTGTGAACTGTGTTTTTATTCGTTATTTAACCTGATTAATAGTGAAATGTAATTTGGAATTTATAAATCTTTTATTAAGATTTAATGGAAAATTTTCAAAGTACAGTTTTCCAATTTAAAACATTAAATTGGAATTGAATGGAATTTGATTTGGTAATAATCGAAGTGAGCTTCTGTGGAGGAATACTGTTAATATATATGGAATTTAAAAGTCTTTGTCGTTATTCCATTTATATTATTGGTTGGATACGGAAATTTATATCGATTATATATATGTACATATATATTGATCTGTTTTCCGTGAAGTTTCCATGGTTAATGGAATGTGATTTTGGGTTTATCATGAACTGTGCTTTAAACGACATTGGTTCTTTAACCCAGTTAAAGACATGATTACATGTCTAACATTGTACTTCAAACCGTATTGTTGATAGAAATCAGTGGTACGGTGTAGATTGTTGATGCAGCATGTTTGATTTCCTAAAGTTAAATAATCATTAATAATGATTTTTGGGAAGATTAAAACTAAGAGTTTTAATGAATCTTTAATTAGATTGAAATGTCAATGTGATAATTTAGATTATCAAATTTGGGAGATGATCGAGAATGGAGTACCACCAGTTTTACTCCGAGCGATAGTTAAATCTTTAATTATATTTGAACGGGAAATGGTAATTAATTTTACCGATAACACCGTGGTGTTAGATATGGAGTATTACCAGTTTTGCTACATGGGGTGAATAGGTTGGGATTGGGAAATAAAATAAACTATTATTTCGATAAGGTTCGATAATCCCGACTAGTTAATAAAATCTTTTGAAATCGATATCCAAAAAAAGATTAAAGTATAAATTTAAAAGAAATTATATTTGATAAAATTAATGGGAACCTTTTCCCTAAAATGTGAATATTGGAATAAAAGAATATTCTGGATTGTAATCAGGCATATGATGTGTTTTAATAACACTTGATTATTGATTACAAAATATGCGAGTTATTCGGAAATACCGGGTTTAACCCATTCTGAATAATTAATACAACAACTAAAAGTCGACGATGAAGATGTGGTTAAAGACCGGAGATCTTCACATTATATGGATGATTACTGATGTCTTGATTGGGCTGTACACCCAAGACAGGGTAATAAGTGGTGATCGTCCAGACGTACTTGGAGATCAACCGGATATGTGAGGACCTCTCTCCAATATTGGACATATGGGATGAGGAATAAGGAGCTTCCGGTTTCATTCAGACCCAGAACGGACTTGTAAATGGATGTGTGTCTGACATTGGATTTCATTATATGTTGATTGATTTCTATTAAATATATATTTGTTTGGTGGCGGAGACTTTATTCTCTTGCTTAACACCCTTCTCTGAGACGTACAAGCTTAGAGGTTATATACTGCTAGACATTAGTTGCATGGCGTGAATTGTCAGTGTGGCCTACTGAGATGCAAATGATCAAGGCTTTTGTTGAAAAGTAGAGTCTTGTGGTTGATGATCAAAGAACGGCTTTAATTAGCATAGCTTTGTGTATAGCGTTAATCCACGAGCCTCACACCTGGTATGAGTCAAAAACGGGATAAGGACTGTAGGGAGTGTACGACGTTTCTTTCTAGCTAGGAGTGGGATCATGGTATGTAGCCCAGACATTTTTACTTATGTGGATGATGTTATGAGGCGCCTCGATAATGAGTCCCTAGTGGCTTAGAGATAGGTTCGATAAGACCGGGAAACATGTGTTTAGGAATAACCAATCCTCAAGTAAGAGAGGACCGGCCCTGAAGCGTCGAAGGGTTGCCCGTAGGTGTGATCCTGAAGCATTTGTTAGAGTGTCGCGAATCAGTGAGGAGCCATCCCTGGCCTCGACTCATAGATGAAATCCAATTTCCAATACGTGACTTTTCAGTTTTAGTTGTAAACCTATATGGCGACATAATAGGACGGGGTACTATGTCGTCTATGATTGATACATTTATATTTGAAGTAATTTTGACACTATACACTTATAGTAATATCAAAATAATTTGTTTTAAACGTACCAAGGATGTTTAGTTATTATAAGGTAAAACTCTATCCTCCGGCTTACGTTGTTTTATGTGATGGGACCTGAGTCTTATAATAGCTTCATTTTTTCAAAAAGCATTGTGCTGTTTGTTTTATGCACTGGTATTCTTGGGAGAAAACCCGTCCCGTGTTATACGACATGGTCCCTTGATTTACTCTATTTTAAAGTAAAGTTTTAATAACTGTTTTAGTTCTCACACCAGTCCCATGACTGACTCAAAGTTTATTGTTTCTACCTAAACTCTGGGTGCCCATATTTTCCACACGGGCAGCTAGTAGTATTGGTTTTGGCATATTTTTCTTTCATAGGATCCTGGATTACAGCTGGAGCTATATTCGGAAAGCTTTGTATTCGTATATCTCTTTCAGTTGTGTCAGTTGTTATTTTCCCCTGCGCATTGTACTTATATATTATTTTCCGCTGCTATGTAGTTTTAATCTCTGATATTGTATTTCCAATGTGTAATATTTATTCATACTCTGGAATATTCTTGTACTCTGATGTAAGTTGTTGTAATAGCAATGAAATGTTCTATTGTTTGTGTTCTGATGTGTCGTGTTCTAAACTCAATCCGGGCTTTCCCGAAAGGGGAAGTTTGGGTCGTTACAGCGTGGTATCAGAGCTTTGGTTTACAAAGCACAAGAACAACACACATTAGAACCGAACGAAAGAATTCATCGGAGATAGGATTGATAACATCCTATAAGAATAACTCGTTAGAGATAGGGTTAGTATACCCTAGAATGAGTTCGAAAAGTGCTATTTCTAAAAATGAGTTTTGTTTTGAAATATTACATCATATTATACATATTTGAGTATATTATTTTATTTTGGACAATCAAGTATATGAAGATTTTGAATATACGCGTAATTAACGTGCATTCAAAGTCTCAAATATACTGGATAGATATAGAATCACACTCTAGTCACTTAGGCATAATTCTGGTGATGTCGCGACATCATCAGTGTTTATTTTCGAGTTTTGAAAGTGGATTTATATATATTTCCAATTGACTGGTGTGAGAACCAAAACTTACTTTGGGATTATTGCTTGTAAATTGGTGTTGAAATTGGATTTTTGGGGATATATAATGTTATACATTTGAAAAGTTAACCAACTAATTGATTGCTGGTTGTGTTGTGTGATTATTAATTTAATTAATAAAAATATTGGAATGATAACTAATTAAACCAATATGCAAATGAAAGTGAATAAAGCCAAATCGAATCAAAAATTGGACTGAACTGGAAATATATTAGAATTACATATATGTACATGTGTATATAATGAATAGGTCATAGCATGGAAGCTAAGAAGAGGAATAAAATTGTATGCCCAACAAATAGGTACATATTTGCTATTTTGTTAGGGTTTTGATGATTTTATGAGCCGATTGGCTAGACGCTTGGCTTTTCCTTTTTCTTTTTGATTGGAGAGGGCCCTGCGTGGCAAGTTGCGGTTTTACCGATCAGCCCGTACAAAGGAGGTTATGGCGAACTTTTTCGAAAATTTAGGATGTTAGCCAAATTTTTGAGAAATTGGAAAATTCTTAGAAACTGAAAAGTTGGAGAATAAAAGCCAGAATGAAAGTTGAGTTGGTTAGTTAAACAAATTCAGCTCCGTTCCATTTCGAGGACGAAAAGATTTTAAGTGGGGGAGATTGTAACAACCCGGAATTTCAGAACCAATTTAAAATTTTTATTTTAGTTATTTTAATGGATTTTGAATATTTAAAATGATTTATTTTAAATACTAACGATATAAAATTTATTTAAATCGAAGTTAGAACGTATAAATTTATTTTAATTATAAAACGAGCTTGAAATGGCGCGTTAGTTTGAAAATTCAATTTTTTAATTTCAAATGAATGTACAGAATTCAAAATAAATCGGATTTCAGTAAAACAAGAAACGTTGGAATCTGTTTAATTATATCTTTCTAATGAATGTGAAAAATTGAGATTTCATAATATAAATTGTAAGTTATGTCCATGTAACGACCCGATAATTTTCGACCCCGAAAATCGACACAAAACACCACGTCAAACATTCAAGTATCGAAAACACAGAAACGTTATAAGAAAGAATATTAGAGGGTGAGGTAAGAAAGAAATATAAGAATAGAAGAAGAAGAACCAACACAACACAGAATCAGAATCTCACATCGCAGGGGAACAAAATATAATATAGAAATAAATCTTTATAGAGAGCTATAAATAAAAACTTACGATCATCAGAGTACATCAACACATGTGGACAGTTTAATTTATCTGTCCTCATATACAGCACACAACAGAATAACAACCATATATCATACGTCTGGACTTCTCCAGATCGTCTTTGGACTTCATAGCATCTGATAATCTGAACCTGTACAACCCGGTATAACCCGAGCATTACAAACGACGGGTCAGTCTGGTGAACCAGAGTGAGAAAACACACTAAGTTTATAGGTATCACACAACTTGATTATTAAAGTCAAAATCCTTTTGAAAGAAAAGGATTATCCTAAGACCAAATTCACACATAAATACGGACGGTTTTTACCTTACGATAGCCCAAAACATTTTTGAAATCAACATCTTTTTTTGATATTATAATAGTGTCTAAATACAAATAAATATCAATCTAGTAGAACGCTTGCATCTCACGCTCTACATATATAGTATACAATCAAAACCGCAGGCACTTATTGGAGAATAGATTTCCAGGCAAGGTATGGGACCACCTTCCCGACAATGTACCTCTGGAGATGAATACATTGGGGATTCAACAAGAACATCTTGCAACCCCAGCTAAACATGATCGGCCCCTCACTATACTTTTAGAGTACCGAATATATCATTACCACGGTTGGGGGCCAGCCAACCGAACCGATAGCATACATACAAGAAATTAAAATGGGACAACCGAAGGCATTTGATTTCACCAGATCAGGTAATGATATACCCTTTTTCTGGGTGCGACCCACATAGCCATGCGACCTACCCGATTTTATGTCATTTCCCGGTTGATGAGGCTAGAAGTCATAATTTATTTATTGAGTTATTTATTTTATGTTTTAGAACATCTATCCACCATTCACTATGAATGCCACATCGTCAGATCCGTCAAATCACTAATTGACAACCACAAATATACTTTGGGTGTAAAAGAAGTACGCCCTTCTTCGCCACCAACTCGACATGTTTGTAAAAATCAACATACGTGGTTTTCAAGAAATACTCTGTCAAACACTCGTCCATACAAGTCATCCAGGAACAGGACGAACCGAAGGTACCCTCCTACCATATCCTATATAGGTATCACCCGAAGGATCAGTAGCGAGTAACCCTTGCAATCCGTAGATTCCAATCACGACAGAATCACTGCCGAAATACCTCTGGCCGCTAAACCAGAGAAATTCAACCAGTGGTTCTTCCGTTTATGAAGATCCACAGTCTTCAATGCTAGGGCTGTCAAGGGTACCCAAAAATCCGATATCCGTCCGCATCCGTATCCGAAAATACGAAATATATCCGAGATGCGGATATGGATATCCGAAAATCATTCCGGATACGAATATGGTTATAGTAGTATCCGTATCCGAAAAATATCCGTCCGATTTTCTGATACGTGTATGTATGTATATATTATATAATTTTTAATTTATATTTACGATTAAATTAATATATAAATTTCCTCTAAATAGCTAACTTAAACTCAACTATTGAATTATAAAGGAATGTTGTATTTTTTATTATGCAACATTTTAAATCATGTACTCATTTTGTTCTGTGGTATGGTTATAATTAAAACATAATTGTGTATGTGCTTCCATGATTTATGTTTTGTTTTATTTTAGTCTTAGGGTTGTGTATTTCATAATTTGAACACTTTATCTCTTAAAATATTTGTTGTACAAAATTTATTTGACTGATGTCCTGCATGTAATTTTTAATTAGATGTATTCACATGTTCAAAAAAATATTTTATGAGCCAAATTTGCATGTGAGTGATGTATTTGTAAACTTTTATTGTTTTATTTTCGGATATTTTCGGATAACCACATCCAATATACAGTTTTAAGTTTCGGATACGGATATTTCGGATATTTTCGAATATCCGTATTCGCTAAGGCGGATACGGATATTTTCGGATATCCGAAAATATCCGTGGATATGGATACGGATATTTTTAACTGATATCCGCGGATATCGGATACGGATTTTCATTTTCGGATACGGATTCGGATACAGCACTATCTGTATCCGACTGCATCCGTTTACAGCCCTATTCAATGCTCCATATTCAATCAACATCTTCCACGTATTAGCTGGTCCGAATGGTTTTCAAATATAATTCGATCCCGGTCTTTCCGTACCAACAATCGTATTTGGCCAGATTTGGTAGTCGGTTATTTAACTATCAAATAAATAATCATGCGAATGAAATGAGTTTACTGGTTCAGTACCTGGCATTACTTGGCCTTATTAATTAAACATCTGTTAACTATATTCTTCAAATCTTCCAATATTGGTGTTTATCATCTACTTCTTGTTATAAATAAGAATATTCTTAAAAATTATTCCATTCGCTTATAAACTTTTCGAATATCGTTTATAATATTATTTACGGAAATCATAACTTATGTTTCCCTCAATCGCTCTTGTTTATAAACTAATACCATCCCTGGATAATCATGAAGTCGTTCAAGTTGGGGTATTTTATTTACCTCTCAGACCTTGATCAACAACATACATATCTTCAGAATAGATAGAAGTTTATTAACCACACGTTCTCCTTTGAAAACCTTATTTAAATCTCAACATCATTTATTTAATTAATTATTAAATAAACTATTATTTTACTTCTCGATTAATCTTTGATAATCCTCTCTAATATTATACTCGAGTTTCGATTCCATTATAAGTAGAATCCTTTATAAAATTCCTTCAACATTTCTGTGTAAACATTCTTTAACTTGTTTGTAACAACAATACCATATTTGGTTTAAATCATATATAAATATCTTATATAAATATTATATATATATATCTTATATAAATATTATATAAATATCTTATATAAATATTATACAAATATCTTTACAATTCTTATAACTGACATCTCTTACGAATCCTTATATTCATTTTTATCAAAACAATTCAACTTACCATCTGTAACAAACATTACAGATTCCATTGCAAAACTTTTTATTTCCTTATTTCTCCACTTTTCAAATCAATACAACAACTAATGCGCTGTCGATAATCCCATAGCGATCTTTTTAATGATCTGCAGTTATAAATCAAATAGTTCAATTTATTATTTGTAACAATTATTACAAATTAAATTTTCAAATTTCTCACTTCATTTACAAATTTCATTTTGTAAATTATCATCGACCACTAATATTTCAGTTACATTTTAACTCCTAACTTCCATTTACAAAATCGTTTATAAATCATTTATGACAACTTATATTCATTGTCATTTCCAAAACCTTTTACTTTGCTTATATTCTCAACTTCGCTTAACATTCCGAACTTCGGAATATCACATTCCGAACCTTGGAATAAATCTCACTTCGTTATTTCATACCATTTCCCCATTTATCGACTTCCTTTTTCTAACTTCAAATATTAAGTAATATTTGATTTAAGCTATTAGATTCGCTAAAAATTCCTTTTATAATTTCACTATAAAAATACGGGTTTTAATGTAAAACCATTCATAAATTCTTTTCATAATTTAATTCGATTCACTTCAACTTTGATCACTTCTTAAATGAATTTCAATTAAAAGTAATCTCTTAAATTATTATTAACATAATAATTTACTTCGAGCAATAACTACTATAAAATTAGTTAATTCCTTTATTAACTAAAATAAACCGTAAATCCCTTTTCTTTTTAATATTTTATGACATTAAAATAAATATTCAATTAACTGTTTCATTAGATCAATTCAGAATAAACTAATTTAATAGTCATTCTTAGTTAAAACAGTTGATTAGTCAACTTAAACACGATATTTCATTAACCAGTTCCAATTACAGTCCTTTCTTTAAATTAATTAACAATATAATTAATTTAAATAATTTTATTTAATTATTTCTTAAAAAAAAATCTCAGTTATAAATCATTATATTAATCGTTGCTCACTTGCTTATTCATCTTAGCAGTATAAAAAGTAGCTTTATAAATCATTCAATAAGTAAGATGAGGCACGTGCTTCGCACACGACTGATTTTTAGTACAACAATGGTGATAAAAACAATCAACATATATATGTTTGGTTTATTCCCTTTTATAAACTTCATTTTAATTAACAAAATTAAAAATCTATATTCAGTTATAAAATAAATTTATAACTTTATTACGGTCGATTCATCCGGCGGTAAATCCATATTACAATGATTGATTTGTAGGCCATGTACTGCCAATTACTCAATCAATATCATCCGTTGGTTTAAAATGGAACAAATGTTGAATTTCAGGTCATCAGTCAACAATCAAATCAATCATTTAAAACAGATGGGTTTAAAGTGTTCATATAATGATAATACGAAAATAACATTAAATGTATTTGAGGAATCTCGTTGGTTCCCTCCAACCTGTACTTCCCTACATCCCAGTCAGTTATCTTAAACAAAATCATTCAATCCAATTTAACTGATATAATAGTAAATAACAACCATTTAACAACAATCAATTTATTTAACACTAACAAAACAATTCAAACAATTAACACGTTTATTTTATAAACGTGACCAATAAGGTAAGTTACCTTAATTGGGACCAATCGTTAAAATAACGATTTGGTTTTTCCGGTGAAATTAAACAACGTTTAATTTCATCGGTTCAATCAATATATGAAGATCTATTTAACAAACAACAAACAGTCAACCATTAGCAAGCATAGCACACAAAATAAAAACCCGACTTATATAAAATATAAGTGGGATAAATGAGTGAGTTTAACTCACCTTGATCTGATTTGTCACTGTAGCGGTTCGGTTACAATTAAATTAAACGCTGTTCAATTTAACTGTAAACTCCAACTATCTTTGTCCCTGTCCAAAACAGTATCCGAATGTAGATCTCGACCATACGGTTCTATCGTTGCTTGTTTCACTCCATTCTGATATCACATGTACAAGTTATACAATTTTGTAATTATATGATTATAATTAAAAATATAAATTTCCTTAATTAATAAATTAATAAATCTAATTACGTTTGTTAACAGTTTAATCAGACTACAACTCCCTTCGTTCCTTTGCAGTTCGTTGCTTCACCCCCACCTATTCAAATACTCGACATCTGCACAAATTCACATTCCTATATAAGATTTAATTTTTGTACTTAACTTCATTTTAGTTAAACAAATGAATAATTTCTATTTACTTCATTTAATAATGGCTGATCTCTTTGAGTGAACAAAACTCCATTTTTTTTGCCATTCTTGTTTCCTCTTCGTTTCACTATTGAAGCTCCATTAAGCTCACATTTCTTGAACGCAAAGTTTGGTTTTAAAATCCATAATCAAATTAAACCAATAATTAAATTATGATTTTAAACTAATCACTTCATTCTTTGTATAAACTTTTGATCAATACTTAACATTTAAACAGGGACCGCAAAATTCCACTGGACCGAATTCCTAGCAGGGCCTTAACTTGTCAAACATACACTAAGTGTTCACGTTTAAGGGTCCCAATAGTTTAATTAAATGAATTAGTTCTTAATTAACTTAATATTAAACTAATCAATTAGTTTAACAGTACAGACCGGTTTATATTTGATTAAATATATCGGGTTGGATATCTTATGCTTGTTCGTTTAAACCCATCGTTCTTGTTTCCTCACTTTCCGATAGTAACGCTTCCCAGTCTGAATACTTCCGTCGCTTCGCTCCTCTTTACAGAACTCTACATCGCAACCTCAACATCACACTGTCCATCGATTTTCGACCACCGGTACCCCATCTGAGCAGACCAAAACCCGTGTCGTTCCCTCCTCTTCCCATCGACCTGAACCCCAACCTCCTTCGAGCTCGCCATCGCTGGCAATTGGACACGAACGCCGGCACCTTCGGCATCGTTTTCTGGCCACTACCTTGCTCGTAAATCGATCATGGCCATTCATATTTTAGAGCTCACTAAACTTAAGAACTTTGTTATTGAGAAGTTTGAATTTTTATCAGTGGATTTAGAGATAATCGGTGGAGAAGGTGGGGTTTTCATGTCCATTCATTTTGGTATATGGCGGCTCAACAAGAGGGTTGACCACGAGACATTTATTTGACCAAAATTAGGTTTACAGTGAACTCCATATATATATATATATATATATATATATATATATATATACACACACACTAGAAGTGGGAACATTATAATAATATTTTATTCAACTAAACTTCACTATGAAAAATGTGTCAAATTACCTACATAAACCCTCCGTTTTTGACAAACTAATATGTATTCCTAGCATAAAAAAATATTCCGGACCCAATGGGAGTGGTTTCGTCGAATTCCGAGGTCGTTTGTGAAAAGTCAGTTATAAATATCGATGAAAAATCAAGTGTTAAAAATTCCTATAATTACAGAAAAAATCTAAAAAATATGAGACCTTAACATTTTACTAGACCTCTTCCTAACGGATCCAATGAATCTTGTTTCATCAAATTTTGAGTTCGTTTGGCCAGTCGTCTATTCGTTAAAAGTTAGCCCTATCAAAATAATCTAAATAATTAAATAAAAACAAGGGCGGTTTTGGCTGCCGAAGTCACATACGACATCCGCTTGCCACGAAATTTGATTTTCTTACAATAATTTAACGATACGTTTCCAATGAAACTAATTTCACTGAAAACGGAGACCATTTGCAAAAATGGCTATTTTTAACGCTGAAATAATATCGAATAAAATATTATTTAGATTAAAAAATAATTCAAATAAAAATAATAATAAATTTTTATCATCATATTCAACCAAATAAAATTATCATATAGTTATACAACTCGATATCATCAATTTCGAGTCAAGATGGTGTCCAAATTATATTAAAACTCTATTATTTCAATAAATAAACGTTATATTTTAATAGTGATTTCCATAGCGACTATTTAAAAATTTGAATTTGACATAACTAACAATCCGTAACACGAAATCAGAAGTTTTCTCTTCTATATGAAAATTATAATCAACAAGATTCCAGCGTTTCTTATTTCACAGAAATCCGACTTATATCGGATCCTGTACATCCAGTTAAAGTTCAATATTACGAATTGCAGCGCCATTTCGAGCTCGATTCATATTATATAAAATTTTAACGTTCAAACTTCGTTTTTATTAACAAATTTAATATTTTAAACCCATTTAAAATTCCAAATCAATATTTAAAATAATAAAATATATTAAATATTTAATCACCAAAAATACGGGACATTACAGTCCAGTTTAAAATTCAGAATAGTCGCTATGGAATATATATATATATATTAATATAATATATAGCCCTTAAAAGTAGTCATTTTGCAAACGACCTCCGTTTTCGACGAAACCACTTTTGTTGGATCTGTAATGTCAAATTATTGTTAGATTCCAATTTTCATAATTTTTGGAATTAATATGTAAGCGTAGTGAATTAAAACGTGTTTGGTAATTTCAGTTTGAATCTAATCGACTGGAAAAAGACAATTTTTCAAACGGTCTCCAAATTCGACAAAATTAGTTTTGTTCGGATCGTATCGTCAAAATATAGCTAAATTTATTTTTCTGTGATTTTTGGGGTCAGTATGTGACCCCAGTAGATTAAAATGTATGTTGAATTCAATTTTGAACGTTATATTAATTTATATTTTAATTTTGATAAAAACTGATCGAAACAGTCGAATTGGCTTATGAAACATATACCATTGTATCCGGAATGAGGGTTTTTTTGCTAGGGACAACAGTCGTCGGGTTCGATTTGGAGTTAGAATGAAAAATTAACTTTTTGGAATTAAAAATAATAAATATATAAATTGGTCAACCCCTTTTCTCTCTTCCCATTGTTCAAACAAAAAGAGAAAAAAGGAAAGAACGAACAAATCCCTTCATTCCTCCCTCCCCCTTACCTCCGCGCCACCACCGCGCCCCAAGCACCGTTGCCTCCCCTGACCGACGTCGCCCCCCTTTGACCCGCTCCTCCTTCTCCGCCTCTCTCCTCTCTCCATTCGAAACCCTAAGCCCAAATTAACGCGAACCACCACCGTGGGCCCGTCCACCGCTACTACCACCTGGCCGCACCCCCTCAGCTACCTGTACTGCCATCCCGCAGCTCCTCGGGCCATCAGTTCGACCATGGGCCCCCATCTCTCCAAAATCACATTTTAACAAAAATTACCGTATTTGTAAATAACCCTCCAACATTCTTTAGCCAATAACTCTCAAACCGTGCACTTCTGGCCAAAACTCCACAGTGCGAAAATCGAAGAGCATGATTTTTTTCTTTTATTTGAATATATGGAAGTTATATTTTAAATTGCGGAGTTGTTCAGAAAACGCGTCCAAAGTATACTATCCAAATACCGTCTTTTCGCAAATTCTGGCGAATTGGAGCATTTTCTGAAGAAAAGCCACTAGGCGAAAGTTATCTAGAATGGCGCGTTTAAGCTGAGAAAAAAGATTGTATGAAGAGTGGAGCTTGTTTGCAAATTCTAGGATCAGAACAGCGAATCAGAATGTCAGAAAGGCGTGGCGGAGTGGATCCCAAATTGAGAACACCTTCTCACTCAAATTATTTTACAGTTAAATATATCCTAGTTGTAGACGGGGCTTAGTAGCTCCTGACACTATTTATTGTACAAACCATGGATGTTTATTTGGATTGAATTGTGGCGAAATTGACTGTATTGTGGTGAAATGATTGTATTGTGGTTTTGTTGATTGGATTGATAGTTATGTATGGCACGAGCCAGTATCAGGAGAGGGATAATGCTAGACATTATTTTGGTTCTAATATCGCGCTGTTATAAGGCCGATTTTTTTGAAATAAACTACTAAAAATATTCATGTTTGAATAAAATGTTTGAACAATAAAAATATCATTTTTATTGAATGTATGAACTACATAAAATAGTCATGTGTTGAAATAAATATTTTATCATTAAAAATATAATTTTCAGCGTATATATGAACGACATAAAATTCTCCTGAAATGAAAATGAATATTCATTTATAAATCGGACGATTTGTTTATGTACACCCATTTAACTAACATTGATTGGGACGATAAATTTTACATATTTCCCAATTACACAAATATTATTCAGCATTTGTTAGTTGAAACGCCACATGGGTATTGGGATGATATTTGATGTACACTAATTCCAATTGTTAAGTTGTATGTCAATCGATGGGTTGACAGACTGTTGTAAGCGTTAGTTATTTATTTTAATGCTTATACAATATAGAATGCATGCTGGATGATGGATGATTGTTTATCATTGTTTTGTATACATGTGTTGTATGAAATCCATATAAATAACATTATATGGTAATTGATTGGGTCTGATTCCAATTCAAAAAGAACGAATATTTTAAAAAATAAGAAATATTGTAAAAATAACGAATATTTTAAAATAATATTCAGTAAAGGATTAAAATGTTAATTTGGTGTCCGATTTTGGATGGACAAGAAAATATTGAAGTATGGGAAGCCGTATTGATTAGATATGTGACATCTTGACGTGAACGATATTTATATTGATTTTATTCATTTTTATAATGAATATCGGAAAGGAAATGATTTCAAAATATGATATTGGGAAAAATATTATCATTTTAATATTATAATGATAAGGAGTATTCAATTTTGATTTAAAATTGAAAAGAAAGTAGGAATCATTTTTAAAACAAATTTATAAAATATGTTTTGAATGAAATATATATATTATATATATATATATATTATATATATATATATATATATTAATGGCTTGAGTAGAACGCGCTGCGACCGTTCCCGAATTTCGACCATTGACTTCGAATTGACATTACGGGAGATCCGACCATCGGATTCTCCTAAAACCGGAACTGTTGGGTTCGTATCGGAAAGAGATTTCCAATGAATATAAGATATTTGAAATCTAACAGTTGGATTTGGAATTATGCCCAAATCAAATTTGGAAAAGGTCGCTATGGATGCAATTCGGTGGCCGTTATTGGAAACTGACTGTACGTGCCTTGATAAAATTATTAAAAATATTAATAATTTGTGTAAAATCATAATAAATGATTTGGAAAAAATTTGGATGAAAAATTTCACGTTTGTAAAGATAAAAATATATTTTTATCAAAATGAACTAGTTATTAACTAGAAAGATAATCCAATGTTTTTAAGTAAATAAATGGATTTGTGAATGATTTTAATCTAACCAGAATTTTCCAATGTATGAATTGGAATGGATTTGAATAGAAATCATCTTCGGGAGATTTCGATATTGGATTCTGTGACTATACGGATATTGTGGAGGAATTTGGAAGATAGATATATATCATTATTGCCCATACGGTATGTGTTGGTTTCAGAATTTGATATTGAATGTAAGCCGATATAATTCCTGTTTAGAGCCTTATATTTAATATCAAAGTGGATTTTGGGTTTGTCGTGAATCTTGTCTTCAGTAACACTGGTCTTAAACCCCATGTGAAAAGAATAAGTCTTTTAATTAAGATTATTAGAGTTTCTAGTTATATTTAGTAATTAGAATAAAAAGGGAATGTGAATTGAGTTTATTGTGAACAGTGTTTTTAATGACATTCCTTCTTTAACCCGATAAACAGTGAAATGTAATTTGGAATTTATAAATCTTTTATTAAGATTTAATGGAAATTTTCCAAAGTACAGTTTTTCGATATGAAATAATAAATTGGAATTAAATGGAATTCGATTTGGTAATAATCGAATTGAGCTTCTATGGAGTAAGACTGTTAATATATATGGAATTTAAAATGCTTTGTCGTTATATCATTTATATTATTGGTTGGATATGACAATTTATATCGATTATATATATATATTGATCTGTTTTCCGTGAAGATTCCATGGTTAATGAAATGTGATTTTTGGTTTATCGTGAACTGTGTTTTAAACGACATTAGTTCTTTAACCCAGTTAAAGATAGGATTACATGTCTAATATGTTATTTCGAACCGTATTGTTGATCTCTGCCAAATATGTATCTGTTTGGGGGTGGAGAATTTATTCTCTTGCTTAACACCCTTCTCTGAGGCGTATGAGCTTAGAGGTTATATATTGGTAGAAATCAGTGGTACGGTGTAGATTGTCGATGCGGCATGTTTGATTTCCCAAAGTTAAATAATTATTAATAATGATTTTTGGGAAGATTAAGACTAAGTGGAGTTTTAATGAATCATTAATTATATTGAAATGTGAATGTGATAATTTAAATTATCAAATTTGGGAGATGATCGAGAATGGGGTACCACCAGTTTTACTCTGGGCGATAGTTAAATCTTTAATTAGATTTGAACGGGAAATGGTAATTAATTTTACTGATAACACTATGGTGTTAGACATGGAGTATTACCAGTTTTGCTCCATGGGATGAATAGGTTGGGATTGGAAAATAAAATAAATGATTATTTCGCTAAGGTTCGATAATCCTGACTAGTTAATAAAATCTTCTGAAATCGATATCCAAAGGAAGATTAAAGTATAAATTTAAATGAATTTATATTTGATAAAATTTTAGGGAACATTTTCCCTAAAATGTGAATATTGGAATAAAAGAATATTTTGGATTGGGATGAGTCGTATGATGTGTTTTTATAGCACTTGATTATTGATTACAAAACACGCGAGTTATTCGGAAAGACCGGGTTTAACCCATTCTGAATAATTAATATGATGACTAAAAGTCGACGATGAAGACGGTGGTTGAAGACCGGAGTTCTTCACATCGTATGGATGATTACTGATGTCTTGATTGGGTTGTACACCCAAGACAAGGTAATAAGTGGCGATCATCTACACGTACTTGGAGATCGACCGGATATGCGAGGACCTCTCTCCTATATTAGACATATAGGACGAGGTATAAGGTGCCTCCGCTTTCATTCAGACCCAGAACGGACTTGTAAATGGATGTATGTCTGACATTGGATTTCATTCTGTGTCGATTGATTTCTATTAAATATATCTGTTTGGTGGCGGAGAATTTGTTCTCTTGCTTAACACCCTTCTCTGAGACGTACGGGCTTAGAGGTTATATATTGACAGACATCAGTTGCATGGCGTGAATTGTCAGTGTGACATGCTGAGATGCAAATGATCAAGGCTTTTGTTGAAAAGCAGAGTATAGTTGTTGATGATCAAAGCACGGCTTTAATTAACATAGCTTTGTGTACAGCGTTAACTCGCGAGCCTCATACCCTGTATGAGTCAAAAATGGGATGATATTTGGTGTACACTAATCCCTATTGTTTAGTTGTATGTCAATCGATTAGTTGACTGACTGTTGTAAGCGTTAATTATTTATATTCGATGCTTATGTAGTTGAGTAGTGCACTCTGGATGATGGTTGACTGTGTATAATTATTGTTGTGTACATTGTGTATGAAATCCATATAAATAACATTATATGGTAATTAACTATGTCTGATTCCAATTCAAAAATAACGAATATTTTAAAATAACAAATATTTTGAAATAACGAATATTTTATAATAATATTCCGTAAAGGATTAAAATGTGAAGCCGTGTTGATTAGATTTGTACCATTTTGATGCGAATGATATTTATATTGATTTTATTCATTTTTATAATGAATATCGAAAAGGAAATGATTTCAAATCTGATATTTTGAAAATATTATCATTTAAATATTATAATGATAAGGAATATTCAAAATAATGATTTAAAATCGAAAACGAAATTAGAATCGTTTTAAAACAAATTTATAAATGATTCATAAAATACGTTTTAAATGGAAATCGATGAAATATATAATGTATATATATTATATACATATATATATATATTTAATGGCCTGAATAGAACGCGCCGCGCCGCGACCGTTCGCGAATTTCGACCATTGACTTCGAATTGATATTACGAGAGATCCGACTGTCGGATTCTCCTAAAACTGGAACCGTTGGGTTCATATCGAAAAGAGATTTCCAACGAATATAAGAGATTTGAAATCTAACGGTTGGATTTAGAATAATGTCTAAATCAAATTTGGAAAAGGTCGCTGTAAGTGTAGTTCGACGACCTTTCATGAAAATCGTCTGAAATGGCCTTAATAAAATTATTAAAAATATTAATAATTTGTGTAAAATCATTTTAAATGATTTGAAAAGAATTTGAATGAAAAATTCCATGATTGTAATGATAAAAATATATTTTTATCAAAATGAACTAGTCATTAACTAGAGTTGAAATCCAATAACTTTTAAATAAAATAAATTGGATTTGTGAATGGTTTTAATATAGCCAGAAATTTCCAACAAACAAATTGGAATGGATTTGGAATGGAAATAATCTTCGAAATATTTCGATATTGGATTCCGTGATTATACAGATATTTTTATGGAAATATGGAAGTTATATTTATATCGTTATTTCCAATACGATATTTGTTGGTTTCAGAATTTGATATTGAATATAAGCCAATATAATTTCTATCCGGAACCTTGTATTTAATATCAAATGGGAATTTGGGTTTGTTGTGAATGGTGTCTTCAGTAATATTGTTCTTAAACCCAGTTGAATAAATCTTTTAATTAAGATTTAGTGTAGTTCACTAATTAATTAATATTTAATTGGAACTGAATAAAAGAATTGGATTTTTGGGTTTATTGTGAAAGGTGTTTTAAATAACACTTTTTCTTTAACCCGATTAACAGTGAAATGTGATTTGGAATTTATACATATTTTTATTAAGATTTAATGGAAATTTTCCAAAGTAAAGTTTTCCAATTTAATATAATAAATTGGAATGGAAGGGAATTTGATTTGGTAATAATCAAAGTGAGCTTCTGTGGAGGAAGACTGTTAATATATATAGAATTTAAAAGGCTTTTCGTTATTCCATTTATATTATTAGTCGGATATGGAGATTGACATCGATTATATATTGATATGTTTTTCCGTGAAGATTCCATAATTAATGGGATGTGATTTTAGGTTTATCGTGAACTGTGTTTTAAACGACATTAGTTCTTTAACCCAGTTAAAGACAGGATTACATGTCTAACATTGTATTTGGAACTGTATTGTTGATCTCTGCTAAATATATATCAGTTTGGTGGCGAAGAATTTATTCTCTTGCTTAACACCCTTCTCTGAGACGTATGAGCTCAGAGGTTATATATCGGCATAAATCAATGGTACAGTGTAGATTGTCGATGCGACATGTTAGATTTTCCAAAATTAAATAATCATTAATATTGATTTTTGGGAAGATTAAAACTAAGTGGAGTTTTAGTGAATCTTTAATTAGATTGGAATGGTAATGTGATAATTTAAATAATCAAATTTGGGGAATGATCGAGAATGGAGTACCTCCAGTTTTACTCCAAATGATAGTTAAATCTTTAATTAGATTTGAACGTGAAATGGTAATTAAATTTACCAATAACACCGTGATGTTAGATATGGAGTATTACCAGTTTTGCTCTATGGGATGAGTAGGTTGGGATTGGGAAATTAAACAAATGATTACTTCGATAAGGTGCACTAATCCCGACTTGTTTTGGTGAACCTTAATTTGGTTTAGAATTGATATCCAAAGGAAGATTAAAGAATAAATTTAAAAGAATTCATCTTTGATAAAATTAATGGGAACCTTTTCCAAAGTATAATAATGTTTGAATAAAAGAATATTGTGGATTGGAATGAGGCGTATGATGTGTTTTATAGCACTTGATTATAAAATACGTGAATCATTCAGAAAGGCCGGTTTTATACCCATTCTGAATAATTGATTCGACGATAAGTCGACGATGAAGACGGTGGTTGAAGACTGGAGTTCTTTACATCATCTGGATGATTACTGATGTCGTGATTGGGCTGTACCCCCAAGACATGGTAATAAGTGGTGATCGTCCGGATGTACTTGGAGATCGACCGGATATGCGAGGACCTCTCTCCTGTATTGGACATATGGGACGAGGAATAAGGTGCCTCCGGTTTCGTTCAGACCCAGAACGAACTAGTGAATGGATGTGTATTTGGCATTGGATTTTATTTTGTGTTGATTGATCTTTTTTACTATATATATATATATATATGTGTGTGTGTGTGTGTGTGTGTGTGTGTGTGTGTCTGGTGGCGGAGAATTTATTCTCTTGCTTAACACCCTTCTCAGAGACATACGAGCTTAGAGGTTATATATCGATAGACATCAGTCACATGGCGTGAATTGTCAGTGTGGCATGCTGAGTTGTAAATGATCAAGGCTTTTGTTGAAAAGCAAAGTCTTGTGGTTGATTATCAAAGTACGGCTTTAAATAGCATAGCTTTGTGTATAGCATTAATTTGCGAGCCTCACACCTCGGTATGAGTCAAAAACGGGATAAGGGACCCAAGGAGCGCATGACATTTCCTTTTAGCTATGGTTGGTGTCATGGTATGGAGCCCAGACATTTATTATATTTTTTACCTATGTAGATGATGGATAGCGAGGCACTTCGGATATATCGGTTACTACGGAGCCGATGGATAGATCCTATAGGACCGGGAAACGTGTGTTCAGGAATACTAATCCACTAACGTAAGTGTGGACCGGCCTTGGAGGATCCAAGGGTTCACTGCGGGGAACCCTAAGGCATCTGCTAGAGTGTCTCGAAGCTAGCAAGGAGTGCATCCCTGCCTCGACCCATGAGGGAAATCCAATTTTCAATACGTGACATTTCGGTTTTGGTTGTAGAGCCTAGTGTGGCGACATGATATATGGTACCCATGCCGTCTATGATTGGTACATTTATATTTGAAGTTGTTTTATACACTATGCACTTATAATAGTATCAAACGATTTGTTTTATACGTACCAAGCATTTTTGGCTATTATAAGGTAAAAATCTATCCTCCGGCTTGCGTTGCATTGTGTGATGGGACCTGAGTCTTATAATAGCTCCATTTTTTCTAAAAAGCATTACGCTGTTTATAAACTGTTATCTGCACTGGTATTCTTGGGAGGAAACCCGTTCCGTGTATCTCTTTCACTTGTGTTATGTATTATTTTTCCGCTGCATTGTAATTTTAAATCTCTGGTATTTTCCAGTGTGTAATATTTATTCATACTCTGTTATATTCTTGTACTCTGATGTAAATTGTTGTAACAACAAAGAAATGTTCTTCTGTTTGTGTTCTGATTGGTCTTGTCCTCAACTCAATCCGGGCTTTCCCGTAAGGGCGAGTTTGGGTCATTTCAGTTTGGTATTGAAGCTTTGGTTTACAGAGCTCGAGAACAAGACACATTAGAACCAAACGAAAGAATTCATCAGAGATTGGTTTAGTAATATCCAATGAGAATGACTCGTTAGAGATGAGATCAGTAGTATCTTAGAATGAGTTTCAAAGAGTGTTATTTTTAAAATAAAAATGAAAACAAATTTTGTTTTGAAAATTATAACTTATTATATGTGTTTGAGTATTTTATTTTAAATTGATTTTGGATAATTGACTATATGAAGATTTTGAATATACGCGTAATTAACATGTATTCGAAGTCTCAAATATACCGGATAGATATAGAATCACAATCTAGTCGCCCGGGGATAATTCTGATGATTGATGTGTCATCATCAGTGTTCATTTTCGAGCTTCAAAAGTGGGATATCTATATATTTTCAATTGACTGGTGTGAGAACCAAAATTTAGATAGTGTCTATTGTTTGTGATTTGGCACCAAAAATGTGATTTTGAGTATATATAGAAGTTATGTGTTTGGAAAGCTAATTAACTAATTGATTATTGGTTGTGTTGTTTGATTATTAGTCAACTAATTAAATTATTTAAACCAATATGATAATGGAAAGGTAAAATTTAGCCAAATTGAATCAAATATTCAACTGTATTGAAAATTGATTGGAATTGCATGCGTGTATATGTGTGTGTGTGTGTGTGTATATATATATATGCGTGAACAGGTCATGGCATGGAAGCTAAGAAGATGAATAAAATTGCATACCCGACAAATAGGTACATGTTTACTATATTTCTTGGGTTTTGATGATTTTATGAGCCGATTGGCTAGCTGCTTGGCTTTTTCTTTTTCTTTTGGATTGGCAAGGGCCCTGTGAGGCAAGTTGCGGTTTTAAAGGTCTCCTCGTACAAAGGAGGTTATGGAGTAGTTTTTCGAAAATTTAGGGTGTTAGCCAAATTTTTAAAGAATTAGAAAATTCCTAGAAACTGAAAAGTTGAAGAATGAAAGCCAGAATGAAAGTTGAGTTGGTTAGTTAAACAACTTTCAGCTCCGTTCCTTTTCGAGGACGAAAAGATTTCAAGTGGGAGAGATTGTAACAACCCGGGATTTCAGAACCAGTTTAAAATTTTTATTTTAGCTATTTTAATGAACTCTGGATATTTAAAATGATTTATTTTAAATAATAACGACTAAAAAATGATTTAAATCGAAGTTAGAATGTATAATTTTTTTTTAATTATAAAACAAGTCTGAAATGGCGTGGTAGTTTGAAAATTCGATTTTAAATTTCAAATGAGTGTACAAGATTCAAAATAAATCAGATTTTAGTAGAACTAGAAATATTGAGCCTGAAATTAGGGCTGCACACAACCCATATCCAACCCGACCCAACTCACCAACCCGACCCAACCCACATAAACCCAACCCAACCCATCCTAGTTCGGGTCGGATATGGGTTACAATTTGTAACCCATACTATATGTGGGTCGGGTTTGACATTTTGTTCTACCCAACCTCATTTTAACCCAACCCAAACCTATTTAAAAAAACTAATTTAATATCCATCCAATTAAAATTAGAATAGTATAATCCTAGAATAATGTTTATGTATTCTATAATAAATGTACAAAAAAATATTTCATGTCAATCCAAACTAGATAGAATTTGATAAATATATTTTAAAGAGCATTTTAATGTATTTTAAAATGAAACACTTACTCAACTATGTAGTAAATTAATTTCATATGATGTGTTTTACAATGAAATTTTAATTATATGTCTTGTAATGAATCGGTTATTTTAAATGCATTATGCTAGCTAAAATCTGATATATTATGCTGAATATTTTGATATAATTTTTAGAAAAAATCCCTCATATTCTCATTTTTTATTGTATTCAAGTGACCCAACCCAACCTTACTTAACCCGACCCAACCCATACTTCAACCCAACCCATATCCAACCTCATATAGGGTCGGGTACGGGTTGAGCTACCTTAAACCCATACCTATGTGGGTCGGATAAAGTATTTGGTCTAATCCGACCCAACCCATACTTTGTGCAGCCCTACCTGAAATGGCATGGTAGTTTAAAAATTCGATTATAAATTTCAAATGAATGTATAGGATTCAAAATAAATCGGATTTCAATAAAACCAAAAATATTTGAATCTGTTTAATTATTTCTTTCTAACAAATGTGAAAAATTCATATTTCATAACGGGAATAAAAAGTAATGTCCAGTTTAAAATTTAAAATAGTCGCTATGGAATTTAATATAATATATAGCCCTTAAAAATAGTCGTTTTGCAAACAACCTCCATTTTCGATGAAATCACTTCTGTTGGATTCGAAATGTCAAATTATTACTAGATTCCAATTTTCATAAATTTTGGAATTAATATGAGAGCGTGGCGAATTTAAACGTGTGTGGTCAATCAATGATTTAATTTAATCGAGTGGAAATGACCATTTTTAAAACGGTCTCCAAATTCGATGAAATTAATTTTATTAGGACCGTATCGTCAAAAGATGCCTGGATTTATTTTTCAGTGATTTCTGGAGTCCATGTGTGACCCCGGTAAATTAAAATGTATGTTTGAATTCAATATATATTGATTTATATTTTAATTTTGATAAAATCTGATTGAAACAGTTCAATTGGCTTACCAAACATATCTCATTGTGTCCGGCATGGGGGTATTATGCTAGGAACGATAGTCGTTGGGTTCGATTTGGAGTTGGAACGAAAAAAATAACTTTTTGGAGAAAATTAAATAATTAAATAAAAATATACATAAAGAGGGGCTTAACCCTAAATTTTCTCCACTCAGAAAATCGAGCCCCAAATTAAAAAATTCTCATAACCCCACCCGTCGCTCCCTCATTCAGCTGCCACCACCGCGCATCGCTCCCCCACTGCCGCCACCGCCTACAGCGAGACCCCCCTCCTCCGTCGCCCTCTCTCCTCCTCCTCTCTCCGTTCGAGCCCCAAACTGCGAACCCCCCCCCCCCCCCAAAACCCTAGCGAAGTCAAATCGCCGCCACCCCCCGAGCCCGCCACCGCCTGATGCGCCGCCACCCCCAGCCTCTTCGCCGCGCCGAGCTCCTCCCTCCACCCCCTCTGGAAAAATTAACAGTGAGCTTTCTCTTTGTTTTTTTATATATAAAGTTGCATTGTTTTATTTTTATTTTTTTTAATTCGCATTGAATGATAATCAGAATTTTTTGTATATATTAAAATTGATATTAAATCAAATTTTAAATATTTAAATAACATTGTTCATAAATGTGATCTTTAAATTAAATAATCTTGTTATAAAAATGTGATTTTTGAAAATAAATAACATGGATTTATTTTCAGATTTTATATAATAACTTTGATTTATTTTCATTTTTTTTATATGAAAAAAAATTTATTTAAAAATTAAATAGATTTGTTTTCAAAATGTGATTTTTATTATCTAGATAGCATTATAAAAATATGATTTTTATATATATAATAGCGATATAAAAATGTGATTTTTTATATATGTAGTGGCATTATAAAAATGTGATTTATATATATATATAGCATTTATTTAAAAATTCGATTTATATATATACAATAGCAAGATGAAAATTCGATTTTTATCTATATAATAGCAAGATAAAAATTTGATTTTTATATATATTATAGTGTTATAAAAATGTGATTTTGAATATATATATATATAGCATTGTTAAAAATATGATTTTTAATATAAATCGCGTGAAACAGATTACGATGGAACCGACCGGAATCAAACAGAATCCAAACCGTCCAACAAAGAATGATGCAGTGGAAACCAAAGGTGAGAACTCCTTCTCACTCTAATTATTTTTCAGTTAAATATATCCTAGGATGCAGACGGGGCTTAGAGCCCCCGATACTATTTATTGTACAAACCTTATTGTTTGTTTTGGATTTGTATTGTCGAAATTTGGATATTGATTGATTTATTTATTTGTTTGGATTCGATTTGGATGTGAATTGGATTGAAATTGGTTTGTGTATGGTGCGAGCCAGTATTAGGCGAGGGGTAAGGCTAGACCTTATTCAAGTTCTATTATCATGTCGTTATGCTGCCGAAATTTTCAAAAAAGTGTTAGAAAAATTTAGTTAGTTGAAAATATTATTTCTAGCTTATAACTGCGATAAATAAAATAATTATTAGATAGTTAAAAATAAGTTTACACATCCATTTACAAGTCGGATGACTTGTTTATGCTCTCCTATTTTTGTGATGTCGATTGGGATGTTAATTTTTACACATCGCCCAAGTGCACATATAATATTCAGTATTTGTTGGTTGAAACCCTACACATGTATTGGGATGATATTTGGCATACACTAATCCCAATTGTTTAGTTGTATGTCAATCGATTGGTTGACTGACTGTTGTAAGCGTTAATTATTTATATTCGATGCTTATGCAGTTGAGTAGTGCACTCTAGATGATGGTTGACTATGTATAATTATTGTTGTGTACATGTGTGTATGAAATCCATATAAATAACATTATATGGTAATTGACTGTGTTTGATTCCAATTCAGAAATAACGAATATTTTAAAATAACATTCCGTAAAGGATTAAATTGTGAAGCCATGTTGATTAGATTTACGCCATTTTGATGCGAACGATATTTATATCGATTTTATTCATTTTTATAATGAATATCGAAAAGGAAATGATTTCAAATATGATATTTTGAAAATATTATCATTTAAATGTTATAATGATATGGAATATTCAATTTTGATTTAAAATCGAAAACGAAGTTAGAATCATTTTAAAACGAATTTATAAACGATTTATAAAATATGTTTTAAATAGAAATCGACAAAATATATAATATTATATATTTATTTATTTATTTATTTAATGGCCTGAATAGAACGCGCCGCGCCGCGACCGTTCATGAATTTCAACCATTGACTTCGAATTGATATTAAGGGAGATCCGACCGTCGGATTCTCCAAAAACCAGAACCGTTGGGTTCGTATCGAAAAGAGCTTTCCAAAGAATATAAGAGATTTGAAATCTAACGGCTGGATTTGGAATTATGTCCAAATCAAATTTGGAAAAGTTCGATGTAAGTGCAGTTCGACGACCGTTTATGGAAACCGACTAAAAGGGCCTTAATAAAATTATTAAAATATTAACAATTTGTGTAAAATCATAATAAATGATTTGGAAAGAATTTGAATGAAAAACTCCATGTTTGTAAAGAAAAAAAATATTTTTATCAAAATGAACTAGTTATTAACTAGATTTGAAATCCAATAATTTTTAAATAAAATAAATTGGATTTGTGAATGGTTTTAAAATAACCAGAAATTTCCAACGAACAAATTGGAATGGATTTGGAATGGAAATAATCTTCGGAATATTTCGATATTGGATTCCGTGATTATATGGATATTGTTATGGAAATTTGGAAGATATATTTATATCGTTATTTCCAATACGATATTTGTTGGTTTCAGAATTTGATATTGAATATAAGCCGATATAATTTCTATTCAGAGCCTTGTATTTAATAGCAAATGGGAATTTGGGTTTGTCGTGAATGGTGTCTTCAGTAACACTGTTCTTAAACCTAGTTGAGAAAAGAATAAATCTTTTAATTAAGATTTAGTGTAGTACACTGATTAATTAATATTTAATTGGAACTGAATAAAAGAATTGGATTTTTGGGTCTATCGTGAACAATGTTTTAAATAACACTTGTTCTTTAACCCGATTAACAGTGAAATGTGAATGGAATTTATAAATCTTTTTATTAATATTTAATAGAAATATTCCAAAGTAAAGTTTTCCAATTTAATATAATAAATTGGAATGGAATGGAATTCGATTTGGTAATAATCAAAGTAAGCTTCTGTGGAGGAAGACTGTTAATATATATATGGAATTTAAAAGGCTTTGTCGTTATTCCATTTATATTATTAGTCGGATACGGAGATTGATATCGATTATATATTGATCTGTTTTTCCGTGAAGATTCCATAAGTAATGGGATCTGATTTTGGGTTTATTGTGAACTGTGTTTTAAACGACATTAGTTCTTTAACCGAGTTGAAGACAGGATTACATGTCTAACATTGTATTTCAAACTGTATTTTTGATCTCTGCTGAATATATATTTGTTTGGTGGCGGAGAATTTATCCTCTTGCTTAACACCCTTCTCTGAGATGTACGAGCTCAAAGGTTATATATCGGCAGAAATCAATGGTACAGTGTAGATTGTCGATGCGACATGTTTGATTTTCCATAATTAAATAATCATTAATATTGATTTTTGGGAAGATCAAAACTAAGTGGAGTTTTAATTAATCTTTAATTAGATTGGAATGGGAATGTGATAATTTAAATTATCAAATTTGGGAAATGATCGAGAATGGAGTACCACCAGTTTTACTCCAAGCGATAGTTAAATCTTTAAATAGATTTGAACGTGAAATGGTAATTAAATTTACCGATAACATCGTAGTTTTAGATATGGAGTATTACCGGTTTTTCTCCATGGGATGAATAGGCTGGGATTGGGAAATTAAACAAATGATTACATCAGTAAGGTCCGCTAATCCCGACTAGTTTTGATAAACCTTAATTTGGTTTAGAATTGATATCAAAAGGAAGATTAAAGAATAAATTTAAAAGAATTTATCTTTGATAAAATTAATGGGAACCTTTCCCAAAGTATAAGAATATTTGAATAAAAGAATATTCTGGGGTGGAATGAGGCGTATTATGAGTTTTATAGCACTTGATTATAAAATACGTGAATTATTCAGAAAGGCCGGGTTTATACCCATTCTGAATAATTGATTCGACGATAAGTCGACGATGAAGATGGTGGTTGAAGACCGGAGTTATTCACATCGTTTGGATGATTACTGATGTCTCGATCGGGCCGTACACCTAAGACAAGGTAATAAGTGGTGACCGTCCAAATGTATTTGGAGATCGACCGGATATGCGAGGACCTCTCTCTTGTATTGGATATATGGGACGAGGAATAAGGTGCCTCTGGTTTCGATCAGACCCAGAACGAAATAGTAAATGGATGTGTGTCTGACATTGGATTTTATTTTGTGTTGATTGATCTCTATTAAATATATATCTGTTTGGTGGACGAGAATTTATTCTCTTGCTGAATACCCTTCTCTGAGACGTACGAGCTTAGAGGTTATACATCGATAGACATCAGTCGAATGGCGTGAATTGTCAGTGTGGCATGCTGAGATGCAAATGATCAAGGCTTTTGTTGAAAGGCAAAGTCTTGTGGTTGATGATCAAAGCACGACTTTAAATAGCGTAGCTTTGTGTATAACATTAATTCGCGAGCCTCACAACGCGGTATGAGTCAAAAATGGGATAAGGGACCCAAGGAGTGCATGACGTTTCCTTCTAGCTATGGGTGGTGTCATGGTATAGAGACCAGACATTTATTATATTTTTTTTACCTATGTGGACGATGGATAGCGAGGCGCCTCAGATATGTTGGTTACTACAGAGCTGATGGATAGGTCCTATAGGACCGAGAAACGTGTGTTCGGGAATATTAATCCACTAACGTAAGTGTGGATCGGCCTTGGAGGATCCAAGGCTTCACTGCGGGGAACCCTGAGGCATTTGCAAGAGTGTCTCGAAGCCGACGAGGAGTACATCCCTTGCCTCGACTCATGACCGAAATCCAATTTCCAATATGTGACATTTCGGTTTTGATTGTAGAGCCTAGTATGGTGACATGATATACGGTACATATGCCGTCTATGATTGATACATTTATGTTTGAAGTTGTTTTATACACTATGCACTTATAATAGTATCAAATGATTTGTTTTATATGTACCAAGCATTTTTAGCTATTATAAGGGAAAACTCTATCCTCCGGCTTGCGTTGCATTATGTGATGGGACTTGAGTCTTATAATAGCTTCATTTTTTGCAAAAAGCATTGCGTTGTTTATAAACTGTTTTCTGCATTGGTATTCTTGGGGGGAAACCCGTTCTGTGTTATATGGCGTGGTCCCTTGATTTTCTTTATTTCTCAAGTCAAGTTTTAAATAACTGTTTTAGTTCTCACACCAGTCACATGACTGACTTGGAGTTTACTGTTTTAACCTAAACTCTGGGTTCCCCTTTCCACACGGGCAGCTAGTAGTTTTGGATTTTGCAGATATTATATTCACAGGATCCTGGTTTACGGCTGGAACTATACTCGGAAAGCTTTGTATCCGTGTATCTCTTTCACTTGTGTTATGTATTATTTTTCCGCTGCTTTGTAATTTTAAATCTCTGATATTTTCCACTGTGTAATATTTATTCATACTTTGTTATATTCTAGTACTCTGATGCAAATTATTGTAATAGCAATGAAATGTTCTTCTGTTTGTGTTCTGATTGGTCTTGTCCTCAACTCAATCCGGGCTTTACCGTAAGGGCAAGTTTGGGTCATTTCACAAGTATCGACCAGAATTCATAAATACTCAATGGAACAAACTAACACAATACCAAATCATTTTATATCAAAATTACAAGTACATTCTCTCATATACACTCAAACTCATTCTAGAGTATTACTACCCTATCTCTAATGAGTTAATCCCAATTAGAGCCAAGGTTTCGCTAAACCAAAGCTCTGATACCAAATGTAACATCCGGGATTTTTAACCGTTCAAACAGACAATGATCCTCAATGTCGACTTAAACAAATCAAAAGTACAGATAGTTATTGGGATTTATATAAGAAAAAGGAAAAGGAAAGCAAACACAGAATCTAACAGCGAAAGGACAAAATATTATAAATAAATAATAGTTCATGAAGTTGTTAAAACATACATTTGATTTTATTTTACAACAATTATCAAAGTTAACTATCATAAACATACCAATATTTTGCAGCGGAAATAAATAGTAATACTTTTAGCAAACTCCATCTTCATCTTCAAAATAGTATCTTCAATAACTGAAACTCAGGCTAACCCGAGCATAAATGAAAAGACAAAAAAAAATACTCGGATCAGAACTAAAATATTCTCATATTAGTTAAACTAAATTCATGTGATAATATAAGTGCAATAACTTAAGAGATGTTACGGGAATTTCCATCTCCTGAGGATCTGTTAAACTAGATACTATATAATATAATACGCTATTATAATAGTGTCTATGGTTAAATACAAAATATTAAAATAGCGTAAGCGGGATTACCATTATTACCTTTACACCGTTTATACGTTGTCGTACCGTTTGCATATAACACACCAGTACGTCGGTGGATAGGGATGCGCCGTGATACGACAACGTTAAATCAAAATCGTATGGGGATCGATCAGGATAATATGACAAGGCACATGAGGAATGCCCAGAGTATGAATATACTAGTTACACGCCCGGACTGGTGGTAACGCATAGTTGCGACTACCGCCCACCTAGAACAATACTCCCAAATCACGAATGTGCATCAAATCAAATCAATTAAACCGAGGGACTATAGCAATAAAGGAAGAAGTGTTGCCGATGGAGGTAGCTAACCCCACTTAGTCACGATATAGCCCTATTTTAGTCATTTTAATTATGACCCGAAGGTCAAGGACATCCATCATCGTTCTCTTTCTTCAAATCCAGTAATCGCTTCCAAATCCATCCTAATTCATTTTTGAACTCCACCGCATACACAGTTGTTAAAGTGGTTTTCGGTATTGGTAGAGAGTATGACAATAGTCGATCTCGGACTCTTTAACAACCAATCGTTCACATTTTTCACAACGGTCAGTTTTTACATTTCAAAGATGTTCATACTTCATATCAAAATAATATATTTTGCTTTAAAACTCGTTTCAATAGTCAAGATAGAATATTTCATAATAAAATCTCCATTTAAAACCAAACTTAAAATATTGAATCAATTCCAATCTTTAAAATAATTTGAATATTAAAATAGTTAAAAATATATTTAAAATAGTTTAGATAGATAATTGAAATAGTTTGAAAATAAATAATTTGTATTTAAAATAGAAATTACAGATTTAGTAAAATCTATAGTTAAAATATTAAAACAGTTTATAAAATAAATAGTTAATTATTAAAATGGTCTTTTTAAAATAAGTAATAAAATAAAATAGTTAAAAGGTAAATAGTTTATAAAGAAAATAATTATTATAAAAATAGTTTATAAAATGGTTTAAAATACTCTAATTAGAATTAGAAACGTTTCTTCAAATTTTAACCAAACTGGAAATCCTATTTCAGTTTCAAATCAATTCGACTAATTTCGATATCTTAATTCAAAAGGATTTAACTTCCCATTTGTATTGTAATTCAATTCAATAGTTCGATTTCAAACAATTCAATTTAATAATTCAATTCAAATAATTGAATTTCAATTTCAATTCTCAGTTTGAATTATTCGTTTATAAAAATCTCGAGTTCACAATTCAATTATTACTATAAATCAAGTTAATTTAAAGTAAATATCAAAGATGGATAAACAATTCAAGTTCGATAAATTCAGTTCATATTCAATTCAATTTTTAAATTCAGTTATTCACATTTACGAATTCTTTATAATTTAAAATTTTAAAATTCAAAGCTCAACGTTCAAATTTAAAGAAAATTGATTAATAATATCATTTAAATTGTCTTTAAAACAATATTCCAAAATTCAAGGTAAAAAACCAATTGTTATTTAACCAACCGGTGTTCGTATATAGTTTTCTATCCTATGGCCAAGTAATACTTAAAATTAATTTTTGTTTTTTGGGAAAGGATATATATCATTTCAATCCAAATCAAGGTCATAGGTATTTATCATTTCAACCTACGTTCTTAATTTATTTAAATGATTGATCCGGGGTTTATTTGATTCCCGTAACATCTAGGGTAAAAGTTGGGATTAATCAGCAAAAATCAATAGGCGTATATAGACAATGTCGATAACAATATGAATTACATATCAATACATAAATATATAAATCCACGGCATCAATCAAAATCACTAAATCTAAATAGTGCAATGTGATATTAGTTTACTATTCATTCGATATGAGATTTTTAAACAAAAATTAAATTCTAACTGTACAATTTTTATCAACAATTAAATTAAATTATATAGTCTATGAAAATTTAACATAAATAATAAATTAAATAGTCAAACAACAACCAAAACAATCATATCATAACATGATTCAGTAAAACTAACAATCAAATATTTTATTCAAGTGTGAATGGGTTTAATCACTCACCTTTATTCTGAACGTGTTTGAATTCCAAAATAATCCCCAAAATTTAACTGTCTTGGAACCTGTCCAAATCAGTGTCGTCGCGAAGAGCTCGTCGATAAGATTCCAACGCAACAAACTGCATGCAAACTGAATTCATATGAAGTATTTATTAATGTTTTAATTTAAGAATTTTAAATTTAAATAAAATAATTAATAACAAATATTATCCACACCTATATCCACATCAGCACCACTTCACCCTTTCTTCTTCCCCATTATTGAACAATGCCTTCCCATTCCTGTACACGCACCCAAACTTCACCGTACACACTTCATATGATAAAACAATCCGCTCAACAGTTCTAAAAACTGTATGCGCTAGCAAACTTCCCTTCGCGAACACCACACGCCCATCACCACTTCGTTCATCTCGCACCACCATGTAAAATTCCGACCTGGCCTCATTCACGCATCTAGCTTACAGGGATCGACAAATTTTTTTCATCGAATCCCTTCAAACTTCGCCCACAAATTGCTACGCCGTACAATAAACCAAAATACAACCACTGAATCGTGAATCAATCATCAAATCGATCACTGTCCTGATCCCTAGCATCTCTGGTTCGAGATAGAACTTCTGACATTCACGTCGCATCCATTCCTTTGCATGTAGAATCGAAGCACTCTCATGTACGAGTTCAATGAATCTAAGAACGTTGGATTTGGTTAAGTATTCACTTTGCTTTTGATTTTTTTTTAAGATGATAAAAATATCGGCCATGTTTATTCACAGGAGAGGAAGAGGTGTTTTTTTTGTGTAAAGAAATAGAAAGGTAATTTATAAGTAACACGTTTTCCTTTCTATGTGATGTGAAAAGTACGAAGGAGAAAGCAATGGAAAAAGGAAAGTGGTCGCGTCATTAATGTGGTGAACGTGAATAGTATATTTGCTATTTCATTTGCCAAAACTTAGGATCTACCCCCTTTTAGTCATTCCAACGATGAGTTGTACACGTGAATTGCCCTTTTTAATGTCAATCAATGGCTTTTCAAATTTATTCCCCTTTTAACGTCAATCAATGGCTTTTCAAATTTATACTTTTTAATGTTAATCAATGTAAACAAATCTCAAGTTCGTTTGCAATTTATATCAGTCACTACCTGTTAAAATAAGTTGCATTAAATTACCTAAGCAATTTACCTAAATTTCTACCATACCATTCACTACACCAAACAGCCTGTTTTGTAACATTTTCGCAGACCCTATTAGTAACAGTTATTATTGTTACCATTTTATAACGTTTATTACTATTATATTTAGTTATAATAGTAATAACCATTACAATAGCCCATATTTTTACACGTAAGGGCTGGTACGGTAATTTTCCTTCCACTCATGTTTCTAAACCCTTCCGTTCCTTTTCGTATTTGCCATAACACTTAGATCCCCAAATTTTGCAAGGTCGTCGCCTAGCTTTCTTTCATCTCCATCGCCTGCCGACGCCGATCTGTTCTCCGCCTCACTGCTTTTTGAGCTCGATTCTTTCTCCGTCGACGCCGATCTGTTCAACTGCTCAGGTATCTTTTTCGATCCGCGTTTTGAGCTCGATTCTCTGTCTCTTCAAGAACTATTGCTCGGGTTTTTAGAGTCTGTTGTATTCTGAATGTATGTTATCTTGGTTGTAATTTCTTTGTCAGTCTTGTTTTTTTTTCAAGTTGAGTTGATTCAGTTTTATGTTTGTATAGGATTCGTTTTGTTGGTGTTTAATATTTGTAATCAACTCTTTACTTTGTTTGTACTCTTTTCATTGTAATATAATACCCTTATTTTCAAAACAAAATTACACATATAATTAGTTAAACCAGTAATGGCTCTGTTATCTTAAATATATGCAACATATGTCATTACTGAGGAAATCATGATAATTAGTAAGCTATACTCATAATGAACAAAATATGGATGTTAAAAAATAATGATACAATAATTATAGTGCAAGATAAAGAAGAACCTATGTTGTCCAAGGTATTCTTACATATATTTCTCTTTAATATTAAGTTCTTATATATTAGAAATCAAATTATTACAAATCCCCTACGTGAATGTTTGATAAAGAAGAACCTGTGTTGTCCAAATATTCAGCCAACATTTAGATTATTTGATTGGCATCATAATCCCCTTCATGAATGTTTAGTTGATAATAATAATGAATGGAAATTAAGGTATGCCTTTCCCATGAAAGTTTTGTAATATTCTGAATGAAACTGAATCTGAATCTAAATAACATTAGATAAAAATATCTATATGATTTATAATATTAAAAAAATGGAATAAAATATTTGCTAACTATAATTATTTTTGATTGATTTAAACACTTAGTTAAGGTTATAGCAAAAGGAATAATGAGACTAAAATATAGAATAATATATGTAGTGTACATATATACACACTCTCTCTATGTGCATTGACTTATAGTGAAGCACTAATAACAATGATAATAATCATAATGATAGTAAATTATTTATTTTAACTTTTCCATGATTGAAACATCATATGCAGTTGGATTCAGTTTACGTTGTTTAATGATGGTTCCTTAGTTTGGCATGATCAATGTAATATGCCAACATGGTTATTCAGATTCATTTATAAAGCATTTCGCTAATAAGTTGATGAGAATACAAAAAGTTATTGTAACACCCCGCATTTTTAATATAATTAAAAATATGTAAAAATATGTGTATATGCATAGATAGGTAAATAATGGTGATGTATAATGAAAATTTATTAATGTATGGAAGAGAAGGAAAAATTAATTCAATAACATTGTACGTAACAGAGAAGATAATAAAATAAGCATACTTAATTTAAATATCAGGAATTAAGTAAAACGGATATCACCATTGCATTCATCTCTGAATTCTGCTTGGAATAGAGTCCAAGTTTTCGAAAATCGGACTCCGTATGAAAGAGTTATGGCCTTCAGAAGATTCAACAAAAATTCAGAATTTACATAGGAAAACACCCAAGCAGGTCGACCTACCCAGGGAGGTCGACCTACCCAGGGAGGTCGACTTAGGGGTCGACCTACCCTCAGATTCGGGCAAAATTCACTTTTTCGCACCTGGACGCGATTTCTGACTAGATTCGTTGGTTCCTACCTATATAAACACCCCTAGACCTAGTGCTTTCTCTGCACAACTCCATTACGTCTCTACTCTGGCCTAATCTAAATCAAAACAAAGAAATCCTCTTCTCCAAGAAATTTCTAGATCCACTTCCTTCCCTTTTTCTCTTCAAAACATCTATTCTTAAAATTAAAAGTTTAGAATCAAGACAACCTCCAAATTAAAGAGAGAAAGGGATTCAGATCCGTAATTTACACTATGCAAGGAGGAGAAATTCAGATTCACAACTTACGCTACGCAAAGAAATCAAAGATAGATCAGATCTATGAATTAAGGCATGAAATCAATCAAAGTTAAGCCAAATCCTTGAATTGAAGATGAAAAGCAAGGTGAGTGGAATTATAATAAACTTGTTGTATAATAGTATTATAATCGTTCATCATTCCCCAGTTATAAATTCAGTTCAAGATTTATGTTATTATAATTGTTCTTTTACTCTTCTTCCTCTTTTTATGTTTGGATCTAGGTTATCTCGAACCTAGACGAAATTTTATTATACATACGTATGGTTGGAATATGGAAATGTTATGCATAGTCTATTTTATGCCATCGAGGAATATAATATGAAATTTGGGGAATTGTGACATAACAATTATTATTGCAAATATTGGGACAATTGGCAGAATTTGTTTGTGACTTGAAATTAAGCCTAAAAGGTGAATTAGATTATATGTATAAACATGGGGAAATATATTGGGAAAATATTGATTTTATGAAATTGGGTATAATGGGATTTTGGAAATTGGCATGTTTGGATATGAATAACATGGAATTGGTAAATTTGGCTATAATTGGGTAATTTAGGTAAAAAGATTATTTCACGAATGGTTGTATAAGCAAAGTAGAAATGGGTTAAGTAGCATTTGACTTATGAATAAACTTAACCAACATATGAGGAATGATAGTAACCTGTTAGGAACACATGTATGGAAAAATTGGAATAATAGGTATAGCCTATTAATGGGATTATAAGCATGAACATAAATTGGGGTTTTTGGGTAAAGCTTGAATTTGAGACTTGGAAATTAGATATGCCGTTAAGATCCTAGAAACATAATTAAAAATAGAATATATGGGACAAACCATGTTTTTATGTAATTATGGAACTCGACACATGACATGAAATTGATAATTGACATATGACATCTAGAATAAACACGAACATGCTTGTGAATTGATAATTGACATATGACATCTAGAATGGACATGAACTAAACATGAAACATGGCTAACTCGAGGTTAGAATGAGTTTGCGGTGTAATCCTGCCCGGAATCTCCCGGCACATCCAGTGACCGCAAACAATAGGTTCTAATATGAGAAGTTAGTCATAACGTGCTTGAAACCTGAGGTTAGATTGAGTTGTGGTGTAATCCTGCCCGGAACCAACCGGCACATCAAGTGACCGCAACAATAAGTCTAATGTGAGAGGTTGGGCATTAATAATTAATTAATGCTAATGACACACGCTAGTATGGTATGGTTAAGTCAACATAAAATACTAGACAACACTTAACCAATTTGACTCGATCTGTGGGTGGGTTAAGCCAACATGAACCACTAGATAACACTTAGCCAATTTGACATGATATATAGGTAGGTTAAGTCAACAAGAACTAATAGATAACACTTAACCAATTTAACATGGTATATGGGTGGGTTAAGTCAACGTGAACCGCTAAATAACACTTAACCAATTTGACTCAATATATGGGTGGGTTAAGTCAATGTGAACTGCTGGATAACACTTAACCAATTTGACATGACGTGTGGATTGAATTGAATACGTGATTGGGGGTTAAGTCCACTTGGACACATGGGAAAACTTAACCAATATAACAGTATCAAAGCAAGGAAAAGTGGGGAATGATAAGATTAAATAATAAATAAACTTAAGATGTAATACAAGACTCGAAGGGTGGGACGAATTATACCATGAAATAAGTTAATCTAAGCTGGAAATGTGGGAGAACACCCGTACACTATCATTTGATAAAGATAACTTAAGTCATGCTTGAATTCATAGGTAAACCTTAGTTAAAAAGAACTAAGTAACAAACCTTAGTTAAAGAACTAAGTAACAGAAACTAAGTATCAAACCTTGGTTAAGAGAACCAAGTAATAAACCTTAGTTAAGAGAACTAAGTAAATAACAAGAAAGAGAACTAAGTATAAACCTTAGTTAAGAGGACTAACTAGTAAACCTTAGTTAAGAAAACGAACGATTCAGGAAACTAAGTAGTAAACCTTAGTTAAGAGAACTAAGTAGTAAACCTTAGTCAAGAAAACCAAGTAAGAACACGAGGGGGAGCGAACATCCATCTGATCATGAAGAAGGTTCCAACGGTCTAGGTCACAAAGCACGCGGCTTCGAGGGGACGTGAGGGTACTCTTGGTATCCCTCTGTGAGGTTGCAGATGATCCTCCTGGGATCACAGAGGTTGAGGTCTATGTTAGAAGAACCAAGGGTATGCCTTGGTTGCAATATAAGCAACCTAAAGACTAGGATGGACCAGCGTGAGGCGGCGATATCTTGTTTAGCCATGTGATAGCACTAGTTGTCTACCTACCATCTTGAGTCAATCGAGCATGTGAAGCGGAAAGGCGGAGAACTCCAAAAGACCATATACTTGCTATCTAGTTATGGGTGAGGTTGGCCAATAGGTTTGTGGGGGCATAGAGGGCATGCGTACAGTTCTCATTCTTGATCTTCTTGGGTGCCTTTCATTAGTTGAGGGAGGGTGAAACACCCCACCTCCGTTAAGGTCACTCACAAAGGGAATGCCTTAACTTCGGTGGAGCATTATAGGTAAGAGATGCAGATAAATTACAAGACAGACAAATAAAGCAGCGTAAAATAAAGTCATTTTATAAACAACTTAATTCAGTCAAGCTTTTACAACAATTTCCTCAATCATACTTAAATGTAATACATAGAACTTCTGTCTTGATTTAAAAACTTCCAAGAATAAAAGAAGCATAAAAACAATGATATTCCCCGATAAAGCATGAACCAGCCATAGCAGTGGAAGAGAGAGAGTCCAAAGCGATACACCAACTAATCTTCAAGCTTGGAAAGAGAAGAGGTCTAAGTTAGGCTGAGCTATTCCCTCCCTCACTACCTGAGGGAGGGGGAACGGAAGAAAAGAGGCGAAAAACAAACTAGGTCAGACATAAGTCTGGTAAGTCCAGTGATATTTCAGCATGCAAACACGATAAAGGATCATGACATGAATAAACCGAAAACAGGACAATACCATAAAAACAAGGTAACTAAAGACAAGACAAGTGCAAGGTGAACTGAATGCGCTTCTACTTTTTCTTTGCTTTACTACTACTTTGTTAATCTAATTTCTATATTTATCTCTGCACCACCTAACTAGTGTCCCAACTAGTAATCTGTATAAAATGATAATCGTGATCCCAACCCCCGTAATTGTGGTAGCTTTCAGGTGTACATCTATCGTGAGGATTCCACCTCAATCAGCCTAATTGCCATGAACATGTTAGACGTACCCTTATTACCCTATCGATCGGCTCCCTACTTGTATTCATGTTCCATGTGTCTGTGTCAATCGGCCCTCTCTTGCGTGTAGATACCCTGTGCTGGTCCCACCATAAGGTATATCAATCCTTATGATAGCAACCCGACACGATTCAAGATGCACAGTGTATAACTACTGGTACCCAATGCTTGCTTTTTCCCACTCCGGAGTACGTGCACGCCCGTAAACCGTCGGAACCTACACTGACGTACCTCCTGCCGCTGCTTTGACCGCTTATAATCAGCACAGTAATCGTGCCCCACCCTGCCTAGTTCAGAGTACCGTGATACATCCATGTGGGTTATTGCTGAAATGGGTCCCCGTTACTAGGGTTTCCTATTAGTTAAGTATATGGGCCTATATTTACTAATATTACCCACCAACCCGATATGTACTTAACCCTCCCATCGATTCAAGCATTTTTAATAAACGGCTAAGTTTTGTGGGCCTATATGTACTAATATTACCTACCTACACGAGATGTACTTAACCCTCCCATCGATTAAAGCATGTTTATTTAATAGTTAAGTTTTGTGGGCCTATATTTACTAATATTACCCACCAACCCGATATGTACTGAACCCTTCCACTGATTCAAGCATGTTTATTTAATGGTTAAGTTTTGTGGGCCTATATTTACTAATATTACCCTCCAACCCGATATGTACTTAACCGTCCCATACATTACGCCATATTAGTTAAGTGTTGTTCGCTCATGTTAACTTAACCCACTCATTCATCATGTCATGTTGGTTAAGCATTTTTTATTAACTTGACCCTCCTTACTTATCATGTTGGAACGGTTAAGTGTTTCCTATTAACTTAACCCCATTCGTTCATCAAGTTATATTGGTCAAGTGTTTCTTGTTAACTTAACCCCACGTATTGATCTTGTTGTATTGGTTAAGTGTCATCAATCAATTCAAGTTAACTTAACCCACCTACGTGTCATGTTACTTTGGTTAAGTAGTGCCTTATTGTGTTAACTTAACCCAACTACAAATCAAGTTATATTGGTTAAGTGTTGCCCTCTAATTTTAACTTAACCTTTCCATAAATCAAGTTATATTGGTTAAGTGTTTCTAAATTTACTTAACCTCACCCACTTGTCTAATTAACATGTTATAAAGGTTAAGTGTTCTAAATTTACTTAACCTCACCCACTTGTCTAATTAACATGTTATAAAGGTTAAGTGTTCTAAATTTACTTAACCTCACCCACTTGTCTAATTAACATGTTATAACGTCTAAGTGTTCTAAATTTACTTAATCTCACCCACTTGTCTAATTAAACTGTTATAACGGTTAAGTGTTCTAAATTTACTTAACCTCACCCATCACTTTAGTTAACATGTTGAATTGGTTAAGTGTTTCCTTAATTGACTTAACCCTACCAATTTTGACTTAGCTTTATTAAAGCACCAACCACTCACATTAGACAGGTATTGTTGTGGTCACTGGATGTGTCGGTCGGTTCCGGGCAGTTTTGCACCACAACTCAGTCTAACCTCGGGTCCTTTTTGGGCTCAATGCACTAACCACCCACATTAGACTGGTATTGTTGTGGTCACTGGATGTGTCGGTCGGTTCCGGGTAATTTTACACCACAACTCAGTTTAACCTCGTGTTAGGCATATTCGCCTTTTCTAAATTTACATATTTCTTATTTATGACAAATTCCATATGTAAATTATTCCCAATTTAATTATGCCATAATTATCCTTTTAATTATTCTCACAATTAATGGTATACTAAATAAACCATTTCATGAACTAATCTATGCCATGTAATTTTTCATGTTTATCCTACATATTTACATGTAAATTATAAATCAATTATTGTCATGGCCCACTTTCCTTCTAAATCACGTTCAATATTTTAGGTATATAGATTATACCATTTTCATGCCACTTATCATGCTTATGTGTCAAACATGCCAATTACATGTAATTTCATGTTTTCCCCAATGTTACCCCCGTTGTACGTTCGCAAAATTACATAGAATGTTAGACTCGATATTTTAGCCTAACTTATAAAACAAAAAGGGGGAAAGAGGAACTTTGCAACATTCCAACATCATACAAAAGTATGGATCTAACTACACATATGTCACATGGATTTGGCATAGAACAATATACTTTTAACTATGAACTTGCAAATTTGATCTATGCAACATGAACCACAAGCATATGAATTTACATAAAACTATACAAGTTAAACTTGGCATGTAGTGGTGAACTTGCAAATTAGATCTATCATAAAGGCATATGGATCTAACATATAAAGTTGTAGATCTAAACATATAAGGTCATAGATCTAAACATGTATGCAAAATGGCTCTAAACAATTAGGCATAAACGACATGACTTAGCCTAAAACTTGTATGTATCATAATATCACCAAACTTACATATGATAATTTTCATTCCCAAATTCCTATGCAACATCATAGGTTTACTCACCAATTTCCACATAACATGATAGGTTCGATAGACCACAATAGTTCATAGGCATATATGATAGAATAGACATGAATAAACATGAATCAGCATCACATACAACTTGATACAATTCTATTTTACAATTCATTACAAATCATGTCTTTAATTTATTCACATCTGAAAGATAACTACACTTACAATCAAAAGGAAAAACTTGATTTTAGGGATCTGTATTCTGAAACTGAATTGCTCGCCTTTGATGTAGATCGTTGAATTCTCTTAGTTGAATTAGATTAGTTTTGATTTGATTTTGATGTAGCTTCTAACTTGCCTTTGAGTTGAAAGAGATGGCGATAATTCTAGGTTCACCATTGACGGCATGACGGCTCTAGGAATATTTTTGTGTGGCTTAGGGTTTAGATTTAGGTTGCTTATATAGAAGATTGATTTAATAGGAACCGTCAGATTAACCTAGAGCAAATCAAAGCCATTAAGACAAGATAGAATAGCCACATCAGCCCTAATGACTCAGTAAGGAGTCCATCAGAACCAATCAGATGCCACATCTGCCTTAGAGCGAATTGGCCCACGGGTTGACAGCCAAACACCCTGAATCAACCCCTAGTCGACCCAGCGGGGCTTGGGTCGACCTCAAAAATGGGATGTTTCGGTTATTCCCCCTCCTGATTCGCTGTTTTGAACTTTTTTGCATATTTATTTATTTAATTTATATATATTTATATATATATATTTCTCATATGCATACAAACTTCAAGGCTTAATAACTTCTTTATAAGCTATCCGTTTTATGCAAACCAAATGTCTTTCTTAACCAAAATTTTGAGACGAACGTAATAGCGCAACCCATTTCACTTAATTCTTCTTCTAAAAATTAAGTGTTCTTGAATTTGTTAATTTTAATATTCTCAGAAAATTCGGAGTGTTACATTCTCCCCTCCTTAAAGGATTTCGTCCCCGAAATCTTCAAGTTAAGAAGAATGCATCCTGACATCCAATCATCCATCATACACAAGCATCCATTGTCCTTAAAAGACTTCTAATGCCATATGAACATATGCAGAGTGTGTGTATATGTCTCTTATTTAGTGCAAAATCAGGCGGTCTACAGATCCAGTTGACCTCCTTAATGCGAATCATGAGTGTCATGCATTCAATATGTATGCAAATATCTCTAATCATGTAAATACTATATGTGTGCATATTCACTCATCCATATGATAACACATCAAGTTTCAATCCATATACAAATACATTCATATGCATATGCAATATGAAAGTGACTGAGCCGATCTAGTGCCTAATGTGTGTATATGCATCCATGAGCAACCACTAGCAAACACATGCAACCACATGCAACCATCAATCATAACATGTCTCAAACACATGTTTTCATCCATTGGCTTCAACCTAAGGATCGAGGATAGGACCGAGAGGATATACTTAAAAGATAAAGACTAGCATGCAAATAAATATTACAGAAAAAGGAGGAATCAAGGATATACCCTCAAAAAGGGTATGATGCGCGTATTTAGTCTTCTAAGTCGCATCTTCTTGGAGCTTCACTCCACTGTACCTTAACTAATTTAACTTCACGATTGTGAAGCTTCTTGACCTCCATTTCCAAAACCCACTAGTAAAGATAGGGCCTCGATCATTTACTATGCTAGAGGGTATCCAATGTTGTCGAACTATCTTTCCAAGATAAACAGAAGTTAACCATGATACCAAGTGTATATACTAAGATGATTAAAGGTCTCTCCTCTACTTCGCTTATCCCTTATGTCATAAATCTGAGGGTCGATATCTCTCATGCAAACCATCCTAGTCGAACTTGGCATCCCTCAAGTACAAGCCCCAAAGGACTAAACCAATATTAGACAAGCACCCAAGGAATACCTCCTCCGAATTTGGACGATTTATGTGAGATGATACTAGTAAAACAACCAAACAATTGAGCACTTAACCGACTCTGGCTAACCTCGCCAACCCTGCTCCAAAACTATCATTGATCGCATAACTGGCTTTGCATTGTCAACTAGATATATGCGGAAGTCTATCTTGAGTTTTTTGGGGGAAAACTCCTAACCTTAATCAAAAAACATCTACGTACTCATGGACTACTCTAACGGATCGAAAATCGTCGATAAACACATAAAGTGATTCTAGGTAGCTAAGACAAACTGATCCCTTAGGATTGCACAAAATTTCGAGGGTATTCCCGAGGCAAGTCAAAAGTCTAACTATCCTCTTTTCACAATTACTAGCTAACTAATCCATGCCTAGAATCAACCCATAGCCCATGAAATCAAAAACATAAGTATCTCAAATCCTTACAACCAAAGATAAATGAGCCGAACCACAAATTAGACCTGAGACAATAATGGGATCCTCTACTATACAAGCTCTAGGGTGTAGAGACTCAACTATGGAAGAAGATATAAACGAATGCGAAGCATAAAAATCAAAAAGAATACTAGCAGGATAATCAAGAAGAAAAACTAAACTTTTCAACAGAAACCTTACGACCTCTCTCTCAGGTATGCTGGTGGTGAGAGCATGCACTTGCCTTCCGGAAATTCCTATCTTTTGTTCTTGCCCTTGCCCTTAATTTTAAGACCCGTTATACCAAAATAAAGATACTTCCTCTTGTTTTAGGTTTTATTATTCTTTCCTCCCCTCCTTTGTGAACCAAGTCCATATCCATGAGTTCTTCATCCTTGTGTTGTGCTCCTTAGCCAAACTCCCTCATTCTCATCTTTGCCATCCTTGTGTAACTTGTTGACAGGTCTCTCGAAAGCTGCCTCCATCGCATAGAGAATCCTACAAAGCTCGAAAGAAAATTAGCCGTAGGTGAAACTACTACGGCTATAGATGGAAGTTGGGCACTTGTTTGCCCTTTGACAAGTGTCGTAGTCTCGTCGAGCCTACAGAACCATGTCGCGATGAGGTTACCTCCCATAAAGCCAGGAGGCCCAGAGACTCAGGAAAGAAGGAAACAAGGATTCAAACAGAGGATCAAAAGATAGTGCATATGGCTTTGGGGAATACGCCTTTAAAACAAAACTTTTCTTTTGAAAATGCTTCTTTTAACCGTTTTGAAAATAATTTTTCAAATCTTTTATCTGATCCGGTAACCTTCAACTCTGATACCAAGTGAAACACCCCACCTCCATTAAGGTCACCCACAGAGGGAATGACTTAACTTCGGTGGAGCATTATAGGTAAGAGATGCAGATAAATTACAAGACAGACAAATAAAGCAGCTGAAATAAAGTCATTTTATAAACAACTTAATTCAGTCAACCTTTTACAACAATTTCCTCACTCATACTAAAATGTAATACATAGAACTTCTGTCTTGATTTAAAACTTCCAAGAATAAAAGAAGCATAAAAACAATGATATTCCCCGATAAAGCATGAACCAACCATAGCAGTGGAAGAGAGAGAGAGTCCAAAGCGATACACCAACTAATCTTCAAGCTTGTAAAGAGAAGAGGTCCAAGTTAGGCTGAGCTATTCCCTCCCTGACTACCTTAGGGGGTGGGGGAACGGAAGAAAAGAGGCGAAAAACAAACTATGTCAGACATAATTCTGGTAAGTCCAGTGATCTTTCAGCATGCAAACCAGATAAAGGATCATGACATGAATAAACCGAAAATAGGACAATACCATAAAAACAAGGTAACTAAAGACAAGATAAGTGCAAGGTGAATTGAATGCACTTCTACTTTTTCTCTGCTTTTTTACTACTCTGTTAATCTAATTTCTATATTTATCTCTGCACCACCTAACTAGTGTCCCAACTAGTAATCTGTATAAAATAATAATCGTGATCCCAACCCCCGTAATTGTGGTAGCCTTCAGGTGTACATCTATCGTGAGGATTCCACCTCAATCAGCCTAATTGCCATGAACATGTTAGATGTACCCTTACTACCCTATCGATCAGCTCCCTACTTGTATTCATGTTCCATGTGTCTGTGTCAATCGGCCCTCTCTCGCGTGTAGATACTGTGTGCTGGTCCCACCATAAGGTGTATCAATCCTTATGATAACAACCCGACACGATTCAAGATGCACAGTGTATAACTACTGGTACCCAGTGCCTGCTTTTTCCCACTTCAGAATACGTGCACGCCCGTAAACCGTCGGAACCTACACTGACGTACCTCCTGCCGCTGCTTTGATCGCTTATAATCAGCCCAGTAATCGTGCCCCACCCTGCCTAGTTCAGGGTACCCTGATACATCCATGTGGGTTATTGCTGAAATGGGTCCCCGTTACTAGGGTTTCCTATTAGTTAAGTTTGTGGGCCTATATTTACTAATATTACCCACCAACCCGATATGTACTTAACCCTCCCATCGATTCAAGCATTTTTAATAAATGATTAAGTTTTGTGGGCCTATATGTACTAATATTACCCATCTACACGAGATGTATTTAACCCTCCCATCGATTCAAGCATGTTTATTTAATAGTTAAGTTTTGTGGGCCTATATTTACTAATATTACCCACCAACCCGATATGTACTTAACCCTTCCACTGATTCAAGCATGTTTATTTAACGGTTAAGTTTTGTGGGCCTATATTTACTAATATTACCCACCAACCCGATATGTACTTAACCCTCCCGCACATTACACCATATTAGTTAAGTATTGGACGCTCATGTTAACTTAACCCACTCATTCATCATGTAATGTTGGTTAAGCATTTCTTATTAACTTGACCCTCCTTACTTATCATGTTGGATCAGTTAAGTGTTTCCTATTAACTTAACCCCATTCATTCATCAAGTTAAATTGGTCAAGTGTTTCTTGTCAACTTAACCTCACGTATTCATCTTGTTGTATTGGTTAAGTGTCATCAATCAATTCAAGTTAACTTAATCCACCTACGTGTCATGTTACTTTGGTTAAGTAGTGCCTTATTGTGTTAACTTAACCCAACTACAAATCAAGTTATATTGGTTAAGTGTTGCCCTCTTATTTTAACTTAACCTTTCCATAAATCAAGTTATATTGGTTAAGTGTTTCTAAATTTACTTAACCTCACCCACTTGTCTAATTAACATGTTATAAAGGTTAAGTATTCTAAATTTACTTAACCTCACCCACTTGTCTAATTAACATGTTATAACATTTAAGTGTTCCAAATTTACTTAACCTCACCCACTTGTCTAATTAACATGTTATAACGGTTAAGTGTTCTAAATTTACTTAACCTCACCTACTCGTCTAATTAAACTATTATAACAGTTAAGTGTTCTAAATTTACTTAACCTCACCCATCAGTTTAGTTAACATGTTGAATTGGTTAAGTGTTTCCTTAATTGACTTAACCCTACCAATCTTGACTTAGCTTTATTAAAGCACCAACCACTCACATTAGACAGGTATTGTTGTGGTTACTGGATGTGTCGATCGGTTCCGGGCAGTTTTACACCACAACTCAGTCTAACCTTGGGTCCTTTTTGGACTTAATGCACTAACCACCCACATTAGACAGGTATTGTTGTGGTCACTGGATGGCCCGGTCGATTTTGGGCAATTTTACACCATAACTCAGTTTAACCTCGGATTAGGCATATTCGCCTTTTCTAAATTTACATATTTCTTATTTATGACAAATTCTATATGTAAATTATTCCCAATTTAATTATGCCATAATTATCCTTTTAATTATTCTAACAATTAATGGTATACTAAATATACCATTTCATGAACCATTCTATGCCATGTAATTTTTCATGTTTATCATACATATTTACATGTAAATTATAAATCAATTATTGTCATGGCCCACTTTCCTTCTAAATCACGTTCAAAATTTTAGGTATATAAATTATACCATTTTCATGCCACTTATCATGCTTATGTGTCAAACATGCCAATTACATGTAATTTCATGTTTTCCCCAACGTTACCCCCGTTGTACGTTCGCAAAATTACATAATATGTTAGGCTCGATATTTTAGCCTAACTTATAAAACAAAAAAGGGAAAAGAGGAACTTTTCAACATTCCAACATCATATAAAAATATGGATCTAACTACACATATGTCACATGGATATGGCATAGAACAATATACTTTTAACTATGAACTTGCAAATTTGATCTATGCAACATGAACCACAAGCATATGAATTTACATAAAACTATACAAGTTAAACTTGGCATGTAGTGGTGAACTTGCAAATTAGATCTATCATAAAGGCATATGGATCTAACATATAAAGTTGTAGATCTAAACATATAAGGTCGTAGATCTAAACATGTATGCATAATGGCTCTAAACAATTAGGCATAAATGACATGACTTAGCCTAAAACTTGTATGTATTATAATATCACCAAACTTACATATGATAATTTCATTCCCAAATTCCTATACAACATCATAGGTTTACTCACCAATTTCCACATAACATGATAGGTTCGATAGACCACAATAGTTCATAGGTATATATGATAGAATAGACATGAATAAACATGAATCAACATCACATACAACTTGATACAATTCTATTTTACAATTCATTACAAATCATGTCTTTAATTTATTCACATCTGAAAGATAACTACACTTACAATCAAAAGGAAAAACTTGATTTCAGAGATCTGTATTCTAAAACTGAATTGCTCGCCTTTGATGTAGATCGTTGAATCCTCTTAGTTGAATTAGATTAGTTTTGATTTGATTTTGATGTAGCTTCTATCTTGCCTTTAAGTTGAAAGAGATGACGACAATTCTAGGTTCACCATTGACGGCATGACGGGTCAAGGAATATTTTTGTGTGGCTTAGGGTTTAGATTTAGCTTGCTTATATAGAAGATTGATTTAATAGGAACCGTCAGATTAACCTAGAGCAAATCAAAGCCATTCAGACAAGATAAAATGTCCACATCAGCCCTAATGATTCAGCAAGGAGTCCATCAGAACCAATCAGATGCCACATCTGCCTTAGAGCGAATCGGCCCACGGGTTGACAGCCAAACACCCTGAATCAACCCCTAGTCGACCCAGTGGGGCTTGGGTCGACCTTAAAAATGGGCCGGTTCGGTTATTCCCCCTCCCGATTCGCTGTTTTGAACTTTTTTGCATATTTATTTATTTATTTATTTTATATATATATATATATATATATTTCTCATATGCATACAAACTTCAAGGCTTAATAACTTCTTCATAAGGTATCCGTTTTATGCAAACCAAATGTCTATCTTAACCAAAATTTTGAGACGAACGTAATAGCGCAACCCATTTCACTTAATTCTTCTTCTAAAAATTAAGTGTTCTTGAATTTGTTAATTTTAATATTCTCAGAAAATTCGGGGTGTTATAGAGGGGTCAAGTGGGACCATAGCCACACACAGATAAAAGCAGACCTTAGCATCTTCGTCGGCAGATAACTTAAAGCTCCCGACCAAGTTCCGTGTTTCTTGATTTGCCTTGCCATGGGACTTGGGCCGCACATATAGAGGACATGTGCTACTAGACATCGATAATGATTCACGACACGTACGTGGGGAAAGTCTAGGAACATATATCGCTCTGGGTAGTGTGTCTTAGACTAGGGGGCATCGTTCGATATGTAGCATAATCCCTACTTGGACCTAGGTCGCGTAAACCCTGAATCCGAGAAGCGTTCAATAGGTAGAAAAAACCCCAGTGGCCCTGGGTAGCGTAAACCCTGGTTGAATCTAGGAAGTGCTCGATTGTAAACCATAGATTAGATCTAGATGATACACGGAATCTAGCAAGATCGAGAGTGGCAGTCCAAACGATTTCGAGAATGGTGGCACTACACGAAAGTAGTATAGATTTACATGATGAATCCCGTACGACATACGACAAGGGACTGTATATATACATGGAAAGGATTAGATGAGTTGGGGGTATCTACATATACGTTGTATTAGGTTAACCTACTAGTGGGACATGAGTATAGCCTAGAGAGCTAATATCGCGAATAACCTAATAAGCAAGAAAATATAACTGAACGGTATATGTAGGATTATGCAGAAGCTTATTCTAAGTCCACTCACACAAAACTTATGTTCTGACCCCCTCCTCATTACATACTTCCAGGTTAGGTTCATGATAGAGATGGTATAGCTTTGGATACTGGTTTAGCAATATTGTTAATAAGGGAAAGCAATATTTGAATATTATACTTTATTTCCTTCAACTGTGAGATGCCTTACGAGTTCTGACATGTTTCTTTATCTCTGTCTTTTCTACAGGATACCAGAGCACCCAACTCGGGTTTCGATAGATTGGATTTTTGAACAAAAAAATTCGGTCTATCGGAATCCGGGTTGTTACAGTTATTTCAAATATTTGCCTTTAGATATGCTAGCGGAAATAATCAAATAGAAGATGTAATCTTCAAAAAAATATCAAATATTTATATTTATATTATGTAAACCTCTAAGATACCTATCAATAGATGAAGTTAGTTTAAAAAATATAAAAAAGTAGCTAAAAATTTAAGCAACACAAAGTGGACGGAAGGTAAATCAAACTTCAGTAACATAAACTTTTGGCTTTCAACTATTATGAGAATATATCATAATATATTCTGTAACAAAAAACTTATGTCATAAAAAAAGTATCTAATTATACACTTAGTCATCTTCATAAAATCTTCCTGATAATCAGATGACAAAGCCTTATCTTGTAAGCTAACACACCTAAAGTAGATTTTTTTAACCTATGAAAAACAATAATGCAATACTGAAACAAACGATAACAGAAAAATATGATTCAAATAGTTTTCTCTCTTGGACTTGTCAAATTTCAAGTTATCCAAATAGATTTTTCTCCAATAGTCAAAAACTTAGAACCCGACAAAGTATGGAAAACAAAACGATAACATAAAAATTGATACCTCCATTAATCAAGCGCTTATCATCATTTTGAGCTTTGCAAGAAACAATAAAATGGATTTTTTTGTTGGTAGACAAACATATAGAAAATAAAACAGATAAGACAACAGTACTTTAGACAATAGAAAAGAATGTTTTGCAAAGGCAGGCATACTCAAGGACATGAATAGTTGTCTTAATGTAAACATCCATTCATGCCTTCCAGAACTGCGAAAGTCAACTATGTTCTAATTTTTTTTTGGTTTAGATGCCAAGTCAATTAAAAGCCATTGTTTTGAGAAAGAAAATGATGGTTGCAAATTACTTAAGAAATAGTAATATCATGTTAAGCATGTACCAGATGCTTCCATGAGTAGAAATTCTATTGTTTAGATAAAAAATCCAATTGATGCACATTACAATGTTATTCTAAACAAAATCTCATTTCACTAATGTGTTAATTAGGCATATCTAATTTTTGCACCAAAAAGGATTCGAAAAGACTGGATTATAAACAACTAATTTACCAAAATGAATAAGATAGACATGTTAAAATAATAATTTTGTTTTTTGGCTTTAGTAGGAGGTGAAAATATTTCAAAATATTGTTGTTACATGCGTCCCATAATAAAATCAGTTATCATTATTTCAAAAGTTGAGACAAAAACTGAAATATAATCCAAAATAGTCTCATAAGAAATGAAACTTCTTCAATATTTGCATATGTTGAAAGTTGGAAAAAAATTGTAGTGGTTCATAGAAAGTGCAGGTCATTTCAGTTAATCATCATTGAAAATAAAGCATGTGGACCTTTGACCAAGATTTAGAGAACCATCTATTAATTGCAGTTAGACTAAATCAAATAAAACATTGTTCATACATTAATGTACTATTTCTGTTTTGTAATAAAGGATCAAATTGCATCGAAACAATTATGAATATGCTATGGAAACTGAAGAAAAAAAACTATTGCAAATAGTAGTAAAATGACTCACTTGATTTATTAAGTTTGAGGATAATATTTGTATTGGGATGAAATGCAGTACTAATATTTTATGTAGCCATAGAGGCAGTAAATTCAATGATTTTTCACATGTTTTGTTGATCATAACTGATTTTTACTACCTGGTATTTTCATGTTTCGGAAAGTATTCATGTTGCAATTAGTTGAATGCTCTGTCTTTGGTTTTTCCTTCAAACCTTTCCCTTAGCTTGGTGGTCTTGAAGAATGTTTGTTAATTTGGTTTATTGAGTGAATGATTTAGTTAAAATAAGTTAATGTTCTTTGAATATTGGAATTTCAAATTCTAAATGGTCAATGGTTTAGTTTTCTTTTGCTTATAGATGTCTTTTGTTTGATAGTTATTTAGAAACTGCTAACTCTTTCCCAATAATTTGTATGTGTTTAGCTTGGTGTTTAAATTCTTGATAGGTTAATCTGGTTAGTGCTGATAGCTTAGAGTTTATTTTGTGTTCTGATCTGAGCATTTTAGTAGCAGATCTTGTATGTTCGTAATCAATGAACTATTGTGAACTGGGAATGATAATAATTATTTTTTTAAATCAGTGCAGTTTAATTTAAAACAAATGCAGTGCAATTTTTTATTTTTAAAACAAGTGCGGTGCAGTTTTTTAATAAAACAAATGCTATTTTTTAAACAAATGCAGAATTTTTTTTGGAACAAATGCAGTTTTTTTAAACCACTGCAGTTTTTTTAGTATTTCTATCATTTGTAGACTTGAATTATGGACCAAAAATCATTGCATTTTTTAATTCAGTGCAGTTTTTTTAACAAATGCAGTTTATTTTAACTATTTCTATCATTTATAGACTTGAATTGTGGACTAATTTGCGGATATGATTAATTAGCATTCACAACCAACCTGCAAAATTTATTAGATCCTTGTGTAATCAATGTTTTACTTGTTGCAAAATTGACATCTTGGAGTGAGAACACTTTACAACATTAAATAACCATAAATAATCATGTGACATAATTAGTAATTGAAAATACTATGAAATGGATTAGGTAGTGAACTATAGTTCTAAATAAAAATGTATATGTTATCTATCTAATTGCATTATTTTTTCATTTACAAAAATATAACAGGCACGAATAAAGTTCTCGCAAATGTCGAATCCTACTTCAAGAGAGTGGATTAGAATTCGACATAGGAATACCAATGAATATATACAAGGAGTTCGATATTTTATGGACTTCGTGAAGTGTCATTCACTATCCGACTTGGAAATGTGTAGCTGCCCTTGTATAAAGTGTAGAAATTCGAAGAAGTTGTCTTTTGAAATGGTTGAGAAGCACTTAATCATTCATGGTATGGATCCAACATATGATGAGTGGTTTCTTCATGGGGAGAGAAGCAACGTTGACGTTAGGGTCACTAATACACCAAATGTTACAAATAATGCTTACAACTCCAATCAATCTCGAGAGGAAAGCCGCGTAGAAGATACTCTTGGAAACTTTATTGATGATGCATATGGAGTATATAATAGCGCAAAAGGAATGCATGATGGTAGTTAGTGGAAAAAGTATCATGATTACAAGGAAAAAGCAAGCGAAAAATTATACCCCTCTTGCGAAGATGGTATTACAACATTAAGTGTCATTGTAGAGCTTCATAATTTGAAAAAAGACTTTAATTGGTTAGAAAATAGTATGACTGAGTTGTTGAAGCGATTGAAATGGTGGCCTCCAAAGGAGAATACAATACCTGAGAAGTACTCCACAATGAAACAAATGTTAAAAGATTTAGGAATGCAAGTAGAATGTATACATGCTTGTGAAAATGATTGCATATTATTTTGGAAGGATTATAAGGATGCAATGGAATGTCCTCGATGCCATACTTCGAGATTTAAAACGAAAAAACAAGAAGAAGTGGAAAAAATCACAAAACAACCACGAAAAGTATTGAAACACTTTCCATTTATTCCGATATTAACAAGGTTGTACACCGTGCCATGGATAGCTCGAAAAATGTTGGGGCATAGTGAACCAAAACCTTGTTGGAATTCGATGCGTCATCCTATTGACTTGGCTGAATGGAGATCACTTAAAAACAAATGGCCCGAGTTTGCCAGAAATGGACGAAATGTTTGGCTTGGCATTTCTACTGACGGGTTCAATCCTAGTACAAACCTATTAGGTAGCTATAGTTGTTGGCCTGTGTATATGGTTCCTTATAACATACCCCCTTCGTTGTGCATGAAACCAGAATTTCAAATGTTGTTTTTTTGGAGCATGAGTTTCTATTTTTATTTTGTGCTCCAAAACGAATGTGCTGAGTTTTTTCATGAGTTTCTATTTTTATTTTTGGTTGAAGGGGCATCCACCGTTTCTACTTGTTATCTTTCAGAAATGTAAGTTACAACGTCTTTTTGCATTTCTTTCTTTTATTTGCAAGTCAAAAAATTGTAATCGTGCTAATGCAATAAAATTAACAGAATGTCAGGTAGACACAGAAGATGTCCCTCCGCCTTCTCCAAATAAAAAGTACTTTGTGAATGTTGAAATGGATGGTGCTAAAGGGAAAGATGGAAAGAAGTGGAGTTGCCGATGTGATATTTTGATCCGTGCATACATTCCGATCAGTTATGATGATTGGAGGAATGTAGATGACTTTTATAAAGTTCCTTTATGGAAGGCAATACTGGTATCTTACTTCTCATTTAAATTTAATAAATCATAAATAGTTATGGTGTCACATTTTTTTTTTTTTTTTTTTGCATAATAGAAGAATTTCTATTGGTTGATTCAGTTTCATTGCCAACTATTTTGATCCTGGTTCTTGTTTAAAGTTAGATATGTAAGGAGACGGTTGATTTAAATTGGACAATAAGCGTGTCCTACACAAAGGAATATATTCAACACATTTGATATGCTTGTGAAAGGTAGAGTAGAAATTATAAAATGCAATTGTATAATTGATATGTATACAGCCTAGAATAACACAAGTTATTGACTTATAGGGTTTGTTTTGTTTGTTCTAGTCAGACATTGGTTATTTTTTCTTTTGATTCTACAGAAAGAGTTTGATATGGATATCGATCCCGATAAAGCAAGACCTATATTAGAAAAAGGGTTCTCACAAAAATTCAAAAGTGCAAAATCGAAACTTCGCAACAAATACCGTAAGAAGGATGATGAGCTTATACCTAGAAGTATTGCAATGGAAAATCGTCCTGATGATATTGATAAAGTTCAATAGGAGAGTTTTGTTGACATGGAGTATGGTGATAGAAAGAGAAAACAATGTGAGCAGAATACTGCAAAGAAAGCAAAGGTTACTATAAATCATACATTGGGCAGAAAATCGTACCGTACACTCTATGATGAATTGGTATGTAGTTCAGATTTCTTAAGTAAACTTTATGATAAATTATATTATATATATTTATTTGTATATTTCATTAGAAAAACGAAAATCCGGAAAGTAAGGCTATGTGATCTCTTGTTTGGAAAATAGCACATACAAGCAAAAAAACCGGGGAAGTGCTTCCGTGTGCCACTGAAAAATACGTAAGTAATCCGAACCTTTTTTTTATCAAGCTCTAATTTGCAATTTTACTATTCATAGAAATTCTAGTCATTATTTTTAACATTTTCTTATCTTCTGTGTCTACCTTATTTACTTGATTTCTTTATGGTAGACCAACATCTTGATCCATAGAATTATAGTACTAATGTAGCACACAACACCATGTTTGATCAAACCTTGATTGGTGTATAGCTTTGAGCTGATCTCGTGGCACGTTTGTATATTTTCACCAAACAAAAGATGAGTTTACACGTTTGTATGAAGAACTTTTACTGTGAACATCGTAAAGTTACTAAATTATTTGGTGGACTATTTACGCGTTAGCCTTAGGTGTTATTTACCATTAGTTTTTCCAACCATATATTTAGCAAGTTTAGCTAAATAATTCAATTGACAAATAAAAAGATTCAAATACTTAATATCAAAAGATAATTAAATAGAAGCGGTTGAGCTCCTAAAATTAAGAAGTGAGCAAGAAATTCTTTTGTTTTATTATTATTTGATAGATTATAGCATTGTCCTTTAACATTTAACATTTAGTATATTCACTTTTATTATTTTTACATATTTCAATAACTGCATTAATTTACTGAAAAATAAGCATAAGAACAAACTTCTTGAAAATAAAATTAACTTGAAAGCCAAAAGACAAACTTAAAAATAATTAGGTTGAAAAGCAAATTTTGAAAATAATTTAGCTGAACGACGGTGATAAATAGAATAAGCATTTTGTATAGTGTAAAACTGAATATAATGCTAATCACAACTAGCAATCTGTAAAAACTGAATATAATGTTAATTATATTTGGTATTTATGATTAATCAATGAAAACTAACTGAAACTTGGTGACAGTAGTTTTGTCGTAAAAATTATGGTTTAGCTTGAGAACAAAGAAGAAAGCGGTGCTCCAAGTTCCAACCATCTCATCGACATCGTCTTAAAATGAACAATGGCCCTCACTTCCAAACTGCTCTAAAATCACAGGCATCTCATGTGCATTTCACACTCAATCTTCTTGTATTCTGGAATATCTTTATATATATATATATATATATATATATATATATATATATATATATATAATTACGAATATGTGGTTCCATGGCGAAATCTATCTATATAGGCATGTTGGAAGGCACCTGTAGGTCTCATATCACATGCATTTTGTTATATTTAAACATCGCTTGAGCTGAATTGTAAAATTGAGCTTCAGCTCTGTTTATGTCTGAGCTCAGTGTTTACACTGAGATCACAACTGATCTCGGCTCAGTTAACAACTAAACTAAGCTTCCACTCAGTTTTGCAGCCGAGCTTGAACTCAATTTTAAACTGTGCAAGAACATGATAGTGAATGAACTATAAAAATGCATGAAAAAACATTGGATTTATTTGTTTTGAGCTAGATTTTTTGTATTATGTCTACAATCAACTAGTTCATCGAAATTAATTCCATCTTGCCCGAGGAAACGCTATATGATTTACGTAAATTTGAATGATTATTTGGTAAACACAACTCCATAACCATCCCTAAAGTTGAAATACTTAGTAATAAAATCAAGTAAGTTCAGTTTCAACAGAAAATACTTTAAATTTATAATAAAATACTTTAATTTCACCTTAAAAATTAAAAAAAGCCGAGAATATATGTAATTTACCCTGAAGTTGATCATAACCCGATTTAATTTATCCATTCAATTTAATTCTAGTAAAAACAACACTGCTACCTATAAAATTGTATATTCAGTCTATATCTATAATAAGTAATATAAAATTTTGTGTGGAAAGATAGTAATATAATAAGTATGATTCATTGAGGAAAGATAGTACGATGCATAGCATAGAATTTTGTGTGGAGTTATGCTTGATAAGTACCATAAATCTGTAGATAGCTTTCAAATTAAACCATTAGACCAAATTGACTACAGATTGTATCAAAAGTCAACCTTTCAAATTAAACCGCTGACAAAATCGATGAGGTTGGTTAGACCAAATTGGTGAGGAGTGGCGATCAAATCTGTCGTATTTAAACTCATGAGAGATCCATAGTCAACACATTCCTCAGCCTGTCATTGTATCCCAAAAAAAGAGGGATAAATTCCTAAAGGATGATGAATAAAGTAGACATTCCCATCATAGCACAAAATTAAGTAATTATAGTTTTGCACATAATCACAACAAATTAAAAGATATAAAGTTCATAAGCAACGAATCAACTTACATTTAAGTTTTATTATGTTCTAGGAAAAATACAAGGAAAACCTCCAGGTTTCAAAACATCTAGCAGAGCAATATACAAGTTTTCCAATAATCGGTTATGTCCCGGGATATAAATAAAAACAGAAGACGTATTACTTGATGTATTGGGAGACCCATTTAAAGCCATCTCCATATCCCATTTTACGTACAATGTTGCACATGAAAACCTCAAGTGGACGCACATTGGAATCTGATAGGTTCACTTTGCCCTTTCCAGTTCTGAAGTTGTGGAGCCCCAGATGGTAACTCAGTTCCTCTTCAGACGTTGCATAGGGTATGTCGATCTTGTTTCCCAGAATAAGGAATGGCACAATTGCTAGCGATTTATCTGAAAGAAGCGCATCCAGCTCTTTTTTCGACTCTGCAAACCTTTCATTGTCAAAAGCATCCACTAAATAGACAACTGCATCAACCTATAATAGAAGTATTGGTAATTAGATGGAAAAGTTAAATAAATTATTGGTGTTTAACTACCTTGCACTTCTAATTAAAGTAAAAATAAAGTGTATGGAAGAACTTACAATGCATGACCCAGTATCTATTGCGTATGAGCATGAGTTATATATGTAACCATTTCAAAGGATATATGACAAGATTCTCGTGCACATCCTACATTTTAGTGTGCTGCTTTCTCTAGGATAATAATAATTTACTGTGAAGAGAATAAGTCGGCCTGTAGACTTCATATTCTATAGTTACTAGCTGCAACTAATTGTTTCCCAATTAAAGCAAGCAGGTTATAGTGATCCCAACTAATTGTTTCATTTTTGGTTTTCTTGTACCCATAGGCAGATAGCTTGTAATGATATGGATTTCTCCCGGACCTAATCGATCGCTAAACTGACCAAGACCGTTCGAATCCCGCATACGCTAACTTTGGGCATACAACACATCAGAACAAATAACAGAAGATTTTTATAAACATCATAATAATGTTACATCAGAGTACATAATATTTCAGAGTATATTGAAAAATAATACAGCGGAAGATTTATTTACAATAAATGTAATACAATGCACAGCGGAAAATAAATAAACTAGCATAGCAGAAGGCTATCAATGCTCTGGACACAGCTTTAAGCTTCAATCTAGAATCCTGCTCAATAAATAAATATCTGCAAAACAAACCACTCGACTGCCCGTATGGAAAATAGGGGCACCCGAGTTTGCAAGGGAAAAGCAAACTACGAGTCAGTCATGGGACTGGTGTCAGAAACTCTATAGTTAAAATTAACTTATATAAATGATAAGGCAAATCATAGGACCACGCCGCTAACGCAGAACGGGTTTATCCCCATGAATGCTAGTGTATAAACAACAATCAGTAATAGAGATATGGATCTACTATGCATCAATCAACATGCAATATCCCAATCTACCCATTTACATTAATCACCACACTTAGATTTTCCAAATCCAACTCAATTTACAGAAATAATTCCTTTGGACTTTATTTCCCGATTTCAATTTCAAATCATTTGAAATACATATCTAACTTTTATATCAAAATAGATTTCACTTCGGGATCTCAAACCAAATCATTTGGAAATATGAATTCCAAATCATCACAATGCATACAAACAAGTATGCAACCAAATATCGGGAATCTTTCCTCAGACAGGGCAGTAAGTGCCCCTCCAACTCGATATATATATATATATGTCCACCTCCCACGCATGGAGCAGGCTACGCTGCTGACCACTCACCCTAAGGCACTAGATCCAGCCCATACTTTTAGTCGCTATCGAAAAGGAGCGGAGCTGAAAGTTGTTTTTCTAATCAACTCAACTTTTAGTTTGGCTTTCATTCTTCAACTTTTCAGTTTCTAAAAATTTTCCAATTCTTCAAAATTTTGGCTAACACTCTAAATTTTTGAAATATTTCGTCGTAACCTCCTTTGTACGGGGAGACATTTAAAACCTCAATTAGCCACAGAGGGGCCTCACCATCCAAAACGAAAAAGAAAAAGCCAAGCGGCTAGCCAATCGGCTCATAAAATCATCCAAACCCAAGAAATATAGTAAATATGTACCTATTTGTCGGGCATAATCTAAACAATCAATCAATCAATCACAATTATGAATATCAACAACCAAGTGTATTTGATTCAATCACATTACGTGTTTTTGTAAATTCAATTACCATTTATTCATTCACAATCTAATTAAAAATTTATTCAAATTCCAATTGGTTTTAATCCCAAAAATCATTTCTTATTGAATGTTTAGATTATGCCCGACTTTGGATATTTGTTTTGTTTGCTACTGGTACATTCATGCACCTTATAGCTTTTTTTCCTACTTTATCCGTGATCTCCTTCCCAACTCTTTTCTGTATAGCAATTCTTTTTTGTGTAGATCAGTGTAAACTTGAGCCGAGTGGCTCAGTGTAACCGAGCTTATGGCTTAGTAAACCTGAGCCGAGTGGCTCAGGTTTACTGAGCCTACAAGGCTCAGTGTAATTGAGCCACTCGGCTCAGGTTTACTGAGGCATAGGCTTAGTTTACACTATGCCTTGTACGCTCAGTAAACTGAGCTACTCTGCTCAGGTTTACTGAGCCATAGGCCTCAGTTTACATTGAGCCAGGCTCAGTAAACTTGTGCTGAGCAAAATGAATGTCAATTCTTTGGTTGACAGAATGTCAGGTAGTTCTTTGTTTGTTTTTAATCAAGCATCTTCAGTTAAACTTTCTTTGTTTTCTAATCAGGCATAGACTCATATCATTGTATTTGTTGAACATCGTAGGCTTTGGTTGAAGCAGCGGAAGCAAGACAAAGATTAGAAGGTGGCGATGATGCTCTAAGTCTAGATAATTTTGATAAAGATTCCATTGCTGAAATTTTTGGAGTTGATAAAAGAAGAAGTTATTGTCGTGCTATCAGCTCTACATGCAATTTAAAGCAAGTAAAAATAACACAAGCTTCAAAAGCAATTACCGCGGCAAAAGAGAATGCAACTAAGCAACAGTTAGCAAAATTGGAGAACAACCAAAATCAAATGCATGAAGACATCAAATCAATGAACTTAGCATTGGCGTACTTGCAACGACCTATGAAGCTTCTTATCAATCAACAAGAAGGGAATACGACACCACATGAAGAAGTTGCTTCTGATGGAGGTAATAACAATCTACATACTACTTCTATTGATCCCATTGGATCATCCATGAGAGATAAACAGTCGGTAGTGTTATTGTCGCCAACATTATAGGAGGAAGCAAAGGAATATGTAGGAGTGTAAAAAGTTTGTCATCATAGAACTGTACTAAAAGGAGAGAAAGCCATTTGGGTGGAGAAAGTTCTGGATCCGGATGCGTTAATTTTTGACGCACCCCAAAATGGTATGTATACACTATCTGATCTTGTCGATGGTGGATTTGTAATTTGGTCCATTAATCATTTGCGTTTTGTGTAATGGTTGTATGCAAAATTATGATACTTAGATGTTATTTTGGTATTTGTTATGGATGATGAATGGTATTATGATTGTATGTTAAATTTTGATATGTTATATTTGCTTTAAGTTATTGTTATATTATATGTTGTATATTATTATTAGTGTATGTTGTATGAAATTACCTATTGCAGTCGTGGTATAATATTCACGTTTGTAACAGTTATAACTGTTAGTAAATTATCATATGAAATAGTCAGCTTTATACGCTAACAGTAATAACTGTCACATATTTCAAATTTGTAACAACTATTACTGTTATAAAAGTAATGTTTATAACGGTTATAAATGTTATAAAATTTTTAGTCCTAACGGTTTTATGTGTTACAAAGCACATATCTTATAAAGGTAATAACCGTTACAATATGTACACTTTATAATGGTTTTAACCATTACAATATTCGTGACAACAGTTTGTCACGTATGTTGTTGTAACGGTTATAACTATTACAAAGATCATTAGTAACAGTAGTAACTGTTATAAAATGCCTTTTCCGGAGTTGTGATTTTTCGCAATTAGATCATTAAAGTATCAACATATATATTTAATACCAAATATTAATAAATTAATTCTTATCCAAACTAGGACTTATATTAGTTATAAGGGTAATTTACATATACCATAAATTCACTTCAAAGATTTTCAACAAATTAAATTAAGCAATTAAATTTAAAATAAATAATTCATTTTATGTCATAATAACTTGCTATCAATTTCCAAATACATTTCTAAACAACATAAACCTCTTCTTCCCAAATAAACATTTAATCAATTTAATTTCAAAACATGTTAATTTTACTCAAATCAAAATAAAATTCAAACTAACGTTGCAAATCTAATTTATTTGTATTTAATTCCAACATTGATTTTTTTTCTTTTCCAATTCAATAGAATTTCAACTATAAATTCTTTAACTCAATTCCATTCATATTTTTTAAGATTTCAAATTTATATATTAATTACTACAAACAAAATCAAAGTTAAGTTTACAATCAATGCAATTTATTATCGTTATTATAAGTTGAAATTCATTACCTAATTCTATTTAACTAAATTCACACATCAAAACTTATATAATTAAATCATTAAATTTTAGTTATAACAAAATAAATATTCAAAAGTCATTAAATTAAATAATCTAAATTATCGAAAAATAGGGGTTGTTACAATTCGTTTCTCTTCTAAATAGTTTATGTTTAACACGTTTCAATCTATGATCTTTGATTACCTTAATATTTGGCATATAGCTATATCTTTCTACTGCACATTTGGTTTCAGTCTATGTCTATAACGCACAGAACCATGAAAATTTAATTTTTTTTTATAGTGAGGTAGACTTTCAATTTTATTTCTTTGTTTTCTGTGGAATTCAATAAAATGTTTACCTAATTTTGATGAATATGATAGCGATAAACAAAATACAGACAAAATTCTACTTTATATGCTTGAATTTCAATTTTGGATGTTTGTGTTTTTATATTAAAAAAATATAACTATTTGTTCTTGCCCACCGGCTCTAACTTCCAAAAGAAGATCCTAAACAAAGTTTTATACTACATTATTTTTCCACATATTTGTGATGTAGTCCCATCTTCCAGCTTCACAAATATGGTTGTGCTAGAAATTTTGTAAATGGCCATAAGTTGAATATATTCCGGTAATTTAACTAACTGTAAACTTACTAAGAATTAAACAACTATCAATTATATTTTTCTGTTTGTTAGATCCAAAATTGGCTCTAACACCCAAATGAGTAATGATTCTACTAAAATGAAATCAAAAAACGAAGAAAACACACAATTTATAGTGGTTCGATGTTAAATAGCCTACGTCCACTTTCTACTCTTTGAATTGATGACTTGAATGCAAGTACAACAGTGATTCGCACTCAATTTTCGCTCATACAATGCATTGATTCACTCAATTTCCTTCACAATATGATTAAAAAGGTGATTGTAATCTGAACAAGTTGATGAAATTTGGATAGCAAAGGAGTTTGAGTTCTGAAAATGCCAAAAGATCCTTCCAAATGTCCCTTGATGGTGTATTTATAGGTGGAAAATCCTCCTGGGATAGCTTCAGTTCGGATCCACGTGGCATCCATCCCATTATTATCGGGTTCGGATGGAATATGGTGGCAACAACACATCAGGTTAGTGGCGAACGTGGGGAGAACGTGGGTATAACCGCTCTGGGTCTTAAGGAAACACAGGCTGTAACCACTGCTACTTCAATTGTCTGGGTTCGGATCGGAAGTACTACAAATTAGGGGAACGGATCGGGTTTATCCGAACTGATCCGATTTGGCATGCGCTCCTTCCTTCTCTGCTCTACGCTGTTCTACCTTGACCAAGGAAATCCGATCTGATCCGACTTGAATAAAAAACATTCTTCATCCTTTTGTTCTTTTAATCTTTGTGTAGCCTAGTTCACAATGTAGGCTAACATTTGGCCCCCTCAAAGGACGCTTCTATTGAAGATGGAGCGTGCTTTGACATTACCTGTTCACTAGTCTCTGAGTTTGAACTATTGAATAGTCGCTTCCATTCATTCGTAGGGACGCATTGTGTCATGAAGTAATGTCTCCTATTGCCTATAAATACACCAAAAAGTTCACAAATTTCCTTCTTCGTTTCAAACAACTTTGAGAACTTTGAATTTTGTTCGGCGACTCCTCCAGGTAAGCTCTTTGTTTATTTTTATTTTCCTTTGAATTCAATTTATATGCCAAGCCAATGTGCATGATTCCATCGGGGGTTCGATCTCCGATCCGGACGGCTTTTCTTACACTTCACCATCATTGAACGAATTGTCTAAATACCCGTATGGGCCGGTACTCCGGTCCGATCGGAATGACGTGTTAGGAATACTAAGAGTCATTCCAGCCCTATATAAATTCGCTATCCACCCTCTTCTTCCTTCTTTCCTTCACTATCACCGTTTTCTAAGTTTTGCAAAAGAGAAAAAACCCTAGTTTCTGAAAAATCAAAATTCCTTTCGATTCTCGAAATAATCATAGGGTAGGTTGCAAAACTTCAGTTAATTTCTTTTTAATTGATTTCGATTCAATTTCGTGGGTAATTTGGACGATTTGTGTATGGTTCTTAGCTGGCCTTAACGCCATAACCCTCTCCCCTCCCCCTCGCCAACGCCGTTAATGGCCTCATCATCATCTCGAGGTAGTAACGGAGGGGATTTAGGATCTAAGGTGGAAGGTGTCAGCACGTAAGTGCTTGGCTTTGATTCAGTTTTGGGCATGAAATTGGGTTCGGTGTTGGTTAAGGAAGAAAGTGGATGAAGAAGAAGAAGAGGGAAAGGTCTGGGATCGGTTCTGGTGAAGAGGTATAAGAGTAAAGAGGAGAGGGGGTTCAAACTGACCAGATCGGGTCGGAGTGAAAAATAAAGAGAAGGATAAAAACAAGGTGTGCCCAACCGGGTCGGGTCGGAGTGATAGACATGGTCAGGGAAATATATGGGCACTCGGACCGATCCGGATCACGTAAAGTACCAACCTCCGAACTGAACCGATATGCTTGAAATGCATTAACTTCTGCTTTGGACCACACCTGGTCCCGCCCCCGGTCCGAACCCTTTCCTTTATGGGAACCCGATCCGAACTCCAAAATATATATATATCCGAACCGAACTGAAAACATCCAATTTAATGCACAAGAAATGTCTGACCCCCTCAATCAATGTTTGCCTTGACTTACAACTTAATGAACAGTTAGAATAGTTCCTTATGAACACGAGCAAATATTTAAGACTATTCTGAACATTATTTTTTCGCCAAACCTTTGCATTATGCTCTTATGTGTTTACCTTGCATCTCTTGCACACATCGCACACACTTTAGTTCACACACGTGCATGAGGGGATACGGGCTATTTTACTCTAACTAATGTTATTGCTTCTTCAGTAGTTAAGCGACCATTGCAGAGAGACGTTCATCTAGGTTAGCAGAAAAGGGAGAAGCCACAGAAACTTCCCAGAAACTCACTCTTGATGACATATCCTCTCCCTCAGACCCTGAATGGGATGATGAGGGCCTAGATTATGAAATGGAAGCGCACAATAGTGAAGTATCTTCCAGGAGCAAAGTTTCTCTTGGAGAGGAAGAGGAAGGAGAGATAGGAGATGATCGTTCTCCCGACGAGTTTGAAACTACCACTATATTGGAATTACCCAAAGATTATGTTGAGTCGACGATCGATGATGATAGACTCGTCCGAATATGTCTAAAGCATGGGATATTAAAAAGAGATACCTTGGTGCCTTCGAAAACAGATCGCCCCCACAATCCACCGGAAGGATTTATAGCATACACCTTGTGCTTGTTTATACACCTTGTTGTTTATCCACCGAAAAGAGATACCTTGGTGCAATTACGTCTTAACTCTTATGCTTGTTTATACACCTTGTATATAGCATACAAAGAAATTTTAGGTATAGAGCCTACTTTCGATGATGTCCACTTCTTTTATAATTTCAAACATCGGACTCAAGAGACTCCCTCCTTCTCATACTTTGAATCAGTCCCAAAAAGGAAAATTATTACTGTTCCATATAGCAGCAAGGCTGGTGATTCTAAACTTGAATGGTTTTATATCAGACAACAGCCGGGGTGCGCCAGGAGATGGACCAAATCAAGTAAAGCACCGACCTTCTAGATTTCAATTTTAAATGCTCATGCCAACACATTAATTTGCTTTCTTTTTCCTTCGCATTTGATAACCCAAAGCAAATATCGGGTCAACTATACTTTGATCGTTTGCATAGGCTGCTCAATGGTGACCAAAAGTTCTTAACCATCTACGAAGTTCTTAAGGATGAGTATCTCCATCATCACAGGTTACTATATATTACCCATAGTATAGGTCATGGGACGGGTCCATATGTGTACATACTCCCGGTCGACATTATTCCTAAGACGGATGAGGGCTCGAAAGGTCCAACGATACCTCTTAGGACTCCTCCTTCTCCATCCTCAACTCAAGATGATGAATTAGCCAACATAGCTGAAAAGCACGGAGAAGGGTATACCATTCCTGATGACGCCATTTCCCCTGAAAAGTCAACATCCCCTAAAGAGCTGCCACTAGACGCTTCTCAAGGAGATGCTCCTACTACTGACAATTCCACATTTAAGGGTTTAGGAAATCTCCCCCTACCCGAAACTATTTATACTTCAGAGGACTTCAGAACGAATCCTTTAACCTTCACTTTTTCAGAGGGGACTACTCCCGTGAAGACCAAAGATCCAACTCATGCTAGTCTAGCTTCAGGCTCGGGTTAGTTGGGGGGAACGTCACTTAGGATGCACATAACACATTAGCACCGCATGTTACAACACTCATGTCTTATGTGAACATTGATTCTGAACTCCACTTATATTGTTGTGCAGGTACAATGTCACGCCCTTACTATGATGTCAGGAAAATTCGTCGTAGCATGTCTAGACCTCCTTCAGACACTGAGCATGATCGCCGTGAGAGCCGGGGCAGAGATGACAGAAGGCCTCAAGATTCTCATCGACCTCACACTTCACGCTCTCGTTCTCCTGTTCGGTCGGATCCAGACAGGTATAAGAGCCACCAAAGTCGTCGTGGGGAAGACACATCACAATCCAAAGACCGAATTTCTCCCCAAGACAAATATAATCGAGAAAAAAGTCCACCGAAACACAATGATTCGCGAGACAAGCACAAAGCTTCTGAGAAGCGATCTGAAGAAAGCGATGCAGCCATCGTCCCTGCTAAGCGGAAACACATTGAACTATCATATTGCAAACCCCCACCACTGGATGTTGATTTCAAAATGAAATTGGCATATCTAGAGAAGCAGTTCCCAAATCACTATTTTGAGAATTTAACTTTCTTACCCGTGCTCGAGCCTATTTCTTCAAAGTGGGCAGATGAGGCTAAGGCAAAGATTGACGCAGTAGAGAAACAGTACTCGGAGATGTACAAGTATTCATGCAATCTCTCCAGAATCATTCGGGCCTTAATTATAGATGTTGATGCAATGAAGAAGGCTACAGATTCCAATGAGAATGTTTAGAAAAATCTGAAGAAGGACTTAGAGGATACACGGGCTCAACTTGTCATTGCTCAACGAGATGCCAACAACTTCAAAAAACAATTTGAGGAATTACAAAAGCATTATCATGACTTACTGGAATCTCACTATCAAGAGCGTTTGGAGCTGAAGAAACAAGCTGAAGATGCTAAGTCAGACAGTGTCAAAATGCAACTAGCTTACAATACCCTTGAGCAAGAAAAGGCCGAGTTAGCGAGGAAGAACGCCGAGTTGGAGAAATGAAATGCTGAATTGGAGTCCAAGTTAATGGAAGCCGAGACTAGAGCTGCCTTAGCTTAGGGGAATGTGGATAGCGCTACTAAGTCTGCTGAAAAAGCTCATAAACAGCTATCAGAGGCTCAAGAAGAATTGCACGGCTTTGGCGAACTGATGATTGAGTTCTTTGCACACATAATCCGTTGCTGAAACATCTCTTGGATCGAAGACTATCCGACTACCTTAGTTCACGTACGGAGTCAAATCATCGAATGGGAAAAAGAGAAACTTAAGGTAGACTTCGTTCATGAAGACAAACTCATGAAGAAGTATCTGAGAGATGATGAACCGACACGTCTGGTTGAGGGGCGTCGCCTTATTGTTGCTGCCATGGAGGAGGAGAAACGCTTGGCCAAAGAAAAGAATATCATTGAAGTTGGTTCTTCTTCTGTTACCGCTGAAGCTACTGGAGTCGAGTAATATGATCCCAAGAATTCGGGAATTCCTAGAGCGTCTCTTTTATCTCCTATACCCGAATCAGCATCATAGATGGTAGCTGCCCTAATTGAGAAATCATCAGAAGGTATTTCCACCTTTTCACCCCTAATTCGTCAAGGAAGTCTCGACCTTTCATCACATCATTGGGCAATCGATCGAGGATTCTTTATTTTCTCCTGAGTTGATAACTGTTGCTTCTCATTCTATAGGTGCTGAACCAACCAAGAAGACTGACGAGCCTCGGGGAACCACCATTGGGAAAAAAATCCATGGAAGAGGCTCAGGGAGGATAGGATAAGGCTACCATCGTTGAATCCGGAGGGGGAGCTAAACCGCCTAAGGCCAACACTTCTCATGATGATGAAATGATAGACGCTTTGAAAGACGACGATGGTAATGAGGGGCATGAAGAAGATCCTGATGTTACTATAACTGGGGATTCGAAAAATGCTGATGACATGACTTTGGCTGAAATGAAAGCCGAACAAGACAGACGCATGCAACTAAAAGTCGAGCAGATAGACCCTGAAAGCTTTAAGCCCCTTGCAGTGGTGGATGCTGGATTGAGGTTAGTTGTTAAGCTTTCAACTAGGTCAATTACAGAAGAGCTTGCTAAAAAATCTTCTCTTAATCCCAGTGTTCCGACTCCTGGGAAGAAATCTACCGATTATGGTACCACAATTACAGAGAAGAAGAAACCAAAGCGTCTCATGTCTGATACTGGAAAAGAAGTTAAAAATGCTCTTAAGGCTGGCAAGAAGTCCAAGTCTACTCTAAAGCCTAAGTGACAATGCGCTTTGTTTTCTATTTTGATATTCCACTGGTCCGCTATTGTTGTAGTGAGTGAGGCCCTCGCATCTTTTGCTTAGCCTTCCTGCATAAACTCACATGTTTGTGAATAAAGTAGTGTGTTCCCTGCAATGTTTGATATTCGTAAATTTAGCATTTAAGTAAAAATGCAAATGAATAGCATGTCATATCATAGTTATATAATAAAGTCATTATTAAGGGGAACATGTGTGCATATATATGCCCCCAATCAATCTTGGATAACTGATTAAGACTTATTCAAGATTGATTAAATTCAAAATTCAGCTGCTCCCGATTCTCTGACGGGGCCATATTCTTCTCGTCATTGATGCTTATTCTTTTTAGCATCTTTATACTCTCCTGTCTTATAACCAGGTTAGAGTATTACTGAGGTGGTCTCTTATCGGGATGCACCTTCACGCCTCAAGGGACGTTGTCTTCCCGTCCTTTATACTCTCTCTCGTTTCATGAGAGTTAGAGTTAGGAATGTCGTCTTCCCATTCTTTCCATCTTATCATGCAAGCGGTCATTTTGTTTGCTCCTTTACATAGGTTATCTCCAATTTTTCAATTTTAATTTAATGTTTTGTGTTTCATTATCATGACAGAATAATGGCTGAAGATATAAATAATGTAGGAAAGTAAATGACACACGATATTTTTATAGTGGTTCAGCTAAGTCGTAGCCTACATCCACTTCATAATCCTTTATTTAAGGCAAGTCGTGCCTTTTTACATAGCTTATAAAAACAAAAAGGAAGACATTTCATATTTAGCTCAGGTATCGTCGCAAGTGCTGAGCATTCCAAGCTCTGGGAATCTCTTCATCGTCCACGGTCATTAGCTTGAATGCTCCTATATCAAGCTTCCGTTGGATGGTGTATGGCCCTTCCCATTTTGGACCCAATTGGGTTGAAGGCGGGAAGACTCGTTTCAATACTAAGTCTCCTAGTTCAAAGGTTTTGAAGCGAACTTTCCGGTCATAATAACGTGCTACTTGATGTCGATGTCTTGAGGCACGCAAGTCTGCTTCGTCTCTTTTTTCTTCAACTATATCAAGAGACTCTAAGAGGAGTGTTATATTTGTCATCGTTTCATAGTAAGCGACTCGATGAGAAGGGACTTCTAGTTCTACCGGGATTACTGCTTCTGACCCGAAGGAAAGTGAAAAGGGAGTATGGCCAGTGGCCATCTTAAAGGTTGTCCTGTAGGCCCACAAAGCTAGTGGCAACTCATCCATCCACTTGGCTTTGGCCCGCTCCAACCGCTTCTTGAGAATATATTTAATGACCTTGTTTATTGCTTCAACCTGGCCGTTTGACTGCGGGTGAGCTACAACGGTGTACCGTTTATCAATCTTGTACTTCTGGCAGAAGTTTCTGAATTCGACGATGTCGAACTGTGTCCCATTATCAGTTATGATGGTCTTCGGTATCCCAAATCGACAGATAATTTTTCTGACCACAAAACTAATCACCTTTCTTTCCGTGATCGTTGTTAAAGGTTCAGCTTCCACCCGTTTCGTGAAATAGTCCACGGCGACGATCGCGTACTTCGCTCCCCCTTCGGCAATAGGTAACACCACAATAATATCAATTCCACACATGGCAAACGACCATGGGCTTACTATCGACTTGAGCTGAGTCGGAGGTGCTCTAGGAATTTTGGCGAATCTTTGACATCTGTCGCAGCGTCGTGAATAATCAGCCGTGTCTTTATTCACGGTAGGCCAAAAATATCCATACAGTAATACTTTCTTTGCTAGGGTTTGGCCCCTGGTGTGGTCCCCACGCTCACCTTCATGTACTTCTTGCAGTACACTTTTGATGTCGTCATGTGCGATACACCGTAGTAGGGGCATTGAAAACCCTTGGCGATAAAGGACGTCGTCCTGTAAAACGTATCTTGCAGCCTTACGTCTTACAGCTCGTCTTTCGCTTTTCTTCAACGGGAGGGTTCCACTCTTGAGAAAATTTTTGATCGGTGTCATCCATGATTCTCTCTCTGGATCAACTTCTAAGGCTAGTTCCACCTCCATCAAGTAAGAAACTCGGTGATTCCAAAACCTCTATCGGAACCATTTCAGTTTCTTCGGGATTATCAGAAATTGCTAGTTTTGCCAACCGATCTACTTTCTGATTTTCTGTTCTTGGAATATGCGTTATGCTGTAATGCTCCAAACTACCCAGCAACTCCTTTACCTTTTTGAGATAAGTAACGAGTCGAGGCCCTTTAGTAACAAATTCCTCCCGTACCTGGCATACAACTATCTTGGAATCGCAGCATATATTCAGTGTCTTCACCCCTAGTTCTTTGGCTAGTTTCAGCCCAACAATCAGGGCTTCATATTCGGAATCGTTATTGGTAGCAGCAAATTCTAATCACAATGCATAGTAAATAGATTGTCCTTCAGGAGTTATTAAAACAACTCCGGCGCCGGACCTTCGATCATTTTTGGCTCCGTCCGTATATAGCTTCCACGGACTAAGCTCTAATTCTTGGTCTAAAGTAATCACCTTGTCACCCACCGTCTCTTCGGGAATTGTGAATTCGGCTATAAAGTCGGCCAATGCCTGCCCCCTTATTGATCTCTGTGGCTGAAAATTTAAATCGAATTGACTCAACTCGATGTTCCATTTAAGTAACCGCCCTGATGCTTTGGGTTTTTGCAACACTTGTCTTAAAGGTTGATAGGTATATACAACTATCGGGTGAGCCTGAAAGTAATAATGAAGTTTGCGGGAAGCAATCAGGAGGCTATAAGCAGGTTTTTCTATCTTCGGATAATTATGTTCTGTAGCAGCTAGCTTCTTGCTCACGTTGTATACAGGCCTCTGGACTTTATCTTCTTCGCGTACCAATGTTGTAGTGACGGCATGAGATGATACCGCTAAGTAGACAAACAAATCCTCATGTTCCACGGGTTTTGATAATATTGGAGGCTTTTCTAATAAGTCTAATAAATTATGGAAAGCCTCCACACAATCAGGGGTCCACTCAAAATTTCGTTTTCCTCGTTTTATCAGATCGAAGAAAGGTACGCACTTATCTGTGGCTTTGGAGATAAACCTGCTCAATGCAGCAACTTTTCCGGCTAGGCTTTGAACATCCTTAATCTTTCGTGGTTCTTCAATATTCCTTATTACTGCTATTTAACTAGGATTTATCCCAATCCCTCGAGAACTCATGATAAACCCAAGGAATTTCCCAGATGCGACCCCAAATGAGCATTTTAGGGGGTTTAACTTCATTCCATACCTTCGAAGAATATCAAACATTTCAGGTAAGTCCCTTGTATGGTCGGAAGATTGTTTAGACTTTACAAGCATGTCATCCACATAAACCTCCATGGTTTTCCCGATTTGATTATAGAACATGCGGTTGACCAAACGTTGATACGTGGCTTCTGGATTCTTTACCCAAATGGAATTACACATAACAATATAACCCCAAGTCTGTGATGAAACTTGTGTGCTCCTGATCTGGTATGTGCATGGGAATTCGATTGTACCCCGAATAGGCATCCATAAAGGATAAAAGCTCGTGTCCAGCCGTCGAGTCTACTAGTTGATCAATCCTGGGAAGAGGAAAGCTATCCTTCAGACAAGCCTTGTTCAAGTCAGAGAAGTCAATACATGTACGCCACTTCCCGTTAGATTTTTTGACCAGGATAGGATTTGATATCCAGCCGGGATATTTCGAATCATTAATGAATGCATTATCCTTCAATTTCTCCACCTCTTCCTTCAAAGCTGTTGACCGCTCTGGGCCTGACATCCGTCTCTTCTGCTTGACTAGCGGGTGCTTTGGATTAATGCAGAAAGTGTGGCTCATAATAGCAGGAGAAATCCCACACATGTCAGTGTGAGTCCAGGCAAACACATCTAAATTTTCCCTTAAGAAATCAGCCAACTCTTTCGCTCGAATTGGATTTAGTTGCGAGCCGATCTTTAGTATTTTTGTCGAATCTGTCTCATCAATAGGTATATCTATTGTTGTCTCTTTGGGAGTCGCCTTTCTATCCTCGGGTTGTCTATCCTCTCTGAGATCTATATCCTCGAGCACATCTAAGGGCGGCTCTCTTGGCGTTGGACCCCTTAATTGCTATGCTGAGTTTTCCTTCGAAGGAGGAGAATCACCCTTAGATTCTATATTCAACCCCTTCATTAGCATCTTCAACTCCGTCATGTAACAAGCTCGTCCCATACCTTGGTCGCCTCTCATTACCCCAATTCCTGCGTCAGTCGGGAATTTAAGCAGCAAGCACCAAGGTGCAATACATGCCCTAAACTCAACAAGGGCCGGTCGGCCTAGGAAAGCGTTGTAGGGTGAATCTAAATCCAAAACTACAAATGGTAGGATCCTCACTCTCTGGCAATATCCCTGTCCTAATGTTACTGGTAATTCTACGTAGCCCATCGGAGCCGTTGATGCCCCATTGAAGCCCCGTATCCATCCTTCGCAGGGCTTTAGATCTTTTGCTTCAAGTCTCATTTGTTCAAAAGCTTTCTTAAAGAGGATATTGACCGAACTCCCATTGTCCACCAACACTTTATGGACTAAGGCAGGGCTGATGGCCGTGGTAATTACCAGTGGGTCTTCAGTTGGTGATTAAATTCCGGAATCATCTCTGCTACGGAATATGATGTCGTATGACATCTTCTTTTGTTGTTTTAATGGAGTAATGTCTTCGAGGTTACTGCATTCTCCTACCTCAAAGTGCTTGGCGGCATTGACGTACTGATCCATCGCTTTGAAACTACGGCTAGCTAGGTGGGGTCCGCCTATAATGGTATTGATAACGATCCCCTTACCTTTCTGCTGGGCTGTGGGTTTAGAAGTTGGCTAGTTTTGGTTCGGGGCATGTCCCCCTTGCCTCCTGTCCCTTGGGGCAACCTTGTACTCGTCTAACTTCCCTTCCCGCAGCAATCTTTCAACTACATCTCTCTAATGACGGCATTCGTTGGTGGAATGACCGTGGGTTCCATGGAACAAACAAAACTTTCCCGTTGCAATCTCTTTTTCAGTGGAGTCTCTGGGTGGTGGCTTTTTGTATTGCAATATGTTGTATGTGTCCAAATAAATGTTCTCCAAGGTATCATTCAATGGCGAATAGTTTTCGAAAGTTTGGAATCAAGGTCTTTTGCTGGAATTGTTCCCTCGGTTCCTATTCCTCCTATTGCTGTTTCCATTCTTGTTGTTGTTACCTCCATTCTGGTTGCCAACGTTCACTTCAATCTTCCCTGAACTGTCACCGGATTGTTTCACAGCAACATTACTTTGGACACCTTCCCTTGAGGCCCCTTCGGACTTTATCTTCCTATTTTCATGAGCATCCTCTCGCCTTAAGCGAATATTAACTTTTTCGTAGAACAATTCCCTAGTAGGGGGCGGTTTCCCGGATAGGTAATCCCCAAATTCTATGTCTAGGTCAACTCCTTCTATTAAAGCAATCAGAATAGTGGGTTCATGAGGATCACTAACTTTGGTGACAGCCAGGTTGAAGCGGTCCAAATATGATTTTAGAGATTCGCCCAGAGCATGTTTAATCCTTGATAACTCTATGACGCTTTTGGATTTTCGGGCATGAAGTCGAAACTGGTTCATAAAGCGCTCACTTAATTCTGTGAAGTTTGATACTGACCGTGGAGGGAGTCGGGTGAACCACATTAATGCTACGTCTTCTAGATAAATCGAAAAGGCCTTGCATTTTATAGCGTCTAGAGCTGCTGCGGCATTCATGAACCATGCATACCTCATCAAATGTTGTCCTGGGTCCGTTCTCCCTGAATATCAATCCATTTGTGGCAAGTTGAATCGCCGAGGGAACTGGAAGTCCAATATATCATCCGTGAAGGGGGTATGGCTTCGCTTAATGCCCCAGTCCTCATTTGTGTATCATCGGCTTTTGGACATAATCTGACGCACCATTGCCCACACATCGGCATTTGTTAATGCCTGCACAGGTTCTCTAGGTCTGATATTCGGATTACCCCTGGGTTCCTGATTAGGGGATAACCTCCTGTTTCTAGCGGCGGCTGCTCTACATTGCTCCCTACGCTCCCGGTCGATCTCAGGAGGAAGGGGCTGGAGAAGTTGCCGTTGCGTAGGATTAGTAATATTAGGATCCCTGGGTAGAACATGGGATCCACGCATGGGCAACAACATAGGCTCTCTCAAGCTCGGGTCATCAGGCCCTAATACACGAGCGGCGTCCTCGCGGGATCCTAAAGATCCAAAGTTATCTGATCAAGATTCTGAGGTCGCTCAAGCGGCCTTCTTTCACAAGGACGTCCCTCATCTGAAGAAGATGAATAGTCTGCAGCAAGGCGACGTGTTGGGGAAGGTGTCTTTAGCCTCCGGAGCTCCTTGAGCTCCCTACTCACGGTGATCATGTTCTCTTGCATGCGAAGACTGTCACGCTTATGAGCTTCCAATGCCTCCTTAGTACTCTAGAGCATTTCAAGAAAGCGTGAAAAATCATCTTGTGTGACGGGTGCAGATGGGTCAGGCTGATCGTTGGTCATAGTGGCTGGAATCGGAGCATTGGTAGGAGCTCGAGTAGAAGTTCCAGCTTCACTTTGATTTGGGTTGGATCAGAGCATAGTGGTACGGCTGGACCGGTTCGGATGGGGAGAGTGGGTGACTTCAACATCGTAGGATCGGATCGGTGTCTTCTGTTCGGATCGGTCCTTCCTGACCGGAGCGGCCTGCTCCAGAGTCTTGACCACGCGACCTCGTCACAACCATTGTTTGCTGATCTTCGTTAACTTCATTCTCTCGATTACTTTGGATTTCTTTGCCTTTTCCTTTGGCCATAATTTCCAATTTTTCAGTGATTAACCAACAGGTACTTAAAGATGTCGAAAACAGAGGATTAATTCCTTTGAACTTGAAGGTTCAAATAGTAGAATGATAATCCCAAAAGCGTAGAAATCAAGAATTCTCAGTGAAAGCACCAAAATGTTAGATCCAAAATCGGCTCTAACACCCAAACGAGTAATGATTCTACTGAAATGAAATCAAAAAACGAAGAAAGCACACAATTTATAGTGGTTGGGCTTTAAATAGCCTACGTCCACTTTCTACTCTTTGAATTGATGACTTGAATGCAAGTACAACAGTGATTCTCACTCAATTTTTGCTCATACAATGCATTGATTCACTCAATTTCCTTCACAATATGATTAAAAAGGTGATTGTAATCTGAATAAGTTGATGAAATTCGGATAGCAAAGGAGTTTGAGTTCTGAAAATGCCAAAAGATCCTTCCAAATGTCCTTTGATAGTGTATTTATAGGTGAAAAATCCTCCTGGGATAGCTTCGGTTCGGATCCACGTGGCATCCATCCCATTATTATCGGGTTCGGATGAATACGGTGGCAACAACACATCATGTTAGTGGCGAACGTGGGGAGAACGTGGGTATAACCGCTCCGGGTCTTAAGGAAACACGGGCTGTAACCGCTGCTACTTTAATTGTCTGGGTTCGGATCGGAAGTACTACAAATTAGGGGAATGGATCGGGTTTGTCCGAACCGATTCGATATGGCCTGCGCTCCTTCCTTCTCTGCTCTACGCTGTTCTGCCTTGACCAAGGAAATCCGATCCGACTTGAATAAAAAACATTCTTCATTCTTTTGATCTTTTAATCTTTGTGTAGCCTAGTTCACAAAGTAGGCTAACACTGTTTGATAACTGAATTTCAAAGTACTCTAGGTATTCTTGCATATTTGTTGGCACTAACTGATATTTGACTGTATTTATTGGTTTACTGTTTACTAGAATGTGTACATGCATGTATAATTATGCTAATGTGTATATGCATATATAAATTATGCTGTAACGAACAGAAACCCTATGAATTTGTTGTCGTTAACTGAAGCTAATATAATTTTATGGTGCTTTTTATACCACTCAAATAAAAATGGTGCATTTGTAATCATTTATGGCAAATTTCAATACTTTATCTTCAATACATCTGTCGTTGTAGGATTTACATGTATCTGAAATTAAATCAACCTACCGAACAATATAATGCTTTATTTTGTGCCACTGATTGCAATTTTTCGCAAGCAATGGTTCAACTTTAAGTTTTACAATGTACTTTTATGATTAGTATAATTTCTTTACATGAAGAAGTTTTAAGTTAAATTAAAGCCGACAATCTCTTATATTGAAGTTGGTGGTAGAAATCTTCATGTTAGTTTTGAAGCCGAAACTTGAATCCGTATTCTTACAAATCATATCCCAGTTAATGTGTACCTCATCATGTCATATTACAACTTCCTAATAAATTTGGTCACTAGAACTTATTGGTAGCAGCAAAACATATTTCTCCATAAATCAAATTTTAGCTTATATTAAATTAGAAGTAAACTCCTAACCTACGAACAATAAAATACAACTAGAATAAAATTGCATTTTTCTGGAATTTAAGTCTTTATAAGTAATAGTTAAAATTGGTGATGTGTCTAAATGTATAATATGATTAATTTTATAGCTAGGAAATAGGTCTGACTTAGATTTCAAAAAATAACAATTAAAATTTTAAAACAATATTTGACATAAAAACACAAGTTCTGACTACAGACATGTGGCTTCAGATGCCTTCTTAATAGGGATATAATGGGGACCTAGCAAATGATTCATCAGCTTCTAACAGTTCATTTGATTCTAATATGATAAATATTAAAGAAGAGTTTTAAAGTTTTTTCTTTACAGAATTACATATTTGTTAATTGCACACTGATCCAATATGTTGCAAACAAACGAAGATCTTACTTAAAGTTTGCATTATGTTTGCTCTTTCTTATACATGTTCTAATATTTATGGCTAGAATATTATTGAAAGAAGATGATAATGTCCATCTTTGGTGGACTTAAATCCAAAGCTTTCATTTTCTTTTAACCCTGTTAGTACTGTTTCCTTGAGGCTATTATCTTCATCAACAGAAATTTACTCCAAGTATGGTGAATTATGTGCTTATATTAGAAAGGATCTCATAAAGGTTTTTTAGTACGTTTCACTCTATTTGAGACAAACAATAAACAATCATTAAATATGGTTTCTATCTGACTTATGTAACAATATATTATGCTTAACTAGATTAAATGATTGTTAACCATCAATTAGAGCTATACATTATTCCATATAAAATGTTATTTAGTATCCAATTGGAAAATATTTAGTTCTTACTTTGCACAAAAAGCCAATATACAATGAAACCAAATTAAGTGTTATATCTAACAGAGATAATGTTCATTCAAATATAATATTTCGCTAATCGTAATGTACATCGGCATTATGCACATGTATAAGTTGCTTCCTTATTTCTTTCATACTTATAGTATATTGCAATTGCAGGATATAAACTAAACAAAAGTGTTTTATCCGTTCCTATGGGGAAAAAAAGCATGTACTCATTTTATGTAACATTGTCCAAAACATGAAATCTACATACATCACTTAATTTTACTTCCTACACCCGCGCGCGCACACACACACACACACACATATATATACACACACTCACACACATACATACATATATACATATACATACATACATGCATATGAATGCTTCTTTCGTTTTGAGTATTGTCTTAGGGTAGAAAATGCTATTAGTTGTGTATTGATACCACAGCTTTTCAATCACCACCTCTTCTACACAACCGCGTGACAGCTCCTACCTTCCAGTGGACCAAATTGAAATCATGAGTATCCACCGGTAGCGGTTACTTCTACCATCTTTGAAATGCCTAGGGTTTCTGTTTCGTATACATGAGTTTGAATCAGCTCAAGGGGACAGAAGATCTTAATAAGAGCATTCCCAACCGTGGGTCGGTTGCCCAGCAACCGTGCCCAACGGTTGGGTCAAACAGACCTTCAGTGTTGCTTTGGCAACACTGAAGGGTGCTGGAGCAACCGGTTGGTTGCTCCAGCAACCTAGCCATGGCCGGTGTGTGTAAAACAGGTTATGGCATAACCGGTTTTACACACACCGGTTGTTTATCTACCAAAGAGTCATATATGAATCGATAGAATTAATCAAATAATAATTTAGTTATGAAAACCCTGGTCGGTCGGTCGCACGTAATTAGACTCGGTCGTTCATAGTCCCAGTCGCTCATTCTTTCGAACAAGGGGAGTCGGTCATCTTCTCACCAATAGCAGGTTGGTCGCATAACCAAGACATAAGTTTCATTGAACATGTTCCGAGTCGTTCTTCCTCTTGCACCAATAAGCCTCTGGTCGGTCTTCGTCTCCCTCATGGCTCGCTCGACGAAAAGCTCTATAAAACAATGCGGTCGCTCCAAATACGGAAGGCATCTGGTCGTTCTTTTCCCACGGTTGACCCCATATTTCAGAGGCCAATTTTGTTATGTTCACAAACATCTGGTCGGTCGGCTTTCATGTTTAAACTTCCTGATCGTTCCTTACAGACTCCCGGTCGCTCTTTTCTCCAAATAAAGAGGTCGGTTTCTTTCTTGATATTACCCTGGTCGGATCCGCCATTCATGGAGTCCTGATCGTTCTGCTCTGGATCTAAGCCTTCAGGTCGCTCTAACCTATCATAGTTGGTCGATCTTGTCTCCATGCTAGCTGGGTCGCTCCAACCTGCTTCGAAGCCTCAGTGTCGGTCCGCCCTACGTCAAAGACCCCTGGTCGGTCTGCTCTGCACCAAAGCTTCCAGGTCGTCAAAATAGGTTTTGGATCAATCAAAGCTTATCCGGTTGGTACAAAAGCATGCCAGCTGGTGACAGAAAGCAGTGGCATTTCCGTAAATACTCAAAATACTGACCCATAACATGAAAGTCATATTTCAGCCATTTCGTCACCTATAAATAGGGGATCACTTCCATCATTTTGGGGAGGACTTTTCGGGAAAGAGGAGGAGGTGCTGCCGAATTGTTCTTTGACTCTTTCCAAGCATTCCAACATCCATTCTTCATCATTCACTGAAGACTTATCAAGCTTGTGGCCATGGCTTCCATAAAAGAAGAGGCATAAGCGTCTCATGAGAGAAAGGATTAATCGCAAAAGCTCCATCATCGAAGAGTTCTTCGCTGTCCTTTCAAGCTTTCTATCATTCTCAATAAGTGTAAAGATGAATGTATATCGAAAAGAGCTTCTAAGAATGTATGAGTGAACAAATATAGTAAAACTCTTGGTGAATAATAAGATTCTCTCTTCAGAGTGGACGTAGACCCCAATAAGGGTCGAACCACTATAAATTCTTGTCTTCTTTTTATATTTCGATGTTTTCAGATCTTAGATATGGCTTTACACAATTGTAAAGGTATTCTTACAACTTGCCTCTGAAAAGGTGACGTGCTTTCTAAGCATCTCGCCTCCGATTAGGTGACGTGTCAAGCAATACTTTGGTTGTTTCTCCAAATTTTGGTTTAACAATTAGGCGCCCATCGTGGGGCCAGATCTACTTTCTGACATCAAATATATTGCGAAGATCTTGAAGTCATTAAGCCCAGCCTCAAAATAGATCGTTTGAATCTACGACTTGGACCTTCTGACGAACACTCATCAAAGTTCAAGCTACTTTCTGAAATAATGCCGCCAAAAGCAAATAAGGAAATAAGGGCTAGAGCATCTAATGAGGGAAATCGAGAGGAAACCCCCGCGGTTAACCGGTTTGAAGTAGGAGAAACATCGAATGGAGGCGTGAATGTCACAAGAGGTGAGCTTGATCAAGCCGTCGCTGGACTGACACAACAGCAGGAGATAGCTAACAAAGCCATCTTGGCAAGGCTAGAATCACTCTTTGCTCTTCAAGCTGCTACGGCAAAGGTAGCTTCAAAGCCTTTTCATGCAGAAGATGCTGGTTCCTCCTCTTCTAGTCTGAATCGAGAAAAATCTTTCCAAGAGATCTCAAATCCTGATAAAGGAAAACTTGAGAATTCAAAGCAAGCTGATTGGAACCGTAATGCGGGGATTACTTCTCGTCAAGTTGCTAATTCTACCAAAGGGGCACTTTCCAATGAAGAAAGGCCAGGACCTCGGAGTCGCAACCGTGATGGTTAGCTTAAGCAAGCTTCCGGTCGAGACAAAAGCGTCCGCCCCGCAGATAGCCTTCACGAGAAGGATCGTCTCTGGAAAATGGTCCGACAGATTATGAAAGAAAGCAAATGTCGAAACGATGATGAGGCTGAATGGGAGTTCGCGCCAACAAAAACCCCTCTCACTGAAAGAATCAAACAGGAAACTTTCCCACGGAAATTCAAGCCACCTATAATCCAAGCCTACAATGAGACAGGCGACCCCAATGTGTTTTTGTTTCGATACGACCAACACATGGATGGGGCCCAAGCAACCGACGAACTTAAGTGTTTGTACTTCCCAATGTACTTGGAAGGGGTAGCATCATTATGGTTCACTAAATTGCCTCTCAAGTCTATTGATAATTTTTTTCACACTAGCAAGATGCTTCCAAGACTAGTTCCGCCTCCAGACAACGAAGGTTAGAGATATTATGTCCCTCAACGAGTTGGAACAAGCCCCGGGTGAAACGATTAGATCTTTTCTGAATCGTTTTAATGCTACTGCTGCTGAAGTAGGGACCCATGAGCCAAGGCTAATTCTAATGGCTTTAAAGGGGGCATAGATAAACAATCTGAATTTGGAAGCTGGTTAAAGAGAAAGAAGCCCAATACATTAGAGAAATTCTATGACAAAGCTGAGGAATACATGTGTCTTGAAGATGATCCCATTTATTCTGTTGGCAATGTCAAAACTAATGTAGTTCCGGAAAGGAAGGAAGCTTCTACAAAAACCAATCAAGGAAATTTAGGAGGGGGGCAAAAAAGAGGAAACGGTAATGATGCTAGGAACGACAAGGATTCCAAAAAGTGACGCTTCTTCAAGCCAACAGACCTTACTCCATTAAATGATACAATTGAGCACATATACATGGCAACTAAGGATACGGAGGATTATCCGAGCCCAAAGCCAATAAAGGTGCCCGAAGAAGCTGCAGATTCAGGAAGGTTTTATCGATTTCATAATCGACCGGGTCATGACACGAATGAGTGTCGGCACTTGAGGAATCTGATTGAAGAGTTGATAATAAAAAACCGTCTTCAGGAGTATGTGAAGCGTTCATCAGATACTGAGCCTACTTAGGGGCAGCAAGCTCATCCAGGTCAAGATGGAAGAACATCTGCAAACGGTTCTCGACCTATTATCAATACGATTAGTGGTGGACCTCATCCTGTAGGAGATACCTGGGAGGACATTGTCAGGTATACAAATGAACTAAGCAGTGCTTCAAAAGAAGATGGATTCGAAGTTTGCAGTAACTCTCTTCATTGGAAAATTCCAAAAACATCCTGGGAAGATGTGGTGTTCCGAGATCGGGATTCTAATGGAATGCTGACTCCAACTATTGATCCAATGGTGATCACTATTGGCTTGGGTCCAGCAATAGTAAAGAAGGTACTGATTGATAATGGGGCATCTGTAAATGTCCTGTTTTACAATACTTTCTCTAAGATGGGGCTGTCTATGGATAATGTGCGAGCAAGTAAAAATAAAATACACGGTTTCACTGGTGTACCAACTCAGCCTATTGGTGTGGTCGATCTCCTCGTAGAGCTTGGTGAGGGGAAGAAGCAAGTTTCCATGATGCAGCCTTTTGTTATAATAGACTCACTTTTAGTGTATAATGCATTTTTGGGAAGGCCAGCACTAGCTGCTTTCAGGATAGCTCTTGCTCCATGGTGCTTGATGATGAAGTTCCCAACTGCAAACGGAGTGGGAGTAATCAAAAGAGATCCTCAAGAGTTAAGAGATTGTTATATGGCATAATTGATTGAAGCTCGGAAGTATGAAATCAAGAAGGATGTGGAGACTCCTCTCTGCATCCGTGAAGCACCATTATAGCAATTAATGACCTCCCCCTGTGCTGGAGAATACGACGACATGCAAGAAGATATGGATCCGCAAAAAACCAGTGCAGGGGAAGAAAGGGCAGCACCAGCTGAAGCTACCATTTCTATACAGGTCCATGATAATGATCCAGATAAGGTTGTAAAGAAAGGCTCTCAGTTGGATCCTTTGCTGCAAAAGGAATTGATTGCTTTTCTAAAGGCGAATTTGGATGTCTTTGCTTGGAACCACTCAGATATGTGCAGAATATCTCCGGATGTGATGGTGCATAAGATGAATATTGATCCTAGCATACATCCTGTGAAACAGAAAAGACGGATGCAAGGCCCTGAAAGATCTGAGGCTTTGAAGGATGAGGTGGATAGGCTATTGAAGAACAATTTCATTTGCGAATCCACCTATCCTAATAAGGTGTCTAATCCAGTTCTTGTGAAAAAGTCAAACGATAAATGGCGGGTGTGTGTTGATTATTCTGATCTAAACAAAGCGTGCCCGAAGGACAGTTTTCCCCTACCTCGAATTGATCAGCTTGTTGATGTAACGGCGGGGCATGAACTATTGTATTTCATGGATGCGTACTCAGGCTATAATCAGATCATGATGCATGAACCGGACCAGGATAGTACTAGTTTCATAACTGATCGTGGGTTGTATTGTTATAAGGTAATGCCGTTTGGTTTGAAAAATGCAGGTGCCACATATCAACGCCTGTTAAATTCAATGTTCAAAGGGCAAATTGGAAAGACTATGGAAGTCTACGTTGATGATATGTTGGTAAAATCCAAGGAAGCAAAAAGTCATATGGAAGACCTTGACGAGATGTTTCAAATCCTAAGGAAATACGGCATGAAGCTGAATCCACTCAAATATTCATTTGGTGTAACTTGAGGGAAGTTTCTTGGCTTCATGGTAAATGCTCGGGGCATTGAAGCAAACCCAGCGCAGGTGGTTGCCTTGCGAGAAATGCAAGCTCCGCGGACTAAAAAGGAACTCCAAAGCTTAAATGGCAAGGTAGCAGCTTTAAGCCGTTTCATTTCAAAGGCGACGGACAGGTGTATTCCCCTCTTTGATGCATTGAAAAAGGAAAGGAAGAGTTTCCAGTGGACTCCTGAGTGCTAGCAAGCATTTGAGGGTCTTATCAAGCACATGGAATCACCTCCGATGCTGTCAAAACCAAAGGATGGAGAAAGCATGTTCCTATATCTTGCAGTGTCATCCCATGCTCTAAGCGCAGCCCTCATTAGGGAAGAAGATAAAGTTCAGTGGCCGGTATACTACATCAGTAAAAGGTTTACCGGGGCGGAGATGAATTATCCGAAGATATAAAAGCTTGCATATGCCTTGCTTGTCGCATCACAGAAGCTCAGGCCTTATTTCCAATCTCATTCTATTAAAGTCCTTACAGATCAACCTTTGAAACAAGTGTTGTTCCGTCCAGAAACCTCGGGGAGATTACTAAAGTGTAATATTGAGCTCAGTCAATATGATATCACATATCACCCCAGGAAAGCGATAAATTGGCAAGCTCTGGCTGATTTTATTGCCGAGTTCACTAATAGAGGAGAGGAAATGGAAGAAACCAATGAATTGGCGCCAGATGGAAGCTTTTTTTTGACGGTGCTAAGAATGAATACGGTTCTGGGGTAGGGATAGTGTTCGAAACTCCAAAAAGATGACAGATATGTTGTGCTCTGCGGTTCGAATTCCCCGTTACCAACAACGAGGCCGAGTATGAAGCTTTGCTTGGAGGATTGAGAGTTGCGAAAGAATTGAGCCTGAAGAGTTTGTTAATCTTCAGCGATTCACAGTTGATGGTTTCCCAGATCAAAGGTGAATTTCAGACCAAGATGGGAAAGCTCCCGACGTATCTGCGTAAAGCCAAAGAGTTTCTTGACAATCTGGAGTATTATTATATTTCCCATATCCCTAGAGGAGAAAATTGGAAAGCCGATTCTTTATCAAAGCTAGCTAGTATCGGATATCCCCAAATCTTCGATCTAGTTCCTGTTGAAGTTTTATCTAGTTCTAGTATTGAAGAATCTAATGTAGATTGGGTTATGGAGACAACCGATGAGCCAGACTCATGGATGACCCCCATCAAGAACTATATACTCCATGGAACACTTCCTGAAAACCCGAAGAGTCGCAAGAAGTTGCTCCGAAAGTCTTGTTTGTATCTCGTCCAAGATGGTCGCTTATATAGGAGAGGATTTTCAACACCTTTGCTACGATGTGTAACAAAGGAAGAATCCAAAGCAATCCTAGCAGAATTAGATGAAGGAGATTATGGAGGGCATATAGGTGGACAAACTTTTGCCAAAAAAGTTCTTCGGTATGGCTACTTTTGGCCTGATGTAAATCTCGACTCTATGATCTTTGCTAAAAAATGTGACCGATGCCAGAAATTCACAAAAAATCCGAGAGCTCCATCGACTGAGTTGACACAAATGTTGAGTCCTTGGCCATTTGCCGTCTGGGGGCATAGACTTGATTGGAGCGTTACCTACTGCAAAATCCAGCTTCAAGTATGTCATAGTTGCTGTAGACTACTTTACGAAATGGGCTGAAGCCGAACCACTGGCAACCATCACATCAAGAAAGGTGATCAATTTTGTTTTGAAAAATATCATATGCGGATTTGGAATTCCACAGAAGATTATCACCGACAATGGCACGCAATTTGAAAGTGATGAGTTCAGGGACTTTTGCGACAAATATCATATTCAGAAAAGTTTTGCAGCAGTTGCCCATCCGCAGGCCAACGGGCAAGTCGAGGCAGTCAACAAAATTCTAAAATCTACCATTAAGAAGCGTCTCGAGGAAGCTAAAGGTAACTGGATTGAACAACTGCCACTTGCGCTATGGGCTTATCGTACGACTCATAAAACTGCAACAGGGCACACTCCATTCTCTTTGGCATTTGGTTCGGAAGCAATGATACCTGTGGAGTTAGAGGTTCCTACTCACCGCAGAATTCACTTTAACCAGAAAGAGAATGAAAAGATGCAACTTGAAGCCCTTGATTTACTCGAAGAGAAAAGGCAAAGACAGAGCTTAGAATAGTCGCCCATCAAAGGAGAATTGCCCGGCACTTCAATCAAAAGGTCAGGCATAGAACATTCGAAGAGGGAGACTTAGTGTTAAAAAAGATCATGACCGCAACAGGAGTCTTTGGCCCCAATTGGGAAGGTCCATTTGTCATCAACCAAAAGCTCCTCGATGGTACCTTTAAACTCAAGACTACAGACAGAGTGGAACTCCCAAGGGCCTGGAACAGTGATCACCTCCGTCATTATTTCAAATGACTTTTTAACTCATATTCCTTTGTATTCTTCTATGAATATAGTAGATACTTTGTATGAGATTACATGAATATGAATAAAACAGTTCTTTTGATTCCTGTCTAAATTGTACATTTGCATACCTTTGATTATATAATTCAAAGATGCAAAGTTATGATTTCTGATTACATGACATAATAAGTCTGCTGGCTCATTGTCCGATGAAAGCCCGGTGTTAATTCATAGCATATTCTAAAAGGACAAATTGCGTACATGGATTCATAAAGCACCGCCCGTCAAAATACGGGAGTATGAAATGTCTCCATAAGATAAAAAGAAGAACAAAACGCCAAGGCCAACCAGTGGGAAAAACCAAAGGAATAAAATCAAGAAAGCTCGCTATAATTCTACCAAAGGAGTATCATCCGAAAGGATCGACCTAGGGTTATGGTTTTACTACCAAGACATCTTGATCAATTCAAATGTCCAATAAAATCAATACCTACTATGTGGAACTAGGCAGACACAAATTTAACCCAAAACCTCTCCGGGGGTGCTCAGTCAAATAACTTAAAGTCAGAAAAATTTGACCATGTTATTGCCAAACTGAGTATTTAACCCAAAACCTCTCCGGGGGTGCTCAATCAAATAACTTAAAGTCAGAAAAATTTGACCACGTTATTGCCAAACTGAGTATTTAACCCAAAACCTCTCCGGGGGTGCTCAGTCAAATAACTTAAAGTCAGAAAAATCTGACCACATTATTGCCAAACTGAGTTTTTAACCCAAAACCTCTCTGGGGGTGCTCAGTCAAATAACTTAAAGTCAGGAAAAATATGACCACGTTATTACTGAGTCATTAACCCAAAACCTCTCCGGGGGTGCTCAGTCAAATAACTTAAAGTCAGAAAAATCTGACCACGTTATTGCCAAACTGAGTTTTGAACCCAAAACCTCTCCGGGGGTGCTCAGTCAAATAATTTAAAGTCAGGAAAAATCTGACCATGTTATTGTCAAACTGAGTCATTAACCTAAAACCTCTCCGGGAGCACTCAATCGACTATTAAAGTCAGTAAAAATCTGAACAAACAAAGTCACAAATTGGGTAAAAGCTCTCTTCACGAGGCGTCCACTTATTCTGCAATATCTGGTCCTCCCAGATACAGGGTATATCGGATTAAAGTTAACACAACTGTTCGCGTAGCGTTGGGCCTACCCATTTGTGAAAACAGTTGCCCAGGAAAAAGCCTTCATCAGAGGCATTCATTCATACAATATTTGGTCCATCCGGATACCAAAAATAATGGATGTTAATCAATATCTAACAAGTAGCTAAAATGTTTGAAGTGCATGTGTAATGTGCAAACAAGAAAGCCAGAAGAATAAGGCATAACACATAGGCACATCACATACACATACCAAAACGAAACGACCAGCATCATAAGTACATCCATAGAGTACTAACAAAAAACAGTCTAGAAGTTAAAGGCGAGGGCTGGCACTCGCTTACTACAAACCAGTCTAGATTAAAAGTTCAGAAAATAAAGATCATGAAACAAAGAGTGCTACACAATCGGGTGCTTCCTAGGCCTCCCGACCTTCCTCTTCGCCGGGACAGAACCTGAAGGGGAAGCACCATAGGCAGGCCTCTTGTCAGAGGGACCCGCTAGTTCAATATCGCCTTTTGGGAAAGCAACAACGATGGTATCCCGAGCTCGTAAAGCTTGAATCAGTTTCATCTTGTCCTCTTCCAAGACGGCAATTCACTCAAAATTTTCCCTGTGAAGTCTATCCAAATCTCCGGCCAGTATGTACCAATCTTGAAGTTTCTGAGCAGTCTGATTCTTCAGCATAACCATTTGTCTATTAAATTGCTCCAAAGCATCCTCCATTCGGCTCAGTAATCTAGATTTAACAACGATCATGTCACTAGACATAATCTGATGATCAGAAGAAGAGACACCCACATTGGAAGTAACTCCTTGTAAATTCCAATCGGGAAGGCGTCGAGCAAGTCTAGCATTACATACTCCTGGGGAATAACGGGGCCTGTATATAACAGCCTGGAGTTCAGGATAAGATGGCCGAATAAGTGGAGGGGTGTTCACGGAAGGCTGGACAGTCGTTTCGGCATTCCTATCGAAATATTTCTTTACAAACTCCTCTCGAGACATGTCCATCCTGCACAAGGATTTCACAAACTTTTGGTCAACAATCAATTTCAAGTGGCGTCGGTTCTGCAAACTAAACTGGTCAGTCGTGCTTGGTTAAACAAGATAGGTCGGTCTCGAAACTGCTCTGATCTGGTTGGTCGGTTACATATGATAAAGTTGGTCGGTACGGATCGCACGGAGCAGTTCAAACCGACCCGACCTAATAAAACACGGGTATATACGGCCGAAACCAGGTCGTGTATAACGACCGCACCTAGTTGTGCATAACGACCAGGCTTGGTCATATAAAATTGACCCAAGCTGATTGCATTCGAACACAGTTCAAGTCTGTTCGACTAGGATCAAGTAAAGAAAACGTATGCAGATAATACAGAAGGACACAACGGGATTTACAACACAGACATTTAATCAAATGTCTTATATGCATCAATGTCTCAAATGAAGTGTTAAAGATAAATGCAACCAAGGAGAATCAATCCTTTGCAAATACTCACATCCGTGGTTTTAAAACCAATTTCACCCAAATTACAACCATCAGATCCTCTGAAACCCGATTCAAATTCGACAACATCCATGCTATCAAATTCAAGTTGTTTGCAAACCACGGAGATAAAAATTTGAAAGAAAATCGCCTTCAATTGACAAAAAATACCTCAAGTGTCAAGAGATAGCTCCAATAGGACTAGAAGATGATCGGATTTTGCCGTGGGGATCGAGCGCAACTGTCGGATTTGAAAGCAGCGGATGATCTAGTGTGATTAAAGATGGGAAAAAATCGGTTGTAAGCGACGCTTTGAGGATCTTCAGTGCGATTGAGAATGAATTGGGCCTACAAAATTCGGATGGGTACATAAAGAGGGGGAATACGAAAGGACTGATTTAACCCAGTTGACTTGGGATGATCGAACGACTGTAACAATTTATGGGAGAACCGACCCGACCAGCATTGAGCTTAATTAAAGTATAAAATTTGGTTAAATCTTTTGATTGGTATTATGTTTGTTATTTCGAAGCCTGTAAATTCTTCACGAAATCATAACTTACAAACTTCGAGGGGCAAATGTTTATCTACCAAAGAGTCATATATGAATCGATAGAATTAATAAAATAATAAATTAGTTATGAAAACCCTGGTCGGTCGGTCGCACGTAATTAGACTCGGTCATTCATAATCCCGGTCGCTCATTCTTTCGAACAAGGGGAGTCGGTCATCTTCTCACCAATAGCAGGTCGGTCGCATGACCAAGACACAAGTTCCATTGAACATGTTCCGAGTCGTTCTTCCTCTTGCACCAACAAGCCTCTGGTCGGTCTTCGTCTCCCTCATGGCTCGCTCGACGAAAAGCTCTATAAAACCATGCGGTCGCTCCAAATACGAAAGGCATCTGGTCGTTCTTTTCCCACGGTCGACCCCATATTTCAGAGGCCAATTCTGTTATGTTCACAAACATCTGGTCGGTCCGCTTTCATGTTTAAACTTCCTGATCGTTCCTTACAGACTCTCGATCGCTCTTTTCTCCAAATAAAGAGGTCGGTTTCTTTCTTGATATTACCCTGGTCGGATCCACCATTCATGGAGTCCTGATTGTTCTGCTCTGGATCTAAGCCTTCAGGTCACTCCAACCTATCATAGCTGGTCGATCTTATCTCCATGCTAGCCTGGTTGCTCCAACCTGCTTCGAAGCCTCAGGGTCGGTCCGCCCTACGTCAAAGACCCCTGGTCGGTCTGCTTTGCACCAAAGCTTCCAGGTCGTCAAAATAGGTTTTGGATCGATCAAAGCTGATCTGCTTGGTACAAAAGCGTGCCAGCTGGTGACAGAAAGCAGTGGCATTTCCGTAAATACTCAAAATACCGACCCATAACCTGAAAGTCATATTTCAGCCATTTCGTCACCTATAAATAGGGGATCACTTCCATCATTTTGGGGAGGACTTTTCGGGAAAGAGGAGGAGGTGCTGCTGAATTGTTCTTTGACTCTTTCCAAGCATTCCAACATCCATTCTTCATCAATCACTGAAGACTTATCAAGCTTGTGGCCATGGCTTCCATAGAAGAAGAAGCATAAGCGTCTCATGAGAGAAAGGATTAATCGCAAAAGCTCCATCATCGAAGAGTTCTTCGCTTTCCTTTCAAGCCTTCTATCATTCTCAATAAGTGTAAAGATGAATGTATATCGAAAAGAGCTTCTAAGAATGTATGAGTGAACAAATATTGTAAAACTCTTGGTGAATAATAAGATTCTCTCTTCAGAGTGGACGTAGACCCCAATAAGGGTCGAACCACTATAAATTCTTGTCTTCTTTTTATATTTCGATGTTTTCAGATCTTAGATATAGCTTCACACAATTGTAAAGGTATTCTTACACCTTACCTCTGAAAAGGTGACGTGCTTTCTAAGCATCTCGCCTCCGATTAGGTGACGTGTCAAGCAATACTTTGGTTGTTTTGCCAAATTTTGGTTTAACACCGGTTAAGTGGGGACCCGTGTCCCCACCTTGGCCGGTTTGGGTAAAACCGGCCAATGGGGGGAGAATTTTAAAAATTCTCCCCCCTGGCCGGCTTTACCCAAACCGTATATGGCTATATAGCTGTTTTACCTTCCGACCGTTGTTTTTTTTTTTTGACCGTTCTGCTTGTTTTGTGACTGTTTTATTGATGGTTATATATACCACATTGATTTTTACAGCATAACACACTCATATCTTCCTTCTTCATTACCTTTTCAATTTATTTGCAATGTCACAAAATGTCAAAGGCAAGAAAGCTGCCGCAAAATCTGCTCGAAATCAACAGAGTTACTAGTCCGACCGCAATCAGTCTCCTATGCAATCCACGTACCCACAGAATCAAAATCCTCATTATGGTAACTTCCCAAATGGTCCAAACTGTTATGCTCAACAAAGCCCAAATTTCTATCTATCGCAACAAAACTCCAATTATTATCAGAATACTCAAAGTTCTAGTTCTGGACATAACCTGCCTTTGCAGCAAAATTACGTTGATCATCACTACGCTTCTCCTAGTAGCCAGCAAAGGTTAGTCTCGCATGAAACTTCTCCAAATATATCAAGAAATTTAAACAGTGTCTTTGGAGACAATAGCGACTTGATTGAGGAAACATAAGTTGACGTTACTGAAATTCCTGATATGTATGCGAACATGCTAGTGAGAAGACCAAACAAAATAGTGAAATGGTCTGCAGAAGAACAAGAAGAACTAGCTTTTTGTTGGGTCGAATGCTCTAGAGATAATGTTAAAGGTACTAGTCAGACGGAAAACTCATTTGGGAGTTCTGTTCTGAGATTATTCAACGGTCGCAGTCCACAAAATCCAACGAGAACCGTAGACTCTTTGAAACAGTCGTGGAAGAGAATCAACGCTAACTGTCAAAGTTGGAAGGAGATTGTGGCAGGACTAGAAAGCAGATGGCAAAGCGGTGCCAACGATTTTGACTTGGTAATTATCACTTACATAGTTACTTATACAATATTTTTACCGCATAATTTTATCAACTTACACTAGTTAAATCCACACAGCTAAGCAAAGCGATTTATGCCGAGGAGGTCGATGGAGGAATCTAGCCCGAGAAGTCCAGATCCTCAAGAAAACACTCCTTTTTCTACTAGTGCTGGTGGTAGGCCTTCGGTTAACGTGTTTTGAACGATGAGCTTCGCTTGGACCGGTCTCTTCAACCACTTCATTCTCCTCTTGTGCATTGATATTGGCGGCACTACTACTCCCAGAACCAAAAATAGCTTTACCTAACCTTCTCATTTTTTTTATGTTTTTTTTGGAAAATGGGTGCGGCGAAAAGAAGTAAAAATGGAGTGGGTGGCGGCGGGAGGAGAGGTAAAATGCAAACGAGAAGAGGGAGATCGGGTCTTTTGACCCGATTCAACCGGTTAAGGGTAAATCCCTTAACCGGTCATGGTGAAACCGGTGAAGTATACACCGGTTTCACCATAACCGGCTATGGGTTTTGACCCATAGCCGGTTGGGGGGGCTGCTCATGTCAACCCCCCTAAGTTGACAGCGAGCAACCCCCCGGTTGGGACTGCTCTAAGCCTGTTTCTAATACTATGTCCTGATTAACTTTTTTCTTCCTCAGTTTTTGATATTTTTTGTTTTTGTAGTTCATCTGTATAAATGATTACAGGAGAGTCAACGACCCCCTCTGATTAGTAATTAGACATGTAGATTGCTAAAGGGCAGACCCAGCCCTGGGATCTACCGGGCTACAACCCAGGGCAACCAAAAAAAAATTTAAAAAGCCTAAGACAAATTGGAAGAAAGCCTCAACAAACGGTCATCCATGCGTTCCTTTCGTTTTTTATTTCGCTTCAAAATATAACGATTCAAAGGCAAAAAAAAACATCACTCTCATGTCCCAAGGTTGTCATCAACTTTACCTTATGCTATATTTTTAAGACTGATTCATTAAGCAATTCAAGTGATTTTTCATCTATTTGCAAATTAATAGACTTTAGATTAGTAATTTGAATGAATAAACCCTAATTTTTGGGTTTTCCCCGCCTGCTACTATTGGTCTTCTGCTAGTTGTATCCTTGAAGAAATTCATTAATTCTGAAAATGGTTTAGTACCTTTTTGATTCATTAAAGGAACAAAGGACCCAACTGCAGACATAAAATGCATGTTAATGTTTCGAAATGATGATGAAGCATGCCCAGAAAGCCTCCATATATTTATTGCACTTATTCTTGATTGAAATATGATTTAGTTAATAATCTTAACATCAAACCACAAACTTGGTTGCAACTGTTTTATCCTATTACTCATTAATGGGTTGAAACAAATTTGGTTGCCTTAGGTAAATAATTTACAAAATTGTATTCTGTTGTTTTCTTTAAATGATTGTTACACCAATTGATTTCAGTTTAAATAGCTTTTGGAAAATCATTTTGAAAATGTTTAATATTTTTTAAAAAAGTTCTAAATTTTTACTAAGATTCATTTATGTACAAAGAAAAATATACATTAGTTGATTAATTTGATTTGTTATATTGCTGAATTTTATGATGTTTAGTTTTGCTAATTACAGATATAATGGCTAACAGATTACATTGGCTAACTAACTCTTGCTGATTGCATGTCGCTTTATTTAGAGTGAATTTTTTCTTTTTGAAATATTGATTTGGATTCTATAGTTATGAAATTTGACTCTATAAAGATTCGTCAAGCACAATAAAATTAAATGTTACGTATTTAATGTGTAACACAAACTTGTTTATTATTGTTATGATTTTTTTCTTTTTATTGTTGTTTTGTAATAGTAACCGAAATTGCATTATAATTAATAAACTATCACTAAAGCCAGCCCATCCTAGTCTTGATTTATAGTTCCGCCCTTGAGATTGCTGAACCCAAAATTGAAAGGTGGAGATATAGGCAAATATCACCTTAATTATTTTTTTAAATTTAATAACTTTATAACAGAATTCATCTGTATGCTAAAGATTACAGCCATCCAATATAGCTTTTGCTCTTTTTTATTCAGATGTTTGGCTGCCATTTTTATCTATTCCTTAAGGTATACAAATTATGTTGTTAAAATCAAAGTTTCAAACTTACTTCAAAAATCTACAGATTTTCAACACATGTTGCAAAAGAATTTGTGCTTATAAGGATTAACTCTTTTTCCTAGTATTATTTTCAACGTTGTAGATTATATTTCTTCTTATTTTAGTCACTAATTTACTTTTCTATATCTAATTTTCTATAATTATACAGGAAAAGAAATTTTGGAATTTCCAACCTGGACAGAAAAGTTGTTATGGCAAACAAACATGGACCAAGGTTTGTTTCGATCCACCTTTTATGTTTGAGAAGGTTTTTATGAGTTATTTTCTATCTTATATTAGTTGATCCAACATATACATATAGGATCAAAAGGCTGGGGACTCTACTAGCAACATTCTTTGCTGCAACAAAAAGAGTGCAGGTAGTAAAGTTCCTCGCAGACTGTGCTTAGCCCTTGGCAGTTACCGAAATGATTGTGATGAGAGGAGTGGCCTATTACAATCATGTATGTGCATTTTACAATATAAAATTGGATTTGTTTTCTCATTTCTAGGCAGTATATTTATATTTACCATTGTGTTATGTGCATTGAACTAGCTTTGCAACTGTTTTGAATAAGTCTTTTAAATTAGTTTTGAATTAGTCTTTGCACTTCGTCTTTTAGTTGTTGCTAAAATAAAGGAAATGATTGGGATGTCCACATTTCTAGTAATTTCCTCTTTTAAATTGTAACGTTTGCATTTTGAATGGGATATCAGAAAATTGCTCCAAACACTCCCTCTGCTCTCTATATTCTTTCTTATCTCTTGGCTATCAGAACAGCCGTTAGAGCCACCATATCAGTGGTATCAGAGCGGTGTTGATCCGATGGAGACACGTAAACAATCTTTTGAACAATTTCAGCAAAACATTAATGAAGCTTTCGAAAAGCTGACTACCATGTTCCACGAGTTGATGAGCGATGTCCAGGCCATTAAAGAGAAGGATACAGTCTCATCTTCCGGGTCCGGCCAGAGTCACTTCATCGAGAAGGAAACAAAACCCTACCTGAAGCTCCACTTTCCCCGATTTAGTGGTGATGATCCTACGGGGTGGATTTACCAGGCTAAGCAGTATTTCGCATTCCAAAATGTAGCAGCTGGAGACCGCGTCAACCTGACTTCGTTCCATCTCGACGGTATCGCCTTGCAGTGGCACCAGTGGTTTGCAAAGACACGCGGACCGATGACATGGGAAGAATTTACCAAGGCACTGTTGATCAGATTTGGGCCGACTGAATATGATGATCCCTCAGAGTCTCTACACCGGCTCAAACAAAGTACTGCGATCGCAACTTATATTGAGGCCTTTGAATGGTTGTCCCATCGCATTGAAAATCTTCCGGAGTCGTTCTTTCTTGGTTGTTTTGTTGGAGGTCTGAAAGAAGATATAAGCTTGGAAGTGAAGCTCAAAAAACCGCGCACCATCGTTGATGCAATGGGACTGGCTCGGTTGGTTGAGGAGAAATTGAGCTTGCACCGACGGTTTCCTCCCTCTACTCGAGTTCCCAATATCCAGTCTCCTTCAACAACGCCAGTAGCCGGACTCCTAGGGCCAGCACCATCTCAACTTTGGCTCTACCCGCCCCAAACCCAGTACGCCGTTTATCAGGAGCCGAGGCCAAAGAACGTCGAGAAAAAGGGTTGTGCTACTACTGTGATGAACGTTACATGCCGGGTCATAAGTGTAGCAAGCCCCAACTATTTATGATCAGCGAGGTCGAGGATGTTGAAGACGGTAACAACCAAGGAGAAGAAACTGTGGATGCCCTTCCTGATATGGGTCATGCTGAGATCTCCTTTCATGCCATCTCCGGCACAATTCTGCCTCAGACTTTAAGATTACCCGGTAAGATTGGTAACAAGAATGTGGTGGTTTTAATTGATGGAGGTAGCACACACAATTTCATCGAGCAGTCAATGGTAGAACGATTTGGGTTAACGGTGGACACTGCGGTCAAGTTGGAGGTGGTAGTCGCGAATCGTGAGAAATTGGCATGCATGGGTCGAGTCAGAGGTCTCAAAATTCTTGTTCAGGGTTACACGACAACCACGGATTTCTTTGTTCTACCCATTGCAGCTTGTCCGCTTGTTTTGGGTGTCCAGTGGTTGAAGACTTTGGGACCTATTGAAATTGATTTCCAGAATTTCACACTTGGGTTTCGTCAAGCTGGTACAACCTACAAGTTACAGGGGTTGAAAGGAACGGAGGTGACTGCTTTGATGGCCAATGAGTTTATGGGAATACAAGGTTTTGCCTTACTCCTCCAAGTTTCTCTGGTCGAAGCCGAGCCTTCTGCTATTCCAAGACCTTGTCCAGAGGTTCAACAGGTGTTAACCGAATTTGAGCAGGTCTTCCGAAAGCCAAAAGGCTTACCCCCTAAGCGTTTCCATGACCATGACATACCTCTAATGCCAGGGGCCAAACCTGTGAGTTCAAGACCGTATCGTCAACCTTATTTGCAGAAGGCAGAAATAGAGAAACAAGTTACGGAGTTGTTGCGAGAGGGGTTGATTCGTCCTAGCCACAGCCCATTTTCATCGCCGGTCTTGTTAGTTAAAAAATCTGATGGCACGTGGCGTTTCTGTGTAGACTATCGGGCTTTAAACGACATTACTATCAAGGATAAGTACCCGATTCCTATGATAAATGAGCTCTTAGACGAATTACATGGTGCCACTATTTTCTCTAAGCTCGATCTTCGATCCAGTTACCACCAAATCCGGATCCATGAGTCGGACATTTCTAAGACAGCATTCAGAACGCATGATGGCCATTATGAATTTATTGTTATGCCTTTTGTCCTTACCAATGCGCCGGCTACTTTCCAATGCTTGATGAATGACATTTTCCGACCGCACCTACGTAAGTTTGTTTTGGTCTTCTTTGATGATATCCTTATTTATTCAAAGTCTTCGAAGGAACACCTTGGTCACTTACGTACTATTCTGGGCTTATTACGTTCTAATCATCTCTTTGCCAAGCTTTCAAAGTGTTGTTTTGGAGTCGTACAAGTTAATTATTTAGGCCATGTTATCTCATCGGGGGATGTGGAGGTTGAAACTTCGAAGGTTCAGGCTGTCCGTTCCTGGCCGACTCCGACTAATGCCAAAGGGGTTCGTGGTTTCCTAGGGTTGGCTGGGTATTATCAAAAATTTATCCAGGGATTTGGAAGTATTGCAGCTCCCCTGCATAAGCTAGTGGGCAAAGGCTCCTTTATTTGGGATGATCAAGCAGAGGCGGCGTTCGAAGAGTTAAAGCTTGCATTGACAACCACTCCTACCTTGGCTTTACCTGACTGGTCTCATCCATTTACGGTGGAGTGCGATGCAAGTGGGGTGGGTATTGGGGCCATTCTCACTCAATGTGGAAGACCACTGGCTTATTTCAGTGCTCCTCTGAAGGGCACCATGTTATCTTGGTCCACATATGAGAAGGAGATGTTAACTATTGTGAAGGCAGTTCGAAAGTGGCGCCACTATTTATTAGGTCGGTCGTTTGTGGTGAAAACTGATCATGTTGGTCTCAAATACTTGATGGAGCAACGACTCACTACTCCTGCTCAATCCAGATGGTTGCCTAAGCTGTTGGGTTACGACTACAGAATTGAATATAAGAGTGGGAGTCTTAATCGTGGTGCGGATGCACTCTCTCGTAGGCCTGAGTTTCATTTTCTCGGTGTTTCTCATCCTTGCTCCACCATCTGGGCGGATATTCAAGCGGAGGTACACACTGACCCATTCTATTTAAATTTGCCTTCATCGATTCCTCTTACAGTCAAAGGGAACCTTGTGGAACGGGATGGGATCTGGTTTATAGATGATGCTATTTTGTTGAGTTCCAAGTCTCCTCTTTTACCTACTATGTTGGCCATGTGTCACTCTTCTCCCGAAGGTGGCCATTTCGGGTTTCACAAAACGTTTGCTAAGATAAAGCAGAATTTTCGGTGACTGGGAATGAAAGATTTTGCGAAGCTGTATATCAGGGAATGTCACACTTGTCAACGAGCTAAGACAGATAGTATGCGGCCTGCTGGGATGTTGCAGCCTCTTCTAGTGCCGGAAAGAATTTGGGAGGATGTTAGCATGGATTTTGTGGAAGGGTTGCCGGTGTCTAACGGGTTTACAGTGGTGATGGTGGTTGTAGATCGCCTCTCAAAGTACGCTCATTTTGTGCCTCTACGGCATCCGTTTACTGCTTCCGGCGTTGCTCGAGAATTTATCTCCAACATTGTTCATTTACACGGTGTTCCTTCCACCATTGTTAGTGAGCGTGATAAAGTATTCATTAGCTCTTTCTGGCAGGCTCTTTTTAAGCTGTAGGGTTCCATTTTATGCATAAGTTCTAGCCACCATCCGCAATCGGATGGGAAAATGGAGGTTGTTAACTGGATTTTAGAGCAATACCTGCGATGTTTTGTGTGTGACAAGCCGAAGAAATGGGTGGATTGGTTACCATGGGCGGAATATAGCTATAATACCTCGGTCCATACTTCCGCCAAGCTCGTTCCTTTTCAGGTTGTTTATGGTCGACTACCCCCTAAGCTCTTGCCATATGTTCCACGCACAACTCAGGTACAAGCTGTTGATGACTATCTTCAAGATAGGGATTTGTTACTTAAAACTTTGCGTACCAATCTCTCCAATGCCCAGAACCGTATGAAGTAGTTCGCAGACCGCCATCGACGCAAGTTAGCATTCGAGGTAGGAGATTATGTTTATGTTAAATTGCAGCCGTACAGGCAGTCAAGTGTGGTTACTCGTTCTTCGGCTAAGTTAAGTCCGAGGTTTTTTGGTCCTTACAAAATTCTGGATAAATTGGGGTCTGTTGCATATCGGCTTGAGTTACCTCCTGGCTCCTTAATTCATGATGTGTTTCATGTGAGTTTGTTACGGAAGAGTGAAGGCCCTGTTCCAGCAACATTTCCGCCTTCCATCAACGCACCTGTTCAGTTACCAGTAGCACCTCAACCGGAAGTAATCTTGGATGAGCGGGTTGTGCAGAAAGGGAAGTACCGGCCTAAGACAGAGATCCTAGTTCAGTGGGTGGGTCAGTCTCGGGAGGATGCGATATGGGAGAACAAATGGCGTTTCGCGCGCACTTATCCCCAGTTTCACCTTGAGGACAAGGTGTCTTCAAGTGGGGTGGATTGTTATGTGCATTGAACTAGCTTTGCAACTGTTTTGAATAAGTCTTTTAAATTAGTTTTGAATTAGTCTTTGCACTTCGTCTTTTAGTTGTTGCTAAAATAAAGGAAATGATTGGGATGTCCACATTTCCAGTAATTTCCTCTTTTAAATTGTAACGTTTGCATTTTGAATGGGATATCAGAAAATTGCTCCAAACACTCCCTTTGCTCTCTATATTCTTTCTTATCTCTTGGCTATCAGAACAGCCGTTAGAGCCACCATATCACATTGCTTTTTATGGTCATTTGATTTCATTCTTTCACTCTCTCTTTAACCTTTAACTACTCATTTACTGGTAATGCTCATACAATTGTATTTCTTGATTTAAATAGTAATGCACATACTGCCTTAGATGATGCCATTCTATTTTTATTACATTAAATTTGTTATATTTTGGAGAACAGGGAAGGTGTGCCCTACTTTATATTGATTACAGCTCAATTGTTTAACAAAATTGTTGTTACTTCTAGGATGACTTTAGTTATTTATGACATGGATTCGAATTACAGTTCCATAGTACTTCAAACTGGGTCCTCTATGACCAATAGACGGATATGAAATTTATCATGTGGATTTTATGGGAAGATTGTTTCTTATATTCTTGGTTATCAAAATAAGTTTTGTTGCAGTAAAGCTACTTTGCGATTCAAAGTCTTTAGTATAATGTAAGATAAAACCATAAAGCCATTCATTTATTTAACTAGGTACATAAAGTATATTACTGTGGGCATCTGCACTTTGTTTTATACCAAGGATTATGATTCTATCACTATATATTTCATATCTATGAAGATTTAAGGAACATTTGCAAAAATATGCTTATGTTACCATTCTGGAAAGGTTAATTAATTTGTTGAAATCTACTTTTTTTTGGAATTTTTTTAGTTATCTAACTCGATTTATTTTTGTTCTTTTTTTATGAGTTCAATGTATCAGCATTTGAATTTTGCTGACAAACTTACTGTTGAAAAATTATGTAGCTAAAATATGCTTATATGATTTTATATTTTATTTTTTCTTGATTGATAGCTAAAATAACAATGCATAACAATGATTTTTTATTGACTATCCTGCATTATTTTCTTACCTTTGAATTCATGCAATGGTTCATATATTCGACTTTGAGAAAATGGCTATTGTATAAGGTAAGATTTCCAGCATGATGAAGGTCATTTTTCCTGCTTTGTACACATTTTTCTTTGATTGAAATTCATAAATATTATGCAAAATGGACACATATTTTCACATTTAGATAGCTCATAGTTCTTAAAATAGTTGTCTTCATGCCCAATAACTATAATTCTTTTTTGTGGATCTGTCGTCTATGTTTGAATAAATTTCATTTTCTTCCAAACTTGACAAAACTCCCATTGAATAAAATTCCTTTTCATAATCTTTGATTGCTTTTTCTATTTGTAATTCCTTTCTTGATGCTAATTATCGTGAATGTATTAAGCATTGATTTTTTAAATTTGTCGTTTATATCCTTCAACAATTTCAGTTTCCATTTTTAATGTATGTCATTGAATAAGTTTCCTTTTTGCATTTCCTTTTAACCATTTTCATTTTAAAACTTATACAAATATGCACTTGCCATTTCACATACTATGATATATACTTACCATAATTGCATTTTCAATGACTAATACTTTTACAGTCATTGTTTTCATTTAGTTTTTTTTACTGATTGCACCATTATATTTGTATTTGTCACATATGATTCTATGACCATATTGATTATATTGCTCACATAATGGTTTCTCACTGATTGTTTTACTTTTACATCCATTGTTTTAATTTAATTTGTCTAACACCCACATTACGCTTTTCATCATTTGCGTTTTCATAAATTGTCCTCTATATCATTCATTATTTGTTTTTCAATGTCACTGTCGACTAAGTATGTCCATTTCCACTTACGTGTATCATGCTTTTAAAATGGGTGCATCATAATACCTTTTTAAAATAATATCATTATTCTATCCATGCATAACAACATGCTTATTTAATTTACTTCCATTTTGATTATTTCCCTCTAAAGATGGTTGACTTTATTAAACTTAAATTTATGGTAATGTATCGTAACAACCCGAAATTTAACAACATGTTAAATCAAGAATCAAGGAAGAATTATATTATAAAATCTGAATCAGGAGAAATGAGCTGTGTCATTGCGTTCGTCTTGGAAAAATACGCGAAATAGAGTCCGAAATTTCATAAATCGGAGTCCGTATGGCCGAGATATGGCCTTCGGAAGTTTCACGAAAAATCAGAATTCAAAACAGATTTCAAAAACACAGAAAACAGGCTGGGCGAGAAAAATCCCGCCGGAACCAGGTCGACCTGGGGGTCGACCTGGTGGGGACCAGGTCGACTATAGACTCGACCCCAGGGCCGACCTGGGGGTCGACCTGCCTGGTCGGACCCAGGCAGCCTTGTGCACCTGTTTTGCTGTTAAGCTCGGTTTTGGAAGCTTGTGACGATTTTTGAGGGCTTGGATTTATCCTAGGGTTAATCTAACGGCCTAAACTACTCCTAATCTCTATAAAAGACCCCTAAGCCTACCCTAAACCCTCACAAATCACTCATGCCATGAAGTGCTGCCCAAATGCCGAGTGATCATGGCCTCCATCTCCAATTCCTAGAGACTATGCATTCAAATCGGATTCAAATCGAAAGGTGCAAGCTTGCTACACCAAATCGAGGCTCGATCAACGTTGCTACGGCGATTTCATGACGGTTCTTCATCAAAGGAGCCACCATTCTTCGTCACGACGATGCATAATCCTTCCCTAAGCCTCGCTATGTAAGTTCTAGCTACTTCGAGATGTTAACGGTAGTTTAATGATGACATGGGATAAAATGCGATGTAACATGAGTATGTTAACCTATGTAAACCTAGTTTGCCCCTTTATCATGAACATATGACTTTGGGTTATGTTTTAGCGACTAAACCATGCTATTCATGTTGCATTGGACTTAGTTTGCCATGCAAGATTGGACCTTTACTTGTAGTATGATAGCATGAACATTTAGAGCCACTTTGACTTGTGAAATAGTTGCATAAATTGAACTTTGGGGCTTATGAATGTAAATGAAACCAACCCCCTTATGATATCATGTTTATGTAAGGTCAAATCCCGTTATGACAACATGCAAGTTTGTGGCCAAATCCTTTATGACATTATGCATGCTTGTGGCCAATCCCCTTTTATGTTATGCATGCTTATGGCCAATCCCTATATGACACTATTATTCATGTTTTATGGCCAAACCCCCTTATGATACCATGCAAGTTTGGAGCCAATCCCTTTTGTGGCATCGTGCATGTTTGGGGTCTACATGTAGCCATAGTATACCTACTATGTTGACTCGCTTTTACTCAAGTGAAAACACGATTTTGGGGTAGTTAGACAAACGTGAATGTGACGCGAAAACTTGACTTGAAAGTGGCACGAAAACTTGACATGGGGTTGCATGAAAATGTGACACTCTTGAAACACTTAAACATGAACATGACACGTACGAAAACATGGAACTTGAACTAGACATGGGTGGGTTGTAAGTGTAAAAAGACACTAGACCAAACATGAAAGTGGCCAACTCGAGGTTGGGTTGAGTTTGTAGCATAAATCTACCCGGACCCGCCCGGCTTAGCTAGTGGCTACAAACAATAGAATCCAATGTGAGAAGTTGGTCATGTCGCGCTTAAGACCCGAGGTTAGACTAGGTTGTGGTGTAAAACTACCCGGACCCGCCCGGCTTAACTAGTAACCACAACGAGGTCTAATGTGAGAGGTTGAAAGTGCATTAGTTAAATTAATGCCACATGATAAGGTTAAGTAAATTTGACTAATGACACTTAACCGATATGACACGAATGGGTAGGTTAAGTGGGACCAGACTTGATTTCTTAATGACACTTAACCATACAAGACAATTAGGGGATGGGGTTAAGTAATTCACGCTTAACTAATCCGACTTGGTGATTAGATGGGGTTAAGTAATTTAGACTTAACTAATCTAAACACGGTAATTAGATGGGGTTAAGTAACCTACACTTAACTAATCTAAACACGGTACTTCGATGGGGTTAAACTAAACACTTAACCAATCTAAACTTGGTAATTCAATGAGGTTAAGCAGCCAATACTTAACCAACTTAACAAGATAATTTAATGGGGTTAAGTAACTTATACTTAACCAATTATACATGATGATTTGATGAGGTTAAGTAACCTATACTTAACCAATCTAATATGTAGACTGTAACACCCCACCTCCGCCAGGGTGTCTCTTGCAAGCACTCTGACTTTGGAGGGGCGTTTGAATCGGGTAAACATGCATAATGATATATCAAGGCAGAACAAGAACATCTGTATATATGTAAACAAAGTAAATAACATTGATAAAACAGCGGAAGATTTCAAACCATTTCAAAACAAGTCTGGTACAACATAATGTCAACTTTCCAAATAAACAAGTCTAGATAAAAACAACATCAACTGAAAAACTGAAATACATAAGTACTATTCCCAAAATAAGTGATAACCATAGCTAGCTTCATGTCAAACCGTACATGAGCTAAATCCCACAAGCAAGCGATCAGAAATCCAAGCTAAGCTCCAATATTCCCACCCTGAGAACCTGGGGAGGGAAACGGAAGAAAAGAGGCGAAAGAAAACAGGTCAGTCAAAAAGACTGAGTAAGCCCTACTACAATCAATGTAAACTGATAAAGTTAACTGGCATGAGAAGCAGGGATGAACATAAGGATAACAACATACTAGCATGATGATTAACTAACAAGGTAGATAAAGGTGTCATTGCATAATTAGGTTTAAGGTTTTTGCACCACAGGTGTACTAGCAAGCTAACATGATTTGAATAAACAAGTATTGATCCCTTGGCCCAAGCTTTGGCCCAATAACATGAAGTGACCCTAATACGAGGTCCAATAAAATGAAGTGACCCTAATACGAGGTCCAATAACATGAAATGACCCTAATACGAGGTCCAACCAAACGGTCTAGTCGATCGGCTCCCTATAAGCTTAACTCGTCACGTGTTGGTGTCAATACGGCCCAAACATAATTGTAGTCAGACTGTGCAGGGTCTCCCGTCGGGTGTATCAAGCCCTAGGGTGTCAACCCCTGGACACCATAAACATAAGTACACAGTCTCGATCTACTGGTACCCGTGCATGTTTTCCCCAGCTTCGGACTATGTGCACGACCGTAGTCCGCCCGGAACTACACCGGCGTACCACTCTGCCGTTGTTTTTGGTCACTTACCTCAAGTCCAGTAATCGTGCCCCCTCCCTAGCCTAGTCCCTAGGATCTTAATGATACAAACTTGGGATTACTGCTGGAGTGGACCCCCATTGCTAGGATTTTCTAGTGGGTTAACTACGGTTTAACCCTCTTGCTAATCATGGATTAACTTGGTTAAGTGTAACGATGAGTTCACGACTTAACCCTGATTAATCTACCAAGCCCGCATTGATTAAGTATTAAGTGGACCATGACTTAAACCCTAATCATGAGGCATTAATTAATTAATGTGCCTTAACCTCTCACATTAGGCTTCGTTGCGGTTACTAGTTAAGCCGGTCGGTTCCGGGTAGCTTTACACCACAACTTGGTCTAACCTCGGGTTCAAGGTACAACATGACCAACTTCTCACATTGGGTCCTATTGTTTGTAGCAACTAGTTAAGCCGGTCGGTTCCGGGTAGGTTTACGCTACAAACTCAACCCAACCTCGAGTTGGTCACACTTATATTTTCTAAGTGTCATGTCCATCATGTTTCCAAAACATGTTACAAGTTTTCAAGAATTTGGGTAGACCTAACTTAATAGGTAAATTCCCAATGGGTAGACCTAACTTAATAGGTAAATTCCCAATCTTATGTTTTTATGTCTTTTAAGTTTACCCAACCCCAAACGCAATCCCATCGCTTACATATCGCAATAGCGCATAAAGGATAGAAAGAGGGAACTTGGCATAATCATGACATAAAGGTGTTGAAGCCACAAGTTTAACATGGTGGCATATGAAATGTACACATGTTCAAGTACTTGCATATTACATTTTAGGCCTCAAAAGCATGCATAAAACCAAACTTAGCATATTGGTGATACATGGTGATAAATGACATGTAGAAATGGCCATAAGTTCGCATTTAGCCTCACATGCAAGTTATCATAAGAGATATGATAACTTACATGTTGCCAAAATGCAACCTTTAGCATAAAGCTTGAAGCTTTAGGCTCATAAACCCAAGATAAGCTTGCATAACATGATAACATGAGTAAGATGATCAACCCAAACTTGCATACATAACATGGCAACTTGCATATCATAACATAGCAAACTTGCATAACATAACATGGCAACTTGCATATCATAACATAGCAACTTGCATACATAACATGATAGACTTGCATAACACATCATAGTAAACTTGCATATCATAATGATCAAACACAACTTGCATCATTCATTAACTTTAGAGTTTAAATATGAAAGTAGAAAAGGGCTTACAATGCTTATGAAGACCCAAATGAGTATAAGCAAATGTAAGATTGAGACAAAGCCCTTATGCAATCAAATAAACCCAAAATGCAAGCTCCAATAGAAAAACCCTTGAGCAAAAATGATCAAAACCCTTGCTTTATGATGTAAATATGGAAACTTGATTTGAATGCAAGCTAATGATACTCATACAAGCTTGAAAACACTTGTATGTATGGAAAATCTCTCATAGAAATAACTTAGGAATTTTATGAAGAGAGTGGAGGCCATGAGAGGAATGATTTTGCCATAGTTTAGTTGTATGAGTGAATAATGTTGATTTAGTCTTAGGTTAGGGTCTTATTTATAGAGATTAGGATTAGTTCTAGCCTTAGGATTAAACCCTTAATCAGGTCATACGGACTCATTTCGAAAACTCGGACTCTATTTCGCGTATTTTTCCGAGACGAACGCAATGGCACAGCCCGTTTCCCTTGATTCAGATTTATAAATTAAATTCTGCCTCGATTTATGTTATAACAGGTTATTGAAAATATGGGTTGTTACATTCTCCCCTCCTTAAAGGATTTCGTCCCCGAAATCTTCAAGTTAGGAAGAACGTATCCTACCATCCAACATCCATCTACTCAAAACACCATCCACGAGCAATCATTGTCCTTACAAGATTCTAAATGTTGTATGAACATATGCAAAGGTGTGTGTATATGTACTTACCTAATGCAAATATCATCAATGCAAATTATGTTAGTGAAATGAATCCATATGTATGCAATTCCTAACATAATGTATAACATCTATATGTGTGCACATAACATACATCCATATGCAACATCCATGTGATAACACAAAAATTTTCATCCATGAATAAGCGTAAACACTCATGCATATGCAATATTGAGGAGTGTGTGAGCCGATCTAGTGCCTAACGTGTATAATGCATCCACGAGTAACCACTTGCAAACACTTGCAACCACTTGCAAACATCAAGCATAACATGTTTCAAACACATGTTTCATCCAAAGGGTTTCTTCCTAAGGTTCTCATGACAAGATTAACACAATAAACTAGATAAACATGGATAGCAAAGAGAAAGATATGCTAACAAAGAAAAGAGATTGAGAGTGTACCCTCAAAAAGGAATGGATAAAGCCCTCGCATCTTCTCCTCGGTTTCCCAAGTTGCATCTTCTTCGGCTTCACCCCATTGAACCTTCACCAACTTGACCTCTCGATTCCTTAGCTTCTTGGTCTCCGTCCCGAAGATACGAATCGGAGCTCTCCTCAAGGTAGCCTCTTTCTCCACTTCCACATCTTTCAGAATACTTGGCTCTACAACCTCTGCTGATTCATGTAAACACTTCCGGAGATGCGAGACATGAAAAACATCGTGTACTCCGGCAAGCTTCTCGGGCAACTCCACTCTATAAGCCATCTGCCCGATCCTCTCTATAATAGGGAATGGTCCAACAAACCTCGGTGCTAACTTCCCGACGGCTCCAAATCGGACCACATTCCGCAAAGGAGAAACCTTCACGAAAACCATATCCCCAACATCAAACTCCAAATCAGTTCTTCGCTTATCAGCATAGGATTTCTGTCGGTCTTGGGCTGCTTTCATCCGTCTCCAAATCAACTCGACCTTCTCGGATGTATCTCTGATCATATCAGGCCCAAATATAAGCTTATCTGTAGTCTCCCACCAACATGTAGGCGACTTGCACGGCCTCACATATAAAGCTTCAAATGGTGCCATCCCTATGCTTGCCTGATAACTGTTATTATATGCAAACTCAACAAGAGGAAGATGGTCTTCCCAAGTACCACCAAAATCCAGAATACAAAGCCTCAACAGATCCTTGAGTACCCTATTCACCCTTTCGGTTTGACCATCCGTCTGTGGGTTATAAGCCGTACTTAGATTCAACCTCGTGCCCATAGCTTCTTGCAAGCTATTCCAGAACTGACTTGTAAAAATTGGGTCACGGTCACTGACTATATTAGAAGGGACTCCATGTAGTCTCACAATCTCACGAAGATATACAGACGCTAGCCAAGATGCGGTCCTCTTGCTCTTCACCGGAATGAAATGAGCACTCTTCGTAAGTCTATCCACAATAACCCAAATGCTCGTATTCCCTTTCCTTGACCTTGGTAGCCCATCGATAAAATCCATGGAAATACTCTCCCACTTCCACAGTGGAACGTCTAGAGGATGCAATAGCCCACCGGGCTTCTTCGACTCGGCCTTAACTTGCTGGCAAATGATACATCTAGAGACAAACTCTGCCACATCCTTCTTCATCCCAGGCCAAAAGAAAATGCGCTTCATATCTTTATACATCTTATCTCCGCCCGGATGTATAGTCAACTTAGAGCGATGCGCTTCCTCAAGAACTTTTCTTACTAAATCTTCTACCATTGGAACACATAACCTTCCGTCTCTCCTCAGCCAACCCTTGTCGTCAATAGAATATCGAGCGAGATGACTAGACGCCTCTCCTCGAATCAGCTTATCCATAATCTCAACTATCTGAGGGTCTTCTCTCTGCGAAGCCCCAACTTGATCAAGAAGGGTAGGTCTGAGTTCCAGAGATGCTAAAGAACCGGTCATCGACTCAATAGCCAAAGTGAAATCAAATGAAACACCCCACCTCCGTTAGGGTCACTCTCAAAGGGAATGCCCTAATTTTGGTGGAGGTTTATAAGTATAAGTCACAGATATACAAGACAGATATAAGAACACATATTTGTAAACAGCGGAAGAACAATAACTTTTATTTCATAAAAGCAAATACGTGTTACAACAACATCACCATAATTGTCTTACATCTTTTCCAAAAACATAACACTTTCATAATCTGTCTTGATTACATCTTTTAAAGAAGCATAAATAAAACATAGATAAATTGCAAAAGCCCCCATAGTGATTGTCCAAAGCCATAGTTCAAAATGAAAAGGTCCAAGCAATACATTTCTCTTCTTCAAGCTGGATGTTAAGGCTGGTCAAGCTGCTGTGTTCCCTCCCTGTGGACCTTGGGGGGGGGGGGGGGGACGGAAGAAAAGAAGACGAAAGAAAAGTAGAGTCAGACATAAAGCCTGAGTAAGTCTAGTACTACTTTGTCTATGAATAAAGAACTGGGTATGATAAGTATAAACAAGATGTGGGCAAGCACTATAAACTTGGTTAAGTTGTCTAGGGTCGAATATACTATCGTACCCCATGTTAATCTCTGAACCCATATAAACTAGTTTCCAACTGGCACCCCATAATCAGGGTGATGTGATCCATTCAACGATGATCGGCTCTTACTCGCATAGTTGCATGTGTCTTACGGCCCCCGATGTTGTAGTTACCTATGCTGGTCCCACCATGGGGTGTATCAAGTCCCATAGTGGCGGCCCGACACAACCTTAGAGTGCACAGGTATGCTACTGGTGTCCAGTGCCTTATTTTTCTGCGCCGGAGTGTGTGCACGCCCGCACCCCGTTAGAACCTACACTGCTACACCCCCGCCGTCGATTTGACCTCTTACAATCAGCCCAGTAATCGTGCCCCACCCTGCCTAGTTTCAGGGTATCCTGATACACCTTCTAGGGTTACTGCTGAAAAGGGTCCCCCGTTACTAGGTTTTCTATCTCTAGCCAACATGCTAAGTTGGTTAAGTGTTTTCTAACCTAACCCCCACCAGTCCGTTTAGTTTAGCATGTTCCATTTTGATTAAGTCTTTAGTTCACTTAATCCTAACAATCATGACTCAGCCTTAATTGCCTTATTAAGGCCCTGACCTCTCACATTAGACAGGTATTGTTGTGGCTGCCTGTTGCCGGTTGGTTCCGGGCAGTCTTACGCCACAACTCAGTCTAACCTCGGGTCCTTATTGGGCTCCATGTTTAACCTCCCACATTGGATAGGTATTGTTGTGACTACTGGACAGCCGGGCGGTTCCGGGCAGGTTTACATCACAACTCAATCCAACCTCGGGTTAAACACATCGTATTTTCTACATTTACATGTTTTGTCTTTCTTCTTTATTTTCTTATATGTAAATATTTGCGGCCAATTAAGTTAATGGTGTAAAGATTACACCAATCATGGGCCCAACCCATACTTGAATTTGGGCCCTTCTATTTTATATTTCCATTCATTAGTAATTTTAACCCAACGTTATTTTCCCCCGTTTTACACGTCCGTTTATTATATATATATGTTGGGCTTAGCCTTTTAAAGCCCAACTTAGCCATGTGAAAAGGGGAGGCTTAAAACGTGATCACATACACAAAGAGGGGAAGGTGAGCGCATGAACTTGCAATATGACGTTGGAAATACAAAATAGAAACTGGTGTACTTGCATATATACTTTGGTCATAAAGCATAGGTGACATGAATCAAAGCATGTGAACTTGTAGTTGAGATATGAATCTAAATTGGGTATCATTATTGGCACATAGTCATAACTACAACATGAACCTATACTTTTATTTAGGCATAATGTCAAACATAAGCATGGCATAAATATTTCTAACATAAGCATGGCATAATGTCAAACATAAGCATGGCATAAGTATAGTTAAATTTGTTCACATAACCATGGCATAAATATTTCTAACATGAAATCATAATTTTTACTTTAGTCATGCAAACTTGCAAAAAAAGGGATTTTTGAACCTAACCTAGCTATGTACCACATATGTCATCATATAATTCTTGTTAACAATATAGACTTAACATGGATTTCAATTATGCCAAATATCAATCATAGCCTAGCCGTATTCATAAGTTTGCAAATAGGTTTTCTAGTACAAAAGCATGGCTTAATACATGATGCCCAATTTTTAACATAATTTCATATGGATTATGATAACCCAAACTTATTCCAATTACTTCACAAAAATGATGTTTGTATAAAAATACACATTATGATGGCATAGTAGCAAAGCCCCAAACTTGCATGAATTTAAATCAACTACATACATGTAGCTTCAACATGGATTACATAATTTGCGAAATATTCCAAACGTATACTTGCATAGAACTACCGCATGTAGTTCTTTATAATGGAATAACATAATTCAAGAATATCCAAACGTATATAATATTTCAAATTGATAAGAACGCACAAATATGAATTACTTTACTGCCACAATTCAAGCATACAAACCAACACAATTATTTGTTCATACCAAAGTAATACTCTACTTACAATCGTTGCGGCGAATTCTCTAATTTAGGAATTTAGAGATGCGACTCCTTATGACGTAGGCGTTGATTTGCTTTGTTTGAATTGCTTTAGGCTTTAGAATTTTCCTCCTAATCCTCTCCCTCCAATTGGCGGCTACTCTTAGTCGTTCCTCATCAACATGGCGGCTTTGTTCTTATTTTTGAATGAATAGATTAGGGTTAGTCTAGGGTTGTTTTTATAGTGGTAATGAACTGATTAGGACCATTGATGTTGCTTGGATTGATCGTAGCCATTCATTCGAAAGAGAAACCAATTAGAGCCTGCCACCTAGCCCTAATGACAAAGCAAGCTTCTGAAAATCGGCCAAACACAGACCTGGCCAGCCAGGGCTAGACCAGACCTGGCCAGCAGGTCATTTTTGACCTGGGCGCACTTGGCAGGTGCGCCAGGTCAAAAATGTACTGGCGCACTTCACAGGTGCGCCAGTTCATTTTTGTTCTGGCGCACTTCCCAAGTGCGGCAGTGCATTCTGACCCTTTTTCGGTTTTTCGCCCAACTTCGTTCGTCCATAACTTCTTCATACAATATCCGTTTTTCAAAAACTCGGACTCTATTTCGCGTATTTTTCCGAGACGAACGCAATGGCGTATCCCGTTTCCCTTAGTTCTTTGATTTGAAATTAATTATACTTTAATTTGTGAGTTTCACAGTTATAGAATTCGCGGGGTGTTACATTCTCCCCCACTTAAAAGGATTTCGTCCCCGAAATCTTCAAGTTAGGAGGAATGTATATCCTAACATCCAATCATCCATCTACTCATCCATCAAACACGAGCATCTATTGTCCTTAAAAGACTTCTAATGCTTCATGATCATATGCGAAGTGTGTGTGTACATGTACTTATCTAATGCAAAATCAGGCGGTCTACTGATTCAGTTGACCTCCTTAATGCGAATTATGTAAGTGCCATGAATCCATTATGTATGCAAATTTTCCTATTCATGATTCTACATGAGTGCACAATTATTCAATACAAATGCAGCACCCACATGACAACACATTAAAGTTCAACCACATATGAATGCAAACATATATGCATATGCAATATGAAGTGACTGAGCCGATCTAATACCTAGATTGTGTGTGTATATGCAACCACGAGCAACCACTAGCAATCACTTGCAACCACTTGCAACCATCATACATAACATGTTTCAACTACATGTTTCCATCCAAAGGGTTTCTACCTAAAAGATAAGGTCGGGGAAATATACCTAAAAAGATAGATAAAAGCGCAACTTAAGGAAAGAGAAAGATCAAGGATGTACCCTCGAACAGAAAAGGGTAGGCTGTACGGATTCTAGCTTCAGTTTCCCAAGTCGCGTCTCCCTCGGCGTCGCTCCACTGAACTTTGACGAGCTTGACTTCGCGGTTGCGTAGCTTCTTCACTTCCGTTCCTAATATGCGTGTTGGAACTTTTCTTATGGTTGCTTCGCGTTCCACTTCGGCCTCTTCGAGGATATTTGGCTCTACCACTTCAGCAGACTCATGTAGACATTTTCGGAGATGTGAAACGTGAAAAACGTTGTGGACTCCAGCCAACTTCTCGGGTAGCTCTAATCTATAGGCCATTTTCCCAATTTTCTCGATGATAGGGAATGGCCCTACGAACCTTGGTGCCAGTTTTCCTGTGGTTCCAAAACGAACAACGTTTCTTAGTGGTGATACCTTTAGAAAAACTCTGTCTCCAACCTCAAATTCAAGGTCGGTCCTCCTTTTATCGGCATAGGATTTTTGTCTGTCTTGGGCCGTCTTCATCCTTCTTCGTATTAAGTCTACTTTCTCTGAAGTCTCTCGGATCATATCTGGTCCAAGTATGAGCTTGTCCGTAGAATCCCACCAACAAGTGGGCGATCGGCACGGTCTTCCATATAAAGCTTCGAAGGGCGCCATTGCGATGGTTGCTTGATAGCTGTTGTTGTAGGCAAATTCCACCAAAGGAAGGTGGTCTTCCCATGTCCCTCCGAAGTCAAGGACGCATAGTCTTAAAAGGTCTTCCAAAACTCTGTTCACTCTCTCTGTTTGGCCGTCGGTTTGGGGATGATAGGCTGTGCTCAAGCATAACTGCGTTCCTACTGCTTCTTGCAGACTCCGCCAAAACTCGCTGGTGAAGATGGGGTCTCGGTCACTAACAATGCTAGATGGTATTCCATGGAGTCGAACGATTTCCTTAAGGTAAAGTGATGCTAGGGATGAGGCAGTTCTTTTACTTTTGACAGGTAAAAAGTGGGCGCTTTTAGTAAGCCTATCCACTATTACCCAAATGCTAGTGTTGCCTCTCCTAGACCTAGGCAGCCCATCGATGAAGTCCATTGAGATGCTATCCCACTTCCACTGCGGGACCTCCAGAGGATGTAGCAGTCCGCCAGGCTTTTTCTGTTCCGCCTTAACCTGTTGGCACACCATACACTTAGAAACGAACTCTGCCACGTCCTTTTTCATGCCGTTCCAGAAGAAAGTCCTTTTTATGTCTTTGTACATTTTATCTCCGCCTGGGTGTATCGTCATCTTGGAGTGATGTGCTTCCTCGAGAACCTTCTTTATTAAATCTTTTGTCTGTGGGACGCATAGTCTTCCGTCTCGCCTTAGCAAACCCTTATCGTCGATGGAGTATCTGTTGAGGTGACCTGAAGTCTCACCCCTAATTAGCCTATCAATTGTTTCCACAAGCTGAGGGTCTTCGCGTTGTTCTGTCCCTACTGAATCCACTAAAGTTGGGCGCACTTCGAGAGATGCTAGCAAGCCTGGTACGAAATCGGAGGAAGGCCTAAAGTCGAAGCTGGCTATAAACTCTAGGCTTTGTCTTTCAACAAACAACGGGCTTAGGGTCAATTTCTTTCGGCTCAACGCGTCTGCCACTACGTTGCCTTTGCCCGGAGTGTAGGAGATTTCGAAATCGTACGAGGCAAGAAACTCCATCCATCTTTGTTGCCTCAAGTTAAGATCCTTCTACGAGAAAAGATATTTCAACGATTTATGGTCAGTGTAAAGTTCGAACTTCTCACCTAGGAGATAGTGTCGCCAAGACTTGAGTGCAAAGACGATGGCGGCTAACTCAAGATCATGGGTTGGGTATTTCTTTTCGTGCACCTTCAACTGCCTCCCGCCATAAGCTACTACCCTTCCTTCTTGCATTAAGACGGCGCCTAGCCCTGTCCCACATGCATCCGTATAAACTGTGAACATCTTGCTCCCATCCGGCAGCGTCAAAACTGGGGCTGTTGTGAGAGCCCTTTTCGGTCGTTGGAAAGCAAATTCGCAATCCAAATCCCAATTGAACACTAGATTCTTCTTAGTCAATTTCGTGAGTGGAGCTGAGATTTTCGCAAAATCCCTTATAAATTTTCGATAGAAACCTGCTAGTCCTAGGAAGCTTCGGACCTCAGTTGCATTCCTTGGTGTCTTCCAATCCTGTACCGCCACTACCTTAGCAGGGTCCACTGCTAACCCTTGTTTGGATACTATGTGCCCAAGGAACCTCACCTCTTCTCTCCAAAAGTGGCATTTGGAGAATCTGGCTTTTAGTTGATGGACTCGCAAAGTTTCCATGATTGCCCTTAAGTGCTGAGCATGTTCCTCTTCACTCTTTGAGAAGATAAGGATATCATCTACGAAGACCACTACGAATTTGTTGAGGAAATCTCTAAATACCCTACTCATCAGGTCCACGAAGTAAGCAGGTGCATTTGTCAAGCCGAAAGGCATGACAAGCCATTCAAAGAAGACGTCTGGGGTTCTGAATGCCGTTTTATCGATGCTATCTTCAGCCACCCTTAGCTGATGAAAACCGATTGCTAAATCGAGCTGGGAGAAAACAGACGCTCCTACAAGCTGGTCAAATAAATCGTCAATTCTAGGGAGAGGGTGCCTATTCTTTTTCGTTAGCTTGTTGAGCTCCCTATAGTCAACACATAGACGGAGTGAACCATCCGCCTTTGTAGCGAACACCACTGGAGCGCCCCATTCTGAAATGCTCCTCCTAATGAACCCCTTTTCTAGAAGCTCTTTAATCTGTTTACTGAGCTCTTTCCTTTCTCGTGGAGCCATGTGTCTAACGGGCAACGCAACGGGCTTTGCATTATCTACAAGATATATGCGGAAGTCTATTTCCCGCTTCGGAGGCAAGCCCTTCACCTCTTCGAAGACATCCGGATATTCCCGGACCACTCTAACTGATTGCAAATTTTCAACAGAGGGATCTAGCGATTCAAGATAACTAAGCATAACCGCATATGAGGGATTACAAGAAATTTCCAAAGTATTACCGAGTTGGGTTAGGAGCCTAACAACCCTTTTCTCACAATCAAGGATGGCCCCATTACTGGATAGCCAATCCATACCCAAAATCAAACCATACCCCGAAAAGCCCAAAACAAAGGCACTACATTGAAATTCTACACTTAGAATAGAAATTTTCAATCCCACACAGATCATAGACAAATGAGCTGGGCCCCCAATTGGGTTTGAAACAACTAAGGGGTCCTCTACCATACTAGTTTTTAGGTGCAGAGATTCTACTAAAGCAGACGAGATAAAGGAGTGTGATGCGCCAGAATCAAATAAAGTGCGAACGGGGTGATCATAAAGATAAACTACACTTTCTACAGAAGTATTTATACCTCGCTGTTGCAGAGGTGGCGCTTCTAGCACATGAACCTGTGCCCCTGGGGTGGATCCAGCCCTCTGCCCCTGTCCTCGTTTCTTTGGGCAGTCCTTAGCCCTGTGGCCTGTCTCACCGCAAGAAAAGCACCCACCATTCTCCTTGGCCTTCTTTTTCCGGCAGTCCTTAACTAAGTGCCCCACTTTGCCACAGAAATTGCACTTCCTCTTCTCTTTGTTGCCTTTCCCGCCCTTCTTAAAGTCTGTCTTCTTGGGCTGCAAACCCTCTTTCTTCCCTTGAGAGCTTTCTGCCTTCGTCTCCTTCTTGCTCTTATCCTCTTCATTCAGCAATGCCATTTGCACCAATCTTTCATACGTGGCTCCCATGGGTATATGGGTCATGGCCAAACTGTGTAATGGCTCATTCAACCCTTTGACGAAACGGAGAGCCTTCTTGTGCGGGGTGTTGACTAGGTCAAGCCCAAACCTAGCCAGCTCATCAAACTGATTAACATACTCTCTGACTGTCTTGTCCCCTTGCTTAAGAAATAAGAATTTTTCCAACTGCAAACTTCTTTCCGCATCTGAGAGAAATTTAATCTCAAACCTTGCTCTAAAGTCCTCCCATGTCTCCACTGGTCTTTCAGCATTAGTGACTTCCCACCAGTAGGAAGCCTCGCCCTTCAATAGCCACACTGCCAATTGTACTTTTTGTCTATCCTCTACCTCAAAGATGATGAATAGGTCCTCCGTCTCTTTCAGCCAATTTCTAGCTGCCACGAAGGACTCAGTTCCATGGAAATCCCTTCCTCCCATAGCTTTTAAATCTTTACATATCTTAGCAAACGCGTTTCCCCGTGGAGGAGGTGGAGGAAAAGGTGCTGCTGCAGCTGGATGATTTCCTTCCGCTGGGGGAGGAGGAATGGTAGGACCTGGCTGAGTGGCCCTTGCTTCTAAGAACCGTCTAAACCAACTAGGTATTGGCACCCCTTCCGGCAAGTTAAGTTCTTGGGACATGCTGAAACAAAAAGGATAGATTCAAAACGAAGGATAAGAGATAGTACCTATGGCTTTGGGGAGTGGACTTTTCCTTTTTAAAATAAAATAATATTTTTCTTTTAAAAATGCTTCTTTAAATTTCCTTTTTTTTTGAAAATAATTTTTCAAAACTTTTTATCTTATCTGGTAAACCTATGCTCTGATACCAAGTGAAACACCCCACCTCCGTTAGGGTCACTCTCAAAGGGAATGCCCTAATTTTGGTGGAGGTTTATAAGTATAAGTCACAGATATACAAGACAGATATAAGAACACATATTTGTAAACAGCGGAAGAACAATAACTTTTATTTCATAAAAGCAAATACGTGTTACAACAACATCACCATAATTGTCTTACATCTTTTCCAAAAACATAACACTTTCATAATCTGTCTTGATTACATCTTTTAAAGAAGCATAAATAAAACATAGATAAACTGCAAAAGCCCCCATAGTGATTGTCCAAAGCCATAGTTCAAAATGAAAAGGTCCAAGCAATACATTTCTCTTCTTCAAGCTGGATGTTAAGGCTGGTCAAGCTGCTGTGTTCCCTCCCTGTGGACCTGGGGGGGGGGGGGGGGGACGGAAGAAAAGAAGACGAAAGAAAAGTAGAGTCAGACATAAAGCCTGAGTAAGTCTAGTACTACTTTGTCTATGAATAAAGAACTGGGTATGATAAGTATAAACAAGATGTGGGCAAGCACTATAAACTTGGTTAAGTTGTCTAGGGTCGAATATACTATCGTACCCCATGTTAATCTCTGAACCCATATAAACTAGTTTCCAACTGGCACCCCATAATCAGGGTGATGTGATCCATTCAACGATGATCGGCTCTTACTCGCATAGTTGCATGTGTCTTACGGCCCCCGATGTTGTAGTTACCTATGCTGGTCCCACCATGGGGTGTATCAAGTCCCATAGTGGCGGCCCGACACAACCTTAGAGTGCACAGGTATGCTACTGGTGTCCAGTGCCTTATTTTTCTGCGCCGGAGTGTGTGCACGCCCGCACCCTGTTAGAACCTACACTGCTACACCCCCGCCGTCGATTTGACCTCTTACAATCAGCCCAGTAATCGTGCCCCACCCTGCCTAGTTTCAGGGTATCCTGATACACCTTCTAGGGTTACTGCTGAAAAGGGTCCCCCGTTACTAGGTTTTCTATCTCTAGCCAACATGCTAAGTTGGTTAAGTGTTTTCTAACCTAACCCCCACCAGTCCGTTTAGTTTAGCATGTTCCATTTTGATTAAGTCTTTAGTTCACTTAATCCTAACAATCATGACTCAGCCTTAATTGCCTTATTAAGGCCCTGACCTCTCACATTAGACAGGTATTGTTGTGGCTGCCTGTTGCCGGTTGGTTCCGGGCAGTCTTACGCCACAACTCAGTCTAACCTCGGGTCCTTATTGGGCTCCATGTTTAACCTCCCACATTGGATAGGTATTGTTGTGACTACTGGACAGCCGGGCGGTTCCGGGCAGGTTTACATCACAACTCAATCCAACCTCGGGTTAAACACATCGTATTTTCTACATTTACATGTTTTGTCTTTCTTCTTTATTTTCTTATATGTAAATATTTGCGGCCAATTAAGTTAATGGTGTAAAGATTACACCAATCATGGGCCCAACCCATACTTGAATTTGGGCCCTTCTATTTTATATTTCCATTCATTAGTAATTTTAACCCAACGTTATTTTCCCCCGTTTTACACGTCCGTTTATTATATATATATGTTGGGCTTAGCCTTTTAAAGCCCAACTTAGCCATGTGAAAAGGGGAGGCTTAAAACGTGATCACATACACAAAGAGGGGAAGGTGAGCGCATGAACTTGCAATATGACGTTGGAAATACAAAATAGAAACTGGTGTACTTGCATATATACTTTGGTCATAAAGCATAGGTGACATGAATCAAAGCATGTGAACTTGTAGTTGAGATATGAATCTAAATTGGGTATCATTATTGGCACATAGTCATAACTACAACATGAACCTATACTTTTATTTAGGCATAATGTCAAACATAAGCATGGCATAAATATTTCTAACATAAGCATGGCATAATGTCAAACATAAGCATGGCATAAGTATAGTTAAATTTGTTCACATAACCATGGCATAAATATTTCTAACATGAAATCATAATTTTTACTTTAGTCATGCAAACTTGCAAAAAAAGGGATTTTTGAACCTAACCTAGCTATGTACCACATATGTCATCATATAATTCTTGTTAACAATATAGACTTAACATGGATTTCAATTATGCCAAATATCAATCATAGCCTAGCCGTATTCATAAGTTTGCAAATAGGTTTTCTAGTACAAAAGCATGGCTTAATACATGATGCCCAATTTTTAACATAATTTCATATGGATTATGATAACCCAAACTTATTCCAATTACTTCACAAAAATGATGTTTGTATAAAAATACACATTATGATGGCATAGTAGCAAAGCCCCAAACTTGCATGAATTTAAATCAACTACATACATGTAGCTTCAACATGGATTACATAATTTGCGAAATATTCCAAACGTATACTTGCATAGAACTACCGCATGTAGTTCTTTATAATGGAATAACATAATTCAAGAATATCCAAACGTATATAATATTTCAAATTGATAAGAACGCACAAATATGAATTACTTTACTGCCACAATTCAAGCATACAAACCAACACAATTATTTGTTCATACCAAAGTAATACTCTACTTACAATCGTTGCGGCGAATTCTCTAATTTAGGAATTTAGAGATGCGACTCCTTATGACGTAGGCGTTGATTTGCTTTGTTTGAATTGCTTTAGGCTTTAGAATTTTCCTCCTAATCCTCTCCCTCCAATTGGCGGCTACTCTTAGTCGTTCCTCAGCAACATGGCGGCTTTGTTCTTATTTTTGAATGAATAGATTAGGGTTAGTCTAGGGTTGTTTTTATAGTGGTAATGAACTGATTAGGACCATTGATGTTGCTTGGATTGATCGTAGCCATTCATTCGAACGAGAAACCAATTAGAGCCTGCCACCTAGCCCTAATGACAAAGCAAGCTTCTGAAAATCGGCCAAACACAGACCTGGCCAGCCAGGGCTAGACCAGACCTGGCCAGCAGGTCATTTTTGACCTGGGCGCACTTGGCAGGTGCGCCAGGTCAAAAATGTACTGGCGCACTTCACAGGTGCGCCAGTTCATTTTTGTTCTGGCGCACTTCCCAAGTGCGCCAGTGCATTCTGACCCTTTTTCGGTTTTTCGCCCAACTTCGTTCGTCCATAACTTCTTCATACGATATCCGTTTTTCGAAAACTCGGACTCTATTTCGCGTATTTTTCCGAGACGAACGCAATGGCGTATCCCGTTTCCCTTAGTTCTTTGATTTGAAATTAATTATACTTTAATTTGTGAGTTTCACAGTTATAGAATTCGCGGGGTGTTACATCAAAGGTTGCCACATACTCTAAATTCTTCATCTCAACGAATAGAGGACTCAGAGTCAACCTTTTTCTACTCAATGCATCTGCTACCACATTCCCCTTGCCAGGGGTATAAGCTATCTCAAAATCGTAGGACGCCAAGAATTCCATCCATCTTTGTTGCCTCAGATTTAGATCCTTCTGAGAAAAGAGATACTTCAATGACTTGTGATCGGTATAAAGCTCAAATCTTTCTCCCAGAAGATAATGGCGCCAAGCCTTGAGTGCATATACTATTGCTGCCAACTCTAAGTCATGAGTGGGATAATTCTTCTCATGCACTTTGAGTTGTCTACCGCCAAAGCATATCACTCTTCCTTCTTGCATCAGAACAGCTCCTAATCCCGTGCCACATGCATCGGTGTATACTGTAAATAACTTCCCTCCATCGGGCAAAGCTAGAACAGGTGCTGATGTGAGAGCTCTCTTGAGCTTCTGAAAAGCAAGCTCGCATTCTATGCTCCAAGCAAAAACTAAATTCTTCTTCGTCAATTTAGTGAGAGGAGTGGAAATCTTCGCGAAGTCCTTGATGAACTTCCGGTAAAAGCCTGCAAGACCTAGAAAACTTCTCACTTCGGTTACATTCCTTGGAGTCTTCCAATCCTGAACTGCAACTACCTTAGCGGGATCCACCGCTAAGCCTTGCTTAGATACTATATGCCCAAGGAATCTAACTTCCCTTCTCCAAAAGTGACACTTGGAGAACTTGGCCTTCAACTGATGCGCTTTAAGCGTATCCATCACCTCCACGAGATGCCTTGCGTGCTCTTCCTCATCCTTAGAGAAGATCAGAATATCATCTACGAAGACCACGACAAACTTGTTCAAGAACTCCCTGAACACCCTACTCATTAAGTCCACGAAATATGCGGGTGCATTAGTCAAGCCGAACGGCATGACAAGCCATTCGAAGAATCCATCTGGCGTTTTGAACGCAGTCTTGTCTATACTATCTTCAGCTACCCTGAGCTGATGGAATCCAGTAGCAAGATCAAGCTGAGAGAAAACAGAAGCACCAATAAGCTGGTCAAAGAGATCATCAATCCTCGGTAACGGGTGTCTATTTTTCTTAGTCAGCTTATTCAACTCTCGATAGTCAACACAAAGTCGGAGAGAACCATCTGCCTTGGTAGCAAATACCACAGGCGCTCCCCATTCAGATATACTTCGTCTAATGAAGTTCTTCTCAAGCAACTCCTTCACTTGCTTACTTAGCTCCCGCCTTTCACGCGGAGCCATGTGCCGAACGGGCAAAGAAACCGGCTTTGCATTATCCACCAGATAAATGCGGAAATCAATCTCTCGCTTAGGGGGCAACCCCCTAACTTCATCGAAAACATCCGGATACTCTCGAACCACTCTCACAGACTGAAGAGTTTCCATTGACGAGTCGAGTGATTCAAGATAGCACAACATGACGGGACCTCTCGGATTACAAGAAATTTCTAGGGTGTTTCCGAGGCGAGTCACGAGCCTCATAACCCTATGCTCACAATCAAGGATGGCTCCATATCTGGATAACCAATCCATGCCCAATATCAATCCGTATCCCCTAAAACCAAGAACATAAGCACTACACAAGAACTCTACAATCAGTATAGAGATCCTCAAATCCCCACATATCATAGACAGATGGGCGGAACCCCCAATAGGATTTGAGACACAGACGGGATCCTCTACCAAGCTAGTACTAAGGTGCAAACTATCAACAAGATCAGATGAGATAAAGCTATGCGATGCACCAGAATCAAACAAGGTACGAACTGGAAAATCAGAAATATATACAAGGCTCTCAAAAGAAATACTACCTCGATCGGGTACTGGAGCGGCATTGAGAGCATGAACTTGCCCTCTTGAAGGTCCAGCATGCTGAGTCTGACCCTGGCCTTGCCCTTGCTTCTTCGGGCAATCCTTACTGAAATGTCCAGTCTCACCGCAGAAAAAGCATTCACCATTCTTCCTTTTCCTCTTCTTACAATCCTTAATAAGATGCCCAACTGAACCGCAATAATGGCACTTCCCCTTGTTGTTCTTGCCCTTGTTGTTGTTCCCCTTGTTGCCTTGACTCTTGTTCTTGTTCTGATTGCCTTGACTGTTCTGACCACTTGGATTACCCTGATTTCCTTTCCACTGGGAATCAGTCTTCTTGGCTTGAGTATCATTCATCTTGATCTCTTTCTTGACATCTCCCTGAAGTAACACCATATCAACCAAGCTCTCAAACGTGGCCCCATGGGGAATATGTGACATAGCCAACCCCTGCAACGGCTCACTCAATCCTCTAGCAAAACGAAGAGCCTTCTTCTGAGGAGTACTCACCATATCCAAGCCAAAACGAGCTAACTGATTGAACTTGTTCACATATTCTTTGACAGACATATCTCCTTGTTTCAAAGTTATGAACCTCTCCATTTGCAGATTCTCCTCAGCAGAAGATAGAAACTTAAGCACGAACCTTGCCCTGAAATCGGCCCAAGTCTCAACAGGCCTAGTACCATTGGTGACTTCCCACCAATAAGCGGCTTCATCCTTCATAAGCCAAACCGCCAACAAGATCTTCCTCTGATCGTCTAACCCAAAGATAGCAAATAAATCCTCGGTCTCTTTCAACCAATTTCTGGCTTCTACAAAAGTCTCAGTGCCTTGAAAGTTCTTGCCACCCATTGCTTTGAAATCTTTGCAAGTCTTTGCGAAGTCAACTTGAGGATGCTGAGGGGGAGGAGGAAGAGGAACCTCAGCGACAGGAGGAGGAGGAACATCAGCGACAGGAGGAGGAGGAACATCAGCGACAGGAGAAGGAGGAGGAGGAACATCTGCGGGGTCGGCTTCGGTCGCCCTAGCCTCCAAAAGTCTCCTATACCAAATAGGTACGTGTACTCCCTCCGGAATAGCAAAGTTATCGGCCATACTGAAAACGAAGAAAAAGACAGATTCAGAATGGAGAAAAACGAAGGAATTTTGCTAATGGCTTTTTTTTTTAGGGAATAGCCTTTAAAATAAACTAGACTTTTCTTTGGAAAATACTTTATACTTGGTTTTGAAAATAGTTTTCCAAAAGTTTTCTAAAAACCTTTTTGTTCCTTCTCGTAAACCATATGCTCAGATACCAAATGTAACACCCCACCTCCGCCAGGGTGTCTCTTGCAAGCACTCTGACTTTGGAGGGGCGTTTGAATCGGGTAAACATGCATAATGATATATCAAGGCAGAACAAGAACATATGTATATATGTAAACAGAGTAAATAACATAGATAAAACAGCGGAAGATTTCAAACCATTTCAAAACAAGTCTGGTACAACATAATGTCAACTTTCCAAATAAACAAGTCTAGATAAAAACAACATCAACTGAAAAACTGAAATACATAAGTACTATCCCCAAAATAAGTGATAACCATAGCTAGCTTCATGTCAAACCATACATGAGCTAAATCCCACAAGCAAGCGATCAGAAATCCAAGCTAAGCTCCAATATTCCTACCCTGAGAACCTGGGGGGGAAACGGAAGAAAAGAGGCGAAAGAAAACAGGTCAGTCAAAAAGACTGAGTAAGCCCTACTACAATCAATGTAAACTGATAAAGTTAACTGGCATGAGAAGCAGGGATGAACATAAGGATAACAACATACTAGCATGATGACTAACTAACAAGGTAGATAAAGGTGTCATCGCATAATCAAGTTTAAGGTTTTTCCACCACAGGTGTACTAGCAAGCTAACATGATTTGAATAAACAAGTATTGATCCCTTGGCCCAAGCTTTGGCCCAATAACATGAAGTGACCCTAATACGAGGTCCAATAAAATGAAGTGACCCTAATACAAGGTCCAATAACATGAAATGACCCTAATACGAGGTCCAACCAAACGGTCTAGTCGATCGGCTCCCTATAAGCCTAACTCGTCACGTGTTGGTGTCAATACGGCCCAAACATAATTGTAGTCAGACTGTGCAGGGTCTCCCGTCGGGTGTATCAAGCCCTAGGGTGTCAACCCCTGGACACCATAAACATAAGTGCACAGTCTCGATCTACTGGTACCCGTGCATGTTTTCCCCGGCTTCGGACTATGTGCACGACCATAGTCCGCCCGGAACTACACTGGCGTACCACTCTGCCGTTGTTTTTGGTCACTTACCTCAAGTCCAGTAATCGTGCCCCCTCCCTAGCCTAGTCCCTAGGGTCTTAATGATACAAACTTGGGATTACTGCTGGAGTGGACCCCCATTGCTAGGATTTTCTAGTGGGTTAACTACGGTTTAACCCTCTTGCTAATCATGGATTAACTTGGTTAAGTGTAACGATGAGTTCACGACTTAACCCTGATTAATCTACCAAGCCCGCATTGATTAAGTATTAAGTGGACCATGACTTAAACCCTAATCATGAGGCATTAATTAATTAATGTGCCTTAACCTCTCACATTAGGCTTCGTTGCGGTTACTAGTTAAGCCGGTCGGTTCCGGGTAGCTTTACACCACAACTTGGTCTAACCTCGGGTTCAAGGTACAACATGACCAACTTCTCACATTGGGTCCTATTGTTTGTAGCAACTAGTTAAGCCGGTCGGTTCCGGGTAGGTTTACGCTACAAACTCAACCTAACCTCGAGTTGGTCACACTTATATTTTCTAAGTGTCATGTCCATCATGTTTCCAAAACATGTTACAAGTTTTCAAGAATTTGGGTAGACCTAACTTAATAGGTAAATTCCCAATGGGTAGACCTAACTTAATAGGTAAATTCCCAATCTTATGTTTTTATGTCTTTTAAGTTTACCCAACCCCAAACGCAATCCCATCGCTTACATATCGCAATAGCGCATAAAGGATAGAAAGAGGGAACTTGGCATAATCATGACATAAAGGTGTTGAAGCCACAAGTTTAACATGGTGGCATATGAAATGTACACATGTTCATGTACTTGCATATTACATTTTAGGCCTCAAAAGCATGCATAAAACCAAACTTAGCATATTGGTGATACATGGTGATAAATGACATGTAGAAATGGCCATAAGTTCGCATTTAGCCTCATATGCAAGTTATCATAAGAGATATGATAACTTACATGTTGCCAAAATGCAACCTTTAGCATAAAGCTTGAAGCTTTAGGCTCATAAACCCAAGATAAGCTTGCATAACATGATAACATGAGTAAGATGATCAACCCAAACTTGCATACATAACATGGCAACTTGCATATCATAACATAGCAAACTTGCATAACATAACATGGCAACTTGCATATCATAACATAGCAACTTGCATACATAACATGATAGACTTGCATAACACATCATAGTAAACTTGCATATCATAATGATCAAACACAACTTGCGTCATTCATTAACTTTAGAGTTTAAATATGAAAGTAGAAAAGGGCTTACAATGCTTATGAAGACTCAAATGAGTATAAGCAAATGTAAGATTGAGACAAAGCCCTTATGCAATCAAATAAACCCAAAATGCAAGCTCCAATAGAAAAACCCTTGAGCAAAAATGATCAAAACCCTTGCTTTATGATGTAAATATGGAAACTTGACTTGAATGCAAGCTAATGATACTCATACAAGCTTGAAAACACTTGTATGCATGGAAAATCTCTCATAGAAATAACTTAGGAATTTTATGAAGAGAGTGGAGGCCATGAGAGGAATGATTTTGCCATAGTTTAGTTGTATGAGTGAATAATGTTGATTTAGGCTTAGGTTAGGGTCTTATTTATAGAGATTAGGATTAGTTCTAGCCTTAGGATTAAACCCTAGTTCCAATCTCAGCCCTCAAAACCGAATCTGGCCCCCAAACTCAACACAACTCCAAAATGGTGCACCAGGCAAAACTGGCCGGCTGAACCAAGTCGACAGCCAAGTCGACAGGGCTGTCGACTTGGGTCCAACCAAGTCGACTCCCAAGTCGACAGGGCTGTCGACTTGGGTGCTTTGGCGGGAATTTTCCCACCTGGCCCAATCTGACCCTAATTTCCAAATTCAAACTTGAATTTGAAATCTGTTTTTACTTTGAATTTTTCTGAAAATTTGGTTGGGCCTTAATCGGGTCATACGGACTCCGATTTTCGAAAACTCGGACTCTATTTCGCGTATTTTCCGAGACGAACGCAATGGCACAGCCTTTTCCCTTGATTCAGATTTATAAATTAAATTCTGCCTCGATTTATGTTATAACAGGTTATTGAAAATACGGGTTGTTACACAGACCTGATAGGGTTAAGTCATAAGACCTTTTAAATATACTTAACCATTATAATACGATGAGTGGATGGGGTTAAGTTAACCTACACTTAACCAATCCGACTCGATAATCCGATGAGGTTAAGATAATCTGTGCTTAACCAATCTAACACGATAACCTGATAGGGTTAAGATAAACAAGTACTTAACCAAATTGACTTGATGATTGAATAGGGTTAAGTCATGAGCTCCTTGGTATACTTAACCAACTTGTAGGGCTAGGTCTTGGACTTGAATACTTAGCCAATCTTGACATGATTCATAGGCGGGCTAAGCCATGAGCATGAATAACAACACTTAACCCAATAGGCAAAACCCTAGTAGAGGAACTAGGTAGAAAATCGTAGTTAATCAAGGGCAATGGGGAAATGAAGCTAAGTGGTAAACCTTAGTTAAGTATAATTAAGTAATAATTATTAGCCAAGGACATGGGACTAGTTCATGGATAGATGAGTAACCCGGTACAGTAGGTCATCGCTTAAAACACGAGGAGGAGAAAATTATCTGGCTTAGACAAAGGCTCCAACGAACTGGGTGACGAAGCGGTAGCTTCGAGGGACGTGAGGGTACTCTTGGTATCCCTCTGTGAGGTGGCAGATGGTCCATGAAACCCATCCTCATAGGGGTTAAGGTCTGTGGTAGAAGAGCCAAGGGTATGCCTTGGTTGCTATGCGAGCGACCTAAAGACTGGGATGGATTAGCGTGGAGTCGACGATACTTGATTTTGCCCTGGATAGCACGTCGCCGACTACCTACCATCTTTAGTCAATCGTGTACGAACGGAAAGGCAGGGAACCCCCAACAGACCATGTTCTTGCTATCGAGTCATGGGTGAGGTTGGCCCATAGGAAAGTGGGGCTATAGTGGGGCCGGGATGTGGTTCTCATACATGATTTTCTTGGATTGCCTTTCAGTAGTTGAGGGAGGGGTCACGTGAGACCATAGCCACGGGTACAAAAACAGACCTTGATATCTGCATCAGCAGATGACTTAAAGCTCCCAATCGAGTTCCGTATCTCTTGATTTGCCCTGGCACGGAACTCGGATGGCACATTGAGGAACATGTGCGTCTAGACATGGAAAACGATTCACGATACATACACGGGATAAAGGGCGCAGTTGACGGGTGGCATAATCCCTAGTGGCCCTAGGTGGCTTGAACCCAAACCGAGACACGGAAACGTTCATTAGGTAGCATAATCCCTAGTGGTCCTAGATGGCATAAATCCTAAGTGAACACGCGATAGTTCATGGTAAGAAAACATAACCAGATCAAGGGTAGCAGTCCAAAATAACCTCAAGGATAAAACGTTTACATGGGAAAGCCCGTATGGCCTACGGCAAAGGACTGAACTTATACATGGAAAGAAACATACGAGTTAGGAAAACCTACATATGCTATATATTAGGTTGACATGGACCATTACATGACATTGGGCAAGGGACATTCATAGTTAACTCATGACGCGGGTTGGGATACTAGTACGAGAGGTGCAGAGAAAATATACATGTTAGAACCATGAGAAATATACATGATAGATACCGTGGGATGTTATACAGGATTGATACCTTGGGATATTATACTTGATAGAAACCTGACGATCTGATATCTTGATTTATCATGACACCGTAGTTTATCATGATATCTTAGTTTACCTTGCTACAGTAGTTCAGCCTGTTACCCTGGTTTAGTTTACCTATCTTGTCGTCATCCTTATGTTTACTTTCAGTTTATGCATGTCATGTTACCTTTACCTGTTTTTATACTGGAAGTAGATAGGACTTACCAGTCTTTATGACAGACCCCATTTTGTTTCGCCTCTTTGTCTTCCGTCCCCCCCCCAGGTTTCAGGGAGGAAACATTGTTATCTAGTTCAGACTTCTTCTGCTTGAAGGTCATCACTCATGGCTTGGACCTTTCTTGGCTATGGCTACTTTACTGTTTTACTTGGGGAATAATTTATGAAATGGTTTTATGCTTCTTTATTATTGCAAGATAGGTTTTGATGTATTCTGATGTAAAAGGCTTTAGACCTTATTTTACAAGGTAATGAAATTTGTTTTACTTCCGCTGTTTTATATATGTTATGTCTTCTAATATTTCTGTGCATGTTTACCTCGATAATGCTTCACCAAACCTAGTGCATTCCCTTTGTGAGTGACCCTAGCGGAGGTGGGGTGTTACATTTGGTATCAGAGCGGAAGGTTACCAGACTGGGCAAAAGTTTTTTTAAAAACCTTCTGAAAACTATTTGAAAACCGTTTACAAAGAAGCATTTTTCAAGAAAATTTTGTTTTTAAAGGCTATTCCCCAAAAGCCATTAGCACTATCCTTTGTTTCCTTGATTGAATCTCTTTTCCTTCCTTTTCCTCCATCTGTAGTCACAGTAGTTTTAACTGCGACTAATCCTTGTCTAGCTACGAAGTGTTTTCCCGTGCGATGGAGGAAGTTCTCGAGAGACCTGTTACCTAAGTTATAAGAAGGGATAATAAGAGCAAGGATAAAGGACACGAGCTTAAGAATAAGCAACTTGTTGGTATGGCTTGATCCACAAAGAAAGATAAGGACAAGATCAGCGAGAGGGCAATTGTATGCTCACATTTCTAGCGTACCCAAGAGGAATGGTACCGTTTCTGTTAAAGGCTTAGCCTTTCTTTTCTATCGTCCCGTCTAGACTTTGTTTTGATCATCGTATCATTTAAGTCTGCTTGGATAGTTGAGTCTCTGCACCTTAGTACTAGCATGGTAGAGGATCCCAGTTTTTGTCCCAAAAATCTGGTTGGAGAGTCGGTCCATTTATTCATGACTTGCTTGGATTTGAGAACGTCTATGCCAAGTGTTGAGATTAGAAGCAATGCTTCTATTGTTGAGCTATGGATGGATTCTAGGGATGAAGTGGTTATCCAGTATGGGATGCCATTCTCGGTTTTGAAAGGAGGGTAGTTAGACTCTTGACTTGCTTTGGTGCTACTCTCGAAGTCTCATATAACCTTTTGGGTTCTGTCATGGTTAGTTACCTAGAATCTCAGGATGTAGTTGTTGGTAATCCGTTCGAATAAAATTCGCCGCGAAGGAGGATGGTTCGTTTCGCTTATGCCTGAGTTATGGGAATCACCCTAGTAATTACCCTTGGCAACATGGATTGGCATCGGCAGACGAGATCCAGAATTCCCTAGTGAATTTTGGAGAGCTTGCATGAGCAAGTGGATACGTTTGAGCCAAGTATACTAGGGAAAGGATAAGTGAAAGTGGAATAAGAGGCGACAATGAAATGAGTTCTAACTCATATCTTGGAAATAGGAATCAAGGAGCTACGAAATCATGGAGTTAAAAAGATGGTCAAGGCACCGAGGAATTAAGCTCAAGGAAACGCGACTTAGAAGACGTAAGGCTAGACACGCGCATCGTACCTCTTTTTTTAAGAGTGTATCCTCGATCCCTGGTTTTTCCTGTAGAGCTTGCTCGCATGTTATCTTTTGGTGAATATCCTCTCGGTCCTGTTCTGTTGCAAACCCCGTAAGGAGTTTGTCTTGTTTATCTTCTCGATCCTATCTTGAGAACCTTAGGTAGAACTCTATGGATGTAAACATGTATTTGAAACATTTTATGATTGATATGGTTGCAAATGGTTGCAAGTGGTTGCTCGTGGATGCGCGAATACACATTAGATACTAGATTGACGCGGTCACGTTTCATGTTGCATATGCACGAGTATTTATACTTGTTTATGGATGAAATCGAATGTGCTGTCATGTGGATGAATGTTTGTGCACACATGTAGTGTTTATACGACTAGGACTATTTGCATACATGTTGGATTCATGGCACTAAACATATTTTGCATTAGAAAGATCATTCAGGCCTGATCATTAGCATTAGCTAAGGAGCATATACACACACGTTTTGCATATGTTCATACGGCATTAGAAATCTTGTAAGGACCATGGTTGCCTGTGGATGATGTTTTGAGTAGATGGATGATGGATGGTAGGATACGTTCTTCCTAACTTGGAGATTTCGGGGACGAAATCCTTAAAGGAGGGGAGAATGTAACAACCCGAAATCTAACAACATATTAAATCAAGAATCAAGGCAGAATTATATTATAAAATCTGAATCAGGAGAAACGGGCTATGCCATTGCGTTCGTCTTGGAAAAATACGCGAAATAGAGTCCGAAATTTTGTAAATCGGAGTCCGTATGGCCGAGATATGGCCTTCGGAAGTTTCACGAAAAATCAGAATTCAAAACAGATTTCAAAAACACAGAAAACAGGCTAGGCGGGAAAAATCCCGCCAGAACCAGGTCGACCTGGGGGTCGACCTGGTGGGGACCAGGTCGACTATACAGTCGACCCCAGGGTCGACCTAGGGGTCGACCTGCCTGGTCGGACCCAGGCAGCCTGGTGCACCTGCTTTGCTGTTTCGCTCGGTTTTGGAAGCTTGTGACGATTTTTGAGTGCTTGGATCTATCCTAGGGTTAATCTAACGGCCTAAACTACTCCTAATCTCTATAAAAAGACCCCTAAGCCTACCCTAAACCCTCACAAATCACTCAAGCCACGAAGTGCTGCCCAAATGCCGAGTGATCATGGCCTCCATCTCCAATTCCTAGAGACTATGCATTCAAATCGGATTCAAATCGAAAGGTGCAAGCTTGCTACACCAAATCGAGGCTTGATCAATGTTTCTACGGCGATTTCATGACGGTTCTTCATCAAAGAAGCCACCTTTCTTCGTCACGACGATGCATAATCCTTCCCTAAGCCTCGCTATGTAAGTTCTAGCTACTTCGAGATGTTAACGGTAGTTTAATGATGACATGGGATAAAATGCGATGTAACATGAGCATGTTAACCTATGTAAACCTAGTTTGCCCCTTTATCATGAACATATGACTTTGGGTTATGTTTTAGCGACTAAACCATGCTATTCATGTTGCATTGGACTTAGTTTGCCATGCAAGATTGGACCTTTACTTGTAGTATGATAGCATGAACACTTAGAGCCACTTTGACTTGTGAAATAGTTGCATAAATTGGACTTTGGGGCTTATGCATGTAAATGAAACCAACCCCCTTATGATATCATGTTTATGTAAGGTCAAATCCCGTTATGACAACATGCAAGTTTGTGGCCAAATCCTTTATGACATTATGCATGCTTGTGGCCAATCCCCTTTTATGTTATGCATGCTTATGGCCAATCCCTATATGACACTATTATTCATGTTTTAAGGCCAAACCCCCTTATGATACCATGCATGTTTGGAGCCAATCCCTTTTGTGGCATCGTGCATGGTTGGGGTCTACATGTAGCCATAGTATACCTACTATGTTGACTCGCTTTTACTCAAGTGAAAACACGATTTTGGGGTAGTTAGACAAACGTGAACGTGACGCGAAAACTTGACTTGAAAGTGGCACGAAAACTTGACATGGGGTTGCATGAAAATGTGACACTCTTGCAACACTTAAACATGAACATGACACGTACGAAAACATGGAACTTGAACTAGACATGGGTAGGTTGTAAGTGTAAAAAGACACTAGACCAAACATGAAAGTGGCCAACTCGAGGTTGGGTTGAGTTTGTAGCATAAATCTACCCGGACCCGCCCGGCTTAACTAGTGGCTACAAACAACAGGATCCAATGTGAGAAGTTGGTCATGTCGCGCTTAAGACCCGAGGTTAGACTAGGTTGTGGTGTAAAACTACCCGGACCCGCCCGGCTTAACTAGTAACCACAACGAGGTCTAATGTGAGAGGTTGAAAGTGCATTAATTAAATTAATGCCACATGATAAGGTTAAGTAAATTTGACTAATGACACTTAACCGATATGACACGAATGGGTAGGTTAAGTGGGACCGGACTTGATTTCTTAATGATACTTAACCATACAAGACAATTAGGGGATGGGGTTAAGTAATTCACGCTTAAGTAATCCGACTTGGTGATTAGATGGGGTTAAGTAATTTAGACTTAACTAATCTAAACACGGTAATTAGATGGGGTTAAGTAACCTACACTTAACTAATATAAACACGGTACTTCGATGGGGTTAAACTAAACACTTAACCAATCTAAACTTGGTAATTCAATGAGGTTAAGTAGCCAATACTTAACCAACTTAACAAGATAATTTAATGGGGTTAAGTAACTTATACTTAACCAATTATACATGATGATTTGATGAGGTTAAGTAACCTATACTTAATCAATCTAATATGCAGACCTGATAGGGTTAAGTCGTAAGACCTTTTAAATATACTTAACCATTATAATACGATGAGTGGATGGGGTTAAGTTAACCTATACTTAACCAATCCGACTCGATAATCCGATGAGGTTAAGATAATCTGTGCTTAACTAATCTAACACGATAACCTGATAGGGTTAAGATAAACAAGTACTTAACCAAATTGACTTGATGATTGAATAAGGTTAAGTCATGAGCTCCTTGGTATACTTAACCAACTTGTAGGGCTAGGTCTTGGACTTGAATACTTAGCCAATCTTGACATGATTCATAGGCGGGCTAAGCCATGAGCCTGAATAACAACACTTAACCCAATAGGCAAAACCCTAGTAGAGGAACTAGGTAGAAAATCGTAGTTAATCAAGGGCAACGTGGAAATGAAGCTAAGTGGTAAACCTTAGTTAAGTATAACTAAGTAATAATTCTTAGCCAAGGACATGGGACTAGTTCATGGATAGATGAGTAACCCGGTACGGTAGGTCGTCGCTTAAAACACGAGAAGGAGCAAATTATCTGGCTTAGACAAAGGCTCCAACGAACTGGGTGACGAAGCGGTAGCTTTGGGGGACGTGAGGGTACTCTTGGTATCCCTCTGTGAGGTGGCAGATGGTCCATAAAACCCGGCCTCACAGGGGTTAAGGTCTGCGGTAGAAGAGCCAAGGGTATGCCTTGGTTGCTATGCGAGCGACCTAAAGACTGGGATGGATTAGCGTGGAGTCGACGATACTTGATTTTGCCCTGGATAGCACGTCGCCGACTACCTACCATCTTTAGTCAATCGTGTACGAACGGAAAGGCAGGGAACCCCCAACAGACCATGTTCTTGCTATCGAGTCATGGGTGAGGTTGGTCCATAGGAAAGTGGGGCTATAGTGGGGCCGGGATGTGGTTCTCATACATGATATTTCTTGGATTGCCTTTCAGTAGTTGAGGGAGGGGTCACGTGAGACCATAGCCACGGGTACAAAAACAGACCTTGATATCTACATCAGCAGATGACTTAAAGCTCCCGATCGAGTTCCGTATCTCTTGATTTGCCCTGGCACGGAACTCGGATGGCACATTGAGGAACATGTGCGTCTAGACATGGAAAACGATTCACGATACATACACGGGATAAAGGGCGCAGTTGACGGGTGGCATAATCCCTAGTGGCCCTAGGTGGCTTGAACCCAAACCGAGACACGGAAACGTTCATTAGGTAGCATAATCCCTAGTGGTCCTAGGTGGCATAAATCCTAAGTGAACACGCGATAGTTCATGGTAAGAAAACATAACCAGATCAAGGGTAGCAGTCCAAAATAACCTCAAGGATAAAACGTTTACATGGGAAAGCCCGTATGGCCTACGGCAAAGGACTGAACTTATACATGGAAAGAAACATACGAGTTAGGAAAACCTACATATGCTATATATTAGGTTGACATGGACCATTACATGACATTGGGCAAGGGACATTCATAGTTAACTCATGACGCGGGTTGGGATACTAGTACGAGAGGTGCAGAGCAAATATACATGTTAGAACCATGAGAAATATACATGATAGATACTGTGGGATGTTATACAGGATTGATACCTTGGGATATTATACTTGATAGAAACCTGACGATCTGATATCTTGATTTATCATGACACCGTAGTTTATCATGATATCTTAGTTTACCTTGCTACAGTAGTTCAGCCTGTTACCCTGGTTTAGTTTACCTATCTTGTCGTCATCCTTATGTTTACTTTCAGTTTATGCATGTCATGTTACCTTTACCTGTTTTTATACTGAAAGTAGATAGGACTTACCAGTCTTTATGACTGACCCCGTTTTGTTTCGCCTCTTTGTCTTCCGTTCCCCCCCAGGTTTCAGGGAGGAAACACTGTTACCTAGTTCAGACTTCTTCTGCTTGAAGGTCATCACTCATGGCTTGGACCTTTCTTGGTTATGGCTACTTTACTGTTTTACTTGGGGAATAATTTATGAAATGGTTTTATGCTTCTTTATTATTGCAAGATAGGTTTTGATGTATCCTGATGTAAAAGGCTTTAGACCTTATTTTACAAGGTAATGAAATTTGTTTTACTTCCGCTGTTTTATATATGTTCTGTCTTCTAATATTTCTGTACATGTTTACCTCGATAATGCTTCACCAAACCTAGTGCATTCCCTTTGTGAGTGACCCTAGTGGAGGTGGGGTGTTACATGTATAATTACAAATTTTAATTTATTTCCTAGTTAAATTAATATCTACAAGAAAAAAAGATAACAAAAACCTCCGCCATTTCAGAAAAAATTGATTGCTCAATGTTTTGCCTTTTTATATTGCCTAATTGAGGTTCTTATCTTACGATAATTGATTTTTACCAAATATTTAAATAGTTTGCAAGCATTTTTATCTTTACCATCATTTTAGCTCCTATATCCGGTGTATCTCATTTTCAAATTCACTAAGTGTTTTTTATTGCTTGAATTTTTTTGTTGTATAGTTAATTATTTTGCGTGATTAAGTAATTATTATATTCTAATAATGAATGCTTACCAAACAACCGTATTATTATTTTCTAAATTTCAAGCATATAACTGAACTCTCTCTGTTGGATTAAACTAAATTTAGGAAAATTTTAGATTATCAAATATTTAAGTTGTTTCCACCAAAAACTATTTAATAAACAATGTCAAAATGTCTCTATAGCCTCTGCAAATTATTGCTTCCTTTATTGGTACAAATAATTTGATTACCAAACATATATATTGGTTAATATTATGCTCATACTTTCAACAATATGCTAAAGATGTTTTCCACCTTTCGCTTTCTTTCTCATATTGTACTTTTACCAGCTGAACTTTATATTTATTGCAATAGTTTTTAGTTTATTTCTTATTTAATACATATCTTTGAACAATTATTTTTTAATGCATTTTCCTTTTATTCCTTCCCATTTTTGAACATATATTAATAGAGATATTCTATTTGATTGCCCTTGACTTACACTTACCATAACATATCTTAACTATTTTTTGTCTTAGATCACTAAATCAACAATTGGCACTAGAAACATACGTTAGTTTTTTTAAAACATTACTATTTCATGTACTAAATATACTTTCAGCGCTTTAAACGCTAAATTTATGACTGACCATGCATTACTATATGTGTATTGTGATCGGTATTTACTATGCAAGATGTGAGCAGATTGAACTGTTTACCCAAACTAATGGACGGGCAGACATTAAGACTACTACCGTGCATTATACAAGTGACTGGCACGTTATTTGTTACTTTTAATGTTGTTGAGTTTCGGCATTTCCTGCGTACCGTACGCGCTTCACCGTGTCTATCGGAGTCAACGGTTGAAGTCTCTCATGCCGGCGTCCCGATTGAACATCCCCCATCGCCTCCCATCGAGCATATAATTTGGTATTAGCAAACACTTATTGTAACAAAAGGAATTCCCATTGTTACATGCCACCAATACCATATATATACCACGATTTTCCTTAATATCTTGCGATGTGGGACAATTTGCCCGTTCAATTCACGCACCCTCTCCATTCCAATGCGAGCCACACCTAACAATCTCCACCTTGGCGAGCATTTTCTCAAGTCACCTTTGGAGTTACACCTTGAGTACTCTTCATAGTTTGCTAGGCTGCTACCCAGAGTTCTCATAAGCAGTGGGGGAGACAGACTGCTTATAACCGTATCTCCACCTTGACGAGCATCCCATGCTCAAGCCCCTTTGGAGTCATGCTTCGGTCATGCTACACATACCGGTCCCATCGAACCATGGAGCTCTGTTATCATGTTGAGTTTCGGCATTCCCTGCGTACCGTACGCGCTTCACCGTGTCTATCGGAGTCAACAGTCGAAGTCTCTCATGCCGGCGTCCCGATTGAACATCCCCCATCGCCTCCCATCGAGAATATAATTTGGTATTGGCAAACACTTATTGTAACAAAAGGAATCCTCATTGTTACATGCCACCAATACCATATATATACCACGATTTTCCTTAATATCTTGTGATGTGGGACAATTTGCCCGTTCAATCCACGCACCCACTCTATTCCAATGCGAGCCACACCTAACAAATGCTATGTAAAAGATGTTTGTACTTCTCCACCCACTAATTTGATCTCAAAAACTCCCCTAAGATACTCAGCCATGTTGTCTTATTTAAGTTTTAATGATAATGGGTACTTACCTAACTATCACTGCTTGGATTTTTAATGAATACATCTATGATGCTTTTATTAAATAAAATTTCAATTTTTATTTTTACATGCTTCACTAATAGTTTTTATTTTCTGCTTGGGTTTTTAATCACATGTATTATAAAATGATTCATTCATCATAATCTTTTCATATGCACTTGCTTTATCTCTGCTAATAGCTGGATGTAATAATAAGTTCAATCCTATTCAAATGTTTTACACCTTGCAACCTTATGGCATATATAGACAATTTTAACTTTGCCATTTGCATGTTTTTTGTTATGATGCCAGTCTCAGGCATGAAAAAGAAGAAAAATGTTTTTATAGGTTGAAGAAGTTAATTGTGACCCGCAAATTTTTAATTAATTTTTCTTATATTTGCTGACTTATTTTACATATTCATTTACATGGCCAATTTCACTATGCTTCTAACTACAATTCTTCATATACTGTATTATATTCAATAATGATAATTCTGCTTTCATATCAGTGTATTAGGCGCCATAGTTGTAACCCATGCACCCCAGCTATTGCAGTAGCTAGCATGTGTTCCACTATAATGCATGTTTTTATTTCATATTTACTCATTGTGTTATATGTAGATTTAGCGTCTGATTTAGATGTTCCACTGTAACTTTTTCATTGAAGTGGTAGGGGTCCACTTAACCCCATCGGCCTTGCCAAAAAAAAAAAAACATTCAACGATGCCACAATTATGCACATTATCAACACATGAAATGAATGATGTTATGACTAGTGCAATCTGCAGTCTAGAATGATCACATATGTTGGATGTTATATGTTGGATGTCTAGAAATCTGCAGTCTTATAACTAGTGCAATCGTCACATATGTTAGTTTAGCCTTTTGTACAATTTTTAACCATCTAAAATTAATAAATATTATCATTACAACCAAATGAGATTTATTGGTATGCATGTAGTGGAGGTTCAGATTATTACATATATCAGTCCAATCAGCAATAGATTTTGTGTTCGTGCTCGCACATGTATATTTGTACACACATATTCATACATGTATTTTTACGTAAGCATGCATGCATTACTATGTATTTCAAACAAATTTTATGCCTTCTTTAGTAAATACGTTGTTCAGTGGTTTTCAAAGGTGTACGTAACTCAGTGTTTTCCTATATGGGGAACGTATACGAGTCTAATTTATATAACCATATTTTATTTTTATTTTACATAATAATAATATCTTGCATAGCAAATGGACCTTCCTTTCATGTAGTTTCTTCACATAACGTTTTTTGGTCAACTACATATTAGAATTTCTTTTTTGCATCCCCTGTAAATGATGTTGCTATCACTGATGTGTTGCTACCATATCAACTTTGAATTCAATTCTCATATTTGGAGTAGAAAAAGAAAAGAAAAAAAATCCATTTTCTATTATTGTAGGAAAACTGGATGGACATGCTTTCTTCAATTCGATTTTTTATTTTATTTTTGCCTACCTATGCGTAAATTTTATGTGCAATCTTGTTGAAACCAGTGTTTTCTAATGCATTTGAAGGTCATAAATTTCATATACAATTTTCCAAATGATTAATTTCCAAATATAGTATTATTACCTTCCATATCCAAATTTTCTTTCTGTAATAAAACAGAAAATGAGAGATATATCATATCTGTCTACTGCATTGTTTGTTTTCTATTCTTTTTTTTTTTTGGCAATCATTTTAGGGAATCATGCATTATATTATTTGTAAAGTGTTTTCAAATTGGTCTGCCGTTTCCTTGCCAAATTTCTAGAAAAAGATTATTACCATTGTGTTTTCTCACTATTTTATTAATTTATCTTGGTTAGGAGTTTGAAGGCCATGTATCTAATATCATGATACCATGTGATAAGCACAAAGTCTCGGATTTCCGTCTTTTGACTGAAAGCTATATGGACCCCTAATCGAAGAGAGCTCCAGAACAATGCTTAACTGTTGCAGTGAGCATCTCCTTCATCATTCGGTTACTCCAATTTCAGCAAGGACCCCTTTAGGTATATCACTAAGTTCATCTAAAGCTAAATCTCAATTTGCTAATCAGTTAACCTAAGCTACACACCAAAAAACAAACTAAGTAGCCTTTCTGCCATGGTTATTAGAAATAAGAAACAAAGACAGCGGCTACTCACATATTACTTCACAGGGACTGCTAACGTGGCACCACATCAGCCATCAATTCAGTTCATCCGCACCATTTAATTTCTAATCTGCAACTACACTTTGTAACCAATTAGATATTAGCCCATAAAGCCCATTATGTTCTGTATATAAACACGGGCTGTACATTTGTTTACAATCAGTTTTCATTGTTGTAAAACTTTGATAAAAAGAGAAACATTTCACATTCTTGCTATCTCAAAAATCATTACTTGGTATCAGAGCACCAAAAGCCTAACGGCATCAGTTGATCAAAAAAAAAAAAAAAATTATACCCATCAGCTAAACTTCATCATTTGGGTATATTTTCTCTCATCAGTGAATAATCACTTCATTTGAGAGATTGAATATAGAAAGATCATCGCTGCCTTGCCTCGGATTCACGAATCGTTTGGTGGCAACTTGACAATTCAATCTATATTCATTAAAACTCAGCATCAATCATCAAGAATCCAATTCAAGATAGTCAAAGAAACTCACCAAGAACTCAGTCAAAAGCCTCGCCAGAGAGTTTCATCAGATTCTTGTATTAATTATACATACCTCATCATCAAAACTCTTGGCTGCTTCATCTTGAGCCTCAGGAGTTTCGTTCTTCCGATCAGAATCGACATTTGATCCAGAGTTTTTTAAGTCTTGTTTGTCAACATGGTAGATACATCTACTTCGGTTGCATCAGTGACTGGAACCAATGCTGGAAATTCTGGTAACCCACCAAATCCACCAAATCCACCGAGTGGACCTGTGCATCAATTAGTTAAAACTGGAATTAGCCCTCAAAGTCAATTAATTACTATTCAATTACAAGAAGAAAACTACTTGTTATGGAAACTACAAGTAGAGACTGCAATACAGGGCTACGGATTAGAGGGATTCATTCTTGGTATTACTCCTGTTCCCGCCAAGTTTATTACTGATCAAGACAACCGAACAGTTGCCAATGAGGCATTTGTTCAATATCATAGACAAGATAGACTAATCAGTTCATGGTTATTATCTTCAATAAGTGAAGACCTGTTACCAACTGTTATTGGATGTTCGTCCGCTAATGATATATGGACCACTATAGAAAAAGAATTCAACAATCAATCATCTGCCAAGGTCTTGCATTATAAAAGACAACTTCAAAACATAAAGATGGAAAATTCAAATATGAGAGAGTACATAGCTAAGGTAAAAAAATTATGTGATTTACTGGGAGCTACAGGCAACAAAGTATCCAATGGAGATCATGTTCTATACTTACTAAATGGTCTAAATGAAGATTATGAAGCTGTTGTTGCTGTTATCACAACCCAAAGAGTTGTTCCTCCTATTGATGAAGTTCATGCCATATTATTATCTCATGAATCAAGAATTAGCAGTAAAAGGATTCAAGAAATCGATCTTAATGCAAACCTTGTTACTGGCAACAAGAATAAGAACCAAAACACCAATAACAGATCAGAATCATCTTACCAGAGAGGTGGTGGTCCAAACAGAGGAAGAGGCAGAGGCAGATGGTCCAATAACAACAAACCAAAATGTCAGATCTGTGAAAAGATAGGCCATACTGCATTAAAATGTTACTTCAGATATTCTAACAGCAATCAAAACCAGAAAAGTAGCAACAATCCTAATGCAAACATTGCACAGATAAACCAAGAATCCAGCAGTCAAGACAAAGGAAATGACACAGCAAGAATAGATCACTTGCAAGACCGACAGTTGGTATCCTGATTCTGGAGCAACCAATCATCTTACAAATAATCTGGACAATCTTAACATTGGGTGCAAGGAATATCGAGGTAATAAATCTGTTTCTATTGCTAATGGCAAACACATTCAAATTACTCATATAGGTAACACTTATATTAATGGTAGTAAACAACTACAGCTATGCAACTTGCTTAGAGTACCAAAAATTACCAAAAATTTAATTAGCGTATCTCAGTTTGCCAAAGATAACAAAGTTTACTTTGAATTTTTCCCAAGATATTGTTTAGTCAGGGATATTCTAACTAGAAAAATCATATTACAGGGTGACTTGGCAAATGGCTTGTACAAATTTAGTTCGATTAAATGCCAGAATGATGTGAATCACGAGAAGTGCAATGCCACATGCAATTTGAATGTTAAAACTGATAACAATATGAATGTATTTGATTTTTGGCATTGTAAGCTTGGACATCCTAGCACTAAAATTGTTCAGACTATATTGAACGACAATCATATCAAATTTGATCCTGTATCCTTACCTTATATTTGTGAATTTTGTCAAATGGGCAAGAATCATAGACTTCCATTCAATAATTCAGACACTACATATACTGAGCCTCTACAGTTAGTCGCTATAGATCTATGGGGTCCATCTCCAGTATATTCTGACTATGGTTATAAGTATTATGTATCTTTTGTAGATGCTTATACCAGATTCACTTGGATATATTTTTTAAAAGCCAAATCAGAAACATACAATGCTGTTATAAGCTATATTATCATGGCTGAGAAACCACATAGTCACACAGTTAAAGTAATTCAAACCGATAGTGGTAGTGAATTTAAAAACTTACACAAGTTCTTTCAGAAAAAGGGTATCATTCATAGAACTACCTGTCCATATACCTCACAACAAAATGGACTGGTAGAAAGGAAACACAGACATTTGGTCGAATCTGGATTGACATTGCTTGCACAAGCAAGTATGCCATTAAAATTCTGGCCAGAAGCTTTTAATACGGCTGTTTACCTGATTAACAGGCAACCAACAGGTGTATTAAAAGGCATATCACCATTTGAAAAACTATACAATGTCAAACCAGATTATAAACAACTTAAAATGTTTGGATGTCTGTGTTTTCCATACTTTAGGCCCTATAATACTAATAAACTAAATTTTAGATCAAGACAGTGTACCTTTCTAGGGTATGCTACCAACCAGAAGGGATACAAATGTATTGATAATACTGGCAGAATATACATCAGTAGACATGTTGTGTTTGATGAAAAAGTTTTTCCATATAGTACAAAGGATATAAGTACAACAGGTAAGGTCAGAAACTCAACAATTTCCATACCTGTCGTGCCTCAAATCAATGAAAGCTGGCAGCAAATAGAGAATCATCAACAGTCTGATGCTCAAAGCTCACCAATCAACGATGACCATGAGAGCTTTGAGCCACCCAGTGTGACTTCTCATTCACCTGTTCAAAGTCAGAATCAAAATGAAGAGTCAAATGATCAACAACAAACTCCTGAAAGGTCTGAAAGCAGCAATAACTCACCACCAACCAGACAACCAGTTCAAACTGGTCATCCTATGATCACTAGATCTAAAAGTGGTATCTTTAAACCCAAAATATTCACTGCTGCAGCCAGTACTAGTGAACCTGAATCATTTGATCAGGCAATTAAAAACAAACACTGGAAAGCAGCAATGGATGAGGAATACAATGCCTTAATTAAGAATAATACATGGGATATTGTATGTCCACCTGTTAACAAAAACATAATAGGTTGCAGATGGACATACAAACTGAAGAAAAATCCTGATGGATCAATAAATAAGTACAAGGCCAGGCTTGTAGCTAGAGGTTTTACATAAGAGTATGGTTTTGATTTCAATCAAACATTTTCTCCTGTTGTAAAACCCACAACCATAAGGCTTGTACTTACTATTGCTGCAAGTAAAAATTGGCATATCAAACATCTAGATGTCAATAATGCATTCTTAAATGGTATTCTCAAGGAAGAAATCTATATGAGCCAGCCACCAGGATATAATGTTAACTCAAACTATGTCTGTAAATTAAATAAGGCTATATATGGCCTGAAACAGTCCCCTCGTGTATGGTTTGATAGACTGAAAAGCACACTACATAAATTAGGCTTTCAGTCTACCAAATCAGACAACTCTCTATTCACTAGAATTAGTCAATCATCTACAGTTTTTATATTAATATATGTAGATGATCTGATAATTACTGGTAGCAATATTAAAGACATAGATGAGTTAACACAGTATCTAGACAGACAGTTCTCTATAAAAAACCTGGGGAATATTAATTATTTCTTGGGCATAGAAGTAACCAGAAATAATGACAGCTTATTTCTATGCCAAAGAAAATACATCACAGAATTGCTCAATAAGACAAAAATGTTAAATGCTAATCCTCAACCAACTCCCATGATAAGTAACCAACAATATTCTAAATTTAGAGGAGAAGTAGTTTCTAACATCACTGAATACAGGATGGTTGTAGGAGCACTACAGTATGCTACTATAACTAGACCTGACATTTCCTACAGTGTAAATAAAGTATCTCAATTTATGCAGGAACCACTGGACACACACTGGAAGGCCGTTAAAAGAATTCTAAGATATCTCAAAGGTACTATTGACTATGGTCTCATGCTGAAGAGGAGTCAACACCTTAACATAGTGGGATACGCAGATGCTGACTGGGCCTCTGACCCTGACGATAGAAGATCCACAAGTGGCTACTGTGTATATGTAGGTCAAAGTCTAATATCATGGAGTTCAAAGAAACAAGTTACAATTTCATGGTCTAGTACAGAATCTGAATACAGAAGCATAGCTAATGCTGCAGCTGAAATAAAGTGGATCCAATCAATACTAAAGGAACTTCAAATTACTACTTCAGCTAAACCAGTAATTTGGTGTGATAACAAAAGTGCGGTCTACATGTCAGAAAATCCAATACAACATGCAAGAACCAAACATATTGAAATAGATCTACACTTCGTAAGAGAAATGGTTCAGAAAGGAGAAATTGAAGTTAATCATATACCTGGAACTTACCAAAAGGCCGATATACTGACTAAGGCTATAAGTGCGAAAAACTATACCAGATTCCGTTTAGAGTTCAACGTCAGTGAAAACAAGGGGCAATCGGAAAGTGAAGCCAGCGCAAGCAAATCCAACATTGAAGCACTCAGATCTAGTAGATCCAGCAAAGAGTTGAGCAAATCTAATGAAGAAACTCTCGCATCCATCAAGTCCAGAAAAGAATCGAGCAAATCTGCCGAAGAAGCACTCAAACTCTGTAATACTAAAGTCAGAAGAATCTTAACGAAGGAATAAGAGAGCGATAATCAGAAGAAATCAAGTGCGCCGCCATGACTAAAGTGAAAATTAGGCTTTGAGGAAACCCTAGTTTTCAGAGGGGCGTATTAGAAATAAGAAACAAAGACAGCGACTACTCATATATTACTTCACAGGGACTGCTAACGTGGCACCACATCAGCCATCAATTCAGTTCATCCGCACCATTTAATTTCTAAACTGCAAATACACTTTGTAACCAATTAGATAATGGTTCTGATTAGTACTTCGGCAATAGCATCAAAACACTCCTTCAGGTTTGTTGTTGCTTATAAGTATGTTGATTTACTTTAGTATGGTAGAAAAGTGACTGAATTGGGTGAAATTTATTTTCAAGCTAAGATGAACACTAGGTGATTTTTCAGTAATAGAGTTAATTATACAGAAGATGATAAAATCATGCATTATCATGAGTGATTTTCTATATGAGCTGATTTTCGATTTGTTTGCTAAGTATGTTCATATATGTTGATATGCATGAAACGTGAATTTTGTGTTCTGCAGTTGCTGAGTCAGGATATTTATTTGTGTATATGGTGAGTGAAAATCAACTAAAGTTATATTATGACTGATATAGATATCATCGTAGTTTTGACTACAATTTATTATGTTCTAATTCATATTGATTATTAAGGAAATATAAATATGTGATTCTATTCTTTCATGCCTGATAAGATTGATTTCAAAATTACATCACAGACTTTGACTTGCCTTTGTCTATACATATTAAATATGACATGTATATTCGTTTACTGTTATTGTGATTATATAATTCTAAATGTCTGTAAAAATTGATTTGCATTTATACCATTCTCGAATTTGCAATTTAACAAATTTATATGTACACTCTCTATGTGGAAACATATTCGTTTTCAATATATTGAATAATGAGAGTAGTAGACTGATGATTATTTTTTGAGGAATGGTTATCGTTTATAACCATTTGAAGCATTTGACAAGAAATGAATTGAAACGATGTCATAATAATATTTATGATAGAAATAATCAAAGATAAAGTGGTGAACGTAATTAATACAAGAAAATATACGTGTAGCCATGTGCGTACCACGGGTTCACACTAGTATATAGAAAAGGGCTTTCCCTTATGTCTTAAACAAAGCTTAGACATTATCACCTTAACACCTCTTGGAGAATCCAAAGAGTCATGTCTTACTTTAAGTTTATCTTATAAAGTAAAGAGAGTTTGTCACCTCACTTCGTTTCGTCCAATCGAAGAGGCATGTTTTGTAAACAATGAATTGATGAAGTAAGAGGATATCACCTTTATACCCTTCAGTGCAACTGAAGGGGAGGGTGAAAATGAAAGCCTTGTCCCAATAAACAATTTATGTGTGAATTTTTACTTAGGATCAGTTGCTTGCATTGTTTTTCCTACACTTTGTTTCCACAGGGTTTTACCATGATCGAATTTGACACCTACAAAGGCAGTTGAAAGGGGGATTTGGGTCGAAGTGGTTCGAACCCATTATAAATATGAAGTTTTCGGCAGTGAACCAATACATCACCTTAAAGGTCACACCTTTCCAACGAAGGCTATGGCTTTAACTTAGTAGGGAACCTTGTTATGTTTTTTGCATGTATGAACACATTAGGGTAACCGATGGAATTAGCGAAAGGAGTATTGGCGGTACCAATTATACTTCAAAACACACTAGGATGGTTAATCCTGCTGTTTGAGGGGTTCTTGGCCAATCAAATTACAACAATGGGGTGTGGGTTACTTGCGTCGCCCGATGCATGTGAGGGTTACCCGCTTTACTTACAATTGATGGGTTTATAGTTATCCGAGGGTAAAACCTTAAGGATCTTTGATGGTTAATGCACATCTTAGAATTTAGTTTCGGTACCTAGACAAGGTTACTCCTCGAAACACAATATCGGAATCGGAGTAAAAAAATGGAAAGGAACTATAGAAATGATAAGGAACTATCAATGTTCAACTTGAAGGAAACTAGAATGATACTACATACAACTATATGTATGCGGAACCATTAAGACAGCTAGTCAGGGTAACAGGGATGGGGAATCCATTATATATCGCACAATGTATTTGTTTTCATGCTATTATGTTCTAACTATTGAGAGTCTAAAGTGTAGTCTTGGTTACGTTGCGAGGGAAACTAGCAAGGGGGATTTGTCTCGCCAAACGGCGTGGTCTTGCTAGATATTCATTTGGTTCAAATAGATAGAGTACCATTCACACTAGTCTATTGATTAACCCGAATTTTTCGTTTTCCCTTTTAACTCTCATGTGTTCATTTGAGTAGGCTAAGCATTAAGGTTTTTCATGTTTTGCTGCTGTGAATAAGCTTCTGAAGGCATGCAGGAGGTAATAGTCGTTCTAGAAGTTCTTTTCCACTATTTATTTATTTTGGATGTAATTAAAGGCACGAAAGTTATTCCTATGTACATTTGACTCTTATTAGCCGAGGGGACATCTTCATATGTCGCTCTCGGAGATTATATTTTGTAATATTTATATTTGATTTGAAATGGGTTATGCAATGGAAAGGTAATAAATGAATATTATTAATGAATGTGTTTAAATACTTTCATATTCCCATGTCTTCTAATGATCTCACTTATCAACTCGCTATTTTGTACTACCAGAGGTTAATATTATAAATGATAGTAGCATCTGAAGCGCTTAGCTTTGGGTCTTAGAAAATGAGTTGTTACAACATTGAATCAGAGCATATGATTATGCAACTTAAATAGATTTTTTTTACAAGGGTTTCCAAAATAAAACTCAAAGATTATAGTAAAGCATCAGGATATAGGATAACTATACTATAACATACTTGTATTTGTATTATATAAGTATAAATATACCCGTTGGTCATAGAGTTACCCTCCAATATCTCACAAAAGTTTCTCTACAGATAAAGATTAAGATAATGGAGCGAAGGAGGGCGGTGATGAATTTGGGTGGTGGAATCACACCACTAATGGTAATTCCCGACCAAATTTAGACCTAGGTCGACAAGATAATAAGATATAAGGCATTGCAATCTCACTAGTGGACTTGGATAACATGTATCAATTCTTCGTTTGAATGATGAAAGCTAGAGTTGTTGCTAATGTTAGCTTAGCAAACCCTGCAGCGTCTATCGGAAACAACTATGTTAAGCTTAGTAAAAATTTTACAAGTCCTCAAAGGAAACCTTTTCTTGGAACAGAAGAGGCTAGCACATTGGAAATTGGCATTACATTGCAAAAGTCAGGAATCTAGGCTTTGATAATGTGCAGAAGATAAGGATGATTTCAATGGAAAAGAAATGGAATGTGTTGCACTGGTGGAACGATATCGCTATTGATACACCCATAAGAGGAGGTTTCTTGGGAAGGCTTCCAAGAAAGACTTACAACCATATATTTTTTGAAGCATCTTAGTATATGTTTCTTTGGAAGTTTGCAGAGGTAGTCAGTAAAAGATGATGGTTGTGGAGGATGCTGCCAAACTCGATGATTCGTCTTGCTGTGCACATGGGATAATCAACACCGTCATCTGAAGGAATGAGAAATCCACCAAGTGGTTGAGCGCCGATACTGCAAGGGAAACTATGCCTCATCTATGGGGCCTTAGTAATGTCATTTTGGAGATGGCTATTTGTAATGAGGAGCTCATTGCTGATTATGAGAAACCCTCTGAAACCAATGGCTTCCAAGAGGAAGCTTTTCAAGGAAAAGAAGTCCTAGAAGAGTGGAAAGAAAGGCAGAACAAGGCTGATGTTGTTTGCTTCCAATGCTATAAGAAGGTTCATTATGCCAATGAATGTCGATCTAGTAAGACCAAGAAAGCTGAAGTCAAGCAAGGTGTTAGACGCAACAACTGCACCCAACTTGGATATTTCAAGAATAAATGTCCAGAGGTAGCGAGGGATAAAGTGATTGCTTTGGAATGCTTGTCTTCTAGACCTACTACTATGGAAAATATTCTTTGGAAGGTGCTTTTGATTCATAACATACATGAGTTATATTTGATATTGGTGCATCACGCTTTTTTGTTCCTAAGTATTTAGTAGATAAGTTGTCTCTTGAACTACTGTACTTGATTACTTCTTTAGGGTAGCTAATCGTATAGAAGGTTATGTAACTCTTGGAATGAGATGCAATAACCAGAATTTTCAGTTTTTGGATTATATCTTTGCTTATGATTTGTATGTTTTTGATTTCGAAGGTTATATGATCATTTTGGGTATGGATTGGTTAGAATGTTATAATGCTAGAATTTTCTTCCAAGACAAGGTGATATCGTTGAAACACCCTCATTTTGATAATCAAATTTTATATTTTGTGAAGAAGGCAAGACAACAATTGTTTGCTTTGCTAGGAGCACTGGATTTGGAAAACAAAGTAAGGTAAGTTCCTATTGTCAAAGAGTTCATGGATGTTTTTGAATCTGTTATGGGTTTACTTCCAAATAGGGCTATCGAGTTCAATATTGAACTTATGTCGAGTATGGAACCTTAAGTAGATTACCCAATAGAATAACACCTGTCGAGATGTGAGAGCAAAAGGTGCAGCTAATAGAATTGGAAGGAAAGAGTTCCATCCATTCAAGCAGTTCGCCACGAGGTGCAGCTGTCGTCTTCCTAAAGAAGCCTGATGTATCTTTAAGGATGTGCGTTGATCATCGGAAGCTCAACAAGAACATGGTGAAGAACAAGTATCCTTTTCCGAATATTGACAATCTACTTGATCAACTGAGCGAAGCCAAAGTATTTTCTCAATTGGACTTGACTACTGGTTTTCATCAGCTGCGAGTATCAGATGAGAATATCCTTTTTATGGCATTTTAGTCAAGATATGGATTTTATAAGTGGATGGTCATGCCTTTCGGCTTAACTAATGTGTCTGTTTTTTTGTGTATCTGATGAGTCGAGTGTTTTTTAGCATAATTGGATAGATTTGTGTTGTACTTCATAAATGATATTTTGGAATATTCCAAGGATGAGAGAAAATATGCGACTCAACTTCGGATTGTACATAAGATTTTGCGAAAGCACGATATGAAGGCTAAGTTTCCTAAGTGTCACTTATAAGAAAAAGAGAGGAAGATCCATAGTCACGTAGTTTCAGGTGAAGGGTTATCCGTGGATCCAGCAAAGGTTGAGGCTATCGACTATTAAATGATGTCAATGAGTTTCACCGAGATAATAAATTTCTTTATTTTGGCGGGGTATTACCAAATATTTATTAAGGATTTCTCGCGGTTAGGGACACCTCTTACCAAGTTGACAAGGAAGGATATTAAGCTTATTTGGTCTAATAAGTGTAAGGAAGCATTACAATAGCTGAAGCATTTGTTGATCAATGCTTCTATTTTGATGGTACCGGATAGTAATAAAGATTTGATGGTTTACACCGTTGCTCGTGGAACTGGGCTAGGAGTCATTCTTATGCAGAAATAAAAAGTATCGCATATGCATTTAGACAGTTTTGTCCAATGATGCTAAGTATCCAACTCATGATCTTGAGTTAGCTGTTGTTGTCTTCGCTTTGAAGATCTAAAGAGAGAATTGAGTTTTTTATAGCATAAATCCTTGAAGTATTTGTTCTAATAGGAGTTAAACATGAGGTAGAAAAGATGGCTTGAGTTTTTGGCAACTTACGATTTTGGAATAAAATATACGAAAAAGGGAATAAGGCTATTGATGCACTCAACGGGAAACACCAGCATGTGGTATTAGCTATGCTAACTGAATGGAAATATTTAAAAGCTTTGACTACATGCCATGTATGAATAAGGTCATCAGTGAGTTCGAGTGGACGCACGGTAATGTTATCATGCTTGGAGGTTCGATCGTTTTTGATCGAAAGAATCGCTTTGAAGCCCAAAGAGGATCTTGTGTAGGCTAAGAGGATTAGAGAACTCTGTGCCAGAGTAGAAGTCAATACTTGAAGGGTTTCAATCAACTGAAACAGATGATTAAGAAAGAAGGAAAGGATATACATCCCATATGCAGATGATTTGAGGAAGGAAGGTTTTAGGGAATGCATTGCTTTAAATTCATAGTACATCCTAGGGGTACCAAAATGTATCAAGACATAAAGAGAAGTTTCTTTTGGGAAGGAATAAAGAAGGATGTTGGTTTACGACAAAAATAGTGCATGAACTTTAACGAGTAAAAGCCTAGCATCAGAAGTCTAGCAGTTTGTTTCAACCGTTAGATATTCCAGTTCGGAAATATGATCCTATATCCATAAATTTTATTGATAGACTGTTGAGATCCATAAGAGGGAACAAGAGCATATAGGTCATCACAGATCAATTGACTAATATTGATCATCTTATTCTAGTTAAGACAACCAAGACGGCACGTGTGTTGACAGAGTTGTTCATGAAGAAAATAATTAGACTTCATAGAATTCCTAATAACATAGTAAGCGATAGAGATCCATTACTAACTAGAAAGTTCTGGAAGAATCTTTATAAAGCTTTAGGAACTAAGCACAGTATAGGTATGCCCTATCACCCACAGACGGATGGGAAAATGAAACGACTTAATAAGATACTTGAAGACTTGTTAAGAGCCAATTTTCTAATTTTAGATGGCTTATGGGAAGACCATTTTCACTTGATTGAGTTCTCCTATAATAACAGCATTCAGGGTACAATAAGTATGGCACCATTCAAAGCACTGTATGGAAAACCATGCAAATCATCATCATGTTGGTTATAAACCGGAGATAGGATGGTTCTTGGTTCAAAATTGGTAAAGGAAGTCATAGAGAAGATTGAGATGATCCAAGCTCAAATAAAGTAATTTTAATCATGGTAGAAGACTGAGAATGATAAAGGCATAAAAATATTCAATTCTATGTCAAACATTGAGTTTTTTGTCAAATTATCCCTATGAGAGATATGGTTCGTTTCTGGCCCTTTATTATCTTGAAGAGAATCAGGAAACTCTCATATCGAGTAGTGCTACAAGATAGTTTTGTAGGCATTCATAATATGTTTCACATTTCACATCTATAGAAGTATGTTGGTGACCTTGAAACTACCATTTACTCAAAGGTATTGAAGGAGTTGGTAGTAAATTCCAACTTAACTTTTAAGCGACAGCCTATTCAAATTGTGCGAGATATGAAAAGAAGATGAGAAAAAAATACAAATTGGTGAAAGTCCAATGGAGCAACAATGTGAAAGATTGTACTTAGGAAACGGTAGACAGAATGATGGTTTCTTTTCTTGATCTTGTTAGTGGTAAGTCCTATTTTTTATTGACTTAGTAATTAGCGGGTTACACTAGTATAGTTTTTATTGTTTTTTCTTTTTATGTTATTTGAGTCCCTGACAGAATTTTGAGGACAAAATTCTTTTAACGAGGGAAGCATGTAACATTCCTCATTTTGATGGACGTTATTTGGGTATTTAATTGATAAACTAAATAAGAATATTGTAATTAAATTGTTGAGTTGAGATTTGTACATATAAATAAGTAGTGTGTTGCCCTTAAGAACTAAGCAAAATGAAGTCAACATTAACAAATTGTACAAGGGGCAAAGTGGGAAACAGTTGACCTCCTAAATAATATTTGTTCCTGTATATTTTTCCTCATTATCTTCATTCACTTAAAACTTAACATATATCGAAGGAAGATCGTCCATTATTCGTCTTAAGGGAAGAAGAAATTCAAGCAAAGTTTAGGAAGACTCAAGCTTTAGGATCTACAGCCGCAAATCTCAATAGCACCAGGCCCGGCCTTGTACCTAGGCACACCAGGCCACTGCCTAGGGCCACGAAATTTTTGGGGGCCTCAATTAAAAAAAACTACTGCAGCCCACGAAGGAACCAGCCCACTGCTGCAAAAGAAAAAATGATTTCTCACGTCGCTCTTCAGAAATCATTTTGCTGCTTGAAGTCCTCAACGCAAAACAATACCGAGACCCTCTTCAAACCGCGATTCACGAATCCTCCTCCAGCTGAGTTCTTCTTCTTCCCCAAATCACCGTATTACCATTTAGCAGGTATGATTTATTAATTTTATAATTGATTTGAACAAATTGATAGGTTACTTAAATTAGGTTTAGACTGTAAAAGGCTGATTTATTAATTTCGACTGTAAAAGGCTGATTTACTAATTAAATTGGGTTTGGACTGCCTAAGTAACGCCTTGAGTTCTTCTATTATTTTTTGAATCCAACTGGCATCTTTTTTGAATGCAACTTCAGTCTGTAAAAGGCTATATAATATGTTCGAAATTAGTAACTGCTGAGTTGATAATTGATTTGAATTAAACAGTTAATTGATGTTTGTTAATTAGGTTTTATTATTTTACGATTTTATAATTGATTCATTTGATTTTGAGTGATACCATAGAAAAGGAAAAGCAACACTGCATTTTCAAAGAATGAGAAAAACTTGAACAGCAACACTGTATTTTACCACTCAAAATGTTAGGCGGTCAAGTATAATGTGAAAATATTTTGTTTCTTGTCTATGTAATGATAACCATATCATTTTGTATTTATGTAATCATAACTTGTTCAATTATTCTAATGTGTTTGAACATGTTTTACTTATGTTTAACATTGTTACTTTGCTTTGAACATGTTTTTACTTATGTTTAATATGTTACTTTGCTCCGGACAAGTGTTTTTTTTTCCCCCGAAATAAGGTAGGGCCTCATTTTTTTTTCGCCTTAGGCCACCAATAGTTCAGGGCCAGCCCTGAATAGCACAACAACTAATTAAGGTGAAAAATACTTCTAAGCCCTTATTTGATTAGGATATGCTTAATAATCGAGTGATTTTATGATATACATGATTGTTTTCATGTTTATATGCATGTTAGTGTGTTTTTGCATAAAATAATGCTTAAATGGATTAACATACAAGATCTGCATGTAAAATAGGTGGGTTTTAGTATAAACCCATATAAAAACATACAACTTGAAAATTTTACTATATGTTCTCAAGATGTTTTGGGAGATGAGTTTTCAATGTTGCAATTTTCTAAGCTTGTGTGAATTTTCTAAGTCTAATCACAAGCTAATTATAAAAAAATTAATTTAGGTGCTTAACTAATTACCTGGGACTTCAAATTTTCATGAAGGATAAAGGAGGATATACTAATAAATCTATGATTTTTTTTCCCATGCGCAGATTAATTGACATGTATTTTCTAAGTTGGCTTGACTTAGGTATAATTAGCGTTAATCAAGGCATTAATGTTATTTTGAAAGTTATGCATAAATTTTATTCATTAACTTGATAATTACAATATAGATTTTCTGAAGCATATAGAATGCTATAACAACCAAAATAACTCTCTATAACACCTCAAATCACCTGAACACCAGACCCTTGTCAACAGAACGTTGAGCATAGATTCGCACGTGCTTCACTTAACCAGCAAGATACTTTACATTAAGGAATTGTCTACGCTAACTACAGCAAATTAGCACAGTATCAAAACCAAGAAGTACTGCAGCAGCATTCATGTTATAAAATCATCATATAACAGATTTTTCCTCGTATGCCTTCTTGAAGCTTTCAGTTTATTGCTCAAAGGCATTACGTCCTTAGGCATATAATCATTTCCTTCATTTAGGTCATCATCTGCCCAAAATTTTCCACTTGGTTTCTTGTTCTTGGATTTGGAAGTTGGCAGAGAGCTAGTGGGCACAGCAGAAGAAAGCATGGCAGAGTCAACTACTGGGAAAGTTAATCCAGAGCCGGTAACATTAGGAGGAGGTAGTTGGATGTTTGAAGGTGGTTCCAAGTTTCCGTATGGTGAAGATTTGGAGGGTGTTGAAGTGCAGGATGTTGTGGCAAAAGTAGAGGATATAGATGAATTGGCCAAATTTCCAGCGGCACTCGTAGAACTACATGAAGCAAAAGTACTGCATATACCTGGTTTTCCATTTGCAGATTTGTCAATATTAGCAGAGTTTTCCTCAAATAAATTACCTACTAGATCTTCCATTTCTTCAACCATATTGATTTTCTCTATATTCTAGTTCCCAACTTCATTAGTGATGTTGACTTGTGCTTCTAAACCAGTATTTGCATCGGAATTACTTCCTACTTTAAGTTCAGCCTGTTGTGTATTAACATTCACATTAGAGCTAATATTAACATCTTCATTAACCACCTCTGTAGCTCCATTGCTATCAATTTCATTTGCAAGTGCTTCAAATGGATTTGCATTAGCATTAGGCATATCAGTTCCATTATTAACATTAGCAGCTTCGTTACCATACTGGGCTCCTTTCTTTCTCCAATATTTCGATTTATTTGTCCTGGCAAATTTCCAGTTACCCTGATTAAGATTTGATGTTTTTGTTCTATTAAACTGTCGTGGGTGATCGTAGTTTTTGGCATTATTATCAACATAAACCTCATCTTGCATATCATCCTCCTTTATAGCATTGTCATTAAATTCACAATCACTAGTGGTATGACCAAAAACTCTACAAACGGTACATATTTTGGGTCGCCAATCATAAGATAATTTAACTGAAGGACACTCTTTACCAAGACCCGCTACAACTATTTTTTCTGGAAGATCAAACTCCGATGAAATCTCAATTAAGGCTTTAGCATATCTGAATCTTTCAAGTTTTTCAGTGTTACTATCAAAGCAGATCAATCTTCCGACATGACAAGCTAGCCAATTTATACCAACTAACGTCCATAGAATTGTTGGAATGTAATAAAAATGAACCCAAACAGGGACTTTTTTGATCTGAGACTGGGAATTTCCGATAGATGGATCCCATCTAGTTATGATAAACATTCTTCCTTTTATGAAGATAGGATCCGATTTCAGAATTTTCTCTCTATCTGATTCGTTTGAAAAGTTGAAATAGTAATGCATACCATCCGTTCTAATGCTAACTTGCCCATTTAGTTTCCAGAACCGATTTAAGAAATTGACAACCATAGAATATGATGACTTACCATCAAGGAAAAAACCCACCAAAAATTTACTCCAATATTGCATACCTTTAGTTCTGACTGATTCTGGAATATCCTTAGGTATGCCATACCTTGGAATGTCAAAGTGCTTAGGCTGATAGACACCTGCGTTACGTGGGAGGGATGCAAAAAGAGAAGCATAATCCTTTTTGGTGAAAGCCGGAAGAGAGGCATTAGACGCAGAAGGGATAGTAGCTTCAGATCTTACGGAAGATGGCTGCGGATCTGATGGGTTAGATCTGAAATTCGGCGCTGAAGGGATAGTTGCGTCAGAAAGAAAGGAAGTTGGATCTAAAGGGTTAGATCTGAGATTCGGCGCTGAAATTGCTGCGTCAGGTCCAACTGATGATGGCTGTGGATCCAATCGGTTAGAGCTGAGATTCAAATCGAGGGTTTTGCCAGAAGAGGGGGTAGCAATCGGTGGAGGTGGGTCAGGGGGAATCGGCGGAAGAGAAGATCGGGGTAAGGGAGGGAAGGCTGTGTCAAACGAGAAGAAAGAGGACGAAGAAAGGGTTTCGGATTGCACTGTCGTCATTTTCGAGTTTCATATTATTGTTATCACACGAAGGCATTAATGTTATTGATTAATAAATTTCCATTTTTGAAAATCGTAAGATATATATAAAGTACTACTATGGATCAGACCCATTTGTACAAACCAATAAATTTACAAAAATTAATTTGCAGAATGTGAAAAGTACATCTATAAAGGGAATAAATCATTTTTCTCTGGATTTATGTTTTAAAGTGTCAACTCCAACAGGCTTATTGCCTTTGCACATGGGCTTTGGCCGTTGTGCTTATTTGATAGGACTACTTTTGAAAGTATAAAATAAGGGTTGTCGCCTCTATTATTTTATAGGCTTTAAGGCTTTCTTCTCAATACCCTTCGGTATAGCCAAAAGGGAATATTTTCCTTAATTTTGTTTACAAAAGAAGCATAGAGGCTATCACCTTCGGACATCTGACAGTGTTGAAAGGATCCTATTTTTAAATCTTATTTTAACTTTTAGGCTTCTATCTCCTCGCCTCTCGATTGTGTTGATGGGGTTATTTTTGTAAACTCGAAACATATAGAAAAAGTGTTTCCTTATGTCCTAAGCAAAGCTTAGAGTTCTTCGCCTTGATACCTCTTAGATAATCCAAAGGGGCCTGTCTTACTTTAACTTTATTTTATAAAGTAAAGAGAGGTTGCTATCTCACTTCCCATTGTCGGATCGAAGGGTGTTGTGTTTTCTAAAAATTTGTGAAGTAAGAGGCTTTTACCTCTGTAACCTTTGGAAAAATCAAAGGGTTTAGCTAAAATGAAAGCCATGTACCGATGAAAGCTTGTGTGCAAATGTTTACTTAGGCTTGATTGCTTGCATTGTTTGGCTTGCACTTTGTTTCCATCGGGTTTTTACCATGATCTCTTTCGACACCCACTAAGGAAATAGAAAAAGGAATTTGATCAAAGGGTTCAAACCTATTATAAATATGATGCTTACGGTAGGGAACCAGTACGTTACCTTAAATGCGACACCTTTCCTAACGAAGGCTAGGGATTTAACCTAAACTTTGTAGGTTACCTTGTTACACTTTTGTGCATGTACGAACACATTGGGCTTACTGATGGGATAAATGAAAGGGATATTGGGGGTACCAAATATACTTTGAAAAAATTGTGATGTTTAATCAATTAATTGAGGGGTTCTTGGTCAACTGAAGGTAAAACCATGTGGCAAAGCATAGGTTACTTGCATCGTCTGATGTGCTTCACCTTGATTGAGGGGTTCATACCTATCAAAGGGCAAAACTATAGGTGTGTGCGATGGTTAATCCATATCTCAGAGTTTGGTTCTAATGCCGACAGAGGTTTACTCCATGTAGCACAGTACGAGAATCAAGATAGAGAAAATGTTAAGAAACTATCAATGTTCAACTAGTAGGAAACTAGAATGATGCCACATAAAATTATATCTACCAGGAATTGTTAAGAAAGCTAGTCAGGTTAACGGGGTGGGGAATCCATTGTACAATTCATTATATAACTGTTGTTATGCTATTCTACTCTACCCATTGAGAGTGCACGAGCACAGGCTGGGTTGCGTTGAGACCTGTTCCGCTAAGCAGTATGGTACTGCTGAGTATTTGTCCAACATGTAGGTCAGTATGGTTTAAGTCAATACAAAATAAATCTTCAAATCGTTAATCTTTCCAAACAAAATAAGGAGGGGTCTACTTGGCTGTTAAAAGAAAACTTCAATAGATATTCCTTTTTATTCACAATTCTCATCAAGCTCGCTAATGCATCAATAAAAGTCTGTTAAAATGCACAATTTTAGATATGTAAAAACCCTTTGTAACTAATATTGCAATATTCCTCGGCATCATATTATTATAATCACCAAAACTGGAGCGAACGAATAGAACAAATCCAAGCAATCAAGCTAATTTTTAGGGCTTCTAGTAATAGAATAGATCTATATTAGATATATGATAATTTCAGATCCTGCAGTTTGTTCAAGGAACAAGTTACCGTATGTAAATAACCACTCGTTAATTTTTGTAAAAACCCTTTTTAAAGCAATGAAGGAACAATGAAGCCAACATTTGAAATATTATGCATAAAAGTTATTAAGTGTATAATTTAGACCCTTAAAATACATATTTATTACATGCAACATTACTACAAAAATGGGCATAATCGACACTATTTTTCTGTGGCCATAGATCAAAAAAGCGTTGTCGTGGGCCATTTTTTCAAATAGGCAACACTAAGGGGGCATGACATCTACGGCCATTGCATTAGCCATCTAAGGCAACGCTTTTGCCCATCCACGGCCATGGAAAGAAAGTGTTGCATTATAACCCTATTACAACAGTATATGCATGTAATGAACAACATACGGCGTTGCCTTAAGTAGAAGCCAAAGCCTGGCTTCCAAGTCATGGTAGTGGGGTCCACGTGGGCTTTCCACGTCAGCTGCCAACGTGTCACATGCCATGTCATATCTCCACGTCCGCTACACATGAGTCACATGCCACATCAGCTATCCACATGGCACCACGTAAGCTGTGGGCCCCACGTGCCGTACCATTGTGGAATTAATAACATTACACTTAATCCAACACTATAGCACAGTCTAATGCAACACCACAGCAACCTAATGCAACACCACAGTACCGTCTAATGCGACACCACAATACTGTACTGTAACACCAGAAAACATCAACTGCAATGGTAAAAAAATCAAATGCAACACCAGAAAGAAATCAAATGCAGCTGTAATACAACCCTGTAATTACAAATTCTGCAGTACATATATTCTATCCAAAACATTGTACCACATTCATACATATATACCAAAATATTCATACAATAAATCCTCCCAAAACATTCATAACCACAGTCAGACCAACTAGTTATATATACCAACTCACAAGTGCCATAACCAACACATACCACAAGTGCAATCATCCAAACATACCACAAGTGCCATCATGAACACATACCACAGGTGCCATAATTTAAAAGAAAAGAATATATCACAAGTGCTAACACATACCATCCAAATACTTCAGTAAATTGTCGGGGTTACAGGGGTAACAATGCTATCTTCATCACTTGTTGTGGTGACACAAAAGCCTTCGACGTCTAAATTAAGATCCGGATTGGCTTCACCTAGCTTTTTTGACACCTATGACACATTCTCTTTCACTTTTCTGTTCACCTTTTCTTTCAAATATGCCTCAAGCTCTTGCCTTATTTTTTGGGCTAGCTTTTGCACATAACTGTCCGAAGAACCAGGAGTTGTTGAAGACTTTTCGGCCATTTTACCTCGCCTTTCTACAAGCCAGTTCCACGTGTGGCTCTTCCCACCAGAAACAAGTGCATCTGCCTCAACAATGTTTCCTGCATCCACCATTGCTTGAACCTTCTCCTAAAAAATGAAACCAGGCAAGCATATATATAAATATGCAGCTGGCAGGAATGAATTTGTAACACCCCACATCCGTTAGTGTCACTCACAAAGGGAATGCACTAAGTTCTGTGGAGCATTTTAAGGTAAAAGATGCAGATAAATTACAAGACAGACAGAAATTAAACAGCGGAAAATAAAACTTTGCTTTATTGATAAAATAGTTTGTACAACGATTTCTTTTTAATATCAGAGTATCATCTGTCTTACAAAATAAAGAAGCATAAAAATACATTTATATTCCCCAATGTAGCAAGAGCCAGCTATAGCATCTGAAAAGAGAATCCAAGCAAAACTTCGACAAACCTTCAAGCTGGGAAAGAGTGACAGTCCAACTTAACCTGAGCTATACTATTCCCTCCTTTACTACCTGGGGGGGAAGAAAAGAAGACGAAAGAAAAACAGAGTCATACATAAAGCCTGAGTAAGTTCAGTAACTTCTAGCACGTGAACATGGAAAAACAAAGCGACATGAATTAACTGAATACAAGATAACACCATGACGATAGGGTCAGCAAGATTAGACAAGATAATCACAAGATATGCTAAGATAAGATAAACTGGATATGCTATAATACTTTCGCCGCTTCGCTATTTCCTTGTTATACTGGTTTCTATATCTCTGCACCACCTAACTAGTGTCCCGACTAGTAACGATAACGCCATCCCAATCCCTGTAGTTTCCGTTTCCTTCAGGCATACATTTATTATTTATTACCTAGATCTAATCCAGGGTTTTCTATCAAATGCTTTCTAGATTCAACTAGAGTTTTCGCTTTCTGCTGAACGCTTCTCGGATTCAGGGTTTATGCCACCTAGTCCAACTAGGGATTATGCTACCTGTCGAACGTTGCCCCCAAGTCTAGGACACACTACCTAGAGTGGTATATGTTCCTATACTTCCCCACGCATGTATCGCGAATCGTTTATCGCTTGTCTAGATGCACATGTCCTGTAATGTGCGGCCCGAGTCCCGTGGCAGGGCAAATCAAGAAACACAGAACTCGGTCGGGAGCTTTCAGATATCTGCCGATGCAGATGCTAAGGTCTGTTTTTATTCCAGTGGCTATGGTCCCACCTGACCCCTCCCTCAACTAATGAAAGGTACACCTTGAAAAATGAGAACTTACGCAGGCCCCCCTATGCCCCACTGTCCTGTGGCCATCCGCAACCATAACTAGATAGTAAGTATATGGTCTTTTTGAGTTCTCCGCCTTTCCGCTTCACGTACCTCGATTGACTGAAGATGGATGGTAGACGACGAGTTGCTATCACAGGGCTACCGGTTTCTCGCCGAATCACGCTGGTCCATCCTAGTCTTTAGGTTGCCATATTTTGCAACCAAGGCATACCCCTGGTTCTTCTACCGCAGACCTTAACCTCTGTGAGCCCAGGAGGATCATCTGCAGCCTCACAGAGGGATACCAAGAGTACCCCCACGTCCCCTCGAAGCCTCGGGCTTCGTAACCCAATTCGTTGGAGCCTTCTTTTTACTCAGACGGACATTCGCTCCTTCCCGTGTTATACTAAGGATTACTACATAGTTTTACTAACTAAGGTTTACCACTTAGTTTCCAGAATCGTTGTTTTCTTAACTAAGGTTTACTACTTAGCTCCTTTTAACTTAGGTTTACTACTTAGTTCTCTTTCCCGTCAATTTGGATTGGTTAAGTGTCATTAGTCAATTCAAGCTAACTTAACCCTCCTCATTTATCCTGTTAAACTGGTTAAGTGTTATCAGTAATTCATGTTGACTTAACCTTACCACAAACCAAGTTATATTGATTAAGTATTTCTTATTACTCAACCCTACCCATTCATCCTGTATTGGTTAAGTGTTCCTTTTTAACTTAACCTTGCCCGTCTGTTTTAACTAACATTGTTATTAATGGTTAAGTATTATCCCTTCATGTTTTAGACTTAACCCTATTCCTTTATCACAATCCGATGGTTAAGTGTTCAAGTTTACTTAACCCTACGGTCTAGCCCAGCTAACATATGAAAATTGGCTAAGTGTATTGAATTTTACTTAACCCCAACCTCTAGTCTAGTTAACATGTTAATTCGGCTACGTGTATTAACTTTACTTAACCCCACCTTCTAGTCTTGTTAACATGTTAATTTGGCTAAGTGTTTTCTTAGTTACTTAACCCCTACAAATCTTGTCTTGTTACCATGTTAAGTTGGTTAAGTGTCCCTATGGACTTAGCCCTTCCCATTCTAGCTTAACTGTGTTAAGTTGGTATGTATGAACCTAACCCCACTCATCGGTTTGGTTATCATGTTGAATTTGTTAAGTGTCTTAGTTAACTTAACCCTACCATTCTTGTTCTAGCTTTAAAGCCGCGACCACTCACATTAGACAGGTATTGTTGCGAATACTGGATATGCCGGTTGGTTCCGGGCAGGTTTACATCGCAACTCAGTCTAACCTCGGGTTAGGTATATTCGTGTTTTCTAAGTTCAAAGGGTTTTTGATCAATTTTCAAATCAGGTTTTGAAAGTAACCATCCCGTCCGTCGGATCAGTTAGGGATAGCCAGGGAGAGCAGGAAACTTGTATTTTCCAAACTCAAGCCTAGACACTATCCTCTCTGTCACCCTAGAACTTTCTGGTGAGTTATTAAAAGAGATGTCGTTAATAAACCTTTAATTTGTCTAAATTTACATTTTCTCATTTAGGACAAATTCTATAAGTAAATTATTCCTAATTTACTTATCTCCCAATTACTCTTTTAATGTAAATTGTCAACATTCATTATTATGGCCCATTTCCCCCTCTAAATCCTATTTATGCTTTTTGGTATGTAAATTATACCAAATTAAATGTCACTAACCATGATTTTGCTAAACCTGACAATTACTCCCAATTATAGCCAATTTCAAATTTATGCCAATATACTTATCATGCCAAATTAGCTAATCCAATTCTGATTTAACATTCTAATTATAGTTCATGTCAAACGAGAATTATTATTCTAGTTCACAATTCATGTAAATGCTAGATTTACAAGTCAATACTAGATTCAAACTACACATCCTATAATTCATGTCAAATTTATCCAATTTGCATTTCTATGAACATGCCATAATACGTGTTCCCAATTTATGCCAATTTCCAAGTTTATAACTATGTTTTTAGTAAATTTCATATTTTGATCAAATCGTATTCCCATCGTTCGTATAATCGTGATTCAATCTAGCTTATAGATAAATCTAGATTCGTAGAAAATAGGGAATGAACCAAAGATGCAATGAAAAAGATAGACATAATAACTGGCATAAAATGATAATTTACTAATTACAGACCTAACGAATTACACTGAAATTGATCTAAAACATCGAAAGCCTATAGGTCTGAAAATCTTATGACTTAAAAAGGGTTGAATAACGACGTAGGTTCAAGAACATGGGTAGACCTAACTTAATAGGTAAATTCCCAAGGTCTAAAACCAAAGAAAATCAAGAATAGACAGAATAGATAATCAGGTTTAGACCCAATTTCACAGTCACAAAACTTAAGCAACACTTTCCTAGTCATGAATCACAGTTGTTCTTGTTATGTCATAGGCAATAGTTTATGTTTCCTAATCAAAGGCATAGGCTTGTGTTCATGGTCAAGGAAATAATTCTCATAGTCACAGTCACAGGCAATGTTCATAGTCATAGGCAATGTTCATAGTCATAGGCAATGTTCATAGTCATAGGCAATGCTTAATTGGTCATCGAATCATAAGAGTTCTTAATTAAGTCCAAGGATATAAGCACTTATTCGAATAGAGAGATATTTGGCATATTCCTTTATTCCTTTAATTTCATGTCATGAACAGAGAGAAATGTTCAAATCTAAAAAGTAACCGACTTACAGAGATTAGGTTAGAATAGAAAGATGGCGTTGCTATGATTCGTGCGACGTTAGCCTTTAATCCTTATCTTGAAGCTTTAATCTTAATTTGAATCTCTTCTTGACAACTTGAGCAGCATAACCTTGTCTTGGATTTTCGTATTATCTTCTTATTTTTATTTATTTATATATTTTCTCAGAGGCCGCATAAGGATAGAAAAGAATTGTGAATAGAGAAGGAGACTAGGGCTGTTTATATAGTGTTAGGCGGACGAATCTGGTCAGAATGGCGTCCGGATATAGAAGAACGAACCAGGCTGCAGATCTGGAAAAAGCAGGGGGGTCGACCCCCAAGTCGACTACCCAGTCGACCTGGGTGCCCCAGGTCGACTACCCAGTCGACCTGGGTCTTAGGCGGGAAAATTCCCGTCCAGCCCAATCTGGGTCCGATTTTGAATTTTGAACTTGTTTCTGACCTGTTCGAATTTTAAATCGAATTCTGAAACTTCTGAAGACCATATCTCCTTCATACGGAGTCCGATTAACGCAAACTCGGACTCTATCTCATGCAGAATTCCGAGACAAACGCAACGGCGCAGCCCGTTTCCCTTGATTTTGACTTTAAAATTTAATTCTGCCTTGATTTGTGAATCTTAGTGTTGCAGAATTATGGGGTGTTACATTCTCCCCCACTTGAAAGGATTTCGTCCCCGAAATCTTCAAGTTAGGAAGAATGTGTCCTACCATCCAATCACCCATCTACTTAACCATTCAATCACATGCATTCATCGTCCTTAAAAGATTTCTACTGCTTTCATGTTCATATGCATAGTTTGTGTATATGTCTTTATCTAATGCAAAATCAGGCGGTCTACTGATTCAGTTGACCTCCTTAATGCGAATCATGTCAGTGCCATGCGTCCAATCATGTATGCAAGCATCCCTAGTTATGTAAATACTACATGTGTGCATAGCCATTCATCCATATGCAACATCCATATGATAACATATCAAGTTCAACTTACAAACGAATACATATCTGTAAATGCAATATGAAAGCGTCCGAACTGATCTAGTGCCTAATATGTATGCATATGCATTCACAAGCAACCATTAGCAACCACTCACAACCATCAACCATAACATGTTTCAAATACATGTTTACATCCATTGGCTTCTACCTAAGGATCGAAGATCCGACCTAGAGGATATACTTTGGAAAGAGAGAAACAATTATGCGTAAAGCTCCTAAACAAAGAAATCAAGGATGCACCCTTAAGGAAAAGGGTATGATGTTAGTATCTAGCCTTTTTGAGCTTTACTCTACTGTATCTTAACTAATTTAACTTCACGATTGTGAAGTTTCAGACCTCTATTTCCAAAGTAAACAGATGTCAACTATGATACCAAGTGTACATACCAAGATGGTTTGAGGTCTCTCCTCTTAGCTTATCCATTACGCCATAACTATGAGGGTCAAAAAGGTCACTACGTGCTTTTTAGAGTGCCTGCCACAACTATTTATCTCTCACGCAAACCATCCTAGTCGAACTCGACATTCCTCAAGTACAAACCCCAAAGGCCTAAACCAATATCAGACAAGCACCCAAGGAATATCTCCTCCGAATTTAGACGATCTACGTGAGATGATATAAGCAAACTCGATAGCTATTCTCAAATCCCTACTAACCAAAAATAAATCTGGTCGGACCACCAATTGGATTTGAGACTCTAGTGGGATCTTTCTACTATACAAGTACTATGGTGCAGAGACTCAACTATGGGAGTGGATATGAACAAATGCGAAGTGCTAAGACCAAAGGAAAGAGTACGAACATCAAAACTAGACTCTTCCAACAGAACTTTACTACCCTTCTCCTAGGTATGCTTGGTGGTGAAAGTATGTACTTGCCCTTCTGAAAATCTTGTTCCTCGTTCTTTCCCTTGTCCTTAATTATATGCCCTATCATACCCTAGTAAAGATACTTCCTCTTGTCTTAGGTTTTATAATTTCTTCCTCCTTCGTGAGCTAAATCTACATCCATGAATTCCTCATCCTAGGGTTGTGCTCCATAGCCAAACTCCTCATCCCCTTCCGTGTGTAACCATGTTGACAAATATCTCGAAAGCTGCCTCCATCGTCCGGAAAACCCTATAAGCTTTGAAAGAAAACTGCCCGTAGGTGAAACAACTACGGCTATGGATGGAAGCCGAGCACTACTTCGCCCATCGATGAGGTTACCTCCCAGAAAGCCGGGAGCCCCAGAGACTCAAGAAAGAAGGAGACAAGAATTCAAACAGAGGAAGAGAAGATAGTGTGTATGGCTTTGGGGAATATGCCTTTAAAACAAATCTTTTCTTTTGAAAATGCTTCTTTCAAAACCGTTTTGAAAACAATTTTTCAAATCTTTTATCTGATCCGGTAACCTTCAGCTCTGATACCACGTGTAACACCCCACAGCCGTTAGTGTCACTCACAACGGGAATGCACTAAGTTCTGTGGAGCATTTTAAGGTAAAAGATGCAGATAAATTACAAGACAGACAGAAATTATACAGCGGAAAATAAAACTTTGCTTTATTGATAAAATAGTTTGTACAACGATTTCTTTTTAATATCAGAGTATCATATGTCTTACAAAATAAAGAAGCATAAAAATACATTTATATTCCCCAATGTAGCAAGAGCCAGCCATAGCATCTGAAAAGAGAATCCAAGCAAAACTTCGAAAAACCTTCAAGCTGGAAAGAGTGACAGTCCAACTTAACCTGAGCTATACTATTCCCTCCTTTACTACCGGGGGGGGGGGGGGGGGGGACGGAAGAAAAGAAGACGAAAGAAAAACAGAGTCAGACATAAAGCCTGAGTAAGTTCAGGAACTTCTAGCACGTGAACATGGAAAAACAAAGCGACATGAATTAACTGAATACAAGATAACACCATGACGATAGGGTCAGCAAGATTAGACAAGATAATCACAAGATATGCTAAGATAAGATAAACTGGATATGCTCTAATACTTTCGCCGCTTCGCTATTTCCTTGTTATACTGGTTTCTATATCTCTGCACCACCTAACTAGTGTCCCGACTAGTAACGATAACGCGATCCCAATCCCTGTAGTTTCCGTTGCCTTCAGGCATACATTTATAATTTATTACCTAGATCTAATCTAGGGTTTTCTATTAAATGCTTTCTAGATTCAACTAGAGTTTTCGCTTTCTGCTGAACGCTTCTCGGATTCAGGGTTTATGCCACCTAGTCCAACTAGGGATTATGCTACCGGTCGAACGTTGCCCCCAAGTCTAGGACACACTACCTAGAGTGGTATATGTTCCTATACTTCCCCAAGCATGTATCGCGAATCGTTTATCGCTTGTCTAGATGCACATGTCCTGTAATGTGTAGCCCGAGTCCTGTGGCAGGGCATATCAAGAAACACAGAACTCGGTCGGGAGCTTTCAGATATCTGCCGATGCAGATGCTAAGGTCTGTTTTTATTCCAGTGGCTATGCTCCCACCTGACCCCTCCCTCAACAAATGAAAGGCACACCTTGAAAAATGAGAACTATATGCAGGCCCCCTATGCCCCACTGTCCTATGGCCATCCGCAACCATAACTAGATAGCAAGCATATGGTCTTTTGGAGTTCTCCGCCTTTCTGCTTCACGTACCTCGATTGACTGAAGATGGATGGTAGACGACGAGTTGCTATCACAGGGCTACCGGTTTCTCGCCGAATCACGCTGGTCCATCCTAGTCTTTAGGTTGCCATATTTTGCAACCAAGGCATATCCCTGGTTCTTCTACCGCAGACCTTAACCTCTGTGAGCCCAGGAGGATCATCTGCAGCCTCACAGAGGGATACCAAGAGTACCCTCACGTCCCCTCGAAGCCTCGGGCTTCGTAACCCAATTCGTTGGAGCCTTCTTTTTACTCAGACGGACATTCGCTCCTTCCCGTGTTATACTAAGGACTACTACTTAGTTTTACTAACTAAGGTTTACCACTTAGTTTCCAGAATCGTTGTTTTTTTAACTAAGGTTTACTACTTAGATCCTTTTAACTAAGGTTTACTACTTAGTTCTCTTTCCCGTCAATTTGGATTGGTTAAGTGTCATTAGTCGATTCAAGCTAACTTAACCCTCCTCATTTATCCTGTTAAACTGGTTAAGTGTTATCAGTAATTCATGTTGACTTAACCTTACCATAAACCAAGTTATATTGGTTAAGTATTTCTTATTACTCAACCCTACCCATTCGTCCTGTATTGGTTAAGTGTTCCTTTTTAACTTAACTTTGCCCGTCTATTTTAACTAACATTGTTATTAATGGTTAAGTATTATCCCTTCATGTTTTAGACTTAACCCTATTCCTTTATCATAATCCGATGGTTAAGTGTTCAAGTTTACTTAACCCTAAGGTCTAGCCCAGCTAACATATCAAAATTGGCTAAGTGTATTGAATTTTACTTAACCCCAACCTCTAGTCTAGTTAACATGTTAATTTGGCTAAGTGTATTAACTTTACTTAACCCCACCTTCTAGTCTAGTTAACATGTTAATTTGGCTAAGTGTTTTCTTAGTTACTTAACCCCTACAAATCTTGTCTTGTTACCATGTTAAGTTGGTTAAGTGTCCCTATGGACTTAGCCCTTCCCATTCTAGCTTAACTGTGTTAAGTTGGTATGTATGAACCTAACCCCACCCATCGGTTTGGTTATCATGTTGAATTGGTTAAGTGTCTTGGTTAACTTAACCCTACCATTCTTGTTCTAGCTTTAAAGCGATGACCACTCACATTAGACAGGTATTGTTGCGAATACTGGATATGCCGGTTGGTTCCGGGCAGGTTTACATCGCAACTTAGTCTAACCTCGGGTTAGGCATATTCGTGTTTTCTAAGTTCAAAGGGCTTTTGATCAATTTTCATATCAGGTTTTGAAAGTAACCATCCCGTCCGTCGGATCAGTTTGGGATAGACAGGGAGAGCAGGAAACTTGTATTTTCCAAACTCAAGCCTAGACACTATCCTCTTTGTCACCCTAGAACTTTCTGGTGAGTTATTAAAAGAGATGTCGTTAATAAACCTTTAATTTGTCTAAATTTACATTTTCTCATTTAGGACAAATTCTATAAGTAAATTATTCCTAATTTACTTATCTCCCAATTACTCTTTTAATGTAAATTGTCAACATTCATTCTTATGGCCCGTTTCCCCCTCTAAATCCTATTTATGCTTTTTGGTATGTAAATTATACCAAATTAAATGTCACTAACCATGATTTTGCTAAACCTGACAATTACTCCCAATTATAGCCAATTTCAAATTTATGCCAATATACTTATCATGCCAAATTAGCTAATCCAATTCTGATTTAGCATTCTAATTACAGTTCATGTCAAACTAGACTTATTATTCAAGTTCACAATTCATGTAAATGCTAGATTTACAAGTCAATACTAGATTCAACTAAACATCCTATAATTCATGTCAAATTTATCCAATTTGCATTTCTATGAACATGCCATAATACGTGTTCCCAATTTATGCCAATTTCCAAGTTTATAACTATGTTTTTAGTAAATTTCATATTTTGCCCAAATCGTATTCCCACCGTTCGTATAATCGTGATTCAATCTAGCTTATACATAAATCTAGATACGTAGAAAATAGGGAATGAACCAAAGATGCTATGAAAAAGATAAACATAATAACTGGCATAAAATGATAGTTTACTAATTACAGACCTAACAAATTACACTGAAATTGATCTAAAACATCGAAAGCCTATAGGTCTGAAAATCTTATGACTTAAAAAGGGTTGAATAACGACGTAGGTTCAAGAACATGGGTAGACCTAACTTAATAGGTAAATTCCCAAGGTCTAAAACCAAAGAAAACCAAGAATAGACAGAATAGATAATCAGGTTTAGACCCAATTTCACAGTCACAAAACTTAAGCAACACTTTCCTAGTCATGAATCACAGTTGTTCTTGTTATGTCATAGGCAATAGTTTATGTTTCCTAATCAAAGGCATAGGCTTGTGTTCATGGTTAAGGAAATAATTCTCATAGTCACAGTCACAGGCAATGTTCATAGTCATAGGCAATGTTCATAGGCATAAGCAATGTTCATAGTCATAGGCAATGCTTAATTGGTCATCGAATCATAACAGTTCTTAATTAGGTCCAAGGATATAAGCACTTATTCGAATAGAGAGATATTTGGCATATTCTTTTATTCATTTAATTTCATGTCATGAACAGAGAGAAATGTTCAAATCTAAAAAGTAACTGACTTACAGAGATTAGATTAGAACAGAAAGATGGCGTTGCTATGATTCGTGCGACGTTAGCCTTTAATCCTTATCTTGAAGCTTTAATCTTGAATTGAATCTCTTCTGGACAACTTGAGCAGCATAACCTTGTCTTGGATTTTCGTATTATCTTCTTATTTTTATTTATTTATATATTTTCTCAAAGGCAGCATAAGGATAGAAAAGAATTGTGAATAGAGAAGGAGACTAGGGCTGTTTATATAGTGTTAGGCAAACGAATCTGGTCAGAATGGCGTCCGGATACAGAAGAATGAACCAGACTGCATATCTGGAAAAAGCAGGGGGGGTCGACCCCCAGGTCGACTACCAGTCGACCTGGGTGCCTAGGTCGACTACCCAGTCGACCTGGGTCTTGGGCGGGAAAATTCCCGCCCAGCCCAATCTGGGTCCGATTTTGAATTTTGAACTTGTTTCTGACCTGTTCGAATTTTAAATCGAATTCTGAAACTTCTGAAGACCATATCTCCTTCATACGGAGTCCGATTAACGCAAACTCGGACTCTGTCTCATGCAGAATTCCAAGATGAACGTAACGGCGTAGCCCGTTTCCCTTGATTTTGATTTTAAAATTTAATTCTGCCTTGATTTGTGAATCTTAGTGTTGTAGAATTACGGGGTGTTACAGAATTTATTAACAGAACTGGTTTTCTTTCAAACTAACTATGTGTTCGATTTAATAAGAAGCTCCAATAAATGTACAATGTGCCAATTATACTGACACATGCATTGCTATTTCAGTATCTTATTATATATGTACTCACGTGTTTGGCATTTAGTTCATCCGTGTTAGTCTTGTAACTTCTACCCAATTCTCGTTTATATGTTTCCAAATAAACCAAGGTAGCAGATGGGGAGGCTTTTTCTAGTCCTTTCTCTGTCAAGTATTAGGATTACCAAAAATTAAACACAATTTTTAACATTCAATGTTAAGAATTTACAGATCTAGCTGCTGCCTATGAACATTGTGACAATGATATATAAAATATAATTTAATGATATAACAAATTAGAATTATCATGTGGCCAATTCAACTCAATCATAAGTTCAAAAAACACATACTATCTTTTCTTTGGCTACTGCATGAGTTTTGGGACCCATGGTATGTGTCTCATTTAATGAATTACGATGCACGGAATTAGTATCAGCTAGGGCCTGGAAATCCAAAAAAAATAGCACTAAACAAGGATAACGCGAACTACTAAAAAAAAAGATTAGCACTAAACAAGATAATGTGAACTACTAAACATTATACAAATGTGAATATCATTAAAGTCGTACCTGAACTGCTTCATCCCTCCAGTATTCCAAGAGCATTTTAAAATCCTCCAACGAAATTGTACTGGGCCTATTTGTAAGCCTTTCCCCATCAGTTGAATATTTTTTATAATACCTTGCTTTGATGCGAGACTTGTACTGCCTCCAAGAGTCGTTAAGCGTGTTCAAGGCCCACTTGTGTCCTTCTTTCGGAATGACATACCTAGCCCATAATATATCAATCACAAAATATAGGAAACAAACTAATTAATTAAAAACAAACATTTAGGAAGTCAGTTGAACTGTATATGGTTAAGGAAATTAGATTGTACCAGAGCATATTCTAACATTTGTCTCTTTAATTGATCAGGAACAACATGCCAATTGATGTAAGTAAGAGACACATTATCCTTTGCTAGTGTCCCAAGAAAATTGCTTAACTCTATAATATTATCAGATACTGGCTGGCCATCCTCATTCAACTCAATGACTACTTTATCATTAGGGGTTCAGCATGCACCTTGGTCATTTTTGACTTCCCTCTAGGTTTTTTTGGACCTTGAACTTTATCTACCAGGTTCGAAAAAATGAATAGAAAATAGACACACTCAAAAGTGAAGTGCAGTGCATAGATAAAGAAACATTATATTGTACCTATACCTGCTTCATCTTCCTATGAAATCCATTCCTGCTCTAATCGATCAGTAAGATTTTCCATTATTGGAGGCGCTTCAACATTCTTCTTTTGACGTTTCCGCATCGCTAAATAAGTAGCAACTGAACCAGCACCTTCACATGAATTGGTTGATTGTTTGAACAATTTGCTACTTATAGGTTTTAAAATGGATGGACGAGACGTTGTAGGTTTTAAAACTCCTGAAAAAGACGGTGTAGGTTTCGTCAATTTCTTTAATGTTTCTGCGAATTTCTCCCAGTTACCGAGTTTCTTTGGAGTGGGAGTGTGTGTCACGATCAACTCCTTGTTGGATGTAGCTTTCTTTGGAGAAGGGTGCAGGTCATCGCTTCCTTCTTAATTTCAATGGCTACATTGGTTCGCTAAATGAGTTCTCGGTCCAGATAAAGGATCCTTTGACTTAACAGTTTGGATTCTCTACAATTAAGTCGAAGTTCAAGATTTTTTACGTTCATAAAGGCAAAGACAATAAGTAATAAACAAATAACTTCTTTATACCTCCGAATCCGATGAATCATCAATGACATCTTCACCAGCATTTTTTGGGATCTATTCATCACGTCCAGTAACATCTTTACTTTTATCTTTCCTATTTCATGCGGCAGCCTCTAAATTTTAACTAATAACAGAAATAGACATTTAAACCTTTAAATTGGATTTCTTTTGTCCTCTAAATTTTGTTTCCACCTGTCGAAATAAGCATTATTTACTAGTACACCAATGGTTTGGCAAATATAAAAATACAGAACTTGCACAATTTCAACACATGCAAACATATAAATACTACACTTCAAGTATAAAAAACCCTAATTTAAGGCAATTGGTATACCCAAATCACCCAGAGACTTTGAACGTAGACCAAAATAAGTTAGAGATGAAATCATCTAAATAAAACCAAAATAATGAAGCCCTAACTACCTGTAATTGTCCTAAATGATCCAAACCGGAGTTGTAAAGTTTGTAAAATAGGAGCAATCAGAGGTTTATAGTTTGTAATGGAGGTAGAGTAGCAATCGGAGGTCTTCGTGGACGGATTTCGTGGAGAGAGAAATAGACAGAAGGTGGAGTATGGGAGAAATTTGTTTTGGGGGGAAGTATTTCGTGAATAGGGAAAAGATCGCGCCAAATTTTCACTAAACTGAAGCAGGGATTCGTTTGAACCGTTGGATTAATCAAATGTCTATGGTTATTTATTTGTTTAAACTGATAACGCGGATCACTGACCTGACATATATTTATGTAAAGCAACACTTTGAACTGGTGTTGCACGTCACAGCACAAGAATTCCAACCGCAACACGGCATTCATATCTTACGCAACAACATATGAATGTTGTTGCAGAAGATCAAAGAAATCATAGCTTTCGCCACACTTTTCATGCAACGCACACAAATTAGTGTCGAATATGCCCACTTTTGTAGTAGTGATGTTAATTTTGATATACAGAAGCAACAATGGTATGATGATGCCATCAAACCTTTATTCCATTCATGTAAAGTAACTACTATATGTTGGAGTAGCATCCAGACTCATTAGTTCTTCCAATGATCCAATCAGCTCATTGACATAATCACCTCAGTTGAGTAATTAAACGTACAGGGAATTATGTAAGAAGTATTTGTAAACAGACGTAAGATGAACAATATGCATATAGAATTACAGTTTTAAGGATGAAACTCTAACCTTGAAATTAGCAATATAGATTGTGGGTTAGATTCTAATAGTCGAGAGAACCTTTATTGGAAAATTAAAGATGGAGACAATGAATGGGGAAAGAATCAACGAACTATAAAGGAAATTGCAGCAATGATTATGAAAATAATGGGTACAATTTTCAATAATTGCCATAAAATTAAAATAGAAAGGGCTGAATAGATAAGTGAAATAGTGGGTTACAATGATTTATTATAGAAAAAACGTGGGACCATTAGTTGTTGGGAGCGTGGGAGGACAAAAGGAAAAAAAATGGAATGTGCATAGAATGATAAGATTTTAGAATTCTTAATTTTAGATTTCCCACGTATGCAAAAGTCGATTCCTATTTTTCATTATAAGTAATAGTTTGTAGGCTAGGCCTTGTTGGGCTGAACTTTAAATTAAACTTTTTATTTTTCTCATTTATATTTATTGGTTTTTTAAAGTCATTTCTTTTTTTAATCTGATTTTGTTTTGGTAAACCGGGTTATGTTCACTTTTTTAATTAATATTTGTTTAGTTCCTATTTCTTCTTAAAATAATTCATTTTATTTTTTAATAAAAATAATATATCATTTTATAAAAAAAATTGTTCGTATTTTTTCTTGGTTTATTGAGTCAATACTTCGGTTGTTTTTATTTTGTTTTATTTTATTTGTCTTCTCTAGTTAAAAAAAAGACTTTATAGTTTTTTTTTTTGTTTACTTTTTGTGAGTTATGCTTGAAAAAAATTGTTTCTTATTGTAAATTCATTGTATTTTGTTTTCAATCTTTCCTTAGAAAGAAATCATTTTCAACTATTCTTTTCTTTTTCCTCTTCTTTCAGGTTGCCAAAAAAAGGAAAAAGATTCATCTTCTTCCCGCTTTGCTTCCTAAATCTACGCTAAAAAAATTTCATGGATTTTAAATAAACTGCAATAATTCTACATGCTCTAGTGTCATGTTTTTATCTTATATTTTTTCATGCATTGTTGATTGCTTACATTTTGTAAAAGAATTTCAAGCAAGTTACCGTTCGTAATTGCATTGTTAATTCATTCACGTTTAATTCTGTTTTACATCTCCAACATCTGTCATTCACTAGACATTATTTAGAACATTTAATTGGGTAATTTAAATACAATAATATGAGTCAAGGATGATAATGAGATTGGATTAATTAAATGGGCTAAGACATGACAAATCAATTAATTAGATTAATTATATTTGATAGATAAGAAGGAGGATTCTGAAAAGGGTAAAAGTACATTTCCTAACATATAACACATTACTTTTTCACATCTCTCTTCGTTTCACTTGCAAACTAAACTAAAAATATAAGGAGGGCGACCATTGCTTTGGGAAAATAGAAGAGGAAATCAATCTATAAGAGGGAATCAAGCTTTGGAAAACATATCAATATAAATTTTAAGTTTTCTCGCATTCCATTCAAGGTGAATAACGATGTTCACTCTTTTCCTTGTTGCTGATTCAGCTTAAGGATAGGATCTGAATCTTTGTACGCATATATGTTTTCGTATGCCAAGTTTAGATTAACAAGTTTGTATATATGCTTATTGACAATACATATTCATTTCCATGATGTTATCATATAGTATTTGCTAAGAAACTTCATCATATGACCCCAATTTCCATTATATTTTGGGATGTGGTGAGGAATATTGTTTTAGAAATGAGTTTCAAGTTTTATAATTTTACGAGTATGAATATTTTATGAATTTTATATGTCTAGAAAATTAATTATTTTAGATTTAATTTATTTAAAGTAATCAAAAAATGATTTTGGTTTCAAAATCGATATAAGTTGAAATATATATATATATATATATGTGTGTGTGTGTGTGTGTGTGTGTGTGTGTGTGTATATGTAAATTGGGATTTATTATGATTTTCGAGAATTTTTCCCATAGTTATATGATTTATTATGAATTTTCTAAGTTAGAAAACTTAAGTATTTATTTCGTACACTAAATAAATGGTTTTAAAAGCAAAGGGTAATCTATATTTTGAATACTTTAAATTCTTAGGTCTATGACATGAATTTGAAAAGAAGTTTTACCAAACAATAAGATTTTTTGCTAAATAATAAAGGATTAATGGAAAGAATTGCTTTGAATAATTTTTTTTTGCAGATTTTAAGTTAACAGGCAATTGCTTTCCTTTGAATATTGGCTTCGATTCGTTTTTCTTTGTTTCTTTAACCTACGGAATAGTGAACGATGCTAAGGCAACTCCGAACATTGACTTTGATTCGTTTTGTAAAGTATTTAAGCCATTATTTTATTAAATTGATAATTCCTTCACCATTGGATAGATGGGACGAGGAAAGTAACGACTCAAATGATTAGAAAGCTAGACAGGACTGGTGTGGGATCGCGCCTTATACTTCAGCTATCGCCCCTAGCTGAATTTGTTCAACATTCCAGTGCATGGGACAGGGTTAGGCAATAACCAAAAATATGTTCCGCATTGAAAGGGATGCAATGAGATAGTTTTTTCGTAGTCGGTCTAGCAAAACTATGAGAGATAGTAGTCAGAAAAGAATCAAACTTAAACGAAACATCTATTTTGATTCTAATAGCCAGTTGGATAATTTGGTAAATCTAATAGGCCTGAGTCAGCCATTTGAAGTTGAGACAGATAGTCAAGACAGACAATTAGTCAAGAGTATATGGATAGTTAGAATTTTCTAGAATACAAATAATCAGGATTAGATGGATAGTCAAGATAAATCATGAAACATTCATTTAGGATTAGGTTGAGACAAATAGTCAGACTTATCTATAAGACAAAGAGTCAAGACTTGCATGCATATGACTATTCATGATAGATTAACGAGTATTGTGCATATTAACCATTGAGACCGTAGGTTTAACATGGATTGGTTGATTTTTTGATTGATTTGAATAATGGTACTAGCGAAGGGGGAACCCATTCCGCTTAGCAAAGTGGTCTCACTAGGTATCCATTTATATGAATCGACATATTATTATTCACACTATTTATCTGACCCGGAGTTTTTGATTTTATCCTTCTACTGTTGGCTGCTTAATTGAGCAGTTACAAAGTAGTTTTTTCATGTTTTTATGTCTTTTGGCAAAAATAGTTGGCAGAGACTTGTAAGAGGCATCGCTTGCTGTTCTAGTACTTATTTTTAATTACGCTTTTGTTTTTTTATCCTTAATACTCTTACCTATCAAGTGGGCATTTTCATATGTCACTCTTGAAGTATTTGTGCAATTACATTTTATTCGAAACATGGGAAACATATTGGGATTATGTAATGAAATAATATGAAGCATGAAATGTTTTAGAAATTGTGTTTAACATTCATGTGCTATTAGTACTGATATCATTAATATTCCCTTGATCAGTCTCTATAAATTAATACCATATATAACTCTAGCATTTATAACGCTTAATGTCAGGTCTCAGAATGAGAGATTTTGAAACTTATGACGATTTTTATTGTGTTGATGCTTATTTGAGTGTGTTGGGTTGTGTTGTCTAATTTCTAGGATTTTGAGGATGAAATCCTTTAAGAACGGGAAAAAGTAACGATACATGCTTTTTTAATCACAAAATATTTAAAGATGAAATCATAATTAGTTAGTGGTCCAAAATAATGATTTTTCGTGTATAATTGAATCATGACTAGATGTTATTTCCCTTAGTCTATATCGATGTTTCAAACTGAAATGAGGATAAATATGCTATATTTGAAGATCAGATGATCAGTTTGTCAAAAGGATCTCAAAATACATGAAAGATATCATCTTAGAGCGTTGCCTTCAATAGTGATGAAATTTATGTCAATCAGATTGAAAAAAAATGAGATGATGCATGCAGACTATTTCAATTGCACTTTGACGGGTCGCTCAATTGCACAAACTTAAAATGCATAATAGTTTTATCTGAGAAAATTAAAATCACTTAATAAAATAATATAAACCTAACCCATCTCTTTTAAAAGTCATTCATTATTTGTCTCATTATTGTTCCATTATGAATGACCACACCATTTTAAAACCCATTTCTCTTTTCCTTTGAAAATCATTAAAAACCAACGGTTCGACGAAATCAAGATGCAAAAGAAACCATTTCTCCTCCTTCCATGGCTAACATTTTGGCACCAACGAGGATATATTCTTGGATGATCATCAATAATGGTCATGTGTGTTTCCAGGGGATGCAGAGTTAAGGACAAGAAGAGATGAAATAAAGTATTCAAATGCAACGAGATTTAGATTTGGAATAGGAATCATTCATTGTAGCATTGCCTGAGGAATTGCTACGGTTCGCAACATGTACATGTTATACATGTTAAGGCACATGCATGAATTTCAAGGGAAGACTGAAGTCAATAGGTTTTGGCGTAAAAGGTGAGATTAGCATAGAGAAGAATGAAAGATCTATTTATTTGGAGTTACATTGAGAAATGGGGGAAAGTGGGATGAGAGAGAAGGCGGAAGGATGGGTATTCTTGACTTAAAAGGAAATATAATGACATTTGGGAAGATGGCTATAGGATAATCAGCTTTTAACTGATTGTTAGTTTAGTACTTGATTATTTAATTAATCCATAACTTATGTGTGTTATGGATTTTGCATATAAGTAATTTTTTAGAATCATTTCCTGCGTTGTGCTCGTGTTGGCGAGCTCTAGGACTAGGTGCTAATTAGGATGGATTTGACTGAAATGGTGATATTATCTATAACCAAACTGTAGTTGTTCAAATAGTGTATGGATGCTTTTGATGTATTATAAGCATATCATATGCGTTTTATGGATGTATATGCATGTTATTTTATACATTTATATGATTTTTTGTTGCGTGTCTAGTTGTTCTCTTGGTTTAGTCAAAAAGATCGTTCATAAGCGATATAGTATTACGATAAATATGCGAAGTAATATTGGGATATATTGATTGATCAGATGATGTTAGGTGGTGGACCTGGATTTACACTTTTGGACATTATAGAAGAGCTAGGCATTTTCATTTGGATTGTATTTAGCAATTTTTGGCTTAGCACACGACCAAAGTAGTATTTATCGATTGCATCGAAAGTGCTTGATATCTACCACTATTAATGACGGTTGATTCAGCCAATTTTGACATTGATGGTAGGGAGGCTTCAAGAAGCCTGATGTGATAGTTCTTTTGATATTTGATTTTGACATTATGGCTTTTTGGTTTATAGGGTCAAGGATGCAATGATTCGACACAAAGATTTAGTCATTCAACAATGTTCACTTAACGATGAAAAGAGATCGCATCAAGCCTTTAATGATGGACATATGTGCTTCAAGAAGCAAAGTGACCGATGACGAGTCAGATTTGTGGAACTATCAGAGATGGGCATGGCATACATAATGAAATTTATGACTTTGGTCGTTGTCTAGAATAAATCCCAATGCAATGACTTCAATGAGCGTTGCAGGGATAACTCTGAGATGAGCTCTGTTGTAGAGGACATGTGCAAAAGGATAACTGATATTCATGATTTCAATGATTATCTTAAAGGGGGAGGGGGTAATGCGAAGACACTTACATCGGTTAAAGGGTGTTCCTCAAATCATTTCTATTTTGATACATTCGCCCTAGACTACCAAATAAGCGATCTAATTCCTAGCCTACAGAGGGTCATGCATTCATGTTCTACGGAATTGGGACACAATGTTGTCCTTGAACATACGAGGAGGTCCTGGGTGTATCATTTATCCAATACATTGATTTAGTGAATATAAGGATGGATGGTGAATGTCGTGTTTGCTTGATTCGTTATCACCCTTAGTACTCAGACATAGAGCACACCCATGATTACCATTATGCAGTAGCATATATTTGATGATATGTGCTAATTTCATGGATGCAATGACGTGCTAGATATGATTCTCTATACTCGTTGTTCAATATTTTTCTAACTTTTATGGTACCTTGAGATTAAATCGCTCACACCAAACTGTTGTCTGACTTGAGGTTTTACGCTTTGCTTCTTATTACCTTTAATACACTTAAATGGGTAGGTTAGAAAGCAGGTGTGAATGATATAAGGAATGATGCAGACATACTAGTAGGAGGAAGCACTGTCTTAAATTTATATTTATTGTTTCATATTTTGACGTGGGACACAAGGGAGCCTTGATAGTATTCAAATTGTTATTATTAGAGGCAATTTATCAATTGCATAACTATTTCTGTTCTTCATAACTATACGAGCCTATGTACTTTGATTCTGTGGTTCATGTAGTTATTTATATCTCAAATGTTTTATGTTTTTTATGATAATTATATTTTATTCGATGCATTATGAGATATATGAAAGGTCTTGTGATTGTTTTGATGTTTTTTTTTTTGGGAAAGCCGACCAGTTTTTAAGGTGATCGCAAACTCCTTTTTATTATAACCAATAATAAAAAGTACAGTATAATATAGGTGTTTGTAGTTGACAATCAGCTAATTCGGTTTTTAAGGAGGACCGTCCACCACTTACGGACACTCCACGCAGGGAGGTAATTAATACATTTCATATTTTAAGTGCACACAAGTACAGGAAATAGCCAAACAAGAGAAGCTACATAAGTGACTACACTTGTACAACATAACATAGCATAAGGTTCGAGATTACATATTTACACTGGGCACGAAGACCGAGCACACATTGCGCAGCACAGGGTTCGAGATAGCATAGCAAATTGGCATAGACTCTGACTTAAGCATATTTCCACAACAACGTATATGAGTATCTAACATAGTTACTAAATGAAGTGACCTGAACTTCCCCGCGAAGGAAAGCCCGGATTTAATTGAGGATAAGACGAATCAGAACACAAACAGACGAACATTTCATTGCTTATTACAACAATTTCACCAGAATACAAGAATATACAAAGTGTGAATAAATCATATACATTTGATCAATATCAGAGATTTAAATTACAATTAACAACATAGCAGTGGAAACCAATACAAAACACAAATGAAAGTAATACACGGATACAAAGCTTTCTGAATATAACTTCAGGTGTAAATCAAGATCCTGTGAATATAAATCTGCAAAACCAAAACTACTAACTGCCCATGCTGAAAATAGGGGAACCCAGAGTTTAGGTTAAAACAATAAACTCCAGGTCAGTCATGTGACTGGTGTTAGAAGTAAAACAGTTATTAATCTTTATTTTAAAGTAAGGTAAATCAAGGGACCACGCCGTATAACACGGAATGGGTTTCCTCCCAAGAATACCAGTGCATAAAACAACAGCGCAATGCTAAATAAAGAACAATGAAGCTATTATAAGACTCAGGTCCCATCACACAATGCAACGCAAGCCGGAAGATAGAGTTTTTACCTTATAATAGCCAAAATGCTAAGTACGTGAAATTTCATCTTTTATTATTACTATAAGTGTATAGTGTTAAAACAATTTCAATCATAAGTATCAATCATAGACGGCATAAGTGCCCCATCCCACTATGTCGCCATACAAGGTTCTATAATCAAAACTGCAAATGTCACGTATTCGAAGTTGGATTTCCATCTGTGAACCAAGGCAAGGGATCGTCCTTATCGCTTCGAGATTGTCTAGCCCGAGCCTCAGGAACAGCCGCAACTGCACCTTGGATCATCAGGGCCAGTCCACACGGAGTGGATTAAAATGCCTGAACGATGTGTTTCCCTGCCCTATGGGGCGTAAAGTGGTCATATTCCGACCAAACCATCGGCCCCGGAACGACCGGTATAACCGAGGCACCTCCTATCCATCTTCTACATAAGTAAAACGTCAGGGCTTTCAAAACGCAGACAACAATCCTAGCTAGAAGGAAACGCATGTCCTCCCTGATGTCATCTCCCGTTTCTGGTTCACACCGAGGTGTGAGGCTCGCGAATTAACACTACACAAAGCTACGCTATATTAAAGCCGTGCTTTGATCATCAACCACAAGGCTCTGCTTTTCAACAGAAGCCTTGATCATTTGCATCTCAGCATGCCACACAGGAAATTCACGCTATTTAACCGATGTATATCAATCACACAGAATGAAATCCAATGTTCGAAACACAACCATTTACAAGTTTGTTCTGGGTCTAAACGAAACCGGGGGCACCTTATTCCTCGTCCCGTATGTCTAATATAGGAGAGAGGTCCTCGCATATCCGATCGATTTCCAAGTACGTCTGGACGATCACAACTTATTACCTTGTCTTGGGTGTACAGCCCAATCAAGACATCAGTAATCATCCAAACGATGTGAAGACCTCCGGTCTTCGACCACCGTCTTCATCCTCGACACATCGTCGAATCAGTTATTCAGAATGGGATAAACCCGGTCTTTCTGAATAACTCGCGTATATAATAAACAAGTGCTATAAAAACACAACATACGTCTCATTCCAATCTAGAATATTCCTTCATTCAAATATTCTTATACTTTGGGAAAGGTTCTTATTAATTTTATCAAAGATAAATTCTTTAAATTTATTCTTTAATCTTCTTTTGGATTTCAATTCAAACCAAATTATGGTTTATCCAAACTAGTCATGATTAACGAACCTTACCGAAGTAGTTATTTGTTTTAATTTCTCAATCCCAACATATTCATCCCATGAAGTAAAACTGGTAATACTTCATATCTAACACCACGGTGTTATCGGTAAATTCAATTACCATTTCATATTCAAATCTAATTAATGATCTAACTATCGTCTGGAGTAAAACTGGTGGTACTCCATTCTCGATCATTTCAATCTAATTAAAGATTCATTAAAACTCCATTTGGTTTTAATCTTCCCAAAAATCAATATTGATGATTATTTAACTTGGGAAATCATATCCTGTCTTTAACTGGGTTAAAGAACCAATGTCATTTAAAACACGGTTCACGATAAACCCAAAATCACAATCCATTCCATCAACCTCTAACCGTAAATTAGCAAGTGAACAATTCCCTAAGTGTTAACCTTGGAGGCCGAAACCAACATAAGATCAATACCCAGGAAACTGTTCAACTTAACTAATCTCCAGTTAATTTCTGATTTTCTTAACTCCGTTAGGTCTAAGAACAGTATTATTAAAGATACCATTCACGACACCCCAAAAGCTTATTCCATTGTTAATTGGGTTAAAGAACAAGTGTTATTCAAAACACCGTTCACGATAAACCCAAAGACCAATTTCAATTCCATTCCAATTAAATATTAATTAATTGGTATACTTCATTAAATCTAAATAAAAAGATTTAATCTTTTCTCAACTGGTTTCAAGAACAGTGTTAATGAAGACACCATTCACGACAAACCCAAAATCACATTTGATATTAAATACAAGGCTCTGAATAGAAAACATATCTGCTTATATTCAATATCAAATTCTGAAATCAATAAATATCATATTGGAATAACGATATATATATCTTCCAAATTCCTCCACAATGTCCATATAATCATGGAATCCAATATCGAAATATTCCGAAGATAATTTCGATTCAAATCCATTCCAATTCATTTATTGGAAATTCCGATTATTTTTAAAATCATTTCAAATCCAATTTAATTATTTAAAAACATTGGATTTATTATTCTAGTTTATAACTAGTTCATTTCGATAAAAATACCTTTTTATCTTTTCAAATATGGAATTTTTCATCCCAATTCTTTCCAAATCACTTATTATGATTTTACACAAATTATTGATAATTTTAATAATTTTATCAAGGCCAGTACAGTCGATTTCCATAAACGGCCATCGAACTGCACTTACAGCGACCTTTTCCAATTTTGATATGGACATAATTCCAAATCCAACCATTAGATTTCAAATCTCTAATATTCGTTAGAAATCTCTTTACTATACGAAACCAAGGTTCCGGTTTCAGGAGAATCCGACGGTCGGATCATTCGTAATGTCCGTTCGATGTCAATGGTCGAAATTCACGAACTGTCGCAGCGCGGCGCGTTCTATTCAGGCCATTATATATATATATATATGTATATATGTGTATATATATATATATGTATATGTATATATATATATGTATAATATATATATTATATATCTTTCGTCGATTTCCATTTAAAACGTATTTTATAAATCGTTTTAAATTTGTTTTCAAAACGATTTCAACTTGATATTCAATTTCAAATCAAAATTGAATATTCCATATCATCAATATATATAAATGATAATATTTTCAAAACATTAGATTTTGAAATCAATTCCTTTTCGATATTCGCTATAAAAACGAATAAAATCGATATAAATATCGTTCACGTCAAAATGGCGTTAATCTAATCAACACGGCTTTATATATTTAAATATATTCGTGTCCATCCCAAATCGGACATAAAAATCACATTTTGATCTATTACTGGATATTATTTTAAAATATTCGTTATTTTAAAATATTCTTTCTTTCTGAACTGGAATCAGACACAGTCAATTACCATCCCAACACCCGTGTGGGTTTTCAATCAACAAACACATATTTTATTTGTGTAGGGCGATGTGTAAAATTTATCATCCCAATCAATATCAGTCAAATGTGTGTACATAAACAAATCGTCCGATTTGTTTATAAATATTTATTTTATTCATATCAACGTTAGAAATTATTTTTTTAACTATAAAATATTTATTTCCATTCCACATCACACAATCAATTTTTACGACACAATCAAACAAACAAACAAACCATCCATGGTTTGGGGATAACGGGTGTCAGGTGCTGCTAAGCACCGTCTGCATCCTAGTATATATTTTAACTAGAAAATAAAATTAAAGTGAGAAGTTCTCACCTTGGGGTTCCACTCCGTCGTGCTTTGATTGTCGATCTATGTAGTATACCTACGTTAAAAATCATATTTTTAACCAATCAATAATTATTTCTTTGCATGAATATTTTATAAATAACATACATAGGCTAAAAATTATATTTTTATCTTTCTAAAAATAATTTCATATTTTTATAACAACGCTACATAAATAAAATTCACATTTTTATACCGCTACTATATAGATAAAAATCAAATCTTTCTATCGCTAATGAATATATAGGAATCACATTTTTACATTGTCATTCAAACGATAAAAATCGTATTTTTATTTACCTTTCATAAATATGAAAATCCTATTTTTATTTCACTTACTAGATAATAAAAATCATATTTTTAGTTTCTCTTTAGTATAAAAATCATATTTTTATTATCTCTATAATATAAAAATCATATTTTTATTATCTCTATAATATAAAAATCATATTTTTTTATATAAACAACTAAAAATCACATTTAAACACTCACCGAGGGATTTGCGATCGGAGGAGGCTCGGATTGGGAGATAGGGCTGAAACAACTCAGGGACTAAATTGCAAAACTGGGAATTATATAAAAATTGCATTTTTGCTGGAGGGGAACCCATGGTGGTTGTGGGTGGTCGGTGGAGGTCGCTGGGCCGAGGGGAGGTCGAAGGGGGTGGCACCGATTGGGGCGTGGCCGGTGGTGGCCGGACTAGGCGGGTTTCTGCTGATTTGGGGCGGTGGTCTTTAACTAGGCGTGGAGAGAGAGGGAGGAGAGAGGAGGAGGTGGCGGCGGGCTCAAGTGGTGCGGTGGAGGTCAGGGGGAGGGGCGCGAGGAGTCCGATGGCCGAGGAGGAAGTGGCGGCGGAGGAAACTAGGAGGAAAGGAGGCTGAACGATTTGGGAACGGGGACCTAGGGTCTTTCCCTTACTTTTTTTCATTTTTTTATGAAACTTATGGCCTTGTATTTTTATATATACAATCTCCATTCTATCTCCAAATCGAACCCACCGCCTATCACCCCTAATTAATTACCCCCATTCCGAACACAATCGGATATGTTTCGCAACCCAAATCGGCTGTTACGATCAGTTTTTATTTAAATTAAAATATAAATCTTTATATTTTCAATTCGAACATACATTTTAATTTACCTGGGCCACATACGGACTCCAAACATTCCCGAAAAAAAATCTAGCTATGTTTTGACGATACGGTCCTAACAAAACAAATTTCGTTGAATTTGTAGGCCATTTAAAAAATGGTCATTTTCCAGTCGATTAAATTCAATTGAAATTGGTCAAACGCGTTTTCTTTTGCCACGCTCACATATTAAATCCAAAAATTATGAATTTTGGAATCTAGTAATAACTTGACATCCCGGATCCAACAAAAGTGGTTTCATCGAAAACGGAGGTCATTTGCAAAAATCGCTATTTTTAAGGGTTATATTTCCAAAGCGACCATTCTGAATTTTCAACTGGGCATAACTTTTTATTCCCGCTAAGAAATTTGGATTTTTCGGATTCATTGGAAAGATATTTTCAAATAGATTCTAATATTTTTAGTTTCGCTAAAATCCGGTTTATTTTGAATCCTGTACATTCATTTGAAATTTGAAATCGAATTTTCAACCTACCGCGCCATTTTCAATTCCTTTTTCTAATTAAAATAAATATTTATATTCTAACGTCGATTCAAATAAATATATACATTCTAATTCTATTCAAAATAAATTTCTCGTCGTTATTATTTAAAATAATTCATTTTAAATATTCAAAATTCATCAAAATTGCCAAAATAAAAATTTTAAATTGGTTCGGATTTTCCAGGTTATTACAATCTCCCCCACTTAAAATCTTTTCGTCCCCAAAAAGGAACAGAGCTGGAAGTTGTTTTACAAACCAACTCAACTTTCATTATTTTCATTATAACTTAAGTTCTTCAACTTTTCAGTTTCTAAGAATTTTCCAATTCTTCAAAAATTTGGCTAACACCCTAAATTTTCGAAAAAATTCGCCATAACCTCCTTTGTACGGGAGCACCGGGAAAATCCCCAAACTGTCACACAGGCCTCTCCAATCAAAAAGAAAAAGAAACAGCCAAGCGGCTAGCTAATCGGCTCATAAAATCATCAAAAATCCCAAGAAATACAATAAACATGTACCTATTTGTCGGGCAAACAATTTTATTCCTCTGCTTAGCTTCCCTACTATTATCTGTTCAATGTATATGCATGCAATTTCTATCAATTTTCAATTTAGTTCAACATTTGATATAATTTGGGTTATATGTACTGTTCTTTCGCATAATGATTTTATTAGATAACAAATAATCATACAACACAACCATCAATCAATTAGTGAATTAACGTTTCAAATTCATAATTTTGACATATATACAGAAAATCATGTTTTTGATGCAAATTTACAACCATAACCCTATCTAGTTTGGTTCTCACACCACTCAATTGGAAATATATAGATATCTCACTTTCGAAACTCGAACATAAATACTGATGATGCGGCCGCATCACCAGAATTATCCTCGGGCGACTAGAGTGTGACTCTATATTCATCCAGTATATTGAAGGCTTCAAATACACATGGATCAGACGTATATTAAAATCTCTATATACCTGATAGTCCAAACCAATATAAAAATAATATTCAAATAATATAATTTAAATTTTCAAAACAAAATTTGTTTTCCTTTTTATTTTGAAAAATTAACACTCCATACTCGTTCTAGGATACTACTGATCCTATCTCTAACAAGCCATTCTTATTGCATATTACTAATCCAATCTCTGATGAATTCTTTCGTTTGGTTCTAACATGTCATGTTCTCGAGCTCTGTAAACCAAAGCTCTGATACCAAATGAAGCGACCCGAACTTCCCTGTGAAGGAAAGCCCAGATTGAATTGAGGACAAGACGAATCAGAACACAAACAGACGAACATTTCATTGCTTATTACAACAATTTCATCAGAATACAAGAATATACAGAGTATGAATAAATCATATACATTTGATCAATATCAAAAATTTAAATTACATTTAAATACATAGCAGCGGAAAACAATACAAAACACAACTGAAAGTAATACATGGATATAGAGCTTTCCGAATATCGCTTCGGCTGTAAATCAAGATCCTATGAATATAAATCTGTAAAACCAAAACTACTAGCTGCCCGTGCGGAAAATAGGGGCACCCATAGTTTAGGTTAAAACAATAAAATCCAGGTCAGTCATGTGACTGATATGAGAACTAAAATAGTTATTAATCTTTATTTTAAAGTAAGGTAAATCAAGGGACCACACCGTATAACACAGAACGGTTTTCCTCCCAAGAATACCAGTGCATAAAACAATAGCGCAATGCTAAATAAAGAACAATGAAGCTATTATAAGACTCAGGTCCCATCATAAAATGCAACGCAAGCCGAAGGATAGAGTTTTTACCTTATAATAGCCAAAAATGCTTAGTACGTGAAATTTCATCTTTTATTATTACTATAAATGTATAGTGTTAAAACAATTTCAGTCATAAGTATCAATCATAGACGGCATAAGTGCCCCATCCCACTATGTCGCCATAATAGGCTCTACAATCAAAACCGCAAATGTCACATATTGGAAGTTGGATTTCCATCTGTGAACCAAGGCAAGGGATCGTCCTTACCGCTTTGAGACTATCTAGCCCGAGCCTCAGGAACAGCCACAACTGCACCTTGGATCGTCAGGGCCGATCCACACGGAGTGGATTAAAATGCCTGAATGATGCGTTTCCCCGCCCTATGGGGCATAAACTGGTCATATCCCGACCAAACTATCGTCCCCGGAACGACCGATATAACCGAGGCGCCTCCTATCCATCATCCACATAAGTAAAACGTCAGGGCTTGCAAATCGCTGACAGCACTCCTAACTAGAAGCAAATGCATGTCCTCCCTGGTGTCCTCACCCGTTTGTAGTTCACACCGAGGTGTGAGGCTCGCGAATTAACGCTATACAAAGCTACGCTATATTAAAGTCGTGCTTTGATCATCAACCACAAGGCTCTGCTTTTCAACATAAGCCTTGATCATTTGCATCTCAGCATGCCACACAGGCAATTCACGCTATGCAACCGATGTATATCAATCACACAAAATGAAATCCAATGTCAGATACACATCCATTTACAAGTTCGTTCAGGGTCTGAACGAAATCGGAGGCACCTTATTCCTCGTCCCATATGTCCAATACAGGAGAGAGGTCCTCACATATCCAGTCGATCTCCAAGTACGTATGGACGATCACCACTTATTACCTTGTCTTAGGTGTACAACCCAATCAAGACATCTGTAATCATCCAAACGATGTGAAGACCCCCGGTCTTCGACCACCGTCTTCATCCTCGACACATCGTCGAATCAGTTATTCAGAATGGGATAAACCCGGTCTTTCTGAATAACTTGCGTATATAATAAACAAGTGCTATGAAAACACAACATACGCCTCATTCCAATCCAGAATATTCCTCTATTCAAATATTCTTATACTTTGGGAAAGGTTCCCATTAATTTTATCAAAGATAAATTCTTTAAATTTATTCTTTAATCTTCTTTTGGAATTCAATTCAAACCAAATTATGGTTTATCCAAACTAGTCGGGATTAACGAACCTTATCGAAGTAATTATTTGTTTTAATTTCCCAATCCCAACCTATTCGTCCCATGAAGTAAAACTGGTAATACTTCATATCTAACACCATGGTGTTATCGGTAAATTCAATTACCATTTCACGTTCAAATCTAATTAAAGATTTAACTATCGCCTAGAGTAAAACTGGTGGTACTCCATTCCCGATCATTTCAATCTAATTAAAGATTCATTAAAACTCCACTTGGTTTTAATCTTCCCAAAAATCAATATTGATGATTATTTAATTTGGGAAATCATATCATGTCTTTAACTGGGTTAAAGAACCAATGTCATTTAAAACACGGTTCACGATAAACCCAAAATCACATTCCATTCCATCAGCCTCTAACCGTAAATTAGCAAGTGAACAATTCCCAAAGTATTAACCCCAAAGGCTGAAACCAACATCAGATCAATACCTAGGAAACCATTCAACTTAACTAATCTCCAGTTAATTTCTGATTTTCTTAACTCCGTTGGGTCTGGGAATAGTATTATTAAAGATACCATTCATGACACCCCAAAACCTTATTCCATTGTTAATTGGGTTAAAGAACAAGTGTTATTTAAAACACCGTTCACGATAAACCCAAAGACCAATTTCAATTCCATTTCAATTAAATATTAATTAATTGGTACACTTCATTAAATCTAAATAAAAAGATTTAATCTTTTCTCAACTGGGTTCAAGAACAGTGTTAATGAAGACACCATTCACGACAAACCCAAAATCACATTTGATATTAAATACAAGGCTCTGAATAGAAAATATATCGGCTTATATTCAATATCAAATTCTGAAATCAACAAATATCGTATTGGAATAACGATATATATATCTTCCAAATTCCTCCACAATGTCCGTATAATCACGGAATCCAATATCGGAATATTCCGAAGATAATTTCGATTCAAATCCATTCCAATTCATATATTGGAAATTCCGGTTATTTTTAAAACCATTTAAAATCCAATTTAATTATTTAAAAACATTGGATTTATTATTCTAGTTCATAACTAGTTCATTTCGATAAAAATACCTTTTTCTCTTTTCAAATATGGAATTTTTCATCCCAATCCTTTCCAAATCACTTATTATGATTTTACACAAATTATCGATATTTTTGATAATTTTATCAAGGCCCGTACAGTCAATTTCCATAAACGGCCATCGAACTGCACTTACAGCGACCTTTTACAAATTTGATTTAGACATAATTCCAAATCCAACCATTAGATTTCAAATCTCTAATATTTGTTAGAAAGCTCTTTTCGATACGAACCCAAAGGTTCTGGTTTTAGGAGAATCCGACAGTCGGATCTCCCGTAATGTCTGTTCGAAGTCATTGGTCGAAATTCACGAACTACCGCGGCGCGACGCGTTCTATTTAGGCCATTATGTATATATAATATATATTACATATCTTTCATCGATTTCCATTTAAAACGTATTTTATAAATCGTTTTAAATTCGTTTTCAAAGCGATTTCAACTTCATATTCAATTTCAAATCAAAATTGAATATTCCATATCATTAATATGTATAAATGATAATATTTTCAAAACATTAGATTTTGAAATCAATTCCTTTTGGATATTCGCTATAAAAACGAATAAAATTGATATAAATATCGTTCACGTCAAAATGGCATTAATCTAATCAACACGGCTTTATATATTTAAATATATTCGTGTCCATCCCAAATCGGACATCAAAATCACATTTTGATCTATTACTAAATATTATTTTAAAATATTCATTATTTTAAAGTATTCGTTATTTTAAATTTTTCTTTCTTTCTAAACTGGAATCAGACACAGTCAATTACCATATAATTTGATTTATATGGATTTCATACAACACATGTACACAACCACAATCAAACAAAGTCAACCATCACCCAGAGTGTATTCTACACTGCATAAGCATCAAATATAAATATTTAACGCTTATAACTGTCTGTCAATCGATCGATCGACATACAGCTAATTATTGGGATTAGTGTATGTCACATATCATCCCAACACCCGAGTGGGGTTTCAATCAACAAACACAGATTTTATTTGTGCAGTTGGGCGATGTGTAAAATTTATTGTCCCAATCAATATCAGTCAAATGCATGTACATAAACAAATCGTCCAATTTATTTATAAATATTTGTTTTATTCATATCAACGTTAGAAATTATATTTTTAACTATAAAATATTTATTTCCATTCCACATCACACAATCAATTTTTACAACACAATCAAACAAACAAACAAGCCGCCCATGGTTTGTGGACGATGGGTGTCGGGTGCTTCTAAGCACCGTCTGCATCCTAGTATATATTTTAACTAGAAAATAAAATTAAAGTGAGAAGTTCTCACCTTGGGGTTCCACTCTGCCGTGGTTTGATTGTCGATCTATGTAGTATACCTACGTTAAAAAACGTATTTTTAACCAATCAATAATTATTTCTTTGCATGAATATTTTATAAATAACAATAATAGGCTAAAATTATATTTTTATCTTTCTAAAAATAATTTCACATTTTTATAACAACGCTACATAGATAAAAATCACATTTTTATACCGCTACTATATAGATAAAAATCGAATCTTTATATCGCTAATGAATATATAAAAATCACATTTTTACATTGCCATTCAAACGATAAAAATCGTATTTTTATTTACCTTTCATACATATGAAAATTCTATTTTTACTTCGCTTCCTAGAGAATAAAAATCATATTTTTATTATCTCTTCAATATAAAAATCATATTTTTATTACCTCTATAATATAAAAATCATATTTTTACTTATACAAACAACTAAAAATCACATTTAAACGCTCACCGAGGGATGTGCGATCGGAGGAGGCTCGGATTGGGAGATATTGGCTGAAACAACTCAGGGACTAAATTGCAAAATTGGGAATTATATAAAAATTGCATTTTTGCCGGAGGGGGACCCACGGTGGTTGTGGGTGGTCGGTGGAGGTCGCTGGGCCGAGGGGAGGTTGAAGGGTGGTGGCGCCGGTCGGGGCATGGCCGGTGGTGGTCGGACTGGGCGGGTTTCTGCTGATTTGGGGCGATGGTTTTTAATTAGGCGTGGAGAGAGAGGGAGGAGAGAGGAGGAGGTGGCGGCGGGGTCAGGTGGGGCGGTGGAGGTCAATGAGAGGGGCGCGAGGGGTCCGGTGGCTGGAGAAGAAGTGGCGGTGGCAGAAACTAGGAGGAAAGGGGGCTGAACGATTTGGGAACGGGGACCTAGGGTTTTCCCTTTCTTTTTTTTATGAAACTTATTACCTTGTATTTTTATATATACAATCTCCATTCGATCTCCAAATCGAACCCACCGCCTGTTACCCCTAACTAATTACCCCCATTCCGGATACAATGGGATATGTTTCGCAGTCCAATTCGGCTGTTACGATGGGTTTTTATTTAAATTAAAATATAAATCTTTATATTTTCAATTTGAATATACATTTTAATTTACTTGGGCCACATACGGACTCTAAACATTCCCGAAAAATAAATCTAGCTGTGTTTTGACGATACGGTCCTAAAAAAACTAATTTCGTCGAATTTGGAGGCCGTTTGAAAAATGGTCATTTTCCAGTCGATTAAATTCAACTGAAATTGGTCAAACGCGTTTTCTTTTTCCACGCTCACATATTGATCCCAAAAATTATGAATTTTGGAATCTAGCAATAACTTGACATCCCGGATCCAACAAAAGTGGTTATGTCGAAAACGGAGGTCGTTTGCAAAAATCACTATTTTTAAGGGCTATATTTCCATAGCGACTATTCTGAATTTTCAACTGAACATAACTTTTTATTCCCGCTATAAAATTTGGATTTTTCGGATTCGTTGGAAAGATATTTTCAAATAGATTCTAATATTTTTGGTTTTGCTAAAATCCGGTTTATTTTGAATCCTATATATTCATTTGAAATTTGAAATCGAATTTTCAAACTACCGCGCCATTTTCAATTCCTTTTCATAATTAAAATAAATATTTATATTCTAACGTCGACTCAAATAAATATATATTCTAATTCTATTCAAAATAAATTTCTCGTCGTTATTATTTAAAATAATTCATTTTAAATATTCAAAATTCATCAAAATTGCCAAAATAAAATTTTTAAATTGGTTCTGATTTTCCGGGTTATTACACTAAACCAACTAAAGAATTGCCGATCTGCAGAACTTCCAACCAAACTCTGACAAAGGTAAACTATACAGAGGAGACGGGCAAGAAAAATGAGTGCCAACGCCTATACACGCCATGTTGGAGCAACGCTTCCCATGTTAGCAGTGTTAAGGCATTGGTGCATGAAGAAAACACACCCATCACCAATGTCAGGCAATGAAACAACACGCATACCCTACTCTAAACCTCAGAAGAAAAGTACACTCACATGATTCCTCCCAAGTATCCGCTAACCACAGACAACACATTAGGTACTTCAAGACAAACTGCCAGAGTCCCAAATCGTCAAAAACACACCATACTTACCAACATGCATCGTACTACAAGCCAGTAACCCATTCAGTTTCAAACAAGCTTACCATGCTAAAGGCAAAGAGTTGTTTTTTAATAACCCAAGTTCCGACAGACTGTTTCTTTTTTTTACAAAAATCCCAATATATTGAAACTCAAGTTGGCGTGTCTGGTACCCTTTAGAAAAGATTAAGATATAAAATATACAGAGCTCAGAAAATATCTCACGGCGGAATGGAATAAAATATAATATAATCAAATATAGCCATACCAAGGTAATAATATTGTCTAGCCAATATCCAAAGCTATCATATCTCTGCCACAAACCTAACCTACGACTGTGTTATGAAGAGGGGTCAGAACACAGGTTCTGGTGACTGGACTAAATTACATAATATGAAATAACCCTAGTGTATTGTTCAGTTATGTTACTTATTTATTAGGTTGTTTAGGTTAATAGCACTCAAGGCTTTACACACATGTTGTACCCATCTACCTCCCAGTAGATTAACCTAATATAGTATATATGTAGTTATCCCTAGTATCAAGGTACTTCTCATGGTACCCTTCTAGCACGGTCTCCGTCGTCACGCCATGGAAGCATATGCAACCCTCATCCTATGCCAGAGCGACGTACGGATCTTAATAAAACTACGCCACGTAAACAACTCTTATCCTATCCATGAGCGACGTACGCATCTCCATACCCAAACTTCTCGACCAATCTCGATCTTAACACAGAGTAATGCCCTAGCGTCTACGATACACCACCCGTTGCGGTGTGCATGTAACCGGATCCTCACACGTACGTACTTACTATTGTACCCCGAGTTCCGTAATAGTGCTGCATCTGAATTCATGGAACTCGGACAGGAGCTTTTCCATATATGTATAGGTCTACTAAAGAGGCCTAATGTACAAATATCTAAACTATGGTCTGCATTTCTACGGTGGCTACGGTCCTACCTCAACCCCTCCCTCAACTAGTGAAAGACTACATCAAGAGCTAAGTGACATGGCCATAGCAAACAATCTACATCCAAATTAGCGTGTCCCGCAACCAAAGTCTCAATATGAAAGATCGATGGTCTGTAGGTTTAGCTCTAGTCTTTCCGCGTTGCACTGACAATTGATGATAGGTACCTAACGATTACCATCTTTTATTTGGTCCTGACCAGCCTATTTGTAGGCAAATCGACGGATCACCCTAATGCCATACCGCCACAGCCTTCTGAATGCCAAACTATCGTTGTAGTCAAGGTATACTCACTGGGTGATAACGCGCAGACCCAACCCCTGCGAGTACAGCGTGAGCATGCACCGCAACAAAGGACCACCACGGAGTACCCTACCATGTCCTTCGAAAGCCGCGTGCTTCCTCCAGTCCTGTAGAGCCAGTAAGTAGAATATCAAGCAGAAGAATCAGATGGACGTGCTCTTCTCGTGCCTCCAGACACCTCGATGATCTACCCATTGGGTTCTTCACCTTCAGACGTGTGGATTGGTCAAAGCGCATTACACCATCGTGTTATTAAGCCCTATGTCTAATTGTATAATCATGTGCTTGTCTTATCTTATTAGATTTCCAATTAAAATGATTGTTCACATTCTATCTTATATTCAAGTTGCCAAGTTTTCTCTGAGCCCCTTATATCTCTAAGGAATGGGCCCCTCTCGCTTATTTATTCAGTGATATAACTTAGCCCATTTAAGTTCATTAATAAGCCTGCAATATGTTATCTCCTAGATTGTAATTAACGACATTAATCTACAATCTCTTTATATTGTTACCATGCAATTCATAGTCTGATTTTCATAGTTACAATAACATGTTCTACTTAATTTATAATTGTATATTTTATCTCAATCTACATGTTTTCTGTTAACATGTCACTTGTTATATATGATTAAATATAACTTATTTCATTTCATAAGTTTACCTCATTTTTTCTTATTTAATCATAATTTCATCTTACACAGTCATTCCAACTGGTTGTTGTTTACTTATTAACTTAGTTCTCTTAACTAAGGTTTATTAATAAGTTTCCCTTTTTATTAATTATAACACATGTTATAATTCCACTTGTCCCTAGGACAAGCTTACATATTATATAATATTCTCATTAATGTAATTAATTATAATAGGTTATATTCCCCGTTTACCGCATTTTCTTTGGTTCTCTTACATTAACCAAACTTTTACTATTGTAACCTTTGTCTCTTTACTGTCTTGTGAATTTTTCACACATTCCATTTATGTACATATATTTATATATGTTTAGGCACCAGACCCCTTACATTAAGTTGACCAATTGTGGATGTTGGATTTGTCGAGCGATTCCAACAGGCTTCTACCACAAGTTGAACAAAACCTCGTGTCTCAACGCAGTTACAATTCCCTAATTACTGTAAATATTTTATATCATTTAGGCAACTTTTGTTCTTTCTCATTACTCCAAATTTTACTATAATTTTATTTACAACCTTTTAGTATAAAAATATTTTTAAGCAAATGTTAAGATTTATCATAAATTTCATAATTACAACATTTATAGTAATTTCCCATTTAGACAGATAATTAATGGAAACAGGCTTATATGACATAAATGTTCTCAGCAGATTTAACACCAGTTACCACAATTATTTGCAATTTCATTGTAAATTGATTTAAAACATCCAGTTAACAAGTTTTTAGGATGATTCTATATACAACAGTGATCTTTTTAACATGTCCTAAATAGTTTAAATACCCAAATTCCACAACTATCAACTGTTTAGAAGAATAAATATAACGGGGAATACAGACGGTAGATATACCGTTATGTAAAATGGTATAATTTAGATCCACTCACCTAACAGCTTTCCAATCCATGAATCTGACCCGGATCTGTTATTCTATGGTTTTCCTAACTGAATTTATAATCCAAGTAACCATGGATTTACAAATCTTATACTAAAGAGGAGGGTAAAGGGAAAGAAACCCATATAAACCAGATTCAAGGACTTACTCATGCTAATCAGAATTCTGAACACCTATTTGTATACTTATGCTCTTTTATCTTCAAATCTTGAATCTGGATTACCTAAAACTAATATTCTAATTTTCTGAAAAGATTTGGGGAGAAAAGTAAGTGGCAGAGCCTGGGCAATACCTAAGAAGATATGAGATTTAGTCTAAGCCTTGCTAGTCTATTTATAAGTGTACAATAAAGTCTGAACTGTCGGATTTAATCTCTTAAAATCTAAGCCGTACGCATAAGCAAAAACATGTCATGCAATAGATCCGGATCCTCCCTAGGTCGACCTAGGTCGACCCGTAGGTCGACCCAGCCACCTTGGATCGAACCAAAGGTCGACCCAAGCACAATTTGGGTCGACCCATGCGGGTCCAGACACGACTTTGTTTGTTGTTCTTAACGTTTTTTATTTAAACGTTTTATTATTTTCCCCTTGTTCTTGCCTTGATTTATCTTATGCCTTTTATACATCATAGCCGAGTTTAATTTCACTTATATATATACATACAACTTTCCAATTATTTAATTTATTGTTATCTTTCACATACGTTCTCCGTTTTGGTCATGCCATATACAAAAACGAATCAGAAAATCACCTCGAACGCATTAGTAAATGTCTCGAGGCCAAATTCTGAAAATATAATCTCTTATTTTTCCTTTTTATTTTTAACATAAAAATACGGGGAGTTACATGCTTCCCCTTTTTTGAGCGAACATGGTGAATAAGGAAACCAGCACTGACTTAACACATGTTGGAGTCGCGAACCATACATTGTGAGGATCCAATCTAGATGATCTAGAGACTCCGAGAAGTAACATTACAGCTGCTACACAACAATTCGAGCCACATCAAAGACAACCTCAACCCAAAACACAGAAACATAACAGTGAACCCCAAAAAACACCAAACAATCCCACTCCCCCTGACTTGGTCAGACAAACATCGGAGAAGGATCACTAGGCAATGAGAGTGGACGTAATTGCCTGGGTACTCGATGAAGCACATTATGGAACTGAAGATGCTTGGGGATTTTCAGAAAGCACAGCTAGTTCAGTAAATCAAGATAGAGGTGGGTGAAAAGGACACCGCGTTGGCAGAAGAAGGTTGTCACATGAGTGAGTAATTCAGAGGAAAAGATGAGGTGAAATAAAATCACGAGAGGCGCTAAAGAGGTCTTTAGATCCAAAAAGATCAGAAAATCAGGGTTCTGGAGAACAACCCACGCCAACGAAAACATGGAAGAGGAGATGAAATTAGAGAGGTTTTGAAGTCATTTGACAATGATAGGGGAGAGAAGTGGAAAGCATAGAAGATAATGAAACAAAGAGAAGAAGGAAGATTTCTTTCTTTCTTTTCTCTTCTTTCTTTTTGTTTACTCCTTTTCTTTTACTATTTTTCTTTCCTTTGACAAACAAATTGCATAGCCTAGTGCTCCTACTATTAGGTTATATAATAACTGATGGTGTAAGGTAGTTATCATAAGTTATATGTTTAATATGAGATTATTGTCGGATGTGGACCAGCCAGCAACGGAAATAATGGGTGAATATCATTTTTTTACCATTCTGAATATTTGTTGGGACTATGAAGTCTAATTTATTTACAATATTTATAAATTTCTTTCAAATAAAATAATTATTCTACATAAATTTACAAAATAATTTATTATTTTTTAACATATGTTATATCGTGTGTATATCGGGCATATGTAACATATCAATCCCTATAAGGTGTAACATTTCAATATATATATAATATGTTTATTAATGATGATTTTATTTATTTAATTTTTTATAAATAAATATATACATATATATATACAAACACAAGTATAAAATATTGACTATAAATATATTTAAATTGTTTATAAAATATACTAAATATATGGCTATAGTTTTTTTCCAAGCCAAAAATAGTACATGCACAATTTTCTTTAAACACACATACATATGTATGTGTATATTAAGTACTTATATACATATGTGTAATAACACACATATATATACACACAAACATAAGTAAAAGTCATAAAATGATTTATGTTAAATGCATAAACACCTTATCATGTACATGACTCAGATTCTTTTAATTTTTAACTTATATATATTGAAAAACATATATAAAACTTTTAAAAAATAAAAATCTATTTTTTCCATAACCAAATTTGAAGTTTAAACTGTCAATTTGAAATAAAATTTTACAATATAAAATTTCATTATTTTAATTGTATAATTTAAGATTAAAAAAATCTATTTTGGATTTATATTTAAAATGTTTCATTACTAACTTCAACCGAGATTATAATATGTATTACCTTGATTTTATTTAATACTAAACATAATTTATAATACATATATATATGTAACGACTCATATTTTCAATCGATTTAAAATATGATATTTAATTTATTTTAATGGATTTTAAAATGGTAAATACTGAATGGGGTTGAGAATAATTGAAAATAAATTTTAATCTTGATTTTATATGTTATTGGGATTAAAACAAGGTTAGTAAACTTTTAAAATTAATTTAAAAGTTAAATTTTGGAAATCAATTTTAATGTTATATTGATGACCTGAAAATAGACCAATTTTGAAACTGTCTTGGAATCCGACAAAACCAAATTTATCGAATCTGTAACGTTAAAATATAGTAGGATTTAAAATTCTAAGTCAATCAGAATTAATATGTAAGCATACGGAATATAAATGCGTGTTGGAAAACTGATTAAAATTCGGTAAAAGCTAGAAATAAGGCATTTTTTCAAACGATCTCTGGATTCGATGAGACAAATTTCATTGGAACCATATTAGTGAAATACAATAGGGTTTCAAATTTCGTATTGATTGGACTTACGGTTTGGTCATATGAACCGAAAACGTATAGTAAATCATTTTATTGAAATTCGACTTGAAAATAAGTAGTTTCTAGTAATACCGAGCAATTGAAAAATATTGATAAATTGATAAACGACAACATGGATATAATAATGTGTGTTGATGATTTCATAAGTGTTTAAATTAATTTACATGTGGATACAAACATCCTATGTTTAAGCCTTATAAAAATAAACCAACTTTTTGATTCATCCTTATCTTTAACTTACACAACTTCCTACACTCCCTAACACCAAGAAAACACATTGTACTTCCTCCCCCATGTGTCAAGTTCTTCCTAACAACCCACTCCCCCTTTACCTAAAGCATGTGCATTTTATTTTAATTTATCTTTTCCTTTTCTCCTTCCTTAAGCTCTATCCACCATTACCCTTCTCTTCCTCCTCTCCCTTAAGCCAAACGCCACCTCCACCAGCCTCTCCACAGCCTCCGTCTCCAAGCACATCACCGAACAGCACCTCTCCACCCTCTATGCCAAGGCTCCACCCTCTATGCCAAGCCATGGGGCCCCTTTTAGCTCCAAAACCCTTCTCTCCTCCTTAAAGTGCTAAAAACTCCTTTTACCTTAAATTCAAGCATACACCCTCTCAAACTCCTCTCCCAGGCCCCACATGCTCACTTCCTGACCCTACCACATCTACAACCCAGGATCCACTTCCTTACACCTCTGATCATAAGTCTTCCTTTGTTCCAATCCCTTAACCTTAGCAAAATCTCACCTTTCTCGTGATTTATGCATATATAAGTATATATATTAAGTAGCAAGTTGATTCGGAGAAAAAAGATGGAATCTTGGTTTCATTGCAAGCTAAAGAATCCTAGATTTGAAGTATTATGGTGTTGGGATTGCTGGGGGTGAGAACTTCTCACTTAAATTGTTTCATTATTTCATTTTTATCATAATTTATACCGATTGATGATTGAATAATGTGTAGTTAATTGGGTGATGAGTTGTGATATAGTTTGAATGTTGAAATTAGATAATTATTAAGCTAACACAATGTTAGAAATGTTAATGATAGTTATTGTTGAGTTAAACACTCATTTACGAGTTAAAATGATTCACTAACGATCACATGCTTAAGTCAAGAAAACTTGGTAAACATGTAATATAGAATGTTGTGATATATTTGATTTGTTGATATTGATTGGGAATGATCAATTAAATTTGATGTATGTTAACGTGTCTGAGTTTGTTAAATACAACAATTATTTGGTAAATAAGATTTAATATCTTATTTAACGGTGGTTTGATATGGGATTAAGTGTTAATGACCTTAACACTTAGGTCAATGACGCCAATAAGTGATTATTGAGTGTTAATAATTGTTCACAACTATTATTGGATGTATATAATATGTGAAATCCACATAAATGGAAGTACATGGTAATTGATTGAATCTCATTCCAATTAAAAATAAATTTGAATATTTTATTAATAAAATATTTAGTGAAAAATAAAAGTTTGCATTTGACATCCGATTTTGGATGGACATATAGTTTATAAAATTACGATGAATATTCGTAACTGAAATGAATTGATTTGAATTCATTTCCATAAAATTATGGCTTGTTCAAGTTTTGCTTTTGAAATGAATAGTGGGCGAAAATGAAGTTCGGTTAGGTTATCTAGGAAAAGTTTTAAAAGAAGTTTATTTTAAAAAGTAAATTATTTATTTTTATAATGAATGTCTGAAAAATCTGGGCTTAAAATAATAAGTCTTGAAAAATAATATTATTTCAATGATTTAAATAATATTAAATTGATTTAATATTGGAATATTTGATTTTCAAGGAAAATAATTTAAATGTGGTTTCCAATAATAATTATACATGTTTTATATAATTAATAAACTATATTGGAAATGTTTTGCTTCAATTTTAATTATAAATTAAATTTGATTTGATAGGACTTGTCGTTCAGTGGTAGTTCGCAAACTTCGGCCATTAACTTTAAATCAAAGAACCAAGAGATTTGGTTGTTGGATTCTCCTGAACAAAAAAGTTAGACTCGAAATAAAAAAATATTTTAATAAATCTAAGAGTTTTAAAATCCAATGGTTAGATTTTAAAAGACGTTCAATTCAAATTTGAATAAAAGCAGCGCCGGTACAGTGTGGGACCTAAAATGGGATCTAATTGAAGTGACCTAAAAAATATTTCCGTTCAATATTTTTTTATTGTTAAAAATAGGAACAAACTATGATAATTCATAATAAATGGTTTGAAAGGACTTTAGATTGAATATTCCAAGTTTGGAAAGATAAAAGACATTTTATCTGAATGTGTCATTTAACAACTAAAATAAAGAACCAAAAGGAATATGCGATGATTCCTAAGAGTACAGTCTAGTACCACCAATGAGATCTAACTGGAAACTATTTCATAAGACGAGGGTTGGGAAGAACTGAAAGAACATCGGATATTTGACTAAGAAAAGACGAAGTTTTCTATAGATAAAGGATCCAGTGTTTAAAATAACATACTGGAATGAAAGAGCTAAATATAACCAAAGTTTTCCAATGCCTGAATTGGATTGGATTTGAACGGAAATAATCTTTGGATATTGGATTCCGTAATTAATACTGTTTGAGGAATTTAGAAGATATCGTTATTCCCGATACGGTATCTTTCGATTTCAGAATTTGGTATTGAATATGAGTCAATATGATTTCTATTCAAAGCCTTGTATTTGATATCAAATTGGATTTAGGTTTGTTTAGAATGATGTTTTTGGATAACATCTATTCTTTAACCCAGTTAAAGATAAGATTAATTTCCAAGACCAAGTAATCATTAAATAATGATTTTTTGAGATTAAAACTAAGCTAAAGTATCAATATATCTTTTAACAAAGATTTGAAATATAAGAAGGTAAATAAACTTACAAAACACGAGGGTTGTTAGGTATGGAGTACCAAAAGTTTTGCTATATAGGAATGGGATAATGATATGAGTGATTACTTTTTGAAAGGCTCGATAAATCCCGATAAGGCTTATAAACCTTAATATGAGTTAAGTTTACAAAAAGAGATTATATTTTTTTTTAAATGATTTCCAAGGAAATATTTAAACAAGAAGTTTAAATGAAGTAAATCATTGATAAGATTTAAGGGAGTAATTCCTTATGTAAAAGAATATTTAAATAAAAGAATATTCTTAATTGGAATGAGACTTATGATATGTTTATATATCACTTGAGTTTAAAAATGCGCTAGTTATTTGGAAAGACCGGGTTTCAACCCATTCTGAATAACCATGCGACGAGTACACCCAAGACAAAGTTATAAGTGGTGGTCGTCCAGACGTACTTAGAGCGATATGCAAAGGCCTTTCTTCCTTAAGGGACGATGAATAAGGTGCCTTCGATTTCATTCAGACCCAGAACGAACTTGTAAATGGATGCGTGTCTGACATAGTACTTCATAACATAACCGACTAGTTACTATTGATGATATATCTGTGGTGGTGGAGAATTTATTCTCTTAGCTTAACACCCTTCTTTGAGATATATAAGCTCAAAGGTTATATTATTAATGGAAACTGATTGTATGTGTAAATTGATAATGTGGCATGCTAAGTTGCTGATGATCAAAGCTTTTGTTGAAAAGCATAGCTTTGTGGATGATGCCAATATGTGATGGGACTTGAGTCTTATAATAGCTTCATTAGTTGCTAAAGTATCAAGCATGTTTGGCTATTGTAAGGTAAAACTCTATCCTCCGGTTTGCACTTGCATTATGTGATGGGACTTGAGTCTTATAATAGCTTCATTTTTTAAAAAGCATTGTGAGTTTTATAATTGGTATTCATGTGGATGAAACTCATTCCATGTTATACGGCGTGGTCCCATAATTTACCTAACTTTAAAATAAAATAAATAATTATTTTAGTTCTCACACTAGTCACATGACTGACCTGGAGTTTATTGTTTTCCACCTAAACTCTAGATGCCCATATTATCCACATGGGCAGTTAGTAGTTTTGATTTTGCAGATATTTTTAAGCAGGATACTGGATTATGGCCCGAGCTATACTCTGGATTATTTGGGAGTCTTCCGCTATATGTATTTATGTTCCACTGTATAGTAATTTATTACTCTGACATTCTTATACTCTAGTGTAAATTTTTTGTAATAGCATTGAAATGTTCTTTTGTGTTTTGTTCTGATGTGTGAGTAACCATAACAAACCGCATTTGAGAACGTTTTGAGTAGGCTAACTGTAACAACCCGGAAAATCAGAACCAATTTAAAAATTTTATTTTGGAAATTTTAATGAATTTTGATTAATTAAAATGATTTTTTAAATAATTATGACTAGAAATTTATTTTGAATAGAATTAGAATGTATAAGTTTATTTAAATCGAAATTAGGAAATAAATTTTTATTTTAATTATAAAAGGAATTGAAAATGGCGCGGTAGTTTGAAAATTCGATTTCAAATTTCAAATGAATGTACAAGATTCAAAATAAACCGGATTTTAGTAAAACCAGAAATATTTGAATCTGTTTGAAAATATCTTTCCAACAAATGTGAAAAATCCAGATTTCATAACGGGAATAAAAAGTTATGTCCAGTTGAAAATTCAGAATAGTCGCTATAGAATTTTATATAATATATAGCCCTTAAAAATAGCGATTTTGCAAACGACCTCTGTTTTCGATGAAATCACTTTTGTTGAATCCGGAATATCAAATTATTTCTAGATTCCAATTTTCATAATTTTTGTAATTAATATGTGAGCGTGATGAATTTAAACGTGTTTGGTAATTTCAATTTGAATTTAATCAACTGGAAAATGACCGTTTTTCAAACGGTCTCCAAATTCGATGAAATTAGTATTTTAGGACCGTATCGTCAAAACATAGCTAGATTTATTTTTCGGGAATTTTTGGAGTCAATATGTGGCCCCGGTAAATTAAAATGTACGTTCAAAATTAATATTAAATGATATATATTTTAATTTTGACGAAAACTTATTGAAACAGTCGAATTGGCTTACAGGACATATCCCATTGTGTCCGGAATGAAGGTATTTGGTTAGGGGCGACAGTCATTGAGTTTCGTTTGGAGTTCGGTGTGTTAAAATTCAACGATAAGTAAAAATTGAATAAAATAATAATAATAATAATAATATATTTATAAGTATCCTTTTCTCCAAAACCCTAGGACCAATAAACAGACCCGCCGCCTCCTTCTGAAATTGAAGGCCCCGATTCTTCTGATTCTAATCCTCAATCATTTCAAAATCGTGGAGAACTAATTTATAATTCCAAAGGCAAATTCATAGAGATTTTCGAACTCTATGTTTATATATAAGTATGATCGAATTTTGCTTAGTAATTTGGTCACATTCGGGCTTCAAAGTGGAGTTGTTCGCAGCATTTTTCCATGCTGTACGTAGGTGCGAGTTCGCCATTGCTGGGCGCGGAGAAGGAGCTCTCGATGGCGAAGCCTGTGCCACCCGTTGATCAAGCTCCAGCGACTCGTGGGGTGTGGAATCTCAAGCCCTAGGTTGGGAGCGGGATTTTGTGAATGTCAGCCTAATTCTGAATGGAGAGGAAGAAAGGTTTTGTCTTTTTTTTTCTTTTATTTAACATATACATTGTTTAAATACATTGTTTTTAAAATATAAAATAGAATTGTTTTTTAAGAAAATAAAATTTGCATTGTTTAAAATATATAAAAAGGCCATTGTTTTTAAAATATAAAATAGAATTTTTTTAAAGAAAATAAAATTTGCATTGTTTAAAATATATAAAAAGACCATTGTTTTTAAAATATAAAATAGAATTGTTTTTAAAGAAAATAAAATTTTCATTGTTAAAATATATAAAAAGACCATTGTTTTAAAATATAAGATAATTTATAAAAATATAATTTTTATATATGAAATAGTGATTTAAAAATCTGATTTTTTATATATAAATACCGATATAAAATTTTGATTTTTATTATATGAATAACATGATAAAAATATGATTTTTATTATATATAGCGATATAAAAATATGATTTTTATTATATATATAGGTTTTAAAATGTGATTTTTATTATACGAAAGGCGAGTTAAAAATTGGATTTTTATTATGAAGTTAGCGAAATAAAAATATGATTTTTATAATGAAGGTAGCGGAATAAAAATGTGATTTTTATATATATAACATTAGAATATAAATGTGATTTTAATTATATATAGCGATATAAAAATGCGATATTTAAATATATAAACATCATATTAAAAATGTGATTTTTACTATGAACAGTGTGGAAAAGACTGCATCGGATTTTTGGGCAAATCCAAATGGTTCAGAAATCCTGAAATAGAACTGGAGGAGTGGAACCCAAAGGTGAGAACTTCTCACTCTAATCTTGTTTTCTAGTTAAATATATACTAGGTTGCAGACGGGGCTTAGTAGCTCCTGACACCGTCGTCCACAGACCATGGACGACTTTTTGATTGTATTGGGTAGTAAAAATTGATTATGATTGTGATGTGAAATGGAAAATAAAATATTCATGTGCTGAAATAAATATTTTATAGTTAAAAATATAATTTTTAACGTGTATATGAATAAAATAAATATTCATTTACAAATCGGACGATTTGTTTATGTACACCCATTTAACTGATATTGATTAGGACGATAAATTTCACATATCACCCAACTACACAAATAAAATCTGTGTGTTTGTTGATTGAAACCCCACACGGGTATTGGGATGACATTTGACGTACACTAATCCCAATTTCTTAACTGTATGTCAATCGATTGGTTGACGGACTATTGTAAGCATTAATTATTTATATTTAATGCTTATGCAGTTGTGCAATGCACTCTGGATGATGGATGGTTGTTTATCATTATTATTATATACATTTGTTGTATGGAATCCATATACTTAACATTATATGGTAATTGATTGGGTCTCGTTCCAATTTGGAAAATAAAGAATATTTTAAAATAATATTCAAAGAAGGATTAAAAATATTCATGTGTTGAATAAAATATTTATGTGTTGAATAAAATATTTAAACAATAAAAATATCAATTTTATTGAATGTATAAACCATAAAATTATTCATGTGTTGAATAAACTAAAAAAATGAATATTTTAAAATAATATTCAGTAGAAGTTCAAAATATGATTTTGATGTCCGATTTTGGATGGACACGAAAATATTTAAATATATGAAGCCATAATGATTAGATTTGCACCATTTTGACATAGATGATATTTATATCGATTTAATTCCTTTTCTTATAATGAATATCGAAAAGGGGAGTGATTTCAAAATCTAATGTTTTGAAAATATTATTATTTAATATTATAATGATAAGGATATTCAAATTTGATTTGAAATGAAATTGAAATCGTTTTAAAATGAATTAAAAACGAATTTGTTAAGGAATATTCAAATTTGATTTGAAATTTGAAATGAAATTGAAGTCATTTTAAAATGAATTTAAAACGAATTTATTAAGGAATATTACATTTGATTTTAAATGAAATTGAAATCGTTTTAAAATGAATTTAAAACGAATTTATTAAGGAATATTCAAATTTGATTTGAAATATGAAATGAAATTGAAATCGTTTTAAAATGAATTTAAAACGAATTTATTAAGGAATATTCAAATTTGATTTGAAATTTGAAATGAAGTTAGAATCGTTTTAAAATGAATTTATAAACGATTTATAAAATACGTTTTAAATGGAAATCGACGAAATGTATATAATATATATATTATATATATTTAATGGCCTGAATAGAACGCGCCGCGCCGCGGCAGTTCGCGAATTTCGACCATTGACCTCGAATTTACATTACGGGAGATCCGACCGTCGGATTCTCCTAAAACCAGAACCGTTGGGTTCGTATCGAAAAGATCTTTCCATGAATATAAGAGATTTGAAATTTAACTTGTTGGATTTGGAATTATGTCCAAATCAAATTTGGAAAAGTCGCTGTAAGGGCAGTTCGATGACCATTTCTTGAAATCGACTGTACGGGCCTTGATAAAATTATTAAAAATATTAATAATTTGTGTTAAATCATAATAAATGATTTGGAAAGAATTGGGATGAAAAATTCCATATTTGAAAAGATAAAAATATATTTTTATCGAAATGAACTAGTTATGAACTAGAATTATAATCCAATATTTTTAAATAAATTGGATTTGAAATGGTTTTAAAAATTACCAGAATTTCCAATATATGAATTGGAATGGATTTGAATCAAAATTATCGTCGGAATATTTCGATATTGGATTCCGTGATTATATGGATATTGTGGAGGAATTTGGAAGATATATATATATATCGTTATTCCCAGTACGATATTTGTTGATTTCAGAACTTGATATTGAATATAAGCCGATATTTTCTATTTCGAGCCTCGTATTTAATATTGAATTGGATTTGGGTTTGTCGTGAATGGTGTCTTAAATAACACCGTTCTTAAACCCTGCGTGAAAAGAATAAATCTTTAATTAGGATTTAGTGAAGTTTTTTTCCAGTCAATTAATATTTAATTGGAATTGATTAAAAGAATTGGATTTTGGGTTTGTCGTGAATGGTGTCTTAAATTACACTGTTCTTAAACCCCATGTGAAAAGGATGAATCTTTTAATTAAGATTATTAGAGTTCTAGTTATATTTAATAATTAGAATGAAATGGAATGTGAATTGGGTTTATTATGACCTGTATTTTAATGACATTCGTTCTTTAACCTGATTTACAGTGAAGTATGATTTGGAATTTATAAATCTTTTAATTAAGATTTAGGGGAAATTTTTCAAAGAAGATTTTTGCCATTTAATAAAATAAATTGGAATGGAATGGAATTCGATTTGGTAATAATCGATGTAAACTTCTATGGAGGAAGACCGTTACTTTATATGGAATTTAAAAGGCTTTGTCGTTATTCCATTTATATTATTGGTTGGATACAGAAGTTTATATCGATTATATATATTGATCTGTTTTCTGTGAAGATTACATAATTAATGGACTGGGATTTTGGGTTTATCGTGAACTGTGTTTTAAATGACATTAGTTCTTTAACCCAGTTAAAGATAAGATTAAATTCTTAACTTTGAATAATCATTAAGTAATGATTTTTGGGATTAAAACTAAATTAGAGTTTTAAGATTGGAATGTTAATGGGATAATTAAATTTATCGAATTCATGAAATGATCGAGAATAGAGTATCACCAGTTTTTCACCAAGCGATAGTTAAATCTATAATTAGATTTGAACGTGAAATGGTAATTAATTTTACCGATAGCACCGTGGTGTTAGATATGAAGTATCACCAGTTTTGCTTCATGAGATGAATAGGTTGGGATTGGGAAATTAAACAAATGATTACTTCGGTAAGGTTCGCTAATCCCGACTAGTTTGGATAAACCTTAGTTTGGTTTGAATTGATATCCAATGGAAGATTAAAGAATAAATCTAAAGAATTTATCTTTGATAAAATTAATGGCAACCTTTCCCAAAGGGTATGAATATTTAAATAAAAGAATATTCAGAATTGGAATGAGGCGTATGTTGTGTTTTTATAGCACTTGTTTATAAGATGCGCGAGTTATTCGGAAAGACCGGGTTTATCCCATTCTGAATAACTGATTCGACGATATGTCGATGATGAAGACAGTGGTTGAAGACCGGAGGTCTTTACACCGTTTGGATGATTACTGATGTCTTGATTGGGCTATACACCCAAGACAAGGTAATAAGTGGTGATCTTCCAGACGTATTCGGAGATCGATCGGATATGCGAGGACCTCTCTCCTGTATTGGACATATGGGACGAGGAATAAGGGGCCTCCGGTTTTGTTCAGACCCAGAACGAACTTGTAAATGGATGTGTGTCTGACATTGGATTTCGTTCCGTGATGATTGATGTCTATTAAATATATATCTGTTTGGTGGCGGAGAATTTATTCTCTTGCTTAACACCCTTCTCTGAGACGTACGAGCTCAGAGGTTATATATCGATAGACATCAGTCGCATGGCGTGAATTGCCTGTGTGGCATGTTGAGATGCAAATGATCAAGGCTTCTGATGAAAAGCAGAGCCTTGTGGTTGATGATCAAAGCACGACTTTAATATAGTATAGCTTTGTGTATAGCGTTAATTCGCGAGCCTCACACCCCGGCGTGAACAAGAAACGGGAGAGGACTTGGGGGAGGACATGTGTTTCCTTCTAGCTAGGAGTGGTGTCATGGTATGGAGCCCAGACATTTTTACTTATGTGGATGATGGAAAGCGAGGCGCCTCGGTTATATCGGTCACTATGGGGCCGATGGATGGTTTGGTCAATATACTGACCAGTTTTACGCCCCATAGGGCGGGGAAACGCATTGTTAAGGCATTTTAATCTATTCCATGTGGACCGACCCTGACGATCCAAGGGCCCACCTATGTCTGGGTTCTGAGGCTCAGGCTAGACAGTCTCGAAGCGGTAAGGACGATCCCTTGCCTTGGTTCACAGATGGAAATCCAGCTTCCAATACGTGACTTTGCGGTTTTGATTGTAGAGCCTAGTATTGGCGATATGATATATGATACCCATGCCGTCTTTGATTGATACATATAGATTTGAAGTTGTTTTAAACACTATGCACTTATAATGGTTTAAAATGATTTGTTTTAAACGTACCAAGCATGTTTGGCTATTATAAGGGAAAACCTTATCCTCCGGCTTGTGTTGCATTGTGTAATGGGACCTGGGTCTTATAATAGCTTCATTTTTCCAAAAAGCATTGTGTTGTTTGTTTTATGCATTGGTATTCTTGGGAGGTAACCCATTCCGTGTTATACGGTGTGGTCCCTTGATTTATTCTACTTTTAAAGTAAAGTTTTAAATAACTATTTTAGTTCTCACACCAGTCACATGACTGACTTGGAGTTTATTGTTTTAACCTAAACTCTGGGTGTCCCTATTTTCCATGGACAGCTAGTAGTTTTGGTTTTGTAGATATTATATTCACAGGATCATGGTTTACAGCTGGAGCTATATTTGGAACGCTCTGTATCCGCGTATTTCTTTCAGTTGTGTTTTGTATTACTTTCCGCTGCATTATAATTTTTAAATCTCTGATATTTATCAAATGTATATTATTTGTTCATACTCTGTTTATTCTTGTGCTCTGATGTAAATTGTTGTAATAGCAATGAAATGTTCTTCTGTTTTCATTCTGATTTGTCGTGTTCTCAACTCAACTGGGCTTTCCCATAAGGGCGAGTATGGGTCATTTTAGTTGCTATCAGAGCTTTGTTTACAGAGCTCAAGAACAAGGCATATTAGAACCAAACGAAAGACTTCATCAGAGATTGGATTAGTAATATCCAATGAGAACGACTCGTAAGAGATGGGATCAGTAGTATCCTAGAATGAGTTGGAAGAGTGTTATTTTTAAAATAAAAATGAAAACAAATTTTGTTTTGAAAATTTAAACCTCATGATACGTATTTGAATATTATATTTAAATTGATTTTGGACAATCCAGTATATAAAGATTTTGCATATACGCCTTGCAAACGTGTATACGAAGCCTTAAATATACCGAATAGCCATAGAATCACGCTCTAGTCGCCCGAACATGATTCTAGTGATGAGCATGACATCATCAACATTTATGTTTGAGTATTCGAAAGTGGGATATCTATATATTTCCAATTGACTGGTGTGAGAACCAAAACTAGCTAGAATTTATTGTTTGTGATTTGACACACAAAATTGGATTTTTGACTATATATAAAGTTATGTATTTGAAACAATAATCAACTAATTGATTGCTGATTGTGTTGCATGATTATTCATTTAACCAATATGTGAATGTAAGGAAATTGAGCCAAATTGAATCAAAATTTGAACTGAATTGAACAATTGTTTGGAATTGCATGCATATACATGTATATACACTGAATAGGTCATTGTAAGGAGGCTAGAGAAGAGGAATAAAATTGTACGCCCGACAAATAGGTACATGTTTACTAATTCATTGGGTTTAGATGATTTTATGAGCCGCTTGGCTTTTTTTTCTTTTGAATTGATGAGGGCCCTGCATGGCTAGTTGCAGTTTTAAATGTCTCCCCGTACAAAGGAGGTTATGGCGAAATTTTTCGAAAATTTAGGGTGTTAGCCAAATTTTTGAAGAATCTGAAAATTCTTAGAAACTGAAAAGTTGAAGAATGAAAGTTGAGTTGATTAGTTAAACAACTTTCAGCTCCGTTCCTGTGACGATCCCGAAATCCGTGTGACGGTGTTAAGGATAATCATTAGAATATAACACATTAATCATCATTAGCAGAGTACTGATAATAGCAAAACAATAAATAGAATAATTTTACACAAATATGACAGCGGAATCATAACATGTAACAACATCATAGTAGCACAACATAGGATATAACTTAGTAAATAAAAGGGGAATGATTAGTCAACATTGCCATAGGCGGAATATATACATACAGTGAGACATAATAAAGGTATCAGTCTACATCGCCTGAGGCGGTACATATACATACGATAATAAATGTTGGAAGTAAAACAGTCTACATCGTCGTAGGCGGAATCATATACATAAGATAAGGATAGTGGAAAGTCAATAGTCAAAATATAAGTAAATCTATTCTTCGCCATCTAGCCAAAAGCGCACCCCGTCCTGCGGTGCTAAGCCAAAATAACCTGTCATCTGTCAACTAGGCTGCCCGTGTGAAAATAAGGGCACCCGAGTTTGCAAAGTGAAACAAACAACGAGTCAGTCATGGGACTGGTATGAGAAATCTACTTAATTGGTTAAACAACAGTAATAAGGCAAATCATAGGACCACACCACTTTCGTGGAACGGGTTTACTCCCGTGATTGCCAGTGCATTTAAAACAAAGTACATTATTTGAAACAACGCAATGCTTTTTTTTAAAAGAATGAAGTCGTTATAAGACTCAAGTCCCATCACACAATGCAACGCAAACCGGAGGATAGAGTTTTACCTTATAATGGCCAAAATATGCTTAATACGTGTAAAGCAAAATCACTTGATATTATTACTAATGCATATATGTTTCAAAAACGAATATCATCATAAATATCAATCATAGGCGGCATAGCTACCATCTACTATGTCGCCATACTAGTTCTACAATCAAATCCGTTACCTCGTATTGGAAATTGGATTTCCGTCATGGTCGAGGCAAGGGGCAAGCTCCTCTCCTCTTCGAGACACTCTAGCAAATGCCTCAGGACTACACACTCTGGGTAACCCTTGGAATCGGCTGGACCGGTCCTCCCTTACGTTTGAGGATTAGTTATTCCTGAACACACGTTTCCCGGTCCTTACAGACCTATAATCGAGGCGCCTCGCATTCCAACAACCACAAAGATGAAAGTAATATAAATGTCAGCCAGTTTAAGCACTGACACCATGATAACTAGAAAGAAACGTCGTGTTCTCCCAGCGGTCCTTATCCCGTTTTTAACTCATACCGAGGTGTGAGGCTCGCGAATCCACGCTATACACAAAGCCAGGCCACGTAGGTCGTGCTTCGATCATCGAACACAAGACTTTGCTTTGCAACAGAAGCCTTGATCACTGCATCTTGGCATGCCACACAGGCAATCCACTCCATACGACTGATTTCTATCGATATATAACCTCTGAGCTCGTACGTCTCAGAGAAGGGCGTTAAGCAAAAGAATAAATTCTCCGCCGCCAAACAGATATATATTTAACAGAGATCAATCAGTATAGAACAAAATCCAATGTCAGACACACAGTCCATTTACATGTCCGTTCTGGGTCTAAACGAAGCCGGAGGCACCATATTCCTTGTATATCCGTACAATCAACACATACGTCCAGACGACTACTACTTCCGTTCCTTCAAGGTAGCTACTCCAATCAGGAACCTCAGTAGCGCTCATCCATCCGATACGAAGATCGTCGGTCTTGAACCATCTTCGTATTTTCGACTTCGAATCGTTCGATCAATTATTTGAAATGAGGGTTAGCTCGGCCCTTTCAAATAATTCACGTATAATTAGAATTCAAATCAATTCTTTCTATGGTTATATTATTCGACGTTCACATTTCAGTTCTTTAGTATAATTTTCATGTCAAACACATACAACCATCAAATATCAAGCAAACCAAGCAAAATTGGTTTATTTCCATTCTATGACGCTTATAATATTTTATAACGATTTTTCGCCATTTTTATTTATTTAAAAATGGCCATATTTAATTAAACGACGTTTCAGGTCGTGCCGTGGCACTGGCGTTGTTTTTCCCCAAATTTGTTTTACACATAACGGGAAATCTAACCGTTGGATTTCTACAAAGTTTATATCACTGGGGAGATATTCCCAAAACGAACCCAACGGTTCCAGTTTCGTGAAAATCCGACGGTCGGATCTTCCACACTAGTTGTTTGAAGTTACGGTTTCAAAATACGAACTGCGGCGTCGTTATTCGATTTAATTATGTTTATATATAAATATAATCGATTTTGGCGTTGTTTTTCTTCAGATTTGAATTAAACATTCCAGACAATCCAACCGTTGGATCTTTACAAAGTTGGTGCCGTTGGAAAGATATTTTCAAGGTGAACCCAATGGTTGCGGTTTCGGGGAAATCCGATGGTCGGATCTCTCGTACTAATCGATTGAATTTACGATTTCAAAACACGAACTGCACGGCCTCGATTCCTTTCAATTCCATTTATATTTATATATACATAAATATAGTTCATTCTGTAATTTCAATATCGTTTTCACTTCAAATATTTCACTAACGCCTTTATATTTCGAAAAATTTCGCCATAACCTCCTTTGTACGGGAAGGCGTTTGGAAATTTATTGGGCCGTATTAGGTACCCAATAAATCCTATAAAGCATACACATATTTATAGTAATATATTCTGGTGCTTCCAGGGGAGCGTGTATAAATAATAACTCCAGAGAATAAATTCTCGTCACCCTATCAAAGCCTGAGGGAGTGTGTATTTTTAATTACTCCAGAGGATAAATCCTCGTCACCTCGTCCCGTGTGGGAAATAAATAGTCCATGTGCCGAATATAATAACTAGAGAGACGTGATTATTGTCAACTCCAGACCCATGTAGGGTTTTTATTAATGAGACGACCCGAAATCCCGTTCAGACGGAGACAAGGGTTATCTTTGGAATATAACACAGAAACAGAAAAAAGCAGAATAGAATAAAATAAATACACCAGATAATGAACAAGAAAATATACTGGATAAAAGTAATCATCAGAGTTACACAGCATACAAGATCTTACTTAGAACAAATACAGTTCAGCTATACATAAATGTCTACAGCGGAAAACAAACAAAATATGTACAATAGGAGCTGAACAGCATAAAAAGAGATAAATGATAGAATCCATCTTCAGCTCCAGCTATCCAGAAAGAACCAGCTAAACCTGAATACAAGGTTGCCCGTGTAGAAAAAGGGGCACCCGAGTTTGAGAGTGAAACAAACTACGAGTCAGTCATGGGACTGGTATGAGAAATCTATTCAACACATATATAATATGGCTAATCACAGGACCACGCCACTTTCGTGGAACGGGTTTACTCCATTGGATTGTCAGTGCTTTAAAACAAATCATTCTTTTAAACATTGCTATGCTTTTAATAAAAATGAAGCTGTTATAAGACTCAGTTCCCATCACACAATGCAACGCAAACCGGAGGATAGAGTTTTTACCTTATAACGGCCAAAATATGCTTGATACGAATAAAACAAAGGCATTTGATATTATTGCTAGTGTTTATATGTTTTGAAAACTATTTCAAATCATAACTATCAATCATAGATGGCATTAATGCCCCATACCACTATGTCGCCATATATATAGGTATACAATCAAAACCGCACAGTCACGTATTTGGAAGTTGGAATTCCATCATGAACCAAGGCAAAAGATAGTCCTTACCGAATTCGAGACAATCTAGCCCATGTCTCAGGCAAGTACTCAGTCAAGCCCTTGGAGCGACAGGGCCGGTCCACCGATGTGGATTAAAATGCCTGAACAATACGTTTCCCCGCCCTTTGGGGCGTAAACGAGCCAACGAATGACTCCATCGGACCGGGATCGCCTGATCAAACCGAGGCGCCTCGCAACAGCAACAACCACATAGGTGAAAAGTATATAATTGTCAGGGTTGGTAGGTCACTGACACCACCCTAGCTAGAAAGAAACGCATGCCCTCCCTGAGGTCCTTCTCCCGTTTTAGGTTCATACCGAGGTGTGAGGCTCGCGAATTCACGTTATACACAAAGCTACGCCACGCGGCGGTGCTTTGATCATCACCACAAGACTTTGCTTTTCAACAGAAGCCCTGATCACTGCATCTTAGCATGCTACACAGGCAATTCATGCCATGCGATTGATGTCCATCGATATACAACCTCTGAGCTTGTGCGTTTCAGAGAAGGGCGTTAAGCAAAAGAATAAATTCTCCGCCGCGAAACAGATGTATATTTAATAGAGATCAATCAACACAGAATAAAATACAATGTCAGACACACAGTCCATTTACAAGTCCGTTCTGGGTCTGAACGAAACCGGAGGCACTAAATACCTCGCAAACCCTTCGATCACCACCTACGTCTGGACGATCACCACTCATTATCCATATTTCGGGATGCCTCCCAATCAGGACCTCGGTTACCATCCAAACGAGGTGAAGATCTCCGGTCTTCGACCGTCGTCTTCATCTTCGAATTTCAATCGTTGGTCAATCATTTGAAATGAGAATTAACTCGGCCTTTTCAAATAATTCACGTATATTTAGAATTTCAAATCAATTTATTTCAATGGTTAAATTATTTGACAACACCAATCTTGTTCTTTAATGTAATTTTCACACCAAACGCATTCAACCATCAAAAGCCACATAAATCGAGCAAATTCAGTTTATTTCCATTCCATATCGCTTATGATATTTTATAATGATTTATCGCTATTTTTAGTTATTTTAAAATAGCCAATCTATTCAAAACGACGCTTCGGGCCATAACGCGGCCGTGGCGCTGTTTTTCTTCAGAATTGATTTACACATATCTGAAATTCTAACCGTTGGATCTTCACAAAATTTACATCATTAGAAAGGTCTTTTCAAAACGAATCCAACGGTTCCACTTTCGGGAAAATCCGACGGTCGAATCTCCCGGTACAATCGTTTGAATTTTCGATTTCAAAATACGAACTGCACGGCCTTGTTTCGTTTTAATTTTATTTATATTTATATATTTATATAAATAAAATTCATTCAATGATTTCAATATCGTTTTCACTTCAAATATTTCACTAACACCTTAAAATTTTGGAAAATTTCTTCATAACCTCCCCTGCACCGGGAGAATCGGGAAATCTCAAATAGCTTCCCCGGTCTTTCTAATCTCAAAAAGAAAAAGAAAAAGCCAATAGGCTCATAAAATCATCACCCAAACAAAACAGTAAATGTGTACCTATTTGTCGGGCACAAAATTTTATTCCTCTTCTCTAGCCCCTTTGCTATAACCTGTTCAATGAATATGCATGTACATATATATAGTTCTTATCATTTATCATTTTCTATTCAACTTCATATTTGATTTCTATTTGGTTTAAAAACACCATTCATTCTAATGTTACATACATAGGTACAAATCATATCGTTAGCTAATTAATGAATATTTCAACTCGTATATATTTATTTGAACGAGTTGCTATTTTTAACACTTCACATTTCAACGATTCCTGTATATAATAAAAATGTGATTTTTATTGTAAAACAATTCATTTCAAAACACTATTTTTCTATATAGTTCATATAGGTGATAAAAATAGGATTTTTATCATAAAATAATTTCTTTTAAAACGAGATTATTTTACACAGTTCATATAGTCGATAAAAGGTGATTTTTTTTTTATTATCAAACGATTTATTTCAAAATATGAATACCATTCAACACATGAATTTCAAATCAACGAATGAATATCGATTCAACACATGAAGGTTTTCTATAGTTTCTATATATAAATAGAAATGTGATTTTTATATTTAAAACTCGAATACCATTCAACACATATATAATTTTTACAACGCATATATAACTTATACATCGAACATACAACTTATACAACGCTTATACACGAGATGTACAACGCTTATATAACTCATACATCGACTATATAATTTATACATCGTCGTTTTTCCATATTGTTTATAAATTAGAAATCTCACATTGGGTTCCACTCCGCCGTGCTTTGCTTCTGAACTGTTGAACCGTCTGGATCTGCTTGAAATCCCAATGCAGTTCTTTGTCCCGCTGTTCATAATAAAAATTATATTCTTAACATTTTGCTTATATAAAAATTATATTTTTATTCTCCACACCATATAAAAATCATATTTTTATAATCTACATTTTATAAAAATTATCGTGTTTAATAGATTAAAAGAATCACTTCTTTACATCGTTAAAAATCCCATCTTTCTTTGATTAAAAATCCCATCTTTGTTTATATAAAAATCATACCTTGTAAATATAAAAATCGAACCTTTTATATATTTAAAACCATATTTTTATATTGTTTTCTATGAGAAGAAAAAAAACTCATACTCAAATAATTGTATATACAAATAATAAAAACTAATCTTTACTTTTAACTTCTAAAATCTCAGTGTTCTTCATACAAAAATCATGGCGTTATATCGTTAAAAATCCTACCTTTCTATGCTAATATCACATATAAAAATCCGACCTTTCCATGCTAATATCACATATAAAAATCCGACCTTTCCATGCTAATATCACATATAAAAATCCGACCTTTCCATGCTAATATCACATGTAAAAATCCGACCTTTCTATGCTAATATCACATATAAAAATACGACCTTTCCATGCTAATATCACATGTAAAAATCCGACCTTTCCATGCTATAAAACTTTTATCTTCCTTATTAATAATCGTCACTTCAATTTCAGTTCTATAGAAAATAAATAAATAAAATAGAAATAAACTAAATGAAATAAATAAAAATCACCTTTGTTTTGAAGGGGGGAGTTCACCAGCGTTCGGAGGAGGGAGGGGGTCGTGTGGAGGGTTGGGGGGTCCGGCGCAGGGCCTGGGTGTGGCGGTTGTTCTTGCCGGCGGTGGATCTGGTGTAGTGGAGGGGGTGTCGCGGGTTCCAAGGCTAGAGGATTTGGGGATGGAGAGAGAGGTTCGCGAAGAGGAGGGTGGGGGAGGCTGACGCGGCGAGGCTGGAGGTGGCGATCGCCTGAGCGACGGCGAGCTCTGGTGCGGCAGAGCAACGAGATGGAGCGCGGTTTTTTTTTCTTTTTTTATTTTGATCGATCTGAAATATAGAGGGGGAGAGAGAGAGTAAGAGGGAATGAGGGCCTATGTGGAAATTTATTTTATATTTTATTTTATTTAATTCTTTTAAGAGTTGACTTTTATTTCGAACTCAAAATCAAACCCATCGACTGTCGCCCCTAGCTAAATACCCCCATTCCGAACACAATGGGATATGTATCGTAAGCTGATTCGATCGTTACAATCAGTTTTCCGTTAAAATCAACATATAACTCCATATATTGAATTTGAATGCGCATTCCAATTTACCGGGGTCACATACTAACTAGAAAAATTATCGAAAAATATTTTCTAGCTTCGTATTGACGATACAGTCCTAACAAAACTAGTTTTGTCAAATTCTGAGACCGTTTGGAAAGTGGCCAATTTCCAGTCGATTATAATCAACTGAAACCGGTCAAACGCGTTTTCCTTTACCACGCTCACATATTGATTCGAAAAATTATGAAATTTGAAACCTAGCAATAATTTGACATCACGGATCCAACAAAAGTGGTTTCGTCGAAATCCGAGGTCGTTTGCAAAATGTCCATTTTTAAGGGCCTGAATTCCATAGCGAATATTCAGAATTTTCAACTGGGCATATCTTTTGATTCCCGCTATCAAATTTCGATTTGTCAGATTCGTTGGAAAGGTATTCACTAACAGATTTAAATATTTTTGGTTTCACTAAAATTCGTTTTGTTTTGCACCCGAAATAGTCCGACAAAGTTTGAATTCGATTTTTGAAACTACAGCGCCCTTTCAGGCCTTGTTTATAATTATAATTAATTATATTCGTTTTTCAATTGTCGATTCAAACTCAGTTTTCATCGCCATTATTTAAAATATTTATTTTAAATATTTAAAATCCATTATTTTAGCCAATTTAAAATTTTTAAATTGGTTCAGATTTTCTGGGTCGTTACAATCTCCCCCACTTAAAACTTTTCGTCCCCGAAAAGGAACAAAGTCGAAAGTGGTTTGATAAATCTACAATCACACAACACAACCAACAATCAAATCGTTTTAACCTTTCAAAAATATACTGATCAACTTCTATACCCCTTAAAAATCATTCAGACTATATAATTAAAAGTGCACATCCATGGGAAGAAATATAGCAACAGAATAGAGAATTAAATGGTAATGCAAAGTATGGCAAATGTACCTTGCACCGGAGTCAATCAGAGATATCTACTCGGCATCTAGGATAAGCTTTCTGAATGCTCTCATCAGTTTCCCAAGTACAACCTCGCGGATCTCCACTCCATTGCACTTTAACTAAGAGAACCTTCTTGTTCCTCGGCTCTTTGGTTTCTTTGCCTATTATCTTTAGCGGCTCTCTTCTCACAGCTAATTCTGGGGTTATTTCAATGTCATGTTGAGTTGCTTCTTCCACGATCAAGTCTGGATCATGAACGTGCTTTCGAAGTTGAGATATGTGAAATACATCATGAACTCCAGGCAACCAATTAGGCAGTTTGACCCTATAAGCGAGAGTTCCGATCCGTTCCAGAATAGGAAACAGACCTATGAATTTGGGCGCTAACTTTCCAGTTTTACCGAACCGGATAACTCCTCTCATCGGCGATACTTTCAAATATACATAGTCGCCAACTTCAAAGGATATATCTCTTCTTCTTCTATCGGAATAGCTCTTTTGTCGGCTTTGAGCGGCGAGTAATTGCTTCTTAATAAAATCGACTTTGTCGGCAGCTTCGCGAATCATATCAGGCCCTAACATAAGTCTATTTCCCGGTTCGACCCAACAAGCAGGAGATCGGCACGGTCTACCATACAATGCTTCGAATGGCGACATTGTCAGACTCACCTGGTAGCTGTTGTTATAAGAGAATTCAGCCAAATGCAGATTGTCTTCCCATGATCCACCGAAATCTAGAACACAAGCCCGCAATAGATCTTCTAAAATGCGATTCACCCTCTTAGTCTGACCGTCTGTCTGAGGATGATAAGCGGTGCTCAAGTTTAACTTCGTTCCCAGCTCGACTTGAAATGCTTCCCAGAATTTGCTAGTGAATATTGTATCTCTATCACTGACTATGCTGAGCGGCACTCCATGCAGTCTAACTATTTCCTTGAAGTATATCTGCGCCAGACTCTGAGCGATTCTGTTTGATCTGACAGGTATGAAATGGGCGGTCTTCGTGAAGCGATCTACGATCACCCAAATACTGTCATTCCCTTTTCTGGTCCTGGGCAGACCATCAATGAAATCCATAGAAATATGTTCCCACTTCCAACCCGGAACTTCTAGCGGTTGTAATAATCCAGCCAATTTCTGTTGGTCACTCTTGACTAGCTGGCAAGTAGGGCATCGGCTAACGTATATTGAAACATCTCTTTTCATAGCCTTCCACCAGAATGTTCTTTTGAGATTGTGATACATTTTGGCCACACCGGTATGGATACTCAGCTTGGACTTGTGACACTCGTCTAACACTTCCCTTTTCAACTCTGGGATGTTAGGAACACAAATCCTTCTTTTTACCTCAAGGTCTCATCGCTATCTATTTGAAAACACGAGGGTTCGCCATTCTGAATCCTTTTAATCATATCCTTAATAAAGTTATCCTCCTTTTGAAGAATAGATATTTTGTCAATCAAGGAAGTCGTGATAATAAAGCTGGCGATCATTACATTATTTCGGCTCAGAGCATCGGCCACGACGTTGGCTTTCCCTGGAGTATATATAATTTCAAAGTCATATGCTGCAAGGAACTCTAGCCAACGTTGTTGCCTCAGATTTAGGTCTTTCTGAGTGAATAGATACTTTAGCGACTGGTGATCCGTAAACAGTTCAAATCTCTCGCCCAGAAGATAGTGTCTCCAGATTTTCAAAGCGAACACAATAGCCAATAACTCAATATCATGAGTTACGTAGTTCTTCTCGTGCGGCTTTAGTTGACGGCTAGCATAAGCAATCACTTGACCCCTTTGCATTAACACTGCGCCAAGGCCTTCTCTAGAAGCATCAGTCCAGACTTTTAGATCCTGGTTGCCATCGATGATGGTTAACACTGGAGCAGTCGTTAGTCTTAACTTTAGCTCTTCGAAAGCTTCCTCACTTTCTGGAGTCCATTTGAACTTAGAGTGCTTCTTCGTAAGCTTCGTTAAGTGACCAGATATCTTCGAAAAGTCTTTAACGAACTTCCGATAATAGCTAGCCAATCCGAGAAAACTGCGGACTTCAGTGGGGGTACTGGGCTGTTTCCAATTCTGAATGGCTGTGATTTTACTTGGATCCATAGCGATTCCTTCTTTCGATACAACATGGCCCAGAAATTTCACTTCATCTTGCCAGAATATACATTTGGAAAACTTGGCTTCTAATACATTCCATCTCAGAATTTCTAGAACCTGTTCCAGATGCTTTTCATGCTCAGCCTTTTTTAGAGAAGATTAGAATATCGTCAATGAAAACCAGAACAAATTTATTCAGTACTCCCCTGAATACTCTGTTCATTAGATCGACAAAGTAAGCTGCAGCGTTACATAAGCCGAATGGCATTACTAACCACTCATAGAATAAGTCGGGGCCTCTGAACGCTGTCATTGGAACACACTCTTCGGCGATTCGAAGTTGATGGAAGCCTGTAGCTAGGTCCATTCGTGAGAATACTTGTGCTCCATTTAATCGATCCAACAAGTCATCTATTCGCGGCAATGGATATTTGTTCTTTATCGTCTGTTTGTTCAGATCATGATAATCCACACATAGACGTAGAGTACCGTCAGATTTTGGGACAAAAACCACTGCTGCACCCCAATCAGAGAAACTAGGCCTGATCAGACCCTTCCATACTAGCTGTCTTGTTTGATTGTCTAATTCCTCCTTCTCTTTCAAGGACATTCTTCGAATAGCGTGAACTACCGGCCTTGCATTAGGAATCAAAGCAATTTTGAAATCTATTTCTCTCTGCGGAGGTAAGCGAACAACTTCCTCGAACACATCCGCATAGTTCTTGACGACAGGAATATCTTTCACTAGGTCGGGAATATTCTCCGTGATTTCAGGGACATTCTCTATTTGGGCTGGAGAAACATTCAAAGCTGCCCAGAAGTCCTTTCTGTTTGATGTCGGGCCTTCACATGGTATGGTTATATAATTCCCCGATTAGGCCTTTGCCTTAACAACTCTCTCGGCGCATCTAACCTCTGCCTCATATCTGGTTAACCAATCCAATCCCAGAATAAGATCGAATTCATCAAAATTCATGACGATGGAGATAGTAGGGAATTTATAGCAGGAAAAAGAGACAGGCACCCTACATACCCAACTGAGATCGATGGGACCCCCAACTGGATTTCGGACTGTCATTGGTTCTTTGAGCTTCTTCAATCTCAAATCCAACTTCTTGACTGCACTCTTTGCAATAAAGCTTCGCGACGCGCCTGTGTCAAACATTACTTTAATTAGAATGTTCTTGACATTGAGCGTGCCTTCTAAAACATCAGACCTCCCTTGACTATCTGAGGGCTCAGAAGTTTCTGCCAATTCATTTATATGCACTGCTTCAGATTTCTTTGAGAGTTGGCACTCCCGTGCAAGATGACCTGCTTGACGACACTCATGGCATGTCCTCTCTCCATGTGTGTTCTTTTGCCTTTTCGTAGGTTTGGATCCGCTCTTTCCTTGCTTCTTTAAAGATCTGCAATTTCCTTGCAAATGCCCTTGCTTATTGCAGTTGTCGCATATGGCGGTCGTTGCCGGTTCCTTTTCAGATTTAGCCCTTTTTCTCTTGGCACTGCGCTTCTCATTGATCTCCGACCTTGTACTGGCTTCAGGAATATTTGTTTCTGACTCTGTTTTGTCACTAGAACAGACTTCTTCTTCGTCGCACAACATTCCTTTCTTATGGAGATCTTCATACTGATAATCCATGTATATCATTTCAGAAAAAGGAAGCTTCACATTCCTCATTACACTATTCTGATATCTCCTTTGCAGGCCATGAATAAATCTCAGATTTTTCCTCTTTGGATCTTGAATCAGATGAGGAGCAAAATGAGCAAGTTCGTTGAATTTCTTATGATATTCTAGGATGGTCATATCACCTTGAATTAGATAAGAAAATTCATCACATAATCGCTCCGTCGCTTCGGGAGGAGTAAATCTTTCTAGGAAAATCACTTTGAATTTGTCCCAGGTGATATCACCTTCTGGATTATCTTTGATGATCTTTTCCCACCAGATTAAAGCTTCTTCTTTGAGCGCCCAAGATGCTACTAACTGTTTCTGGTCATCCCTCAGCTGTATACGCTCAAAAATTCTTTCGACAGAACTCATCCAAGCTTGGGTTTGAATTATAGATTCATTGCCAGAGAATTGTGCTCCTTTCAGATTTCGATATCTCTTTAATAGAGCCTCTAGATCAGGTTCTGCATTTCTCCTGTTTCTGGCACTCATTTTTTTAGTACTTCTGCAATTAGCAGATCAAGTGTCAGGTCACGGAAAAGAAAATTTTCAAACATAGACTTCATATACTTCAAGTGTAAATGTGTCTATCGAGGTGTAATTTCACTCTGCTTTACTCATACTAGGACATTGCTGATCCTATCTGTATAGAGTTACCCGTCCTAGAACACTACTGGTTCTATTTCTAACGAGTTCGTTCAAATGTTATATTCCAGAACTAAGCTTAACCAAAGCTCTGATACCACGTTGAGACAACCCGAAATCCCGTTCAGACGGAGACAAGGGTTATCTTTGGAATATAACACAGAAACAGAAAAAAGCAGAATAGAATAAAATAATTACACCAGATAATGAACAATAAAATATACTGGATAAAAGTAATCATCAGAGTTACACAGCATACAGGATCTTACTTAGAACAAATACAGTTCAGCTATACATAAATGTCTACAGCGGAAAACAAACAAAATATGTACAATAGGAGCTGAACAGCATAAAAAGAGATAAATGATAGAATCCATCTTCAGCTCCAGCTATCCAGAAAGAACCAGCTAAACCTGAATACAAGGCTGCCCGTGTAGAAAAAGGGGCACCCGAGTTTGAGAGTGAAACAAACTACGAGTCAGTCATGGGACTGGTATGAGAAATCTATTCAACACATATATAATATGGCTAATCACAGGACCACGCCACTTTCGTGGAACGGGTTTACTCCATTGGATTGCCAGTGCTTTAAAACAAATCATTCTTTTAAACATCGCTATGCTTAAAAATGAAGCTGTTATAAGACTCAGTTCCCATCACACAATGCAACGCAAACCGGAGGATAGAGTTTTTACCTTATAACGGCCAAAATATGCTTGATACGAATAAAACAAAGGCATTTGATATTATTGCTAGTGTTTATATGTTTTGAAAACTATTTCAAATCATAACTATCAATCATAGACGGCATTAATGCCCCATACCACTATGTCGCCATATATATAGGTATACAATCAAAACCGCACAGTCACGTATTTGGAAGTTGGAATTCCGTCATGAACCAAGGCAAAAGATAGTCCTTACCGAATTCGAGACAATCTAGCCCATGTCTCAGGCAAGTACTCAGTCAAGCCCTTGGAGCGACAGGGCCGGTCCACCGATGTGGATTAAAATGCCTGAACAATACGTTTCCCCGCCCTTTGGGGCGTAAACGAGCCAACGAATGACTCCATCGGACCGGAATCGCCCGATCAAACCGAGGCGCCTCGCAACAGCAACAACCACATAGGTGAAAAGTATATAAATGTCAGGGCTGGTAGGTCACTGACACCACCCTAGCTAGAAAGAAACGCATGCCCTCCCTGAGATCCTTCTCCCGTTTTAGGTTCATACCGGGGTGTGAGGCTCGCGAATTCACGTTATACACAAAGCTACGCCACGCGGCGGTGCTTTGATCATCACCACAAGACTTTGCTTTTCAACAGAAGCCCTGATCACTGCATCTTAGCATGCCACACAGGCAATTCATGCCATGCGACTGAGGTCCATCGATATACAACCTCTGAGCTCGTGCGTTTCAGAGAAGGGCATTAAGCAAAAGAATAAATTCTCCGCCGCCAAACAGATGTATATTTAATAGAGATCAATCAACATAGAATAAAATCCAATGTCAGACACACAGTCCATTTACAAGTCCGTTCTGGGTCTGAACGAAACCGGAGGCACTAAATACCTCGCAAACCCTTTGATCACCACGTACGTCTGGACGATCACCACTCATTATCCATATTTCGGGATGCCTCCCAATCAGGACCTCGGTTACCATCCAAACGAGGTGAAGATCTCCGGTCTTCGACCGTCGTCTTCATCTTCGAATTTCAATCGTCGGTCAATCATTTGAAATGAGAATTAACTCGGCCTTTTCAAATAATTCACGTATATTTAGAATTTCAAATCAATTTATTTCAATGGTTAAATTATTTGACAACACCAATCTTGTTCTTTAATGTAATTTTCACACCAAACACATTCAACCATCAAAAGCCACATAAATCGAGCAAATTCAGTTTATTTCCATTCCATATCGCTTATGATATTTTGTAACGATTTATCGCTATTTTTATTTATTTTAAAATAGCCAATCTATTCAAAACGACGCTTCGGGCCATAAAGCGGCCGTGGCGCTGTTTTTCTTCAGAATTGATTTACACATATCTGAAAATCTAACCGTTGGATCTTCACAAAATTTACATCATTAGAAAGGTCTTTTCAAAACGAATCCAACAGTTCCAGTTTCGGGAAAATCCGACGGTCGGATCTCCTGATACAATCGTTTGAATTTTCGATTTCAAAATACGAACTGCACGGCCTCGTTTCGTTTTAATTTTATTTATATTTATATATTTATATAAATAAAATTCATTCAATGATTTCAATATCGTTTTCAATTCAAATATTTCACTAACGCCTTAAAATTTTGGAAAATTTCGCCATAACCTCCCCTGCACCGGGAGCATCGGGAAATCTCAAATAGCTTCCCCGGTCTTTCTAATCTCAAAAAGAAAAAGAAAAAGCCAAGCGGCTAGCCAACAGGCTCATAAAATCATCACCCAAACAAAACAGTAAATGTGTACCTATTAGTCGGGCACAAAATTTTATTCCTCTTCTCTAGCCCCTTTGCTATAACCTGTTCAATGAATATGCATGTACATATATATAGTTCTTATCATTTATCATTTTCTATTCAACTTCATATTTGATTTCTATTTGGTTTAAAAACACCATTCATTCTAATGTTACATACATAGGTACAAATCATATCGTTAGCTAATTAATGAATATTTCAACTCGTATATATTTATTTGAACGAGTTGCTATTTTTAACACTTCACATTTCAACGATTCCTGTATATAATAAAAATGTAGTTTTTATTGTAAAACAATTCATTTCAAAACACTATTTTTCTATACAGTTCATATAGGTGATAAAAATAGGATTTTTATCATAAAACAATTTCTTTTAAAACGAGATTATTTTACACAGTTCATATAGTCGATAAAAGGTGATTTTTTTATTATCAAACAATTTATTTCAAAATATGAATACCATTCAACACATGAATTTCAAATCAACGAATGAATATCGATTCAACACATGAAGGTTTTCTATAGTTTCTATATATAAATAGAAATGTGATTTTTATATTTAAAACGCGAATACCATTCAACACATATATAATTTTTACAACGCATATATAACTTATACATCGAACATACAACTTATACAACGCTTATACACGAGATGTACAACGCTTATATAACTCATACATCGACTATATAATTTATACATCGTCGTTTTTCCATATTGTTTATAAATTAGAAATCTCACATTGGGTTCCACTCCGCCGTGCTTTGCTTCTGAACTGTTGAACCGTCTGGATCTGCTTGAAATCCCAATGCAGTTCTTTGTCCCGCTGTTCATAATAAAAATTATATTCTTAACATTTTTCTTATATAAAAATTATATTTTTATTCTCCACACCATATAAAAATCATATTTTTATAATCTACATTTTATAAAAATTATCGTGTTTAATAGATTAAAAGAATCACTTCTTTACATCGTTAAAAATCCCATCTTTCTTTGATTAAAAATCCCATCTTTGTTTATATAAAAATCATACCTTGTAAATATAAAAATCGAAACTTTTATATATTTAAAACCATATTTTTATATTGTTTTCTATGAGAAGAAAAAAAAACTCATACTCAAATAATTGTATATACAAATAATAAAAACTAATCTTTACTTTTAACTTCTAAAATCTCAGTGTTCTTCATACAAAAATCATGGCGTTATATCGTTAAAAATCCTACCTTTCTATGCTAATATCACATATAAAAATCCGACCTTTCCATGCTAATATCACATATAAAAATCTGACCTTTCCATGCTAATATCACATATAAAAATCCGACCTTTCCATGCTAATATCACATGTAAAAATCCGACCTTTCTATGCTAATATCACATATAAAAACCCGACCTTTCCATGCTAATATCACATGTAAAAATCCGACCTTTCCATGCTATAAAACTTTTATCTTCCTTATTAATAATCGTCACTTCAATTTCAGTTCTATAGAAAATAAATAAAATAGAAATAAACTAAATGAAATAAATAAAAATCACCTTTGTTTTGAAGGGGGGAGTTCACCATCGTTCGGAGGAGGGAGGGGGTCGTGTGGAGGGTTGGGGGGTCCGGCGCAGGGCCTGGGTGTGGCGGTTGTTCTTGCCGACGGTGGATCTGGTGTAGTGGAGGGGGTGTCGCGGGTTCCAAGGCTAGAGGATTTGGGGATGGAGAGAGAGGTTCGCGAAGAGGAGGGTGGGGGAGGCTGACGCGGCGAGGCTGGAGGTGGCGATCGCCTGAGCGACGGAGAGCTCTGGTGCGGCAGAGCAACGAGATGGAGCGCGGTTTTTTCTCTTTTTTTATTTTGATCGATCTGAAATATAGAGGGGGAGAGAGAGAGTAAGAGGGAATGAGGGCCTATGTGGAAATTTATTTTATATTTTATTTAATTCTTTTAAGAGTTGACTTTTATTTCGAACTCAAAATCAAACCCATCGACTGTCGCCCCTAGCTAAATACCCCCATTCCGAACACAATGGGATATGTATCGTAAGCTGATTCGATCGTTACAATCAGTTTTCCGTTAAAATCAACATATAACTCTATATATTGAATTTGAACGCGCATTCCAATTTACCGGGGTCACATACTAACAAGAAAAATTTTCGAAAAATATTTTCTAGCTTCGTATTGACGATACGGTCCTAACAAAACTAGTTTCGTCAAATTCTGAGACCGTTTGAAAAATGGCCAATTTCCAGTCGATTAAAATCAACTAAAACCGGTCAAACGCAATTTCCTTTGCCACGCTCACATATTGATTCGAAAAATTATGAAATTTGAAACCTAGCAATAATTTGACATCACGGATCCAACAAAAGTGGTTTCTTCGAAATCCGAGGTCGTTTGCAAAATGTCCATTTTTAAGGGCTTGAATTCCATAGCGACTATTCAAAATTTTCAACTGGGCATATCTTTTGATTCCCGCTATCAAATTTCGATTTGTCAGATTCGTTGGAAAGGTATTCACTAACAGATTTAAATATTTTTGGTTTCACTAAAATTCGTTTTGTTTTGCACCCGGTATAGTCCGACAAAGTTTGAATTCGATTTTTGAAACTACAGCGCCCTTTCAGGCCTTGTTTATAATTATAATTAATTATATTCGTTTTTCAATTGTCGATTCAAACTCAGTTTTCATCGCCATTATTTAAAATATTTATTTTAAATATTTAAAATCCATTATTTTAGTCAATTTAAAAATTTTAAATTGGTTCAGATTTTCTGGGTCGTTACAATTAATCTGGCAATTTATCGTTACAATTTTATATGGTCCATATCAGTCATCAGTTCAACCTGTAATATATAGTCATCGCCATACAAGCCTCTCGCTCATATGGTAAATCTTCAACCTTGTCACACAAACTCCAAGTGCTTATGTGGAATATGATGAAGTATGCCTATCGTCAAGAAGTATGCCATGTAGTGTAGTTCAAAATTAATTGTTACTATCCTATGGCGATGTTTATTATTACACACAGAATAACCAGCACTCCACATCCAATGGCATTCACAGGAGTTGATATATAAATAGAATTGCGTAGCCAACTCATTAAGGCTTACCTATTTGTCGGGCACGTAAGTAATTTCTTTACTCAACAGCTAATCCATTTCTCTGTTCAACACAAGTATATATATATATATGCAGAACAAAGCTAATAATAATATTTCTAGCGAACAAATATTTATTTCAACACGTGTGTATTTTTAACGAGGCGTATACATGATGAAAGTAGTATTCTTTTCATTTGAAATATTTATTTAACCCCTAAATGTTTTTAGCATTTCGCATTCACAATAAAAATGTGAATTTTATTGTTAAATCAATTTATTTAAAATACGAATATCATTCAACACATGAATTTCTATTCAACGAATGAATTTCCATTCAACACATGAATGTTCTCTATAGTTTGTATATATATAAAAATGTGATTTTTATTTCTAAAGCTATTTATTTAAAACAAGAATAACATTCAACACATGAATTTCTATTCAACGAATGAATTTCTATTCAACACATGAATGTGCGCTATAGTTTGTATATATAAATATATATATATATATATCTGTGTGTGTGATTTTTATTTCTAAAGCTATTTATTTAAAACATGAAAAACATTCAACACATGAATTTCTATTCAACGAATGAATTTCTATTCAACACATGAATGTGCGCTATAGTTTGTATATATATAAAAATGTGATTTTTATTTCTAAAGCTATTTATTTAAAACAAGAATAGCATTCAACACATGAATTTCTATTCAACGAATGAATTTCTATTCAACACATGAATGTGCGCTATAGTTTGTATATATATATATATATATATATATATATATACATATATGTGATTTTTATTTCTAAAGCTATTTATTTTAATCACGAATAACATTCAACACATGAATTTCTATTCAACGAATGAATTTCTATTCAACACATGAATGTGGTTTCAACATATGAAAATAATTTCAACAAATGAAAATTATTCTAACACATGAATATTTCAGAAATTTTCGGCAGCATAACGGCAGGGTAGTTAAAACCGGGACCGTCCCTAGTACGGCTCCTCGCTCTACCTTAAAACCTCGCGGTTTTTGACAATGGGGATTCATGCATCTAGTTTGCACGCAGGCGGCATGTTTTATTTTCATTTCCACAATCCTATTCTAATTTGTTTCAACCACAAGAGGGTATTTTCCAACCACAAAGGTATTTTTCAACCACAATCAATTATTTTCGACCATTCGTCTTATCATATATTTTCACGCCAATCACAAGCAATAAATATCGTCCATGGTTTATGGACGAGGGGAGTATATATATATATATATATATATATATATATATTATATTTCAGTTTCATTTCAACACAATTCAAAGCATATATGTTTCATACAACGCTTGTATAATTTATACATCGCTCATATAACTTATACAACACATGTACATAAGGTATACAATGCGTATATAATTTACACTTCGCTTATATAATTTATACAACACGATTTCATTCACATAATTTAATTTAAATTTCTCACATTGGTTTTCGAGGTGCTAAAAATCGTAGATAGCTCAGAAAAATCCGCGGTCTCTTCTAGATGGTAGAGAGCCTCTTTGCGGTCACGATGTTTCATGTTTCATCGAATTTCGTTAACACACCATAAAGATATGATTTTTCAAAGTTTGCAACACTAAAAAGTGTTAAAATCATTCCAGAAAAATTAAAGTTGTTCACCTCTATAAGCCTTCGAAACTAGGTTTTAAATTCTCGCTCGATCCGTGAAATGTTGTCTCGATCAGGTGGTGCAGTGTCAAAGAGCTTTGAACAAGGTTTCCAGCGCCGGTGGTGGCACCAAACTCGGTGGTCCCTGTAGCGCACGACGGAGCTCCAAAGTCGGCGCCTTCTTCGAGATGGTACGACGAAAATATCCCACTATAGCAGGCGAGAGTTGTATGGATTTATAGAGGAGGGAGAGGCGAACGAAAAACTCAACTGGAGGTGGGGATGAAAGTGGACGTGGCGGGAAGATGGGAGCACTTCCGTCATTCGTGGGGGGGGGGGGGGTTAGTCAGGTTTGAGCAGTCAACGAGAAGTGAGAGAGAAAGAAGGGGATTGGCCCATTATATTATTATTATTATTAATTTTAAATTCAAAAATATCTTCTTGTCTAAACGAACACCAATCTCAACCCAACGACTGTCACCCCTAGCTAAATACCCCCATCCCGGACACAATGGGATATGTTTCGTTGGCCAATTCGACTGTTACAGTCAGTTATTTTTCAAATTAAAGTATAAAACATTAAATATTTAATTTGAACGTACATTTCAATTTGCCAGGGCCACAAACTGATTTGAAAAATTCCAGAAAAATAAATCTAGCTATGTTTTAACGATACGGTCCCAAAAAAACTTGTTTGTCGAATTCTGAGACCGTTTGAAAAATGGCCATTTTCTGGTCGACCCAATTTAACAGAAATTGACCAATCACATTTTCTTTTGCCACGCTCACATACTAGCTTCAAAAATTATGAAATTTGAAACCTAGCAATAGTTTGACATCCCATACCCAACAAAAGTGGTTTCGTCGAATTCCGAGGTCGTTTGCAAAATGTCTATTTTCAAGGGCTATATACTCTACATAGCGACCTTTCTGAAAATTCGTTTGGCCATAACTTTTGATTCCTGCTATGAAACTTCGATTTTTCAGATTCGTTAGAAAGGTATTCATAAACAGATTTAAATACTTTTGGTTTCAATAAATTCTGTTATATTTTCCACCCGGTACAGTCAGTCAAAGTTTGAATTCAAATTTTCAAACTGCCACGCTATTTCCAATTCATTATTTTATTGAAATATTCTATTTCAATGGTTTAAATTCTTTTAAAATAACCAATTTAAAAATTTTAAATTGGCTCGCATTTTCCGGGTTGTTACAGTTCCTTTTCGACGACGAAAAAATTTTAAGTGGGGGTGATTGTAACAACCCAAAAAATCAGAACCAATTTAAAATTTTTATTTTGGAAATTTTAATGAATTTTGATTATTTAAAATGGTTTATTTTAAATAATTACGACTAGAAATTTATTTTGAATAGAATTAGAACGTATAAATTTATTTAAATCGAAATTAGAATATAAATTTTTATTTTAATCATAAAAGGAATTGAAAATGGAGTGTTAGTTTGAAAATTCGATTTCAAATTTCAAATTTAAAATGAATGTACGGGATTCAAAATAAACCAGAGTTTAGTAAAAACACAAAATATTTGAATCTGTTTGAAAATATCTTTCCAACGGATGTGAAAAATCCAGATTTCATAACGGGAATAAAAAGTTATGTCCAGTTGAAAATTCAGAATAGTCGCTATGGAATTTTATATAATATATAACCCTTAAAAATAGAGATTTTGCAAACGACCTCCATTTTCAACGAAACCACTTTTATTGAATCCGAAATGTCAAATTATTGCTAGATTCCAATTTTCATAACTTTTGGAATTAGTTTGTGAGTGTGATGAATTTAAACGTGTTTGGTAATTCCAGTTTGAATTTAATCAACTGGAAAATGACCGTTTTTCAAAACGGTCTCCAAATTCAATGAAATTAGTTTTGTTAGGATCGGTCAAAACATAGCTAGATTTATTTTTCGGGAAGTTTTGGAGTCAATATGTGGCCCCAGTAAATTAAAATGTACGTTCAAAATTAATATTGAATGATTTATATCTTAATTTTGACGAAAACTGATTGAAACGGTCGAATTGGCTTACGGGGCATATCCCATTGTGTTCGGAATGGGGGTATTTGGCTAGAGACAACAGTCATTGAGTTTTGTTTGGAGTTTGGTGCATTAAAATTCAACGTTAAGTAAAAATTGAATAAAATAATAATAAAAATATATTTATAAATATCCTTTTCTCTAAAACCCTAGGACTAGTAAACAGACCCGCCGCCTCCTTCTGAAATTGAAGGCCCCGATTCTTCCAATTCTAATCCTCAATCACTTCAAAATCGCGGAGAATTAAGTTATAATTCCAAAGGCAAATTCATAGAGATTTTCGAACTCTATGTTTCTATATAAGTATGATCGAATTTTGCTTAGTAATTTGGTCACATTCGGGCTTCAAAGTGGAGTTGTTCGCAGCGTTTTTCCATGCTGTACGGAGGGGTGAGTTCGCCATTGCTGGGCGCGGAGGAGGAGCTCTCGATGGCGGAGCCTGTGCTACCCTCCGATCAAGCTCTAGCGACTCGTGGGGTGTGGAATCTCATGCCCTAGGTTGGGAGTGGGTTTTTGTGAACGTCGGCCTGATTCTGAATGGAGAGGAAGAAAGATTTTGTCTTGTTTAAATACATTGTTTTTAAAATATAAAATAGAATTGTTTTTAAAGAAAATGAAATTTGCATTGTTTAAAATATATAAAAAGACCATTGTTTTAAAAATATAAAATATAATTGTTTTTAAAGAAAATAAAATTTGCATTGTTTAAAATATATAAAAGACTATTGTTTTTATAATATAAAATAGAATTGCTTTTAAAGAAAATAAAATTTGCAATGTTTAAAATATATAAAAAGACCATGGTTTTTAAAATATAAAATAGAATTGTTTTTAAAGAAAATAAAATTTGCACGGTTTAAAATATATATAAAAAGACCATTGTTTTTAAAATATAAGATAATTTATAAAAATATAATTTTTATATATGAATTAGCGATTTAAAAATCGTATTTTTTATATATAAATACCGATATAAAAATTTAATTTTTATTATATGAATGGCATGATAAAAATACGATTTTTATTATATATAGCGATATAAAAATATGATTTTTATTATATACATAGGATTAAAATGTGATTTTTATTATATGAAAGGTGAGTTAAAAATTGGATTTTTATTATGAAGTTAGCGAAATAAAAATATGATTTTTATAATGAAGGTAGCGGAATAAAAAAGTGATTTTTATATATATAACATTAGAATAAAAATATGATTTTTAATTATATATAGCGATATGAAAATGCGATTTTTAAATATGTAAACATCATATTAAAAATGTGACTTTTACTACGAACAGCGTGGAAAAGACTGCGTTGGAATTTCGGGCAAATCCAAACGGTTCAGAAATTCAGAAATAGAACTGGAGGAGTGGATCCCAAATGTGAGAACTTCTCACTCTAATCTTGTTTTCTAGTTAAATATATACTAAGTTGCAGACGGGGCTTAGTAGCTCCTGACACTGTCATCCACTGACCATGAACGACTTGTTTGATTATATTGTGTAGTGAAAATTGTTTGTGATTGTGATTGTGATGTGAAATGGAAAATATAATATTCATGTGTTGAAATAAATATTTTATAGTTAAAAATATAATTTTTAACGTGTATATGAATAAAATAAATATTCATTTACAAATCGGATTATTTGTTTATGTATACTCATTTAACTGATATTGATTGGGATGATAAATTTTACACATTGCCCAACTGCACAAATAAAAACTGTGTGTGTGTTGATTGAAACCCCACACGGGTATTGGGATGATATTTGACGTACACTAATCCCAATTGTTTGACTGTATGTCAATCGATTGGTTGACGGACTACCGTAAGCATTAATTATTTATACGAGCGTAACGGCACGAGCTTCGCGCGTGCTCGTGGCACGCGCTTCTAGGATATAAGCTGCAAGTTGAATCAACATTTGGAGTAATGGTGGAGTGAGGAGAGATGAAATTCTAGGATCCTATTTAGTCTGGAAATATAAGCTGCAAGTTGAATCAGGTCAATATATTATACAGCTAACCCATGTATTCTTTGTTCACAGCTAATAATATATTTCACATGGTTTATAAACTATGCTGATAAGGTCAATATATCATACGCTTCTAGGATAATTTAATAAAACTAACCTGAAGTAGATGGACAATGAGACTGAAAGTAGAGTAGAATGAGATCAACAATAGAGTGATGAAAAACTCTATGGTATTTATAGGACCAATGGATTTTTCTGGAATGCATGTATCTAGGATAAACCAATAGCATCGTATTTTGAACATGATGCAAGTAATTAATTTCTTCCCATACACATTAAATTTATTTAATTGTCTATGGCAATATCGACTGTAATTTAAATCAATCAAAGGCACATAAATGTTACATGCATTAGATTTATTAAATTAGCACTGATAAGGTAAAAAAAAGGAATGTAATGTGCAAAGGGAGCAAATGGATTGAAGAAAAATGGTATGAACACATAATTAACCAAGATATTATGCACATATGGTTTGATAAATGAAATTAAGATAGTAAATTATAAGGAGAATTGAAAAATTGGTAAGATATAATTAAAAAACAAACCGATAACATATTTTTCCAATTGAATGTAGACTAAATGCTAATTGTTCAGTAAGATAAAATAGTGTAGACAATGCAAGTAATTATGTTCCTTCCATATACCTAAATTTTCCCTAAATATTTATGTGTTAAATTGAGCATATTAATCAATTATTTATTTTCTTATTTTTCAAGCTCTGTTGTAAATATGTATTTCTTTAGGTTATTAAAGCACGCATCATTCCAAAATCTTGAATCTGCATAAAAAAGAATAAAAAAGTTTGAATATGGGTTATGCATCTGCCTTTATTTTTCATTTAAAATCTCAACCAAGTTTTAACGTAGAATAAAAAATGTTACTCAAGCTAGATTACCATAGATTTCCCATCAATGAAGTTCAATTTCCCCTTCTACATCATCAGCAGTTACAAATTCAACCTATTTTAAATGCAATAGAACATTAATGTTGACTCCAAGTTTAAGGGGGGAATGTAAAATTTTAATTACATAAAATAAAAACCTGAATGAATGCCTAATTTAAGTTTAAGCAGGGAATGTAAAATTTAAGTGACATTAAATGCCTAATTTATTGGGGATATTAGAGAAAATACTAATTTTGTATATTTAAAAGCTCATACGTAAGGGCATTTTGGGAAGTTCACGGTCAGACAAAAAATATGTGTTTCCAAGAGAATTATTAATAAAGATTTAATGCTTATGCAGTTGTGTAATGCACTCTGGATGATGGATGGCTGTTTATCATTGTTATTATGTACATTTGTTGTATGGAATCCATATACTTAACATTGTATGGTAGTTGATTGGGTCTCATTCCAATTTGAAAAATAAAGAATATTTTAAAATAATATTCAAAAAAGGATTAAAAATATTCATGTGTTGAATAAAATATTTATGTGTTGAATAAAATATTTAAAGAATAAAAATATCATTTTAATTGAAGGTATAAACCATAAAATTATTCATGTGTTGAATAAAATAATCATGTGTTGAATAAAATAAAATAATGAATATTTTAAAATAATATTCAGTAGGAGACCAAAATATGATTTTGATCTCTGATTTTGGATGGACACGAAAATATTTAAATATATGAAGTTGTGTTAATTAGATTTGCGCCATTTTGACGTAGACGATATTTATATCGATTTTATTTGTTTTTTTATAATGAATATCGAAAAGGGGAGTGATTTCAAAATCTAACGTTTTGAAAATATTATCATTTAATATTATAATGATAACGAATATTCAAATTTTATTTGAAATTTGAAATGAAATTGAAATCGTTTTAAAATGAATTTAAAACGAATTTATTAAGGAATATTCAAATTTGATTTGAAATTTGAAATGAAATTGGAATCATTTTAAAATGAATTTAACACGAATTTATTAAGGAATGTTCAAATTTGATTTGAAATTTGAAATCAAATTGAAATCGTTTTAAAACGAATTTATTAAGGAATATTCAAATTTGATTTGAAATTTGAAATGAAATTGAAATCGTTTTAATATGAATTTATTAAGGAATAATCAAATTTGATTTGAAATTTGAAATGAAATTGAAATCATTTTAAAATGAATTTAAAACGAATTTATTAAGGAATATTCAAATTTGATTTGAAATTGATTTGATATTTGAAATGAAATTGAAATCATTTTATAATGAATTAAAAACGAATTTATTAAGGAATATTCAAATTTGATTTGAAATGAAACTAGAATCATTTTAAAACAAATTTATAAACGATTCATAAAATACGTTTCAAGTGGAAATCGACGAAACATATATAATATACATATTATATATATTTAATGGCCTGAATAGAATGCGCTGCACCGCGACAGTTCGCGAATTTCGACCATTGACTTCGAATTGACATTACGTGGGATCCGACCGTCGGATTCTCCTAAAACAAGAACCGTTCGGTTCATATCGAAATAAGCTTTCCAACAAATATAAGAGATTTGAAATCTAACGGTTGGATTTGGAATTATGTCCAAATCAAATTTGGAAAAGGTCGCTGTAAGGGCAGTTCGATGACCGTTTCTGGAAAACGACTGTACGAACCTTGATAAAATTATTAAAAATATTAATAATTTGTGTAAAATCATAATAAACGATTTGGAAAGAATTGGGATGAAAAATTACATATTTTAAAAGATAAAAATATATTTTTATCGAAATATACTAGTTATGAACTAGAATTATAATCCAATATTTTTAATTAAATAAACTGGATTTGAAATGGTTTTAAAAATAACCAGAATTTCCAATATATGAATTGGATTGGATTTGAATCGAAATTATTGTCGGAATATTTCGATATTGGATTCCGTGATTATATGGATATTGTGGACAAATTTGGAAGATATATATATCGTTATTCCCAATACGATATTTGTTGATTTCAGAATTTGATATTGAATATAAGCCGATATAATTTCTATTCCGAGCCTTGTATTTAATATTGAATTGGATTTTGGTTTGTCATGAATGGTGTCTTAAATAACACTGTTCTTAAACCCCGTGTGAAAAGAATAAATCTTAATTAAGATTTAGTGAAGTTTTTTCCTATTAATTAATATTTAGTTGGAACTGAATAAAAGAATTGGTTTTTGGGTTTGTCGTGAATGGTGTCTTAAATAACACTGTTCTTAAACCCCGTGTGAAAAGGATGAATCTTTTAATTAAGATTATTAGAGTTCCAGTTATATTTAATAATTGGAATGAAATGGAATGTGAATTGGGTTTATTGTGAACTGTGTTTTAATGACATTCGTTCTTTAATCGATTTACAGTGAAATATGATTTGGAATCTATAAATCTTTTAATTAAGATTCAGGGTAAATTTTCCAAAAAAGAGTTTTCCAATTTAATAAAATAAATTGGAATGGAATTCGATTTGGTAATAATCGATGTGAACTTCTGTGGCGGAAGACCGTTACTATATATGGAATTTAAAAGGCTTTGCCGTTATTCCATTTATATTATTGGTTGGATACGGAAGTTTATATCGATTATATATATCGATCTGTTTTCCGTGAAGATTCCATAATTAATGAAATGGGATTTTGGGTTTATCGTGAAATGTGTTTTAAATGACATTAGTTCTTTTACCCAGTTAAAGATAAGATTAATTTCTTAACTTTGAATAATCATTATGTAGAGTCCTGTAACTTCCCCATGAAGGAAAGCACGGATTGCTTTGAGAACAACACACAAAAGAACGCAGACAGAAGAACATTTCATTGCTTATTACAACAATTCCATCAGAATACAAGAATATTACAGAGTATGAATAAATATTACACTGAAAATATCATGTATTTAAATGTAATTTAAATCTCTGATTCTTTTGTGTGTTGTTCTCAAAGCAATCCGTGCTTTCCTTCACGGGGAAGTTACGGGTCTCTACACATTAAGTAATGATTTTTGGGATTAAAACTGAATTAGAGTTTCAATGAATCATTAATTAGATTGGGATGTGAATGGGATAATTAAATTTATCGAATTCATGAAATGATCGAGAATGGAGTATCACCAGTTTTGCTCCCAGCGATAGTTAAATCTTTAATTAGATTTGAACGTGAAATGGTAATTAATTTTACCGATAACACCGTGGTGTTAGATATGAAGAATCACCAGTTTTGCTTCATGGGATGAATAGGTTGGGATTGGGAAATTAAACAAATGATTACTTCGGTAAGGTTCGCCAATCCCGACTAGTTTGGATATTAAACCTTAATTTTATTTGAATTGATATCCAATGGAAGATTATAGAATAAATCTAAAGAATTTATCTTTGATAAAATTAATGGGAACCTTTCCCAAAGTGTACGAATATTTAAATAAAAGAATATACAGAATTGGAATGAGGCGTATGTTGTGTTTTGGTAGCACTTGTTTATAAGATACGCGAGTTATTCAGAAAGACCGGGTTTATCCCATTTTGAATAACTGATTCGACGATATATCGATGATAAAGACGGTGGTTGAAGACCGGAGGTCTTCACATCGTTTGGATGATTACTGATGTCTTAATTGGGCTGTACACCCAAGACAAGGAAATAAGTGGTGATCATCCAGACGTACTTGAAGATCGACCGGATATGCGAGGACCTCTCTCCTGTATTGGACATATGGGACGACGAATAAGGTGCTTCCAATTTCGTTCAGACCCAAAACGAACTTGTAAATGGATGTGTGTCTGACATTGGATTTCGTTTCGTGTTGATTGATCCCTATTAAATATATATATTTGTTTGGTGGCGGAGAATTTATTCTCTTGCTTAACATCTTTCTCTGAGACGTACGAGCTCAGAGATTATATATCGATAGACATCAATCACATGGCGTGAATTGCCTGTGTGGCATGTTGAGATGCAAATGATCAAGGCTTCTGTTGAAAAGGAGAGTCTTGTGGTTGATGATCAAAGCACGGCTTTAATATAGCATAACTTTGTGTATAGCGTTAATTCGCGATCCTCACAACCCGGTGTGATCTAGAAACGGGAGAGGACTTCAACCCGGTGTGATCTAGAAACGGGAGAGGACTTCGGGGAGGACATGCGTTTCCTTCTAGCTAGGAGTGGTGTCATGGTATGGAGCCCAGACATTTTTACTTATGTGGATGATGGAAAGCGAGGTGCCTCGGTTATATCGGTCAATACGGGGACGATGGATGGTTTGGTCGATATACTGACCAGTTTTACGTCCCGTAGGGCAGGGAAACGCATTGTTCAGGCATTTTAATCTACTCCGTGTGGACCGGCCCTGACGATCCAAGGGCCCACCTATGTCTGGGTCCTGAGGCTCGGGCTAGACAGCCTCGAAACGGTAAGGACGATCCCTTGCCTTGGTTCACAGATGGAAATCCAACTTCTAATACGTGACTTTGCGGTTTTGATTGTAGAGCCCAGTATTGGCGACATGATATATAGTACCCATGCGGTCTATGATTGATACATTTAGATTTGAAGCTGTTTTAAACAATATGCACTTATATTAGTATCAAATGATTTGTTTTAAACATACCAAGCATGTTTGGCTATTATAAGGGAAAACCCTATCCTCCGGCTTGCGTTGCATTGTGTGATGGGACCTGGGTCTTATATTAGCTTCATTTTTCCAAAAAGCATTGCGCTGTTTGTTTTATGCACTGGTATTCTTGGGAGGAAATCCGTTCCGTGTTATACGGCGTGGTCGCTTGATTTACTTTATTTTTGAAGTAAAGTTTTAAATAACTATTTTAGTTCTCACACCAGTCACATGACTGACCTGGAGTTTATTGTTTTAACCTAAACTCTGTGTGCCCCTATTTTCCATGGGCAGCCCGTAGTTTTGGTTTTGTAGATATTATATTCACGGGATCATGGTTTACAGCTGGAGCTATTTTCGTAACGCTCTGTATCCGCGTATTTCTTTCAGTTGTGTTTTGTATTACTTTCCGCTGCATTATAATTTGTAAATCTCTGATATTTATCAAATGTATATTATTTGTTCATACTCTGTTTATTCTTGTACTCTGATGTAAATTGTTATAATAGCAATGAAATGTTCTTCTGTTTGCATTCTGATTTGTCGTGTTCTTAACTCAATCCGGGCTTTTCTATAAGGGCGAGTTTGGGTCGTTTTACTAACTACCGACTTGAAGGAGGCCCAAGAGCAGGTCGTTACAATATGTATTTATATAATTATTTATATGGTTAATTAATTTAAATATTGTTTTAGGTAAAAAAAATTAAATGTTTTGAAAATATTATACCTATTAAACATTATGTACAAAATTTTATTTCCTTGTTTTATGTTGGTGTAAAGTGGTAATAAATTATAAACTATATATATTGCAATAATTAAATAACAATTATTTCACTTTAAATATGGAGTCGTGCAATTTTTAGATGTGTTAGAGTACAATATTTAAAACATGATTACATACACACGAGTCCAATCAAATTACTACATTTTTTTATGCTAGAATTACCATCTAACTAACAATATAGTGTACATGAGATAACATTATAAAATTAAATTAATATTTATAAACGTACTAGGAATATATCTAATAGCTAAAGGCTAAAAGCACACTTTGAAATGATGATATCTGATCATATCCTCGAACCGATTTCGGTCCAATAGACTGAAAGTCTCTTAACTGTTGACCACCAACTATTGATTAGTACTAAATCCAATTTCAATTGTACTTGATATGAAAATGAATTAATTTGGTAATTTTTCTAGAAATGGAGAAGATTCAATGGTGTAGGAGAAGGTAGAGATATTTTGTATATAGGAAGAGAAAGAGAAAAGTTTAGGTCTAATCATTACTCATTCTCCTTCAATCTTAGTCATCCATTTCAAAAAGATTCTTGCACCTCATTATGCCATACGTATTATCCTATATTAGAGATGATCCTATAAGGCTACTTCATAGGCTTTAAACCTAAACAGAATTAAAACAAAATATTATGAAATTAAATCAAATATAACACTTATCGATATCTATATCGATTAATATATTTACAACTGTTGTAAATTCATCTAATAATATTTTTTCACTGAATAAAAATAAATTTTAATAATTAATGTTTCATAAATATTAAATAATTTAATTTGTTTATAATAGTTACAAATTAATTGAACCATTGAACAAAAGCAACATCCATCGTTCCAGTTGTCTGACACGCTAGGTATAAATATGGTATGTGATTAAGATCGAATTGTTTGAATATTAATATTCACGCTTTATTTATCAAGTCATATGACATTTTGATCAAATTTGTTGTTTTTCTGGTTACAGTAAAATTCAATTTTATTTTGTTAAGTGTTACCTAATTGTCACTATTATCTACACTAATTTTCTACATCAAAACCATTTCACTTTGAACTTATGGAATTCTGTAATAACCAAAGTTCTAATGTTGTTCATAATCAACAATACAGTCTGAACACAAATTATTTGATTCAATAATAACAATTATTATTAATCAAATTGCACTGCTCAAAGACCTTGACTTTAAGATGACTTCAGTTGATTGTGAGACTACCTCGAATTAGGAGTAGGAGAAACCTCTAACGAATAATATTTCACTTTCAATACTTCCATTAGACCTAACTATAATTACTCCATAGATGACGTTCCAACGTTTGACTACAATTAAAGATAAACTTTCATACTAAAGCTCAAATATCAAGAGAACTACGTAAAATTATCACATCAATATTTTCTATCTGGCCTTAATTAGTTACCAACAGGAAATTATCGCTTGAATTATTTGATACATATTCAATAACTACGTGTATGTGACATCTTGGTGTCTCTAGTAGCTATGAGTAATTTATTTTCTAACATTTGGAGAGCAATGCGTACTCGGTCTGAATGGATGTATTTATAACCAATCTCAATACATCTTGACTCGGAAAATTGAGATCGGTATGTTTATTTTTATAATTATAAATAACTCATAGTTTCAATAATTTGTAACTATTATCACAAAACATACCATTTATATAACCTTCATTAATTCTACTTTTGATTTAGTTTAATTAATTAATATAACACATGATATCTAACATATAGTAGAAAGAAAACACCTTTCATTTTGAACTTGATTGATTATCGAATTAGAACATATAACAAATTACGTTATTGCTCCTAGCATACACTTAACTCTATCAATCTCCAACGTACACTTGAGATCAGTTGTGGAACCTTGTTCCAAATTTTCTAATTTGTCTCCTCAAAATCAGTTAGGTCAGTCCCTTAATGAACGGTTATGATATTATATTTAAGTATATATTATGTTAATCAATTATCTCTGGTGATGGTAAACTACATTTATCATGTAGAACAATTAGAGTATGTCTCCCGACTTACGATGAGCTCTAAGTTCTACTATGAACATTATCAGCCTTCATATGATAATGTTACAGGTTTCTCAACGTCTGGAGAGTCCCTAAACTCGATTATAAAATTTTCATTTATATTTATGTACATTGTTTTTATTGCAATGCAATTCTGCGTGATGTACTTTGCCTTTTTCATTGAATCAAGCATAGTATTCCATTTAGAAATTTCCAACATAAAGATGCTTAATTTGAATTTATTATTGACATGTTGTATTCAATATCACTTATAAAGGTTGGGTCCAAACATTCCTTCATCAGAGTTTATTTTTTTTTATAAACAACTTTAAAGTATTTCATAAATATATGAGAACTCTTCAGACACCTTTAAGTAATATTAATTTGGATTTAATATTTTATTCATGTGTAAAATACATAAATAAACATGATATTTTAGACGACATATGTGCATATTCAATTCATGTTGCTAATGCATATAGAATCATATTATGTGTTTCGTATTAAACATCTTGATAGGCGTCCTTACATATCGATTTGGGACATTCCCAATTTATTTTATACTTACGATAAAAGACATAATTTACAAATCCAAAGTTGATTAATAAAACACGAAAGGTTGGTTTTAACACAATTACGATGTTAAAAAGCTATAACATGTTATTTCTTATTGTTTAGAAATATCAATGTACCTTTTGATGTTCTTTCTTACTAATGGGTCGGGTCTGATAAACCCATGACCATAGTTGTCATAGGTTATCACAATTGTGATTTAGGAGTCGATCGATGGGTAGAATTATGCTATATCTTAATTTATAGGATTGTAGTAAATGATGCAGAAATCGAACGATTTGACAATCGACCATATTCATGGAAGTATATTCTTGTTCTTATTTACTGTGTTGAGCTTCAAATTATTATCCTGTCCATATTTCCTCTTTTATCTCTCATGCTAGTAATTACTGAACTCACTACGCTCTATTTCTGGTTAGTTTTCTTTTTCTCTTCTTTCATCCTTTCCCCTCCAGGTTCTCAAGGTGTAGGATCTAGCGTTTGAGAGAGCATTGGCCCAGCTTAACCCATTAGATATTCTTATTTGTCTTGTTATCTATCTTCACATGTATTGTTCAACATTCTACTTATTTCTATATTTGGCATTGAGAAGGATTTTTATTATGATATTCTAATTACGCAGTTTTGATGATATAGCTATGGTTTTTTTGTTTCGTGATGAAATGACAATTTTTATTCTGTTTAAAGAAAATTTTTAAGTTCCGCTGCTTTTTTATTATGTTGTCTTGTGAATTCTAGTCTTTGTGATATTATCTTATACCTAAATACTTCATGTTTCTTAATGGAATCCTTATACGGGGAATGTTAAGAAATGTGGGGTGTTACATTTGGTATCAAAGCCTAAGGTTACAAGATCAGTAAAAAAAATGTTTAAATGAAAAAGTCTTTTAAAAGAAAAGTGTTTTCAAACAAAAAAGTTGTTTCTGAAAATATCCCCTCAAATCAATTACAATATTCCCTTGATTATGTTTCTGAATCCTTCTCTTTTCTCTGTTCACAGCATTTTGAGGGCTCCTAATTTTCTTCAAAATATCCCCATTTTGATTTGGTTTTGTAGGTACATAGAAGCTACGATGCCAACCGAAGGGTAAGAGAATTCCCAGGCTCCCGCTCCAGCCATAGTGGCTCTTCCTAGTCCACTGCTGACGAATGATTTCTCTAAGTTTTTGCAAAGATTTCACAACTCTTAGCGGCAAGACGTTCCTTGATTCAGAGACTTTTTTTAGGTCGACGCTTGGCTTAGGAACACCGAGCGGATATTTGGACTTTTGAAGCCTGGTGATAAGAGGAGAATTTAATTGGTTGCATGGTAATTGAAGGGCGAAGCTTCATTTTGGTGGGAGATGGCTGATGCAGAGCGTAGTTTTTACATTCGGGATGACTTTATAGTGAGGTTTGAAAGAAAGTTTCTATCTCTGTTAGGGCATGTAACCAGAGAAATTTCTAGTTTTGAGGTAGGGTGGTCTTTCAAGTGAAGGAATACATTAATCAGTTCAATGAGCTTGCTAGATTTTGAATGGATTTGGTGGATATGGATCATAAAAAGGCTGTGTGTTTCACAAAGGGTTTGAATCAACCTCGGCAGGGACTGGTTATGACTCATATTACGACGGGTGTCACATTTGAGAATCTTATTGGCATAGCGCTTATGCATGAGGATGGGAAATGTGATCTTGTGGAACGTAAAGCTGAGGTAGCCAAGGATAATTTTGGGAAAAAGAAATGGTGTCCCAAGAAAGTTAATACGAAGCCAGAAAAAGCACAGATTAAGAAGGATGTTAAATACCATGGATGCAGTATGATAGACCATTTTGTGAAGGACTGTAGAAAGACTATTAAGAAAGGAAGATGCTTTAATTATGGACAGTAAGGTCACTACAGTAAGAAGTGTTATCAGAAGCAAGGGCAAACAAGTTGGTTCATCTAGAGCGCAAATGCATGCATTGGAGGAAACTCAGGCTAATGTTAGTCAGGATATGGGCATAAAGGTCACAGTCGAAGGTTTGATCTCTCTTTATGAATTTCTAGTTAGGACCATATTTGATTTTGGCGCTTTACATTCATTCATTTCTACTTCATTAGTCGGTCGTCTTCACCTTAGTGTATCTCTTGTTTCTAATCAAGTACTAGTTTTAAACACTATAGGAGGTTCAGCTCATTTATCTATGATGTGTAAGGGTTTAATACTTTCTATTTTAGGCGTCAAGCTTGATTGTGACGCATGTGTACTAGGGTTCTTGGGGTACGGTATTATTCTAGGGATGGATTGGCTTGCCACGTATAGTGTTATTCTTGACTGTGAGAGGAAGGTAGTGAGATTGATTACTTTTCATGGTAAGACCCTCGAGATATGTTGCAACCCACACAGGTTAATCACGTTGAGCTTCTTAGTGTCCCTAGATATTTCTATTGATGATCTTAGCTTGGTACCCTTGGTGAGAGATTTTCTGGACGTATTTGAGGAGGTGAGAGGATTACATCCAAGGCAAAAGATTGACTTTCGGATCTATGTGACAGAAAATGCCAAGCCTGTTGCATTGCCTGCATGTCATATGGCTCCGAGGAAAAAAAAGAATTGAGTAAGCAAGAGAGTGAGTTGTTAGATAAAGGCTTTATTAGGCAGAGTATATCTGAGTGAAGATTACTAGTCGTATTTGATATTAAAGCAAACGACTCTCTCCGTTTATATGTGGATTATAGAGAATTAAACAAGACCACGAAGAAGGATCGACACCCATTCCGTGGATAGATGATTGAAATTATGCAATAAAGATAATTGAACTATAACTTTGATAAAGTAAATAAGTGATATTTGGATAGATGCTAAATGGCGGGGTTGAGTTGTAATTAAACAAAAGTGATGTTTATAGACAACCTATAAATTGAAGTTTATGATATGACAAAAGTTGCATAAAGAAGGTAAGCTTATTAATGAACTTAAGATTGACGTTAAGTTTTAATTAAATAAATTTATAAGCATGAGTAGTAGGAGTGTATTCCGGTAGTGAAGGTTGATTAGGGAAAATAAAGGGCTCATAGTATTGGTCTGTTTCGGCAGTAGGGGTAGGCTGATTAGAGAAAATAAGAGGAAAGTTAAAATAATTACTTTTTAGTGACCTAGGCATTGTTGACAATATTATGGGGATCTAGGGTAGCTATGCAGTCAACAAAAATTCTACGGGGGAATTGGCACTAGTAAATAAAAATTGACGACTAAGACTAGGGAAGACTTATCTCAATTTGCATTTTTGGTTGCAGACCAATATCAGTCATTATTCTTTTTTATCACACTACGCCGAGGTCTCACAAGGAGGCGGAGACAAGCTTATACTGAATTGGGTAGTCAGGGGTCCAAACGTGGTGGGTACGGGCGCGTTCCGGTAGGGCGATAAGCGTGCATCGCGCCGATTAGGGAAGAAAGACGCTGTGACATCGGTGATTTTCGATATATCCTTAGAGCTAATGAGTCGGGTCTGATAAACCCGGGACTATAGTTGGCATAGGTTATCACAATTATGGTTTAGGAGCCGATCGATTGGTAGAATTAGGTTATATCTTAATTTATGTGATTGTTGTAAATGGTGCAGAAATCGAATGATTTGACAATCGATCATATACGTGGAAGTATATTCTTGTTCTTGTTTACTGTGTTGAGCATTAAAATTATTATTCTCTCTAGATTTCCTCTTTTATCATTTTTTCTAGTATTACTGAACTCATCAGGCTTTATGGCCGATTAGTTTTCTTTTTCTCTTCTTCCTTCCTTTCCCTCCAGGCTCTCAGGGTGAAGGACCTAGTGCTTGAAAGGGCTTTTTCCTAGCTCAGCCCATTAGAGATTCTTATTTGTCTTGTTCTCTATCTTTACATGTATTATTCCACATTCTACTTATTTTTGTATTTGGCATTGAGGAGGATTTTATTATAATATTCTGGTTATGTATTTTTTGTGTGACAACTGTGGTTTTTGTGTTCTATGAAGAAATGATACTTTTTATGTTGTTTAAAGAAAAAATTTAAGTTCCGCTGTGTTTTTAATATGCTATCTTGTGAATTTTAGTCTCTGTGATGTTATCTTATACTTAAACGCTTTATGCTTCTTAATGGAATCTTATACGGGTAATGTTAAGAAATGTGGGGTGTTACAACTCTCATTGACTTGAGTCACTTTGGTTGTTCTATGCTAACAGTCTATTCCAAATCGTTATTTATAATTTTCAATTTCAAACGTACATATCAACAACAAAGTCATACTAAGAAATTAATTTATGAGTATGTCCAAATCATTATTAACATGGCTTGCTATATTCCAAAAACATTTACAATCTCTTATAGTACATTTGCAATTAATGGATTGTATCCTTTTGGGCATATCTATCGAACGTTATTTTGCTGATTTACCTCGAATGTAACAACCCACACTTTTCTAAGCTCGAACTTCGACAAATATTGAAACCCTAATCTACCCAAGCACGTATCTTGTTGACCTAGTAGCTTAATTGGCATGAGCATAACTAGAGTATTATATAAAAAAATCATAACGTAAATAAGATAGTATAACAAACATTGGCTATGACTACTACCTATAAATTTAATCTCCATAACAATAATATACATGAGAGAACAAGATGGAAAACCAAACATGTCCATTTCTAAAGACCCACTTCCCTGAATGTTATATTGAGAGTTATAATGAGAAGGGGTCAGAACAACAAGTCCTGATGCAGAAAAACTATATAAAACTTCCCACAATATACAATTATATTCGGCTTGTGTAATACCCAACATCCTTTAGCATATCCTCAACAAGTCATACAAAAGAATGTGGATCATCCAGGTAAATAAAAGTTTTACAAAGAATGAGATCCACAAGTCAGAAATATTTCAGAACAAAACAGCTTATTTAATAAGATTTTATTCAGTATAAATCATAACATTTCATGTCATATTAGAGTACATCAAATAACAAAACATCCCCTCCCAAGGTCCAATCTAACCAAAATAGATAAATTGTCAAAAAGATGATGTGAATACGTCAATACAAGAGAATAAAGACTCCAAGATGAATGTAAAGACCCGTAACTTCCCCGGTAGGGAAACCCGGATACTTTGAGAACAACACACAAAGGAACGTAGACAGAAGAACATTTCATTGTTAATTACAACAATTCATCAGATTACAAGAATATAAAGAGTATGAATGAATAAAATACATTCGATAAATATCAGAGATTACAATAAATTACATAGCAGCGGAAAAATAATACAATACACAACTAAAAGTAATACACGGATACAAAGCTTTCCGAGTATCGTTCCAGCTGTAAATCAGGATTCTGTGAATATAAATCTGCAAAACCAAAACTACTAGCTGCCCGTGCGGAAAATAGGGGCACCCAAAGTTTAGGTTAAAACAATAAACTCCAGGTCAGTCATGTGACTGGTGTGAGAACTAAAACAGTTATTAATCTTTATTTTAAAGTTAAGTAAATCAAAGGACCACGCCGTATAACACGGAACGGGTTTCCTCCCAAGAATACCAGTGCATAAAACAACGGCGCAATGCTAAATAAAGAAAAAATGAAGCTATTATAAGACCCAGGTCCCATCACACAATGCAACGCAAGCCGGAGGATAGGGTTTTTACCTTATAATAGCCAAAGAATGCTTGATACGCTAAAAACAAATCATTTGATACTATTATAAGTGCATAGTGCATAAAATAATTTCAATCATAAGTATCAATCATAGACGGCATGAGTGCTCCATCCCACTATGTCGCCATACTAGGCTCTACAAATAAAACCGCAAAGTCACGTATTGGAAGTTAGATTTCCATCTGTGAACCGAGGCAAAAGATAGTCCTCTACTGATTTCGAGACGCTCTAGTCCTCCCCTTAGGAACAACCGCAATTGCCCCTTGGATCGTCAGGGCCAGTCCACCGATGTGGATTATTATGCCTGAACACTGCGTTTCCCCGCACTTTAGGGTGTAAATGAGCCAACAAAGGACTCCATCGGCTTCACATAGTCACCGACAAATCCGAGGCGCCTCGCAACAGCAACAACCACATAAGTCAAACTCGTCAGGGCGTGTAAAACCACTGATGCCACTTCCAACTAGAAAGAAACGCATGTCCTCCCTGAGGTCCTCCCCCGTTTCTGGTTCACAACCGGGGTGTGAGGCTCGCGAATCCACGCTACACAAAGCTATGCCACACATGTCGTGCTTTGATCATCAACCACAAGACTCTGCTTTTCAACAGAAGCCTTGATCATATTTCCACTTAGGCATGCCACACAGGCAATTCACTCTATGCGTTTGATATCCATCAATATATAACCCCTGAGCTCGTACGTCTCAGAGAAGGGCGTTAAGCAAGAGAATAAATTCTCCGCCGCCAAACAGATATATATTTAATAGAAATCAATCACACAGAATAAAATCCCATGTCAGACACACAGTCTATTTACAAGTTCGTTCCGGGTCTGAACGAAATCGGAGGCACCTAGTACCCCGCATATCCATCGATCTCCAAGTACGTCTGGACGATCACTAACTGATTCCCTCCTCTTGGGTGTACGGCCCAATCAAGATCATTAGTAATCACCCAAATGACATGAAGACCTCCGGTCTTCGACCACCATCTTCATCCTCGACACCACGTCGAATCAGTTATTCAGAATGGGTCGAACCCGGTCTTTCTGAATAACTCGCGTATATAATAAACAATTGTTACACAAACACAACATACACCTCATTCCAATTCATCAGTCACTAACCGTAAATTAGCAAGAGAATAATTCCCCAAATATTAACCCCGAAGGCCGAAACCAACATCAGATCAATACCCAGGAAACCATTCTTCTTAGCTAACCGACAGTTAGTTTCTAAATTTCACATTCTTAGGGAAAGGTTCCCATTAATTTTATCAAAGATAAATTCTTTTAAATTTATTCTTCAATCTACCTTTGAATATCAAATCAAACTAGTCGGGATTAGCGAACCACACCGAAGTAATCATTTATTTTATTTCCCAATCCCAACCTATTCATCCCATGAAGTAAAACTAGTCATACTTCATATCTAACACCACGGTGTTATTGGTAAATTCAATTACCATTTCACGTTCAAATCTAATTAAAGACTTAACTATCGCCTGGAGCAAAACTGGTGATACTCCATTCTCGACCTTTTCAATCTAATTAAAGATTCATTAAAACCCCACTTAGTTTTAATCTTCACATAAATCAATATCCTGTCTTTAACTGGGTTAAAGAACCAATGTCATTTAAAACACGGTTCACTATAAACCCAAAATCACATTTCACTCCATCGGCCTTTAACCGTAAATTAGCAAGTGAACAATTCCCAAAGTATTAACCCCGAAGGCCGAAACCAACATCAGATCAGTACCCAGGAGACCATTCAACTTAACTAATCTTCAGTTAGTTTCTGATTTTCTTAACTCCATTGGGCCTAAGAACAGTATTATTGAAGATACCATTCACGACAAACCCAAATCACATTTGATATTAAATGCAAGGCTCTGAATAGAAAATATATCGGCTTATATTCAATATCAAATTCTATGACCAACAAATATCGTATTGGAAATAACGATATAAATAGATCTTTCAAATTTCCATAACAATATCTGTATAATCAAAAAATCCAACATCGAAATATTCCAAAGATAATTTTGATTCAAATCCATTCCAATTCAATTATTGGAAATTCTGGTTATTTTCAAAACCATTTCAAATCCACTTTATTTATTTTAAAAATAAATAGAATTATAATTCTAGTTCAAAACTAGTTCATTTCGATAAAAATCTATTTTTATCTTTTCAAATATGGAAATTTTCATCCCAATTCTTCACCAATCATTTCTTATGATTTTACACAATTATTACTATTTTTAATAATTTTATCAAGGCCCGTACAGTCGATTTCCACCAATGGCCAACGAATGCACTTACAGCGACCTTTTCCAAATTTGATTTGGACATAATTCCAAATCCAACCGTTAGATTTCTAATTTCTAATATTCATTAGAAAGCTCTTTTCGATACGAACCCAATGGTTCTGTTTTTAGGAGAATCCGACAGTCGGATCTCCCGCAATGTCCATTCGAAGTCAATGGTCGAAATTCACGAACTACCACAGCGCGGCGCGTTCTATTCAGGCCATTATATAATATATATATATATATATATATATATATATATATATATATATTTCATCGATTTCCTTTCTAAACGTATTTTATAAATGGTTGAAATTCGTTTTCAAAACGATTTCAACTTCCTATTCAATTTCGAATCAAAATTGAATATTTCAATATAAATTCGTTTTAATTTCATTTCAAATCGATTTCAATTCAATTTCAATTTAATTCGAATTTCAATTCATTTCAATTTAATTCGAATTTCAATTCATTTCAATTTAATTCGAATTTCAAATCTATTCAATTTAATTCGAATTTTGAAATCACTTTCAATATTCATTGAAAAATGAATAAAATCGATATAAATATCGTTCACGTCAAAATGGCGTCAATCTAATCAACACGGCTTTTATTCAACACATGAATATTTATTCTATTCAACACATGAATATTTATTTTCCATTCAACACATGAATTTATTTTCAATTCAACATATGAATTTATTTTCTATATTGGAATGAGGCCCAATCAATTACCATATGACGTTTATTATATGGATTTCCATACAACATATGTATATAATAGCAACGATAAATAATCAACCATCATCCAGAGTGCACCACACAACTGCATAAGCATTAAATATAACTAATCAACGCTCATACAGTCTGTCAATCAAACGATCGACATACCCCTAAACCATTGGGATTAGTGTACGTCAATATCATCCCAACACTCGTGTGGGGTTTCGAATCAACAAACACAGATTTTTATTTGTGCAGTTGGGTGATGTGTAAAATGTATCGTCCTAATCAATATCAGTCAAATCAGTGTATATAAACAAATCTCAGATTTGTTTATTACTATTTATTTTATATACACGTTAAAAACCATATTTTTAACTATAAAATATTTTATTTCATTCCACATCACACAATCAAATTTCACTACACGGCAATCAAACAAACAAGCCATCCATGGTCTATGGACGACGGGTGTCGGGTTCTACTAAGCACCGTCTGCATCCTAGTATATATTTCAAACTAGAAATAAATTAAATGTGGGGAGTTCTCACCGACTAGCTAAACCAAACGCCACGACTCTTCATATGTAGAAAATCTCCGCCGTGCTCGCCTTTTGTCAATTACCTTGCCCGTAGCCACTACATATATAAAAATCACATTTTTATATTGTTTCTATGTATATAAAAATCACATTTTTATTTGTTCACTTTCAATTTAGAAATCATATTTTTTTTCCTTAACCATTCTAATGATAAAAATAGTATTTTTACTTTGCTATATGTATGATAAAAATCACGTTTTTACCTCGCTACTCCATACAAGGAAAAAATTATATTTTTACAACGCCACTTTCTATATAAAAAGATTATATTTTTACAACTCTATTCTATATAAAAAAGATTACATTTTTATAACGCCATTCTATATAAAAAGATTATATTTTTACAACGCCATTCTATATAAAAAGATTATATTTTTACAACGCCATTCTATATAAAAAGATTATATTTTTACAATGATATTCTATATAAAAAGATTATATTTTTACAATGCTATTCTATATAAAAAGATTATATTTTTATAACGCCACTTTCTATATAAAGGTCAAATTTTTATTTCTACTTCATACAGAAAAATCATAACTTTATGACTTAAAAATCATAGCTTTCTAAGATTAAAAATTATAGCTTTCTATATTTAAAATATAATCTTTTCTCTAGTCAAAAATCTAATCAACCTAAGAATTCATCTCATTAAAAATCATATTTTTCTATGGCTAATAAATATTTTTAAAACGGAAAATAAAAAAAAGGTAAATAAAAAAAATTTACTGCTTTGTGGATCTGGGGGTTGGAGGAGGGAATGGGGAGGTCGACGAGGTGGTGGCGGGTCTGCATTGGCCGTCGGCGGGCCTACGTGATCGGAGACGGGCGACTTTGGGTGAATTTGGGGTTGTGGAGCACGAATTGGAGAGGGGGAGAGAAGGAGAGGTGGAGGTGGGGAAGAGGAGGTCGGAGCCAAGGTGATGGAGGGTGCGGCGTCGACGGCGAAGGGGAAAGGTAGTGGCAGCGGTCTGGGATTACGGGGCTGACGGATCTCGATTTGGAAAGAATAGGGTCCGGCGTCTTTGTCGGCGGAGGAGTGGTGGAACGCGATTTCTATCGCAGTTTTTTTTTTCTTCTATCCAAAAACTGACGGGGAGAGGTATGGTAAAAGGGAGAGAGAGTTGACCTTGTTTTATAATTTAATTTAATTATATTCAAAAAGCAACTTTTTATTTTGAACCATAAATCGAACCCAACGACTGTCGTCCCTAGCGTAATACCCCCATTCCGAACACAATGGAATATGTATCGCAAGCCAGTTCGGCCGTTTCGATCAGTTTCGTCAAAATCAAAATATAACTCTATATATTGAATTTGAACGCACATTTTAATTTACCGGGGCCACATACTAACTAGAAAAATTCCCGAAAAGTATTTTCTAGCTTCGTATTGACGATACGGTCCTAACAAAACCAATTTCGTCAAATTCTGAGACCGTTTGAAAAATGTCCATTTTCCAGTCGATTAAAATCAAGTGAAACTGGTCAAATGCGTTTTCCTTTGCCACGCTCACATATTGATTCGAAAAATTACGAATTTTGGAATCTAGCATTTCGTCGAAAACCGAGATCGTTTGCAAAATTTCCATTTGACATCACGGAATCTAGCATTTCATCGAAAAATTACCAATTTGACATCACGGATCCAACAAAAGTGGTTTCGTCGAAAACCGAGATCGTTTGCAAAATTTCCATTTTTAAGGGCCAGAATTTCATAGCGACAATTCTGAATTTTCAACTGTGCACAACATTTTATCCCCGCTATGAAATTTCAATTTTTCGGATTCGTTGGAAAGATATTCTCAAATAGATTCAAATATTTTTGGTTTCACTAAAATCTGGTTTATTTTGAATCTTGTACATTCATTTGAAATTTGAAATCGAATTATCGAACTACCGCGCCATTTTCAATTCCTTTTATAATTTAAAATAAATATTTATATTCTAACGACGACGTATATAAATATATACGTTCTGATTCTATTCAAAATAAATTTCTCGTCGTTATTATTCAAAATTATTCATTTTAAATAATCAAAATTCGCTAAAATTCCCAAAATAAAATTTTTAAATTGGCCCAGATTTCCGGGTTATTGCAATGAACCATCCTAGCTGGCTACATCACACATTACCCAATGAGCCTAATACGAGGGAAAAGAATAGAATATGGGGTCATACATAAAGTCTGGTGAATAGAGGTGACTACAGAAAATGAATAACCAAGAGATAATAAACTTAATAATAATTCTAATGTTACACGAATTAAGTGCTCATGTTTTACTTAGGGTGATTACTTAGATTGTTTGCCTAGTTGATAGTTTGCATTGCTTTTACTGTAACAGCCCAGAATTTTGGTGATATTTCATTTGATTCCAAAAATGTAATTTTCGCAAACGTTGGAATTTCACTACGAAATTTTCACCTTTGCATTAGTGATGGAATTCTGGTCAATTTTTTTGTTTGTAACTTTGCGAACGGAGTCCGTATGAAAAAGTTACAGATGAAATACGAAAAGGGAGAGAAAATAAATAAAATGGAATCTTTAATATATAGTACTATATATTTCCCCCCACCTGTTGTAGGTCGGCCAGAGCTTTCGACTGGGGTGGTCGACCGCTTGGTCTATTACAGTAGGCGATGGCTAGGTTTTTAAATATATATTATATATAAATGAATGGATGTTTATTAAACTAAATCTAATGGTCCAGGCTCATTTCTATGTCTATAAATAAAGGGCTAGACCCTCATTCTCTTATTCATATTTTTTGAAGGCAATAGCGAAGCTCTGCCATTTCCAATCCCCCAACCACTTCTAAAACACAATTTATAAACGTATACAAATCAAATTTGCAAGATTAGAAGGATTAGATTCAGATTTATGGAAAAAAAATGGTTCTTCTCTTAAGTAATCTAAATTATTGAATTTCTGTCTTCTTTTCCTATTTTTCTTTCAGATCTGCAAATCTAAACCTTTGTTTGTCAATCCCCTTCTTGAAATAAATTGTAGATATGTATGATTTGGGAATTTTAGGCATAAAAGTTATATCAGATTTAGATTTGGATAGCTTTCAGGTGAGTGGAAAATTATATTCATCATTTATAATAAACATATATAATTTGTTTGTATTGAATTGAAATTATATGCCTGAAATTGTCAGATTTGTGTATTTTGTCAAATCTAAATTATTATGAATATCGGGTATGTATGGATTTGTTGGTCTTTTAAGTTATTATCATCTTTTGCCTAAATTATTCTTGAGTTTTTGTGGTTATTGAATACACCTCGGATTTGGAAATCAGTCCCAACACTTTCATCATATTTGTACTTCTATTTCAGAACCATAGGGTTGGGTGTTGATTTATGATTTATATAGTAGTGGTTAAAGTAATCGATAATCCTGTTGTGTTTGATATTATTTTTTGTTTTACTTGATTATTGTAAGTTTTGTCTTTTTTGTTCATTTGCAAATAAAGACATCAACGGGGAACAAAAATAATTCAAACAAGCAGAGATGTGAAAATTCATGTATTATGTACGTAATTTGTGACACTTATACTAAATAAAATATTAACATGTTTCCTTTTGATTTGAATTGTGTCAGTTTTCCTCTTTTAAAATGGTTTGGACAAAATATACAATAATTACAGTAAATAGCCTTTTATAAGATTTTGAATCTTAAAACACGACTAAACACAAAGAGGGTTATTTTGGTCATTAGTTTAGACCGGGACATAATTAATAATATATCTTATCCGCCCGAATCTACGTAAACGACGCTAATATACTAAACAAGTGTTTTTTATTGTATGTTTGAATTTGAAGTATTTCCATTATATGGAAGTAAACGTATGGAAATAACTTCTATAATAAATGGAAATTAAATGTTTATGATCGTTGTAGCAATAGATATGGAATTTACTGCTAAAATAAAAGGTCAAAGATAAGGTAATTATTATTGTAACCATGATTGTTTGGGGAAAATATATTGGATAGGATAAATATGCCTAAATGGTTATAATTAAATTGGTGTTAGGAATAGGGATTGAACCTCTAACTAGAGAAATAAATGAATAATATATATATACACACACATACACACATTCAAATAAGAATCAAACTGGGTCAAGATTATAGTAATATTTAGGAGTTACAATAATTAAATTAGAATCTATATAGGACTGATATAACTGGCATTAAATAGGTTAAATAAATACCTTATGAAATATGATTGTTAGGGTCATTAATGGTGGGTAATCTAATTAATAGGAATAAATGGAATTAAAAAGGGAATCAATGGGAATTGATTTTTCATAATAAATGTTAAGTCCAATAAGGAAATAAATAATTAAGGATCCTAGGGGTGGAAATTGTACATTTTCCTTATTTTATTCTAGTTAATTTTGAACTAATATAATTAGGAGTAAAGAACTGGAATTAGTAGGTTAACGATATAAGGTAAGTTGCCTTATTCGACAGAATCCATTTTCCAACAGTTGGATATATGTACAACTGATGAGAGATATCATTAACCGTAAGAACTCATGACGATAGCTAATTGCGTAGCGAAGATATTTCCTGAATTGAGGTTTATTCCAGGTTTGAGGTATTAAGTGGTTGTAGGACCCATCTTCTACCCAAAAGAGAAAGCCTTAAAAGGGGGAAAGTACTTTATAAGCTTAAGCCGACTTTGGGATAGAGGTATTAAGTAGTAAGATCTACCCTTAAAAGGGTACTAAGTAATCGTGTAGCTCACCTCCCCGTAATAAATAAGTATTAAGTGACTATTGGATACGAGCTTGTTAATCCCTTCATTAGTCCACTTTCTCTAGGTAGTAAGTGAATGGGGGTGAGAGTCCGTTTTGGGATTAGGTATTAAATGATTGCTACGAAGGTACCATAGGTCTGTTTATCCTACGGGAAGTAGTAAGCGGTCAGGGGATTATCTAATAAGGCCAATTAGATAGTAACATGGGGGTCCGTCAAGGGAAAGTCATAAACGACGAAATGTCGTCTACCTATCCTGTAGGTAATAAGTAGTTGCATACGACAGAGCTGTCAATGGGTTGTGGCGGGCCGGGTTCGGTTGGGTCAAGTCGGGTTCGAGTTGATTTATAAACGGGTCAGGTCAACCCGTTTATTAAACGGGGTTTTTTCCCTAACCCTAACCCGACCTGTTTATAAACGGGTTGACCCGACTCAACCTGTGTAACCCATTTAACTAAACGGGTCATGTTGGGTTTACCCGTTTAACCCATTAACAAATATTGTTCACTAATATAAACAGCAAAGAACCAAATCATCAACATGCAACACTACTATATAATCACCAATAGACATCAAGTTACAAAAATCACCAACAGACAACAAATTATGAAATCACCAATAGGCAGCACATATATAAAGCATGAAATCACCATATCCAAACATCATTCTCCATATATAAGAACATATTAGCATACTACATACATAAAAGACTAACAGTATGGAACAAAATAGTTGTTATAAGTAATATAACTAACAACATACAAGAATAAATGAGTAAAATATAACAGGTTACACAAGAATATATGAAGATACTGATTATAATCGGGTTTGGCATGTAAAATCGAGTTAGCGAGTCAACCCTAAACCCACCTGTTTATAATTGGATCAAATTCGGGTTGACCTGAAAATGACCCACTAATTAAACGGGTTGGGTTTCGAGTCGTGTAGGAAATTGACAGCCCTAGCTTATGATCTCACACTTTATGTGGGGCATGTATATATGCGTGAAAGATGGAAGCCTTAAATTAGTAGAACTTGTAGCTAGTGTTCTCTAATTTATATTAGTGTAGAGTAAACAACTAAGTAAGATATTAAGCGACCGACGAGTCCGTCTTAGGTCATAAGTGATCAAAAGGATCCATCCTTATCTATCATAGATAGTGAGGTATTAAGTGGCTATATAGAAATTATTAACCTCCTTATAGAAAAATGAGTAGTTGGTGGCCCACCTCTTAGTTTTTAGTAATTGGTTGAATGTTGGTCTAAAAGCTTCGTACTTTTATGTAAACGATCTATCTCAGTATTGCGATATTGTTATCGTCTGGGATTACTACATCGGGTATGGTAGTTAGTCTTCATGCGTAAATCTTTACAAGGTTAGGTTAGAGTTACTAGCCTTGTTATACATATGTTTTTTTTTGACCAAACGGGCTACGTTTGTGTATTGTAGACAGTGCTATACCTTTTCTACGCACCAAGACTTGTTGTTCTGACCCCCTCCTCATAATAACTCTCAGGTTTAGCTTGGGGAAGACAGGTCTTAGCAGGTGTTCAGCTTTGGTTTTCACGCTCTCATGCTCGATATTGATGTGGCCATATACTTTGAGGTAGTCGCCATAATCGATATTAGTTATCTTATTTTGTTTACGTTGTGAGTTAATTTTATTTTACTCTAGTTATGCTCATGCTCATTATTTGCAGGTACCAAATTTATACTTTCCGTTCCTGGATGGGTTTGAGTTTCGATTTTTATCGAAATTTGGGCCTGGAAAAGTATAGGGTGTTACATTTGGTATCAGGATTTGGTTTAGAGAATCAGAGGAATTAATGAATTAGGATAAGTTAGAGAATATATTTGAAATTCTTTTCTATTTTATTTCGTCTTTCATACTCGACTTTAAAATTACTTCGACAATGAGATAGGTTTTAAACGACTAAGAGATAGAAGTATTTTGGGTTCGATTATTCGGCCAACCCCAATTTACACTACGTTGCATTTGGCGATTTTGTTTTGATAAGCATGAAGACGACACAGGTGAATCCCATATATTTGAGCTTGGTGACTGGACGAAAAGCTAGCTACAACTTAGAGAGTCGTGATTTCTTGTTTTTGGTTTTGTTTGGGAGTTCCATACGATGTCCTTATTTTGGTCTTGAAATGGGAAAAACACGTTAGTATTTCATTATAGTCCGGAAATATAATTATGATACATATTCATTATAAATCCGAATATTCTTTTGATAGAGTTATTCATTTTAGTCCTTAGTCTTATATATTTGGCGAGATCTCAGGTTTCGAAACTGTTTTTGAAATAAGAAAGGGATTTCAGGAAATTTAAGATATGGTTTTCAAAAAATTGTTTTATAAAAAGAGATTTGAGTAAGTAAAATAAATCTTAAAAGCTTAAATCTAACCATATTTCGATCGTTGGGTGTTGTGTGATTTAAATAGATAAGCCATTTTGGCAAAAGAAGGAATTTGAAAACGACAAGAAATAAGCCTTGAAATAAAGAAACTATAATTACCTGTTTCTTATGATTTTTAATATTCCTCTTTTCAAATATTTTGGATGATTTATAGAAATTATCACAAATAACCTTTTAGAGATTTAAAATCCCGAAAATCCAGAACACGGTAGGATTTTTCTAGTTAGTAATATAAACTGGAATATAAGTTATAGAAAATATAAATTTACATTATTAGACCCTCAGTTTATAAATAAAAATTTAATGTCGAAAGTTTTTCGAAAATTTTCTCTCTCGAAAAAAGAGAATGGCTAAGGAAAATTCTATTCAGCTTGGGGTATTTGGTTTCGTAAATCGTTCATGTTGTTAGTCAACTAGGTAAGGGGAAAATCCATTTTAATTTATTTTGGATTTCTAGCTGGATTTTCTTTTCATGAATTCGTTCGTTCGCTTGATGGTTGCAGCTATTTGGAGGCGTTGGGGAAATTGTTTCTCGACACGACAGATGGTGGACGTCGGCACAAAATTTTCGGCAGAGTCGGGTAGGTGATATGATTTTATTATAATTTTTATAAATCAAACAGGCCCTTTTGGGTCTAGGTTCGGGGAGTGCCCCAGATGGGGCTTGTAACAACCTAAAATTTCGGGCAGTAAATATTTAAATATTAAGGTTATTTAAATATTTAAATGTTGGATTTAATATTATAAAAATGGTTTTATAACCATGATTAAATCCCTTTATAAATAATAATTAAAGAGAAGAAAACATGTTTTTGAGTTTTTGTTTACAAAGATAAGTAGTTCAAAGAAAAATCGATAATGTGACCGAAAACAATTTTATCGACAAAAGAGGTTTTGCTTATTAAAAGTTGTTAGAATATCATGTGCATGTAGTAACGTTAGAAGAACACTTATATGTGTATGTACATATCATAGAAGTAACATACAAATGATACATGTGTACATGTTCTAGAAAATGAAAAATGTCTTAACATGATAGGGACACGTGTCACCAAAAGAATGAAACACATGTCTTGTAAGTAAATAATTTAATGACACATAACCATAGGTGTCCATGTGTAGAAAAATATAAAGACACCTAATTATACATGTGTCTACATCCTAAAGCATGGTTGTTAAACATGAATAAATGTATTCATGTTAGGAAAAATAATTTTAAAATAAGAAGCTTATCATGTAAGCTAAAAGAAAAAAGATAAGAAAAAAAAGATAAGGACACATAACCCTGTTAGGTGTCCATGTGTAGAAACATCTTAGGACACCTAAGTATGCATGTGTCATCATCTTATGGTTTGCATGAAGATAAGGAGGACAAGTGTCCCAAAACCAAATGGCCAAACTAGCCTTGAAAACTACTATATAAAGGGTGGAAAGATTCATTCTTTTTCATGCATTCACAAACATAAAACCAAGATAAGAAAAAGAAGAGAGGTTTGGGAGATGCCTAGAGGATAAATACAAGATCAAGGCACAAGTAAAAGGTGAGAAAAACTATTTATGTTCATGTATTCATTTCATATTTTGAAGAAAAGTTGAGAATTCTATAAACGAATGTTTGGATGTGAACCCCCGAAAATGACGTTTGGTATTTTGGGCATAACTTTTGCAATTATTAATGAAATTTCGACTTATCTATCAATTTGGAAAGCTAATTCAAAGGGCTACAACTTTGTCTTCGGCCACCTTTACTAATAAGGCCGTTTTCATACTCGAAAACTGGATGCAAAGTAAGGAAAAAAATCAGCCCGAATTAGACATGTTAAAAAGGCCTTGTATTGTTGAAGTTTATTTATTGAATAGATAAATAATTTTAATGGTTTATTTTTATGATAATTAAGTAGACAAAGATATCTTCTTTCTGTAAAAAAATTGGAGTCAAAAGCTATTTTTATCATAAAGAAACGACGTCAAACATTTGGCCCAAAAACAGGCTAAAAATCTGAGTTTTGACACTTTTTATAGCACTTCGAAACGCTATCTTTTCTATTTATGAAGCACGGAACCAAGTAGAAACTTTTTATAGTGCCCAGAAGCGTTGTAGTAGCTGATTTGAGTCTAAAACCATTATAAATCACCTAGAACTTTTTATGGCGAGTCTGAAACGCTGTAATAGCTGTTTTAAGCTTAAAAACTACCCAAAACTTTTCATAGCGTCCCAGAGACGCTGTAGTAAGTTGTTTTTAGTCTAAAATCATTATAAGCCATCCAGAACTTGTCATAGCATTTCTGGAAACACTGTCTTTCGCTATGTGGACTGTGAAGTACTTTAGGATGGCAGAACTTTTCATAGCGACATAGAAACGCTATAATATCTGTTTTGAGTCCAAAAACTATTCCAAACTACCCAGAAATTTAGATAGCGTAACCGAAACGCTGTAATAGGTGTTTTATGGTAAATTACTCCAAATCCTCTCAAATTTGGATTTAACATTTGATGTGACTTTTGATGCGACCTTTGACGTGACATTTGATTTGACATATAAGAATAATAAATGATTGATGTGACCTTTGATATGACCTTTGATGTGACCTTTGATGTGATCTTTGATGTGATATTTGATGTGACCTTTGATGTGACACTTGATGTGACCTTTGATGGGACATTTATGGATATTTATGATTGAGTAAGAACTTATTAGAGAGATATAAAGGCGGTTTGAGAATTAAGAATGAAGGAGTTTTTGCATAATGAAGACGATTAGTATTTAAAATAAAAAAATTATCTTTTGAAATGAAGAGATATATAGATGTCTTTCAAAATAAAAGACTGGAACGTTCTAGGGTGACAGAGAGGATAGTGTCTAGGATTGGGTTTGGAAAATATAGTTTCCTGCTCCCCTGGCTATCCCTAACTGGTCCGACGGATGCGAAGGTTAATTCCAAATTTTATTTGAAATTATTTAAAAAGTAATTTAAGAATACTTTTGAGAATCTCTATATGATATAAACAGTATTTTGAAAGTAAATACTGATTTTAAATGTTTTGAGTAAAAAAAAGAACTACGTTGGCTTGATCCTGTATCTAATTGCTTACCCAATTAGATAAAGGTAAGTAGGCAGTCACAAGGGGTAGTGATGCAGCTGCTTTATTAATAAAAATATTTTTTTTGTTATTACATTTGTGTTGGTGCGTCTTTCATATTTTATCATTTAAGCTGTGTTGTTGTTTTATCAAGAAAAGAAACAAAGTTGAATTTTAAACCCAAAATAATTTAGAGGGTTTATATAAGTATATAATGATTATCAAAGATATTTTGAACGCAACAGAGGATAATTTTTATTTCGGTCAAAATAGAGCTATCATAAAATGGCAATTCGTGTATTTGAGTTATAAACTTTAAATGCTTATAACTTTTGGAATCTAAATTGGATTTTCACCAAACAAAGGGCGGTTGATTAATATTGACAAGAACTTTCAAATAAGTGAAAGCAGATTTTAATTTCGAGGTATAATTTTCAAGTTATGTTTCAAACTGTATCGGTGAAGGACGTCGTAAGTGCAGTTATCGACCGTAACCATAAATAACCATTTTTAATGTTTTAAAATATGGAAATAATTTCTAAAATTAATATAAATTATGTAAGAGTGTTTTGAATTAGAAAGTTTTAAGTTTTGACTGGCCGGAAATTCCGGGGCGTTACAGGGCTAGCGGTTGACCTCCCTTCTGCCTAGTGGCCGACCGCTCCCCTTCCTAGCTCGACCCGAATGCTGGAACGATACATATCATTTTTAGTCAAATTTACTTTGTCTTCCTCCTTTTTATTTTGGTCGAAACCCATTTTCACCATTTCCAAGTCCCTAAATTCAAGCCTCTTAGCTCCGTTTAGCCTTTAATCACTTCCAAAATTCTTACGTCTCAGTTCCAGCTCCTCTTATACTCTAGATCTATAGTTTTCTTGGTTGATTTCGACGATTTACGCTGATTCCTTCAATGACACTTATCTGGGCTTCCGACCTCCTCGCACGATACCCTTGCCCCACGCCTCAACAGGCAATGTGGATCGACCGCAACCCAAATTAAATATAGACATTCATGGAAATGGAGAATTATGAGTGTCTCCAATCACACCCGGTGAATTTTGTTGATTTTTCTCCACTTCAGTTAGAGGAGTTGTTCGTTGTCATAGGCCTAGCACCATCCTACGCCACAACACTTTCGAGCGCAAGTGTTATACGCGCTGTGTTGGTTTGTTTGACGCCTAGATGGCCGTCAACTTTGATGAGGGTTCGTGCTTGATTGGGTTTGAGATGAAGGGCATCCCTATTGAGCTTACCGATCGGGATCTGATAGAAATTTTGGGCATTTCCATTGTTGAAGCAGATTTGGATGATACTGAGATGTTGGACCCTCAGATCCTCTTTCGCATCTTTATTGGAGCTACCGGTATTTGGACACTGCCATCACCCGTCTGGTTGTGCGCACCATCCATCACAACATTATTCCCAAGACAGGAAACCTGGAGCAGATCTATCTTTCCATGTGTCGTGCCACTTATGCTATTATTGGTGATGTAGCCGTCAATTGGGAGCATGTTTTAATAATCCATCTTTCGGACCCTTTCACGAGTATCTAGAGGGCCCATTTTCCCTTATTGCCATCTTCTCACCCGTGTCTTTAGATATTTTAGGGTGACTCTTCGTAGGAAGCCAGTGGTCAAGAAGACCCCAGTCACCATTGATCATACCTCTCCCAGAAGGATAGGCATCCAGCTGCCAGCTGCTCCTGTTCCCGCTCCAATACATGCACTTCCCTCTCTAGCCGAGTAGCAACAGTCAGCTGCAGCAGGCCAGAAGAGCCCAAAGCTTACCACCATCCGTCAGATCCAAGCAAAGCTCTACGAGGTTCATAGAGAGTAGCACCGACAGGCGCACGAGATTAGGTGTATTTTTTCCTTGTTACATTTCTAGTGTGGGTTGTGGCAATGGATCGGGTTCAAGCCGTGGTGTTTGACCTTCTCATAGCCTATAGGTGATAACTTTAGTATCTTGTATCGTGTGTATTTTTTTCTTTCTATCATTTTTATCTTTTTTGTTGTAGTAGTTGTGTTAACTGTTAGTGATGTTGTTCTTGTATATCGTACGATGATTGTAATGGAATTTCATGTGTGTTTGTCATTCATGCTTCATTGTACTTGAATTAGAAATGAAATCTCATTTTCTTGTCTAACTAACAGTTGTCTAGAGTTTGAAAGTATAGAACTCTGTATGGATAAATTTTAGCGAAGGACAAGTCTTTGCATTGTTTCTTCACGGGTATATTTGTTATATTTGTCGTCTTTTCCTTTTCAGCTAAAATTTATTTTTGGGTTTTGTGCGCATTTTCGATTTTCACATTTTGTGCGACCGACTTTCTTCAATGCCAACATGTGACTTGGATCGTTTAGGTTTCCATAAAATATATTTAACTTTTTGCAAATGTTGTTTGAAAATTTACATTTTTGGATTTACTTTATTTTAATCTGATTTGCGTAGAAAGATAGATTTAGGTACAGTAGTTTACATATATTTAAACTTCTATTTAATATATAAATAGACGGGACGTAGTAATGCACATGCAATAAAATTTTGTTTTGATGAAAATCTGATAAGGAAAGTAGAACGACATCAAAAAGGAATTTCAAATTTTGCATAAGAATTTTTGAAGCGGAAAATTACTTTATGGAAAATTTCGATTTTTATAGTTACATGTAAAGCGTAAGGAAGATTTTGGATGATTTGTTTGTGCATTTTAGCAGTGCATTAGGAATGACGATGCAAAAAAGACATTTACAATTACAAGGAAAAGCTGTTTTAGCCTTGAAAATGTTATTTTTGTACCTTGTCGATGATGCGTGCGAGTTATTAATTAACTCGTTTTACATAGTAGAGCCTGTTTTGAGCCTCTGTTGCAGTTTACAGTTGGAAATTTTTAGAGTATTTTGGGCCTTTTGAGGTAAGATTCCACTATAGGATGGAAATCGGAACATTTATAACTTGAAATAACATTGAATTTTTCTTCTTTAATCTCCTTTTTTCGGCTTAGGAAGAAATTAATACGAAACAGTTTAGATACGTTAACGTATTAGATGATAGGGTTTGGATGCATGATTGATTGTTTCACACTTCTATTCGTAGTCAGACGAGGGTTATGGATGAAAAATATTTTCAAAATTTTGCATTTATATAGAACTACCAATATATTTTAGGATGTCTGCATTATGTTTTCAAAAGTGTTTTCAACATTAAAATAGAATCACCATATTACAACGGTGTAAAACGGTTGTAAAAGACTTTTTACAACTGTGATTGCACACTGTCATATATTAAGAAGCTGTAATAGACTAAAATATTTTATAACTGTGTATTACCATTGCATAAAAACCATTTACATATATCCTATTACAACTATTGGATAATAGTTGTAGTAAAAGCTACTACAACTGTTTTGCACCATTGTGACTTCGTATAATTTTTTTTTTTTGAAAACTAACTTCATATAAATTGATAAATTCAAATGCAATTTTATAAAATTGATATAAATTAAAATCTAAAAACAAAATGTAAATGTAGTAATAAACAAATATCTAATATAAAAAATTGATACAAATTCAAATGCATCATAATCCATTTATAGATAAAACATCATGACTTTATACCCAAAATACAAATTAGAACTATATACCACATAAAACTGTATAAAATTACAATTCACTATAAGACTGTATAAAATTACAGCTAACTATAAGACTGATATATAATCGAATTTGCCCAAGAAAATACTTCTGTCCGTGCATGTTAATGTAGTGCACGATTCCTGCCCGCATTGAATAATCCATATGACAATTGTGCTATAAGTACCATATCCATCTTCAAGTTGAGCTACGCTATGACCCCATGATCCTTCAAGATTGAAGTCCAATATCCGAAGTAACAAAGCACAAGTTAGTATGCTAACTGATGAAAGAATAAAAATCTGCACATACATGTATCGAACAATGCAAATAGATTAAAGGATACCATGAACTGTAGCTCTAAGCCATGATATATGTGCATGCCAAATAGAGCTCCCTTCAGATTTAACAATGCAAATCTATATGTAAACGTTCTACTAGATTGTACTATTGGACACTATGTTATTCTTCACCCGTGTTTATGCATCCTTACATTAATAAACCTATGTTTTGCTACTTAAGCAATAATTTGTGAACATGAAATGAAGAATACCAGTTCATTAATTCAATTGTAAGCCAAAGATCAAACTTCTCAATAAACATTAATAACCATGCTAAATATAAAAAATCAATTGCAACAAGCATACCAGTTCATTAACATGAAGATGGAAATTCATGGATGAATTTATTTGATCCTCCTTCTGGAAAAGGGTGATCTTGGTTCATCTTCCAAGGCTTTCATCCAAGAACTTGGTAATAGTAAACGAACCACCAACCTGTGATTCTTATAGCATTACATATACAGTAACTGATTATAGAAAACCACTCAAAAGAATATTTAAAAGCGAAACATCGAAATAGTCACCATCAGACATAGTACTCGAATAAGGAACAGAATAATGTATATCAGCTTTAACATTAAAGTAACGATGTTACTGATATGGAATTCTCCAAACAAATTAAACAGAAATAAAACCAGTATAATAGTATGTATTAACTGCGCAAAGAAACATTTTAAGGAAAGCATTGATGTAGTTACTATTAAACACAGTACCACCATGCAGAACTGAGACAGCCATAAGGATCACAACACATGCTAACAATATCAGTTCTTATATTGAATCATCAATACTTTTTTATAGTATTTTCCACATGATCGGAGGGCAATAAAACTAGTAATGAAGGTTCAAAGGAAAGAGTAGATGTGGTCAACATCAGATATAGTAGCGGTGCAAGGGGAAAAGACTGCCATAAAAGTGACAACATATAGTTGCAACTCGTATGGAAATATCTATTTATGCTCTAGTTCTTAAATTAACTTATTGAAGTCTTTTTATGGGGAAGATTTTCCATACAAATCACATGGCAATAAAACCGGTATATATGCCTAATTGTTGACGAGAAGATTTGTAGGAAACCACCAATGCAGTCCCATCAGACACGGTGCTAGTATTAAGAAACCAAAACTGCTGTGAAGTTCACAATGTTCAGCTACACTCAAGAAGATCAAAAGGAAAACGATGATTGCAGTGACTATCAACACCAAATACAACGAACCAAGAATGTCACAGATGGCATCATAAACTACTAGCCATGTTCATTATCAAATTATCTTTAGTACCTAGGCTAGCAAATGGATGCGTTATTATATCGTGACTAAAATCAAACTTGTGGGCAACAAGTCCTCCAAGAAGCTTGTAACGAAGCAATTTAGCCTGTGTAGTTGCACATAGACCCCGGTTATTGATCTTCTCAACATAAAGTTTAACTCTGTTTTTAGGGAAGTTGGATCTTTTTTGAACAATAGAAGTGAGTTCCCTTAAATTAAAAAAAAGATGATTACAAAAAAGTAAGAAATTGGAAAAATATTTCAGAATAGAATTATCGTTCCTGCACACACCAAACTTGAAATTCAACCAACTAACATTTTGCAAATTGAAATACTGTGTTGCCTCATAATAGCGTAAACATTTCCTAGCGTGATCCCTACCCAAAGTTAAACTTAACATCGATTATTTTTTGTTGATTCAAATTTGAGAAACAAATATTGTAATGTCTATTTCCCATATACAATGAGTGTTATAGGGTGAAAAATCTCACGAATACATTGCATAACAAAAATATTTCGAATTCATATACCCAAACATGCATAGGCGACTTCAGGCTGGGCACATAGAACTAATATAGTCGATATTGCTTAAGTTAAGTGAAGTACCTGGTCGTCGGCAACAAATCTGTTCTAAAATCAAGCACTAGCACATCACATCCTACATCGACTTCTCTACGTCGAACCCTTCAACACTCACGTTCCTTTACCTCAACTCAGATCTCGGTTGGAATCTTTCGTAGAAGTTATGGCGTTGGATGCGGTGCAGATTGGTGTTGTCACTTTGTCCAAAATTTACAAAAATTTTGAATAAGTACCATGGTATGTCCACGACATTGAGGTCGATTGCAATGTATCACGATAGTTTTATATAGAGAGTGATATCCCTTGAAATCAATGAGACATGCCTACCAATCGTTCTTGTCCAAGCAGATGGGTAAGTGCTATTGTATCATAACCAAAAGCTGGAAATATATTTGTTCAAAGAATTAGTGAAACAGCTAACTGTTAATAGACTAGAGATCGATTAAAGTAAAAGATGCATGATTTCTTTTTAACAATATTCCCCCGATATAAAAACTCCACTAACTGTTAATGCCAACAACCAACGAATACCTGATTACCAAAATCAATTGCGTAGCATGTCAAGCAATATCTCAATTTGAAACCAAGCACCAGCTCAAAAAATTACTGCAACAACAGGATGGAGCAAATCAGAGTGGGATTAGGAAGCTTAAAAGGAGACCTTAAATATTTCTTAACTTGAATGAAACCATCCGACAAATTTGCAACGTCTGGTACACTATTAACAAAAGCAACACCCAAAGGATTATCTACCAAATGAGGCTTCATAGAAACATTCAGTGAACAACAGGCTTGTTGGGAAACAATGACTGAGTCATGGACTAGGTCGCTTTCTTGAAGACGATTCGACGATCTGGTCGGTGGTGCAAACCAGTTCGTACTTGTCGTCGCCGCCTCTGAGATAAAACAACCTTATGAGAAAAATAATTGATTTTCTTGCACAACAAACCAATTCAGATTTGCACTTTCAATTTAAATTTAACTGCTCGTTCTGATTTTGTTTTTGAAGAATTTTTAATGGTGGAGGAAGAAGAAGAGAGAGATAAGAATAAAAAGTTATTTTTTTCTGAGTAGTTTGGCAATAAATAAACATGGTAATACATGTAGAGGAAGTCGGTTCAGATCTAAAAAAATGGATCTCAATTTTTTACCAAGTCAAATAAAAAAAACTGGTTTTTTTTCCTCTTCATATAGTCTCATGATGTGGGACTATTCATATATGAGTCACCTCACACTTATCCAATCTTTTTAAATAATTCACCTTTATAAAAAAATGAATCATTTTTCCAACAATCCCCCACTTGAATTTTTAAAAAATATTTCGAGCAGTTTCTAGAAACATAAAATTGTGCATAAACAAAGGTGTCATCCGACTTGAACCTTTGCATAGTGAATAAGATTCAGTTTTTACTAAAGTGACACGTAGTCTTGAACTTTATTCCTGACATCAGACTACACACAACCTTTTCTATAGTGCAATCAAATAAGCCTGTGCATTAATGGCCATGCACATCTATCCCAGTTTAGTGAACGCTCTAGGAATCTTGCCCAAAACTCCATAGGAAACGGCCACATTTCCACATTCACATAGGTGATTCTATCAAGAGTACTCCTGAAGGTAGGTATTCCACTCTAATTAGAGTATAGATCTCATTAAGAGTTTATATCAACTCATCCTCTAATCCCTTTAGGAATACATGCTTCTTAATACAAAAATTTAGCATGTTCATCTACTATCACTACACAACTTGTTTTTACCCATTGAACCTAGTTTTTGGGATCTCCAGTCAATTAGGTCGGGTTACCATTGTGCGTGATTCCACAATCTCTGGGCAATAGTCCCGTTCTTTTAGACTCGTTAAGGACTTTCTTTCAGGTCAGTCCTTTCGTCAAAGGATCTGCCAAATTGTCGTCACTTCATACGTGATGTTCTCTAATAATATTGTGCATACGACTGTCATTTCTTACCGTTGTAATGTCGGTTCTGTCTTTCTTTCAATAGTCGTCAAATTTTCACCACTATGTATGTGATGTTCTCTTACAGTATTGTGCTTACGATGTCGTCTTTTACCGTTGTAATAACGGTTCTATACTTTTTGCAGTAGCTGCAGTACTATCGCAATCGATTACACCACTGGTGTCGGTTTTTCCCATATGGGGATCTCAAATAGCATATTTCTTTAGTTCTTTGCTTCTTAACTAGCTGTGGCTAGTGCTATTATCTCAGTCTCTATAGTAGACTGAGTCAAAATAGTCTGTTTCTTGGGTTTCCAAGAGACAGCTTCTTCAGCGATGCTAAATATATAGCCACTGGTCCTTTAGAATCATCAGATAAAGTATTTTAGTCTGTATCAGAATATCCTTCAAGTACAACTAAACACTTTTTCCAAGGTCCATAGTTTATTATAAGTATCTCATAACCCTCTCATTAGCATGTTAATGCTCTATACTAGGTCTACTGAAGAACATGCATAATAATCCCACGACATAGGTAATGTCGGGTCTACATCTGAAGGCTGCCAATGATGCTCGCTTAAACAGACTATCTTATACATTCACCAGTGTTCTTAAATAACTTTACACTGGGATCATATGGTGTACATGCAAGTTTACAGTCAAAGTAATCATATTTCTTTAGAGTCTTCTCAATTTAATGAGATTGATCCAAAGAAAATCACACTTTTTACCTAGTAATCTTAATATCAGGGATTACACTAGCCTTACCTAGATCTTTCGTATCAAAATTGGCACTAAATAAGGATTTGACTGAGTTTATGGCATGAATATTTGACCCAATGATGAGAAGGTCATCTACATAAAGACATATAATAGTGCAAATGTCATTCTCAGATTTGTAATAAATGCATTTGTCACTTTCATTAACTTTAAAACCATAAGAAATGATTAAGTTATCAAATTTTTTCATGCCATTGTTTAGGTGCTTGTTTTAAACCATATAATGATTTATCTAATTTGCATACTTTATGTTCTTGACCATGTACTACAAATCCTTCAGACTGGTCCATATAAATTTCTTCTTCTAATTCACCGTTTAAAGAACGTGGTAAACATCCATTTGGTGTATCAATAAATAACAAATAGAAGCAAGTGAGATTAATACCCGAATGAATGTAATTCTAGTTACAGGTAAAAAAATGTCGAAGAAATCTATATTTTCTTTTTGCTTAAAACCTTTAGCTACTAGTCGTGCTTTATATGTATAAATAGTGCCATCAGGTTTTAATTTCTTTTTAAGTACCATTTACAGCCTATAGATTTACAACCGGGGGTAAATCTACCAAATGCCAAGTCTTATTGGATTCCAGAGAATCCATCTCATCATTTATAGCACCTTGCCAAAAATAGGCATCTAAAGAAGATAAGGCCTCTAGGAGGTTTAAGGGATCCACCTCTATAGTAAAGACACAAAAATCCGAACCAATATCTTTTAAGGTTCTTGCTCTTTTACTTCTTCTAGGTTCAGTTTCAGAACTTTTATTAAGTTCTGTTCTAATAGGCACACTTAATGTGCCCACACTATTCCTTAATTTAAAAGGAAATTTTGTTTCATAAAAATCGGCATCATTTGATTCAATTATTTTATGCGCATTTAGGTCATAAAATCAGTATGTTTTGCTATTAATAGCATAGCCCATAAATACACATTCATATGCTCTACTTGCCGATTTTATTCTCTTAGGGTCTGGAATGCAAACATATGCAAAACAACCCCAAGTTCTAAAGTATGACACATTGGATTTATAATTCTTTAAAATTTCATAAGATGAAATTTTATTCTTAGATTAAAGGATTCTATTCAGAGCATAGCATGCACTCAATTAAAATATCCCCCCACCAATGTTTTGCTACACCAAAATTTAATAAAATGGCAATTACTAATTTGGTAAAGGTCCTATTTTTTTTAGCTTTACCGTTCATTTCAAGTGAATATGGTGCAGTTCTTTCATGTAATATACCATGTAATTTAAAAAAAATTAGAATAAACTAGATTCATATTCTGTTCCTCTATCACTATGAATTCTCTTAATTTTCTTATTACTCAATTTCAGTTTTTAATGTTTCAAACATGTCAAATGCATCACAACTTTAAGAAACATTGTCTTTCTAATTGTAAGCTTTATTTTCACATTACCAATCTCTACAGTTTTAGTGGTGTGAGGATCTCCCAACAACACTTTCTGATCATCAATAGTTGTGTATATTGTGAATATATCACGATCATAGCAGACATGGCGAGAAACGCCAGTGTCTACCCACCAACCCTCTGATCCACCATCAAAAGTGAATCTCAGTAGTCGTAGCCGTTAAAGGCTTCTCAGTCAGGTTTGCCTACGGTGCAGGGCTTAGCCTGTTCCGACATTGTCGTGCCATATGACCTGGTTTTCCATAGTTGTAATATGGAAGCAACCATCCAGAATCATTCTTTTTGGTTGGTTGATGCTGTCCTTTATGGTTTCCTTGTGGATTCCCATTTTATTTTCAACTGACCGGCCGTGGAGGCTTACTATTGTTAAAGATGTTCATATGTTTGGGAAATTATATTTTCTTATAGAAAGATATACCTAAACTCACAGACTAGCAGAAGTTAATCACAAAAGAAAAAAATTATTTCTGCATTTTACTTATCAATCTTAATGGTTACTTAGAACTCAATCTCATCTCGACCTAAGTCAGAAAATTAAAGTATGCATAAGCATTCTTTACGCTAGGTTTTGCCATGCAATATTCATGAATGATTTGGATATGAGTCCTTTCTCTTTTTCTTTCCTTTTTCTTTAAATTCTGATTCAAAATTTCATTTGAACTCATAAATATCCTAATGTGAAATCTGGATTTGAACCTATGGATTACAACATAACTTTCAATTGAGAAAGTTAATGTACCCCCAGTTGTCGCACTCATAGCCATTAATTACATGATTACCTTTATGGATTACATACATCCATATTGGGCTCAATGGATAGAAAAAGTTTCTGTAGTCGACCATGTTTGTTCTTATGTTCCAAATCAATCAACGATAGTTGATGTGCCCAACGCTACCCATTTAAATTTTTCCATCTTTATTTCATTTTCACTTCATATAGGAGATGTGAGGGCTTCCTGGCGGATATTATTATCTACGAAATTCAACTGGTTTACATTTTTTTCAACGTTTATTATGAAAACGATTCTGGGGTGTAAATATCAATGCTCTAGATAACCGCCATGGAATTGAATGAACTTATTTGCTGTAGGAATGACCATGAGCCCATCAGATTATTGTATTTAAATCTCATCGTTTATATGCGTTAGCACCCTTTTTGGCAGCTTAATTTTGGGCTCCATGGTACATCTCAGTCAAGATAAACATACAGATTATCAGCCATTTTTACAAAATTAGAATACTAACCTCATACTGCCTCACTTCGTTAGGATGACTCAGCAGTCTCAGCATTTCAATTTCTGTAATTATCTGATCGACAGTTCTACGATGGAGTATCAGCTTCCGATCGACAATTTTTTAAATGTGAAATGAAGACAGTCATCTACGCGGTGGGCGAGTTTAACCTTCCCAAAATTTCCCTCTCCAAGAGTCGGCACTTGTTTCCATTCAAATGGTTTCTCGATCGACGCGAAGTTCGCGGTTGCATCAACATCCATGGCATCGGATTCCTCGTCTTTTGATCGAGATTATAATTGCTGTGTAGACTAAAATCGGACCATGATGAAGTAGAAATCCGCCGTCGACTTAGGGATTAATTACGGTTTTGGGGCAATCTGTTCAAATGGATACAGCTGTTTATCCAGTTGCTAGTGGAACACCATCTTTCTTGATTACGCAGATGGAAGCCATTGTTTCTAATTCGTCTTCAAATTGTTGGGAAATAATGGCTGAGTCGCGGACTAAGTCGCTTTCTTGAAGACGATTCGGCGATCTGGCCGGTGGTGCAAACCAGTTCGTACTTGTCGCCGCCGCCTCTGGGATAAAACAGCCTTCTGAGAAAAATAATTGATTTGCTTACACAACAAACCAATTCAGATTTGCACTTTCAATTTAAATTCAACTGCTCGTTCTAATTTTGATTTTGAAGAACTTTTAATGGTGGAGGAAGAAGAAGAGAGAAATAGGAATAAAAAGTTATTTTTTTCTAAGTAGTTTGGCAATAAATAAACATGGTAATACATGTAGAGGAAGTCGGTTCAGATCTAAAAAAATGGATCTCAATTTTTTACCAAGTCAAATAAAAAAACTGGTTTTTTTTCTCTTCATATAGTCTCACGATGTGGGACTATTCATATATGAGTCACCTCACACTTATCCAATTTTTTTAAATAATTCACCTTTATAAAAAATGAATCATTTTTCCAACAAGGCTTGATCACCAGCAGAAATAAAATCGTCCCCATAGACGACAAAACACGAACTCTTCGGTTCACTCATAGATTGCGAGTAAATAAAGATTTCGAGTTTAAATTGATAGCAGAATTCAAAGCATCAAAACGAAAGAGAATTTCATTAAACATCTTATTCCCATATAAGAAATCTTTTGGAAAACAAACATGAAAAATAATTTTCAAAGTAAAAAAAGTCAAGAAAGACAAAAGCAATGTTCTTTCAAAGAGAAAGAAGCAGGTAAAAGTGAAAAAACGTTAGCAACGCTAGAATTCGAATTAACACAATAATAAAAAAGAACAAAGTTTTAAAGGCTGTCAAAGTGCCGAAATAGTTTATCACAGAGATAGGATCCCTCACTGACTAGAGAAGAAGTAACAGAAAGACATTCTTGATTAAAATAAGTTTGAGATAGAATTGAAAACTATGGTTTTCCAAGCCAGATTTAAATCTAAAGGAATGAGAAGAGTTTCAGGGCAATAAAATTCTTATGACCATGAAAACCACAAAAACAATGATAATAAGCCAGAAATCGAACACATATGGCAACGTGGGGGAGGAAGTAGGCTACAATGGTCAGATCTGGGACGATGGAATCGAAGATAGGGAAAAAAGGAAGACCAAAAAGGATAAAATATAATAGAAAGGAAGAGAGGAACAGAAGAAATAGCAGACGAGAGAATAATTTCAAGACGAAAGGTTAGATTACTAGTTTATTACTTTAATAGTAAAACAGGACGATACCACTGCTGATGTGTACACTTCGACAGTACACCGTTTCAAAATCCTAAACGCTGGGCATCTTCCTTTTTTTTCCTTTTACCTCAGTCATAATTACCCACAACCACGTTCACCGTCTTACTTTTTAAACATTTCTATTACCGCATCTCTTCCCAAACCAAATTCAATGTTTTCTCCAATCCATGGTTAACCAAAATCAAATCTTCCTCAAATCAAAATTTTCGTCTTCTTGTAAACCGCCACCTACGATTTCGTCGTCTCCCGATTTAGTTCTCACTCGCCTATGTTTAGGTTCTTACTAAATTGTTTTCGATTATGAATCAGTTGGCTATCATTATCTTCTAAAAGGACCTTGATTTCAATCAAGACCTATCTGATAGTAAACCAGCGCCCTACAATGCCACGGAATCACCGCACTGCTGCTACATGGTTGTCTCATGGCTACCAACCCTAAATCTGTCCATCGTCTGAAGGTATCAACAAACTGAGGTTAGCACATCTTTCTATCTTTAGAACCATTAGTCGTTGTACACTGTGTAACATAATTCCACATTTCGGCCCCAATTTACTAATTGAAAACCTAAACATTATCCAAGTCTTGAAATTCGTTTTTCTCTTTCGATAGTTCATTCTTCCTCTACCGTTTTCCTCCATCAGGTTTGGCTCGATTTTGTTTTGATTGTTGGATACTTTCCACTGGTTGATGTCATTTCTCGACTGTTGCAAACAGTTGTTTGGAATCTAAAAGTTCGTAAATTCATGCCTTATTTCACTACATGGAAAACAACGGTTGATTGCGATAAAGTTTCATAGAAACCAAGGAATTAGACAGTATAAAATTAAAGTTCGTTACCACAATCAACTTTTTTTTTGCATGCGGCATAAAACATTATTTGTGGAGCGTATGTTTGTAACTTTATTACTAGTATATAATTGCTATTTACTGTGACACATATCGGTGATGATACAAAAAATTTGTGCTGCCATGTTTAAAACTCTATGCGACATGATGTAGAATTGTGACTCATTTATAAATGTTACAGGCAAATGATTAGGCACAAGTGGTTGAAAAATCTTAATGATACATCAATTTTTTCATGTCTATTTGTTGCAAAAGCTGATGGATTATTACTGTATTTAACTACACATATACTGAAATTTTAACAATCTCTTTCGTAACCAAGTTATTTTTTTCTTTTCATATATTTTCATATGCAAGCTTCAGGATGAAAGTTATCCATGGGCTCTGTCTATGGATAACAGTAATTTATTTGTTTTTTTTTATTAATGTTACTGTACTGCCACCTTTTCAGTATTTTAATGAAGCGCGCAACACGAAGGCCTTAGTATGTGCCCTTTTTTGATAGAATGGCGAAGACAAAAATTGTTAACAATACCATTTATATAGTACACGTTTATCGGTACTCCGTAATTGTATTATGTTGGTAATATTTTCATCCCTTGCCTAAAATTTTGTATCCACGCATGATTTTCTTTTAATAATTTAATGTTTCTACAGCATCTGGCATATAGTAACTGTAGTAAGCCTGAATAATATTTTTATATTTTCTGCTACGAAAGGTGGAAAATACTTGCAACAAATAGAGAACCAAATTTAGACCGTCAAATGTCCAAAGCAAGGTACACAGAAGTGGACACAATGATTGTGACTCATGGGGAGAGCACGACAAATTTGGTGTATATATATTTCCTATTAATATACACGGTATGATTTTTTCATCATAACCCTATAGATCTCAAAACTATATCCACAATAAAGGTTGAAAGGCAAAACTTTGCTTGGTTCTTCCTGCCAGTCTATTATGTTTTATTATGACACAAACAAATCGACTTTAAGATATATGTATCAGTATAACTATGCAACATGTATTTGTTTAGTCCGTTGCATAAACCTAGCAGTTCAGAGCTTTGCGTCATGGTAACAATGACGCGGGTTGGAAAGTAGAAAGACATGTTAAGAGCTTACCATGTGCATATGTCAAATCTAACGGTCCACGATCATGTCTATTCCTATAAATAAAGGGCTAGGCCCATATTCTCTTATTCATATTTTCTGAAGGCAGCAGAGAAGCTCTGCTATTTCCAATCCTCCACCCTCTTCCAAAACACAAATTATAAATAATGTATACAAATCAGATTTGCAAGATTGAAGAGATTAGATTCAAATTTATGAAAAAAGAAATGGTTCTTTGCGTAGGTAATCTAGATTATTGAATTTCCAACTTCGTTTTCTATTTTTCTTTCAGATCTACAAATCTAAACCTTTATTTATCAATCCCTTTTATTGAAATAAATTGTAGACCTATAAGATTTGAGAATTTTAGGCCTAAAAGCTATGTCAGATTTGGATTTGGATAGCTTTCATGTGAGTGGGAAATTATTTACATTGTTTAATAAGCCAATATAATTCGTTTGTTTTGAATTGAAATTACATGCATAAAAGTATCAGATTTATGTATTTTGTCGAATCTGAATCATTATGAATATCGAGTAGGTATCAACTAGTATGCCTTTTAAGCTATTATCATCTTTCGCCTACAATTATTCTTAAGTTATTGTGGTTATTGTAAGCACCTCGAATCTGGAAATCCGTCCCAACGCTTTCATCAGATTTGTAGTTCTTTTCTAGATCCATAGGGTTGGGTGTTGATTTGTGATTTATACAGTATTGGTTAAAGTAATTGATAATCCTGTTGTGTTTGATATTGTTTTTTGGTTTACTTGGTTATTGTAAGTTTTGTCCTTTTTGTCTTTTTTGCAAATAAAGACATTATTTGAAATCTACAAGGAACATAAATAATTCAAATAAGAAGAGATGTGGACATTCACTATTTTGCACATAGTTTGCGACATCTATTCTAAATAAAATATTAACATGTTTCCTTTTTATTTGAATTGTGTCAGTTTTTCTCTTTTAAAATGGTTTGGACAAAATAACTTCTATAATAAATAAAAAGGAAACATGTTAATATTTCCATGGAGGTAAACATGTATAAATAACTTCTATAATAAATGGAAATAAACATTTATGACCGTTATAGCAATAAAAATGGAATTTATTGCTAAAATAAAAGGTCATATATAAGGTAATTAGTATTGTAACCATACTTATTTGGGGAAAATACATTCGACAGGATAAATATGCCTAAAATGGTTACAATTAAATTGGTGTTAGGAATAGGGATTGTAACTCCAACTAGGGAAATAAAGGAATAATAAACATATGTGTGTGTATTCAAATAAGAATCAAACCAGGTTAAGATTGTAGTAATATCTAGGAGTTACAATAATTAAATTAGAATCTAAATAGGACTGATACGAATGGCATTAAATAGGTTAAATAAACGCCTTAGAAAATATGACCATTATGGTCATTCATGGTAGGTAACCTAATAAATGGAGTTAAAAAGGGGAATCAATGGAAATTGATTTTTCATGGTAAATGCTAAGTCCAGTAAGGAAATAAATAATTAAACATCCTTGGGTAGGAAGATATAGATTTTCCTTATTCGATTATAGTTAATCTGGAATTAACTTAATTAAGTATACAGAATTGGACTTAGTATGTTAATGATGCGAGGTTAGTTGTCTTATAATACAGAAGTTTGCACTTCCCAATAGTGGGATATATGGATAAATGATGTCATATTTCATTAACCATAGGAACCCATGACAATAGCTAATTATGTAGCAAGGATTATTTCCTGAATTGAGGTTTATGCCAAGTTTGAGGTATTAAGTGGTTGTAGGACCCGCCTTCTTCCTAAAAGAGGAAACCTTAAAATGGGGGAAATAATTTATAAGTGTAAGCCTACTTCGGGATAGAGGTATTAAGTAGTGAAATCCACCCTAAAAGGGTATTAAGCGATTATGTAGCTCACCTCCCCATAATCAAGAAGTATTGAATGACTATTGGGTACGAGCTTGGTAATCCCGGTGTTAGTCTGCTTCCTTTAGGTAGACTGGGGTGAGAGTTCGCCTTGGGATTAGGTACTAAATGACCGCTACGGAGGTACCATAGGTATGGCTATCATGAGGGAAGTAGTAAGTGGCTAAGTGTAACAGCCCGGGAAAAATTCGACGCTCAAATTTTTGACAATAATACATAACCCGTATCACTTGCCAAAAACCCAAGTATCGAACCCCGACTGTTAATAGAAAGAAGTTAGAGGGTGAGAAAGAAAGAAATTTTAGAATAGAAGAAAAAGAAGAACACACATCAGTATCTCACAGCAGAACGAATCAAATATAATATATCCAAACTCTTTATACAAAGGAAAACTGTATATACAGATACATACCAATCATCAGAGTACATCGTATATCAGACACAGCGGAAAATAACTTTGAATAACTAACTGTGAAGCCTACTGCTTCCAGCTCCTGAAAACTCCAAGCGAAACCTAACCTGGAAATATACTCGGTCTGACCCGAGCACATTTGAAGCAAAGCAAAATTCATCGGGTCAGTCTGGAATACTTTCAGTGATAAATTCACAGCACAACAACATGTTTAACTTTGGAAATCCTTTTGAAACAAAAGGATAATAGTAAGACCAGTCCACATATAAACACGGACGGTTTTTACCTTACTATAACCCAAACATTTTGAAATCAATATATTTTCTGATATTATAATAGTGTCTATCAAACCAAAAATAAATAACAATCTAGCAGAACGCTTGCATCTCACGCTCTACATATATTGTATACAATCAAAACCGCGGTCGCTTATTGGAAAGTGGATTCCGACTATGACAAGGTATGGGACCAGCAGCCGATAATGTATCTCTAGAGGAGAATACACGTGGTTCAACAAGAACACCTTGCAACCCGACCCACACATGACTGACCACTCATTTTGCTTGAGTGTTTCGAATACATATCACCGACGGTTGGGATCAGCAACCGTTTCCCGAAAAGAGACAGCATCGAAACAGATTAAAGAAGAAAATTGAATTTCTCTAGATAGGTGACTATATACCCTAATGGGAGCGACCCACATTGCCATGTTGTCTACCCGATTTTTTCATTTCCCGATTGATGAGGCTTGAGGCTAGGATTTTCTTCCTTTTTAGATCAGCACATCACTTTGAATGCCACATCGTCAGATCCGTCGAATAACTGATTGACGTCCCCAAAAATACACTGGGCATGTTTGGAGAAATCAATGTACGTGACCATCTGGAAATACTCTGTCAGACATTCGTCCATACAAGTCATCCAGGAACAGGATGGATCGAAGGCACTCTCCTACCACATCCTATATAGGAATCACCCCAAGGATCGATAGCGAGAAGTCCTTGCAATCCATAGATTTCAACCATGACAGAACCCCGGTATATCTCTGCGTCAACTCAGAGATCGTACGTGGTTCTTCCATTTATGAAGATCTATGGTCTTCAATGCTCCATCTTTATCGCTTGCACGTTGGTCACGATCGCATAGTTGATTCGAAAATATTTTGGGTCTAGTTCCCATCCCGGTCTCTTCGAAAACAACTCGTCAAAAGGTAAATAGAACATTTCATTTGATAATTGGTTGTTTAACTATCAAATCTTAACAGTGTTGTGAAGTACATTGGCAGCTGCTCAGGTCATTTATTTTTAAACACTCCATTAAATCATTCCATCGATTCTTATAATCGATTTTATAACTTTCTCGACAAAACTCTTCTGGTTCATTACTTTGAAAATATTAATCAATACTCAATATCGATAACGTGTTTAACAAACTTCACTTTTGTTTCCTTTGTTTAGAAATATTCTTATATATTTTATAAAAACATCTTTATCTCTCTTTATCTTAAAAACATCATTTCCAATATCGAACATTTTCTATAATCTCTTATCTTTGCAAATATCGCTATAGTTTTATAAAACCACTTTCCATTTCTCTAACCATTGGGGATATCGACATATATACACTTAACTAAAAGGTATAATTTTAATTAAAAATCTTTTATGTTTATAATATCGTCAAATGACGTATTTCCTATAATATAATCTTAAATAAATTTATTTACTGTAAAATAATCACGCTAATGGAAATCATAATTATATTTCAAATATAATTCCATTTCAAATCATTATCACTCTTTATTTCATGTCTTCCATGAAGAATTAAAATTTATCTACTTATTCTTCGAATAAGCGCACTTACCAAAACATACTATTTTGTTACCTCAGAAATAGTGTTATGTAATCAATCCAATTATATAAGTATCATCGTATTTCGTTGTCTGACCCAAATAATACACTTCTTATTTTAAACCCAATGGTTTAATATATTTCTAAACCATTACGAATTAATATTGCACTGTTTTCTCAATATACTATTCCCAACATCCTCTACCATTGCAAACCAATATCATCTTTTGACAATAGTGAAGTTGCCCAAGTTGGGGTATTTTAATTACCTCTCAGACCTTGATCGGCCCCGTTCTTATCTCCAGACAATAAGAGTTTGCAACTCAAAACCTTATATTCCATCTCCATTCCCACTTATCATGGTTTGATAAACCATTTCCTTTTATTCGAAAACCCACTTTACATGTAAATTCTCTTTTCTTAATTAAGTAAACTACTCAACAAAATATTATTTTCCATTGGATTCAAATATGGTTTTATAACCTTATATCTTACACTGGAAAACTTCTTAGAATCTCTTTACTCAATTTATCAAGTAAATAATTACCAACCCCTTATTAGTCTTATCTTTAACCATACTCACCTTAGTTAATTAAGTAAACTTCCATTGGAACTCTCGCCTTAGATCAAGGGTCACTTTTACAAACTCTGTTTGTAAACCCGGGTTGTCACCCTCTTATAAATCTCTAATTAAATCTTAGTCAACCTTATATCCATTTGATCTCTTTTTAATTTAATTCATCATTAAAAATAATTGCTTTAATTATCATTATTTAAAATGATAATTTTCTTTAACGTTAACCACTTTAATCGTAGTTAATTACATTATAAATTAGAAATAGGGTAATTAATCATTCTAAGGGATTATCGAATAATAATTAATATTATTGACAAAATTCAAATTTGATAATCACTTTATAGTTATAGTTAATCAGAGATCGATTAACTTTTAACGACACTCGTATTTTTGGAAACTGTCGATTAGATTAATTTAAAACAAATTAAAATAATTGTCAACTTCAATTAAAAATAATCCACTTTATCAACCGTACACATCAGTTAAAACTGTTGACTGATTTCCAATTCATCTCTTATAAATTCTTGCTAAACCATACTCCATCTTATCGCTATTGGGTTACTTTTAGTTGAGTTCTAATTAAAGGTTATCGCTTTAATTAATTAAAATAATAATTAACTACATTATTAACCACATTAAAATAGTTAATCCCATTATTAACTAGAAATAAAATAATTAATCTTTATATTAGCTAGAAATAAATAATTACTTATAATTTGCCTCATTTGCGATAATTAACTTGATAATCATTTTTAAAATATAGTTAATCAAAGATTAACTAATTTTAAACAACATCCATTAAGCTTAACAAATATTCGAAAATTATCGATTTGATTAATTAAAATCAAATCAACCCAATGGCCAGCTTCAGCTAAAACATTCTCCTTTGTCGACCGTCAACATCAGTTAATTATTAACTGATATTCATTCACTGTTTCCCCTTTTTAAATTAATTAATAACTTAATTAATTTAAAAATATCATTTAATTGTTTTGTAAAACACTTATTCAATTTTACAAATCAATATATTGGTTTCTGCCCTTCTGACAAAATATTACATTATATAAAATATTTGAATAAATTCTTATATAAAATCATGATTATAAATATAAATATATTTATAAAATTTCTGTTTTAATTAACTTGTATAAACAACTTCAAATTTCATTTCAGTTATAAAAATAAATTTATAATTAAAATCTTCGTTGGTTCGCCTAACGGCAAAACGACGCCATAATAACAGATTTTAGGCCATTTCTGCCAATCACTTAATCAATGTTGTCAATTGATTAAAAATCACAACACGATTAACATCTATTCAATCTGAACAGGTTTGGATCTCGTTTTGGGGTGTCAATTCATATATATATGAGAAACATGATCAATAAATAACATAAAATAAATCTAAGGAATTCGGTTTGATTCCTCCTACCTGCTCTTACCTGCATCACATATCACATACGAAATGATCTCATTAATATAACGCATTAAAATGGCGAATAAATAAAGTCAACCAATCAAACAGTAACAACCAATAGCAACCATAACATCCAATCAATATATATGATATGTTAAATTATATGGATTTATCACATCATAGCAGTCCAGAGAAGTGTGAGAATTAACTCACAATTGTTTTTCAGTCAATGGTTTCAGCGCCATTTTCATGTAATTTTAAACTACATTTAAAATTACACAAAATTCCAATTGCTCCCGTTTCTGACCAGACCAGCGCGTATGCATAGCATCCGTCGCCATGGTCCCAACGGATCGTGTTTTGCGAAATTTCGTTAACGTATGTAAAAGATATCGAGATTTAAAGTTATATAAAATTTTAAGGATAACTAATTAAGTTATTAATTATTAACTAATTACTTTAATTCACCTTAAATAGTGCCACGTCAGCAATAAGAGACGCGTTTTCTCTCCTCCTCCTGGTAAAAACCCATCACCCTTTCTTGAACACACGACCACCCTTAACAGAAAACATGACTTCATCTACCCTCTCCCGGCGCCGCCACCGATGATCTGAGAGCCACCATGACCCACCATCAGCTTCGCCTGTCAGAGAAGCACCCCCGTCGGAAGTATTGACCCCCGAAGACCCCCAAATCAACCGAAAATTGTGTGATAACCCGTAACTTCCCCGGTAAGGAAAGCATGAATCGCTTTGAGGACAAGACACGTCGGAACGCAAACAGAAGAACATTTCATTGCTTATTACAACAATTCCATCAGAATACAAGAATATACAGAGTATGGATAAATAAAATACATTCGATAAATATCAGAGATTACAATAAATTACATAGCAGCGGAAAAACAATACAAAACACAACTGAAAGTAATACACGGATACAGAGCTTTCCGAGCATCGTTCCAGCTGTAAATCAGGATCCTGTGAATATAATCTGCAAAACCAAAACTACTAGCTGCCCGTGTGGAAGATAGGGGCACCTAGAGTTTAGGTTAAAACAATAAACTCCAGGTCAGTCATGTGACTGGTGTGAGAACTAAAACAGTTATTAATCTTTATTTTTAAAGTTAGGTAAATCAAGGGACCACGCCGTATAACACGGAACGGGTTTTAACCCCAAGAATACCAGTGCATAAAACAACAGCGCAATGCTAAATAAAGAAAAAAGAAGCTATTATAAGACCCAGGTCCCATCACACAATGCAACGCAAACCGGAGGATAGGGTTTTACCTTATAATAGCCAAAGAATGCTTGATACGTTTAAAACCAGATTATCTTGATATTACTATAAGTATACAGTGTCAAAACAATTTCAATCATAAGTATCAATCATAGGCGGCATAGCTACCATCTTCTATGTCGCCATACTAGGTTCTACAAATAAAACCGAATTATCACGTATTGGAAATTGGATTCCATCATGAGTCGAGGCAAGGGGCAAGCTCCTCTCCGTTCGAGACACTCTAGCAAATGTCTCAGGACCACACACAGCGATCCTTGGAATCGCTTGGGCCGGTCCTCTCTTACTTTTGAGGATTGGCAATTCCTGAACACACATTTCCCAGTCCTATCAGACCTATATCCGAGGCGCCTCGCATTCCAACAACCACACAGGTAAAAAGTATATAAATGTCAGGGCTGGTACGTCACTAACATCACCCATAGCTAGAAAGAAACGTCGTGTTCTCCCAACGGTCCGTATCATGTTTTTAACTCATACCGAGGTGTGAGGCTCGCGAATTCACGTTATACACAAAGCTATGCCATGCAGGCCGTGCTTTGATCATCTACCACAAGACTTTGCTTTTCAACAGAAGCCTTGATCATTTGCCACTTAGGCGTGCCATATTGGCAATTCATGCCATGCGACTGATGTCCATCGATATACAACCTCTGAGCTCGTACGTCTCAGAGAAGAGCGTTAAGCAAGAGAATAAATTCTCCAATGTCAAACAGATGTATATTTAATAGAGATCAATCAACAAGAATAAAATCCAATGTCAGATACACAGTCCATTTACAAGTTCGTTCTGGGTCTGAACGAAATCTGAGGCACTTTCCTCGCATATCCATCGATCTCCAAGTACGTCTGGACGATCACCAACTGATTCCCTCCTCTTGGGTGTACAGCCCAATCAAGATCATCAGTAATCACCCAAACGATGTGAAGACTTCTGGTCTTCAACCACCGTCTTCATTTTCGACATATCGTCGAATCGGTTATTCAGAATGGGTATAAACCCGGCCTTTCCGAATAACCCGCGTATATAATAAACAAATGTTACACAAACACAACATACGCCTCATTCCAATTCAGAATATTCTTTTATTCAAATTTTCACATTCTTAGGGAAAGGTTCCCATTAATTTTATCAAAAATAAATTCTTCTAAATTTATTCTTTAATCTTCCTTTGGATATCTTTTCAAACCATATTATGGTTTTCCAAACTAGTCGGGATTAGCGAACCATACCGAAGTAATCATTTATTTTATTTCCCAATCCCAACCTATTTATCCCATGGAACAAAACTGGTAATACTCCATATCTAACACCACGGTGTTATCGGTAAATATTAATTACCATTTCACGTTCAAATCTAATTAAAGATTTAACTATCGCTTTGGAGCAAAACTGATGATACTCCATTCTCGATCACTTTCCAAATTTGATAATTTAAATTATCAATTCACATTTCAATCTAATTACAGATTCATTAAAACTCCACTTAGTTTTAATCTTCTCGAAAATCAATATCCTGTCTTTAACTGGGTTAAAGAACCAATGTCATCTAAAACACGGTTCACGAAAAACCCAAAATCACTTTCCATTATTAATCGGGTTAAAGAACAGGTGTTATTCAAAACACCACCCACGATAAACTCAAAAACCAATTTAAATTCAATTCCAATTAATATTATTTAATTGGTACACTTTATTAAATCTAAATAGAAAGATTAAATCTTTTTCTCAACTGGGTTTAAGAACAATGCTAATAAAGACACTATTCATGACAAACCCAAAATATATTTGATATTAAATACAAGGCTCAGAATAGAAAATATATCGGCTTATATTCAATATCAAATTCTACGACCAGCAAATATCGTATTGGAAATAACGATATAAATATATCTTTCAAATTTCCATAACAATATTTGTATAATCACGAAATCCAACATCGAAATATTCCGAGGATATTTTCGATTCAAATACCTCCCAATTCACGTATTGGAATTCTGATTATTTTTAAAACCACTTTCAATCCATTTTATTTATTTAAAAATAATTGGATTTTTATTTCTAGTTATAAACTAGTTCATTTCGATAAAAAAACTATTTTTATCTTTTCAAACTGGGAAATTTTCACCCAATTCTTTCCAATTTATATATTATGATTTTACACAAATTATTAATATTTTTAATAATTTTATCAAGGCCCGTACAGTCGGTTTGCAATAACGGCCACCGAACTGCAATTACAGCGACCTTTTCCAAATTTGATTTGGACATAATTCCAAATCCAACCGTTAGATTTCAAATTTCTAATATTCATTCGAAAGCACTTTTCGATACGAACCCAACGGTTCCAGTTTTAGGAGAATCCGACGGTCGGATCTCCCGCAACGTCAATTCGAAGTCAATGGTCGAAATTCGCGAACTGCCACGGTGCGTTCTATTTAGGCCATTATATATATAATATATATATATATATATTATATATATTTCGTCGATTTCCTTTTTAAAACGTATTTTATAAATCGTTTTAAATTCGTTTTCGAAACGATTTCAACTTTATATTCAATTTCGAATCAAAATTGAATATTCCACATCATCGTTATACAAATGATAATATTTTCAAAACGTTATATTTTGAAATCACTTCCTTTTCTATAATCATTATAAAAACGAATATAATCGATATAAATATCGTTCGCGTCGAAATGGCGCATCTCTAGTCAACACGGCTTTATATATTTCAATAACTTCGTTATTCTATTCAACAAATGAATATTTATTCTATTCAACACATGAATCTATATTTCTTTCAACACATGAATATTCTCAACACATGAGCATGATCAACACATGACTATTTTGTTATTTAATATATTTTATAAAATTATGATAAAGATGTATATTTTATTGTTTAAAATATTTTACTCAACACATGAATATTCTATTCAACACATGAATATTTATTCTATTCAACACATGAATATTCTATTCGACACATGAATATATATTTTATAATATTCTTTATTTTCCCAATTGGAATGAGGCCCAATCAATTACCATAAAATGTTAATTATATGGATTCCATACAACACATGTATATAATAGCAATGATAAATAATCAACCATCATCCAAAGTGCACCACACAACTGCATAAGCATTAAATATAAATAATCAACGCTTACACAGTCTGTCGACCAATCGATCGACATACAACTAAATAATTGAGATTTGTGTATGCCAAATATCATCCCAACACCCGTGTGGGGTTTCAAATCAACAAACACAGATTATTATTTGTGCAGTTGGGCGATGTGTAAAATTTATCGTTCCAATCAATATCCTTCAAATAGGTGTACATAAACAAACCGTCCGGTTTGCAAATGAATATTTATTTATTCACATTCCCGTTAAAAATTATATTTTTAACGATAAAATATTTTTAACTATATAAATATTTTATTTCATTTCACATCACACAATCAATTTTCACCACAACAAACAATCAAACATACAAGCCGTTAATGGTCTGTGGACGACGGGTGTCGGGTGCTGCTAAGCACCGTCTGCATCCTAGTATATATTTTAACTAGAAAAGAAAATTTAAAGTGAGAAGTTCTTACCCAAGCTAAACCAAACGCCACGACTCTTCATATGTAGAAATCTTCGTCGTTCTCGCCTTTTGTTACTTTCGTTGTCCGTAGCCACTACATATATAAAAATCACATTTTTACACTGCTACTATATAGATAAAAATTCTATTTTTATACCGCTACTATATAGATAAAAATTCTGTTTTTATACCGCTACTATATAGATAAAAATTCTATTTTTATACCGGTGTTCATATAATAAAGATTATATTTTTCCCTCGTCATTCTCTATATAAAAATCACATTTTTATATATAGAGATCGTATTTTTATATCTCTACTACCTATGTAAAAATTACTCCTTTACAACGCTACTTCCATGATAAAAATTATATTTTTATCTTGCTAGTAATATAATAAAAATTATATTTTTATTACTCTACATGAATAAAAATCATATTTTTATTCTTCCTATGATATAAAGATCGAATTTTTATTACCTATATAATATAAAATCATATTTTTAATACTCTTCCTAAGTAAAAATAATATTTTTATTATCTACATTATATAAGAATTATATTTTTAATCTTCATATCTAATAAAAAATCGTATCTTTATATATGCTATACATGTATAAAAATCAAATCTTTCTACTTCAACTTCATATTAAATAAAATCACCTTTCTTCTTTATAAAAATCTCATCCTTACTTCTTATACAAAGATCTAAATTTTCTAATTAAAAAAAATCTAAGCTTTATATTCTATATATTTATATATATAATTGATTTCGTATAAATAAGAAACAAAACTGATTTATATTTCTAAATCTAATTACTTTAAGTAAAAACAAGAAGAAAACAAAATTAAATTAAAACTTACAGGGGGTTTTCGGTGCAAAGGGAAGGAGGAAGAGGCGGGGAAGAGGAGAGTGGAGCGCGACGGGGGGAGGGGGTGTCGAGGAGGAGGGCGACAGCCTGAATCGCGTGAGAGGGGGGAGGGAAATCGAGGAGGGGAGGTTTTGTCGCGAGGTGGAAGAGGCTAGGGGGTTCGAGGGGGGGCATTTCCTAGGTGGCGGCGCCGGAGGTGCGCCGCCCCTGGTGGCCACGGCGGCGGTCTTCCTCCCCGCCGTTCGCCCCTTTCTCTCTCTTTCTTTTTTTATCTGAATCGTGAAAAGGGAAAAGAAAGGGGGGTCGTTGACTAAGGGAGGGAATGGAAGAGGAATATTTTATTTAATTAATTTATTATTTTATTTTCTATTTAAAGCACCCTTTTATTTCGAATTCAAAATCGAACCCACCGACTTTCATCCATAGCTAATCACCCCCATTCCGAACACAATGGGATATGTATCGTAAGCTGATTCGACTGTTACGATCAGTTTCCGTTCAAATCAAAATATAACTCTATATATTGAATTTGAACGCACATTTCAATTTACCGGGGCCACATACTAACTCGAAAAATATTTTCTAGCTTCATATTGACGATACGGTCCTAACAAAACTAATTTCATCAAATTCTGAGACGTTTGAAAAATGGCCATTTTCCAGTCGATTAAAATCAACTGAAGCTGGTCAAACGCGTTTACCTTTTCCATGCTCACATATTGAATCGAAAAATTACGAATTTTGAAACCTCGAAATAATTTGACATCCTGGATCCAAAAAAAGTGGTTTCGTCGAAAACCGAGGTCGTTTGCAAAATTTCCATTTTTAAGGGCCAGAATTCCATAGCGACTATTCAGAATTTTTAACTGGGCATAACTTTTTATTCCCGCTATGAAATTTCAATTTTTCGGATTCGTTGGAAAGAGATTCTCAATTAGATTCTAATATTTTTGGTTTCGCTAAAATCCGGTTTATTTTGCACCCGGTACATTCATTTGAACTTTGAAATCGAATTTTCGAACTACCGCGCCATTTTCAATTCCTTTTATAATTATAAATAATTATTTATATTCTAACGACGATCTATATAAATATATATGTTCTAATTCTATTCAAAATAAATTTCTCATCGATATGAGTCTCCATGGCTTGCACCTTTCAACATAATTCTTTTATTACAGATCTACATGTTCTAATGCGTTTTAGGTCTTTTTTGTAAATTCTGTGTTTTTTTATTTAACCCGAGTTTCATGAAAACTCTGCTCTTTTCTATTAAATTTACAAAAGTTAAAGGATTAAAACTATTTTTCAAATCTTACATTTACTGAATTATTGGCTATTGTGACATGTATAAAATAAATTTAGATAAATATAAATAAACTACAAAATTAAGAGTAACTTCAAAATAGACTGAAAATAATCTTGTATAGAAATATAAATTGAAAAATTAAAATTGTAGACCAAAACTATTTGCAATCCAATTTCTTTAACTTTTCAAATTTCAAAATAATAACTTCCATTCTCCTATTATCCTACGATGATGCCAGCTTACGGCCCCCTTAATCCTCGTATTTAGGCCTTTTAATATTTTATTTTATATTCATCTTTCTCAGAAAGTAATTTAGTTTTAGATCCTGCCTCAATAAGTTAAAAGGGACTCAAAGTAAGAAGAATTGCGTGAAATAGAATTGTTAGGATGGGTCATATCTACAGGTTATCTAAATGATCTCAGACCGTAGGATTAACTTGATTAAGTTTGAGATGGCAATACACAAGCTCAAATCCAGCCTTTCATTTCAAAATCTATTTCAGGTTCAAGAATTTCGTATTTGCACTCCGTAGTATGTAATTGGACATATTTCAGGCCAGGTTACGTTAGCGGGTTGACTCACCGCCTATAGGCAGTCGACTACCGGGTCAACTGGCTTTGGAGGCGGGTCAACCCGTGTTGGGCCTATATTTTTTGTGTTCTGCGTTTATATTTGAAAATGTATATATTGACCCTACTTTTGACAATTAAAGTATCCCTTAACTTTTTCATGATAATTCGTTTTTTAGCAAGTTATATGTGAAAATTTTCTAGAAAATACCATAGACTCAATGGTGCAACTCCCGTAGCCAAATTTGGATAACTCCATAAGCTTATTTCCTAATTAATTTTTAATACTTAAATATCAAGGTGTTACATTCTCTTTTTCTTAAAGGATTTCATCCCATAAATCTCCAAGGATTGAAAATTACAATTAACAACCATAACAAAAGCCTACAGCTATCTACTTAATCACGTCTATTGCATCCATATTCATTAAGATTTCTAATGCAATTCATGTCATTATGCAATTGTGTGGTGTATATGTCCCTAGCTAATGCAAAAGATTATGTGGCTTAGCTGATTCAGTCGACCTTTTATTTATGCAAAAACGCTCGTGCTATGCATCCAAATATACACAAAAATACTAATAATGACAGATAGTTCTATACACATGTTACAACCATCGTCAATACGTAACATCCATATGCTAATCATCCACTTATGGAAAACATGGAATAAACAATAAAATGCAACACACATCCATATGCATATAATTTATGACCTAGTTGGGCTGACCTATAAAAGATACTAGTGTGTAGTGTGTGTGTGTGTGTGTGTATCCATTTTCATCCACTAGCAAACACTAGCAACCACTTGCATCCATCACACATAAATTATTTTAATAACATGTTACAACCAATCCTAGCATCTATAAACTCAATTTTAACCCTAAAGGATACTAAAGAAAAGATCCTAGTCAAAAAATCTTAAGACAGAAAATTTCAAAGGCATACCACTGAAAAGATAATTGTACGAGGCATGCATCTTCTCTTCAGCCTCCCAAGTCGCTTCTTCCATGCTATCTCTCCATTGCACAATTACAAGTTGAACATCTTTATTCCTCTATTGCTTGACATCATTCCCTATGATCCGAGTAGGAATGCGATGGACTAATGCTTCTGTCTCGATCTCTACCTCCTCATGCGAACTAGGCTCTGTTGGAGAATGGAGTTTTGATGATAACAACCATATTTCAATTATCATTGATTATAAAATTTATACTAACATCTTTATCTAGAATATACATATATACACATATATGCATATGCAGGATTTGTATACAGGAATTAATATTGAAGACTGTACAGTTTAAAAGCTTTTAGAGATTCAGGATTCAGAGTAGATTCAAGACCCATGAGCAATCAAGATATCAAGATGTCAAGAGTTCAAGATTAATATAATTATAGAGTCTAGATTTTGTAAGACTCTAAATAGCACTCCAGGTTCAAATCCAAATTCAAATCCTGATTTTTCAATTCTTTTCTCAATCCACACTATTTTGTTTTTATATTTTTATTCTTCTTTGTTTTTCAAACTTAAGTTTTTATATATACTTTATTTATATTTTATAAGTTTAAAACATGATAATTTAATAAATATATTTATATAGTTTAAAAATATGTTTTCATATGTTTTTCTATCATGTAATACTGATTTACAGCATTAGAATTTTATTCAAGAATTTCCAGAATTAGTATTATATCAAAAAAATTGAAAATGCTTTGAAAATCAATTTTGTACATAGGTATGTCGACATAGCATAATATGTAAGTCGACATATAACAGCTAGTTTTTAAATTTTGAAGGGAAGTGTCTTTTCACTATTTGAAACGTTTCAAAAACGTTGCAACCTTCATTCTCTATGAAAAAAAGGCCAAAACCGAATTTTCTAACATCTCTTCTTCTCCATCTTCATCTACTTTCATCCTACCATTATTCTTATTCATTTTTATGGTTTTTACACTTATACTCTGCCGAATTCACTTCTGAATTGATCAAACTTCTTCTCTCTACACTCTCTACACTCTGAATCAAGTGTTATTGAAGAGTTATAGGGTTGTTTTGTAATTTCTTGGATTGAAAGATCCAATTTGTAAGTCAAGAGTAAATGGTTTTATCCTTGAATCCGTGAAATCAAGGTTTAGGAGTCGGCGGGCCCTTATTGTAACAACCCGTATTTTTATAACATGTTAAAACCATAAATCAAGGCAGAATTAAATTTTAAAATAAGAATCATGGGAAACAGGTTGCGTCATTGCGTTCGTCTCGAAATTTTACTTGGAAACGAGTCCGAGTTTTCAAGAAGCGGAGTCCGTATGAGGGAGATAGGACCCTCCGAAGTATCAGGAATTTTCAGAATCAAAAACAGCTCGAAATTCGAATTCAAACCCCAGCGCAGACTGGGCGGGAATTTTCCCGCCCAGGACCAGGTAGACCTGGGGGTCGACACTATGGTCGACCTCCCAAGGACCAGGTCGACCCTATGGTCGACCTGGTACCAGAAACCAGTTTTGAGCCTGGGTTCATTCTGATTTATCTGGTCTCGTTTTTAGTCTAGGTTCGCCCGTCTAATCCTATATAAATAGCCCCCTAGCCCCATTCTCTTTACACCATTCTTCTCTCCTTATGCTGCCTCTAAAATAATAGAAATAAATAAATAAAATAATGGCATCGCTACACTGCTGGGATCAAAACTAAAACTAGTGCATCTTCTTCCAAATCTGAATAAGATTAAAAGAGAACTACTGCAACTAATCTTCTATAATCCAACCAAGGCAAGTGCAGTTATTTTCTGATATGAAATTTAATCATGATCTTGACATAATTATAAAACTGAATCTGAGACTAGACCCTTTTTCTATTTATCTGATTTGTTCCTCTGTTTTATTATTCTGCTTGTTCTGTATTTCTTCATCCTTTCTTTCTTTTTGTTTGATAGCCAGGCTACCACGAGCCTGAGCCCAGTCTCATAAGAGGTGAACGCATAAATGCTAAATTTGGGAAGAATATTGAATGAGGCATATTTGGGCAAAATCGATTTGTAACTAATTTGAGGACACAACGCATGTTGTAAATCTGGATATAAATTTGAGACATATTGCATAAGATGATCTATGACTTGGAAGAAGAGGATTATAGTGACTTAGAACATAAAGAACATTTTTCATAATTTAAGATCTGGATCTGGGCATATTAAATCTGATAGTTTGTCATTTGGAAGTAGGAGAATTAATTTGCATATGACTTAGGTGTAAAAACCTATATTAAGATTTAATGACTATTAAGTGTGAATACACCTAAGTAAGGTTTTTGGATATATTACATGCATTGTGATCAATGGCTATATTTGGCATAATTTATATGTGAATCACGATTAGGGTTTTTGGGGAATATTCTGAACTATGCAAGTTTAACTAAAATTTAGGACATATGTTATATGGTGAATTATGACCATAATTTGGGCATGTAAGTTTAGGCTTACTTTATGAATTAGGCAAGATATGTGAATAGGACTTTAAGGAATGTTTAAATCGGCTAAAACTGTTATCTGCTTAATATGTTAAATTTGCCTAATCTGCTAAATCTATTACCTGTTTAATCTGTTGAATTACCTAAACTGTTAAATATGTTGAATCGCCTAATCTGCTAATTATGCCTAATCTGCTAAATCTGTTGAGTTGCCTAATCTGCTAAATCTGTTGAACCGTCTGAGCTGCTAAATCTGTTAGATCTGTTGAAAAGCTGAATGATTGTAATTTGTGTATGAAAATCCGTAGGCTTGATCTAAGATTGTGTAAAAAAGTTAATTTTTTTAATCTGTTGCAACTTGAAAAGAAGTCAAATCTGTTAAATTGACATAATTACTCTTATATTTGTATAATTTGTAATGGAATAAACTGGTTATAATAAAAATGCTGAGACACGAGGTTAGGCTCATGTTTGCGGTAGAAGCCTGCCCGGACCCAACCGGCTTAACCAGCAACCGCAAAGTGCTAGTCTAATGTGAGAGGTCGTAGGCATAACTAAAATATGCTCAGACACGAGGTTAGGTCTGTCTTGTGGCAGAAGACTGCCCGGAACCGCCCGGCTTATCCAGCGGCCGCAAGCTACCGACCTAATGTGAGAGGTCTGTGCATTAATATTTAATTAATGCAAATCTGAGATAAATATGATGTCTAAAACGTGTTGGGTGGATAGGGCTAAACCAACTGGACTGATGAATTAATAAACCTGTTTCATGAATCTGTAGGCCCAATACAAAGTTAGACAATCTGTAAGTCTATTAATATTGTACATCTGATCCGTTAGTCCGAAAACCTATTAACTTGATTTTCTGATCTGTGAACTAGTTGATCTGAACTCTGTAGTTCTGAAAACTTGTAAACAAGTTAATCTGAAATCTGTTAGTCTGGGGACACAAGGTTAGGAGGGAAAATACTTGTGTCATCTGTTGTTTGGGACCCATATTAGTCAGTAACCCTTTCTGGTATCAAAACTATGACCCAACAGTAGGTAGGGTCCGGGCACGCTTACTGAACTAATTATAAGCGGTTCATTCTGATAATGGCGAGGGATGTTGATGGTGCGTTCCAACCGGGTCATGTGCGTGCATGGATCCCGGTCTGCCTCTGAGGATGTAAGACGCCGTGACATCTATAAATAGGTCTGTGTCATTTAAAGGTTGCCACTTTAGGGAGTGATACACCCTTCTGTGGGGCTGGCACAGGGTATTTATGTACTAGGGAGCCGATCGCTTAGGGTAGATTTAGGGTACACTTAGTTCTATCTGTTTCCATTGGGGTACCGTCTATTTCTGTTGGGTAGTAATACCTGTCTGTTTCTGCGTGGTACCGTCTGTTGGGGTGGTAAAGGCCCATTTACTAGTGTACACCTAATTCTAATATTCTGTTTCCGTAGGGATTATTCTGTTTCCGTCTCTAATTTTGTTTATGTACCTTCTCTCTATTGGGGAGGTAGAGGCCCATTACTGGCACTCTGTTTCTGTATAGATTATTATGTTCCGTTTAGACATTAGGGTAACACCTAATCCTGTTATACTAGTATTAGTGCAAAGAAGTAAAATATAAAGCATAACTTGGGCTATATCATTATGTTTCTTCTGTTTAGCTTAAGTATACCAGTTACTCTTGTTGCTGTTGTCTCTTATCCAGCTTTATTTTCATGTCATGATATTATTATCTGTTCACATGCTGAAAGTCACTGGACTTGCCAGACTTTATGTCTAACCTTGCTTGTTTTCACCCCCTTTTCTTTCTTCCCCCCTCCCCCCTCCCCCAGGTTTGCAGGGTGGAAATATAGGAGCTTGATTCGGATTTTCTTTGCTTGAAGTATCTCTTAGCTTTGGCTCTATCTTTCCATGGCAGTTTATGTTGGGGATTATGGCTTTAAAAACTATGCATTCTGAAGGCTTTTGTACAAGACCGATATTTTGTACTTGAATTCTGATATTGTGATTTGAAAAGATGTAACCAAACTTATTTCGGTTTCTGTTGTAATAAAGTTATTAATTTTTCAAGTAATGTTTTATCTGTCTTGTAAATTTCCGTTCTGTCTACTAAAACGCTCCATCAAAGTTAAGGCATTCCCTTTGTGAGTGACCTTAACGGAGTTGGGGTGTTACACTTGGTATCAGAGCCAGGTTACCAGATTTTATAAAAAGTTTTGGAAAACTATTTTCAAAAAAGGTTTTTAAAAAGGAAGTATTTTCAAAAGTAGGGTTTATTTTGAAAAACATAATCCCCAAAGCCATAGCTTATCTTTCTATCCTTTGTTTTTAATCTTTCCTTTTTCTTTCGTTTCAGCATGTCTGGGGATCTTAACCTTCCGGAGGGCGTACCGATACCTGGCTGGTTCAGGAGGTACCTAGAAGCTAGGGCTAATGATGCGGGCCCAACAAACGTCCCTCCTCCCCCAGTTGTAGCGGTTCCTCCTCCTCCGCACGTGAATACTTTCCCGAAGATATGTAGAGACTTTCGAGCCATGGGTGGGAAGAACTTTAATGGAACTTAATCCTTCGTGGAAGCAAGGAACTGGCTCAAAGAAACTGAGGATTTGTTCGTTATCTTTGAGGTGGACGACCGGCAGAAGATACAGTTGGCGGTATGGTTGCTTAAGGACGAAGCTTCTTTTTGGTGGGAGGTCACAAATGGAGAGCGTCCGGTAGAGAGATGGATGGATTTCAGGCATAGGTTCGAGATGAAATTTCTCTCACGAGCAGAAGAGAGTCTATACGTAGAAAGGTTTTTGGCGTTGAAGCAGGGGAATTTATCAGTGAGAGAGTACGTCAACAAGTTTAATCAATTGGCAAGATTCGGCTTAGAATTGGTAAATACACCGCATAAGAAGGCACTAAGATTTGCTAAAGGTTTGAATGAGCCGCTACACGGATTGGCGATGTCCCACATTCCTATGGGGGCAACCTTCGAAAAGTTGGTGGACATGGCGTTAATGCATGAAGAGGAAGCCGAAAGTAAAAAGAAAGAGGAAAAGCTTGAAGGACCACAGAACAAGAAGGCGTGGCCCAAAAAGGAAAAACAAAAGAAGGATGAGAAGGCTGATGATAAGAAGGAGAAGAAGTGCTTTACTTGTGGAAGCTCGACCTATCTGAACAAGGATTGCAGAAAAAGGAAGGGCACTTGCTTCAACTGTGGAGAAATGGGGCACTTCACAAGGGACTGCCCAAAGAAACGGGGGCAAGGGCAGAGGGCAGAACCCACTTCTGGAAGACAGGCGAATGCTCAAGTGACTGGTAGATAGGGTAGAAATAAGAAAAATTTATGTAGAAGGTTTAATTTCCTTATCTGATTGAGAAGTTAAAAACTCTTTCTGATTCTGGCATTTTGATTCTGTAATTGAAACTCTGCACTTTGATACTAGTCTTGTTTCTAGTTCCGTTATAGTCTCAGACCCCATGAGGGTTACGACTCATCTGTTTGTGATAAGTTGGGGTTTTGAGGACATCTGTGTTGGGCGTTAATTTGACCATGATGCATACATTCGGAGTTTTTATCATGCTTAGTTTCCTAAGAATCATTTGGTAATCTGATTTGTATCAGTAGTCTGTAGGTTTCTGAAAAGGATAGGAGTTTTTACTCAAAGTGTGAAATAGATTTCCAGTTGGGCATTTGTTTAGTGGGAGTGATTCTCTAAGTATTAATCTGATGTTGATTTCGGTCTTCGGGGTTGATACTTAGGAGTTGTTCTCTTAAACCGATGTCTAATGGGAACCTAGCTTTAGTTTTAATTATACTTGCTTCTATCACTCGACTTTATCCTTCGACCTTTAGGTAGAAACTAATGGGTGTAAACATGTATTTGAGACATGTTATGTTTGATGGTTGCAAGTGGTTGCTAGTGATTGCTCGTGGATGCATATACACACACCAGGCACTAGATCGGCTCAAAAACACTCTCATACAGCATATGGATGTGTGTGCATTTTTTTTAAAATTTGATGGATGCAAAATGGTTGACTCAGCACATGGATGTTGCATATGAATGAACGGTTGTGCACTCATATAGAAATGATATGTATCAAATAGGAAAAATGCATACATGTGGGACTCATGGCACTGACATAATTCGCATTAAGGAGGTCAACTGAATCAGTGGACCGCCTGATCTTTGCATTAGATAAGTACGTATACACACACTCTTGCATAAGTTCATACAGCATTAGAAATCTTTTAAGGCAATGGTTGCTTGTGGATGATGGTTGAGTAGATGGATGATTGGATGATAGGATGCATTCTTCTTAACTTGAAGATTTCGGGGACGAAATCCTTTAAGGAGGGGAGAATGTAACAACCCATATTTTTATAACATGTTAAAGCCGTAAATCAAGGCAGAAATAAATTTTAAAATAAGAATCAGGGGAAACGGGTTGAGCCATTGCCTTCGTCTCGAAATTCTACTTGGAAACGAGTCCGAGTTTTCGAGAAACGGAGTTCGTATGAGGGAGATAGGACCCTCCGAAGTTTCATGAATTTTCAGAATCAAAAACAGCTCGAAATTCGAATTCGAAATTCGAATTCAAACCCCAGCGCAGACTGGGCGGGAATTTTCCCGCCTAGGACCAGGTCGACCTGGGGGTCAACACTATGGTCCCTATGGTCGACCTGGGGGTCGACCCTATGGTCGACCTGGGGGTCGACCCTATGACCCCAGTTTTGAGCCTAGGTTCATTCTGATGTATCTGGTCTCGTTTTCAGTATAGGTTCGCCCGTCTAATCCTATATAAATAACCCCCTAGCCCCATTCTCTTTACACCATTCTTCTCTCCTTATGCTGCCTCTAAATAAAATAATGGCGTCGCTACTCTGCTGGGATCAAAACTAGAACTAGTGCATCTTCTTCCAAATCTGAATAAGATTAAAAGAGAACTACTGCAACTCTTCTTCGATAATCCAACCAAGGCAAGTGCAGTTATTTTCCGATATGAAATTTAATCATGATCTTGACATAATTATAAAACTGAATCTGAGACTAGACCCTTTTTCTATTTATCAGATATGTTCCTCTATTTTATTATTCTATTTGTTCTGTATTTCTTCCTCCTTTCTTTCTTTTTGTTTGATAGCCAGGCTACCACGAGCCTGAGCCCAGTCTCATAAGAGAAGAACGCATAAACGCTAAATTTGGGAAGAATATTGAATGAGGCATATTTGGGAAAAATCGATTTGTAACTAATTTGAGGACACAACGCATGTTGTAAATTTGGATATAAATTTGAGACATATTGCATAAGATGATCTATGACTTGGAAGAAGAGGATTATAGTGACTTAGAACATAAAGAACATATTTCATAATTTAAGATCTGGATCTGGGCATATTAAATCTGATAGTTTGTCATTTGGAAGTAGGAGAATTAATTTGCATATGACTTAGGTGTGAAAACCTATATTAAGATTTGATGACTATTAAGTGTGAATACACCTAAGTAAGGGGGGTTTTTGGATATGTGACATGCATTGTAATCAATGGCTATATTTGGCATAATTTATATGTGAATCACGATTAGGTTTTTGGGGAATATTCTAAACTATGCAAGTTTAACTAAAATTTGGGACATATGTTATATGGTGAATTATGACCATAATTTGGGCATGTAAGTTTAGGCTTACTTTATGAATTAGGCAAGATATGTGAATAGGACTTTAAGGAATGTTTGAATCGGGTAAAACTGTTATCTGCTTAATATGTTAAATTTTCCTAATCTGCTAAATCTGTTACCTGTTTAATCTGTTGAATTGCCTAAACTGTTAAATATGTTGAATCGCCTAATCTGCTAATTATGCCTAATCTGCTAAATCTGTTGAGTTGCCTAATCTGCTAAATCTGTTGAACCGTCTGAGCTGCTAAATCTGTTAGATCTGTTAAAAAGCTGATTGATTGTAATTTGTGTATGAAAATCCGTAGGCTTGATCTAAGATTGTGTAAAACATGTTAATTTGTTTAATCTGCTGCGACTTGAAAAGAAGTCAAATCTGTTAAATTGACATAATTAGTCTGATATTTGTATAATTTGTAATGGAATAAACTGGTTATAATAAAAATGCTGAGACATGAGGTTAGGCTCGTTTTGCTGTAGAAGCCTGCCCGGACCCAAGCGGCTTAACCAGCAACCGCAAACTGCTATTCTAATGTGAGAGGTCATAGGCATAACTAAAATATGCTCAGACACGAGGTTAGGTCTAGCTTGTGGCAGAAGTCTGTCCGGAACTGCCCGGCATATCCAGCGGCCGCAAGCTACCGACCTAATGTGAGAGTTCTGCGCATTAATATTTAATTAATGCAAATCTGAGATAAATATGATGTCTAAAACGTGTTGGGTGGATAGGGATAAACCAACTGGACTGATGAATTAATAAACCTGTTTCGTGAATCTGTAGGCCCAATACAAAGTTAGACAATCTGTAAGTCTGTTAATACTGTACATCTAATCCGTTAGTCTGAAAACCTGTTAGCTTAATTTTCTGATCTGTGAACTAGTTGATCTGAACTCTGTAGGTCTGAAAACTTGTAAACAAGTTAATCTGAAATCTGTTAGTCTGGGGACACAAGGTTAGGAGGGAAAATACTTGTGTCATCTGTTGTTTGGGACCCATATTAGTCAGTAACCCTTTCTGGTATCAAAACTATGACCCAACAGTAGCTATGGTCCGGGCACGCTTACTGAACTAATTATAAGATGTTCATTCTGATAACGGCGAGGGATGTTGATGGTGCGTTCCAACCGGGTCATGTGCGTGCATGGATCCCGGTCTGCCTCTGAGGATGTAAGACGTCGTGACATCTATAAATTGGTCTGTGTCATTTTAAGGTTGCCACTTTAGGGAGTGATACACCCTTCTGTGGGGCTGGCACAGGGTATTTATGTATTAGGGAGCCGATCGCTTGGGGTAGATTTAGGGTACACTTAGTTCTGTCTGTTTCCGTTGGGGTACCGTCTGTTTCTGTTGGGTGGTAACACCTGTCTGTTTCTGCCTGGTACCATCTGTTGGGGTGGTAAAGGCCCATTTACTAGTGTACACCTAATTATAATATTCTGTTTCCGTAGGGATTATTCTGTTTCCGTCTCTGATTCCGTTTATGTACCTTCTGTCTGTTGGGGAGGTAGAGGCCCATTACTGGCACTTTGTTTCTGTATAGATTATTCTGTTCCGTTTAGATATTAGGGTAACACCTAATCCTGTTATACTAGTATTAGTGCAAAGAAGTAAAATATAAAGCATAACTTGGGCTATATCATTTTGTTTCTTCTGTTTAGCTTATGTATACCAATTACTCCTGTTGTTGTTGTCTCTTATCCAGCTTTATTTTCTTGTCATGATATTATTATCTGTTCATATGCTGAAAGTCACTGGACTTGCCAGACTTTATATCTGACCTTGCTTGTTTTCGCCCCTTTTCTTTCGTTCCCCCCCTCCCCAGGTTTGTAGGGTGGAAATATAGGATCTTGATTCGGATTTTCTCTGCTTGAAGTATCGCTTGGCTTTGTCTCTATCTTTCCATGGCAGTTTATGTTGGGGATTATGACTTTAAAACTATGCATTCTGAAGGCTTTTGTACAAGACCGATATTTTGTACTTGAATTCTGATATTGTGATTTGAAAAGATGTAACCAAACTTATTTTGATTTCTGATGTAATAAAGTTATTAATTTTCAAGTACTGTTTTATCTTTTTTGTAAATTTCCGTTCTGTCTACTAAAACGCTCCATCAAAGTTAAGGCATTCCCTTTGTGAGTGACCTTAACGGAGGTGGGGTGTTACACTTGTTGAGCCGTGAAATCAAGGGATAGGAGTCGGTGTCTCCTTGTTGAATCGTGAAATCAAGGAGGGTATTTGACTATTTGAAAATAGTAATAAAACTCTGCACAATCCAGCGTTGTGCGGGACTGGACATAGGAGTGATCCGAACCAGTGTAAAATCCAATGTGTTCTTTCCTTTTCTGCATTTTCCTTTATTTCTGTTTATTTTGCATTTGTGTTTGAATTGGTGTCTGTGATTGTGTTTGTGTTGTTTGATTCACTCCATAATTCTATTTAGATTTAAGTTTTGTTTAAAGTTCTTACAAACACTATTCACCATCCCCTCTAATGTTTGCTTTGCCCTAACGATCCTTTCCACAGTCCCTAACAATTGGTATCAGAGCAAGGTTTTTCAAAAAGTTCATAATCTAATTTTTGAAAATTTTAAATGGAAAATTTTGAACACTAGTTTAAATTTATGTATTGCATCAGTATTAGATAAGTCTGCATTCGATGTTATTGAAAAAATCAAATTACTATTTGATTCTTGAATTTTGAAATCTTGAAATTTGAAATTTTGAAATTTTGAAATTTTGAAATTTGAAATTTTTGAAATTTTGAAATCTTGGATATGTTACAAAACCATCATGATATAATTGTAGTTAGTTATTTGGGAAAGTCCTTTGATTATTTGAAAAGTCATTTGAATATTTGAAAAGACATTTGAATTATTTGAAAAGTTATTTGATTATTTGAAATATTGTGTTGTTTTACAGGAAAAGATGTGTTGTATGTCTATTGAATAATCAAACTGTAACAACCCGAAAATCTGGGCCAGCTTAAAATTTTTATTTTGGCAATTCTAGCGAATTTTGAATATTTAAAATGAATTATTTTAAATAATATCGACGAGAAATTTATTTTGAATATAATTCGACGTATATATTATACACGTCGTCGTTAGAATATAAATATCTATATATAATTATAAATGGAATTGAAAATGGCGCGGTAGTTCGATAATTCGATTTCAAAATTCAATTGAATGTACCGGGTGCAAAACAATCCGGATTTTAGTGAAACCAAAAACATTAGGATCTAATTGGGAATATCTTTCCAACGAATCCGACAAATCGAAATTTCATAGCGGGGATCAAAAGATATGTCCAGTTGAAAATTCTGAATAGTCGCTATGGAATTCAGGCCCTTAAAAATTGACATTTTGCAAACGACCTCGGATTTCGACGAAACCATTTTTGTTGGGTCCGTGATGTCAAGTTATTGCTAGATTCCAAATTTCATAATTTTTTGAATCAATATGTGAGCGTGGCAAAGGAAAACGCGTTTGACCGGTTTCAGTTGATTTTAATCGACTGGAAAATGGCCATTTTTCCAACGGTCTCAGAATTCGACGAAATTAGTTTTGTTAGGACCGTATCGTCAATACGAAGCTAGAAAATATTTTTATGGAATTTATCGAGTTAGTATGTGGCCCCGGTAAATTGAAATGTACGTTTACAATTCAATATAGTGATTTAAATGTAAATTCAACGAAAACTAATCGAAACGATCAAATCAGCTTGCATTACATATCCCATTGTGTTTGGAATGGGGGTGAAACGCTATGGACGACAGGCGATGGGCCTCGTTTCGAGGTCGTATGTAAAAGTCAACTTTTTGTAAATTAAAATATTAAAAATTAAAATCCCCTTCTCTCACTTTAACCCCTCTGGCCCACCCCCTTTTGCCTTCGTTCATTCTGAAGAAAGAAAAAGAAAAAAAAACCCTAAACCTAAATCGCTCGACGGCCGTCGCTCCTCCAACCAGCCCGCCGCCGCAGGTGGCCGGCGCCACACCCCCTCTTCTTCTTCCCCCATCCTCGATCCCCTCGCGACCACCGCACGCCTCTTCCCCCAAACCGCGCCCCACGATTCCACCACCGGAGCCACCGAAGGCCGCCGCCACACGCCTCACCGCCTCAGCCAGCGCCCACCCCCATTCCCGTCCCCTCCTCCAGCTCGAAGAAGCCGCACCCCCCTGCCTTCGATTTCTGCTGTAAATTTTTTTTTCCTTTTTACTTATTTATTTTTATTTCATGCAATTTGTTTGGAAAATAAAGGGTAATCCCCTTGACACTGTAATTAAAGGTAATTTCTTTCAATTTTTATCGTATTAATTGTTTTAAAAATATATATTTGCCTTGTTTATTCTCAGTTTTATATATATAAATTTGCATTAAATTTATTTTCTGATTTATAAAGAATAGGGAAAAACATGATTTTTAAAATATAGAAAAGACGATATTTTGAGATGAGTAGTGAAGTAAAAATATGATTTTTACTTCGAGAAAAATATAGATTTTTGCAACAAGGAAGTTATAATTTTTATTATCCATAACGAGTTATAAAGATTTGATTTTGAAGGGAAAAAGAAGAAAGGCGAAATCTTTATTTTTAGAAAGGCGAAATCTATATTTTTAAAATTCGATTTTTATTGAACATCGAAGTAAAAATGTGATTTTTATATATTGAACATCGAAGTAAAAATTCGATTTTTATATATTGAACATCGAAGTAAAAATGTGATTTTTATATATTGAACATCGAAGTAAAAATTCGATTTTTATATATTGAACATCGAAGTAAAAATGTGATTTTTATATATTGAACATCGAAGTAAAAATGTGATTTTTATATATTGAACATCGAAGTAAAAATGTGATTTTTATATATTGAACATCGAAGTAAAAATGTGATTTTTATATATTGAACATCGAAGTAAAAATGTGATTTTTATATATTGAACATCGAAGTAAAAATGTGATTTTTATATATATAGTGGCTACGGGCAACGAAGATGACAGAAATGCGATAACGATGAAGACTTCTAAATGAAGATTCAAGATGATTGGATAGCTTTTGGTGAGAACTTCTCACTCTTCAATTTCTTTTTCTAGTTATATATATATATATATACTAGGATGCAGACGGTGTTTAGTAGCATCTGACACCCGTCATCCACAGACCATGGATGGCTTGTTTGTTAAATTGTTTGGTTGTGTAGTTGGTTAGATTATTTGGTTTGAATTGAATTGTTTGGTGAAATGAAATTGATTTGATTGATGTGTGAATGGCGTGGGCCTTCACTAGACCGGGGATAAGGCTAGGCCTCGTCCCGTTTCTAGTATCGTGCCGTTATACCGCCGAAATTTTCTAAAATAAGTTAGAAAATAAAAATATCATTTTATTTAAAGAATGAACTGAATAGAAATTCATATGTTGAAATAAAATGTTTTATCGTTAAAAATATAATTTTTAACGTGAATATGAATATAGTGAAAGTGAATAAAATAAAATATTCATTTACAAACCGGACGGTTTGTTTATGTACACCTATTTGAAGGACGTTGATTGGGACGATAAATTTTACACATCTCCCAACTGCACAAATAAAATATGTGTTTGATTGTTTGAAACCCCACACGGGTGTTGGGATGAAATATGAAGTTCACTCATCCTGATTTATTAAATATGTCGATGATTGATTGACAGGCTGTTATAAGCGTTAGATATCTATATTTGATGCTTATACAGTGTAGTGCACTTTGGTTGATGGTTGATTATTTTTCAATGCTATTATATACATGTATTGTATGAAAATCCATATAATTAATTTCATATGGTGATTGATTGGGCCTCATTCCAATTTAGAGAATAAAGAATATTATAAAATAAAGGTTCATGTGTTGACTGTACTCATTCGTGAGATTAGTCATGTGTTGAACGTAATATTTTAACAATAAATTTTATACCTTTATCACTATAAAATAAAGGTTCATGTGTTGACTGTACTCATCCGTTGAGGTTATTCATGTGTTGAACGAAATAATTTAACAAAAATAGTCACATGTGGACAGTACTCATTCGTTGAGATTAGTCGTGTGTTGACAAAAATAAATATTGATTTGTTGAATAGAATAAAGGAATATATGAAGCCGTGTTGATTAGATTGACGCCATTTTGACGTGAACGATATTTATATCGATTTTATTCATTTCGAAATGAATTGAATATATAACGATTTCGAAATGAATTGAATATATAACGATTTCGAAATGAATTGAATATATAACGATTTCGAAATGAATTGAATTGAAAACGATTTCGAAATGAATTGAATAGAAAACGAATGTGATTTCAATTGAATATATAACGAATTTGATTCGAATAGAAAACCAATTTGAATTGAATCGAATAGAAAACCAATTTGAATTGAATCGAATAGAAAACGACTTTGGAATTGAATTAAATTGAAAACGAATTCAAATTGAATTGAAAGCGAATTGAAATGAATTCAAATTGAATTGAAATTTGAATTGAATAGAAATGAATTTTAAAACGAATTTATAAAGAAGAATTCAATTTTGCTTTGGATTGAAATGGAAGTTGAAATTGTTTTTGAAACGAATTTAAAACTATTTATATAATTCGTTTTAAATAGTAATCGACGAAATATATATTATATATATTATATATATAATATAATGGCCTGAATAGAACGCGCCGCGCCGCGGCAGTTCGTGAATTTCGACCATTTATTTCGAACGGACATTACGGGAGATCCGACCGTCGGATTCTCCTAAAACCGGAACCGTTGGGTTCGTATCAAAAAGAGCTTTCTAATGAATATTAGAAATTTGAAATCTAACGATTGGATTTGGAATTATGTCCAAATAAAATTTGAAAAAGGTCGTTGTAAGTGCAGTTCGATGGCCGTTGATGGAAATCGACTGTACGGGCCTTGATAAAATTATTAAAAATAGTAATAATTTGTGTAAAATCATAAGAAATGATTTAGAAAGAATTGGGATGAAAAACTCCATATTTGAAAAGATAAAAATAGATTTTTATCGAAATGAACTAGTTTTGAACTAGGATTATAATTCTGTTTATTTTTAAATAAATAAATTGAATTTGAAAATGGTTTTAAAAATAACCAGAATTTCCAATAATTATATTGGAGTGGATTTGAATCGAAATTGTCTTCGGAATATTTCGATGTTGGAATTCGTGATTATACAGATGTTGTTATGGAAATTTGAAAGATATATATTTATATCGTTATTTCCAATATGACATTTGTTAATCGTAGAATTTGATATTGAATATAAGCCGATATATTTTCTATTCAGAGCCTTGTATTGAATATCAAATGTGATTTGGGTTTGTCGTGAATGGGGTCTTCACTAACATTGTTCTTGAACCCAGTTGAGAAAAGATTAAATCTTTTTATTTAGATTTAATGAAGTGTACCAATTAAATAATATTTAATTGGAATAGAATTGATATTGATTTTTGGGTTTATCGTGAACAGTGTTTTAAATAACACTCGTTCTTTAACCCGATAATTAATGGAATGTGATTTTGGGTTTATCGTGAACCGTGTTTTAAATGACACTGATTCTTTAACCCAGTTAGCGATTAAAACTAAGTGGAGTTTTAATGAATCTTTAATTAGATTGAAATGATCGAGAATGGAGTATCACCAGTTTTGCTCCAGGCGATAGTTAAATCTTTAATTAGATTTGAACGTGAAATGGTAATTGAATTTACCGATAACACCGTGGTGTTAGATATGAAGTACTACCAGTTTTACTTCATGGAATGAATAGGATGGGATTAGGAAATTAAAACCAACGATTACTTCGGTAAGGTTCGTTAATCCCGACTAGTTGAATCGAAATTCAAAAGATGATTAAAGAATAAATTCAAGGAATTTATCTTGGATAAAATTAATGGGAACCTTTCCCCATGAATGTGAAATCAGAAACTAACTGTCGGTTAGCTAAGCAGAATGGTTTTCTGGATATTGATCTGATGTTGGTTTCGGCCTTCGGGGTTAATATTTGGGGAATTATTCTCTTGATTAATTTACGGTTAGTGACTGATGAATTGGAATGAGGCGTATGTTGTGTTTGTGTAACACTTATTTAAAATATACGCGAGTTATTCGGAAAGACCGGGTTTATCCCATTCTGAATAACTGATACGACGATAAGTCGAAGATGAAGACGATGGTCGAAGACCGGAGGTCTTCACGACGTTTGGGTGATTACCGATGATCTTGATTGGGCTGTACACCCAAGAAGATGGAAACAGTTAGTGATCGTCCAGACGTACTTGGAGATCGATGGATATGCGGGGTACTAGGTGCCTCCGGTTTCGTTCAGACCCAGAACGGACTTGTTAATGGACTGTGTGTCTGACATTGGATTTTAGTCCGTGTGATTGATCTCTATTAAATATATATCGGTTTGGCGGCGGAGAATTTATTCTCTTGCTTAACGACCTTCTCTGAGACGTACGAGCTCAGGGGTTATATATTGATGGATATCAATCGCATGGAGTGAATTGCCTGTGTGGCATGCTAAGATGCGAATGATCAAGGCTTCTGTTGAAAAGCAAAGTCTTGTGGTTGATGATCGAAGCACGGCCTTTGTGGCGTAGCTTTGTGTAACATTTACTTCGCTAGTTTCGCACCCCGGTTGTGAACCAAAAACGGGAGAGGACCTCAGGGAGGGCATGCGTTTCTTTCTAGCTAGGGTGGTGTCAGTGACCTACCAGCCCTGACATTTATATACTTTTCACCTGTGTGGTTGTTGCTGTTGCGAGGCGCCTCGGTTTGATCGGACGATCCGGGTCCGATGGAGTCATTCGTTGGCTCATTTGCGCCCCAAAGGGCGGGGAAACGTAGTGTTCAGGCATTTTAATCCACATCGGTGGACCGGCCCTGACGATCCAAGGGTCACTCGAGCTCTGATCCTGAGACATGGTAGGCTAGATTGTCTCGAATCGGTTGAGGACTATCTTTTGCCTCGGTTCACAGACGGAAATCCAATTTCCAAATACGTGACATTTGCGGTTTTAATTGTAGAACTAGTATGGCGACATGATATATGGTACCAATGCCTCCTATGATTGATACTTATGATTTGAAGTTGTTTTATACACTATGCACTTATTATAGTATCAAATAATCCGTTTTAAACGTATCAAGCATTCTTTGGCTGTTATAAGGGAAAACCCTATCCCCTGGCTTGCGTTGCATTGTGTGATAGGACCTGGGTCTTACAACAGCTTCATTTTTCTTTATTTAGCATTGCGCTGTTTGTTATATGCACTGGTATTCTTGGGAGGAAACCCGTTCTGTGTTATACGGCGTGGTCCCTTGATTTACCTAACTTTAAAAATAAAGATTAACTGTTTTAGTTCTCACACCAGTCACATGACTGACCTGGAGTTTATTGTTTTAACCTAAACTCTGGGTGCCCCTATTTTGACACGGGCAGCTAGTAGTTTTGGTTTTGCAGATTTATATTCACAGGATCCTGGTTTACAGCTGGAATGATATCCGGAAAGCTTTATATCCGTATATCTCTTCTAGTTGTGCATTGTATTATTTTCCGCTGCGATGTAATTTATTGTAATCTCTGATATTTCTGTGTAATATTTATTCATTTATACTCTATATATTCTTGTAATCTGATGCATTGGTGTAATAACAATGAAACGTTCTTTTGTATGTATTTTGCTTTGTCCTGTTCTCGAACTATCCGACGCTTTCCTTTACGGGGAAGTTACGGGTTTTTACACAAACTCTGAAAAGATGGTTGATGTGGCTGTTGGAAATTCAAATTCCTAAATGGTAGCTATTGAAAATTCAACTTCTGAAAAGAAATTAAAAAAAGGAGAAGAGTAACGATGGTTGGTGAAGAGACATTAAGAAGAAATGGATATATATAATATAAATCAGCAAAGAAATGGGTACCAGATCAATTTACAACTTTGGATTTTCATCTACAACTTATCTTTATGCTGTACTTCTCTTTATTTGCTTCATAATGTCGTTGGTTTCATGAGATTCCGTCAAGAATTGACCAAGTAATGATCAAATGAAATTTTGATGAATAAAGAGAGAGGGAAAGCAAAACTGTCGGCGTTCAAATTGCATCCACAGGTTAGACTATTTTGTCCCAAATCCTTTTCCAGATTGTAATTCTCGTTCTCGAGGTGGATTTGATGGGTAGATCGTCAAATTCTAATCAAAATTGAGTGAGAAATGACAGTTTGAAGTTGGCGATTCAAAACTAAAAACTATTAAGGGATTTTATGTATAACTCTTAGTGTTTCGACTTGTTGCACCCCAATACCATCCAAATTCATCCCCAAACTGCTACTAGATCATAGTCCTCGAATTCCTCTAAGATATGCCGCTGATTTCGTCCAATTCCATTAAGAAATGAAAAAGTTATGCCTCATGAAAGTTTGATTGAAAGTGAAAAACGAGAGGAAGAAGAAGAAGAGAAGAGAATGTGAAGAGACATGACTTTTGGGCCTATTTATAATGGTTGAAGTGTATTTTCATTCAAATTCAAAATTCAAATTCAAAATTTTGGCACCAAATTGGTTGAACTACTAAATCTTCAATATCTTTCTCATACGGTGTTCAAATTCAGCAAATGAATACACTATCCGGATCAGAAAAACGAGCCCATCGCAATAGAATAGATCTCATCATCAAATTCTAGAAAATCAATTCAGAATTCAGATAATATTGAAGAAATGGATCTAAAAACAGGGTACGCCTTAATTAATTTTTAAATTTTTGGTTGAATGGATGTTTTGCTTGCTTTGCTTTGTTTTAAAATTGAAATTTAAACTTTAAAATTCAAATTTGAAATTCAAAAATAATTATAATAAAATTAATAAAATAATAAAATAAATTTTGGATGTTTGTTAGGATTAGAATTATGTCAGGAAATAGTTAAACCTGAAATATAAATTGATATTTTAAAACCAAAGTCACAAAACCATATTCTCTTTGAAATAATACATATATGTCAACATACATATATCTATATGTTAACATATCAGCCTATAGAAAGAAATTCAAATTTTTTATCTCAAAGATTTAAACTTTCAAACTTCCCTCCATTTTTCTCAATTAGAAAATTCCAGTTAAAATTCTAGTTATTAAATTTATTTATATACTTATTTTCATATATCTCATTTCAAAATGTATATATTAAAATATATATATATATAAACATGTTAATATGATATACACAGTTAATATAACTTTTTGATATTGTTATAAAATATAAATTTATTCATCTTTTATATAGTTTAAACATGCATAGTTTAACTTATATATTTTTCACATATAATAACAATTCTGGGTTACATTATAATAAATACTATTTGTAATTTCATAATTTTGATTTATATATTTAACTTAATGTTTTGGTATAAAGAAATATATATATATATATATATGATTTTTATGTCTTCAAAATATAGTTTAAATATAAGAAATTATAGCTTTATATATTATCAGTTTTATATATTACTTTATAAATGGTTTTTTAGCAAATAAATATGTTTTGATTTTTAAAGTTTGAATTTAAAATTAATTTGTATCAAGAAGATTATTGTATATTTCATAATAAATTTTAAGTTCTTTTTAGTTTTTATGTACTATTATGAAGATGTTTATAGTCTACTTTATACAATTTTATATTCTCTTTAAAAAGTTCTTCAATTCTTACTATATTTACCCTACTAATATTATATAACTCCATAATTATTTTTAATATTTTGCTACTTATCATGAATATTTTTTAAACTCATATCTTTATTATTATTTAAATCACTTTCATTAATATAATTAACCTAAATCTAGTAATTAACAATATCCTTGTTTGATTCAAATAATTTATTATATGCATAATAGTTAGATATTACTTTAAGCATCTTTTATAAAAATACATATCATCATCAAATCATTCTATATATTATTACCATACTATCATTACACATCTTATTTCATATCATATATCATTACAGTGCATCTCAAATTAAAATCATTTACATCACGAATTGCATTTCTTTCAATATATCACTTCACATAATTTTGCATATGACGTACTACAATATAAACAACACACTACATGTTAACCTTAACTTCACACATAACAAGTACATGAAAAGTTTTTATCTAGGATTATTAATCAAACACATAACATATTTACTTTGTACTGATTAACTTAATTGATTTGTTTGGCTTGATTGACTTGTTAGAAATATAATTATGCATTTGTAGTCAATAAAGCTTTATAAGTCTTAGGATAAACAAAAGTTAAAATAAATGTTTAGCTTTGAATTTATTATTGTTTTGTTACAACAAAACTTAAATCGGTTGATTGTTTGGATTAAATCACTTTACTTAACTTATATCATAGTTTTAAGGATATCTTATCAAAGTTATTTCTTAACCCAGATTAAAGTCTTATTATAGTTTTAAAGAAATTAGAGCTTAGGATAGGTTTACTCTTGTATTAGATTAAGGGGGTGTTTTATAGTTTCTAGGATTAGCTTAAGACTCAGAAGTTTTTATTTACATATATTACATAATTTGGTTGATTTGATTGATTGCTTGAATTGATAGTTTGAATTGATTGCTTGAATTGCTTGTTTGAATTACTTGTCTGGATTGATTGCTTGATTGATTAAAAATATTGATTGTATTGCTTAGTTTATTGTGATAACCCGAAACCCCATGTCACGGAATTAAGGATAATCATTTGGAATATAACATATTAATCAACATTAGCAGATTAGAGATAATAGCATAAACATGAAATAGAATAATTTACATCAATATGACAGCGGAATCATAAAATGTAATAAACATCAGAGTAGCACAGTCATAGGATACAACTTAGTGCATAAAGGAAATGATCAGTCTACATCAAGATCACTGGGACATATACATCAGATAATACATAATAGAGATTAATCAGTCTACATCGCGATCAGTGGTACATATACATAATATAATACTGGTGGAAATGTCAATACCAAAAGACATAGAAAGTCAGTCGTCGCCATCTGCCAAAAACACACTCCATGCTAAAGTGCTAAGCCAAAATATCACTTGTAACCTGTCACTGGGCTGCCCGTGTAAAAATAAGGGCACCCGAGTTTGCAAGTGAAACAAAATACGAGTTAGTCATGGGACTGGTATGAGAAATCTACTTAACTGATTAAACAATAATAATAAGGCAAATCATAGAACCACGCCGCTAACGCGGAACGGGTTTCCTCCAGTGATTTCCAGTGCATGAAATAAAGTAAATCTTTTGAACAACGCAATGCTTTTTATAAAAAATGAAGCCATTATAAGACTCAAGTTCCATCACACAATGCAATGCAAACCGGAGGATAGAGTTTTACCTTATAATGGCGAAAATATGTTTGATATGTATAAAACAAAAATCATTTTGTATTATCAATAGTGCATATATAATTTAAAAGCAATTTCAATCATAATGTATCAATCATAGACGACAAAACTACCATCTACTATGTCATCATATATAGGTTTACAATCAAAACTGTAACGTCGTATTGGAAATTGGATTTCGTCATGAGTCGATGCAAGGGACGTACTCCTCGCTGGCTTCGAGACACTCTAGCAAATGCCTCAGGGTCTCCTGCAGTAGACCCTTGGTTCCTCCAAGGTCGGTCCTCCCTTACGTTTGAGGATTAGTATTCCTGAACACACGTTTCCCGGTCTTATCGGACTTATCCATCGGCTCCGTAGAGACTGATATAACCGAGGCGCCTTGCATTCCACATCCACATAGGTAAAAATATAATAAATGTCTGGGCTTGCAAAACCCTGACACCACCCATAGCTAGAAAGAAACGTCTTGTCCTCCTTGGGTCCCTTATCCTTTTTTAACTCATACCGAGGTGTGAGGCTCGCGAAACAACGCTATACACAAAGCTATGCTCTTTAAGGCTGTGCTTTGATCATCAACCACAAGACTTTGCTTTTCAACAAAAGCCTTGATCCTTTGCATCTTTGTATACCACACTGTCAATCCACACCATACCATTGTTGTCTACCGATATACAACCTCTGAGCTCGTACGTCTCAGAGAAAAGTATTAAGCAAGCGAATAAATTCTCCACCGCCAAACAAATGTATATTTAGTAGAGATCAACGAATACAGCACAGAATACACATCAGACACACATCCATTTACAAGTCCGTTCTGGGTCTGAACGAAACCGGAGGCACCTTATTTCTCTTTCCATATGTCCAATACGGAAGAGAGGCTCTCGCACATCCGGACGATCAAAAAGTACGTTCAGACCACTACCACTGTAACCTCGTCAAGGGAGCTACCCATATCTAAGGCATCAGTAGCAATCCATACGATATGAAGATCACCGGTCTTGCACTATCTTCATATCTCCGAATTTTTATCGTCGATCAATTATTTGAAATGAGAATTAACTTGGCCTTTTCAAATAATTCACGTATATATAGAATTCAAATCAATTCTTCCTATGGTTAAATTATTTGACATCCACATTTCAGTTCATTAATATAATTTTCATGTCAAACAAATCCAACCATCAAAATATCTGATAAACCGAGTAAAGTCGGTTTATTTCCATTCCATATCTCTATATATATTTTATAACGATTTATCGCTATTTTTATTTATTTAAAATAGATCGTTTTAATTAAACGACGCTTTAAGCGATAATGTGGCCCTTACGCTGTTTTACTCCAAATTTGATTTACACATTTCTCAAAATCTAACCATCGGATCTTAACGAAGTTAATTCCGTTGGAAAGATCTCTCCAAAGCGAACCCAATAGTTCTGTTTTTGGGAAAATCCGACGGTCAGATCTCTCGATATAATCGTTTAAAGTTGAAATTTCAAAACACGAATTGCAGCGACGCGATTCGTTGGATCTCAACAAATTTTATATCGTTGGAAAGATATTTTCAAAGCGAACTCGACGGTTTCAGTTTTGGGGAAATCCGATGGTCGGATTTCTCGATATAATCGCTCAAAATTACGATTCCAAAACGCGAACTACAGCGTCGTTATTCATTTTATTTAATTTATATTTATACATATATATAAATATAATTCATTTGACGATTTCTAAATCGTTTTTCACTTCAAATATTTCACTAACGCCTTTAAATTTCGAATTTTTTAGCCATAGTCTCCTTTGTATGGAGAAAGGTTTGAAAAACCATAACTCGCCTTGTAGGGCCCTCATCAATCAAAAGAAAAGAGAATGCCAAGAGGCCAGCCTTAGGCTCATAAATCTTTAAAAGAAAAAGAAAATGCCAAGCGGCGAGACTTAGGCTCATAATTCTTTAAAAGAAAAAGAAAATGCCAAGCGGCCAGCCTTAGGCTCATAAATCTTTAAAAGAAAAAGAAAATGCCAAGCGGCCAGCCTTAGGCTCATAAATCTTTTAAAAGAAAAAGAAAATTAGTAAACACGTACCTATTTGTCGGGCATAAAATTTTATTCCTCTTATTTGCAGTTTATCCATAACCTTTTCAATAATGTGTATATGGATGCATATCTAAGCTAAAAATAATATTTTTATCAAACAAATATTTATTTCCATACATGGTTATTTTTAAAACTTCATATACATGTTAAAAATAATATTTCCAACTCATCAACATTTATTTAAACATGTGGTTATTTTTAACACTTCATACATCGTATAAAAATGATATTTTTGGCGAACAAAAATATATTTCGATTCATGACTATTTTATTTAGTTCATAAACATGTTAAAAATAATATTTATAGCGAACAAATATTTATCTCAACACATGTGTATTTTTAGTGAGTTGTATACATGATAAAAATGATATTTTTATTGTTCAAATATTTATTCAACACATGAATGTTTTTAGCACTTCATATTCACAATAAAAATGTTAATTTTATTGTTCAATCCATTTATCCAACATATGAATATTTTTAGAACTTCATATACATGATAAAAAATGTTAATTTTATCATTTAATCCATTTATTCAACACATGAGTATTTTTAGAACTTCATATACATGATGATAAAAATGTGATTTTTATTATCTAAGCAATTTATTTCAATCATGAATAAATTATCAACGCATGAATATATTTCATCATATGAATATAATTCAAACACAAGAATATTTCAGAAAATTTCGGCAGCATAACGGTAGGGGGTTTAAAACCGACACCGTCCCGAGTACGGCTGCTCGCACTACCTTAGGCCTCACGGCGTTCCCTAATGGGCCTTATTTCAATGATCTAAACATTTCGATCATTTTTCATATCATAATGAATTTTTCCACAAACTAATCCAAATTTGGTTTCAACCATTCACAATATCAACCATTCGCAATATCAACCAAATTTCACACCAACCACAATCAAGTCGTCCATGGTTTGTGGACGACGGGTGTCGGGAGTTTCTAAACTCCATCTACATCCTAGTATATTTTATTTCTAAATTTAATTGAATTTAGAAATATCACGTCGCTTTTTAATCCTTCTTAAATTGTAGCGAGCTCCAAACGCGTTCTTGTCTCTTCTAGAATGTAGCGTACGGTGTTACGGTCCCGGTGTCTCTTATTTCACTGGATTTGGTCAACACATGAAAAAGATATGATTTTTATTAGAAAATCACACTTCGCAACGCTTCAAAGCGTTATAAACCATTTAAAATTTCACTGTCGTTGCCTCAATTTAAACGTTCGAAACTAGGTTTTGAATTTATGCCAAATCGTTGCACTTATACGAAATCAGACGACATTACGTCGAAGAGGTTGGAATTTCGTGCCTGCACCTAGGGTGGGACCAGCTCGAGCTGACGTGGAGGGCGTGGCGGCTTCTCGAAGTCGCGCACTTTGGAGGCTCCGTTCTCCGCGAATACTCCACGGGGGGGGGAGGGGGTGCAACGGGTATGGATTTGAAGAGGGGAAAGCTTCAACTAGGGCATTTGATAATATGGCGTGGTTTGGCCGGAATCTGGTCGGGAAGGGTGGAAGACCTTTTCGTCGTTCGATAGCAGGTTTATTTTTTTGGAAAATTAAATTATGAAAGGAAAATTTTCATTGGCCCATATTTATATTAATTTGAAAATTAGGGTTTTCTAATACGGACTCCAAATTAAACCCAACGAGTGTCGCCCACAGCTAATTACCCCGATTCCGGACACAATGGAATATATTTTGTAAGCCCATTCGACTGTTACAGTCAGTTATTCTTCAAATTAAAATATAAAACATTTAATTTTAGATTTGAATGTACATTTTAATTATCGGGGCCACATACTGATTCTAAAAATTCCCGAAAAATAAATCTAGCTATGTTGGGATGATACGGTCCCAACAAAATTAATTTTGTCGAATTTGGAGACCATTTGAAAAATGGACTTTTTCTGGTCGATCAAATTCAAACTAAAATTACCAAAAGCGTTTTCCTTTGCCACGCTCACATATTAATTCCAAAAATTATGGAATTTTATCCCTAGCCATAATTGACATTTCGGATCCAACCGAAGTGGTTTCGTCGAAAGCAGAGGTCGTTTGCAAAATGTCTATTTTCATAGGCTATATTTGTATTAAATTTCATAGCGATTATCCTGAATATTCAACTGGACATAACTTTTTATTCCGGCTATGAAACTTCAATTTTTCGGGTCGTTAGAAAGATACTTCTAAACAGATTTAAATATTTTTGGTTTTACTAAAATTCGGTTTATTTTGATTCCTGTACATTCAGTCAAAGTTCAAAGTCAATTTTCAAACTGTCACGCCATTTCAGGCTCGTTATATAGTTAAAATAAATTTTTTTCGTTCTAATTTCGATTTAAATAAATTTTTAATCATTATTATTTTAAAATAAATCATTTTAAATATTCCAAATTCAATAAAAAAGCAAAATTAAAAAAATTTAATTGGTTCTTATTTTCCGGGTTGTTACAATCTCCCCCACTTAAAACTTTCTGTCCCCGAAAAGGAAACAATAGTAAAGTAGGAAACAAAACGGAAATACAAAGAATTGTAAATGCACCTTGCACCAGAGCTAATCAGAGATGTCCACTCTGCAATTGGGATAAGCTGCTTAATGCTCTCTTCGGTTTCCCAAGTACAGTCCCTAGGATTTCCACTCCACTGCACTTTAACTAAATGAACTTTCTTGCTCCTTAGCTCTTTAGTTTCTTTGCCAATAATCTTTATCGGCTCTCTTCTAACTGCTAATTTTGGAGTAATATCCAAATCCTGCTGCGCTGCTTCTTCTACAACTAGATCTGGATCATGCACATGCTTTCGAAGTTGAGACATATGAAATACATTATGCACCCCAGGCAACCAGTCAGGCAATTGAACCCTATAAGCAGGAGTTACAATCCTTTCAAGCATAGGAAATGGACCAATAAATCTTGGTGTCAACTTCCCTGTTTTCCTGAATCGAACTACTCCTCTCATCGGAGAAACTCTCAAATAAACATAATCACCAACAACAAATGCTAAATCTCTTCTTCTAGAGTTTGCATAACTCTTATGTCGGCTTTGAGCTATTTGTAATCGTTTCTTGATTAAATCGACTTTGCCTGAAGCTTCACGAATCATATCGGGACCCAATACTAGTCGATTGCCAGGTTCTACCCAACATGCGGGAGATCTACAAGGTCTACCGTACAGTGCTTCGAATGGTGACATTTCCAAGCACGCTTGGTAGCTGTTATTGTATGAGAACTCAGCTAAATGCAAGTGGTCTTCCCATGATCCGCCAAAATCAACAATACAAGCCCGCAGTAAATCCTCTATTATTCGGTTCACCCTCTCAGTTTGGCCATCTGTTTGAGGATGATATGCGGTGCTTAGATTTAACTTTTTTCGCAGCTCTTCTTGGAATGCTTCCCAGAATTTACTAGCAAAAATCGGGTCTTTGTCACTGACTATGCTGATGGGGACTCCATGCAGTTTAACAATTTCTTTAAAATAAATTTGCGCCAGACTTTGAGCTGTTTTAGATGATTTGACATGTATGAAATGGGTGGTCTTCGTGAAACGATCTACGATCACCCAAATACTGTCATCACCTTTCCTGGTTCGAGGCAAACCATCTATGAAGTCCATGGAAATTTGCTCCCACTTCCAATTTGGAATTTCCAACGGTTGCAACAATCCGACGAGTTTCTGTTGATCGCTTTTGACTTGTTGACAAGTTGAACACCGGCTATGCCCTTTAAGACTGTGCTTTGATCATCAACCACAAGACTTTTCTTTTCAACAAAAGTCTTGATCCTTTGCATCTTTGTATGCAACGCTGTCAATCCACACCAAACCATTGATGTCTACCGATATACAACCTCTGAGCTCGTATGTCTCAGAGAAGGGCGTTAAGCAAGAGAATAAATTCTCCGCCGCCAAACAAATGTATATTTAGTAGAGATCAACGAATGCAGCACAGAATACATGTCAGACACACATCCATTTACAAGTCCATTCTGGGTCTGAACGAAACCGAAGGCACCTTATTTCTCGTTCCATATGTCCAATACGGAAGAGAGGCTCTCGCACATCCGGACGATCAAAAAGTACGTTCAGACCACTACCACTATAACCTCGTCAAGGGAGCTACCCATATCTAAGGCATCAGTAGCAATCCATACGATGTGAAGATCACCGGTCTTGCACCGTCTTCATATCTCCGACTTTTTATCGTTGATCAATTATTTGAAATGAGAATTAACTCGGCCTTTTCAAATAATTCACGTATATATAGAATTCAAATCAATTCTTTCTATGGTTAAATTATTTGACATCCACATTTCAGTTCATTAAAATAATTTTCATGTCAAACACATCCAACCATCAAAATATCTGATAAAGCAAGTAAAGTCAGTTTATTTTCATTCCATACCACTATATATATTTTATAACGATTTATCGCTATTTTTATTTATTTAAAATAGCTCATTCTAATTAAATGACGCTTCAGGCCATAACGTGGCCCTGGCGCTGTTTTTCTCCAAATTTGATTTACACATTTCTCAAAATCTAACCGTCGGATCTTAACGAAGTTAATTCCTATGGAACGATCTCTCGAAAGCGAACCCAACCGTTCCGCTTTCGGGAAAATCTGATAGTCAGATCCCTCGATATAATCGTTTAAGTTACGATTTCAAGACACGAACTGCAGCGGCACGATTCGTTTTATTTTAGTTTATATATATATATATATATATATATATATATATGAATATAATTCATTTTGGCGTTGTTTTTCCCCAGATTTGATTTAAACATTTCACACCATCTAACCATTGGATCTCAACAAATTTTATATCGTTGGAAAGATATTTTCAAAGCGAACCCGACGGTTTCAGTTTCGGGGAAATCCGATGGTCGGATTTCTCAGTATAATCGCTCAAAAATACGATTCCAAAACGCGAACTACGGCGTCGTTATTCATTTTATTTAATTTATATTTATACATATATATAAATATAATTCATTTGAGGATTTCTAAATCATTTTCACTTAAAGTATTTCACTAACGCCTTTAAATTTCGAATTTTTTTTTTGCCATAGTCTCCTTTGTACGGAGAGGGGTTTGAAAAACCATAACTCGCCTCGTAGGGCCCTCATCAATCCAAAAGAAAAGAGAATGCCAAGCGGCCAGCCTTAGGCTCATAAATCTTTAAAAGAAAAAGAAAATGCCAAGCGGCCAGCTTTAGGCTCATAAATATTTAAAAGAAAAAGAAAATGCCAAGCGGCCAGCCTTAGGGTTATAAATCTTTTAAAAGAAAAAGAAAATTAGTAAACATGTACCTATTTGTTGGGCATAAAATTTTATTCCTCTTATTAGCAGTTTATCCATAACATGTTCAACAATGTGTATATTGATACATATCTGAGCTAAAAATAATATTTTTAGCGAATAAATATTTATTTCCGTACATGGTTACTTTTAACAATTCATATCCATGTTAAAAATAATATTTCCAACTCACCAACATTTATTTAAACATGTGGTTATTTTTAATACTTCATACATTGTATAAAAATGATATTTTTGGCGAACAAAAATATATTTCAATTCATGACTATTTTATTTAGTTCATAAACATGTTAAAAATAATATTTATAGCGAACAAATATTTATCTCAACACATGTGTATTTTTAGTGAGTCGTATACATGATAAAAATGATATTTTTACCGTTCAAATATTTACTCAACACATGAATGTTTTTGGCACTTCATATTCACAATAAAAATGTTAATTTTATTGTTCAATCCATTTATCCAACATATGAATATTTTTAGAACTTCATATACATGATAAAAATGTTAATTTTATCATTCAATCCATTTATTCAACACATGAGTATTTTTAGAACTTCATATACATGATGATAAAAATGTGATTTTTATTATCTAAGAAATTTATTTCAATCATGAATAAATTATCAACGTATGAATATATTTCAAAATATGAATATAATTCAAACACAAGAATATTTCAGAAAATTTCGGCAGCATAGCGGTAGGGGGTTTAAAACCGGCACTGTCCCGAGTACGGCTCCTCGCACTACTTTAGGCCTCGCAGCGTTCCCTAAGGGGGCTTATTTCAATGATCTAAACATTTCGATCATTTTTCATACCATAATGAATTTTTTCACAAACTAATCCAAATTTGGTTTCAACCACAATCTACCATTCACAATATCAACCATTCGCAATATCAACCAAATTTCACACCAACCACAATCAAGTCGTCCATGGTTTGTGGACGACGGGTGTCGGGAGTTTCTGAACTTCGTCTACATCCTAGTATATTTTATTTCTAAATTTAATTGAATTTCGAAATCTCACATCGCTTTTTAATCCTTCTTAAATTGTAGCGAGCTCCAAAAGCGTTCTAGTCTCTTCTAGAATGTAGCATACGGTGTCACGATCCCGGTGTCTCTTGTTTCACTGGATTTGGTCAACACATGAAAAGGTTATGATTTTTATTAGAAAATCACACTTCGTAACGCTTTAAAGCGTTATAAACCATTTAAAATTTCACTGCCGTTACCTCAGTTTAAACATTCGAAACTAGGTTTCGAATTTACGCAAAATCTGTTGCACTTAGACGAAATCAGACGATACCATGTCAAAGAGGTTGGAATTGTGTCCGCACATGGGGGTGGGACCCAGGTCGAGCTGACATGGAGGGAGTGGCGGCTGCTCAAAGTTGCGCACTTTGGAGGCTCCGTTCTCCGCGAATACTCGACGAGGGGGGTGCAACGGTAATGAATTTGAAGAGGGGAGGGAGATCTTCAAATGCTTCAACTAGGGTGTTCGGTAATATGGCGTGGTTTGGCCGAAATCTAGTAAGGGAGGGTGGAAGACCTTTCCATCGTTCGATAGCAGGTTACGGGGGGGAGGGGTTATTTTTTTGGAAAATTAAATTATGAAAGGAAAATTTTCATTGGTGCAAATTTATATTAATTTGAAAATTAGGGTTTTCTAATCCGGTGTCCAAATTAAACCCAACGAGTGTCGCCCCACCTAATTACCCTCATTCCGGACACAATGAAATATGTTTCGTAAGCCCATTCGACTGTTACAGTCGGTTATTCTTCAAATTAAAATATAAAACATTTAATTTTAGATTTGAACGTACATTTTAATTTGTCGGAGCCACATACTGATTCTAAAAATTCCCGAAAAATAAATCTAACTACGTTGGGACGATAAGGTCCCAACAAAATTAATTTCGTCGAATTTGGAAACCATTTGAAAAATGGACTATTTCTGGTCGATCCAATTCAAATTGAAATTACCAAACGCGTTTTCCTTTCCGACGCTCACATATTAATTCCAAAAATTATGGAATTTTAACCCTAGCCATATTGACATTCCGGATCCAACCAAAGTGGTTTCGTCGAAAACGGAGGTCGTTTGCAAAATGTCTATTTTCATTGGCTATAATTATATTAAATTTCATAGCGATTATTTTGAATATTCAACTGGCCATAACTTTTTATTCTCGCTATGAAAGTTCAATATTTCGGATTCGTTAGAAAGATATTTCTAAACAAATTTAAATATTTTTAGTTTTACTAAAATCGATTTATTTTGAATCCTGTACATTCAGTCAAAGTTCAAAGTCAATTTTCAAACTGTCGCGTCATTTCAGGCTCGTTATATAATTAAAATAAATTTATTCATTCTAATATCGATTTATATAAATTTTTAGTCATTATTTTAAAATAAATCATTTTAAATATATAAAATTCATTAAAATAGCCAAATTAAAAATTTTAAATTGGTTCTGATTTTCCGTGTTGTTACATTTATTATCCTTCTATTTAGACTAGTATAGTAATAATTTAGGTGGAGTTATAGAAATTTGTAGATAAAAGGAGAATTATATATTAAGGGAGAGTTATAGATTTAGGGGGAGTTATATACAGAATTAGGATATGCAGATATAAGATTTAGGATTCAGGGGGGTGCTTTATTATTTAGGTAGTTATAGGATTTAGGGGGAGTAGTTTTATAATTTCTTTTTAATAATGCCAAAGGGGGAGAAATTTTAAAATATAGGAATAGTTTATAGGAAACTTATAGACAGGGGGAGTATAAGAGGAACATCATCAAACAGGTATACATGTATGATATTTTATAAACTAAAGTTGTCATCATCAAAAAGGGGGAGATTGTTGGAGAATGGAGTTTTGATGACAACAACCATATTTCAATTATCATTGATTATAAAATATATACTAACATCCTTATCTAGAATATATATACACACACACATATGCAGGATTTGTATACAGGAATTAATACTAAAGACTGTAGAGTTTAAGAGCTTTTAGAGATTCAGAATACATAGTAGATTCAAGACTCATGAGTAATCAAGATATCAAGATGTCAAGAGTTCAAGATCAATATAATTATAGAGTCAAGATTTTGTAAGACTCCAAATAGCACTCCAGGTTCAAATCCAAATTCAAATTCTGATTTTTCAATTCTTTTCTCAATCCCCTCTATTTTGTTTTTATATTTTTATTCTTCTTTGTTTTTCAAACTTAAGTTTTTATATATACTTTATTTTTATTTTATAAGTTCAAAACCTTATAATTTTATAAATATATTTATATAGTTTAAAAATAGGTTTTTATATGTTTTTCAAATCATAAAATATTGATGTACAACATTAGAATTTTATTCAAGAATTTCTAGAATTAGTTTTATATCAGAACACTTGAAAATGCTTTGAAAATCAATTTTGTACATAGGTATGTCGACATAACATAATATGTATGTCGACATATAATAGCTAGTTTTTTAATTTTGAAGGGAAGTGTCTTTTCACTATTTGAAATGTTTCAGAGACGTTGCAACCCTTCATTCTCTATAAAAAGGGGCCAAAACCGAATTTTCTAACATCTCTTCTTCTCCATCTTCATCTCCTTTCATCCTACCATTATTCTTATTCATTTTTATGGTTTTTACACTTATACTCTACCGAATTCACTTCTGAATTGATCAAACTTCTTCTCTCTACACTCTCTACTCTCTGAATCAAGTGCTATTGAAGAGTTATAGGGCTGTTTTGTAATTGCTTGGATTGAAAGATCCAATTTGTAAGTCAAGAGTAAACGGTTTTATCTTTGAATCCGTGAAATCAAGGTTTAGGAGTCAGTGTGCCCTTGTTGAGCCGTGAAATCAAGGGATAGGAGTCCTTGTCTCCTTGTTGAGTCGTGAAATCAAGGAGGGTGTATTTAGCTATTTGAAAATAGTAATAAAACTCTGCATAATCCAGCGTTGTGCGGGACTGGACGTAGGAGTGATCTGAACCAGTATAAAATCCGGTGTGTTCTTTCCTTTTCTGCATTTTCCTTTATTTCTGTTTATTTTGCATTTGTGTTTGAATTGGTGTCTATGATTGTGTTTGCGTTATTTGATTCACTCCATAATTCTATTTAGATTTAAGTTTTGTTTAAAAATCTTACAAACACTTTTCACCTCCCCCCTTCTCTAGTGCTTGCATTGCCTTAACGATCCTTTCCGCATTCCCTAACAGGATCCACCACGTCCGCCGAATTATTTAATAACTTTCTCAAGTAAGAGACATAAAAGATATTATCCGCACCCGCTAGCTTCTCTGGAAGCTTTTTACTATAAGCCATCTTCCCTATTCTTCTAACTATGGGAAAGGGTCCTACAAATTTGGGGGCGAGCTTTCTAACTGATCTAAATCTCATAAGTTGATACCTTGATAAAGACCAAGTCTCCAACATTAAATTCTATATCCATCCTTCTCTTATCGGTATATGACTGCTGCTTATCTTAGGTTTCTCTCATCCTTTTTCTAATCAGTTCGATCTTTTATGAAATCTCTCTAATTATGTCAGAACTAAGTAGGGATTGTATGTAATATCCAACCAATAAGAAGATGATCTACATGGTTTCCATAGATAGCCTCGAAAGGATCCATTCTGTTACTTGCTTGGAAACTGTTATTATAGGTAAACTCTACTAAGGATAAGTGCTCCTCCCAAGTCCCTCAAAATCTAGGATTCACATCCTCAGAAGGTCCTCTATGACTCTACTTATCCTTTTCGGTTGGCCATCCTTTTGAGGGTGATAGGCTACGCTCAATCTCAACTATGTCCCCAATGCATTATATAGACTTTTTCAAAATTCACTTGTGAAGAACAGATCCACATCGCTAACAATGTTGGAAGAGACTCTAAGAAGTTGGACTACTTCTCTGATATGTAAGGATGCCAATGAAGATGCGGACTTGTTGCTCTAAATAGATATGAAGTGGACACTCTTAGTTAATCTATCAATAATCACCAAACACTAGTGTTTCCCTTTCTATATCGAAGAAAACCATCTATGGACTCCATTGATATGCTTTTCCACTTCCACTGTGGCACTTTCAAAGGCTTGAGCAATCATCCGGGCTTCCACTGCTCCATTTGCTTAACACTTTGTACCCCTTAGTATTTCCTAATCGGGTCATACCAAGTAATACAAAGTGTTGCAGGTATAAAGGCACAAATTACAGAGATTAATATTCACAAGACATAAGAAAGAAATAATAGAATTTTTTTTTAAAAACAACATATTATCCCAAAAATACTTTATAGAAAATGAGTCTTAATATAAGTCATATGCCTTCCAGAATCTTAGCTCAAATCAGAGTATGCAGTAAAACATTTCTCTTCAAAAATACAAATCCAAACTATGACAAATAAAGTTTTATTAAATAGAAGATAATATATCTGTAGAAAAATAAGATCTCTGCAATAGAATCTCCTAAGCTGCGAGCATAAATTGGCCTCTATTCTATGAGCCTAAAGAGGGAATAAAAAGGTAGAAATAAGAGCGCTTTAGACATAAAGTCTGGTGAACGAAGTAACTACTAGCATAATTAAATAAGGTAAAGGAAATAGACATAGTAATAGTTCTAGTGTCATAGGATAATTTTTATGTGCATAATTTAGAATATTTTGTGACGTAATTAAGTTATCTGTCTTGTTCAATTTGAAATAAATATTTTATTGTTTGCACTATTCTTCTACCATGAAAATCTGATTAGGATAAGCTTTCCTAATTCTACCCTAATCAACCTTTACTCTCTATCATGAAGCTAGCATCGTAGTCGATTCCCCTAACACTGAATCAACCCTGTCCAAATATGAATTGGATCATGTCCTTAATGTTATCGATCCGTGGATTCCTTTTATATGAACGGATCAACAATGTCCCATCTACTTCGATTTGAAGCACCGCACGCTCGGCCATCGCTGGTATGCATTGAGCTCGGGTCCTTCTTCTAATTGGCTAATTATTTACCATAATTCGGCAAGCGTGTCTCCCTATGAGCACTGTTAGTAAAAGCCTCGTGTCAATTATCTGCCACTATTCGACATGTGTGTCGTATCTCCACTAGTATGGACTCCTTCAAATAATATCCTAGTTGCATCACATCTCAGTCCCAATGACTGAACCTTATCTATTGGCCTGTTATCTACCACGATTCGGCATTTGCTGCTGGTATGGACCTCCACTTTTAATTTATTAGTCAGTTATCTACCACAATTCGACGTCTGTGTCTAATACACCATTGTTATAGGCTTCCATCATTCATTTATTGGCCAGTTGTCTACCATAATTCGACATTTATCTGCCACTAGTATAAACCCTTCGAAATAATAATGCTTCCCATCTCAGTCCTTGACTTAGGTCTAATTTATTAACTTAATCCATGATCTATGTTTTATTTCTCTTGGCCCAATCCGAGTTCTAAGCCCAACCTATTGACTCGATTCTTAACCCGAGACTATGGTATTCTACTTTTATAATAATAGGTTTCATTCTTTTCTTTTTATTATGATATTAACATGTCAATGCAGTTCTTAATTATCATAATAATTTAATCATTTTTCTCTTACTTTTAAATTACAACACTTGCCATTACTGTAGATTCCTATAAATTTGCCTAATTCAGTCTGATTCATTTTTATTACAAATCTACAATTTATTCGAATGTTTATTGTAACTTTAGTATTCTTTTATTTAATCCATTTTTGGAAAGTTCACACTTTCTATTCTAATCTGAAATTTTAATTAACATTTGCATAATGAAGCATTTCTAAGAACAAACAGAAACAACAGGAAAAAAATGTAGATAACCGAAGGGAATAAAAATAACTATTAAGGAAAAGGACTGAAGAATAGACTTATAGAATTTAACTAAAAGGGACTGCAAGAAAAGACAGAAAAATACTTATAGAAAAATAATTTATGGAAAAACTACTAAAAACTGTAAGAAATACTGTAAAAGAAACTACAGTTATTAAGAACCATATTTCTTCAAGTTACTTAAAAGTTTAAATAATTATAACACTCGTTTGTAATGCTTGACTAACATGTGTGTGACATTCCCAGAGCCTGACCCTAGGCTGAGTATAAATATTTTAATTTTTACAAATCTCTTCCAAAAGAAAATTTTAATATATGCTCTACCTCAGGCAAAAGGAATTTAGAAGGAAAATATTTGTGTTTTTAATGAATAGCTGGGTCTAAGATCTAATTTAAGTGGAGATAGAATATCTCAAACTATTAGGTTACTTGATTTAATCTAGACTAGGTATGTCACTAAATCAATTTTAGCCATCCAATATCATGAGCAATGCAGTGGTGAAGCATGTGCTTCCTAAACTAGAGGTCTTGTGACACCTCATTCCCGTTAATGTCACTCACTAGGGAATGCATTAAGTTTCGTGAAGCGTTATAGGTAAACAGAAAAAGAATTATTACAAGACAGATATAAAAGCAACAGCGGAATTTAAATTTTATTTCAAACATAAGTCCTAACATGGTGGTCTAAAAATACCATAAGTCTGAAACTAATAAAACCCATTACACTAATGTAAAACTTCTGTCTTGTACCATTAGAGTACAGAAAAAACATAAAAAGCATAATTCCCCAAAAAGAGACAAAGCCATAGTAGCAAAGATAGAAACTGAGAAATACTTCAATAGCTGCTCCAAGCAAGATGATAACCGAGTCCTGACTAAGCCTGAGAATTCACACCCTGGAAACTTGGGGGGAGGGGGAAATGGGAGAAAGAAGAGGAAACAAAAAGGGCAAGACATAAAGTCTGGCGAGTCCATTTACTTTTAGCATATAAATAAGTAAAAGTATCATGATAGGCATATAAATTGGAGGGACAGATAACAGTAATAAGACAGGTATAACAGACTAAGCAAGATAAGCAGAACGAACAGAACAAAATAGGTTGCGCTTCTCTAATACTTTTCTCTGCACCAATACTAGTATAACAGATAAGTGATAGGATTACATACTCCCTAATTACTCAACAGAAACTGGATGATCCCAACAGAAACATAATGGTAGTTTTAGGTGTACTCTACTAAATGGGTTTTACCCCAAACAGAATTAACTAGTACCTAAACAGAAATAACGGGTGTTAAACCCAACAGAAATACAGGTACCCCACAGAAACAGACAGGACTAGATGTACCCTAATTACTACCCCCCAGTCGATCGGCTCCTTGTTCCGTAAATACCCGGTGTCGACCCCACAGTAGGGTGTATTACTTCCTAAAGAACCAACAGAAGGACACAGACCTATTTACTGGTGCTATAACGGCTTATTTTCCCAGAAGCAGGCCATACTCATGCACACACATGAGTTTGTTGGAACGCGCCAGTACACACCTCCTCTCAGATGAACCTCTTACAATCAGTTCAGTAAGCGTGCCCTGACCCTTACCTAGTGCGGGGTCCCCTTTTTAATATCAGAATGGGTTACTGACTAATATGGGTCCCACACAACAGATGACACAAGGCAACCCCTATAGATCTTGTGTCCCTAATTAACTAGGATTTTGATAGGTCATGCCTAACAGACTTAACATATTCGCATAACCATCTACAGATTTACGAGTTAAACTTTACAAGTTAACGGGTCCTTATAACCCCAACAGATGTAACATGTTAAGTCTTTTAGATTAAAAGGTCATATAACCCCTACGGATTTAACAGGTTTACTTAACCTTACAGTCTTAACAGGTTTACTTAACCCCACAAATTTAACAGGTTTACTTAGACCCACAGAAACTTAACAGGTTTACCTAACCCCACAGACTTAACAAGTTTACTTAACCCCACAAATTTAACAGGTTTACTTAACCCCACATAAACTAAACAGGTTTACTTAACCCCATAGATTTCATATTAACTTAACCCCGTCAATTCAAATAAATTTACTTAACCCTTTATTCCATTTGTAGAGTTCATATATTACCCCTTTTCACATACAAACCGGTTAAGTATTTCAATTTAACATGTTGTCATTTTCTTTTCATTTGTACATGTAAACACACCAGAGCTCTCACATTAAGTCAATCACTTATGGTTGTTGGATATGTCGGGTGGCTCTAGGCAGACTTAAAACACAAGTTTAGACTTAACCTTGTGTCATGGTGCCATTTTGCATTAGACCCCTCACATTAGATTAGCCACTTGTGGTTGCTGGATATGCAGGGTGACATCAGGTAGACTTATACCACAGGCGCAATCTAACCTTGTGCCTAAGCATTATTACTGTTCCAAATTTTTAGGCATATTCATATTAGCAATTATCCTATTTTAATTATAGGTTTCCCATGCCGCTTTTCAATTCACATATCATTATGCCTAATATGCCCTTTTTCCTAAGTCATAAATCAATATACAATTTATGCCCAATTTCAATATTCACATATGTTCCAATTTATGCCCCAATTCAATATTCACATATGTTCCAATTTATGCCCCAATTCAATATTCACATATGTTCCAATTTTTACCCCCAATTCAATACTCACATATTTCAATACAAGTTATGCCCAAATTCATGTTTTTCCCAACGATTCCCAATTTCGCATATTTCAGCATTAGGCTAAGGCTCGAAGGTAGGCTGGCTATATAAAAATAAAAAGGGAAAAGAGGAAGAGAAGAGAGTCAAAATAGGCATAATAACGAATCAATAATTAACTGACAGAAACATGCATAAAAACTGAATAAGCATATTATGACAAGGTTTGGCATGGTGGCGATATAAACATATAAGAACAGATCTGGTGAATATGTCATAACAGAACTGATTTAGGCAATGATTCAAGATCCAATCTTTATATACATATCAAGATTGCCAATTAAATATTTAGATCTAAAAATAACATAAACTCAAAGCGAATAGATCTAAGAAAATGGATCCAAATAACTGAAAAGGACACGTTGATTTTGTTGTAGCAATCTTTGAATATGTATAATCTTCTTTGAATTGATTTTGGAGAAGAATGGGCTATTTAATTTTCATTGCAGCAAAGCTCCACCGTCATCATTATTTTTCAGATGAATAAAACCTAGGTTTAGGGTCCTTTTTATAGCCTAGAAGCAACGAACCAGGTCAAGAAAAGAGTCCATGTTCAGAAAATCGAATCTGCCCAGATCTGCCTAGGGGGGCGACCTCCCCCCTTAGGGTGTAGACCCCGGGGTCGACCCTGGTGTCGATCCCCAAACATCATCGGTCGACCCAGCAGGTCTCGGGTTGACCTCCAAAATGGGTGGTTCGGGTATTCCCCCTCCCGATTCGCTGTTTTTTTATATTTTTATTTGTTTGTTTACATATAATTCTCTTGTGCATATGCAAACTTCAAACCTTCATAACTTCTTCATATGGTGTCTGTTTTACGCAAACCAAGCGTCTACCTTGACCAGAATTTTGAGACGGACGCAATGGTGTAGTCCATTTCCCCTAATTCTGAATATTGAATTAATTTATCCTCTTTAGTGTTGTTAAAATTTTGGGGTGTTACATTCAACCCTACTCAAAGGATTTCGTCCTCGAAATCTCCAAGTTAAGAAGAATGTATATCCTAACATCCACATCCATCTACTCATACACCAATCACAGGCATCCATTGTCCTTAAAATATTTCTTGATGCTTATATGAACATATACAAAGGTGTGTGTATATGTCCCAGTACTAATGCGAAGATCAGGCAGTTTACTGATTGAGTTGACCTCCTTAATGCAATGTATGTTAGTGTCTTGAATCCAACATGTATGCAAATAATCCTATTATAACTTGTAAGTTCTATATATGTGCACAATCATCCATCCAAATGCAACATCCATATGATGATACATCCATTTTCATCCATAAAAAGAAGAAAAATGCACACACATCCATATGAAGTATGAGAGATTGAGCCGATCTAGTGTCTAATGTGTGTATATGCATCCACAAGCAACCATTAGCAAACACTTGCATCCATCAAACATAACATGTCTCAAACACATGTTTGCAACCATGGGATTTCTATCTAAAGGTTGAAGATTTGATCGATAGGATACACACGAATGACAAAAGCAAGTACGAACAAAATCTTGGAAAAAGAAGTTAAGAACATAGTCCCAAAAAGGAAAGGGTATGAAGAGCGATTGAAGCGACCCGAACTTCCCCGGTCTCCGAAGAGATGAGAAAGAACGAATTACTGTGAGGACAAGACAAAACAAAATGCAGACGGGAGAACATTTCATTGTTATCACAACAATTCCATCAGATACAAGAATTTACATAGTATAAATGAATAAATTACATTCGATAAATATCAGAGATTACAATAAATTACATAACAGCAGAAAATAATACAAAGCACAACTGAAGGTGATATACGGATACAGAGCTTTCCGGATATCATTCCAGCTGTAAACCAGGATCCTGTGAATATAAATCTGCAAAACTAAAACTACTAGCTGCCCGTGTCGAAAATAGGGGCACCCAGAGTTTAGGTTAAAACAATAAACTCCAGGTCAGTCATGTGACTGATGTGAGAACTAAAACAGTTATTTAAAACTTTACTTTAAAAGAGAGTAATTCAAGGGACCACGCCGTATAACACGGAACGGGTTTCCTCCCAACAATACCAGTGCATAGAATAAACAACGCAATGCTTTTTCGAAAAATGAAGCTATTATAAGACCCAGGTCCCATCACACAATGCAACGCAAGCCGGAGGATAGGGTTTTCCCTTATAATAGCCAAACATGCTTGGTACGTTTAAAACAAATCATTTGATACTATAATAAGTGTATAGTGTCAAAACAATTTCAATCATAAATATAAATCATAGACGGCATGGGTACCATATATCATGTCGCCATACTAGTTCTACAATTAAAACCGCAATACACGTATTGGAAATTGGATTTCCGTCATGAGTCGACGCAAGGGGCAAGCTCCTCTCCGCTTCGAGACACTCTAGCAAATGTCTCAGGACTACACACTCTGGGCAATCCTGGATCTTCAGGGCCGGTCCTCACTTACGTTAGAGGATTGGCAATTCCTGAACACACGTTTCCCGGTCCTTACAGACCTAAAATCGAGGCGCCTCATCCAACAACCACATAAGTGAAAAGTATATAAATGTCAGGGCTGGTAAGTCACTGACACCACCAAAGCTAGAAAGAAACGTCGTGCTCTCCCTGCAGTCCGTATCCCGTTTTTAACTCATACCGAGGCGTGAGGCTCGCGAATTCACGTTATACACAAAGCTACCATGTAGGCCGTGCTTTGATCATCAACCACAAGACTTTGATTTTCAACAGAAGCCTTGATCCTTGCAACTCAACGTGCCACACAGGCAATTCATGCCATGTGATTGATATCTATCGATATATAACCTCTAAGCTCGTACGTCTCAGAGAAGGGCTTTAAGCAAGAGAATAAATTCTCCGCCGCCAAACAGATATATATTTAACAGAAATCAATCAACACAGAATAAAATCCAATGTCAGACACACAATCCATTTACAAGTTCGTTCTGGGTCTGAACGAAACCGGAGGCACTTTCCTCGCATATCCATCCATCTCCAAGTACGTCTGGACGACCACCAACTATTTCCATCCTCTTGGGTGTACAGCCCAATCAGTATCATCAGTAATCATCCAAACGATGTGAAGACTTCCGGTCTTCGACCACCGTCTTCATCTTCGACATATCGTCGAATCGGTTATTCAGAATGGGTATAAACCCGGACTTTCCGAACAACCCGCGTATATTAAAAACAGTGCTAGAAAACACAACATACGCCTCATTCCAATTCTGAATATTCTGTTATTTAAATATTCACATCTTTTGGGAAGGGTTCCCATTAATTTTATCCAAGATAAATTCTTTAAAATCTATCCTTTAATCTTCCTTTGGATGTCATTTCAAACCAAATTATGGTTTTTCAAACTAGTCGAGATTAGCGAACCACACCGAAGTAATTATTTATTTTATTTTCCAATCCCAACCTATTCATCCCATGAAGCAAAACTGGTAATACTTCATATCTAACACCACAGTGTTGTCGGTAAAATTAATTACCATTTCACGTTCAAATCTAATTAAAGATTTAACTATCGCTTTGGAGCAAAACTGGTAATACTCCATTCTCGTTCAATTTCTAAATTTGATAATTTAGATTATCAATTCACATGTCAATTTAATTGCAGATTCATTTAAAACTCCTTTTACTGGGTTAAAGAACTAACGTCATTTAAAACACAGTTCACGACAAACCCAAATCACATTCTATTTATTTACCGGGTTAAAGAACAAATGTTATTGAAAACACCGTTCACGATAAACCCACTAATCAATTCTATTTAAAACCCATTTCAAATCCAATTTATTTATTTAAAAATAAATGGGTTCTAATTTTAGTTCAAAACTAGTCCATTTCGATAAAAATCTATTTTTATCTTTTCAAATATGGAGTTTTTCATCCCAATTTTTCCCAAATCATCTCTTATGATTTTACACAAATTATTACTATTTTTAATAATTTTATCAAGGCCCGTACAGTCGATTTCCATCAACGGCCATCGAACTGCACTTACAGCGACCTTTTCCAAATTTGATTTGGACGTATCTCCAAATCCAACCATTAGATTTCAAATTTCTTATATTCGTTAGAAAGCTCTTTTCGATACGAACCCAACGGTTCCGGTTTTAGGAGAATCCGACGGTCGAATCTCCCATAATGTCCGTTTGAAATAAATGGTCGAAATTCACGAACTACCGCGGCGCGGCGCGTTCTATTCAGGCCATTATATTATATATATATAATATATAATATATATTTCGTCGATTTCTATTTAAAACGAAGTTTATAAACAGTTTTGAATTCGTTTCAAAAACAATTTCAACTTCCATTTCAATTCAAATCAAAATTGAATTTTTCCTTATAAATTCGTTTTAAAATTCATTTCTATTCAATTCAAATTTCAATACAATTTGAATTCATTTTATATTCAATTCATTTCGAAATCGTTTTATATTCAATTCATTTCGAAATCGTTTTCTATTCAATTCATTTCGAAATCGTTTTATATTCAATTCATTTCGAAATCGTTTCATATTCAATTCATTTCGAAATCGTTTCATATTCAATTCATTTCGAAATCGTTTCATATTCAATTCATTTCGAAATCGTTTTATATTCAATTCATTTCGAAATCGTTTTATATTCAATTCATTTCGAAATCGTTTTATATTCAATTCAAATTCGTTTTATATTCAATTCATTTCGAAATCACTTTATATTCAATTCATTTCGAAATCACTTTATATTCAATATTCATTTCATAATGAGTAAAATCGATATAAATATCGTTCATGTCAAAATGGCGTTAATCTAATCAACACGGCTTCATATAATTCTATTTTCAAATATTCTATTTCAAATATTCTATTTCAAATATTTTATTTCAAATATTTCTTATTATCAAAATATTTCGTTCAACACATGACTAATCTCAACGGATGAGTACTGTCAACACATGAACCTTTATTTTATATTGATAAAGATGTAAATTTTATTATTAAAATATTTCGTTCAACACATGACTAATCTCAACGGATGAGTACATTCAACACATGAACCTTTATTTTATAATATCCTTTATTTTCTAAATTGGAATGAGGCTCAATCAATTACCATATAAAGTTAATTATATGGATTCCATACAACACATGTATATAATAGCAACGATAAATAATCAACCATCAACCAAAGTGCACTACACTGTATAAGCATCAAATATAGATATCTAACGCTTATAACAGCCTGTCAATCAATCAATCGACATATTTAATCAATCAGGATGAGTGAACTTCAAATTTCATCCCAACACCCGTGTGGGGTTTCAAACAATCAAACACAGATTTTAGTTGTGCAGTTGGGCGATGTGTAAAATTTATCGACCCAATCAATGTCCTTCAAATAGGTGTACATAAACAAACCGTCTGGTTTGTAAATGAATATTTATTTATTTTTATTCACGTTAAAAATTATATTTTTAACGATAAAATATTTTATTCAACCAATGAATATTCTATTCAGTTCATTTATTCAATAAAATGATATTTTTATTTTTCTAATTTATTTTAGAAAATTTCGTCGGCATAACGACACGATACTAGAAACGGGACAAGGCCTAGCCTTATCCCCGGTCTAGTGAAGGCCCACGTCATTCACACATCAATCAAATCCATTCCATTTCACCAAACAATTCAATTCAAACCAAATAATCTAACCAACTACACAACCAAACAATTTAACAAACAAGCCATCCATGGTCTGTGGATGACGGGTGTCGGGTGCTACTAAACACCGTCTGCATCCTAGTAAATATATATAACTAGAAAAAAAAGAAGAAAAAAAGGGAAATTTGAGTGAGAAGTTCTCACCAATAGCTATCCAAACTTCACGACACCTCATTTAGAGAAATCATCGCCATTCTCGCCTTTTGTCGCTTTCGCTGCCCGTAGGCACTATATATATAAAAATCGAATTATTACTTTGCTATTCAATATATAAAAATCGAATTTTTACTATGCTATTCAATATATAAAAATCGAATTTTTACAATGCTATTCAATATATAAAAATCGAATTTTTACTATGCTATTCAATATATAAAAATCGAATTTTTACTTCGTTATTTCCAAATATAAAGATTTTGCCTTTTCAAATATATCATTATAAACATCACATTTTTATTTTTCTACACATATAAAGATGATATTTCTAATATTCCTATCATGTAAAAATTATATTTTTAATTATCTACATAAACAAAAATCATATTTTTACATCTTCTATATAGTAAAGATTATATTTTTAATACTTTAAAAATATAAAAATCATATTTTTATTACTTTAAAAATATATAAATCATATTAAAATCTGTTTTAACCTATTCTAATTTTAATTAAAACTGAAAATAAAATTAGATTAGTAATTAAAACTTACTTTGATCGGATGAGGGGGTGAAACAGTCGGCTTCGGGGTAGGGGAGGAGCTGGAAGCGGCGGTAGGCAGGGCGATGGTCGGCGGAGGAGGAAGAAGGGGCGGAGGAGGGTGCGGTTTGGGGGGGGGCTTGGGTCTGCAGTAGGAGAAGGGGGGGTTGGTCGCGTCGCACGCTAGAAGTGGGGGGAGTGGGTTCGGAAGTGGCGATCGCCCTGGGGGGGCGGCGGCTCGTCGGGGAGGATGGAGGCGGCGCGATTTCGATTCGCTTTTTTTTTTCTGATTCAACTAAATCGAACGGGGGGGCCAGAAGTATAAGGGGGTGAGGAGAGAGAGTGTTTTATATTATTTTTTTATTTAATTATTTATATAAAAGTTGACTTTTACATACGACCTCTAAACGAGGCCCACCGCCTGTCGTCCATAGCTAATTACCCCCATTCCGAACACAATGGGATATGTATCGTAGGCTGATTCGATCGTTTCGATCAGTTTCCGTTAAAATCAACATATAACTCTAAAAATTGAATTTGAACGCGCATTTCAATTTACCGGGGTCACATACTAACTCTATAAATTCCAGAAAAATATTTTCTAGCTTCGTATTGACGATATGGTCCTAACAAAACTAGTTTCGTCGAATTCTGAGACCGTTGGAAAAATGGTCATTTTCCAGTCGATTAAAATCAACTGCAACTGGTCAAACGCGTTTTCCTTTGCCACGCTCACATATTGATTCGAAAAATTATGAAATTTGGAATGTAGCAATAATTTGACATCACGGATCCAACAAAAGTGGTTTCGTCGAAATCCGAGGTCGTTTGCAAAATTCCCATTTTTAAGGGCCTGAATTCCATAACGACTATTCAGAATTTTCCACTGGACATATCTTTTGATTCCCGCTATGAAATTTTGATTTTTCGGATTCGTTGGAAAGATATTCACAATTAGATCCTAATGTTTTTGGTTTCGCTAAAATCCGGATTATTTTGCACCCGGTACATTCAATTGAAGTTTGAAATCGAATTATCGAACTACCGCGCCATTTTCAATTCTATTTATAATTATATATAATTATTTATATTTTAACGATGGCGTATATAATATATACGTTCGAATTATATTCAAAATAAATTTCTTGTTGATATTATTTAAAATAATTCATTTTAAATATAGAAAATTCGCTAAAATTTCCAAAATTAAAATTTTATACTGTCTCAGAATTTCCGGGTTATTACAATCTCCCCCACTTAAAACTTTTCGTCCCCGAAAAGGAACAAAGTCGAAAGTGGTTTGATTAATCAACTCTACATTCGATCCGGCTTCCATTCTCCAACTTTTCAGTTTCTGAGAATTTTCAAAAATTTGGCTAACACCCTAAATTTTCGAAAAATTTCGCCATAACCTCCCCTAAACCGGGAGCCACGGGAAAATCCCGAAATTGCCATATAGGCCTTCTGATCTCAAAAAGAAAAAGAAAAAGCCAAGCGGCTAGCCAATCGGCTCATAAAATCATCATCACCCAAACAAAACAGTAAATTATAGTAAACATGTACCTATTTGTCGGGCAAACAAATTTTATTCTTCGGCTCTAGCCTCCTTGTTATGACCTGTTCAATGTAAGTACATATAGATGCATGCAAATGCGACCGATTTTCAATACAATCCAATATTTGATGCAATTAGGCATAATGGTTCAAAATTATCAAACAACTAAACAAACAACACAAACATCAATCAATTAGTGAATTAGAGTTTCAAATTCATAATTTTTGATATATATACTGAAAATCTTGTTTTTGATGCCAATTCACAACAATGTATTCTAGCTATATAAGTTTTGGTTCTCACACCAGTCTAATGGAAATATATAGATATCACACCTTCGTCACTCGAATATAAATACTGATGATGCACGTGCTATCATCAGTACCATCTCCGGGCGACTAGAATGTGATTCTATATCTATCCAGTATATTAAAACTTCGAATATACGTTCATGACGCGTATATGCAAAATCTTTATATACTCGATTGTCCAAATACAAAATAAATAAATATTCAAATACGTATAAAATGGTTTAAATTTTCAAAACAAAATTGTTTTCATTTGAAAAATTTACTCTTCACACTCGTTCTAGGATACTACTGATCCTATCTCTAACGAGTCATTCTAAATGGGATATTACTAATCCAATATCTGATGAATCCTTTCGTATGGTTCTAATGTGTCTTGTTCTCGAGCTCTGTAAACCAAAGCTCTGATACCAAATGAAGCGACCCGAACTTCCCCGGTCTCCGAAGAGATGAGAAAGAACGAATTACTGTGAGGACAAGACAAAACAGAACGCAGACGGGAGAACATTTCATTGTTATCACAACAATTCCATCAGATACAAGAATTTACATAGTATAAATGAACAAATTACATTCGATAAATATCAGAGATTACAATAAATTACATAACAACAGAAAATAATACAAAGCACAACTGAAGGTGATATACGGATACAGAGCTTTCTGGATATCATTCCAGCTGTAAACCAGGATCCTGTGAATATAAATCTGCAAAACCAAAACTACTAGTTGCCCGGGTCGAAAATAGGGGCACCCAGAGTTTAGGTTAAAACAATAAACTCCAGGTAAGTCATGTGACTGGTGTGAGAACTAAAACAGTTATTTAAAACTTTACTTTAAAAGAGAGTAATTCAAGGGACCACGCCGTATAACACGGAACGGGTTTCCTCCCAAGAATACCAGTGCATAGAATAAACAACGCAATGCTTTTTCGAAAAATGAAGCTATTATAAGACCCAGGTCCCATCACACAATGCAACGCAAGCCGGAGGATAGGGTTTTCCCTTATAATAGCCGAACATGCTTGGTACGTTTAAAATAAATCATTTGATACTATAATAAGTGTATAGTGTCAAAACAATTTCAATCATAAATATAAATCATAGACGGCATGGGTACCATATATCATGTCGCCATACTAGTTCTACAATTAAAACCGCAATACACGTATTGGAAATTGGATTTCCGTCATGAGTCGAGGCAAGGGGCAAGCTCCTCTCCGCTTCGAGACACTCTAGCAAATGTCTCAGGACTACACACTCTGGGCAATCCTGGATCTTCAGGGCCGCTCCTCACTTACGTTAGAGGATTGGCAATTCCTGAACACTCGTTTCCCGGTCCTTACAGACCTAAAATCGAGGCGCCTCATCCAACAACCACATAGGTGAAAAGTATATAAATATCAGGGCTGGTAAGTCACTGACACCACCAAAGCTAGAAAGAAACGTCGTGCTCTCCCTGCAGTCCGTATCCCGTTTTAACTCATAACGAGGTGTGAGGCTCGCGAATTCACGTTATACACAAAGCTGCCACGTAGGCCGTGCTTTGATCATCAACCACAAGACTTTGCTTTTCAACAGAAGCCTTGATCCTTGCAACTCAACGTGCCACACAGGCAATTCATGCCATGCGATTGATATCTATCGATATATAACTTCTAAGCTCGTACGTCTCAGAGAAGGGCGTTAAGTAAGAGAATAAATTCTCCGCCGCCAAACAGATATATATTTAACAGAAATCAATCAACACAGAATAAAATTCAATGTCAGACACACAATCCATTTACAAGTTCGTTCTGGGTCTGAACGAAACCGGAGGCACTTTCCTCGCATATCCATCCATCTCCAAGTACGTCTGGACGACCACCAACTATTTCCATCCTCTTGGGTGTACAGCCCAATCAGGATCATCAGTAATCATCCAAACGATGTGAAGACTTCCGGTCTTCGACCACCGTCTTCATCTTCGACATATCGTCGAATCGGTTATTCAGAATGGGTATAAACCCGGACTTTCCGAACAACCCGCGTATATTAAAAACAGTGCTAGAAAACACAACATACGCCTCATTCCAATTTTGAATATTCTGTTATTTAAATATTCACATCTTTTGGGAAGGGTTCCCATTAATTTTATCCAAGATAAATTCTTTAAAATCTATCCTTTAATCTTCCTTTGGATGTCATTTCAAACCAAATTATGGTTTTTCAAACTAGTCGAGATTAGCGAACCACACCGAAGTAATTATTTATTTTATTTTCCAATCCCAACCTATTCATCCCATGAAGCAAAACTGGTAATACTTCATATCTAACACCACATTGTTGTCGGTAAAATTAATTACCATTTCACGTTCAAATCTAATTAAAGATTTAACTATGGCTTTGGAGCAAAACTGGTAATACTCCATTCTCGCTCAATTTCTAAATTTGATAATTTAGATTATCAATTCACATTTCAATTTAATTGCAGATTCATTTAAAACTCCTTTTACTGGGTTAAAGAACTAACGTCATTTAAAACACAGTTCACGACAAACCCAAATCACATTCTATTTATTTACCGGGTTAAAGAACAAATGTTATTGAAAACACTGTTCACGATAAACCCACTAATCAATTCTATTTAAAACCCATTTCAAATCCAATTTATTTATTTAAAAATAAATGGGTTCTAATTTTAGTTCAAAACTAGTCCATTTCGATAAAAATCTATTTTTATCTTTTCAAATATGGAGTTTTTCATCCCAATTTTTCCCAAATCATCTCTTATGATTTTACACAAATTATTACTATTTTTAATAATTTTATCAAGGCCCGTACAGTCGATTTCCATCAACGGCCATCGAACTGCACTTACAACGACCTTTTCCAAATTTGATTTGGACGTATCTCCAAATCCAACCGTTAGATTTCAAATTTCTAATATTTGTTAGAAAGCTCTTTTCGATACGAACCCAACGGTTCCGGTTTTAGGAGAATCCGACGGTCGGATCTCCTGTAATGTCCGTTTGAAATAAATGGTCGAAATTCACGAACTGCCGCGGCGCGGCGCGTTCTATTCTGGCCATTATATTATATATATAATATATATTTCGTCGATTTCTATTTAAAACGAAGTTTATAAACAGTTTTGAATTCGTTTCAAAAACAATTTCAACTTCCATTTCAATTCAAATCAAAACTGAATTTTTCCTTATAAATTCGTTTTAAAATTCATTTTTATTCAATTCAAATTTCAATTCAATTTGAATTCATTTTATATTCAATTCATTTCGAAATCGTTTTATATTCAATTCATTTCGAAATCGTTTTCTATTCAATTCATTTCAAAATCGTTTTCTATTCAATTCATTTCGAAATCGTTTCATATTCAATTCATTTCGAAATCGTTTCATATTCAATTCATTTCGAAATCGTTTCATATTCAATTCATTTCGAAATCGTTTCATATTCAATTAATTTCGAAATCGTTTTATATTCAATTCATTTCGAAATCGTTTTATATTCAATTCATTTCGAAATCGTTTTATATTCAATTCATTTCGAAATCGTTTTATATTCAATTCATTTCGAAATCGTTTTATATTCAATTCAAATTCGTTTTATATTCAATTCATTTCGAAATCACTTTATATTCAATATTCATTTCATAATGAGTAAAATCAATATAAATATCGTTCACGTCAAAATGGAGTTAATCTAATCAACACGGCTTCATATAATTCTATTTTCAAATATTCTATTTCAAATATTCTATTTCAAATATTTTATTTCAAATATTTCTTATTATCAAAATATTTCGTTCAATACATGACTAATCTCAACGGATGAGTACTGTCAACACATGAACCTTTATTTTATATTGATAAAGATGTAAATTTTATTATTAAAATATTTCGTTCAACACATGACTAATCTCAACGGATGAGTACAGTCAACACATGAACCTTTATTTTATAATATCCTTTATTTTCTAAATTGGAATGAGGCCCAATCAATTACCATATAAAGTTAATTATATGGATTCCATACAACACATGTATATAATAGCAATGATAAATAATCAACTATCAACCAAAGTGCACTACACTGTATAAGCATCAAATATAGATATCTAACGCTTATAACAGCCTGTCAATCAATCGATCGACATATTTAATCAATCAGGATGAGTGAACTTCAAATTTCATCCCAACACCCGTGTGGGGTTTCAAACAATCAAACACAGATTTTAGTTGTGCAGTTGGGCGATGTGTAAAATTTATCGACCCAATCAATGTCCTTCAAATAGGTGTACATAAACAAACCGTCCGGTTTGCAAATGAATATTTATTTATTTTTATTCACGTTAAAAATTTTATTTTTAACGATAAAATATTTTATTCAACCAATGAATATTCTATTCAGTTCATTTATTCAATAAAATGATATTTTTATTTTTCTAATTTATTTTAGAAAATTTCGGCGGCATAACGGCACGATACTAGAAACGGGACAAGGCCTAACCTTATCCCCGGTCTAGTGAAGGCCCACGCCATTCACACATCAATCAAATCCATTCCATTTCACCAAACAATTCAATTCAAACCAAATAATCTAACCAACTACACAACCAAACAATTTAAAAAACAAGCCATCCATGGTCTGTGGATGACGGGTGTCGGGTGCTACTAAACACCGTCTGCATCCTAGTATATATATATAACTAGAAAAGAAAAAAAAGGAAATTTGAGTGAGAAGTTCTCACCAATAGCTATCCAAACTTCATGACACCTCATTTAGAGAAATCATCGCCATTCTCGCCTTTTGTCGCTTTCGCTGCCCGTAGCCACTATATATATAAAAATCGAATTTTTATTTTGCTATTCAATATATAAAAATCGAATTTTTACTATGCTATTCAATATATAAAAATTGAATTTTTACTATGCTATTCAATATATAAAAATCGAATTTTTACTATGCTACTCAATATATAAAATTTGAATTTTTACTATGCTATTCAATATATAAAAATCGAATTTTTACTATGCTATTCAATATATAAAAATCGAATTTTTACTTCGTTATTTCCAAATATAAAGATTTTGCCTTTTCAAATATATCATTATAAACATCACATTTTTATTTTTCTACACATATAAAGATGATATTTCTAATATTCCTATCATGTAAAAATTATATTTTTAATTCTCTACATAAACAAAAATCATATTTTTACATCTTCTATATAGTAAAGATTATATTTTTAATACTTTAAAAATATAAAAATCATATTTTTATTACATTAAAAATATATAAATCATATTAAAATCAGTTTTAACCTATGCTAATTTTAATTAAAACTGAAAATAAAATTAGATTAGTAATCAAAACTTACTTTGATCGGAGGAGGGGGTGAAACAGTCGGCTACGGGGTAGGGGAGGAGCTGGAAGCGGCGGTAGGCAGGGCGGTGGTCGGCAGAGGAGGAAGAAGGGGCGGAGGAGGGTGCGGTTTGGGGGGGGGGCTTGGGTCTGCAGTAGGAGAAGGGGGGGTTGGTCGCGTCGCACGCCAGAAGGGGGGAGTGGGTTCGGAGGTGGCGATCGCCCTGGGGGTGCGGCGGCTCGTCGGGGAGGAGGGGGGCGGCGCGATTTCGATTCGCTTTCTTTTTTTTCTTTTTCTGATTCAACTAAATCGAACGGGGGGGGCAGAAGTATAAGGGGGTGAGGAGAGAGAGTGTTTTATATTTTTTTATTTAATTATTTATGAAAAAGTTGACTTTTACATACGTCCTCTAAACGAGGCCCACCGCCTGTCGTCCATAGCTAATTACCCCCATTCCGAACACAATGGGATATGTATCGTAGGTTGATTCGATCGTTTCGATCAGTTTCCGTTAAAATCAACATATAACTCTATAAATTGAATTTGAACGCGCATTTCAATTTACCGGGGTCACATACTAAGTCTATAAATTCCAGAAAAATATTTTCTAGCTTCATATTAACGATACGGTCCTAACAAAACTAGTTTCGTCGAATTCTGAGACCGTTGGAAAAATGGCCATTTTCCAGTCGATTATAATCAACTGAAACTGGTCAAACGCGTTTTCCTTTGCCACACTCACATATTGATTCAAAAAATTATGAAATTTGGAATCTAGCAATAATTTGACATCACGGATCCAACAAAAGTGGTTTCGTCAAAATCCGAGGTCGTTTGCAAAATTCCCATTTTTAAGGGCCTGAATTCCATAGCGACTATTCAACTGGACATATCTTTTGATTCCCGCTATGAAATTTTGATTTTTCGGATTTGTTGGAAAGATATTCACAATTAGATCCTAATGTTTTTGGTTTCGCTAAGATCCGGATTATTTTGCACCCGGTACATTCAATTGAAGTTTGAAATCGAATTATCGAACTACCGCGCCATTTTCAATTCTATTTATAATTATATATAATTATTTATATTCTAACGATGGCGTATATAATATATACGTTCGAATTATATTCAAAATAAATTTCTTGTCGATATTATTTAAAATAATTCATTTTAAATATAGAAAATTCGCTAAAATTGCCAAAATAAAATTTTTAAACTGGCTCAGAATTTCCGGGTTATTACAGCGATCCTTGTCTTCAGTCTCCCAAGTCGCGTCCTCGCTATCTTCTCCACATTGCACTTTTATTAACTTAACCTCTCTTTTGCGTAGTTTCTTAACCTCTGATCCAAGTATACGAGTAACTCGTCTAATTGTTGTCTCCCTTCCTACCTCTACTTCCTCATGTACGTTCGGCTCAACTACCTCTGTTGTATCATGCAGATACTCCCATAAATAAGAAATGAGGAAAAACATCATGAATATCCACACATATGTGAAGCGAGCTGTACGCCTTAGTGGCGAATATTACTGGAGCACCCCTTTCAGATATGCTTCGCCTAATATACCCTTTCTCACGTAGCTCCCCTACTTTCTTACTAAGCTCTCTCCTATCTCTTGGAGCCATGTGGCGCATAGGCAATGCAACTGGCTTTGTATTGTCCACCGAGTATATACAGAAATCAATCTCGTGCCTCAGGGACAAGCCCCAAACCTCCTCAAAACATCAGAATACTCACAGACTACTGGTACAGATTGTAGATTATAGATAGATGCATCAAGTGACTCTAGGAAACAAAACATGCTAGACCCTCTTGGGTCACTAGAAATCTCGAGAGTCATCCCACGGCAAGTCAGAAATTTAACGACCCTCCACTAATAATCTAGAATAGCACTATACATAGCTAGCCAACCCATCCCTAGAGTAGAACAATATCCTATAAAACCCAGTACATATGCGTTATGCTCAAACTCAATGCCCCAAAACAGATATTCTCAAACCCCGAAAAGTCATAAACAGATGAGTCATACCACCAATAGGGTTTGAGGCAACAACGGGATCCAAAACCATACTAGTACTAAGGTGCAGAGACTCAACTACAGAATCAGATATAAAAAAGTGAGAAGCGCTAGAATAAAAAAGAGTCCTAACTAGATGATCGAAAAGAGAAATCAAACCTTCAATAGAAACTTTCATACCTTTATCCGGTATATCAGTCACGAGAGCATCCACTTGCCCTCCAGAGGATCCAGTGTAACACCCCGTAATTTGTTAACATTAAAGAGGATAAATTAAATTATAATTAATTTAATATTAGGAATTAAGGGAAACAGAACACGCCATTGCGTCCGTCTCAAAATTCTGTCCAAGATAGACATTCGGTTTGCATAAAACGGATACCGTATGAAGAAGTTATGAAGGTTTGAAGTTTGTATACATGTAGAAGGATTATATATATATACACACACACATATATATAGTATAGAAAATCAAAATTCAGTTCAAATTTCAAAAATTACTTTGGTGGCAAAACTCCTGCCCCAGGCGTGTCGACCTCTAAGCAGGGGTATCGACCCCTAAGCAGGGGTGTCGACTCAGGGGTCGACCCCCCTAGGGCTGAGGTGGTAGTCATTTTAGAGGGCTGGAAGCTATATATAGAGGTCCCTTTTCTCTGTTTTCTTCATTGAGAATCCATGCGGGACAAACTCTGCCGATGTCTGAACTGAATTGAATATGTTATATTCTACAACTATCAACTAAAGCAAATCAAACTTAGAGATTCAATCGTAGATCTACAACACAACTTCTTTTCTAGTTCTATCTTCTTAGTCAAACACTGTGAGTTCTAGGTTACTTTTAGATTTGAATGACTAAAAGTATAACGTGATAGTACTGTGATTTGGATCTGTCTTGAATCATAAACCTATGTTATTCTTGGATCTCAAACTTTATAATGCTAGATCTACTTTTACAGATCTAATACACCTGTGATTAGCTTATCATGTCACCTTTGTAGTTCTGAACCTTTGTCAAGTTTGTGGTTAATTTGGGATTATCGTTACATGGACAATTGAACCTTTGTTTAGATCTAGATCATCAAGTTGTGATTAATTGAGATCTGTTATTATTGGACATATGAACTATTATTTGGATATGTTCATCCTATATATATTGGATCTAGTTTATGTTACCCTTTTTACTAGATCTGTTTTCATGTCCACCTTATTATGCCTATTACTTGTTTGTGACAGTATATATGTTTATGTCACCTTTAGAATGATCACTATTGTCATTATTCCCATCACATTTACCTTTTTATGACTAGGCTACTTGCTAGCCTCGATGCCGCCAAATATATGTGAATGCGTTAGTTAGGGAATGAGGGAAAAAGGTTAGAATTGGCATAATTGAAATAATGTTTATATGAATTGGGCATATAATTCAAAATGGGGAAAAAGGGGAATAATCACATACAAAGACATAGGTAATAAATTGGATAAGAATGAAATGTCTAATAATTATAATTAGAAATTATAACTGCATTTATGACACGAGGTTAGGTTGCGTTAGTGGTGGAAGTCTGCCCAGACCCGACCGGCATATCCAGCAGCCACTAATGTTGAACCTAATGTAAGAGGTCTAAGTGCACAAATTCAAATCGGGCTAAGACACGAGGTTAGGCCCAACTCATGGAATAAGACTGCCCAGACCCGACCGGCATATCCAGCATCCACAAGTTGCAGGCCTAATGTGGGAGGTCTAGCCCATTATAAACCATAAATGGACATAGTAATAAATTGGACTACTTAACCTAATCTAATCCATAGGGATTGTATGATTATGAACTAAAGTTAGGGTTAATTAAAATTTGTTGGACAGTGGGTGGGTTAAGCAAATCTGGTGGGGGTGGGTAATATTTACACATATAGGCCCACAAAACTTAACCTGATAAGGTTATGTAATTTAAGACACCTAGTGGTATACATAACCAGTGGAAATGATAAAGTTATGTAATTAAAGACACCTTTAGGTAAGCATAACTTGTAGAAATGACAGGGTTATGTAATTAAAGACACCTAGTGGTATACATAGCCAAAGAAAACCTAGTGGGGGATACAAGACAAGGGGGAGAGCTTGTATCATATTGTGTGGGATCCGTTTCATCTAGTAACCCGGAGTAGGTATCAAAACATGTACTCCATACTAGGTCGAAGAAATGGCACACTTACTGGACTAATTGTAAGAGATCCAAACGTGGAGGACGGTGTGAGCGGCATAAACCGACCGGGCCATGTGCATGCATGAGCCGGGAAGAGGGGGATAAGACGACCGTGACACCTGTAGATATGGGCCTCTGCATATCAGTGAGGGGTTGCCACTTTAGGACGTGATACATCCTACGGTGGGGCCGGCACAGAGTATCTACGCAGATTAGGGAGTCGATCGATTAGGGTAGTAGTTAGGGTACACTTGGACGTATGCCTAAGTCTACCACCGTATAGTGGAAGGGATCATCTCATTCTGGATATACTAGTAATAATGCAGAGTAATCATCAGGGAAGCGTATACACCTTATCCTGTCTACCTTGTCACACCTGCCTTTTATGAATTAATCTCTCATCCACTTTATATGCCTGTCATGCTACTTTTATTTATTTACTTGCTAAAAGTAACTAGACTCGCCAGACTTTATGTCTAACCCTTTTTGTTTCCTCTTCTTTCTTCCGTTCCCCCCCCCCTCCCCCCCCGGTTTGCAGGGAGGGAATTCTCAGGCTTAGTCAAGACATGGTTGTCATCTTGCTAGAAGCTACTTTCGAAGTATGGCTCAAGTTCTTATCTCTACTATGGCTTTGCTCTTTTTCTTGGGGAATTATGTTATGGTTTTTATATTTATGTACTCTGATGGTAGAAGACAGAAGTTATATTGTTGTAAAGGTTTTTGTGACTTATGGTATTTTGGACCATGCCGTATGATTTATGTTTGAAATAAACATTTAAATTTCAGCTGCTATCTTATTTATATCTGTCTTGTAATTATTTTGTGACTGTTTACCTATAACGCTTCACGGAACTTAGAATTTTTTTTCTGTCACCCCATTTCGAGGACTCACGGAAATACCTCGGATAGTATCACAATCTGTTCTACGTACTTGATTGCGGGGCATATGTATAGGACCAACTGGGGTATTGGTCATGGCCTTAAAGACATTTTAGAGGCTCATAAAGGTCCATTTACAGGCCAGGGCCATAAAGGCCTCTATGAAATCCTAACAACATCATGGCATGCTCAATATCTCCTAATCTAGCTATGTTAGGTTCTTTAACTATTGTTGTAGCTCACCATATGTATTCCATGGAAGTTGAGCGGCAGCTACAAAAAAGGAGTTTGATGAAATATAGAATAAGGATATACAAACAAGAACCGATCCCAACGAAAAGGCAGAATAAATTGGATTAGTAAACAATACTACTCCTAGACCTGCTAGTTTTATTTTAAGAACGAGTGATTGCCCTTGTGCTATGAATGCATAAGCAGGTAAAGAATACATGTGTTGAGCTACTAAAGAAGTAATAACCCCTAAAGAGGCTAGAGCAAGGCCTAATTGAAAATGAATTGAATTGTTGATTGTATCGCATTTCCTTAGTGAATGACATTAACGGACGTGGGGTGTCACACTTGGTATCAGAGATGAAGGTTACCAGATTGGATAAAAGTTTTTGGGAAACTATTTTCAAAAAGAAAAGTCTGTTTTGAAAAGCATATTTCCTCAAAGCCATATATAGTATTCTTCGATCTTTTGTCTAAATCTCTTTCCTTTTTCTTTCCAACATGTCTAGGGAACCTAACATTCCTAATATCCCGGAGGGCGTCACGATACTCGGATGGTTCAGTAGGTATCTAAAGGCCACGGCGTCTGCCGAAGGCCAAGGAAATATTCCTCTCCCAGCTGCACTAGTCATTCCTCCTCCTTCCCCTCCAAGAGCAGATAATTTTGCTAATATCTGCAAAGACTTCCGTGCTATGGGAGGGAAGCCATTCCATGGGAACGAAACATTCGTAGAAGCGCGGAATTGGCTCAAGGAGACTGAGGACTTGTTCGTAATCTTTGAAGTAGAGGATCGAAGAAAAATTTAGTTAGCTGCTTGGCTACTGAAGGATGAAGCTTCATTTTGGTGGGAGGTAACCCAAGCAGGTCGTCCGGTGGAAACTTGGGATGACTTTAGACAGAGGTTTGAGATGAAATTCCTTTCCCAAGCTGAGAAGAGCATGAAGATGGAGAGGTTCTTAGCACCCAAACAAGGGAACTTGACGGTTAAAGAGTATGTGAACAAATTTAACCAACTGGCAAGATTTGGATTGGAAGTGGTAGACACGTCGCATAAGAAGGCTTTGTGGTTTGCTAAAGGGATAAATGAACCCCTTCATGGGTTATCCATGTCCCATATTCCAATGGGAGCCACCTTTGAAAGACTTGTTGATATGTCATTGATGTATGAGGAAGAGAAAGGGGAAAAGAAGGAGGTTGAAGCTGAAGAAACAATGCAAAATAAGAAGACATGGCCCAAGAAAGGACAACGACAATAGCAGTAACAGAAGAAAGGAGGATAGAATGACAAGGATAAGGAGAAAAGGAAGTGTCACAGTTGTGGGAAGGAAGGTCACTTGATCAAAGACTGTAAAAGAAGGAAGAACACTTGCTTTAATTGTGGAGAAGTCGGACACTTTGCTGGGGAGTACCCGAAGAAACAGGGATCACAGGGACAAGGGAAAAGGGAAGGAACTTCTGGAGGGCAGGTGCATGTTCTCGCGATCAGTGCTCCTGATAGAGGTAGAAAAATTTCCATGGAAGGTTTGATTTCTCTTTCAAACCATCCTATTAGAACACTTTTTGATTCTGGCGCTTCACATTCATTTATATCTAGTTCTGTGGTTGAATCTCTACACTTAATTACTAATATGGTAGTGGATCCCGTAGTTATTTCAAACCCCATTGGTGGTTCAGCTCATTTATTTATGATTTGTCAGGGTTTGAAAATAGCTATGTTAGGCGTCGAGTTTGAATGCGATGCGTATATGCTCGGGTTTATGGGCTATGGGTTGATTCTAGGAATGGATTGGCTTACCACGTATGGTGCCGTTCTGGATTGTGAGAAGAGGGTTGTTAGGCATCTGACTTGTCATGGGAGGACCCTCGAGATTTCTTGTAACCCCCAAGGGTTTGTTATGCTTAGCTTCCTAGAGTCTCTTGATGCATCCATAGATGACTTGCAATCTATTCCGGTAGTCCGAGATTATTCTGATATTTTTGAAGAGGTCCGGGCTTACCTCCGAGGCGCGGGATCGATTTCCGCATATATCTGGTGGACAATGCAAAGCCAGTAGCATTACTAGTGCGCCATATGGCTCCGAGAGAAAGGAAGGAGTTGAGTAAGCAAGTAGGGGAGCTGCTTGAAAAAGGGTTTATCAGAAGAAGCATATCTGAATGGGGTGCTCTAGTAGTATTCGCAACTAAGGTGGATGGATAGCTTCGTTTGTGTGTGGACTATAGAGAATTGAACAAACTCACAAAAAAGAATAGGCACCTACTTCTGAGGATAGACGACTTGTTTGACCAGCTTGTCGGTGCCTCGGTATTCTCTCAGTTGGACTTGGCCACGGGGTTTCATCAGTTGAGGGTGGCTGAGGACAGTATAGATAAGACTGCTTTTAGGACTCCAGATGGTTTCTTTGAATGGCTAGTAATGCTTTTTGGGCTGACAAATGCACCTGCCTATTTTGTCGATCTAATGGGTAGGGTGTTACAGGAATTCCTAAATAAGTTTGTTGTAGTTTTTGTTGATGATATTTTGATCTTCTCCAAGAGCAAAGAGGAGCATGCCCAGCATTTGAGAGAAGTTTTGAAAACTCTCTGTGGCCATCAACTTAAGGCAAAGTTCTCCAAATTCCATTTTTGGATAAAGGAAGTGAGATTCTTAGGGCATGTAGTCTCCAAAGAAGGGATAGTTGTGGATCGCGCGAAAGTAGTTGCAGTGCAAAATTGGCAGTTCCTAAAAATGCAACAGAGGCGAGAAGCTTTCTTGGATTGGCAGGTTATTATAGGAAGTTCATTAAGGACTTCGCGAAGATATCAGCCCCTCTCACCAGGCTAACGAAGAAGAACTTGGCATTTTCATGGGATATAGATTGTGATGTTGCTTTCCAACGACTGAAGAGGGCACTAACAACAGCCCCAGTCTTGACTCTGCCCGATGGGAACAAAGTGTTTACGGTTTACACCGATGCATGTGGTACAGGGCTTGGTGCGGTTCTGATCCAAGAAGGAAAGGTAGTGTGTTATGGAGGTCGACAGTTGAGAGTTCATGAGAAGAACTACCCCACCCATGATCTAGAGCTAGCTGCCATAGTACTCGCACTAAGGACGTGGCGTCATTATTTATTTAGAGAGAAGTTTGAGTTATACACCGATCATAAATCTCTCAAGTATATGTTCTCACAGAAGGATCTTAATTTAAGGTAACAAAGGTGGATGGAATTCTTAGCTTCTTACGATTTTGAAATCGCTTATACCCCTGGCAAGGGTAAGTGGTGGTTGACGCACTAAGTAGGCAGAGGATGGCCTTGAGTCCTCTGTTTGTGAAGAGGAGGAGCTTGGAGTTTACATCAACCTTTGACTTCAGGCCCTCCATCGAGATTTTGCCTGATTTGTTTGCATCGTTAGAAATACGACCAACTCTTATGGATTAGATAGGAGCTTCGCAGCAAGGTGACCCACAGATTTTAAACATCATGGATAAGCTTAGAAAAGGGGAGACTTCTAGTCACCTTAGTAGATATACCATAGATAAAAAGGGGTGGTTGCGACGAGATGGAAGGCTATGCGTCCCTCAAACGGGAAGCTTAATAAAGGCAGTCTTAGAAAAAGCCCACCATTCTAAGATGACCATTCATCCAGGTGGCGATAATATGTACAAAGACATGAAAAGGGTTTTCTTTTGGGCTGGGATGAAGAAAGATGTGGCCAAATTTGTTTCTCAATGTTTAGTTTGCCAGCAAGTTAAAGTTGAGCAAAAGAAGCCCGGTGGTTTACTTCATCCTTTGGAGATTCCATAATGGAAGTGGGAGAGCGTCTACATGGACTTTATAGATGGTTTGCCGAAATCAAAGAAAGGCAACACCGGTATTTGGGTAGTAATGGACAGATTGACTAAGAGCGCTCATTTCATTCCAGTGAAGAGTAAGAAAACGACATCATGGTTGGCAGCGATTTACGTTCGTGAGATAGTTCGTCTTCATGGAGTACCTTCCAGTATTGTAAGCGATCGTGATCCCATCTTTACTAGTGAATTTTGGAGGAGCTTGCAAGAAGCATTAGGTACACAATTGTGTTTGAGCACCGCTTATCATTCTCAGACCGATAGGCAGACGGAGAGGGTGAATAGAATTCTTGAAGATCTTTTAAGGCTGTGTGTCCTATACTTCGAAGGGACTTGGGAAGAGCATCTTCCTTTAGTAGAGTTTGCCTATAACAACAGCTATCAAGCCAGCATCGGCATAGCACCCTTCGAAGCATTGTACGGACGACCCTGTAGATCACCAACTTGTTGGTGGGAATCTACAGAAAGATTATTACTTGGACCAGATATGGTTAGAGAAACGTCCAAAAAGATTGACCTTATTCGACGGCAGATGAAGACGGCCCAAGATAGGCAAAAATCCTATGTAGATAAGAGAAGGACTGACATCGAATTTGAAGTGGGAGACTTAGTTTTTATCAAAGTATCACCTCTAAGGAATGTGGTTCGCTTCGGATCTACAGGGAAGTTAGCACCTAGGTTTGTGGGCCATTTCCCATAACCGAGAGGATTGGCCAAATGGCCTATAGAATAAAGCTTCCAGAAAATTTATCTGGTATTCATGATGTTTTCCATGTTTCTCATCTACGAAAGTGCTTGCATGACACCGCGGAAGTTGTTGAGCCAAGCATATTCGAAGAAATGGAAGTAGAGCGGGAGGCGACAATCAGACGATTCCCAACCCGTATTCTTGGATCAGAAATTAAGAAGCTACGTAATAAAGAAATCAAGTTAATAAAGGTTCAATGGGGAGATAACCCAGAGGATGCAACTTGGGAGACCAAAGATAAGATTCGTGCTACGTACCCTTTTCTTTTCGAGGGTATGTTCTTAACTCCTTTTCTAAAGTTTATCTATACCTATTTCTATCATTTGAGTATGTCCTATCAATAGTATTCTCTACCTTTAAATAGGAATCTTATGAATGTAAACATGTGTTTGAGACATGTTATGTTTGACGGATGCAAGTGGATTCAAGTGTTTGCTAGTGGTTGCCTGTGGATGCATATACACACACATTAGGCACTAGATCGGCTCAATCACTCTCATACTGTATATGGATGTGTGTGCATTTTTCTTTTCTTTTAATGGGTGAAAATGTATGTATTATCAAATGGATGTTGCATTTGGACGAATAAGTGTGCACACATATAGAACTTCCATGTTATATAGGATTATCTGCATACATATTGGATTCATGGCACTAACATACATTGCATTAAGGAGGTCAATTGAATCAGTAGACCACCTGATCTTTGCATTAGAATAGGGACATATACACACACTTTTGCATATATTCATATAAGCACTAGAAATCTTTAAGGACAATGGATGCCAGTGATTGATGGATGAGTATATGGATGATGGATGGTAGGATATGCATTCTTCTCAACTTGAAGATTTCGGGGATGAAATCCTTTAAGTAAAGGGAATGTAACACCCCGTAATTTGTTAACATTAAATAGGATAAATTAAATTATAATTAATTTAATATTCGGAATTAAGGGAATTGGACTACGCCATTGCGTCCGTCTCGAAAATCTGGCCAAGATAGACATTCGGTTTGCGTAAAACGGACACCGTATGAAGAAGTTATGGAGGTTTGAAGTTTGTATACGCGTAGAAGGATTATATATATATATATATATATATATAGAGAGAGAGAGAGAGAGAGAGAGAGAGAAAATCCAGAAAATCAAAATTCAGTTCAAATTTCAAAAATTATGTTGGCGGCAAAACCCCTGCCCCAGGGGTGTCGATCCCTTAAGGGGGTGTCGACCCCTTGAGGGGGTGTCGACCCCTTGGGGGGTCGACCCCTTAAGTGGGGTTCGACCCCATAAAGGGGGGGTCGACCCCCCTAGGGCTGAGGTGACAGTCATTTTAGAGGGTTAGCAGGTATATATAGAGGCCCCTTTTCTCTGTTTTCTTCATTGAGAATCCATGGGGGCCAAACTCTGCTGGTGTCTGAACTGAATTGGATACGTTATCTTCTACAACTATCAACTAAAGCAAATCAAACTTAGAGATTCAAGCGTAGATTTACAACCCAACAAACTTCTTTTCTAGTTCTATCTTCTTAGTCAAACACTGCGAGTTCTAGGTTACTTTTAGATTTAAATGACTAAAAGTATAACGTGATAGTACTGTGATTTGGATCTATCTTGAATCATAAACCTATGTTATTCTTGGATCTCAAACTTTATTATGCTAGATCTACATTTACAGATCTAATTCACCTGTGATTAGTTTATCATGTCACCACTGTAGTTCTGAACCTTTGTCAAGTTTATGGTTAATTTGGGATTATCATTATATGGACAATTGAACCTTTGTTTAGATCTAGATCATCAAGTTGTGATTAATTGAGATCTGTTATTATTGGACATATTAACTCTTATTTGGATCTATTCATCCTATGTATATTGGATCTAGTTTATCGTTACCCTTTTTACTAGATCCGTTTTCATGTCCACCTTATTATGCCTATTACTTGTCTATGCCAGTATATATGTTTATGTCACCTTTAGAATGATCACTATTGTAACACCCCACCTCCGCCAGGGTCACTCTAAGCAAGTACACTGGCTTTGGAGGGGTGTTGGTCAAGGTAAACATGCATGAAGATATCATAAGACAGTACATATAAGTAAAACAGAGTAAATAAAGCAGTGGATAAAACTACTATTTCAAAACCATAGTCAAGTTACATCATAGTACTTAGTCATTATTTTCCAACTACTACAAGTCTAGAAAACATAAATTGAAAACTGGAAATAACATAAAGTAAACTATTCACAAAGTAGACGTGGTAAAGCCATAGCGAGCTCAAGTCCAAACCGTACATGAGCTATCCAGAAAGCAAGCTAAAGATCTAAGCTAGGTGCTAGCGTTCCCACCCTGAGAACCTGGGGGGGGGGGGGGGGAACGGAAGAAAAGAGGCGAAAGGAAAACAGGTCAGTCAAAAAGACTGGTAAGTCCTACCTACTATTAGTATAAAAACTAATAAAGTTAACTGGACATGTAAAACAGTGATGAAACATAGGATGATAACTGGCATGGTGGAAAGTTGATAAGAGTGGCATCGCATATACAAGGTTAAGTTGCACCAAGTGTACTAGTATTCTAATCCATGTCAAGTATAAACAAGAAATGATCCCTTAGCCCAATGTTGGCCCAAACTCATGAGATGACCTAAATCAAGGTCCAACTACTCGGTCTAGTCGATCGGCTCCCTATAAGCCTAACTCATCGTGTATCGTTGTCATACGGCTTAATCATGGAATGTAGTTAACTGTGCAAGGTCCACCCTAGGGTGTATCCAGCCCTAAGGTGTAAACCACAGACACAAAACAAGCATGCACAGTCTAAACCTACTGGTGCCCATGTTCAATTCCGGACTTAATGTGCACGACCATGGTCCGCCTGAACAACCGGTGCACCATTCAGCCGTCTCTTTTGGTCTCTTACAATCAGTCCAGTAATCGTGCCCCACCCTAGCCTAGTCCAGGGTATCCAGATACTCCCAAGTAGGTTACTGCTGAAAAGGACCACGTAACTGGGATTTTCAAACGGGTTAAGGGTGGTTAACCCTATCCTATCCATGTATTGAGTTGGTCAAGTGTATCCAAGCAGTTCATGACTTAACCCTATCAATACATCGTGTTCAACTGGTTAAGTATATTCAAGTAGTCCATGACTTAACCCTACCAATCCATCGTGTTTAATTGGTTAAGTATTCAAGTAGTCCATGACTTAACCCTACCATGTGGCATTAATTAACTTAATGCACCCCAACCTCTCACATTAGACTTTGTTGTGGTTACTAGTTAAGTCGGGCGGGTCCGGGTAGCTTTACACCACAGCCTAGTCTAACCTCGGGTTTTTAAGTGCGATATGACCAACTACTCACATTGGGTTCTATTGTTTGTAGCCACTAGTTAAGCCGGTCGGTTCCGGGTAGATTTATGCTACAAACTCAACCCAACCTCGAGTTGGCCACTTTCATGTTTTCTACATGTCATGTCCACGTTCATGTTTTCAAGCATAATCACATGTCATATTTTCAAGTCATGTTTCATGTCATTTAAGTTTACCCATAACATAACCCCATCGCACGTAAGTTTGCATCAACACAAATAGATCAAAAGGGGGAACATAAGAATATGACAAGGTGGGCATAAGATGGCAAAGTCTATCACAAGTTAAACATGGTGATATTTGAGGCCAAAGGGGGTTCAACATACTAGCATATGGCCTCAACATGTATGATAGCATAAAAGGTGACTTGGCCTCAAACATATCAAATAGCAGAAGGGTGCTTTGGCCTCAAGCATGCATAATAGCATAAGGGTGCTTTGGACCCAAGTATGCATAATAGCATAAGGGTGCTTTGGTCTCAAGCATGCATAATAACATAAGGGTGCTTTGGCCTCAAGCATGCATAATAGCATAATTAGCAAATAGGGTGGTAACATGGTAATAGTTGACATAGGGTGACAATCCTAACTTGTGCATAGCAAATAGGTTCAATATCATCATATGCATGTTAAGGAACATGAGGGGTTAAGGTTTGTTAACATGCATAAGCCATAATCCATTTCATAGCATTTTTTCCAAAGGCCAACATGAATGGTACTAGGTTCATGATAGGTCCACAATCATAGATCAAGAGAGGCATGAATAGATCTATGCATACAATGATAGGTTCAAGGCAAATATTACACTTAGGTCCAATTCCAATCTACACATGTATGGAATTAAACTTAGCAAATAGGGTGATAAACTTGTGATTAGCATATAGGTCAACATCATATGCGAGGTAACATCAAGGTTATAAGATGGTTCTATGTTGCGTTTATGCATAACTACCAAGTTCTATGTTGCATTATGCATAACCACCAAATGAAGCTCATAGCTTTCTACCTAAAAGTCAACATAAATGGTACTAGATTCATGATAGGTAAACATTAGGTCCACAAACATAGATCAAAAGGGTCATGAATGAATCTATGCATGAAATCGAAGGCAAGCATAACACAAAAGTCTCATTTCAACTTGCTACATGTCATATTAAGTTCATAGTTTAGATCTAAGAGTAGAGTAGGACTTACAAAGCGTGGCTATGAGAACTAGAACCAAATAGAACAAGATAGAGATGTTGTAGAAGCTCTAGGAATGATGTAGCAACACAAATAGCCTTGAGAATAAGTAGCTCCTTTGATTTGATGAAGAAAGATGGCTCCTTTTTGCCTTAGAAGCTCGCAAGCTCTCATGAGGAAGATGATGTGAAGATGGAAGCCATGATTAGGGAGCATTTTGGCATAACTTCGTTGTAGGATTGATTTGTGGTGATTTAGGGTAGGGTTTAGGATGTTTTTATAGAGATTTAAGTTAGTTTAGGCCATAGGATTAACCCTAGTTTAGATCTGAGCCATCTAATCACGTCACAAGCCAACAAAACATGACCTAGGAGCCAAAACAGGTGCATCAGGCCAGATTGGCCGACCACCCAGGTTGACAGGGGTGTCGACTGGGCAGTCGACACCACCTGGGGTGTGTCGACTCCCAAGTCGACTTAGGGCTGGCGGGAATTTTCCCGCCTGTCCTGCTTGGGCTGAATTTGAAATTCTGAATTCAAATTTGAACTGTTTTTGAACTTGAAATTTTCTGAAAACTTTGACGGGCCATAACTTGGTCATACAGACTCCGATTTTCGAAAAATCGGACTCTATTTCGCGTATTTTTCCGAGATGAATGTAATGGCATAACCCATTTCCCTTGATTCAGATTTTAACATTTAATTCTGCCTTGATTTATGTTATAACCTGTTATTCAAAATATGGGTTGTTACAACTATTGTCATTATTCCCATCACATTTCCCTTTTTATGACTAGGATACTTGCTAGCCTAGATGCCGCCAAATATATGCGAATGCGTTAGTTAGGGAACGGGGGAAAAAGGTTAGAATTGGCATAATTGAAATAATGTTTATATGAATTGGACATATAATTCAAAATGGGGAAAAAGGGGCATAATCACTTATAAAGACATAGGTAAGAAATTGGATAAGAATGAAATGTCTAATAATTATAATTAGAAATTGTAATTGCATTTATGACACAAGGTTAGGTTGCGTTAGTGGTGGAATTCTGCCCAGACCCGACCGGCATATCCAGCAGTCACTAATGTTGAACCTAATGTGAGAGGTCTAAGTGCACAAATATGAATCGGACTAAGACACGAGGTTAGGCCCAACTCGTGGAATAAGACTGCCTGGACCCGATCGGCATATCCAGTATCCATAAGTTGCAGGCCTAATGTGGGAGGTCTAGCCCATTATAAACCATAAATGGACATGGGGAAAAATTGGGCTACTTAACCTAATCTAATCCCTAGCGATTGTATGATTACGAACTAAAGTTAAGGTTAAGTAAAATTGGTTGGACAGTGGGTGTGTTAAGCAAATCTGGAGGGGGTGGGTAATATTTACACACATAGGCCCAAAAAACTTAACCCGGTAAGGTTATGTAATTAAAGACACCTAGTGGTATACATTACCAGTGGAAATAATAAAGTTATGTAATTAAAGATACCTTTAGGGTAAGCATAACTTGTAAAAATGATAGGGTTATGTAATTTAAGACACCTAGTGGTATACATAGCCAAATAAAACCTAGTGGGGGATACAAGACAAGGGGGAGAGCTTGTATCATATTGTGTGGGATCCGTTTCATCCAGTAACCCGGAGTAGGTATCAAAACTTGTACTCCGTACTAGGTCGGAGAAGGGGCACGCTTACTGGATTGATTGTAAGAGATCCAAACGTTGAGGACGGTGTGAGCGGCACAAACCGACCGGGCCATGTGCGTGAATGAGCCGGGCAGAGGGGGATAAGATGACTGTGACACTTGTAGATATAGGCCTGTGCATACCAGCGAGGGGTTGCCACTTTAGGACGTGATACATCCTACGGTGGGGCCGGCACAGAGTATCTACGCGGATTAGGGAGCCGATCGATTAGGGTAGTAGTTGGGGTACACTTGGACGTATGCCTAAGTCTACCACCGTATAGTGGAAGGGATCATCTCATTCTGGATATAATAGTAATAATGCAGAGTAATCATTAGGGAAGCGTATACACCTTATCCTGTCTACCTTGTCACACCTTCCTTTTATGAATTAATCTCTCATCCACTTTATATACCAATCATGCTACCTTTATTTATTCACTTGCTAAAAGTAAATAGACTCGCCAGACTTTATGTCTGACCCTTTTTGTTTCCTCTTCTTTCTTCTATTTCCCTCCTCCCCCCAGGTTCGTAGGAAGGGACACTACAACAAAACAGCCCTTTTACAATGGGCAAAGACAGTTGTTATACGCTTTTAACAACGGGCACACGCCCGTCCTAATATGCGTTGTCGTAATAGGTCATGACTATTTTACAATGGTCAGTGACTGTTGTAAATAACCGTTGTAATAACTTTCTCTGTCACGTGCAACGAATCTATGACAATGGCTATAAACCCGTTGTAATAGCTAATAAATTACAAGCGGCTTTTGCCCGTTGTAACACACTATATTACAACAGTTGTCGACCGTTGTAATATACTAAACCTATGTAAAAAAGTCTTGTAACAACATACGCTGACCCTTGCAACATAAATGCAAATTAAAAAAAATAGCAGCAGCATCCATGCATTACATCCATACGAATAAAAAAATAATTTAACGAGTAATAAGTATTATCATAAAACAACCAAAAAGACTATAAGCTAGAGTCATAAAATTTCCATATTCCAAAAAGTTTGATAAGTTTACATTGACATAATTCTTACACATGACAAACTCCTAGTATAAGACTACAAATATAAAACAGAATTGTGCATTCACTTACTATACTTAAACAATCAATCTCTTCCTCAATCATACTTCTACTAACTTCCAACCACACTACAACGTACATCAAAACTATCACTTCACTATTCAACATCAAACAACCTAAAGATATAGACTGAAGCCCTATCCCTATGAGACATCGCAATAATCGGTTAGCCACGACAAATTATATTAACCACACATACCTCAACAATTTACCACCTCACAATACCCGAATAACACCTCGAACTTCAACTACGATCTCCTATTGCACTTCAACCACCGCACCTCACAATTTCCGCTCTTCTGCAAGTGGTAAAATGAGAAAGCTCTGTGGCATCCAAATCGAATGACTACTGCATGAGGCCATATTCACTGTATCAATTGATATACCATCCATATATGTAATAGCGACATAATGATGCTAACAATATAAATCTGAATTTGAAAAGAAAAAAAAATGCTAATAAAAAAAAAAGGATGACATGAACATGAAGGGAAAAACCTGATTCTCCAAGTTGCAAATTATAAACATACGGAGTAAATTTTTAATGGAAGCAATAAACGATTGCTTAAAGGCAATTGCATGAAGTCACAACCATGAAATTGTAAGGTTGTATATTTAGTCCTCACTCAGCTTTAAGTACATCAAGTAGTAAAAATGTGTCAAATTACTCACTTCCTTTTTCTGGGCAAACATGTAGTTGTGGCAGGCCATAATAAACATAGGATGATTTATTAGAATAACAAACAATTTGAATGCTTAGCTTCTACCATGTACAAACTCTGCAAGTGAAAAAAAATTTATTGTGGCACTAAAGCACTTCTTACATAGGATAATCTTTTAGAATATTTTTTTGAAAGGCTCGGTAATACAGAAGTCATATTATACGCAAACACCAAACAATAGCAAACTAACTGAAACTCAGTGTAAAAGTTTGAACTAACAACTCCCAAAAACAAAGCGGTAAAGATCCTAGGATACAGACCAGTCATTCCAGTCTTGCTATGTATTTGTCATAGAATTTTCCAGCTTTTTCGAGATCTCCGAGCTTTGTGTAACAATCAGTTATTGCACCGTAGGCTTCTATTGTACCAGACTCCTCGCCTGCACGCTTTGCTATTTCCAGAACTCTGGAATGGTACTTGATTGCCTCCTTGTATTTCCCCTGCCTTTGCAGTGGTGCCCCTAGGCCTCTTGCAGCTTTCTTGTTTCAAGAGGATAAACCAATTTCTCTGCAAGCTTGAATGGCAGCATTTAGTTTTATCTATCAAATCATCATACAAGAATTCTTTGAAACAATGGTCACTTGTTTCTTTGTAAACGGGATAAAAACTGTATATTCGGATATAAGTTTGCCACTGGCTGCTTCGAATGATGGCAGTGGAAGAAAAAAATAAGGGAGCACAGACATAGCAACGGTATTAGAATAAATTTTCTTTATGTTGAAACAAACAGAGACTAACATACTGAAAATGAAGGAGCAAGTGATAAATGCATAATTCTGCATACAGAAAATGCAAAACAAACAAATTAGCTAACATGACCACTGATAATATTGACTTGCGTTCATGGTGCTACAAATGCTACTAGCATCAATGTAAACATAAAAGTATAGAATTATTGTACCTTCTGCCACTACCCGCCTCATTTGATTTGTTTCTTTGATTTGATCATAGCATATTTTCCAATTTGCATTCCAATACAGGAAGTATAGCTATACCTGATTTAAAAAATAGTAAAGCAGATAAACTTTTATGTGTTAGAACACCATTTATGTTTAAGGCTAAGATGTACAGATGCTAATGAATGTGAATAAAATGAGATAAACATGTTTTTGGCTAACGAAGAAAACGAAAAATAGATGCTCTCTTTTCTTTAAATATAAATTCAAAACCAGGTACTCCATTCATAAATTCATTAGCAATTATAAATTATATACATGACTTTGGCTTCATGAAATTACTATAAAATATATGAAAAACCTGAAAAAACAACAACTTCACAATAAGGTAAAAACCCCGTCAAAATAATCAATTTCAGTAGCATTCAAGACAAAGTTCTATTTGAATTGTCATATAATTTAGATCTAGTAAAGGGTTCTCTAGAAAGAGAACAAGATACAATACCATACTGACATGAGTTTTGAAGGAAAAACCTGGATAAAAAGCACATTAGTTTGTACCGCCATATAAACATCTAGAATGTATACTGACAGGAGTTTTGAAGGAAAAACCTGGTTAAAAAGCACAATAGCATGTATACCTTTATGAAATGTTGAATAAAATCTTTTCTTCAAATTGATGTAAAGAAAACACAACTTTTCTTAATTAGGCATAGATGGAACTCTACAAGAATAAGAACCAAAAATTTGCATTTGCCTGTGCCATGCTTGCTGTCATGACTCCCAATCCCTTAGCCTTTTGGTGCCAAAAATTTACTTTCTATGGTTATTTTTAATGAACTTAAATAGTCATAAAATGGATCACAGATATATGAGTCACAGTGAAGCATCACTAAATATAAAAGAGAACCTCAAATATCCAATACACATACAAAAATACTAGTCAGAATTCCAGGCCCCTACTCCATAATCAAATCCCTTGCAACAAGCTATAGATTGAAAAGGCCGTAGGTACATAATCGTATTAGCAGCAGTCATACTAAACTAAACATGAAAATCATTCCAAGTTTGCAAGTGCAAGAAAGAAAAGGAACATTCTGCCTATAGGTATAGTATACACCAAAACTATAAATATTGCTCACATTTATATTCACAAATGGGGATTACATGAACTCATACAAATTCTACAACCTCCTCTTGGACATTCCGTTAGACACCTCCAAGTGGAAAGGTTTTCTATGCCATTGCAACATAAGAGAAGAACAGACGACACTGATGGACGAAGCTGCCACGCATGCTCCAGCCAGCCAAGGCGGCAGTCATATTCGAAAAAACGGGTACAGAGTTAAACAGTATAACGCATGGAAAACAACAATTAACTACAATCAAAACAAAGTAACAGAGTTTTGAAATTGCAAAGGAGAAAATTGATAGTAGTATACCATCAAATAATTAGGATAATTCAAAGGGAATGAATACCTGAAACTGTCCGAAGACGAGTCCCGAAATCACCAAAGTTCAGGGTTGAAATCTAATCGCCAGAAGTCTTAGCCGATTCGGCTGAAGTCGAAGAAGAGGCCGAGGCTGAATCGGCTGAAGTCGAAGCCGAGGCAGAATCGCCTAACGTCGAAAGTTTCTTCTTTTTTAATGAGGCGGCTGAATGAAATAGGGTTAGGGCTACTGCTGATAAACGGATGCTCATTTACTTTTTTGTCCCAAAACGTTTGTTAATTTCAGTTTACCCGGACTATCCAAACCATATCTGTGTTGCAAGAAGGAAAGTGTAAAAATATATTTTTGATAACACATTTTTTGCTTAGCATTGCTTATTATTGTGATTAATTCATTATGCAAATATGTCTTGACAACTAAAAAAATAAGTATTCTGAATCCCCTTTCCTCGGTAATAAGTATACATTATTATTTATTCGTTTTTCTTAATTATTTAATTGTAATTATTAATTAGTAAAAATTAACTGTCAAATGTTACTTTATATTTATTAATTATAATTTAATGTTAATTATTAACTGTTAAGAGCTAATATGTATGTATTATTAATTTTCAATTTTTAATAGCACTTATTAATCATAAAATATTAATATATTATTAATTATAAATTATTACATATTTAATATTAATTACTCGATTTTCCTTACTAGTAACTGAGAAGTAAAATCAAATCTGTTGGAATTCTGATTATATATAACAATTAGTAACTAGTGATTATTTATTAATAATCATTAATTATTATAAGTTATAAATAATTAATCATTTTGCTATAAAAAAGTTATAAATTATTAATATGATATTATTAATGATTAATTATTAAATATTATAATAAATAATATAATATTATTAATGAATAATAATTTGTAATATAATATTATAATTACTAACTAGTAACATAGTATTATAATTAGTAATTAGTAACAAACGATTAATATTATATTATTAAAGATTTATTATAAAATATTAATAAATAATAAGTATTAGTATTAAGAAAGCATTTTGATTGTCAATTATTAACTTTCGCCTATTACAACGGGCATTTTTAGCCTGTTGTAAAATGACACCTATTACAATGGGCATTATGAGAGGCATTTTGTGACCGTTGTAAATGTGGAATCTATTACAATGGGCATTTTATGGACGTTGTAAAATTGGCTTCTGTTACAACGGGCGACGAATGACTGTTGTAATAGCATTCTATTACAACGGGCCGTCTTTGCCCGTTGTAAAAAGGGTATTATATGATACCTATTACAATGGTCAATAATTGGCCGTTGTAATATTCTTCTATTACAACGGGCCACTATTGCTCGTTGTAAAATTGAAGTTGTAATAAGTCATTTTTGTTGTAGTGGGAATTCTCAGGCTTAGTCAAGACTTAGTTATCATCTTGCTAGAAGCTGCTTTCGAAGTATGGCTCAAGTTCTTATCTCTACTATGGCTTAGCTCTTTTTCTTGAGGAATTATGTTATTCTTTTTATATTTATCTACTCTGATGGTACAAGACAGAAGTTATATTGTAGTAATGGTTTTTGTGACTTATGGTATTTTGGACCACGCAATACGATTTATGTTTGAAATAAAAATTTGAATTTCCACTGCTATCTTATTTATATCTGTCTTGTAATTATTTTGTGACTGTTTACCTACAACGCTTCACGGAACTTAATGCATTCCCTTAGTGAGTGACATTAATGGACGTGGGGTGTCACATCCAGCCCTTTGGCCCTACCCTTGCTTCTTCGGGCACTCCCTGGTATATTGTCCAATTTCACCACAGTTGAAGCAAGCATCCTTCCTTTTTCTACAGTCTTTGACCAAATGACCAACCTTCCCACAACCGTGGCATTTATTTTTGCCTTAATCTTTGTCGTTCTTTCCACCCTCTTGTTGTTGTTCTTTCTTGGGCCACATTTTCTTGTTTTGTGTTTCCACAAGCTAAGCTTCTTTCTTTTCAGTTTTATCTTCCTCATGCATCAATGCCATATCAACGAGCTTTTCAAAAGTTGCTCCTATAAGAATATGGGACATAACTAACCCATGGAGGGGTTCATTCAGTCCTTTAGAAAACCGCAAAGCATTCTTATGCGCGGTATCCACTAGCTCCAACCCAAACCTTGCTAGTTGGTTGAACTTGTTAACCAACTCTTTGACGGTCATGCCTCCTTGCTTGAGTGCAAGAAACCTCTCCATTTGCATGCTTTGCTCGGCTTGAGAAAGAAACTTCAATTCGAATCTCTATCGGAAATCATCTCAAGCATCCACTGGATGCCCTGCTTGCGTCACTTCCCACCAGAGTGAAGCCTCATCTTTCAGCAGCCAAGCGGCTAGCTGAATCTTCCTACGATTTTCCACTTCAAAAACCCAAACAAATCCTCCGTTTCTCTAAGCTAATTCCTTGCCTCCACGAAAGTGTGTGACGACCCGCCCTGCACCAACCGACATTTACTCCAAAAGTGCGCTGTACACGTGTCCAGTTAGCACGGAACGGGTCGCCAGAAGGAAAAGAAAGAAGAGAATGGACTAATCAAGGAACCTGTAATATGTCTCACAGCGCATAGAACAAAATATAATAATATACTTGACATAAAACAGAAGAGACAGTGCATAAGCTAAAACCAGAACTGAGCATCATAGCAGCGGAAATCCAAAATATAGCTTATTACAACTTTTAAAATACTGTCTCTAAAGCAAAAGCAAGATAAAGAAGGTACACTACTAATGCCCAAGTAGTGACCACCAACGACACAGGGAGAATATCTATATATCATACGTGGAAGCCTCCTGCTCGCCTCCGAATTAGCTACTCGCGCATCACCAGCTAACCATAACCTGTCTCTAGTCTGCTCGTGTGAGCACCCAGAGTAATAAGAGGAGACATAAAACTCTGGGTCAGACATAAAGCCTGGTATGAGCGATAAGCATCTAAACAAAATAATAACAGGTATAATCCAATCATACTTGAACCTGGACCTGCAACCAAAGAGTTAGCACTACATACTGTACAACACTCTAAGGTGTCCTTTCAAATGGTGTAAAGATAACGGGGGTGGGGGTGTGCATGTCATAGTGATGTCAAACAATCAAGCATAGCAATCATCCTCACATACCTCACTCAGTGCGTAAAGCATACGATATCCACTACTTTGGTCCTCTAATCCTTTGGGCCATGACGGAATCCAATCCCGTGTAACTATCACTACAAGCACACTGTCCATCTCTCAGTGGTGGACCAAAGTTATGAATACCGACAACCCCTTTGCACACGTCCCGCAGCAAAGCCCAATCATGAAGTGAACTCATTGGTTCCCAACTGGGTCCGGGATCCTGAGCTCTAACTTCCATTTGGACTACCTTTGCATCTCGGGTTTTGGTCAGCATCTCCTCCGGATCGGTCTTCATTCAGTTCGCGACCTCCTGGTTCGGTTCGTGACTCGCCCCCTCGCATCAGCTCGACTCGCGGATCGTGGTCATTGCCTTCGCTTGGATCGGGTCGTGCCTGTTACGTCATCTCGGGTCGGATCGCACCATTCGTCAGCTCATTCGGATCGCGCCTGCTGCATCGGGTCGGGTTGCGATGCACTCGTGGTCACCATCCCCTTCGGTTCGGTTCGCAGTCCTCCTTCGCGAATGGTCGGATCGCCATCATCGGATCGTGCTTCACCCATTCGTGGCATCGGTCGAGCTTCGAGTGGCTCGTGACGTCAGGTCGGATCGTGACCTTCGAAGTGGAGCGGATCGAGTCGTCTCGTGGCGCGAGCTTCAATCGGATCGGTTCGCATGGGGTAGGGGCGATCCGGTCCAGGGTGTTTCCTGCACTTCGTTCCAGCGACTGTTTTTCGCCATTCGATGGCGTTTTTGACCAAACTAACACTTATAAACAATCACAAAGCATACCATACAGTCATAGCAACATATAGTATCGACCACAAACACCAAAACATAAATCATAGCATGTAAAATGGATCAAACATAGCCAATACCCCATATTTTCCCTTAAGCATACTTAAGCAAATCTAACAATAAGGTTAGCAAATCTTAACCAAATTGAACCAAACTTCTAACAGAGGTCTAAAACAATATTTCAGAATTTCTGAACATTTTTCCTGATTTTTAACATGCATAAATTCGCTAATTATCACTAATTACCCCTTAATCCCCCAAATTCCGGGATTTGCAAAATTAGTCGAAATTAACCCAAATTCATATCAGAGGCATAAAATAGTGTTTTAGAATTTTAGGAATTTTTCTAGAATTTTCTGAGCCATAATTTCGCTAATTTTCGCTAATTACCATAATTAGCCGTAATTAGTGAAAAACAATGCAAATCACTCACCTTTGCCACAAAGTAAACTATAGATCTGAAATGATTCTCTGTTTGGGATGAATTCCAATGCTTAGCAGCAGCTCCTATCTTGATTTGATGCTAATTCGCCTTGATTTGATGTAGATTAGGCCAAAACTTGATTAGAAAGTGATTAGAAGGTGATTTGGGATGAAATTAGAAGGTGGAGGCCATGACTAGGGTTGAAGAAACTAAGTGGGGGCTGGAAAAATGAGTATAAAATCGAAATCCAAACCCTAGCAGCCCTTAAATACTCCCAAACCCGAAATTACCCAATGGGCCTAGCTGCTAATCACCCGGTTAAGCCCAAATAGCTGAAATTAACCCTTTAAACCTTAATTCAGCCATATCTCCCAAACGGTAAGTCCGTTTGGCTATTATGACCACTCTACGGAAAGAGAAACCATCATTCGAATCCAATGGAAATGGTTTCGGGTCAAAATTCCTTTCCAGTCAAAAGTTATGGCCAAAACAGTACCAACTAGGGGCAAAACGGTCATTTAAAAATCGACAAAAATCATGAACATGGGAAATGACCCCAATAGTCGTCTCCCAAAGTTACATGACCGTATGACTTCATATGTGAAAGAAATAAATATTCTACGATCCCATGATGCGAAGAATACGGGTCGTTATACTCTTCCCCCCTTAAGAAATTTCGCCCTCGAAATTCCCTAACCAAAACACAAAAAGGGTCCCGCATGCCTATCAACCATAAAACAACAATCAACATGCAAAGCAAGTCTATCCTAGCATGCGGTTTACTAACAAGGGAAGAAACTATCACTACCAAAACCTTACTAGGCAAAGAGTTCTGGATACTTCTTCCTTATATCTTCCTTTGTTTCCCAAGTACAGTCTTTTTCATTCTCACCCCACTGGACTTTGACTAGTTTCACCGCCTTCCTTCGAAGCTGCTTCGTATCGTTCCCAACAATACGCATAGACTTGCGGTTCCCAACCGCCTCGGGTTCTACTTTGCTATCATCCAACTGATCTGGTGAAATAGCCACACTAGGGTCGTGCACGAATTTCCTTAACTGGGAAACATGAAATACGTTGTGAACTCCCGCCATCTTGTCAGGTAGCTCTACTTCATATGCCAAATTCCCAACTTGCTCGAGGACTAGGAATGGGCCAACAAATCTTGGTGCTAACCTACCTTTCCAACCAATCCGAATCACATTCTCTATGGAGAGATCTCGACGAACACCAAGTCGTTAACGAAGAATTCCAAACCTCTTCGTCTCTTATCGAGATAAGCCTTCTGCCTATCTTTATCTCTTCCCAGTAGTAGATCTGCTCTATGTCTCAATACATCTTGTTACCACTGAGATGTATAGTCAATTTCGAGTGATGATATGCTCCAAGCACTTCACCTCTCAGTCCATCTACGTTGGGTACAACTAGTCCCTTATTCTTTCGAAGCCACCCTTCTCGATCAAATCCTTATTTGATCATTCTCTTTCCATCGATACCCATCTCTACCCTAGAGATGGTTTCCAATAGATTAGGATCGTCCTTCTAACTGGAACCAATTCATTCAATCAAAATCGATCTAATCGTCAAGCTTACTAGCGTTTCTGAATCCAATTCAGTCTTGGGTCTGAAATCATATCCTGTGACATACTCTAGTTGCTTCCATCCTAGAAACAAAACCCCTAAACTGGCATGTCTCCTACTCAATGCAACTAGTACTGCACCCAAATCCTTTAGTTTGATCACTCTGCCCCATGGAGTCATAGCGACTCCACTGCACTGATCCATAGTCACTAGTCCTTTGCTATGTCCACTTTGCCCCTCGAGTCACAATGACTCTACTGCACTGGCTCATAGTCCTACTACAATCACTTTGTTCCCCACCGCTGGAACCCTGCAGGGGATAGTCTACTCAAGAGAAGAAAGATAGGAACAAACATAGCAACCATAACATCCATCAAACAAATCCTATCTATCACCTGCTAAAGTCATAAACACATCGACACCTACATGATTGGTCTAACCAATCCCAATATGTCGATTCTAGTATATCTGGTCCAACCAACATCAATAACTAATGGAAGCCCAGCCTCCATACATACACCGATGCTTACTTGACTGGTCCAACCAATCCCAGACCAATGGAAGCCCCGCCTCCCTTCGGTCTACCGTACGTCCAACATACGTTTATCCTCCAAGGATAATTAAACTAATGGAAGCCCAGCCTCCAATCGGACTACCGTACGTCCAACGTACGTTTATCCTCCAAGGATAACTAGATCACGTCCAACGGATCCAAGGTAACGGGCGTCCCCAGATACCCCTGCTTTTAGTCCTCCTAAAATACTTGAGTCCAACCCAAGTCTATCCATTATCTTGCTGCCCTCTCGAGTCCAACTCGAGCTGAATCCAATTCCTTGCAGCCTTCTCGAGTCTAACTCGAGTCAATCTCCCAGAGATAAACTAGACTCATCCAATGAATCTCGTACTGCACGTCCAACGTACATTCACCTTCCAAAGGTAAACTAGACCCACCTAGTGAATCTAGGTACTCTACCTACGAGTCCAAGTCCAACGTGAAACTCTCCTATGTTCGCTGAATCTCCAAAATCAACGAGCTTCCCACAATGTTCCATACATACTTCAAATCTAATGTGAAGTATTTCCATATTCGTTATATCACCATGACTAACGAACTCGCCCCATTTTTCTTTTACGAGTTCAAGTCTAACTTGAATCGTCCTAATCTTCGTTGCATCTTCCATGATCAACGAACACATCCTATTCTTTCAAAAAGAACATCAACATAGGGTCCTAACCAATCCATTACTCTGCATCTTTCCCGAGTCCCACTCGAGCAAGCTCATAACCCTACCGAGTCTAACTCTAGGCAGTCTATACCGTTGAACAGTCTTATCATGTTCCGTCTGCCCATCACTCCTCGAGTGACCCAAGATATCATCCAATGAAAAATCACAACAACTATTTACCCCTCACGCAACCCATCCTAGTCGAAATCGACATTCCCCAAGCACAAGCCCCAAAGGCCTAAACCAATATCAGACAAGCACCCAAGGAACATCTCCTCCGAGTTCGGATAATCCACATGAGGTGATACTAGCAAAACAATCTAGCACTGGAGTACTCATTTGCCTCCCAGAGACAACTAGAACTTATTACAACAATAACTTCTTAGCTTCCTTAACTCCAGTTACTATCGCCATTACTAGGTAGGTACCTAATACTATCCTGTTCCTTTGGAGTAAATCGACTCCCCAAAATAATGCTAAACCCAGTAAAGCCCAAAACAAAGCAATCACAAGGAAACATACATCCATGACTCGATAAGACCACATTAACAAATCATGCCAAAACTAGTCGAATCACCAATCGGGTTCGTCACTACTAAAGGTCTATCGACTAACTCAGGTTTGTCAAACAAAACCCGATCAAAACATCTTAAATAGAAAGCATACCTCGAATAACGACACCTTTTTCCTTCTGTGCCGCAGTTGGGGCATTTGACGAAGAAGGAACAGCGTTGATAGCATACGCTTTCACAATCTGCTTCTCCCTAGGAGGTTGTGGGCAATCATCCTTGTGATGTCCCGCCTGGCCGCAGTTAAAGCACTTCCTTTCCCCAGGCTTTTCTCGACAATCTCTGGCGTAATGGCCCTTCTTGCCACAACTAAAGCATTCGCCATCTTTCTTATTTTTCTTACTCTGACCATCCTTGGTCGGGTTCTGCTTCCTCTTGTTCTGAGAATTCTTCTGGCCTTCACCGCCTGCTTGCGGCTTTGGCTTCTCTGCAGATGCCATAGCAACTTCGGCCTTCGACTTAGGGAAAAGGCTCTCTGACCTTAATGCCTTTCCTACAATAGACTCGAATGTCTCATCGATATGATTTATAAGTCTTTCCCCCAAGTACCCATCCAAGCCATTTATGAACTTCTCGTTCTTCTTTTCGACTGTATCGATAAGGGACCATCCATATTTCGATAAAGTGTCGAATTCAGCGATATACTCCGAGACTGCTCTACCGTTCTGCTTAAGCTCCAAGAACTTCCTGAACAGTTCCGATTTATGAGCAGCTGGAATAAACTTATCACAAAAGCGAGTCTTAAACTGATTCCAAGTAACTTGATCTTCTGGAGTAGCTGTTCTAATGGCATTCCACCAATTCATCGCTCGCCCTTGCAGCTGACGAGACGCTAGCCTTCTCTTCATCGCATCCTCAAGACCCAAGTCGTCGAAGATACGATCACAGCTATCCAACCAATCCTGAACATCTGCGGCCGACTCCGTTCCGTGGAACGGCTTCCCACCAAGGTTAGTGTAATCCTTGCACAACTTGGCGAAATCGACCCTAGGCGCCTGCACTACTGGACCACCACCATTTCCGGAATCGGGAACTGCTCCCTGAACATCTCTAAGCATGTCTCTCATGAAGTTAGTGAACATTGTCCTCATGTCAGGAGCATTCCCATGGTTGGTCCCTCTACCAGCACCTCTAGGATATCGGCTCATCGTTAATCTGTAAAAGGGGAAACGATTAACGACCCCATAGTGGTGCTAGTGCAGTACAACTTCATTCTTATACTACCAATAGTATATATATATATAGCTTTTGAAAACCAAAGTAATCACAAATACGCGCTCTCATATACGTACTAACTCTCCCTAGTGTCTTCTCCTAGGTTAACTACGCAACCTAGAGCTCTGATACCAAGTGTGACGGCCCGCCCCGCACCAACCGACATTTACTCCAAAAGTGCGCTGTACACGTGTCCAGTTAGCACGGAACGGGTCGCCAGAAGGAAAAGAAAGAAGAGAATGGACTAATCAAGGAACCTGTAATATGTCTCACAGCGCATAGAACAAAATATAATAACATACTTGATATAAAACAGAAGAGACAGTGCATAAGCTAAAACTAGAACTGAGCATCATAGCAGCGGAAATCCAAAATATAGCTTATTACAACTTTTAAAATACTGTCTCTAAAGCAAAAGCAAGATAAAGAAGGTACACTACTAATGCCCAAGTAGTGACCACCAACGACACAGGGAGAATATCTATATATCATACGTGGAAGCCTCCTGCTCGCCTCCGAATCAGCTACTCGCGCATCACCAGCTAACCATAACCTGTCTCTAGTCTGCTCGTGTGAGCACCCAGAGTAATAAGAGGAGACATAAAACTCTGGGTCAGACATAAAGCCTGGTATGAGCGATAAGCATCTAAACAAAATAATAACAGGTATAATCCAATCATACCTGAACCTGGACCTGCAACCAAAGAGTTAGCACTACATACTGTACAACACTCTAAGGTGTCCTTTCAAATGGTGTAAAGATAACGGGGGTGGGGGTGTGCATGTCATAGTGATGTCAAACAATCAAGCATAGCAATCATCCTCACATACCTCACTCAGTGCGTAAAGCATACGATATCCACTACTTTGGTCCTCTAATCCTTTGGGCCATGACGGAATCCAATCCCGTGTAACTATCACTACAAGCACACTATCCATCTCTCAGTGGTGGACCAAAGTTATGAATACCGACAACCCCTTTGCACACGTCCCGCAGCAAAGCCCAATCATGAAGTGAACTCATTGGTTCCCAACTGGGTCCGGGATCCTGAGCTCTAACTTCCATTTGGACTACCTTTGCATCTCGGGTTTTGGTCAGCATCTCCTCCGGATCGGTCTTCATTCAGTTCGCGACCTCCTGGTTCGGTTCGTGACTCGCCCCCTCGCATCAGCTCGACTCGCGGATCGTGGTCATTGCCTTCGCTTGGATCGGGTCGTGCCTGTTACGTCATCTCGGGTCGGATCGCACCATTCGTCAGCTCATTCGGATCGCGCCTGCTGCATCGGGTCGGGTTGCGATGCACTCGTGGTCACCATCCCCTTCGGTTCGGTTCGCAGTCCTCCTTCGCGAATGGTCGGATCGCCATCATCGGATCGTGCTTCACCCATTCGTGGCATCGGTCGAGCTTCGAGTGGCTCGTGACGTCAGGTCAGATCGTGACCTTCGAAGTGGAGCGGATCGAGTCGTCTCGTGGCGCGAGCTTCAATCGGATCGGTTCGCATGGGGTAGGGGCGATCCGGTCCGGGGTGTTTCCTGCACTTCGTTCCAACGACTGTTTTTCGCTATTCGACGGCGTTTTTGACCAAACTAACACTTCTAAACAATCACAAAGCATACCATACAGTCATAGCAACATATAGTATCGACCACAAACACCAAAACATAAATCATAGCATGTAAAATGGATCAAACATAGCCTATACCCCATATTTTCCCTTAAGCATACTTAAGCAAATCTAACAATAAGGTTAGCAAATCTTAACCAAATTGAACCAAACTTCTAACAGAGGTCTAAAACAATATTTCAGAATTTCTGAACATTTTTCCTGATTTTTAACATGCATAAATTCGCTAATTATCACTAATTACCCCTTAATCCCCCAAATTCCGGGATTTGCAAAATTAGTCGAAATTAACCCAAATTCATATCAGAGGCATAAAATGGTGTTTTAGAATTTTAGGAATTTTTCTAGAATTTTCTGAGCCATAATTTCGCTAATCTTCGCTAATTACCATAATTAGCCATAATTAGTGAAAAACAATGCAAATCACTCACCTTTGCCACAAAGTAAACTATAGATATGAAATGATTCTCTGTTTGGGATGAATTCCAATGCTTAGCAGCAGCTCCTATCTTGATTTGATGTTAATCCGCCTTGATTTGATGTAGATTAGGCCAAAACTTGATTAGAAAGTGATTAGAAGGTGATTTGGGATGAAATTAGAAGGTGGAGGCCATGACTAGGGTTGAAGAAACTAAGTGGCGGCTGGAAAAATGAGTATAAAACCGAAATCCAAACCCTAGCAGCCCTTAAATACTCCCAAACCCGAAATTACCCAATGGGCCTAGCTGCTAATCACCCGGTTAAGCCCAAATAGCTGAAATTAACCCTTTAAACCTTAATTCAGCCATATCTCCCAAACGGTAAGTCCGTTTGGCTATTATGACCACTCTACGGAAAGAGAAACCATCATTCGAATCCAATGGAAGTGGTTTCAGGTCAAAATTCCTTTCCAGTCAAAAGTTATGGCCAAAACAGTACCAACTAGGGGCAAAACGGTCATTTAAAAATCGACAAAAATCATGAACATGGGAAATGACCCCAATAGTCGTCTCCCAAAGTTACATGACCATATGACTTCATATGTGAAAGAAATAAATATTCTACGATCCCATGATGCGAAGAATACGGGTCGTTATATCTCAGTTCCATTGAATGGCTTTCCGCCCATAGCGTGGAAGTTTGTACATATCTTAGAGAAATTATCAGCACACGGAGGAGGAGGAGGAATAACGGGTGCAGCTGGGGGAGGAACGTTTCCTTGGCCGTCGGCAGGCGCCGTAGCCTCAAGTTACCTACGGAACCAGCCGGGTATCGTGACGCCCTTAGGAATATTAAGTTCCCCAGACATGCTGAAAAGAAAAGGAAAAAGGGACTCAAACAGAGAATCAAAAGATATTACATATGGCTTTGGGGAATATGTTTCTCAAAACAGACTTTTCTTTTGAAAATACTTCCTTAAAACCTTTTTGAAAATAATTTTCAAAAACCTTTATCTAATCTGGTAACCTTCAACTCTGATACCAAGTGTGACACCCCACGTCCGTTAATGTCCCACACTAAGGGAATGCATTAAGTTTTGTGAAGCGTTATAGGTAAACAGAAACATAATTATTACAAGACAGATATAAAAGCAACAACGGAATTTAAATTTTATTTCAAACGTAAGTCCTAACATCGTGGTCCAAAAATACCATAATCTGAAACTACATAAAACCCATTACAATAATGTAAAACTTTTGTATTGTACCATCAGAGTACAAAAAATACATAAAACGCATAATTCCCCAAAAGAGACAAAGCCATAGTAGCAAAGATAGAAACTGAGCAATACTTCAAAAGCTGCTCCAAGTAAGATGATAACCGAGTCCTGACTAAGCCTGAGAATTCCCACCCTACGAACCTGGGGGGGAGGTAACGGAAGAAAGAAGAGGAAATAAAAAGGGTCAGACATAAAGTGTGGCGAGTCTAGTTACTTTTAGCATATAAATAAGTAAAAGTATCATGATCGGCATATAAATTGGAGGGATAGATAACTAATAAGACATGTATAACAGACTGAGCAAGATAAGCAGAATGAACAAAACAGAATAAGTTACGCTTCTCTAATACTTTTGTCTGCACCAATACTAGTATAACAGATATGTGACAGGATTACATACTCGCTACTTACTCAACAGAAACAGGATGATCCCAACAGAAATATAGTGGTATTTTTAGGTATACTCTAGTAACGGGTTTTAACCCCAAACAGAATTAACCGATACCTAAACAGAAATAACGGGTGTTAAACCCAACAGAAATACAGGTACCCCACAAAAACAGACAGGACTAGATGTGCCCTAATTACTACCCCCCCAATCGATCGGCTCCTTATTCCATGAATACCCTGTGTCGGCCCCACGTGTATTACTTCCTAAAGTGGCAACCTACAGAAGGACACATACCTATTTACTAGTGCTACAACGGCTTATTTTCCCAGAAGCAAGCCGTACTCATCCACGCACATGAGTTCGTTGGAATGCGCCAGTACACACCTCCTCCCAGATGAACCTCTTACAATCAGTTCAGTAAGCGTGCCCTGACCCCTACCTAGTGCGGGGTCCCCCTTTTAATACCAAAATGGGTTACTGACTAATATGGGTCCCACACAATAGATGACACAAGCCAACCCCCACAGATCTTGTATCCCCAATTAACTAGGATTTTGATAGGTTATGCCTAACAGACTTAACAGATTCGCATAACCCCCTACATATTTATGGGTTAAACTTTACAAATTAACGGGTCCCTATAACCCCAACAGATGTAACAGGTTAAGTCTTTTAGATTAACGGGTTCGTATAACCCCCACGGATTTAACAGGTTTACTTAACCCTACATACTTAACAGGTTTACTTAACCCCACAAATTTAACAGGTTTACTTAACCCCATAGAAACTTAACAGGTTTACTTAACCCTACAGACTTAACAGGTTTACTTAACCCCACAAATTTAACAGGTTTACTTAACCCCATAGAAACTTAACAGGTTTACTTAACTCCATAGATTTCATATTTACTTAACTCCATCAATTCATATAAATTTACTTAACCATTTATTCCATTTGTTGGGTTCATATATTACCCCTTTTCAAATTCAAACCGGTTAAGTATTTCAATTTAACATGTTGTCATTATCTTTTCATTTGTACATATTAACACACCAGACCTCTCACATTAAGTGAATCACCTATGGCTGTTGGTTATGCTGGGTGGCTCCGGGCAGACTTAAACCACAAGTTTAAACTTAACCTCGTGTCGTGGCACCGTTTCACATTAGACCCCTCACATTAGATTAGCCACTTGTGGTTGCTGGATATGCCGGGCGACTCTGGGCAGACTTATACCGCAAGCGCAATCTAACCTCGTGTCTAAATGTTATTACCATTCCAATTTTTTAGGTATATTCATATTAGCAATTATCCTATTTCAATTATAGGTTTTCCCATGCCCCTTTTCAATTCACATATCATTATGCCTAATATGCCCTTTTTCCTAAGTCATAAATCAATATACAATTTATGCCTAATTTCAATATTCAAATATGTTCCAATTTATGTCCCAATTCAATATTCGTATATGTTCCAATTTATGCCCAATTCAATATTCACATATGTTCCAGTTTATGCCCCAATTCAATATTCACATATGTTCCAATTTATGCCCCAATTCAATATTCACATATTTCAATACAAGTTATGCCCAAATTCATGTTTTTCCCAACGATTCCCAATTTCGCATGTTCGCATATTTCAGCGTTAAACCAAGGCTCGAAGGTAGCGTGGCTATATAAAAATAAAAAGGGAAACGAGGGAGAGAAGAGAGTCAAAAATAGGCATAATAACGAATCAATAATTAACTGACGGAAACAGGCATAAAAACTGAATAAGCATATTATGACAAGATTTGGCATGGTGGCGATATAAACATATAAGAACAGATCTGGTGAATATGTCATAATAGAACTGATTTAGGCGATGATTCAAGATCCAATTTTTATATACATATCAAGATTGCCGATTAAATATTTAGATCTAAAAATAACATAAACTCACAGTGAATAGATCTAAGAAAATGGATCCAACTAATTGAGAAGGACACATTGATTTTGTTGTAGCAATCTTTGAATATGTATAATCTTCTTTGAATTGATTTTGGAGAAGAATAGGCTATTTAATTTTTGTTGCAGCAGAGCCCCGCCGTCACCATTATTTTTCAGATGAATAAAACCTAGGTTTAGGGTCCTTTTTATAGCCTAGAAGCAACGAACCAGGTCAAGAAAAGAGTCTACGTTTAGAAAATCGAATCTTCCCAGATATGCCTAAGGGGGTCGACCCCTCCCCCTAGGGTGTCGACCCCGGGGTCGACCCCTCCCCCTAGGGTGTCGACCCCGGGGTCGACCCTGGTATCGACCCCCAAACACCCTGGGTCGACCCAGCGGGTCTCGAGTCGACCCTCAAAATGGGGCGGTTCGGGTATTCGCCCTCCCGATTCGCTATTTTTTATTTTAATTTGTTTGTATACATATAATTCTCTTGTGCCTATACAAACTTCAAACCTTCATAACTTCTTCATATAGTGTCCGTTTTATGCGAACCAAGTGTCTATCTTGACTAGAATTTCGAGACGGACGCAATAGTGCAGTCTGTTTCCCCTGATTCTGAATATTAAATTAATTATTCTTTAATTTATCCTCTTTAGTGTTGTTAAAATTTCGGGGTGTTACAGGTCTTGAGTTCAAATGTCTATAGTCACATTTTTTTTTTCTTTTGCTCATATATGCTATTTTTTTTTCATGTTATCTAATTTTTGAACTTTATTTTTGAATTCTTAATCTTTTAATAACTCCCTCATTTGAGCCCTAATTTTGACAAATTATATATGCAAAATTGCTCTGAAAATTGTCGTGGACCTAATGGTGTAACTTCCACAGCTAAATTCCAGCAATTTCATAAACTTATTTATTTCTTAATTAATTAATTATTTAATACTTAAATTTTATGGTTGTTACATTAACTCCTTAGCAAGTCAAACATTTGGTTACAAGTTCGGCTACATCTTTCTTTATCCTAATCCAAAAGAAAACTTTTCCCATATCCCTGTATATCTTATCACCGTTGGGATGAACGGTCATCTATGATTAGTGTGCATTTGATAACACCGCATTAACCAAATCATCGGTGCGAGGAACACATAGTCTCACATCTATTCTTAGCCATCCTTTGGAGTCTATGGAATAGCATTGGAGATTCTTTAAGGTCTCTTCTCTGCCAATCCCATCTATGGTATCTTCAAACTCCATATCCTCCTTCTGTATCGAACCAATATGATCAATAAGGGTAGGATGAATCCCTGGCACTACCAACAATCCAGAAGTGAAATCCACAGAGGACTTAAAATCAAAGATAGCCATAAACTCCAAATTCTTCCACTCCACAAATAAGGGGCATAAGGTTTCCCCTTCCGGCTTAATGCATCTGCGGCCACATTCCTCCTACCATGAGTATAATAAATCTCAAAATTGTAGGACAAAAAAATCTCCATCCATTTCTGCCGTCTCAAGCTCAAATCCTTTTGGGAAAATAAGCACTTCAATGACTTGTGATCCTTGAACAGTTCGAGCCTTTCAACAAGTACATAGTGTCTCCAAGACTTGAGCAAACACGATGGCAAACAATTCCAAGTTGTGGGTGGGTAGTTTCTTTCGTTGGTTCAGTACCACATGCATCGATATAGACTACGAACAATTAGAGCTGAAGATAAATATGGTACAAGGAAAATATCAACGCCATATTAGATTTATTGGATAATAGAATAGGTTCTTCTCAATTCATTCATGCTATTTGACCTCAATTCGATATATTTTACTGATTAAGTAATTTTAAATTTATCATCAAACCAACCCTTAGGAGGTTTTCCTTACCATCATTTAGCGAAAATCAACTTTACTAAAGCAAAAAAAAAAAAAACAGGGAATACATCTATAACATGTCTCATTAATTCTCTTCAATTCAATTCACTTAACTCTCTGCACTTTTGTCTTCTTAGACCTCTCTAGTTTTAAATATTCTCCATCACATTATTTTTTAATGTCTAACTAAGATTAATAGAAAAACTAGTTTTTTTTTAAAACTATGCAATTTAAGGTGCTTTCCCATCATTATGCGGTTGTACTAGTAATTAAAAAGTTTAATCAAACAATATTTGGTAATTCATCTAATATCATTAAAATATGGCAGTTTCAGTATGAATATCAATTCATAGTAACAAAAATTAACAAAAATATTATTTTTACTTCAAAAGAAGCAGCGTAACAATATTTGTTAATTCATCTAATATCATTAAAATATGACTGTTTCAGTATGAATATCAATTCATAGTAACAAAAATTAACAAAAATATTGTTTTTACTTCAAAAGAAGCCGCATAAGACAAATCATACATAAACAATGATGGTAATTCTAATCAAACCGACCGTTAGGGTGGTTTGCTTACTGTCAGTGCCCAAAATGGATTTCTCTGAAGCCAAAAAACATGCTTTCGTGTTTCCACTGCATTTCTCATTTCTTCGTCTTCCCCGCTTCCATGTTCCTCTCTCAGTAAGTTTCTCACTTTATTTCCTCTTTTCAATCCTGCTTCCATGTTCCTCTCGCAGGAAGTGTCCCAGTTTCTTTCCTCTTTCCATTCCCTTGCAAACTTATGGCTTAAATTCCCAAATTAGCATTGCCAATCTCAAATTCCTTGGAGTTGACTATCACCCGACGCTTCTGGATCCTCAATCGATGAAGGATTTGTAACAACCCGTATTTTCAATAATCTGTTATAATATAAATCGAGGCAGAATTTAATTCTAAAATGTGAATCAAGGGAAACGGGCTATGCCATTGCGTTCGTCTCGGAAAAATACGCGAAAAAGAGTCGGGGTTTTCGAAAATCGGAGTCCGTATGACCCGATTAAGGTCCAACGAAGTTTTCAGAAAATTCCTAAGCAAAAACAGATTTGAATTTCAAGTTCAAAATTGGGAATTGGGGGCAAACTGGCGCAGGCGGGAAAATTCCCGCCAGGACCCGCATGTCGACAGGCCTGTCGACAGGGTCCCCAGTGTGTCGACTGCCCTGTCGACAGCCCTGTCGACAGGGGGTGGCCAGGCAGTTTTGCCTGGCGCACCATTTTGATTTGGGCTTGGTTCTAGAGAATTCCTAAATCTGACGGACCTAAACTAACCTAGGGTTAATCCTAGGGCTAAAAACACTCTAATCTTCTATAAATAAGCCCCTAATCCTACCCTAAAACCCCATTATTCATTCTAGCAACCAAACTATGTCAAATTGAATTCTCAAATGGCCTCCACCTAAAAACCCTAGCCTCCACCCTCTTCAAAAATAATTCCTATGAAGATTTTGATGTTCATACAAGCATTTCTAAGTTGTATGAATGATCATTAGCTTGCATACATCATCAAGTTGCAAGCTTTATTTGCTAAGCTAGGGTTTTTGGGATTTTTGGTTAATTGGAGCTTTGTTTTGGGTTTTTATATGCTTGCATAAAGGGCTTCTCAATCTTTATTAGTAGATTTGTGTCTTCATAATACTTGTAAGCCCTCTTACCTTCATTTTAGAAACTCTAAAGTTAATATGTGATGAAAGTTGGGATTTTTGCAAGTTTATTTGGTTATGCATGTTTATGCAAGTTCACTATGCCATGATTTGCAAGTTCATTGAGTTATGCATGTTCACTATGCCATGATTTGCAAGTTTATTGAGTTATGCACGTTTATGCAAGTTCACCAAGCCATGATTTGCAAGTTTATTGAGTTATGCATGTTTATGCAAGTTCACTATGCCATGATTTGCAAGTTCATTGAGTTATGCATGTTCACTATGCCATGATTTGCAAGTTTATTGAGTTATGCACGTTTATGCAAGTTCACCATGCCATGATTTGCAAGTTTATTGAGTTATGCATGTTTATGCAAGTTCACTATGCCATGATTTGCAAGTTTATTGAGTTATGCATGTTAAGGCAAGTTCACTATGCCATGTTATGCATGTTTAATAAGTTATGCATGCTTATGCAAGTTCACCATGGCATGTTGTGCATGTTTGACAAGTTATGCATGTTTATGCAAGTTCCCTATGCCATGTTAGGCAAGTTTAACATGTTATGCATGTTTATGGCAATATGCAAGTTCACTATGCTAAGTTATGCAAGTTTAACATGTTATGCATGTTTATGGTAATATGCAAGTTCACTATGCTAAGTTATGCAAGTTTAACATGTTATGCATGTTTATGGTAATATGCAAGTTCACTATGCTAAGTTATGCGAGTCTAACATGTTATGCATGTTTGTTGTGATACGCAAGTTCATCATGTATGTTATGCCAAGTTCCCTCTTCCTATCCTTTATGCGTTATTACGAATATGTAAGCGATAGAATGACGTTGGGGGGTTTGGGTAAACTTAAAATACATGAAAATATAAGATTGGGAATTTACCTATTAAGTTAGGTCTACCCCTTGGGAATTTACCTATTAAGTTAGGTCTACCCAAGTATTTGTTGACTTGTAACTATGTTTTGAAATAAAGTGGACATGACACTTAGAAAACATAAGTGTGGCCAACTCGAGGTTGGGTTGAGTTTGTAGCGTAATTCTACCCGGAACCGACCGGCTTAACTAGTGGCTACAAACAATAGGACCCAATGTGAGAAGTTGGTCATGTGGTGCCAAGACCCGAGGTTAGACTAAGTTGTGGTGTAAAGCTACCCGGACCCGCCCGGCCTAACTAGTAACCACAACAAGGTCTAATGTGAGAGGTTAAGGTGCATTAAATTAATGAATGCCTCATGATTAGGGTTAAGTCAGGGTCCACTAATACTTAACCAATTTGGGGGTTCGAGGGATTGAAATGGGGTTAAGTTGTGAACTGTTGGTTACACTTAACCAATTTAATCCATTTGGGGGTTCGAGGGATTGAAATGGGGTTAAGTTGTGAACTGTTGGTTACACTTAACCAATTTAATCCATGATTAGTGAAGGGTTAAATCGCACTTAACCCTCTTAGGAAACCCTAGCAACGGGGTCTGTTCCAGCAGTAATCCCAGTTTGGTATCATCACAACCCTAGAGGCTAGGCTAGGGCGGGGCACGATTACTGGACGGATGTAAGCGACCAAAGCGATGGCCGAGTGGTACAGCGGTGCGGGTCCAGGCGGGCTACGGACGTGCACGTAGTCCGGTATTGGACAAACTCGAGGCACGGGTACCAGTAGGTTTAGACTGTGCATTATTGCTTAAGTGTCTGGGGTTGACACCCGAGGGCTTGATACACCCGAAGGTGGACCCAGCACAGTCTGACTACATCCATATGTGGGCCGTATGGACACCAACACTTGACGTGTTAGGCTTATAGGGAGCCGATCGACTAGACCGTTTAGTTGGACCTTATATTGTAGTCACTTCATGTTATTGGGCCAAAGCTTGGGCCAAGGGATCAATGCCTGTTATGTTGGTTTGCTAGTACACCGTGGTGCAAAACTTAACCTTGTTTATGCGATGACACCTCTATCTATCTTGTAGTTAATTTATCATACCAGTATGTCGTTATCTATGATCATCTCAGTTTCCATCATGCTGTTAACTTTATTAGTTTATAGACTGATCGTAGCAGGGCTTACTCAGTCTTTTTGACTGACCTGTTTTCTTTCGCCTCTTTTCTTCCGTTCCCCCCCCCCCCAAGGTTCTCAGGGAGGGAATACAGGAGCCTAGCTTGGACCTTAGCTGCTTTCTTGGATAGCTCATGTATGCTTTGGACTTGAGCTCGCTATGGTTTTGCCACTTTGGGGATAGCTACTTTTAAGTTTTCCTTTTCAGTTTCAGATGATGTTATTTTACGTACTAGACTTGTTTATTTGGGAAATTGACATTATGATGTAGCAGACTTGTTTTTGAAATAGTTTAAAATTCTTCCGTTGTTTTATCTATCTACTTACTCTGTTTATTTACATATATATATGTCATGTCCTGCCTTGCTATATCATTATGCATGTTTACCTTGTTTTAAAAACGCCCCACCAAAGTCAGAGTTGCTTGCAAGAGCCACCTTGGCGGAGGTGGGGTGTTACATTTGGTATCAGAGCATATGGTTTACGAGAAGGGATAAAAAGGTTTTTAAAACTTTTGAAAAACTATTTTCAAAACCAAGTATAAAGTATTTTCCAAAGAAAAGTCTAGTTATTTTAAAAAGGCTATTCCCCAAAAGCCATTAGCACTATCCTTTGACCCCTCGTTTGAACTCTTTTCTTTTCGTTTCCAGCATGTCTGATAATCTCATCTTGCCCGAAGGAGTAGCAATACCCGATTGGTTTCGTCGGTACTTGGAAGTCACAGCACTGGTCCCGGGTGTCTCTAATGTTGTCTTTCCAGTCGAGGCCGCTGTTCCTCCTCCCGTAGCTGATGTTCCTCTTCCCCCTCAGCCTCCACAAGAGGATTTTGCGGAAACTTGTAAGAACTTTAAGATGATGGGTGGCAATAATTTTAGTGGAACAGAGACCTTTGTAGAAGCAAGGAATTGGTTGGAAGAGACCGAAGATCTTTTAGCCACCTTTGATATAGGTGACCGTAGGAAGGTTTTATTAGCAGTATGGTTGCTAAAAGAAGAAGCTGCACGTTGGTGGGTAGTCACCACCGCTACTAGGCCAATTGAGACTTGGGATGATTTTAGAGGAAGGTTTGGACTGAGGTTCTTATCACTGAAGCAAGGGGACATGACTATTAGGGAATACATAGATAAGTTTAATCAACTGGCTCGGGTCAATTTAGACTTGGTTAATACAGCTCAGAAGAAGGCCCTACACTTTGCTCTAGGATTAAACGAGCCATTACATGGTTTGGCCATGTCTCATATACCCTTGGGGGCGACTTTCGAGAGTTTGGTGAATATGGCCCTACTTCAAGAAGAAGATAACAATGACAAGAAAGAGGTCAAGGCGAATGAGTCTCAGGGCAAGAGGGTAAATTCCGGGAAACGAGGCAAGAATAACAACAACCGCAAGGACAAGCCAAGAGAGAATAGGAAATGCAACTTCTGTGGTAAAGTTGGACATATATCCAGGGAATGTAGGAAGAAGAAGAGAAAGCGGGGCGAATGTTTTCAGTGTGGTGAGTTTGGACATCTAAGAAAGAATTGCCCGAGGAAACAAGGGCAAGGTCAGACTCAGTATGCAGGATTATCTGGAGGGCGAGTTCATCCCCTCAACACTGTTCTTCCAGCTCATGATAGAGGTAGTGTTTCTGTTGAAAGTCTTGTTTACATTTTCTGACTTTCCCTGTTCGCACTTTGTTTGATTCTGACACATCGCATAGTTTTATTTCATCTGATCTAGTTGAAAGTTTGCACCTAAGTACTAGTCCAGTTGATGATCCCGTATGTGTTTCAAATCCAATCGGGGGTTCCGCCCAATTGTCTGTAGTCTGGGTGGATTTGAAAATTTCTATCTTAAGTATAGAATTCTCGTGGGATGTTTTCGGTTTCAGGGGATATGGGTTGGTTTTGGGCATGGAATGGTTGTCCTGTTTTGGAGCCATTCTTGGTTTTGTATGTAGGATTGTGAGGCTCATGACTCGCCTCGGTAAAGCCCTAGAAATTTCTAGCAACCCTATGGGTCCCGTCATGTTATGTTATCTTGAATCCCTCGACTCGTCTATCGATAGTTTGCAATCTGTGAGGGTGGTCCGGGAATGTCCTAATATCTTGGGTGGAGTGAAGGGGTTACCCCTGGACGTGGGATAGATTTCCGCATTATCTGGTTGGTAATACCAAGCCAGTTTCGTGGCCGGTTAGGCACGTGACCTCACGAGATGAGAGTTAGGAAAGCAAGTCAAGGAGTTGCTTGAGAAGAACTTCCTGAGACGAAGCATTTTCGAGTAGGGTGCTCCAGTAGTATTCGTTACTAATGTGGACAGTTTGCTTCGCCTATGTGTTGATTATCGTGAGAAGAATAGACAACCGTTACCAAGGATCAGCTTGTAGGAGCGTCTGTCTTCTTTTGATCTAGCTACCGGATTCCATCAGCTTAGGATGGTTGAGGATGGAATTGACAAGACTGCGTTTAGGACTCTAGATGGATTTTTAGAATGGCTAGTCATGCTATTTGGTTTGACTAAGGCACCCGCATATTACGTGAACTTGATGGGTAGGGTGTTTAGGGAGTCCTTGAACAAGTTTGTCGTGGTCGTCGTAGACGATATTTTGATCTCCTTAAAAGAACGAGGGAGAGCATGCTAGACATCTCAAGGAGGTGATGGATACGCTTAGAGCCACCAGTTGAAGGTCAAGTTCTCCAAATGTCACTTTGGAGGAAAGAAGTGGGATTTCTTGGGCCCATAGTTCCTAAGTAAGGCTTAGCGGTGGATTCCGCTAAAGTGGTTGCGGTTTAAGACCGGAAAACCCTAAGGAGGGCAATTGAAGTAAGAAGCTTTCTCCGTTTGGCTAGTTAGTTAGCATTTCCTGAGCTTAGACTTACTCTTCTGGATCAGGAAGGGGGTTTCACAGGAAGAAGACCCGCAGTTAGTCAAGACATGGACTAGTTGATTCGAGGCGAGCTGTTAAGTCACCCCGCTAGATATATTATAGATGACAAGGGATGACTAAGGCGCGATGAGAGATTATGTGTGCCTCGAGTGGAAGACTTGGTAAAGAAGGTTCTTGAAGATGCGCATCACTCAAGGAGGTGGCCGAGTTGGTCTCAGGATGCATGTGGTGCCACTAGGTTAAGGCCAAGTCATTGAAGCCCGGCGGGCCATTACCTCCATTGGAGGTTCCGCAAGGGGAGTGTGAAAACATCTAGATAGATTATGTGGATAGATTACCTAGATCAAAGAAAGGGAATACGGGTATAGGGGTCATAATAGGTAAACTCACGAAGAGTGCTCATTTCAGTCCGGTGAAGAGCGAGAGGACTGCATCATGGTTAGCAACGGTTTACCCTCAAGAAGTTGGCCAGTTTTGAAATAGCCTACAGAAAGCCGTGGGTAGGCAACTGAATCTAGGTATGGCCTATCACTCATAGGCGGATGGTTCATGAGTTATAGAAAATCACGTTTATAAGGGCAACTGGCAACGTGGATTGGTACTTTCAAGAAAAGTTCTGCTGCGTGGAATACTTTATAGTAAGTAGACGAGATCCAGGATTCACTAGTGAATTTTGGAAAGCTTGCATGAAACCATGAGGTTACAGTTATGTTTAGGCCGAGTATGATGAAAGAAGAATAAGTGAAAGCGGAAGACGAGAGACGATAATGAAATGAGTTCCAACTCAAATTTGGTAAATAGGAGTTAGGAAGCCAAGGAATCATGAAGTAAAAGACGGTCAAAGCACAGGAGAGTTAAGCTCAAGAAAACGCGACTAAGAGGAGTGAAGACTGGATACACGCATCGTATCTCTTTAAGAGAGCATCCTTGATCCTTGTTTTCATATGGAGCTTGCTCGCAAGTTATCTTTCGTATATATCCTCTCGATCTTAGTTCTGTTGTAAACTCCATAAGGGGGTTATGACTCATCGGTTAGTACTATATGTCAGAGTTCGAATGGATTTCTTGAAATCCAAAAAGGAGTTTATCTTGCTTATCTTCTAATCCAGTTTATCGTGTTTATCTGGTCATGAGAACCTTAGGTAGAATCCTTTGGATGAAACATGTATTTGAAACATGTTATGCTTGATGTTTGCAAGTGGTTGCAAGTGTTTGCAAGTGGTTACTCATGGATGCATTATACACATTAGGCACTAGATCGGCTCGCACACTCTTCATGTTGCATATGCATGAGTGCTTACACTTATTCATGGTTGAAACTTGTTGTGCTACCACATGGATGTTGCATATGGATGAATGTTATGTGCACTCATATAGATACCATAAATTATGTTAGGAATTTGCATACATATGGATTCATTTCACTGACATACATATGCATTAAGGAGGTTTACTGTATCAGTAACCGCCTGATTTTCACTGACATACATATGCATTAAGGAGGTTTACTGTATCAGTAACCGCCTGATCTTTGCATTAGATAAGTACATATACACACACTTTTGCATATGTTCATACCACATTTAGAATCTTGTAAGGACAATGATTGCTCGTGGATGATGCTTTGAGTAGATGGATGATTGGATGGTAGGATATGTTCTTCCTAACTTGAAGATTTCGGGGACGAAATCCTTTAAGGAGGGGAGAATGTAACAACCCGTATTTTCAATAATCTGTTATAATATAAATCGAGGCAGAATTTAATTCTAAAATGTGAATCAAGGGAAACGGGCTATGCCATTGCGTTCGTCTCGGAAAAATACGCGAAATAGAGTCCGAGTTTTCGAAAATCGAAGTCCGTATGACCCGATTAAGGTCCAACGAAGTTTTCAGAAAATTCCTAAGCAAAAACAGATTTGAATTTCAAGTTCAAAATTGGGAATTGGGGGCAAACTGGCGCAGGCGGGAAAATTCCCGCCAGGACCCGCATGTCGACAGGCCTGTCGACAGGGTCCCCAGTGTGTCGACTGCCCTGTCGACAGGGGGTGGCCAGGCAGTTTTGCCTGGCGCACCATTTTGATTTGGGCTTGGTTCTAGAGAATTCCTAAATCTGACGGACCTAAACTAACCTAGGGTTAATCCTAGGGCTAAAAACACTCTAATCTTCTATAAATAAGCCCCTAATCCTACCCTAAAACCCCATTATTCATTCTAGCAACCAAACTATGTCAAATTGAATTCTCAAATGGCCTCCACCTAAAAACCCTAGCCTCCACCCTCTTCAAAAATAATTCCTATGAAGATTTTGATGTTCATACAAGCATTTCTAAGTTGTATGAATGATCATTAGCTTGCATACATCATCAAGTTGCAAGCTTTATTTGCTAAGCTAGGGTTTTTGGGATTTTTGGTTAATTGGAGCTTTGTTTTGGGTTTTTATATGCTTGCATAAAGGGCTTCTCAATCTTTATTAGTAGATTTGTGTCTTCATAATACTTGTAAGCCCTCTTACCTTCATTTTAGAAACTCTAAAGTTAATATGTGATGAAAGTTGGGATTTTTGCAAGTTTATTTGGTTATGCATGTTTATGCAAGTTCACTATGCCATGATTTGCAAGTTCATTGAGTTATGCATGTTCACTATGCCATGATTTGCAAGTTTATTGAGTTATGCACGTTTATGCAAGTTCACCAAGCCATGATTTGCAAGTTTATTGAGTTATGCATGTTTATGCAAGTTCACTATGCCATGATTTGCAAGTTCATTGAGTTATGCATGTTCACTATGCCATGATTTGCAAGTTTATTGAGTTATGCACGTTTATGCAAGTTCACCATGCCATGATTTGCAAGTTTATTGAGTTATGCATGTTTATGCAAGTTCACTATGCCATGATTTGCAAGTTTATTGAGTTATGCATGTTAAGGCAAGTTCACTATGCCATGTTATGCATGTTTAATAAGTTATGCATGCTTATGCAAGTTCACCATGGCATGTTGTGCATGTTTGACAAGTTATGCATGTTTATGCAAGTTCCCTATGCCATGTTAGGCAAGTTTAACATGTTATGCATGTTTATGGCAATATGCAAGTTCACTATGCTAAGTTATGCAAGTTTAACATGTTATGCATGTTTATGGTAATATGCAAGTTCACTATGCTAAGTTATGCAAGTTTAACATGTTATGCATGTTTATGGTAATATGCAAGTTCACTATGCTAAGTTATGCGAGTCTAACATGTTATGCATGTTTGTTGTGATACGCAAGTTCATCATGTATGTTATGCCAAGTTCCCTCTTCCTATCCTTTATGCGTTATTACGAATATGTAAGCGATAGAATGACGTTGGGGGGTTTGGGTAAACTTAAAATACATGAAAATATAAGATTGGGAATTTACCTATTAAGTTAGGTCTACCCCTTGGGAATTTACCTATTAAGTTAGGTCTACCCAAGTATTTGTTGACTTGTAACTATGTTTTGAAATAAAGTGGACATGACACTTAGAAAACATAAGTGTGGCCAACTCGAGGTTGGGTTGAGTTTGTAGCGTAATTCTACCCGGAACCGACCGGCTTAACTAGTGGCTACAAACAATAGGACCCAATGTGAGAAGTTGGTCATGTGGTGCCAAGACCCGAGGTTAGACTAAGTTGTGGTGTAAAGCTACCCGGACCCGCCCGGCCTAACTAGTAACCACAACAAGGTCTAATGTGAGAGGTTAAGGTGCATTAAATTAATGAATGCCTCATGATTAGGGTTAAGTCAGGGTCCACTAATACTTAACCAATTTGGGGGTTCGAGGGATTGAAATGGGGTTAAGTTGTGAACTGTTGGTTACACTTAACCAATTTAATCCATTTGGGGGTTCGAGGGATTGAAATGGGGTTAAGTTGTGAACTGTTGGTTACACTTAACCAATTTAATCCATGATTAGTGAAGGGTTAAATCGCACTTAACCCTCTTAGGAAACCCTAGCAACGGGGTCTGTTCCAGCAGTAATCCCAGTTTGGTATCATCACAACCCTAGAGGCTAGGCTAGGGCGGGGCACGATTACTGGACGGATGTAAGCGACCAAAGCGATGGCCGAGTGGTACAGCGGTGCGGGTCCAGGCGGGCTACGGACGTGCACGTAGTCCGGTATTGGACAAACTCGAGGCACGGGTACCAGTAGGTTTAGACTGTGCATTATTGCTTAAGTGTCTGGGGTTGACACCCGAGGGCTTGATACACCCGAAGGTGGACCCAGCACAGTCTGACTACATCCATATGTGGGCCGTATGGACACCAACACTTGACGTGTTAGGCTTATAGGGAGCCGATCGACTAGACCGTTTAGTTGGACCTTATATTGTAGTCACTTCATGTTATTGGGCCAAAGCTTGGGCCAAGGGATCAATGCCTGTTATGTTGGTTTGCTAGTACACCGTGGTGCAAAACTTAACCTTGTTTATGCAATGACACCTCTATCTATCTTGTAGTTAATTTATCATACCAGTATGTCGTTATCTATGATCATCTCAGTTTCCATCATGCTGTTAACTTTATTAGTTTATAGACTGATCGTAGCAGGGCTTACTCAGTCTTTTTGACTGACCTGTTTTCTTTCGCCTCTTTTCTTCCGTTCCCCCCCCCCCCCCCCCCAGGTTCTCAGGGAGGGAATACAGGAGCCTAGCTTGGACCTTAGCTGCTTTCTTGGATAGCTCATGTATGCTTTGGACTTGAGCTCGCTATGGTTTTGCCACTTTAGGGATAGCTACTTTTAAGTTTTCCTTTTCAGTTTCAGATGATGTTATTTTACGTACTAGACTTGTTTATTTGGGAAATTGACATTATGATGTAGCAGACTTGTTTTTGAAATAGTTTAAAATTCTTCCGCTGTTTTATCTATCTACTTACTCTGTTTATTTACATATATATATGTCATGTCCTGCCTTGCTATATCATTATGCATGTTTACCTTGTTTTAAAAACGCTCCACCAAAGTCAGAGTTGCTTGCAAGAGCCACCTTGGCGGAGGTGGGGTGTTACAGGATTCGTCGATCGCTGTCACCGTTGGACTGAAACCCTAGCTAGTTTTCCCTTTTCATTCTTAATCACCAAACCCTAGCTCATAAAATCAAACACCTAAATTTCGTTCATGGAGATATCAATAAGTGGATTAGAGACTCGCGCTTCTTTTCTTCTTATGGTTGTCATTAACGACGGTTGTTGAATGCTTATTGGTGGAAAGATATCGTTGTTCTAGATCCAAATCTCAAATGCTAATTTAAGAAAAAGATGATCGAAATCAAGGTCTATAACTTTCCATGTATCCATATTTCCATTTTAGTTTAGTGTTTTAGATACTTTAGATTGTGCTTTGCTATATTGGACTTTTCTTTTTTGCATGTGTTTTGCTGCAGTATTGTTGATAATAGATAGTAATCCATGTTTTTTTCTAATTCAAGTTCATTCAATAACCACTTTGAATTTTGCAGTTCAACTTTTTCTTATTATGCCAGCAAAAATTTTTAATGTTAGATTTTGAGTCTACAATTTGAGCCGACTTGGATATTAATTTTTATATAGCAAACTTCTCTTTTGATAGCTTAAAAGAGGGATCTAGAAATAGAATTTTACTTTTCAATTGGTAAATAGTATTTTTGATATCACAAATTTGTTCATTTGAATGTTCATTCAGTTAGGAAATCTGTAGTGAAGACAACAACCTTAATCTGTTTTTTTAATTTGAATGTGTGGGTGTTGACTATTACCAATTCACTTTTCTTGAAATTTTCCTTTTCAATAGATATCAATAATATATAATTTCGTAACATCTTTTTATGCATGTTTTAATTCTAGTTTGTTTTTTATGCAGCAAACTTATTTTCTTATAAACTGAGAAACATCAGGCAACTTGCATTATACTCTTTACTATGTTTTTTTTCTTTCTATATGATATAGCATTATACTCTTTTTAACACTCCTACATATACATGAAGTTCTATTATTATTAGACTCTTTAACCGACATCTTTTCTTTAAAACTTGCAAGGATGAACATATTACTAATTTGATAAAATCATGTATGATGTAACTATTATTTACCGTTCTACTGTGGTTTGATCGCACCTATTTAACCACTAACAAATTATTCAAATAACTTAAAATACATATATGCATATACTAAAAATAAAATCCTATTTTATAATATTTAAAGTGTACATATGTTATATATGTGTTGAGATATTAAGGAAAGATATTAAGAATGAGTTAATGTTGAGATAAGGACAAATAAATACATTATCTTATATTTGGTGTTAGAGAATATGCCAAGAGATATGCCATGGAATATGCTTCAGAATAAAGAATGTGCTAGAAATATTCTAGAGAATAATTGACCCTATAAATATAGGGATTAGCATTGTAATAGCGAATCAATTCATATTAATAAAAATGTAGCCTTTTGATTGTTTACTGTTTCATCTCTCTCTTCTCTCTGATCTAAATTCTTTCATGGTACCAGAGCAGGTTAAAGGGAGGAAAGAGATATGTATATAATTATTAAAAAAAAAAAAAATTGGGTTCACTGTTGTGGCTATCTATAATGAGTTTTGCTGTGCTACATTTTTTTTCGTATTTGCTCATCCTTGAAGGCTATGAACTTGGTTAATTTGATTCTGTTTGCTGCTCCTTGGCACATTGATCTTGTGATTTTCGTTTGGCATTTGTTATGGCTATTCATGCCCCTCAACTGATATATTCTTTTGCCCTGCTGATGGATCTACTATAATAACTGCCAGTCATCTTCCATAAAACCAATATATTCTAGTGGTTGCTCCACTTTAAAAACCATTATTGAGTGTGGTCCACTTTAAAAACCATTATTGACTGTATATTGAGTGTGGTCCACTTTAAAAACCATTGAGTGGTTGGCCCACTTTAAAAACCATTATTGAGTGTGGTCCACTTTAAAAACCATTATTGAGTGTGGTCCACTTTAAAAACCATTATTGAGTGGTTGGTCCACTATAAAAACCATTATTCAGTGGTTGGTCTACTTTAAAAACCATTTGTTAAAAGTGAAGAGTTGCTGATGGCGTATGGAAGTTTGAAGCTGACTGTCATTTTGTTCGTGATGCAATCCAAAATGCAATCCAAGATGGGCATTTGTGATCTGCATGCTCCATCTTGAGGGGGGGTGTTGAGATATTAAGGAAAGATATTATGTTGAGATATTAAGGAAAGATATTAAGAATGAGTTAATGTTGAGATAAGGACAAATAAATACATTATCTTATATTTGGTGTTAGAGAATATGCCAAGAGATATGCCATGGAATATGCTCCAGAATAAAGAATGTGCTAGGAATATTCTAGAGAATAATTGACCCTATAAATATAGGGATTAGCATTGTAATAGCGAATCAATTCATATTAATAAAAATGTAGCCTTTTGATTGTTTCCTGTTTCATCTCTCTCTTCTCTCTGATCTAAATTCTTTCAATATGGCTTAACAAAGTAATCGTTTATGAAAATAAAATAATTACTAAAATAACGACATATTATCTGGGATAAAGATACCAAAAAATAATTTTTCATTATGACGGTAAAGTTCCAATTCAGTTTTTGAAGAGTATGACTCATTATATATTGATTTCGAGTTGGAGATTAAAAAGGAAATAAATGCCAACTTTGTTGCTAAATGGCAGTTATTCAGTATGTGATTTGTATAAACAGGCATATAAACTTATGTTTCGATGTACATATAGTTCAGTGACATTCATGTCCATTTACTATAGCGTTTTATCTTAGCAAATGTAGAAAGGATTAAATGATATGTTTATAGTATTAGCAATTTATTATTATATTGCATTGAATACCTGATAACCTAGCTATGTATAATATAAATTCATCAATATTGGTCATGTTCTACAATATATACATATATAAATGGGGTTAAATGTTATATTTATGGTATGAGCAATTTAATTACGTAAATGCACACTAATATGAGTTGCGTATAAATGATACAAGCCAACCATCCATTCACGCATAAATGCCGGTATGGGATATAATAATACTTTATCACGTTAGGAATACTTTATGTTTCTTACATTTTTTGCTTTTATTGTTCCTGAAAAGCGATCAATATGTTCTTAAGAAAATAGATATGCTATATTGTATATAATATATGCAATGAGCAATCATTGAAGATTCTTTATCCGATTGCCTTAGCTTTTGGAATTGTGTAGAGGCAAAATGTATTTAGATTACAAAACTTGTGTCTATTCATGTTGCTATTTGGGCTTACCCAAATGTGTTCTTGTACTACTACTTTGGCTTACACAAATGTATATTGCTTTTCCTACGTATATAATGAATATTTATTCATGTTGCTACTTTGGCTTACAAACCATTGCATTTTAATTTACAGGAAATTGGTAAACGTGCAAAGAGGAAGAGGTTTATGATAAATAACATAACAATATTTATAATGAAGACAATTCTAAAAAGAACATGCTCAAATTCAAATCTACAAACACCCAACGACAAAACAATGCAACAAGAAGGAAATGTTGAAGTTGCATAAAGCAAGAGAAATATTAATGTCGATGCAAAACCAATTGTAAAAAAAAAGGTCTAGAGGAATAAACAAGAGTGAAAATGCTTCCTTCAAATATTTCAATTCGGATCGAAGTTGAATCTAATGGAAAAGCTGATTGCGTTCCAGTTACTCTTGATAATTGGAAACATCTAAGCAACAAATCAAATGTTGTTCTTTGGGAATCTATTTAGGTAAGAAACAACTGGTTAAATGTATTTTGTTTTTACTCTTTCAAGTTGAATTAAAATCTAATCTTGTTAAAGAACATAAATATTTGCTTTCTGCACTGTCTTTATATGTAGACCTTAGTAAAACATACCTTCCTTCGAAATGCATTTTCAGTTGTTTTAACTGGTGGGGAATGCGTACATATGAAGAATCAATATAAGTGAGTCCCCATATTTGAATTGTTATTTAAGAAATTTTCTCTTTCCTAAAATGCATTTCAGTCCATTAGTATGTCATCAGAATTCTACATTTAAACCATTTATTTTCTAAACAATGGCAGGCTAAAACGTGTAAGTTCAATAATAGTAAAATTGGAAAGATTAATAGCAGCAGTATATTTTATAGATGGCAGCAGCCTACTGGTTATGCTTGTTGCAGAGTGACTTCTGTGATTATCACCAATCGAACCCTGCTCACTAAAACTTGTGCTGAATCTTTGAAAGTTAAAAATGAACGAAAAGTAAATGATTGCACCTGTTTGTTATAATTTATTATTTTCATAACATATATTATATTCATTTAATTACTTGATTTAATTCATCAACAATGTATTATTTTATGTAGCAAGCCCTCATGATCTGGATGTCTTTAGCTTCTGTCAGGGTGAGAAGTCATGTAATGGATTCACGGAGGTCTTCAACAGATACATAGCAATTGTTTCTCAATTACGGTAGGCTGGTATTATTTTATGCAGCAAGAACTCATGATCAGGATTTTTTTAGTTTTCTATGTCTTTGACATTTTTTTTTTCAAGGAGTGGATTGTTAAATTTGTGGTGCATCTGATGTTTTAAGGATATATATCTTCTAGACGTGGAAAGTATAACTCTTCCCTTTATATTATCACGACCTTAAATACCATGATTTGTTTACTTTTTAAACCGAGTGTCGTCCGTTAACTGACTTTTGCACCAAGGAAAATATAGTGCCATAAATTTCTTCCTATGTTCTTTTATTACTATTGCCATAAATTGTCAATAAATAACAATATTTTCGAATCGATAGTTAATGTTTTTTAGTTGAATTAAGCAGTTAAAAAGAGCCTTTTTCTGAATCATTATTGTGAATTTTATCCGTAAATTATAACTAGCAATTACATATTGATAATTTAAATAGTTTAATTTTGTTTGATCCATCAAATACACTCCTTCAAATATACCGTTTGATGCAGATACCATCAGGCAGGATCAACACCAATCTCGAAACCTGTACTCTTTTCGATGAGCTGAGGAGTTTGGAAAAGGGTTGGCTTTTCTATTTTGGGCATCTCCTCATCAATAGGATTGCCGAGAACTTTGTCAAGGCCGTTGGGATTGCAGCAGTTCAGGCCATATCAAGGGATGCTTATTTCACTGCTGTTGAAGGTGCTGATTCAACCGGAGTGCCAGAAATTCCAACAGCCAAAAGGAACAGATTTCCTGGCCTTAGAGGTGAGAGCCCCAAAAAAACTCTTGAAGAAATGGTGAAGAACACTGGGAAAGAGTCCTAGTGGGGTTTGGCTACTGGTATGTACTCTAGCATTGCCTTTGACAAGTATTTGTCCATTATTCCTGGAGTAGCAATGGATTGAGAAACTTCTTCCTTTGTGGCTGTTTTGATTACTTAAATGGAAAAACTATGGTATAATATGATAAAAAAATAATAAATTATGATAATGTAATCAAATTTACTATTCTAATTAACCAAAATTGCACTAATCACAGTCTGTAGCATCATTAAATTTTGATTTTTCATTTTGCTAAATCAAATCGATGTTGACCTCATTGATATTATGAATTTAAAAAAAAATACATCAACACTTATTAAAATGCATGTCACTTATCTACAAAGGTGAAATTTTATTATATTAGTAGAATATCAACATGCATATGATAGGAGTTTATGTTAGGTAACGAATAAGATAAAAAGTTAATCACAGGAGGAAGTTTTGGTAAATTAAAATTTTCCTATAGATTATAACACGTTGTAGGTAAAACTCAAATAGAAAATAATTTATATTTGTAAATGAGGTATAGTAATTAATAAATCCAAAAAACAGAAATAAATTCAATTAATGAGGTATGATAATTAATTAACCCAAAAAACAGAAATAAATTCAATTTCAAAATCCTGGGGACCTTGACAACTAATTCACTGCATATAAATGTGGCGAGAAACTTAATCAACTTAGTGTATACATTCCTTAATTATTAATAATTAAAAGTCAAACAACATTAGCAACTCTCTAAATTATATAATCGATTGTTTGTTTGTTTCACTATACTAAACAAAAAAAAATTCATCAAAAGGAGTTAGTGGAGGTGCATCTAATATTGGCAACTTTATACTATATATATTTTTTGGATTCTTTTGTTTGACCTAAACAAAGGCAAAATATGGTATATAATAATGCCATGACATTTCTCCTTCATATCTTTGTAAATCATTGTTAGGATACATACCCTTTTTTGGATCTTTGGAAGGTGTAAAATATTTTCCCTCCATAATTAATGCTATAAACAAGGCCATGATAATAATTTCCATTTTAAGTGAAATTTAGTAGAATAAATTGACAGGAATAATCCAAAGTTTGACGTGTCTTCCCATATTAATCCGAAGTTTGGATTGTTTTTAATTAATCCCAAGTTTGGGGGTCCTTTCCCATATTGATCCCGATGACTTATTAACTTGTCGTAGCCGGTTATCAAACTTAAATTCGAAATAATGCAAACTTCGGATTAATATCGGAAGACACATCAAACTTCGGATTATTCCTATCAATTAATCCTTTATTAACATGTTGCACTTTAGAGTTTAGCCCAGCCTAGTTTTCTGCACTTTGGAATCATTGAAATTTACTAACATATTCTCTGAAAGTAGCTCATTATTCAAATTCTTTGGTTACAATATATGGCATATGCTATATGCCTAGTTGGTTGATAATAGAATTGAAATTTGTATGTATTGATTAATTATTCAAATTCCACCAATTACAGTGAATAAAAGTTTAAATTAGATTTGTGTTCGGTATTGACTCTTAATCTTAACAATATTGTTTTAGATGTGCACATAAGTTATCTGCTATGAAATAAAGTAGGGATGCTCATGGGATTATGTATTTGCAGCTGAGAAGAATGGAAGACATATGAACTAAGACTGTTATTCTTCAAGTAAGGCACGTGGAGGGTTAATATGATTAGGCCCTGTTATTGACTATTGTGTAGGTTGTTTCTATTGTTAGAGCTGGTGTTGTTTCTTGTATTGTAGAAGACATGTACTTACAAATTTCAATGGAAGATAGTGTAGCGTTGTAATTATGATATCTTATATTGTTGTGAATGTTGGGGCAAATCCAACAGTTACATAGATTTCAGAATTTATGAAATCTAACCCCAAAACCAGCTCCAACGGCGTATAGGATTTGTGCTCTGTTCTGAAATAAGGGAGAAAAGTTCTGGAATCCCCAAACTTCCGAAGCGTTTGTTGAACAAACGCCTGAAATCGGGCGTCTGTTCAACAGACGTCTGAATCCAGGCGTCTGCTCAACACGCACGCAAGTATTATTTTTTAATTCTTCGTTCAACATACTGCCTTTTAAATTCAAGTCCACGTTATTTAATTCTTCGTTCAACATCCTCTCCATGAACCCTTCCAGCAAAAAGAAGTTGCTTTCTCTCCAAACCATTTGCTGTCTCTCCAAACATTCTTTAATTCTTCCTTCAACATCGTTCAACATACTGCCTTCTTAAATTCAAATTTCTACCTTGTTTGAACACCTTTAATTACTCCGTTTGTGAATTGAATTGAAACCGTTTTGGATTGAAGACAGCGGTAAATAGGAATTAAATTCATTTCCTCTCCCAATTGAATTGAAGGCAGCAGTTTGAAGACAGCGCAAATATCAGAATTTCCTCTCCAAATCTCAACGCAAATATCAGAATTGGGTTCGTTTGTGAATTCCGTCGCTGGTTGTAGCTGCAATTCGTGAATTGAAGACTGTATTCTTGTTTGTGAATTCATGAATTGAATTGAAGACTGAATTCATGAATTGAAAAAGTGACGTGAGATGTTTGGAGAAGAAGAAAGCTTACGACTTTTAATTTTTATGTGTGTGGTCCACTTAAAAACCATGCGTTTGTTCAACAAACACCTGGTTCCAGGCGTTTGTTCAACAAACGCATGGTTTCAAAATAATTGGAAATATTTGAGTTTCAACAATTCGGGGTTGTGAAAAATCCGAAATCTACCTCCGAATTGTTGGAGTTGCTCTTAGATCAAAGATAAATTATTGTTAAAAATTCATGTTAAGTGTGAATAGTACTATCGTTCCTCTTTTTATTTCCTCAATCATTCAATAGTTTAGAGTTGCAAAATAAATAAAAATAAAAATTACATTGATCGTACTTGATATATATAATAAAAGTGTGTGAATGTGTTTGTGACTGATTCAAATCAATATATTGATAGTACATTTTTAGTCTTAAGTTGGTTTACATATAAAATTCATTTTAATTGAATTTCCACTAATTACTTTCGTTTTCTTTTAAAGTACCTTATAATTTTTTTAATAAAATCTTATTTGAAATATATTTTATCAAATAATTTTATATTAAACACTTTAACGGTCGGTTTTCCCACACCGTTGTACGGTAATACTAGTTTATAATATAATTTTTTGTCGGATTCTATATTAACCCTTATAATAAATTTTAACTTTAACATTAGATAATCTTGGCCTTTACTACATTTGGTCGAAAGACCTGTGCTAAATTGCTAATGGTTGACCCCACATTTGGCATTTGGTAAACGGTCCCGGGTTTAGCACGAGATTCCTTTAATAGAGCAGCAAAATTCTCCAATATTACAATTCACATACGGCAGCCGGCCCAAATATTCTGTGAGCTGCAATTAAATGCACGCTTATTTAATAAGCACGTCTCCCCATTTTTCTCCTCATCCAGACCAACAGCAAAAACAATCGTAAAAAAGTCTCAAAAAAATGGCTACATTTTTTACGCTTAACACAGGAGCGAAGATCCCGGCTGTCGGTCTTGGCACTTGGCAGTCCGATCCTGGCGCTGTCGGTAACGCCGTCATTGCCGCTATCAAGGTTTGACGTTGTTCATTTATTTCATGTATAATTTATTTAACGTTCTTCTGGCTCTACTTCGTTAATCGGTACATTTATCACTGGTATGTTGTTGCAGAATGGGTATCGGCATATTGATTGCGCTTCCGCATATAATAATCAGGAAGAGGTAATTTGCTTGTTGTTAGACAATTTAAATTCGTTGATCTGTTAATGCTTTGGTGTATTACAACAAACTTTCAATGAGTATATTCTTATTAATAATATTTTGCAAAGAATACTGAAGTATGAGATATTCCTTTCTCTTTGTGTGATAAAAGATAATAGAAAGGATTACTCGTTTGATTTGATTGTGAATCTGCTTTTTTTTTTTTCTTTCTTTTTTTTAATGAACGAATGTGATCTCAATTCTCAAGTTGGTAAATGGTATTCCAAAGAATGAAATGTAAAATGTTATTTAACCATAATGAATTATGGTAGCAGACATTTATTGAATCTGAAGAAGAGTTCATCCACTTATTTTCATGAACAAAGAAAATCCCTGAATCGGAATTTTGATGCATATAAATAGTGTGCTGCTAAGGGCACCTCGTTTTCTTCTTCCTAATACCATTACTAAAAAATACCAGAAAATTTTATACTACACTCTTCCTAATACCAAACCAAACTTTTTAAGGGGCTACCACACACATTATTTTTATTTAATATTGTATGGCGAACAACCGCCGATCAACACAGTTTTCCATTGCGATCAACCACTGATCAACAGTACTTCGGCGACTGATGACCATGAAAAGCGGTGTTGGTCGGTGGTTGTTTGCCGTGCAAAATGATTTTGCATAGTGGCAACCGTGTGAATTGTGTGTGGTACTATGAAGTACGTAAAATTTACTGTGCTTATTATTTTTATTCGTGGTATTAGGAAGAGGAAATCGGTGTGCCCTTAGCATCACACTATAATATAAACTGACAAATCATCTTGATGCATATAGAAATGTATATTCCGATCCCTTGAACCGAGAAATCCATGAATCATAATCATCGTGCCAATGAATATTATGATTTAACGGCCTTTGAAGTCTCAACTTCAAGTAGTCATCATTTAATCAATATTTAATTGGTTAGTCCACGCATGCACAGTCATACATATATATACGCTCACTCACACCACATGCACATAAACAATTATAAGAATCAAAATTACTGACATGTAGGCATAATCTATCAACAGCTTGAAAAGTTATTTTCATAAATCCCACAAGAGGATTCAAGTCTAGAGCCTCATCTTAGACAGAGATCACCATTTGGATTTTCTGTCATTCTTTCACAATTGTAGCTTGGTTGGGCATGATTTTTGTTAAGTAGTACAGTGCCATTTAATGTGTGTGTACAAGTATGCATGTCCGTACCTGCCTTCCCGTCTCAACATATCGAAATCCTGAATGCTGATTTGGTTGGCTTTGGAATCTAATTAGTGGAGTATATATTTTTTTGACACCGTTGACATGGTGTAAGCTAGTGCATGTGATGCAATTATCACTTATAACAATTAAGATTCGAAAGAAAGATAAGCTATAAACATATAGAAGTAAAATTGTGGTAAGTTTTAAAGTTGATATTATAAGAGTAAGCAATCCAGATTGAACGTTTTCATTTGATCCACATCTCAGGTTGGAGCAGCTCTAAAGAAAATGTATGATGAGGATATAGTGAAACGTGAAGACTTGTTCATCACCTCTAAACTATGGTTTGTTAATCTAGTTTTTTGAGTAATTTTAAAATTATGTGCTTGATTATAAATATTTTTAGCTACATATATACATGTATATTTGTTCCAATCATAGTACTGACCTGCAAACGAATATGCAGGTGTACCGATCATGCCCCTGAAGCTGTTGTATTGGCACTGGATAAAACTCTTAAGCAGCTACAAACCGACTATCTCGATCTTTATCTTGTAAGCTTCGGGTTCAGTAGATTTCACATTTTCTTTTTTTTTTCTTTTACTTTCTCTCTCTCTCTCTCTCTTTTTTTTTTCCGTGGAATTGAATCACGGTTGCCTGGCTGCCTATAGTTTTATTTTACTGTTTAATGATTTGAGATGCCTCAGATATTTTATGCATTCAACACACATCTAGTTCTTTATATTTATCCTACTCTTTGGATTTGATAGTGTTGCTTATGAGGGATGTTGAGAACACCAGTTTCAATTGACGATCGTTGATTATGTGTCCTGTTTTTAGGAACTGGTATATAGCATGTGAAACCATGATTGAGAGTTTTATTTTCAAGGCTTTGGAAACCATTCTATGATTATAAATTATATATATATATATATATATATGTATGTATGTATGTATGTATGTATGTATGTATGTCCATATAGAAAATATGTATATTAAAAATAATTCCTAGAAAGTAGGGGTCTATTTGGTCTCGATTTGTATTTTGAGTTTGTGTTTTCAATTTGCATCAAAAAAAATCCAAGATAAAAGAAAATTTATAATTCTTTTCCATTACGACAATCAACGGACAACATAGGAGTTGAATTATTCTCCATGCTTTTATTAACTCCAAAAACACGAAAAATCAAATGAACTTGTTTTCTGTTTTATATGTTAATTTCAGTTTTCAAAATTGTTTGTTTTCAACAATACACACGATGGAACACACTTTGTTTAGACGAAAAAGCAAAACTAAAAACGATAAACCAAACGGGGCTTAATCTTTTAAAATTTGTATCATGAATCCATGGACCATAATTACATGTTTTTCCCTATAGCGGCCTGAACTTGATAGCGGTGTTTCTGTATGGTAGCTAGTATCGCAGGACCTTATTTCATTCTAATGGTGAGCATGTGTTACTAACAGTTATGACTAATATAACACATATTAATCTTCTTGAGTGCCTTATTAGGGTAAAAGACCTACAGAATTTGCAATGTTGTTTGAATTATCATTTTCTGCTTACAATACGTGGTAAATTTGATGCTTGTCATTGTATCTGCTGGTTTAGTAGATGCATTATTTGTTTTTCTTAATCGAATTCACATACATAATGTGTAGTGTTGCCTGTTTTTTTATTGTAATCCTCATGCATTTCAATTATACCTCCTGCAAAAGCATTTATTAGCAGCATACATTTTATGCTTGAGCTTGTGTGGGCTAATTTTCTTTGGGTATTGTTCGAGAAATCTTGCGTTTACGATTGACATTACCGATAATAATCGTAAGGGCAGAGAACTAATATCTATTTTCCATTTTGGACAAAGATTCATTGGCCAATTCGGACTAAAGTGGGTGGTGGTTTTGGACCCGAAAGCGTAATGCCATTGGATTTGCCTGGTACATGGGGAGCGCTGGAAAAAATGTACGATTTAGGAAAAGCACGTGCAATTGGAGTCAGTAATTTTTCGTCTAAGAAAATGGAGGATCTTCTTTCTATTGCACGTGTACCACCTGCTGTCAATCAGGTGGAATGTCACCCAGGGTGGCAGCAGGCAAAGCTTCAAGCTGTGTGCAAGAAACATGGTGTCCACCTTTCCGTAAGTTTCTACTTGCAAAATGTCTCTTTCATTTTCACAGTAACAAGTTCTTTCCAGGCCTCAAGGAAAATAAATCAAAAGAATCCTACCAAAAAATCTGTTATTGTTCCTTGTACAAACTTATAAGATGATCAATGCACATATATTCCTTTTGGTCATATACAAAGTTTATTTAACTTGATTGTTTTAAATTCCAAAGAATAATGAAACAAAAAAGTCAATGTATCATAACAAATATATTCGTTTGGTCATGAAATATTCGAGAGAGCAGACAAAGAATTAAAAACTTGTGTCACTGAAATTTACCCAACTCATTTACTTAAGATTATTTATGCAGGCATACTCTCCTCTGGGTTCACCTGGAACAAAATTTTTTGATGGCACAGTTGTTCTTAAACACCCAGTCATAAATATGATTGCAGAAAAGCTGGGAAAATCTCCTGCCCAAGTTGCTTTACGATGGGGAATCCAAACGGGTCATAGCGTATTGCCAAAGAGCACCAGTGAAGAAAGGATCAAGGCAAATCTTGATGTTCTAAACTGGAGCATTCCTGAAGATTTGCTTGCCAAGTTCTCTGAAATTGAACAGGCATGATTTTTTTTCTTTTCTGTTGGTACATTGTTAATTAGATAGAATAGTACTGTTTTCTCAACACTAGGTTTAAAATTTGTTTTTATCTGGTTCATCCTGGATGCACATTATTCTGATACATCTTTCATTCATGTATGCTTCTTGTGTAGGGCGGACAGATTGGTTAAATTATTATTGACATATTCATTGTTCATCTTTTTAGTGTTTAGGACTTCCATTATGTAAGTCTAGGGAAAGGCATAAATTTAGGACAAAAGTGCGCCAGTCATGTACTAGTATGCAACACTCTATGATTTAATTACTGAAATTTGGTAGTTAGTCATTATATATACATACATATGCCGTTTTGTAACCCACTTATTATTTATTATGTTAGGCCCGTAAAACATAGAGGCCTGCAATTCACACCACATTTTACGCTTTCTTTTACCTACTGTTTATATTATACAATGAAATTAAATCTGTTTTACTTATTATACAACATCGCAGTTGATTTTAAATTGTCGTTTGAGCCAAATGACAAAGTAATGCTAATGCAATCAAGGAAAAGAACGTCAACAAATGTAGAAATAATCGGGTGGATAAAGAATTCGCTGAATAATAGTGAAAACGAACAGTAAGATATTGCCATTTAGGATTCTAATTTAGCCATTGTCAAGGTCGGCCCTAGAGCTTGATGCAAAAATATTTGTTCGACTAATTATGTACATATCTTGTTATTTTTGTGTGTGCATCTTACCTTGTTATTAAGTTCATCTATTCGGTTGTTGGATCTAATGGTTGATGTTAGGAGCTATGAAGGCGCTATCATTCCCTTGTTTAATATATATACATATGCATATATTTATGTACACACTGTGTGTGTGCATGCATGTCTATAAGAATGATTCCATATACACTACTCGTGTATCTATGGTTTTTCGAGATGCACAATTTGAAATTGATTGAAAATTTATAGATAATATCTTCCGTACCTTGATATTATCTCCATAAAATTTGATTAATTCAATAATCTCAACACATTCAAAATAATATTCAAATCTACGGTTAAAATAAATGTTTTAACCGTTGATAACGACTTTAACATTTTGGACATGTTTGAAGTTTTGAAACAGGCTCGTTTTTGTGAACGTAGTGTTCATAGCGTAAGATCTAATGTTCGAAATATTTTATTTGTACCTAAATGACCATTTTTATTTATAATGTATATGTATTTGTATGCATTCATGAACATAGCTATCATAGCGTGCACTATAACTCGCTATTGCTCAAAATTGTCCATAGTGTAGGGTATGCACGATTTAACCTACAATAGTGCATGTGTCATCTATAGCGTAAAATAATGTTATTTTGTCGGTGCACAGAATAGCGAATAATCCAAAACAGTATATGTTATTTTCTTTCTTTCTTTATTCTAGGAATGTACATTGGAAAAAATCTCAAATAAAATTGAGTAACACAAACTAGGACAAGAGTACATTAGCTGATCATATATTTTCAGTAATAAACCAAAATCCTTTATTGAAGAATGACCATGATTCCTTCAAATAAAATCAAATGTAAGTATTTGCTAGGCGTATCGTACTCAAAACGTTTACGGTAAAAAAAAAAAAGTTAGTACTTCTGTTTTTTTCCTAGCTATATTAATAGGTAAAAACGTTACAACCTTCGAAATTCATTTTAAATTTGTTAGTGATGTCACATTTAATGTTCTTTTTTGAAAATTTAACTTTTACTTTATAGAACTTACTACTCTGCCTGGACTTTGTCATCCACATCATTTTTGTACTGAAAAAGCAAAACCATGATAATTGAACATCCGTTTCTTTTGAATTCTTTCAAATGAACCCTTTAAAAAAATTCATTTGATAAAACATTAAATAATTCATCTTTCATACATCGGAAGTGCTAGTTGACAAATACTTGGAAATGATATCACGGACTATAGTTTATTTTAGCTGTGCAAGAAAGCATTACAAGATACCCAATCATGGTGCATGACAATATTTTCTAAATTGTTTTCTATGAAATATCAGTCATCTGCTACTACCAAATATTTTAATTTGCGATCTGCTACAACCAAGTACTTTAATTTGTGATCTGCTACAACCAAATATTAAGATGCTATTGTCTAGATTCATATACAATTCCAGTCTTTTTTCCAATAACTTAACAGGCTGAAAACTTGAAATACTAAACTATGGAGATGCACTTTCATCCCTTTTAGTTTATATACATTTAAATTGTGCATGTGATTGGGTATTGTATATCACTTTTTTCCCATTAACTAAACAACCAAGAAGTTTGTTTGAATGAAAACAATTTTTATAATACTAGAAATCTCAAGATAAGTGAATATTCATTGAGAAAAGAAATTTGAAATTGACTTGAGAAAATATATTAAAATAATCAAAAAATATAGTGAATTCAACAAAATCATGATTTGGCACAAAAATTTCTGTAAAGTGATAATATAAACAATCATCTCTAGTAGGAAAAATAAATAAAGATTATGACGATAAATCCTTGAAAACTACAAATAAATTATTAGTTTGATTTACTTTAGGATACAGTGTTAATAACTTTAAAACGTGATTCTACAGTTTTGAATTTGAATAGGAGGTGTCAAATAACTGCTTACCATGTAAAGTCTATTTCATAATTAAATTACATTTTAAAATATAAATTTTTGTAGTGATTACCATAAATAAGTGATTTGAAATTTATGTAAACAAAGACCATGCCTACTTTAGTTTCATTTAGGGTAGTATGCATTAAAAAAGCTAATATTTTATAAAACTAAACAAAATGATGTGGGTGTGCAAAAATATGACATAGCGGAAGCTTTGCATTATTCGATTTTGACTACTTTGTTAATGAACGTATGCATGTGGGGAAGTCTGTTAGGAACTTAGGACATATAATACAATTTGTTTTATTTGTTCTATTTTTGGATATTCCCTTGATTTCATTAGTTTAATTAGGTAAAATAATATGTGTTAAAATTTGTATCTTAATGGCCGCTTCTTACACACATATACGAGGGATTTACTTGTTGGCTTTTTAATATCCTCAGTTTGTATTCAACAAATTTTTCAATATTTGTGATTGTCAAATTCTATCAATTTTTGCAGTCGTGATCTATGCATCATTAGCACCATCTTCGCAAACGAATGTCTTATTCCTACACATTGATACCATCGAAATTAGTCACCTAATATAATATACCTTGTAACCTTAAAAATACTATTATCGCTGTTTCAAATATTGTTCATCTTATCTGAATCTTGCTCATGATCTCATTTTCAAGCTTGAACGATATGAGATTTAGCGAAATGAGACATTAAATATTGTTTATACCTTATTTGACGTCCATCTCATCTAAAGTATTAAAATCTCAAAATTAGCACTAAGGTCTCATATGAAGTTTTTCCTTCTTCTTTTAAAACTTGTGTTGTCGGCTAAAAAGAAATTCATCGCTAATAAATTTGTACTAGTCTTCTAATCATGTTTTTATTTTCTACCGGTAAAAAAAGGCTTTATATTTATTATTTATATTTTTCAGATGAGTAGAATTCATTCAATTAATACAAAATTTATCATGTTATCATTCTCTTTTTAAAATTATATTATTGTTTTATACATGATATGGATGTTAAAAAAATTATATTTAGATAATCATTGTTATAAAAAAGCTTTCAACTGTTAATTTTATATGCTCTAAGTTACTCTGAGATAGTCTTGAGATGGACTTAAAATCCAAGACGTCAGTCCGAGTTGTACACCATAGATATACATATCTTGTCTGAGATCCCGTCTGGTACAAAATATTGTGTGCGAAATTCTCGGGACGAGATGCGACCGAAAACCTAGATTTAAAATATTGATTGACTATTATAGTCATTGACTTAAAATATTGATATTTATTGAACGGTAGATATTGGAATATGGTGCTGCAAAAAATTATTAAATCCAACAGTGGTGGATATTGGAAAATTAGTTGAGCACAAAACTACGATGCAAAATAACAAGAATGTGGATCCCTTTCCGTATATGCACACACATATTAACATATATTCCTATCATATACATGTATGTACACATTTTTGTATATGTGTGTGTCTCTGTGTGTACACGAAAAGAATTAAGATCCCTCTTCTTATAAATCCTCGTCCATCAATCTTTCACCTTTTTGTGAAAAAATATTCCAAAACAATTTTTAATTATAAATATGTTCTGTTTTATTGTAAAGATCATGATCTCTATGCAAAATTTTGAGTCTTTTAAAATCATTTGTTTCGGCTATTTGTTTGAAAATTAATGTCAAAGGGGGTCATATATTAATTTATAATCTGAAATTTTGCATGGATGATATTGGTAACTAGATCATATCCACAAAAATTAATGCACAAAAAGACGGAAGGGGAACAAGGAGGGAGATCTTGTTGATGTATTTACCAACATCACAACTCATACTCTTGGTGGGATTCAAAGGGATTTTTGCCAACACTGAGATCAATATCCCACAAATTTTTAACCCCATATTCCTTTTCTATCAACCATGGGATATAATAAATAGATGGATGGATTTAATGATGATGCAAGGGAGAGAAAACAACAAAGAACGAGAGGGAATGACATTAAATTCGTTAAATGATTTGTTAGGAGATCAAACGTCTGAAATACAATCGACAACTCTTTTGTGAGTGTATCTAAATAGCCTATGCACGCCTGTGATCACATGTGTATAAGGTTTTGATCCTTCATAGGAATATCAACATTTATGCTTAAAATAACATATGCTTACAAGTCAAGCCCGTCAAGGATGTAAATGGAATTAGACGTCATTTAAAGAAGTTTCCATCACAAGATTTGCATGTTTTCAAGTACAATTGTCATTATGCAGTGTCTGCATCGTGTTTTTATGCTTAAGAGGAGCTTCAAACGCTCAATTTAGAGTAGGCAGATAATTAAACAAATATACTAATTTTTATTACATATAACATACGGCTTTGAAGGTTTGTCTAATACATGGATGTATTTGAAAAATACAGGAAAGGTTGCTTAAAGGCAGTTTTATTGTTCACCCCAATGGCGTTTACAAATCTTTGGAGGAGCTTTGGGATGGAGAAATCTGAAAATGATACTGGGTGCTATAAATATATTTTTAAAGGTACTAAAGTGCAATTGAAAGCTTTCTTAGAACAAAACTTGGGGCATTGTCGTTGGTTGCTGGTTCAGATGGATACTGTTGAGAACTTCTCATAGTTTGAGATGATACCTCTTTTTTGGAAAACAGCACCATAATTTAAGCTTTAGCACAAGGATTTTGTTGAAATGTGGCATAAATGCACATGTTAAAAATGATATTTATATGTTGAAAGATAAAAGTATTCATTTGGACTTTGGAGTAATCTGTTTTATCCATATAATATAAAATAGTTGGAATTTAGGAGGGTTATATAGGTAATTTAACCGACTTTAGGTAATATTATAACATTTTCCTTACTAATTTTGTACGTTCTCTTTTATGTTTGCAGGACAGAGGGACTTTAGAATCTATTGTGGAAGTTATAGGGTTAAAATCTTCAAAATGATCAGTTCTATCATTCTGTATGAAGTTGAATGTTGTTTTATTTTTAAATTTTGATAACGTGATCGTGTTATTATTGATATCAGTGGCAAGATATTTTCGTTTATTGTTCCACTTTAATGCTTTCATTTATCCATGTTCTCATCCAATCTATTGCGTAAGCTAGTAGAGTTGCAAAAGCATTAATTTAAACGCATATTCTAAATATAATAAAATAATTTTAACTCAATCAACTCGGAATGTAAAATTCATAAAATAAAAATAAAAATTGTACAATGTTTATCTTCTACCATTCCATAATACCATTAATGATTTATAGAACTAACAATAATTATTTTTGAAGATTAAATTTCATTCAATTTCTACACTTGTGTACAACACGTCGCTTTTATTTTCAGATGCTCTTCAGATTGGTTTATGAAGTAAATTTTGTGAGTTACTTCTATTAAAGTTTTAAGTAGCGTAGATAAGTATTTAGGTGGAGGTTGCAAGTTGGGGAGTCACAATTACTTCCACTCATCTTCGGGTTTCCTTTTAGTTCTTTTGTCTGTTGGTAAAATTCTTTATGGTGAAAATTATCATCTAATTCAGCAAGGCATAATTGCCAGAAGTTTGTAGGTAGACTGGCTATCTGATTTACAGGTTTATTGCATGGTTGATTTTGTTAGTAGAGGCCTTAAGGCACAACCTTTACATTTAGTAGGTTTGCAACGTAGACTAACCTGGAGACTAATGCTTTGCTTAAAACCTGAAAACGTGGAAATCGCTTCCAGGTACATGGATAATGCTTTGCTTAAAACCTTATTTGTCCTCACTAATAGTTTAGTTATAGATGGATGTCGTCAGTTAAGACAAACTGTCATTTAATATACAATAAAAGCGAGATGATTAATCTTTTTGGACGATTGTGGTAACATTGTCGAAATCGATCCAAACTATCTTATGAATTGACCTGGCTGTAGTGACAACAATATTGATATTAAGAGAAAGATTTTTTTTTTCTTTAGTGTTCCACCTAAATATTTTCAATCATGTTCTTAGTGCTGCTGTCAATTGATATGAGAAATATCTAAAATTCGGCCGCATTCACATTTGAAAATTGAATAAATATCTAATATTTGAAAAAAAACGAATGCAAATGAGGATATAAGCACATCCGCATCATGAAAGTATCCATCCGTTTTATTTATATTATAGTTTAAATTATATGCATTTTATTTTTATTAAATTGAAAGCCTATATTATACATACTAAAATGCATAATAAGTGTTCAAAATTATTTATTATCATCATACTTTTTATTTTAGCATTTTAATAATTAGTTGGATTGTAAAAAAACTTATGTTAAACTAAACATTTCTATTTGTTTATTAATCTTTGATGGATCGGATAATTATCCGATATCCGTTTGTATCCGTGGATGTGGGTGTCCGATATCCGAAAATGATTTCGGATGCGGAGCGTAGATATGATATTATTCGCATTCAAAAGTATCCGTTGACAGTTGTCGTCCAATCAACCATCAAGTCAAAATACACTTCACTTTCCACCTACATTCCTGTTTCATAGTTTATTTTCTAGAAAATTAGTTCATCTTTTCTTCATTCAGATAAAGGAAGCAAAGCCTGCCTATTCAAATTTTTCATCGCCGATATTTTATCACCTAATGCTTCACTAATACATATGGATTCAATTAATTTGATTGTGATTAAGTTGTTATCAGCTTTAATCATAAATAGATTTATCGTGTTTTTTTTTTTTGGATAAATTATAAGATTCAACCAAAGATTAAGGGCGAAAAGAATAAATTGCAGCTTAAATGAGATGTTATAATAAAATACGGTAAAGAATTTTAATTATCAATTTAATCAAAAATATCCAACCAGTATTACTTATAATTTTTTTGTTTTAACAAAAGAAAAAGGCGAAATTAACTATAGTAGAAAACACTGTGATAGGAGCAAACATATTTAGTTGTCTTTCTGAAAAGTTGGTAGAATTGCAAAAATATTAATCTAAACGCATATTCTAAATATAATAAAATATTTTAACTCATCAGCTGGGCATGTAAAATTCATAAAATACTTTTTACTATAATGTTCATCTCGTTATCTTCTACCATTAATGATTTATAGAACTGAAAATAATTATTTTTGAAGATTAAATTTCATCCAATTTCTACACTTTTGTATGACGTCGTTTTCATTTTCAGATGCTGTTCAGATTGGTTTATGAAGTAAATTTTGTGAATTACTACTGTTGAAGTTTTAAATAGCGTAGATAAGTATTTAGGTGGAGGTAAATAACGTGTATGTTGGGGGGTTGCAGTTATTTCTACTCATCTTCGGTTTCCTTTTAGTCCTATTGTCTGTTGGTAAAATTCTTTATGGTGAAGATTATCCTTTAATTCAGCATGGCATAATTGCCAAAGGTTTGCAGGTAGATTGGCTATCTGATTTGCAGGTTTATTGCATGTTTGATTTTGTTAGTAAAGGCCTTAAGACGCAACCTTTACATTTAGCAATTTTCCAAAATTGACTAACCTGGAGACTAAGGGTGCCTTCCTGACAAACGAAAACGGAGTATTTGAACGTTACATTTGAGCATCGTATTTGAGTGTGGTACTGTAACGAACGGAGAATGTGTTTTTTACTGCGAACGAGATATTTGAGTGTGGTATTTGAACAGGGTATTTGAGCGTGATATTTTTAAAATAAGATACGAATAGATTGGATTTGGCATGCTAAAAACTTCTTACAGATGCAAATACATCTACAGATACAAATATAAATTTCTAACACAAATACAAGTACAGTTATAGATGCAAATAAAATTAGTGTAGCCCAGCAGCAACCAACTCATCTCTAATGGTATCTCGAAGTAATGACATTTCTTGGTATCCATTTCGTTGTACCCGTTCAATACCTCTATTCGTCGTATTTCTCATAGCATAATATTTCTCCAAGTACTCATTGGGGATTAGTTCAGGATCATCATCAAAAGGCATAAAATTTGGGTCACCGCTATTATATTTGTGTATGAAGTTGTGTAAGACCATTGTAGACACAACAACTTTGACTTGAGTTTTAAATCGATATGTAGGCATACTGATCAGAATAGAAAAAAAAATCAAATGCCAAAAGTTTTTTCTACGGCCATCCGTAAACTCGAATGGTAGAAATTAAACATTTCATCGGCTGATTTTGGTTTATCCGCGGTTTCATGGAAATGCAAAATATGATACCTCATATTTTGATTTGGTGGTAAATATCCAGTCTAAAGTGGATAGCTCGTATCGACCAAATAATACTGTCCAGTTGGAGGTTTAGGGAAGTTAGAGTTTCTATCATTTGTAACATTATTAAAAATTCTACTATCGTGTGCAGTCTCTTCCCAACCAGGCACAACGTACGTAAACTGTAAATTGAAATCACAAACCGTTAATATATTTTGAGTTGCAAAACATTTTCTTCTGATATAAGGGATAATTTGATCAGCAGGTAAATGTGCAGATACATATGTACCATCTATAGCATCAATACAGTTTTTGAAATAAAGATAATATCGGGTTGAACTTCTGATGTGATGTGGAACGGTATTAAATTGTTTATCCCCTTGTTTTATTACATCAGCAGCGAATAATTGAAAAGCGTTTAGAACAACATGAAAACAAACCGAAACTGTGATAACTGATCGTTGAAACCTTTCGCTAAGTTGTCTAGTTGAAAGCCCAGTAGCCATTGTGTAAACGAAAATTCCAACCATTTTGATGACACAGACGGTTGAGGAGAGACCATGATGATGTAGTTTTTCACATAATGAGTAGAAACAAAGTCTTTTCATCCGAAAATTAACTTGACCGCAACACTAAGAACATGAAATTTGAACTCGAGATGGGATGGTTAATTTGAAGTTATTTGAATTTAGAAATAAATTAGATTTCTAATTCAATATTTAATTTAGTGAAAAATAAAAGTTGAATTTTGAACTTGAGATAATTTGGAAAGTCAATGTTAATGATTTTAAATGGTATATAATGGTTTTCTAAGATATTTTGAAATATTGAAGAATAGTTTTTATTGCGGTCAAAATAGAGCTTGTCGCACAATGACAATTTGTGTATTTTAGTTACAAACTATAAATGCTTATACTTTTGCTATCTAAATCGGATTTCCAAGAAACGAAAAACATTTAATTTATATTAACAAGAGCTTTTAAATGAGTGAAAGTAAATTTTAATTTCGGGCTATAATTTTGAAGTTATACTTAAAACCGTTTTGGAAAAGGTCGGTGTAAGAGCAGTTGCCGACCATAACTATAAACAGCTATTTTAAATGTTTTAAAAACATGGGAATTTTCTGTAAAATCATTATAAATTATGTAAAAGTGTTTTGAATCATAATTTTAAGTTTTGACTAAGATAAACAATATTTTGATCGAAGTAATTAAGATAACTGTTTTGTAACACTTTTGTAATGCTTTTGAAAACACTATTGTAACTCTTTCTTTGGATACAATCTATTTTGAAGTGGTAAACTGCGAGCTTTTTACGAACTATAAGTAATCATTTGTAAATGATTGGTGGAATGTTTTCAAAGATTTAAAAGCATTGAAAATGTTTTATATGGAAATTAAATTGATTTATTTGATACTAAAACGACGTTTTCAATTTTAAACAATCAGATATGGCTGGAGATAAATCTTCGGATGTTTGATATTAATTCGGTAGATGACGACTCTTACTATTTGAGGAATTTAAAAGGTAGTTCACCGTTATTCCGCTTATAGTGTGAGTTGGATACATAGATTAATATTAAGTATAAGTGGATGATATTTCTATCCAGATCTAATGTCAAAGAGTTGGATAAATCTTTTAATTAAGATATGGGTTTCCCAATTTGATTGGGATAAGTTGGATAGAAATAATCTTCGGATATTTGATATGAAATTCCTTGATGTAAACATATACAATTTGATGAATTTGGAAGATATTATTATTATATCGTTATTCCACTTATAATATTCATTGATTATGAGAATTGATATCGAATATAGGTAGATACAATTTCTGTGTAACTTATGTTCAATATCGATTGATTTGGGATTTTTCGTGAATCATATCTTCAATAATATCATTCTTGAAACCCAATGAGATTGAGTTATGGAAATTCATATCATAATTTGGGGATTTAACCAAATCTTTGATTTGAGGAAATTAAAAATAAAGAATTGGGAAGGAAGAATAATCTTTTAGTTAAGATTAAAGAATTGAATGTCCGGAAACCAATTTAATTGGAAACTAGGGTTGAAATGTGGGGTAACGATTTTCATAGGAAACTGGATTATTGATAACGAGTTACCAAATAGAAAATTAATTAAGGCTTTGAGGCTAAATTATCTTTGATTTAAGGGATGTGTTTTAAAAGAGAAAGGTTAAATATGGATTTTGTTATAATTTGAGAATGGATTTAAAGAAGTTTAATTTAACGAAATCCAAGATGGAAGGAGATTTGGTTGAGAGCCTGTGTGTTCCGTAATTGTATTTTTTTAAATTGCGCTTATTATTTGGAAAGACCGGGATTAGATGTATGACTGAAAACCATTCCAAGTAATAATATGACGTTGAGCAATTGAAGACATTGGAGAAGTGAAGCGACCTGAACTTCCCCGTAAAGGAAAGCCCGGATTGAGTTGAGAACACGACAAACCAGAACACAAACAGAAGAACATTTCATTGCTTATTACAACAATTTACATCATAGTACCAGAATATACAGAGTATGAACAAATAATATACTTTTGATAAATATCAGAGATTTACAAATTATAATGCAGCGGAAAAATAATACATAACACAACCGAAACAAATACACAGATACAGAGCTTTCTGAATATCATTTCAGCTGTAAACCAGGGTCCTGTGAATATAAATCTGAAAAACTAAAACTACTAGCTGACCGTGTGGAAAATAGAGGCACCCAGAGTTTAGGTTAAAACAATAAATTCCAAGTCAGTCATCTCACTAGTGTGAGAACTAAAACAATTATTTAAAGTTTCACTTTAAAATCAGATATATCAAGGGACCACGCCATATAACACGGAACGGGTTTCCTCCCAAGAATACCAGTGCATATAGCAAAATAGCACGATGCTTTTTGGAAAAAATGAAGCTATTATAAGACTCAGGTCCCATCACACAATGCAACGCAAGCCGGAGGATAGGGTTTTCCCTTATAATAGCCAAACATGCTTGGTACGTTAAAATAAATCATTTAATACTATTATAAGTGCATAGCGTATAAAACAACTTCAAATATAAATGTATCAATCCTAGACGGCATGGGTACCATATATCATGTCGCCAACACTAGGCTCTATAATCAAAACCGCAATTGTCATGTATTGGAAGTTGGATTTCCATCTGTGAACCAAGGCAAGGGATCGTCTTTACCGCTTTGACACTCTAGCCCGTGTTTCAGGACCCAGACTCAGGTGAGCCCTTGGATCGTCAAGGTTGGTCCACTCGATGTGGATTAAAATGCCTGAACACTACGTTTCCTCACCCTATGGGGCGTCAATCTGGTCTGTATAAAGACCATATCATCCATCGGCTCCGTAGAGACCGATATAACCGAGGCGCCTCGCTATCCATCATCCACATAAGTAAAACGCCCGGGCGTACAAAACCCAGACACCACTCCTAGATAGAAGGAAACGCATGTCCTCCCTGATGTCCTCTCCCATTTCTGGTTCACACCGGGGTGCGAGGCTTGTGAATTAATGCTACACAAAGCTATGCTATATTAAAGCCTTGCTTTGATCATCAACCACAAGACTCTTCTTTTCAACAGAAGCCTTGATCATTTGCATCTCAGCATGCCGCACAGGCAATTCACGCTATGCAACCGATGTATATCAATCACACAGAATGAAATCCAATGTCAGACACACATCCATTTACAAGTTCGTTCTAGGTCTGAATGAAACCGGAGCCACCTTATTCCTCGTCCCATATGTCCAATACAGGAGAGAGGCCCTCGCATATCCGGTCGATCTTCAAGTACGTCTGGAACGATCACCACTTATTACCATGTCTTGGGCGTACAACCCAATCAAGACATCAGTAATCATCCAAACGATGTGAAGACCTCCGGTCTTCAACCTCCGTCTTCATCCTCGACACGTCATCTAATCAGTTATTAAGAATGGGATAAACCCGGTCTTCCTAAATAACTCGCGTATATAATAAACAAGTGCTATAAAAACACAACATACGCCCCATTCCAATCCAGAATATTCCTTTATTCAAATATTCTTATACTTTGGGAGAGGTTCCCAATAATTTTATCAAAGATAAATTCTTTAAATTTATTCTTTAATCTTCCTTTGGATATCAATTCAAACCAAATTATGGTTTATCCAAACTAGTCGGGATTAGCGCTCCTTACCGAAGTAATCATTTATTTAATTCCCCAATCCCAACCTATTCATCTCATGAACCAAAACTATAATACTTCATATCTAACACCACGGTGTTATCGGTAAATTAAATTACCATTTCATGTTCAAATCTAATTAAATATTTAACTATCGTCTGGAGTAAAACTGGTGGTACTCCATTCTCGATCATTTCTTGGATTTGATAATTTTAGTTATCAAATTCACCTTTCAATCTATTTAAAGATTCATTAAAACTCTAATTCAGTTTTAATTTCCAACTATCATTACTTGATGATTTTTCCAATTCAGGAAATAAATCCTATCTTTAACTGGGTTAAAGAACTAATGTCATTTAAAACACAACTCACGATAAAGCCAAAATCACATTCCATTAACAATGGAATCTTCACGGAATACAGATCAATATGCATAATCGATATGAATTTCCATATCCAACCGATAATATAAATGGAATAACGACAAGGCCTTTTAAATTCCATATATATTAACAGTCTTCGTCTACAGAAGCTCACTTCGATTATTACCAAATCGAATTCCATTCAATTCCAATTTATTTTGTTAAACTGGAAAACCTTACTTTGGAAATTCCATTAAAAATTAGAATAAAGATTTATAAATTCCAAATCACATTTCACTGCAAATCGGGTTAAAGAACGAATGTCGTTAAAACACAGTTCACAATAAACCCGATTTTCATTCCATTTCAATTCCAATTAAATGTTCATTAATTGGTAATTCTTCTTTAAATCTTAGTTAAAAGACTTATTCTTTTCACACGGGGTTTCAGAACAGTGTTAATGAAGACACCATCCCATCAGTCTCTAACAACAAATTAGTAAGAGAACAATTCCCTAAGTATCAATCCTAAAGGCCGAAACCAACATCAGATCAATACCCAGGAAACCATTCAACTTAGCTAACCTCCAGTTAGTTTCTAATTTCCTCAACTCCATTGGGTTTAAGAACAATGTTAGTGAAGACACTGTTCATGACAAACCCAAAATCCCATTTGATATTAAATACAAGGCTCTGAATAGAAAATATATCGGCTTATATTCAATATCAAATTCTGAACTCAACAAACATCGTATTGGAATAACGATATATATATCTTCCAAATTTCCATAACAATATCCGTATAATCACGAAATCCAACATCGAAATATTCCGAAGACAATTTCGATTCAAATCCATTCCAATTTATATATTGGAAATCCTGGTTATTTTTAAAACCATTTCAAATCCAATTTATTTATTTAAAAATATTGGATTATAATTCTAGTTAATAACTAGTTCATTTCGATAAAAATATATTTTTATATTTTCAAATATGGAATTTTTCATCCCAATTCTTTCCAAATCATTTCTTATGATTTTACACTAATTATTGATATTTTTATTAATTTTATCAAGGCCCGTACGGTCGATTTCCATAAACGGCCATCGAATTACACTTACAACGACTTTTTCCAAATTTGATTTGGACATAATTCCAAATTCGTCCGTTAGATTTCAATCTCTAATATTCGTTAGAAAGCTCTTTTCGATACGAACTCAACGGTTCCGGTTTGAGGAGAATCTGACGGTCGGATCTCCCGTAACTTCAATTCGAAGTCAATGGTCGAAATTCCCGAACTACCGCGGCCCGGCGCATTCTATTCAGGCCATTATATATATATATATATATATATATATATATATATATATTATTCCGTCGAATTCCATTTAAAACGTATTTTATAAATCGTGTTAAATTCGTTTTCAAAACGATTTCAACTTCACATTCAATTTCAAATCAAAATTGAATATTCCATATCATTAATATAGAAATGATAATATTTTCAAAACATTAGATTTTGAAATCAATTCCTTTTCGATATTTGTTATAAAAATGAATAAAATCGATATAAATATCGTTCATGTCAAATGGCGTTAATCTAATTAACACGGCTTTATATATTTAAATATATTCGTATCCATCCCAAATCGGACATCAAAATCATAATTTGATCTTTTACTGAATATTATTTTAAATATTCATTATTTTAAAATATTCATTATTTTAAAATATTACTTCTTTCAGAAATGAAATCAGACACAACCAATCACCATATAATGTTGTTTATATGGATTTCATACAACACATGTATACAACAGCCATGAGAAACAATCAACCATTATCCAGAGTGCATTCTACACTGTATAAGTATTAAATATAAATAATTCACGCTTACACAGTCTGTCAACCAAACGATCGACATACCATTAAACAATTGCGATTAGTGTACGTCAATATCATCCCAACACCCGTGTGGGGTTTTCAAACAACAAATATTGAATATTATTTGTACAGTTGGGCGATGTGTAAAATTTATCGTCCCAATCCATATCAGTCAAATAGGTGTACATAAACAAACCGTCCAGTTTGTAAATGTATATTTATTATATTTTCATTTCACAATAATTTATATATTTATTTTACATACAACAATATCAGTACATGACAATCATAATCAATTTTCACAATACAATCAAACAAACAAGTCGTCCATGGTCTGTGGACGATGGGAGCAGTTCATTTATGCACTTACAAAATAATTAGCTATACATAAATAATTTTAGTGAGAAGTTCTCACATTGGGATCCACTCCATCAGTTTTATCTGAATTTTTGTTCTTTTTCGATTTGAAATTGTCTGAAATTCTGACGTGCTCTGTTTTGGACGCGGTCAGTTTTGTTGCGAAGCTCTCGTCCCCACGATCGCAACGGATCCAGTTTCTCATTTTTCCGACCTCGTATGGAAAAGATACGATTTTTATTGTGTTATGACATTTTAAAAATTAATTAACAAATAAATTACTTAAATAATAAAACCTTCTTCCTTAATTCATCTTCAGGCCGACGGTTCTCCCTTCAGGTTCGAAACTAGGGTTGATTTTCACCAACGCCCGGAGCCACCATCACCCGATCGCCAGCACACACGTGAAAGAGCCACGAAGGGCGCGCCTGTGGGTCCCCTCCCATCCAGCTCGGTGGCGTATCCTTGTGGTGGGTGGCGAGCGAACGACATCAGTTTGAGGGCTGAAATCGAGCCCGATTCTCAATGAAATTCCCTGAAGTTGGTGTTGATTTGAAGATTGAAGAAATATCTACGGAATTCTCTTAAGGATCATTATCAAATTCGCTGTGGATTAGGATAAATCAACAAGGAAAGATCTGAGCGATTTGGGCCTTTAATTTAATCGGCGGCGCAGATATTTGATAAGGGATTAGGGTTTCTCGAGGGGTATATATAATATTTTTAATCATTATTTTATAATTTAATTTCAAAAATACATGTTATCCAATCCTAACTCCAAAACAAACCCAACGACTGTCGCCTCTAGCTAATTACCATTATTTCAAACACAATGAGATATGTTTCGTAACCCAATTCGGCTGTTACGATCAATTTCCGCTAAATTTAAAATATAAATCATTATATTTTAAATTCAAACGCACATTTTAATTTACCAGGGCCACATAGGGACCCCCAAAAATTCCAGAAAAATAAATCTGGCTATGTTTTGACGATACGGTCCTAACAAAACTAATTTCGTCAAATTTGGAGACCGTTTGAAAAATGGTCATTTTCTGGTCGATCAAATTCAACTGAAATTGACAAAACACGTTTTCTTTTGCTACGCTCACATATTGATTCCAAAAATTATGAAAATTGGAATCTAGCAATAATTTGACATTCTGAATCCAACAAAAGTGGTTTCGTCGAAAACGGTGGTCGTTTGTAAAATCACTATTTTGAAGGGCTATATTTCCATAGCGACTATCTTGAATTTTCAACTGGTCATAACTTTTGATTCCCGCTATAAAATTTGGATTTTTCAGATTCGTTAGAAAGATATTTTCGAACCGATTCAAATATTTCTGGTTTCATCCAATTCTGACTTATATTGAATTCTGTATATTCATTTGAAATTAGAAATCAAAATTTCAAACTGCCGCGCCATTTTAGGCTTTTTTTATAATAAAAATAAATTTTTTCATTTTAACTTCGTCGAAATTAAATTTTCCGTCGTTATTATTTAAAATAAATCATTTTAAATATCCAAAATTCATTAAAATAACCAAAATAAAAATTTTAAATTGGTTCTGATTTTCCGGGTTGTTACAAGATGACATTGAAGACCGGGATGCTTCATGTCGTAAGGGTGACTTGCTGAATGTCTCGAATGGTTGGCTCCCATTCGTACATGAATTTTATATATTAGTTAAGTGTCAAGAAGCCAGAACGTATGTGAAGGAATTCTGGATTGTTGTTTCGTTGAGACCTAGAACGGACATGTATGGATTATGTGTCTGACATTGTAACTGACTACGTAGCATTGATCTTTATTAATATATATATTTTTGGTGGCAGAAAATTTATTCTCTTGCTTAACACCCTTCTCTAAGACGTATGAGCTTAGAGGTTATATATTGATGGAAATCAGTGATGAGTAGTGAATGGACAATGTGGCATACTTAAGTTATGTGATGAGCCATGGATGATCAAAGCATGGTTTATTTAAGCGTAGCTTTGTGTCTATCGTGACCTCGATGAACCTCACACCCCGGATTAATGGTAAACTGGTGGTCATATTTTTATGCTCCTTTCGTATGTTTGGTGCACGGGGATGTGATGATGAAAGGATACTATGAAGTCCCCAGTCTGGGACGCTATTTGTTGGGTACTCTGATTCATTTATGGTGGGTTAGTATAACGGAGTCCGAGTCTGGACGTTATCCGTGAGTATTGGGATGATGCGCACAAGAAATTTTGTGATCATATGAATGATCTTTTGTACCAGGAACCATCATATTGGAAACCCAATCTCCACTACGACCCCATACGCTTTTGATTGTATAGCATGCTGGTTACCGGCAGGATTGCCAGTATAATGGGGGTGGGGCAATATACTTGCTAGGATTAATACATTTATTTGTGAAAATGTTTTTCACACTATATATAGTAGTAAAAGAGGATTTTCACGTATGAAATCATTTTTTGTTATCATAAGGCAAAACTCGCCTATCTAGTGTGCGCTTGAATTGTTGATGTGGGACGAGCTTATGATAGCTTCATTTTTCAAAAAGTCATTGCGGATTTCTTTGCACTGGTATTCACATGGAGTAAGCTCGTTCCGCATTAGCGGACCTAACATTAAAATAAACCATAAAAACAACTATTTTGAGTTCTCACATCAGTCCTTATTTGGCATGAGGCAGCGTGATAGGGGGCTCTCGCTCTTGATTTGGAGGCGAGCGGGGGACTCTTACCTCTACACATCCCAAGAGGGGTTGGTTAGGCATGAGGCCGCAACAGTCGAGAGGCTGGCCGTAAAACAAGGTGTTGGGGTACCATTGTAATGCCACAACAGAGTATTTGCCGTTGTCCCATGGTTGAAAAAGACCAGACCGTTACACTTGGTATCAGAGCTTTGCTTTATACAAAGCAATGGGGTACGACACATTTGAACAGAAGGAAAGACTCATCAGAGTTGTATATCTCATAAGAGATATGGTTAGTAATGCCCTAGAATGAGATTTTGGAGTATTATATTTGATAGAGCGTATTTGAAAATATTAAATGAGTTTTGAAAAAATATACTTTAAGAAAAAAAAACATATTTTGGAAATATACGGTTACTTATAACTTGGATACTTAATCAAACGATTAAGGTTAAGTTTACATTTTGTGATTATAATTACACATAAAATACTTCTTATGGCTTGGTAATTAAACCTCTTCCACTAATCACGAAAATGATCCGAGTACAAATGTCCTTTGGATTTAATTTCACTATTGGGTAACATTTTGAAATATCGATAAGCTTGGGTCAAATTTGTTAAGGTAACTAATCAATATGGCTAGAAATTAAAAATTAGAATTTGGGTATTGTATTCGATGTTGAGGTTAGACTATCGAGTATAAGAAGATTTTGAATATATGCCTAGCTAACATATATACGAAGTCTTAAGTATACTTGATAGATATAGAATCACGCTCTAGTCGCTTGAAGATGATTCTGTTGATGACTGCAACATCATCAGTATGTATTTTCGAGTTTAGAAAGTGGGATGACTATATGATTCCGATTAAAACATCAATATATACTTAAACCCATTTAGATATGTGTTTGAAATTGTTTGGTAAATTGATGTGAACTTAAATAGAAAAGTTAAAATTTGATTGGGTTGTAAGAATTATACCAGTTAAACTTGTTAGTAAGGGATAGGCCAGTAAATTAAGTGGAGAGTAACCTGGACTTTTCAACAAAATTTCCTTATAGGAACAAAGATGGAGTTTGGTCTATCAGGTACTGAATGGTGGATGATCCTAAAACAAGAAAGAAAAGCTCATAACCGAAAAGAAAAGGAACAAAGCCTTAGATGGGGGGAAATTCAAAGGTATCTATTGTTATAAATGTAGTCAAGAAGGACATTTTGCAGTTTTATGCTCAGAAAGAATACAAAAGATAACCATTCGAAAAGACATAATTTGTTTCAAATGCAAGAAGAAAAGACAATTTATACGTAAGTGTCCTAAAACAAAGAAGAATCCCATGAACCCAACAAAAGAGAAGAAGTATTATCGATGTAGATAAGTAAGTCAAGTGGTCCAGGATTGTCAGTTAAAGAAGGGAGAAAGACCAACTAAAGTAACACCACCCGCAGTCATAAGTGAAGAAGAAGGAACGCAAGAATTATGTAATTAAAGCAAGCTCTTTGACCCCTAGGGAATTATCTCTGAAAAGTTGGATGCATGAATAAATGTATGTATATGATGTTAATTATATATAAAAAAACTTCTTTTATAAATATTTTTAATATATTCTATCATATATCCAAATAGATCCTATTCTAATGAAAAAATTATTTAATTTAATTAAAGATATAGATAGGAAGATTGGAATTATCGACAATTTTGGATAAGTCGTTAAGTTCTAAAGTATATTGTGGCAACAAAAGGAACTGTTTAAGTGAGCATGAATACCTTGTGAATTAAGTTTCTTAATTTGATTAAAGGATATTTGGAAAGCGGGAACAGTAAGAAGAAATTACCTAAACTGAAACATTTAGACAAGCTGAGTTCGGGGATGATCAAGTTTTTCATGTAACGAATAGTAGTAAATTTTGGAAATTGAAAAGGAATAAGTTTCATAACTTTTGTATTTGCAAGATAAGATCTAAGAGAATAAATTTATAACTCTAAATTTTTTTGAAAGAAGTAAATGGTTGAGTATAAGTAATTGGTCGAGTAAACGATGAATCGAATATAATGGGTAATTGGAGGTTATCGTTGGAGGATATGTAGATATGGTTGTCCTTTAATATGTGTGTTATAATATTCTACCTGGTATGTCCATTATGAGAACAGGGAGTTTGGTATAAAGAATTTTAATCTTGAATTTGTAAATCTACAGGATGTCGAATGAGTAGTTACGATTCTCTTTCCTTTTCGAGGACGAAAAGTTTTAGGGGGGCGAATGTAACAATCTAGATTTTTTATTACTTAATTTGAATTTGACATAAATATATATGGTTAAGAATATTTAATAATTTTGATAAGTTATATGATAGATTTTATTTGAATTATAAATGAGAATGATTATTAATGAGTTTGGTTTATTGATACTATTTGTCGTTCGATCGGATTTGTCAAAGCATAACATGAATTACTAGCGTTAGAATTTAGTGTTGCCCTTAGTTTTCATAGAATTTAAGGGAAAATGCTACCAAAAGCTCACTTTCTCTCCTTAAGACAAGTGTAAGGACACTTGTATTTTTGCATGCCTTCTTCCATGCATGCCTTCCACTTGCCTCCTTAGGTGTCATTACCTCCTTAACTCTCCATTCCTAAATAAGGAGGCATTTTCTCCATTTTCTTACCATTCCATTCTATTTCCTTCTTTTCACCTTCTTCTTAAAGCTTATGTCCATGGTTTCCATTGCATAAGTCTTCCTCTTTTCCACTACCACCTTGCCAGAGTTTGTCATCATCCTCCCCCTCCTCCTTCCCTTATAAAGAGAGAGATTAATATATAGTATATTTATATATTGGTGAAGAAGACGTTGCGCCGAAATACTGTCTGACGGTTCGCTTAGCTAGGCTCGCCTACTGTGAAGATTTGGAAAGCTGTTAGGTGAGAACTCTTTAACCACAATTTATGTGTTTAATTAGTAGTTAGACTACTTTAAATATAGTGATGGATTATTAGTGGTTAATGATGGTTGATGTTTGTTGTGATGGATGATGGATGCATAGTTTAGAACACACGTTATTAAGCGTTAGTGTTATAACGCTTATTCACAATTATGACTTATTTAATCATGTTAATGATGGTTGCTATGGATGTTTATAATGATTGTTGATGTTGTTTCGCACACACTATAACACAACAGTTATGGTATCACATGGGTGATCGACAAATCTCCTTCGTAATTAGAAGCAATATTATTATTGAAATTGAAGGTTAATGGTTGGAAATGACACATAGGTATGAATACGTATATATTGATAAAAGTTTCTTTAAATGAATAAATAAATACCGGAACATTCTAGGATGACAGAGAGGATAGTGTTTAGGCTTGGATTTGAAAATTATAGTTTCCTGCTTTCCGTGGCTATCCCTAACTGATCCGACGGATGAGATGGTTAATTTAAAGTTATTTGAATTTAGAAATAAATTGGATTTGTAATTTAATATTTAATTAAGTGAAAAATAAAAGTTGAATTTTGAACCCGAGATAATTTGGAAATGTAAATTACCTTAAATGATTTTAAATGGTTTATAATGGTTTTCTAAGGTATTTTGAAATATTGAAGAATAATTTTTATTACGGTCAAAATAGAGTTAGTCGCACAAAGGCAATTTAAGTATTTTAGTTACAAATTGTAAATGCTTATACTTTTGCAATCTAAATTGGATTTTCAAGAAACGAAAAACATTTGATTTATATTAACAAGGGCTTTTAAATGAGTGAAAGTGGATTTTAATTTTGAGTTATAATTTTCAAGTTATGTTTAAAACCATTTTGGAAAAGGTCGCTGCAAGAGTAGTTATCGACCATAACTATAAACAGCTATTTTAAATGTTTTAAAAATACGGATTTTTTTTGTAAAATTATTATGAATTATGTAAAAGTGTTTTGAATCATAAAGTTTAAGTTTTGACTAAGATAAACGATATTTTGATCGGAGTAATTAAGACAACTGTTTTGTAACGCTTTTGAAAACGCTTTTGTAACGCATTCTTCGAAAACAATCTATTTTGAAGTGGTAAACTGCTATCTATTTTCAGAACTATAAGTTAATCATTTGTAAATGATTGATGGAATGTTTTCAAAGATTTAAAAATATTGAAAATGTTTTATATGGAAATTAAATTAATTTATTTGATACTAAAACGGGGTTTCCAATTTTAAATAATTGGATATGGTTGGAAATAAATCTTCGCATGTTTGATATTAATCCGGTTGATGATGACTCTTACTATTTGATGAATTTAAAAGGTAGTCCACTGTTATTCTGCTTATAGTGTGAGTTGGATACAAAGATTAATATTAAGTATATGTGGATGATATTTCTACCCAGATCTAATGTCAAAGAGTTGGATAAATCTTTTAATTAAGATATGGGTTTCCCAAGTTGATTGAGATAAGTTGGAAAGAAATAATCTTTGGATATTTGATATGAAATTTTTTGGTGTAAAAAGTATACTATTTGAAGAATTTGCAAGATATTATTATTATACCGTTATTTCACTTATAGTATTCGTTGATTATGAGAATAGATATCGAAGATAAGTAGATACAATTTCTGTGTAACTTATGTTCAATATCGATTGATTTGGGTTTTGTCATGAATCATATCTTCAATAATATCATTCTTGAAACCCAATGAGATCGAGTTATGATAATTCATATCGTAATTTGAGGATTTAACCAAATCTTTATTTTGAGGAAATTAAAAATAAGGTATTGAGAAGGAAGAATAATCTTTTAGTTAAGATTACAGAATTGAATGTCCGGAAACCAATTTAATTGGAAACTAGGGTTGAAATGTGGGATAAGGTTTTTCGGAGGAAACTGGGTTTTTGATAATGAGGTACCAAATGGAAAATTAATTAAAGCTTTGAGGCTAAATTATATTTGATTTAGCGGATATGTTTTAAAAGAGAAGGGTTAAATATGGATTTTGTTATAATTTGAGAATGGATTTAAAGAAGTTTAATTTAACAAAACCCAAGATGGAAGGAGATTTGGTTGAAAGCCTGTGTGTTTCGTAATTGTTTTTTTTAAATTGCGCTTATTATTTGGAAAGACCAGGATCGGATGTAAGTTCGAAAACCATTCCAAGTAATAACACGTCGTTGTGAGCAATTGAAGACATTGGAGATGGCATTGAAGACCGGGACCCTTCATGTCATAAGGGTGACTGCTAAATGTCTCGAATGGTTGGCTCCCATTCGCAGATGAATTTTATATATCAGTTAAGTGGCAAGAAGCCCGAACGTATGTGAAGGAATTCCAGATTGTTGTTTCGTTCAGACCCAAAACGATCATGTATGGATTGTGTGTCTGACATTGTAATTGACTACGTACCACTGATCTTTATTAATATACATATGTTTAGTGGCGGAGAATTTATTCTCTTGCTTAACACCCTTCTCTAAGATGAATGAGCTTAGAGATTATATATTAATAGAAATCAGTGATGCGTAGTGAATGGACAATGTGGCATACTTAAGTTATGTGATGAGCTATAGATGATCAAAGCACGGTTTATTTAAGCGTAGCTTTGTGTCTATCATGACCTCGACGAACCTCACACCCTGGATTGATGATAAACTGTGGTCAGATTTTATGCTCGTTTCGTATGTTTGGTGCACCGGGATGTGATGATGAAAGGATACTACGAAGTCCCCAGTCTGGGACGCTATTTGTTGGGTACTCTGATTCATGTATGGTGGGTTAGTATAACGAAGTTTGAGTCTGGACGTTACCCGCGAGTACTGGGATGATGCGCGCAAGAAAGTTTGTGAGCCCACGAATGATCTTTTGTACCAGGAACTATCATGTTGGAAACCCAATCTCCACTAAGACGCCGTACGGTTTTGAATGTATATCATGCTGGTTACTAGCATGATTGTCAGTATAATGGGATGGGGCATTATACTGGCTAGGGTTAATACATTTATTTGTGAAAAGGTTTTTCACACTATATATAGTAGTAAAAGAGGATTTTCGCGCACGAAAGCATTTTTGGTTATCATAAGGCAAAACTTGCCCATCTGGTGAGCGCTTGCATTGTGTGATGTGGGACAGACTTATGATAGCTTCATTTTTTAAAAAGTCATTGCAGATTTCTATGCACTGGTATTCATTAGGAGTAAACCCATTCCTCATTAGTGGCGTGGCCTAGTGAATTACCTAACTTTAAAATAAACCCAAAAAACAACTGTTTTGAGTTCTGACTCCAGTCTCATGACTGACTTGGAGTTTATTGTTCCCACACCTAAACTCTGGTGCCCGTAATTTTTACACGGGCAGCCTAGTAGTTTGGTTCGCAAATTTAGTCTTGGAGTTGGTTGGAGTAGGATTCTGGTTTTAGTTGGAGCTATTATGTCTTGGAGCATTCGCATTCTTCCATTGAGTTTATTATCTTTCCACTATGTAATCGATGTACTCTGATGTACCTCTTGTACCTATGATGTAATATTATTTTAACGATAATGGAAAAGTTCTTTTTATTTTGTGCAGATGTGTAAGTTCCCCTAATAATCCCTCTCTATGAACTGTTTAAGTTAGTTTAATTACCGGTGAAAACCAGGCAAAAAGTCGGGTCGTTACACGTCAGACGCGAACAAAAATCCCAACGTGCCAAAAAATGTCTACGAACGGGCCCTAATACGTTGTTAAGATGCACTGCCTCTCTAATGTATTTTTGGAACCATGGACATAGTGGAGGCTTAACAAATTTGCACACAGAGCATTCATATTGCACATCTAATCTTCTCTTAAAACAACTTACTCATCACTGCCCATTGTGCGTTCTATGGTCTTTATTTGTATCTAATCACACTTTTCCTAAGACATTATTTGTCCTCATTAATCGTTTAATTAAATAGATGGATGTCGTAAGTTAAGATAAACTGTCATTTAATATACAATGAAATCAAGGTGATTAATCTTTTTAAACGATTGCGATAACACTGTCGATCCAAACTATCTTATGAATTTACTGTAATGACAACAATATTCAATTTGTTGTTTGTAGCATCAAAAAATTGATATAACTTTGGAAGAAATAAAAGAGGAGAATACAATGAGTAGAGCTTGATTTGCAACACGTTCTAAGCGTTTATGAATTCGATAATTTATAATGTTTTTTGCCATAGATTAAGGAATTTGCAATGATTCATGACGCTGCGAACATCCGTGGAAGAAGATATTAAAAATATGAGTCTGAAATTGATTATGGCATGGCTATTTGTATCTCCCACCTTCTATCAACATTTTAAACAGTCACATCTATTCATTGTCAAACTAAATGTAGTAACGCTTGTTACATTTGAATTCAATTTCGAATTTCGTCCATTTTTGTCTATTCACACTTGAATCTTAGTTAGTTAACAAGTTCAAATCTGATTGGTTTTAACTGAAATAATTCTGTTTAAAATTATAGTTTGAACCAAACCCAACTTGGTCCGGTTCAGTTTCGTCAGGAGGACATTGCTCACGATGGTGTGCGCGTGTGTAATGATCATGCAAGACTTTAATCCTCACAACAATAAACATTTGATTGCTCAAGTAATCCAAATCCTCATATGAGAATAATATATTTAAGCAAATATAGTTCTTATTATTCTAAGATGTGGAACAATTCTCACTTTATCTACTCTTTCTTTCACTATCATTTTAAAACATATCACTCATGCAAGCAAAATTTATAAAATTTACACTAGCAATCCTCCACCAAATTTTAATAAATTTTCTTTTATTAGCTGCAGGAGGACAAGCGCGTTAGATGTTTTATACACTTGAATTTACACTCGGTGATAACCTATCAAAGTACGTTAGGATGGAGTAGTCGACTATGCATTAAATCAACAATACTACGCGACGTACCAGATGTGTTTCACACGCTCGTTTTCTTCTTCCTTTTTTGAATAGTTCATTAACTGACGTGTGGACTGATCTTACCTCTACCCCTTGGTTTCATGAAATGCTCTCAAAGATTTAAGCATATTCTCGAAGAAGGCAACACTACCTTGATGCTTTCATATAGGTAGGTTTTTATACTAGTACGCTATAAATGTACACTTCAACAATACTTCTGTTATAAATCTATTAAGTACTAAGTAGTCCAGCCTCCATCATATCTTTATAGATACCAAACATGATTGGAAATAATGTCTGTTGTTCGTACTAATATCATAGTACTTTGAATCATAACGTATAATGCACTATCGCTCATTGAACTCAAGATAATGAATTTTATAATGTTGAGTCGAATCTCCATCATAAGTGATTTTTATGTTGGCTTTAAATCCATTTTCTTAATGTTTTTAGCACCGAATCTCTTGCAAATCCTTTAGTAAACAATCCAACTAAGTTTTGGTTTGGTCTAACAAATTCTATGGTTGTTAACCTCATCAGTAAACATTTGTCTCACTGAACCGTGCCTTAGATCAATATGCCTAGATTTACCATTATATGCTTCGCTATATGCTCTTAATAGTACAGATTAACCATCACAATGCACATATATTGGATGCATCCTTTTTGGCCATACAGAGATTCCTACCAGTAGATTGCTTAACCATTTCACTTCTTTACTACAAGACATCAATGCCAAAAATTAATCAGCTATGATAGGATATACAATACATATTTGTTTCTTTGAGGCATGGGATATGGCTCATCACCAAGTGTGAATATCCATGCACTGATTGGTTTCTTATTATCCCCTCTTTTAGTGTTCCAATTAGCATTTATATATTTTTCTATTACACTTGGATACCCACTGTACAATATTTCATGATTCCTTTTAAATGTTATAAAATTCCTTGTACAGCTAGCCAGTGAATATGACCAGAGCTACTCATTTTTTGGAAAGACCGGCCGTTTTTTATAATGATCTGTAACACTTTTTATTATAAAAAAAAATAAATACAGTACATATAGGAGCTAGGCAGATTGCCTAACTGCTAGTTTTGGTTTTTATAGTGGACCGTCCACTGTAACTATTCTAGTTTATAGTATAGGAGCTAGGCCATATTCCTAGACTACTATAAAATAACAAACTCCGCGCATAGTGCACAATAGCTTAGAAATAAAGTGGCCTGACACAATGACATGCATTACACCTCTATGAATTACAGAATACAAAACAATACACACAGACTCTGACATACACCTAAAGGTGTTAACATAACATTAAAAGCTAACTGGAAAACTAGGAAGCACTACATCACAAAGGAAGGCAGCAGAGCCATTTGATGAGAGGTAGAAGGGAGAGAGAGAGTGTTCGAGACCGTTCAAGGTAAAAGTGGAGGCATGAGAAAACCCTACCTGCCATTTCCAAGTTTGAGTTGAGGATATTTGATGGATGGTTAGTTTTAGAAGCATTTTTTTCCAGAGTTACTCACTTTTCTAATAAGGGAAGTAATATCTGGTCTTATGCTTGTCATGACATAAATAAGACTGCCAACAACTTTAGCGAATTTTAACTGATTTATTATTCTACCAGTACTAGAATACAACTGCATATTTAGATCATATAAGATGCTTATAGGTTTGCGATCAAATCGATAAAACCTTTTTAGAATCTTCTATAGGTAATGAGACTAAGTAATGATCAATTATTCTGTTATTTTTATGATTCTTATTTCTAGAATCATTTCAATTTTCCCCATAACCTGTCAAAACATGAAGATTAAAACCTTTTTGTTTTTTCAATACTCGAGGTATTAGTTCCAAATATTAATATATCATAAAATAAAGGCATATAATCAACCCTGTATCAGCATGAAATTTTCTTTAGACATATCTATCAGATTCGCAAATCAAAAAGCTGTTGATATCATTATCTTGTCAAATTTCTCATGCCAATTTTTTGGTGCTCTTTTAAGATCATAAACCTATTTAATAAGTTACTTTACGTTCTTGTCCAAGCATCATAAAACTTTCTAGTTGAGGCACACACACACACATATATATTTATTGAAAATCGATACACTTTGTCATGAAATACCATCATATACTTCATTTATATGCCTTATCAAAACTTGTTCCCCCAACCTAAATGGATTCGACACAAGGGGAAATAGTACATATAAACTCCATGTATTCACAATACAATCACTGAGAAAACTATATGAAAAGAAATACAACATAACCAAAAGAAAAACCACAAGTCCACCTCCATAACAATCATGTCCATAGCTCCTTATTATATTGCCAAATCAAACCACTATCTTGTATCCACCAATTCAAACCCTTACCACATCAGAAAATAAACATTTACCTCTAACCAAATATCATATCGCCTTTTCAAAAAGCTGCAACTTGATCATCTTTGAAATATTCCTACTATTAAAAATCCTTGCATTCCTTTCTTTCCATATATGATATACTATAACCGTAAATGTTGCACATGCAACATCAAAAACCTAATTTTTCACTTTGAAAACATTCAGAAGTTTTAAGGCCTCATCCTCCAAAGATCCAACCATATCTGAAGCTATGCCTAACGTAACTGAAACTGAACACCAAATAAACATGGAATACTCACATGTGAAGAACAATTGATTAACTGGTTCTTCATTATTGCCACACAGAAGACAACTACTTTCAGACACAATATCAAATCATCTCAATCTTCCCTTCGTGCTTAACCTATCAATAACAGCCAAATATGTAATAAAAGCCATCCTCTTTGAGCTCTTAGAATGCCATACAACCTTAAATTGGTGTTTAACATGTTGCTTCTCTCCAACTTTCTCCCATGCTTTATAAAAAGAAAAGTCCCCTCCTTCACACCATTCATAAAATCAGATTGATGTTTATGATTTAAGACAACTGTATTAACATGCTGATGAACTTCTCTTGTAGCTAGGTGCATGTTACTATTTAACCTTCCATTGCAAATTATAGAGGACACCAATTCATTTTTCCTACCAAGATACTGAAATCTACATATACCAATCAAGTCAACAAGGCATTTACTATTAATCCAAGGCTCAAACCGTAATAAAGTCGAGTTATCTAAAGAGACAACTTTGTTGAAAGTTGATTACATGTTGCTCTTAACCTCATTATGACTTTCTAAGTGCTCAAAGAATTGTTATCAATTCTCATATTCCAAAATGGATTCCCCCTACAATACTTCATATACATCCATTTACTCCATAGTGATGAATTTGAAATAAACTTCCACATCAACTTCACACAAGCAGCCTTTTTAAGATCAGTGAATAACTTCAATCTTTTACCCCCTTCGGATTTAAGAGAGCAAAGTTTATCCCATCTAACTTTATAAGTAGAACTACCCCAAAGAAGTCAAAACATAACATATGTAATTTCTCTATTGTATGTTCAGGTAATTGGTATACAAATAACCAATACAATACTGTAAGGGTTATAACATATTGAATTAATTTGGCTCTTCCAGCAAAACTTCAAATTTTAGTATCCTACGATTCAATCTTAGATTGAATCCTATGCAACAAGGATTGATAGTCATTATAATGAGTATAATTGAATGATAGGAGAACACACAAATACTTAACATGCAACTGAGTCACTGACCAATTTGAAATCCTAATATTGATGAAATCTCATGTGACTGAATTGCAAAAGAGATAAAATAAAATTTTATCTTAAGAGCACTTATAGTTAATCCGGTATATTGACTTAATTTGTCAAAAATATCTTTCAGGGTAGTAGCACATGAAGTTAAACATTTGCCAAAAAATCATTAAGTCATCAGCATAAAATAAGTGCATAACAACTAGCTCAAACTTATGCATTGGAACAAATAAATTCTGCAATAGTACCTCATTCATGCAATAAGTAAAAAATGCCATCGCAATAGAAAAAAGGTAAGGGGATAATGAATCACTTTGTCGAATCCCCTTATTTGATGAAATGAAACCTTTAGGAACTCCTTGAATCAAGATGGAAAATGTAGGAGTTGAAATACACTCATATACCCCATTGACAAAGTGTGTTGGAAACCCCATCTTCATCAGCATACGACAAATGAATTATCTAATTATCATATCATAAGCCTTGTGTAAATCCATTTTAACAAAAAAAAATTATTAACATGGGGCTTCTTCAAATCACTCAGCAACTCGTATGCAAGTAAAATATTCAGCAACTCATGTGCAAATAAAATATTATCTCCAATATAACAACTAGGAATGAAAGCACACTAATTTGGCGGGATAAGATGTGGCAAAAACCACATAATTTTGTTGCACAATATTTTACTAAATTTTTTATAATATGTGTTACAACAAAAATTAAGGAGATGACGAGAAATCTCAGTAGCCCTATCAATTTTTGGGAATCAAGGCTGTAAAAGTGTGATTGCTTCCCTTTTGTAGCTTAGTGGAAAGAAAAACATTCTGAAGTGTAGACAATAATCCAATTTAATTCCATCCTTATGTAATTTAAAAAAAAACTTAGAGTTGAGGCCATCTGGTCCAGGACTAGAATCATCATGAACTGAATTAATTGCAAATTTAACTTCATCTAAAGAAATAAGACTAAGCAATACCTGTTGTTTCCGACTATTGATAACATATGTTAATTGGAATGACAGAAGATCGCTGCTAATTGATCCATTAAACAAAGACTTGAAGTAATCAATGACCTCTGATTCAACTTCATCAGGTTTGTGTAGAAGATCACCATCAGAATTGATTAATGCTTTAAGATTGTTACAATATCCGCGGGAAGACATTTTGGAATGGAAGAATTTAGAATTCGTATCCCCATCTTGTAACCATGAAACTTTAGCTTTTTATTTATAACTCCAATATTTGATCTGTTTTTGAACCAGCAAAGGGTTCTTAGCTTCTAACATCTATTCATATAAAATCAAATTTTCTAGATCTAAATCAGAAGCAGTCTCCCTCTCATTAAAATTTGCTTCAGCTTCAATCAATAAAGTACCATCTTTCGTCCTGTTTTTATTCCAATACATCAACTCTAATTTGCAAGCATATTATTTTTGTTGAAATGTATAACTAGGAAAATCCCACACGTCAGCCTGTAAACCTCTAGATATATAGTCCCTATATTCTGGTTTAAAGTTCCATTCATTAGGATATCTAACTGGAAAACCCTTAGATGAAGTGGTAAAATTAAGATCAAGAAGCAATGGATTATGATCACTTGAAAGTTGAGATAAAGATAGTTCCTTCAAGTCATTAAATTTCTTCAAACTTGAATGGTTAACAAAAATCTTATCAATATTATTTTCCATTCGTCTACGTCTCCAGGTGTAATTAAAACCAATTGCTTTAATATTTATCAAGCATGATTGAGTAAGACAGTTATTGAAACCTCTAATCTGCTGAAAAGGCACCGACAAACCTGCCTTTTTTATCTAAAGGAGAAGACGAGTTATTAAAATCTCCCATAAGAACCCATTCACCATTCGTTTGAGTTGCCTCTTGAATAATATGCTTCCATAAGATCTGTCTATCATAGAAACTATAACTTGTCTAAACAACCGTAAAAAATATAGAAATACGACCAATATTATTAGCTTGGACTGACAAATGCTGATTAGATGTCGAAATAGTATCAATAGACTAAACATCAAAATTCCATATGAGTACTATCCTACCCTAAAACAAAGTGAGATCGTGAGGGATATAATCCCAATTACTTGGAATTAATCTACTAAATAGACGTAAATTAGCAACATTGAGTTAATTTTCAACCAAACCAACAATTGTTGGTTTGAATTTAGGAAGCAGAGATAACACCTCAAGCATACGATGTGAAGTATTCATCCCTCTGACATTCTATGTCATCTTTGCCGTTTGATCAGGGTATTGCTCCTTAATTGCCTTTTAGGAGAAGCAGTAATAAAAGCTTTGTTTTTTTTCCTTTAAGAAGTGCTAGATATTCAAAAAAAATTGTAATACCTTTAGAAATATCTTGATGATCTTCAACAGTAGGATCTTCAGCCAGACTTTCGGCAACATGATTCAGATCTTCAGGAATAATATTGCGAGGTAAATCAGAATTTAAAAACTCCAAATCAACATCCTCATTATTCTTGTCGACGCTAGAGGAACGTATGAATTGAGTTGAGAATTAGAATCATTTACCTGAACAACTGAAGTAGAAGAAGTAGTCTTATCCACCGGCTATTTAGAAAACAATGTGGGGTCTTTAGATAGCTGATGCATAGCAGATTTGTGTCCAAAATTTTTACATTGATCACATCTAGGAGAAACACACTCATATTCAACTGAAATTTCCCTTTTGAGACCATTATGCAACAATATAGGAATCTTATTCACTAACTTAGAATCCAAATCAATAGCAATAAGCACTCTATCATATTTTGTGACTTTCTTTGTAACAACCCGTATTTTCAATAACCTATTATAACATAAATCGAGGCAGAATTTAATTCAAAAATTTGAATCAAGGGAAACGGGCTATGCCATTGCGTTCGTCTCGGAAAAATACGCGAAATAGAGTCCGAGTTTTCGAAAATCGGAGTCCGTATGACCCGATTAAGGCCCAACGAAGTTTTCAGAAAATTTCTAAGTAAAAACAGATTTCAAATTCAAGTTTGAAATTGGAAATTTGGGCCAGTTTGGGCCAGGCGGGAGAATTCCCGCCAGAGCACCCAAGTCGACAGCCCTGTCGACTTGGGAGTCGACTTGGTTGGACCCAAGTCGACAGCCCTGTCGACTTGGCTGTCGACTTGGTCCAGCCGGGCTGTTTAGCCTGGTGCACCATTTTGAGAATGTGTTGAGCTTGGGGGCCAGATTCGGTTTTAAGGGCTAAGATTGCAACTAGGGTTTAATCCTATGGCCTAAAACACTTGCCTAATCTATAAATAAGACCCTAACCTACCCTAAATCATCATTATTCATTCTAGCAACTAAACTATGGCAAAATCATCCCTCTCATGGCCTCCACTCTATTCATAAAATTCCTAAATAAATTCCTAAGTGATTTTCCATGCATACAAGCGTTTTCAAACTTGTATGAGCATCATTAGCTTGCATTCAAGTCAAGTTTATATATTTGCATCATAAAGGAAGGGTTTTGATCATTTTGGCTTGCATTTTTGGGTTTAATAAGGGCTTTGTCATATTTTTGTGACTTCTTAAGCATTGTAAGCCCTATTCTACTTTCATACTTAAACTCTAAAGTTAAATGTATGATATGCAAGTTTATATGCGAGTTTACTATGTTATGAAATGCAAGTTTATCATGTTATGCAAGTTTTTTATGATGTAATATGCAAGTTTATCATGTTATGCAAGTTTTCTATGATATAATATGCAAGTTTATCATGTTATGCAAGTATGCTATGATGTGATATGCAAGTTCATCATGTTATGTTATGCAAGTTTGATATGCAAGTTGTCATATGATATGCAAGTTGTGTCATGCAAGTTTGGGTTGAACATTTTGTTCATGCTATCATGTTATGCAAGCTTATCTTGGGTTTATGAACATAAAGCTTCAAGCTTTATGCCAAAGGTTGCATTTTGGCAACATGTAAGTTATCATATCTCTTATGATAACTTGCATGTGAGGCTAAATGCGAACTTATGGCCATTTCTACATGTCATTTAGCACCATGTATCACCAATATGCTAAGTTTGGTTCTATGCATGCTTTTGAGGCCAAAATATGTAATATGCAAGTATATGAACACATGAACATTTCATATGCCACCATGTTGAACTTGTGGCTTCAATACCTTTATGTCATGATTATGCCAAGTTCCCTCTTTCTATCCTTTATGCGCTATTGCGATATGTAAGCGATGAGATTGCGTTTGGGGTTGGGTAAACTTAAAAGACATAAAACATAAGGTTGGGAATTTACCTATTAAGTTAGGTCTACCCATTGGGAATTTACCTATTAAGTTAAGTCTACCCAATTGCTTAAAAACTTGTAACATGTTTTGGAAACATGATGGACATGACACTTAGAAAAGATAAGTGTGGCCAACTCGAGGTTGGTTTGAGTTTGTAGCGTAAACCTACCCGGAACCGACCGGCTTAACTAGTTGCTACAAACAATAGGACCCAATGTGAGAAGTTGGTCATGTTGTACCTTGGACCCGAGGTTAGACCAAGTTGTGGTGTAAAGCTACCCGGACCCGCCCGGCTTAACTAGTAACCGCAATAAAGTCTAATGTGAGAGGTTAAGGCGCATTAAATAAATTAATGCCTCATGATTAGGGTTAAGTCATGGTCCATTTAGTACTTAACCAATTTGGGCTCGGTAGATTAATCGGGGTTAAGTCGTGAACTCATCGTTACACTTAACCAAGTTAATCCATGATTAGCAAGGGGGTTAAACCGTACCTAACCCACTAGAAAAATCCTAGCAATGGGGGCCCACTCCAGCAGTATTCCCAAGTTAGTATCATCATGACCCTAGGGACTAGGCTAGGGAGGGGGCACGATTACTGGACTGGAGGTAAGTGACCAAAAGCGACGGCAGAGGGTACGTCGGTGTAGTTCCGGGCGGACTCTGATCGTGCACATAGTCCGTAGCCGGAGAAAACATGCACGGGTACCAGTAGATCGGGACTGTGCACTCATGTTCATGGTGTCCAGGGGTTGACACCCTAGCGCTTGATACACCCGAAGGGTGGACCCGACATAGTTCGACTACAATTATGTTTGGGCCGTATTGACACCAACACGTGACGAGTTAGGCTTAGTGAGCCGATCGACTAGACCGTTTGGTTGGACCTTGTATTAGGGTCATTTCATGTTATTGGACCGCGGGTTAGGGTCACTTCATGTTATTGGGCTAAAGCTTGGGCCAAGGGATCAATACTTGTTTATTCAAGTCATGTTAGTTTGCTAGTACACCTGTGGTGCAAAACCTTAATCCTGATTATGCGATGACACCTTTATCTACCTTGTTAGTTAATCATCATGCTAGTATGTTGTTATCCTTATGATCATACCTGCTTCTCATGCCAGTTAACTTTATCAGTTTACATTGATTGTAGTAGGGCTTACTCAGTCTTTTTGACTGACCTGTTTTCTTCCGCCTCTTTTCTTCCGTTCCCCCCCCCCCCAGGTTCCCAGGGAGGGAATACTGGAGCTTAGCTGGATTTCTGACTGCTTGCTTGTGGGATTTAGCTCATGTACGGTTTGGACATGAAGCTAGCTGTGACTATCACTTCTTTTGGGGATTAGTATTTATGTATTTCAGTTTTCAGTTGATGTTGTTTTATCTAGACTGGTTTATTGGGAAAGTTGACATTATGATGTAACAGACTTGTTTTGAAATGGTTTAAAATCTTCCGCTATTTTATCTATGTTATTTACTCTGTTTACGCATTTACATATGTTCTTGTTCTTCCTTGATATATCATTATGCATGTTTACCTGATTCAAACGCCCCTCCAAAGTCAGAGTGCTTGCAAGAGTCACCCGGGCGGAGGTGGGGTGTTACATTCTTACTAGCGATATTAGCATCAGTACAAATAGGTTCACCAATAAAGCTAACAATCATCAAAAGAGCTTGCTTCGACCACATTTCCGTATATGATTATGCATTTTAGTCCAGATCTGAACCTTTTTAGCACTAAATTTCTCAAACTCATGGCCAGGATACCATTTAACTGCCATCAATAACATGCCAAAATAAGAAAAAGTAGATGATTTTAACACTGAAACACAATCCGCAACTTCCTAAAATTGAACAGCATAATGAAACCCATGAGTAATATGAATCATAAAACTACCTTTAGGTTTCCAAATCTTTCCAATATACTCCTTCAATTTCATTATTGATAATTTGAAATCAACAGGATGAAGCGCTATTGTATCATGCCAAGATTTAGCAGAAGAATTAAACATGTTTCCGAAACGAAAACATGATTTATAGATTGTTTCACAAACAAAAGAGAAGTTGGATCTACCTCATAGATTGAAGTTAGATTACAAGCAACAGCTTGATCAGGTGCAGTTCTCATTTGTGATGGAGGAGATCTAGGTGGTTTAGATGGAGGTTTAGGCGAGAGACTTGTGACAGCGTACATCCCTTAATGTCATCCCTATGAGGATGCGTTAAATTTTGTGAAGCATTCAGGTATAAAGTATTAACATATAGACTAAAATTCACAAGGCATAAATATAAACATAACGTAAAACTTTTAAAAATATTTATTAAACAAGAAGTTAGACCATAGTACTTGTTATCCTTCAAAATAACAGATAATTAACATTACAAAACAAACACACTATCTTGTGGAAAATATTAGAGTATATAAGTAAAACCACAAAAGTTATCTCTCCCATAAAACAATACAATGATCAAAAGGCATGAACTGAACAAACACTTGTAGAAAGAAAGAGTTTGTATCCAAGCTGAGCCAAATAGTCAAAAATTACTAGTGGGACCCTCCACCCTGTGAACCTGAGGGGAGGGGGAGGGGGAAGGAAAAGAGGAGGGAAAAACAAACTAGGTCAGACATACGTCTGGTGAGTTCTAGTAATTTCTAGCATGAGCATAAAATAAGAAAGTATTTAAATAAATGAATAGTTCTAAAAGCAGTGTACATAAAAGCACAAGCAAAATAGCAAAAAAGATACACACTAATAAAGATAGGCTTCTCATTCATATCTGAAATTTGATGCACCAACTACCACAATATCATAATTAGGCTTTAACCTAATTTTTACCTGTTAATTGGCTACTTTACCCAAATGTGAATATCTAGTGCTAACTATGGAGTTCGGGGTTATCAATCCCAAACCCATCAACTAAGAGGACACAGTCGTTAATCACAGGCATTAAAACGTCCTATCTTCCCCAATTAGAATGATGCACACTCATTGGTCCATCGGAACGCGCCTGTACCCACCTCGTTTGAAACACTTACTATCCAATTCAGTAAAGCGTGCCCTAGCCACTACCTAGTGCGAGACTCCATGATAATAAAGGGATACTGATTGATATGAGTTCCTAACCAAAAATGCAATTGACAGAAGTCACCCATAGACTTGGTGTAACACCCCGTATTTCTGTTAACACTAAAGTTGCTTATGCAAAAATAATAATAAACGTGTAAAGGGGGGATGTATCTAATGTGCATGCAAAAATAATAATAAACGTGTAAAGGGGAGATGTATCTAATGTGCATGCAAAAATAATAATAAACGTGTAAATGGGAGATGTATCTAATGTGCATGCAAAAATAATAATAAATGTGTAAAGGGGAGATGTATCTAATATATACGTATTTATATGGATTGACAAATAACGGTAAATGTTGATTAAGAAAGTAATTATGACATAATTTGAAATAGGAGTAATTTGCATCCCTTAAATTGTGAACATAATTGGCTTCTCTTTAGAACGGATGGCTTTGATTAACCCTGGCTTCATCGACGGCTCAAATCAACTTGCAATTCTATATATACACCCTAGGTCTCTAGACTAAAATTCACATAAAAATAAGAACTGGAGCCGCCATGCTGTCGGGAGAAAACTAAGGAGAGCCTCCACTTGAAGAGACGAACAACAAATCAATTCAAAGCTAATCTATTCAACTCATATCAAAGAACAAAGCTTCAACAATGGTTCAAACAATAAATCAGCAACGCCGCAACATTTCTACAACAAAATCAATTCTTAATTCATTAGCCATGCTATGTAAGTTCTAGTTATTTTTAGATCTAAATACTTAATTATAATATGGCGATGAAATAAAGTGAAACTGATGTAAGTTTAGTTATATTTGTGGGATGCGAATTAATATTTATGTCATGCCTTGTATTGAAATGAAAATAGAATGATGTTGGTTATGTTATATGTGAAATTATATTATATTAATTTATGCCTGTGATTTGATTTATCATGATGAATTGGGAATTATGAATGAGCCTATTCATATGTATAGCCTGTTATGACAAGTTGTAGTTTATTATGTTAATGCAAGTATTAGGTTGTAAAACCATACCACTTATGTGACCAAATGCTATATCTATATGTTTAACATGATTTGTATGTACTTGAGATCTCATGTATATATAATTATGTGCTAAAAACCTCTATGCCTACTTGATTAAGTTTACACATATGTTCATATGTTCGCACAAATATTGCTAGTCATAAATTGGATCCATGTCACGATCCACTTTAATACATGCCTTATGTCATGATTTTAGATCTAGTTCATGTGATAAAAATTATACATGTCTCGTCATATGCTAGTTATGTCTAATTCATGAGACACTTATTTGGATTTCCCCTTTTTATGCAAGTTGAAACCCATGAATTATGCTAAGTTGTAAGTTTACACCTCTGACATTATAGTATTCATGCTGGTCAATTTGCAAGTATGTTTAAATCTATGTTACTAATTAACAAATGTGTATGTTGATTAGCCTATGTTGCTAACTCACTTATACGTATGTTGATTTGCCTATGTTGCAAATTAACATATGTATATGGATTAGTTCATATTGCTAATTCTCATGTATGTTGTTAATATGACCTATGTTAAAAAAACACATATATGTTGAGTTAGCCTATAAGTGCAAGTTCATACCTATGACATTATAATGTTTATGTTAGTCTTTTTGCAAGTTTGTACCTATGACATTATAATGTTCATGTTATTTATTTTGCAAGTTCACCCCTAAAATGTTCATGTTAATTATTTTGCAAGTACACCCTATTATGTTCATATTGATTATGCCATCAATACCAAAGTTATACCCTTGTCATGTTTATGCTAATTTATGCCAATTTGCGTATATTAAATTAGGCTAAGTTTTTAGCCTAATACTTTACACCAAAAATCATACGAACGTAAATTAGGCTGAGGTGGTTAGCCTAATATTGGACGGGGTAAGGTTGGGTTAAAATGATAATTTTAGGAAAACTTGCCATAAATTGGCCATTAATCACATAAGTGATTTATGGCATAAAAAGGCATTAATTACCTTAATTAATGAGATTAATTGGAAATGAACGTGACAGTAATTTGAATTTGAATAATTTACATAATTAAAATGTAAATTAGAAAATACGAACGCGCTTAACCCGAGGTTGGATTGAGTTGTGACGTAAACCTGCCCGGACCCGCCCGGCTGTCCAGTTGTCACAACAATAGCTATCCAATGTGAGAGGTTAAGGCAGTGGGCCCAATAAAGACCCGAGGTTAGACTAAGTTATGGCGTAAGACTTGCCCGGACACAACCGGCATACAGGCAGCCACAACAATATCTGTCTAATCTGAGAGGTTGGTGCTCTAATAAGACAATTAGAGCTGAGTTAGGACTGAAAGGGTTAAGTCAATTTAATAAATACTTAACCAAATTCAACATGTTAACTAAATTGGTGGGTAGGGTTAGGTTAATCTGGACACTTAACCAATTTAATATGTTGACTAGGGGAGTGGGTAAGGTTAAGCAAATATTTAACCATTATAACATGATTAACTGAACTAGTGATTGAGGTTAAGTAAATTAGAACACTTAACCATAGAAACATGTTAGTTAGACAAGTAATTGAGGTTAAGTAAGTTAGAAACACTTAACCAATATAACATGAATAACTAGGGTTAAGGCCGCTTAACCAGTATAACAAGATGGATGATTGGGGTTAGGTTAACAGGAAACACTTAACCGCTGTAACAGGTTAGTTAAACAGATGGTGAGGTTAAGTTAACACCAGGAGGCAACACTTAACCAGAGTAACATGATAAGTAGGAGGGTTAAGTTAACTGGAATTTATTAATGACACTTAACCACAACAACCTGAGGAACACGTGGGGTTAAGTTAACAATTAAAAACACTTAACCAATATGATATGAGGAATGGGCGGGTTAAATTAACATGAATAAACAAACACTTAACCATAAAGTAAATATGATTGAATCGGTGGAAAGGTTAAGTACATATCAGGGTTGGTGGGTAATATCAGTAAATATAGGCCCACAAACTTAACCATTAATGAACATGCTTGAATCGGTGGGAGGGTTAAGTACATCACGGGTAGGTGGGTAATATCTGTATATATAGGCCCACAGACTTAACCAATAGGAAACCCTAGTAACGGGGACCTATTTCAGCAGTAACCCAATTAGGTATCAATGATACCCTGAACTAGGCAGGGTGGGGCACGATTACTGGGCTGATTGTAAGCGGTCAAAGCGACGACGGTTGGTGCACAGTGTGGGTTCTAATGGAGTGCGGGCGTGCACACACTCCGGAGCAGACAATCAGGGCACCGGGGCATCAGTAGTATACCCTATGCATTCGAGGAATTGTGTGTCGGGCCGCCACTATGGGACTTGATACACCCCATGGTGGGACAAGCATAGTTATCTACAATCGAATAGTGCCGTATGACACACGCGACATAGGCGTACAGATAGGGAGCCGATCGATAGGGTAGTAAGGGTACATCTAACATCTTCATAGCAATTGGCCTGACTGAGGTGTAATCCTCATACTAGATGTATACCTAAAGGCTACCACAACTGCGGGGATTGGGATCGCGTTGCAATATTAGCATTTGATATAAATGACTAGTTAGGACACTAGTTAGGTGGTGCAGAGCAATTAGATATCACTTTAATGGTGAAGCCTAAGAAACCTTGCGATGTTATTCTTGATAGAAACCATGCGATGTAATACTTGATAGGAATTATGGGATGTTATACTTATCGTGCCTGTAGCTTACCTTGCCATCATGCTTATGTTTACTTTCAGTTTATTCATGCCATGTTATCTTTACCTATTTTTATGCTGAAAGTCACTAGGACTTACTCAGTCTTTATGACTGGCCCGTTTTGTTTCGCCTCTTTTTCTCCCCCCCCCCCCGGTTCACAGGGTGGGAATACAACTTAGTTCGGATCTTACCAAGCCCCAAGGCTCTTTCATGTAAGACTTGGATTCCTCTGGGCTATGGCTTGATTTGCTTTATTGGGGAATACTATAGTTTATTTTTACGCTTCTTTATTTTTGAGCAAGACAGATATTTTAGCTATGTATTTGGGTATTGAAAGTTGATGGGCTTTTATTGTAAACATTTCTACTTAACAAATGATTTGAAGTACTTCTACTTTACTTTCCGTTGTTTTATATATGTCTGTCTTGTAATATTTCTATTCCAGTACCCATAATGCTCCATTGAAGTTAAGGCATTCCCTTTGTGAGTGGCCTTAACGGATGTGGGGTGTTACACTTGGCCCCCAATTTATAACTAGAATTTCATTATACTATTAGGCCTTTTATCTTCCCCAATCATCCCCGTGCTGCCAGAACAGACCTAATCTACGAGTCCTTTGTCTTCCACAGTCAATCCCATGCTTTCGGAATGGATTCCCTCTATCTTGGCTTGTAAATCTCATAAATTTAATTTAACATGTTTAAATTTTATTGATAAGCCCAATTTAATCATATGTTATGTCCTAGGTTGTAATTAACATATCTAATTAACGTCGTCTTTTTATACAACCCATCCCCATATTACTTAATGTCAGATTAAGTTCAGTTTACTCTATTTTACTTGTTCTCAGATTACATATTTAAGGTTGTATCCCCAAATTTATAGTCTTTTTTATTACAATACTCGATTAGTTCAATATGCCCAAAAGTACTCCCATTTTCAATCAATTTCAGTTTTATTCCAATTTAACGCATAATTAACGATAAAAGCTTAGGCTCTTTTCAGGCTTAAGCTCAGCTCTAAAAGAAAAGGGAAACAGACTAGGCTACTCGTAAGGCCTAGACTCAAAATAAACAAAAGAAGATAAAAATAGCATAAAAATAATGGTAAATAAACTACGAATAAGAAGGGGGATAAGAAGAAAAGAGAATTACTTATAAACATTAAGCAACTGGAAAGAAATAGACAATAAATAAACTACAGTAACTTGCAGAAAAACTAAAATTATAAATACTATAAATATTGTAACATAAAACTTGCAAGCAAAAACTACATAGCTGTCTAAACGCTCCTATATAACTAGTCTAAAAATTATGTAAAAACTCATAGATTTGAAGAACAAAGCTTCTCCTGTGGCCTTTTTCTAAAATATAGCAGAACCTCTTCCTCTAGAAGTGTTTACAAAAACAAATATACAAACTTATGAACTTCTCTTCACCCTTTAAAAATTTAATTAGGTGGTATTTCCTAATTTTAAGGATAGGACTGGGGAAGAAGAAGAAGAGAAAATGGATGTGAGAAAATGAGGGAGGCTGCGTTAGTCTGTTTATAGGGAACGCTGGATTCTCTCGGTCATCCAAATCTAGGATTATATCTGGTCCAACCATGTCAACGGACCAAACAGAAAGCGCCACATCAGCTCATAAACTAATAAAACAATGCCAAGTCATTTGAAAAAACTAACCTGTGCCAGGCAAGGCATGCGACCTTCCTTTTAGTTGGGTCGACCCACCTGTTATACTGCTTCGGCACAGGGATTGACCCACCATATCTTGGGTCGACACACATGTCAACCCATGTGGGGTGGGTCCACAGTGAATGTTGGTTGTTATTTATTAATTTACTTAAAATTCTAAATTCTTCTATAATTCATAACTAATTCATTTTGATATCGATTTTAGCAAACCAACTATCCATTTTGATCAGAAAATTACAACAGACTTAATAATGCTAGTCCTGTTGTCCAATTCTGAATATTATTTTGATTACTATTTAGTTTATTGATCTTTTACATTTAATTATTGTTTATTAAAATTCATGGTGTTATATTCTCTCCTCCCTAAAGGATTTCGTTCTCGAAATCTCTAAGGCTACAAGAATGTTATGATGTTATCAACCATTATTCTGAGTAATCCTCTCGCTCCGAAGATCTACGTCTTCAAATCATTTCATAAGACCCCTACAATGCTATTTCTCGAACGCAAAGTTGGTTCGATGTGGTTTTGAGTCCAGTTCCCATCCCGGTCTCTCCGAAGTAATACGTCAATAGTCCAAAACATCATTTCATCGATAGTTAGGTTTTTAACTATCAAATCTAAACGTACAAATTAGTATATTGGCAGCTTAGGTCCCTTTAAATCATTCATTTAAATCATTTCATCAAAACATTCCATAAATTCGTAAAATCAACTCTATAACCTATCTCAATGATTTTCTTCTTTTTTTACTTTGAAAATTTTATCCAATACTTATATTTTTAAAATAAACGTATTCACCAAACTCCTCTCTTTACTTCTTTATTTTGAAATATCATTATATTTACGTAAAAACTTCTTTCATTTCCTTTATTTTGGAAATATCATTATACATACTTAACCCAATGGACTAAGTCCAATTCTAATCATATATGGGCTGAAAAACACTACATATCACATTCTTTATTTTATAAATCTCGAAGCGGCTTTTATTTAACTTTAAACTTTGCCGATCTGAGTTTACAATAACGCTTAAAGAAATAATACATTAAATTTCCATATGTAATTCCATTTCTAAACCAATATAACCTCTTTTATTTCTTCGAAAACCAACACCATTTACTTATTACTTAAAATAAGTATATTTTCAGGATGTTATATTTATAATACTCTAAAAGTAGTGTTATATACTTGACCCAATGATGTAAGTATAGTCACAATTCGTACCTGAGACTAACAATGTTGAGTACTACATTGTTTACTACAAATCCGATAGTTTATATTATATTTCAAATCTTGCAACTAAAACTACAATATTTATTATAGAAATAATATAAACATTTCAAACATCATTACCACCACATGCCAGTATCATTCCTTGATAATAGGGAAGTCGTTCAAGTTGGGGTATTTTATTTACCTCTTAGACCTTGATCAACAACGTTCTTATCTTAAAATAGATACGAGTTTGTAACTCTGAATCCAACATTAATTCTAATATCGAAAAAAAATATCATTTAACCATTTCGTATAAATACGGTTTTATAAATCATATCTGAATTAAAAACTTTTATTTCAAATATAACTATTTTTTTTACTTAACTCACAAATTAAGTAAAATTCTGGATAAACACCAATACTTAGCTTAAATTTCTTTTGTAACTCTATTTACAAATTAGAATACATTTTAAAATCCGTTTACTGAATCTTACAAATCCATTACACTTTCTATTATACAATCCATCTTGGATTATTTATAATAAATCCAATTTCCCAATTCACAACCAAAAACGCCTTGCCTTTTTATCTTTGGAAATTTCCTTTCAATACATCGCTTTTACTTAATTCAAATATTGAGTAAACAATTGTTTAATATTATCATCACATAAATCTTAAATATCCTTTTTAATATAAATCAATCACAAATCTTGGATCTATTCCAAGCATCTAATTTCCAAACCCTTGTGCATCTGAAATCTCCTTTCAGTTACATTCGTTTTACTTAACTTGATTATTAAGTAAACATTCATTTAGAATGATCACTTTAAATTTTATATTACTTTATAAAAATTTGTTTATAAGACTTAGGTTTATTCCTAAACCCTTTTATACAAATTGTTTTATAATTCAGATTTTATTACAAAATCTATTTACCCAATCTTTTACCCAAAAACCGATCACATCTTATTAAGCATCTTTTGCATTTATATTTGAAATCTTATTTCAAATCCCATCACCTTAATTAATTTAGCTATTAAGTAAGCGTTTATTTAAAATCATTTCATTAATTCTAAATCTTTTTTTATAAACTTCGTTTAAAATTTTTTGGACTTATTATACAATCCTTTTATAAAACTCTTTACAAGATTCAATTAAAAATACCATTATAACTCGATTACTTTCTTAAATGAAATTTCATTCAAAAAAGTAATCACTTAATTATTATTAATTAAAATAATAATTAACTTCAACATTAACTATACCTAATATAGTTAACTTCTTGATTAACTAAAAATAGAATAGTTAATCACTTTAAATAGTGATTAAAATAATAATTAGCTTCATTAATAGTAAACAATTCAAAATTTACTTTAAATGCAATTAATTAAAAAGATTAATTAACTTTTAAGAACATTTATTAAGTTGAATAACTATTCGTCAAAACCATTTCTATTAGATTAATTATTAGTAAATTAATCTAATAATCAATTTCAACTCAAAATTGTTGACGTAGTCAACTTGAAAACTATCAGTTAACTAGTTAACTTATTTGTGCTAATACTTCCCCTTAAATTAGGTAATATATAATTAATAAATGACATCGCTCAATTGTTTCATAAAACAATTATTCTAAATGATTAATCTTCCGATTAAATTTTGGCTTCCTTATATGCAAACTTATTTTAAACACAAGAATTTGCTAAAATATCATTTTATAATAATTTATACATACAATAATAAATATTTATTTATATATAAAACTTCTATTTTAAATAACTTATAAAATGTAAGTTAATAATCTAGCTTCAGTTATAAAAACGACTTTTATATATTCAAATTCCCATCAATTCGTCTAATGACAAATCAACGTCTTTAAAAATGGAATTTAGGCCATTTGCTGCCAATCTCTCAATCAATATTGTCAATTGATTAAAACATATCAATGTTGAATACAATTCAACCATTCAACACCTAATCCAAACAATCAACATCCAAACAAGATTTAATGTAACTTGAGATAAACAATTCATATATGAAAAATACGAAAGACAACATACAAATATTTGAGGAATCCGGTTGGATCCATCCAACCTGTTCTTCCCTGCATCACAACTTATAATATCATTTAATAATGCATATGAAATAGGTTAACTTTAATCTAAATCATTTAAATGATGTAAATATAGATAACATCAATCAGTAGTCAAACAATTATTATCAGTTAGCCAACAATCATCCAATTTGTGCTAATAACGGTAATTTATACTAATATGAATTTAATCACATCTAGTATTTTACAAAGCATGAGAGTTAACTCACCTTTTATTTTTATTTTGGTCGACGATTCAGGGAGATTTATATAGTTTCAAACGAGTGTTTGTAACTATATAAAAATCTAATAGCCTTTAAAGCCAACCAAACCAGCTCGATAGCGTAGTATTTTCCCATACAATTCAATCGCCACTTGTTTCGACAAATCCCGTTAATATGTGAGAAATATATAGGTATTACAATATTATATGATTTAAATTCAATATACATATATATTAACTAATTAGTATTAATCTTATTACAACCGTTCTTAATCATGTTTTTATGTGTGCTAATTATTCTCCCTCTCCTCTTAAATCTCGCGTGTTCCTGGTGAAGCCCTATGGTCGTTTCCTTTCATCACGTCTTCCTCCCTCCACACATCACCACTCGCCAATCTGACTTCATGAAACGACTCACCACAAAAATATCCATCCTTCTACACTATCCATGAACATCCCGCAACACCTCTGTGAATTGCGACCTCTAGCGGTTTTCCTCACGCACCAGTATATCTTGCGACACCTTTTGCTATGAAAAACCAACCAAAACTCGTGAATCGATGCGCCTACCCACTAAGATCGCTGCACCAATGTCGAAACTCCTTCTGGACCGTGCAAGCCCTCCTATCTCACTGAATTATTTTTGAGACTCCAGAAAATGCGTTGAGTTGTGTAAAACTTGTACGAAGTGGAAGCTTGCACTGAAAGGGTTCTAACGAATCCGAAATCACAAGTTTTCGTTGAAGATTTTATTTTTAATTTATTTTCAAAGATCATCATTTCTTTATGAATATGTGAGACGATGCGGGTGTTAAAAAGAACAAAGTGATTGGGGATTTAGGGATCGTAAGGGAACGGGTTAATTTATAGAAAAATTATATTATTTTATTAAAATATTTTATTTTATTTTATTAATTCTTGTCTATCGCCATTTTTGTTTGAAGTTTATAAATTCATATGATCACATACGAAATCCGTTTGTGAAGACAATTGACATACGACTATAGTTTTACATTCCGAACCCAAGGAAACTTGTTTTGTCAAAATTCGAGTCCATTTGGAAAAATAGCAAAATTTTGAATATTTAATTTGTTGATTGATTCATGTTTATTTTTAACACGATCACAAAATAATTCTGATTGGCACAAAACTTGAAATCTTATGATAACTAAATATTTTGGAAATGGAACTGATTTTGTCAAATTCTGAGATCGTTGGAAAAAATTCCTTTATATTTCACAACGTAAATCGATACGCGTTCATATCTTGCATGATCATCAAAATAACTCCAATTAACTTGAAATTGGAAATCCTACAATAATTCCCTATTACGGATTTATAAAATTGGTTTCGTTGAAATCCGACTTCGTTTGAAAATTGACTATTCTTAAGTTCCATATTAAATTAATAAAAATATAATTGATTCCAAAATAAAAAATTCTATTGATAATAAACTATTATTATCATATATATTCAAACAGAATTCTAACTTGGATTTTAAACTCGATATTTTCATTTTCAAGTTAACTCGATATTAAGTTTATTTAAAATCCGTTTATTATATAAATAAATTCTTATGGTTTATAAACAATTCCATAGAGACTTTCTAAATATTTGATTCGAACATAGCTCACAATCTATAAGATTAAATCTTGAATTTTCTCTTTCATTAAAAAAATATAATCCAAAGGATCTGGAAGATTCTTGTTTCATAGAATACCGACTTATATTGGATCATGTACATTCACTTGAAGTTCAAAACGTAAAACTACGAACTTCCGTGACATTACAAGCTCGTTTTTAATTTAATTATACATTATACGTTAAAACGTCATTTAATAAATAAATTCCATATAAAAATCCTTTTATATTTCCAGTACAACATTTAAGATAATTTAAATGTTCAAAATTAAACGGTTAAAAGTCCAGGTCGTTACATTCCTCCCTCTTAAAAGAATTTCATTCCCAAAATTACTAAAATACGAAAAGAGCTACAAACCCATCAACATGTCAAAAATCCACTTAGTTAAAAATTTAGTTTCGACTAATCCAATTAAATTCAATTGATACCCAGTTTATTTCTGTTAATAATAAAATTCAAAAATTTTGAAAATTCTAACACCTTAAATTTTCGAATTTTTTTGGTAGAGTCTTCCGCGTATGGAAGGATCTTCTGCGATATGGTAGGAACGACAAATATATATACATCGACCCACACGACCGGAAAATCTAATTCATAACCCAAATTTTGTATTGTTGCATACGCGTACCTTATATAAGCGTTGTTAAGTGAACTCACTTAATTCGTAGGCAATTTACGCAGCCAAACCTAAGCCAATGGCTCCAGGTACCTGTACTTACTCAGTGTATACGAGTGAGTCTCATATCATGAAGTTTTAAATAATCGTTCGTTTATTCATTTCAATCCATCTATACATAATTCCATTCAGGTTTGAATGATTCTCAACCAACATCTTATATTCAGTTCACCGTCCATATTCGTATACATCCAAATTGATTTTAAATCAATTTATTTACCTTTAATTTACAATTTAATTTCCAATCCAATACAATTGTTTTTAACTTAATTCAAGTTAAATTTCGATCCATTTGATTCACTTCTATTTAACATGAAAAAGTTAAATTTATATCCATAATTCAAATTCCCGGCTTTCGTTTCAAGCTTCTTTAAAATAATATAAAATATATATGCATATATTTATAACATTTCAATTTAAAACATTTGATTTAAAAAAAAATGTTTCCTCAAACGATTCTCATTTACAAATTTACTATGGTAGCAACTTGTCACTTAGAAACTCGAACCGCAGTCCATTATTAGAATTATTTTCCAGCGACTGAAGTGAGTTTACAGCTTAATCACTTCCAAAGTACATTTAAAAATGATTCTTATCCAATAATCCTTTCAAAGTAATAATATTTCATAAAATATTTTCTAAACTTCCGGGATTTAAACTACAAATTCTAATCTGAATCTAATTTTAGTTCAGCTCATTTATATATTTCATTCTTATACAAATTCTATTTGGTTATACATAAGCATCTTAATATTATAATCTCATTTGATTATAATAATAACACCCAATCACACCAATAATTTCATAAAAAAATTCTTTATATCAAAAAATAGTTCTGGGTAAAATTATTTCATTTACCCACTTTTAAAACAATATTATGTTGATTTACCTTGTTCAAGTGTTTAGAAATCCCTATCGACCACGTCAGCTTAAGTATCGATGTAGAATTTATATACCACTTAACCAATCAATCAACACAATATAATTTTTTTTATAACACTAACAAGTAAGCTCTCTCATATATATACACACACACACACACTCAATTCAATGTAGGGTATAACTAACCCTATCTCTATCGAGCTATGCCACAGAGCCAAGGTTACTACTCAACCTTCAGCTCTGATACCAACTGTAAAGTCCCGCAAATATGTACCCTTTTAGCTAACTAATTACAACTCACGTCAAACCCAAATTGTACGGAAATACGAATCTTTAGAAAAAAAGAAGGTAGAGGGTGAGGAAAGAAGAAAGAAGTATTAGAATAGAAGGAGAAGAAGAAAACACCAATACTACATATTCAGAGTAGACAAGAATCTCACAGTGAAACGACTAAAATTTAATATATCAATACTCTTTACACAAAGAGAAAACTATATATATATATATATATATATATATATATATATATATATGTTACAACATCAGATAATACAAACAAATCAGGTTATAAAATTTGATTAGTACAATACATATAGCGAAATAGATAAATACTGAAAAATATGGGAATACGATTCGTCTCTAGCTTTTTTTCCGGAAGTTCCAAGCGACACCTAGCCTGAAAATATACTCGGTCTGACCTGAGCACATTTTGAAGCAAAGATAAATCAACCCATATGAGTCTGGAATATCTGCAGTGATAAATTCACTTTACAAACAACTTGCTTAACTTTGGAAAAATCCTTTGAAAAAAATGGAGCTCTTGTAAGACACACCACCCATAAACTTGGAACGTGTTTTTATTTTCCAAAACCAAAATTACGTTTAATATCAAATTCTGGTGATATTATAATAATGTATATCAAATCACAAATAAATAAGAATCTAACCGGAAAGCATGCATCTCACTTTCCAACATAGTTGGTATATAAAAAAAAACGTATGGCTCGTATTGGAGTTTGGATTTCCAACATGAAAAGGTATGGGACTATCTCCTGATCATTGTACTTTAGAGAGGATACACAGGGGTTCAACAAGAACATCTTGCAATCCATCCATACAAGACCGACCACTCATTCAACTTAAGTGTTTCAAATATATTGTCACACACGGTTGTGATCAGCAACCATATCCCGTAAGCATACATAAGCGACAGAAGAATAACAAATGAAATTTCTCTAGACGGTGACAATACGCCATAATGGGTATGACCCACGTAGCCATGTTGTTTTCCTGATTTCTGTCATTTCCCGGTTGATGAGGCTTGAGGTCACGATTCCCTTTTCAGAATATCACATCAATAATTGAATGCCACATTGCCAGATCCATTCAATCACTAATTGACTTCCACAAATATACTCTGGGTGTTAAGCTAAAATAGTTACCTTCTCCGCTACCAAACTTGGTATATTTGTAAAGATCGACGTACTTGATCTTAGGAAATACTCTGTCAGACATCCGTCCATACCGGTTCGTTCTGGAATTGAAAGAAACCAAAGATACCTCAAAACAAGAAGTTTATTAGCCATGAGTTCTCAAACCCAAAGTTGGTTCGAAATGTTTTTGGGTCTAGTTCCGATCCCGGTCTCTTCGAACTAACACGTCAATAGTTCAAATCATCAATTCATTGATAGTTGGGTTTTTAACTATCAAATCTAACAGTACAAAATTAGTACAGTGGCAGCTCAGGTCCTTTTTAATCATTCATTTAAATCATTTCATCAAGACATTCAATCAATTTTTAAAATCAACTCTATAACTTATCTCAACAAATTTCTTTAGTTTTCGTTACTTTGAAAACTTTATCCATTTCTTATACCTTTAAAATAAATGTATTCACCATACTTCATTTATAAAATTTGGACTTATTATACAATCCTTTCATAAAATTCTTTATAAGATTCAATTAAGAATACCATTATAACTCGATTACATTCTTAAGTTAAATTTCATTCAAAAAAGTAATCGCTTTAATTATTATTAATTAAAATAGTAATTAACTTCAACATTAACTACAGTATATGTAGTTAACTACTTGATTAACTAAAAATATAATAGTTAATCACTTTATATAGTTATTAAATAATAATTAGCTTCATTAATAATAAACAATTCAAAATTTACTTTAAACACAATTAATTAAAATATTAATTAACTTTTACGAACATCTATTAAGTTGAATGACTCTTCGTCAAAACCATTTCTATTAGATTAATTTTAAACAAATTAATCTAATAATCAATTTCAATTCAAACAATTGACTTTGTCAGCTTGGAAAACCATCAGTTAACTGGTAACTGATTTTTTCTAACACTTCCACTTAAATTAATTAATAATATAATTAATTTAAATAACGTCGCTCAATTGTTTCATAAAACAATTATTCTAAATTATTAACCTTCTGGTTAATTTCTGGTTTCCTTATTTACAAACTTATTTGAAACATAAGAATTTGCTAAAAAGATCGTTCTATAATACTTTATAAATATAATGATAAATATTGATTCATATACAAAACTTCTATTTTAAGTAACTTATAAAATATAAGTTAAAAATCTAGCTTCAGTTATAAAAATAAATTTTATAACTTCAAATTCTGCCAATTCACCTAATGGCAGATCAACATCTTTAAATATGGTTTTAGGCCATTTGGTGCCAATCCGTCAATCAGTACTGGAAATTGATTAAAACATATCAATATTGAATACAATTCAACCATTCAACACCCAATTCAAACAATCAACATCCAAATAGGATTTAATGTTACTTGAGATAAACAATTCATATATGAATAATACGAAAGACAAGTAACATATAAATATTTGAGGAATTCGGTTGGATCCCTCCAAACTGTTCTTCCCTAGATCACAGCTTACAATATCGCTTAACAATGCATATGAAATAGGTAACTTTAATCTAAATCATTTGAATGATGTAAATGTATATAATGTCAATCTGCAGTCAAACAACTATTATCAATCAACCAACAATCATCCAAATCATCCAATTTATGCTAATAACGATAATTTATACTAATATGAATTTAATAACATCCAGTATTACAGAAAGCGTGAGAGTCAACTGACCATTTATTTTGATCGACGATTCAGGTCGATTTGTATAGCTTCAAACAAGTATTTGAAACTATATAAATAGCCTCCAAAGCCAGCCAAACTTGCTCGATAGCGTAGTATTTTCCCATACATTCCATCGCCACTTGTTTCGACGAATTTCGTATGAGAAAGATATAGCTATTACAATATTATATGATTTAAACTCAATATATATTAACTAATTATTATTAATCTGATTAATGCCCTTCTGACACATTTTTATGTGCCGCTAATTCTTCTCCCTCTACTCTTAAACCCCACGTTTTCCACGTGAATCCCCATGGTCGTTTGCTTTCATCACGTCTTCATTCCTCCATACATCACCGCTCGCCAATCCGACTTCACCAAATGACTCACCATAAAAATCTCCATCCTCCTACACCATCCATGAACATCCCGTAGAAACCTTGTGAATCGCGACCTCCAGCCGTTTTCTTCACGCACCGGTATATCATGTGACACCTTTTGTTATGAAAACCCAATAAAACCTGTAAATCGGTGTGCCTACCCACCAGGAGCACTGCACCAATATCGATACTCCCTCTAGCTACCCCTAGTTACCTCACAAGCCCCTCCTATCTCACTGATTTATTTTCGAGATTCCAGAAAATGCATCGAGTTGTATAAAACTTGTACGAAGTGGAAGCTTGCACTGAAAGGATTGAAATCACAAGTTTTGGTCAAAGATTTATTTTAATTTAGTTTCAAAGATCAGGATTCATTTGTGAATTTGTGAGATGATGCGGCTGTTAAAAGGAACGGGGTGGAATTAGGGATTGTAAGGGAGCGGGTTAATTTGTAGAAGAAAATATATTATTTTATTGAAATATTTTATTGAATTTTATAAATTCGTGTCTATCGCCATTTCCATTCGACGTTTATAAATTCGTATGATCACATACCAAATCGTTTGTGAAGACAATGGACATACGTTTACAGTTTGACATTCCGGACGGAACGAAACATTCGTTTGAAAATGTAGCGAAATATTGAATATTAAATTTGTTAATTGATTCATGTTTATTTTTCGCATGCTCACAAAATAACTTTAATTGGCTTGAAACTTGAAATCTTACAATACTTAAATATTTTTGATACAATGGAACTGATTTCGTCGAATTTCGAGATCTTTGGAATAACTTCCTTTATATTTCACAATGTAAATCAATACACATTTATATCGTGCACGAACATTAAAATAATTCCAATTGACTGGAATTGGAAATCTTATAATAATTATCCATTGTAAATTAATAAAATTGGTTTCGTTGAAATCCGACATCGTTTGAAAATTGACTAAACTTAAGTTCCATATTAATCGATAAAAATTTAATCGATTCCGAAATAAACAAATTTATTGTTAATAAATTATTATCATATATATTCAAACAAAATGTTACACAACTTCAAAATAATCTAACTTGGAGTTTAAACTCGATATTTTCATTTTCAAATTAGTTAGATATTCAATTTATTTAAAATCCTTTAATTATATAAATAAACCGTTATGGTTTATAAACGATCCATGTCAACTTCCTTAAAATTTGATTTGAACATAACTCATCATTTACAAGATAAATTCTCAATTCTTCTCCTTTCATTAGAAAAATATAATCCAATAGATCTGGAACTTTCTTTTACAGAATTCCGACTTATATTGGATCATGTACATTCAATTGAAGTTCAAAACATAAAACTATGAAGTACCATGACGTTACGGGCTCGTTTTAATTTAATTATAAATTATGCGTTCAAACTTCGTTTAATAAATAAATTCCTTACAAAAATCCTTTTATATTTCCAGTATAACATTTAAAACAATTAAAATGTTCAAAATTAAAGCCAAAATTTTGGGTTGTTACAACCGTTCAACAAAATGCAACATCCAAGTGATGATTCAACCATTTTTCGTCCATATTTAAAATAAATTAAATGCGCACACATCCATATACAATATGTAAGTGCCCTCGTTCAGCCGATCTCTAATCTAATGCAACTTTGTGTATATGTATCCACTACATCCACTAGCAAACACTTGCATCTATGTGAATCTATTCAACCATTACATGTTCTATTAACATGTGTTAAACCATTTCCTACCATCCATAGGCCTCTACTTAAAACTTATGATTCAAACGATAGGAAAAATAGATTTAAATTCAAAGCTTGGGAAAGGAATAAAAGTGTACACTAAAAGAGAAATGGAAAAGAAGCACTAATCCTATCTTCTGGTTCCCAAGTCGTGTAGTCGCTATCTTCTCCGAACTGAATCTTAACTAGCTTGATCTCTTTATTCTGCATAACTTCTTAACTTTAGATCCTGGTATCCGAGTAGGATCTCTCATGACTGATGCCTCCCTCTACCTCGATGTCCTCTAGGGTACTCCACTCTATTACTACCGTGGAATCATCTAGACACTTCCATAAGTGGGATACATGGAACACATCTTGAACTCCTGCCAATCTCTCCAGTAGTCTAACTTTATAGGATATCTGACCAATCCTCTCTTCTATAGAGAATATCCCTACAAACCTTGGCGCCAACTTCCCTACCGAGCTGAACTAAACAAAATACCTCAAAGGTGACATCTTAACAAAGACCAAGTCTCCTACCTCGAACTCTAGGTCTATCCTTCATTAATCTGCATACGACTTCTGCTTTTCCTGAGTCGCCATCATCTGCCTCTAAATCTATCTTTTTTGAGGTCTCTCTAACCATGTTAGGTCCAAGTAGAAGTTTGTCCATGGATACTCACCAACATGTAGGTGATCTGCATGGTTGTCCATATAGTTCCTCAAAGGTAGCCATACCAATACTCATTTGATAACTATTATTATATGAAAACTTTACCAACACAAGATGCTCCTTCCAAGTCTCTTCGAAGTTTAGGATTTACAGCTGCAATAAATCCTCGAGAATCCTATTACCCTCTTCATTTATCCATCTATATGAAGGTGATAGGTGGTTCTAAATCGCAGCTGCGTCACCAGTGCCAGGTGCAAGCTCCTCCAAAACTCGCTTGTGAAGATGGGGTCTCGACCACTAACAATACTGTAGGCCACTCCATGAAGTCGAACGATCTCTCTAAGATGCACAGATGCCAACCAAACTGACGTCCACTTACTATTAACCAGTATAAACTGAACGCTCTTAGTCAACCTATCTACTATAACCCAAATACTGGTGTCATCCTTCCTCGATTTGGGTAACCCAGCTATAAAGTCCATCAAGACGCTCTTCCACTTCCACAGTGACACATCCAAGGGCTGAAGCAAACACCCAGGCTTCCTCTGCTCAGCCTTCACTTGCTAACAAATCATATGTCGGGCTACATACTCTGTCACATCCTTCTTCATCCCTATCCAATGAAAAACCCTCTTCATATCTCTGGACATCTTATCATCGCCCGGATGAATAGTCTTCCGAGAGTGATGAGCCTCCTTTAAGACCGATCTCAATAAATCATCAACTCTAGGAACACATGGTCTCCTATCACGATGTAGCCACCCTCTCTTGTCCATAGAATACCTATCAATGTGACTAGAGGTCTCTCCTTTACTGAGTTGATCCATGATGTCCACCAACTACAGATGCTCGCGCTGACTGGATCCAATTCGCTCCGAAAGATTAGGTCGTACTCTAATGATGCTAATAATCCGGGTGCCAAATCCATAGATGGTTAAAATCGAACGATGAGATGAACTCCAAACTTTGTCACTTTACAAATAATGGACTTAAAGTCAATCTGTATCTACTCAATGCGTCTTCTACCGCGTTCCCCTTCCCCAGGGTATATGCTACCTCGAAGTCATAAGACGCAAGGAACTCCATCCAACTTTGTTAACGCAAATTAGGATCTTTTTGCGAGAATACGTATTTGAGTGACTTATGATTTGTATAAAGCTCGAACTTCTCACCTAGTAAATAGCATCTCCAAGACTTGAGTGCAAACACTATCGCTGCTAGCTCGAAATCATGGGTAGGGTAGTTCTTCTTACGTACCCTCAACTGCCTACTCCCATAGCATATAAACCTACCCTCCTACATCAACACTGCATCTAAACCCATGCCGCAAGCATATGTATAAACAGTAAATATCTTCGTACCATCAGGAAGAGACAAAAATGGAGCTGATGTAAGAGCCTTTTTCCAATCTTAAGAGTGTATCGTTGCAATCTACATCCCAAGAAAAAACTAGGTACTTCTTCATTAAACAGGTAAGCGGAGTTGAGATCCGCACAAAATCCTTAATAAACTTCCAGTAATATCCCCCCAAACTCCAAAAACTTTTACCTCCGTCGCATTCTTGGCGGCTTTCCAATCTTGAACCGCGACAACCTTACCGGGGTCCACCGCTATACCATCACTAGAGACAACATGCCCCAAGAACCTTACCTCCTTCCACCAGAAATGGCAGAAAACTTTGCCTCCAACTGATGTGCACGAAGAGTATGGAGGACATCTCCTAAATGCAAGGCGTGCTATTTATCGCTCCTTGGGAAAACGAAAATATCATCTTTGGACTCCATTACAAACTTGTTTAGATGCTCCCTAAATACGTGGATCATCAAATCCACGAAGTACACTGGTTCATTGGTTATCCCAAAAGGCATAACCAACCACTCAAAGGATTCGTTGGGAGCCCTAAAAGTAGTCTTGTCAATGATGTCATCTGCTACACTAAGCTGATGAAATCCTATGGCTAATTCCAACTGCGAGAAAACCGAAGCACCCACTAACTTGTTAAACAAGTCATCCATCCGTGAGAGTGGGTGTTACTCTTTTTAGCTAGTTTGTTAACCTCCATTTAATCCACACATAGATGGAGAGAGACGTCCACCATGGTTGCGAAGATGACTAACGATCCCCACTCAAAAATGCTTCATCTAATAAATCCTTTCTCGAACAACTCATCCACTTGCTTACTAAGCTCCTTCCTCTCTATCGGAGCCATATGGCACACTGGCAAAGCTAGAGGCTTAGCACTCTCCACCAAGTATATCTGGAAATATGTCTCGTGCATGGGAGGTAGTCCTCTCACCTCCTCGAATACATCCCGAAAGTCTATAACTATGGGCACCAAACTAAGATCGTCAACAGAAGCATATAGTAAATCTAAGAAATTGAGCATGACTGACCATCTTAGGTCGCAAGAAATCTCGAGAGTCCTACCGTGGAGCGTCAAAAGGATCACAACTCCCCTCTCATTGTCAAGGATGGTACCGTACATGGCTAGCCAATCCATACCTAGAATAAGCATGTAACCCATAAAACCCAGTACATATGCATCACACTCAAACTCGATGCCAAGAATAGAAATCGTCAAACCCCTACACATCATAGATAGGTGAGTCGTACCTCTTATAGGGTTTAAGGCAACCACTGGTTCAGAAACTATAGAAGTGTGTAGGTGCGGGCAATCGATAGCAGAACTAGATATGAAAGAATGAGAAGCACAGGAATCGAACAAGGTCCCAAATGGGAGATTGAAAAGAGAAATCAAACCTTCTACGATGATCTTCCTACTTTTGTCCTGACTTCTACCGCCAGTCTGAGTCGCCTCAAGTGCATGAACATGTACTTCAGATGATCTTGCCCCCTATTCCTGCTTCTAAGGGCACTGCTTGCTGCAATGTCCCATCTGCCCGCACTGAAAACAGGCACCTTTCTTATTCCTCCTACAGCCTTTGATGAAGTGTCCCAACATACCATAGCTATGACCCTTTACTTCCTTCTTGATCTATGCTTTCTCAGGTTTCTCTCTCTTCTTCACTCCACTCTTCTTGGGCCACCACTTTTTCTTTCCACTATTTTGGTTTGGCCTCCTCAGTATTCTCTTCTTGCTTATCATGAAGACCGCCCATAACTCTTGCATGTAACAAGGGAAATATTGCATTGAAAGACGTGCTAGGCAGCTATAGACGATTATCAAGGTAAGATAACACATTCGGAACATGTCGTATAACTCATAGCATAAGGATAAAATATAATATAACATATACAACAGGCAATAATAGTAAAACATATTTGAGTAGAAACTCCAATTTTCATAACAACTAGAAAGAGTATCCATACATCCTGGATTACAACATAAATGTCTGTACAATTTGCCTCACTACAACACTTACAGTCAAACATCAAACAACGGAAATAACAGATACTAGATAGTAGAAAATATATGCCAGTCTCCTACTCGCCAAAGCACAACAACATTGTCCTCACCAAGATATCATCTGTTACCTGCTACTCAGTTTGCCCATCCAAAACCGGATGAACAACCCAAGGTAGTAAGAGGAAAACTTAAAACCTTGAGTCAGACAACAGTCTTAGTGAGCAATAAAATAACTATCTAACATCATCAACAAAATATATGAGCATAGGTAGATTATCAAACCAATCAACCATAATATCAAAGAAGAACTCAACCTCATCTTCCCACATCGGATGGTGATAGCCTTTACAACCAAGTATTTCAACCGTACATTAATGGAAACTAGAAGAATCATTCATTCATGGCAATCAGAAGTAATAAAGAAATAGCAAACAAAGCAACTAGTTATATCCCCTGTAAACCATCCTAATCGAGATCGACATTTCCCAAGCATAAGCCCCAGAGGTCTAAACCAATATCAGACAAGCACCCAAGAAATATATCTTTCGACATTAGACAATCTATGTGAGACGGTACAAGCAAACAAACAACATTCATGACTGACTCTGGTTATCACTGCCAATCCTGCTTCGAAACCATCGTTAATCGTAGAACTGGAAATGACACGCTGTCAACTGTCAAGGGCTAATGGTAAATCCCGGTTCAAGAAAAAACTCCATATGCCATACAACGAAACATATCTTGGCCTGTTCGAGCTCCCAAGGGTACTCGACCATATGAAGAAATCATGTAACCCCTGCTTTGAGTCCGCTAGAACCTACAACAATGATAATCTCTCGGCCTTCGCATCTCCAGTCATCAACCCCAATGATTGTTCATAGGCTCAAGTTCTTCTCGAGCAACCATTATCCATGAACTCATCACTTTGAGTCGTCTCCACATTCGTCGCATTATGACGATCAACAAATACATCACATAACTTCGACATTCCTTATTGAATTTACTTCGAAGTCATCACCATTCCCGAACCAAAAATATACACCATTTGGTCAATCTTTCTTTCTATAGCATTTCCAGACTTCGCGCTACGAAAAAAAACTATAACACTTAATCTCCATTCACAGCGTTTATAAATGTTGTCTATTTTGCTTAGGTCATTTACGACATGAAACTTAGGTCGTTCCTTGACCTATAACCCTCATCCTTAAGCAATTCGTTCGAACGACTTGACTCACCAACGACCTAAACAACCATCAACGGGAAAACGCTCCAACATCAGAACGACCGGACCGTTTGGAGTCTCCCACGATCAAAAGAACCTGCATCCTAAGCCAACAACGACTTAACTCCTTTATCACACCAGAAAATCTGCCTTTCTTCTAAGCAATGACCTAACCTGGGAGCCTCGTCTTAACCCATGACGACCTATGACTTGACTCTTGCCGACGACCTGCGACCTAACACCATTTCCACACCCTAAAGCTTTTCAAATGGTCTAGTCTTCTCCAATGGTCTAGACTCTATTTCTTAGAGAACACGAAAAATGAATTGACCTATGAAAAACGATCTGACTCCATTTCCGACCAAAATAGCTCCAAACTTGACCAAATCTTCGACAAACGACGACTTCGATGCAAACAACTCATCTAAATCATCCAATTCAACATCAAAATGACAATTATCATAAAAAATTAACTAAATCAGGATAAATCGATGAATAAACTAAAGTGATGGATCTAACTTGCATAAACATATGAATAACATAAGAATTTACTAGTTTTAAGTTGCTAGATTAGATCCTATGGTGATTCACGTGAAAATATACTTACCACAATGTAGATATAGGTGAAAATGACTTGAAAATGCTGAAATTATGATCAAACAACTCATATACTTGATTGAATCCACGTGAGAGATGCATATCGCTCACCAATTCTCCAAAACAACACAAAATCAACAAATCACGAATCTGGACAGCGAAGAACACTCTTAAAACCTTCCAAATTGAGAAGATCTCTCTTCACTTTGCGTAGATCTAGCTTCAAACGATGTAGATCTTAGATTCTCTTATGTAGATCTAGAAATTTAACGGTGGAAAGGTGTATTTGATTGAGTAAGAGGATCACGAGCTCAACTAAATGAGAGAATGAAGAAAGTAAACTATTCTCCATGTCTCCAACCCCCTATTTATAGCCTTTCACTAGCCCACGAATGAGCCTCTCCGAACCATCCCGACAACGGTCTATAAACCTGAACAAAAATTGTAAACACAAAAACAACGACTCCTCCCAAACCGTTGAACCTAATCTTTAATGTGACCACTCTGCAGAATTGGCAACACCATTTCCTTTCCAATGAGACCGATCTCAGCACCTGATTCGATCCTAGTTAAAAGATATTCTCTTTACAAGACTGACTAGGGTAAAATGGTCACAAATAAAATTGGTAAAAATTATGGACATGTTTCACATCCTCATAAACAACATATCAAAATATGAGAATGTTCCAAGCCTCAGGGAATTAGACGGAACTACTGTGGCTATAGCTGGAGGTGGGGCATTTCCTTATCCTTCGGAAGGCGCCATAGCTTCAACATATCTACGGACCCACTAAATTGTTGGGTTTGGTTTGGTTGGGTTGAATTGGATTTACCTATTTAATAAATGGGTATAATATGATGAGTATTTTTCTTTGTTAAATAGAATGGGGTAATCATTTTTCTAGCATAGCCGACCGGTTTTTAATTAGGTGACTGCAAACACCTATGAATTGGAGTAATCTTGAACCAACCCATTTATATTCAATTAACCCATTTGACCCTCCTATGGAAAATCATCACCATCACAACAGAGCAAGCAGGAAGTTTTTTTTTTTGATATTTTCCAATTTTATCTGTGTTTCTGCTGTAAAGTATACATTTTTTTCCTGTTCTAGTCCAGTGTTGTATTGAGGACTACCAAGGCATGCAGGAATGGTAACACACTCTGGATATTTGGGAGCTCCAAACACGTTGGAAAGAAAGGAGACAAGGATTCAAAGCGAGATCAAAGGAATATTGTAATTGTCTTGAGGGGATATTTTTCAAAAATAAGTTTTACTTGTAATTCTTTACTTTCGAAAACACTTCCAAAAAAATCCTATTGTCTTGTAACCTTAGGCTCTAATACATCCCTTATCCCTTAACATTACCCATATGAGGATACATTAAATTTTGTGAAGCGCTTAGGTATAAAGTAACAACACAGAGATTAAAGTTCACAAGATAAAAATATAAAACACAGTGGAAACTTTGAAAAATATTTATTAAATAAGCAGTCAAACCATAGTATTTATTACATTTCAAAATAACAGATAATCACCATCATAAAACAAACATACTACCTCATAGAAAATATCAGATTACATAAGTAAAACCACAAAATCCATCCCTCGAATAAATCAATACAATGATCAAACGACATGAACTGAATCAATACAAGGAGAAAGAAAGAGTTTGTATCCAAGTGGAGCCAAATAGTCAAGAATCACTGCTGAGACCCTTCGCCCTGCGAACCTAGAGAAAGGAAGAGGGAAGGACAAAAACAAAGTAGGTCATATATACGTCTGGTGAGTTCTAGTAATTTCTAGCATGAGCATAAGACAAGGAAGTATTTAGACATATGAATAGTTCTAAAAGCGATAGACATAAAAGCATAAGTGAAATCGTAGAAACTATAAACACTAATAAAGATGGGGTTCTCATTTATATAGAAATTTGATGCACCAACTACCGCAATATCATAATTGGCTTTAAACTAATTTCTATTGGTCGCTCGATTACTTTACCCAAATATGAATAACCTGTGCCAACTATGGAGTTCAGAGTTATCAATCCCGAACCCATCAACTAAAAGGACACAGTTGTTAATCATCGGTATTACAACGTCTTATCTTCCCCAATCGGAATGATGCACGCTCATCGATCCAATGGAAATGTAATACCCACATATTTTATGATAATATATTTAAATATAACATCATTAATTGTTTATCAAGCTATATCCAAAAAGTCACTTTTTGCATACGGATGAATTTGGACTCGAGACCATTACCATTAAGTTCAAAATGCCATTTACGAAAAGAAAAACTATAAACATCGATGTATTTCGAGTTAGTGGAAATTAAAACTTCGGTTGAGGCTTGGTTTAGCTACCTAGTCCACTTCCTTAAGAATTCCACGGTCCCTCTCCTTTCCATTCACTTTCAACACTTAAAAGAAAATAAAAATGGGGAGAGGAAAGAGAAATTAGAATTCCTAAACCTAGAGTTGTTGTTAGGAATCAAATTATTGTAGAAATCAAGTGCAAAATCAAGGGAGAAGCTTTGGTAAGTTCATATCCATTCTTCTCCAACCTATTATCTCTTCAATTTCTAAAATTTTCCTAAAGCTAACTCTTTAAAAATTCACGTATATGTGTTTAGGTTGAAGAGAGGTTCATCTTTCTTTGTTTTTTAGCCTCCTCTGCCTTATCGAGATCATATGTGAGTTCTTGGAGAATTCGCATCTATGCCTCAAGTTATATGCTTGTCTAGTGTGCATTTATGTGTTGTGTATTCATTGTATGTTTGTGTTGTTTGCATGTGAACTTCCCAATTCATGAGTTTCAATTCCATTTTGATGAATTCGATTATAAATCTTTAGGTCTGTTTGAGTTTTATGTTATGCAGTGTTTTGGCAATTGATCATGGCTTCATTTTTATCATGATAAAGTCCACGGCCTCCATCGATCATCCGAAACCCGTGCAAATCAACTTGGGATTAAGGCCAATCCCTATGCTGCTTTTAATAGCAAGTCAGTCAACTGAACTACCCAGTCAGTCAACTAACCCGGGAGCAAGAATTCGTCCATATTGCAGTTCAGTCGCCTGAACTCTAAATTCAGTTGATTTACCATTGATCAGTCGACTAAATTCAGGGGTTAGTCGACTGGCCTGTACATGCGCAGAAGAAGAGAACATGAAGTTATACAGATTTAGTCAACTGACCTTTGAATTCAGTCAACTGAACCTGTTTTTTGATGTTGACAATTGGAGACCATGGTCATTAATTTAGTTATTCATGGCTCTTTCCGTGCCTAGTTTCGACCCATTTGGCCTTTTTTGTGACTTTATAATTTCTCTGTTTCGCAAATTTATGCAGTTCGATTTCATAGTCTTTCGATTTATTCATAGTGAATGAATTTATAATCGACACTTGTAAGATTTAATTTACGTTATTAAAATGTGAATTCTTAGTTCTATCGTTATTTTGATCGCTACTACACGAGATTTGCCACTTCAAAACTATATAAAAAGTATTTTTATATTATTAGTAGTTACCACTCCTTTCACTAAAATGGTTTCTAATCTTACTTCATTATACGTAATTATTTTATAAATTGCTTTATAAATATACTAGTATACATTCATGCAAACCTTCTCCTCGTCCGTATGAGAAATCCAATTAAATGTTTTAGTAAAAACAAAGACTATGAATCCTTGTGTTTGCTTTGGCGGTTAATTCTTGGACTCGTTCGATTGAAAACCGTGGCAATGATCGTTTCGTATTCCTAATGGAATATACAACTTGTTCGTAAATATTCGAGTAGAGCAAGTGGTTATAGGACGTGTAGCTCGACTTTTATATTTACTAGCTTGGCGTAGTTTACACTATCCTCGATCTATTTTGATTACTTCGGATCTTCGGATCATTCCAACCTTCAGATCATCCTGAGGAACTTCGGTTCATTCGTCTATATCGATGATCTCCTTGTCATCTTGAGGAACTTCAGTTCATTCCTTTATATTAATGATCTTTGGATTATCTTGAGGAACTTGGTTCATTTGATTATATCGATGATCTTCGGATCATCTTGGGAACTTCGGTTCATTCCTTTATACCGATGACCTTTGGATCATCTTGAGGATCTTTAGTTCATTTAACTATATCGATGAACTTCGGATCATTTAGTATCAGCGAGATACGTGATATCTTATCTTAAGAGTAGCTTAATTAGTTAGTATGACATATCCTTATATAGCACCAAGATTTCCTTGACATACTTTATGGAAATTTCGAGCCTTCACATTATATATGTGAACATTGTTGTTAATTCTTACATACTGTATTCTGTTTATATCTCTTATCCTACCTCTATTTATTATGATGAGTATAACTAGACTAATACGTTTATTGTTTATTTTCTTTTAAATAATACTCGGGTCAAACCGAGGTATTACAGGTGCTTCTCCTTGGCTATAGCATGGACTAACTTCTTTTTTTGGTTATCTAAATCTATTTAGTATTTTTACCTTTCATGTTTTTGAGATAGAGACCCGCATATGTACATATTCTTTTGTATCGTACAGTTTCTGTTCTTTTGATGTATAGTTGATCGACTATGACCGTTGTCTTTTTATTTACTCTTATGTGTTATATTCATATCTATTTCCGCCTTAGTGACATGAATATCTGTGTCTGACTCTGATTATATTGTTATGTATTTTACATTGATTTTGAATTATAAACAACCATTGTGTAGTGGTTTATACTTGAACTAGAAGTGTTGGATTTCCTCATGATATTTAAAAAAAGTAGGACCACATTATCAGACGTGTTCAACACTCGTTAGAAGTTATTATACACATGGTCGCACTTCAACAACCCTATTCTTTGGTTTGGTTGACATCGTTGCTCGCAATGTCCTTGGCTAACATGAGTATAAAGGTGGGGCATTACACTTGGTATCAGAGCTAAGTTTGGAACAATATAAGATATTATGGCAAGGATCATTGTCCTAAGTCTCTCTTAGGAAATCATGTTTTAGGATTTTGTTCGAGTCTTAGGACCCGTCATTTCCTATCTTATACCATGATCCTTTGTTTGACCAATGAAATCTATTTGAGTTCATCTTTGTGAATCTTGGCCTAGACAATCCTAGAGCCTCGTCCCTTTTATTGGGTAGGAATTCAAATTATTTCCAATTTTTGCTTAAAATAACTTTTGGGACTTAATTTTGAAGAATTCTAAATAATTTCATAAAGTTGTTTAATAAAACAATTTTATCTAAGTAAAATACTAATCCATTAGAGATCAGCTTTACGAGGCGAAAATGGATAAACAATTTCCACTAAGCATTATGAAATGATTGTTTGTTTATTTGTGGTTACAAATTTAATTCTTGAATAAGTAGTTGCACCTCTGATCATTTATTTACAAATTTGCTCCCTTAATTAGATGTAAATTGTTTTATCGTGTGGAGTTTCCCATTGAGTCTGTTAGGAATTTAAATTGAGATGTAGGATGCCATAATATCGATAAGAGTTTCTGAACACTTTGATGAGACAATTTTGACACAACACTTTTATCTAATATTAATATTGTGCATCACCACTGAACCTTAGTATTAGTAATTCGACATAAATAAATGGCGAGGCAAATCATTAGTACTGATTATTAATTTTGCAACCTTAGGGATTTTAATATGATAATGATTTGAGAATGGGATATATATAGCCATCTTATATATCCTTTACACCTTTCATAGACTGAACTTTTAACTGTGAAGTTGGAGATATCTTATTTTATAAAGGAAACTAATGCCTATCAAGGTACCTTTCTCTCTACTCTTTATGACGATGATTTCCATGATCATCTCATTCGAGTTCTTTTGAAATTTTTATCATCCACCATCTTTGCATCAAAGGAACTTGGGGACGCCATGTCCTTAAGTTCTATAGGGCACTTGCTTTGTATCTGAGTATGTCAATTTTCTAAACCTATGTTTGTGAAAACTCTTAATGCTTACCCTGATTTTTCGGTACCCATATATTTTGTTATCGGGCATTTTAGCTCTTTGGGTAATAACTGAGTATTCTCATTTTCTTTTGAGTATTACTTGTTTCAAACATGTAATTTTATCTTTATGATTGAATAAGGAATTTAATTAAACGTTCTGGTAAAAGCGAGTGGATCGACACATTTGTATTTACCTCGTCGGTTAATTTTTGGACTGAGCTAGTTGAGATTCGAATTCACTTCTTTTTGCATGAAATCTCAAGATCACATGTGTTGTATATCTGAATATACTCGATGTTGATCATCTTAGTTTTGGTCATTGGACCATATTGATCTTTGGATCATTTTGGTCATTAGACCGTATTAATTTTCGGATCATTTTGGTCATTGGACCGTATTGATCTTGGGATCGTTTTCGTCACTGAACTGTATTGATCTTCAGATTGTTTTGGTTATTGGAACGTATTGATCTTTGGATGGTGTTAGTCATTGGACCGTTTGATCTATGGATTTTTTTGGCATTGGACCATATTGATCTTCAGATCGTTTTGGTCATTGGATTGTCTTGGATCATATTGATCTTCAGATCATTTTGGTCATTGTACCGTACGGATCTTCAGATCATTGCGGTCTTTGGACTGTGTTGATCTTCGGATCGTTTTGGTCATTGGACCATAGTGATCTTCGGATCGTTGTGGTCTTTGGACCGTATTGATCTTCAGATCGTCTTGGTCATTGGACCGTATTGATCTTCAGATCGTTTTGGCCATTGGACCATAATGTTCTTTAGATCATTACAGTCTTTGGACCTATTAATCTTTGGATTGTTTTGGTCATTGGACCGTATTTGTATTGATCTTCGGATCGTTTTGGTCATTGGACCATATTGGTATTAATCTTCGGATCACTTTGGTTATTGGACAGATCTTCGGATCTCTTTGATCATTGGACCAGATGTATGGATCGCTTTGGTTGTTGGAACGGATCTCCGGATCACTTTAGTCGTTGGACCGGATCTCTGGATCATTTTGGACGTTGGACCAGATTGATATTGATCTTTGGATCGTTTTGGTCATTAGACTGTATTGATCTTATGATCATTTTGGTCATCGGATCATATTAGTATTGATCTCCATATCACTTTGGTCATTGGATCGGATCTCCGGATCGCTTTGGTCATTGGAATGGATCTCCGGATCATTGTAGTTCAGCCACCTAGAGATGTTAATGAGAGATCTTATATTGCGGTGTGAATCCACCACGCTGGATAGACGTAAAACTTAGTGAGGTATGAAGCCACCTTGCCGTGAAATGAAAAACCTTGTAAGGTTTGAAGCCACCTTGTCGTGGGATGAAATACTTATTTAATTCTCTTTGCGGTGTGAATTCACCACGTTGGTTAGATGAAATTTTTAGCGAGGCATATAGTCACCTCGTCTTCAAACGGAATGCTACTGGCCGTATGTAGTCACCTCATCTTCGGACGGAATACTACAGGAGGTGCAAAGCCACCACATCGGTGAGTTGGAAGGCTTATCTAGATTTCTTTGAGATGTTGGACCACCTCGTCGAATGAAAAAAAGTTCCATGTGATGTATTGCAACCTCGCGGTGAACAAAGTTACTTATCCTTCCACCATATCTATTGGCGACTTTCGATTAGGAAGCGACCATTTCTTTCTTTTGGCTACGATCGGGTTCATGGATGTTCAAACTTTTTCCTTGAAGGGGAAGCATTCTTTATATGCTTATTTGTATGCTTTGTTCGTTTGGGGTTTGCGGTGATTTTAAGGAATTAGTTGGCCTAATCCATTGAGGTCCGTATTTTATTTTCCAAAAGAATCATCCATCTTAGAAATCCCATGCCTTGGATTGAAGATCTATTCAATAGGTTAGTAATGCTAAAGTGATTCCACTATTTGACTTAGCAATCAATTTTCACTAACTATTTATTTTCGTGCTTGTTTTGTCATTAGGGTTAAAAAAATATTCCAGATTAGTTTTTTAAACTTAGTGAACCAAAATTTTCGAGGTCATTACCCGACTGGTTTGACCTCATCCTTGTTAGCGATATCCTCATGAATTTGAAACTAAAATTTTTCAAGTTTTATGGAACTCTTTCGACTTCTACCATTTATTGTGTTTTCATGATTTAGAAATTGTTCTTGAAATATTAGAGGACGTGCTAATATTTCAAATTTGAGGTTTTAGGGGTTTACTGGAAACTTAAAATTTCCAATTTATTTGTTTTTGGAAATGTTAGAGGACATGCTAAAATTGCCAATATAGGGTGTATAACCCGGATTTTTGGTTCGTGATCTTGTTTCCCCAACGAGATCGCTTATCCTTGTGAATGTGATATATATGACCATCATATACACCCCTTTCAATATAAGAAAAACATATAAGCTAGAATGATTTTAAGAAATTGTTAAGTGGTAAAATTTTCTAGCTAAAATATGAAAGGGAATGTTCGAATATTTTGGATAGTCGATATTTCCAAGTTTAATTTGATTGTTTGATTAGTTTGTAATGAAAAATAAGAGAATAGGTTATAATTAATAAACTTATTGAATGTTAGTAGAATTAGTTAAAATTTAATTAAAACGAGCTCATCGAGTTGCGATACTTTGATAATTGAAGTTCAAATGAACATATAGAATCCAATATAAGTTGAAATTCTTTGAAACGAGATTTTTTCGGACCTTTTGGGTTATAGTTTTCTAACAAGAGAAAAAGATTTGAATTTCATCTTGTAAATTTTGAGATATGTCTAAACCAAATTTTCAAAAAAATCATGGTGCGATAGTTCACGATTTGAAATTTAAATAATTATTGAAATTAAGGTTTAGAACATTTAGAATTTAAGTAAGGAAAATTTTGATTTCTTGAAATCATTAATAAGAATAATAAATTAGATGCTCGTATATGTTTGTGACCTTTATTTGAACATTATACGTGTATAGACTCAAGTTATATAGTGAATTGTAACTCAAAGTTAAAATCTATTAAATTATTCATAAGTTAATTTTAGTATAAGAATGGTATATTAAATATAAAAATAAAAGTGAATTCCTTGAGTTAAGCTATTTTTATATAGATTTTGTATGATGCTCGGTTGTTACTTTATAAGTTTTTCCTTAAGTAATTGCGGAAATGAAATTTCTTCAAGTGGGAAGTCTTTAACAACCTGCATGTTTTTCGATAATATATTTAAATATTTTATTTAAACATAACATCGTTAATCAAGCTATGTCCAAAATTCACTTTTTGCATACGGATGAATTTAGACTCGAGACTACTTCCATTAAGTTCAAAATGCCATTTATGACAAGAAAAACTGTAAACATCGATATATTTCGAGTCAGTGGAAATTGGGACTTCGGTTGGGGCTTGGGTTAGCCAGCTCAGCCCACTTCCTTAAGAACTCCACAACCCCTGTCCTTCCCATTCATTTTCAACACTTATAAGAAAATAGAAATAGGGAATGGAAAGAGAAATTAAAATTCCAAAACCTTGAGTTGTTATTAGGAATTCAATTATTGTAGAAATCAAGTGCAAAATCAAGGGTGAAGCTTTGGTAAGTTCATCTCCATCTTCTCCAACCTATTCTCTCTTCAATTTCTAGAATTTTCCTAAACCTAACTTTTAGGAATTTATGTATATGTGTTTAGGGTGAAGGTTTTTGGGTTCTTTTTAAGGAGAGGTTGATCTTGCTTTGTTTTGGAGTCTTTCCATCCTTATCAAGATCAAAGGTAAGTTCTTGGATAACTCATATCTATGCCTCAAGCTATATGCTTGTCCAGTGTGCCTTTGGCACTTACGTGCTATGTATTTATTGTGTGTTTTGGGTTGTTTGTGTGTGAACTTCCCAATTCATGCGTTTCGATTTCATTTTGATGAATTTGAGTATAAATCTTTAGCTGTGTTTGAGTTTGTGTTATGAAGTGTTTCGGCAAATCATCTAGGCTTCATTTTTACTTTGATGAAGTCCACGGCCTCCATCAATCATTCTAAACCCGTGCAAATCGACTTAGCCTTAGGTGAAGCTTTTTGCTACTTTTAGCAGCAGGTCAGTCGACTGAATCAAGCAGTCAATCGAATGACCCAGAAGAAAAAAAATCATCCATGTTATTGTTCAGTCGACTGACCATTGAGTTCAGATGACTGACCATTGATCAATCGACCGAATTCAGCGGTTATTCGATCGACATGTACATGCCTGCACAAAAATGAAGTTATACAGATTCAGTCGACAGACCTCTGAATTTAATTGACTGAATCTATTTTCTGTTGTTGACCAGTGGAGACCACGGTTAAACATTTGAGTTTTTCTAGGCTCTTCCCCTGTTGAGTTTCGGCCTGGTTAGCCTTTTTATTTGACTTTTCAGTTTCTTTGATTCATGGATTTCTACTATTCTAATTCATGGACTTTCGATTTATTTGTGGTTAACGAATTTATAATCAATAGTTGTGAGATTTAATTTACATTATTAAAATGCAAATTCTTTGTTCTATCATTATTTCGATCGCCATTACACAAAATTTTCCACTTTGAAACTATATAAAAAGAGTTTTTATATTATTAGTAGATACCAATCCTTTCATTAAAATGGTTTCTAACCCAACTTCATTATATGAAGTTATTTTTTAAATTGCTTTATAAATGTACTAGTATATATTTATGCAGACCTTTTCCTCATTCATATGAGAAATCCAATTAAGTGTCACAGTATAAATAAGGACTATGAATCTTTGCATTTGCTTTGATGGTAAATTCTTGGACTCATTCTATTGAAAATCGTGGAAATGATCGTTTCGTATTCCTAGTGGAATATACAACTTGTTAGTAAATATTTGAGTAGAGCAAGTGGTTATTGGACATGTAGCTCGACTCTTATAATTACTAGCTTGCGTAGTTTACACTATACTCGATCAATTTTGATCATTGAGGATCTTCGGATCATTCCGACCTCGGGTCACTCTGATGATCTTCATATCTTCCTGAGGAACTTCGGCTTATTAGTCTATATCGATGATCTTCAGATCATCTTGAGGAACTTCTGTTCATTTGTCTATATCGATGATCTCCAAATCATCTTAAGGAACTTCGGTTAAATTTGCCTATATCGATGATCTACATATCATCTCCGGATCCGAGGAACTTCGATTCATTCTTTTATATCGATGAACTTCATATCATCTTGAGGAAATTTGGTTCATTTGACTATATCGATGATCTTGGGATCATTTAGTATCGGCGAGATACATGATATTGTATATTAGGAGTAGCTTTATTAGTTAAGATGAGATATCCTTATATATAACTAAGATTTCCCTAACATATTTTATGGATATTTCGAGCCTTCGCGTTATATATGTGAACATTATTGTTAATGCTTTCATATTGTATTCTGCTTATATCTCTTATCCTATCTCTGTTTATTATGATGAGTACAGCTAGACTGATCCGTTTATTATTTGTTTTCTTATAAATAGTACTCGGGTCAGACCAAGGTATTACAAGTGCTTCTCCTTGGCTATAGCATAGACTGGCTTCTCCTTTTGGCTAACTAAATCTATTTAGTATTTTACCTTTCATGTATTTGATATAGAGACTTATATATTTACATATTCTTTTTTGTTGTACATGTTTCTACTCTTTTGATGTATAGGTGATCGACTATGACCACTATCTTTGTATTTATTCTTATGTGTTATACTAATATATATTTCTGCCTTAATGATGTGATTATTTTTGTCTGACTCTGATTATATTGTTATGTATATTATACTTAGTCCGAGTTATAAACAACCACTTGAACTTGAATTAGATGTGTTGGATTTTCTCATGAGATTTAAAAAAAGTAAGACCACATTATCCTACACGTTTAACATTCGTTCAAAGCTATTATACAAATGGTTGCTCTTCAACAACATTATTCTTTGGGTTAGCTAACATCATTGCTCGCAATGACCTTGGCTAACTTGAGTATAGAGGTAGGGCGTTATAGGAACACGCCTATACCCACCTCATTTGAACCACTTATTATCCAGTTAGTAAAGCATGCCCTATCCTCTACTTAGCGCGAGACTCCGTGATAACAAAGGGATATTGACTAATATAGGTTTCCAACCAAAAATGCAGTTGACACAAGTCACCCCTAGACTTGGCCTCCAATTTATAACTAGGATTTCATTATACTATTAGGTCTTTTATCTTCCCCAATCACCCCAATGTTGCTGGAACAGACCTAATGTACGAGCCCCTTATCTTCCCTAATTAACCCCATGCCGCCAAAACGGTCTCCCTCTGTCTTAGCTTATAAATCTCATAAATTTAACTTAACACGTTTAAGTTTTATTAATAAGCCCAATATAACCATATGTTATTTCCTAAGTTGTAATTGACATTTCTAATTAATGTATTCATTTTATATGACTCACCCTATATTACTTAATGTTAAATTAAGTTCATTTTATTCCGATTTACAAGCTCGCATATTACATGTTAAGGTTATACCTCCAAATTTACATTCTTTTCTTATTACAATACTGAATCAGTTCAATATGCCCAAAAGCCCCTTTTTCAATCAATTTTAATGTTGTTCGAAATTAACGTATAATTAACGACAAAGGCTTAGGCACTTTTCAGGCCTTAGCTCAATGCTAAAAGAAAAGGGAATCGACCTAGGCTACTCGTAAGGCCCAGACTCAAAATAAACAAAAGAATATAAAAATAGGCATAAACATAACTGTAAATTACGACAAAGATGGGGGAAAAGAAGGAAAGAGAATTACTTATAAATAATAAGCAACTGAAAAGAAATTTATAGTAAATAAACTAAGTAACTTATGGAAAAACTAAACTTATAAATACTGTAAATACTGTCACATAAAACTTGCAAATTAAAACTAGATAACTATTTAAACATCCCTATATAAATAACTAGTCTAGAAATTACGTAAAAACTCACAGATCTAACGAACAAAACTTCCCCCGTAGCCTTCTTCTAAATTCTAGCAAAACCTCCGCCTCTAGAAGTATTTATAAAAAATTTAATTATAAAAATTTAAGAACTTCTATTTACCCCTTAAAAATTTAATTAGGTGGCCTTTCCTAATTTTGAGGATAGGTTTGGGGAAGAAGTAGAAGAGAGAACGGATGTGAAAAAATGAGAGAGGCTCTGCTAGTCTACTTATATTGATTACCAGATCCCCTCAACCGTCCAAATCCATGATTAGATCTGGTCTAGCCATGTCATCAGCCCAACCAGAAAGCACCACATCAGCACATAAACAATTAAAACAATGCCAAGTTAGATGGAAAAACTAACGGTGAAAATATAACTTCGCTGCCTACGTGACAGGCAAGGCACACAGCCTTCCTTACCTATGTCGACCCACCCGCTATACTGGGTTGACACAAATGTCGACCTACCTTAGCCTTGGTTGACACATGTGTCGAGCCATGTGGTCTGGGTCGCCTAGTGAGCGTTGGTTGCTATTAATTAATTAATTTAAATTTCTGAATTCTTCTACAATTCATAACTAATTCATTTCAATTCCAATTTTTGCAATCAAGTGCCCATTTTGATCAGAAAATTACAATAGACACAATGGTCAATTATGAATATTATTTTGATTAATATTTAGTTTATTAATCTTTTACATTTAATTATTATTTATTAAAATTCGAGGTGTTACAAGACTTGAAGAAGAGTTCGCCATTTTACTGTTTTATTGTACACACACACACACACACACACACACACACATATATATATATATATATATATATATATATATATATATATGTATATCTGTGTGTGTGTGTGTCTCTTCATCAAGTTATCCATTTAAGAATGCAACTTTTGGTACCCAGACTCAGGTGCAACATGCCATGTTACAAACAACTTGCAAAATTTGAATCTAGGCAATAAGGAGTACAGAGGTATAAAAGACTATCAATATGGGTGATGGCACAAATATTAACATCACACACACTAGTCAATCACACATTAATGGTAAACATATGTTATACTTAAATAGTTTATAAAGGGATCCAGAAATTAGAAAGAACGTGACCAGTGTGCCACAATTTACACAATATAACAATGCATTTTTTGAATTTTACCCTCATCAATATCTAATTAAAGACACTCAGACAAAACATATTTTAATGCAAAGCGACAGTCACAATGGACTATACAGACTAAATGTTTTGAAGACCTATGATCATACAAGAAACTGATGCAATGTCAGTGGAAGTAGTAATTCTGAGAGTAGTAGATCATAATGAAATAAAAGTGTATATGACATGTGGCATTGTAAGTTGGGACATCCTAGTTTGAAAACCGTAAAAGAAATGTTAAATAGTACCGATATCAAAGTAAGTAGTGTACCTGATTTTATATATGTACTTTCTACCAAATGGGGAAGAGTCATAAGTTATAGTTCCCACAATCTCAAACTGAGTATAATAAGCCTTTGCAACTTATTGGATCAGACTTTTGATGGTCCAGCACCCGTAAACACAGATTATAGTTATAAATACTTATGTATCATTTGTGGATGCATTCTCCTAATATACATGGATTTATTTTTTGAAATTAAAGCCTGATGCATGCAGTGCAGTCATAAACTTTATAAGACGGGATGAAAGGCAAACCAGTCATCAAGCGAAGGTGAGGTACTGAGTATAAACCTCTCTACCATTTTTTTACAAGAAAAAAAGGATAATTCATATAATGACTTGTCCCCATACATCAGAACATAATGAGTTAGTAGAGAGAAAACATAGACATATAGTTGAAACTAGTCGTACTCTACTTGCACATGCACCACTTCCAATGAAATTTTCCCAATAAAGACAATACAAAACAAAACATCACTGGAAATGCTATATGGAGTAAAACCAGATTACAGGTGGTTAAAAACCTTTGGGTGTCTATGTTTTCCCTACCTAAAAATTTATAACGCACACAAGTTAAATTTCAGGTCATCACCTTGCACATTCATGGGATATCATGCATCAAACCAGAAAGGCTACAAGTTTATGGAGAACAATGGAAGGACATTCATCTCAAGGCATGTGATGTTTAATGAACAAGAATTTCCTTGCCACACATCAAATCCAGAAGAAACACAGAAAGTGTACAATCCAAATGAATCAATACCCATGATACCAGTCCATGAAGGTACATAGAAGATTATATTACAAGACAGAGTCAAAGCAATCCTAGCCTTCAACACACAATGCCTGATGTCAGTCCAGGTCAAGGTGAACATGACACTCAATACACAATGCTTGACATCAAACCAGGTCAAGGAACGAGTGGTCAAGTTCAACACTCTGCCCAGTCACCAACAAACTCAACCAGTCAACAAAAATCAAGCAAACAAGCCAGTGGTAAGCAATCAGATTCAACTCAGTTACAACAACAGCAACCACAAAAAACAATACGTGGTCATCACATGATAACATGAGCTAAAAGTGGCATTTTAAAGCCAAAATCATTCTCCATAATCAGCAGTTATAAAGAACCAGAGTCATATGAAGAAGCAACAAATAACGAAAACAGGAAGACGGTAATGAAAAATGAATATGACGCTCTAATGAGAAATAAAACATGGACACTCTCATCTCCACCCCTAGCCAAAAATATTATATGGTGCAAATGAACTTTAAAGTTAAAGAAAAACCTTGATGGAAGCATACAAAGGCACAGAGCATGATCGGTAGAAAAAGGATGCACTCAACAATAATGGTTTGGTTTTAAAGAAACATTTTCCCCAGTTATAAAGCCAACATCCATCAGAATGATATTAACTATAGCCTTACATAAGAAGTGGGAATACAACAGCTTGATGTAAATAAAGCATTTTTAAATAGGGAACTGGAAGAAGTTTACATGCAATAACCACTAGGCTTAGAACAAATAGGGAAGAAAATTAAAACTAGTTTGCAAGTTACAAAAAGGAAATTTATGGTCTAAAGCAGGCCCCTAAGATATGGTTTGACAAGCTAAAGGCAACATTGATCAAAATGAACTATAAGCCAACCAAGTCAGACAACTCACTTTTTATAAGACTGAGCAACAAAGAAACAACATACATATTGACATATGTTGATGACAGCATCATAACAAGTGAAACTGAGACAGAAATTAGCAAGGTAATTAAATGTTTAGACAAAGAATTCTCAATCAAGGCTTTAGAGGAGTTGAAGTACTTTTTGGGTGTTGAAGTGAATAGATTACCAGATTCAAACTTACACTTGAGTCGGAGAAAGTATATTAGAGAGATGTTAATTAAGACAAAAATGCAGAATGCCATATAATTACCCACTCCAATGATCGGTAACTTACACTTATCAAAACATCAAGGTGAACAACTTCATAATGAAAAAGAATATAGAAGTATTTTTGGAGGACTAGAACTACTATACCAAGGCCAGAATTTGCTATTAGTGTAATAAAAGTATGTTAGTTTATGCACCAACCATTAGACCAACACTGGAGGGCAGTAAAGCAAATATTAATGTATCTAAATAGTACAAAGGCTGGAAGAAATCTGGCCATAAATAGTTTTTCTGATGCAGATAGAGGATCAGATCCCGTTGATAGAAAATTGACTACAGGGTTACTGTATTTACTTAAGAGAAAACCCGATGTCATGGTGCCCTAATTGAGTACAGAATTTGAATATCGCAGCCTAACCAGTGCAACATCAAAAGTGATGTGGATGGAATCATTATTAAGTGAACTACCAATATCAACAAATCAGAAATTCACAATCTAGTGCGACAACTTGATTATAGTCAATCACCATCATACATACACGAACAAAGCACATGTAATTGGAGATGTACTTCGTTCGTGAAAAAGTTAACAGAGGATAATTATTTATTAATCATGCACATTTCACCTACCAAGATGGGGATATTCTCACCAAACCCTTATCTACTAAGAGCTTCTGCAAGTTTCGTGAAGATCCGAAGGTAAAATAAATTTATGTCTATACCAGTAACTCAAATTCGAAACTGAATCAAAGCAAGACAAAAGCAACCATTGTTATGACAAATCAACTCTCTAAATTGTCTCGGCCAAGACTAGAAAACAGAGAAAACAACTTAATCAAAGAAATTTTCGAGAAAATTAGAGAGCTGTGGAAAGAGGAAGAAGAATATTGAAATCCTAGTTCGGTTTGAAGGGGAGTATTAAGATATATGAATTATACAGACCGAATAAATGGTTTTATCTGTTTTACTTGGTATTGGGACTTGGGCCAAATGGGCTTGTATTTTTTATTCTGTTTCTGTATTATTTTCGCTATAGAATTGCCTGCATATATAAATAGGCAAAATTTGTTAGTATTTGTACATTATTACTTTACATTTCCAGACAGAAAAATGATAGTCCGATCTTACCTCATTATCTTCTCGCATTCTTAACTTCCTTGATCCTCGTTTTTCTTATTTTCTAAAGTCTATCTCGATTTGTAATCCTATAGATTATGATCTTAATACTTTTATCACTCTAATCATCTTGAACTTTAATAGTGTGACTGAGTTAACAAGAAAGTCTATTACTCGGAGTCTACTGTATCTTAGGAAGACTGCTTTCCTTGACTCTACGCACCTACTTGTTTTGTCAAACGGTCGTGTGCCAACTTCCATGTACCACCTGCTTTGCAGCAAAAATTGATAATCGAAATGCAGAAATTGTCCACAGTTGTCGTTGTATTTAAAACTTACAACCAACGGATGGGTGGATGGAAATCATGAGTTTAACATCTCTACTCTTTCAAGTCTCGCAAATATCGCCCGAGTTCTCCTCCGAGATCTCATTTTAGGCTCCTTCCGAAATAAAACAGCAAATATCACTCTAAATCTCCTTTCAAATATATCGCCCGAGATATTGCAATATCGAATGATATATCGACCGAGACGAAATACTATAATATTGTCCAAGATATTAGTTTTTTCGGTTAAAATTTAAATTTGTACCTGAAGTAGAACAATAATTAAAAAACTCAAATCTAGCCATGATAATCTTTTGTTATTTTACAATTTTCGTTTTAAATGACCATATTATAAGTTCATAAATGTTCTACAATACTTATGATTTTCATATTCGTCTTTTTTACATACATGTTACCTATGAAATTATGTATTTTATGGTCAATTTATGCTGAATTTTTTATTGTTTTGGATCCTTCTAATGTTTTATGTATAACAATATTTTTGTTTTAAGCATATTACGATTTAGATATGAACGATCTTTCTCAAAATAAAGAATAATAAATTTATTTTTCAATTCAAGTTTAAGTTACTATGTTTTTAATAGCATTCATAAAAATCATTTCGTAAAAATTTCATTTTCTAACATACCACGTACCCCGAGATTGTTCCGATATGAACTTCAGATCCGAGATGGAAATCCGTGACGAACTCCCGAGTTATACTCATCTTGTCCGAGATCTCTCCCGATACAAGATCAAGTCTAAATAATCCCTGAGACGAAACGCGACCGATATCCGAGATTTAAAACCTTGATCATCTCGCTCAGTCATAGAGTTTGAACACCAATGGACACAGAAGTCCATTTTCTCACCAAGCCATCAAGTTCAATCACGAGTCTATGCAAATTACATGTTCACCATCTTGCCCAACCATTATCTTTACTGCATTTGGTTGCATCCATTGTTCTAATTCGTAGGAAAAAGTTTGAACGGTAGAAGTGAAGAAGGGAACATAGTGTTTTGATAATCGTCAACACATGAACATGAGTGGAAATGCCATTTATAAAATTGTTAAATGGGTCATGTAGGGTCGCATGAAGGTCAAACAAAATTTGATCAAAACCACTTACAATCATTTATTTTGACCCGTTTAACATTAAAATTTACCTGACCCAACCCATCTATTATGGGGATTACCCATTTAACCGTATTCTGTTATTTTTTAAGTACAACCATTAACCACCTTGCGGAACTGCAACATTCGTTTAAAAATTGGGAAAAAGGTTTAAAAATTCAAATTTGAAAATTTGAAACTTAAATTTGTAAAAATTCAAATTTCAAAATTTTAGGGTGTGTTTGGTTTAAAATGAATTTTGGGTTTTTAGTTTTTAAAATTAATTACAAAACATTAAAGGTGTGAAAGGAGAAATGATAGAATGGAAGGAAGATGGAGGGGACCGCGGAGGGGATGTTCCAATCATGGAAGGAAGAATTGCTCTCCATGTTTCTCTTATTTCTCAAAACATGAAAAATAGATAAAAAGTTGTTTTTAATTTTGTGTGTTGACTTTGTTTTCTAAAATGGTTGTGTTTCATGATATGCATGTGTTGTGCACATTATTGTATGGATGAAAACCAAAAACTTAAAATGGTAAACCAAACACTACCTTAAATTTTAAAGATTCGAAATTTTTAAAATTTGAAAACTTCAAATGTTGAAATAATGAAATTTAAAATTTGGAAATTTGCAATTTTGAAACATGAATTTTGAAAATTTGAAATTCTGAAATTTGAAAATATGAAGTTTTAAAAAAAATTAAAATTTTGAAATATGAAATTTGTATTTTGAAACTTTGAATTACGAAATTTTGATAGGTCAACTCTTTTAAAAATGGGTAAAGTTTTGATAGATCTATATAAAAGTGAGGAAAAGATCCTTGGTGGAAGCGAGCTTGTTCTGAGCATAACGTAACAACATGAGTAGGTCTACTATTTGAAGTGGACCTTCTCCCAGCTCATGTGCTGAACGTGGGTACAGCACCATGCTTAAACGCATGCATACAAATTCCCTGTGGTGTGGTAGAAGCGCTACGAAGCATCCTTTTTTTTTGTCTCTATACAAATATATAAACATGTGCTTCACTTATTTTGTAAGTACGCAGTAGATGACTGTTGGTTATTTTATTAGACTTTCTGTGGCTGTAACTGTACTGTCGATACATCCACCTCCTTTCAGCTTTTCACTTACAGTGAAATGGTTGCATATAATGCAGTGAACTGCACCTATTTGTGATTCACGTCACGCAAAATAGTCTGTTTAAATTGATGATAGCAGCGTTAGAGCATCTCCAGCAGTGTCAGCATTTCAAACGTTGAAGAGCAAAGAGGAAAGCATATTTAATCTACACTTCTTCAGCAAATAATGATAAAAAAAATTAATGCAGTGAAACTGCACAATATAGTCCGTGTAAATCGATGATAGCAGCGTTAGAGCATCTCTAGCAGTCACAACATTTCAGACGTTAAAGAGCAAAGAGGAAAACATCGTTAGTTAATCGACACTTCTTCAGCAAACAATGACAAATTTTTTTGGATTATTGAATAGAGGAAAAAAAAAAGTTTCTAAAACCCGTTTACAGCTCAAAAGAGTTTCACAAACTCGGTTTAGCTCCAATATATATATATATATATATATATATATATATATATATATATATATATATATATATATATATATATTGATCAGAAAGAAAGTATGAAAAAAGGATTTTTAAAGTCGTATAGTCATTTTCAGAAATACGTTTACGGATTCACGCTTAAAAATAAAATGGAGTAAATCTGTCTTTCTTTCTTTTCCTCCCACTAAATCAAAATTGTTGGAGTGAAAAGCAGGAAAAAAACTCGAATTCATCCCATTTTCCCCATTTTCTGTCCTACTGGAGATGCTCATACGTGCAGGGAACTGCAGGAAAAAATGCTCAAAATTCCTGTTTACTTGGCTTTTACATGCACAAGTAGTTACTATACTCTTTCAGGTTAAGGTAAGCTCGTAAATAGTTATCATATTGCCAAATTATGACCAGGGTTACTGTCATACAACCTTAAAACCAAACTTGTTTCTACGTAGCTGGTTTCGGCTTCACTACAAGAAGTATTCTACCTTTATCAAACATGATAGCGTGGCATGAACAATGCCACCATGATGAATCCACAGTGATTGGCCAAATTTCTGAACTGTGATATATTGAAAATTTGGACTTTTTTTAATTAAAGGGAAATGAAAAATAAAAATAAATCATTGAGTGATTAAGACCCAGCAGATGAGAGAATTTAAGTGGGCTCGGTTGATAGACAACCAACCTATTGTATATCATGCCCAACCAAGCATAATGATGGCATGCTTCTCATGGTAGGTCTACTTCCACCTCATTATAACTATTTGATTAAAAGCCATGAACCCACAATATTTTGTAAATCTGTTTGTAGGCCACATTTTTCTTTCTCCTTGTAACTGTAATTTAACTTGTATCAATTTTGATAGGCTTATGTTTATGGTTGAAAGTTGAAAATACTGCTTGCTGGCTGCTTATAGGAAATATGTAAAACATTCAGCCATACATGAGTAAAAAACAGTTATTCAGGAATGTTGAAACATTGGGTAGAGGTGGAATATTTGAATGGATTTGACAAAAATCTCAGAGGATTCAGTTACATTTCCATCAATATAATGTGGTCCTTTAATGAAAACCGTTTTCCTCCTGCATATAGTTTCAAGCTTGTTGTGGGTCAATTTTATACCTGCACATACTTGGTCCTGAATCTCGTAGTTTGCTCCTTAATTATGACTCCCTTTCTTATACCATATTTCGAGTTCTTAGTTCTGCCTTAAGGACCTAACTATCATATACAATCTCAAGTAGGATTATGATAAATTATTGTACTAATCTTGATTATGGTGAAAAGTAAGTTTTGGTTCATAAAGGTCTCTGGTTCTAGTCCTTAGATATGAAACAAAGCCAATTCTGAAAGAAAAGAAAAAAAGAAAAAAAATCAGTAAATGGTGTTCATCTTCTCAAACTTCACAGTTCACACTTGATGCTTCTCAATGATACAGTTATTTGCAATTGATCTTTCCAATTTTATTATTACACCTTTTCTTAAGACACAAAATGAACCACAACTAACACAACATAGAGTCTCACGTTATCACGTCCTATTTACATATATCACAACGAAACGATAAAGATAATGTAAATTAACCTTGACTCACATAATGATTTCATACTTTAGGATATTAGTCTTGATCTCCTTATGAGGCAAAACCACGCCTCCGTTGCTGTAAACCTCATCAGAAACATGCACATCTTCTCCCAAAATAGTCATATTCTCGATCCTAGCCCACTGACCCACCGTGGAATGCCACCCAATGATACTGCTCGACACGCACGAATGCTTCTTTACACGTGCACCTCTCATCACGGTGCACCTCGAAAGCCTGACCCCTGCTTCCACCACACAGTCCGGCCCAATAGCCACATCCGGCCCAATAAGGCATCCCTCTCCTATCTTTGCACTGTCATGGACCAACACGTTTCCTACGATGTGGGACCCAATAGCAAGCTTTGAAGAGGAGTTTGCTCTTAGAGAGTTGAGGTAGAGTCTCAGTCCTGTTATGTAGTCTCTCGGCTGACCTATGTCCATCCAGAACCCGGGCAGGACCATTGCAAATAGCTTCTTGTCTAATGCTATTTTTGGGAAGATTTCCTTTTCTATTGATGTTGGTTTTAGCTCAATTCGATCGAGGATTGAGGGGTTCAGGAGATATATTCCAGCATTGATCTTGTTTCCTACGAACACTTTGGGTTTTTCAACGAATTTCTCGACGCTTCCGGTTTCTTCGTTCATGACCACCACTCCATATTTGGAAGGCTCATCAACCTAAAAGACACAAATTTGTCATTTTGGTGCATTTCTAGAACTTACATTTAATATTGCCATACACAAACATGTTAGAGATGGTATCGTAAAAAAAATCTACTTGTGATGGAAGTTTATGCTATATGAGTGGTCAGACACTAATGGACATGGGGTCCTCGATGCAACATATCTACATTGATCAATAATTGTCTTTGGTGTACACTGATTAATAATTGTCCTTGGTCTAGTTAAGCAAAAGATGGTTTATCCGGATTTGCTAAATTATAATAATACCATGGATGATTGATACTAAACCATAGTAAAATTTGTATATTTTGTACAACTAAATAGACCAAAAAAGTATGCATGCTCTACTCAACTTCAAAATTAGAGCAAGGATGTTCTGGTTACTTAATCAAATCATGATTCTAACTACTCTAAAGAATCTGTTGCATTTCAGCAATGTTTAATTTACTAAAATGCCCTGGTACTGCTAAAATATACTAGAATCTTTGGAACCTAAAATGACTAGAACACATCTATCTGATTTTGAAATAGAGCAGAGGATCTAATCCATTAGTTGATGAAGGAATTTACCTTGGTTACAAGAATAGTAGCCTCTCCACCATGAGCTTTGTGAAAGTCAATGAGTTGAGCAAAAGGGTATTCACTAATCACATCACTGTTGAGTACAAAGAAAGGTTCACCAGATCCATCTACGAGCTTGTCCCTTGCTAAAGCAAGAGGTCCAGCTGTGCCTAATGGCTCTGTCTCCTGAGAACATGTTATTTTTATGCTCAGCTTTTCCTCAAAATCCTTCAAGAAGTTCATCATCACCTGCAGAATTCAATATGCCATCATATGACCTGAATACATCTTCACATTTTATGATCTAAACCATTCAATTTTATGATCTGACCATCCAGATGTTTAGATCTGGATAATTTATTATGTGGATCGAAACATGAATGTGAATACAGATAATACAAGATATCAAACCTCTGGCCTGTAGTTGATTGCAAGAACAACTTCAGTAACTCCAACTTCTTTCAAAGCTTCAATCTGATCATCACAAGCTTCAAATAATAAGAAAACAGAATCTATATACACAATATGTAAATCAATAAGATTTTTTTTTTTTTTACCTGATGCAGGATCATTGGCTTGTTAGCGAAATCGACTAATGGTTTAGGGACACTGAGGGTCAATGGGCGCAAACGGGTACCGAAACCGCCAACAAGAATCAATGCCTTCATGTTTTCAAGATCTCTCTATGAAAGGGAAGAAGAAAAGATAAGGGAGTAAGTAAAGCAGTGTGAATTTAAAGAAGGGGAAGCCAGAAAAAAATGTAGTTTTTCTTCAACAGGTGTCATTTGACACATATTGCATGGTTGTCTTTTGTAATAGTGGGAACGAACCAAACTACACCACCATGTTCCAGGCTGGAGATAAAAACAAGCCAAGAATGTGCGGTTTTACATGAATGAATCTGGGTGTTTATGGTTAATAATTTAAGCAAATTCAAATCTGGGTTCATCTGCATTGAATTTCACAATCTTGATATTTATAATTATCGCACAATAAATGAAAAGCAATAAAGGTGAAGAAATTAATTAGTACCTGAACTCCGAAAGCTCTGAGAATGCGGTAGTATTGGGGATTTCCTCCCTGTTATTAAATTCCCTTTTGCTTGTGAAGAAGAGAAGACTGAATTAGGATGAATTTGTAAGAGAACCAACCACATCTTTGGGGTTTGGTGCTCTGAACCAATTTATAGGCAAATTTAAGTTGCATGTCCGCGTTGTTTATTTATTATTATTTCATTGATTGGCTTTACGGTTGGTGTTTGGACACTCTGGCAAAATTCATTTGGGATGAAAATCTGATGTGGAATGCTTTAAATGATTTAGCTTCTTTTGTGGTTCTAAACCCTTACTTGATCGAAAGTAGTTACATGAACAAATACATTTGAATGCTAGCACATGGCCCAGGAAAACATATAAGAATTTATAAAAATAAAATAAGAATTTTGTAAAATGAGAAAATAGGCAGAACGACAAACTTTAGAAAAAATTTAAATTGAAGTACACCAAGTTTTTTTTAGATTGGAGGACAAACTTTAAAAAATATTAGATTGAAAAGCAACGTTAAATACAACCGACAATTTGTTACAGTGTAATACTGAGTATAATGCTATTTGTAACTAGCATTTCGGTATGTTGTCTGAATATAATGCAGTTATATTTTAACATTTTCCTTCAATTTTTTTTTTTAATTAAAGTTTGTCCTTCAACCTGAAATTATAAGTTGGAATACAGCCTGTTATATTTTTAAAATTTGTCCTTCTCCCCAATTACCTTGTTCTAAATGGTAAAACACAAGGAGTAATATTTGTAATCAACCAATTTTAACATGTGCCCTTAACATTTTCCTAAAACAAATAATCTAACGTGGATTTCAAAGGCAGTTTTCCTAACATATAATCATAATGATTCTATTTTGAAGTTTCTAAATGAAACTTGTACATCAAATCTGTAGTGTAATAAAAAAAATCGTGTTAATGATCATATAAATCAGAATTTTATTTTTAATATAATGCAAACTCACTTGCATATATATATATATATATATATATATATATATATATATATATATATATATATATATATATATATATATATATATATATATATATATTACAAAAACATGAGTTTGTAGTTATCAGTCTTTAATCAAAAAAAAAAATGAACTGATTTTTAAGTAGGCGTAATTGTTGTTTTAAGTAATATATTTATTAAATAACCATGTTTTCCAAGCATTACATAATTTATACGTTTTTTCTCGAAAAGCGCAGTTCAACTTATGTAAAGACCAATCTATATATTTATTGCTATTTGGACTTTCGTTATACCAAACTTGAAAAGGAACATGCATTCTTTTTCAATTTTTGCTATTTGACAATTGTTAAGCACATTTTAATATTATCAAAATTCGCCGGTTCAAGTTGTTAATCTTGGATTACGATGTGAGAAATCTTGGGATCGATCCCCTAAAATACCAAAAAATATCACTACTGTTATCAAGAAATAAAATACATTTTAAAAATTAGATCACCATCCATGGTTGTTAATTGAGATATAGAAATCTAATGCTCTATTAATGAATATTTTACATCTAGTTTTCATGCTTTGATGACCACATATTAGTGGTCACCAACAGTTAATTACATAATTAAGTAAGAGAATAATTAAAATTAACCAATATTACAGCCTTACCAAAAAATTAACCAATATCGTGTGATGAATACCGGATGTACATTTACTTATTACAATGTATTAAATGACACCTTATCATGTTTTTGTTTCGCTAATTAAGTTGGGTCTATGGATGGTAGTTTAGATTACGAGATTGAAGGTCATGATTTCGATCGCCTAGCATTGCTTGATGAGACCAATTAATCCATGCCCCACAAAAAAAAAATATCATGTCATTTCAGATAAATCTTAACTTGAATAAATCAAGCGCAAAAGGGAATAATGGTTTGACATCCCATCAAGGGGGACTACACAAATCTTTTATCACCCCTAACTAATTTTTTACGCACTAAAAATTAAGGTGGCATTTGATTCAAATTGTGCTTTGTGCTTTGAATTTTCAATATTAATCACAAAAAACTAAAATTGTTAAGGAATAATGGAGGAAACAGAAGGAGGTTGAATGGGAGCACGAAAGAGATAGAGGGGTGACAGAAGGATAAATTATCTCTCATTCTTCCATTACTTCCCAAAACACTAGAAATAAATAAAAGTTGTTTTATGTTTTGTGTGTTAACTTAGTTTTCTAGAACAACATTTTTCATGATACACATGCGTTTTTCGCGTTTTTGTATGGACTAAGAATTAAAGGCAAGGGAATAAAATACTTCACTAACTAAGATATTCAAGTGAATAATATATTTTACAATCCCTCTTTCTTCTCATTTCCCAACCCTAAGTTAGTATTGATTGTTTTTCATATTCCTTTTAGTTCTTACAACTCTACAATTTAATATGATGATAGAAATGTATTTTATAAGTGAATTTTGATTTATAGAACTTTCCCATAAAAAAGTTCAATATGAATTAATAGAAGGTCGTTTATTATGTGAAATTATTAGAAAGTATGAAATTTGAGGAAAGATACAGAAATAGATCATGGCTAATATCACTGTGAATCTCGAAAAACAAAACAAGTAGTTTTTGGAGGAAAATAAGCATGATTGAAAGGTTAAAATAGGAAGTAGGAAGATAAATAGTTACTACTGAGGGATATTTTAACTAAATCAAATGTATTACATTGGTTCAGTAGACCACAATTTGTGTCGAACGTGCCAGCAAACTATTAAAAACGAGTAGGAAAGACCGAGTTACACAAATCAGAAGGCGAGCATGTATGGCTAATGTTAGATGTGCAGAAAAGGATTCTCGAGGGGTACAGAAGGATAGTGTTTGAAGAGCAACTCAAAAGCCTTAATAGAAATATCCCCAGAGAATCCTTTACTGAAGAAGATAAAAGTAAGAATAACTGATGATTATGTGGCAGAGGTACGTGTATGTTACGATTGGACGCTTGATATATGTATTACATGTCGTTCCTTTGGACATCCACACTCTTCATGCACCTAGAAACCTATTGTAACAATTCATGTTCTAGATCCTCTTGCAGATCGGATTCCTCTGCCTTGGCCTCCTGTTGTTAAGTAGGTAGCAAAAGCTTACCAATCTAATGCTAACTAATCAGCACAACCTAGTGACTCAACGACATCTGCTCTTATAGTTGGATGTAAGCATCCTGCATGTGATGAAGAACTTTTGGACAATGAAGGTGTTTATTCAGGTGAGCAATCGGAATGTGATGGTATCTTTTGGCACTCAAATGACTACTCTTGGGTCCATGATAATTCTGGAATGAGATATGATCCCACTGAAAACATTATTACAAATATGTCATTGACATTGAGGATGATTATAGGAGATTGATATATATGGTAGTGGGTGACAGTTTTGAGCTGATTGAGGTGGGTGAGCTAGGTGAGATGAACATGTCTCTCTTCATTAATTCTACTTGGGATCGGGAGTATGAGTTTCGTGGTCCTAAGCCGTGTTTTGTGCCTAACCTTGATGTACCGTTTTCTGACTACGTCAATGCTATAGGTAGTGATGACTCCAGTAGTTCCTCCTTTGTTGGGGATTAGTTGTGGTTTTAATGTAGTAGCAGAAATACTCAGTTTCTCTCCTATATTGTATAGCTATAGTATTCTGGCACTTCAAACCGGATGGGGTTAATGTGCTATGCAGTAATCCTTTTCTTCTTTTCCACTTTCGAATAAAAGTGGTACGCCCAGTATAGAAACGGCTGGCTTTGCCAAAAAAAAACTAAGTGATATATACTAGATTATATAATAAAGCAAGTAAAGTAAGAAATGATCACACCAAACTTTTACAGTGATTCGGATTTACTGTCTTATGTTCAGTTCCGAAGCTCCCCTTTGACTTTTCAACTACTAAAAACAACCCTCGCTTCGCCCTAAGGAAGAGGCTTACAACTCGAAATCTTTGACAACACTGATTTTGACCGATTAAGACAAATCTTCCTATTATCTCCTTTGAGTAGTATAATAATTGAAGCTTTGGTATAAGGAATAAATAAAAGTATGCTTTGGAATACTTTTAGAGTATAAAGAAGGCAAACAATATCAAAGAGATAAAAATGAAAGGTCAGAAATTCGGTGAATCAATCTTCTCAAAAAACATGTTTATTTATAGGCATTGAAAAGGTTCTTTGAGAAGTAACGACTCTTTGATTTGTTCCTGTTCATTCCAAGGGTTACAATGGTTGATAAGGAAGAGATATGGATGCAACTCTTATATTAAAGAAGATGACTATTCAGAAATATAGCCCTTAACCCAAGTCAGACGTTTGAATATATAGTTCAGACGTCTGGCCTATGTATATTTAAAAAAAATAGTTACTTAGCTTAGACGTCTAAGTAATATAGTCAAACGCTAGACACATGTACATTTTCAAATTTTGCTTTTTGAGTTTATAAAAACTTCTAAATGACTTGTACATGTTTTTATATGTAACGACTACTTAAGATGATTGTACAAATCATCTATATAAGAAGCTAACATGGTATACTAATGATTCTAATATCACAAATTCTTGTGTGCTTGTCTTTTTGGTTGTGCACCTACATAATGTTGATATATACATAATATGTAATTGATTGTATATTTTTTATCATTGAAATCATAGAGTGGAGGTTCTAACAGATTAGAACTGAAAGTAAAAGGCGATCGAAAATCTTAAGCATTAGGACTTAAGTAATAAGATTTAAGGTTTAATAAATTAAATGTATTAACTGAGGCCCAAAGATATCCCAAAGTTAAGGAAGGGTTACATATTTGAGGAGCTGATTTCATAATTTGAGAGATCAAATAAATTGAGAGTAGTGACTGTGGTAGGAAGAGTAATTTTCATCAAGATATGAAAACCGAAAATAAATGGTTTCTAAATGACAAGGCTTAAAATTGATCAAACTAAAATTTGGGAAGGTGATGGTAATGTGATAAGTAATATTTTAACTGAAGGATGTTAGACAAAATATTAGCCCAATGGACACGACAAAGTGAAAAGCCTAATGAGAAATGTTAGATAATATGTTAGGTAGATGACATAAGACATGATGTGGCATTCGAGAAACCGATAGCATGGCGTAAGGCCTAGTGTGATAACTGAAATTGAAGGTGTGGTTTATTAAGGCATGTTGCGATAGTTGAAATTGAAAGCATTCATGTAAGGACTTAAAAGGCAACCATCCAAGCCATGATAGCAATTAATGTAAGGCTTAGAGTGACAATCAAAGAACAAACAATAGAAAACATAAGGCGTAGAGTGGTAGTTTATAAACCAAAAGGAAAGTAGGTCTATGGATTTAAGTGACAAAAATATAAAAGTGTAGGTGTGAGGAATGAAGGGGCATACAAATTTTGAAATGAAGAAGACATAAGGCCTTAGCCACAGCCAAAAGCTAAACTCTAGTTTTAGTGTAATATAATGGCATAAGGCCTAAGTTGTAGGCCAAGGTCTAGTTAAAGCACTTTGTTCATGTCTATGAAGTTTAATGTCATGTTATTACCCAGCCATATCCCCATTATATCGTGTAGCAAATTTCTACCGCTACACTATATCCAAATAGCCTCTAAATAGTCTTCTCTCTTTAAGCCCCACTATATTCCGGTATTCCCGATGTATCCCATTATTTCAGTTACATTCTGTTATTTCCGCTATATCTTCTATAAAAGAAATGAATTTAAAAATGACATCTATATATTATAAAATTTATAAAATTAGTTTTTTAATATAATTACTTAATATATATATTTTTTAGAATATAAAATACTTAAATATTCTATTAAATTTTATCAAGTTAAATGAAAGTTTGCATTTATCTACATATATTTGCTTAATCTTTTATTTAAAATTAAGAATGTGCTAAGTTGAATGTTAATTTTCCATTTATTTATCATTTATATATTTGTAAAAGCAATAAATACGAGTTTTATATGCTATTTTAGACTCATCCACAATATCCTGCTATTTCCTCGCTTTATCCCTTCTACAACTTTTTTCACCTCTACCGCATTGGATCCGCTGAGCCCTTTTACTGCACAGGTTCATGTATGGCATAATCCCTCGATGGTAGCCGAATCTAAAGATTTCAACCATGTATCTTTATCTGATGATGTAACACCTTAATGGTAGTTAAGGCTAGGATGTTTCAACCATGGGTAATAAAGTTAAATTTATGTAATACAAACCAAGGGATTGTTTTCGGTCATTTTGCAGTATTGCATTGGTATAGTGGAAGCAAAAAACTCATTCTATGAATTAGTGGTATGGTCTTGCTATCTTCTTTGTTTAGGTTAATATGCTATTAATATCGATATTTATATATGAATGGTATTATTATTATTATTTCCTATAAACACACAGTTACCCATTCAAGTAAGGATAAGTTTATTGAGTTAAATATGTTACTTTTGGAATGAATGAATAAGAAAGCCAAAGAAGAAACATGAGGCTTTGGTGACATATTCAAGTTTTTATTTTTATTGTATTGAGTGTTAATGAGAGAATCCTCGTAGGGTGGACACGTTTCTATTAACTATGTTGTATTATATTTTTGACTCCTATATATGCATGACTTTAGGATCCAAATTGTTAGATTTAACATGAAAATAAGTTTTTTGGCTATATCTTTATGTTTGCTTAAGATTGTACTAAAAAAATCAAATGTGAATATAGCACATAGAAATTTCGTATTTGGTTTTCCTAATAAGATATGTTACCATATTCCATAAATTATTGTATAAGTTTACTATTTGATATTATTAGCATTATTTTCTTCTCTTTATATTTTATAATTATGATATTTCAACACCTTGATGTTTAAGGAATGAAGATTAATTAAGAAATTAATTGAATAATAAAATAAGCTTATAAAGTTTTTTGAATTTGGCTTTGAGGGTTGCACCATTGAGTCCAACTTTGGCATAGGTCGACCCGTCATGAGGGTCGGTTGATAGCCCACAGGTGGTGTGTTTCCCAGCATTTGTGATCTGGCTTGAAATATGGCTAACTGCATGCCAAAATATTAGATTAAGTTAGTTCTAAAAAATCTAGAACGTTTATTTTTGAAATAGAATGTTATATTTAAGCTTATGACCTGGCAAGCCTAAATCTAATCAGGCTAGTCCTAAGGTCTGAGATCCTCTAACACACCTATAAATAGGTACCTAGTCTAACTATTTCAGTTCACTCATTCTTCTTACTCGTGGTTGCCTCTTAATTGAGACAGGACCTAAAAACTAAATATTATTCTAAAAGATGAATATGAATTAAAAGTATTAGAATGCCTAGCATACGAGGATCAGGGAGGCCTGTAGTCTTCACTTAGGAAAATAGGCGAATGGAAGTTGTTATTTTGGAATTTCGAAAGTTAAAGTAAAAGGGTTGGAAATAGTTGTTGTTTACATTTTTAGTTTTCCAATTTATTTTCGATATAAGTATATTTTTAGCATATTCCGTTATGATTATTCTCATTTATATAGTTTATTTACAGTTATCTACATTTCTTTTACACATGTTGATGTAGTTGATAATTTTGTAAATGTTAAATTTAATCCTTTAGCCTACGTGAAAAATAATGAAAAGCGATCGTTTTCACAAAATAAAAATTAAATAGGAAAACACTAAATTTATAGGAAAAACTTGTAAAACATTTAGATTCTCAATAAAAAGGTAATGGATTGAATTTACTGAAAAGACCTAAAATCTAAAAAATATTTAGATCTGAAAAAAAGAAAATGGACTGAAAAGAATAAGCTTTGGAGACCCACAGATAAATTATAACTTGCGTTACAAGAAGAAAAAGAGTAAAACCTTGTATGATATAAAAAAAACTATTATAGGAAGCTAGGGTAACATAATATAATGTATTATTATGGCTCGTACTGGCTATAGGCACGCATATCGATTGAAGTAAATCAGTGGAAAATATGTAAGACCCAATCATTAGGAGTGAGGCAATACGTAAAACTCAAGTCATCGGACTAAGATGGGAGCGCAATTCGGTTAATGTTTGGAGGATTCTATATAAATAGCATATCAAACACATCTCAATTAGGATAAATAAGTGGCTTGGACATGTATTGAGGGCATATGACTCAGGTTATGGTACTGAGATAGGACAAACAATAGTGATTGGGGGTAAATAAGGGGTATATAGGGGGACGATAGTTAGTGTGTGCAGACGATGACCGAGCATGCGACATCGATTAGAGTAAATAACTCACAGCTATGTCCAGTGCTAGATAGATGTCTATCTGGCGGACCCGCGAATGGTGATTCGTATAGTGTGGTTTAACGTCTAAGAAGGGTTTCAGTCCATATAAGGGGAAACTACCATGCTAGTTTGGTGATAGATAAAGAAGGTCAATCATTTAGGTAGAATTAGTAATTAATCCTAATAATACTTCTGTGTTAGCAATCATTGTGCAAATAATCAGCTTGAACAATCAAATAGGAAACAATATAAGAAATCATCCTAAACCGTGCACGAACACCTTACCTTTGTATCACTAGAATTGTTATAAAGTCTATTATCTCTTGATTGTTTAATTTCTTGTGTCACTTCCATCCATTAGACTTAAGTCTGACCCATTCTCCATTTTTTTTTTCTCCACGTTAGTTTTAAGGGCAAAGAGTTATTCAGGCATCTTAAAAAGTTCATCTTGGAAGTTATTATTCTCATTTTGATGTACTTTCTTCTTCTTTGTGTCATTCAATCTGGTTTTTTGGTTTATATTGTAACTTAAGAAGGGAAGCTTGTATTATACTCTGATATGGCTTTTGAGACTGAGATTATATAATATTTGAGTTGCTAAGATTTGTTTTGGATAAAGTCTTATTTTGGATAATAGGTCGCTTATTTCTGAAATGCTTCCACTGCAATTATTTTTATGTCTTTTGGATCTTAGTCTTTGTGATAATTTTATTATACCTAGACGCTCCACATTTCTTAACATGACTCATTTAGTTGTGCTAAGGAGCATGGGGTGGCACACTTAGTATCAAATCTTGAGGTTTTAGGATTCCTACAAATTAGTTTTAGTAAAGTATTTTTCCAAAGAAAATAGATTTTAAAAATAAAAGGAATTTTGAACAATACAATGGTTTTACAAATGTCTTCACAAGTACACTGAGCATTACCTTGATTCTTTCAAATCTAAAGTCTCTATCTTTCCACTACATAGGACGACAAGCGCTCCTAATTTTATGAAGATATTAGATGTCGCAATTCCTTTTCAGTTCCATAGATATCTCCAAGCGACGACACTGGTAGAGCCTTACAATGATGTACAAAGCAAAGAACCCGCTGGTGGAGCCCGTGCTTATTCACCAGCGGCAGCTGTTTTCTCCAAGCTTTGCAAGGATTTTTATTATTTAGATGGTAGACCTTTCATGGGGATAGAGACTTTAAGGAGGTTCAGACATGATTGAGGAGCTCTAAGAGGAGGGAAAGACTCAGCTTGCCTCTTGGTAGCTGAACGGAGAGGCTTCTTATTGTAGGAGGTAACTAAGACCAAGGCTGGAAAGTTATGTTGGGATGGTTTTTCATGAGATGTTTGAAAAGGAACTTCCATCCTAAGTTGAAGAGGGTATACAGTTGGAGATTTATCTATCTGAAACAAGGAGATTTATCGATCAATGAATATATCAACCAGTTCAATGAGTTATCAAGATTTGATCTTGAGGTTATTAATGCCAGCATAAGGAGGCACTGAAATTCGCCAAGGGGCTGGACTAACCCTTTCAAGTATTGTCACTTACTCATGTATCGATGGAAGCTACATTTGAATATTTAGTGGAGATAGCTCTCAAATTAGAAGTCGACATGGAAGAAGTCATGGAAGCTCCATAATTGAAAGATTATAAGAAGGATTGGTAGAAAATCAAGAAGAGCAATAGCAAGAAGAAAATCAAGGGAACCCCAAAAGGGTCAAGTTTGAGAAGAGGTGAAGTACCATAACTATGGGATGTTATGGGTTGTAAGAAGGGGTCGACGGAGGGAAAATGCTTTATTTGTGAGTAGCCAAGACATTACAACATGAATTTTCCACAAAGGAAAGGAGTGGCGCAAGGTTGGCACTTAGGAAACCCTGGTTCAGGTTCTGGATGCAATTCCAAGTTTAGTGGCAGATCAGATAGAGGTAAACAGGTTACAATGTATGGTTTGATTTCCATTTTTGATTTTCCTCTCCGCCCTCTGATTAATTCATGAGCATCACATTCCTTCATTTCCACTTCACTTGTAGATTGTTTGCACTTAGATACATCCCTAGCTACAGATCATAAAGATGCCTCGAACCCCAAAGGATGATTGACGCATTTATCCATGATATGCTTGGGTTTGAAAATTGTGATTCCAAGGGTAGAATTTGACTATAATGCATATGTTTTAGGATATTTAGTAATGGGATGATTTTGGAGATGGAATGGTTAGTCACTTATGGATTTATCTTCGACTATGAGAGGGGGGGTCATCAGGGTAGAGGCATGCAACGATGAAACCTTGAATTTATTTCATCCTTGGAGGGTCAGTCATGTTCAGTTACTCTTATTCCCGTGATGTATCCCTAGATGAGATTGGTTTAGCACCCATAGTTCAAGATTTCCCTGATATATTCGAGGAGGTGGTAGTGCTACCACCAAAGAGAGATACCGAATTCCGGATTTATCTTTTTGACAGTGCTAGACCTATGGCATTACATGTGAGGCATATGGCTCCGAGGGTAAAGAAAAAGTTAATCAAGTAGGTAGGTGAGCTCATAAAGAAAGGCTTCATCCGACGTAGTATCTCTGAGTGGTAGGCACCATTCACCTTGGCAGCAATTGTTCCCTCAAACTTTGTGTTGATTATCGAGAATTGAATAAGCTCATTAAGAAGAACCATTAACCACTCCCTCAGATAGACGATCTCTTTGACAAGTTGGTAGGAGCTACAGTATTTTTTTAGTTGGATATGTCCACTAGTTTTCATCATCTTAGGGTAGCGAAGGACAACATACATAAGACAAAATTTTGAATGCCGGTTGAATTCTCTAAGTACATTGTAGGCTTCGTGAGTAGAGTTTTCCAAGATTTCCTAAATAAGTTTTCGTTGATGACTTTCCAATTCTTTTAGAGGAATGAGGAGGAGCATGCCATGTACTTATAGGAGGTTCTCTACACTCTTCAAGTGCATATGCTAAAGGAAAAATTCTCGAAGTTTCATTTTTTGAGGGAAGACATATTTTCTTAGGCATATAGTTTCTAGAGGGGCCTTGGCTACAGAGTCTGCCAAGGAGGTAGCGGTGCAAGATAGGAAAACCCCCAATAAGATTAGCGAGTTACTATTAGAAGTTTATTGAGTATTTCGCGAAGATCTTACCACTAACTCGTCTTTGAAAAAATAATCTAGTATTTGGATAGGATGATGATTGTGAGGATTCCTTGAAGAATCTTGAAAGATCCCTTATCAGTGCACCGGTTAGTTCTTTTGAATGGTACTTAGTCTTTTAAGTCTACAATGATGCATGTGCTAATGGCCAAGGGTCGGTCCTAATGCAAGATGGGTGGGTAGTGAGTTAAGTGAGTAGGTAATTGATGACCCACGAGAAGAACTACCCAACCGTGACTTGGAATTAGTTTCCATTTTATTTGCACTCAAGTCTTGAAGGTGCTATCTTATTGTTGAAATGTTCGAGTTGTCCACATGCCAAAAGTCATTGAAATACTTTTTTCCAACGGATTTGAACTTGAGACAGTAGCAATGGATTTCTTGATGTCCTACGATTTTGAGATTTGATATGCTGCCGATAAGGGGAATGTGGTGGTAGATACATCGAGTCGGAAGAGAGAAACTTTAATCCCTTTATTCATAAAGCGGATGAGTTTGGAGCCTATTACTACCTTTGATTTTAAGCCCTCTACAAATTTCACTCTTGGATTGTTAACAACATCAGACATTCAACCTACGCTCATTGATCAGAATGGTTCGAGACTGAGGGAAGATATGGAGCTTGTTAATATTACATATAGGATAAGTAGAGGGGAGTTCTCAGGGAATCTTCAACGCTATTCCATAGGTTATAAAAAATTGCTAACAAGAGACGATAAGTTGTGTTTTCCATACATCAGCGATTTGGTGACTACAACAATATCAGAAGCACACCATTCATGGATGGCCATCCATCTCCATGGTGACAAGATGTAAAAGGATATGAGAAGAGCTTCTTTTGGGGTGCGATTGATCGACGCTTCCTAATGAATCAGAAAAGGTGATATTTTAAAATAAATACTGCAAGCGCACAGATCGTGTAGTATGCAGGTCAAATCATAGGGAAGTAAATTAAATTAAATTATTTATACAATTTCTTGGGTGAGCTAGACGAAATTTGAAGGTTGGGTTGAAAAACAATAAAACTATTATTGAACTGAGTACAGATCTGAATCTAATCAAATCTATATTTAATCCAATATGACCTAGGAAAGCAAACAAAAGAACATAAATTAAAATTGCAGAAATTAAAATAACAAACAAGAAATAAAATTAGGATCACCGCTGAATCTAATCAGACGGTCAATCACTAGTGAAAATAAGGGCAAAATACAAATAGTGTTCTACCAAATCTAATTGTGTAGACAACACTAATTTCTAAGAAAATAAAAAATGCAGAAAAGGGAAAAATAAGAAGACTTTTTGAATTCCAGGATCATGTTTACAATGAGAATACAAGGGTATTTATAGGATAGATAGCCAACCCTAACCTTAACCCTAGCCCTAATGACAAATGGGCCTTAGGGAAATCACAAAATGAGAATTACAAATGGGCCTTAGTGAAATCTAGTAAATTTGGGCCTTTCCTCTTTTCCTCTTGCTTCCTTGACAATTCTTCATTGATTTGTGATATGCATAGCCTTTCTGCCAATTATTTTCTTGTCCAAAAAGCAACTGAATGTGAGATCTTCGTCGGCAAGTCTTCATATGTAAATATTCAGTATTTTGATCTTTATTTTTATATTTTCTGATTGCATGTGGCTAAGTCGGCATATCTCTAAAAGTGACAAAATAATACCCAAGTAGTATTTATTTACATACAAAAAATAAGTATAAGAGCATAAAATAAACACATTTCTATGTTAATCAAATACCCCCTCACTTATATTTTACTCGTCCTCGAGTAAAACAAAAAATGAAGAACTACACTAGATTGGTCACACTTTTGTAGGAAACACGATTGCATTGATTGTATGCAACAAGCCGTTAAACCTCTAGGTGTCCCTAGTAGGACGAGTGGTGTCTCGTGAGGGTTTTCAGCGGATAATACCCACAAAATCCAAATGCAGTATGTTATGGTCCTAATGTAACTACATGAATGCAGAAGACTTATGCAACTGAAAACAAAAAATGAAAACACGACTTGTTTCGGGAAAGTGGTACAACAAATTAACTAAACAATTTCTAGTCAGTTGAATTTATTTTAGATACCTCAACTTGTCACAAATTTTTAATATAAATCAAGTTTTCAAATGTTAAATTCCAGTTTGGCCAGTTAGTTCGGTCAATAACATAGTGCAGCCATGAAATAAATTCTTAGTTTGTTTGTTTTAGTTTGTGAAGTGGTATTCTAATTTCCTTGTGTATGGCTAGTCAAATCAATAAGGTCAAGAAATGGTTGGGCATCATCGCTTATTCTTTATCTCTATAAAAGTTAAAATTTATGATTAATTACATACACCTAACTTAAAAGACCAAGGTATACCACCCATGCACTGCCTTGCGGACTGACGGAGAGTTGGGATAGAGCTTGGCAGATTGTCCAGACCGACGCTGACTTTGTCAACAACATGTCGGTAATCCCTAAATGTTCAACTCATAAAATGAGACCAAGATATTCCGACGCTGACTTTGTCAACAACATGTCAGATAGAGCTTGGCGGGTTTGCACACCAACGCTTGATATACAAGCAATGTTGGATACCTTTGGATTACTACTATTATTATTATTGAAAATATAAGCACAAAAGGGAATTACGCGAATTCATCTTAACACAACTTAGTTTTAAGGATTCAAAAAGCTAATATAAGTATTTTTAAATTCTCCACTTATTTAAACAAAGACTACAATATAGAATAGATTTCATGGCCATCACCTAAGAATCTCCCTATGTACCAGTTACACTAATATCCCTCAAAATTCAACTTTTCATTATATTTCTTATTCGATCTTAATCGAGAGAAAAAAATACTATCAACTGACTAATAATTGTTAACTTATTTTATTGTATCAATCTAAAATGAGTCATGTTTCAAAAAAAAATGTCATGTTAATACAATCTAATTAAAATGCATGATGGTCCTATATGGAAAGAAAGAAAGAAAAATTAAAGAAAAATAAAAGGATGTAATGCAGACTCCCCCCACACTAGAACTAAACAGTGTCCACACTGTGAACATTTCCAAAATTTGAAAGATCGTACCCAAAGGTGAATGAGTTGCAAAATTATCTGTAAAATGAAATGAAGTTCAGCCACTATATGTGAATGAAAATCATATGTACAATGATATATGTGTTTGCGATGCATGCGATGCAAAGAATGTCACCTACTTTTCCCTCCACACTTGGTTCTAGCCTGATGAATCTCATTCCCACTATGTCTAGGTATGTTTTCTAATAAGCAAAGGTTTTTGAAAACCATCTCATCTTTATACCTAGATTTATAGTCCAGTAGATAAATATCCAGGATCGTCCTAACATGAAGTTTTTCAATCAAGCCAGCATTCCAAAAATAATTCATGCGTTCAACTAATTTATTAGTGTAATTGTTCAAAAATTTGTGATAGTATATAAACAAGTTCCAATTGTGAATTTTAAATTCTGAGTCTTGTTCAAGACTATGTGATCACATTTCTCAATTTTATTAATTGACAACGTATTTTCGACACTAACAAATTCTAGTTCGTTTGAAACCTCAAAATTGAAAATTTTGAACTTGGATTGGTGGCTTGATTCAATTTCATCCTCATTTGGCAATTCATCCTCATATAATCCAAAAAATTCATGTTCATTAAAATCCTTCTCCAAATTTGAATTGAAGAATTCAACATTTTTATTTTGTTCAATTTCTAGAATTTCAAGTTTTTCGCAGCCTGAAAGAGGAAAATCAAAATCTGAGCTTAAATCTTTTTCCTAAAATGAATAGAAGTCCAAATCATTTGTTGAATTTTGAACAACTTCATTTAGATCATATTTCTCAATTTCGAAAGTTGTTGTTTAAAATTTTTCACTATTAGTAAAGAATGGATTGTCTTCTGATTCATCGCATGTTTGAATTTGATTTTGTTGCTCTCGTTGTTCTTTCAAAGATGTCATTAAACAAAGAAGTTCATCCATATTTTTATTTAGCCTTTCTTCCCTCTCTCTAATAATGTTAAGATGACATTCTTCAGAATCGTTGATTTGAGAGCTCTATTTTGGATTCCTTGATTCTCAAAATTATAGTCCGCATCAATTTCACGATCAACATCATTTCCAATGTGGTGGTTGTTTGAATTATCAGAAAAATGATAATGATATTGGAAATCAATTTGATTATAAAAATCATGTTTGCAACCAAAACTGTTGGAATTTGAGGGAAAATTGAAATTTTGGTTATTTTCAAGATGTTGACATGAGCTAAAATTTTGAAAATTTTGGTTTAGATCCCCATATTGATGTTGATCAAAGCTATATTAAGATTCAAAGTTGTTTTGATGAGTATATGGCCCATAATCGAAATCATTGAGGTTAGAATTGAAATCGTAATTTCGATCATTTCTATGATTTTGAAAATGTTGGTCATTTGGAAAATTGTTGATATTGGGTCCACGAAATTTTGGAAAATCTTGCCCCATGAGTTGTAATTCATAATCATACTCTTCAAGAGGACGTCTATTCCGATTATTATCCCACAATTCTCTCAATGATTTTTTTTGAATAAGACATTTTAAAGAAGTCATGGCAAGACAGAAATTATTCTCACTTCAAAATAGTATAAAATACTAAGTTGTGCTCTATTAATTAACTGACTCAATTAGAAGGAGGAAGAGGGTCTTATGGTCGTTCACGTATAGTATAAATACTAAGGGATACGACCAATTTTTTACGGGTAGTATGCAACCTCTTTTGCTAATAGCTCAATAAATTGAATTACTATATATATCTGCGATCCAATTATACGAGACAATCAACTTCACAAAGCACCACTTTTCAATTATATTATTTAAAAAATAAATCATGTTTTATAATTGAAAATCGACGAGAGTGATGATTTTAGTGTGGAAATTCATTCCTCACAACAGATTCAGAAATTTCAATCATAGAACAGTCATAGAATAATTGCAGAAAAATAAATTATTGTACAAGCAAGCTGCTGCCCCTGCAGAAGATTTTTACAAGCAATTTCTATATAATTTTTCTTTGCAGCAGAGCACTTGTAGAGTTAAGAAAATATTACAATGGGGTATGGCAGTCTGTCCAGAATAATGGAGTAGTGCTAGTGATTCAAAGTTAACTGTTTGATTTGTTCGACTCCAATATCAATGTTCGCTTTGCTTGAATGATTTCCTTCACTTTGGTCTTTATTTCAGAATGGTCCCTCTATTTTTCTTTTTTATATGAAAGGAAACAAAGAAAGAAAGAAAAGAACCAAAAAAAGGAAACTCAATCAAAATAAAAACTAAACCAAAAACTAGCTGGAATAATGGCAAGTAAAACTAGATTCGACAAAAAAAAAAAGAATTACGAGAATGAAAAAGAAAAACTTGGCTCAATTAAGTGTGCTTGGATCCAAAAGTCAAACCCACTTGATGAAGGGAAACACAAAACAAATATTTCCCAAATTCAAATACACACAAGGGTAGGCCACGCATTCAAAAGAAAATGAAATTTACCATCATCATTCCCAAATATAAAAGATCACGCACTTGAAAACAAAGGCCATTAATTAAGATAAAGTCCCAATTTCCCAAATATAAAACTCACGGCTCTCTTCATTTAATTTTTTTTTATCGAACTCGAGCCCCCCTTTTTTTCTGGAGATTCGAATCAGATGGGTCCGTTCGAGTTAGGGTTTCACTTTGGATCTGCCCCTTTTTCTGTGTCGAATCGGATTTCAAAGTGTAGCTGAATTGGGGTTTTCGAGTTGATTGAGGGCCAGGGTTTGGAATTCAATTTGGGGGTTTGCTGGGTTGCATTCGAACTGGGTGTTCGCATTGGATATGAATTGGACTATAGCGAGTGGGTCTTCGAATCAGTGAAGGTTTTGATGGTTAACGGAGGTTTCAAAGGAACCGATGGAGGTTGAGCTAAAACTTTGTTGCTTACGTTTCGGGTTCGGATTGATTGAGAAAGTGTTGTCGTGACTGTGGTCTGTAATGAAGATATGGGGAGGCGATAAAGTTCAGATCTAGGGTGAAAGCAAGGGGTTTGTGGGTTGTTGTGGAGATGTTAAGGAAGTTTGTGACGTGTTCTAGAAGTTGAATTCTATTTTTGGGATTATGGAAAAGTGAAACTGCATGGTGAAGAAGCAGTGTTTTGATTTCAGGTGAAGGGCTATGGTGATTCGGTAGAGAGTAATGAGTTGCTGGAAGTGGGGTTACTGGATGGATGGAAAGATAGTTTTGGTGAAGATGATGGACTGTTGTGGAAGCTGACGGACAAATTGTCTGGGGAGAAAGGCGGATTTTTGTTGCGTGGGCACTGTTGGTTTGGTAGAGGACGACGATGTTTGGTTTTTGGGTAGTAGAAGATGGTTTGGATGAAGACATGGATGTGGATGAAGATGTAGAGAAAATGGATAGAAGAAGTATTGACTATTGCAATCAGATGAGGTTGAATGCGATTATGGGATGGTTGGTAGGTGATTGGTAAGAGAGGTTGAAAAGAGCGGAGGACAATTATTTGATGAGGATGGACGTGATGGAATTTGTTGAATTAGAGTTTGCTGGTAAAAGGTGCACAAAAGGGATGGGTTATAGGAGATCCATGAAAGATGGCAAGGAATAAAAATTAGAAAAAGGAAATTGTTGAATTTTTTTTATGTAGATGAAGCACTGGAAACAGATGTAAAAATAAATAGAAAGAAAGTTGAAAGACAAAAAGAAATTGAAAAAGATTGGCAAGTTTTTTTTTGGCGAAGGAGAGAATAGGAAAGAAATAAATGAAAAAGAATGGAAAGAGAGATTGTAGGAGGTGAAAGAGAAATATAACTGGAAGGCAGTCAATAAAAAAATGCAAGTTTTTTTTTTTTGAAAAGGAGAGAGGAAATTGTAAAAGAAAAGGAAATTTGTACAAAGGAGAGAAACTATTGCAAAAAAAGGAAATACATAAAAGAAAAATTGGCAAGAAAACAAATTGTACAAAGGAAAGAAATAGATGGAAAAAGGGAACAAAAAGGAAAGAAGTTGAAAAGAGGAAAGAGGTAAAGAAAAAATAGCAAGATATTTTTTTTTCTCTTATTTGGAAAATAACGGTATCATTGAACAATACCAAATCTATCCAATCAAGATTTTTTTTTATATACATATACAAGAAAAATAAAAGGAAAAAAATAAAATAAACTAAAACTAACATGAATCGGAAATTAAATAAATAATAAAATTTAATTATTGTCTCCCCGGCAACGGCGCCAAAAACTTGATCAACGCTTTTTAATGAATCAGAAAAGTGTGATATTTTAAAATAAATACTGCTAGCGCAGATTGTGTAGTATGCAGGTTGAATCACAGGGAAATAAATTAAATTAAATTATTTATATAGTTTCTTAGGTGAGCTAGACGAAATTTGAAGGTTGGGTTCAAAAACAATAAAACTATTATTGAATTGAGTACAGATCTGAATCTAATCAAATCTATATTCAATCCAATATGACCTAGGAAAGCAAACAAAAGAACAAAAATTAAAATTGCAGAAATTAAAATAACAAATAGGAAATAAAATTAGGATCACCGCTAAATCTAATCAGATGGTCAATCACTAATTAAAATAAGTGCAAAATATAAATAGTGTTATACCAAATCTAATTGTGTAGACAACACTAATTGCTAAGAAAATAAAAAATGCAGAAAAGGGAAAAAGAAGAAGACTTTTTTAATTCTAGGATCATGTTTGCAATGAGAATACAAGGGTATTTATAGGATAGATAGCCAACGCTAACCTTAACCCTAGCCGTAATGACAAATGGGCCTTAGGGAAATCACAAAATGAGAATTACAAATGGGCCTTAGTGAAATCTAGTAAATTTGGGCCTTTCCTCTTTTCCTCTTGCTTCCTTGACAATTCTTCATTGATTTGTGATATGCATAGCCTTTTTGTCCATTATTTTCTTGTCCAAAAAGCAACTGAATGTGAGATGTTCGTCAGCAAATCTTCATATGTAAATATTCAGCAATTTGATCTCTATTTTTATATTTTTAGACCGCATGTGGCTAAGTTGGCATATCTGTAAAAGCGACAAAATAATACCCAAGTAGTATTTTTTTATATACAAAAGATAAGATATAGGAGCATAAAATAAACACATTTCTATGTTAGTCAGTGATCAAAAAGATGTATCCGAGTTTGTGGCCAAGTGTTTGACCTGATAAAAGCATCAAAGCAGAGCAACGAAATCTCGAATATTTGCTCTAACCCTTGGAAGTATCGCAAAGGAAGTGGAAAGGCATATGGATGGATTTCATAGATTGGTTACCCAAATATAGAAGGGGAAACACTAGTATTGGGCAATTGCCGATGGATTGACTAAGAATGCCCGCTTCTTACCTATTCGGAGCAAAAAGTCTGTAGCTTCTTTGGCATCGTTATGTATCAGAGAGATAGTCCAACTTCATGGAGTCCCTTCAGATATTGTTAGTGACCGAGATCCGAACTTCATGGGTGAATTTTGGAAAAGTCTACAGGTGGCTTTTGGGGACGCAGTTGAGATTGATCATTACATATCACTCTTAGATGGATGGCCAAATGAAAATGCTCGTTAGATCCTTAAGGTCTTTTGTGGACATGCATACATGATTTTGGAGGGACTTGAGAGGAGTAACTACTTCTTGTGGAATTCGCCTAAAACAAAGTTTACAAGAAAGTATCGAAATGAATCCTTTCGAGGTTCTTCATGAAAGACCATGTAGATCACCTTCTTATTATAGGGATATCACAGATCGACTCCTACGTGGACCTGACGTGTTCGAGACACCTTGGAGAAGATCGATTTGATTAGGAGAAGGATGAAAGAAACCCAAGGTAGGCAGACGTCATATGCCGCAAGAGAAGTTCATATATGGAGTTTGAGGTTGGAGACTTGATTTATTATGGTATCACCATTAACGAACATAATGGGGTTTGGGTCAGCTAGAAATCTCGCCTCTAGATTAGTAGGATCTTTCCCTATAATTATAAGAGTAGGGAAGGAAGATTATAGGTAAAGCTACCATAAAAACTATTGGATGTGCATGATGCCTATCATATCTTACACTTGAGAAAGTGCTTTCATGATTCAGCGGAGGTAGTGGATCTTAGTAAGCTTGAGAAGGTTAAGATAGAGCGAAAAGCATCAGTCCGACGTATTCTTACTCAGATCATAAGGCATGATGTTAAGCAATTGAGGAATAAAAAAGGTTGACTCGTAAAGATGCAACTGGGAGATAGAGTGGAGCTTGAGGAGAAGATATGTACGTTTTATCCTTATCTTTTTGATGGTACGTCTTTCAAATTTTCTATCTTAAGGTCTTCCTTTGATTAAGGTATTTTCTTTAGTATCCTTTAGGATGGTAGATCTTAGGATTAGGCTTATGGATGGTAGGACTGGTTGTAGACATGTTATTATAATATGTTATGTGTGATGGATGCAAGTTGTTGCAAATGTTTCCTAGTAGATGCTAATGGACACATATAAACACACCAGTGACTAGTATCTTTTAAGGATCGGCCAAACTAGGTCATAAGCATATACAAATAAAATTGTGTCGCTTTTTTGTTTACTCCTGATTATCATAAAATGGATGTTTAACGTATGGATACTGCATATGGACTATGATTGTAGAATGCATGTAGCACTATCAGTCATTGTTAGGATTTTTGCATTCATTTAGATGTATTGTATAAGCATATTTGCATAAACAGGTGGTCGACTGAATTAGTAGACCACTTAATCTTTTGCATTAGATAGAGACTTATACACCACACAATTGCACGATAACATAAATTGCATTAGAAATTTTAAGGGAAATGTATGTAATGGATGATGGTTTAGTAGATGGTTATAGACTTTGGTTGTGGTTATTTATTACATTTTCTATCCTTGGAGAATTCGAAGATGAAATCCTTTTAGGAGGGGAGAATGCAACATCCCGATATTTAAGGAATGATGACTGAATAAGAAATTAATTAAATAATAAAATAAACTTATGAAATTGTACGGATTTGGCTATGAGAGTTACACTATTGAGTCAGTGGATATTTTCTTGACAATTTTCACATAAAACTTGTTATGATTTGGTTTAAAACGAAAGAGTTGTAAGAGGATTCATATAGCAGAAACCAAGTTCAGAATAAATCACATTGCGTTTGTTTTGTGTGTGTGTGTATGTATAAGAACTGGCATGGTTCGATCCGCCGTGCGGGCCAATCGACCGCCAATGGATGGTGGGTCGACCCATATTTGCGACCTAATATGAAATATGACTAGGTGCATGACGAGTTATTAGATCTTAGTTTTTATTTAAATATAGAACAATTATTTTTGAAATAGAAGATTATATATTTGCTTGCGACGTGGCCAACTTAGATCTAGTCAAGCAGATTCTGTGGTCTGAGATCCTGTAACACACCTATAAATAAGACACTAGTCTAACCATTTCAATTCACTCCATTCTTATTCCTACCGGTTCTTTCATAACTGAGGCGGGATATAAAACTAAATATTTTCAAGAAGAAGAACATAAATTAAAACCAATATAAGGCCTAAAAAATGAGATTCAAGGACTACAGGCTTCGACTCAGGACAACAGGTGAGTGGAAGTTATTATTTTAGAATTTCGTATAGTTAATGTAATAGGGTTGAAAAATGTTATGTACAACTTTTAGTTTTCCAATTTACTTTCAGTACAAGTACGTTTTCATCATATCCCTTTACGGTTATTCTTATTTATGCAATTTATTTTCAGTTATCTACATTTATTTTACATATATTGACATAGTTGATAATTTTGTAAATGTTATATTTAAAAAGTAAGTTTAATCCTTTAGCCTAGGAGAAAAATAATGAAAAGAAAGTTGTTTTCATGAAATACATATTAAATAGGAAAACACAAAATTTATAGAAAAACACTTATACAACATGTAGATTTATAATAAAAAGCTAATGAATTGAATTTGTAGAAAAGACTCAAAATATGTAAAAACATGTAAATTTGAAATAAAAAGAAAATGGACCGAAGAGAGCAAGTCTTGGAGACTTGCAAATAAATTATAACATGCGTTATAACAGGAAAAATAGCAAAACCTCCTTTGATATGGAAAATTTTCATGGGAATGTTAGTACATCATAATATAATGTATTGTAAGGGGCACAAACCGTTGGTAGACATGCGTACCGATCGGGGAAAATAACTGGCAAATAGGTAAGACCCGGTCATGAAGACTAAGGCAATAGGTAAAACTCAGGTCATAGGACTAAGAAAGGAACGTAGTTAGGTTATTATTTAGAAAATTTTGTACCATGGCATATCAAACATATGTCGAACTGGGTAAATAAGTGGTTAGGACCCGTACCGATGGCATAAGACTCAAGTTATGGGACGAGATAGAATACACAATGCCAATTTTAGTAAATAAATGGTCACAAGAGGAATGAAATTTACTGTGTACCGACAATGACCAAGTGTGTGGCAGCAATTGTGGTAAATAATTGGCTGCTGCATCCAGCGCTAGATAGATGCCCATCTGGTGGATCCTCGGATGGTGTTTCGTGTGGTGCAGTTTCACATTCAAGTAGGTTTTCAGTTAGTATAAGGGGCAAACTACCATGTTAGTTTGATTATAGATAGGGAAGGCCGATCATTTGGACAGAATTAGGAACTGGTCCTAATATTACTTCTATTGTAGCAATCATAGTGGAAATAATTAGCTTGAACGATCAAATAAGCAATATTTTGAAAAATTGCCTTAAGTTGTGCATGGACACCTTTTTCTTAAAACACTAGTACTATTATTAAATCTATTATCTCTTAATTGTTCAATTTCTGATAGTCACTTCCATTCACTAGTCTTTATGTCTGGTTCATTCTCTATTCTTTTTTTCTCCCCCATTAGGCTCACACGGCAGAAAGTTATTTAGGCAGCTTGGACAGTTTATCTTGGATGTTCTTATTCTCATTTTGATGTAATTTCTTATTTTTATGTCATTCTATCTGGTTTTTCGATTTATATTGGAACTTGAGAAAGGTTGTTTATTTTGTACTCTGATATAGCTTTTGGGACTGAGATCATATGACATTTGAGCTGTTACGATTTGTTTTGAACAAAGTCTGATTCTGAATAATAATTTGTTCATTTCTGAAATGTTTCCACCACATTTATTTTCATGTCCTATGGATCTTAGTCTCTATGATAGTTTTATAATATCAAGACGTTCTGCATATCTTAACATGACTCATTTAGGGTATGCTAAGGGTGTAGGGTGACACAAAATTTTTATTATACTTCCTCCATTGTGTTATCAGAAAAGATGAAAGTTTACAACAACTATACCCATTTTATTTGTTATGTTCTAAAATCAGGTCTCCTTGATTCACTATACTATCTCACACATGAAAATTTTGAGCTCAATCTTTACTTTTTCTGTTAATTCCTTTAACTTAATTTAAATATTTTTCCAAAATCCTAAATTCAGTCCTATATAATTATTTTTTCATGGTTATTTAAATAAATAAGAAACATTATTTTTTGAAATTCAGTGGTTATACTTTCCGGAATTGTATGCTTTATTGATAATAAAATAATTTATTTCCAAATTTATTATGAGATTATTATTATTACATACTTATTGAAAATAAGTAACAAACATTCTATTTCGAAGATTAGTGCCCCTGTCCCATTGGTTAGACGCTTTGACATGGATGTAAGAGGTCGCAGGTTTGAAACTTATGTAGTGTTATTTGAACATATATTAACATATGTATGTTGCATATTACCAAGTCTTTTATTTAAGATCTCAATTTCAAAAAAAAAACATCTGTTAACAACAAAATAACCATAGCAGAGCCGAGAGCAAAGCTATGGGAACGGATGCCAAGAACAAGAAACTTTCAGTCTTGGCAAGTGCACATCATTACTTACCTTCGTTCACAAGGATAAATAGAAAAGAACTCCTTTCGACAAAAGCAAGCCCCTTCGATAAAGCCGATGGTCATATCTCCCAAAACAACAATCATTAAATAGAATAAGGGAAAACTAATTTGTAATTTCCAAACCAAACACACCCTTCGATTGATTCAGAGGGGTTTTCCTAGCCTTATTAACCAATAAGAGTTCTCTCTGTATGAAGAGAACAAGTCCTTCAGAACCCTTAATGCAAAGTATTTACAAAGGAATATTCATTAATTATAGTACCAAGCCTTTCATTCATGGCTGCCTTTCGTAGACCCAATTTTTTCGCAAGAAGTCCTCATCAAAGAAACTATCAGAAGTACATACTTCCGCACTAGGCTCCTCACATCTAGTCCAAACCACATCAGGAAAAATAAGCCGCAAATTACTAAAACTGCTTTTATTGTTACTCGGATCCGTTATAGAGAAGCATTGATCAGGACGAGGCTTCAAGATAGGAGAAAGGGTCTACCCGCATATATAAATACGATCGTAAGGTCTAGAATTAGGATTGAATTTCTCTTTCTCTCACTTATATCTAAATTTCCATCTTGTAAACCCTAATTCCTGAATCAGTTTGGAGTTTTCTAGGAACGAATATACTTATGTCTCTGTATCAGTCTCAGTTATCAAAAAAAGACGTTCAAATTTAAATTACTTAAGGTAACTATTAAATTATTACATGATCCTATCTTAACTTTGCAGGTATGGGTCCCTAACAATTCGAAAGGAATAAACTAGTGAAGCTAATATAGAGGCAACCGAAAGGGTCAAATAAGTATAATGAGATGACCAAAATCTGTCCGAATGGACTAGTTCCGAGACCATTTAGGACCCAAAATTCATCAAAGGTTTTCCAAGATACCCAAAACCTCGAAACTTGTTTGATGACCTCTTAATGACAGATTCGATTGAAAAAAAAAAAACCTACGAAAGAATATGATTGTGATATGAGAATATGATGCCCTAAGTTTTGACCGAAAGCCATTCATAAAGAGTATGAGTTCAGGATACATTTTCGAAAGAGATATAAGTGACCCTGGTCTACATGGATAACCATCGCAGTGAGACGAAGGAATGCATATAATGTCTTTAAGAGGGTCAATTCGAGAACTACCCCTGCGACTACTATAAGTATAAGAGAATAAAATTATCCATAAATGGTGAAAGATTATCATTAGAACCTTCAAGACTAAACTGTCAACAATTAAGATTGGACTTGTAGAAATCCTCAAGTTTAAGAATCATACAGCAATGGCTTTAAACATCTAACTACTATCATTATTTCAATTGGGACAAGCTTGAAGGAAGTACCGAAGGATAACAGCAGAAGTTAAAGGCGTTTTTGACATTAGAAATTCATCTAAAACTTCATGAATATATCCAAATGACTATAATGGATACTTAAATCTTTCTTAGATCGAAAGGTGCAATTCAAGAAAATCTAACCGAATTAAGGTTTCGATAAAAAATACATCGTTCTAGGGTGTTAATCATTTCTATGGCTAACATTTTTGATGCTATGAGGGCCTGAAACTCCAATATCGTTTAATTCTCTATATTCTATTGAGTTTAATAGATTTAACAATGAGATGCGGCTTCAGTGGAAGCAACTATTACTTATAATCCAAAGGAAAGTTTGAAAATCTAAGGAAGAATTCTTGTAATCCAAAGAAAAGTACTTATGATCTATGGAAAGTCCTTCGAGGTATGAAAGGAGTCGGTTTTAAATCAAGAAAAGATCTGTATAATCTGGAATAAGAAGCAAGTAAAGTTCCTTATAGACCAAAGAAAGAATATGTAAATTTCTATAGTCTTATAAACGAAAAACATTAGTATTCCCACTATCTCCATTATAACAATGAACTAAAAATGTTCCATCAAAACCAATATTATACACGATAGATTATCAGCTCCTCCAATTCAATTTTTTTTTTGAAAAACACAAGAGGCTAATTCTACTCGAACAAGGAAATTCTGAACCATTTACGATGAAATTGGCTTGTACGGATCTAAAGTTTTGAGAGGAGAAAGTATTAAGGATGGAAGATTTAAACATTATAAAAAAAAGAAGACTGAAGCTTATGATTATGGAAAATGTATTATTAACCTAATCCATATTGGATCGATACCGTTCTTTACCTTCGAACAAACTCTAGGAAAGGAAAACAACCTATTCTCACAAATAAGGAATGCAATTCAAGACTATTCCAAAGGAACAATACTCAAAGAAGAAATGGAAAGGTGTTATGATAGCTTCACCCAAAAGATAGCATTTAAATACAAAAGAGTCTTTGTTATTCTATGATGATCATAAGGTTCTGGAAAGAAAATCGACGATGAATCTTTGCCAAATTATACATCAAAGAAGTATCTTAAGAGGAAAATAATCGTTGACTACGGAAAAATATTAGCACCAAGCTTTAACAATTCGAAGACAAAGCTCCTAAAGGAAATATTTAGTTCAAAGTTTCCAAAAGAACGTAACTTAACTACTTCGATCAAGAATATTTACGTAATGAAGAAAGAGGAGCTCAACTACTAGCTTCCGAATGATAAACCACCTAAGTTTGAAATTAATAAAGAAAGATCCTACTATTACCACCATGTAATAAATGATTATGAAACTAATTGTTGTAGATTACTTGAAAGGATGATTATTTACCTCTTCAAGCATGGAAAGCTCAAGGAATTTGAAAAAAAATCATTGAACGGATTTAATAAAGATGTAGTTTCTATTCAAAATATGAAATTATACATGGGTAATGAATGAAGTAAGTTTGAACTTAAGAAATTATACATGGTTGGAGGCGAAATGCACTTTAATTATGGATAACCTAAAAAGATCTTAATGTAGTCAAGGGACTTTCCAAAAGGGAGAAGGAGTAATCCCAGCAACATGCACCAAGCTCCCAAGCCTTTGGTACAATCCGAAGGGAGGAGGGTAAGCCTAGGGATATACGCCTAGAACCATAGTCCCTTGGCGCATCCAAGGCTCCCTTTAGAGGAGGGACATGCAAGCCCGAGGACATGCGTCTGACTCCGAATGACGCATGCTTTACTGTTTTCTTTTTAAAACAAGCTCTGTCACTACTTCGACTAATCACGTCCTGCCTCTACTCTAAGATGAGTGCACTCTATGTGAAGAGTGCCCCATTACCTCATTCCCAAAACTATAAGAAAAGTGCACTGCATGTCTTGCTAAGCCGATACAGTACGATCATCGTGGAAAGCACACCAAAACAAAATTGTCGTTTAACTCAAAACACATGGATAATATATAATAATAATAATAAGGTACACAATAGGACATAATGAAGCATAACAAAACAGGAAATCTCATATCCATAAAATATCAGAATACTAAGTATAAAACATTTCACTAACTAAATATCTGAATATATCAAGCTAACTACATCCCTCATGAGAGTATATAACAAAAAAAATAGCAAAAATCATCCAAAGAGCAATATATAAGAATAGTAGTATGCCAGTCGCCTGCTCGTCAATGCATAACATCATCGCCACCAACCTGTCACCTGCACTCAATCTACTCGTCAGCATTGTCGATGAGCATCCTAAGGTAATAAGAGGAGACATAAAACCTTTAGTCATACAATATTCTAGTATGAGCGATAAATATCTAACGACAGTTACACAGGATAACATGATAATAGACAGTTCAGATCTCACCTAACCTGCCCCGCAACAAAAGATCTCGCATATAATAATCAAATTAAACATGATACTCAAACGCAAAGAAGTTGATACTTGTTAGAATAGGATTCTCAATCATGCTTCTCTTCTACCTTACAGTGATAGCCTACCAACAGAAATAGAAGAGAACACACAGGCAACTAAAGAGCTAATAACAAGTAGTAACCTAGTTATCCCTGACTAAAGCCTTGAATACGTTGATGTCGAATGACTGGTCGTTGTCGTTCGTTATGGGCAAATGCAAAACCCCGGTTCTAGTTGGACTACTGTAAGTCCCACATATGTTTATCTTCCTAATACAACTAGATCACTTCCCAAGCAATCAAAGGTACTTGATCTCTCAGGTCGTAACAGGTGTCCCCATGAAATTTCAAGTTTGCTAGAATCATTCGACCTATCAATGATCCCTTAGCACTTCCAATCATATAAGATATCCACTACTCATCTTTTAGCTTAAGTCCTTCTCGAGTCAGTCTATTAACGCGTAATTTCATTCCAACTCTAGATTCCCGTCACACTCGCCTTCGAGCACTCCTGCCTGAGTTCAAAATCGAAGAACAAACATCACTTTCACGATAACTTCCACCCCATAGAAGTGATTAACAAACAGAGCTTGTCGACAATCTCTAAAGGACCCTTTCTCACCATAGCCAGAAACTCGCCCCTCAACTCCTCAACGTCATCGATCGGTACTAGTACATCCCCTATGGATTGGTACCAGTCCATACACTTAGCAAAATTTTGGATAAATATCATACCACTTCATTCATTGCCTCAAATATGTGTTAGGGAATGCAGAATGTGGATCTTAAGGCAAAACGAACACTAGAGGGGGTGAATAGTGTTTATAAGGAATTTATGAAATACTTAAACTTAATTGATCTACTATATAAATCACACAATGAATATCACACCAAAGATGATCATAAACACAGAAACAATCACAAAAATAGATAAATATAAAATATCAAAAAGGAAAGAACACGTCGGGTTTTATATTGGTTCGGATTGCTCCTACGTCCAGTCCCACGCAACGCTGGATTGTGCAGAGTTTTTTTATTATCAATATCCAAATACAACCCCTTGATTTCATAGCTACAAGATTAACACCACTCCAAACACACTTGATTTGACGGCTACAAGGTTAACACCGCTACCTTTCCTTTATTTCAACGCTACAAGGTTCAAGGAACACCCCCTTTCCCAAACAATTCCCAAATAATTACAGCAGCCCTAGAACTCTTCAATAGCACTTCAATTTAGAGAGTATTTGATAGAGATTGAGAAGAGAAGTTCGATAATTGAGTAGAAATCGACAGAGTATAAGTGTAAAAATTAAGAAAATAATGAATATTAATGGTGGTAAGTAAAGCGGTGAAGATGGAGAAGAAAGAATGATTAAAAAATCGAAATCAACCCCTATTTATAGTGTTCCAAAGATTACAACGTTTCTGAAACATTTCAAATAGTGAAAAGACACTTCCTTTGAAAATTAAAAATCTGATAGTAATGTGTCGACATGTCTAATTATGTATATTATTTTGACTTTTAAAACTATTTTTTCAAGTGTTTGAACATATGTATTATTCTGGAAATACTTGAATCAAAATTTAGTAACTTAAATGAATAATATAAAGTGTAAAATCATATGTAAACATAATAATATATTATATAAACATATTTATAAAGTTATAATATTTAAAAACTATAAAACTATATATATTATAAACTAATATATATGTTAAAACTTTATAAACATTTATGTTTGAAATCATAAGTAAGATAATAGTTTGAAATAATTTAGAAAAATAATTTGAAATCAGAATTTGAATTTTGAAAACAGAATTTGAAATCTGAAAATAAGAATTTGAACATGGAGTGCTATTCCGAGTCTTACGTATAAACTTGACTCAGTTACTGTATTTTTCTTTTGCTTTTGAAATCTTGATGTTATGATAACCTGATAACTCATGAGTCTTGAATCTGTTGGCACTCTAAAACTGTACAGTCTTTAGTATTTAAGTAATGTATACACCCTGCATATGTATATATATATATATATATATATATATATATATATATGCATATATATATATATATTCTAGATAGAGGTATTAGTAATCAGGTTGTTGTCATCAAAACTCCATTCTTCCCTTTTTGATGATGACAACCTTGGTTTGTAAAATATTCATACCTGTTGATACTTCTTGATCTGGTTCTTCGAATACTCCCCTTTTCATTATGAATTCCTTCTGACTCACCCTTAAACTATGTCTATCTTAACTGTATATTATTTTATATTTTATAATTCTCCCCCTTTATCATTATCAAAAACTATCCTGTACTAAACAAAACTAAACTATATCATACTAGATTAGACTATACTAAACTAAACTACCCCCCCTAAATCTATGCTATAAATGATCCTAATGACTAATTCTATATATAAGTCTCACTTAATCTATTACTCTCACTAAACCTATAATTCTCCCTAAATTTATAAATTTCTATAGCTCCCTCTAAATCTATGGCTACAAATATTGTATAATTTAAGCCAAACAAGCAATTCAAACAATATTCAAACTAATAATTAAGTCAAACCAATTCAATTCAAACTTTTTATATAAACAAGCATGCAATCAATCCAAACAAATTTAAATCTTAGTTATATTAAGTTCAAGTTTAAGTTAGTCAAACCTCAACATCCTTAACTATGTTTATTATATATAGATTATTCTAACCAAATCAATCAAATATATGCCAATTCAAAAACACTTCTTGAGCCTTCAACTAATCCTTAGAAACTATAAAACTCTCCCTTAATCTAATAAAAGACTAAACCTAGACCAACCTTTAATTCCCTTAAAATTATAATAAGACTTTAGTCTAGACTAAGAAATAATTCTGATAACATATCCTTAAAACTATGATATAAGTTAAGTAAAGCAATTTAAGCTGAACAATCAATCGATTTATGTTTTGTTGTCACAAAACAATAATTCAAATAAATTCAAACATAAAGCCAAACATTTCTTATAACTTCTCTTTACCCTAAAAACCCTATAAAACTCCTACTAACCACAAATGCATAAGTATATTTCTATCCCATCTATCAACCACTAATGAAATTCAACCATGTCAAACAATTCAATCAGTTTAGTTATGTCAAACAAATCAGACAAGTCAATTAAGTCAAATAATTCAAACAAGTCAACCAAATAAATCAAACAAGCCAACCAAATAAATCAAACAAGCCAAACAAGTCAATCAAGTCAAAGTAAATATGTTATGTATTTGATTAATAATCCTATATATTTCTAATTAGACAAAAAAAAATCCTCATACAGTATACTTGTTACGTGTGGAATTAAAGTTAACATGTAATGCAGTATGTACAATGTGTTGGTTATGATGTAGTATGTCATATATAAAGCTATATAAAGTGATATATTGAATGGAATGCAATTTGTGATGTGAATGATTTTAATTTGAGATGCACTGTAATTTATAATAATGATATGAAATAAGATGTGTAATGGTAATATGCAGAATGATTTGGTGGTGATATCTATTTTGGTAAAAGATAGTCAAAGTACTACATATATTATAAATTATTTCAATCAAATAAATGTAATATTAATTTCAAGACTTAGGTTAATGATACTAATGAAAGAAATCAAGAGTTTAATGGTAATTAAAAATATGTTCATGATAGGTGGTAAGATATTTAGAATAATTCTATGAGAAATATAGAGTTAAATAATCTTAGTAGGGTGCTTCTTTAAAAAGAATATATTAAATACTGAAGATCATTTTAAAGGGAATATAAAGTTTTATCATATGAAGTAAAATATTTTGATGTAAACATATATTTGTAATTGTATATGTAAAAAGAACATAAATTAATATATTGCGAAATATACATTAATATTTTAATACAAATTAACTTTAAATTTGTACCATAGAATAAATTAATTTACTAGAGAACCATTAAAATGTTGAAACTTCAAATTAGAAAATTATTAAAATATAAAATCTATAATTATAAAAAAAAATTGGTAATATAGAGTAAACTATAAAAATATGTTTTATACACCAAAGTTTAAATGTACAAGTTTTATATAAATAAGCTATAATCAAAATTAGTATTCAATTTACAATGTAGCCCAAATATTTATGTAATCATAGGTGAAAAATATTTATAAGTTAGACTATGTATGTTTAAGATATATAAATTTATATTTTATAACAATATCAAATATTTGAAAATTTTAAATTATTACAAGCATATATCTATGTACTATAATTTTATTGATTTATATAATTCAATATATATATATATATATATATTTTAAAACGAAATATATGAAACATAAGTAGATAAACAAAATTGATAATTAGAGTTTGGACAAACATTTCCATATTGAAAAGACGTCCTTTCAAATTTTCAAATCCAAATCAAATAGTAATGAAAATTAAATTTAGAATAAGAAAAAAAATTAATTAGATTGGTATATTGATAAGTATACTATGGTGCATCAACATATGAACCAAATTATCTACAATTATAAAACAGACAAATTTTTATATCTTCCTATGTGCATATATGTATATTCCTAAAAATAATGACAATTATGAAATTAATGTAAAGCGTACCTCTTTTTGCATTCCTCCATTTTGTTGTTCTTCCATTGTCATGAACCATACATTTATATCTTTTAGAATTTGATGATGATATCTGCTTTACTGCACCAGGCTCGTTTTTCTGATCAACATAGTACATTCATTTGCTGAGTTTGAAGACCGTATGAGAAGGATACCAATGATTTAGTAGTTTTACCAACTTGGCGCCAAAATTTTGAATTTGAGTTTTGAATTTTGAGTGAATGGACACTTCAACTACTATAAGCCCAAAAGTCATATCCTTTCATAAACTTTTCTCCCCTTGATTGATGAAGGATCGCCTTGGTGTCTTTCGGTTAGTAGTCATTAAACATAATTTTTCTCCTGCAAAACAACACAACTTTTCAGTGAATCAAGCGACTTTTTAAAATAACTAATTGTTATTTTAAATAATAACAACATGATGATTTATGACATATCCAATTGAAAAATAATGTTAAAAATTTGCTATTTAATATTTCCAAAATTCATATGATGAAATTCTGAAAACGTACGCTCTGATACCATTTATTAGGGAATGCAGAATGCGGATCTTAAGGCAAAACGAAATCTAGAGGGAGATGAATAGTGTTTATAAGGAATTTATGAAAATCTTAAACTTTACTGATCTACTATATGAATCACATAATTATTGTCACACCAAATGTGATCACAAACGCAAAAAAAATCACAAACATAGAAATAGATAAATATAAAATGCAAAAAAGGAAAGAACACACCAGATTTTATACTAGTTCGGATTACTCATATTACTCCTATGTCCAGTCCCATGCAACGCTGAATTGTGCATAGTTTAATTATTATCAATATCTAAGTACAATCCCTTGATTTCATGGCCACAAGGTCAACACCGCTCTAAACAGCCTTGATTTCACGGCTACAAGGTTAACACCGCTCCTTTTCCTTGATTTCAGGGCGAGAAGGAACACATCATTTCCCAAACAATTCCCAAATGATTACAATAGCTTAGAACTCTTCAATAGCACTTCAATTCAGAGAGTATTTGATAGAGATCGAGAAGAGAAGAAGTTTGATATAATTTGAGTAGAAGTCGGCATAGTATAAGTATAGAAATTAATAAAATAATGAATATTAATGGTGTTACGTAAAGGGGTGGAGATGGAGAAGAAAGAATGATTAAAAATTCGAAATCAGCCCCTATTTATAGTGTCCCAAAGGTTGCAACGTTTCCGAAACATTTCAAATAGTGAAAAGACACTTCCTTTGAAAATTGAAAATATGACATTTATATGTCAACATGTCTAATTATGTATGTCGGCATATGCATATTATTTTGATTTTTGAAACTATTTTGTCAAGTGTTTAAACATTTTTTTTTTGGAAATTCTTGAATCAAAACTTAGAACTTAAATGAATATTCTAAAGTGTAAAATCATATGGAAACATAATAATATATTATATAAACATATTTATAAAGTTATTAGATTTGAAAACTATAAAACTATATATATATATTATAAATTTATATATATTAAAACTTTATGAACATATATGTTTGAAATCATAAGTAAGATAATAGTTTGAAATCATTTAGAAAAATAATTTGAAATCAGAATTTGAATTTTGAAAAAAAAATTGAAACTTGAAAATCAGAATTTGAACCTGGAATGCTATTCAGAGTCTTACATGTAAACTAGACTCAATTACTATATTTTTCTTGAGCTCTTGAAATCTCGATGCCTTGATAACTTTATAACTCATGAATCTTGAATCTCTTGGCACTCTAAAACTATACAGTCTTTAGTATTTAAGTCATATATACAAACCCTGCACACACACACACACACACACACACACACACACACACATATATATATATATATATATTCTAGATAGAGATATTAGTATATAGTTTATAATCAATGATAACTGAAATAAGGTTGTTGTAACACTTCGTAATTTTATAACATAAAAATTCACAAATTAAAGTATACTTAATTTTTAGAAAAGAATTAAGTGAAATGGGTTGCGCAGTGAAATATATATATTGATATATATATATATATATATATAATTGAAAATCAAATAAATAAATATGCAAAAATGTTCAAAACAACGAATTGGGAGAGGGGAATAACCGAACCGGCCCATTTTTGAGGTCGACCCGAGCTCGCTGGGTCGACTAGGGGTTAATCCAGGGTGTTTTGCTGTCAACCCGTGGGCCGATTCGCTCAAATGAAGATTTTGCATTTGATTGGTTCTCATGGTTCAGGGTTAATCTAATGGTCCTAAATAACTCCCTACACCTATATATACACCCTAAGACCTAACCCTAAATCAAATAAAAATTAGATCAATGGCCGTCATGCTGTCACTCCAAAACCTAGAAGTAGCCGCCGCCAATTAGAAGAAGAATAAAGCTAATCTATTCAATTCAATAACAACTACAACAGCAAATTCAACTACAACAAAGGAATGCTAATAAATTTCAGAGCTTCATTGAATGGTGAGTTCGATCACTTTAACAAAATAATTGCTAAATTAATTATGATGTGATATACGTTGGATTATAAGTTGTGGTTGTGAATCTAATTCATATGTTTAATCATGTATATTAACTTGATTCATATTATATGATGTTATGCAAGCTTTATATATGATGTTATGCAAGATTAATATGTTATGCAAGTTAATATGATTATGCAAGTTTCATGTATGATGTTATGTAAGATTAATATGTTATGCAAATTAATATGATTATGCAAGTTTCATATATGATGTTATGCAAGTTAATATGATTATGCAAGTTTCATGTATGATGTTATGCAAGATTAATATGTTATGCAAGTTAATATGATTATGCAAGTTTCATATATGATGTTATGCAAGTTAATATGATTATGCAAGTTGTATGCGAATTATATGATGTTATGTAAGTTTGGATCTAAAATATATGCTAGTAGTTCATGATGTTAAATTGTTTCAATGAATCCCTTTTTATAATCCAATCACCTAGGTTTATAACATCAGTTTTTATGCGAATATGGATGTGGAACATATGCTAGTTCGTATAAGTATTATGTTCATATGCAAGTATAAGTGATAATTGGATTCACATATATACAAGTTCACACCTCTAAAGTTTAGATCCATATTCAAGTTGACATTTTTATGTTGAAACTATGACATGCATAGTTATGCAAGTTTACACCTTTATGCGGATCCATAGTTTACTCAGGTTAACACCTTTTATTGGATCCATAGTTATGCAAGATGACACCTTTATGTTTAGGTTGATGACATACATAGTTTATGTAAGTTTGTGATAATTACTGTAACAACCCGTATTTTTGATAACCTGTTATCGAGGCAGAATTTAATTTATAAATCTGAATCAAGGGAAACGGGCTATGCCATTGCGTTCGTCTCGGAAAAATACGTGAAATAGAGTCCGAGTTTTCGAAAATCAGAGTCCGTATGACCCGGTTAAGGCCCGAAGAAGTTTTCTGAAAATTCAAAGTTCAAAACAGATTTAAAATTCAGGTTCAAATTTCGAAATTGGGGCCATTGGGCGCAGGTGGGAAAATTCCCGCCTAGCTACCCCAGTCGACAGGCCTGTCGACTTGGCTAGGACCAAGTCGACAACCCTGTCGACTTGGGTGTCGACAGGGGGTGCTCGGCCAGTTTGGCCTGACGCACCATTCTTGAGTTTGGCTGTGTTTTGGGGCTGTTTTCTGGAAGCTTCCGAGATCTGATGGTCCTAATCTAACCTAGGGTTAATCTAAGGGTCTAAAACACATCCTAATCCTATAAATAAGCCCCTAACCTAACCCTAAATCATTATTATTCATTCAAGTAACTAAACTATGGCAAAATCATTCCTCTCATGGCCTCCACTCTCATCATAAAATCCCTAAGTTATTTCTATGAGAGATTTTCAATGCATACAAGTGTTTTCAAGCTTGTATAAGCATCTTTAGCTTGCATTCAAGTCAAGTTTCCATATTTACATCATAAAGCAAGGGTTTTGATCATTTTGGCTCAAGGCTTTTCTATTAGAGCTTGCATTTTGGGTTTATTTGATTGCATAAGGGCTTTGTCATATTTTTGTGTCTTCATAAGCATTGTAAGCCCTTTTCTACTTTCATACTTAAACTCTAAAGTTAAATGAATGATGCAAGTTTGGTTGATCATTATGATATGCAAGTTTGCCATGATATGCAAGTTTACTATGTCATGTTATGCAAGTTTGATATGTTATGATATGCAAGTTTATCATGTTATGTTATGCAAGTATGCCATGTTATGATATGCAAGTTTACCATGTTATGTTATGCAAGTATTCCATGTTATGATATGCAAGTTTACCATGTTATGCTATGCAAGTTTGCCATGTTATGATATGCAAGTTTATCATGTTATGTTATGCAAGTTTGCTATGTTAAGATATGCAAGTTTGTCATATGATATGCAAGTTATGTTATGCAAGTTTGGGTTGATCATTATGCTCATGTTATCATGTTATGCAAGCTTATCTTGGGTTTATGAGCTTAAAGCTTCAAGCTTTATGCTAAGGTTGCGTTTTGGCAACATGTAAGTTATCATATCTCTTATGATAACTTGCATGTGAGGCTAAATGCGAACTTATGGCCATTTCTACATGTCATTTATCACCATGTATCACCAATATGCTAAGTTTGGTTTTATGCATGCTTTTGAGGCCTAAAAATGTAATATGCAAGTATATGAACATATGTACATTTCATATGCCACCATGGTTAAACTTGTGGCTTCAACACCTTTATGTCATGATTATGCCAAGTTCCCTCTTTCTATCCTTTATGCGCTACTGCGATATGTAAGCGATGGGATTGCGTTTGGGGTTGGGTAAACTTAAAGGACATAAAAACATAAGAGTGGGAATTTACCTATTAATTTAGGTCTACCCATTGGGAATTTACCTATTAAGTTAGGTCTACCCAAATGCTTGAAAACTTGTAATATGTTTTGGAAACATAATGGACATGACACTTAGAAAATATAAGTGTGACCAACTCGAGGTTGGGTTGAGTTTGGAGCATAAATCTACCCGGAACCAACCGGCTTAACTAGTGGCTACAAACAATAGGACCCAATGTGAGAAGTTGGTCAAGTTGTGCTTGAACTCGAGGTTAGACTAGGTTGTGGTGTAAAGCTACCCGGACCCGCCCGGCTTAACTAGTAACCACAACGAGGTCTAATGTGAGAGGTTAAGGTGCATTAAATTAATTAATGCTACATGATAAGGTTAAGTAAATTTGATTTATGACACTTAACCAATTTGATATGAATGGGTAGGTTAAGTGAAACCGGGCTTGATTTCTTAAGGACACTTAACCGTAAAAGACGACTAGTGGTTAGGGTTAAGTTAACCTACACTTAGCCAATCCGAACTCGGTAATTTAACGGGGTTAAGTTGAACTATACTTAACCAATCCAACTCGGAAATTTGATAAGGCTGAGAACCGATTTGGTACCTGGTCTGGATAAACTAACTTGATTGATAAATTAAACGAACCTGTTTTGCGGATCTGTAGGACCCACACCAAGTTAGGCAAGTTTGTAAATCTGTTATCTGATCCGTTAGTCTGAAAACTGATTGTCTGAACTTTGTATGTCTGAACTCTGTTAATAAGTTAATCTGAATCTGGTAGTCTGGGGACACAAGGGGGAATACTTGTGTTATTTGTTGTTTGGGACCCATATTCGTCAGTAACCCTTTCTGGTATCAAAACTTTGACCCAACTGTAGGTAGGGTCCGGGCACGCTTACTGAACTAATTATAAGTGGTTCATTCTGATAATGGCGATGGGTGTTGATGGTGCGTTCCAACCGGGTCATGTGCGTGCATGGATCCCGGTCTGCCTCTGAGGATGTAAGACGCCGTGACATCTGTAAATATGCATGTGCCAATTGGTTGCCACTTTAGGGAGTGATACACCCTATCGTGGGGCCGACATAGGATATTTATGTATTAGGGAGCCGATCGCTTGGGTAGGAGTTAGGGTACACTTAGCTCTGTCTGATTCTGTTGGTACCGTCTGTTTTGTTGGGTGGTAACACCCGTCTGTTTCTGCGTGGTACCGTTCTGTTAGGGTGGTAAAGGCCCATTATTGTTAGTATTCCGTTTTTGTACTTTATCTGTTAGGGTGGTAAAGGCCCATTATGGTTAGCATTCCGTTTCTGTACTTTATCTGTTAGGGTGGTAAAAGCCCATTTTTCTCAAACTCTATCTCTGTATGGACCATTCTGTTCCGTCCTGTTTCGATGTAAACATTGGGGTAACACCTAATCCTGTTATACTAGAATTTGTACCAAGAAGTTGGATCTTGATATAGGTCAAACACCTGATACTGGGCCAAGTTTAGGCCAAGGGATAAATTCTTGTTTATACATGACATGTTAGAATGCTGGTACACCTGTGGTGAAAAAATTCACCTTGATTATGTGATGACTCCTTTGAACTATCGGTTAGATATCCACTATGCTAGTATGTAATTATCCTTATGTTCATCCCTGCTTCTCATGCCAGTTAACTTTATCAGTTTACATTTGTAGTAGGGCTTACTCAGTCTTTTTGACTGACCTGTTTTCTTTCGCCTCTTTTCTTCCGTTCCCCCCCCCCCCAGGTTCTCAGGGTGGGAATATTGGAGCTTAGCTTGGATTTCTGATCGCTTGCTTGTGGGATTTAGCTCATGTACGGTTTGACATGAAGCTAGCTATGGTTATCACTTATTTTGGGGATAGTACTTATGTATTTCAGTTTTTCAGTTGAAGTTGTTTTTATCTAGACTTGTTTATTTGGAAAGTTAACATTATGTTGTACCAGACTTGTTTTGAAATGGTTTGAAATCTTCCGCTGTTTTATCTATGTTATTTACTCTGTTTACATATATACATATGTTCTTGTTCTGCCTTGATATATCATTATGCATGCTTACCCGATTCAAACGCCCCTCCAAAGTCAGAGTGCTTGCAAGAGCCACCCTGGCGGAGGTGGGGTGTTACATTTGGTATCAGAGCGTATGGTTTACGAGAAGGAACAAAAAGGTTTTTAAAACTTTTGGAAAACTATTTTCAAAACCAAGTATAAAGTATTTTCCAAAGAAAAGTCTAGTTTATTTTAAAGGCTATTCCCCAAAAAGCCATTAGCAAAATTCCTTCGTTTTTCTCCATTCTGAATCTGTCTTCTTCTTCGTTTTCAGTATGGCCGATAACTTTGTTATCCCAGAGGGAGTGCAAGTACCTGTTTGGTATAGGAGACTTTTGGAGGCTAGGGCGACCGAAGCCGGCCCCGCAGATGTTCCTCCTCCTCCTCCTCCTCCAGTAGTTAATGTTCCTCCTCCTCCTGTCGCTGAGGTTCCTCTTCCTCCTCCCCCTCAGCATCCTCAAGCTGACTTCGCAAAGACTTGCAAAGATTTCAAAGCAATGGGTGGCAAGAAATTTCAAGGCACTGAGACTTTTGTAGAGGCCAGAAATTGGTTGAAAGAGACCGCGGATTTATTTGCTATCTTTGGGTTAGACGATCAGAGGAAGATCCTGTTGGCGGTTTGGCTTATGAAGGATGAAGCCGCTTATTGGTGGGAAGTCGCCAATGGTACTAGGCCTGTTGAGACTTGGGCCGATTTCAGGACAAGATTCGGGCTTAAGTTTCTGTCTTCTGCTGAAGAGAATTTGCAAATGGAGAGGTTTATTGCTTTGAAGCAAGGAGACATGTCTGTCAAAGAATATGTGAACAAGTTCAATCAGTTAGCTCGTTTTGGCTTGGATATGGTGAGTACTACTCAGAAGAAGGCTCTTCGTTTTGCTAGAGGATTGAATGAGCCGTTACAGGAGTTAGCTATGTCTCATGTGCCCATGGGGGCCACGTTTGAGAGTTTGGTAGATATGGCCCTACTCAATGAAGAGAACAAGAGTGCAAGGAAGGAGGTTAAGGTGAATGAGTCTCAAAACAAGAAAACGGGGCCCAAAAAGGAAATGCAAAAGAAGGAGGAGAAGTCTGAAGATAAGAAGGAAAAGAAGTGCTTTACTTGTGGAAGCTCAACTCATCTAAACAAGGATTGCAGAAAGAGGAAGGGCACTTGCTTTAACTGTGGAGAGATGGGACACTTCACTAGGGACTGCCCGAAGAAGAAAGGGACTACATCGGAAGGAACGGTGAATATCGCATGGCGAGTGAATAGATTAGGGCTAGAATAATTTGTCTGTAGGATGTTTAATTTTCCTTGTCTGATTTTCAGTTTGAAACTCTTTTTCTGGTATTTTGATTCTGTAATGGAAACTCGGTACTTTAATGCTAGTCTTGCTTCTGGTCTGGTAATAGTCTCAAACTCCCTGAGAGTTATAACTCATCTGTTTGTGATAAATTGGGGTTTGAGAGTATCTGTGTTGGGCATGGGGATGACTATGACGAATACATTCTGGGTTTCTACCATGCTTAGTTTCCTAAGAATCATTTGGGAAATCTGATCTGTACTAGTAGTCTGTAAGTATATGTACCAAGTTTTTGTTTTATCTGTACTCTCTTCCATCACTCGACTGTATCTTGTTAAGATAGGAATCCTATGGATGTAAACATGTGCTTGAGACATGTTATGTTTGATAGTTGCAAGTGGATGCAAGTGGTTGCTAGTGGTTGCTCGTGGATGCATAAACACACACTAGGCACTAGATCGGCTTGAAATACACTCTCATATTGCATATGGACGTGTGTACATTTTCAATTCTTCTGGTTGCAAGATGGTTAATTCAGCACATGGATGTTGCATATGGACGAATGTTTGTGCACGCATATAGTATTATATGATTAGGACTATTTGCATACATAATGGATTCATTTCACTAACATACTTTGCATTGATGATCTTTGCATTTGATAAGAACATATACACACACCTTTTGCATATGTTCATACCGCATTAGAATCTTTAAGGAAAATGATTGCTCGTGAATGATGATTTGAGTAGATGGATGATGGATGGTAGGATAAACTTGATCGATGCTAGTCTATGAATTAGAAAAGCGCGACATTTGTAATAAATTCTGCAAGCATACAGGTGTGTAGCATACAGGTCGAACACAGGGAGGTTTAATTAAAAATTATTATTTATTTTTTTCTTGGGCGTGTTAGACGAAGCTGGAGGTTGATTTTGCAAATAAAACAAAACAAAATTAAAACTATAATTTGATTCAGAACAGATCTAACTGAACCGACGATCAAATCACAATTTCAATGGAAAAGCAATGAACTATGAATCAGATTCAAATCTAATCAAATCCAATTAAACCTATGAACGCGATTAAAATACAGAAAATAAAAGTGCAGAATATAAATAACAACAGGAAATAAAATTAGGATTACCGCTGAATCTAATCAGACGGTCAATCACTAATGAAAAGAAATGCAAAACACAAATAGTGTTCTACCGAATCTAATCGTGTAGACACACTAATTGCTAAGAAATAGAAAAAAATGCAGAAAATAAAAAGAAGAAGAAGAACTAGAAACTTTATTAGAAATAGAAAAAATGGGATATAGGATGGTGGCTACAAGGGTATTTATAGGGTAGATAGCCAAACCCTAACCCTAACCCTAATGATAATTGGGCCTGGTTATTACATCACTAATTAGTTTACAATGAGAAACATAAATGGGCCTTAGATAAATAAAGCAAATTTGGGCCTTTTCCCTTTTTCTCTTTCTTCCTTGACACTTCTTCATTGATTTGTGATGTGCAAAGCCTTTTTATCAATCCTTTTCTTGTCCAACAGCAGCCAGATGTGAGATCTTCATCTACAATTCTTCAAAATGCAAATACACAGCAAATTGATCTCTATTTCTCTACATTTCTGGTTGCATGCGGGCTTGGTTGGAATATCTGTAAAAGTAACAAAACAATAGCCAAGTAATATTTATTTATATACAAAAGATAAGATATAAGAGCATAAAATAAACACATTTCTATGTCAATCAGTAGGATGCGTTCTTCCTAGCTTGAAGATTTCGAGGACGAAATCCTTTAAGGAGGGGAGAATGTAACAACCCGTATTTTTGATAACCTGTTATCGAGGCAGAATTTAATTTATAAATCTGAATCAAGGGAAACAGGCTATGTCATTGCGTTCGTCTCGGAAAAATACGCGAAATAGAGTTCGAGTTTTCGAAAATCGGAGTCCGTATGACCCGGTTAAGGCCCGAAGAAGTTTTCTGAAAATTCAAAGTTCAAAACAGATTTAAAATTCAGGTTCAAATTTCGAAATTGGGGCCGTTGGGCGCAGGTGGGAAAATTCCCGCCTAGCTACCCCAGTCGACAGGCCTGTCGACTGGGCAGTCGACTTGGCTAGGACCAAGTTGACAACCCTGTCGACTTGGGTGTCGACAGGGGGTGCTCGGCCAGTTTGGCCTGATGCACCATTCTTGAGTTTGGCTGTGTTTTGGGGCTGTTTTCTGGAAGCTTCCGAGATCTGATGGTCCTAATCTAACCTAGGGTTAATCTAAGGGTCTAAAACACATCCTAATCCTATAAATAAGCCCCTAACCTAATCCTAAATCATCATTATTCATTCAAGTAACTAAACTATGGCAAAATCATTCCTCTCATGGCCTCCACTCTCTTCATAAAATCCATAAGTTATTTCTATGAGAGATTTTCAATGCATACAAGTGTTTTCAAGCTTGTATGAGCATCGTTAGCTTGCATTCAAGTCAAGTTTCCATATTTACATCATAAAGCAAGGGTTTTGATCATTTTGGCTCAAGGGTTTTTCTATTAGAGCTTGCATTTTGGGTTTATTTGATTGCATAAGGGCTTTGTCATATTTTTGTGTCTTCATAAGCATTGTAAGCCCTTTTCTACTTTCATACTTAAACTCTAAAGTTAAATGAATGATGCAAGTTTGGTTGATCATTATGATATGCAAGTTTGCCATGATATGCAAGTTTACTATGTCATGTTATGCAAGTTTGATATATTATGATATTCAAGTTTATCATGTTATGTTATGCAAGTATGCCATGTTATGATATGCAAGTTTACCATGTTATGTTATGCAAGTATGCCATGTTATGATATGCAAGTTTACCATGTTATGCTATGCAAGTTTGCCATGTTATGATATGCAAGTTTATCATGTTATGTTATGCAAGTTTGCTATGTTATGATATGCAAGTTTGTCATATGATAAGCAAGTTATGTTATGTTATGCAAGTTTAGGTTGATCATTATGCTCATGTTATCATGTTATGCAAGCTTATCTTGGGTTTATGAGCTAAAAGCTTCAAGCTTTATGCTAAGGTTGCGTTTTGGCAACATGTAAGTTATCATATCTCTTATGATAACTTGCATGTGAGGCTAAATGCGAACTTATGGCCATTTCTACATGTCATTTATCACCATGTATCACCAATATGCTAAGTTTGGTTTTATGCATGCTTTTGAGGCCTAAAAATGTAATATGCAAGTATATGAACATATGTACATTTCATATGCCACCATGGTTAAACTTGTGGCTTCAACACCTTTATGACATGATTATGCCAAGTTCCCTCTTTCTATCCTTTATGCGCTATTGTGATATGTAAGCGATGGGATTGCGTTTGGGGTTGGGTAAACTTAAAGGACATAAAAACATAAGAGTGGGAATTTACCTATTAAGTTAGGTCTACCCATTGGGAATTTACCTATTAAGTTAGGTCTACCCAAATGCTTGAAAACTTGTAATATGTTTTGGAAACATAATGGACATGACACTTAGAAAATATAAGTGTGACCAACTCGAGATTGGGTTGATTTTGGAGCATAAATCTACCCGGAACCAACCGGCTTAACTAGTGGCTACAAACAATAGGACCCAATGTGAGAAGTTGGTCAAGTTGTGCTTGAACCCGAGGTTAGACTAGGTTGTGGTGTAAAGCTACCCGGACCCGCCCGGCTTAACTAGTAACCACAACGAGGTCTAATGTGAGAGGTTAAGGTGCATTAAATTAATTAATGCTACATGATAAGGTTAAGTAAATTTGATTTATGACACTTAACCAATTTGACATGAATGGGTAGGTTAAGTGAAACCGGGCTTGATTTCTTAAGGACACTTAACCGTAAAAGACGACTAGTGGTTAGGGTTAAGTTAACCTACACTTAACCAATCCGAACTCGTTAATTTAACGGGGTTAAGTTGAACTATACTTAACCAATCCAACTCAGAAATTTGATAAGGCTGAGAACCGATTTGATACCTGGTCTGGATAAACTAACTTGATTGATAAATTAAACGAACCTGTTTTGCGGATCTGTAGGACCCACAGCAAGTTAGGAAAGTTTGTAAATCTGTTATCTGATCCGTTAGTCTGAAAACTGATTGTCTGAACTTTGTATGTCTGAACTCTGTTAATAAGTTAATCTGAATCTGGTAGTCTGGGGACACAAGGGGGAATACTTGTGTCATTTGTTGTTTGGGACCCATATTAGTCAGTAACCCTTTCTGGTATCAAAACTTTGACCCAACTGTAGGTAGGGTCCGGGCACGCTTACTGAACTAATTATAAGTGGTTCATTCTGATAATGGCGATGGGTGTTGATGGTGCGTTCCAACCGGGTCATGTGCGTGCATGGATCCCGGTCTGCCTCTGAGGATGTAAGACGCCGTGACATCTGTAAATATGCCTGTGCCAATTGGTTGCCACTTTAGGGAGTGATACACCCTATCGTGGGGCCGACATAGGATATTTATGTATTAGGGAGCCGATCGCTTGGGTAGGAGTTAGGGTACACTTAGCTCTGTCTGATTCTGTTGGTACCGTCTGTTTTGTTGGGTGGTAACACCCGTCTGTTTCTGCGTGGTACCGTTCTGTTAGGGTGGTAAAGGCCCATTATTGTTAGTATTCCGTTTCTGTACTTTATCTGTTAGGGTGGTAAAAGCCCATTATGGTTAGCATTCCGTTTCTGTACTTTATCTGTTAGGGTGGTAAAAGCCCATTTTTCCCAAACTCTATCTCTGTATGGACCATTCTGTTCCGTCCTGTTTCAATGTAAACATTGGGGTAACACCTAATCCTGTTATACTAGAATTTGTACCAAGAAGTTGGATCTTGATATAAGTCAAACACCTGATACTGGGCCAAGTTTAGGCCAAGGGATAAATTCTTGTTTATACATGACATGTTAGAATGCTGGTACACCTGTGGTGAAAAACTTCACCTTGATTATGTGATGACTCCTTTGAACTATTGGTTAGATATCCACCATGCTAGTATGTAATTATCCTTATGTTCATCCCTGCTTCTCATGCCAGTTAACTTTATCAGTTTACATTTGTAGTAGGGCTTACTCAGTCTTTTTGACTGACCTGTTTTCTTTCGCCTCTTTTCTTCCGTTCCCCCCCATAGGTTCTCAGGGTGGGAATATTGGAGCTTAGCTTGGATTTCTGATCGCTTGCTTGTGGGATTTAGCTCATGTACGGTTTGACATGAAGCTAGCTATGGTTATCACTTATTTTGGGGATAGTACTTATGTATTTCAGTTTTTCAGTTGAAGTTGTTTTTATCTAGACTTGTTTATTTGGAAAGTTAACATTATGTTGTACCAGACTTGTTTTGAAATGGTTTGAAATCTTCCGCTGTTTTATCTATGTTATTTACTCTGTTTACATATATACATATGTTCTTGTTCGTCCTTGATATATCATTATGCATGCTTACCCGATTCAAACGCCCCTCCAAAGTCAGAGTGCTTGCAAGAGCCACCCTGGCGGAGGTGGGGTGTTACAATTACCTAGGCTAGTTGGGTGTAAAACTATGTTCATACATGCAAGTTCACACCTTTTAGATCTATGATTTTGGATCCTTGATAATACAAGACTATGCAAGTATGTTGTAATTCTTAATTTCAAGTTAGATGCCAATTTAGATCTATTATTGTGTGTATATGACTTTGTGACGTTTATTCCTTTTTTTAAGTATTAGACTTTTTGCTAGTCTAATATGTATATGTCATGTTAAGCGAACGAATGACGGGGGTACGATGGGGATAATAGTGGATACACATATATTGTGAATTTGGCATGTAATGGCCTAAAAAGGCATGTAATAAATTTTAAGGAATAAAATTAATTAGTGATGAAATTGGTATAATTTATATACCATAAATAGATGAGCATAATTTAGGTGATAAATTATGGACATAAATAAATATGGAAATTTGAATAGGGAAAGTAATTCAAATTTGGGGAAAATTAATTATGTATAATTAATTGCCTAAGACACGAGGTTGGACTCATTTGTGGTGTAAGACTGCCCGGACCCGCCCGGCAAATCCAGCTGCCACAAATGGTAGCCCAATGTGAGAGGTCAAAGGCCCAAACTAAATGCGTAACAATTGTATGGACACGAGGTTAGGCTCATTTATGGTGTAAGACTGTCCGGACCCACCCGGCAAATCCAGCAGCCACGAATGCCAGTCTAATGTGAGAGGTCCTACAGGGGTTACGGTAGTAATAAATTAAGAAACACTTAACCAAAGTAAAACATGTGGTGGGACATGGGGGTTAAGTGGGTGCCTTGGGTGGCATGAGGAAATACGATTAGTAACACTTAACCAAAGTAAATATGTAAGTGGGACATAGGGGTTAAGTGGGTGCCTTGGGTAACATGTGGAATTACTAATAAAAACCCTTAACCAAATTTAAAACATGTAAGTGGACATGAAGGGGGTTAAGTGGGATGTACTAGAGGGGACCAAGCCTAGGTGGAATGCTTGTGTCAAGCATGGGGGCCCTTTTCAGTCCAGTAGCCCATTAAGTATCTTTGTGAGCTCGACCCAAGTCGAGGACGGGACACGCCTACTGGGCCTGGTTGTTAGAGGCCAAAACGGGTTAGCGGTGGCAACGCAAGTCCAACGGGGTCACGTGCGTGCGTGGGTCCGGGCTGGTAGGTAAGACGTTGTTGCATCGTGTAGGTATAAGCCGTGCATTCCTTGCGTGGTATAAGGTTTCCATATTAGGGAGTGATACACCGCACTATGGGACCTGCACGGGTATCTACGAGTTAGGGAGCCGATCGAATGGGGCAGGGTAGTGGGTACACCTAGTGGAGATAGGAGCAGACAACACCTATGTAGTCAGCTAGGGGTACACGAAGCTACCACTATTATTATTAATTATTAAGGGGGTACACCTAGTGGAGATAGGAGCAGGCGACACCAATGACGTCAGCTAGGAGTACATGGAATTACCATTATTAACTATTGAAGGGGTACATCTAGTGGGGATAGGTACACGCTGGGTACCTATGATAGCAACTAGAGATATACGGTCAAACATAGAGGATAGTGGGTACATCTAGTAGTACATGAAGCTATCATCATTCTATTTAGCCAAGAGGGATCAAATTTCTAGAGTGACTAGTAGGGGTGCAGTTAGAGCTAGTACAGTACAGTACGGTGCAGTACAATAGAATATAGTAATTATCCTACATTGATTAGGAAGCGCAATTAATGTTATCTTTGTTTCTCTTGATTGCTTTGCCATACCCATGTGGTTCACACAGTCATTACCTTATTCTCTATCTTATATCTTATCATATTGCTTTAATAATTATGTTGTTAGAGTTATCGGACTCGCCAGACTTTATGTCTGCCCCCCTTTGTTTCCACCTCTTTTTTTCCTTTTCCCCCCAGGTTCTTAGGGTGGGACTAGTACTAGTGGAGCTTGATTTGGATCTCTTTTGGGAGCACTTGGATTCGGATTGCTGAAGTAAAGTTCAGCCTATCATTTTTCTTTATGGCTATTGGTAGTAGTGGGATTATGTCTTTACTTTATGTACTCTGATTTTATCAAGATAGAAATTAAGTACTTGACTCTAGTTATGGTTTTGACGATGTACTCAAACATATTTACCTTCCACTGCAATAAATGAATATTTTAATTTTCAAGTACTGCTTTATATCTGTCTTGTTGTGATTTTCTGTTCTATATCCACTTAAAATGCTCCATGGAAGTTAATGCATTCCCTTTGTGAGTGACATTAATGGACGTGGGGTGTTACAGTTGTTGTCATCAAAACTCCATTCTCCAACATTATGTCCCTCCATTCTTTTGCATCTTCAATCGCCTTCCCGAAGCTTCATATGCTAGTCCTTAACCATCCTCTCAAGCAATTTTGCTTCGACCCATCCAATTCACTTTAAACTTTGCACATTATCTGCTATTAACCCCGTGAAGCCACGCATGAAGTTTCGTCTTCCCTAGACCAACCGTGATGATCGGTACCAGTCCATAGGCTATGGAACGATGCCAATCCATGTACTTAGAGTATTATCACCTGAAAATTCCTAAGTGCAGTCTTGACATCCTCCAGAGATTCACCGCCAAATTTCGTCCAAATCTGATCTTCCCAACTTTTGATTTGCTATGTTCTTTGATTCTAATACCTATAACACATCTGAACAAATAAATCAAACATAGCATGCAATTCAACCAATCAAATAGTAATTCATCCAATTTCAAATATATGCAATCATTTGAACATATACAAACGTGATCCATATCATAATAATCACAAATCTTGCATAGTTTGGCACTAATTACACATTGAAAATGATAAAACTAACAAATTACTTAATATATGATCTATATCTAAAATGGAATATATAATTTGGTTTTAGAGAAAAATTAGCATATGAAGTGTTTGATTAACCAAATAAACACATTTTATCTGTAGTGACCATTTGAGAGTTCTCTATCACTCGCTGAAACCTAGATCTGATACAATAGAGATGGAAAAAAAAATATGGGAAGTGAAGGAATCTCTTGAATTCAATGCGAAATGGTGAGATCCAATCCTTCTTTATGTAGACCTATCCTCTAGACGCGACTTATAATGATCAGAAAAATTAATTAGGGTTTAGCGAAATTAGGTTGAATCCGAGATTCTTAAATGCTTGACCTAATGTGTCGAATGAGGAGAAGAACCCTAATTCTCTCCTCAAACCCTCTATTGATAATCTCGATTCATCACTCTAATAGGCTGACAAATCATTCCATTAGCTGTTAATTAACCTAGCCAGCAGAAATAAGAACCTAAAATAGCGATATATGCTAGATCGCTGAGCCAAATCTTTAAAGTTTTTGGTTGGCTACTATCCTAATCTAATAAGATCAATTACAACACCAAACTTGGTCCTTAGCAAAAGTTATGGTTAAAACAGTGATTCACAAGAGGAAAATGGACATAAAATTCTTCGGCAAATATTATGGACACGTCTCACATTTCCGTGAACAACATACTAAAACATGAGAAAGAAAAACCAATAAGGCATTAAATAGATTTATTTTACGATCCTCTGATACTTAAAATATGGGTCGTTATACTTTCTCCCCTTTTAGGAATTTCGCCCTCGAAATACCATGCAAACACGAGTAAACAAAGTATCCCGCATGCCTAAAATCCACGAGTAGCCAATCTATCATCCAGTCTAGCATCCAACAATCCATGCAACCAAAATCCTACGCTAGCATGTAAAGTTCTAATATTACATGACAAAATGGAACAAGTTATATTTTTTATGGGCAAACTCAACTTCATCCGCCAAAATCCAATACACAAGCACTTAGAAAATATTCCGATACTTGGTTGACTCTCTTAGTCTGACCATCAGTGGAGGGATGATAAGGCGTACTCATATATACCTCGGTTGCCAACATTTCTTGCAAACTCTTCCATAATCCACTTGTAAACAAAGGATCTCGATCACTTACTATACTCTTAGGTAATCTATGGAATCAAAATATCCATTTAATATACCACTCAACCAACTTTGATGTCGTCCTAGTATATTTGATGAGAATAAACCTTGCGCTTTTGGTCAAGCAATCAACGATTACCTATAACCATCATATCATTCTCTGGTCCTCGGTAATCCATCAACAAAGTCCATTAACACTTGCCCTCACTTCTACGTAGGAACTTCTAAAAACTGTAATAACCCATGTGGCTTCTTCTGCTCAGCATAACTAATTGATAGTTCATACACTTAGAAATGAATCTTCTGACATCTTTTTCCATACCTTCTCAGTAGTAAACTCTTTTCTTATCTCGAGCCATCAAATTACCACCAGGGTGAATGGCCAGTCTAGAGTGATGACATTCTCTCAAAAAATCATCCTCAATCCATCTATGTCAGGAACAACCAGTCTTTCATCCTTGTGAAGCCTACCATCTCGATCGACTTTAAAACTATTCATTTCCTTAGAGTCAATTCTTTCCAATCTCCGAAGAATCTCAACAAGCGTAGAATCTCGATTTTGGCTTTCGCTAATCCTTTCGTTGAGAGAGGTCTAATCGATAGGCTCGTCAACATTTCACGTTCTAACTCATAGTGAGGTATGAAATCAATCCCATCCAAATATTCAATATGTTTCCATTTCGTAAACATAGCTCCTAAACTGGCATGTCTTCTACTCAATACATCAACCACTGCATTGGCTTTACCAGGAGTATAGGCAATACCAAAATCAAACGATATTAGGAACCTAACCATTGTTGCTGCCGAAGATTCAAATCCTTTTGAGAGAAAATAAACTTCAATTACTTATGATCTATAAATGGGTCAAATATAACTCCCAACAAATAATGTCTCCACATCTTCAGAGCAAATACTATCACTGTTAACTCAGTTCGTGAGTCAAACAATTCCTTTCATGCGGCTTCAGTTGTCGACTCGCATAACCCACAATTTTGTCTTTCTGCATTAGCAGTTCAATGCCATATGCATCAGTATACACAACCATCTCTTCGTTTCGACTCGAAATAACTAATATAGGAGCAATCGTTAACCTCTCTTTCAAGATCACAAAAGCATGCTCTCACTTTGCATCCTAGGAGAAAACCTAGTTCTTTTTCATTGATCCGGTCAATGGTGCAATTATCTTCGAAAACTCCTTGATAAATCGCCAGTAATATCTAGCTAAACCAAGGATACTCCTAACGTCTGTGGCATTATTAGGTTAATCCCAAATCTAAATCGCTGCAACCTTAGCGAGATCACCGTTATTCCTTGTCCCGATACTAAATTATCCAAGAATCTCCCATGCTTCTTCCAGAAAGTGACACATTGAAAACTTACCTCTCAGATGATGCTCTTAGAGATTTCCAAAGAAATCTCAAATGCGTCTAGTATTCTTTCGAAGCCCTGGATTAAAAAAAATATAATCCATGAACACAAGCAAAAATTCATTCAACTGATATTCGGGAACTCGATTCACTTGATCTACAAAATATGCTACACGCTAGTCATTCGAAACGGCATCACTAGCTACTCATAAAATCCGGATGGTGTCCTAAACGCAGTCTTTGGCACAGTATTCCTAGCCACACTCAGTTGATGAAATCCCTTGGACAAATCCATTTAGGAAATCACCATGACTTCATGAAGCTGATTAAACAAGTCATCGATTCTAAGCAACGGATACTTGTTCTTTTGGTTATTTATTCAGCTCACGATAATCCACACACAATCGCAACGATCCACCGGCTTTGGTCGCAAACACAACTGGTGCAGCCCACTCAGAAACACTTCTCTGAATAAATCCCTTACTCAAAATATCATTCACTTACACGTCTAACTATCGTTGTTCCCTAGGTGCCTGAAACACCCCACCTCCGTTAGGGTCACTCTCAAAGGGAATGCCCTAATTTTGGTGGAGGTTTATAAGTATAAGTCACAGATATACAAGACAGATATAGGAACACATATTTTTGAACAGCGGAAAATAACAACAACTTTTATTTCATCAAAATACGTGTTACACAAACCATGCCATAATTGTCTTACGATTCTTCCAAAAACATAACATCTTCATAACTGTCTTGATTACATTATTTAAAGAAGCATAAAGAAAACATAAATAAACTGCATAAGTCCCCTAATTGCTGTCCAAAGCCATAGTCCAAAACGAAAAAGGTCCAAGCAATACATTCTTTCTCTTCAAGCTGGATGTGAAAACTAGTCAAGCTGTGGTATTCCCTCCCTGTGAACCTGGGGGGGGGGGGGGGGACGAAAGAAAAAGAGGCGAAAGGAAAAGGGTCAGTCATAAAGACTGAGTAAGTCCTAGTGACTTTCAGTGTAAAAACGGTTAAAACAACATGTCATGTATGAACTGGAACTAAACTCAAGAAGGGTGTCAAGGTGGACAAGGTAAACTAAGGTGATCATGATAAGTCAAGACAAGTCAAATAAAGCATCACATGTTCAAGATTCGTTGCATCGACTGTACTAGTATACTAAGCCCATGTCACGAGTTAATCACGAAATAAATCCCACGGCCCAATATCGTGAAACGACCCTGAAACGGGGTCAGACCCAAGTACGGGGTCCTACGGAGCGCTTATCTAGTCGATCGACTCCCTACAAGTTCTAGCTCGTCAAGTGTCCGTGTCATACGGCTAATCACGAATGTAGTCACCTGTTCTGGGTCCACCTTCGGGTGTATCAGCCCTAGGGTGTCAACCCCTGACACGATTCAAGATGCACAGATAAATCTACTGATACCCAGTGTCTGCCCCGGAATACATGCACGACCGTAGTCCACCGAACCTACACTGGCATACCCCACTGCCGTCGTTCACCTCTTACAATCAGCCCAGTAATCGTGCCCCACCCGGCCTAGCCCCAGGGTACCTTGATACATCTAGAGGGTTACAACTGAAAAGGGTCGTGTCTAGAGTTTCGCCTAACAGATTAGGTCATGTAATTCGTGACCTAACCCGCCTAACCGATTAAGTCGTGTAATTCGTGACTTAATCCTTTTCCAGTCTAGTCATGTCAAGGTGGTTAAGTATGTCATTTCAGTTCGCGACTTAACCCGCCTACATGTCATGTCAAGTTGGCTAAGTGTTGTCGTTTCCAGTTCATGACTTAGCCCTACAAATCGTGTTCAAGTTGGTTAAGTTGTCTTTCCATGTTCATGACTTAACCCTAATTGGCATTAATTGATTCGTTAATGCACCGAACCACTCACATTGGATCCTGTTGTTCGTAGCCACTGGATTTGCCGGGCGGTTCCGGGCAGGTTTACGCTACGAACTCAACCCAACCTCGGGTTTCAAGCGCGATGTGACCAACTACCCACATTGGATCCTATTGTTTGTAGCAACTGGATTTGCCGGGCGGCTCCGGGCAGATTTACACTACAAACTCAACCCAACCTCGAGTTGGCCACTTTCTTGTTTTCTAAAGTCATGCCCATGTTCTTAGCATATTCGTGCTATTTCCACATCATGTTCATATGTCAACTTCGTGCCCAACTAAGGCAAGTTTCAAATCAAGTTATGGCATGTTCAAGTCAAGTTTTCGTGCCATATTTCATGTTCTACTTATGCCAAATTTCACGGTTTTTGATTATAATTAATTCATATTTTGCCTATTCTACCCAATCGTATCCCCAACGTATATAAACGTACTTCGTTCTCAAGCATAAACAATTCAAGAGATAAAGGGGAATAACACCAAACATGTGATAAGCATATGTGACAATTCCAACATCACTTGCATAATAAACAGGCTATAACATATCACATGGTTTCAATACTAGCATGATGATAACTTGGCATAGTAATGGTTCCAACTTAGTTTAACATGATGATTTCAACTTTACATCATAGGCATAATAATCATTGCGGGCATAATAATTATTTTATTACAAACATGAAACATTAAAGGCATAGTAATCCTAATAGGCATAGTGGATTCCAATTTAGCATTTTAAACATAATGATTCTCATCTAACATTATAGACATAATGATTCCAATTTAGCATTTTTAACATAATGATTCTCATCTAACATTATAAACATAATGATTCCAAATTAGCATTTTTAACATAATGATTCTCAACTAACATTATAAACATAATGATTCCAACTTTTCATCATAACCTAGCAATTCCCAATTTTTCATTAATCATGATAGGTATATTAACATCACAGGCATAGTTCCATCAACAGTCATAGACATGGTTTAATTAGCATCATAGGCATGGTTTTATCAACATAAAGATTTCAATAAACATAGTGATTCCATGGACATGTATTAGTCCAACTTGCCATATAATTAAGCCCAAGTGATTCATAACAACATCAAAATCATGACAAGTTTAACTTGCAACGTTGCCATAGTAATATTCCCAAATTATAATTCAAAGTTAAACAATATAAACATGGATTAACAATAGTTCCTAAATCCGATTTCAATTCATGGCATGTCCATATTGTTTTAACGTTCTTGCCTAAAAAGTGACATAGAACTTACAATATGAAGCAAATAATCCAAATAAAAATCCCAAATCAAATAGCCCCAAATTCGTTGTCTACAGCGTCGTAGTTGTTGTAGCTTCTAGTTGTAGCCTTCAAGAATTGTCCTTCGTCTTCTATAATTTTGTTCTTTGTATTTTTAATTTAAAGCTCTAGGTTTAATGGTGGCGGCATGAGGCTGAAATGAAATAGTATGATTTAGGCTAGGTCTTAGGACCTTTTTATAGTGTTTGCAAGTTGATTTAGACCGTCGATGGAGCTTGATTCAATAATAGCCGTTCGTTTGAAGGAGAGGCCAATCAGGAGCTGACACCTAGCCCTAGTGACAAGGCAAGGCTCAGAAATTCGACCAGGCCCTGGTCAGGCTAGCCAAGACCTGACCAGCAGGTCATTCTGACCTGGGCGCACTTGGCAGGTGCGCCAGGCTAAAAATGTACTGGCGCACTTCCCAAGTGCGCCAGTTCATTTCTTTTCTGGCGCACTTCCCAAGTGCGCCAGTGCATTCTGACCCGTTTTCTGGTTTTTCGCCCAACTTCGTTCGTCCATATCTTCTTCATACGATATCCGTTTTACGCAAACTCGGACTCTATCTCTAGCAGAATTCCGAGACGAACGCAATAGCGTATCCCGTTTCCCTTAATTCTTTGATTTGAAATTAATTATACTTTAATTTGTGAATCTCACTGTTATAGAATACACGGGGTGTTACATTCTCCCCCACTTAAAAGGATTTCGTCCCCGAAATCTTCAAGTTCAGGAAGAATGTACATGGAAGAATGTACATCCTAACATCCAAACATCCATCTACTCATCCATCAAACACGAGCATCCATTGTCCTTAAAAGACTTCTAATGCTTCATGATCATATGCGAAGTGTGTGTGTACATGTATTTATCTAATGCAAAATCAGGCGGTCTACTGATTCAGTTGACCTCCTTAATGCGAATTATGTAAGTGCCATGAATCCATTATGTATGCAAATTCTCCTATTCATGGTTCTACATGAGTGCTCAACCATTCATATAAATGCAACATCCATATGACAACACATTAAACCATATACGAATAAATACATTTATGCATATGCAACATGAAAATGTGTCTGAGCCGATCTAGTGCCTAATGTGTATTCATGCATCCACGAGCAACCACTTGCGACCACTTGCAACCATTTCGCAATCATAACATGTTTCAATTACATGTTTACATCCAAAAAGATTCTACCTATGGTTCTCATGATAGGACCGAGGAGAGAAATAAGATAAAACAAAGCATCTAGAAGAAGTTAACGATGTACCCCCAGATGGTCCGGTCTGCTTCTTAGGGCAGTCTTTGCTGATGTGTCCAGTCTCCCCACAATGAAACCATTCACCTTGCTTTCTCTTCCTCTTTCTACAATCCTTGGCTATGTGCCCTTCCGTACCACAGAAATTGCATTTCCTTTTATCACGTGAGTTGTTGTTCTTGCCTCCTTTCTCAGAGTCTACCTTCTTATTCTGAGAATCGTTGGGCTTGACCTCTTTCTTCCCTTGAGAGTTTTCTGCCTTTGTCTCCTTCTTGCCCTTATCTTCTTCGTTCAGCAATGCCATCTGTACCAACCTTTCATACGTAGCTCCCATGGGTATATGGGTCATGGCCAAACTGTGTAATGGCTCATTCAACCCCTTGACAAAGCGGAGAGCCTTCTTGTGCGGGGTGTTGACTAGGTCTAGTCCGAACCTAGCCAGCTCATCGAACTGATTAACATACTCTTTGACTGTCATATTTCCTTGCTTAAGAAATAAAAATTTCTCCAACTGCAAACTCCTTTCAGCTTCTGAGAGAAATTTGGCCTCAAACCTTGCCCTAAAGTCCTCCCATGTTTCCATTGGTCTTTCTGCATTAGTGACTTCCCACCAGTAGGAAGCCTCACCTTTTAGTAGCCACACTGCCAGTTGTACCTTCTGCCTATCTTCTACTTCAAAAATGACGAATAAGTCCTCGGTTTCTTTCAGCCAATTTCTAGCTGCCACGAAGGACTCAGTTCCATGAAAATCCTTTCCTCCCATAGCTTTAAAATCTTTACATATCTTAGCAAAAGTGTTTCCCCGGGGAGGAGGTGGAGGAAGAGGTGCTGCTGCAGCCGGATGATTCCCTACAGCTGGGGGAGGAGGAACGGTAGGGCCTGGCTGGGTGGCCCTTGCTTCTAAGAATCGTCTAAACCAACCAGGTATTGGTATACCCTCTGGCAAGTTAAGTTCTTCGGACATGCTGAAACAAAAAGGATAGATTCAAAACGAAGGATAAGAGATAGTACCTATGGCTTTGGGGGACTTTGCCTTTTTAAAATAAAATAATATTTTATCTTTTAAAAATGCTTCTTTAAAATTTCCTTTGAAAATAAATTTTCAAAACTTTTATCTTATCTGGTAAACCTATGCTCTGATACCAAGTGAAACACCCCACCTCCGTTAGGGTCACTCTCAAAGGGAATGCCCTAATTTTGGTGGAGGTTTATAAGTATAAGTCACAGATATACAAGACAGATATAGGAACACATATTTTTGAACAGCGGAAAATAACAACAACTTTTATTTCATCAAAATACGTGTTACACAAACTATGCCATAATTGTCTTACGATTCTTCCAAAAACATAACATCTTCATAACTGTCTTGATTACATTATTTAAAGAAGCATAAAGAAAACATAAATAAACTGCAAAAGTCCCCTAATTGCTGTCCAAAGCCATAGTCCAAAACGGAAAAGGTCCAAGCAATACATTCTTTCTCTTCAAGCTGGATGTGAAAACTGGTCAAGCTGTGGTAATCCCTCCCTGTGAACCTTGGGGGGAGGGGGGAAACGAAAGAAAAAGAGGCGAAAGGAAAAGGGTCAGTCATAAAGACTGAGTAAGTCCTAGTGACTTTCAGTGTAAAAACGGTTAAAACAACATGTCATGTATGAACTGGAACTAAACTCAAGAAGGGTGTCAAGGTGGACAAGGTAAACTAAGGTGATCATGATAAGTCAAGACAAGTCAAATAAAGCATCACATGTTCAAGATTCGTTGCATCGACTGTACTAGTATACTAAGACCATGTCATGAGTTAATCACGAAATAAATCCCACGGCCCAATATCGTGAAACGACCCTGAAACGGGGTCTGACCCAAGTACAGGGTCCTACGGAGCGCTTATCTAGTCGATCGGCTCCCTACAAGTTCTAGCTCGTCAAGTGTCCGTGTCATACGGCTAATCACGAATGTAGTCACCTGTGCTGGGTCCACCTTCGGGTGTATCAGCCCTAGGGTGTCAACCCCTGACACGATTCAAGATGCATAGATAAATCTACTGATACCCAGTGTCTGCCCCGGAATACGTGCACGACCGTAGTCCACCGAACCTACACTGGCGTACCCCACTGCTGTTGTTCACCTCTTACAATCAGCCCAGTAATCGTGCCCCACCCGGCCTAGCCCCAGGGTACCTTGATACATCTAGAGGGTTACTGTTGAAAAGGGTCGTGTCTAGGGTTTCGCCTAACAGATTAGGTCATGTAATTCGTGACCTAACCCGCCTAACCGATTAAGTCATGTAATTCGTGACTTAATCCTTTTCCAGTCTAGTCATGTCAAGGTGGTTAAGTATGTCATTTCAGTTCGCGACTTAACCCGCCTACGTGTCATGTCAAGTTGTCTAAGTGTTGTCGTTTCCAGTTCATGACTTAGCCCTACAAATCGTGTTCAAGTTGGTTAAGTTGTCTTTCCATGTTCATGACTTAACCCTAATTGGCATTAATTGATTCGTTAATGCACCGAACCACTCACATTGGATCCTGTTGTTCGTAGCCACTGGATTTGCCGGGCGGTTCCGGGCAGGTTTACGCTACGAACTCAACCCAACCTCGGGTTTCAAGCGCGATGTGACCAACTACCCACATTGGATCCTATTGTTTGTAGCAACTGGATTTGCCGGGCGGTTCCGGGCAGATTTACACTACAAACTCAACCCAACCTCGAGTTGGCCACTTTCTTGTTTTCTAAAGTCATGCCCATGTTCTTAGCAGATTCGTGCTATTTCCACATCATGTTCATATGTCAACTTCGTGCCTAACTAAGGCATGTTTCAAATCAAGTTATGGCATGTTCAAGTCAAGTTTTCGTGCCATATTTCATGTTCTACTTATGCCAAATTTCACGGTTTTTGATTATAATTAATTTAAATTTTGCCTATTCTACCCAATCGTATCCCCAACGTATATAAACGTACTTCGTTCTCAAGCATAAACAATTCAAGAGATAAAGGGGAATAACACCAAACATGTGATAGGCATATGTGACAATTCCAACATCACTTGCATAATAAACAGGCTATAACATATCACATGGTTTCAATACTAGCATGATGATAACTTGGCATAGTAATGGTTCCAACTTAGTTTAACATGATGATTTCAACTTTACATCATAGGCATAATAATCATTGCGGGCATAATAATTATTTTATTACAAACATGAAACATTAAAGGCATAGTAATCCTAATTGGCATAGTGGATTCCAATTTAGCATTCTTAACATAATGATTCTCATCTAACATTATAGACATAATGATTCCAATTTAGCATTTTTAACATAATGATTCTCATCTAACATTATAAACATAATGATTCCAATTTAGCATTTTTAACATAATGATTCTCAACTAACATTATAAACATAATGATTCCAACTTTTCATCATAACCTAGCAATTCCCAATTTTTCATTAATCATGGTAGGTATATTAACATCACAGGCATAGTTCCATCAACAGTCATAGACATGGTTTAATTAGCATCATAGGCATGGTTTTATCAACATAAAGATTTCAATAAACATAGTGATTCCATGGACATGTATTAGTCCAACTTGCCATATAATTAAGCCCAAGTGATTCATAAAAACATCAAAATCATGACAAGTTTAACTTGCAACGTTGCCATAGTAATATTCCCAAATTATAATTCAAAGTTAAACAATATAAACATGGATTAACAATAGTTCCTAAATCCAGTTTCAATTCATGGCATGTCCATATTGTTTTAGCGTTCTTGCCTAAAAAGTGACATAGAACTTACAATATGAAGCAAATAATCCAAATAAAAATCCCAAATCAAATAGCCCCAAATTCGTTGTCTACAGCATCGTAGTTATTGTAGCTTCTAGTTGTAGCCTTCAAGAATTATCATTCGTCTTCTATAATTTTGTTCTTTGTATTTTTAATTTAAAGCTCTAGGTTTAATGGTGGCGGCATGAGGCTGAAATGAAATAGTATGATTTAGGCTAGGTCTTAGGACCTTTTTATAGTGTTTGCAAGTTGATTTAGACCGTCGATGGAGCTTGATTCAATAATAGCCATTCGTTTGAAGGAGAGGCCAATCAGGAGCTGACACCTAGCCCTAGTGACAAGGCAAGGCTCAGAAATTCGACCAGGCCCTGGTCAGGCCAGCCAAGACCTGACCAGCAGGTCATTCTGACCTGGGCGCACTTGGCAGGTGCGCCAGGCTAAAAATGTACTGGCGCACTTCCCAAGTGCGCTAGTTCATTTTTGTTCTGACGCACTTCCCAAGTGCGCCAGTGCATTCTGACCCGTTTTCTGGTTTTTTGCCCAACTTCGTTCGTCCATATCTTCTTCATACGTTATCCGTTTTACGCAAACTCGGACTCTATCTCTAGCAGAATTCCGAGACGAACGTAATGGCGTATCCCGTTTCCCTTAATTCTTTGATTTGAAATTAATTATACTTTAATTTGTGAATCTCACTGTTATAGAATACACGGGGTGTTACAGTGCCATTCGCCTAAAAGGTATAACAATTGGTATGGCTCCATCCACTAAATCAATACGTAACTCGATTTACCTTTGCGGTCGCAGTCTTTTGACGTCGTTAAAGACATCAAAAAACTCTCGAACGATTGGCATCGATGACAATCCAACCCATGGAATTGGAAAGGAATATAAAAAGATGACTAGGACCCAGTCCTCTGGTAGACAGCATATCACAACCGTTTTCCCTTTCATATTCCTTATTGTCACTTCGAAGTTCTCGCAATCCACTATAGTCGCATACCTCTTGAGCCAGCCCATACCCAGAATAATACCAAACCTAGTGAAGTCCAAACCAAAGCAATTGCACACAAAGGAGCAACCATGACCTAATTAGACTAGTCTATGACAATGACTAGAAGAATGCCTTACCGGATTAGTCATAACCAATGGTTTATCAATAATTTCAGGTTCTAAACCTAACTTATAAACAAGCTCATTATAAATAAAAGAATGTGATGCTCCAATATCAAACAAGACTTGAACTAAAACACCATTGACAGAAAGCATACCTTGTACAACATCACTTTTCTCCTTCTCTACTACATTCGGAGCTCTCGAAGAAGATGGCACAATAACCAATGAATTTTCCTTTACATCCTGCTTATTCTTTGGCGACTCTGGAAAATTCTTCCCTAAATGCCTAGTCTTATCACAATTAAAACACTTCCTTTCCACCTTAAAAGCTTCGCAACCCTTGGAATAATAGCCCTTCTCAGGACAGATAAAGCAGGTACCTTGACACTTAGGTTTCTTCTGGCTATTCTTCCCATGCTGCTTTGGATTTGTCTTTCTATTCCACTTTTTCTTATTTCTGCCACCTGTTGTGTCTTTGACCCCTTCTTACTTTCAAAAAAAGATCTCCTTTCCTCAGAAAAAAGCCTCTCATGCCTCAAATCTTTCTCAACCAACCTCTCATATGGGTCCTCGATGCGATCCACTAATTGTTCTCTAAGACACCGATCCAATCCCATGATATATTTTTCGTTCTTCTAATACAAGGTCTCCATATAAGAACGAGCATACTTTGACAAAGCCTCATACTCCGCTCCGTACCCAGCCATAGGTCTCCCTCCTTGCTTCAGCTCAACAATTTTTTCGAAGAGAATTAACTTCTGGATAGTAGAAAAAACATCCATGCAAACTTAGTCTTAAACTAGTTCTAGTTAATCTGGTCCTCCGGAGTCTCAAGTGTAATAGAATTCCACCAATCCATAACTGGCTCTTGAAGCTTCCTCGATACAAGCTTCCTTTTCATAGCATCGTCGATTCCCAGGCTCCAAAAACGCGAACACAAATATTCAATAAATTTTGCACTTCTAGATTTAGTCCTACTAAATGGCTTCCACCTAGAGAAGTATAGTCCTTACACAACTAGGCAAAATTGACGACTCTAGGTGCTTATATAGGAGCACCACCATTTATTACCGCCTTTGGAGTGGGTATCCTTCTCATGATTGCCACCATCATCGCTTCGAACATAGCTAGAAAATCGGGCGTTGTAGCAGCAGCTCTCAATTGACTACCCTCGCCAACCCCTCCAATAGCAGGCACATCCCTAGTAGTATTCCTCATATTTCAATGACTCATTCTTTATCTAAAACAAAAATAATTAGTCCACTTCAGAAAAAGATTGTAATGGTTCTTCAGGTGGTTACTAATCTACTGTACTATATATCATATAATATAGTTATTATAAAAATTAAATTATAAGTACGTCTCTTATATGCTTTTATGTTTTCGAACTTTGGGTAAAATCGGTTAACCATAGCTTTGATATTAAGTGGGGCGACCACCCCATACCTCCGCATAAAACTATAAGAAAGGTGTGTTGCATGTTGTGCCAGGCCGATACAGGACGGCGAGGAAAGTGAACTGAGATAGAACCTGTCACATAACTCACAACACATGGATAATATACAATAATAAAATATACAACAAGATATAGTAGTGAAGCATTACAAAACAGGAAATCTCATCTCCATAAAATCTTAGAATATCAAGTACAGTATATCTCAGTAACTGAATATTTGAATACATCAGGCCTCACTACATCCCTCATCATAGTGTATAATAAGAAAAACAATAGAAGTTATCCAAGTAGCTATATAGTAAGAATAGTAATACGCCAGCCTACTACTCATCACTGCACAACATCATCGTCACCAACCTGTCACTTATACTCAGTCTTCTCGTCGATGAGCATCCCAAGGTAACAAGAGAATACATATAACCTTAAGTCAGACAACAGTTTTATATGAGAAATAAATATCCACCAACAATTACACAGGATAATATGATAATAGATAGTTCAGGTCTCACATGACATGCCCCTAAAAAACAAGAGTTAGCACACAGTAATCACGTTAAACATGTTGCTCAAACACACAAAAGTAGATATTTATTAGAATAGGATTCCTAATCCCTGTTTCTCTTCAGTACCCTACGGTGGTAGCCGACCCAGGGAAATAGAAGAGAATATACAAGCAATTATAGCATCAATAACAAACAATAACCTAGTTATCACCGACTAAAGCCCTAAATACATTGATGTCGAATGAGTTATCATTGCCATCCATCAAAGGCTAATGAAAAACCCTGGTTCTAGTCAGACTTCCATATTTACCAGGTATGTTTGTCTTCCCAAGACAACTAGGTCACTTCCTAAGCGATCCAAGTTACTCGATCTCTCAAATCCTAAATGGTATCCCTATGAAAATTCGAGTTTGCTTCCTTCGACCTATCAATGATTCCTGGCACTTCCAATAATATAAGCTATTTACGACTCCATTTTTAGCTTAAGTACTATTCAAGTCAGTCCATTAACACGTAGCTTCATTCCACCGCGAGAAGTCTATAACATTCGCCTTCGACCACTCCTGCTTGAGTTCACAATCGAAGAACCAACATCACTTTGACGATAACTTCCACCCCTTAAAAGCGATTAACAAACATAGACATCCCACAACTTCCAGAAGACCCCTACTCAATATATTCAGAACCCCGGCCCCCAGCTCCTCAACGTGATGGACTGGTACAGGTTCATCCCCTATAGATTGGTACCGATCCATATACTTAGCTAATTTTTGGCTAAGTGTTGGACCACTTGATTCTTCACCTCGAATATGTCCCTCTAATCCATTCGCATCTCAAATCGCCTTCCCGGGTTTCGTATGCCATTCCATACCCATATTCTTGAAAAGTTCGCTTCGATCCTCCAGTTCACTTTAAACTTTGCACATGACCCGCTATTGACTCGTGAAGCCACACAAAAGTTTTGTCGTCCCTTGACTAACCATAATGGACCGATACCGGTTTATAAGATTTAGATCGATACTGATCTATGTACTTAGAGTATTTTCACCCGAAAACTCGTATGTGCAATCTCGACGTCCTCTAGAGCTCCTTCGCTAATTTTCATTTGAATTTGATCATCATAACCTCTATTTTTCTCTATTCATTGATTCTATGTCCCACGACACACAATTCTAAATGAACAAATCAAACATAACATACAATTCAACCAATCAAACGGTAATTCTTCCAATTTCAAACATATAAATCATATGAACACATAGTGTTGACCAGCCTTTTGACAAGGCTATTAAGATTCGTTGACATCATGGGCTTTAGTTAAAGTAATGTAGAGGATCAAGTAACCCTGATTGATGATCTAATCGATCGATGAATGGGTCGACCCAAACCTAAGATTTAATCCAGACACAAGAACCCAGTGTACGAGTCAGCTAGAACCCATTGTCTTTGGGTCGATAGAGTCGAGCCAAGCCCGCTTCCGTACAAAGTATCCTCCTGAAGAATTGCTCCTACTCCTACTTGACTACTTCAAGCCATCCTTGAATACTGAATCGACTGCCACCTGTCACTACGTGCTCAAGTCATGCCATTCTTTGTAAAAAGAACTATTCTCCGCGCCCTCCTAGAATACTGGATCAAACAACAAGTGCTTCAGCCAATTTGAACATTGTAACTTCTATAAATAGACCTTCTAACTCTAAAGAAATGCACTTTTGTCCAATCTCTGATCATATCATTATTGTGATGGTTCATCTGTAGTAGATCATTTCATATATAAAAGATTATAAAGTGGACGTAGGCTCATTAACATCGAACCACTATAAACTTGTGTATATCGCTTTTCTCTTCATTTTTTATTTATTTATATTCATTTATTCCCTACATTTTCATTTCTTGGGTGTTTACCATTTTTGGGTATCAACACTTTGGTGCTTTAACTGAAAATGTTGATATTCTCAGCAATTGAAGGAATTTTCTCTACTTTTGGATCATCAAGTCCGAGATGAGATCCTACGTATTTTCCAACATTGTTGAATCATGGTTTCCAAATCCGCAGCACACACTTCCGTAAAGCATCAGTAGGCTTTAGCGCTAGCAGAAGCGGTCGAGGAGTCGACCATTCCAAGGTCGACTTCAGACCAGCCTGTACTACCGCCTCTGGTGCAACCATCGCAGCGGATCAAGCCTCCCCTTCAGCATTTGCTACCAAGGATGAATTTATGACCATGATGAATCAACTCCGAGAAACAACAGCGGCATTAAATGCTCAATCCCGGGAGAATGCTACAATGAGGCAAGACATGAGTCATATGTCGAGACATTGGGAAGAATTCAAGAAGCAACAATCTTCCTCTCACCCACTGGACTAAAACTTAGAAGGCTTATCATCATGTGGAGGGAGTAGAGATCGACCTCATTCACGACGTCCGCTAGAAAGGCCAAAAAACATACGACAGTTGTAGTTGAAAGGGCGCTCAAACCAGTTGGAATAGCCAATCAAGCTCAGGTCGATCCAGCTGACCTAGAGGATATCGATCCAATGACTCAACAGAATCGAAGAACCTCTCCTTTGGCCCACCGAAATACCACTCATAGAGCCCAAGCTCTCGCTCTTCCTCTCAGACGTTCTATAAGTAACTGGGATGTACGGGGTTGAGGAAGCTCTGTCCGGACGCGGCTCAGGCGACGTTGCCTGGAGAGGAGCATGGGGGATTCGATCAGTTGATGATGCCGATAGATGCGCACTCATCCCTCCGGACTTGACTACCATGGTACGGCAAATCATGAATGATAGCAAGGGCTATAAGAATGAAGATTGTGGAACTAATCGTAGTCATACGCCATTTATAGATGATATTCTGCAAGCAGAATTCCCCAGAAGATTTAATATGCCTCAGATGAGCCACGATGAGGGAACGACCGACCCGCACAGCAATCGATGAGGTACTCATGGCATATGAAGGTAGTCGTAGCTCCTGACACCATCAAATGTAAAGCCTTCCCTATTTTCCTGAGCGGGTTAACGCTCATGTTGTTTACCCGTCTTCCCCCGAGATCGGTCCCGAACTTTAAGGATTTAAGCGAGAAGTTCCTGAATCAATTCCGCTTACATGCATCCAAGTCAAAGCATGTTATGGTTGTCTCCGCCATAAATAAATCAAAGGGTGAATCCCTAAGGAACTACCTTTGTAGGTTCAACCGGGATATCACCGAAGTAAGAAATCCTAATCACAAGACAATCTTCATGGCTATTGTAGACAGCCTTGACAAGAAGACGGAGTTTGGGAAGTACCTGACCGTTAAGACCCGAATGACAATTGAGATGTTCTATGAAAAGGCTAACATCTAATTATAATAGGAAAATGCATAGTTGGGTGAGGAGGATAGGCCAAAAGACGTTCCTAATAAAGCCATCCAGAGTAATATTGCGGTTAAGCAGTCCGGAGATGACTCTGAAAGGTGGAAGTAAATGTTGGAAATTGTGGCAAACAAAATGGGAACGATTAGAAAGGTACCAATGGGAACCCTGGACAAAGAGGAAATTCTAGGAAACGATCTAGATTCCAAGTGTTTGAAATTTATACTGCATTGAATGACACACTTGAAAATATCTATCTTGACACATGTAGTACAGTTCCATATAAGAAGCCACCTTTGCGTGAATCTACGGAGAAAGAAGGGGCAATCGGGAAGTTATTTATATTCCATAAGATTTATAGGCATGCTACAAATGAGCGTCATCACCTCAAGGACATCGTTGAGAAGCTGATTAGAGAAGGAAAGCTTGATGAGTACAAGGTGGCCCTGAGGGATAGGGGGCAAGGGATGTCAGCACCCAGGCAAGGCTAGGCGGCGCCCAGAGCCATTGCCAAAGAAAAGGCAAAAGGGATAGTGACCAATGCGATTGTCGGAGGACCCCATCCGGTTGGGCATACCATTCGTACTATGGAACGATACGTAAACTCCGCAAAACATCTTGATGTTGCAGAGTTCAGCATCCCTGAAGCTGTAGGTCTCATAAAGCAAAAAAAGACAATGAATGATGACATCGTTTTCCACGATCGAGAGTTGATCGATGTAGAAGCCCCAAGTATCGACCCGTTGGTCATAATGACCATTATTGGCCCGACTACAGTATGGAAGGTTTTGGTCGATAGCGAAAGTTCAGTAAATATTTTGTTTAAGTAGGCTTATGACCAGATAAAGTTGGAATTGAGAGACTTAAAACCATGCACGAGCCAGATACGTGGCTTCAATGGATCATCCATCGAGCCGGTCGGTCTGATCGATTTATCGATAGAATTGGGAGATAGAGATCGTAGGAGAGTACAGATCCTATTGTTTGTTGTGATGAATATAAGCTCCCAATACAACACATTTTTGGGGCGACCGGCCCTAGCAGAGTTTAGAGCTTGTATCGCTCCCTGGTGCCTACTTTTGAAATTCCCAATCTATGGAGGGATTGGAATGGTGCGTGAGGATTAAGTGATAGGGCGAGCATGCTATTTGGCAGAGTGGAAAGAACCGCAAAACGAAGACAGCAAGGAGTTAGAAGATAATCCTCACCTATAGAGGGGAGGGAAGCATAACAACTACAGAAAACGTCCCGACCACGACCATCCATTTGCGAAATCGAGGACATCGATCCAAGAGAGGATGAAGAGCCGGGAAGTAGGAAACCAGCCCCAAATAAAACCATAGTGAGATCTCGATCGACGATGACGACCCGACTAGGGTCTTGAAGACCGGGTCTCACCTTGACCCCCTTCGAACGAGAAAGTTAACTGAATTCCTCAGCGCTAACCTTTACGTGTTCGCATGGAGCCATGTTGACATGTGTGGGATCTCACCCTTCATTATGACTCACTCCCTTAGTATCGATCCAAAGTATACACCTTTGAAGCAGAAACGGTGGATGCTTGGCCCGAAGAGGTCTGCAGCTTTGAAGGAAGAAACTGGGAAGCTTCAAGCTAATGGATTCATTTAAGACGCGACTTATCCCAAGTGGATAGCCAATCTTGTGTTAGTGAAGAAGGCCAATGGGAAGTGGCGAACTTGTATTGACTTCTCTGATTTAAATAAAGTCTGCCCCAAAGACAGCTTCCTATTACCCAGGATCGATCAGTTGGTCGATTCTACAACGGGCACGAACTCCTTTCATTCATGGACACATACTCGGGGTATAACCATATTGCAATGCATGCCCAGACCAAGAACATACCAACTTCATAACAGATCTCAGACTATATTGTCATGTAGTCATAACCTTCGGACTGAAAAATGCTGGGGTGACTTATAAGCTTTTGGTCAATTGAATGTTTTACGATCAGATAGGAAAAACAATGGAGGTTTATGTGGACGATATGTTAGTAAATTCGAAGCAATCGTCCGATCACATCAGAGATCTATCAAAAATGTTTTACATTCTCCGAAGATATGGGATGAAGCATAATTTCTTAAAGTTCACTTTTTGAGTTGCATCAGAAAATTTCTTGGATTTCATAGTCAGCTCCCGAGGGATCGAAATTAATCCCGATTAGATCTTTGTAAAAAGGTAATTCAGGAACCTAAGAGCATCAAGGACATGCAGAGTTTAGCAGGAGAGGTCGCGACCATGGGTCGATTTATATCCAAAGCAACCGATAAGTGCCTACCTTTCTTCAAATTGATCAAGAGAGAGAAACAAAACTTTGCTTATATGCCTGACTATGTCGAAGCCCAGAGTCTACTCGAACATTTGGAGAAACCCTCTATTTTGTCCAAACCGATCGACCACGAAGACCTATTTGTGTATCTGGCATTGTCTATGCATGCAATCAGCTCGGTCCTGTTTGAGAAGAAGATCGGGTATAATGTCCGCTTATTATATAAGTAAAAAACTAACGGGGGTGGAACACAACTATCCAAAGATTGAGAAGCTCGCCTGTAGTTTGTTGATTCCATCATAAAAGCTCCATCATCACTTCCAGGCTCACCCTATCAAGATTTTCACCGACCAACCGCTACGATAAGTCCTATAACGACCCGAGCCAAGCAGAAGGCTACTTAAATGGAACACCAATCTAAATCAGTTCGACCTAACCTTTGTTCCGCGGAAATCCATCCAGGGGAGAGCACTGGAGATTTTATATCCGAGTTTACTACTCCAGAAGACGACAGCCTGGAGGATGGTTCCAAGCCATCGGACATCGAAGTAAGATCAGACATTTGGAAGTTATACACAGACGAGGACTGTAACGATCGATGTTCCAGTGCCGGCATAGTATTCTTAACCCCTAAAAGGGGGTCGATCTATTATGCCCTAAGACGGAATTTCCCTTCTACCAACAACGACTCCAAGTACGAAGCCCTAATTGTTGGGCTTAAGCTCGCGAGGGACTTAAGGGTAGCATCGCTAAATATTTTCTGCGATTCACAACTTATTGTACTTCAGGTTTGGTGAGAGTATCGAACTAAAGGGGTTTGGCTTGCCGCCTATCTCACGTTAGTCGAAGAGTTACCGAATGACTTTGATTAGTATATCATCTCCCATATTCCCAGGGAAGAAAATCAAAAGGCAGATAGATTGGCGAAACTAGCCAGCTCCGATGACCCAAGCATAGCAGAATGGGTCCCCATAGAGACTTTGAGCACCCCAAGCATAGGAGGGTCAATCAATCAGAAACCGAAGCTGAAGCCGAAAAGGAATCCTGGATGACCCCTATCATGAATTTTCTCCTACAAGGGACTCTCCCAGAAAGAAGAAATGAGAAGCGAGCCCTCGTACGACAAGCTTCAATGTACACCATCCAACAAGACCAGCTTTACGGGAGGGGTTTCTCAGTTCCAATGCTTCGGTATATGGCTAACGACGATGTCAAGAGAGTATTGAGAGAACTACACGAGGGAGAGTGTGGCGCTCATACTGGAGGGAAAACTATGGCTAAGAAAGTGCTACAGTATGGACACTTCTGGTCGACCATAAGCAAAGATGTGGCCAATTATTCTAAACGATATGATGGATGCCAGAGGTTTACTCAAATTCCATGAACTCCACCCACAAAACTTACCTAAATGGTCAACCCTTGTTTGTTTGTTATCTACGGGATAAATATTATCGGAAGTCCACCAGTCTCGAAAGGGAATCCCTTCCCTTATTAATCCAGAGTTTCACGTGTTTTCCCATATTAATCTAGAGTTTGGATTATTTTTAGTTAATCCTAAGTTTGGGGGGTCCCTTCCCATATTGATGCTAGTAACCTGCTAACTTGTTTATCTGGTTAATAACTCAAACATACACCATCCTTTTTCATGACTACACTTCAACATCACCGTCGGTTGCAAAAGCACTACTCAATTGCTGACCTGCTCCATATCACATCCTTGCAAATACATTCACACTTACCTCTCTCTGAAAACTTCCAAAACCCTTCAACCCTCTGCTCTTTGCTATCCCAATAAGAGAGAACGGCAGGTGGGTCTCTTCAAGGCCACAGGCTAGCTCAAAATCGACCGCACCACCAAAGCCAATCATTTGCCTTTTGGCAATACGATGCTCTGGATCGACACCAAACATTAAGGGCTTCTGTATAATAGGAGGAGTGAAGGTACCATTTATGCATACATGAGCTCCCTTTTGTGATAAAGCTCTGAAAAAATTCGATATAAAAACACTCCGCGGGTGACCTTCTATTAAAACGCTCCAGCATGAATCAAATTCTGACCTATTCCATATCACATCAAAGCTAAACACGGTAGAATCCAAATGCTCTAGCGTAAGTCTCTCTCCAACATGAATCAAAACACTCTCATTAGAGCTAAACAAGGCATAATCACATTTAACCTCAGCCTCGCTATCTACACCTCTACCTGTAACCATACCATTACAATCACCACCTTTGCTAGCAGTAATCGCCATCCCCTCCTCCGTCGGCACAACCATGGCTCCTACGAGCTTTGATGCTGAGCTGAAGAACGAAATTGGGTGGAAAGAAGAGGATGAGAGTATAGGATAAGCCATGGCGGGTGGAAAATCTAGGGTTTGACCAAGATTTATGGATTGGATTTTGAGGTGAGTACGTGAAATTAGGATCGGGGGTCAAGCGGGATTTTGAGATGGTGGAAATGGAATTTAAGAAGAAAGAGATAGAAGTGGCGACCATCGTAGAAGGGAATGGAGAAGGAAATTTCTAATCGTAGAAGGGAATGGATGTTTGATTTATTAATCGGCTACACAGGTTAAAAGGTCACCGAGATCAATATGGGAAGGGACCCCATAAACTTGGGACAAACTAAAAGTAATCCAAACTCTGGATTATAATGGGAAGACACATGAAACTTGAGATTAATTTTGCCAATTATTCTTATTTATAATCTAGTATTTGAAAATCGCTAATTATATTTGATAATTATATAATATGTATTATTTCATAAAATTAAAACTTTGGTATTTCCTAAAATAAATTTAAAATTATTCATGAAGTTTATATATAAAATTTTGCAGTTTTCACAATTTTTAATTTAATATAAAATTATGTTAAATATTCAGAATTTTAGAAATAAGAAATTTGAAAAATAATAAAGAATTCCAAAATTCAAAAAGTACAAACATTACATAACAAGTTATTATTTCCATGCACATTTATAAACTTTCAGATGTAGCTATCTTCTCTCACGCATACAAGTTTTTATATATGTTTTTAGTTATGTTATACTTACTAATAATTACATACTCAACATTGTGATTTTTTAATAACTAATTTTCTTGATAGTTATAATGAATGTATTTTTAATAACTCAATCATAAACTAAATATTTGATATTTAAAAAATAATATTAATATATTCAAAAATTATTAGTTACTAATTGAAGTACTATTAAATAATTAATAATTAGCTATTTATAACCTATAATTAAAAAAATTAACATTTAATAAGTGATAGCAGTTACAACCAAGAAGCAACAAGTATTGATTAATAAATGAGAAGTGACATCTAATAATTAATAATTAATAATAATTAGTAACTATTATAAAGGTTGGTGTTTAATAAATAATACTTGGGAATCAAATAAATGATATTTGTTCTTTAGTACTTATCTTTAAGGATTATATTTAACATGTAATATTACCGAAAAATGAAAGGAAAAAACTGTAAAATAAATTCATAATATTTGGAAAACAAATTTAGGATACTTTCCTAAAAGTAAAAAAATAAACTTTTTAGCAATGTTTGCTTTGTGTGGTGTGTGGTGTGTGTACATGTTTCCTTCCCTCACTGTGCAATTAAAGTGCTTAGCAGATCTAATGCGACGGATGTCCAAAAAGTAATAACGGAGATAAAGCAAGGAGATTACATGATATAATAGATTGCGCTAAAAAAGCACATATAACTCTCTTTTTTTAATGTTTTTGCAAATATATAAATGATAATTAAATGAAAAACTAACACTTAATTTACTTATAACAGTACATTCATAATTTTAAATAAAAACATGTGCAAATATATGTAAATTAACTACTAATTAACTTAGTTAAATTTACTAGAATATTAGAGTAATTTTATTTCTAAAAATATATGTTAAAAAAATCCAATTAAAAAACCTAATTTCATTATTTTTATAATGTATAAATGACATTTTTTTATTTCATTTCTTTCATCAAACATATAGCGGGAATAGAGTAATACAACGGAAATAATAGGATATATCGGGAAGAGCGAAATAAAGTAGTGCTTAAAGCGAAAAGACTATATTAGGGGCTTTTTGAGAAAACGCAGGGGTTGTAACCCACTGTGGAATTATGGCGAAGCATTAACTGCACTACTTCCTCGTTTCCTCCAAATTTTCATTTACCATTTATTAGTGTGCAAGCTGTGTGTTGCACAGAATAATATTATTAAAAATAGTATTTATTAATTTTTAATTAAATTTTTTATTATTGTGTGTATATAATTTATGTTCTATAGCTTGCACAAACAACATGGATGTGAGTGTATTTGAGAAAATTGACATATGTTAATATTTTGTTCGATGAATTAGCAAATATTATTTAATAGGATTTGTTTAAATAAATTAAATGTAAAATTACAAACTTAATTTAACTATATGGTATAGCAAAAGGACTTGAAAAGAAATATGCAGAAAAATGTATAAATTTATTTTGGAGTTATTAACAAAAAAAGAATTTTATGATATAATATATGGTAAATCCTTTATATAAATGAATCATAACTAATTTACAAATTAAATTTAACATCATTGCTGATATACATAATTTATATTATGTGACTTATACATCTTTATAGTTGCAATGAAAACTACCACTTTTAATATGAATACATATAATAAAATTGGCACATATTTTTCAAAACTATTAGAATTTTGGGCCAAATATTCACTAAAATCATTTAAATAATTATAATTTAAGATTTTATGATTATTTTAAACATATGGGTTTAAATATAAAATATAATGAAAGATCGAGAAGGTTCGATAAATAATTGTAGATACATTAAAACGTAGGTATTTGAAGGTGAAATTGTTTTCTTCAACTTATGATAAATTTATTGAGATAAGTGTATAATATCTAAATTATGCTATTATTGTTTAAGTATATTATTGCAATTGCGTGAATTATTTAATTTTATAATTGAAAAAAAATTATCTTCTTTTGTTGATATGAACATGATATACATTATACAACATCATGTTTAGCGTTAATTAGATTAATTAACATTAATTTATTAATTAAATTCATTTGTTAAATTGAAAGTTACAAGTTAATTTTAATATATCGACTTAAACGTACAATGTTAAGTGATATTTTGGAGTGTTTTGTAGATAACTAAATAAATTTTGAAATCTAGACGTTTGATATTAATATTACAATGCAATATAGATTCATATATTTATGTAAATAAGTTAAATTTTAATCTTATGACTGTTATTTATGTGTACAATTTATGTTATTTGATCGACATATTTGTATATTTGAATTATTATTTTTCTCATTTTTATTTGTGTGAACATGGTTAATCTTTATATGGTTTATTAGACAAATCAGTGAATAATCATTTGTTAAAGTTATTTAAATAATTTTAAAATTATGTAATTAATTATAAAATATGGTACTAAATTTAAAATATTAGAAAAGAATTGTGAGACTTAAATGACTAGAAAAATTAAAATGTAGGTACTTGAAGAGAAAACATATTTTTATCATTGTTTAGCATTCAAAAGAAATATTAGTTAATTTGTTTAAATTACTTAAAATTTGGATTTTATAATTTATTTAAGTATGCAAACTTAAATATAAAATATTAAAGCTAAATATTACTAAACAATTGTGTAAATTTTAAAATGTCCATGAAAAAATATAAAATAACGAAAAAGGTAATATGATGCGAGAGAGTTAGCAAATAGTTGTAAAGTGATAAACTAATTTGAGAATAAAATATATAAAGAGAACTAAGGATAAAAGAGGAAACTGATAGAATTATTGGGAGAACTAAAATTCTCATGGTATACTATTATTTAATAGATATGCTTACAAAGGTTCACAAATTCCATTATCCTGCTTCCATTTTGCAATTCCCGCTTCAGAAATCCCAACATCCCTGAATCGTGCTTTACTTCAACCCTAAATCCCTAATATTCCAAAAATCCTTAAACGTGAAATTAGACATAACTTACTTTCCTACTCCGACCACCCTTCTTCCTTCATTCAACCCATTTTGTCCTTCGAAGAGTTCGTAAGACTATGCTAGCCAAATCCCCTTTTGGTACCTACATATATAAAACGAGTAGGTATATCTATTTTTGGCTGATTTTTCTTCTTTCTATTTTGGATAAAATTTAATTGCATAATGATCTTCTATATTCTTCATGAAAATTCAACTTGTCACTGATTATTAATCAATCTTATATTGTAACAAAAAGCTATTCTAGTTACCATACTAGATGATCTCCTCTCTTAATGACTAAGTGCAAGTAGGTTATTGCAGTTTATAATGGATTAGCAACAACATTCTGGAAAACACATCAGTATGAATGCACACGCTTTACAAAATATACAATGTGTGACCATAGGGTAAAGTCTCAACATGTAAATATAGTCCTATCAAATGTTGTTATTTACGTTTCTTTTGGATCATTCATTGAGTACATTGTTTTAGTTTAAGAAAGAAATTAACATTAAATTCATTTTATTTAATTGATATCTAGAAAAAAAAAGCTGGTTAAGATGGGCAACTTTCAATGAAGCTTATGTCTGAATAGAGTAAATTGTTCTCATGGAGTGTCATGTGTTTTACAATCTTCAGTATAAGTTTATTCTATAGTTAATCTTTAGTATACTTTTACGTCCACACCAAAAAAATTATGTGTGTATGTGTATTCTCCTGCTTCGATGTATAAGAAATGCACCCCTATCATCCATACATAAATAATACTTGTGGTGCCCAATAGTGGGTATTGGATGGTAAGGTTTTTACTGTTTTGTAGTTATTGCATTAAGAACATAAAGTATGATATTTGGATACATAAATTTGACACGATATAGAAGAAGCAAAATTTCGGATCAATTTTGTTAGAAAAGTTCTTAGGATCTCTACATAATCATATTTTAGAAGAAATAAGAAAAGAAAATGACAAATGAATTCCTTTAGATAAACCTTTATTAATTTACTAAATGATTACAAAAGAAATAACTTTTTCCTCTTTACCTCATACGAATCTCATACATGACTATTAATAATAGACTTGACAATATATATTCTTTATACAGCAATTGAATGTTTGCATGAATCTTTTCCATGTAAATTATTTGTTGCCTTTTCTAATGCAATAAAAAGAGGCAATTAATCAATCTGTTTGATCCATAAATTCTTTAAAAAGAGCAACTAATCACTCCCTATAATGCCCCAAATCTATCAAATAAGAAACCAGTTATATTTATAATTCCATGTAGGCTAAAATATCTCGAAGATCTACTTAAATATGGAATATAGTATCATCAAAATTCGACAATCTCTACCTTGATACGAAATTCCATAAATGTCATCCAAGTTCCTTTTAGAACATCAAACTTCACATAATCTCCAGTGTTACCAAAATAATGTTACCATTCCAAATATGACTAATTTCCAAATCACCTAATTATGTATGCTCCCAATTGAACATGCATATCACCGATAAATCAAAATCTTTTGTAATACCACAATGGCCTCCATGCGGTTTTTGTGCTTTTATGTTGCTGGCTCCACCTTGCTTAGAAAAATTGCAACCTTTTACCTCCAATTGTCCTACAAAAATAAGATTCTTTGTAATTTATGGAACATAACTAACTTCCGTGAGTTTCATCACCCTTTCGTCATGTATCTTCAATTTAACAGAATTTATCCCTTTAACACACAATTCTTCACCATTGGTGGATTCCACTTTAGCATCTTGCTCTTCATATTTAATGAATTCCTTCTTTTGATTGCATATGTGGAAACATGCACTAGAATCAAGGAACCAACTTTTACGTTTTCCTTTATTAACACATAAAACATTGCCCTTAAATTTCTCAATAGCATTCACCTCATCACGTTATTACTATTTTATTTGTTCTGCCCTTCTTCTTCCAATGCCTTCATCCTCTCTTTATCCTTCTTAAGCTTATGACAAAATTTCAGTTGATTACCAAGTTTCTTATAGTAATTACAAATGAATTCCTTTTTCGTATTTGGTCTATTTGATTGTGTTTCCATATTTCAGTGATTAACCCTCCATGCAAGATAAGCCCCTTCAATTGGAGTTCTAATTTCTGTTTCCTTCTTATCCTTTGCTTTCATAAGGTTTGTCCTCCACATCTCCTCATTAATTAAGCTATTAACCACAGAATCCATTGAAAAGATTCCATCTAAATTTAATTTTTCAATGCAACTACAAGCGTTTTATAACTCTACGGTAATGATACCATCAACAACAAGACTTGTGTCTCATCATCTACCTTGAAATTCACTACAGCCAATTGATTTGTAATTACCTGAAAATCATTAGATGCTCTCTAATTGATCCACCTTCCTTAAGCTTGAGATTCAACAATCTTCTCATAAGAAGAGCCTTGTTTGTTGTAGAGTTCTTCGCATAAGCCCCTTCATATTTCTTCCAAATTGCATAAGCAGATGTTTCATTAGCAACAATATAAAATACTAAATTATCCAAAAAAATGCAGAACAGACATTGCAGCCTTCTTATCCAAAGTCTCACATTTTGCTTCGGATAAATTATTAGGTTTCTCCCCTTTGTTCTCTAATGGTTGGTGAAGATCATTAAGACAGAGAAAATCTTCCTTCTTCGCCTTCCATAATCCCCAATATCTTCCATTAAGTTTTTCCATACTTATGTTTGCTATACCTAAACTCTCTTTAAAAAAAAGAAAAATGTAGCAAGATCTGAGCAATCTGTTAGAAAATTCTTAAGATCTCTACATAATTAGATTTTAGAAGAGATAAGAAAAGAAAACGAAAAATGATTTCCTCCAGATAAACCTATAATAATTCAATAAATGATTATAAAAGAAAGCCTAAAAAAAGTGAGATGATATCTCCATCCCTAAAGAAATGAAATAACTTTTTCCTCTTACCTCATAAGAACTTCATACATGACTATTTATAATAGACTTGACAATATATCTTCTTTAAGATGCTATTGAATGCTTGTATAAATCTTTCCCATGTAAATTATTTGTTGCCTTTTCTGATGCAATAAAAAGATGCAACTAATCAATCTATTTAATCCACAATATCTTTAAAAAGAGTAACTAACCACTCCCCATAGATCACCAAATATATCAAATAAGAAATGAGTTATATTTATAATTCCATGTAGACTAAAATATCTCGAAGATCTACTTAAACACGGAATATTGTTTCACCAAAATTCATCAAATTTGTCTTTGTGTAAGGGGTGTAGTGCAACACCACATTAGCTCCCTAATTTTCAACACTTATTTACTCATCTCTCTCTTTTTACTTACTCTCTCTTCTTTCTCTATCTTATTTTAATATAAATGGGTGGTTGATATTAGGAGGATAAAAGGGTCTTGTTGAACGTTGTTATATATATATTAACAAACTAATACTTGATTTTTTTTCTTTTGAAATAAACTATTTCATTTACGGTAAGTATTTCGATCATGTTTGATGTTTGTTTGAAATAATTGATTTTTCTTTGAGAAGAATTCACTTTTTACGAATGATGTTCTTCAGCTACAAATATACACATTATTTTACTTATTCCAAAACTTAACAATGTCTATGGACTAATCAATTTGATAAATTAATTAATGGCATCTAAAATGTATTTAGATGAAGTTGCAAGTTTATATTCAAACAAAATTATTTTTCCTTAGAACATAACTTAAATGTTTATATTTTAATGAGCCGTTATTTAGAACAAGAAGCATGATACTGCAAACTCAGTTACCAACCAGTTTGATGTGAATAGTAAGCTTAAGCAACATGGTGCAACCTACTGTGCAAGCTTGTTGTTTACAACAAGCTAAATCCTGCATTGGCTGGGTAAATTATCAATAAATTATATCACCATGAGTAACTCATATGATTTATTATCATTTTACATGAGTGTTTGTATCAAACAAAAACCTAAAATTAAAAGTGGGGTTATTACCTTCATTTTGTGTGTATATGTGTGTAGTAGATATGATCTTATACTAAAAAGGTGTAATGCTTGCATCCACAACCATTCAATATATATTTCTAGGAAATGCACATTGAGCTTGAGAATGAGAGAACATAACGATCTAGGATTAAGGCAGAGAGAGAAAGAGCGTGAGCAAGCTAAGAGCCAAAGACTTGAGGAAGAACAAGCAAGACTTCCACAATAGCAAAAGGCAAATGCAGAGAACTTTCAAGCACAAATGGAAAATGTGATGGAAATGCTTAAGAGCATGATCGTTCTTCGCTTTCGCGTTCACATTCGCGATTGTTATCATTATATGCTCTTTGGATATGTTAGTTGGTCGTATTTTATTGCAAATATGATATTATATGGTTTTTGAATGGGTATTATGGTCATGGATTGTAATGTGTTTCTATTGACACGCTTTTTGGTCAAAGCCGTCACACATGGAATTTCTGGTTAGCAACGCGCAAAAACATCGAGAACATCGTTAGAAGACACAAAGCAAATTGGTCGAAGTCACAAAGCAAAGCCATCACAACTTGAATTGTATCAAGAAAACTACTCGGGACTGGAGTATAATCTTATGTTGATTGACATTCGCTTGGATGAAGTTACAATGTATTGGAAAGCTCGGACTTTGTGTAAATGAAGCAACCATCCGGATCTCGAGTCTCGGGTCCTGGGTCACGGGTCATGGATCTCGGATCTTGGGTTGGGTCTCAGGTCACGGGTCTCGGGTCGTGGGTCTCAGACATTAGACCTGCTCCGGGTCTAGAACATGAGACCCAAGCAACACTCGACCCATGGGTAGAAAGAGACTTGCAGATAGGACGAGACCCGCGGATAGCACGTGTAATGTCCCGTATTTTAGCGATATAATAATTAATTAATTTAATTATATAAATAGTGATTTAGAGAATTAAATGGTCGTTTAATTAAATTATATGGAATATTTAATTAATATAAATAGAAGAATAATATATTTATTTCCGAAATAGTCGGAAATAATGGAATTCACAATATAGGGTGAATTGGATTATTTATAATATATAATTCAGTTTGGAGTTGAATTATATTAACGAATATATTATATAAACAAAGTTTGAACGTATAATTATATTATAAATATAACCGAGCTCGAAATGGCACGACAATTCGTTAATTGGCGATTTGAACTTCAGTTGAATATACACAATCCGTTTTAAATCGGATTTCTGTGAAACAAGAAACGTTCGGAGCTGGTGAAGTATATTTTTCTAGTGGAAGAGAAAAATGGGGATTTCTTCATGTAGATTTTGAGTTATGTCCAAATCAAAATTTTGAAAAGTCGCTATGGAATTCCTTTATAATTTATAACAATTTATAAAAGGATTTTAATATAAATCGAATATCGATATAACTCTGATGATGAAATATTGAGTTGTAAATCCATACATATTTATTCTGGAGCTACATGGTATTCTATTGTGAATATATACGATAATATAAATTTATTTATATTTAATTTAATTGTTTTAAATATATTTATATATTTAAATGGGTTATTTAGAGCTTTAAAAATAGCCAGTTTTGCAAACGACCTCTATTTTCGAGGAAATCAATTTTGTTGGATCCGAAATATTAAATTATTGTTAGGTTTCAATTTTCATGATTTTTGGGGTCAGTCTGTGGCCGTACGAATTTGTAATGTGAAAAACAGTTAGTATTTTGATAGTTAAAAATATGCTATATGGGAAAACGGAGTCGGAATTCGACGAAACCAGTTTCATTGGGTCCGTGGTGTCAAACTCTAGTTGTATGTCTATTTTCATGGTTTTTGGATACCATATGTGACTGTACGGGTTTTTAGAAGCTAAACGTAAGCAACGGTTGATTATAATCGGATATTAAACCAAATAAAAAAAAAATATTTATTCTCTATAAATATCTCGTTATCTCCTTAACCCTAATAATCCTTTTTATGTGTAGTCAAATGAGTTAGAGCTGCCAGTAAATCCTCCATAGCAAATTTCATGAGTTTGGAAAAAAATCAAAACAATTCAAGAAAAATTTCTAAATTCCTCAAACAAGTTTTTCTAGCTTCCTCTGGTGTTTCTCTTCGTTTGTATATATATTTCAAGGGGTTCGACGCAATTCATTTCCGGTGTGCTTATACAGCGAGCATTTAGGGTTGGGATTCGAAAGGGTTTAGGAGCTTCGATTCATGAATTGAAGGTCATTTATGGAATGAGGGGTGTAAATCGAGTTCATGTACACAGTTTTGGGGTATACGATGAAAATCTATGTCGATGGTTTTATTGGTCAGCGTGCACAAGATATAAAGTCGCGATTCCATTGCTGCGTTCGAGTTGAGGATAATGGAGCCAGTCGGGTAGGGGAGTCGAAGAGATGGAAGATGGTATTCGCGGTGTGAAGTTTAGTGAAGGGAGGGTGGAGAGAAGGATGGAGGAAAAAGGCGGAAATGGTGAGAGATTGTCTGGAGCATGGAATTGAGGATCGGAGAAGATGGGTTATGAAGAAGCGGGTCTGGGCCTTGGTGGAATGGAGTTGGGCCGATTTCAGAAAAGGGGTGAGCCCAATAGAGTTTAAATGAATATAATTTGTGTAATAAAATGTATATTAACTTCATAATATCGTAACTTTATCATATGATATCAGAATTGGACAAAACAAGATCCGTTAGGATCGTATGGATGAGAGCAACACAATGGAACTGACCGGGAGTGAAATGGAGCTCGTTTGGATTTATGGTGGAATTAAAATCATGAATCAAATCAATGACCGATAATTGTTATTTAACGATAACCGTCCAATGTGAGTAAATCTCACTAACTCTACTCTATTTGTATTTTTATAAAATATTTTTAGAATTTATAAATGATGGTTTTTTGCTGTATGTTGGCTATTTGGTTGAACTGCTAGTTAATTGGTTGAAAATATAGATAACGATATAGATATAAATCGTTAATCGAATATTAATTCTGTTTATCAGAATATTTCATATTCGTGTTATTCATGTGATTAACATCTGTGGATGCAGGGAAACAGGTCGGAGGGATCCAACTGGATTCCTCAACATTTATTTTACTATTTTTCATATATTGTGATATATGATGTGATTTATAATCTGTTGTAGATTATGTGTGTTTGATCATTGTTATTTGGTACTTTTAAATATCAAAGGAAATACTGGAATGTGAAAAAACTATAATTTGAAATAAAATATTTATATAAAATCAAGGATTTTATATAAAAAGGAAATTTAAGTGGTATTAAATTTTGGGAGTTTATAAAATCAAAAGGGTTTTTAAAAAGGAATTTGTGAAGTGTATATTGAAATAAGAATTTTTATGAAATCAAAAGGACTTATAAAAAGAAGGGATAGGTGAAAATTAAATAAGAAACTTCTATATAAAATTATTAACTGTTATATGGAAGTTTAAAAGACCGTTTTTGGGGAAATTACCTAATATAAGTAATAAGAAGTAAGTAAGGGAAGTTATAAAAGAATTTATTTGGGGAAATAAATAGAATTATAAAAGAGAATTGAGAAGATATAAAAGAACAACGAGGAGATGGTTTCCAAGTAGATTTTTAAATAGAAATCTGTTTTAATAGATAAATTGAGCAAATGAATTTATAAACGATGTTTATAAATTAAAAAGAATATTTATCCTTTGATAAATGGAATATATAAGTATGAACTTCTATGGAGAAGTAGAGATCGATTTTTAACACCGATATTTTAAATAGAATGTGAACTCGGCATTTATAAAGGGAATTTTAAATGAGATTTAAGTGCTAGAAATAAAAAAAGATTTCGTATAAATAAATCTATAAATAGAAGTTGGAATTGGGGTATTGTTTTAAAATATGAAATCAAACTAAAGGGATTATATAAAAGGGATATTATTCACATTTAATGTGAAAAACAAAATTAAGTAAAGATTTTAGAAATAAAAATATTTGTAAAGGAAATTGGGTTATTGAAATAGAAGTTAAACAGAGATGGGATTTCAAATGGTTTGAAATAAATAACTTGTTAAATAAGGAAAACAAGTGTTGTGATTTATAAACAATGTTTACAAATGAACTAAAATATAATTATCAGTGGATAATTGAGATTTCAAATTCAACGGTAGATAAAAATGGGAAATTTGGAGTTGTTTTGAAAAGAAAACGATGAAATCCATTTCGATACTTGAAATGTAAAAAGGGATTAAATAAAATCCATAAAAATCTGTAGTTAGAGTTCAACTAAGCCAATGTTTTAAAAATGATTTATTTGACGAAATTATATATATTGAATAAATCAGGATTTTACAAGGAAATCAGTATTCGGTTGGAAACCGATATTTGATTATCGAATATAAGTTATTCAAAGAAGAGAGTTTATCGACCCACGAATAGCACGAGACCCGCGGGTTGGGCGTGACCCGAGCCGCGTAGAAGCAGCAACCACACATGGATTTAGCCCTATTCTTTAGGCTATTTCCGCTCCATCAACCCAGATCGAGTTACACTTGGCATGACATGATAAAGAGAGGTTTCTTCATGTTTTCCACCTCATTTCGAGACTCAATGCATGCTTGCCATGTGGCATCCAATCCAGAACCCGCCGATGGCTATAAATGCACCATTTGAAAGGACTTTTTCTCCTCTCCACTTACACAGTTTCCTCCATTACTCTATGCAAGGACATTGTGCCAACATCACAACAATTCCATGTACTTAACACGAAGATTTAGTGTATAATCAACTCTCTTTTCTCCTCTTTCTTACAAATGTATTAATCTCTCTTATAATTAGTTAGTATAAATAAAAGTTTACAAAGTGGACGTATGCTTGGATTGAGCCGAACCACTATACAAACCTCGTGTGTCCCTTGTTATTTATTATTTTCTGCATTATGTAATTTTTGATTGTGAGGACTTTACACTACACTCGGGTGTTAGTGCCATTTTTTTGGCCTAACATTTTGGCGCACTAGGAAGGGGGGTATGCGACAACTTCTTGTAGCTTGCAAGGAAGCAGATTGCTTGATTATTGGATCAATGGTCAAAAGGAAGAAAGATGGAACCTTCTCTCGTGCTGAGGATATTGGCACTAAAGGCATAAGGAACGAGAATAGCCAGAAGACTTGCTCTCATGGAGATCCATCGGCGTATTTGACTAGAGACGAAATGGATGGAGTTATCGCTGAATTGAGGAGCCAGATGGCAAGGAAAGACGATCTCCTCCAAAAAAAACAAGAGATGATGAACGAGTTCTTAACTCGGATGGATAGAAGACCGGGCAGCGTTAAACTCATAGGAAACATCACGGAAGCCGCTAGAGCAACTGACCTTAACCAGGTCGGGGCCGATCCGAGCCGCCGTAGACATTGCAGAGCCAATGGAAACCAGGGGCAAGCAGCCTCCCTTTAGACCCGTGAAACATGATACAACCTCCAATAACAATCTAGAAAAGGATGCAGGGATCAAAACAAATGTAGGCTTGGCTCAAGTTCGCAACACCGCAATAAATCCGCCTCAACTTCAATGCGAAACTCCATAGGTCAAGTCCCATGGGTCGAGTCAGATCGGGTCACTCAACCCGTGATCCGCCAACCCATGAGACCCGCTTCGAGTAACACATCACGAGATCCCTCACTCTCTTGGACTCAACGCTGGGGCACTAGCTCTGATATTGGAAACTTGCAATGACTTTTCAATGGCAAATGGCTAGCAATTATAATTCAATGCCTCTTGAGAACCCATACTTCTCATGATGGCGTGCATAACGTCAATCACAGTCCATTCACATGGAAAATTAGGAATTCCTGCAACCCTCTGGATTTTAAACTCCCAGTTTTGGAGCCTTACAACGGAAAAACGGATCCTACTATTCATTTGATTCGCTACAAAAGACATATGGAAGTTTTATCGGTGTCGGAAAACGTCACGGCTAAATGCTTTCCTCTCTTCTTGACTAACATACTGCTATGTGGATTCGGCAGCTGAAATTTGAATCGATCAACAGCTGTAACGTGTTGGTCACTCGCTTTATTGAACATTTTCGGGTCCATATCGCTAGACCCAAAAACATCATGTCACTCACTTCAATCAAGGAGAGGTATGGAGAAACTCTGCTTTCATTTCTGGAAAGGTTCAACGTTGCAGTAGCATCCGTTGACCGACCCGAACCATCGATGGTAGTGACAGCAACAGTATTTGGCATCCTGGATAAGTCAGACTTCAAAAAATCTTTGCATCGAGACCCACCTCGAGATCTCGGCGAATTCTACCTTGAAGCAGACAAGTTTTTGCGGGAAGAAGATGCAACTTCCGAGAAGGACATTCTTAATGTTAACATGCTTAAAGGCGAAGAACCGTCTGATTCTGGAAAAGGAAATGATAAGGGAAAAGGAAAGACTAATGTCAAGAATGACCGCAACGCTCATCTCAGGAGAGGGCCCAGATATGAAAAGTACGCTGAACTCAGTGCTTCACTATTTGACATTTACATGGACATGAACAATACAATCTTCTATCCAAAGCCTCCCAGGAGGGAGTCATCGCAGAGAGAGCGCGATTCTGGACTACATTGCATATTTCATGATATATATGGTCATGACATAAATAATTGCAGGCTCTACGAGATTTGATTAAGGAACGGGTCAGACGTGAAGAGCTGCCCGAGTATGTGAAGCAACCAACAACACCGGCACCTGCGCTGCCACCTCCTGCTCCCCGGAGAGGGAATTATTCAGGATCGAGTTCTCATGAAATTATCATCAACTGATCTGGATGAGATCATCCTATATTTACTGCATTTCTTAGGATTTAAGATATGTTTCTTGCTTTATTTAGATTTTCCGATTGGCTAAACAAAAGTACCACGTATCGGGTTAGGATTTGGCCCCAAAGCATGCTCTAGATTCGATGATTAACCAACCAGGATATGCTTTGGTTTTGTGTTTTGAATTGAATAAGGAAAGACTTTCCGAGCATGGATTAATGTTGGTGAATTTAAGTATCTTGTCAGGTTGAGCCAAGATTCTCGATCTTAATTAAAGTATGGCTTATACTTATCTTGAAACCCTAAGTATGGCTTGCGGCTATAAATGGACTATCTTGTCAGGCTGTGACAAGTATAGCTCTATCTCGATTTAGAGTATGGATTACACCGACTTTGGATTCTTAAGTATGGATTATACCTAGGAACGATGAATAGTCTTGTCAGGATCTGGCAAAGGAACTCAATAAAACTCGAGTATGACTTATGCTCGGGTTGAACTTCCTGGTATGGCTTATGCCCAGAAGGTTTGGTCCTTCGCCATGACTTGGCAGGATGATTTGTACGTCTCTTGAATATGGTTTATGCTCAAATGGACGCCTAAGCATAGTTTATGCTCAGAATGGTTAAGCAGTACTGTTAGGTTTTGACACACCTATTGGCCTCCTTTTTCTGTGCATGTATGGATTATACTCGCAACTAGCGGTCCCGGCGTAGCCTTGGTTTTCTTGGATTTTTCTAGCCTTAATACGATCCAGCGTGATCGTGGCATTCTGGAATTCTATGGACTATGGATTTCTCGGATTATCCAGAACACATCTTTCTTTCTCTAGAAAGATATGTTCTTAGGGGCAAAGTTGTTGGCACACTTTATGGTCAAAACTATCACACATGAAATTTCTGGTTAGCAACACGCTCAAACATTGAGAACATCGTCTGAAGACACAAAGCGATTTGGTCGAAGTCGTAAACCAAATCCATCGCAACTCAAATTTTATCAAGAAATCTACTCAGGACTTGAGTACAATCTTATGTTAATCGACATTCGCTCAGATGAAGTGACAAAGTATTGGCAAGCTCGGACTTTGCATAAATGAAGCAACCATCCAAATCTCGGGTCCTGGATCTCGAGTCCTGGGTCCCGGGTCACGGGTCACAGATCTTGGGTCCCGGATCACGGGTCTCGAGTCTCAGAAATTGGACCTACTCCAGTTCTAAAATATAAGACCCAAGCAACACTCAACCCGCGGGTGGCACGAGATCCGCGGATAGCATAAGACCCGCGGGTAGGGCGCGACCCGAGCCACTTGGAAGCAACAGCTACACATGGATTTAGCCATATTCTTTAGCCTATTTCCGCTCCTATCAACTCGGATCGAATTAAACTTGGCATAGCATGATCAAGGGAGATTTTCTCCATGTTTTCCACCTCATTTCGAGACTAAATGGATGTGCACCACGTGGCATCCAGCCCGAACCCGCTGATGGCTATAAATACATCACTTAAGGAATTTGAAAGGACTTTTCTCCTTTCCACTTACACGACTTCCTTCATTACTCTACGCAAGGACATTGTGCCAACATCACAATAATTTCATGTACTTAACACAAAGATTTTGTGTATAATCAACTCTCTTTTCTCCTCTTTTTTGCAAATGTATTGATCTCTCTTGCAATCTGTCAGTATAAATAAAAGATTATAAAGTGGACGTTGGCTTGAATTGAGCCGAACCACTATAAAAACCTCGTGTGTCCCCTGTTATTTATTGTTTTCTGCATTCTGTGATCTGTGATTGCAAGGACTTCACACTGTACTTGGGTTTTAGTGCCATTTTTTTGGTCTAATAGTTTCTATATGGGATGTCGCTAGCACTGCCTGAATAGTTTTGTTGTTCAGAATTCTGCTTAGTGTGCGTACATGAACCGACAAATGACTATGGATGATGTTTTTTGTATGTGATACTAGTATTATCCTAGTAGTAGTATTGCTTATAATACAACTTTATTCATGTATGATTACCAAATTTATTGTTGCATTCTTTGATTTTTTTTTTTTAATGCTATTCATTTTACAATTGAAAGTTGAACGTCAATAGTTGGTAAAGTTGTATGTACGAGCAAAAAATTTATTTATTAGCATAATAGAAAGGGATTACCAGCGGATTTTTCTAGCAAAAATGTCTAGTAGTACCGATGGATTGTCAGTAGGTATCGTTGAATTAAATATACACCTAAAATAAGGGCATTGTTATTGACACTCCAAATATTGTTAGGGGGAGGCCAATTTTTTAATTTCAAAAAAATTGTTAAGGGGAGTACCAAGGAGGAAAGTAGCCCCTTAACAAATAAATGTATTTTTACATTATTATCCATTTAGGCTTAATTTGGGTGTTTGTGATTTAGGAGACTTATTATTTTAAAGTTGGCTAATTCTATTTATACACCAAAAATTGCTAAACATATACCAAAAATTATAATAAACTAATATACACCATATATTACTTTACATACACCATTTCTTTTACTAAAATATCCATGTTCTCATCTTCTTTTTCTTTCCTTTTTCAAATTTAAAACAAAATTATCAAAAATTAGAAACTCTTTGCATCAAATTGAGTAAAATTTTACAAAATGAAATATATTTCTTGTACTAATATTGCAACTTTTATTAACTTTATGAAAAAAAATTCAATTTCAACAAAATTACTGTAATTTTACAAAATAAATCAACACTTCTAAATTAGACCATTATTTATGAATGTTTTCTTAATTGAAATTTTAGATTTCATGATTAAATAATTCATTAACATATCTAGTTTGTATCAAATTTCAATACTTTTAAGAATGATTTGACTTTTTATATGCAGAAGTATTAAAAAAACAATTATGAGAAAAGGGTAATTTAGTAATAAAATTTTATGGAAAAAATAATTGTGTATGTTAAGGAATTTTCGGTGTATAAATATAATTTGCCTTTATGGTGAGTAATTTTTAAAAGTAAGGGTAAAAACGTAAAAAGTTAAAAAAATAGTCGTTTACATTGATCCCTCCCTTAACAATTTAAAAAAATTGGAGTGTTCTTAAAATTTGGTCTCCCCTTAACAAAAAATGGAGTGTCAATAACAATGCCCTAAAATAATATATGTCGCTAATCCCTTTCTACCTAACAAGTTCTTGCCGATGTCTTTGTATAAAAAATAAATTCTGGAAAGACATATATCTATTGATAAAATGTCGGTAACTTATTTTAGAACTTAAATTTTGTATTTATGTTAAAGGCGGAAAAAGGTCAAAGAGTTCACACTAATTTCCATCAAAAGAGACGTTAAATTATCGGATTTAAATTTTGACGACTAAATATATCCATTGAAAATCTGTCACTAAATCAATATTAGCAGTAGGTTTCCAACGGATTTTACTGCTACAAAATAAATACTTTCTCGTAGTGGATGTCTAAGTATAAAATTATGTGATATTTTGAGTCTGTGATCTATTAATTAATTGATTATTTTCAATAATCAATTAACATATAGATATGTCTACATGCTGGGCCGATCCTAGGAGTTTTGGTACCTAAATCCAAAAGCGAAAACGAGGCCCTTATTGAATCCTATAAATTATATCTTAACTAACCATTTAAACATTCATTGACTACTATCAATTAAATCCTTGTTATACTTAGTATTCTATAGGCCATATTATTACTAATTTGAATATACTTAGTATTTTAAGTCAATCTCATTACTAAGCAATATAATTAATAATGCGAACTAATCTCCTTGAATCCTACAAATTAATTAATATTACAAGAATTATACAATAATCCTGAGCATAATTAGTCCACATATGAAGCTGATGTTGTGGCTGTGCCATTGCCACATAGGTCGTTCTCGTTTCATTTCCCAAATCACAATATGAGTGTATGGTACAAGGAAATACACTGCAAATAACTCAACAAGTATCACTGTAACAATTAAATATTTAAATTGGTAAATATGCAAACACTGAAATTTGTATATACACCTCAAAATGGCGAATCAACTAAAAAATGAAATCAAATTTATGTGTTAGTGGCTAAATGGCTGCAGTCTAGTAACACAATAACTGTTCGCTCTTTTATTGTGCCCTAGCGATTGCCCCGACGCCTGCCGTTCGGACAAGATGGAGATTCGTTCATCGCATCGTCGCCTAGATGGAGATTTGCTCGACACTTGCTGCCAATTGGAGTTTGAGAATCACAATGATTTTTTCTTTTTGCTATGTGCTCGTAACAATGAATTGATGCCCTAGCTTTTTCAAGACCCTAAGCGGTTGATTCTCTCCCTTTGCCAAAGGGCAGGGCTTGTCTACATCCAACAAGATGAATGGTTAAAAATAAATTCAAAAATAAAGAATCTTATTTTTAAGCTTCTCATATGGTACTTACGAATGTGTATGGTTTGATTCCATAAGTTTGGATACAAAGTATGAACTAAAGTTGTAATATTAGAATTTAATTTCTTTAAATAGTAATATGTATTATTAAAATTTTAAATATGTAGTTTTGTATAGTTAAAAGTACACGATTTGAAAATTATGTATATCTAAAATACTATAAATCAAAAAGGGAAAACCAAAAAAAGGAGTAGCAAAAAGACATCGAAAAATTTCAACTTCTTTCAAATGCCATAAAATGTGTTGGTTGATGAACACAAAAGGCATTAAGAAGGCATCGTCGTTTTTTAGTACCTTCTTTTTCATTTATACCGTTCTAACAAACCCTCCTTTTTTATAATGGAATAACATCATAAATTTTCGTTTGTATTTTGCTAGTTTTGTAGCAGTGGAACAATTAAAAAAGAATATGACTTGCGATAATCTTAGATGAAACTGGATCCCTTCTAATAAATTAAACCACTCTTTATTAATTAAACAACCCTTTATATTATTATTTTCTCAAACAAAAATATTAGGCTGTCTATGGATAAATAATTTTTTTTGAATTCGTTTGCATCCGTATCCGAAAAGCGGATAAATAATCAATATCGGAAAAAGATGTGGATGCAGATATTTAGACTTTACATTTGAAAATTATCTGTCCATTTCTTTTACAAAAATAATGCTTAACTTGTATGTATCTTAATATAATAATAAAAAGAAATCTACTTATTGTTTTATTTAATTAGAAGTTTATATTATATGCACTACATACATATAAACAGCTCAAAACTATTTTTTATTATCATATTTATTTACTTTAGTGCTTTAATAACCAATGAGACTAAAAATATATTTTATTAAACTAAAATCTTCCATTTATGTTTCTTAATTTACTAGATGTTGATGGATAGAATATCGTACATCCACTAAATCTGTGGATGTGAATATCTGATATCCGAGACTTCGGATGCGGATATGAATATGACACTATCTGCATTTGAAAGTATCCGTCGGTGAACCTATAAAATATAATGAATAATGGATATAATCATATATCCGTTAGTTACTTGCATTTTAGTTTAATTGTATCATATAAAGCCAAATTAACTGTCAACTGTAGCTTGCAAAATAAGATTCCATGAAGCTAGACAAATAAGGAATATAATCCTTAAATGTCTTCAATGTTAGTAAATTGGTTTTATCCATAATCGTCTCATTAAGTCTCTCTAGTTTTAAATTTTCTTAACATATTATCATTCAATATTTAGCAAAAATTAATTTTAAAAAAACTAAATCTAATGTTATTATTTTTTCTACATAATATGTAATTGAACAGTCGGTTTCACTATTATACAGTTATCCTAGTTAATTAATTCGTATTGAATTATATTGAGTAATTTTCCATTTTAACTCCAGTTACTTATCTTTTTATAAATTAATTAATTTATTTTTCTACATTAATCTAGCATTTGGAAGTACGTTATAGTTTGCACTAATTACATGAGCACCTTGGAAAAAAAGAAAAGTGAAACTTTGGACACAACTCACAAGCAAGGAAGGCATCATGGAAAAGTGTGCATTTCTTAATTTTCCATTCATATCCCTGTATGTTTGCAAGTGAAAGCGTGGCTCCATTTGTAGAGTTGGAGCAGGTAAAGTGTGCAATTCATATAAACCATCTCCCATTATTAAGTCATAACCATTTATTTTATTACTTCAACCAATTAATTTATGAACAGTGGATAGTGCGTAGGATCGGAGGCAGCTGGAGTTAAGGTACTGCTCGTGCAGATAAATTTTAAGTTTGACGGTTGGCATTTCCATTGACCTCAAAAAAAACTTTTTTTTTTTTTTTTTTTTTTTTTTGCGCATGTAATATTTTGTTATTATGAAGAAAAAAAGATTTTTTATCACTACAAAATTTATGTTACAAACAAATATATACAATATTCCGTCCATTTTAACGTTCAACGCACTGTTTAAAATGACAAAAACAAATAATCATCCAACTTCAACCGTTTAATTCACCGTTTAATCGATCCGATCATTTCAACCGTAGTCATCATCGAGAAAGAACACTAACTATAATCAAAGAGGTAGCTTATGCATGAGTTAAAATAGAAAACGGAGCAAGCTAAGGAATTGTAAGCAGAGACTCGTGATGGAAAATTGTAGTTATATAAGCAAATTACCAACGACTGGAGTCGAATCTAAGAAATGATTTCATTTTCTTATCTTGTTCAGAACGACATACCTAGGTCATGTTTCTGTTTTCTAACCTGTCACAAGTATGTATATCACCGCCATATATATAACATTTCGGTTAATTAACACAGCATGAATAGGGCAGTCGATATCAAACTTCCTCATTTCATCATGTAAGCCAATTACTTTCACAAGCAAGGGCACTGTACATGGTGAGTGTTCAAAAACAATATTGCATGTATATGCTGAAGGTGACTCTTCTAAAATAATGTTGCATGTATAGTGAGTATAGTCTTTTCTTTGCCCCTACAACATAATATTTGAAATATCAATGTTATCTTATGCAGTACATCCTTATGAAATGTCCAAATCAGTCCTTGGCATCATATGATCATATGTGGTTCCATCTATCAACCATGAAAAAAAAAAAGAGAGGGAAAAATCCATGAAGATGGCACTCTACCGTGACATTTCCGTGCCGTTTGTGTATAATAGATTATGTTTCCACATTTCATTAAAGTGGGCGGCTCATTAAACGTAAACAAATGCATTAATCACATGGTAACGTGGAAATTGTTTTCGCAGCAAAGCGTTGCGGAGTTTGCCATGCATGCATGTGCCACACATGCTATTAACTCGGGTCAAATAAGACATCATTCGAGCATCTCCAACAATTTCACCATCCAAAATTATATTCTCATAAATTATAAAATATAATCCTAAATTTTCCCCAACAGAATATAAGCTTCAACTTTTGTTAAACAGCTGTCTGTGCTCTAGGAGCCCAAGTCAACGGATAAAAAAATTCAGACGCCTATTGAATAGGTACCCGCCTGAGATCAGGAGCATGTTTAATAGACGTCTAAAGTTTTTTAAAATAAAATAAAATATATAGGCGTTGTTTGGACATGCACTACACCTCGGGTGCATATTCAACCAGAATCTCTTCTAATTACGGTTTTGTGATTGATTACAAAACATGCACTCCGTTGGAGGGGGAAATAGGTGTATATATTACACATTTGTGATTTTAGATCTCTGTTGGTGATGCTCTAAAAAAGAAAATAAACAATTCAGGGTTCGAAGTGTAAAAGTACCTCCAACCCACCGATTCTCTTCAAGCAAGCTTACCTACAGCTTGGCTTGTTAGAGAATAGGGTTATACGTTGTAGGCTGTAATCTGATTGCTGCTTTGTATTTTACATTCTCTACCCGTACCCGTATTGGGTATTCTTTCTTTAGTGGGCTTAGCCCTTTCTGGGTTTGGCCTGTTTACATTATTGTTGGCTATAAATTCATTAGCAACGTTCATTTCTGTAATAATATAGAATCAATACATTTCATTCCTGCATCAATTAATAAAATTCATATTCCAGTTTTACAATTAATTCAGTATAGTTCAAATATTCATCTGATTCAATCATTTTACATTACATTGAGAATTCCTTCTTGGCATCAGAGCTTTCAGTGCTTCACAACAATCCGATTCAGCATTAGAGAGGATCAACAACATCCGCACATTGCTTCAGATCTTCTTCTTGATGGATCTCTGTTTGTCTTTCATCAATACTCTTAAAGAAACTAAGTGTGATTAATCAAAGATTCTCCCATCATATTCAAATTCATCATTTGGGAGTTGTGAAACAGCTTACAAGTTGAAATTGAGTACCTTGCCAAGGATCTCATTCAATTCTTGGCTACAACATCAATTTCAAAGGATAAACTGCTCTGGAAATCAATAAAGGCAATTCAGATATCATATTCTTTCTTCAAAAAAATAAGTTTTTCATTAGAAGTCGTCCTAACCTTGCGGGAGATATTCTTCATCAAAGTGGTTGCTTCCAATACAACCATTTTTTACAACATATTTTTCGAAGAAAGAGATAAATACCTGAAGGCCCAGTCAATCTCCTGGTTTCTTAAATTTCTTGAATCAGATAACCGATTATCATGTTGAGGGACACTCAATCTGAAACTGGAAACAATGGATCAACTTTGCCTTCCCAACAAAACCTTTCAAATCTTTCCACTGAAGCCAATAACCTGATCAAAATGGTTATTGGTCCACAGGTCAACTAATAACTATACAATTAGAAGAAGATAATTATCTTTTATGGAAATTGCAGGCTCAGACTACAATACAAGGTAATGGCCTTGAAGGTTACATCTTTGGTACATTGTCCATTCCTTCGCAATTTGTTACTAACAAAGAAAACAAAATTGTAAGTAACAGTGAATACACAAAGTACTTTAGGCAAGATAGATTGATAAGTTCTTGGCTCTTATCATCAATTAGTACTAATTAGGGCTGTAAATTTTGTCCGAATGTCCGACGTCCGTTCGTGTCCGTGACCGAAATGTGTTCGTCCGAGTCCATCTGAATTTCATTTAGGACACGAATTAGGACACAACAAGATTTGTACGAGAAAAAATCATGTCCAGTTCGGGCTCGTCCGAATTGGTTCGAATTACTTGAAATTTGGCGTATAGTTGAGAGAAAATCTAGTAAAATGTACAAAATGGGATATAAAAGCCATGTTCGACCAAGTCCGACCGAGTCCGGTCGTGTTCGTGTCCGAACGATTTTATTTAGGACAGCGAAATTTGTCCAAGAAATTTTTTTGGTCCGGTCCGTGTACGGTCCGATTTTTTGTAGGACAGAAACTGAACACACCTCCGTCCGGTCCGGTCCGACCGATTTACACCCCTATTACTAATCTCCTTCCTCAAGTTATTGACTGTAATTCTGCACATGAAATATGGTCTACCACAGAAAGAGTATTTAGCACTCAATCTACAGTTAGAGCAATGCATTATAAAAGAGAGCTTCAGCCTATTAGAAAGGAAGATTCTGAACCCATGAGATATCTTGCTAGAGTAAAGAAACTGTACAATTTATTGAATTCTGCAGGCTACGGAGTAAGAGCAGATGAACAGGTTTCAACCATATTAAATGGGTTAAGCCACGATTATGAAGCTGTATTGGCAATATTATCATAAAAAAGAAATACTCCAAACATGCAATTTGTGTAATCAACCCTTCTTGCTCATGAAGTAAGAACAGACCATATGAAAGTGATAAATCCAGACACGTCTATTAACTATGCTGCAAATAATAAAAACAAGAATCCAAGAAATGAACAAGTCAATCAGAGAGGTGGTTTTTTAGGCAGATCAAGAGGTATAGGCATGTGGAAAAATAATTCTAGACCTAAATGTCAAATCTGTGAGAAATTGGGTCACACAGCAACAAAATGTTACTTCAGATTCACTCAAGGTTATGTGCCAAGTCAAAATTCAGGGAATCAAAGAAATGGCAATGGAAGTGCCACTCTCACACAAACTAAAGATAATTCAGATCAACACGATGCAGTTAAAAAGTTGTCAATTGAGTGAAGTAGCAAGACTTGAACATATACTAGATGATGCATGGTACCCAGACACAGGAGCAATAAATCATATAACAAGCAGTCTAGAGAATCTAAATGTTGGCAATAAAGAGTACAAAGGTAAAGTACTTATTTGTTTGGGTAATGGTGATTGTATAAATATCACACACACTGGAAGTGCACAAATCAAAGGGTAAAGACAGTTGTATTTAAACAACTTGCTTAGAGTGCCAAAAATTAGAAGAAATCTTATTAGCGTGTCTCAATTTGTTAGGCATAACAATGCATTTTTTGAATGTTATCCTAAATACTGTTTATTTAGAGACATACTGACTAAAGAAGTTTTGTTACAGGGTGAAGCTGATCAAGGCCTTTATAAGTTTGGTTCTATTATTTGTAATAAGTCTGCTAAATCTAATGGTAACTGTGATATTTCTGAAGTTACTTTAGATAACAAATGTAAAGACAATGTTTTTGAGACTTCTACTAATAGCAGATATAATGACATCTTTGATATTTAGCATAATAAATTAGGTGACCCATGTGAGAAAATTGTCAAGAAAATACATCTTGATAATAATATTCCCTTTGATAATTGTACATTTCCATATGTGTGCACCTATTGTCAATTGGGCAAGAGTCACAAACAGCCCTTTGCTAATTCTGAAACTGAATATAGTCAACCATTAGAAATGGTTGCCTCAGATCTTTGGGGTCTAACACCCATTAGTTTTGATTATGGTTACAAATATTATATATCCTTTATTGACCCATATTCAGGGCACACTTGGATTTATTTTTTAAAGTGCAAATTTGATGTTGGCAATGTTATTATGCAGTTTATAGCTATGGCAGAAAAACAAACCAGTAGTCAAATGAAAGTGTGTCAAGTTAATGACGGTATTGAGTATAAAACACTCAATGATTATGTAACAACCCGGAATTTTGGAACCAATTTAAAAATTTTATTTCAGAAATTTTAATGAATTTTGGATATTTAAAATAATTTATTTTAAATAATAACGATTAAAAATTTATTTAAATCGAAGTTAGAACGAATATATTTAATTTAATTATCAAAGGAGTTAGAAATAGCGTGGTAGTTTAAAAATTTGAACTTGAACTTTGACTGAATGTACAGGATGCAAAATAAATTGAATTTCGGTAAAAGCAAAAATATTTGAATTTGTTTAAGAATATCTTTCCAATGAATCCGAAAAATTGAAATTTCATAGCGGGAATCAAAAGTTATGTCCAGTTTAAAATTTAGAATAGTCGCTATAGGATATTTTTTTAATTTTAAAAATAGCCATTTTACAAACGACCTCCGTTTTCGATGAAACCACTTTTGTTGGATCCGGAATGTCAATTTATTACAAGATTCCAATTTTCATAATTTTTGGAATTATTATGTGAGTGTGGCAAAAGAAAATGTGTTTTGTCAATTTCAGTCAAATTTAAATGACTTGAAAATGACCATTTTTCAAACGGTCTCGAAATTCGACAAAATTAGTTTTGTTAGGACCGTATCATCAAAACATAACTAGAAATTATTTTTCTGGAATTTTTAGAGTCCGTATGTGGCCCAAGTAAATTTAAATGTAAGATCAAATTAAATAAATAAATGAATTGTATTTTAAATTAAAGAAAACAAGCTGAAAACAATCAATTGGGCTGACGGTACCTAGCCCATTGTGTCTGTAACGAGGGCATTTGGCTAGGGACAACTCCTGTTGGGCTGGATTTGGAGATATTCTGAATTAACGGGGTTCTTTGTAAAATTAATGAATTAAATATTATAATATTATTAATACACCATTAGAAAACCCTAATCCTATCTCTAAAACAGTAGCCGCCACCCTAGGGAACCAATGACCACTATCTTCTGATCTTCCCTCCCCCTTTTCTTTTAAATTCTTCAATGATTTTCAAATTTTTTAAAAACGAAATCGAAGAACAAAGGGAGCTCGTTGTTCTCAACGGTGATGATTTCTTTCCGTGTTGTAAACTGGTCAAAATATGAGCTCAAAGGGTGCAACTTTGGACGGGATTTCGTGGTCATATGGGGGTGAGCACGACGCCGTGCCTGGCGAAGGTGGGGGGTGGAAGCGGCTTTGAGGTGGCGTCACCAGATCTGGCTCCGGCGTTGTGTGATGGGATTTTGATCGAACCCTAGGTTTCTAGTATGGGTTTCGGTTTGTAACGAGAAGCGGAAGGAGGAAGACGGGGTAAAACGTGAAACAGGAGACGAGTTATGTTAATAATTAATTAATTAATTAATGGCATGTTTAAATTGTTTAAATTTTAAAACTTTGTAACTCTTTCAAACAGTGATGAAATCAGACGATTTCAGAAGCGTTGAAATCGTGAAGAGGAGATCTACAACATGAAACTGACTAGATCTGAAACAGAGCAAATCAGAATTTAGGGAAAATTCAAATTTGAACTGTACAGAATTAAAATCATGGTGAGATTTCTCGATTTAAAAATTAAAATTAAAATTAAAATATATACATATAGAAATATATTTATATTTATATTTATATTGATTTTGGTTGTGATGTTTTGCTGAATTATATTGTTGTATGATAGAAATATAATTTTTGACGTGTTAACATTAAAATACCATTTATGTTAGATCATGTTACATTAACATTTAAAGTATCATTTTTGGTAGATCATGTTGTATTAACATAAAATGTCACCTAGTTTGAAAATATTATATTGAAACAAAAATGTCACTTTGTTTAATCATATAATGTTAGAATTAAAAATGTCATTTTTAGAATCATGTAATGTTAGAAAAAAAATGTCATTATATTTAAAATGTCATTATATTGAGATTATCATTTATTTAGAATTGTCATGTTAGATAAAATCAACATTTTTGTTATATATTGTCATGTTAGATAAAATTAACATTTTTATTATATATTGTCATGTTAGATAAAACTAACATTTTTGTTATATATTGTCATGTTAGAGAAAAATAAACATTTTTGTTATAAATTGTTTTGTTTAAAATAAAATTATCATTTATGGTTAGAAATGTACATTAGAATAAAAATATCATTTTTATGTTGAACTAGTATTGCCATACAAAAATATCATTTTTGTTATAAAATATTAAGTTAGATTGAAAACATCATTCTTATATAGAAATGTCACATTAGATTAAAAATGTCATTTTATATAGAAATGTAACATTATATTAAAAATGTAATTTTATATAGGAATGTCATATTGGATTAAAAATGTCATATGTTTAGATTATGGTCATGTTACACAAATATGTCATATATTTAGATAAATGGTCATTTTGTTGAACTAGAATCAACAACATATAGAATTGTCATTTTATTGAATTCGAACTAATAAAATATAAATGGTCATTTTGTCGAATTAGAATTGACAAAATATAAATTGTCATTTATGTTAAATTAGAATTGACAAAATATAATTGTCATTTGTGTTTAATTAGAATTGTCAACAACACAAAAATATCATTTTTATTTGTGGTATTGAAATAGAATTGTTAAATTATGTTAATGATAAAATTCACATTTTTGTCGTATATGTAGAAAAGATTAAAAATGTTCATGTTTTAAATATAAAAACATGTTTACATTAAAAATCACATTTCTAATGTAATGAAAGAAAATATAAAAAATGTTCATGTTTTAAAAATAAAAACATGTTTACATTGAAAATCTCATTTTGTAATGTAATGAATGTAACTAGGAAATTGTTCATGTTTAAAATAATAAAAACATGTTAACAATTAAAAACCTTACTTTTAATGAAAAGAATTATTCATATGAAAATTGTTCATGTTAGAATAAAAATGTTGAAACATTAAAAATCACATTTTTTCAATGAAAAGGTTGATTCATTAGAAAAATATTCACTGCTTGAATAAAATTGTTGAGACATAAAATTCTATTTTTAATGTAAAAATGATTTGCCAAGTAAAATATGTCATCTATTTAGAATAATGATTTGTCAATTATATTAGTTGAAATAAAAACAAAACCTTTACTTTTGTCAAATTAGATTAGTTGAAACAAAACATTTACTTTTGTCAAATTAGATTAGTTAAATCAAAATATTTATTTTTGTCAAAATATAATAGTTGAAACAAAAATTACATTTTGTTAAATATGATGGTTGAAAACAAAAATTACATTTTTGTTAATTATATTTGAAATAAAGAAAAAAAATCACATTTTTGTTAAATAAAAGAGTTAAAACGCAAATAGCATTTTTGTTAAATAGATTTGTGTCAAAACACAAATAGCATCTTGGTAAAATAAATTTGTGTTACAACAAAAATATCACTTTTGTTCATTTAGTTAAAAGTTAGAATTGTTAACAATATGAATTATCACTTTACCCATTTTGTTAAATTAGAGTTGTTAACAATATGAGTTATCACTTTTATTCATTTTGTTAAAATTAGAACTGTTAACAATATGAAATATCTCTTTTATTTATTTTGTTAAATTAGAATTGTTAACAATATGAAAATGTCATTTTAATCATTTTGTTGAAATAGAATTGTCAACAAAATGAATGGATCACTTTAATCATTTTGTTGAAATAGAATCATCAACAAAAATGAGAGAATCATTTTTATTGTTAAAACATACAGTAGGATTTATATGCAAATATAAGAATCATTTTTATTTGCAAACATACATTAGAATTGTATGTAAATTAAAGTGACATTTCGTTGTTAAATTATACAATAGAATTTGTATGCAAATCCAAGTGACATTTGTATTGTCAAATTTTACATTAGAACTTGTGTACAGAATAAAGAGGCACTTCATATGTTATGATTTGAATCTATACATACAAATAAAAACAATTCTTTTTATTTGTTAAAGTTTAAAATAGGAATTTGCTTACCAATAAAGGAAAATGAAAATTATCTTGTCATGGGCCATCAGCAATAATGAAATGTAAATAAATTACATTTTATTAGACATTAGAAACATGTAGGGAAATTATGCGAGGAAAATACATTTTTATTCGGCACTAGGAATATAATAACATGTTTTGTTCTTCATCATCAACATGTTAGCGGTATTAAAATTGGTTAAATTCATTTACCAATTATTTATTTAGATGAACTGTTGTTGGCTGAAAACCCTACATGGGTATTGGGATGATATTTGACATACACTAGTCCCAATATTTAGTTGAATGTTAATCGATGGATTGACAGGCTGCGATGAGCGTTATTATTCATTTTTAATGCTCACACAGTGTAAACTTCACTCTGGATGTGAATGGATTGTTAAATGATTATTTATCATTGTTATCGTATACATACGTTGTATGAAATCCATATATCCAAAATTATATGGTAAATGATTGAGTCACATTCTGGTTCAAAATATATTTTAAATAAAGAATAGTTTAAAATAAAGAACATTGTAATATAAAGAAATATTTTTACATAAATAATCTTCTTATATAAAGAATATTTTTAAATAATGAATATTTTTAAATAATTTTCAACGAAGAATAAAATGATGATTTCTATGTCCGTTTTTGGACGGACACAAAAGGTAAAAATATATTTTTATCAAAATAAACTAGTTATTAACTAGAATAAATCTTTTAAATTAAGATTTAATGAAGCCTTCCAATTAATTAATATTTAATTAGAATTAAAAAAAAGAATTAGATTTTGGGTTGTCATGGATGGTGTCTTAAATAACATTGTTCTTAAACCCCGTATGAAAAGAATATATCTTTTAATAAGATTATTAGAGTTTCCAATTATATTTAGTAATTGGAATAAAATGATTTGTGAATTGGGTTTATTGTGAACTGTGTTTTAAACGACATTTGTTCTTTAACCCAATTTACAGTGAAAATATAATTTGGAATTTATAAATCTCTTATTAAGATTTAAAAAGAAATTTTACAAAGTCAAGTTTTCCAATTTAATATATTAAATTGGAATTGAGTGGAAATTCGATTTGATAATAATCGAGATAGGCTTCTGTAAAAGAGGACTGTTACTATATATGGAATTTAAAAGGCTATGTCGTTATTCCATTTATATTATTAGTGTGATACAGAAATTTATATCGATTATATATTGATTTGATTTCTGTGAAAATTCCATATTTAATGAAAGATGATTTTGGGTTTATAGTGAACTGTGTTTTAAATGACATTAGTTCTTTAACCCAGTTAAAGACAAGGTTAAGTTCTTAAAAGTTGAATAACCATAAAATAATGATTTTTGATATTAAAATCAAATTGGAGTTTCATTGAATCTTTAAAAAGAAGATTAAAGATTAGATTTAAAAGAGTTTATCTTTGATAAAATTAATGGGAATCTTTCCCCTTTTAGTATGAATAGTTTATTAGAAGAATATTCTGAATTGAAATGAGGCGTATGATGTGTCTTTATAGCATTTGATTTTTGATTATAAAATACGCGATTTATTCAAAAAGACTGGATTTAACCCATTCTAAATAATTACTTTGACGATTAAAAGTCGAAGACATTGAAGACGGTGATTGAAGACCGGCGATCTTCACATCGAATGGGCGACTACTGATGTCCTGAACTGGGTCGCTCCTAGGAAAATGTTAAAGTGGTAGTTGTCCGGACGTACTTGTTGATTGTCCAGATATGCAAGAACCTCTCTTCCTTATTGGACATACGGGACGAGGAATAAGGTGTTCCGGTTTCGTTCAAACCCAGAACAGACTTGTAAATGGATGTGTGTCTGACGTTGAATTTCATTCTATGGGAATTGATTTCTATTTAATGTATATCTATTTGGTGGCGGAGAATTCATTCTCTTGCTTAACACCCTTCTCTGAGACGCATGAGCTCAGAGGGTATATATGGATAGTTATTGATCGCATGGCGTGAATTGTCAATGTGTCATGCCAAAATGCAAATGATCGAAGCTTTTGTTGATAAGCAGAGCCTTGTGGTTGATGATCAAAGAATAGCCTATTTTAGCATAGCTTTGTGTATAGCGTTACCTCGCGAGCCTCACACCCCGGTATGAGTCAAAAACGGGACAAGGGAACGCAGGGAGTGCACACGTTTCTTTCTAGCTAGAAGTGGTATCAGGGTTTTGCAAGCCCTGACATTTTTCTTATGTGGATGATGGATTTCGAGACCTCGGATTTATTGGTCGATTGTGACCATTTTATAGGTTCAATAGGACCGAGAAGCGTGTGTTTAGGAATTGCCAATCCACTAAAGTATTTGTGACCGGCCCTGCAGGATCCAAGGATTCGCCAGCGTCTGAATCTTGAGACATCGCTAGAGTGTCTCGAATCGGTAAGGAGATCGTTTCTAGCCTTGACTCATGATGGAAATCCAACTTCCAATACGACCGCATGCGGTTTTGATTGTAGAACTAGTATGGCGACATAGTATATGGTAGCTATGCCGTCTATGATTGATACATTATGATTGAAATATTTTTGAAACATATATACACTAATAATAATATCAAATCCGTTTTATCGTATCAAGCATTTTTTACCATTATAAGGTAAAACTCTGTCCTCCGGTTTGCATTGCATTGTGTGATGGGACTTGAGTCTTATAATGGTTTCATTTCATTTTTCTAAAAAGCATTGTGTTGTTTAACGATTTACTTTATTTATGCACTGGCGATCCAATGGAGTAAACCCGTTCCGCGTTAGGGGCATGGTCCTGTGATTAGCCATATTGTTAGATAAGATAGGAAAGATTTCTCATACCAGTCCCATGACTGACCCGTAGTTTGTTTCACTTTGCAAACTTGGGTGCCCTCTTTTCCACACTGGCAGTCGAGTAGCTTATTTTGCAGATATATTGAGAAGGATTCTGGATCGAAGGTTAGAGCTGCGTCCAGAGCATTGATAGACTTCCGTTGTATCAGATTATTGTTTCCGCTGCAATGTATTAAATTCATTGTAAATTATCTTCCGCTGTATTATATTTGTCGATGTACTTTGATATATTCTGTACTCTGATGTAACATTATCATGATGTAATAAAAGTCTTCTGTTATTTGTTCAGATGTGTTGTATTCCCAGAGTTAGCGTATTCGGGTATTGAACGGTCTTAGTCGATTTTGCGATCGATTAGGTCCGGGAAAAATCCAAATCGTTACAGATTATTTTCATAAAAAAGGGATAATTCAAAGAATAACTTGTCCATATACATCAGAACAAAATGTTATGGCTAAACAAAAATATAGGCACATAGTTTGAAGCAACCCGAACTTCCCCGTAAAGGAAAGCCCGGATTGAGTTGAGAACACGACAAATCAGAACACAAATAGAAGAACATTTCATTGCTTATTACAACAATTCCATCAGAATACAAGAATATAACAGAGTATAAATAAATATCATACATTCGATAAATATCAGAGATTTAAAATTACATTTAAATGCATAGCAGCGGGAAATAATACAAAACACAGCTGAAAAGAATAAACGGATACAGAGCATTCTGAATATCATTCTGGCTGTAAACCAGGATCCTGTGAATATAAATCTGCAAAACCAAAACTACTAGCTGCCCGTGTGGAAAATAGGGGCACCTAGAGTTAGATTAAAACAACAAACTCCAGGTCAGTAATGTGACTGGTGTGAGAACTAAAACAGTTATTATTTTGTTTTTTAAAGTCAGGTAAATCAAGGGACCACGCCGTATAGCATGGAATGGGTTTACTCCCAAGAATACCAGTGAATAAAACAACAGCGCAATGCTATATAAAGAAAATGAAGTTATTATAAGACTCAGGTCCCATCACACAATGCAACGCAAGCTGGAGGATAGAGTTTTACCTTATAATAGCCAAGAATGTTTGGTACGTAAAATTTCATATTTTATTATTACTATAAGTGAAGAAATCAACTTCAAATATAAATGTATCAATCATAGACGGCATGAGTGCTCCATCCCACTATGTCGCCATACTAGGCTCTACAATCAAAACCGAAATGTCACGTATTGGAAGTTGGATTTTCCATCTGTGAACCAAGGCAAGGGATCATCCTTACCGAATTCGAGACGCTCTGGCCCACCCCTCAGGATACAACCGCAACTGCACCTTGGATCGTCAGGGCCGGTCCACACGGTATGGATTAAAATGTCTGAACAATGCATTTCCCCGCCCTATGGGGCGAAAACTGGTCATAACCCGACCAAACCATCGGCCCCGGAACGACCGTTATAACCGAGGCGCCTCGCTATCCATCATCCACATAAGTAAAACGTTAGGGCTTGCAAAACGCTGACACTACTCCTAGATAGAAAGAAACGCATGTCCTCCCTGAAGTCCTCTCCCGTTTCTGGTTCACACCGGGGTGTGAGGCTCACGAATCAACGCTACACAAAGCTATGCTATATTAAAGCCGTGCTTTGATCATCAACCACAAGACTCTGCTTTTCAACAGAAGCCTTGATCATTTGCATCTCAACATGCCACACAGGCAATTCACGCTATGCAACCGATGTCTATCAATCACACAGAATGAAATCCGATGTCAGACACACATCAATTTACAAGTTCGTTCTGGGTCTGAACGAAACCGGAGGCACCTTATTTTTCGTCCCGTATGTCCAATACATGAGAGAGATCCTCGCATATCTGGTCGATCTCCAAGTACGTCTGGACGATCACCACTTAGTACCTTGTCTTGGGTGTACAACCCATTCAAGACGTCGGTAATCATCCAAACGTTGTGAAGACCTCTGGTCTTCAACCACCGTCTTCATCCTCGACATATCGTCGATTCAGTTATTCAGAATGATAAAAACCCGGTCTTTCTGCATAACTCGCGTACATAATAAACAAGTGCTATAAAAACACAACATACGCCTTATTCCAATCCAGAATATTCCTTTATTCAAATATTCTTATACTTTGGGAAAGGTTCCCATTAATTTTATCAAAGATAAATTCTTTAAATTTATTTTAATCTTCCTTTGAATATCAATTCAAACCAAATTATGGTTTATCCAAACTAGTCGGGATTAGCGCACCTTACCGAAGTAATCATTTGTTTAATTTCCCAATCCCAACTTATTCATCCCATGAAGTAAAACTGGTAATACTTCATATTTGACACCACGGTGCTATCGGTAAATTTAATTACCATTTCACGTTCAAATCTAATTAAAGATTTAACTATCGCTTGGAGAAAAACTGGTGATACTCCATTCTCGATCATTTCTTGAATTTGATAATTTTAGTTATCAAATTCACCCTTCAATCTATTTAAAGATTCATTAAAACTCTAATTCAGTTTTAATTTTCAAAAATCATTACTTACTGATTATTCAAAGTGAAGAAATTAATCTTATCTTTAACCGGGTTAAAGAACTAATGTCATTTAAAACACAACTCACGATAAACCCAAAATCTCATTACATTAACAATGGAATCATCACGGAATACAGATCAATATACATAACGATATGAACTTCCATATCCAACCGATAATATAAATGGAATAACGACAAAGCCTTTTAAATTCCATATATATTAATAGTCTTTCTCTACAGAAGCTCACTTCGATTATTACCAAATCGAATTCCATTCAATTCCAATTTAATATGTTAAATTGGAAAACTTTACTTTGGAAAATCTCCTTTAAATCCTGACAAAAGATTTATAAATTCCAAATCACATTTCACTGTAAATTGGGTTAAAGAAAGAATGTTGCTAAAAACACAGTTCACGATAAACCCAATTCACATTCCATTTTATTCCAATTATTAAATATAATTGGAAACTATAACAATCTTAATTAAAAGATTTATTCTCTTCACATGGGGTTCAAGAACAGCGTTACTGAAGACACCGTTCACGAATAACCCAAAATCTCATTTGTTATTAAATACAAGGTTCTGAATAGAAAATATATCGACTTATATTCAATATCAAATACCACAACCAACAAATATCGTATTGGAATAACGATATATATATCTTCCAAATTCCTCCACAATGCCTGTATAATCACGGAATCCAATATCGAAATATTTCGAAGATAATTTCGATTCAAATCCTTTCCAATTCATATATTGGAAATTCTGGTTATCTTTAAAACCATTTCAAATCCAATTTATTTATTTTAAAAATATTGGATTTATTATTCTAGTTCATAACTAGTTTATTTCGATAAAAATATATTTTTATCTTTTCAGATATGGAATTTTTAATCCCAATTTTTTCCAAATCATTTTTTATGATTTTAAACTAATTATTGATATTTTTAATAATTTTATCAAGGCCCGTATAGTCGATTTCCATAAACGGCCATTGTACTGCACTTACAACGACCTTTTCCAAATTTTATTTGGACATAATTCCAAATCTAACCGTTAGATTTCAAATATCTAATATTTGTTAGAAAGCTCTTTTCGGTACGAACCCACCGGTTCCGGTTTTAGGAGAATCCGACGGTCGGATCTCCCGTAACGTCCATTCGAAGTCAATGGCCGAAATTCGCGAACTGCCGCAGCGCAGCGCGTTCTATTCAGGCCATTATATTATATATATAATATATATTTCGTCGATTTCCACTTAAAACGTATTTTATAAATCGTTTTAAATTCGTTTTCAAAACGATTTCAACTTCATATTCAATTTCAAATCAAAATTGAATATTCCATATCATTAATATATAAATGATAATATTTTCAAAACATTAGATTTTCACTTCATTTTTGATATTCATTATAAAAATGAATAAAATCGATATAAATATCGTTCGCGTCAAAATGGCGCATATCTAATCAACACGGCTATATATATTTAAATATATTCGTGTCCATCCCAAATCGGACATCAAAATCAGATTTTGTTATTTTACTGAATATTATTTTAAAATATTCATTATTTTAAAGTAATCGTTATTTTAAAATATTCATTCTTTCTGAACTGGAATCAAACACAGTCAATTACCATATAATTTTATTTATATGGATTTCATACACACTTGAATACAACAACAATCAAACACAGTCAACCATCATCCAGAGTGCATTCTACACTGCATAAGCATCAAATATAAATATTTAACGCTTATAACAGTCTGTCAACCAATCGATTGACACACAGCTAATTATTGCGACTAGTGTATGTCATATATCATCCCAATACCTATGTGGGGTTCAATCAACAAATAATGAATTTTATTTGTGCAGTTGGGCGATGTGTAAAATTTATCGTCTCAATCCATATCAGTCAAATGAGTGTACATAAACAAATCGTCTGATTTGTAAATGAATACTTATTTTATTCATATACACGTTAAAAATTATATTTTTAACAATAAATATTTATTCCATTCATTTACACAATAAAAATAGTCTTTTTAGTGTTCTAACATATTTTAGAAATTTTTTGCGGCATAACGACGCGATATCAAAATCGGGTAATGTATAGTATTACCCCTCTCCTGATATTGGCTCGCGCCATACACACATAACAATTCTAATCAATTCATTTCACCCAAACAACCAAATTCAACCAAATAATCCAATCAACCAAACCAAACAATCAAACAAGTCGTCCATGGTCTGTGGATGATGGGGAACAGTTCATATATGCAGTTATAAAATAAACAACTGTATAAGAAAATTATAGTGAGGAGTTCTCACCTTTGGGTTCCACTCCGTCATTCTTTAATTCTGAAAGGTTTGGATTCTACATTTGTTTTCCACCAGTTCCATCGTAATTCTTTTCAAGCTGTTCACAGTAAAAATCATATTTTTATGATCATAAAAATCGTATCTTTCTCTCATGGCAATTCAAACCTTTTTGTTTGTATAAAAAATCAAACCTTTTTGTTTATATAAAAATCAAACCTTTTTAAAACTAAAAATCAAATCTTTTTAAAACTAAAAATCAAATCTTTTTAAAACTAAAATTCAAATCTTTTTATCGCTATTCATAAAGAAAAATCTGATCTTTATATGCTATTTACATAAAGAAAATCTGATCTTTATATTTATAAAAATATAATCTTCTCATAAATAAAATTATAATCTTTTCATAAAAACCTTATTTTCTTTCTCATGGTATTTCATATAAAAACTTGCATCTTTATTTACATCCTATTTCTAACTTTAACTAATATAATTAGTAAATTAATTTGAAATTACCTTTCCTTTGTTGTTAATCACGCTTGAGGGGTGCTGAGGAGGGATAGCGGCAGTCGAAGGTGGTCGGGTGGTATTGCATTGGCCGATGGTGGCGTTTCAGGGTGGATGGCGCAATGGGGGTCTCACGACACGGTAGTGGGGTCCGGAGGGTTCGGTGGAGCTGCTGAGGGTTGGAGGTGGAGTTAGATGGCGGGGGAGGCGCGCTGGAGGGGGTTGCTTCGGGTTTTCTGGTGGGTGCATTGGAGAAGGCGACGTCGCGATTGGAGAAGGAGTGGAGAGGAGAGGGAGAAGCGGCAGCCGGGGGGGTGTGCCATGTCTGACGGCGACGACAACGTCAGGTGGGGAGGCGCGATTGACGGAGGTGGCTAGGGTTGGGGGGGAAATCGGGTTTGGCTGTGGGGTTGGGGGAATATCAGGTTTGGGGAAAAAGAAAAAGGGGGAGAGGGGGTATATACTATTATATTTTTTTATAATTAATTATTCTCCAAAAGCAACTTTAAACTCTAAACGAGACCCAACGACTGTCGCTCCGAGCTAATTACCCCCATTCAGAACTAAATGGGATATGTATCGTAAGCTAATTCAGCTGTTTCGATCAGTTTTCACTAATTTTAAAATATAAATCATTATATTTTAAATTCAAATGTACATTTCAATTTACTGGGGTCACATACGGACTCTGAAAATTCCAGAAAAATTATTTCTAGCTTCGTATTGACGATACGGTCCTAACAAAACTAATTTCATCGAATTTGGAAACCGTTGAAAAATGGCTATTTTCTGGTCGATCCAAATTGACTGAAACTGACAAAACACGTTTTCTTTTGCCACGCTCACATATTGATCCCAAAAATTATGAATTTTGGAATCTAGCAATACTTTGACAATCTGGATCCAACAAAAGTAATTTCGTCGAAAACGGAGGTCGTTTGCAAAATGGCTAATTTTACGGGCTATATTTCCATAGCGACTATTCTGAATTATCAACTGGGCATAACTTTTAATTCCAGCTATGAAATTTCAATTTTTCAGATTCGTTGGAAAGATATTATCAAACAGATTCCAATATTTTTGGTTTCACTAAAACCGGTTTATTTTGAATCTTGTACGTTCAATTGAAATTTGAAATCGATTTTTCAAACTACCGCGCCATTTCCAATTCCTTTTATAATTAAAATAAATATTTATATTCTAACGTCGATTCAAATAAATATTTCCGTTCTAATTCTATTCAAAATAAATTTCTCGTCGTTATTATTTAAAATAATCCATTTTAAATATTCAAAATTCATTAAAATTGTCAAAATAAAAATTTTAAATTGGTTCTGATTTTCCGGGTTGTTACAATCTTCCCCACTTAAAATCTTTTCGTCCTCGAAAAGGAACGGAGCTGAAAGTTGTTTAACTAACCAAGTCAACTTTCATTATTTTAATTATGGCTTAAGTTCTTCAACTTTTCCGTTTCAAAGAACTTTTCAAATTTTTCAAAAATTTGGCTAACACCCTAAATTTTCGAAAAATTTCGCTATAACCTCCTTTGTACGGGAGCACCGGTAAAATCCCCAAACCTCCATACAGGCCTCTCCAATCAAAAAGAAAAAGAAACAGCCAAGCGGCTCATAAAATCATCAAAAACCCCAAGAAATACAATAAACATGTACCTATTTGTCGGGAAAACAACTTTATTCCTCTGCTAAGCTTCCCTGCTATGACATGTTCAATGTATATACGTATATATGCATGCAATTTCTATCAATTTTCAAGTCAGTTCAATATTCGATACAATTTGGCTAAATGGTTCAAATTTTAATTAATCAACCAATAATCAAACAACACAACCAGTAATCAATTAGTTGATTAACGTTTCAAATTTATAATTTTTATGTATCCAAAAATCATGTTTTTGATGCTAAGTCACAACAAATAAGACCTATCTAGTTTTGGTTCTCACACCAGTCAATTGGAATCATACAGATATCCCACTTTCGAAACTCGAACACAAATGCTGAAGATGGTATATCGATCATCAGAATCATCTCCGGACGACTAGAGTGTGATTCTATATCTATCCTGTATATTTGAGGCTTCAGATACATGTGGATCAGACATATATTCAAAATCTCTATATACACGATTGTCCAAATCAATATAATAATAACATTCAAATACAAGTAATTGATTTAAATTTTCAAAACAAAAAAAAATTGTTTTCATTTTTATTTTTAAAAACAACACTCTTCCTACTCGTTCTAGGATATTACTGATCCTATCACTAACGAGTCATTCTCATTGGATATTACTAATCCATTCTCTGATGAATTCTTTCATTTGGTTCTAACGTGTCTTGTTCTCCGTGCTTTGTAAACCAAAGCTCTGATACCAACTGAAGCGACCCGAATTTCCCTGTAAAGGAAAGCCCGGATTGAGTTGAGAACACGACAAGTCAGAACACAAAGAATATTTCATTGCTTATTACAACAATTCCATCAGAATACAAGAATATAACAGAGTGTAAATAAATATTATACATTCGATAAATATCAGAGATTTAAGATTACATTTAAATACATAGCAGCGGAAAATAATACAAAACACAACTGAAAAGAATATACGGATATAGAGCTTTCCGTATATCATTCCAGCTGTAAACCAGGATCTTGTGAATATAAATCTGCAAAACCAAAATTACCAACTGCCTGTGTGGAAAATAGGGGCACCCAGAGTTTAGGTTAAAACAATAAACTCCAGGTCAGCCATGTGACAGGTGTGAGAACTAAAACAGTTATTATTTTGATTTTTAAAGTTAGGTAAATCAAGAGACCACGCCGTATAGCACGGAACGGGTTTACCCCCAAGAATACCAGTGCATAAAACAACATCGCAATGCTAAATAAAGAAAATGAAGTTATTATAAGACTCAGGTCCCATCACACAATGCAACGCAAGCCGGAGGATAGAATTTTTACCTTATAATAGCCAAGAATGCTTGGTACGTAAAATTTCATATTTTATTATTACTATAAGTGAAGAAATCGACTTTAAATATAAATGTATCAATCATAGACGGCATGAGTGCCCCATCCCACTATGTCTCCATACTAGGCTCTACAATCAAAACTGAAATATCATGTATTGAAAGTTGGATTTTCCATCTGTGAACCAAGGCAAGGGATCGTCCTTACCGAATTCGAGGCGCTCTGGCCCGCCCCTCAGGATACAGCCGCAACTGCACCTTGGATCGTCAGGGCCGGTCCACACGGAGTGGATTAAAATGCCTGAACAATGCGTTTCCTTGTCCTATAGAGCGTAAACTGGTCATATCCCGATCAAACCATCGGCCCCGAAACGATCGATATAACTAAGGCGCCTCGCTATCCATCATCCACATAAGTAAAACGTCAGGGCTTCCAAAACGCTGACACCACTCCTAGCTAGAAGGAAACGCATGTCCTCCCTGAAGTCCTCTCCCGTTTCTGGTTTACACCGGGGTGTGAGGCTTACGAATCAACGCTACACAAAGCTATGCTATATTAAAGCCGTGCTTTTATCATCAACCACAAGACTCTACTTTTCAACAGAAGCCTTGACCATTTGCATCTCAGCATGCCACACAGGAAATTCACGCTATGCAATCGATGTCTATCAATCACACAGAATGAAATCCGATGTCAGACACACATGCATTTACAAGTTCGTTCTGGGTCTGAACGAAACCGGAGGCACCTTATTCCTCGTGTCGTATTTCCAATACAGGAGAGAGGCCCTCGCATATCCGGTCGATCTCCAAGTACGTCTGGACGATCACCACTTATTACCTTGTCTTGGGTGTACATCCCAATCAAGACATCAGTATTCATCCAAACGATGTAAAGACCTCCAGTCTTCAACCACCGTCTTCAACCACCGTCTTCATCCTCGACATATCGTCGATTCAGTTATTCAAAATGGGATAAACCCGGTTTTTCTGAATAAATCGCGTATATAACAAACAAGTGCTATAAAAACACAACATATGCCTTATTCCAATCTAGAGTATTTCTTTATTCAAATATTCTTATACTTTGTGAAAAGTTCCCATTAATTTTATCAAAGATAAATTCTTTAAATTTATTCTTTAATCTTCCTTTGAATATCAATTCAAACCAAATTATGGTTTATCCAAACTAGTCGGGATTAGCGCACCTTACCGAAGTAATCATTTGTTTAATTTCCCAATCCCAACCTATTCATCCCATGAAGTAAAACTGGTAATACTTCATATCTAACACCACGGTGTTATCGGTAAATTCAATTACAATTTCGCGTTCAAATCTAGTTAAAGATTTAACTATCGCTTGGAGAAAAACTGGTGATACTCCATTCTCGGTCATTTCTTGAATTTGATAATTTTAGTTATCAAATTCACCCTTCAATCTATTTAAAGATTTATTAAAACTCTAATTCATTTTTTATTTCCAAAAATCATTACTTAATGATTATTCAAAGTTAAGAAATTAATCTTATCTTTAACTGGGTTAAAGAACTAATGTCATTTAAAACACAGCTCACGATAAACCCAAAATCTCATTCCATTAACAATGGAATCTTCACGGAATACAGATCAATATACATAACGATATGAACTTCCATATCCAACCGATAATATAAATGGAATAACAACAAAGCCTTTTAAATTCCACATATATTAACAGACTTCCTCTACAGAAGCTCACTTCGATTATTACCAAATCGAATTCCATTCAACTCAAATTTAATATGTTAATTGGAAAACATTACTTTGGAAAATCTCCTTTAAATCTTGATAAAAGATTTATAAATTCCAAACCACATTTCACTGTAAATCAGGTTAAAAAACGAATGTCGCTAAAAACACAGTTCATGATAAACCCAATTCACATTCCATTTTATTCCAATTATTAAATATAATTGGAAACTCTAACAATCTTAATTAAAAGAATTATTCTCTTCACATGGGGTTCAAGAACAGTGTTACTGAAGACACCGTTCACGACAAACCCAAAATCCCATTTGATATTAAATACAAGGCTCTAAATAGAAAATATATCGGCTTATATTTAATATCAAATACCACAACCAACAAATTTCGTATTGGAATAACGATATATATATCTTCCAAATTCCTCCACAATGCCTGTATAATCACGGAATCCAATATCGAAATATTCCGAAGATAATTTCGATTCAAATCCATTCCAATTGAATCTGGATTAACACAATTAGCTCAAGCTTCAATGTCATTAAATTTTTGGCCTGATGCTTTTAATATTGTAGTTTATTTGATCAACAGACTACCAACCAAAGTATTAAAAGGTCAATGTCCTATTGAAAAACTGCATGAAGTTAATCCAGATTACAACTTGCTTAAAACATTTGGGTGTTCATGTTTTCCATGTATTAGACCTTATAGCAAAAACGAACTAAATTTCAGATTCAAGTCTTGCACTTTTATTGGATATAGTGTCAATCAAAAATGATATAAATGTTTAGATGAGTCTGGTAAAGTTATTTTTAGTAGACATGTGGTTTTCAATGAGAAGGTTTTTCCCTTCAAAGATCAATATATAAAAACCACACAAAAGATCTACAACCCAAAGAAATCAATACCAGAATTACCTCTGTATTCTGAAGCCATAGAAATGATGAAGTCTGAAGAAACAACCGAAGCTTCAGATTCTCAAATGCCTGTATAATCACGGAATCCTTCTTAAATGGAGATTTGCAAGAAGAAATTCATATGCAACAGCCTCAAGGCTATGCACAAGACAAAAATTTTGTTTGTAAACTTAAGAAGGCAATTTATGGGCTTAAACATGCTCCTAGAGTTTGGTTTGATAAACTCCAGTTAAGACAGTAGTCTGGTGTGAGCAATAGTAATATCATATATTAAAGTAAAATGCGACATTAAGTATGAAGAACCATACTTAACCTATCCTTGCATACATAAAGTTAGCACATGTAATAGTGTACGCTACTTTTTGATTATCATGTTGAAAGGTGATTAATGCTTAATAGGGTGATAATAACAAACAAGAATAACATCCGCATCCATTCTCACATGCACTAGCTCAGTGCATAGGTTATATAATGCCTAGTACTTTAGTCACTTAATCCATTAGGACGCAGCAGGTTCTAACATCAAGGAACACTACCAGGCTATCATTACATCACAACGTCAACGAATAATAGCAGAAAACCCTGCCTAAGCCAAAATGTCAATGGACTCTGGATACTGGGCAGATTGGGCTGAAATGTAAATAGACTATGATCCCATCCTCGTGTCCCTCTCTCTAAGGCATATTGAAGTTTCGAGTACCAATAACCTATTCGCATGCATGTTCCGCAATATAGTTTACCTTTAGATTGTCCATATGACTTCCGTCACAAGTCATCGAGGTATGGGAACTATCCTCGACGATCGTCGGTTATCATGATATACAATAATGTGTCCCTCATCCTCCTATAATAGTCACACCAATATAAGACTTTTCATCATTCACTTTACATCTTGGAGTTTAACTAGTCATATGTGGAGTCTTTTTTCAAGAAGGTAAATTCGTCAATGAGCTACAAGAATTCACCGATCTAATCCTTCATACACATGCCGACCAGAAGCCTTCATCCCATACACTGATCCAGAACCGTGGTGCCTCTCTACCGATCCAAAGCCAACCATTCCTCAACTGAACTAAAACCATCGACCCATAATTACTTCACTGGTGCACTGATCGAAGGTTTCTTCAATTATGCATCGACTAGAATAAATGTCATTCCAATCTGAACTAGGTCGATCTGATCTAGAGCCTCTCTTATCGAACCGAAGTGTGAATTCCCCTACTGGTCAAAAGTTCATTTCATGTGTAGGGACCCTGATTAGCATCCTTTCCACCTATCCAAATTTAAAACTAGCCCCATTGATTCGAAGTCGAAGCCTCTAACCAACCCGAAAATTTATCTAGAATCCAAAGTCCAAGCTAGTACCACTCAGTTTTGAACCCAATGGAATCCATACCTATCTAGGATACTTCAACCAGGGTTGCACTGATTCGAGACTAATGATACCAATTCGAACTTCTATAATTTATAACTCGAGCATACGAGCTCCAAACGACTTGAAACTTGGTATGCGACTTCTTGGGACCTTCCTTATCGCTCCCTATAGATCGCACCCTCTATGAGCACTTAGCTTGGATCAAATCCGATTTGAATTGCACAACACGCATACAACTTTCTATAATTATTCTTGTAATTTGATTGATGTTTGCATCCATGCACTCATGTTTGTAGCAAGCATATGACATGCAAAACATACTCAAAGAAACATTTAATCAAATCAAAGCAAATGAAGGTGTAGAACAAAGAAAATAACATTATGTTCATATGGTTTTTTATAAATTCCTAAAACATGAGTTTCACAAACATGATCCAGTTATCCTTAAACTTACATATGGATAACAACATCATAAACATGATTTATATATATTTTTAGGAAAATTTAGGAGGTGATTGTAGCATAATATATCCTAATAAGTATGAGAGAGCACTGATCACTCACTTTAACCTAAGCTAGCTCCTTAATCTCTATTGGATAGCAATTATCACAAGTTCCTCGATGATTGCAACAACAAATCTTCAAGCTTTAGGTTGATTCTTGCTAATTTTTCTTAATGACAGGATTGACTGATTAAAGTAAGGTTTTTGGTTGTTTTAAGAGGAATAAATCATTAATGGAGGTAGAGATCTTTTTTAGGAGTTGTGAAATGATCGAGAAGGTTCTCCAATCTCCTTCAACTCCCGCATGCTCAAATCCCGAAATGGGTCACGGGCCTATTTCATTAATGACCCTAATTACCCCAATTAAGCTGTGTAAACCTCATTAAATCTAAAACAGCTATATCTCTAAATGTACATGTCTATCCAACTCAATGTGTATAGGTATATGTAACTCCGGTACCGCTAAATGTACATGTCTAACCTAAAGCATTGGTACTCCGTTTGAAACGTGTGGAGTTTATGTGATCACGACTCACGTTCATTCGATTCAAATGGGCTAACTGAGTTTGTTACTTCAACCAATAATTTAGTCAGTTGACCCGAATGACAACATTCATTGAACCCAAATTCAACTTCCCAGAATACGTATACGTGACCTAACTAAGTTTGTTACTTCAACAGAAAACCGGGTACTTTATTTTGTCAATTGACCCACACCTAAATAATCGCATTCATCCCAGTTGACATTCATTTCCAAAAGCGAACGCTAACCATAACAATGATGTTAGGTTTACTTGCATATATATTATATATAAGCAGTTTCTTGCTTTTTATGCCTATGGTCAAAAAGAGCACACGCAAAGCCCAAATCAAAGAGACCTACAAGTAAAATATAAAATAAATTATACACGGTCGTTTATTTAATAATAACAGTACAAAGGGATACTTATGAAGTTTAAGTGCTTTTGCATTGTGGCAACGAGTTAGAAACACATAAAGACATGTTAAAAGTTTAACATGTACATACGTCAATATCAGCCACATATGTGATGTTTCCGAACCAGTTTAGATGCATTACTTACGAGCATTTTACAACTTTAATCGGTTTCGCTAAAACAAATTCAAGGAAAAAAAAAAAAAAAAACCATATTTCTAGCCGTCCCCTCCTGAACTATAGCGTTATTAATTAATTAGTATGTCGATGAAATTGAAGTAAACTACTTTTATACACCATTTTTTGAAACCATGGTTCTGAAAATGTTTTTGTAAACTGGTCCATGGGGTTTTTCTTAAGAGTAAATCTGGATCATCTGTATCTTGTTTCTTTTTTTGAGGAAAGGAAAATCATGCAAAGAGGGAAACTTGGAGGGATTTATATTTGTTACTGTCACCTTTCGAACTAACCAACTTGAATTTAAATAATTCTCTTGTCTTTAGTGGCTGACGAAAGTTGATTCACAGTGTGGATGTGTCCAGTTAATGATCATATCCAAATATGTTATGGACTTTGCTTAGCGTACTTCCAATTAGGGCTACTATGATTGAAGCATCAACCCTCAGCTGCACCAACCATTTGCACGGCTAACACTACCTATAACAGTAACAGTTATAGTAGTAGTTAAAAAATTAGATTATCTTGGTTAAGCATACGAGTTATAGATGTTTGTTTCATACAGTAATTAAATTTTAACTATAAAAATTGTCAATTTAAATCAAAGGTATAACTTGTATATTAATACCATGTGCATTCGTGAGTTATAATAATATATGTGTGCATGGTCATTATATATACAAATAAATATATTTTGTAAAAAATACACTACAAAAGGCAGCTAAAATAGCGACGGGTAGGGCAACGGTTAGCGACGGCTAAAAAAGCGGCCGTCGCTAGCCGTCGCAAACCGTTGCTCGATTTGCAGAATAATAACTGCCGAACCATCTTCTTCCTCATTATATTTTTTCCCCAAAATCAATCCCAAACCCTACCCGTCGCCATTTCTTGCTGCTCCGATTCCAAGCCTCCAATTTCACTTCCAAGGTATTGATTTCGTTCTTCTATGTCTTCTAACTCTAGTTTATGCTTAATTAGGGTTAATTAGAGGCTTTGGTTGCTAATTTATATGAGTTTGCAAAATTGAATGTTTATGGATATGAAATTGGTTGTCTCGAGGGATGTTTATGATAACGGTTGTGTTGTGAGTTGATTTGGGAATAAGTGTAATTGATTAGGAGGGTAAAATCGATGAATATTACATATGTAATTGATTTAGGAAGTTGAAAACAATGATTATCACGTGTTTAATTAGACATACGATGATTGTGTTGTATGTAGAATGTGTGGTATGATGATTTGAAAATGAATGGAATTAATGTAATTGTTTAATGGTAGTAAATTGATTATTATTCAAATGGTGCAACGATGTCCCTAATGCATGCACTGTTATGTCCCCATCGGATGCAAGAATGGTCGGTCCAAAAGAATGCACTTGCAATTGAAAAAAAATTGTTTTGTTACTATAATATTTAGTAATCAAATGTTGATTAAAAATGTTAATTCAAAATAGTTCTTCATTTAGGTTTAGATCGGTAAGAATCTTGTTAAATGTGATGAAAATCATATTACTCAACTCTTTGAATTTTTTATGAATTGAAATAATTAACTTGAAAGTTTAGTTTATCTTTCAAAAATTTAAAGTAACTAAAATTAATTTTATAATTTATACATTAAACTAAAATTAATCAAAACTTACTAAAACTAATTGTCATGTTACTTTACAAATTGAAATTTTGAAGTTTAAGGCGCATCTTTTACTGAAGCGCAAAAAAAGCGCAAAAAGGTCCAAAGCGCAAAAGGCGTGCTTTTTCATTTGATGTGTGTGTTTCTTGTTTTAAACTTAGGTTGAATGTGTTTTGACTAATTATGTGAACCCCTTAGATAAATTTGGCCCCGTCCGACAAGTGTTGTATATGATCGTTATATGGATATTCGTTTTTCCATAAAACGGAAATCTATATTCATCTGATACAATATTCGTTGGATTTGTCCTTGTATTGGACAAGTTACAAATATAATAACGTAACCATATTTTATAAATCATTTCAGTTTAAACGGTTAACAAAATTTCGATGGCACTTCCTTTTTGTTCCCTGTGTACACGCATTTGTGTATGATACAGGGACAAAAGGGAAGTGCTGCCGAAATTTTGTTGAACCGTTTAACCTGAAAGGATTTATAAAATATGCTTACGTTATTATATTTGTAATGGGAAGTAGGTAGACCTGCGGTCAAAGTAGAAAGAAATAAACAAAAAAAAAATTGAAAACATGAAGTAGTTGTAAATGAAATTGTACAAGATTTCAATTAATACAAAGTGTTTGATCGAATTTTATAACATTTTTGTTGCAAATCAGGAAAATGTTCGATTATTTTCGTGATCGTAGTTGGATGTATCAACCGCGTACTGGTAAGAAAGGGTCGATAAAGGAACATTTTTGTAACGGTGTCCAAGAATTTATTAGATTCGCTAAATCTAATAATCGGAGTAACCTAGACATTCGATGTCCGTGTAGTAAGTGCAAACATTTGAGGCATTGGAAGCCAGATGTAGTAGAAGTACATTTGTATAAATTTGGTTTTGTGTCGAATTATTACTTATGGGATCGTCATGGAGAGCTTGTTCAACCTACGTCTAACCCTGTAGTGGTAGAGGGCGATAGTACAATGATGAACGATAATACAACGACCAATCTGATAGAAAATATGGTGCAAGATGCAGCACGATCAATGTTTCCCACCATTGATCAAGGCGGCGATGAGAATGAAAATGCTGAAGAACCAACGGAGGAAGCAAAAAAAATTTATGATTTATTGAATTCTGCGAAGAGGCCGTTGTGGGAAGGGTGTACAAGCGGAACCGAATTATCTGTAACCGCTGAATTCATCACTATGAAATCAAAATTCAATCTTACAGAAGCTGCATTTACAGCAGTTGTACAAACTGCAAAACGTCATATGCCACCTAATAATTTGATGTGCGATAGTCATTATAAAGTGAAAAAACTTATGTTTGCTTTTGGACTACCGTATCAGAAGATAGATACATGTGTTAAAGGTTGCATGTTGTATTGGAAAGAAGACGCTTATCTTAGAAAATGCAAATTTTGCAACGAAGATAGATATAAACTAAGGAAAAAGAAAGGAAAAGAAGTTCCATATAAAAGAATGCATTATCTACCGATAACTCCCAGACTTCAACGATTGTATGCATATTCTGCTACAGCGTGTCATATGCGATGGCATAGCGTGAGAACAACAGAAGAAGGAACTTTGATACATCCGTCTGATGGTGAAGCATGGAAACACTTTGATAGGACTTATCCTGAATTTGCTGCAGAGAGCCGTAATGTTAGGCTCGGTTTATGTACGGATGGATTTTCGCCGTTTTCTCAATTTGGTAGTAAATATTCATCATGCCCTATCATTGTTACTCCATATAACTTACCTCCATGGATGTGTATGAAAAATCCATATATGTTTCTAACGGTTGTCGTCCCTGGTCTCGATGATCCGACACAAGGAATTGATGTTTATCTGCAACCGTTGATTGAAGAGTTGAAAACACTGTGGAATGAAGGGGTCGAAACATACGATATTTCGAGAAAAAGGAATTTTCGTATGTTTGCTTCTGTATTATGGACTATTAGTGATTTTCCTGCATATGGAATGCTTTCAGGTTGGAGCACATCCGGGCGTCTGGCTTGTCCTCATTGTATGGATGAGTCACGAGCATTTTCATTAAAGTATGGGAAAAAAATATCTTGGTTTGATTGTCATCGATGCTTTCTACATCCTAATCATAAATTTAGAACGGATAAAAAGAACTTCAAAGCTAACAGAGTAGAGAATATGCTACCGCCTAAAGTTTGGACAAGTGAAGAGATATATGAAATTGTAAGTGAGTACCCAAAGATACACGAAAATGGTAAGCAGGTTGAAATTCCAGGTAAATCGGACATTCATAATTGGTTCAAACAAAGTATATTTTGGGAGTTACCTTACTGGAAAAATCTAAAACTTCGGCATAGTATTGACGTCATGCATAACGAAAAAAACGTTTTTGATAACGTTTTTAATACAGTTTTGAATATAAAGGGGAAAACTAAGGACGACGTGAATTCACGACGTGATATATTACACTTCTGTAAACGGCCGGAACTTCACTTGTATGCCGAGAATAAAAAACCCAAAGCATGCTATGAGCTAGACAACAAGCAAGTAAAACTTGTGCTAAAGTGGGTGGAAGGATTACGATGTCCTGATGGTATTTCTTCTAACCTCCGTAGATGTGTAGACTATAAAAACAGTAAATTGAGTGGGATGAAAAGCCATGATTGTCATATAATGATGGAATACTTTTTACCTGTGATTTTCAAGGAACTGTTGCCCACAAAAATATGGAGTGTTATAACAGAATTAAGTATGTTTTATAAACAACTCTGTTCAACGACGTTGAAGATAGATCGTTTACGTAAGCTTCAATTAGAAATTCCTGTACTGCTCTGCAAACTTGAGAAAATATTTCCACTGGGTTTTTTTAATGTAATGGAACATTTACCTATTCATCTTCCGTCCGAAGCACTCCTTCGAGGTCCAGTGCAATATGGATGGATGTATCCATTTGAGAGGTAATTTTGTGTATACTCAATACTGTTGATAGAATACAACTTAGATTTTTGTACCAACATATAAATTAAATTACTCTTATTATAGGTACTTGAATCATTTGAAGAAAAAAATTAGGCAAAAAGCTCGAGTAGAAGGTTCGATTTGCAAATCGTACCTTGAAGAAGAAGCTTCATTTTTTTTCTCTCATTACTTCAGTGAAGATGTGAACTTGTCTTTCATATCTGTTCCTCGTAATGAAGAAGCCGTTGAACAGGAGTCTTCTCAGACAATGTTATCTATTTTTAGACAACACGGAAGACCTGCTGGAAAATGTGTAGAAATATGGTTAAGTGATGAAGACTACAAAGTGGCACACACATATGTTCTGTTAAATTGTGTGGAAGTTGCACCATTTGTCAGGTTATATAAAATTCATGTTCAATTCAATTATATATACATCTATATTTATTTGTCTATATTAATAGAAAAGGAACATAACACATATTTGCAGTATATACGATTCACAACATCCATCTGGTGATCTCAGCAAAGAATTTGCTGTATGGTTTTCAGACTATGTTCATGATCACAAAAACGGTGTTGTTAACGAAGGATTACGACATCTTGCTATTGGACCAAAAAGAAATGTCAAGACTTATCCAATATACTTTGTCAATGGATTTAAATTCAACACCAATGATTACGGAGCTGAAAAATTAACGTATAATAGCGGTGTATTTGTCAAAGGTAGTGATGATCCAGAGGAGCATATAAAAGATTTTTATGGCGTCTTAACGCAAGTTGTAGAGTTGACTTATTATGTTCGTCCCTTAGAGCAAATTTATCTATTCAAATGCAACTGGTTTAGCAATGTTCCTGGTTCTGGAGTTAACGTGCACAAAGATTACAAGCTAATAGAGATAAGGCATACATCACGTTACTATAAGTATGATCCTTTCGTGTTAGCCAAGCAAGCACTACAAGTGTATTTTGCTCCGTATCCATCCTTAAAAAAAGATAAAGCAGATTGGTGGGCAGTTTTTAAAACAAAGGCAAGATTTACATTCGATGGAAATAATATTCTAGACGAAGCAGCGTATCAAGCGGATCTTGAGCCGAATACTGAAATTAGAATAGTTGATGACATTGATGTCGGGTCGTTGAATGATGAAGCGAATGTGTTAGTAGATGCATTTGAAAGTAATGAAGAAAATGATATAGAGTATGAGACTGAGTCTACATCCGAAGATGATGAAGACTGATGTTATTTATTTATGTACAATTATGAGCTATGTTATGTTATGTTATGTACAATTATGAGCTATGTATCATGTTGTGTACTTTTGTGAGCTATGTAATAACAATGTTAATGTTGTGTACTCTTCTGAGCTATGTAATGATAATGATGACTGATGTTAATAATTCAAGTTATTTTGTATGCATTATATGATTGTAACAGATATGTCAGATAGACGCCGCTCGAGGAGTTCATCTCAGCCGACTCCTTCACCATCTCCTGCGCCAGGTGTAGGTCCTAGCAGCTCTGAGCCAGATCTGCGGCAATGTGCAGAGGTTGTTCCGAAGAGTGCTGGGTAAGTATCTAATTTATTTCAGTTTAAATTAGTTAAAAATATATGCTTTATCTATGTAAACATGTACGCAGCACCGGGTTTGAAATCGAGCCAGCGGAATTCATTTTAAAAGTGTCGAAGCAGTCGTACACGAGTAGGATGTCTGGGACTTGGCCTCATTGGGATAGTATCCCACCCCACATCAAGAACGTCATTCTAGCCGATGTGCTAGTAAGTATTTATTTATTTTATTATTAGAAATTCATATATACTATAAATAATTCAAATTAAATTTAATTTGCAGGCGGCTGTCCGTGTAGAGGAGCGGGACATGCAGGTTTTTTTGACACACTGGAATATCAAAATGCGAAAGAATTACCGAGAAACAATTTCCAGGGCGAAGACATCAGGGAAGAAGCCTAAATGGATGGCTGACGATGTTTGGGCTGGATTTCTAGCATATTGGGATACTGAAGCAGCGAAAGTAAGATATAATGAAAATAATCACATTTATGTTGATTGCATTCTTTTATTTAATAATGTATCAAATTTAATAGGAAGTAGCACAAAGGAATAAAGAAAATAGAGCTAAGAATCCTAGTTTACATCGCGGTGGCTCAAAATCATTCCAGCAGCATAAGAGAGAATTGGTAAAAATTTGAAATAGTTTTTAGCATATGTTCACGTAAAAATTGAGTGCATATCATTCATTTTTATTTTTAGTAATTTTATTACTGTATATATACTCAGATGGAAAAGTATAGAAGGGAGCCTACGATGGCAGAGGTTTTCAGGCATACTCATGCGGTGGAGCATACTGATGACGAAGGGAACGTGACATATGATTGGGCGGATGACAAGGCTGCGGGCGTAATGGTAAATATACTTATTAATAATTAAAATATTTCATATTCGTTCATATCACATTATATTATTAAATTATATGACTATTGTAGGAGAGATATGATGCAGAGGCAGCTAGAGTGACGCAGTCCAGTGGACGAGATGAGCTTACAGTTGCAGAGTGCGATCGTATTTGGGATGCTATTATTAAGCCGCCTACTCGTAATAGGCGATACGGCTTCGGCAATCAGGAGGTATCTTTTTTAATTTAAGTTTACATTTAAAATGTATTCAATTAACATGCATTCTTTTACCTTCTTTTTATATTAACATGTTAAATTGACATTATAAATATAGAAGCTTCAAATTGACATGTGTATTGATCTTCAAAGTCCATGTATATATTACAAGTCCATTTATAAATGTGAAATTGAACTATTTCGCAGGCTATTGATTTTCAGCGAGGATATAGGAAGTCCGTGGAGCAGGAGACTATAGCTCAGTTGAAGGAGCAACTGGAAGAGATGAACGATTGGAGAAGAAGCCAGCTGGCTCAGGAGATAGACGAGCGCATTGCACGCTATTATGACGAGCATGGATCGATGCCAGACGAGGACGATGGCGGGGATGCTACAAGCGAAGAAGAAGAAGACGACGAGTAGTTTGTTTGTTCTTGTGCTTGGGTATGTATATACACTTACTTTTTTATTTGCTTTATGTACGTACGATGATATTTGATGACGGTAGTGTGTAGTTTGATGTATTTTGATGTTTTGTGATGATGGGACGATGATATACGGTGATGATATTGTTTTTTGGATGTATGACGATGGTATGTTATGGTATTGTGATGAATTTAGTAATGTTTTGGATATATTGATGGATTTGGAATGATATTGATGGATTTGGAATGATATTGATGGATTGGTAGTGGATTGGGTTTGATGTGAAGGTTTGTTGGAAAGGTATTGCTGTGTAGTGCAGAAAAAATGCTCCAGATTTGCGACGGCTAGTAACGGGTAGCGACGGAATGTTGGTCATTACTTTGCGACGGCTTGCAACGGATAGCGACGGCTAACAACAAAGAAAAGCGACGGATAGCGACGGCGTTTTGGACAAAAATGGTCATGGCTTTTGCAACGGCTTGCAATGGCTTCGCGGCAAAAAAAACCACTTGACTTCTGATGGTGCCACGTGGCAAGTATCCGTTGCAAGCCGTTGCTAATCGAGCGACGGAACCGTCGCTTTTTCCGTCACTTTTTCCTCTCGCGACGACATTAAAAGCGACGGCAAATAGCGACGGCGTGCGACGGTTAGCGACGGCCACCAACGCCTATTTGCCGTCGCTATTCACTGTTCCTTTTGTAGTGATAGTTACTGCCATGAATTTATTATAACTAACGCATATAATTAAAAATACGTATATAAAATTCTTTAAAATTTGAAATTCAACGGTAAACCAGCATAGATGATTGCAGCGACGGTTACAGGAATTTACAACCATCAACAATGGTTAAGGTTACGATAAATAGCAATAATAGCGGTTACAATAACCGTAATGAGATCAAATCCACTGTCCGCAGAATTCCTTATACCCCTATACCCAACCAATCAAGACATTCGATTTTCACATTTCTGCAATTGAATCAGAGATAAAAAAATGGGTTTAATTGCAAAAGGTGAAAATTAGGGGGTCTTGATTGGTTGGGTATAGGAGGATAGGGGATTTAGGTACACGGGATTTGCTTTGAACAATAACACTCCTAGTTCCAATATCTTCTTCCGCATTCTTTTTATCTTACAAAAAAGCTTATATTTTTTAATGTAGAAACAAAATAAAATTTTCAAAATGTAGAAAATAAAACAGAAACTGCTTCATATATTGAACGTTAATCACAGAATATTGGTCATACATATCAAAACAAAAATGTCAGTATAATATCATAATATACCAATAAAATTAACAAAAAAAAAAAAAAAAAAAAATTACACTCCTTTTTGCATTCTTGAAGCAAACTCATCTATTATCTTTTCATAGTTAAGCATGTTCAAGTAATCATTTCCAATTAAAATCATTGCTAGTCCCCTCAACCTTTCTTAAGAAACATTAGTTCGAAGATATACTTTTATCAATTTCAATGTTGAGAAACTTCTTCCCGCCGAAGCAATCGTTACTGCAATAATCAATAAAATTTGACGAGCAACTCAAATATCAAAAAATCGCTTACATCCTGATAAGACCTGAAAAAAATTAAGATATTTATGGATTTAGCTACTTTCGATGGTAGAATCTTTCTTAATCTTTTGTTTTGTTTTTCTTCAAATAAAATTGAAATCAAATCCATTGATGATTTTTCTTCTTCATTTTTGCATTGTTATCTCTTCCTATCTTCAAAGCTGGATTTTTTTTTTTTTTTTTTTTTTGAATCCTATCTCTCAAATTAAAACAGAACACAATTATTATTTATTAAAGCTTATTAGCATTTCACCCATGTTAATTCTTCTAAACATAATTATTTATAACGACTAATCGTAATTAATTAGATCATTCAAACAAACAATCAATCAAATCAATGTAATTCATTGACAAAAAGAAGGAAAACGATGTTGTTCATTTTCAGGAAAACTATTCATTTGAAAAAGGATTGAATCAACTAGATTTATAATAGTATTACATCAATCATATTCAAATTCATAATACTGTAACGTCAACCAACCATATTGAATGAAACTAGTCGCAATCATACCAAGAAAGCACTCATTTTCACAGCAGCATGCAAGTCAGCAACCATATTGTAGAATCATAATAGTAAGCATAAAATTAATAACAACATCCATACCTAAATTTAAAAAAACTACAAAAAAAAAAAAAAAACTACATTTAAAGTCAGCAAAAACAATTGGGATAATAGGACTAGTATCAAATGACAAATCTGCAACAACAGCCACATGACCACAAGGTAGTGTGTCTGAAGCGCTCGGAAAAAAATAATTTTCCTATAATGTATAAGGTATAACAATCTCTAAATGGTTATCTGCAGGATGTACTTATACTAATTGCTTGTTTCAGGCATGAGCATATAATATGAAAACCTGATATGATGTCATTTTGTAAGTCAATATGTGAAAGTAAGCTAGCCAAAAGTTTAAAGTTCTGATGTTGCTCGTTATATGGTAAGGTTTCACCCTAGCGATGACTATACCGGTAAGCATAGTAAAGTCTAACGAGTGAAACCTAACTCTCCAAAACTAAAGTGGAATATATAAGTTGTTTTCCATCAACAAGCGGCCAACGTACCCCATAACTGAACATTGTTATTTAAAAGGTTTTCGATATATATTTAAGCAATTATAAACTATAAGAAAATAAAATGAGTACGCAAATTAGAATGTAGGCATGTATGAAAAAAAAGGTACTAAAAAAGTCTTCAAATCTGATGTCACGAAGAAATCCATAAATAATGTCGTCATACTATATATACGGACAATGCTAACACAAGAGTCACATGTACGTTCACGACGAGCCTAAAATTAAATAAGGGGATTACTCAACTTTTATACGATAATAATCACTAAAAAAAGATGTTAAATAAATCTTACATATGCATCAACGTAAGTGCCAATGTGTACTTCGTCTCTAGGTAGTTCACGAAAATGAGCTAATTGTTTGTCGGTCCCAAATTCGGATCTCTATGAGTATCCAAAAACGCATAATCATTGCATCTAACGACGCGTCTTCTCCTAACAGTCATTGTACGACGTCTTCCGGTACCGCCAATCGGTACATTTCTTTAAACCGATGCGTTCTCCTCGTTTGGATTGATATCCACACCATCACTTAAATAAGCTGGGTATATAGGCCAGAAACTTAGCTGACTTATTTTAAGCTAGCTAAGTTAGTGGCGTTGATCAATATCCATACCATCACGTGGATTGCAATCCAACGACCGTGGGTTGAAATCCTTATGCATTACAATTTAAACTGTTTAAAGCAGATTTTTTTTTCCATTGGGATTTCGTTTCTATTTCAGTTAACCCAATGTGAATCGATGGAAACCAATGCACGAAGGGGGAAATGCTTTGAGCATTCCCAATAGTGGGAGCACTCTTGAAAGTGGGACGATCCCCACTTTTATTTACGAACCGGCGTTGTAGCAGTGTGGCTACAAGCGCGAGTTCGTACATAAAGTGGGGATCATCCCTTTTTTTTCAAGAGTGGAGACATAAACGACAAACATAATGCCGCTTATGTCTTAAACGACATTTTATTTGTTGTTTAAGGCAAAGAGGATTACTAAACCCCATTTTTTTTCATGTGTCAATTTGGATTTCTGAATTTGATATACAATATGTTTTAAGTTTGATTGTTTATGTGTCTAAGTTTTTAGTTGCTTTTTTTCCATGTTTTCTAATTTGTAATCTGTTTTGTATTAATGTTAAAATTGGTAAATATGTTAAATTCAATAAAAATTAAATATGTTATTTCTATGGAAATTAAATAATTAGATTCCGTAGAAATTAAATATGTTAAATTCTATAGAAATAAAATATGTTAATTTTGATAATTTTTTTGGTTTAGTATATATGTTTACAAATAGAAAGCAAATATGTTAAATTTGATTGTTTAATTATCTATATTTTTTATAGTTGTTATTAATTTAGGCGTTTATTTTAGTAGGATATTTAGTTTGAAACTTATTTAGTTGATTATTTAGGTATCCACAAACTAGGTTAGTTGTTTAATTTAGGTTTCCATAAAGCCAAAATGAGAAACAAAATACGTTGATTCGACTTTAAAAATAAAAACAACCCTACAAACCAAAACTAAAACAACTAAAAAACCCACATAATCATTCAGACTAAAAACCAACCTAGGAAATTAAAGTTCAAAAACAATACTTCAGAATGGATCCCGATGAATTCTTCTACATTTAAGAACTTCGCTCTTCGTCTCAATACCTTTGTTGTTGCGCTCACATAGTGTTTTGTTTTTGGGCTAAAACAAACTCTAAAACCTCCCCAGAAAGATGAGAAACATCTTTTGCTACAAACTCCTCTTCTTCCTTTTCACGTAAACGTCTTTCACATGCCTTCTTCAATTCAGTTCTCTCTCTCGCAGAGCTCACGTTCTTTCTACATTCAGTTGAACTTGTAATTCTAAGACTCTTAATTTTTGCTCTTTCAGCGTTATTCATTCATCTTTTCTTGACGTGGATGCTATTGAAATATCGCTAAGCATAGTAGTTAGCCTATCACTTGCCACTGTCAGATCACTTACCTTCTTGTTTTTCAACAATGAACGCTTACATGATTTTATTCCTTCGGGACGGTTGTCAACTCCTCCATACATCATCCTTGAAGTTTGAGATAGTATAATGTTACTATTTCCATCACCGTCTACCGATATGGGAGATCTGCCCGAATTGGCTAAGGATGAATCCATATAGAGTCTTGAAGCTACGTTTCCCAAGTTTAATGCTTCGGTATCTTCCTGATCAACATCAATCATTTCAAATGGATTTTCCTAGCGAGGCATTAACGAAAGAATTTGAAAAGCTTCTTTAGCAATAAAGGCACTATTAAACGTATCACGATATATTTTATCGTAATCTTCCGTCAAGTCTCTGTATGTTTTCTCACTTCTCAGTTTGTCTCATCTTTGTGTTATTATACCTTTGTATTTGGTACACATAGTATTCAAATTATACTATGTCGTCTTTGTGCTATCAAGTGATCATTTTGTGTTGCATTTAGGATCCTCGTTGTATAGCTCGTTTACTCTAATGTACAAGAACTTCCCAGTTGACCGACCTGATGGAATAACAGATGCTTTTACCCAAGCGTTGGCTAACACCTTATAGTTTTGGCCTTTTCATGTCTTGCTACTATTTATGCTTGTATCTACAAAATCTCCACCTTGAGAATCCCTAGGCTTTCGTTTACCGTATACTTTTTTATCTTCCCTCTAGTTTTCTCGATTGTAAGAGGATTTGTTTCTGTAGCAATAAGCATGGGCTGCGAACTAAGCATGCTCGGTTTAAAGGAAAAGGGTTATACATGTTACCAAACTTCTATGCGAAATTGAATTGGTTAAGGAGCTGACTTTGTTATTGAGTAAGAATCTGCATTGGATTTATTTGTGGAGCTTCAGCTTGTGATAGCAAAATTGTAAAGTTTGCGAGACTATCATCATACAAGCTAGCGTTATTGTTGTTGCTTGAGTTTGCCATTAAAACTTTGCTGTTTTGATTTAGTGTATGTAGATTTTTATAAATGATGAAGGAGTATAATGCATACACCATATATATAAACAGTCTTGTTTCTTATTGCGTTGGAAAATGAATAGTCTACTTTGATTATAATTGTATTGTCTAGTCTAGGTCTATCAACTTGCAGAAAAATATCTAGTCCTATTATCTTCAATGAATGCAGATTGTCAAACTTTATTGGCATCCATGAAAACAGTTGTTAGGTTTGTCGACTAACGTGAAAACAGTTGTCCACTTTATCGGTTGATGTGAAAGCGTTATACAGCTTTATCGAATGTCATGAAAACAGTTGTCACTTTATCGATTGTTGCGAAAGCAGTACAACTTTATCGACTTTCGTGAAACAGTTGTCCACTTTATCATTTGTTGGGAAAGCAGTATACAACTTTATCGACTTTCACGAAAAAGTTGTCTACTTTATCGATTGTTGCGAATGTTGTATACAACTTTATCGATAGTCGTGAAAACAGTTGTCCACTTTATCGATTGTTGTGAAAGCAGTATACAGCTTTATCGGGTGTCATGATATGTGTATTAAGTTTTATTAGCTATATATGACCGCAATTTTGTTTTCTTAGCTATATATTTCAAGTTGACATATGAAACATAGACTCCATCAGATTTCCTTGTATTGGTAAAAGCTTACATTCAGGCAGATACACATCACATCGAAGGAGAGATTGATCAAGATATGTGGGTGACTCTCAATGAAGCATTCAACAATCATTCAGATTGTAGAGCAAGACAAAATGTACTAGCAACAAGAAGTGTATTCATCTTGTTTACTTGAACATTCAGGACATATCGTAAAATAATGAACGATGTGAAGGAAGAGGACATATTCAAGCTAACGCATTCAATGTATGACTCACGGTGCTTCAACGAGTACCATTCAAATTTCATAGGGCATGTTGCGTTTGAGTTATGGAACAACTATATGCTACAATTTGAGTAAACAATATAAGATCGTTGGTTACCTTTGTGCTCAATTTCCCTCTATCTCTGTATTTTGTACTATTTGTTTGATATGCATTTTGAATTAATGATCTGGATTAAAAAAATCAAGGAGCAATTATAAGAACTGATACGATAGCATACAACATTAACATCTAACAAATTTAATGTAAGAACTAATACGATAACATACAACATTAACATACACCCAATTATAAATGGAAATACTAATGCAAGGAGAAACTATAGCTTAGTTAGGTCATCCAATATTTAATTCATTAAGTTGATCCTGCAGCCTACTAACTTCAACTTGCCATCCAACTGATTATTTTGCAACGTTGTTAGCTGATACTGTAATTCATTTGCGTAGTCAACCGCTCTTTGTGAAAAAGGTTTGTCAACCCACTACCAAAATCCATATTCACTAGGGTAAGTATGGCATCTGAAATAACGTCGATCAATATGATTTCCTCTTATAATAACATCTTCAACAGCTGCATATCCGCATTCATACATTATAATTGGTGAATCTACTTCCTGTTAAATTTCTTGTGTAATGTTTGAGTCATGGAGGCGTACGGGAACACGTCTTTAATGTCGGCTAATCCTTTCTACATGTCGTCTTTGTTCTCTCTTTTAGCATTGAAGTTATTCTTGTTCTTGTTCATGCTTTCTCAAATCTTCGTAGTGTCTTTCTTGCATTTCAATGTAAAATTCAATATTAATTTCAGGGGAAGATAGGTTGGAAGGCATTGGGAGATCCATTGGACCTTCATAGTCATATGATGATGGTAGTGAAAGGTGATTGTAATCGACCATTGTTGAATGAGTTGTATGGTTGCTTGAATATATATATATATATATATATATATATGTATCTATATATATATGTATGTATATATATATATATGTATGTAAGCTGGTATACATTAAAATTGAAAGTAGGTTGACTGTAATCGAATACTAAATAAAAACTAAATGAAAACAGTACATTACAGATCGATTGGACAATACAAAACATCAAAAGAAAGAACAGAGTTGACAGTACATTCCAATGAAACACAGTACACTAGACAACAAACATAATAAAAAACAACAAATGTATAATACACTAAAGGACAATACACTAAAGTACCCAAGACAAGACACAATAATTAAAACAGTACAATGGTTTTCCTCATTGATTACCTTTCAAAATGCCATAAATGCTCACATCACATTACTTAATGCTTGGGGCTTAAACAATTTAATGGGTTTTTTACAATAGCAAACCGAGCTTGTAGCACCCCAAAAGCACGTTCAATGTCCTATCTTGCTGCCTTTTGTCCTTTGGGAACATATTTTTCTTTCTCTGTTTTCATATCTGAAATTGTTCAGACTAGGGTTCCCTAAGACGGATATATACCATCTGTTAAATAGTACCCCATGTCGTGTGATTTTCCTCTAATGCTAAAGTACATGTCGGTGCCTTTCCATGTGCGAGATATTTAAATAAATGTGATTGGTGTAACACATTTATATCGTTTATGGAACTGGGACAGCCAAAGAAAACGTGCCAAAACTAGAAATCGTGTGAGACTATTGCCTCTAGTATCATTGTTGCTTTGGGATAATGGCCGATAAATTGACCATGTCAAGCTGTTGGACAATTTTTCCATTCCCATTGCATACGGTCGAGATTACCCAACATTCCAGAAAAACCTCTTTTGTCCCCTAAACTTTTCAGTTTATTGACGTCACTTTGTGTTGGTGATTGCAAATATTCTTCACTATATAATTCATTGATAGCCACACAAAAACATTCTAAACTTAAATTAATTGCACTCGAACCCATTCGGACTACTTCATCAAATGCATCGGGTGCTATCCTATATAGTGATGGCAAAAAAATCCGTATCCGCGGTTATCCGCGGGTAAAATCCGTCATGGATATGAAACGGATAGTTAAATGGGTATCCGTGGGTAAAATAAACGGGTATTTTTAATATCCGTTAATTAATGTGGCAAGTATGGATAGTAAGATATCCATGTCCGTGGGTACCCATGCCCGTATTGAATATGTTTTATTATCAATAGTCAATTCAAAAAAACATTATTGTTGGTTGTTTGGTATTTGTGTGCATGCTTTTACTCAACAATTTATAAATGGTTGTTGATAGTTTGATGGATACTTCTGTAGTTGTCTCTTCTTTTCTAAATGTTGGTTTAAATATAATGGATACCCACGAATACCCGCCATTACCTGCAACCTGTTTAAAACCCGTTTAACGGGTACCCGCGTGGGTATGAGGCGGGCACGGGGAAAAAAATCACCTAATGGGGCGGGTGATGGGGTGGTACTACCCGCGCCTGCCCCGCCCCATTGCCATCCCTAATCCTATACGCTAAAACACGTACAACTCCTATAATTTTTTTGGTTAGGAGAACATCCCAGGGTTCCTGCGCTATTGCACTTTTGAAAAAAAATTGTGATTAACAACACCTTTAAAAATATATAAAAACATTCTCTTACTCATTCGAAATCTTCGATGAAAATCACCAGGATCGTTGGTACTTGGTGTGTTGAAATAGTCTATTAGTGATCTAGCGGTTCCGCCTTGAAGGTCACACATCTTCCTTTTGTCTATTCGGCTAAACACACTACCTCCACGAGTACCACTTGAAGAACCTTCCATTGCTAATTGTCTAAAACATGATTGATGAATGGAAACGACTTGTACCATTTACTCTAATTTTTCGTCATCAGATGTGCTCTCCGAGGATAACTGCAGAAAATCTAAATCTGTTTGTATTTCTCATCTCCTTCATCGGAATCAGTTGGATTTATCTCTGTAACGTTATCAATACTATTGTCAGAGCCATCGACCTCCACATTCGCATTTTCGACCTCTTCGTAGTAATAACTGTTAGTAGACATTATGTGGTTTTTGTAATTTTACTAAAATGATTATAGTGTTATCTGAATGGAAGGAAGAAAGCTGTGGCTTATATAGCTGTTTTAAATAACAGTTATTTATAACCGTTAATTATAGCCGTTATTTGTAGATGTTAATTATAGCCGTTTTTATAGCCATTAATTATAACCGTTTTAAAACAATATACTAAACATTTATATTAGTAAACTTTAGTACGGTTAAAACAATATAGGTTAGTTAACTTATGTAAATTTAAAACAAATTGGGTTAGCTTGCTTAAGTAAATTTTAATAAAGTAGGTTAGTTTAATTTAAACAAACTAGGTTAGAAAACTGTCCAAAATTAGGTTAGCAAACTAGGTTAGTAAATTTAAACGAGCAATTCAATTTATTTATTTTTTTTAGCTAAATGGGATTTTGAAATCCCTTTTGGTCTAAACAGCAAACAGTTTTGCGTTTAGGGCTTAAACGGCAAACTATTTGCCATTTCAGGCAATTTTTTTATATACTACATGTAAACGTTGCACATAATATACTGCAGTTCATTTCAGCATCCAATATGATTTCAAACATCCAGATAATCAAACTACAAGCCCATAGTATGATTTCAAACAAAATACACTTCTTATACTACACGTACACATACACTTCTTATACTACATGATTTACATGATTTCAAACTACAAGCGCATAATTTGATTTCAAACAAAATATTACATACTACACATACACATACTCTTCTTATACTTCAAACTACAAGCCCATATTTAAACTACTAGTTCAATTTACAAACTTCTAATTCATTGATTTCAAACTCCAAGCCATCAATATTTACCTGCCACTACAATTACATATCCTCCAGGCCCGGAATGTACTCTTTACTACCTTTAATCTTTTTCATTTTCTCTTTCCCTTTCCCTTTAAGTAGCGACTTCATCTTACTTACAAACCCCTTGCTCTTTTTTTTGTTTCAACTATGCTCTTTCCACGGTCCAACCTGCTTATAATAAAATTAATAATTGTTTGATTAATGTATCCATGAAATTTACAGTAAATTAAGAAGAACTACTATGGAAATTTAAGAAAATAAAATGAATGTAATTGCTAATGAATTTAATAGGCTATACTACATTTTATATATAATAAATAAATGTAACTGTGTTTTTTCATATGCTAAATATACTTTTAAATTACAACATATGCTAAATATATGTTTAATTTACTTTAAATATACTCTAAAATTATATTTAGTACAACATGAAGCATACATGAGTGTAAAAGCATACTCGTGATAGAAGAGGAAGTTGTTGGTACTCTTAACTTAACCCCATATTTATTTGCGATCACAGGACCGGTACCACCTCTGTCACCACTGGAGTTATCATCATCTTTATTGTCACCTTCATCTTCCTCATCTGCTTCCTCTTCATCTTCATAGTTGTGTTCCTTTTTCTCTTTTTCGTCTTCGCCTTCGTCTTCGGGTTGCAATTATCGCATTGTCTTTCGCTTTTTATTTGATTTAGATCGATCAGTTGATTTAGTGTTAATACCTAAAAAGGGTTCCCCGATAACGTCCATGTTCTATACACAATATAAGAAAAACGACATAAATTTAAAATATGTTAAGGGAGACATGTAAAAAGGGTATTAAATAATGAATCGATAACTTACAAAATCTTTTGCAACCCAATTGATTCTATTCAACCCTTCTTCGTAATACTTTGATTCTTGCAGAGCCAAATGACGCCCCCATATTCATCTCAAATAGACTATCGATGCAGTGGTGAGATGGAACCAAAGGTAAGTCAGGCAAATGAGGGATGGTAGTGGTTCTTTCCCTGTCCACTGCATATGCCATCTAGAATCATCCTCCCAATTAGCTGGTTGAGGGGGTGGATAAAACTGTGAAGAATAGTTAACTTTTTGAAGAAAGAACAATGAGGGATTGAATACTCAACTTCAATGCAGATGGCCCAAAATAGTCCATGTTACCAACACGAACCGCGACATCTAGTAAAGGATTGACATCTTTAGAAATGGTCTTCCAATATTTATTGTAGTCTATGTCCTGCTCTTGATGGATATATTATTGGCAATCATTTTGGTATATCTCCTGTTGCATTTCCGCTTATGAAGCATGGGTCATTCTTCATGTCATATGCAGCGGAGGAACTAAGGGGATAACCACAATACCAGCCACATGTCGCCTAGAAACAACTCATAAAACTCTCATGGGGGAAAAAGAAATGGAAAACATTTCATAGACAAGTTATGTGCATGTACAACTTCAGAAAAAGCAGCTGCAATAGAGTTGTTTCATGGATTCTGTAACGACCCGCATTCTACGCATCATAGGATCGTAGAATATTTATTTCTATCACATACGAAGTCGTATGGTCACGTAACTTTGGGAGACGACTATGAGGGTCATTTCCCATGTCCATGATTTTTCCCGATTTTTAAATGACCATTTTACCCCTAGTTGGTACTGTTTTGGCTATAACTTTTGACTGAAAAGGAATTTTGACCTGAAACCACTTCCATTGGCTCCGGATGATGGTTTCTCTTTCCGTAGAGTGGTCACATTAGCCAAACAGACTCACCGTTTGGGAGATATGGCTGAAACAAGTTTCAGATGGTGAAAAACAACTTAATTGGGCTTAACCGGGTGATTGACAGCTAGGCCCAAAGGGGAATTTCGGGATTAGGAGTTTAAAAGGGCTGTTAGGGTTTGGAGAATACCTTTTTCTCATTTTTCAGCCGTCACTATTCATTCCTCTTAACCTAGCCATGGCCTCCACCCTCTAAACCTCTTCAAAACACCTCTTAATCACTTTCTAATTGAAGATTAGGCTTAGCAAACATCAAATCAAGGAGTATTAGCACGAGAACCGAGGTAGAGCTGTTGTGTAAGATTGGGAACAGCGCCAAATCAGAGAATATTTTAGTTTTGGGGTTTTAGTTGTGGCAAAGGTGAGTGATAGCATCGTTTTGACACTAATTACAGTTAATTAAGGGTAATTAGTGAAGATTAGCGAATTTATACACCAATAAATTCTGGAAAAATGTTTAGAAATTCGAAAATAATATTTTATACCTCTGGTAGAAATTTGGTTTAATTTGATTAAGTTTTGTTAACCCTATGATTAGTTTTGCTTAAACATGCTTAAGGGAAATTATTGGGTTTTGGGTATATTTGATCCATTTTGATATGAAAATTCATTGTTTTGGTGTTTGTGGTTAGTTTGTTATGTTGCTATGACTGTTTGGGATGATTTGTGATTGATAAGTATAGTTAGATTTTTCGAAAACGTCGTTGAATGGCGTAAACAAGTTGCTGGAAAAAGTTGCAGAAAGTTGTGCAGGGTTTCGGATCGGATCGGGTATGGGCTCGGATCGGATAGGGAGCTGGGCAAGGAATCCGACCCGAACTGGAATCTTGCACAAAGAAGGTTGGCAAGAAGGAAGGCCACTGCTTTGAGTTGGAGTTGGACAGAGGATCGGATCGGAGCCATGGAGCAGGATCGGATCGGAGTGGGCTAGGGAGCGAGATCGGATCGGAGGAGGCAAGCGAGGGGGATCGGATCGGAGCTATGGAGCAGGACCGGATCGGAGTAGGCCAGGGAACGAGATCGGATCGGAGCAGGAAAGCTAGAGAAGGAGGGACGAACCGAACCGACTGGAGCGTGACATCCGAACTGAACCGACGTCTAAAGGGGAAGGATCGCCGAACCGAACCGCACGCAGGAATACACCATGGAGCATTGCACCGAACCGAACCGTGTTATACGTATATATCCGAACCGAATCGAATTCAGGACCACTTCTATGCGACGACTTTTTTGAAGACCAACTCCAATTCGATCAAAACCCGAGATGCAAAGGAAGTCCAAATGAGGAGCTTTGACTCAGGATCCAGCTGGGAACCAATGAGTGGGCTTCATGATTGGGCTTTGCCGCGGGACGCGTGCTAAGGTGTTTATGATGTCTGTAGCTTTGGACCACTATGGTAGGAGGTATGGAGGCGGATTCAGGGCCATTATGGCATTGGTAGAACCAAGGGCTATGATCAATGAAATGGGTCATTGAAATGTTTGGTCATGACTCCATATGTTTAGCTTGGTCACAGCAGGGTTTCTACAAGTCGGGATCCGTCGTTACCTCAATTTGTCTAGTAGTCCAAGGTGGTAGATGTCGTATGCTTTATGCACTGAGTGAGGGATGTGAGGATGGTTGCTATGGATGGTTTGGTTGCTATCATTACGACATACACACCCCACCCCCGTATTCTTTACACTACTCATTGTGGCACCTTAGAGAACTGTACGGTACGTGGTACTAGCTCTTTGGTTGCAGGTCCAGGTTCAGGTATGGTTTAGTATACCTGTTATTATTCTGTTTAGATGCTTATCGCTCATACCAGGCTTTATGTCTGACCCAGAGTTTTATGTCTCCTCTTATTACTCTAGGTGCTCACACGAGCAGACTAGAGACAGGTTAGCTGGTGATGCACGGATAGATGATCCGGAGACGAGCAGGAGGCTTCCACGTAATACATATACATAGTATTCTCCCTGTGTTGTTGAAGATCACTGCTTGGGCATTGGTGGTGTATCTTCCACTTTGGCTTTCTTTTGTTTATAGACAGTAGATTTTGAAAAGTTGTAATAAGCTGTATTTGGATTTTCGCTGCTCTGATATTGATGTTGGTTTTAGTTATCAGCTTATGCACTGTCTCACCTGTTTTATGTCAAGTATATTATTATTATATTTTATCCCATGCGCTGTGAGACATTCTACAGGTTCCTTGATTAGTTCATTCTCTTCTTTCCTTTCTCCCGACGACCGTCCCGTGCTAGTCGGGCATGTGTACAGCGCACGTTTGGAGGAAATGCAGGCTGGTGCGGGTCGGGTCGTCACACTTGGTATCAGAGCTCTAGGTTGCGTAGTTAACCTAGGGAAGTTGTCAGGGAGAGATAATATACGTATACGAGAGAGCATATTTGTGATTATTTTGGTTTTAAAAGCTATATATATACTATTACTAGTATAAGGATGGAGTCGTACTGCACTAGCACCACTATGGAGTCGTTAATCGTTTCCTTTTTCAGATTGACGATGAGCCGAGATACTAGAGGTGCTGGTAGGGGAGCCAATAAAGGGAATGCTGCTGACATGAGGACGATGTTTACTGACCTCATGAGAGAAATGCTTAGAGATGTACGGAGGGCAGCTCCCAATGATGGAAATGGTGGTGGTCCAATAGTGCAGGCGCCGAGGGTCGATTTCGCCAAGCTGAATAAGGATTATACTAGCCTTGGTGGGAAGCCGTTTCACGGAACAGAGTCGGCCACAGATGTTCAAGAATTGTTGGATAGTTGCGAACGTATCTTCAAGGATTTGGGTATCGAGGATGCGATGAAGAGAAAGCTAGCATCCCGTCAGCTGCAAGGGCGGGCAATGAATTGGTGGAATGCCATAAAGGCAGCCACTCCCGAAGATCAGATTACTTGGGAGCAGTTTAAGGCTCGCTTTAGCGAGAAGTTCATTCCAGCTGCTCAGAAGTCAGTGTTGTTTAAGAAATTCTTGGAGCTCAAGCAGAATGGCAGAGCTGTCTCGGAGTATATTGCTGAATTCGACACTCTGTCGAAGTACGGGTTATCTCTTATTGATACTGCCGAGAAAAAGAATGAGAAATTCATAACTGGTTTGGACCAGTACTTGGGGGAAAGTCTTATTAACCACATCGATGAGTCGTTTGAGTCGATTGTAGGGAAAGCATTGAGGTCAGAAAGTCTCTACCCTAAGCCGAAGACTGAGGTTGCGTCCGCAGGTGAGCCAAAGCCACAAGCAAGTGGTGAAGGCAAAGGTGGTTCCCAGAATAAGAGAAAGCAGAATCAGACTAAGGATGGCCAGAAGAAAAAGAATAAGCAAGATGTTGAGTGCTTCAGCTGTGGTAAGAAGGGCCATTATGCTGGTAATTGTCGGGCCAAGCCAGCGGATAGGAAGTGCTTCAATTGTGGCCAAATGGGACATCACAAGGACAAGTGTCCGCAACCCCCTAAAGAAAAGCAAATGGTGAAAGCATACGCCCTTAATGCTATTCCTTCTTTGTCGAATGCCCCAACAGCGGCGGAGAAGGGAAAGAATGTCGTCATTCAAGGTATGCTTTCTGTTTACGATGTTCCTGTTAGAGTTTTGTTTGATACCGGAGCTTCCAGTTCTTTCATATCTAGTGACCTGGTAGATAGGTTGGGATTGGAGCCTGAGATTGTCGATAGACCTTTAATAGTGACGAACCCGATTGGTGGTTCTACTAGCCTTAGCATGATCTGTCGTAATGTGGTCTTATCGAGTCATGGATGCATGTTTGTTTGTGATTGCTTTGTTTTGGGTTTAACTGGGTTTGGCATTATTTTGGGAGTAGATTGGCTCCAAAGATACGGGGTGGTGGTAGACTGTGAGGGCTTTTTGGTGACAGCTAGAGCGGATGATGGGCGGAGGATAGTGTTTGGTGGTCTACCCAGTGAGGGGGTATTGGCTAGTTTTCTAAACTCCCTTGACATTCCGCATAGTGAGTTGTCAGGTTTGCCCGTGGTTGGCCAGTATCCGGATGTTTTCGAAGAAGTGACCGGACTTCCACCACACCGAGAGATTGAGTTCCGTATTGATTTGGTAAAGGATGCTAGGCCTATAGTGATGCCACTTCGTCGTATGGCACCAAGGGAGCAGCGAGAGCTCGAGGTGCAAGTCAGCGATCTTATGAAGAAGGGATTTATCAGAAGGAGTGTTTCTGAATGGGGAGCACCAGTTGTGTTTGCTACCAAAGCGGATGGTTCCCTTCGTTTGTGTGTAGACTACCGCGAGTTGAATAAAGTGACGAGGAAGAACAAGTATCCTCTACCGCGGATAGATGATTTGTCCGATCAGTTGAGTGGCGCGAGAGTATTTTCTCAGTTGGATCTCGCGACAGGTTTTCATCAGCTTAGAGTGGAAGCTGAGAGTATAGCTAAAACAGCATTTCGGACGCCGTCTGGATTTTATGAGTGGTTGGTCATGCCATTCGGGCTGACTAATGCCCCAGCATATTTTGTGGATCTTATGAATAGAGTATTCAGAGATCAGTTGAATAAGTTTGTCCTTGTGTTCGTTGATGATATTTTGGTCTATTCGAGGACAGAGGAAGAACACAAGGAACATTTAAGAATAGTGATGGAGGTGTTGAGAAAACACCAATTGAAAGCAAAGTTTTCTAAGTGTCACTTCTGGAAGAGGGAAGTGAGGTTCTTGGGCCATGTTGTATCAGAGAATGGGATTGCCGTGGACCCGGCAAAGGTGGCGACGGTACAGGATTAGCCTACGCCCAAGAATGCAACAGACGTAAGAAGTTTCTTGGGATTGGCTGGATATTATCGTAAGTTTATCCAAGGTTTCTCCAAGATAGCAGCACCATTGACCCAGTTGACTAAGAAGAATCAAGCTTTTGTCTAGGATGGAAGGTGCGAGAATGCATTCAAGATCTAAAAGACAAGTTGACAAGCGCACCAGTGTTAGTCATTCCTAAGGGGAACGAAGAGATGACGGTATACACGGATGCTTGTGGTACCGGACTGGGTGCTGTATTGATGCAAGGAGGTAGGGTGGTTGCTTATGCAAGTCGGCAATTGAAGCCGCACGAGAGAAGATACCCTACCCATGATTTAGAATTGGCAGCAATCGTGTTCGCGTTGAAGATGTGGAGACACTATCTCTTGGGAGAAAGATTTGAGCTGTTTACAGATCGTAAGTCGTTAAAGTATCTCTTCTCTCAGAAAGATCTGAATCTCCGTCAGCAGAGATGGTTAGAGTTCTTAGCTTCCTATGATTTTGACATCGCATATACACCGGGAAAGGGCAATGCGGTGGCTGATGCATTGAGTAGGAGACATGCCAGCCTAGGGGCTATGTTTTTAGAATGGAAGCAACTAGAGTATATCGCGGGGTTTGATTTCAGACCAAAGTGCGAATTGGATCCAGAAATGTTAGCAAATTTGACGATTAGACCCACTTTGATTGAGCGGATCGGCTCTAATCAGAGGGACGATCCTAACCTATTGGGAATCATCTCCAAGTTAGAGATGGGTATCGATGAGGAGATGAACAAGTATGGGCTTGATCGAGATGGATGGCTTAGAAAGGATGGAAGACTAGTCGTACCCAATGTCAATGGATTGAGAGATGAAGTGCTTAGAGAATGTCATCACTCAAAACTAACTATACACCCTGGTGGTAACAAGATGTATCGAGACATGAAGCAGACCTACTACTGGGAAGGGATGAAAAGAGACATTGGGAGGTTTATATCCAAATGCATGAATTGCCAGCTAGTTAAAGCCGAGCAAAAGAAGCCTAGTGGGTTGTTACAGCCATTAGAAATTCCCGAATGGAAATGGGAGCAAGTCTCGATGGATTTCATCGATGGTTTACCGAGGACTAGATCGGGACATGATAGCATTTGGGTGATTGTAGACCGATTGACCAAGAGTGCAAGATTTATACCAGTCAAATCAACCAGAACGGCAGCTAAGTTAGCAGAATTGTATATGAAGTGGGTAGTGAGATTTCATGGAGTATGTAAAAGTATTGTGAGTGACCGAGACCCGTTGTTCACTAGTGGGTTTTGGAACAGCTTACAGGAGGCTTTAGGGTCAGAGTTACATCTCAGTACCGCATATCATCCTCAGACCGACGGTCAGACGGAGAGGGTGAACCGTATTTTGGAAGATCTCTTGAGAGCATGTATATTAGATTTTGGTGGATCATGGGATGATCATTTGCATCTAGTAGAGTTTGCATATAATAATAGCTACCAATCCAGTATCGGCATGGCTCCGTTTGAAGCTTTGTACGGAAGACCGTGCAACTCACCATCATGTTGGATAGAGACTGGCGAGAAGTTTATGCTTGGACCGAATGTGGTGAGGGAGATTTCAGGTAAGATTAAGACCATTCAACAACGAATGAAGGTTGCCCATGATAGGCAGAAAAGTTATGCTGATAAGAGGAGAAGAAACTTAAAATTCTCCGTTGGCGACTTGGTGTTTGTCAAGATTTCTCCATTGAAGAGCGTAATACGATTTGGCAGGAGAGGCAAGTTGGCACCAAGATTTGTTGGCTCATTCCCTGTTCTCGAACTAGTCGGGAACTTGGCATATAGAATTGACTTACCAGAGAAAATGGCGGGAGTTCACAATGTATTTCATGTTTCTCAACTAAGGAAGTTCGTTCACGACCCAGATATGACTGTTCCACCTGATCAGTTGGAGGACTTCGAAGTAGAACCCGAGGCGGTTGGGAACTGCAAGCCGGCCCGTATTGTCGAGCACGACATGAAGCAACTTCGTAGGAAGGCGGTGAAGCTAGTCAAGGTTCAGTGGGGCGAGGACGAGAATGATTGTACTTGGGAGACAGAGGAGAACATTAGGAGGACTTATCCAGAACTCTTTGCCTGGAAAGATTTTGACTTCGATTTAGTTTTCCGCATGCTAGGATAGGCTTGGTTGTTTGTTTTGCATGTTTGACTGTTGTATGTGGTTGTTAGGCATGCGGGATCCTTTGTATGTTTGGGTTAAGGAATTCCGGGGACGAAATTTCTTAAGGGGGGGAGAGTGTAACGACCCGCATTCTACGCATCATAGGATCGTAGAATATTTATTTCTGTCACATACGAAGTCGTATGGTCATGTAACTTTGGGAGACGACTATTAGGGTCGTTTCCCATGTCCATGATTTTTCCCGATTTTTAAATGACCATTTTACCCCTAGTTGGTACTGTTTTGGCCATAACTTTTGACTGGAAAGGAATTTTGACCTGAAACCACTTCCATTGGCTCCGGATGATGGTTTCTCTTTCCGTAGAGTGGTCACATTAGCCAAACAGACTCACCGTTTAGGAGATATGGCTGAAACAAGTTTCAGATGGTGAAAAACAACTTAATTGGGCTTAACCGGGTGATTAACAGCTAGGCCCAAAGGGGAATTTCGGGATTAGGAGTTTAAAAGGGCTGTTAGGGTTTGGAGAATACCTTTTTCTCATTTTTCAGCCGTCACTATTCATTCCTCTTAACCTAGCCATGGCCTCCACCCTCTAAACCTCTTCAAAACACCTCTTAATCACTTTCTAATTGAAGATTAGGCTTAGCAAACATCAAATCAAGGAGTATTAGCACGAGAACCGAGGTAGAGCTGCTGTGTACACTACAACAAAAACACCATATTACAACTTTAATCTTACAACGGTGGTAAAAGCACCGTTGTAATAAATGGTTTTTTACAACGGTGGTAAAAACACCGTTGTAATAAATGGTTTTTTACAACTGTCAGTTCCCTAAAGTTGTAATAAACATATATATCACAATTTTTCATTTTATTAGTTGTAATAGATGCATATTACAAACTTCATGTTTACAATACCTATATTTAATAACTATTATATTAATATTTAACAATAATAATTAATAATAAACTTTGGGAGTCAATAATATTTATCAATTATTATTAAATAGTTAATAAATAGTAATTTATTTTTAATAGTTAATGTATGTTAACTACTTATTAATTAATAATTAGTAACATAAGCTTTTATAATTGCTGTTACGTATTTAATAGTCAACTAGTAACATATATACATAATAATTAACTTTTAATCATTATTATTCAATTATAACTAAGAAGAAATGAGTAATAATTAATAATAATAATAATTTTTTTGGCAAGGCAATAATAGCTATTATTAGTAAGTAATATTTAGTATTTTACTAAAAGATAATTATCAAGAATCAACATTATATTTAATACAAAAGTTTTTACTTATTAATTCCAAATAATAATAGTTAATATTAAAAACTTTGAATTTTTTTGATAATGAACTTAAGAGAAAACTTGGCAAAATTGAGCATTTGAATTACACTGGAACTAACCAATGACTCGCAAATCAGACCAAGGATAACTATACTAAAAATATAAACTTAATTTCAGCCCAATTTTAGGATCCAGCCCATTATTAACGTGCAGCCCTCATTTGATTTACCAAACCCTAACACGCAAGACTCACTCAACAAGGAGCCGCCGCCTATACCTTTTGCATTCCAATTCGCTTGGAAAAAAACCCTAGTTCCAAAAGAAAAAAAATGGCGACTTCCGATTTCCAACATCTCCGAGTTCCGATTTCCAGCATCTTCATCCTCCTTCGATTTCCAACATCTCCGAGTTCCGAGCTCCCAACAATCGAGCATCCAACGAGGAAGGACCCGTTTATTTATTCCCAGCAATCGAGCATCCCATCAATCTCCTACTTCCGATTTCCAGCAACGCCGCCTGTACTCGAGGTAGACTGATAGTTGTATGAATTCTTGTTTACTGGTTTGGCATAATTTCGGGTTAATTAAAATAGCCTTGATCGTTTTCGATTTCCAGCAAATGCCTTCTTGTTTCTTCATATCCTTGATCTTTTTTATTGTTGGCATCTAGTTCAAGATGCTTTGGCATAATTTCGGGTTAATTAAAATAGCCAAGAGAAGATGTATTGTTCACCTTTGAGGTCTAATAAAAATTATTTATTGAGATATCATGCATCATGTCATGATATTTGTTCCTTATGGTATACATGTGAACTATGATATACAGTCAATCATAACACAAAAATTTATTGCTTCTTTGATATTTTTAATGAATAGGATTTTGAGTTTATCTGCCAATAATAACATGGGATTTCATTCATTGGATAGCGATGGATGTGCTTGTTAATATGTTCCTGCACACTTCGATCAATGGTTGTTTTTTTTAATCAAATCTCCAACTCATCCACTTACTCAAGCAAGCAAGATAACCAATGTTAGTTTCTTGATATTTCAATCCAGTAATATGGTTGCTGCAATCCTTAAATTTTTTCTTTAGTCCGTTAAAATGATGCTCATTTTGTGTAAATATTTTTGCAAATCAGAATCAAAATCAAAGTTTGTTCTCTGTTATATTGGCCACTTTTTTGTTGTTTATTTCTCCATTAGGCAATGTTTAGATAGAGTAAAAAATGTCCACCGTCATTGGTTGCTGGGAAATTTGTTTTTTCTCAATTTTTTCTAGTAATAAGTTTCTTAAATTGTTATTAGTCTCTTCTCAAATAAATTGAGTCATCAATCTTCAAACTTTGGTTGATACACTTGCTGTAACAAAATGAATCATCCAATGTTACATGCATTGTATATATTGGTCAGGTTATTTACGTATATAATGGTTTGAATGCATTGTATTAGCTGTTTATTTTGTGTACTCACATTTTTCCAATTTTCGTTACATGCATAAATCTACACTGCAGCACTAACAGTTTGATAATTTCTTTCTTAGGAATGGATAATAAGGAGAAAAAGGAGCACAAGCAGATTAACAGGAGCATAAGAAAGTTAGAACTGTTATAAAGTCTTTGTATCTTCAGTTTTGTCAGTATATTATGTAAAAAAAATGATGAGTTTGAAATTAATAATATATTGTTTTGGTTCATGTTTTTAGTTTGTTTGATATCTTCAGTTTTGTAGATAATATGTTTTGCAATGAATTCTTTTATTAGTAATATGTATATAATTTGTGGATATATTACAATTATAAAATATAAAAATTGTAATAAAATATATCACAACGGTTATAATTAGTTGTAAAAATTAAAACAACAACGGTGCATAACTGTTGTAATAAACTTATTACAACGGTGGAAAAAAGTTGTAAAATATACATATTACAACGGTGTTGCAACAGTGCAGAAAAGTTGTAAAAGATATTAGGCTATTACAACTTCTTCATACACGACGGTTTGCCCACCGTTGTAAAATGTATATTACAACGGTGTTCCACCGTTGTAATAGGGTCATTTTGTTGTAGTGGTAAGATTGGGAACAACGCCAAATCAGAGAATATTTCAGTTTTGGGGTTTTAGTTGTGGCAAAGATGAGTGATAGCATCGTTTTGACACTAATTACAGTTAATTAAGGGTAATTAGTGAAGATTAGCGAATTTATACACCAATAAATTCTGGAAAAATGTTTAGAAATTCGAAAATAATATTTTATACCTCTAGTAGAAATTTGGTTTAATTTGATTAAGTTTTGTTAACCCTATGATTAGTTTTGCTTAAACATGCTTAAGGGAAATTATTGGGTTTTGGGTATATTTGATCCATTTTGACATTAAAATTCATTGTTTTGGTGTTTGTGGTTAGTTTGTTATGTTTCTATGACTGTTTGGGATGATTTGTGATTGATAAGTATAGTTAGATTTGTCGAAAACGTCGTTGAATGGCGTAAACAAGTTGCTGGAAAAAGTTGTAGAAAGTTGTGCAGGGTTTCGGATCGGATCGGGTATGGGCTCGGATCGGATAGGGAGCAGGGCAAGGAATTCGACCCGAACTGGAATCTTGCACAAAGAAGGTTGGCAAGAAGGAAGGCCACTGCTTTGAGTTGGAGTTGGACAGAGGATCGGATCGGAGCCATGGAGCAGGATCGGATCGGAGTGGGCTAGGGAGTGAGATCGGATCGGAGGAGGCAAGCGAGGGGGATCGGATCGGAGCTATGGAGCAGGACCGGATCGGAGTAGGCCAGGGAACGAGATCGGATCGGAGCAGGCAAGCTAGAGAAGGAGGGACGAACCGAACTGACTGGAGCGTGACATCCGAACCGAACCGACGTCTAAAGGGGAAGGATCACCGAACCGAACCGCACGCAGGAATACACCATGGAGCATTGCACCGAACCGAACCGTGTTATACGTATATATCCGAACCGAATCGAATTTAGGACCACTTCTATGCGACGACTCTTTTGAAGACCAACTCCAATTCGATCAAAACCCGAGATGCAAAGGGAGTCCAAATGAGGAGCTTTGACTCAGGATCCAGCTGGGAACCAATGAGTGGGCTTCATGATTGGGCTTTGCCGCGGGACGCGTGCTAAGGGGTTTATGATGTCTGTAGCTTTGGACCACTATGGTAGGAGGTACGGAGGCGGATTCAGGGCCATTATGGAATTGGTAGAACCAAGGGCTACGATCAATGAAATGGGTCATTGAAATGTTTGGTCATGACTCCATATGTTTAGCTTGGTCACAGCAGGGTTTCTACAAGTCGGGATCCGTCGTTACCTCAATTTGTCTAGTAGTCTAAGGTGGTAGATGTCGTATGCTTTGTGCACTGAGTGAGGGATGTGAGGATGGTTGCTATGGATGGTTTGGTTGCTATCATTACGACATACACACCCCACCCCCGTATTCTTTACACTACTCATTGTGGCACCTTAGAGAACTGTACGGTACGTGGTACTAACTCTTTGGTTGCAGGTCCAGGTTCAGGTATGGTTTAGTATACCTGTTATTATTCTATTTTGATGCTTATCGCTCATACCAGGCTTTATGTCTGACCCAGAGTTTAATGTCTCCTCTTATTACTCTGGGTGCTCACACGAGCAGACTAGAGACAGGTTAGCTGGTGATGCACGAATAGATGATCCGGAGACGAGCAAGAGGCTTCCACGTAATACATATACATAGTATTCTCCCTGTGTTGTTGAAGATCACTGCTTGGGCATTGGTGGTGTATCTTCCACTTTGGCTTTCTTTTGTTTAGAGACAGTAGATTTTGAAAAGTTGTAATAAGCTGTATTTGGATTTTCGCTGCTTTGATATTGATGTTGGTTTTAGTTATCAGCTTATGCACTGTCTCACCGGTTTTATGTCAAGTATATTATTATTATATTTTATCCCATGCGCTGTGAGACATTCTACAGGTTCCTTGATTAGTTCATTCTCTTCTTTCCTTTCTCCTGACGACCGTCCCGTGCTAGTCGGGCATGTGTACAGCACACTTTTGGAGGAAATGCAGGCTGGTGCGGGGCGGGCCGTCACAGATTCCAGATTATATGACACACCTGTCAATGATCTTTATGATAACGGGTGCTAGAGAAGAGATGCCCTGATGTGCCATGGGTCTTGACTTTATTTCCTTTCTTTCATGCTTTCATTCTAGGGTGTTATCCACAAAAGTTATACATGCTCTGACATGGGTCGACAAAGTCAGAAAACAATGGGTAAGTCCAGTTTGAAGGCAGCGGGTCGGTTCAGTTTGAAGGCAGCGGGTCGGTCCAGTTTGAAGGCAGCGGATCGGTCCAGTTTGAAGGCAGCGGGTCGGCCTAATCTAGTGCATTGGGTCGGTCCATTCAAAATGAGTGGGTCGGCCTAGTCATAAAACATCGGATCGGGATGAAACATCGGGTCGGTACACTCCATGACGAGGCGGGTCGACCAGGTTAAAACAAGTGGCATCCCACTTCATTTGCATCGGTCGGGTAGGAACTGGATTGGCCGAGATCATTCTAGGTCGGTCAGATACATGAAAGCTGACAATTAGCTGGCAACAACTGGCGACAACTGGCAGTGGCATTTTCATGAATACCCAATATGCCGACCCAAAACCTGAAAGCTATATTTCATCCATTCCTTACACCTATAAATAGGGGTTCAACTCCACTTTAATGGGGGACGAATTTTATGACCCCGAAGGGCTACCCAACTTAAGTCTCAACCTTTTCTAAGTGATTTGATCATCTCCAACCATCTCTAATTGAAGATCTAACTTCGAATCCATTATGAAGTCATGGAAATTCACTAAAGCTCACGAGAAAGTCTAGATTTGTCCTACCATTTGCTACATTTGAAGGTTCTCATCGATTTCTCCTAACAATTCCTAGTAGATCAAAAGAGGAAAGTAGAGAGATTAATGATGAATGTAATAAGAGGACATACTTGCCTTGTAAATCTAAATGCAATAATGGAATCGTTCTCAAAGTGGATGTAGATCAAGTTTAATCGAACCACTATAAGATTTGGTGTTATTTATTTTGCATTTCAATTTTTTTGTGGCTCCACTTCTCCTATTTTTAGCACTTTGTGAAGTACTATTAGTATCTTTGGTGTTGATTCCAATTTTGGGATTAACATTTGGCACCCACCGAGGGGCCGCATTCGATCTTCCATTCTATCGCACTCTCTTACAAGGTTCAAGGTCTTGCATTGAGGATCTAAGCCTATCTCTACCATAGATCCTACAAAACTACGATCTAATCCAACCGACGAACCTTCTATCAAATTCAAGTCCTTGTCCGAAATCATGGGTAGACCACTGAAGAAAACTACCGATAAAAATGTCGAGGATACTGATAATGCCGCCAACAACGAAACAACTCCTCTCACGAACCAATTCGAGGTTGGAGAAACCTCTAAGGCTGGAGAAGCTGTAACGAGAAGGGAGTTGGATGAAGTTGTTGCAGGTTTTACGAGGCAAATGGACATTACGAACAAAGCCACGATGAAAAAGCTTGAGTCAATATTTGCCTTGTAAGCCGCCACAACAAAAGTTACCATGGAAACCGCTCATGCTAAATCTGCTCGAACAGATCACATGGAAATTGCGGGTTCTTCTTCTTCAATTCCAAATCAAGGAGATTCTATCTAAGAGGTTGCAGATCCTAACGATCCTTGAAAAGAAGCGAAGCCTCTTGCACGCAACCACTTCGATAAAGCAACTTCTCGACAAGCGCTTGGTGCCACTAAAGGGGACCTGCCCAAGGGGGAGGCCTAGGGCCCCAGAATTCAAATCGTGATAGTTTGCTTAGGCAAACATCTAGTAAGGAAGATGGCGTCCGCCTCATGGACCAGCTCAACGAGGAGGAGCGTCTATCGGAAATGGTTCGCAAAATAATGGAGAAAAGCCTGAAGGAGCAAGACAACAAGAAAGACTGGGGGTTCACTCCTACCCAAACCCCGCTTATAGAGAGAATTAAGATGTCTCCATATCTAAACAAATTTAAACCTCCGACAGTCCAAGCATACAATGGGACAAGTGATCCCAATGTGTTCTTGTTCAAATATGATCAGTATATGGATGGGGCATGTGCCACAGACGAGTTGAAGTGCTTGTACTTTCCAACTTATCTCGAGGGAATGGCATCACTTTGATTCACAAAACTACCACCCACGCCTGTGGACGATTTTGCTACCTTGGCCAAACTATTTCAAGAACAATTCAGGCTCCAAGCGATGAAAGTAAGAGATGTCATGGAGTTAAACGAGCTTGAGAAAAGGCCAGGAGAATCCATAAGGGCTTTTCTCACCAGCTTCAACATCGCCACAGCCGAGGTTGGAAACTATGAGCCTCGTTTGGTTTTAATGGCTTTGAAGGGATCCGTAAGCAAGAAGACCAAGCTTGGACGATGGATTAAAAAGAAAAAAACCAAGTACTCTTGAGGAACTGTTCGATAAAGATGAGGACATCTGAAGAGCTCAATCGAAGAACTGATAAAAAAACAGACTTCAGCAATATGCAAAGAACCCGCAAAACGCCCAGAATGCACAAGGCCAGGGAACGTCTGCGGGACAACCCAGGCAAAATGAGAATGCTGCGGTCACTGTACTTCCAAGATTGATCATCAATACTATTTCAGGTCGGCCACACCCAACCGGAAGAAGTTGGTGGGACATTGTGAAATACACTAATGAAGTGAAGAACCTACTGAAAGGAGAAGAGATCATGATTATGAATGAAGCCTTGTCAGCAAAGATGCCAAGAATTTCATGGGATGATATTGTGTTCAAGGATAAGGACTCAGATGGGTTGATAACTCCAATGGTGGATTTAATGGTGATAACCATTGGCTTGGGTCCAGCCATTGTCAGAAGAGTCTTAGTTGATAGTGGGGCATCAGTCAATGTCCTTTTCATCAATGCATTTCATAAAATGAAACTCTCCATGGTTGATGTGAAAGCTTGCAAGAATAAAATCCACGGATTCACTGGGAAAGCCGTTTAATCGATTTGCATCATCAATCTGCTTGTCAAACTTGGAGAAGGGGAACAGAAGGCTGCACTGAAACAAGACTTTGTCATAGTTGATGAGCTATCTGCTTACAATGCACTCCTTAGAAGGCCAACCCTCGCAACATTTAGATAACAATGGCCATGTGGTGCCTAACAATGAAATTCCCTACTGAAAACGGAGTTGGCATAGTCAATGGCGACCAATAGGCAACGAGGGAGTGCTATCTGGTTGAGCTTGCTGAGGCAAGGAAGAAAGAAGTGAAGAAGGATGTGGAGCCTCCACTCCACATTCATGACTCCTCCTTATAGCAATTAGGGTAGGGCCCTCATACTGGCAAGCATAGCGGAGCTCAGAAGTGAGATTGATCCAAAAAAAGCCAGTATGGGGGAAAACAAAGCGACACCAGCTGAGGACACCATCTCCATTCCAGTGCACGATAAGATCCAGACCGAGTCTTAAAGATAGGTTCCCAGCTGGGCCTAAAGTTGCAGAAAGAATTGATATTGTTTTTAAAGGCAAACTTAGATGTTTTTGCTTGGACGCATTCCGACATGTGCGGAATATCACCAAATGTAATCGTTCATAAGTTGAATATTAATCCTAGTTTGACTCCTGTAAAACAAAAAAGACAGATTCAAGGACCTGAGAGATCTGACATTAAAAGAAGAAGTAGATAGACTATTCAAGAATAACTTTATACGAGAATCTACATATCCCGATTGGGTTTCAAACCCAGTCCTTGTTATGAAGTCCAACGACAAATGGAGAGTATGCATGGACTATACAGATCTTAACAAAGCATGTCCCAAAGACAGTTTTCCACTTCGTAGAATTGATCAACTTGTCGATGCAACTACGGGGCACGAATTGTTATCCTTTATGAATGCATACTCTGGGTTTCAAACCTAGTCCTTGTTATGAAGTCCAACGACAAATGGAGAGTATGCATAGACTATTCAGATCTTAACAAAGTATGTCCCAAAGACAGTTTTCCACTTCCTAGAATTGATCAACTTGTCGAAGCAACTGCGGGGCACGAATTGTTATCCTTTATGAATGCATACTCTGGGTATAATCAAATCATGATGCATAAGCCAGATGAGGAGAACACAAGTTTCATAACCGGTAAAGGCCTATATTGCTATAAAGTTATGCCGTTTGGACTAAAGAATGCGGGAGCAACCTACCAACGCCTTGTGAATTCCATGTTCAAATCCCAAATCGGGAACACTATGGAGGTCTATGTAGATGATATGCTGGTACAGTCAAAGAAGGCAGAAGATAATTCAGAGAATCTAGCTGAGATGTTTCATATCCTTAGGAAATATGGCATGAAACTAAATCCTCTTAAATGCTCATTTGGAGTTTCATAGGGGAAATTTCTTGGGTTCATGGTCAATGCTAGGGGCATTAAGGCGAATCCTTCTCAAGTCACAGCCTTACGGGAAATGCGAGCTCCGAGGACAAAGAAAGAGCTTCAAAGCTTGAATGGGAAAGTTGCTGCCCTTAACTGATTCATCTCAAAAGCAACGGATCGGTGCATCTTTCTATTCGATGCTTTGAAGAAGGGAAAGAAAGAGTTCCAGTGGACTTATAAATGTCAAACGGCCTTTGAAGAGTTGATTAAGCACTTGGAGTCACCACCAATGCTTTCTATACCCAGAGATGGAGAGGAGTTGTTTCTATATTTGGTTGTCTCATCACATGCCTTAAGCGCTGCGCTTATTCGGGAGGATGCTAAGGTCCAAAGGCCAGTTTATTACATTAGCAAACGGCTAGCTGGGGCAGAGTTAAACTCCCCAAAGTTGGAAAAACTTGCATACTATCTGCGCATTGCCTCGAAGAAGTTAAGACCATATTTCCAATCCCATCCTATAAAAGTTCTTCTTTGCCTAGAAACTTCGGGAAGGTTATTGAAGTGGAATATTGAGCATAGCCAGTATGACATCACTTATCACCCTCGAAGAGCTATTATTGGGAAAGATTTAGCTAATTTCATCACCAAATTCATGGACAGGGGAAAGGAAATTGAAGAACCAGCAGGGACAGTGGCTAGTTGGAAGCTATACTTTGATAGGTCCAGAAATGATTATTGTTCATGGGCCAGAATTGTCCTAGAAACTCCAGATGGTCATTCTCTATGCTACGCCCTAATATTAGAGTTCCCATCAATGAATATCAAGGACGAATACGAGGCATTAATAACAGGGCTAAAACTAGCAAAAGAGATGAATCTGAAAGCCTTGCAAATCTTTAGTGGTTCTCAACTGGTAGTGTGCCAAGTCCTTAAAGAATTCCAGACTAAGGTTGGAAACCTTCCTTCTTATCTTATCAAAGCCATAGAGATCTCGACCACTACACTATATCCCACATTCCTAGGGAGGAAAACTCAAAGGCAGATTCTCTCGCTAAATACGCTAGTTCTTCAGATGCATAGTTATTAGGACTAATACCTGTTGAAGTACTTACAACCCCAGCTATTGAAGAGGTGGACATCGATTGGACCATGGAGACAGTTGAAGAGCCTATATCCTGGATGACTCTGATCAAGGAAAATATCCTCAACGGAACACTTCCAAAGGAGCCAAAAAAGCGGAGGAAGATATTGCGCAAAGATCCATTATACCTTATCCAGGACAGAAGCTTATACAGACGAGGATTCTCCATGCCACTGCTGCGATGTGTGACCAAGGAGGAATCAAAAGCGATCTTAGCAGAATTACATGAAGGAGATTGCGGAGGTCACATAGGCGATCAAACATTGGCCAAGAAAATCCTGCGATACGGTTACTTTTGGGCTGATGTGAACCTGGATGCAATGACTCATGTTAAGAAGTGTGATAGATGCCAAAGATTCGCAATAATTCCGAGAGCACCTCCCACCGAACTGACTCAAATGGTCAGCCCATGGCCATTTGCTATCTGGGGCATAGACTTGATTGGGCATTACCTACAGCTAAATCAAATATGAAGTATGCGATAGTAGCAGTTGATTATTTCACTAAATGGGCTGAAGCTGAACCACTAGCTACTATTACTTCAAAGAAGGTGATCAATTTTGTCTTGAAAAACATCATCTGCAGGTTTGGTGTGCCGCAGAAAATAATCACAGATAATGAAACTCAATTCGAGAGCAGTGAATTTCTAGATTTTGTGCCAAGTACAAGATCAAGAAGAGTTTTACAGCTGTTGCTCATCTGCAGGCCAATGGGCAAGTCGAATCAATCAATAAAATTCCAAAGTCAACCATTAAGAAGCGACTCGAAAAAGCTAAAGGTGCTTGGGTAGATGAGCTTCCGCTTGCACTATGGGCATACCGTACCACCCATAAAACTGGGACAGGGCACACTCCATTCTCGCTTGCATTCGGATCCGAAGCTACGATTCCAGTAGAGCTGGAAGTTCCAACTCATAGAAGATTCAACCAAGAAGAGAATGAAAGACTCCAACTTGAAGCACTTGATTTGCTCGAAGAAAAAAAGAAGAGAAGCATAACTCAGATTCATGGCACACCAGAGAAGGATAACTCGTCATTTCAATGCTAATGTAAAGCGGAGCACCTTCCAAGTTGGGGATCTTGTTCTGAAAAGAATCATGATAGGAACTGGAGTACTCGGACCCAACTGGGAGGGACCATATATGATTAACCAAAAATTCTCAAATTGTACATTTAAGCTGAAAACGACGGATGGAATCCAACATCCGAGAGCATGGAATGCTATACACCTCCGTCACTACTTCACTTAATGTTTCCTTTATGTGTTCTGAAAAAGTTGTAAATATCACGCATTGTAAATACCATGCGACATTATTACAAGCTTTGTACATACTAATGAAAGGAATTGCTTTACTTGCCTAAATCGTACGATTTGCAAACTATTTGCTAAGATTCAATTTTGATTGCAGGTCCCTTAAAAGAACGCTGACGCATCTATGACCTAATAAGACTTGGTGACCATTATAGCACGCCTCGATTGGGATAGCTCAAATATCCATTGCTCAATGCTTAAAACATCATTTGCAACCAACTCAAAGATGTGGAGCATAGCAGCGAAAGGAAGGGACACCAGGGATTGAATGGTTAAATGACGCGACGCTCAAAGTTACAGATGAAGCTGCAAGTTCCACAGAAAGGGGTGCCTTCTTAATTGCAAGGTCCCATGTCCTAGTTCTAACAAATCATGGTAAAACCCAATAAATGAACTCGCATCTACCCCGTGAAACAATGCAATTTTAAAACTAAAGACCTCCCAGAGGGGCACCAAGTCGATCGCCGACGCCATTGATACATGGCTGGACTGCGATAAACACTGAGCCTTAAAACTAAAGACCTCCTAAAGGGGCACCCAGTCGATTGCCGATGCCATTGATACATGGCTGGATTGCGATAAACACTGGGCTTTAAAACCAAAGACCTCCCCGGGGGCACTTGGTTGATCATTGACGCCATTAATACATGGCCGGATTGTGATAAAAACACTAGGTTCTCAAATACCTCTTCGGGGGCATCCGATCATAAGTCGGGTTAGTAACGGACCCAAAGACCTTTTCTATGGCGCCCTAAAAATTCTACAAGTTGCTGAGTTAATCAGTCACAACGAATAACAGGTTCACAAATACTTCTTTGGAGGAATGAAATATAAGACCTCTCAAGCAGGGGCATAAAAACATAAGTTTATCTCCATAAAAAAAAAGGCATGAGTAAGATCGTCTAAATTGGAAGCCTTTGATCGTGATCATGCCAAGAGATTCAATAATGGCAAAAACACATGATCAAAAGATTCCAAATAAAGTCGGTCGCATAATGCCGCACCTAACCTTTTAAAGTTTGTGACAAATTTCAGTATTGGGGCATTACCACTGCATTAAAAAAATTCAACAATGCTCATTTTTTAAGACATACCACAAACTCGTCATAACTTTGAAATTAAAGGTCCAGCATCTGCAAAGACCAACCTGACCAACAAAGCGAAACTTTGAAATGACAAAGGCAAAATTGATAACCTTGGTACTACAATGAGAATAAAGGTGGTTATTCATAAAATTGCCCTAGTCAAAATCAAAGAGATCCAGCAAAATTTGTCAAGTTAGGTTCGACCAATAATGATTCGTGGTTACAATCGAAAACCCAACCTACTAAAAGTGCCACGAAATCATTTTAATACCAATTATTGCGATAATAAATGACTTGCAGTGTAAAATTTTTGTAGTATGCATGAAAAGAAAACAAGTGTAGAATGCATAGCAGTAAAGAATGACAAAGCTCAAGTACAATAAGCAGAGCATAGTTTCATTTCAGCAACACAGAATCAGATCACAAAGTTGCTGATCAAGTACAAGGTATCAGAAAAAAAAGTGCGTAAAGTAACAAGCGTAAAAGTAGTAAGAGAGGACAGGCACCCGCATATACGACCGGTCTGAATACAATACATAAAAGGGAAATAACAGGAAATAAGGAAAGATGGTCATGAGTACTATTTCTTCTTCCCACTCTTTGGATCTCCGGACCTCAAAACTGGTATGTTGGCCTTAGGAGGAGGAGATACGTCAATCAACTCACTTCCTTTTGCCATCGCACCACTAGGACTTTCTTGGGAGGATATGGTAATAACACCTTTCTTCTTTTTCTTCCTGGAAGTCATTTTTTTTTCTTTACGACCCAACAATGTTTCCTGCTTTCCCTGGATATCAGCATCTTGTGCTGGAGTTTCACCAGTTTGCCCAGACTCTTCCTCACTTGGAATATAGTCAGCATCGTCATCCAAATTAGCAAGTGCATCAATTTGGGTTGCTTGTGATTCTGGAGTCTTGTATCCAAGTAGAGATGTGTCGCCCAAAGGGGGAGTAATAGCTGGGGCAGGATGTGTAGATATCATGGTTGAATCAGTGACCACAGCTTCAATCATCATGGAGGTAAACCCGACAACCGAAGGATTTGGTGACATTAAGCCTAAGACAGATGAACAGTGAGAAGGAAATGCAGATGTCCCAGGTGAAGGGCATAGGCAGTTAAAGTATAGCATAGTTTGGAAAATTTCAAAGTTACCCGCAACTATGAGACCTGCTTGAATGTCTGTGTCCCTATGCTCCTCAATCTTAAACCCATTTGCGTCATTGTCATCGTCGTCCTCGTTGTCATTATGCTCCTCCGTAATTGCCTCTTTCTCCTTGAAGATAGAAGAGGGATTAGTTGGAGTATGCAAGCTCAAAGCTCCAGCATCGGCAGAAAAAGAGTGGGCATCAACATTTGTTGCACCATGGGTTTGCTCTCTAGAAGGCCCTGCTTCATTATCTTGTAATGCCCATTTTTCCTTTAGTAAAAATTTCCCTATGGCTAGAGCCTATTAAGACTCTTCATCTAGGAGTTCCTTGATCGGGTCCTCTTCATTACGTTCACCCACGTCAGTCTTGAGTACCTCCTCCCAAACAAGAACTAAAGTCTCAGCAAAGTTTTTTCCCAAATAGCGCAAATTACCATGACCCATAACACTGTAAACGAAAAACTTGAACAAGGTATCTTTAGATTTCGCTTTAACTTCCCTATAGGCGTCCATAGCTTTGTTCTTTCTCTCCTCAATAAATTTGGCATTGGTATTTAGTGCTTCAAGAGACGAATTCTGAGAAGAAATTTTGTGTTGAAGAGTCAGGTTCTCTTATCTTAAAGCAGTAGAAGTATTTTTCTCTTCATCCAGTTGGGACTCGGCAAACTATTGAGCAATTTGAGCTTCTTGGACTTATTTCTCAAGCGCATCTTCTCTCTGTTTGGCGGTAGCAAGTTCCTCTTTAAGCTTGGCAACCTCACTCTCTAAGTCCTTGGAACCTTGGGGTTTAAGCACGTGGATTAAAGTATCCTTATCATTCTCCAATACTTCAATATAATCAAGGAGAGCTGAGTTAAGCCTTTGGAGATCATAGGAAAATGTGTACCACTCATCAAGCTATTTTTTGACATGGTCCTTTAGGCTATCTAATTTAACCTCAGCCTAGCTCCTACCAACATCGTATTGAGTAACCATGCTGCTTTTGGTACTAGCTATTTCCTCGAGAAGATCCCGCTTGTCATTAGAATGCAAATCCACATTAAAGTACATTCCTCTTAAGTCTCAGCCATGAAAGCGCTCAGTGAGCATTAAACTGGTCCGCCTTATCTAATAACGAGGCCTATCCATGATAGCTTGAAGATCAAAGGAAGTAGGAGTCGCTGGTGGCGGAGCCAAAGATGTGCCATCACCAATATTTTGAATATCTGGCATTGAGTAGTCCAACACTAGAAGTTTGTCCGATTTATGATGCTTCTCGTGGCCTTTGTCATCCTTACCACTCCTCCCCCTCTTCTTATGATACTTCTTCTTTTTCTTTTCCTGCTTTTGCCTCTCCTGAGCTTCAAGCATACCAAGATGATCATGCCTCCACTTCCTTTGTTGATCAGTTTCAATAAGATCACCAATTTGGTGAGGTTGATAAGCAGGTTGCGAGCGTTGTAAGTGTTTTGAATGTTGAGAAGACAAAGGTTTTAAAAATTTCTTTGGATTAAACTGTTACGCGCCTTGTTCAAAAACGTCTAAGAGTGATTGCTTCATCCCTAAGCCTGGAATATATAAAAAGGGATTCAATACTTAAGCTAAAAAGTGCTAGAATGAAATAAGAAAAGATTAAGCGAAGCATTGGAAATGTATGGCTTAAAAAAAGAGTTCGCTTAATAGAGCGTCTAACAATGAACCAATCTCAGTAGGCTCATCTAAGGCAAGTCCTATATCAACAGTCACTTTTTCAGGGTGAGGATTTTGAGAAGAATGTTTCTCAGTTTTATCCTTCGCAGTTGATGTCCTTGGTACTAAGGTTGAAATATCCCCTTGAACGATATCTTTAGATGAACTGATATCACTTAAATCCTTAAAAGTATCCGAAGAATAATACTTGTGAATAGCTTGTATAGAAGGATTCTCAGCAACTTTAGCACCTGCATTGTCCCCTGAAGTAACTTCGACATCTTCCGCTAATTTGGTTCCTTTGATCGAGTCCGAAAGGGTTCGTGAAGAAGTTATCTCTTTCTCGACTCCCTCAGCAGTCCCCTTGACCTGTTGGTGTTCAGACTCCCCTTCTTTGATAGAAGTCAATTTGGGTTTGGGAGGTGTTTTGCTACTACCTGCAGTGTTAGAGCAATTTTGTAAAGGAGATTTCTTAGTAGGAAATTTGCCGGCAATCTCTTTCTTGAAAAGAAAATCCAATTTAAGTGTGCGAGAAGAGTCAAGCAAATGGTATTGGTGAAGAAACTGTTCTGTGATCAAATATCTCCTACTTCTTTATTCTTCCTTAATAGTTTGCAAGGTGTCAAACAACTCTTGGCCAGTAGTATCATCTGAGTCAAAGGAAGCACTGCAAAAGCAAAGGAAGAATTTGGTACTTGGAAGCTAATTTTAGGACAAGCAAAGAAATATGAGAGTGTGTTCTTACCTCCTTCCATCCACCTTTTGAAGAAATTATTGGGGAAACGTAAGAAACAAAATTTTCTATAATTCCCTTGGCACTATCCGTCATATCAGTTATAATCTTAGGGTATTTCCCTTCGACAAAGATAATCGATGGCTTTTCTTGTCTCTTTTTGAAAGTGTACAACAAACAAACTTCTTTAAAAGTAGGAGCACGTTGCTTCATCCTCATAAAGAGTATGTAAAGACCGGTTAAGATGGCATAGCCATTAGAATGCAGTTTCATAGGGGAAATGGCTAAATGCTTCAAAACCATCTCTATGAAGGGATTAAATGGAAGAACGCCACCCATCGTCAACATATGTCGATTAACAGCAATGTATCCAGGAGGAGAAGTGTCTGCAAACTCATTCTCGCTGGGAAATTTGGCCTCAGTCTCTAATATTCTAAATTGAGAACATAAGCTTTTATGCGCGCGTTCGCCCATTTTATTTGGTTTCCTATCGCCAGGTACTCCAGTTTGAAGCTTAGGAATGGGAAATTCTGGATTGGTGTTTAATTTGGAAACACTAGTCGTAGCCACATTCATAGCTTGGGTAGAATTGTCAACTTGTGTGGACTTTGATTTTGCTTCGAGCTGTTGGCGCGATTTCCGTCTAGTATCCATCTCTACACGAACAACTATATTTGACAACGTACTATAGGTATGTACTTCCTATAATAAAAAATGTTGTATGCAACTAAATATGGGTAAAGCTTGAAATTTATAAATCACCATAAAATGATTGATCGATTCCAAGCTCCACTATGAACTTATATTCAAGTGCTCATGTGTAATGGCTAGTAGAGCCTTCTAACACAAACAAGACACTTCAGTATAAGTCATGAAAAGTTGCTTGCAAATTTTCTAAACTAATTGTCTAACTTATTATCGATATGGGCAATCGATAGTAGAGTATTTTTGCCCAGAACAAGTGTTTCAATTAGAGCATAAGAAGTGTTTGAAAACACCAAGCATGGGGAGGCCAATTTTGATCCAAACAGAATCAGTTATAACTGACCCAGATCGGGTCGGTCGTAACTGACCCAGGTCGGGTCGGTCGTAACTGACCCAGATCGGGTCGGTCGTAACTGACCCAAACTGGGTCGGTTATAACAAACCCAAATTGGATTAGTTATAATTCACCAAAACTTGGCCGGTTTGGATTGCTCAGAATGGGTCGGACAAGGCTGGGCCTGTGTGGATGACAATAATCAGAGCTTCACGATCAACACAACAAGTGAAAGACGTGAACAAAATACAAGATCAATCATGGCAACAAAAACGAGTACAAAAGTATGAACGTTCTACGTGATTCTAGTGTCACAAGCATTTCTGCAAACACATGGTGGGCGTTAGGCCAAAACCAAGTTCAAAAGGAATCAGTACAACTCGAGCTCACCATACATACGCAAATCCACTACTAACAACCCTAATTCCACATTACAACACATCAATGCCAAAAATCCACAACTTTATAAGTGTTAATTCATATCTCAATCCCAAACCGTACCAACTCGAAACTCAAACACAAGAATTTCCAAATATAATGCAAAATTTGGAGACTTAATACCTGTTGTTGATCGAATTCGATTAGCGATGGAATGGTTTGGGCTCAAAAAAGTTGAATGGGTGCGGATTTGAAGGATTAGAATCGTTGGCTCAAGCTATGTGAAGCACGGCACCACTGAGAAAATGGATGGAATTGAAGAAGTAAGCAAGAGGTGAGATGTATGTTATGGGTTCGTTTCAAAAGGAAGCCGCCGCCATTGAGGGTGCTCGGGTCAGAGTTGTGAGAAATGAGAAAGTAACGGGCTAAAGGATTATATAGTAGCTGCATATTGGGTCGACCCGGATCCCTGTTAACAAACCGACCCGATCCATGGAAGTGACACAGCCGATCCAAAGTCAAGACCAACTATGTAATGCAAATAGCCCATCAAAACACCATGAATTTGATGTGTTTCGGAGCCTACAATTTTCTATAGATAAAAAATCGTAAACTCCGACGGGTAAAATGTTATCCACAAAAGTTATACATGCTCTGACATGGTCCAGCATAGTCATAAAACAATGGGCCAGTCCAATTTAAACGCAGCGGGTTGGTCCAGTTTGAAGGCAGTGGGTCGGCCTAATCTAGTGTATCAGGTCGGTCCATTCAAAAGGAGTGGGTCGGCCTAGTCATAAAACATCGGATCGGGATGAAACATCGGATCGGTACACTGCATGACGAGGTTGGTCGGCCAGGTTAAAATAAGTGGCATCCCACTTCATTTGGATCGGTCGAGTAGGAACTGGATCGACCGAGATCATTCTGGGTCAGTTAGATACATGAAAGCTGGCAACAGCTGGCGACAACTAGCAGTGGCATTTTCGTAAATACCCAATAGTCCGACCCAAAACCTGAAAGCTATATTTCAGCCATTCCTCACTCCTATAAATGGGGATTCAACTCCACTTTTATGGGGGAGGAATTTTATGACCCCGAAGGGCTGCCCAATTTAATTCTCAACCTTTTCTAAGTGATTTGATCATCTCCAACCATCTCTAATTGAAGATCTAACTCCGAATCCATTATGAAGTCATGGAAATTCACTAAAGTTCATGAGAAAGTCTAGATTTGTCCTACCATTTGCTACATTTGAAGGGACTCATCGATTTCTCCTAACAATTTCTGGTAGATCAAAAGAGTAAAGTAGAAAGATTAATGATGAATGTAATGAGAGGACATACTTGCCTTGTAAATCTAAATGCAATAATGGAATCATTTTCAAAGTGGATGTAGATCAAGTTTTGCATTTCAATTGTTTTGTGGCTCCACTTCTCCTATTTTTAGCACTTTATGAAGTATTATTAGTATCTTTGGTGTTGATTCTAATTTTGGGATTAACATAGGGTAAGCAGTCTGCTTCACAGATTCTTGAACGATATAACCACGAATGGTCAATACTGCAATTTCAAGATTTAATCATTAAAGAATTAGATAATCAAGCAATTAAGTTATAATAATTTAGTTGCACAACGAGTTAATATACCTGCAACAACTCTATAAATCTAGTTAGATGCCCCCCTCTTTAACACGGCTAAATCCAAACTTTGATATAAATCTTCCAAAATGGTTGAACCCCAATCATATTGTTGAGTAAGCTCCAAATTATTTACGACTTCCAAGTATCCAAGATTAATTGTATCGCTGGTTGTCATAAAAAATAAAGTTCCCATCATATGTAACACAAATATACGAGTAATATGATCAAGATTATTCAAATTAGTGGCAATGTAGTCGTCAACAAAATATTTCGCAAGACGAAATGTAGCAACATTACCAATCTTAATATTTTTCTCTACAGGAAGTGGTAAGAGTTGACTGGCATTACCGAACACTATCCAATTCTTATTATGTGGTATATTCCTTGTGTTCATTCCAACGAGTATGGATGTCAACATAGTAAAATCCAACGACGTCAAACCAATCTCAGCATTTGGAAATAAAAATGTAAGTGTGGTCGGCCACCATCGCTCGACTTAGCATGAATACATCTGTTGAATCTCACTACATAGCATTTTGACTTTGAGAACCATACATAAGCATATATATTATCATCTAACCTTGTTTTGCAGGAAGATATTCGACAAACATATTCAAGAACACCATAATGAAGATTGAATAAGGGTCTGTTCGTCCTAGATATTCATGTTAAAGTATTCCTTGATGATTACACACATACACACACATATCACATATATATGTTTTCATATTCAAAAGAGGCAAAGAATATATTTTGCCCAGGAAACAGACGTCTGATATAGTTCAGACAGACGTCTGTTTACTGAGACAAAATTAAATTTACCATAATATTCAGACGTCTGTTTTGAATATATCAGACGTCTGAATCTGCTATGAATGAACTATTTCTTTGCTATCTTACTTTTTAAATTAAAACAGACATCTGAATAATATTTTCAGACATCTAAGTACGAATGGTTGCAACTTATTATGAAGAGTCATGACTTTCTAAATCATTTCTTCTGATGGAATCTCTTCGTGATAAGTTACAATTCTTTGTACATTATAAATAGAGACTTGATTTACTTCTCAAAGGACTGAATTTTATTCTATCTCTCTCTATATTATTCAAAGCTCTCTAAGTTTTCAAAAAGCATACTATTCTCAATATTATCTTATAAAATCTTTCACAAGATTCACGTTTATCATCAAGGAAAGACTATAGGAAGGGTGTACTATATATTGACATATCAGTGTTAACAAGAACACAAACAAGTTATCAATTATTCTTATTGTAGGAGACCTCTTCAGTGGTTGAGGCAAGAAAATCCCGTTCAGTTGTTTGGGTAATTGTGAACCTACTCCTCCGGGTGAAGTGAGGGTTTTAGTGTTAGTGAAATGCCAGAAGTGAGTCTAGGACTGGACATAGGACAGTGGTTCGAACCAGTATAAATCGACTGTGTGATTTAATGCTTTCTACTCTAATATATACACTACATCCTATTACCCATTCTACACGATCATACTGTTTCTTAGTCTCTTTCAACATCTATTATCAGAGTTTTTGTTGGCTCGCTTTTTGACCAAGCCATCCAGGATCATTCATAAAAGGAAACCAGGAAACCAAGTCCCCCAAGAAATTGGAAGAATGGATCGCACGCCATCGTCTCGCCCAGGAATGGATCGCACGCCATCGTCTCGCCCAGGAATGGATCGCACGCCATCGACTCGCCCAGGAACGGATCGCTCCCATCTCGTCGACGAACGGCACCTCCAGGCGATCCGATCCCTTGGTACGAACCGAACCCCCTGACCCGTTCAACCATGAGCTGGTCTTCAGCGATCCGAATCGCACGGATCTCACGACACCCGTTCATAACGACTAGTTTGACTGTTTCTTCAATGGTGGCGATGCGATCCGGTAATCTTGGGATTCGTGCCACGTGTCCGCGATCCGCCTGATAAAATCAGCTATAAATAGCCCAGAGCTTGGCATTTTTCGGGATCTTTTTGGCAATAGTGAATACTGAATCCGCCATTGTTGTCAAACCACTGAAATATTGAGAGAAATCACTGTTGTACTAGCTTTTAAAGCATAATCAATAAGATATAAAGTGGACGTAGGCTCGTTAACGCCGAACCACTATAAATTCTGAGTGTTATTTTCTTTTTCCTTGTTCCTCATTTAGAATTTTCTACAGTTTATAACAATTTGGGTGTTAGGTCCAAATTTCGATCTAACATTTTTGGTGCTTTCACCGAGAAACTCAGTCTTAAAGTTTCGTCATTCATTTTCTTGAAGATTCCAGCGACTCGGATATCATGGCTGGAAAAGATCTAAAGTTTCGCAGACCAACGAAACGATCGAGGAGAGTGTACACGAACTGGGCAACGAAGAGACTCTGGATCGCGGAGCGCAGGGGGCGATCCGATCCGATGAAAACACCTCGTTCCGAGTCGATGAGAACGAGACGATCCGCGCTACTGAAGGGGTTGTTACTCGATCCCGGGGCAACACCTCGCAGCCTCCGCGCACCACGACCACGAGTCGATCTCAGGGGGGCGCAGCGAACCGCCCTCCACGAACCGCAGCTACCCGAACTGATGGTCAGAACACAACTCGACCTGGAAAAGAGCCTATGACCCACTCCTATCGTCCTGGAACCTCTGCTCGACCCGGTCCGAGCACCTTGCCCGTAAGAGAGGGTGATGATGACCACTATGATCCTGCTGCTCCTGTCACTGAGGGGGATCTTTCCCGCTTTGTCGAAATGTGGGATAGGTTGTTTGACGAGTTGGCTGCCCAAAGACAGGAAAGTTCTATCCTACGGCAAAACCTGACGGCTATGGATAGAAGACTTGATGAGCTAGCAAGGCAAAGAGCATCGCCGGTTCGTCCACTCACCCCAGCATATTCCTCTTCATCTGAAGAATCGCCGAGACCTCCGCGGCGACCGTACGGAAGAGCCGAAAACATAGAACAGCTTCGGTTCGGGACCCTGCCCTCACAAGAAGAGGAAGAACTAGGGGCAAGACCCACAAACCGTAATATGGATGGTCAAGCAACGACCCTCAGGACTCGAGGTGTGAACAGTCCTGTACATGACAGACCACCTCAGCCCCGTCGCCGTACGCATACTCATGATAACAGGGGGCAGCGAGGCCCCGTCCAAGCCCCGGATTTTGTGGCTACTCCCCGAAGAGAGATCAGAGAACCTCGTCGGGCCAGAGGCACTGATCCTGAACCTCCTTTGACTAGTGCAAACGTTGCAGCCATGGTTCACCAGATTTTGGTGGACAGCCGTGGACAGCGGAACGAAGATTGGGGGATTGACCGCAGTCATACTCCTTTTACTGACGATATTTTGGATGCAACTTTTCCAAGGCGTTTCAACATGCCCCAAATGAACCGATATGCAGGAAGGTCTGATCCTGTTCAGCACCTAATGAGATACTCTTGGTCGATGACTGCTGCCGCCGCTTCTGACGCGGTTAAGTGTAAAGCGTTTCCCATATTCCTGGAGGACGTGGCTTTGTTATGGTTTACTCGCCTGCCGGCGAGATCGATTTCTAGCTTCAGGGAACTGAGCGAGAAGTTCGTAGAGCAATTCCGTATCTACGCACAGAAGACGAAAAGCGTGATCGATTTATTCCTTGTCAAACAGCGACCAGGCGAAAGTCTAAAGATGTACCTGGATCGTTTCAATTTGGCCGCCACTGAGGTTAAAGATCCTCATGAGCCGACCATTGTCGCAGCACTAATTGATGGAGTGGACAAGGACACTGAGTTTGGGAGGGACTTGGCAGGCAAACCACCCCACACCAGAGAATTATTCTATGAGAAAGCCAATGTACATCTACGCCGGGAAGAGGTATACGCGAACCGAAAGCTTAAAACAACTGATAAGGAAGAAGTTCAGAGCAATGTCGCCATCAAACAGACTGGAGACAGCTCGGGGAAAGTTGAGGTTAACGTCGGAAATCAGAACCAGGGTGGTCGCCGACCGGGTAACAACAATAACAATGCTAACGGCAACAGCCGGAAGAGGGGCCGAGGGAACGACTCCCAGAGAAGGACTCGTCCCAGGGCCTTTGAAAGTTATACACCCATAAATGACACTCTGGAAAATATCTTCGTGGATGCGTATGAAGTCCTCCAGAATAAGAGGCCACCTCCTAGAGAGTCGACAGAAAAAGAGCGTGAGACAGGGAAGTTTTGCCTCTTTCATCAAATCCACGGCCATTCGACGAATGAATGCCGTCACCTGAGGGACGTAGTCGAAAGGTTGCTTCGAGAAGGGAAGCTAGACGAATACAGAGTAACGCCTAGGGACAGGGGGCAAGCAGTGCAGGCCCCGAATCAGAATCAAAATCAACTTGCTGCTAGGCCAACTGCTCAGCAAAAGGGAAAGAATATTGTAATCAACACCGTGATCGGTGGACTTTACCTTACTGGGCATATTTCCAAAGCTTTAGATCAATATGTCAACGCAGCCAAACAACACATCGAAGTGGGGGAATGTAGCAACCCCGAGGACAGTGTCCCGGTGAAGCAGCAAAAGATGATGACTGATGACGTTGTTTTCCGAGAACGAGAAAGCATCGGGGTCCATGCTCCAACTGAAGATCCACTTGTAATTACGATACCCATCGGGCCAGCCACTGTTCATAAGGTACTGGTGGACAACGGGAGTTCCGTTAATATCCTTTTCAAAAAAGCCTTTGACCAGATGAATCTTGAGATAAAAGACTTGAAGCCCTGCCAAGGATGGATTTGTGGATTCAACGGAGCATCCACCGCACCTATGGGTTATGTAGAATTGCCAGTTACACTTGGGGAAGGAGAACGCCAGAGAGTGAGAATCCTTCCCTTTGTGGTTTTGGATGTCGAATCGCCATACAATGCCTTCTTGGGCCGGCCGGCCCTCGCAAAATTCAGAGCCTGTATAGCCCCCTGGTGCTTGCTATTGAAGTTCCCCACAGAAGCTGGCATTGGTATCGTCAGAGGGGATCAAGTTGCTGCGCGAGCATGTTATGTTGCCGAATTAAAGTTGCTTCGCAACGGTGGGGATATCGAAACTAAAGGCACTCCTCCCCCTTTGGGGGCGGAAACCTTATAGCAACCAAAGAGGATAATTGTTGGAGAGTTGCCTAGAGTGATGCCCGAGGATATAGATCCCAGAGAGGATCAAGAACCCGGGGGCAGAACGGCAACTCCCAACGAAGCAACTGTGGATGTGCCAATCGATGACAGTGACCCGGAGAAGGTCCTTAAGATTGGATCCTAGTTAAGTCCGACTCTTGCCGAAGAATTGACGACTTTCTTAAAGAACAACTTGGATGTATTCGCTTGGACCCATGCGGATATGTGCGGGATATCCCCATCAATCATGAGCCATTCTTTGAGCATTAACCCCAAACATCCTCCAGTAAAGCAAAAAAGGCGAATGCTGGGCCCAGAGAGGTCCGCTGCCTTGAAAGAAGAGGTTGGAAAGCTAAAGAGTAATGGTTTTATCAGAGATTCCGCTTACCCAGACTGGATTTCGAATCCAGTCCTGGTAAAGAAGGCCAACGGAAAGTGGCGAACATGTATCGACTTCTCGGATCTAAACAAAGCTTGTCCAAAGGATAGTTTCCCATTACCTCGAATTGACCAGTTGGTAGACTCGACGGCAGGTCATGAGCTTCTCTCATTCATGGATGCTTATTCAGGATACAACCAAATTCCGATGCATATTCCGGACCAAGAGCATACTAGCTTTATCACTGATCTGGGATTATATTGTTACGTAGTAATGCCCTTTGGTTTGAAGAATGCAGGCGCTACGTACCAACGTCTGGTCAACAGAATGTTTTATAACCAAATCGGGAAAACAATGGAAGTATACGTCGACGGTATGTTGGTTAAATCCAAGCAATCCTTTCAACACACTACTGACTTGGCAGAGATGTTTGGCATTCTTCGAAAGTATGGGATGAAACTCAATCCCACCAAATGTTCGTTCGGTGTTGCTTCTGGAAAATTCTTAGGATTCATTGTCAGTTCGCGCGGTATCGAGATTAATCCGGACCAGATCACGGCAATCAGGGACATTCAGGAACCTAGGCAAATTAGGGATGTGCAAAGCCTTGCCGGAAAAGTGGCCGCACTAAGCAGATTTATCTCCAGGGCTACGGATAAGTGCATCCCATTCTTCGAATTAATAAAGCGAGGAAAACGCCACTTTAAATGGACACCTGACTGCGTAGAAGCGTTTCAGAATTTGCTCAGACACTTGGAGAAGCCTCCAATTCTATCTAAACCAATAGACCACGAGGATTTATTCATGTATTTGGCAGTATCATCTCATGCAGTCAGCTCAGCATTGGTAAGGGAAGAGGAAAAGGTCCAAAGACCTGTGTATTATGTGAGAAAAAAATTGACAGCAGCCGAGCGTAATTATCCACGGATAGAAAAACTGGCGTATAGTTTACTGATTGCCTCCAGAAAACTTCGGCACTACTTTCAGGCACATCCTATTACCATATATACTGATCACCCACTCAAGCAAGTTTTACAGAGACCGGAAGCATCTGGAAGGTTACTCAAATGGAATATTGAGTTAAGTCAATTTGACTTGAACTTTCAGCCCAGGCGATCAATTCGGGGGCAGGTGATAGCTGACTTCATAGCAGAGTTCACTGTTCCTGAAGAAGACATAGCAAACGAAGAAGTGGAACCCTCAAAGTTACTTTTCGACCCTAATGTCTGGAGATTATATACTGATGGTGCTAGAAACAACGAAAGATCCGGCGCTGGAATAGTGCTTGAAACCCCCGAGAAACGATTGATAACTTATGCCATCCAAATGGAGTTTCAGGCCACTAACAACGATTCTGAATATGAAGCTCTGATAGCCGGATTAAAGATTGCAAAGATGCTAGAAGTCACAAAATTGAACATCTTCTGCGATTCCAAGTTAGTTGTGAACCAAGTTACTGGGAGATTCCAAGCTAAAAGTGCAAGATTGATTCTATACTTAAAGAAAGTGAAAGAGCTGCTGAATGAGTTTGATCACTACAGCATATCTCATATTCCGCGGTCAGAAAATCAGCAGGCAGACAAGTTGGCAAAGATGGCTAGTTCTAACGATCCTGAAGTGATAGGGCTAGCCCCCGTTGAAGTGCTTCGGTCTCCCAGCATTGATCAGATGGAAATCGGCCTAGTAATAGAGACGGAACCAGAAAAGGAGTCGTGGATGACTCCTATAAAGAATTTCCTAATGGATGGAGCGCTTCCGACCAGGAAAAGCGAGAGGCGTAAAGTGATTCGTAAAGCCGCCCGATACGTACTGCAAGGCGGAATCCTTTATAGACAAGGGTATTCGATGCCCCTCCTTCGGTGTATAGCCCACGATGACATCAAACGTGTGCTGCAAGAAGTCCACGAAGGCGAATGTGGCGACCACACTGGGGGGCAAACTTTGGCGAAAAAGATATTGCGGCATGGTTACTTCTGGCCTACCATAAACAAGGATGCAGTAAAATATGCACGACGATGTGATGCGTGCCAGAGATTTTCAAAGATACCTAGGGCGCCTCCGAGCCAGTTAAAAACGATAATGAGTCCATGGCCTTTTGCTATGTGGGGAATTGATATCATAGGAAGTCTCCCCATAGCGAGGGGCGGAGCAAAGTTCGCCATTGTGGCTGTAGATTATTTCACTAAGTGGGTCGAGGCAGAACCACTGACTACGATCACAACTAAACGGGTTATCAACTTCATCGTGAGAAACATCATCTGTCGATTCGGGATTCCAAAAATTGTGATAACAGACAACGGAACTCAATTTGATAGTGCTGAATTCAGAAACTTCTGCCAAAGATACCACATCGAGAATCGATACACCTCCGTGGCACACCCACAATCGAACGGGCAAGTCGAAGCTGTAAATAAAGTAATTAAGTCCATTCTGAAAAGAAGAATGAAGCGGGCTAGAGCCATGTGGGCAGACAAATTGCCCTTGGCACTATGGGCCTACAGGACGACATATAAATCAGCGACAGGACATACCCCGTTCTCCCTTGCTTTTGGAACGAAAGCAGTCATCCCGATTGAGATAAAGGTACCTTCTCATCGGGTGACCTATTATGATCCAATGTCCAATAATGAATTGCTCCTTGAGTCCCTGGATATGATCGAAGAAAAGAGGGATGAAGCCGACCTGCGTGCTCTGAGATGCAAACAACAGGTCGCCCGATATTACAACAAAAAGGTCCGAGCCCGAACCTTGGAACCCGGAGACTTGGTTCTGAAACGTGTCTTTCCACCCCCAACTCATATGGGAGCGAAGTGGGAAGGACCGTACTCTATTCTCAGCAAGCTTGATAATGGAACCTTCAAGCTGGCAACCGTAGATGGAAAGGAAATCCCCAGAGTGTGGAATGCCCAACATCTACGGCCATATTTAACATGAGAGGCTTCAAACTTATTCTTTTGCTTTGTTAAAAAAAAAAAAACTATGTACAGGGCATGACTCGCCTAGAACAGTCTGATTCCTTAAAGCAAGAGATTATAAAGTGGACGTAGGTCATGATTCGACCGAACCACTATAAAAATACTGTGTGTCATTTACCTTTATTGCATCTTTATTTATTTTCCTATGAAAATCAGTGTGAATAATGCAGGTACCCGAAGTCCGGTGCCGACAGTTCCTCTCGTAAACTAATCAGAGGAACCCAAAGCCTTGGTAAATGCTCTAGCTGCTTGTCCGACTGGTTTTAATCCTCGGAGCTTGGATTAAAATGTAAACCTGAGACGAGTTTGAGGAGCATGCGTGATCGCAGACGACTGAGTCCCAACTCTAACTCTCCAGAGAGAGAGAGAGTATAAAAGCGTCTCCGATTGAGCGCTGAGAAAGAGCTCCTTTCCCGCTGAAGGATCGGGAAGCGGATGAATCGCTGAGCTCGAACTCTAACTCTCCAGAGAGAGAGAGAGAGTACAAAAGCGTCTCCGATTGAGCGCTGAGAAAGAGCTCCTTTCCCGCTAAAGGATCGGGGAGCGAATGAATTGCTGAGCTCGAACTCTAACTCTCCAGAGAGAGAGAGAGAGAGAGTATAAAGGCGTCTCCGATTGAGCGCTGAGAAATAGCTCCTTCCCCGCTGAAGGATCGGGGAACGAACGAATCGCCAAGCATAAAACTCTAACAATTGATTAGGGGGGCATCACGCGCTCCTATGCAAACACTAAACTTTGATATAACAGTGTAACATAGCATGAACATTCTTCTTCCTGTTGATTGACTGACTTATGATTATTAATAGTTGGCTAACGACTAAACATGGAAAGTTTCTATGAATACAGGTACGCAATGATGTAAGAAGAAACAAATCTTTGTTTATGTACTGCAAATCGGCAAAGTGAAAACAAGTTAGAAACAAAAGTGAGGACCAGTCTCACAATTACACTTCCTGGCCAGTGGAAAACTTAAAAGACAAAATATCAATAAACATCCTATTTATGCTTTGATATCTTCTCTCGCTTCTGCCTCTCCAGCCTCTCCTTGTCGGCTTCAGATGGATCCCCCTTCTTCCTCTTCCGCTTGTCCATAAGGGGGGCATCTGACTCCTCTGAGTTTTCCTCTTCCTCTTCTTTTCCCTTGCTTCTGCTGGAGAGGGAAGTCGGGAAGTCATCGGGGTTTGCAAAGTGAAGTTGCCGGCTGATGGACTTGGACTGGATTTTCATAATCATCCCAGTTTTGGGATCGAACTCTGCAAGAGGGACCACGTCCAAAGCCTCATCCCCTACCTTCTTTAAAGCTAACTCTTTCTCTTGTCTGGCTTTTCGGCTGGCCAGAGGTTCCTCATCATCATCATCATCGTCGGCCTTTTTGGTGCCTGTAGTATCTTCTTCGTCATCCACATGGCGACCATCCATGTATTTTAAAGCTTCGATGGTCTCGGCATCCTTGAGTACATCGGGACCAGCACCCGGCAGGACGGTCTCCTCCTCCACTTCTCTCTCTTTTCCAACGCCCTTGTCGACGGGCTCGCCACCTGCATTATGAGAGACACACATTACTAATTCAATGGGTTGTCCTGTTAGACGACGACAATTCGCAATCGCCTTAGCAAATTGTTGGGAAAAGAGAAAGGTACCTTCAGCAGATACTCCTTCTTGAGTAGATCCGGATGCTCCAACAACCACGGGAGTTAAGCCTAAGGGGATTAGCGGATCGTCAGGGTGATACTCCTCAACTTCGGAGGTTTTAGACTTCGCGGCGGAGCTGGAACCTTCGTCAATTTTGCTTTTTCCTTTAGCCATGGTTCTCTCTTTCTCCATTTCCGCCAGGATTAAGTGACGACCCTCTACCAGATCCTTAGGCTCGTTGTCCCTTAGGATGCTCTTCATCAATTCATCTTCATTGATCTCTTCGACCCCTAGTCTATGTTTTTCGCCCTCCACGATGGCATCCCATAAGTTGGCCAAAGTAACATGATAATCCGGGATCCATGAGATATTGCGAGTTTTGAGAACCTGACCGAGGAAATCAAAGATCATCTCCTCAAACCCCTCGATTTCTTTCTCTCTTTCAAGGAGTTTGTTGTTGGAGGCAGTGGCCATTTCAATGGCGCTATCAACGTTCTTTTCGGCAAGAGCTGCCCGTCTCTCCGCATCTGCCACCTGATCATTCAAGATCACTTTTTCCGCCTCTACCAGAGCCAACCTTTCTTTTAGACTCGCTTTCTCCGTCTCCCAAGCAGCCTTCTCCGTCAAAAAATGGCCTTGTGCCGTTACCAATTCGATGTTGGCCATTCTGAGGTCTTCAACCTCCTTTTTTAAGGCCATTTTTTCCTGGCTATTGGAATCCAGTTCTGAATGAAAGCGTTGCTTGGCATTTTCTAATTCAGTTTTATAATTTGCGGCGTCTCTCTGTGCCAAAGCGAGCTGGGCTTGAGCGTCTTCCAGGTCCTTCTCTAATTTTGTCCTAGCCCTTTCGTTGTTTTCAAGTTTTGCTTTAGACCTGTGAGCTTCAATTTCAAGTGTTCGGATGACTTCCGAAAGATTAAGTGCGTGCTTTTTCATCATCTCGTACTGCTTGGCCACGTGACGGATATGCCCGATAACTTCTTTATCCCAGTTTTTAGGGACCGGTTCCAAGGCAGGAACAAAGACCATCCTATCAAAGAACATTCCTGGAAATTGTTCCCGTAGCTTTTCCAGCCTACCTTGGATTTCAGGACCGTGAACGTAATCCCGTGAACCGGGGGCAGCTAACTCTGGTTGGCTGGTGGGGACAATGTTACTTCTCTCTTGCTCAGTTTCTTTGGATGAATCTCTGTCCCCATCTTTGGATTCGTGGCGCCTTTTGGACGACCGACTGTGGGAAGGCGCACTCTTTGGAGGAGTCAACTCTTTTGGAAGTGTCTTCCCCCCGGTCGGAATTGTTGGATGACTCGAAGGCCTGGTAGAAGTTGATTTGGGTGGAGATCGAGGTTGCGAAGAGCTCGGCCTATGAGAAGGACCGCGAGGGCGCTCAGTACCCGAACGAAGGCTGGGGGTGCCTTCGCGAAGAGAACGGTACGAATAAGATTTCCTGCGCGACATCGATCCTGTACAAAGAAAAGAAGAGCATATTATCACTTTGAATATCCACAATATAATAGTGCACGGTCAGGCAGTGTGTGTGAGGTGTGCATCCCATTTAATTCCCCCTAATAGACCCGGGCCTGGAGACAGGCTCATCTGGCCCGTTTCACGTCCCCTTGTTGAATCAGTCGCCTCTTCGGGAGCAGAAAAGAAAGGCTCCTCGCCGAAGTCTTTTTCCGTATATTCAATGTCGGGCAGAGGGATTTTATTCAGCTCGTCGAATAACTGTTCTTCTGTCAATTCGTCATCACCGACAGTTTCCATTGGAGCAGAGGTAGGGATTTCCTTCGACACATCACCACGGGACTCATCCCCCCTGTATACATTCAAGTCTTCGTCGTCTTGGATGACTATCAGAGAAGGACTTTTGTGAAATTTGGTTGTCTCCACCGCTTGTGAAGTTCCCTCTCCTTCCGTTGGGGGCACATATTTATAAGGTTTGCCACCAGTTCCAAGTCCAAATTTCCTATCCAAGAGGCGATGCTTATGAAGGTTGTCATCCGTAATGCATTTTTTAATCCTTAAAAAGTCGGATCTGCTTTGCAAAAGAATGGATAACCGGTTGTTGTATAATGCACCCTCTGTTTTTGGGAAGACATGATCTGTTTAAGGCAAAGGAAAAAGCGGAAGAATGTTATTACTTAGACTCCCCAAGCAGGATATTCAACTAGGCGATCAAAGTTTACTTGATTTGAGCCATCTCCGTGAGCATCCAGCCTGTTTTCTTATGTAAAACCAGTCGGACTTAGGATCCCCAATGTTGCTGTATCCGTCGTACAGAACTTTCCTGTTCGCCACTGATTCAAAAAAGGAAAAGTTGGGAGTTGCAGAAGAACGGTGCTTGAAGAGAAAGAAGAACACCAGATCTCTGAATTTGAGTTCGGTGCGCAAGATCTCCGCATAAGCAACATATAAAGAGTATAGAGACGCGTAAGCATTTGGATGAAGCTGCATCGGGGCAATGCCTAATCGTCTCAGAGTTTCAATGACAATTGGAGGGAACGGAGGAATGGCTCCTACTAGACACATTGTTCGGCTGATCGACATGTACCCTTCCGGAGCTAGATGGGGTCTATCTTCGCTTCCAGGTGTCAAGACATCGTCCCAAGGAATGCCGTGTCTTAGGCAGATTCTTTTGAGTTTTATCTCGTCAAGCTTGGACGCTAAAGAATCAGAGAATTTATCTATCCCGACTGCGCCTGGAATTTCGTCCGGAGCTCGCTCGTCAGACTCGGAGTTGTTACTGGATGAAGTACTATCAGTCGGATCTGACTCTGTAGCTTCATACTCAGACCCGGAATCTTCACCTCCTGGATTGGTTGGAGGAATTTGGGGATTATACTGCTCAGGAGTCTCGGATTCCGTTTCGGCTACGGATCTTGAGGAAGAGTGATCGTTCGACATTGCTGCTAGGACGAGAAAATATGAACGATAAGATCAACACTACCCGTCCCCCATGCGTGCAAGTGTTGATGTGTGTGTGCTGGTGTGTGCGCGTTATTAAAAACAATAATAAAACATGAAAGCATTCAAGGTTATTAAAGGTCGTTAGTCGTCATATGCAGTCAAATCATGAGGTCATTTAGTCCAGAAAGATCAACATCAAGGCTCTATCCTAACTGTCCAGAGTTTTGTAGCGACAAGGCGTTGATTAAAGACTGAAATTTCTTCATATCACCAGCCGTGAGACGGATCGCATAGCAGAGGGATCGCCCCCTTCGACTCGCATAGCAGAGGGATCGCCCCCTTCGACTCGCATGGCAGAGGGATCGCCCCTTTCCGGATCGTAGAGCAAAGAGATCGCCCCTCATCGAATCGCCGGACGAAGGGAAGGCTCCCTCACGAACCGTTGCGACTGCCGTGATACGACCCTTGGTTGCCATCTCAATCTTTCGTCTCGCCACTTGCTTCCGTCTTCAATCATTGACCACGATCCGAGTCGGCCTTCCTTCCCCTTCTGCATCCTTCTTCTTCCTCATCTCCTTCCCATCCTCAAGTTTTGAGCTCCACGCTCAATGGCCATGGCGACTTGGTGATTTATTCAGAAAGTAGCGGATTTATATTGTTTCTCCCTTGAATCAGCCGTAGAAATTCAGGAAAGTAATATGAGAGTGCTTTCTATAAAGTTACCTTTCTAAAAACTGAGAGAATACTTGGATTTTCGAAAGTTTTAAAAGGTTGGATTCGTTTTTCAATAGCTCGCGCAAGACGATTCAGCAGAGAGGAAAAAGAAGGAGAATGAAGAGGGGAGCGTCGGCTTATATAGGCAAAGAAGGTGACCGTTTGTCTCCCCTCCTTTGTCTTATTCGGTCCACGAAGCACCATGCAGGCCACGATCCAGAGATAGAATCGCATAGAAGCCCGCGGACCGCTTTGAAATGATGACCCACAATACTCAAAGCCCGACACGACTCGAAGGAAGATACGCCCTGTTTTGCACAAGAGCCTAGGAACTCGGCACGAGACGAGCAGATGACCAAATCGGATCGTGTCGTCCTATGGCGATCCGACTCATACATTTGTCGATTTGAACCAATGCGACTGTTGACTTACATCCCTTCAGGAGAGGGTAAATAAGAATCTTCGAAGCATGTTTCATCATCAATAAAACATACTTCGAGGGGGCAAAATGTTGGCTCGCTTTTTGACCAAGCCATCCAGGATCATTCATAAAAGGAAACCAGGAAACCAAGTCCCCCAAGAAATTGGAAGAATGGATCGCACGCCATCGTCTCGCCCAGGAATGGATCGTACGCCATCGACTCGCCCAGGAACGGATCGCTCCCATCTCGTCGACGAACGGCACCTCCAGGCGATCCGATCCCTTGGTACGAACCGAACCCCCTGACCCGTTCAACCACGAGCTGGTCTTCAGCGATCCGAATCGCACGGATCTCACGACACCCGTTCATAACGGCTAGTTTGACTGTTTCTTCAATGGTGGCGATGCGATCCGGTAATCTCGGGATTCGTGCCACGTGCCCGCGATCCGCCTGATAAAATCAGCTATAAATAGCCCAGAGCTTGGCATTTTTCGGGATCTTTTTGGCAATAGTGAATACTGAATCCGCCATTGTTGTCAAACCACTGAAATATTGAGAGAAATCACTGTTGTACTAGCTTTTAAAGCATAATCAATAAGATATAAAGTGGACGTAGGCTCGTTAACGCCGAACCACTATAAATTCTGAGTGTTATTTTCTTTTTCCTTGTTCCTCATTTAGAATTTTCTACAGTTTATAACAATTTGGGTGTTAGGTCCAAATTTCGATCTAACATTTTTCAACTCAATATCCATGAATCTACCAAATTTTTTAAGTACGGGGTCTCTAATTTGAGGATGAACACTAAATTTTTTCTACCATTTCAACACTGTTGTGAAAGCTCCAGGACATCTCATTCTATCACGATTCAATTTATAATATCAATTTTATGTAAATTAATCTAATATTATCAAAATATATAGCTTTAACATGAAGTTTAACAATAAAAATCAATTATCGTAAGCCCTTTTCCTTCATGAAAATATGATGGACTCCTTCTTGTAGCCTCGTAATTGGCCTAAATGGAAAATTTTGTGAAATCATATCGTCTACACCAACCCTAATTCTGCCCTCATCACAGGCACGTCGATTCCTCCTCGAAGTTTTTCTTCTACGAATTACCGAGCTAGACCCTTCAATGTTAGGATCCTCCATCTTAAAAAAACACTTTTGCAAACCCTAAACCCTCTAGAACAAGAATTGGCTTGTTTTGATTTGGATAGGAATTGTGTGAAGTTTGGAATGGATATGAATCATTTAGAGATAGGATTGGATAGATGAAGATGGTTTGAATTTGGATTTAAAGGATTTAAGAACCTAGGGTTTTAAGGCTGCTGCCATTTTTTACTGAACGAAGCAAATTTGGGGTAACTGGCTCGGGTAAAGTAAACGCAACATATATTAAAAAAATGGTTTTCTGTTTGCCGTTTAGAACCTCCGTATTAAATAAAAAATATCGAGGCCAAGCTCCCACTCACTATTGGAATAGCGGGGCTTGGTCACGTTTATTTATGTGATCTCACACACACGTTTCAACGTGTTGCTGGGTATGCTCTTAGATTGGAACTAAATTCTTCATGCGAGAGGAACACCAAAACAATGGATATAAGGCCAACATAATATTTTCAAATTTTGGCTAAGTCCTCGATGAAGTCACTAATGTTGTTCCTATGAAAAATGAAGGTTTGTTGTCACTCAGATACTACAAACAATGACCTTTATTCGAAAAGGATCTGAGACAATAGATTAAGGGAATCGTGGTCTAGAATTTGCAATGCCAGAACCGTGAGCCTTGGCTTGACAGCACCATTTTGTGAGATGAAAATCGACAATATTCGAAAGGAAAAGCTTGTGCCTGAGTAGACAATGATGAAATTAAGATAAATATTTGGGTTCTAGTCGTAAAAGGGATTCGAAAGGAGTTCAAAACTGGGTTTGTCAACAAAGTGTATATGGCTGCACATGAGGAAGCGTATTGAATCCAGGAGAAAGACCGGCGAAACAAATCTCGTGTGAGAATAAACGAATCACATGAGATGGTAGAGAAGAAGATGGTCTTTTCATATGCAGACAGTTTCAAAAAGTGACGTTTCATAAAGAAAGGGGACTTGCTTATTTGAGCAGTTATAGTACTTTAGTAAGCATAAGGGCAAGTTACTTGGACCCTGTTCACGTGTGGTCAGAGGCAATGGTTGTCCTTCATGATCTAGAAACGAGATATGGAGTAGACAATAAAACACATGTTTTTTTACACGTGTTCACGTAATGTTTGTATGTGTGTGTGGAGGGGGGCCTGCATGCGTCGTCAATGTTGACATGTCTCATCACTGGGTGTTTGAGTATTTTAATTTTCGTTCAACTATCGTAACTTCTAACTAGCATAACTTCTGCATATGAGGCCGGTTCTAGATGTTGTTTCTTCCGTTGGATTCAAAATTGAAAGACCTATGTTTTGGTGCTACCTTAGACTAACTTGGCTAATATTAGTGATATTTTATGATTTAACTATAATTGTTGTATAATATAGAATAACGTTCTTAAAATATAATTTCTATGATTCAAATATGATTGTTAAACCTAGCTAATAATAAATAAAAGAATCAAAACATAATTTGATTTGGTTAAACATGAACCCATTTCTGCGTTATTACGTGCTATTATGAACTATTTTGAATTAAACCCACACTGACCGCTATAAATAGATTCTACCTATTTTATGGACCCTGTTGGCCTGCTTTTTGGCAAAGCAGTCACATAACGGTTTTACGGATTTCAAAGTACTCGGGACTCGAGTACGGACATAGATAAACGCATAGTGATTTGGTCAAAGTCACGACATTTCCAAAAAAGGCAAGGCAAAACTAGGATCTGGCATAAGTGGAGCGGAGTAGGGATTTCGTAACCCAAGCATAGATGGGATACGAAATACGTATTTCGTATCCCTGGGATACGAAATACATTTTCGCACTCTTAGGATACGAAATGATCCAAGTATTTGGAACATTCAAAAAGGCTTGATCGCATTGATGTGATCACTCTAAATGCAGGGAGAAACACATGGTTTCTTGACTTGGCAGGAAGGGATACGAAGTGCAACTTGGATCTGACAACTTCGGTAACGCGCTAATGCATGCGGATAAGAAAAAATGACATGCACACGTTGGTTTTTGGCCACTTTGGTATTTCTGATCCTAGGATCGAAAATCCTACGTTACAATTTTTTGAATAGTCTAGGAATGGCTAGCACGAGACGATCACTCATTTTTGGATGATCGATACGTGTGGATCACCTCATTTCTGGAACTTGAGCTGGGATATGGAATATTGGCAAGAACTTTGATTTTGGCTAACTCCTGGGGTGTTGTTCCAATCTCGAGACCGACACGACTCCCGGGATAAGAAATTTTGGGTTGATGCCCACCAACTCCACCTATAAATACCCCTTCTCTCGGAATGAATAGGGGATGGCTATTTGAACTTTTGGCTGCTATATTTCATACAATAAAGCTCTCTTTGGATATCATTAATGGCTCCAATGATGGTTTCTATGGCTTTGGACTATCTCTTGGACTTATAAACTTCACATAGAAGTTTACTCTCAAAATTTGGACATTTGGATTAACACTTAGCTTGCTTTTGGGCATATTTGGAGTTAGAAGCATCCTTTACACATTTTTGTTAATACCCTAGGTATTTATTTTGATGATAACAACCATATAAACATTACTACTAACATATCTTTGAGTTGTGCAGTTACATTAGATATATTATGAGGATATTTATAAAGATAAACGAGAATACAAAAGATGAATCACAGAGGATGGATAATTAATGCAATTGAAGACTAAAAGCTATTAAAGATGAATGCTGAAGAATAGAGGTGTCTGAAGTGATGAAGAGTAAGTTGAACGTTAGAATATCTTATTAAAGATCCCATGGCAATTATACTTGAAGATAATCAACCATTGACCTCAACCGAATCACCAAATCCACAAATATAAGAAAATCTGATGTGCTGATTATTTGTGACACTTATGCGTCTTTTGCAACACAACATATGTCGACATATGTATCTTTGTATGTCGACATATAACAGTCTTCCAGATTTTTGAATTCAAATTGGGTAGTTATTTCCCTCCACCCTTTCACCACAAGACACATCCTTTCGTGCAAAATTTAAAGGCCTCTGGTAACGAATTTTAACACAATAATTTCACATTTTATTCTACTCCTTCTTCTCCATTTATTCTCTACAAAAACCATTGAATACTACCATATTATTCTTGCAAATTCACTCTCTTTCACTCCTATTCATCATTGATTTGCAAGCCACACAATATCAGAGAGTTGTACTTGAATTCATATCATTCTCTCTCTGATTTAATCCTATTTCCTCAAAGAATTCAAATATATTTTGTCATTAAAGGTCTATAGGATCATTGTACCAAATCTACAAGAATCTGTATTGAAGATATGACTACTTGCCATTATTTGTTGTTGTTGTTGATAAGGAGAAGGTGTATCTTGCAGCCCGTGAAATCAAGATTGTAAAGGTGTTCTTGCCACCCATGGAAAGCAAGCGATTATAGTGAAATTCTACACGGTGTAGTGCAGGACTGGATGTAGGATTGGTTAATCTGAACCTGTATAGAAATCCTGGTGTTATTTACTTTACTGCATTTTATTTTACTTATTTCTTTTGATTTGAAATTGAATAGATATAGTTTATTTCTTTAGTGTCGGAGTAGCCTTAAGATCCATTAATACTGGGTTATAGACACCCAGTTCACAAACAATTGATATCAGAGAAAGGTCCTTCAAAAAGTTCATAATCTGATTTTTGAAAATATTAAATGACTAGTGACACTAGTAACATAATTATTAGCTCTTTTATAGAAGGGAAATATACTACTAGACCTTCTCTTTTTGATGGAAGTAATTATACTTATTGGGCTTGTAGGATGAAATTTTATTTGCAGTCTAATGGTTTAGATATTTGGAACATTATCCAAGTAGAATACATATAGCCTCAAACTAATATTCAAAATGGACACCAGACCAAAAGACACAAGGACTTAATAATTATAAGGCTATGAACATTTTATTTTTCTCTTAAGATAGAAATAAATTTAATTGAGTTTCTGTATGTAATTCTACATATGAAATTTGGAGAATACTGAAAGTCACACATGAAGGCACCAATAAAGTAAAACAAACTAAGATATCTATACTGACTCACCAGTTTCAACTTTTTCAAATGAAATCAAATGATTCTATTTCTGATATGCATTCTAGATTTCAAGTTATTGTATACGCCTTAATACATTAGAAAGGAAAATTACTGAAGAAGACCAAGTCAGAAAGATCTTGAATTCACTTCCTCGTGAATGGGATCAAAAGACTCTGGAAATCGAAGAAGCCAATGATATTAGTACTATGTCAATAGAAGAATTAATTGGTAATCTAATGTCCTATGAAGTGAAGTTACAGGTTAGAAAAGAGAATCAGGGAAATGAGAAGAAATCTGGCACTTAAAGCAATGATTGATAATGATGAACCAGATGATGATATCGATTTTATTACCAAGAAGATTAAGAAATTCTTGAAGTACTGGATAACGAAGAAACTTCGAAAAACTAACAACAATAATTCTAGAAATGGGAATGTTGTTAGATCTTTCTAATGTGATAAACCCGATCATTTGAAAAGAGATTGTCCCAACTTGAGAAAACCAAAGCACATTTCAAATACTTTCAATAAAGCGAGGAAACAGGCATTCAATGCAACATTAGATGATTCATCATCAAGCGATAGTGATTCAGAAACAGAAAATGCCAATGTATGCCTCATGGAAATGGATGACCAAGTATGGAATTTTGATAAAGAAAATACTAAAGTTTTAAATGATATGCATCATAGATATGAAATACTTAAGAAAGAGTACGATAATAATTTGGCAGAAATAGACAGATTAAAAATATCTAATAAAAAGTTGAGTAAAGAAAAGTAATGTCTAGAAGATAAAATTAAAAGATTTAATGGTCAGAAAAATGGAAAGGATTTAACACTTGGAAGTTTTAAAAAACTGAATGAGTCCTTAAATTCAAAAAATCTTTCAATGATGTTACTGATCACTGATCTGAATAACAAAATAACATCAATAGATAATATTATTCTTAACCATAGTAAGGATTTTGATAAAATGCAAACTGATATTGATAAATTTAACAAAGTAAAGGATAATCTAGAGAAATTATTATCTGCATCTAAAAACACTAGGAATAAGCATGGACTTGGATACACCCCTAAGGACAAATAAAAGGAAAATAGTACTCAACGTATTAAGTTTGTTAAAGCCACCAAATTCAAACCAAAACCTAGGAAATTAAAGTTAAATCCTCCAAATAGGTTCATTAGCTTATGGGTTCCAAAATGGTTAGATAATATTAAAAAAAAAATTGACAATTTTATTAATAAGGTTCATTTATCTAATGATTATATTTTGAAAGGGCATTCAAACTCTTCATGGGTCTGGCATCCCAAAACTTAACCACATGGACCCTGAAATAAAAAGGGTACCAGTGTGCATATTTTATAAAATTTTTAGGTACCAAATAGTCGATGCTCAAAGCATATTGCGAGAATTTTATTTAACATCGGATAAATATGAAAAGATTTGTTATTAGCATTAGCAAAGTAGGTAACTGTAAAACTCATCTAATTATTTAATTTATTTCATGTTTTGATTTCCCCACTTGTGTTTTATTTATATGCATATACAAACTCTACATATTGTCTAGAAGTTAAATAAATAGTTCTTTTTAACCTTTTTGTTAATGACAAAGGGGGAGAACAGGTATAAATATACTAGACAAAATGATAGGAGAAGTGCATAGAGTTAGGGGGTCAAATATAAAAAGTATTATATTTTATCTCACAAATATTTATATGGTTGTCATCATTAAAAGGGGGAGATTGTTAAAACCCTAGGTACCTTAGGTATTGATTTTGATGACAACAACCATATAAACATTACTACCAACATATCTTTGAGTTGTGCAGTTGCATTAGATATATTACAAAGATATTTATAAAGATAAACGAGAATACAAAAGAAGAATTACAGAGGAAGGATAATCAATGCAATTGAAGACTAAAAGCTATTAAAGATGAATGTTGAAGAATAGAGGTGTTTGAAGTGATGAGGAGTTGGTTGAACCTTAGAATATCTTATTAAAGATACCATGACAATTATAATTGAAGATAATCAACCATTGACCTCAACCGAATCACCAAAATCCACAAATATAAGAAAATCTGAAGTGCAAAATATTTGTGACACTTATGCGTCTTTTGCAACACAACATATGTCGACATATGTATCTTTGTATGTCGACATATAACAGTCTTCCAGATTTTGAATTCAAATTGGGTATTTATTTCCCTCCACCCTTTCACCAAAAGACACATCCTTTCATACACTATTTAAAGGCCTCTGGTAACGAATTTTAACACAATAATTTCACATTTCCTTATACTCATTCTTCTCCATTTATTCTCTACAAAAACCCAATGAATACTACCATATTATTCTTGCAAATTCACTCTCTTTCATTCCTATTCTTCATTCATTAGCAAGCCACACAATATTAGAGAGTTGTACTTGAATTCATATCATTCTCTCTCTTATTTAATCCTATTTCCTCAAAGAATTTAAATATATATTGCCATTAGAGGTCTATAGGATCATTGTACCAAATCTACAAGAATTTGTATTGAAGATCGACTACTTTCCATTGTTTGTCATTGTTGATAAGGAGAAGCTATATCTTGTAGCTCATGAAATCAAGATTGTAAAGGTATTCTTGCCACCCGTGGAAAGCAAGCAATTATAGTGAAATTCTGCACGGTGTAGTGCAGGACTGGGTGTAGGATTGGTTAATCCGAACCAGTATAAAATCCTAGTGTTATTTACTTTACTGCATTTTATTTTATTACTTATTTCTTTTGATTTGAATTTGAATAGATATATTTTATTTCTCTAGTGTCCGAGTAGCCTTAATATTGGGTTATAGACACCCAGTTAACAATTTTGGCTTGAGGAAGACGATTATGACCTAATATGGAATTAACCAGGAATTTGTTATTCTCTATACAACTTTGTAAACTTAAAGTGTTGAAACTCAGATAATTCTTATAATTGTAACAATGATGATGAATAGTTACATGAAAGTGGATGTATGCGTTAGTGTCGAACCACTATAAACTCGGCGTTTTCTACTTTTTCACAACTTTGTGTCTGGATTGTTTGATTTGTTTGATAATTCGCTTGATATTAACCAATCGTGTCTGGCTTGTGCGAGTGACCAATTCCCACGTCAACAGATGCTATTATGGATGCTTAAATGCTAATTTAGATAGCTATATTATTATTGGCTACAATAATGATTGTTTGCTTCATTTAGTTAAAACTCTATTCGTGATATAGTATTAGGAAATCTCATTTTCTAGAGCTGTCGATGTCAATTGATCAAATGCACAAGATGATGACCCTAAGCACATAATAGAGTTTATAGCATATTGATTGAGTGTACATATTAGACTCACATAAGATGAGATGAATTTACGAAAGTAAATCGAAGCTTATAGACTGATATGAAGATGGAGCAACATTGGATCATGGCGATGGTTTTGAAGATGGATAATGGACTTGACGACGAGCTTTGATCTAGCGACGAATGCCGGACATTTTCACTTGGTTGTATTTAAACTAATTTTGGTTTAACATATGATCAGAGTAGTAGATATTGATTGCTATGGAGTTGTCAATGTCAACTACTATTGATATTTTCCATTTTGGTTGACGATGATGCAGTTTCAAGAATCATGATATGACAGTTCGTTCGATGCGATGGATCTTCGACTAGTGGTTTTGGCATGAGGTAAGGATGTGGTTCTTCAATGCAAAGATTTCACCATTCGACGTCAGTTATTCCATGATAGCGTGTAGTGGCTTCAACAATGGATGCTTGTACTCTGAGAGATAGGGCGACTAGACTGTGGGTCACGATGATGGGACTCCAAGTCAGGATGGTGAGACTACAAGTCAAGATGGCAAGATTATTAGTCGAGATGCAGGAAATGTCCAGAGTGGCTAAGGAGACAGAGTTTGATGATAGTTGTTAGTTATCTATGTAGTTTGCAACCAAGGCACTTCAATGGGGTTACAAAGATAGTTTCAAAATGGACTCTGGAGTGGATAAATGCATGTAAAGGGATTATTAGCAAGTAATTTCAAACGGGTACTTAAAAAGCTTGGGCTTGAGCATTTTTTGAGTCTTCAACTTAACGTAAGTTGTTAGCTAGGTTACTAAGCTTCCCATCATACATTCAATCAGATTATAGGTTGTTTATCTGTATAAGAAACTTGTGACATAGATTTGTACTCACCTCAACTTGATAGATTGTCGGTTGGATTAGTAGGCCATCTCAGTTGAGAGCTCTATAGAGCTGGTACACATTCTCGGGAACCAACGAACTATATATCCAACACATTGAGGGAGTGAATGAAAGGGTGGATGATGCATACTATGTTTGAATAACCATTTATTGCTTTTAGGCATGTCACTAGATATAGGTAGCATGGATGGAGACATGGATAACATTAATGCTGACATTTAGACACCCCTCGTACTTTAATGTAGGGTACACCCATGAAGAATATCATAGATTTGTGAATACCTTTACGTGATAAATCTATGGATGCATGGAAAAGTCTAGTATGGTTTCCCATTCCTTTGATCCATTTATTATTAGAACTTTTACAATATTTTGAGATTTGTTTATCGCTCACAGCAGACAATTATATGACCAAAATTTTTACATTCCCTCTTATTACCTCGGTACTCATCAATTATGCTGATGAGTAAACTAGGAAGGTGTAAGCGTAATTTGGAGCTACATAGGTAAATCAACAGGGTTGACTTCCTATCATATTTATACTTGTATTTATAATGTTTATTCTGCTGTGCGACACTATGTAATCATGATAGTTGTACAACTCACTCCAGAACGGGCCGAAATCCCAACCCAGTAAAGGCCTACTGGAACTTAGAGCCGCTATAAAATGTATCATGGGTTTCTATAAGGAAAGTATTTCACAATGCCAACTATTATGAATCATTACTCATAGTGGATGGGTAAAATATAATAACAAAGAATGTACCCTTTTATTTCACAAAAGCCAATGAAAAGATGTTTGAATACAAAGTTCTCACATGAGTATAAATATTCGGGTACATCATAAATATTATTAATCAAACACAATGTTAATAATAAATAAAACATATCTACCTCCATTGTCACGACTTCAATCTTGTAGCTCTAACTTGGAGACCATCCAACCTAGCCTTTGTTATTAAAAGAGGGGGCAATATGAAAACTATCAAGGGTTGGCTAAGAGATAATACAAATATATATGGTTGTTGTATACTAATATATATATATATATATATATATATATATAGTAAAGAAGCCTGCCCTTCAATCACTTAAACCAAATAAAATTAGGGTGTATTCCAATGATCACTTAATACCCTAAGGTGGATTCCTACGATCACTTAAGACCCATTAGCAGACCTAGCCACCTAAGACCTTATTCCTTTAGACACCACAAGCATATAACTACTCTGAAAATAGTGGGAGAGATAATATGCAGCCACTTAGTACCTAGAATGCTTTTAATATCATACCAACGGTGGATCCATCGTAACTATCTAACTGTCACTAAAGGCGAACTCCTAGTCACTTAATACTTCCCATGAATAGGTTGCCCCTTACCGTGCAGTGATGCTTAACTAACCATCCATAAGTAGACACTCACTATAGTCACCCACGAGAAGCAGACAACTTCCAGAGAGCTACCTCACTTAATTCGAAACCACTTAATATCTCAATTGGAGAAAGGAAGATCCATTGATCGCTCAATACCTAATAAGAGCGGGTCATATGATTACAACCTGCACTCCTAACAATAAATCCATTAGGGAAGATACGAGCCCAACAACTTAGCACCCCAAAAAAGAGAATCGGGCATTTAATACACAACTCGAGGTAGGCCTATCATAACATTAAATGGCCTATGGCAGCACATTAACTCACCGTTTTGTAGCTGTTAGTAACTGGGTTTTCGGTCAGACTTCTACTTTAAGAAAGGTTAACCCCACATCCTATCATTGAATACAAAGTAAAGGCAATTAACACACGCATAAGCACACAAATTCCTAAATGGGACATTTAATTCAAATAACTTAATTTTTAACTATTAATACGCACTTAATATATGTAGATAATGTTACACTAAATATTAATAATAACACATTAAATAAGCGTGCATGGGAAAACGTGGTAATCATGCGAAATGTCAACCTGCACACAAGATTATAGAATTACAAGTCTTTTTTCCCATAAATTTATATCACTACATAAAAGATCCTAAGAACTGGAATAACAAATTGAGCAGAGTAACAACATGTATCACAAATAGACTTATAATCTTAGGTCTTAAATTACTTAGTAAACCAAAGCGGCTTATTGATAAATAACACATGTATATTTTCATTTTAGTCCTATTTTAGTTCCTTTTGGTTTCAATAAATTTACATAAAAATGAGGATTTAGATTACATGTAGTTTATAGCCCTCAAGTCCACCCATTTAGAAAGAAAATAGGCATTTGAGCTGCATTTACTATATAGTTCCTTAATCCATTATTTTTATATAATGCTAAACTTTGAATATGTGGAGAAAAGAAAGAAAAACAAGCCAGGTTTGTTTGAGATGTATAATAAAAACTATGAATCCCTTTAATTCACATTCATAATCCAAAATCCATATAAACAACATAGATTAACACTTCCATTTTATTTAGAGATTTAAGGAGGGGTTTAGTTTTGTTTTTGCAATCCTCAATTCTCTTAGGTATAAATATTTTTAAACTAAATAAACAAAGATAGAAAGGAAATTGTAAAGATCTCACTCACAACCTTTGGAGAAGAAAATTGCATTCAACCCTAAATGAAGTCCTTTTTGTATTGCTGCCACGCAAACTGAATTCAAATCTTCTCTCTTTTGTATTTCCATATGTATAATCAGAATCATATGCATATTTAAAAGTTAGTTCCATAACTAATTAAATAAAATAGAAAAGGAGGAGAGAAGAGAGAGAAAACTAACCATTACTGAATATGTATCTAAAAAGAGATAGAAATGGAGGAACATAGCCACAGGAGAATGTGATTTGTGAGTAAGGGGCTAGGGTCTTATTTATAGACGCTAGAGTGAATAGAAAGCCCTAGCTGCCAGCCATTTATCTCCAAGAAGTCGTCGACCTCTATTATATAGGGCGTTCGACCCTGTAAGGGAAGGGCAGTCGACCACTCTTTATTCTTGACTCGTAGTGACACATTTTCATTTGTTATTAGTTAATGCTATTTATTAGCGATTGATATTTTTAATGTAATCCTCTTCTTATATATACACATACATACATAAGTTTAAATTTCGAATTTGGAATATTCTTCATGCTTATTCATTAATTCAAATACAAATTCCTAGTTCTATTTATTTCAAATTCAAAGATTTGATTCATTTGTAACTTTCTCATATAGATTCTGTTTTCTGCAATCTATATATGAAAATAGATTAGAATTATGCCACAAATGCAACGATATAAATTTCATGGAAGATTTCCCTAAGCATTAAATATCTGTATTTTGATTTATTATTATTATTATTATCATTTAATTATTTTAGTTTGTTGGCAAGGACGATTTTTTTATATTGATTCGTAACACTTATTATTATAACAAATAGTACAGGAGATTGGCAGATCGCCAACCAACTACAATCAGTTTTTATAGTGGACCATCCACTGCAACTAACTAGTTTACAGAACTGGAGCTAGAAAAAAAAATCTAGAGTAGAATAAATGTCAAGCTCGACATAGGGACAACTCACATACCATTCTCCATGCAGCGAGACGAATTACATAGGTCAATGCAAACAATCACATGGACAAAGCTACCACAATATTGAAAATAAACTCACATCCTAACAAAACTAGGGCAACGATAAGCACCAAGCACACGGCCCGTACCTAGGCAAAAAGTACAAACAATACGTAACATGGTAAGGCACTTTACAAGTTAATCAGCAAAGGACCACAAGCTGAACAAAATACATCAAAGCATAATAGCATAGGAGGTGACATTACAGTGCTCCAAAAAGGAAGCATCAGTTCTTAAATTGATAAAATCAGTATTCCACAGAGATCAGAACCACCGGCACAAGACTTGACATGGTAAGGCAAACAAACTGTAGCCGAAACAAACAGTACCAAATGCATTCATACCAACTAAAATAGAAAAGTAGATATGACAAGAAACTGCACTTCACTACACTACACATCGACTGTAAGGCAGACCAACGTCGCAGCCGCTTCACCGAAGTGAAGGAGCTTGCGTTAACACAATAAGACACATCACAATAGCAAAACTTGACACCCTTTGCGATAGAGCCAACAACAAATCTAGCTAAAATAGGCCATTGCAAGCACAAAAGTTCTAGCTAAGACAGCGGGAAGAAGGGTGGAGGATGGAAAGAAAGGGGAAATTCCACCATACAAAAAGCAAAGACCGGAGCATAACTTCACATATTTTGTTGTATGTGGTGTTGAAATCAAACAAGGAGAGGTAGGCCAAACTTCACCACAACCACCATGAAAACCAAACAATAACAATACCAAAATCCACCAAAACAACACTCTAGTCCTCGAACTAAACAAGAAGCATACCACAAGACAAAACAAACTCATTGTTGGGAAACAATGGCTGAGTCGCGGACCAGGTCGCTTTCTTGAAGACGATTCGGCGATCTGGTCGATGGTGCAAAACCAGTTCGTACTTTCGCCGCCGCCTCTAGGATAAATAGCCTCTCTGAAATTAATAACTGATCTGCTTTGCACAAACAGATCAGTGCAGATTTGCACTTTCGGATTTAACTGCTCGAAAATTTCTGTAAGAATATTTTAATGGCGGTGGAAGAGAAAAGAGAAAAACAGTTTTTTTTTATCTATATTAGTCTCGTCTAATATGAAGATAATAATATATAGACGAGGATTAGGTTATTCGAAAATACTGGTCAGTGGAGGAAAATAGGATCTGCGAAATACTTGGTCAAAAGTTTACCGTTTCAAATTAAATTCGGTTCAGAAATATTTTCCGTAATTAAAAAACGGTTCGAAAAAATCAAGTTTTTCTGGTCTAAAAATATAAGTGTCTAGACCACATAGCCAAGGCCCAAGCCCGAACCGAACCGGGCCGGGTCGGGTCGAGTCGAGTCGGTCGGTCGGTCGCGCGCGCGTGTGGTGGTCATGATGCATGGGCTCCCTCCTCACAACAAAGCATGTATTGGGAGCCCCAAGGCCCCATCAAAGCTTCTTAGAAACAAGTATAAATACTTACTTCTTTCATGTAATCCCATGATGTGGGACTATTCACATTTAGGAGCCATTATATACTTATTTCTATATTTTAAACAATTCACATAAATTTCCAACAATCCCCCACCTGAATTTTTTAAAATATTATCGAGCAGTTTCTAAAAACATAAGACTGTGCATAAACAAAGGTGTCATCCGACTTGAACCTTTGCGTAGTGAATAAGATTCAGTTTTTACTAGAGTGACACGTAGTCTTGAACTCTATTCCTGACATCAAACCACACATAATCTTTTCCATAGTGCAATCAAATAAGCCCGTGCGTTTATGGCCATACACGTCTATCCCAGTTTAGTGAACGCTCTTGAAGTTCTGCCCAAAACTCCATAGGAAACGACCACATTTCCACATTCACATAGGTGAGTCTATCAAGAGTACTCCTGAAGGTAGGTACTCCACTCCAAATAGAGTATAGATCTCATTAAGAGTTTCTATTAACTCATCCTCTAATCACTTCAGGAATACATGCTTCTTAATATATAAATTTAGCATGTTCATCTACTATCACTACACAACTTGTTTTTACCCATTGAACCTAGTTCTTGGGATCTCCAGTCATTTAGGTCGGGTTACCATTGTGTGTGATTCCACTATCTCAGGCAGTAGTCCCATTCTTTTAGAATTATTAAGGACTTTCTTTCTGGTCAGTCCTTTCGTCAAAGGATCTGCCAAATTATCATCACCTCATATGTGATGTTCTCTAACAATACTGTGTATACGACTATCATTTCTTACCGTTGTAATATCGGTTCTGTTTTCCTTTCAATAGTCGTCGAATTTTTCATCACTATGTATGTGATGTTCTTTTACAGTATTGTGCTTACGACGTCGTTTTCTACCGTTGTTATAACGGTTCTATACTTTTTGTAATAGCCGCGGAACTATCACAATCGATTACACCGCTGGTGTCTATTTTTCCTTTGTAGGATCTCAAATAGCAGATTTCTTTAGTTCTCTGCTTCTTAACTAGCTGTAGCTAGTGCTATTATCTCAGTCACTATAGTATACTGAGTCAAGATATTCTGTTTCTTAGATTTCCAAGAAACAGTTCTTCCAGCAATGCTAAATATATAGCCATTGGTCGCAATAGAATCATCAGATAAAGTATTCCAGTCAGCATCGGAATATCTTTCAAGTACAGCTTGAAACTTTTCATAATGTAATCCAAGGTTCATGGTTCGTTTAAGGTATCTCATGACCCTTTCAATATCATGTCAATGCTTTATACTAGGTCTACTGGTAAACCTACACAATTATCCCACAACATAGGCAATGTCGGGTCTAGTACAATCAATGGCATATCAAAGATTGCCAATGATGCTCGCATAATCAGACTGTCTTACACCTTCATCAGTGTTCTTAAATAACTTTACACTGTGATCATATGGGGTATTTGCATATTTACAGTCTAAACAATTGTATTTCTTTAGTATCTTCTCAATGTAATAAGATTGATACAAAGAAATTATCTTTTCTGACCTAGTAATTTTAATACCAAGGATTACACTCGTCTCACCTAGATCTTTCATATCAAAATTGGCACTCAATAAGGATTTGACTTAATTTATGGCATGAATGTTTGACCCAAAGATGAATAGGTCATCTACATAATAGTGCAAATGTCATTCTCAGATTTGTAATAAATGCATTTGTCACTTTCATTAGCTTTAAAACCATGTGAAATGATTAAAATTCTCAAATTTTTCATGCCATTGTTAAAGTTCTTGTTTTAAACCATATAATGATTTATCTAATTTGCATACTTTATGTTCTTAACCATGTACTACAAATCCTTCAGGCTGGTCTATATAAATTTCTTCGTCTAATTCACCGTTTAAAAAAAAACCGTTTTAACGTCCATTTGGTGTCTTAGTAAATTATAAATGCAAGGAAGTGAAATTAATACCCGAATGGATGTTATTCTAGTCACATGTGAGAAATTGTCGAAGAAATGTATATTTTCTTTTTATTTAAAACCTTTAGCTACTGATCGTCCTTTATATTTATTAACAGTGCCTTCAGGTTTTAATTTTCCTTTAAATACTCATTTATAGCCTATAGATATACAACCAGAGAGTAAATCTGTCAAATGCCAAGTCTTATTGGATTCTAGAGAATCCATCTCATCATTTATAGCCTCTTGCCAAAAATCGGCGTCTTAAATAAGATAAGCCTCTTAGATGTTTAAGTGATCCTTCTCTATAGTAAAAGCACAAAAATCCGAACCAAATCTTTTACGGTTCTCGCTCTTTTACTTCTTCTAGGTTCAACTTCAGAACTTTTATTAAGTTCTGTTCTAATAAGCATATTTGATGTGCCCCCACTATTCCTTAATTTAAAAGGAAATTTCGTTTCATAAAAAATTGGCATCATTTGATTCAGATTATATTATGTGTATTTAGATCATAAATCCTGTATGCTTTGCTATTAACAACATAGCTAATAAATACACATTCGTATGATTTACTTGCCAATTTTATTTTCTTAGGGTCTGGAATGCGAACATATGCTAAGCAACCCCAATTTCTAAAGTATGACATATTGGAATTATATTTCTTTTAAAATTTCATAATGCGAAATTTTATTCTTAGATATGGGGATTCTATTCAGAACATAACGTACAGTCTATAAAATATCCCCCCACTAATGTTATGCTGCACCAAAATTTAATAAAATGACAATTATTAATTCGGTAAAGGTCCCTTTTTTTCTCAGCTTTACCATTCATTTCAGGTGAATAGGGTGCAGTTCTCTTGTATACAATATATCACATAAAAAATCCAGAATAGAATTTGATTCGTATTTTGTTCCTCTATCACTATGTAGTCTCTTAATTTTCTTATTAACTTGATTCTCAATTTCAGTTTTGAATGTTTTAAACATGTCAAATGCATCTCATCTTTTAAGAATCATTGTCTTTCTAATTATAAGCTTTATTTCCACATTACCAATCTCTATAGCTTTAGTGGTGCGAGGATCTCACAACACACTTTCTGATCATCAACAACCATATATATTGTGAATATATCACAATCATAGCAGACACAGCGAGAAACACCAATGTCTACCCACCAACCATCTAATCCACCAAAAAGTGAATCTCAGTAATCATAGCCGTTAGAGTCTTCTTATTCAGGTTTGTCTGCGGTGCAGGGCCTTACCTGTTCCTACACTTTCGTGTCATATGATCTGGTTTTTCACAGTTGTAACATAGAAACAACTGTCCAGAATCACTCTTTTGGGTTGGTTGCTGTTGTCCTTTATGGTTTCCTTGCGGATTCCCATTCTATTCTATACTAACTGGTCGTGGAAGCTTATTAATGTTAAAGATGTTCATATGTTTGAGAATTCATATTTTATCGTATAGAAAAATTTACGTAAACTCAGAGACTAACGTAAGTGAATCTCATAAAATATTATTTTCTGCATTTTCGAAAAATTCAGCATGTTCTTTTGGTTTGGCTCAAGGAGTCACAATTTACATGCTGTTCTCTATATTAGGCTACAATGCAGTCTAACTCATGTAGAAATATTGAATACATATGTATGCAACAAAGATGTTCTATATTCTATCTTTTCACTTGTATGCATATAAACTATGTCAATTTATTTGATGCAAAAAACCTATTCATCCAATTAATGTCAATTCTTAAGGACATTATCAAATAACATACACATTCTATTAATGTCAAAAAATTTAGTGACATTTCCAAATAATATATGTGTTCTATTAATGTTAATTTTAATGACATTTTCATATAATCATATGTATTTCAGTAATGCCAAAATTTTAATGACATTTTCAACATAATTATGCACTTAAATAATGTCAATTTATAATAAAAACATTTTCACTATTTGCATTCAAATAGTGCCTCCTCTAATGACACTTTCAAAATAAAACTCATTAAATCATATGATTTAGCTCAAAATAGATCTGAAATAATCAGCTGAAAAGAAAGGCGAAAACAGAACCTGAGCATGTAGATCCATGGTCCACAGTTCAGATTTCATCGCGTTCAATCGTTGCAAAGTGATTTCAGTCGTTCGATATGCCTGGCCGCGACGATGATGCGGCATCCAGCAGCAGCGAGATCTGTTACAATGGCTGATGACGCGCCAATGATCATCACGACTGTTCCATCCAGATCATTCTAGTGTCCTCCCATTGATTAATTGTCTATAGGGTAGCAACCGCCTCCATCTAGGACTGCAACGAAGCCATTGTTTCTTACCATCTTCAAATTGTTGGGAAACAATGGCTGAGTCGCGGACCAGGTTGCTTTCTTGAAGACGATTCGACGATCTGGTCGATGGTGCAAAACCAGTTCGTACTTTCGCCGCCGCCTCTAGGATAAAACAGCCTCTCTGAAATTAATAACTGATCTGCTTTGCACAAACAGATCAGTGCAGATTTGCACTTTCGGATTTAACTGCTCGAAAATTTCTGTAAGAATATTTTAATGGCGGTGGAAGAGAAAAGAGAAAAACAGTTTTTTTTTATCTATATTAGTCTCGTCTAATATGAAGATAATAATATATAGACGAGGATTAGGTTATTCGAAAATACTGGTCAGTGGAGGAAAATAGGATCTGCGAAATACTTGGTCAAAAGTTTACCGCTTCAAATTAAATTCGGTTCAGAAATATTTTCCGTAATTAAAAAACAGTTCGAAAAAATCAAGTTTTTCTAGTCTAAAAATATAAGTGTCTACACCACATAGCCAAGGCCCAAGCCCGAACCGAACCGAACCGAACCGGGCCGGGTCGGGTCGAGTCGAGTCGGTCGGTCGGTCGCGCGCGCATGTGGTGGTCATGATGCATGGGCTCCCTCCTCACAACAAAGCATGTATTGGGAGCCCCAAGGCCCCATCAAAGGTTCTTAGAAACAAGTATAAATACTTGCTTCTTTCATGTAATCCCATGATGTGGGACTATTCACATTTAGGAGCCATCATATACTTATTTCTATATTTTAAACAATTCACATAAATTTCCAACACTCATAGTAAACGATGACTAGCCACAAAGTTCTAACAAGAGAAAGAGATTAGCCTATCAGAAATCAAGGGAACTCGTGTTAGCGTGCAGGATTTGTTGCTCTGGATCATTCAAAGAGAAAAAAGGACCCAAAATGTCAATTAGCGAATCAGAACTATGAATTGGGAACAGACGTAAGATTGGGGAGCCACAGCAAAAAAACCAAGTGTGGCGAAAGCAATATCAAATTCCAGAGGAGAAAGAGAGGTGGATTCAAAAAGAAGAGAGAAAGAAGAAAGAAAAGTGACAGAAGGAAGACTGATATTTAAGCCATTTCAAGTGTTTTGTGCCAGCTCGATTTGTATTTAAGGTGATTATTTTAGTTTTCTATGTTTATTTAAGGTATATTTTACAGGGTGCTACATTCTTCTCCCCTTGAAAGAGATTTCACACCAAAATCTTTTCATAGGGGCGAAAATCCATTTATCTTATTTTGAATTGTAATAAAAACAACTTAACAAAACACGGCTAAGTAACATTTCTTCTCGATTGACCTCCTCTTTGTAGAAGGTCGATCTTAGAAAACATGTTATATAATTGAGTGATTAATTTATAAATCTATTAAACAATTAACTTTAAATGTGATTATGTGTTGTAGACGCACTAAGATGAGCTCAATCCTAACATGAAAGTGAAACCTATAATGTTGTATGTATGCAAAACATCATATTATGCATATAATTTCTGTACGAGTGTACCGTGTTAGTGAATTAGTGTAGCATGCAATTCCCCAATATAAAATCCATAATGCAACCAAAAATCCTAGTTATAGAGAATTTTTTTCAAAAAAGAAAGGATTTTTCATGCTTTTCATAATATTTTCTCCCTAATGTACTCAAATTAATATAACATATTGTTATAAAGCCTTGTAGTTCCATGTTTTACAATATCTATGGTTGACATAAGATACCAAGGGTTCCATCTTAATCCCTATTTTTGACTAGGGTTTTTCAAAATTGTCATATTATAAAGGTATCTTATCAAATACAAAAGTATAAAAACATCATGGGCTCCAATCAACAATAATTCCCTTACTTCCCTCACGTTGGAAAGAACCAATAAATATAATGTAATGTTTCTAACCTTCAAAAGCTACTGTGACAACCCAAATTCCAGTGGGTCCGACTTTTTCGTAAAATGCTAAAAATACAAGTCTACTAAAAACTGAGTTAGATAGTCAGGTATCCTGCAAAAAGGAAAAGATAAATATATCAGAGCTCATAATAAATATCTCACAGCAGAACGAATTAAATATAATAGTAACCAAATACTTACCATAATATGACATTGTTTAGCTAGTGTCTCTAAACTGCATAATCTCTGCCACCTGTCTAATCTACGGGTTTGTTATGATGAGGGGGTAAGTAAAAAACTTGGTAAATGATCATATTATACTTTTTAAGTATAACACTACATATATCGTTCTATCACTGATTTACTTTTATTATGTTGTTAAGATTTAACACCCGAAAATTGTACTCATCTACTCCTCAATAGATCAAACCTAATTGTCTGTATGTATGTAGATATATGTCCAATATATTTAGTTACTACCCATAGTAGCATTCTCAAAAGATCTCCATCATCACGCTAAGCGTATTATCTACCATCGCCACGCTACGAAAGCATACTAGATCTTCATCACCACGCTACGAAAACGTCTCCACTGCCAAGCTACGAACGCGTACTATCTACCATTTGAGTTCCATTATCAGGCTAGACCTTTTCATAGAACTCAATCAAGGGATTTCTATATCTATAAAGGACAACTTTGTTAGGCCCGCAATATAAATATCCATAGATTAGTCTGTCTCTTTTTCTCAGTGACTATAGCCCCAGTCGGCTCCCCTTAACCAATGAAAGACAATTTCAAGAGCTAAGTGATCGTGCCCCTTACAAACATTTTGAACATCCAATTGGTGTTGTCCCTCATCGTATGTCTTGATAGTGAAAGGCCATTGGCCTGTTTAGCTCCAAACTTTCCCGTACTCGCTTTGAAAGACGATGACAGGTATCCGACAATCGACTATCCTTATTGGGTCCTGAGAGGAAACCCCTGAATCCTAAAAAATCATCCCATCAGTCTTATGGCTTCTCTCAACACAAATGTAGCCAGGACATACTTTATGGATGGAACCGTACACGTCTACCTTTCAGGTAGCTTGTTATGAGCATCCCCTAGTTGGCCATCTTAGAATATCCTTACGTCTCGTAGAAGTCTCGAACTTCCTTCCAGTCCCGTCGACTATTAAGATGGGCGTGCTACCATTGTGTCTCCCGGCACCTACGATGACCTGCCACATTGGACTCTTCATTCAAGATTCCTTCGGACTGGTCTAAAAGCATCTCGCTATTTTATTGGAACCTATGTCTAATCTTCCATTGTGCTCTTAACATACTTTTCTTTTTGCTAATTAACATTATTGTTGAATCCATTTAATTCAAACTTTAATTGCTTGTTTATCAACTTTATTAGCCACCGTATAACCATAGAGAATGCGTATTTACGAAGCCACCATAGAATTATGCTTATTAAACTTAATTCACAATTTTAAGTTTATTCATAATAAACCTCTCTTACTTTATTTGACTTTTAATTATAACTTGCATGTTATAGTCTTACTTTCACCATAGAACCATAACTATATAATTATGCTTATTGAACTTAATATACAATTGTAAGTTTATTCATAATAAGCCTTTATTTCACTTTTAATTATAACCTTCATATTATAATCTTGCTTCCACGTATATCATTACTTCCTATTATGATTTATTCTCGTGTTTACACAATTATCATAATATTATTCTTGCCAAAACGCTTAATTTGTCTATTATGATCTATTTATGTGCCCGTACAGTTATCATAATAGGTTATATTCGTTTCCATCCATCGCGCGTCGTCTTGACTTCTTACTCTTTTCCTTTAAATAACGCCTATTTGTTTTGTTAGTCCTTTACTTACCGTCTTCGTAAGTTTATTCTTCATGGAAGTTATGCTTATTCCTAATTGATTTGTTGCTGAAAATGTACAAAAATATGTTCTATAGTATAAGAAAATTTTGTCAAAAGACATCCATAATTGCAAGATGTTTCTTTCTATTTATTCGTATGTTATTGAATAATGCGTAGTACGGCTAAATCTCTATTTCGTGCTAATCTAGCTATGTCCTTTCTCTTTTAATTTTTGCAATTATGTTTTCTATTTTACTTACATACCAAACTATTGAAATATATCTCCTTTTCTTAACTAACCAATCTATGTTATTCCTAACTTTTCATTTTAATAAGTATATGTTAATTCCTGTTCTTCAATTTATTTTCCCATATTTGACATACTTTCTGTAAGTTTGAATACAACTGATCTTATGCCCCTTTTTTGATCCTAGTGAATTCCGGTGTTTATCCAATTCTAAATTTAAACAATAGCTTTAACAAGTAAAGATGGGAATTCTCAGATTTACAATTCAAACTACATATTTATTGTATCCAATATTTCTTATATTATGCCAATAGGAATTATAATAAGGTATTAACTACTATACATAGAACTATACTTCAATAATATAGGAAATAAATTATCATAGATAATTAATTCTGAATCATCAAGATTTCTTAATTTAACAGGAATCAAACAATAATATATACCATTATAAAAAGAATTAAAATCTACTCACATGTAATTTGTGCTCCAAGTTCTGGATCTTATTTAAATTTATATTCATTATCCATTGTCTTCCTATTTGAATCTAGAAACTATTTTATTCACGGATTTATAAATCTCGATTTAAGAAGGATGAAAGAAACTATTTAAATTTAGATCCGAAGAACATACCTCATATGAATAGAGAATTTGGACATCTGAATCATTATCGACAACATTTTCCTTAAATCTTGAATCAAATAGCTTAAATATAATATTTTCTATTTTTGAAGAATTGGAGGGAAAAGGGAATGACAAGGCTTCCGCAACCACTCAGAAAAATATATGTTTAACGGCTAGCCCTGTAGGTTTATTTGTAGACGTCTAAACTAGCTGTGTCCGTTCGATTCAGAGAAATAAAATCTAGACCATCGAAACAACACGGAACATGTCACTAATACGTGACATGACTTAAGCCACCCTACTTGGGTCGACACTGTATTGACCTCGGGGTCCACTCATTCTAAGTACCGGTCGGCCCAAACGTGTTTTAATGCGTTTGGCTAGGATCTTTCCATTTTTGGTTCGTGCGCATTAATTTTCTTCCCTTTTTAATTCTTGTGTGTTAATTGTTGTGACATTATTCAAAACGTTTATTTCTATCTATGGTTTTATTAAATTTCCTTCCGTTTCTAACACGCGTCTAATTTCAAATTCAAACGTGTGTCGTTTCTGAGATTAATGCACGAATATATTTTTGAAATAAATATATTTATGCATATTCACATTTACAAATATTCTTTCAACATGATACTTTGAGCATTAATAATTTTTTCATACGAACTCCATTCGAAACATATTATACATGCAAATAAATCATAAGCTTACTATGAAGGAAATAGTGTACATTTCAAAGCCAAATTCTGAAAATCCTAGAATGTCTATTTTCCATGATTAACTATTTTTGTAATTACTTTGATCACTTTTATTATTAAAAATGCTGGATGTTATAGCTTCCTAATCAGTTTTTACCTTTTTAGAGTCACAATGACAAACTTGGTTCGATAAGAAATTTTTCAATGGTTTCCCACCAACCCATTGGGAATTCGCATGACCTTTATGAAATATTTCAAAAGCGCCACTCTAAATAAACAAAAAGGTAACTATGTTATTCCTATATAAATACATATTATTCCAAATGTCTAAAGAGATCCACGATATAAGATTTTCAAAAGGTACTCCAAACTCAAGCTACTACTTCAGTTCATCCTTAGGTCTCCAAGTGATGCACAATCCCAAGATCCAATGAATTTCCAAAACCAAATTTTAAAAATTAATTTCTATATATAGCTTCTATGGTCATTAGCAAAATCCTCTAAATTTGCTAATATGTTAATGGTCTCTATCGCAAAAGATGTGATAAGCATAATCTTTGTAGAGCTTCTCAAAATCAACAACCCTAGGTTCCTGCATAGGAACAACATGCTCTACTGCCGCTTCTGGAGTGAGCATCCTTCTCATGATCTCTACCATCATGGCCTCGAACATAGCAGGATAATTGGGCATAGCACCTGCAGCTCTCGATTGGCTACCCTCGCATACCCTTCTAATAACAGGCTCATTCCTAGTAGCATGTCCCGAAGTTCATCGACTCATTCTCTGTCTGAAACAAGAATGATCAATTCACATTAGAAAAGGTAGCATTGGTGTTCAAGTGCTTATAAACCTACTAAACTATGTATTACAATATAGTAATCATCCGATAAAAATTATAAGTACATTTCTCGTATGCTTTTATACTTGTGTACTTTAGATAAAATCGATTAACCAAAGCTCTAATACCAAATGCGACGACAATTAGAATTATTTTATTTTTTTATTTAACAGAAAAATAGAAAAGTTTCTAGTTTTTTGTTCTATAATACCACTATATTACTGTATAGAATGACAACATAAATAAAGGTCTATTATTCTTCATCCACAAATATCCAAATTTTGAGGCCTAGTACTCCATGGATAGTTCAAACCATATAGAAAGAATGATCAATTTTAGCGCGAACTGTTTGTAGAGGAACCCTACCTTCTCTTATCCATTCGACACCTATAATGGTTTTTCCCAAATGAAATAAAAATATTTGATTCATGTAACAGGGGAAAGATTTCCCATAGCTCTTGTACCAAATCGAGGATAAGGGGCGTTGTATGACGTACCAAGCCAGTATAGGACGATCATTAGGGAAGAATAACTCGAGTTAAACATGTTGTATAACTCACAACGCATGGATAACATTCAATAGAAAATATACAACGTGATATAGTAGTGAAGCATCACAAAATGGAACCTCAAGTCTCATAACATCTCAGAATATCTAATACAAAATATCTCTGAAAATGAGTAATCCATGCATCAAGCCTCATTACATATCTCTCAAAGTCAATAAAGTCTCAACAAACAATGGAAATAACAAGACATCTATATAGTACATAGTAGTAATACGCTAGCCTCCTGCTCGTCACCACACAACATTATCAGCATCAAAACCTGCTATCTGCTATCTAAGTCTGCTCATCAACACAATTGATGAACAATTCAAGGTAGTAAGGGGGAAATATAAAACCTTGTGTCATATAACAGTCTTAGTGAGTGATAAAATAACCAACAACAGTTACATAGTATAATATGAGTATAGACAGTTCAATCATCCGATTTGTCTAGCAACCATCGAGTTTGCACATGAAAATCATTTGTCACGTGCCATTACTGAATAGGAAAGGACAAACCCTAGTCCTGCTCTTCGACAACCTACGGTGATAGCCTACCTAAAGAAAACATTGAAGAAAGCACACAATCAACCATAGCATCCAATTTCCTAGCTATCGCCGACTACAACCTTGAATACATTAATTATCGAATTTTCTTTCAACTGTCAAAAAGGCCAAGGAAAACCCCGATTCTTGCCAAACTGCAGTAAGCCATCGTGACTACATAATTTTGTCTCTATCTAGACAACTGGGTCCATCAAGAATACCCAAGGTACTCATCCATCGTGATCTCTATGGGAGTTCACACGATACCCCTACTTTGAGTTCGCTAGAAACTTCGATAATCAATGATTCCTTAGCCCTTCAAATCCGTCAAGCCTTTCTTCTCGGCGACCACATCTTTAGTTTGAGCGACTTCTCAAACTAGTTCCATTATCATCTTTGATTAACTCCCACTTGAGCCAATCCATTATCATACTGGATCGTACATCATCCCACGACCAGTATCGCATCAATCTAGCTCTGACCAGTCTAACTTGAGTTCACAATCGGAGCACTATCCATCATCGATCGCACATCAATCATCTGAAGTCCATTCTGTACCAAACTTTATCAGAAACTCCTGGAATCCACCACAACTGAACTCCCCGAAAACCATGACCAATCGCCTGCATACGATGGATCGACACTGATCCATCATTTATGGACCGGTACCGGTCCATCAGCCGTGGACTGGTACCGGTCCATACACTTAGCCAGAATTGGCTAAGTGTTTACACTTCTGTGATCCATATCCTACGTGCTTCCTATAGATCCAATTTCATAGCCAAACTCCAGTCGTAATAAAACTTGTAATAACCTGGAAATTCTAAGCCAATTTAAAATTTTTATTTCGGCAATTTTAGTGGGATTTTGAATATTTAAAATGAATTATTTTAAATAATATCGACGAGAAATTTATTTTGAATAGAATTAGAACGTATAATATTTTTTTGAATCGTCGTTAGAATATAAATATTTTATTTTTAATTATAAAAGGAATTGAAAATGGCGCAGTAGTTCGATAATTCGATATCAAAGTTCAAATGAATGTACAGGATTCAAAATAAACCGAATTTTAGCGAAACCAAAAATATTAGAATCTAATTGAGAATATCTTTCCAACGAATCCGAAAAATTGAAATTTCATAGCGGGAATCAAAAGTTATACCCAGTTGAAAATTCAAAATAGTAGCTATCGAATTCTGGCCCTTAAAAATAGCCATTTTGCAAACGACCTCGGTTTTCGACGAAACCACTTTTGTTGGATCCGTGATGTCAAGTTATTGCTAGGTTTCAAAATTCATACTTTTCTGAATCAATATGTGAGCGTGGCGAAGTTAAATGTGTTTTAACATTTTCAGTCAATTTCGATCGACCAGAAAATGGCCATTTTTCAAACGGTCTCAGAATTCGACGAAATTAGTTTTTTTAGGACCGTATTGTCAATACAAAGCTAGAAATATTTTTTTGGAATTTTCTGTGTTTGTATGTGGCCCCGGTAAATTAAAACGTGTGCTCAAATTGAATATATACTGATTTATATTGTAAATTTAACGAAAACTGATCGTAACGATCGAATTGGTCTTCGTGAAATATTCCATTGTGTTCGAAATGGGGGTAATTAGCTAGGGGCGACAGTCGACAGGGTCGATTTGGAGGTCGAATAGAAAGGATTATGTATATTTTTCTAGACCTTAAATTTCATTAATAAAAAGAGCAAACCCTCGTTGACCCCGGTCCCCCCCCCCCCCAAATCGTGCAACCACCATCGCCTCCGCCCCCCTTGGTGCCATCGCAACCCTGCCACCGTGCCTCTCACCTGGTCCCCCCTCCTCTCCCTCCTCCGGCCCAATCGAACCCAAAGCCCTCCAATTCCAAAACCGCGTGGCCCCATGCCACCTGGCCCTGCCTCCTCTTCGCTACGCCACCCTACCACCTCCAACACCCCACGCCTCCACTCCCCCACCCCCACCTCTGGCCGTGGGGCCCAATTTCAGTAAAAATCCGATTTTTATGGTTTCAAGAACCGAAAACCCTCTTTTTCTTCGACGCGAACCACCACTCGAGGCCACCACCACTTGGCCGCCACCATCCCGCTCCGTCAACACAGTCGGTGAGTTTTTATTTCGATTTTTGTTTATTTATGTTAATAGAAATATGAATATCGATTAATGTGATCTTTACTATGAAGTAGACAAAATAAAATTGTGATTTTTTTATTATTTGAGTAGCGATATAAAAATATAATTTTTATATAATGTAGGGACTAAAAATATGATTTTTATATCATAGGGGGAATAAAAATATGATTTTTATATCATAGGAAGAATAAAAATATGATTTTTATTTATGTAGAGTAATAAAAATATAATTTTTATTACATTACTAGCGAGATAAAAATAGAATTTTTATCTATATAGTAGCGGTATAAAAATAGAATTTTTATCTATATTGTAGCGGTATAAAAATAGATTTTTTATCTATATAGTAGCGGTATAAAAATAGAATTTTTACCTATATAGTAGCGGTATAAAAATGTGATTTTTATCCATATAGAGTGATTATAAAAATGTGATTTTTATATACATGGCAACAATATAAAAATGTGATTTTTATATATGTAGTGGCTACGGCCAATGAAATTGATAAAAGGCGAGCACGACGAAGATTTCTACATATGAAGAGTCGCGATGTATTGGTTTAGCTAGTCGGTGAGAACTCCTCACTTTTGTCTTGTTTTCTAGTTAAAATATATACTAGGATGCAGACGGTGCTTAGAAGCACCCGACACCCGTCGTCCACAAACCATGGATGGCTTGTATGTTTGATTGTATGTTGTTGTGAAAATTGATTGTGTGATGTGGAATGAAATAAAATATTTATATAGTTAAAAATATTTTATCGTTAAAAATATAATTTTTAACGTGTATGTGAATAAAATAAATATTTATAAACAAATCGGACGATTTGTTTATATACACCCATTTGAAGGATATTGATTGGGATGATAAATTTTACACATCGCCCAACTGCACAAATAATATTCAGTGTTTGTGGATTGAAACCTCACACGGGTGTTGAGATGATATTTGACGTACACTTATCCCAATTGTTTAGTGGTATATCGATCGTTTGATTGATAGACTGTATGAACGTTAATTAGTTATATTTAATGCTTATGCAGTTGTGTGGTGCACTTTGGATGATGGTTGACTATTAACCTTTGTTATTATATACATGTGTTGTATGGAATCCATATAATTAACATTATATGGTAATTGATTGGGCCTCATTCCAATTGGGAAAATAAAGAATATTCATGTGTTGAATAAAATATATACTCATGTGTTGAGAATATTCATGTGTTGAATAAAATATATATTCATGTGCTGAAAATATTCCTATGTTGAGTAAAATATTTTAAACAATAAAATTTACATCTTTATCATAATTTTATAAAATATATTAAATAACAAAAATAGTCATGTGCTGACGATACTCATGTCTTGAGAATATTCATGTGTTGAAAGAAATATAGATTCATGTGTTGAATAGAATAAATATTCATTTGTTGAATAGAATAACGAAGTTATTGAAATATACAAAGCCGTGTTGATTAGATATGCGCCATTTTGACGCGAACGATGTTTATATCGATTATATTCGTTTTTATAATGAATATAGAAAAAGAAGTGATTTCAAAATATAACGTTTTGAAAATATTATCATTTGTATATCGATGATGTGGAATATTCAATTTTGATTCGAAATAGAATATGAAGTTGAAATTATTTTGAAAACGAATTTAAAACGATATATAAAATACGTTTTGAATTGAAATCGACGAAATATATATACTATATATATTATATATATTAAATGGCCTGAATAGAACGCGCCGCGCCGCGGTAGTTCGCGAATTTCGACCATTGACTTCAAATTGACGTTGCGGGAGATCCGACCGTCGGATTCTCCCGAAACCGGAACCGTTGGGTTTGTATCGAAAAGAGCTTTCCAATGAATATTAGAAATTTGAAATCTAACGGTTGGATTTGGAATTATGTCCAAATCAAATTTGGAAAAGGTCGCTGTAAGTGCAGTTCAGTGGCCGTTATTGAAAACTGACTGTACGGGCCTTGATAAAATTATTAAAAATATTAATAATTTGTGTAAAATCATAATATATGAATTGGAAAGAACTGGGATGAAAAATTCCACATTTGTAAGGATAAAAATATATTTTTATTGAAATGAATTAGTTTTGAACTAGATTTGAAATGGTTTTGAAAATAATCAGAATTTCCAATACGTGAATTGGAGTGGATTTGAATCGAAATTATCTTTGGAATATTTCGATATTGGATTTCGTGATTATACAGATATGGTTGTGGAAATTTGAAAGATATATTTATATCGTTATTTCCAATACGATATTTGTTAGTTTCAGAATTTGATATTGAATATAAGCCGATATATTTTCTATTTAGAGCCTTGTATTTAATATTAAATGGGATTTTGGGTTCGTCGTGAATGGTGTCTTAAATAACACTGTTCTTGTACCCAGTTTAGAAAAGAATAAATCTTTTAATTAAGATTTTGTGAAATTGTCCAGTTAATTGGTATTTAATTGGAATTGAATTTAAATTGGTTTTTGGGGTTTATCGTGAGCGGTTTTTTGAATAACACCTGTTCTTTAACCCGATTAACAATGGAATGTGATTTCGGGTTTATCGTGAACCGTGTTTTAGATGACATTGGTTCTTTAACCCAGTTAAAGAAAGGATATTGATTTTTGGAAGATTAAGACTAAGTGGAGTTTTAATGAATCTTTAATTAGATTAAAGTGATTGAGAATGGAGCATCACCAGTTTTGCTTCAAGCGATAGTTAAATCTTTAATTAGGTTTGAACGTGAAATGGTAATTAATATTTACTGACGACATCGTGGTGTTAGAAATGGAGTATTACCAGTTTTGCTCCATGGGATGGATAGGTTGGGATTGGGGAACAAAATAAATAATTACTTCGGTGTGGTTTGCTAATCCCGACTAGTTTGGAAAACCTTAACATGGTTTGAAATGATATCCAAAGGAAGATTAAAGAATAAATTTGGAATAATTTATCTTTGATAAAATTAATGGGAACCTTTCCTTAAGAATGTGATTTTTTGAATAAAAGAATATTCTGAATTGGAATGAGGCGTATGTTGTGTTTGTGTAGCACTTGTTTATTACATACGCACATACGCGGGTTATTCGGAAAGGCTGGGTTTATACCCATTCTGGATAACTGATTCGACGATAAGTTGAAGATGAAGAGGGTGGTTAAAGTCCGGAAGTCTTCACATCATTTGGATGATTATTGATGATCTTGATTGGGCTGTACACCGAAGAGGAGGTAATCAGTTGGTGATCGTCCAGACGTACTTGGAGATCGATGGATATGCGAGGAAAGTGCCTCCGGTTTCGTTCAGACCCAGAACGAACTTGTAAATGGACTGTGTGTCTGACATTGGATTTTATTATGTGTTGATTGATCTCTATTAAATATACATCTGTTTGGCGAAGGAGAATTTATTCTCTTGCTTAACGCCCTTCTTTGAGACGTACGAGCTTGGAGGTTGTATATCGATGGACATCAGTCGCATGGAGTGAATTGCCTGTGTGGCATGCCTAAGTGGCAAATGATCAAGGCTTCTGTTGAAAAGCAAAGTCTTGTGGTAGATGATCAAAGCACAGCCTATGTGGCATAGCTTTATGTATAGCGTTAATTCGCGAGCCTCACACCTCGATATGAGTCAAAAAACGGGATAATGACTACAGGGAGAGCACGACGTTTCTTTCTGGCTATGGGTGATGTCAGTGACCTACTAGCCCTGACATTTATATATTTTTTTACCTGTGTGGTTGTTGGATGCGAGGCGCCTCGAATATATGGTCGATAACTGGCACTATGTGAGCCGACGTACAGACCATTATATAGGTCCTATAGGACCGGGAAACGTGTGTGTAGGAATTGCCAATCCTCAAAAGTAAGTGAGGACCGGCCCTGAAGATCCAAGGATCGCTGTGTGTGGTCCTGAGACACTTGCTAGAGTGTCTCAAACGGAGAGGAGCTTGCCCCTTGCCTCGACTCATGACGGAAATCCAATTTCCAATACGTGACTTTGTGGTTTTATTTGTAGAGCCTAGTATGGCGACATAGTGCTATGGGGCACTTATGCCGTCTATGATTGATACTTATGATTGAAATTGTTTTGACACTATACACTTATAGTAATATCAAAATAATATGTTTTTAAATGTATCAAGCGTTCTTTGGCTATTATAAGGTAAAACCCTATCCTCCGGCTTGCGTTGCATTGTGTGATGGGACATGGGTCTTATAATAGCTTCATTTTTCTTTATTCAGCATTGCGGTGTTTATTTTATGCACTGGTATTCTTGGGAGGAAACCCATTCCGTGTTGTACGGCGTGGTCCCTTGATTTACCTAACTTTAAAAATAAAGATTAATAACTGTTTTAGTTCTCACACCAGTCACATGACTGACCTGGAGTTTATTGTTTTAACCTAAACTCTGGGTGCCCTTATTTTCCGCACGGGCAACTAGTAGTTGGATTTTGCAGATTTATTTTCACAGGATCCTAGTTTATAGCTGAAGTGATATTCAGAAAGCTCTGTATCCGTGTATTTCTTTCAGTTATGTTTTGTATTATTTTTCCGCTGCAGTAATGTATTTAAATCTCTGATATTTATCAAATGTGTAATATTTATTCATACTCTGTGTATTCTTGTATTCTGATGGAATTGTTGTATTAAGCAATAAAATGTTCTTCTGTTTGTGTTCTGATTGGTCTTATCCTCAAAGTAATTCGTTCTTTCTCTTCTCTTCGGAGATCGGGGAAGTTCGGGTCGCTTCATTTGGTATCGGAACTTTGGTTTATAGAGCTCGAGAACAAGACACATTAGAACCAAACGAAAGAATTCATCAGAGATTGGACTAGTAATGTCCAATAAGAATAACTCGTTAGAGATGGGATCAATAGTATCCTAGAACGAGTGTAAAGAGTGAAATTTTTAAAAAATAAAAGTGAAAACAAATTTTGTTTTGAAATTTAAACCAGAGTATACGTATTTGAATATTTTGTTTTATATTGATTTGGGCAATCGAGTATATAAAGATTTCGCGTATACGCGTCATGAACGTATATTCGTAGTTTTAATATACTAGATAGATATAGAATCACATTCTAAACACCCGGGGATGATTCTGATGATGTGGCCACATCATCAGTATTTATGTTCGAGTTTCGAAGGTGTGATATCTATATATTTCCAATAGACTGGTGTGAGAACCAAAACTTACATAGGGTTATTTGTTGTGATTTGGCATCAAAAAAATGATTTTTGACTATGTATTAAAGTTATGTGTTTGAAATTCTAATTCACTAATTGATTGATGGCTGTCGTTTGATTATTGTTTTGATTAATTAAAATTTTGAACCATTTAGCCTAATTGAATCAAATATTGAGTTGTATTGAAAATTAGTCGCATATGCATGCATATACATGCACTTACATTGAACAGGTCATAACAAGGAGGCTAGAGCAGAAGAATAAAATTGTTTGCCCGACAAATAGGTACATGTTTACAAATGTATTGAGTTTGGATGATTTTATGAGCCGATTGGCTAGCCGCTTTGGCTGTTTCATTTTCTTTTTGGATTAATGAGGGCCATGGGAGGCTATTTGAAATATCCCGAAGTCCCCGGTGCAGGGGAGGTTATGGCGAAACTTTTCGAAAATTTTGGGTGTTAGCCAAATTTTTGAAGAATTTAGAAAGTTCTTAGAAACTGAAAAGTTGAAGAACTTAAGCCGTAAAGAAAACAATGGAAGTTGAGTTGGTTTGTTAAACAACTTTCAGCTTCGTTCCTTTTCGGGGACGAAAAGTTTTAAGTAATAACCCGGAAATTCTGAGCCAATTTAAAATTTTTATTTCGGCAATTTTAGTGAAATTTTGAATATTTAAAATGAATTATTTTAAATAATATCGACGAGAAATTTATTTTGAATAGAATTAGAACGTATATATTTATTTGAGTCATCGTTAGAATATAAATATTTTATTTTTAATTATAAAAGGAATTGAAAATGGCGCGGTAGTTCGATAATTCAATTTCAAAGTTCAAATGAATGTACAGGATTCAAAATAAACCGGATTTTAGCGAAACCAAAAATATTAGAATCTAATTGAGAATATCTTTCCAACAAATCCGAAAAATTGAAATTTCATAGCGGGAATCAAAAGTTATGCTCAGTTGAAAATTCAAAATAGTCGCTATGAAATTCTGGCCCTTAAAAATAGTCATTTTGCAAACGACCTCGGTTTTCGACGAAACTACTTTTGTTGGATCCGTGATGTCAAATTATTGCGAGATATCAAAATTCATAATTTTCTGAATCAATATGTGAGCGTGGCGAAGTTAAACGTGTTTTAACAGTTTCAGTCAATTTCGATCGACCAGAAAATGACCATTTTTCAAACGGTCTCAGAATTCGACGAAATCAGTTTTGTTAGGACCGTATTGTCAATACGAAGCTAGAAATAATTTTTCTGGAATTTTCTGAGTCTGTATGTGGCCCCGGTATATTAAAAACATGCGTTCAAATTGAATATACACTGATTTATATTGTAAATTTAACGAAAACTGATCGTAATGATCGAAGTGGCATTCGTGACATATCCCATTATGTTCGGAACGGGGGTAATTAGCTAGGGTGGGGTCGATTTAGAGGTCAAATAGAAAGGGTTATATATATTTTTCTAGACCATAAATTTCATTAAAAAAAATAAAGAACAAACCCTCGTTGACCCCGGTCCCCCCTCCCCCCAAATCGTGCAACCACCATCACCTCCAGCCCCCTGGCGCCACCGCAACCCTACCGCCAGCCACCCCTGCCACCGCGCCTCTCACCTGCCCCCCCCCCCTCAGTTGCCGTTGGCCCCACCTCTCCCTCCTCCGGACCAATCGAACCCAAAGCCCTCCAATTCCAAAACCGCGCCGCCCCAGGCCACCTGGCCCCGCCTCCTCTCCGCTACGCCACCCTACCACCTCCAGCACCCCACGCCGCCACTCCCCCACCTCTGGCCGTGGGGCCCAATTTCAGTAAAAATCCGATTTTTAAGGTTTCATGGGCCGAAATCCCTCTTTTTCTTCGACGCGAACCGCCACTCGAGGCCACCACCACTTGGCCGCCACCATCCCGCTCCGTCAACACAGCTGGTGAGTTTTTATTTCGATTTTTGTTTATTTATGTTAATAAAAATATGAATATCGATTATAAAAATGTGATCTTTACTATGAAGTAGACAAAATAAAAATGTGATTTTTTTTATTATTTGAGTAGCGATATAAAAATATAATTTTTATATAATGTAGGGACTAAAAATATGATTTTTATATCATAGGGGGAATAAAAATATGATTTTTATATCATAGGAAGAATAAAAATATGATTTCTATTTATGTAGAGTAATAAAAATATAATTTTTATTACATTACTAGCGAGATAAAAATAGAATTTTTATCTATATAGTAGCGGTATAAAAATAGAATTTTTATCTATATAGTAGCAGTATAAAAATAGAATTTTTATCTATATAGTAGCGGCATAAAAATATAATTTTTATCTATATAGTAGCGGTATAAAAATGTGATTTTTATCCATATAGAGTGATTATAAAAATGTGATTTTTATATACACGGCAACAATATAAAAATGTGATTTTCATATATGTAGTGGCTACGGACAATGAAATTGACAAAAGACGAGCACGACGAAGATTTTTACATATGAAGAGTTGTGAAGTATTGGTTTAGCTAGTCGGTGAGAACTCCTCACTTTTATCTTGTTTTCTAGTTAAAACATATATTAGGATGCAGACGGTGCTTAGCAGCACCCAACACCCGTCGTCCACAGACCATGGATGACTTGTATGCTTGATTGTATGTTGTGAAAATTGATTGTGTGATGTGGAATGAAATAAAATATTTATATAGTTAAAAATATTTTATCGTTAAAAAAATAATTTTTAACATGTATGTGAATAAAATAAATATTTATAAACAAATCAGACGATTTGTTTATGTACACCCATTTGAAGGATATTGATTGGGACGATAAATTTTACACATCGCCCAACTGCACAAATAATATTCAGTGTTTGTGGATTGAAACCCCACACGGGTGTTGAGATGATATTTGACGTACACTAATCCCAATTGTTTAGTGGTATGTCGATCGTTTGATTGACATACTGTATGAGCTTTAATTAGTTATATTTAATGCTTATGCAGTTGTGTGGTGCACTTTGGATGATGGTTGATTATTTATCGTTGTTATTGTATGCATGTGTTGTATGGAATCCATATAATTAACATTATATGGTAATTGATTGGGCCTCATTCCAATTGGGAAAATAAAGAATATTCATGTGTTGAATAAAATATATACTCATGTGTTAAGAATATTCATGTGCTGAATAAAATATATATTCATGTGTTATAAATATTCCTATGTTGAGTAAAATATTTTAAACAATAAAATTTACATCTTTATCATAATTTTATAAAATATATTAAATAACAAAAATAGTCATGTGTTGACGATACTCATGTGTTGAGAATATTCATGTGTTGAAAGAAATATAGATTCATGTGTTGAATAGAATAAATATTTATTTGTTGAATAGAATCACGAAGTTATTGAAATATATAAAGCCGTGTTGATTAGATATGCGCCATTTTGACGCGAACGATGTTTATATCGATTATATTCGTTTTTATAATGAATATAGAAAAAGAAGTGATTTCAAAATATAACGTTTTGAAAATATTATCATTTGTATATCGATGATGTGGAATATTCAATTTTGATTTGAAATTGAATATGAAGTTGAAATTGTTCTGAAAACAAATTTAAAACGATTTATAAAATACGTTTTGAATTGAAATCGATGAAATATATATATTATATATATATATATATATTAAATGGCTGAATAGAACGCGCCGCGCCGCGGCAGTTCGCAAATTTCGACCATTGACTTCGAATTGACGTTGCAGGAGATCCGACCGTCAGATTCTCCTGAAACCGGAACCGTTGGGTTCGTATCGAAAAGAGCTTTCCAATGAATATTAGAAATTTGAAATCTAACGGTTGGATTTGGAATTATGTCCAAATCAAATTTGGAAAAGGTTGTTGTAAGTGCAGTTCGGTGGCCGTTATTGAAAACCGACTGTACGGGTCTTGATAAAATTATTAAAAATATTAATAATTTGTGTAAAATCATAATATATGAATTGGAAAGAAATGGGATGAAAAATTCCACATTTGTAAGGATAAAAATATATTTTTATCGAAATGAACTAGTTTTGAACTAGATTTGAAATGGTTTTGAAAATAATCAGAATTTCCAATACGTGAATTGGAGTGGATTTGAATCGAAATTATCTTTGGAATATTTCGATATTGGATTTCATGATTATACAGATATGGTTGTGGAAATTTGAAAGATATATTTATATCGTTATTTCCAATACGATATTTGTTGGTTTCAGAATTTGATATTGAATATAAGCCGATATATTTTCTATTCAGAGCCTTGTATTTAATATTAAATGGGATTTTGGGTTCGTCGTGAATGGTGTCTTAAATAACACTGTTCTTGAACCCAGTTTAGAAATGAATAAATCTTTTAATTAAGATTTTGTGAAATTGTCCAGTTAATTGGTATTTAATTGGAATTGAATTTAAATTGGTTCTTGGGGTTTATCGTGAGTGGTGTTTTGAATAACACCTGTTCTTTAACCCGATTAAAAATGGAATGTGATTTCGGGTTTATCATGAACCGTGTTTTAGATGACATTGGTTCTTTAACCCAGTTAAAGACAGGATATTGATTTTTGGGAAGATTAAAACTAAGTGGATTTTTAATGAATCTTTGATTAGATTAAAGTGGTCGAGAATGGAGCATCACCAGTTTTGCTTCAAGCGATAGTTAAATCTTTAATTAGATTTGAACGTGAAATGGTAATTAATATTTACCGACGACACCGTGGTGTTAGAAATGGAGTATTACCAGTTTTTCTCCATGGGATGGATAGGTTGGGATCGGGGAATAAAATAAATAATTACTTCGGTGTGGTTCGCTAATCCCGACTAGTTTGGAAAACCTTAATATGGTTTGAAATGATATCCAAAGGAAGATTAAAGAATAAATTTAGAAGAATTTATCTTTGATAAAATTAATGGGAACCTTTCCCTAAGAATGTGATTTTTTGAATAAAAGAATATTCTGAATTGGAATGAGGTGTATGTTGTGTTTGTGTAGCGCTTGTTTATTATATACGCGGGTTATTCGGAAAGGCCGGGTTTATATCCATTCTGGATAACCGATTCGACGACAAGTCGAAGATGAAGACGGTGGTTGAAGACCGGAAGTCTTCACATCGTTTGGATGATTATTGATGATCTTGATTGGGCTGTACACCCAAGAGGAGGGAATCAGTTGGTGATCGTCCAGACGTGCTTGGAGATCGATGGATATGCGAGGAAAGTGCCTCCGGTTTCGTTCAGACCCAGAACGAACTTGTAAATGGACTGTGTCTGACACTGGATTTTATTCTGTGTTGATTGATCTCTATTAAATATACATCTGGTTGGCGAAGGAAAATTTATTCTCTTGCTTAACGCCCTTCTCTGAGACGTACGAGCTCAGAGGTTGTATATCGATGGACATCAGTCGCATGGAGTGAATTGCCTGTGTGGCATGCCTAAGTGACAAATGATCAAGGCTTCTGTTGAAAAGCAAAGTCTTGTGGTTGATGATCAAAGCACGGCCTATGTGGCATAGCTTTGTGTATAGCGTTAATTCGCGAGCCTCACACCTCAGTATGAGTCAAAAACGGGATAGTGACTGCAGGGAGAGTATGACGTTTCTTTCTAACTATGGGTGATGTCAGTGACCTACCAGCCCTGACATTTATATATTTTTTTACCTGTGTGGTTGTTGGATGCGAGGCACCTCGAATATATGGTCGATAACTGGCACTATGTGAGCCGACGTACAGACCATTATATAGGTCCTATAGAACTGGGAAACGTGTGTTTAGGAATTGTCAATCCTCAAAAGTAAGAGAGGACCGGCTCTGAAGATCCAAGCATCGCTGTGTGTGGTCCTGAGACATTTGCTAGAGTGTCTCGAACGGAGAGGAGCTTTCCCCTTGCCTCGACTCATGACGGAAATCCAATTTCCAATACATGACTTTGCGGTTTTATTTGTAGAGCCTAGTATGGCGACATAGTGGTATGAGGCACTTATGCCATCTATGATTGATACTTATGATTGAAATTGTTTTTACACTATACACTTATAGTAATATCAAAATAATCTATTTTTAAACGTATCAAGCATTCTTTGGCTATTATAAGGTAAAACCCTATCCTCCGGCTTGCGTTGCATTGTGTGATGGGACCTGGGTCTTATAATAGCTTCATTTTTCTTTATTTAGCATTGCGCTGTTTGTTTTATGCACTGGTATTCTTGGGAGGAAACCCGTTCCGTGTTATACGGCGTGGTCCCTTGATTTTTCTAACTTTAAAAATAAAGATTAATAACTGTTTTTGTTCTCACACCAGTCACATGACTGACCTGGAGTTTTTTGTTTTAACCTAAACTCTGGGTGCCTTTATTTTCCGCACGGGCAGCTAGTAGTTGGGTTTTGCAGATTTATTTTCAAAGGATCCTGGTTTATAGCTGAAGTGATATTTGGAAAGCTCTGTATCCGTGTATTTCTTTCAGTTATGTTTTGTATTATTTTTCCGCTGCAGTAATGTATTTAAATCTCTGATATTTATCAAATGTGTAATATTTATTCATACACTATATATTCTTGTATTCTGATTAAATTGTTGTAATAAGCAATAAAATGTTCTTCTGTTTGTGTTCTGATTGGTTTTGTCCTCAATGTAATTCGTTCTTTCTCTTCTCTTCGGAGATCGGGGAAGTTCGGGTCGCTTCAAAACTCCTGCCGGTCCATCATTGCATTTGATCGATCAACCTTCGACCCATTCAAAAACACATCTAATAGACTTAAAATTTTGCACGTAGCTTCGATTTACCACCACGATGCCTCACCTAAAATATTGAAGCCTCCTGACCCTTCTACATGGATTGGTATTGGTCTATCGAGCATAGACCAGTGTTGGTCCATGTACTTAGCGAGTTTTGGCATGAAAATTTTCGTGGCATGAAAAGTTTCGTCTAAATCCGATCATCTAAACCTCTGGTTTGCTTTATTTTTCAATCCTAAGATCTACAACAATCAATTCTAACAAACAGAAACCAGCAATGGAATCAATTCAATCAAAACAAATATCGATTCATACAATAATGATCATACAACATGAACATATCATAATTGTGGCCTAAACATATCGTAAGCACGAGATCTAACATGATTTGGATCTAAACATATACATAAGCATGATTAGTCTCGCAATTATTGGATTAACATGATCAAATTAGGTTTTCCTAAGATGACTAAATCTGAGTTAAACAAATATGATCAGATTTAGGGTGAATTTAGCATATAACATATGAATATGATCCTATTTTACCCATATAACCGGTAGTTTCCATGTGAGAGATATCTATCACTCACCAATTTCTAGATCCGATGTAAATCCTATCAATTCAGAATAGAACAACAATAGAAAAACCCCAAAGTCGATGAAATAGTAATATCTAATCTTCCTTAATGATGACCTAGCTTCTAGACGCAATTTATAATGAATTAGGATGAAAAGAATGAAGAAATTAGGATTAGGTTGAGAGAATCACATGCGCTCAACCTAATGTTTGAATGAAAAGAGAAACCCTAATTCTCTCCTCAAACCTCCATATTTATAGCTGGAGCTCATTAGCCTAATGGGCTTGACTAATGAGCCCATTAGCAACTAATTAATTTGTTTAGCTGAAAATGAAACTTAAAACAACAATTCTTCACAATTTCCTGAACCAAATCTTTCATGTGACCACTCTACGGAATTGTAAACCACCATTTTGATCCAATGAGACTGGTTTTAGCACTTGATTGATCTTTATCAAAAGTTATAACTTAAATAGTATTCAAAAGCATAAAACAATCACAATTAAGCTTGGTAAAAATCATGGACATGTCTCATATCCCCATGAACAACATATTAAAATCTGAAAATGATCCGGCTATAGGGGAATTTAAAATATTTATTTTACGATTTATTTATACGTAAAATACGGGTCGTTACAAAGCAACTTCTCCATGTTTTTTACGTTGTTGTAAGATAAGTCCCAGCATAAATGCTTTTGTAGAGTAAGTCACTATTTTTAAAACAAAAGAAAATGCAATATGACTTGTACTTTTTTGATAGAAGATGCAAAGGAACTTGTAGGTTTTTAGAAAAATAAAAAATTCTATAAAATAGGCAATGGTGAAAAACTATAATCATCTACTAAAATAATATTTATATAACAATTATTATGATTATTTAAGAACAAAAAATTTTACTTTATCAAAATTTCAAAACTTTTTTAAAAGCGTAAGTTAACTTGCATTTTCAATTGCAATATTGAAAGTTTTTTAGTTGAAAAAGTAAGAACCTTATTTAAGCATTCATTATCATTGCTTCAGGGATTTTTGTAGAACATCAAAAATGTAGACCCAATGTGGAAAGCCATTTAGTATAAATGTTTTAATCTTTTCTAAAACTAAATTAATTTCTTCAAGAAATCATGTGACATAAGATTCAAGTATATTTTCAGCATATTGGTTCTTGTAAACTTTTGTTTTCCAATGAAGTCTTTCCTATCACTGAATTTTCAAACCCTTTCTTTTATTGAAGCCTCAAGTCTTTGTTATAAAGAAATATTAAATGCATTTATTGTGCTTCAATTTTTTTTTAAAGCCTATTAACGATTTAACTTTTTACACCCATATTTTTGTTATTAAGTGCACATATTGTCCTTTCATTAAATGCACTTATTTTCCTGTTCTTTTAAACTCCAAAATTTTGTTTTTAAAATTCACTTCTAAAGATAAATCAATATTGCTATTAAATTTAAAAGTACACCATGGTATTTGAGGCCCATAATTTTGTTACATGTGCATCAAGAAAAATAAACGCCTCTTAGGAGATAGTTGACATTCAATATTTCCAAAAAAATCAATAAATATGAACAACTAGAGTAGATGAATGAAAGATAAATTTAGATCAACATCTATATCCCTAACAATTAACATCTCTATATATATTCAAAGGTCCATTAAATTGGATTAAAAAACACTAAATTAGATCCAAAAAAGGTTACAATACATTTTAAAATATATTTGGATTAAAAAAAGAAAAAAGTTTTAATTTGAAAAAGTATATCCCTTAGAAAACGGTTTTTAATCTGAAAATGCATGAATCAAGAATTTTTCTAATAAAAATTAATTGCAAAGCAAGTCCAGAATTATATGAATAAGACTTCTCAAATAAAAATTAGTTTTAAAAAAAATCCAAAAATGTAGATCTAGAAGATTTCAAACCTAAATGTGAAATTTTAAAATAACTCCTAATAAAACTTCACGCTAACGTATTGTAAACTAAAAAGAAATGGGAAGCTATCAAAGAGACAATTTTATTCATTAAAATATAGATTATAGATTACGATACTGATGAGCTCTCTATTTATGGATTCTCTACGTAATGAAGATTACAATAATATTTGATGGCATTTAACATATTCACCCTTAATTAATTTACATATAATATAACAACTACCTTAATGTTGCATAATACAGGAGCTCTCCTCTTGGGAAAATTAACTAGATCACTACATAAACTTACATAATTCTATTTAATTATCGTAGCGTTTATAGTAAATTAATTGCATCAATTTCCTGAGCATAATATAAATTTATATTTCTGTTTGCCAAACACAAATTCGCACAAAATAGTGAAACACAGGTAAAACACAACCAGAAATATAAAACGATCTCTCATGCTAAACACCAAAAAGGTGATTTTCTAAACTTCGGGTACATTCATAGTTTGTCATTTTCATTACCCAAAACATTCACTAGGACTCCACATTAATAAAATATTAATATATGAACAGCAGGCATCCAAAAAATGCACAAGTAGTTATACTTCACTATTTTAACACAATATCGATCATATATCATATCAACCAAACAAGAAAAATAACAGAGAACAAGGCTAACCAACCTAATCAGTAACCACTAGCAGCACTTATTTTAGCCAAAAAAGGCTTCAAGTCGAATTACAATAGCAACTTAATTGAGATACGATACAATACAAGAGCAAAGTGCTAATCATAGCCGCCTCCTCGATCGCCTTCTACTAGAATCATCATCAAGTTCATCATTCAGATTGAGTCCAATGTTGCTGTTATAGCTTCTCTTTCTATTTGGTGGATTGGAATCGTCCTCGTTAATGACAACAGCAACAGTTGCTAGCAGGTCAGACAACAGTGAGGGACATGCTTGCTCTATATGCCCGAAACCTTCACTCTGCAGCACATCTACAAACAAGAACTATCACAAAACTGGAAGAAAAAAAAAAACCTGTAGTTCCGCACTTGGAGAATGCACGTGAACATACTTTCTATAACTAATATGTAAATTTAAGTAGTATTTTTAACTATTCTTTGAATAGTAAAGATTGAAAGGGTTTGTACTGATAATTTGAAATTCTAATAAATTTTAGTACAAAAGATGAAATCAGTCAGCATATGGGTGTGTTTGGTTTATGTTCTTTAATTTTCGGTTTTCATATATATAAACGTACGAACGATGCACTCATATCGTGAGAAAACGATCGTTTTACAAAACGAAGTTAACACAAAAAACAAAAAACATTTTTTTTTTATTTTCAATATTTTGAGAAACAACGTAAGAACGATAGCAAATTCATCCATCCACCGTCCCTCCATCATCCCCTCAACCTTGGGTCCGTCACCTCCGCTATCCTTCAAATCTTCAAATCTTTTAAAATTAATGTTGAAAACTCAAAACACAAAATATACCAAACACTACCTATGTATTTAAGACTTGTTAGGCAACAGCTTTTCTTTTCTTCGTAGGCCAGAAAATGGTTTAGATAATAACTTTTTAGTAGTAGTTTTGAGTGAATAGCGATATGAAAAGGTGCTTGGAGAAATAGGTTGAGATGGCAGTGAAGTTAGTAATAAAAGCTGAAATAAATCATAAGCGAGTTATTGTTGCTTATGATTTAACTTATGGGCAGCTAATTTTATCTTTTTATAAGTTATTGGCAAACACACAACAGTGACAAGCAGGGGCATAGGTAGTCATCAATCAGGTGGGAGCCATGGGACTAAGGCCCTACTCAGTTTTTGATTTTCTTCTGTAAAAAAATTACCACACAAAAATTTAACATAAATTATGGAATACAAAATCTCAACCATTGAATTACCCCATGATTTTTACCTCCAATATATAGACAAATTGGTCATATGGCTTAGATTTTGTGTCTCCTAATTTGTGTCAAACTTTTGTGTTCAAATAGCCGCTTCCTTTAGATATTTTGGGTAACTTTAATGAATAATCATATTCTAACAATATTTTGCAATATTTGGTTTTCCAAAGAAAACATGGCCCTATCTGACTTCAGGTGACAAGTAACTAATAAGTTGCTTTAGCAACTTATAGGTAGTTGCCAATTTTAAAGTAATATTGATGACTTCTTAATTTTAGTAACTCATTTTTTCCCCTTCATTGAAGCTGTTGTCGAACATAAATGCAGATAAGTAACTGATAAGTACAGTACTTGCCCAACATGACTCAAACAAGGACCTCTTTGCACCACTACACTTGAAATAGATGAAATACTAGGATCCATCAAATAATGGAAATTTTATTGATCGTAGAATGAACATCTTGCACAAAAGCACACTGTAACTCCACATAATATCAATGTATTTTACACTATTTTTGTGCTAATTTTACTTCCCATAGGCAATAAAAGCAAACCATTGCTAATGCCAAAAATTATGTAAGATCGATTACAATAAAAGAAAACATGTCATAGTTTCGTTCATTGTATATCTGATTCAGCTAACTGCAATTGGTTAAACAACACATCATCTTTATTTTTGTGGAACGATTGAATACCAGACGTTCTACATTAACACACCAAATCATTTTGTCACCTGCTATATTTAAAACAAATGTGCTTGGTATGTTGAAGTAATCTTCACACTTTTTCTCAAAACCGAAATTAAACTTAAAGATAAAAAATGACAAAGTATGAACAAAAACATCATGTAATTTGATTTGTCAATACACACAATCAGCTACAAAGTGCACCTCTAAACATGAAAATATGCATAAATATATTGGAGAAAAGCTGTAAACATACCGCCTAAATTTTCACGAGAAGCAATGAATTTTAAGCACATTGATTTTAAACTCAGACATTGGTATTGCTCAGCCAAAGCCATAGTGGAGGCAACAGTTTCAGAAGTGACTTGCTCACATAATTTTGCTTCACATAATAATTTCAGACGATCCAAACCATATCTATCAGCTGCAGCCAACAAATGCTGATGCAAATTTGTATAGGTTGACATTGAAGTTGATTCACCAAGTTCATGTAAATCTGGTAAACAATCTGTGTATATGAAATGGAGCATTGCCTGAAGAAGAAGAAAAGCATTTGTAAAAGGGTAGATGTAATAGACTCTGTGTGTTTTCCATGCTGATGGTTTTTACGAGGAAAACGGAAAACAAAATAAACAAGGTGCTTCTTTTCTAAGCAATCGGAAAAGAAGTTTATATATCAAGATACTAACATATCACCGAAATACAGTTACAACTAGCATCCTATTGCATCGGATGTTGAAGCAGCGGGGTACTCCCAATTGTTCGAGTATGAAGTTCGTTTTTAGGTATTACCACTCAGTAACTCAAAGATTCTAGATTTTACACGAGTCTAGATTATCTGACTAATTCTTAATAAATGCATACAAGATGTGTACTCCTGCTATAATATATGTCCATCAAAGATGATACTGGAGGCCTACTATGAACAATAGAAGAAAGGTATATTCACTTAAGAGCAGTAGAATGTGATCAAGGACAAATGAACTACCAATAGATTTACTGAAACATGAAACCACACTATCGTGTAGCAAGAAACACAAATAATGACTAATGAATGCTCATTCCAAAACAAATCCAGAACAGCCAATCTGAATCATCGGATAAACAAGCATGGTAAAGGGTTGACCAGTGTAAATTTGTTTAAAACTCAAATACCAGTTATAGACAACGAAGGACAAATCTAGACATGTAAAATAATATTAGTTTTTCCCAGCAACGGTGACAAAAATCATACAACTATTTTCACAAATGCTAGTACTACAGCACTATTTTTGTGGATGTGTATTTGGCTAAAGAATAACTTATTATATCACTAGGTAAAATATTCCAAGTATAATATATAATGTAATAGGATCAGAACAAAATCGCAAACAATGCAGAGCATGCATGTTGGTAGCATTTGTCAAGAACACAGACTTCTAGTACTTAACATTACCGGAAATTAACAGTGAGAACTTGCTACACTATATCTATATGTGTCAAGCCTTACATTCCTGCACAAGTTATATAACTCGAATGCGCACACCAAGTAAATAAGAAAAATATGCAACAAGCTAGGGAAACATGTTTTCACGTTGGTTCAGAATGTCTACCACATTACATAAACTAACAAGGTGCATAGATCCAAAAACGTAATAACAAAGTATACTGGTTTAATTTTCTTAAAAATGTGTGTACCAGTCGTTACCTTGAAGACCGGGGGTTCCATATCCTGAACAACAACTCTGTCAATATTCGTGTCACCAATAAGTCCATAAAATTGAGCCTTAAAGACCGGAGAACGAGCAGCAAGAATTAGCTTATGAGCCCTGAATGTTTCACCGTCAACATCAAATACAACATCGGACGCATGGCCTGAGATTAGCAATTTGTGAAGACAATTCCCCATATCAGGTGGTGGTACAGATATAACCAATTGAGGTGTTTCGATTTGGTTTCGGACAACACCAACAGTGCAATGCATGATTAAGCTATCATCTTTGAGATAATCGGATGATTCTAGCATTTGCCTTTTGATGAACCTTTTGTATCCCCTAAAAATATAAATGTGTGATGGATTAAAAAGAAAATTGATAATGGTAAGCTTTTACATTTGATGCATTTATGATGCATAAACGATGAAGTTCAATACACACTTGATTGAGATATCCTTAATATAATACAAATCCAACATCAGTGGAACAAACTCATCAGCTTAAACAGTAACTTTGGAACACACAAGAGGAGGTAAAGTACTAATTAACCATAAATTGTCTTCAGCATAGCATCTGGTCTTTACTACTTGCGGACCATACAACTCCACCGACTCAACATGAAAAGAAAAAAAGAGGGAAAACAAATCATACTCCAGCTTCAAAGACGGAAAAATGTAATGATGCAAAGGTACTTGTCTTCAGCTAGTAATAGCTGGAAGATTAAAAAAACAAATAATTTTTCCAGTCAAACTAGTACAAGTACTAAAAATGAAAGCTAAAGTTTGATGCCAAAAGAGGATAAGTGTGCAACAGTAATACATGGCTACATGCTATAGGCATGTATGACATGATTTTGATTCACGTTGTCATAAATGAAAGGTATGCTGCAGTGCAAAGGCATTTTAACCTGGGACAAGGTGTGGCAGACATCTTTTTGACTAAAGAGCTAAGGCTACCTTTTTCACACAAAAATAATAATCTTACAGTCATTCTGGTTCCAGCACAATACCTAACTAGCATATCTTAATCTTGATTGCAGGATAAAAAAATGAAGCCTAAACCCAAATAAGCTGGTAAAATTAGAAAGAGAAAAGAGAGTGGAACATTTTTGGCCTTTACGGGAAACAAAGGACAAATGAAAAAAGAACAAGAGCAAAGAATGTCAGTGTGAGATTGCTTTATCCACCTGACCAGTTTGACACAAATGCTTCACACGCAAATATGTGGCTTGGGAGGTTACGACTTTGAAGACATAACAAACCATAACCGTTAAGCATGAAAAAATACAGTCCATGATTGTATCTATAGAACGTTCATGTTTCATTATTATTTTTGTTATTCCTGTATGTTTTATGATGTGTGCTACTTCAATTTTTTGTAGCAATTTCTATTTTAATGCATTTTCCCCCCTGTCACGATTATCGTATTGTGACAAATTCACCCCTATTTTTAGTATATTCAATCAACAGAATAAGACTTTAAAAAAAAATCAACAGAAGAATCCCTGATTATTTATAGAAATTAGCCACACATCCTTATTTTTTGCAAATCTATTATTTACATCCTCACATTTTACATCTCTAATACAAGTCCATGAAATTGTAATAATAAAAACTGAATCAACAGATAATGATTCACTTATTGTAGCGCAAGTGTTGTGCCTTATATTTCCACTTATTGTGAGGACATTAGTGATGCTGACAACCCTCGGATGTTTCATACATCAGTGATGCTGACAACCCTCGTGTGTCTTGTATATCAGTGATGCTGACAACCCTCAAATGTTTCGTAGCACAAGTGTTGTGCACAATATTCATTTACAAGTGTTATTTTATTCAGCAAAAACTATTGAATATGTATGATTGCAGTGCAGTGCAAAAAAAAGAGAATATATAATATTTTATACAAGGTTTGGTGAATTTATTCTATTTGGTAATATGTTTATTTTATGCTGCATTTTTTACTTTTTAATTCTTTAACCATTGTTGCCAAAAATCTTAAAATCCTACGATTTGAATCCCGTTTTAAATCGATTCTCTCCCTTCACGATTCGATTTATATTACGATTCAAACCAACCTAATACCACACCTTAGAAATATCATTCAATTCAAATTAATATATTCAATATACTTATTTGGGTCTACAATTCCAATTTTAACCATTTAACAACAAATTGAAATTGGAACAAGAGAGAAAATGATGTTGTAGATTTAGATATAATAGTTTAGACATCAAAATTAATTTCAAAGTGTGCGCAAACTTTAAAATGTATGTTTCTTGAATACACGATTTACGATTTAAATCCCATTTCAATTCATAGTTGGAGTTTTCCGATTTACGATTTGAATCTTATTTTGAAAACCTTGCTTTAACAGTTATTTAGCATATTTCAATCACGTCGAACCATAAAAGTTTATAACTTTATCTTGCATGAATTTATCATTTCATCATAAGAAAAATATATTTAAACATCAATATCAATTTGTACTAACATAACCAATATTATATTATAATTCGCTTTACGAGTATGGCACGAAGGAAAAGTCTATTCAGACGTAATTGGTGATACAAAAAATCTCCACCATTGGATTGCCCCCCTCCCCCCTCCCGAATTCCACCGTCCTCGTAAAGACAAAAAGATCTAAAAGCATTTCCAGCAACTGTGTGGATTCAGGTGGGAGAAGGCATTAAAAAAGCGTCAACAATCCCCACTCACCCAGCAGTGAGTGGGGAAATGAAAAAAAAAACATTAAATGGGATTCAGTTTCCCGTTTAGTGGTTGTTTTTCTTTTTTTTATTAACTACAGGTCCCTAAACGGTAAACAGAAAACCGTTTAGGATCCCCACTCAGAAAAAAAAACATGGAGAATTCCCACTCTTCCTCTCTACTCACGCTCGGATCTGCACTGCTGCAGCGCGAAGGAAGAAGAAAAAGTGGGAATTCTCTCCACTTTCACCCATAACAGCACTGCTGGGAGTGCTCTAATGGTCCAGATCTTTTGTGTAACCGTTCGTTTTTTAATTTGTGTTCAAACAGTCAGCCTCTTACATGAAATAGTTAGTCTCACCATATCGATGACTACATGTGTTTGTTTTGATTTCTTCGCCTTTGTTTTCCAATTTCATGTAAGTCAACCCTCTTAAATTAAACGGATGCCCACAACTTTTTTATCAATGACCCACATCATCACAAGATGGAACCAATATTTTCATGTTGAATCATCTTCCCCCTTAATTTGCTAGCAATTAATTCACTTTTGATGAGACATATCTTGATTATTTGGCTTTGTGAAGGTTTACATCTCCTGGGGTTATCATATCAGCTACGACCACGATCTCTACTATAGTTTTGACTAATTCCAACTTTGATACCACATCCTTGTTCCTTGCCACGAAAATGATTATCATGTGCTCCCAGTGCATACTTGAGTTAGTTGAATAATATTTATGTTTTTTCATTAATAGTTTGATACTTCTTTCAACAACGAGAAGAATCAAAATAAGTGTCAAAGTATTATTTTATCCACTGTACATACTAGGTCATGTATGATAATATGTCACCATCAAAAAATAAATGTCATTCCTAATCATTCTTCTTAAGTTACTTGATGGCCACACTTTCAATTTATGACTATAATTATTAATGACACACGACAGAAATAGGCACGAAACCCTCTAGAACTCTTGGTGCACGGTGCGACCAGGAACGGTTTGAGGAAATTGGTTGCCCTAGGCAAATATAGTTGTCATAAACATCTGCAAGTATGCGGAACAGAAATAAGAGATTTTTTTTATTAAAAAAACTTAGCTTGTGCAAGTATCGAACAAAGTGTCTTATGGTATATGGCTAGAAGCCCCACCTACTCTACCAACCACACTACCAAAACCACTAATGAAAACTGGACATGGTTCTTTTCTAAAGGATATAATCAAATATATAGCACTTGCTTCTCTTTCTCTCCCACCGTTGCCCCTCGAGAGGGGGGGGGTTGCCATATTCAACCGCCTAGCTGACCTACCCCTTAAAACCGGCCCAGAGCGCGACGAATGACGCAAGCTTTTTATTTATTTATTAGGCATGTACTAAATAAATACAGATACATATATATATATATATATATATATATATATATATTCATTATAAAACATACCTGATTAAACAAGGTGAATGTACTTTATATATTTTTACTAATAGATACCCGGCTATTTTTAATTATTTGGCAAAATTATCATTAGACATAATGTCAAAACATAAAATATCAATTTATATTAAATTTTTACAAGTTTAATCATTTGTTAGAAGTAAAATATGGAATCGAAAGGTCATAGTTATTGTTCGCTATAGAAAATTTTGGAAGTCTTAAGTGAGAAGAAAATGAGAATGTATAATGTTTTGTTATATTTTGTTGTATGGTTTGGTAAATTTATTTGTCTGCTATTACCTAATACGTTTATTTATGTTGCATTTACTTTTTATTTCTATAACAATTATTTCGTATTTTTCGATCACGTCAAACCTAAAAGTTTATAACTTAAATCTTACACCAATTCATCATACCATCATAACAAAAAATACGTGATACATTTAAACCAATATCAGTTTGTACTAACATGATCAATATTAGATTACAATTCTCATTAAGAATATTACATTAAAAAGTTAAATTTTCCATATCAATGATTACACATGTTTGTTTTCAAGAAAAAGAGAGGAAAAACTAACATTTAAAAATAAAAGTAAAAAATAATATGTAAATACAACCTTACGATGAATACTGACTTCTATGATTTTTTGAATCATAAAAAATTGTCAAAAAATAAAAGATAAAAGAACAAAAGTTTTGGAAGAAAAAAAAAAACCCAAAGACATGCATTTTTTTGGCATCCTGTGTCATGTGAGCTTTTGCACCATACAGGTATCATTTAGTGCATCTTCTCATGTGCATCACGCCGTTGAGCAGAATGGCACAATCATTGCACACTGTCGAGCCTTGCGCCATGATGAGCCTTTCATATACGAAAAAACTCGAGTAATAATGAATTCTTGATCTAAACTTTTAGAATTATAGATTGTTCGATTAAAAATGATCTCTAGTCTTTTGAAGATCTCTCTTTCAAACTAATTTTAAGATCTACATATCCATTTTAATAAGTGAAATATTCAATCTTCGGTCTTTTATAGACATGATATCGTAAAAAAACTATGGCTTCCAAACGAATTTGCTAAGATGTGTTACTACCGATTCTAATTGTTCGCTAAGATTTTGAGCATTAAAATGGCGTTAAGTGTCCATTGTTCATAAAAGATAAGTTTCTTAGTTATATCCATACTAAGGAATTTCTTTGAAAAAATAATCAATGTTTTTTACAAGATCAATTGTTCTTTTTCTAAAACATGTCGCATTCTCGATAAAACCGCTTCTTCGTGAAATGAGGAAATAACATTAACATACTTCTCTTTAAACTTTGCATAAAATATTATTAGTTTGTAAAGTTACCTCCAATGACTAAAAAATGTCTTTCAGTCAAGGCTGTTAAAATCGCTTGGCAAACACAAGCGATACGTATAACCTAGGGTTTAATCGATCCAGTGAGGTTTACCAAAGCAGGATGTCTTTGATAAACTCATGTATGCTGAATAAATTTTAACATTTGGATTATTATTAATTGTTTGGGGTTGGAAAGGATTGGGTAGCCAAGAAGTCGGGACTATTTAAATTTGGCACATAGATGCTTAAATAAAGCATCAAGTCTCAACTGATGCCTCTGCAACGCTTAAATACATGTTTAGATGCTTATATGGGGGTCAAGTCCCGTCTAGCACCTAACCGGCCCTAGGTAGATGTCTATGTAGATTTTTACAACAAAGCTTCTCATGTAAATAAAAGTTGGTTGTTAATATATGTTATTATATTTTAAGTTGGACATTAAATGAGCATCCATGAATAATGTGGTAAGGTATTGATATTGTATGTCCACGGTTGCATTGCTTCTTATACCATCAGCAGAAACACTTTGCTAATACACATGTTATTGTTTTTATACTTTAATATAAACAAAAATCATCCTGTAATAGACCAAACGTTAGTTTATGATATAAGTGTCAGCTTACAGCAAATAAAATGTCAATTAGCAATAAATAAAAGGGACGGCTATTGGGACACAAATTGAACACAAAAATGGGAACACAAAGTGTGGACCATTGGATTTGTTTGTCTTTATGTGGAAAGTGGAATTCATGGGAAAATCTAATAGCTGAGATTTGTTGTGTACAATTTTGTGTTCATATAGAGTTTCCCATAAATAAAATACCAATTTCAAGTAAACAAAATAATGGTCTGCAAATATATGAGCTTAATATTTTCCTAAGAATGAACAAACATATTGTATCAACATGTCTTTTTCATGATGTCACCTGATAAAGTATAACAACATGCCTTCTATGAACTTAATGCTACCATGGCATCAGATATCTAACATAGTGTTTATAGGAGCAAGCATCCTATTTAGCACAACACGTCAAACAAATTTCAAAATTTTGTCTACCATATTCTGATCTGGTTTCGATTTTGACCAAGAAGGAATTTGCTTAAAAAAAGTCTTGACTCCACACCAAAATAGAACAATGTTGTAACTATGTGATGAAGGTAAAAAGGAATACAAACATACATATACAAATAATTGAAGCATTGAACTAGAAAACATGTCAAAACCGAAATGTCGTTAACTTCATGCCATACTATCTCAATCAAAAATAATATTTTAAGCTTGCTGTGAAAAGCATCTTCGATTTCGAGCGATAACAACAGCAACAACATCTTTGAAATCAGGTGGGTAAATTTCTTTAGTGATTTCAAAATGGTTTGAAATTTTGAACTAGGATTAAGACATGGAAAAAAGTGAAGGCAGACACGAGATTATTGGTCTACAAGGAGGAAAGGAAATTATACGCTGGGATTAGCAAAAGAACTTGTAATAACATAACCATATTTTTCTAGCACATTTTATATTATAAAAATATAAAAATAAGAAAAATTACTCAAATTCTTAATTCACTCCACTTTTTTCCGATCAAAACGGAAAAAATGGAAAATGTTAGGACTGTGGACAACTAGAATCAACCACACTTGTTAGATATACCGGGCAAAACAATTATATAGACCAAGACAATTTGATAATTATTAAGCTTTGGACTATTACCAACAATGGGTTCAACTCCCGTTGTTTAATTGTATGGGGCCACCAACAGGAACCTCCAACAACAGCATATAACAGGATGCCCAGTAGATTAGACAACACATCCCAGATCTGAACTGCAACGTAAGACATTGGATAATGGTCCATGCCTTACCTTGCAACTCAAACTGAGACGCATGTTTGATCCATTCGACTTTCTTAAGGTCTAGAAAACACAATGGCTCAAAAGGAATCCCTTGGAGGGCACACATCGTTTTGAAGTGAGCCATTTGGTTTACCCTACTACGCAAAGGATGGTCCTGGTTATCCAAAAATGGACCTCCTGGATCCTTGTGTGCACCATTTTTTGGTGCATAAACATCCTATCGGGGGTTTGTGCTATACGAACAGCAAGAATTGTCCTTATGGCTTTAGAAGCCATACTTGTTCAATTCAATTAAACTTGGCAAATTTGCAATCTATATTAATTTATTTATATAAAAGGTAACAAAAGTATCAAAAGGCAAATAAAGCTCAAATGAAATTTTCAAAACGTTTGAAACATGTTCCAAATGTTGGAAGTTTCAACTCACCAAAATGGAAAATAAAATTGAAATTTTAAACCTTGTACCAAGTCTTTGCTACTACATGTATAACATTTCCATCTAAAAAGTCTCACTCACGTGACTTTCTAACACTCCAATCGGTAGTAAGTATTATTTCATTTGAAATGAAAACCTAAAAAAACTAAAATCCATCTGATGGATAAATACCTTATATTTGTAAAAAGATATGAATACAAATATGAAAGTATCCACATTTGAAAATTATCCATCCGGTTTTTCTCAAGTAAATGGCTTATATTATTATAATGAACAAGAAGTATTTGTTGGTTTACTAAGATAATAAATTATATTATATGAATATTATATGTGCATAAATGAATACTCATGGCTTAAAACCATATTGTATCGTCATCCTGTTTTATTATTTGTACTTTTATAATCATCGGGAGTAACACAATTTTACGTAGATCAAAATTTAATATTTATATCTTTGAATTCATTAGTTGTTATTGAATAGGATAATATCTAATATCCAAAAATAATTTCAAATACGGATGCAAATACGACACTATATGTGTATACCAAGGTTTTAAATCTTGAATATTAGTCACGTTTCACTTTGAATGTTCTAGAGACTCGTTCTTGTATGGGGAAGATTTTGAATGAGATGCGTCAAACTCGAACGTTTGTCTCAAAGTTCCATCTCAGGTCCTAAAGTTCATATCGAAACCATCTCGGGGTATATAATATGTCAAAAATCAAGGGTGCTTTCAGTTTATATTTTTCAATTTAGAATTTTCACACATACGAAAGTACGAAGTACAAACGATGCACATATATCGTGAAAAATGATCAATTTACAAAACAAAGACACAAAACTAAAAACAACTTTTTATTATTTTCCATATTTTAAAAAAAACAACGGAAGGACAATAACAAATTCATCCATCCACCATCCTCCATCCCCTCTGTCACTCCCTCCGTCTTTAATCCGTCACCTCCCCTATACTTCAAATCTTTACAACTTTTATAATTAAGGCTGAAAACTAAAAATTCAAAACACAAAATAAGTCAAACACTACCTAATATTCTTATAGAATGATTTTTACAAATGCTACTATAAAAATAATAATATAAAGTTGAATTGCAAAATCACTTCATTGTTATTAATCTACGAAAGAACAGAGTAGTATATAGCGCATAGCGCAAGCCTTTCGCTATGAGCTATTTCGCGCTATGTGCTATAGTGTGTGCTATTATGTTCATATCGAAGAAAAAAATAATCAAGTATATTTTGCCTAACTGAATTTTATTTTTGTTTTTTTTGCATATTTTGCATCATATCCAAACCGTTCAAGACTCCAAATACAAGCACCACCACACTTTATGCATGTATTAAATATATTTTTTATATAAAATGTAATTATATTACATAAAATTTGATAAGTTCATACTGTACATTCAAAATAATTGATGGGTATAATATATCTGGGTCTTACAAATTTGAAATGTATTCTTATAATTGTGAGCTATAATGAAATTTATTTCTATTTATCAATTATGGTAATATAAAACTCTAAGAAAAAATGCATGAAAATACACTTTTGTACAAAATGTTTAAAAAAATCTACTAACATGTACTAAGAAAAAAAATATAAATAAGAAAATTTGTAAAGTAAAAATAAGATCAAATGAAAATAAAATATGAAGTCTACAATAACAGAATTCAAATAAACAAAAGTTAAATGTGATTCAAGTGTAAAATAACAAAACAAATTATATTATGCTTCCAAATTTTTACAACATAGTCACTAGTTTCATCTAAATCATAACCATTGATCATTATTTAAACGATCATCAATTTCTTCTTTTTTGAGTCATATTTAATGTCATTTTTCCTCTGAGTCGTTATAAATACATAGCGTGCTATTTTGGGGTTAATTCAGTGTTCAAACAATTAAAAAAAGAAAAAGAAAATAGCGTGCTATTTAGAGCTATGCACTATGATAAAATAGCGTGCTATTTTTGCGCTATAGGGAACCACTGCGCTATTATAAGTACAATAGCGCAAGCACTGCGCTATGCGCTATTTGTCGTTACAGCGCGCTTTGATTACACAACGAAAGAACATTCATATTCATAAATATGGCATGCTTAAGCAAAAAATAACAAAACGCAAATATATTATACTTTACAATTTATGATCCACGAGCATGACTTACTGTTAGACGTTAAACATAAAAAAGACCCAAGACATTAAACATTTACACATAAGTAGAACATAAAATACATTTTCATAAGTAACATGCATATAAAAAATGTCGAATATAAAAATCCTAAAGATTGTAGAATATATATGAATATACAATATAGTCATAACACGCAAAATATACATAAAATTTAAGTATTAAATAGGATTATTTTCAAATTTTATATTTACAAGCAAAAAGAGAATCGTGGTAAGCCAAAATAAAACCTGGCTTTTAATAAGCTACCTAGCCGAAAGAGTCATTAATACGTCTTAAAGGTTATTCTTTAAATGACTTAAGATGTGACTCAGCAGTCTCGCAAGAGGTTGATCGATTTAAGGAAATTTTTTAACGTTAATTTTAACAATTAAAAAAGAGGGGTTCACTATTAAAATAGCAGGAGATTATAGCAATTAGATTATTATTGTTGTTGTTATTTTGGACTAGGCATAGCCATAGGTTTCAAAATCTCGATTGATATTTCAATATTTCATCTCGATCGATATATTACCCGATATTGTCATATCTCGAACGATATATTCAAAATGAGATTTACAGCAAGATTTGCTATTTCGTTTCGGAAGGAGATCAAAATGGGATCTCAGACAAGATATCGGGTGATACTTTTGAGATCCAAAACAGTGCTGCATATAGAATAAACCGTTGATATTCCTAATTATTAAAGAAACTAAAGAGATAACTAGTATAACTTAGACAAGTATTCTAGAAGGAAAATGCCAACTCTCCAGAAAAAAAAATCCGGAAAACAATTGGAATAGGGAGATAGAAATCCTGCTGAATCACAAAGGACCATGTCTTTGGTAATATAGGGAGATATATTACCAAAGTTCATTATGGAAGTAAAATATACTACCATGAACAGGGCTTGGTAGTTAAATATAAATGTTTGCTAAACAATAATCACCAATTTTGACATGTAAAATCTCTGTTTTTTTACTTTATATACCAAAATGACACGGCCACCACTTTATTAGTAATTACGCTTATTTATTGTCGATCTGCGTATTTCTGTCATTAATAGAATAATAACCTATGGCAGTAAACTGTCAGATGGCGATTCAACTGCCAACGATCAATTCCTATGATGATTTGCTACCATAAGGTTGTTTTAGTTTGAGTGAAATGATATAACACACATGGCATTAGCAAGCACCAGACTGTATTCGCTATCATTACATTTTCCATGGTATCTGTAAGAGTAAAACGTGATTCTATGGTAGCACGCTTCAACATAAATGCACTCACATACACCTTAGCCAAAGGCTAATTCAACATACACCCTATCAATGAAAAACTGTCCTACTCACCATAAACTATCATCTAATAAAACTTAAATGCAAAAATATTTACAAAAATCACATACCACATACTGCCACGATATTTAAGTGTATATGGCCCATCAACCATTGCCCGAACAAAATGACTGTGCACCTTATGCTTCTCTTTTCCACTCTGGTCAATTAATGCCAACTCAAACAAAGCCCTCACATCTGTACCCTCACTTGCCAATGCAATGAAAACCGACACATACGCCGAATTATCCTCAGGGTTTTTTCCGTCAGGATAAAAGTAAATTGCCCACTGGTAACCTCCAACAGTAAACTGGTCGCTCGTCAGGTATTTACCATGGCCAATCCCTTTTGACAGGGAGTACCCAGAGATTGTATATTGGTGGGACCCATTTACAGTATCACATATCGACTTCGACATCGTCGTCTCCCCTCGGTTCGATTTGAATTGCTCCTCCATTGCATAAGTTCGGCGTTCTATGCTATCTTGACGAGCAAATTAGGGTTATTTGGTTGATACAGATGGCTTCGTTCCTACTTTGTGGTTTCACCCTAGTCGACCAAATTGTTCAAAAAGACGGAATCTTTATGCTGTTTCGATTCAAAAGATAAAGATTGTGGGAATGATTATAAAGAACTGAAAATCTAGGTGGGATTTTGGGGTTTCTCCAGATATTTGATTTTGTGTTCTCTAAAATTAATTATTACAGGACCCCACGAAAAAATGATATTGTTGTAAACTAAGTGCTTCTCCAGTAGATTCAGGGCTGAATATTCAGCCCACTGAATATTCAGCCTTGAATGGGTGAGTAGGCGCCAGTGGTCTGGCGCCTACAATACAGGCGCCAGATCCTGGCGCATGTATTACAGGCGCCAGAATCCTGGCGCCTGTAACACAGGCGCCAGAATCCTGGCGCCTATAAACCCCCCCCCCCCTCCGCCATTTTTTCTTTCATTTTTTCACTCAAGCTTCTTTTTTTAATTTTGTTTTTAATAGAAAATTGAAGTGAGATGCCGTCGCGATCTAATAAAGTTGGAAGAAGAGTTCGACGTAAGCCCTCTGATGAGCAAGCAGGTCCAGTACACATACCTCCGGCTCTTGGAGTATCAGCAGATGAGCTTCGTGTCCTACACGATCTTCCAGAGGGTTATCAGCATAGAGCTGATACTGCATTTGACTCGATACCGGTATAACTTTAACGTTAATTATTTATAGTATTGCGCATTTAATATGTTCGTACTAGCCTAATAACTGTTACTGAATTGGAAAACATTCCTTATTTCATTATATATAGGATCATCACATTCATTGTCGAGGTAGTTGGGCGAAGTGCATTCTTAAATTTTATGACAAACTCCCCCCTTCTATTAAAGATAGGTTGCATCGAAGTCCTTTTGGACAGTTTTTATCGATTAGGCCGATTCAGGCGTTGGACAGAACTCTATTACAGGCACTATGCGAGAGGTGGTGGCCGACCACACATACATTTCATTTTTCTGACTTTGAGCTTGGTATCACACCTCTCGATTTCTATATGTTAACTGGTATTGAGATTGGTCATATTGATCGGAGACCGGTTTCTTTTGATGACTTGTACGAGTCGGTTCGGTTGTATTCCGTCTTCTTACCCCATTTGGATGAGTCTCACGTTAGTAGTGGTGCGGTTACTTTGACTTACCTCCAGCAGTACATCACTGCTAATTCCTGTCGACCAGAGCTTGTGGATGGGGTGACTAGGGCATTTCTATTGTACTTGTTTGGTTCGACATTTTTTTCGAACCAAAGAAGTACCATTCGCTTGGGGTATTTAGCTTCACTTACTATGTTAGATCAGCTTGATAAGATAGATTGGGGCACAGCTATACTAGGTAGTCTGTACTCTGCATTAGATTTGTATGTGTTGGGAGACATTAGAGAGATGCAGGCTTTGTGGTATATTTTGCCCTTTTGGTACTATGAGTATACGGCCAACATGCATCGACGCATGGTAGAGATGGCGAGTCAAGTTGGTGAGCAGTTCTTTCCGTGGATGAGACGGTGGGAGGCTATTCATTATGTACCTCGTGCTCCAGTGGGTGTACGTCATGAGTTGATGGAGGCTAGGATACAGCTGGACATGCGTAGTCGTGGAAATTTGATACGCACTCCTTGGGCCTCACATTTGGCTCATCTGACAGATGCAGGCATTATTACTGACGCCCACCCGATGACGGTTGCATATACACTATCTATTCGTCGGGTGGCTTTACTTACCCCTACTTTTTTGCCCATGTGGTATTTGGGCGAGAGATGTGCGTATCAGACTAGCAGTGATACGCGTATACCCGGAGATCCTTTACCTTGCGAGGACATGTTTGGTAGATATCGGTTGATTAGATCAGAGTACATACAGGCACTACGGCAGGCTGGTTGGGTTGATATTGGCCCTTTCTTCATTTTTGGGGATTACGATTCCTATTGGCATCGAGTTTCTCCACGTAGACTTCTATGTCCGGATTATACTCGAGGGATCAACTCCGATCATTTAAGACCTCATATGGGAGCCGGTAGGGTTCAGATACCGCAGGTTTCATTTTTCCCTACTCCGTCATAGTTTTCACAGCCTCCGATGCAGATAGAGGCAGATTGTATGTTTAGAGCATACGACATTTCGGGTACCGTTATTGAGCAGCCGATAGTGATTCCAGATGACCCCGATTATCCAGGTGTACCCTCAGCCGGACTATACCCTCCATACCAGGTATGGTTATTACATAGTTAAAGTTACATACAGTTATTATTAATAGTTCTCTTTAAACGAATTCATACAAGTAATTCACGTCATATATCTCTGTAGTACGCACAGTTGTTGGATCAGTCTAGAGTCACCCTTGCCGTTTACCGTGAGATGACTCTTTCGCATACTCAGATGCTACATCAGCAGTACCGTAGTCATACAGAGATGTTGGAGTCTCAGATCGATGAGTTATCAGAGATGCTTAGGGCTCAGAGGCCGTTTGCACAAGCTGATCCGAGTTGGTCTTCGACCAGAGATTTTGATGAGGCAACTAATCTTGACGATTTGCCGACCCATTATGCCGATCAGGACGACGATGCGGACGATGACGATGATGCTGATGTTGATGATGACGGTGTTGATGATGAGGATGATGTAGACGACGACGTCGATGACGATGTCGGTGATGATGATAGAGATGACGATGGTAGCGACGATGATGGAGGTGTTGCTTTTTAGTCGTGTAGTGATGCTGATGGAGTTTTTTTATATGATTTCATGTATCTTGTTGATGTACTTATGTAGTGTATTGTAGTATTGCATTGTACTTGTTCTGATGATTAGTTGACTGTTGTAGTAAGTCCATGTGTTTTACTGATGTTGTATTTGTGGACCTTGGTTTGGTGATAGAGTTTTTTATATGGTTTCTATATCTTCGCTTACTACGGTATTTGTGGACTTTGGTTTAGTGATGGAGTTTGTTATATGGTTTCTATATCTTCGCTTACGTCAGTATTTGTAGTTACCGTTCATCTTCTTGTTAATTACCATCACGAGATAATTATATAACATGTTTTCTTCTTGAACGCAATCACATTACAACAAGCTTAACAGATACAACAAGTTTAACAGATACAATAAGCTTAACAGCTACATTAAGAATACGGATAATAGTACTTGCCTACTAAAACATCAAAGCAACACGTTCAGCCTTATGGGATTCGCATTGCGTTCATTCGCAACTCTTGAACTTGATTTTCGAGACGCCTTATCTCTCGTTCGAGTTCGTTTGCATATACTATTCCCCTAGGGCACAACGGCTCGTCAATCCATTCCGTGTACCTGCATCCATTTGGGTAGGATGGACAAGCCCGCATGCGCCGCCCAATATTGTCGCCTTCTGCTCGAACCAGAAGTTGGACCGCATGACCGCAGTAGCAAAGTACACGATAAGATTCACCTTCATGTTCTTGCGGTGGTACTCGATAGAACTCTACTTCTTGTTGTGGTTGAGCGAGAGCATGTTGGTTCGACAGTTGAACATGTGGTTCTTGAACTTCTTGTGGACGATTTACATGTGGCAATTGCGCTTCTTGGGGCCTAATTTGCATTAGAAAATCGAATTCATCTTCGAGCTGCTGAAGCCTCATCTGTTCCCACGCCTGCTCATCAGAGTCAGTTTCTGATGGCAAAGAAGGCATTTTGAGTGAGTGATAAAAGGAGGAGGAAGTACTTGAATGAGAACGAAGTGGTTTGAGTGAGATATAATGTGCGTAATTTGAGTAACATATATAGCCACGAGGAGCAGAAAACAGTAAAATAAATAATGATGCTACTGCTCACTGTTTCGCCTGACTTAATACTGTAGAGAATCTGCTTTTCTTACTGTCATGATGTGAAGGGACACTGGTTCTACTTTTCAATAACTTGTTTTCTTCTTGAACGCAATCACATTTCAATAACTTGATACAAACTTAGAGATGGTAGCAACTCTAGCCCAATACAACTCTAGCCCAATACAAACTTAATACAAACACAAGGCAGCCACTTACGTAATACATTACAAACACAAACAGCAAACTCAAAATACATTACAATTAATAAGGGAGTTTCCTAATCAGTTCCATAACGGGTTAGCCAATCGTAACGAAGTTTATACGCTTCGTAGCCAACAAAATCCTCACCGTATTCGAACAAATAACGAGAATCATATGTTGCTCGATTTGTTTTAAATAGGTTTTCGTCTTCAATTGTCTCGATAATCTTTGTGTATCGATCACAAGAATCTGCAAAATGATGATTAGCCATTTGTAGTTCAACCGATGTTCGTCTAGTCGGCCGAGAACGATGGTTGTTGTGTAGCCTCGTGATCAATTCCCATCTTTCTTCATATGTTAAACCCCCTCCACTCTGCATTAGTTTCCATTCTCTTTTATCAACCGCAATATAGGCATTGACGAGGGCTAGCAAATCCTTGGATGAAAATGGGGGACGTGTAGATGTCGATGCTTGACCACAATCACGAGGTCGCCTTACTGGAGCTGGACGCGTTACTGGAGCTGGACGCGTATCTGGAGCTGGACGCGTATCTGGAGCTGGACGCGGAGCTAGAAGCACCCGATGCTGGACCTACAAAGGAACTTCGTCAATTTGCGTATCAGGAACTAATCCAACTTCATTCTCGTTGACTTGACTTCGTTCATACTCATCAAATAAGCTGTCCATTTGTTCATCACTTATTTCCCAATCGGCCATAGAAAGGAACGTTGTTGTTTGAAGAGATAAAGGTTATAGAGGTATATTCATCCAGTCACATATGTATATTCATCCAGTCACATGTGTACAGTGGAGGATATGACCATACACTATAGATGAATACGACCATACCATCCATGGCTTCATTCCCACATGGCTACAGTTCACGAATATGACCATTCACAAGACAACCATTATTTATGACCATTCATAACATGGCTACAGTCTCACCATGTACACTGTACACTGACACACTAACATGGAGCATACAAACAATTCATCATGGCTACAGTTCACAAATATGACCATTCACAAGACAGCCATTATTTCTGACCATTCATAACATGGCTACAGTCTCACCATGTACACTGTACACTGACACACTAACATGGAGCATACAAACAATTCATCATGGCTACAGTTCACAAATATGACCATTCACAAGACAGCCATTATTTCTGACCATTCATAACATGGCTACAGTCTCACCATGTACACTGTACACTGACACACTAACATGGAGCATACAAACAATTCATCATGGCTACAGTTCACAAATATGACCATTCACAAGACAGCCATTATTTCTGACCATTCATAACATGGCTACAGTCTCACCATGTACACTGTACACTGACACACTAACATGGAGCATACAAACAATTCATCATGGCTACAGTTCACAAATATGACCATTCACAAGACAGCCATTATTTCTGACCATTCATAACATGGCTACAGTCTCACCATGTACACTGTACACTGACACACTAACATGGAGCATACAAACAATTCATCATGGCTACAGTCACATGGGATTGGAAAAGTGATTGATTAGTCCAAGCGCTTCCATGGTATACATATACTGGTTGGACAGTAAGGTTCACAACCACATTTCAAACTCTACATTTTGCATTCACAACTTATAACTTTCAAAATAATGTCTGGTCATTTACTGAAAGCAATAATGTTATGCGATAGCGACTCTGAAGACGAAGCGTACGCTTCAGCTCAACAGCAAGAAGAAGAGGAACTAATACAAATCTACCATGAAGCGTACGGATCCACTAGCGGACAACATGGTGGCTCAACAGTGGGTCGAAGATACTTTCACCGGGATCATGCGGCATTTCATAAAACACTAATAAAAGATTATTTTGCTTCAGATCCAACTTACAACCCATCCATTTTCCGCAGACGATTTAGAATGAGTCGACCTTTATTTGTAAGAATTCTTAAAAGTATTCAGTTGAATAATAAATACATCGTTTTTAAGCAGGACGCTGCAAAAAAACAAGGATTGAGTGGGCATCAAAAGATGACCGCAGCTTTGAGGATGTTAGCGTACGGCACGCCCGCCGACGCTCTAGATGACGCTTATCGTATTGCTGAGAGTACCGCATTGGAAAATCTAGATCATTTCTGTCAATCAGTGGTGGACATTTACGGGGATGAATACCTCCGTACTCACAACGAAGCAGACGTTGCTAGATTGCGTGAAATGCACGAAAATCGCGGCTGGCCTGGGATGTTAGGGAGTCTAGATTGTATGCATTGGGAGTGGAAGAACTGTCCTAAAGCTTTCCATGGAGCGTACAATGGTAAAGAAAAAAAACCAACAATCATCTTAGAAGCTGTTGCATCTCATGATCTATGGATATGGCATGCGTTTTTTGGAATGCCTGGTTCATTTAACGACCTCAATGTTATTGAGCGATCGCATTTGTTTAGCGATTTGGCGCAGGGTAAATCAACTCCTGTATCGTTTACAATTGGGCACAACACATACGAGCACGGTTACTATTTAGGAGATGGAATTTATCCTAAATGGAGCACGATTGTGAAGACATTTTCAAATCCATTAACTCCGAAACAGAAAAAGTTTGCTAGTATGCAGGAGGGGCAAAGGAAAGATGTTGAGCGAGCTTTTGGGGTTCTTCAATCGAGATTCGCAATGGTTAGTAATCCTTGTAGGTTATGGAAGCGGTCGAAAATGTCTAAAATTATGTTCTGTTGTATCATTCTGCATAACATGATAATTGAAGATGAACGAGAGATGGTTTACCCAGATTACGAGTACGAAGGATCTAGACAACCCCCTCAGATATTCCGAATTTCCGATGAACCAATTCACGGACAGTACGATATGTTTAACGCCGATAAACATGAAATATATCGTAATGCGGCACTTCACAATCGGCTTCAAAAAGATCTAATGGAACACATTTGGAACTCTTATGGCAATCAGTAGATTAAATTTCATAAGCTTTGTTTTATTAAGTTTATTTGCTTTGTAATCTGTACAATTTATGTTATGTAGTATGTTGAATTGTTTTAATGTGGTACTTATTAGTTGATACATATATACGGACATAAACAAAATAGAATATCACTACTTAATTCATACTATAAAACGCTACTTAATTCGATACAATAAAGGTTGTGCATGACTTCATAAGTCAAATACAGTATAAATGGGAATACACCACTACCTAAACTAAATTACATACGTCTTGATCCGGCCCGACTATCAACAATACGCTGTTTGTAATCCATCCAGTACTGCTTAGATAGTGGATCCATTCCCGTAACATCCTTTTCCATTACCATACTCTCTTGTTGTTCGCGCTCCAACTCGAACCTACCCCGTTCAATCTCGGTCAACTGTTTTAATATCTCCAGTTTTTCTGAACTATTTCGTAGACGATCTTCATTTTCTTTCGCATGTTTCTCGTACATCTGGGCCAAACGAGAATCAAGCTGGGTTTGAACAGCATTTTTCCTTTTCGCAGCATGTTGACCCATTGGTCTAGCATCTTCATCAATTTGGGGGTTTTCTTCTGCACCCTCGTTAGAATCGTGTTGTGAAGAATCTCCTGGACTTGAAGTATACGAATTTCGGTTTGTCTTTTTCTTCTCTTTACCCTTTGATTGAACATCTCTTAAGCTCTTCGCATTACAAGAACTCCATTTGGGATTACTAACGAGTACGTCATAACAATTAGCAAACTGGTAGTAATGAGGTTTTTTTATACCATTTTCTCTTGGAAATAATTTCAAGAATTGATCGTTCGCCATTCGCTTCTGAAAATGATAACGTAATAACTGTTTGTATACATTCATGCTATAGAAATGGAAAAATTATTTAACCAAATTATGGTTTTCAAGATTATTACCAGTTCGGCTTCGCCTCCCATTCCACTAGGGTTCGCAGTTCGGATTTTGTGAACTTGAGACTCAAAGAATTGGGTTTGTCGATTAATCTTTCCAAATCGACCAGTAAGTGCAGAGATTGATCTCGTCTTGGATACGTGTTTCTTGTTGTACGCAGCCATAACTTTACCCCAGAATATCTCACTGCTTTGGTCATTTCCCTTCGCCGAGTCGTTAGAAAAGTGGCAGTATATATAGCAGAGATCTTTATCTTCGTCTGCAGTCCAAGGAGCAGATGAATGAAACGATATCGGAGGAGCAGAACGAGGGATAAAATCCTCGACTGGTTGAGAATCGATATCCCAAGTATTCGAATTCATCGCTTCGTTGTACGAGTTGAATGGAAATGACATAGCTTGCTGCTTACGATTATGGGTGGAAGTAAATAAATCTGTGTGTCTTTCAAAGTGATATTCATACATGAATATATAGAAGAAATATGACCGTTTATAGCCGTTGTGGTTTAAAATATGACCGTTTATAGCTGTTGCAATTCGAAAAAACGACCGTTGGAGGGGTAAGATGACCGGGGAGAAGGGGGTTGGATCCTGGCGCCTGTTGTACAGGCGCCAGGATCCTGGCGCCTACACTGTAGGCGCCAGCTTCTGGCGCCAACACTGTAGGCGCCAGCTTCTGGCACCTACAGTGTAGGCGCCTGGATCCTGGCGCCTGTACAACAGGCGCCAGGATCCGATTCAGGATCCTAAACTGGATCCTGAATCGGGGCCTTCATATTAAGGCGTAATTGCACCACTGGGTGCAATTACCTTAATATTCAGCCCTGAATTCACACCACTGGAGATGCTCTAAGAGTAGACAGAAGTCGTCAGATTAAAAGGGGGTGCCCTTAAAAGGGAGAGCTACTTTGTTGACACGGACCCTGATTCCCACCAATGGGGGTGGTGGTGTCCCATGACAGTAGTGTCAACAAACTCCTATTCCTTAAAAGGGAGCACAAAAGTCGTTCAGAGAGGCAACGATGCTCCAGATTCGGGTAAGAAGGGAATGCAATTATGCCATGTTTTAAGTATGTAATTGGGCAAAATACATCAAGTTTAAGTCTGAAAATCGGCAATTTCCTGTCGAATATGTTGAAAACAAAAAATCAAATCCCGAATTTCTATGTTTTGACTTATCTTTATCTTCCATTTCCGGAGTGTCATCAACATCACCCTTCATATAACTTTTTAAAATCTTAGATGATCATATATTAATTTAACTTGTCGCTTTTGAAATATATAATGTGATCCCTCCCTCTCAATATTATTCTGTTTGGATAAGAAAAAGAGTGCAACTTATAAAATCATAGAAATGGTAGTCCTTATAAAGTGTTTGATATTTCAGAATCAAAGTAGTGTCTCATTAAAATCTTATAAGAACAATCCAATAGGAAAAAACTTAGTAAAGTAAAAATGGTATGGTGACATATTTTAATATCTTATTTCATTGAAAGAAGTTTGACTCTTTTGGGTCAGGATAAAAAAAAATTTGGAAACAGAAAGGGTACTTATATTATAAAATAAAAGATACAAGACATTTGAGTTGGTTACAAACAAGGTGCTACAACAAACAAAAACTTTACAAACAAAAGATCAGCCAATTCAAAAGCAATAATGCACAACAGTTGGACACAGATACATACCAGAAATGCAAAGAAACCAAAAGACAGACACAAAAACCACTTGCACTAAGAAATATCCAGCTCAAAAGCCCATCTAGATCGAAGCTTGAAAATGAACAGACCAAGCTCCAAGAACCTAGAACCAAACAAAAAGCTATCCATGCAAACCCATGCAAACCATATAAAAGCCAAACTGAAGCAACCAAAAGCACTGAAATACAAACAACAAAGATGAACTCAAGGAGATCTTCAAGCAAACTGTAATGAGAATCTGATGCCCTCCAGGAGAACTTACATGTCTATTAACAGAGAAATTAGATTGGAAACCAATACTGATCAATTAACAACGACTATAACATATCATTTTTTGGAGATTCCTCCACATATAACACCACTGTTCAACCCCCTTTCATTTTTAACTTTCTTAGCTTTGATCTTATCTGATACTCTGATATCAACTTCACCCATTCAGGATTGGTTTCTACCAATAGTTCATTGCATACTAAATTCCCTTTTCCTTTAAGTTTACCAGTATTAAACTTAAATCTTCTTCTCTCGAGCTAGTTGATGAGTCAGACTCATCCATTAAGGCTTCTATAGCATCATCATCATCACTAAATAGATCTTCATTGCAGTTTCCTAAGTGATTATCAGCCACCAATTTAACTTCATAATTATAAAGGTTCTCAACACTTAAATTTCTCTTATCATTACTCTCTTGCATGCAATCATTGCTAGAATTTGTAACTTCGGGTTGATCAGAAATAACCACCTCATTATGTTTATCAATACTCATCACTACATTATAAGAGCACTCTTTTTCTTGAGACTGCTTAATTTAATCAGGAACCCTCTCTTCTATCACCACATTATCAGTTTTCTGCTTCAAAGAAATATCTAAAACTGGATCATCCATCTGCTTATCTTGAATCTCCAACTTACCATCTAAATCCATTCCACAATTAGTATTAGAGTTATTCTTTGTAACCCAGACCTTAGTGGACTTACACATATCATTGGTGTGGCCAAACACTTTACATGATGAACATGCATGGGTAACCCACTCATAAACCACCCGTTGCCAAACTATATCCCCATTTTCATACTGAACTGGAACTTTTTCTAGAAAAGTAAAATCTATACTTATCTCAACTAGGACTTTAGCATAAGAAATTCGACATGCATCCTCAGTAACTCTATCCATACGAATAGACTTTCCCAAAATAGAAGCTATCCTACTGATGGCTTCAACAGACCAGAAATCAAGCTCTAAATTAGGAAGCTCAAACCAAATTGGAAAAGAACACAGAAATTCCTTTGTTAACTTCATACCTGGCATCCAATTTTTCAAAAAAATTAACCTTCTATTGTAAAAGTGAGGTCCAGAAGCTAAAATTCTTTCAATATCCTCAGCTAAATCACATCTGATTATAAAAAAAACGTTGTCTCCCGAAAATAGGTGATAGTTACCTTTCAGTTGCCAATTTCTATCTATATAATTTTTCAAGAAGTTATAATAGGGTTTGTTACCATACACGTAGAAAACAATGGAGTTCATCCATTTTTCTCTTGCTTTTTCCACTAAATTATCATTTATGACTGCAACTTTGAGATTATCCTTAATATTAGGCTCATAGCAATCAAGCTGAATGACGTTTTGATGCAAATTATTCTCCGTAACTACTTCAGTCCATTTCTTAGACTGAAAAGAATTAGCTAAAGTGGAACTTGCCTGAATATTAGGAACTAGATCTGGAAAACCCTCAGTAGATCTCAGATCTGGACTACCAGTTTTGCTATGAATTGATTATACACCTCTACCTGCATGTTGTTGTTTTGAAGAAGAATCAGGTGGTTTTCTATTCTATAATCCGAATCTAAATGAGCGATGTTTTTGGTGTGAGAATTAGGAGAGAAATAACTAGAAGCCGCCATTTCTCAAAGAACCCTTTTTCGGGTCAGGATAATATTCCACTAAAACTGTATTAAGAAAAAACTCGGCGGGAAAAATCTTAATGAATGAAAAATATATGATCATTTACTATATTAAGTGGAATTTGATACTTCTGTATCAATATAATGTCTCGCCTTAACGAGAAAAACTAAATGAGAAAAAAAACTTAGAGAAGAAAAAAGAGATAACATAGTATGATATATTTTAATAAATTACCACACTAAATGGAGTCTGATTATGATAGATCAATATAATACCTCGTTAAAATCTTAATAAGAAAAACCCCATAGAAAATATTAGGGGAAAGAGCACATTACAATAGATCTATGTATGCTCCCCTGAATTTATAAAATTTTCTTTTAGTTTGAATACATCTCTATATAATTCAAATTAGCTACAAATTATTATGATCCATACAGTTTAGAAAAGCGTTAAGAAAATTAAAATCAGATAATGTTAATTATATTTTCTCTTCTTTATACGCTAATAATTAACATGTCTTTTTCTTTAATATAAACAATTTTCCAGATTGTTCCTTCCCAATGCATTTTATGCACCTTACATGCTACTTTTATGGAAACGCTTCGTATGCTTTTATTTTTTGTGTTTCGTATCAGCTTTACTTGTTTAACTATAGTTTCGATGGATATTAAGAGTTTCATTACAATACTACTTAAAAGGAGGAAGTAATATACTAATAATGAAATATTTTAAGATTGTTCATTACAACAATGTTTAAAAGAATGCTACAATCTTCTCCCATTATTCTTTGCATTTTTCGTAGTTGTAAATAGGATCTGAAAGGACGATCGGAGCAAATCGAATATGATCAAAGCAGATCGGAAAATGTTCAGAGTAGATCTGAGTGGACTTGGGATGTGGGAAGAACATTTCAAATTCAGGAAGAGGACCGAAGCCAACGTGCAGGCTCGAATCCATTGGCTTCGGTATTAAGAAGGCTCAAAGAAAAAAGGGTGTTTCGAGAGTAGTTAAAGAGCTTCGAATCAAAGAGAATATGAATTCGTAGTTAGGTTTAAAGCAGGTTCAATGGATCACATCACTTCGAGACATTTAGCTTGGAGTATGAAATGGAGCTTTGAATCGATTCAGCGATTTAAAGCGAAGCAATTGAGATAGGTTCGAAGAAAAATAAGATGGATTCAAAGCAACAATAAGGAAGTTTCGAAGAAAAAACAAGATTTGAAGCAAAGCAAGGAAGATCGTAGCACATCAAGGTGAAATAGCGCGCAATTCGAAGTGATTTTAGATGCTTCACCTCTAAGTAATGAACTTTGTGTCGATGTGAAGTGAAATAGTTTCGGATTAATATGAAGCAATATACTCTAAGTAGTTATTCGAAGGAAAGAGTTGTTTCAAAACAATGGAGTGCTTCGAAATAGTATTTCCGAAGGGAGCATAATAGTGTTCGGAGCAAGATGGAGCTAAGAAGTAGGCTGAATGGAAAAAGAGACATGGGTGGTCATCAAGTGAATCTAGGAAATTGAGCATAACTGACCGTCGTGGGTCAAAAGAAATCTCAAGAGTTCTAACTTGGCACGTCAGAAACCTAACAAGTCTCCTCTTAGAATCTAGAATGACACCATACATGGCTAGCCAATCCATTCCTTGAATAAGCATGTAACCCGTAAAGCCAAGAACATATGCGTCACACTCAAACTCGACGCCCATAACATAAATTATAAAACTCCTACATATCATAGACATGTGAGCCAAACCTCTTATGGGGTTTGAGACCATAATAGGATCAGAAGCTATACAAGTGTCTAGGTGCAGACTATCTACTGCAGAATTGCACCTGAATGGATGAGAAGCACCGGAATCAAATAGAGTCCTAATAGGAGAGTCAAAAAGAGAAATCAAATGTTCTACGATGACTTTCCTACCTCGATCTGGACCGCCAGCCTGAGCTGCCTCTATCGTATGAACTTATCCTCTAGATGATCCTACCTTCTAGCCTTGCTTGTTAGGACGTTGCTCGGTAAAATATCCAACTTGACTACAATTGAACAAGCATTCTTAATCTTCCTACAGTTTCTAACAAAGCGCCTCATATTCCCGCAGTTATGGCACTTAACCTCTGTCTTGATTTGTGCCTTATCAGGTTTTCCTCCTTTCTTTATTACCCCTTCTTGGGCCACCGCTTATTTTTCCCAGTCTTGGGCTTGTTCCCTCCCAAAATATTAACAGCAGACGTGAAACCTCTTAACTTATTAATCAAACAGGTTTAACTTCATTAATAAGCATAATAACCCTATGTTATATTTCCGAGTTGTAAGTGACATTTATCAGATGTTAAAACCCTTTACCAAATCATACAGGAACTTGCTCAGATGTATATAGATTACAGTTACATGTTTTACTTAATTTACATCTGATTCACATTCCATAACATGCTCTACTTAATATAAAATTAAGTCCAACCTACTCAGATTAACATGTTTGCATATTCTTCCTTTATAATTATCCCTATTATATAGTCAATGGTTCTCATATTCCAATATACCTAAATCTCCTTTTTACTTTCATATCTGTTATTTAAGCTTATCCCGATTTTAAGCAATTAAACGGAAATAGCCTAGCAACTCTCAATGGTCTATACTCAGCACAAACAAAAAGGATAAGGAGAAAACAGATCCAAACCCAAACTGAACAAACAGGCATAAAAAGACTATAAATAAAACTAAGACAAAAAGAGGATAAGGAAGAAAGATGTACATACAAACAGATAATAACCGAAAACTGAATAGGTAATTGACATGTAAGAATAAACTTATAAAGACTAGTAGTTTTCAGATCCAATATATTTACTGTCAAAAATCCTATTTAAATTGTAGATTTAAAAATAACGTAGAACTCACAGAGATATATATTAGATCTAGAAAAAGGCCTTTGAAATAGTTGTTGTAAAATAATTATCCTTTCAATTTATGTTTTGACAACACCCAGACATTTTCTTAATTTTATTTTAGAACATAACTTAGAAGAGGAAGAAGATGAAGAAATGTTTGTGTCAGAAAATGTTGAGGTTGCTAGCCTATTTATAGATATGTTAGGATAACAGAAACCATAGGATATTAGGTTTTAAAATCAAACTGTTAAAGATACATCATGACGAATCAACATAAGAATAAAACACACTAATCTGTCCAGGTTTGGGATCCAGCCTGGTCGAAGTGGGTAGACCTACCTGCTACATAGGTCGACACTAGTGTCAACACATGGGTCGACCCGTGTAGGGTCAAGTCAACCTATTATCGTTGCTTTTGTTTGAATTTATTTATTAAATTATTTTAAATTTAATTAAAACTTCTTCCACTACAACAAAAACACCATATTACAATTTTATTTTACAATTGTCATAAAATACCAGTTGTAATAGAGGTTTTTACAACTGTCGTTTCTTGGAAGTTGTAATAAACATATTTTTAACAACTATTTTATTTTGCATATTGTAAGAGATGTCTATTACAACTTTTCTTTTTTGTTTGTTGTAATAACTAATATATACTAATTAATTTTTGATAATTAATAGTTAAATTAGAAAGTTGTTTAAACTTATTTTTAGTAACTCTATTTTCTATTTCTTATATTAGAGACCTATTAAATATTAATAACAACTTATATTTAATAATTAGTAATTATAACATTTAAGAATAATTCATATTCAATAATAGATTTACAAATTAATACCAATTATTATTAGATAAAAACTGCTTAATTAATGATTAGTAAATAATAGTTTACTTTTTAAAAATTACTATTAAATATTTAATAGTATGTAATCAATAACATTTACATAATAATTAACTTTTAATAGTAAGAAGAAATAGGTAATAATTAATAATAACTATTATTAATTAGTAATATTTATTATTTTAGTAAAAATCAATTCTCAAAAAATTCATATTATATTTATATTTAATATAAAATTTTACTTATGAATTCTAAATGATAATTTTTAATTCTCTAAGTTTTGGTGAAATTTTAATTGTAACCGATGGAAAACCGACGGTCGTGTTAAATGCAAAACAATGAAACTTAAGGGCGGTAAAACTGAAAATTTGGCTCTCACGTAATTCGTGTCTTGTATTTCTAGTGCCTTCTATTGGCTGACCTCTCCAGTTCTCGCCTGTATGTCAAAATCAAAATCCCCAATTCATCCTTCCTCAAAAAATCTTGCGCCCTTCGCCTTTTATTTCCCCTTCCGCCTTCTGCCTCCGCCCATGCCCTTCCATCCATTTTATGCCCACACCGGTAGTAGCAACTTTCCCTACCCTTACCGTTCGCACCTACTTCTCTCTGAACCCTAGGTACTCTCGCTTCGTCCTTTTTCCACTTTTTCGTCAGTCTTCCGTCGAGCTACTCCATCTACATGGCATACGCCGTAGCGAAGTTGTCTTCCCTCTGCATCTTATATAAGTTTTTTCTCATGTTAGTTTCGGTTTTTCATTTAGTTGTAATTATGACATTGGGACTAAATTTTTTTTGTTTCTCTTTCAGAATCGACTTATTCAACATAACTGGTTTTTTTTCCTTTTGAATCTACTGATTTTGGCGAATTAACATGCTTAGAATTGTGTTGTGTATGCTGTTTTTGAATCGCGATTGAAGTTTGAGTGACCATGACAATCGGATTTGGTTGCAGTTGATAATCTGTTCGTTATCATTTAGCTTTTCTTTGCTGTTGTTGATTGGGTTTGGTTGCATTATGTTGATTGTGGTGAACATGGTTGCAATCGTGTTTCGCATTACTTGATGTCAATACAGTATTCTTATTGCTTTAATAATATTGCAATTCTTTACTACCGGCTGTAACAAAATTCTTATTTGTTAATGATGGGAAATGATTATTTTTTAAGTAGCATTTAGTATATATAAGTTAGTCTTGGTTATTGTCTTAAGGCTGGAATTTTTTTTATTTGTGTATACATACAACATTGACATCATGAACAAATTTTGTCAGCCTTATTTCTGTTGTATTATGGGTTCATATATTCACTTCCATCTTAAAGGATGGTATATTAACCAATATTATGGAACCAGTTCGGAACATTATTTGTTATATTACAAGTTTCAAGTGGAAATGAATTTAAAATAAAATTTATAAACTAGATTCTGTGCAATGATTTTATCTGTTCATATGTACCAGTTTTGTTGTAAATTAATGAAGCAAAATCAGAAGTGAATCTATACTGAGGGTGCAGGAAGCAGCTCATCCCCGTTAAATGATAATATAGTGATAGTTTTTTGTGTCTAATTAGTGAAATTTTGGTTATTTAAACATATTTTATCTATATTATACGTAATCCCACTTGTATTGATGGCCGAATTCGGCCCTGCTGAAGATATACCTTTCAGTTCTATTAGTAGTGCATGTACTAGCTTTCATGCGCCAATCTCATAACCTTGTAGACTGTGATTCAATTTCTGTATTTTATATGCATACATAGGTTTTCATAGTTATGAATGATCACAATTCATAATTAATTGCTCATGGCCATATAAACATTATTTAGTTACTTTTACGACAATCCTTCCAAATGGGTATCTTAATTATTGTCTTCTAATGATATACTCTTTAGTTGGTATAAGTTTCTTTTTCTTTTTGGAATATTTACAGCAATCTTTGTTTCATGTTTACTGCATCTTACGTTGTTTACCTTTTTTATTTTTTAAAAATACCTACAATAAGTATTCAACTTTTTATAATATAAGATTAAATATTGGTCGTTACCACGGAAGAGACTTTGGGAAGTCTTTGAGCAAACGTAATAAAAGATGATAATATATACATACTATTAATTTGTTGTACTGTTTTCTTTACAAAGGAAACAAAACTTTATATTAGGATCCATGAAATGTTGTAAAATTTCTTTCCTATCCATAGATGGTGAGAAGTCAATCTACCATGAATGTGGGCTTAGTTCTCAGTTCTGTAGGATTCAATTAGGAAAAAAAGTTGAGTGAGGCATTGTGAATTTCAATTTTGTTAGGATTTTGTTTCCTTTCTTTCTTTGCATTATTTTTTTCCACTTTGACTTCAGTGTTTTTTATTTAACACATATGTGCTTATTTTTAACTAATTTGTGTGTTTCTTCTCAGCATGAATTCTACTGGCACAATGCATTAAAAGGAGAAATAGGTGATCTACGTATTTGCTTTCCTAACTCAACATCATGATTTGTAAGTTCCAAACAGAATTAACAAATGTGCATCCAAAATACCATATTTTATCCCTGTTTTTTTATTTACCGCGATATATTTCTAATTATTTGCAAAACAACATTGTATTTTGCTCAATTTGACTTTTACCAAAACTTCCACTTAGAAGCCTATTTATTTCTCTAATGATGTTTTTTTCCAATGATCAGTTAATTCTGTTAGCTTAAATATGGTTTTTAATACATTATTTTCATATATTATATGTTATATTTTGTGTGCAAGTATATCCAGAATAGAAAAAGTTTATCCATAACAAGCATGTTAGCGGTTATGTCCCTAAATGTTTCAATTTCATTCCAAACCTGATGTATAGTTTCAAAATATTTATATTGTTTAATGATGAAATTAATTGGCTCTCTTTTGGTGGTTGACTGGACTAATTCTCGTTTCCATATTAGAACTGATGGTAAAATTGAACTTGGATTTAATATTCCATCATCCTTTGTGAATGGAAGTTCAATAAAAAAGAAATCTGAATTAGTGGCAATATATTAAGTGTATGCCCAACTTATGTGTAAATATCTTAGCAAAATCTGTATGCAGGTTTTTTTCCGTGTAGTGCAGTAGCTGTAAATTTATTTGTATTGTTTTCTTCTTTGTTTGATTTCATTATTTGCTTGAAATTTAAAATTTTATTTGTATTATTAGCAATTTTCGAACTTAAGTGTATGTATTGTTTTGTGATAAGTTTCTTTTGCCCGAGAGAGCTATAGGTTTACTTAGCTTTGGTGATGATCGGGTGGGATTATTTATATACATTTATTAGCATTTTATTTCCATGCATGTGCATGATATTTAAGTCATATGATATGTTAAGTACTGATAGTCTTGCACTTGTGAATATTACAGGTTACTCTGCATATGCACTGTTGTCGGCTTGGTCGGCGGCAATTCCAAATACAAACATCATGCGGGAATCAACGGATGATGTGTTTACGGACATGGTGTCGGCTTCCATTAGCATGGCCATTTTCGCATTTGCTGCCATGGCTTCTTCTGCACTTATCATATTACAGTATTTGGTTTTACCTTATCAAATTATTTATTGCTTATCATTTGCTTTATGTATGCTACGTCCATGACTCCTTTGTGTATTTTTATGCTTCATGTAACATTCGATTGTTGAAACCAAATGGCCGACATTGGTCATTTTCTGTAACGACCCGCATTCTACGCATCATAGGATCGTAGAATATTTATTTCTTTCACATACGAAGTCGTATGGTCACGTAACTTTGGGGGACGACTATTGGGGTCATTTCCCATGTTCATGATTTCTCCCGATTTTTAAATGACCATTTTACCCCTAGTTGGCACTGTTTTGGCCATAACTTTTGACTGGAAATGAATTTTGACCTGAAACCACTTCCATTGGCTTCGGATGATGGTTTCTCTTTCCGTAGAGTGGTCACATTAGCCAAACGGACTTACCGTTTGGGAGATATGGCTGAAACAAGTTTCAGATGGTGAAAAACAGCTTAATTGGGCTTAACCGGGTGATTAGCAGCTAGGCCCAGAGGGGAATTTCGGGTTTAGGGGTATATAGGGGCTGGTTAGGGTTAGAAAACATTTCTTTAGACATTTTCCATCCGCCACTTTCCATTCCTCTTGACCTAGCCATGGCCTCCACTCTCTAAATCCCTCCAAAACACCCAAAATCGCTTCCTAATCGAGGATTAAGGCTTAGAGGCATCAAATCAAGGAGGATTAGCACAAGGACCGAGGTAGAGCTGCTGTTATATATTGGAATTCGTGCAAATCAGATGTTCACTTCAGATCTGAAAGTTTTATTGTGGCAAAGGTGAGTGATTTGCATAGTTTTTGCACTAATTACGGTAATTAAGGGTAATTAGTGAAGATTAGCGAATTTATACACTAATAAATTTTGGAAAAATGTTTAGAAATTCGAAAATAATATTTTATGTCTCTGTTAGAAATTTGGTTCGATTTGATTAAGTTTTGTTAACCCTACGATTAGATTTACTTAAAAATGCTTAAGGGAAAATTTGGGGTTTTGACCATGTTTGATCCACTTTACATGCTATGATTTGTGTTTTGGGTGTTTGTAGTCGATACTATATGTTGCTATGACTGTATGATATGTTTTGTGATTGTCTAGAAGTGTTAGTTTGGTCAAAAACGCCGTCGAATGGCGAAAAACAGTTGCTGGAACGAAGTGCAGGAAATACACCGGATCGGATCGCCCCTTACGCTATGCGAACCGAACCGATCGCAGCTCCGATCGCCACGTACTGATGGACCACGGACCGATCCACTTCAGAAGCTCACGATCCGAACTGATGTGCCTCCACGACCGAAGGGAAGCGCCACGAGCTATGGAGCACGACCCGAACCAGTGGGAGTGCCTCGACCCGATCCGACCTGGTGAAGGCGATGCGATCCGCGAACCGATCCGAGGTGGAGCACGATCCGACGATGGAGACCCGACCTGGAGAGTGTGCCACGATCCGAGCTGGGGGAGGAGGTTACTCACGATCCGACGGTGATGACTACGAACTGAATGAAGACCGATCCGGAAGTGAAGACTATAACCCGAGATGCAAAGGAAGTCCAAGTGAGAAGTTAGAGCTCAAGATTCAGATGGGAATCAACGAGTTCGCTTCATGGTTGGGCTTTGCTGCGGGACGCGTGCCAAGGAGTTATCGACGTCTATAACTTTGGACCACTATGGTAGGAGGTATGAAGGCGGATTCAGGGCCATTATGGCATCGGTAGGACCGAGGGCTACGACCAATGAAGCGAGTCATTGAAATGTTTGGTCATGACTCTAAGTGTTTGGCTTGGTCACAACAGGGTTTCTACAAGTCGGGGTCCGTCGTTACCTCAATTTGTCTAGTGTTCCAAAGTGGTAGATATTGTATGCTTTACGCACCGAGTGAGAGATGTGAGGATGGTTGCCATGGATGATTTGTTTGCTATCATTGTGACATGCACACCCCACCCCCGTATTCTTACACTATTCATTATGGCGCCTTGGAGTATTGTACGGTATGTGGTACTAACTCTTTGGTTGCAGGTCCAGGTTCAGGTATGGTTTAGTATACCTGTTATTGTTCTGTTTAGATGCTTATCGCTCATACCAGGCTTTATGTCTGACCCAGAGTTTTATGTCTCCTCTTATTACTCTGGGTGCTCACACGAGCAGACTAGAGACAGGTTAGCTGGTGATGCACGGGTAGATGATCCGGAGACGAGCAGGAGGCTTCCACGTAATATATATAATATTCTCCCTGTGTTGTTGAAGATCACTGCTTGGGCATTGGTGGTGCATCTTCTACTTTAGCTTTCTTTTGTTTAGAGACAGTAAATTTGGAAAATTGTAATAAGCTGTATTTGGATTTCCGCTGCTCTGATGATTGTTGTTGATTTTAGTTATCAGCTTATGCACTGTCTCACCTGTTTTATGTCAAGTATGTTGTTAATATATTTTATTCCATGCGCTGTGATACATTCAACAGGTTCCTTGACTAGTTCATTCCCTTCTTTCTTTTCTTCTGACGACCGTTCTGTGCTAGCTGGGCATGTGTACAGCGCACTTTCGGAGGAAATGCAGGCTGGTGCGGGGCGGGCCGTCACACTTGGTATCAGAGCTCTAGGTTGCGTAGTTAACCTAGGGAAGTTATCAGGGAGAGATAATATACGTATACGAGAGAGCGTATTTGTGATTACTTTGGTTTTTAAAAGCTATATATATATATATACTATTACTATTATAAGGATGAAGTCGTACTGCACTAGCACCACTATGGAGTCGTTAATCGTTTCCTTTTTCAGATTGACGATGAGCCGATATACTAGAGGTGCTGGTAGGGGAGCCAATAATGGGAATGCTGCTGACATGAGGACAATGTTTACTGACCTCATGAGAGAGATGCTTAGAGATGTACAGAGGGCAGCTCCCAATGGTGGAAATGGTGGTGGTCCAATAGTGCAGGCGCCAAGAGTCGACTTCGCCAAGCTGAATAAGGATTATACTAGTCTTGGTGGGAAGCCGTTCCACGGAACGGAGTCGGCCACGGATGTTCAGGATTGGTTGGATAGTTGCGAACGTATCTTCGAGGATTTGGGTATTGAGGATGCAATGAAGAGAAAGCTAGCGTCCCGTCAGCTGCAAGGGCGGGCAATGAATTGGTGGAATGCTATAAAGGCAGCTACTCCCGAAGATCAGATTACTTGGGAGCAGTTTAAAGCTCGCTTTAGCGAGAAGTTCATTCCAGCTGCTCAGAAGTCAGTGCTGTTTAAGAAATTCTTGGAGCTCAAGCAGAATGGCAGAGCTGTCTCCGAGTATATTGCCGAATTTGACACTTTGTCAAAATATGGGTTATCTCTTATTGATACTGCCGAGAAAAAGAATGAGAAATTCATAACCGGTTTGGACCAGTACTTGGGGGAAAGACTTATTAACCACATCGATGAGTCGTTTGAGTCGATTGTAGGGAAAGCATTGAGGTCAGAAAGTCTCTACCCTAAGCCGAAGACTGAGGTTGCATCCGCAGATGAGCCAAAGCCACAAGCAAGTGGTGGAGGCAAGGGTGGTTCCCAGAATAAGAGAAAGCAGAACCAAGCTAAGGATGGCCAGAAGAAAAAGAATAAGCAAGATGTGGAGTGCTTCAGCTGTGGTAAGAAGGGCCATTATGCTAGTAATTGTCGGGCCAAGCCAGCGGATAGGAAGTGCTTCAACTGTGGCCAAATGGGACATCACAAGGACAAGTGTCAACAGCCCCCTAAGGAAAAGCAAATGGTGAAAGCCTACGCTCTTAATGCTATTCCTTCTTCGTCGAATGCCCCAACAGCGGCAGAGAAGGGAAAGAATGTCGTCATTCAAGGTATGCTTTCTGTTTACGATGTTCCTATTAGAGTTTTGTTTGATACCGGAGCTTCCAGTTCTTTCATATCTAGTGACCTGGTAGATAGGTTGGGATTGGAGCCCGAGATTGTCGATAGACCTTTAGTAGTGACGAACCCGATTGGTGGTTCGACTAGCCTTAGCATGATTTGTCGTAATGTGGTCTTATCGAGTCATGGATGCATGTTTGTTTGTGATTGCTTTGTTTTGGGCTTTACTGGGTTTGGCATTATTTTAGGAGTAGATTGGCTCCAAAGATACGGGGTGGTGGTAGACTGTGAGGGCTTGTTGGTGACAGCTAGAACGGATGATGGGCGGAGGATAGTGTTTGGTGGTCTACCCAGTAAGGGGGTATTGGCTAGTTTTCTAAACTCCCTCGACATTCCGCATAGTGAGTTGTCAGGTTTGCCCGTGGTTAGCCAGTATCCGGATGTTTTCGAAGAAGTGACCGGACTTCCACCACACCGAGAGATTGAGTTTCGTATTGATTTGGTAAAAGATGCCAGGCCTATAGTGATGCCACTTCGTCGTATGGCACCAAGAGAGCAGCGAGAGCTCGAGGTGCAAGTCAGCGATCTTTTGAAGAAGGGATTTATCAGAAGGAGTGTTTCTGAATGGGGAGCACCAGTTGTGTTTGCTACGAAGGCGGATGGTTCCCTTCGTTTGTGTGTAGACTACCGCGAGTTGAATAAAGTGACGAGGAAGAACAAGTATCCTCTACCGCGGATAGATGATTTATTCGATCAGTTGAGTGGCGCGAGAGTATTTTCTCAGTTGGATCTCGCGACAGGTTTTCATCAGCTTAGAGTGGAAGCTGAAAGTATAGCTAAAACGGCATTTTGAACGCCTTCTGGATTTTATGAGTGGTTGGTTATGCCATTTGGGTTGACTAATGCACCAGCCTATTTTGTGGATCTTATGAATCGAGTATTCAGAGATCAGTTGAATAAGTTTGTCCTTGTGTTCGTTGATGATATTTTGGTCTATTCGAGGACAGAGGAAGAACACAAGGAACATTTAAGAGTAGTGATGGAGGTGTTGAGAAAACACCAATTGAAAGCCAAGTTTTCTAAGTGTCACTTCTGGAAGAGGGAAGTGAGGTTCTTGGGCCATGTTGTATCAGAGAATGGTATTGCCGTGGACCCGGCAAAGGTGGCTACGGTACAGGATTGGCCTACACCCAAGAATGCAACAGATGTAAGAAGTTTCTTGGGATTAGCTGGATATTATCATAAGTTTATCCAAGGTTTCTCCAAGACAGCAGCACCATTGACCCAGTTGACCAAGAAGAATCAAGCTTTTGTCTGGGATGAAATGTGCGAGAATGCATTCAAAAGTCTAAAGGACAAGTTGACAAGCGCACCAGTGTTAGTCATTCCTAAGGGGGATAAAGAGATGACGGTATACACAGATGCCTGTGGTACTGGACTGGGTGCTATATTGATGCAAAGCGGTAGGGTTGTAGCTTACGCAAGTCGGCAATTGAAACCGCACGAGAGAAGATACCCTACCCATGATTTAGAATTAGCAGCAATCGTGTTCGCGTTAAAGATGTGGAGACACTATCTCTTGGGAGAAAGATTTGAGCTGTTTACAGATCATAAGTCGTTAAAGTATCTCTTCTCTCAGAAAGATCTGAATCTCCGTCAGCAGAGATGGTTAGAGTTCTTAGCTTCCTATGATTTTGACATCGCATACACACCAGGAAAGGGCAATGCGGTGGCTGATGCATTGAGTAGAAGACATGCCAGCCTAGGGGCTATGTTCCTTGAATGGAGGCAACTGGAGTTTATCGCGGGGTTTGATTTCAGACCAAAGTGCGAATTGGATCCAGAAATGTTAGCAAGTTTGACGATCAGACCCACTTTGGTGGAACGGATCGGCTCTAGTCAGAGGGACGATCCTAACCTATTGGAAATCATCTCCAAGTTAGAGATGGGTATCGATGAGGAGATGAACAAATATGGGCTTGATCGAGATAGATGGCTTAGAAAGAATGGAAAGCTTGTTGTACCCAATGTCAATGGATTCAGGGATGAAGTGCTTAGAGAATGTCATCACTCAAAGCTGACTATACACCCCGGTGGTAACAAGATGTATCGAGATATGAAGCAGACTTACTACTGGGAAGGGATGAAAAGAGACGTTGGGAAGTTTATATCCAAGTGCATGAATTGCCAGCTAGTTAAAGCCGAGCAAAAGAAGCCTAGTGGGTTGTTACAGCCCTTAGAAATTCCCGAATGGAAATGGGAGCAAGTCTCGATGGATTTCATCGATGGTTTACCAAGGACTAGATCGGGACATGATAGCATTTGGGTGATTGTGGATCGATTGACTAAAAGTGCAAGGTTTATACCAGTCAAATCGACCAGAACGACAACTAAGTTAGCAGAATTGTATATGAAGTGGGTAGTGAGATTTCATGGAGTACCCAAAAGCATTGTGAGCGACCGAGACCCGTTGTTCACTAGTGGGTTTTGGAAGAGCTTACAAGAGGCTCTAGGGTCAGAGTTACATCTCAGTACCGCATATCATCCTCAGACCGACGGTCAGACGGAGAGGGTGAACCGTATTTTGGAAGATCTCTTGAGAGCATGTATATTGGATTTTGGTGGATCATGGGATGACCATTTGCATCTAGTAGAGTTTGCATATAATAATAGCTACCAATCCAGTATCGGTATGGCTCCGTTTGAAGCTTTGTACGGAAGACCGTGCAACTCACCATCATGTTGGATAGAGACTGGCGAGAAGTTTATGCTTGGACCAGATGTGGTGAGGGAAACTTCAGATAAGATTAAGATCATTCAGCAACGAATGAAGGCTGCCCAAGATAGGCAGAAGAGTTATGCTGATAAGAGGAGAAGAGACTTAAAATTCTCCGTTGGCGACTTGGTGTTTGTCAAGATTTCTCCGTTGAAGAGCGTAATACGATTTGGCAGGAGAGGCAAGTTGGCACCAAGATTTGTTGGCCCATTCCCTGTTCTTGAACTAGTCGGGAATTTGGCATACAGAATTGACTTACCGGAGAAGATGGCAGGAGTTCACAACGTATTTCATGTTTCCCAACTAAGGAAGTTCGTTCACGACTCAGATATGACTATTCCACCTGATCAGTTAGAGGACTTCGAAGTAGAACCAGAGGCGGTTGGGAACCGCAAGCCGGCCCGTATTGTCGAGCACGACATGAAGCAACTTCGAAGGAAGGCGGTGAAGTTAGTCAAGGTTCAGTGGGGCGAGGACGAGAATGATTGTACTTGGGAGACAGAGGAGAACATTAAGAAGACGCACCCAGAACTCTTTGCCTGGTAAGATTTTGACTTCGATCTAGTTTTCCGCATGCTAGGATAGGTTTGTTTTGCTTATTTTGCATGTTTGATTGATGTATGTGGTTGTTAGGCATGCGGGATCCTTTGTATGTTTTGAGTTAAGGAATTTCGGGGACGAAATTTCTTAAGGGGGGGAGAGTGTAACGACCCGCATTCTACGCATCATAGGATCGTAGAATATTTATTTCTTTCACATACGAAGTCGTATGGTCACGTAACTTTGGGGGACGACTATTGGGGTCATTTCCCATGTTCATGATTTCTCCCGATTTTTAAATGACCATTTTACCCCTAGTTGGCACTGTTTTGGCCATAACTTTTGACTAGAAAGGAATTTTGACCTGAAACCACTTCCATTGGCTTCGGATGATGGTTTCTCTTTCCGTAGAGTGGTCACATTAGCCAAACGGACTTACCGTTTGGGAGATATGGCTGAAACAAGTTTCAGATGGTGAAAAACAGTTTAATTGGGCTTAACCGGGTGATTAGCAGCTAGGCCCAGAGGGGAATTTCGGGTTTAGGGGTATATAGGGGCTGGTTAGGGTTAGAAAACATTTCTTTAGACATTTTCCAGCCGCCACTTTCCATTCCTCTTGACCTAGCCATGGCCTCCACTCTCTAAATCCCTCCAAAACACCCAAAATCGCTTCCTAATCGAGGATTAAGGCTTAGAGGCATCAAATCAAGGAGGATTAGCACAAGGACCGAGGTAGAGCTGCTGTTATATATTGGAATTCGTGCAAATCAGAGGTTCACTTCAGATCTGAAAGTTTTATTGTGGCAAAGGTGAGTGATTTGCATAGTTTTTGCACTAATTACGGTAATTAAGGGTAATTAGTGAAGATTAGCGAATTTATACACTAATAAATTTTGGAAAAATGTTTAGAAATTCGAAAATAATATTTTATGTCTCTGTTAGAAATTTGTTTCGATTTGATTAAGTTTTGTTAACCCTACGATTAGATTTACTTAAAAATGCTTAAGGGAAAATTTGGGGTTTTGACCATGTTTGATCCACTTTACATGCTATGATTTGTGTTTTGGGTGTTTGTAGTCGATACTATATGTTGCTATGACTGTATGATATGTTTTGTGATTGTCTAGAAGTGTTAGTTTGGTCAAAAACGCCGTCGAATGGCGAAAAACAGTTGCTGGAACGAAGTGCAGGAAATACACCGGATCGGATCGCCCCTTACGCTATGCGAACCGAACCGATCGCAGCTCCGATCGCCACGTACTGATGGACCACGGACCGATCCACTTCAGAAGCTCACGATCCGAACCGATGTGCCTCCACGACCGAAGGGAAGCGCCACGAGCTATGGCTCACGATCCGAACCGATGTGCCTCCACGACCGAAGGGAAGCGCCACGAGCTATGGAGCACGACCCGAGCCAGTGGGAGTGCCTCGACCCGATCCGACCTGGTGAAGGCGATGCGATCCGCGAACCGATCCGAGGTGGAGCACGATCCGACGATGGCGACCCGACCTGGAGAGTGTGCCACGATCCGAGCTGGGGGAGGAGGTTACTCACGATCCGACGGTGATGACTACGAACTGAATGAAGACCGATCCGGAAGTGAAGACTATAACCCGAGATGCAAAGGAAGTCCAAGTGAGAAGTTAGAGCTCAAGATTCAGATGGGAATCAACGAGTTCGCTTCATGGTTGGGCTTTGCTGCGGGACGCGTGCCAAGGAGTTATCGACGTCTATAACTTTGGACCACTATGGTAGGAGGTATGAAGGCGGATTCAGGGCTATTATGGCATCGGTAGGACCGAGGGCTACGACCAATGAAGCGAGTCATTGAAATGTTTGGTCATGACTCTAAGTGTTTGGCTTGGTCACAGCAGGGTTTCTACAAGTCGGGGTCCGTCGTTACCTCAATTTGTCTAGTGTTCCAAAGTGGTAGATATCGTATGCTTTACGCACCGAGTGAGAGATGTGAGGATGGTTGCCATGGATGATTTGTTTGCCATCATTGTGACATGCACACCCCACCCCCGTATTCTTACACTATTCATTATGGCGCCTTGGAGTATTGTACGGTATGTGGTACTAACTCTTTGGTTGCAGGTCCAGGTTCAGGTATGGTTTAGTATACCTGTTATTGTTCTGTTTAGATGCTTATCGCTCATACCAGGCTTTATGTCTGACCCAGAGTTTTATGTCTCCTCTTATTACTCTGGGTGCTCACACGAGCAGACTAGAGACAGGTTAGCTGGTGATGCACGGGTAGATGATCCGGAGACGAGCAGGAGGCTTCCACGTAATATATATAATATTCTCCCTGTGTTGTTGAAGATCACTGCTTGGGCATTGGTGGTGCATCTTCTACTTTAGCTTTCTTTTGTTTAGAGATAGTAAATTTGGAAAATTGTAATAAGCTGTATTTGGATTTCCGCTGCTCTGATGATTGTTGTTGATTTTAGTTATCAGCTTATGCACTGTCTCACCTGTTTTATGTCAAGTATGTTGTTAATATATTTTATTCCATGCGTTGTGAGACATTCAACAGGTTCCTTGACTAGTTCATTCCCTTCTTTCTTTTCTTCTGACGACCGTTCTGTGCTAGCTGGGCATGTGTACAGCGCACTTTCGGAGGAAATGCAGGCTGGTGCGGGGCGGGCCGTCACACTTTCTATAGGCCCCTTTTTAATGCTAGTATTTTTAATGTAGTGTGAAACTGAGTGACCGATTTGGGGCTGCAGGCTTTGGACGTTTGATGGAGTGGCTCGTTTCTAAATTGAGATCCGGATCGAGATCTTGCGAGTAGTGGGGAATTATTTATGGATGGATGGTCGTCGGCCACGTTGATTCTTTTGGCTATCTCTTTCAGCATATTTCCGGTCTAATTTTCTCACTCGGTACTCAGGGAAAACCATATGCTCATTTATGGATGGATGGTCGTCGGCCACGTAGGGTATGCTTATGTATCTTTTGTGGACAAAGCTTCTCTCTTTCTTATGTATCTTTTGTGTTAGATCGATGTATGTATTTTGAAACAGTTATATTTTTTGTGATGGGTTTAGTTGGTAATGTACTATGTGTATGTTGATCGAATATTATGTTAATTAATATATATGAATGATTCCATATAGTTATATTTGTTGCATTGAAATATGAATCATATTATTATTAATATATATGAATCCTTTATATTAGTAAGGTGTATATAAGTTACAACAGCAAAAAAAGTTGTAATAAAACATTTTACAATGGTGTGAAATAGTTGTAATATTCTGGAAGTCACAACGGTAATCACCAGTTGTCATACATATGCTTTGACGTTACAACAGAATATACAACAACAGGGAATAAAAGTTGTAATAAATATTATTACAACAGTGAGTAACAGTTGTAAAATATCCTAATTCACAACGGTGTTGCAATGGTGCAGAAATGTTGTAAAAGATATAAGTATATTACAACTTTTTAATACAAAACGGTGGCTTCACCGTTATAAAAACCTTACAACTTTTTTGCACTGTTGTAATATGGTATATTTGTTGTAGTGATTTTATTCATAACTTGCTCATACTTAGTCCGATTTATGAAAACCAAGAGTCTATATGAATCATAATTTCGTAAAGAGCGCAACGATAAAGTTCGTTTTATTCAATTTAGAATATTTTGTTCAGTAACACTCATTATATTATCTTCTTCATGTAAGTATTGTGTATTAAAATAAGGGGTGTTACAACAGAGGATCATGGTGCCCACGTTGTGCGGAACTCGATCAAAGATTTACTATGAACTAAGTTTGTCTTTTCTTATCACAACTAGGCTCCATGCAACCACCCCTTTATAGTTTAAATCCCTTGATATGGATCAATAGCCTTATCACAATCAATCTAAATCAATCATGTGGCATTGCATAACCTCCAACTAGATGCCTGATATCAAAGAGTAGTCTGGCCTATAGAGGTATAACCCTATGTCTTTCCCTATTCGTTGCTTGACCAATGATGATTTATATCATGCGACTAGTGTCCTTTTGGATTTCCTACTACTAGACACCGCAGACTGTGAGTCACACGATTACCTAGCTATCCGTAAACTTTTAGACTGCCTAACGCAGTCAAGACAATACCCCTTTGATCAATGCCTAAAGATATTTCCTCTAACGGACTGTCGCTCTATGCCTACATTACAGGACCACCATGTAGTGTCCCTTTCTATGTCTCATATGAAGTCGCTTATTTTCTGCTTTCACGTTAGGACAGGCCCCTAAGTTAGTTACTTATTTCTTGTTCTGATATTGTCTGTGGATCCGTTAAGATGGGATCCCTAATATATGTACATCCCAGTGAAGTCACTTATTTTCTGTTCTAGTATTTGTGGAATGATCCCATTAGGATGGGCTGTAAACATAGTCACTTATTTCCTACTCTAGTATTGTCTGTAAATCCATTAGGATGAGCTTCCCATTATCCGAGAGGATCTATGATAGCATGCCCATAACTGTCTACATCCAGACTCCTTTTGGCTACTCCTAAACACGCCTTATGAGATTGCAATTATAATTTCTCTATTAGTCCATGTGTCTGGCTCTTTTCCTTTATGCATTGAATTTATCATTCTTTTATTCTTATTTCTTTATTCAATTATTATGTTTTACTTAAGCCCTTGTCTGTTATAAATATAGTATTTGTCTACTGTTAGGCTTATATCTATCATAAAGATAAGCACTTTCTGTTATTTATCATGAAAGAGTCTGCTTAATCTTTTACTGAACATGATAATCTCTTTTCTTTCTTATCTTAAGATAGATATTAATTTCATTCTCTTCTCTTTATCTATCTTTTAATGTTCTTATATTTTATATTCTAGCTTTATCTTTTCTTTAATCTACCAAGCATTTAACTTATGTATTATCTTTTCTATGATGACAGTCGTACACCATCAGTGCTCGTATAACCTAATACTACATTGTATAGGCACCCAATCGATATAGAATGGTTGTCAAAGAAAAGAAAGAAGAGAAATGGAAAAGAAAATAGAAGAGAATAAAGGAGCATAATACGTAAACACATGACCTTGTCGTATATCTCACGGCGAATTAGATAACATATAATAATAACAATCACAAATATAAAACAGACAAGACAATAATAACTATATAAAGCACATAATCAGAGTATACATGCTTATACAGTTATACAGAACAGTAACAAAATTTATAAAGAGATAAATAATCTCAGCCGATAGACTGTCTATAATAAGAATGTATAACACTGTCAAGGCTCCACAGTGTATCACAACGGAATAAACAATGTTAATACAAACATAAATATAAAAGATGTCACCTCTAGTTGATCCACCTGCGTAGCTCCAAATAATGCTTAAACCTATCGCATGGTCTGCTCATTAGCATTGTCAATGTACACTCAAGATAATAAGAGGAACATAAAACATGGAGTCAGACTAAAGTCTGGTGTGGGCAATAAACAAACCTCAAAGTGCTGCAAAAATCGCAATAGTATATGGTACATAGGGTAAGAAGAGTCATACATGTCATGCCCTACATCCACTGGGCCAGCACATACAAAAATACACACTACTCGTGGATAATCATACTGGATGTATCCTACATCAAATACCGGGGGTATGTAGGTATTCGAATTGATGATATCCACATCACATGACACCCCTAAGATGATAAATGATTAAGCAAACATAGCATCCATCCTCGCATTCACTCACTCAATGCATTAAATATATAATAACGCCGGATTTCCATGATACTCGAATCCATGTCACTCAGTAGGCCAAGAACTAGATTGTACTGATGTGCACAACCCAAGATAAGGTCCTGGTATGGTCCAAGTAGACGCCATAAATCTTCCGACGTGAAGATAAGGAATCCGACATTGTACCAAATGGGCACCGACCGCTAAAACCCCGGGAATCCATGATGCATTTGCATATATCATCCTCGGTAGAGTCTATCCTTTAGAACTACTCAAATTCCTTCAGATGTGAAGACCTCGGTTGGGATTATGCGTAGACAACCGATGTGTTGTCATGCTCAAGCACCTACGTTCCTAACCCTCTTTGGTAGCTTTCTTTTGGTTTGTCGTCACCTGCTCTGCATCTCGGGAAAGCAACCATCCATCACTGAAGCCTAGCTTCCTAGGATCACCATCGTCGATTTTAGAAATCACTACGTCAAAGCACCACAGCCTTGCCTCGCGCCAAAGCAACTAATTGAAGGGCTACCATCTCAAACTGTCATTGAACGAGTCATCATATACTGCTCCTCAAAACTACATCGTCATCAACCTCAAATAGGACAAAGTGGCCAACAATAGTACTAGTCGATATAGACTATTTCGTAGTAATCGGTAACAACCATTATGATCATATATATATATAACCAAAACTGGTAAAGTATACATCTAGTTAAAACCTTCGACATTCATTGTGAAATCAAAGCTCCTTACTAAGTCCATCATCTGTCTTAAGGTTTGTCGCTAGACTCCAGTATTGCTTCATCTTCTAATCACCGGTAAGCTCCAGCATTACTTCGTTTTATAATTAGTCATCATGCTCCATTGCTATCCATTGTTGAGTTTGTTGATATGCTTTATCGTCAAATCTAAGGATACACTTCAATGCTTTTTTGTCTTTAAATTGATCTTCACATTCCTATACTCCTTCGTAAATCTTGCTCATTCATTCGAGTCTGTTGTTAGTTATGCATTAAATCAATATGCACCTCTTGTGTATTTAATTGATAGCCATTAAACTCTAGCAAATGAGATTTTCCTAGTTAAATTCTATAATTGCCTAAAATAATATACAAGCATCCATAATGACATTCATAACATACATAGAAACTATCTAAATTGACTGGTGTGAATTTGATGTCAAAATAGTTCAACTCTAGCAATAGTGTTAAAATAGCGCATAATAGCGTGCAAATGTGTAAAAAAGTTGTACTCATATTTAAACTGACTAGATTACCTTTTTTATTTTTTATTTACCATTTACTTGATTCCGCTATTAATTATATTTTAAGGCTATAAATAACTTTAATATATTAATTATTTACCGTACAGACAATTACAGTTCAGTAAGGGACAAGATCGCTCATCTTAGTCAAATCAGTCCAAACTAGTGCCAAAACATAGAGCTCTTTAATATGAGTCCAATGAAAAGACCATGACCAAATGAACCTCATATGCAAAGAATATGCTAGACAGAAGTTCGTAAATTTGAGCGGACATTAAAGGGAGAACAATGGACCTTTGACTGACCTTCGACCAACTGCCACGCCCGCAACTGACCTCCGATCGACACCAGTCCATCACCATTTGAAGAGTCTCTGTCCAAGCTACCCTATTTAGAAAGATAGTTGCCAATAAAGTCTTTGTTTTGCATAATCCAAAAAATGAAATTCACAAATACGCTGAAGTCTCTCTCATTCGAACTCCAATCGACTTCAAACAAGTGCTAATCTCTTCTTTTTTCAATTCTTTGTATTTTCCTTTTGGTAACAAGAGTTAATTCTTGAGTGTAGTCGCAGTTCACAAAATAGTAAAATGGACTTGAATCTATTCTACCTCGATTTCTGTGCACTCAAATGGTCCAATCGATGAACAAACACCATGGATGACTTCATATCGATGATACAAACAACTTTCTTATTGGAAGTTATAGATGAAAATGGATAATATAAAGGAGCAATGTGAATCATTAAATATTAGGACTCATGGCGGCTAGAGTTAGGGTTTGTGAATAAAATAGTATTTTTCTCTAACGACAATGCCCATGTTTATAGTCGGAGGTATATATTAGGCCAGGACCCCGATTGACATGTGCTGATAGATAGTTTGTACATAAAAATGTCTTCTGAATGCAATGTAATATTTCTCTAGGCTAAATTCTAACTTTGTGGCATTTAACTTTTTTTCGAACATCTACTTTTTCAAAACTGAAATTGACACGTGTTTAGAACTCGCACCACTAAACGGTAAATCCAACCATAATGAAACTGGCATATGTGGATCATCTATACACTACGATTCTAAAACACAGCTTTTGTCAAAATCCGACATTGTTCCCCGAAACAACTATTTTAGCGCGTATTAAGACCATTTTGTCCCTGAAACGTCAAATCTTAAAGTATGACGATCCTTATACTTTTTCTTCGCATAACAAACCATTTGAACTCAATGGAAATGGTTTTAAGTCTTAATTCGATCATATATAAAAGTCATATTCATGGAACTGCTGATTAATTAACAATTAAAATTCAAATATCCAATCTTTAAAAACAGGTCTTTACATTCTCCCCAGCTTAAAGGATTTCATCCATTGAATTCTAAGGATGAGACAATACATTCTAACACCCTCGAATAAGTGACAATATAAGAAGAATCATCTCTCGTTGCTTTGAAGAACAACCGTTTAAAGCGATATGAACAAAGGCTGGCATGGAACCGTAACTCTCATCCCTTAGTTTAATCACAATTAAATCCAAAATTGATGTAGCTAAGCCAAAAAACCTATATTGCACATTTATTTCCAAATGAATGGGTGATGGAAAACAAAAGTGATGACCCTCTAATTGGAAGATAACTCAATTAAGCAATTTCTCCTTCAATTTTGTCTTAGTTCATAAAAAATTCTGGTATTATCTCTCGTCAAGAATTGGATATGACTCGAGCATCATCACACTATCCTCGACTTCTTGGAAACCTATCGATGGAAATCATCGATAATTGTGCATCCATCCACGAATCTCAAGTAATTATAAGGAACTATTCAACGCTTCCTACTCAGCACGAACAGCTGATCACCCATCTATCTTGATATGAATGGTCGATCACTCTACTCCAATGATGTTGAAAACAAGCAACATCTCTTATGTATGGAACCAACCACCACAGTTGAGTGTGCACCGCATTACTTTGACTTTGGAGTTATAACTAGCAATTAATATGAGCATTGTCCCCTCATGGGATATCGCTTCTAACTAGCACATCTCCTACTCAAACACACCCAACTGCACTAAGAAGCTAAGGACTCTAGTCATTGCTACCGACGAAGGTCAAGACCATTGTAGGAGAAGAGAAAATCTATTGATGTAACATCTCACTACAACACATTATGGTTCATATAGCATATTTGAACAACGTTTCCGCATTTGAGTGATTACACGCTTTAAAAATTAAGGTTTCAACGCTATTTGGGATGCTTATCCCATTACTCAATGCTATTTAGGGAGAGAGGGCAACAAATAAATTATTCTGTGCGGGAACTAAAATAAAGGCGCTTTATCCCTTCTACACAAAACAACGTTCTTTATTCACTCTGCTGCCTCCGCCTCCATCTCCACATCTAGAATAGAAGCCAACATATCCCACATCTTAGTCTCTCCAAATCGCTCCTATTCAAAATCACCGTCGTTCATCAATAGCTGATCCTGCATCTCTCTAACTGCATCCTCCAACAAAATCACGAACCGAGAATCACAAATCCAAAATCGTGAACTGAGAATCGCAGTTCCAAAATGGCCAAAGGGCACCACAGGTTGTACAAATTTTTATATATATTTTTCACTATTCTATCTATTGATGTTTAATTTGTTTAATACTAGTGCTTAACTCATGTTATTGCTAGTTGGAACATAAGAGCCTTCGCATGCCTAATAGATATAGAGAAATATGTAAATTAATAAATAAGTACAGTATTGGTTGTTTTGATATATTGGAGGACAAGATGAAATTTCATAAAATTGCTGACTAAATAGGAAGATGGGCAATAGTTGGATGATTTCCAGTTATGTATCATGCTACTATAAATGTAGATTATTCATTTAGAAATGTGGATAACAAGCACTGTTATTATGAGCGACCAACATGCCACGTTGGAGATTATGAATAGAAGTGGTTTTAACTGTAATTGCACTTTTGTGTACGATCATAGCTTTGAATTTTAAGGATATGTGATTACTTGGTAGATCATGCTATAACCATTTATAAGGCTTTGATATACCACTTTAAATACATTAGATTTTCCAATGAAAAGGAGGTGGAAAGCAACCTATGATCATAGTTTATCGGAGATTGACTCTTGGATGTTTAAAGTAGGTGTGCATGAACTCATAATACAAGGCATTCAATATTCTTGTTGTCCTGGGATGAATAGAGATATTTGTATTTTGAAGAGATATTTTTAATATTGTAAAATATTATAATGTTATTATAATTAAATATTTCTAAACCGTGATATTGTTATTACAAATTAATTACTCTTTTTTACCAGGAATATAAAAAATAATATAATTCAACATTATGAGACATTTTAGTAATTTTTCAGTTTTATGCATAGACATTAATTTTCAATTTATAGCTCTCTAATTCTTGAATTCACTTGCTCCAAGTGGCTTTCCATTAGATAAACCACTACTAAAGTATGCAATTAAGAACTGTAAGTAACATCTCTAATAATGCTATCAAGAAATATTGGTTTGAAAATAAAATAGGCATTATAACTAGATTAACATACTCTGTGAATAGAGGAATCAAATAAATTTCCCAAGTTGGTTATTATGATTTCAGTACTTACCGACTTAGCATAAAAGATCTATGATATTTTCTTTTTCTTTTGTGAAGCAGTCATCACTGCAAATTGTTGCTTTCAGCTACGTTAATTGGTTAATATCGTTGTGTTAATTAATTTTAGGGTTGCCCTGGGCAAAGCATCGAAAGCATACTCTTTGGATGCACCTGTAGTAGTTCTATATTGTGCAACCAAAACAAAGAAAAAAAGTGATTAGATGCAGAAGTCAAGATCTAGAATGAGGACACTGTAGAACTGGTGCAGTAAGGTGTTTTTTACAATTAGCTTTATCGATGGCAACTTCTACACGCTTGCATTATTTAAAAGAAAAAAAACACATGAAGAAAGTTTAAATATGGACATTAATGAATAACTTATTAATGTATGCAATCGCACCTCTTCAATACTTTGACTTGCACCCTGTTACACCTCCTTGTCCAGATCACCAAAACTTTGGCTTGTACGCTAAATAGTTGTACAAAGTAAATTATCTTTATTACTAATATTATTAATAACCATTACTTTGAAATGCCTTGTATTTTGAGTTCATGCACACCTAGTATATAGTATTTTGTAATATTACAAAATATCTCCCTTCTGTATATATTTTGAGTATAGCAATATATATTAATAATTTTGAATATTGACTGCACAATTATTCTATATAATATATATATATATATATAATTTTGAGTTCATGCACAATTATTCTATATATATTCTATTCTAGAATATGAACTCCGAATATGGTCCCACCACCATATTGCTTCATATCCCATACATCCCTCAGCCACAAAATTTTCTTTGCAACCCATGTTATTTTTTTTTATCTTCGACGTCTATTTGTTCTTCTCTATAAGTTGTACTACTGCACTATCATCAATTGTTGAATCTTTGTTTGTATTAGTTAACTCAGCATTTTCTTGCACCCAAGAATCAGCAATTAGAATATGGATATGTTAAAAAAATGCATATCAATATAGTTAAGATAACTAAAACAATAATTTGGTATTGTTTCCATTGAAATATCTATCATTTAGATTATTTACTGTTAAGTAGAAGTGGTAGTGTGAGGCATCACCAAAATGAAACCTAAAAAGTAGTTAGCAGTGTTATTTTGTTAATACCTTAATGCCCAATGATATATGATATTATAAGGAGTAAGCTAAAAAATCACAATCATATAAATTATAAAGGCTCTCACTCACATGTGAAAGTTTAAGTAAGCGGAGGCAATTAACAGAGGATAATCCACATGATCCATCAATCCCTAAATTTACCAAAAATTCAATGAAAAATTATCTCCTAGGTACTGCTTATTTCAACTCATGAGATATTAAATAGTATGCATAGGTAAAAATGTTATTTATTTAATACTGATGAGTTTGTGCTCACTTATTATAGGAAGAAACAACAACGTCCATATGACAGTACTGTCAAGTATTTATTTACCTAACATTCAGTTTGTATTAAAGCTAGGAGAAAGTTTTGTTGGCTCATGCCTTTAGTAAAAACATCAGAAAAGGTAAAAGCGTATTCAGTTATAGTAGCAAGAATATTATTACTATTTGGGGTAAAAGGAAAATGTATAAATAAAGAAGGCAACATTTATTGCTTGGACTTATGAATTGCAGTGTTAGTTCATGCTGTTATGGTAAAAATAACAATATCATTCATCACATAAGTAACAAAAGAACCGAATTTTGTGGAGTTTTATTCAATTAGTTATGGAAAGTAACATAACTCGTAGATTACTTAGTCCTAAGTCATTGATTCTAAAAAAACACAAAATAAATGATGTTTTGTGAATATGTAGTATAATTTTCATTTCACTTATAGTTCGGAAGAGACATAAGCAAGAGGGTGACTAAAGTATGGTGGCAAGAAGGCAATGCGGCCTGGTTCAGGAGGAGGCGACGCATAGGCGGTAGGACTATAGGTAGTGATGATGAAAAGAAGGGAGTGGTGGTGGGTTGTCAGCTGCAATTAAAGGCAGTTGAGGAGGCTCAATTGCTTCGTTGAAGTGGACCGACTAGAGATAGAGAATAGGTGGTTGTGGGTTAGGTATAGTCATGTTGTGGAGAAGAGGAGAGTGGGAATGGAAAGAGGGTTGAACAGTGGAGCTGAGGTGTTTCTAGGTGGAGGGAATGAGAATACGGAGGCATCTTTGGTGATGAAGAGTGGCAGAGAAGGTTCAGGTTCAGGTGGTGTTTCGAGGCTTGGATGAAGGAATCAGGTGGAGTCCTAGCGTGGGCCTTGTTTGCTTTTGGGCAGAGGGAGGACTGAAACAGTGGAAGGAGGCAGTGTAGGTCTTGTTCGCTTCGTTGCATCCCTTAGAAGCTGGATGCAGTTGATATCTTATTATTAGTTCTTGATTTTGTTTTGTAATTGTGTTATGCATTGTTTTAGCTAATCAATTAGTTTGTTTTGAAAATAAAGAGCATCGGATTCTGTAGAGGAGCTTCCAATTACAGAGGAGTTACCAGGTATTTTCTCATTGTTTTTGTATAGATTTGAGAGAAAATTATACTGGTAATTAATTTGGCTTGTCTATTTATAGACATTATCAACACGGTCGATGGCAAGCAAGAATTGGTAGAGTAGCGGGCAATAAAGCTCTCAATCTTGGAACATTCAGTATGTTTCTTTCTTTTTAACTTTCTTTTTTTCAAATATCTATTTTTTTCCTACTTTAATAATAATGTCTTTCTTTTAAAAGTCATCAGTCGGGGTAAAGCTTAAAAAAGAAATACTTTTTTGGGGTTCAAATTGTATTTTATAGTATCACAGTTTTGCAACTTATCTTAAAATCACACAAAGAAACAAATTAGCCTGGGCACCAAAAAGACCATATTGCCTTCGGTTTTACAAGTCCACCTTTGTTTATTTGCAGCTTCGAGAAGAATAAAACAGCATTGTCATACACAGTAAGTGTACACGAGAGATTTAAACATGACATGTTTACATAGCTTAATCACAATTTTTATGGTAAACTATGCGTCATTATAATTTCCTACCAATTACAAACTATGTGTCATTATAGCTCATTAATGAGGCAATGAAGAATGACAACAAGGACCGTTGGTTAAACCTTTAATAGTGAACGTTCCTTTTAGCTTTTGGTTAGGATAAAGCTCTACAATCTGTATAGAATTAAAAATAGACAAAGAATTAAAATTCCTAATTATTTTAACTAGTTCATTGTAGAAAAGTAGATAAAAGTCATTGATTAATACTAGCGCATTTCAAACCAAAATGATTTACGTTCCCAAATTAGGATTGCACGTTTCCAATCTAGTTCAAAATCAGGATTTTTTTTTTGTTCATTTGATTATGCATTTGATTTAAGTTAGAGGGGGGCGTGATCAATTCAGTGATGGCTAGAGATTTTATGCAACTATGTTTGTAAGAGGAGGGAATGTTTGTGATAAGAGAAAGTTGATCATATGCAATTTGTCAATGACATGTTTGTGATAGGAGGTAGTCTAAAGCTAAGGATATGAGGAGAGGTAACAACTGTGACTGTAGGTTGTAGGCGATTTTGAACGGGTGGTTGATGGTATTTGCAGGTCAATTAGATGAAGTGTTGTCGATGATAAAGCAGCAGTTATGGTTGTTCCCGGTGATGAGTGGTTAGCTGCAGTTATTGTTTGGTGTTGTTGGGGGTAAGTTGATTGTTCGGGGTGGATTAGAAGTAAGGTAGTGTTTTTGGCTCTTGGATTTTTGTAAGTCTCAAGTTGCTTGGGTTAATGATTTTTCTCTTTTAAAAGTGTGTCTAATGGCAAGAAGTCAGCTAAGTCTAATAAGTTGGTTCCTTTCAACATTACGTTAAATAATTGGTTTGATGTCTGTGGTTGATAGTAATTGTAACGACCCAGGTTTTTGAACGATTAATTTTAAATATTTAATATCGTTTTAAATATTGTGTTGATAATATAAAAGAATTTTTATATTGAATTACCAATTAGTGATCAATATATGATTTATTTCGTATATATATATATATATATATAATTTTCGAAAGACGAGAACTGAAATAATTCCATTTAAATTTATAATGGATTCTGAGTGATTCAAATGGTTAATATGAATTTTAATTGAATTTGAAAGATAATGATAGTAATTTATTTTTAAGGAATTTATTTGTTTTGAATTTAAAATCATATTATATCAATTTAATATGTTATTTTTAATGTTCGAATTAAATTATACAGTATATTTCGTTGAATTCAAAATAACGTTATTTTCTGAAAACATCGGTCGTTAAGTTAAAACAACGGTTCAGGATTTTAAACAAGGGACCGTGAGATATTTTAGATTTTTATTAAAATAAAAATCACATCAATAGCCACCCTACTTTTCATAAGCCAACCTATTCTTTTCACGCTGATCTATTTTCTTGCTCGAGCCGACAATTTTGTCGCTCATCTTCAAGACAAAGCAAAATGAACTTAATGGCAACCTGTACGTTTGTTTCCCGTTCACAGCTATATATTTAAAGAATCGAGCCTTTGTATTTTCATACCTAAAACCCACTCACAAATTCAAAGGCCTCAGGATTAAATCGAAATGGCAAAATCGATTCCTCCGTAAAAATGAAAAGGGATTCGAAACCTAGAATCGTGATTCTAAATCACGTGATTCTCCTGAAGCTCGACGTTGAGGTTGGGAGGGCCTGGTACGGTCGCACGAAACAGGCGAGTTTGGGGATGCTCGAAAGGCGGTGCGACGCTCACTACTTCGAACAACGATACAAGGGACTTCGAGTTCGTCGACAGGAAAGGGGATTGTTGCGGTAGCTTCTGGAAGGGTCGGAGTTGGTTCAGATCGCACTTGAGTGGAGCGCGATGTACTGGTAAAGGCCGGTGTTAATTGGGAGCATGGTCTGGACAGTAATGAGATGAAGTTCAGGCTTGTAGAGAGGTTAGTCTGTGTTATTGGAAGATGAATTGGGATTGAACCAATGATGTTCGACAGAATGCCGTAAAGAGGGAGCGTAATTTTAAAGGGCTGATGTAGTCTTGAAACTGTTCGGGCATAGACCTTGTGGATTGATCGAGTATTTGCAATAGCGATAAGGTATATATTTTACCGAGTTTAAATTCATTGAATAATTAAATTATTTATGTTAAGAATCGTTTAATCGTTAAATTAAAATCTGATAATCATAGAATAGTCTATCTATTTTAGTAAGTTATTTAAATTTAGTAAATGTTTAATCGACAATTAAATAAAATAAATCGTAGGTCTAAAGTAGATTTATTCGAAAAGATCTATAGTCGTGATGAGATGGAATTCAACCGGGGATTCAGCGCAAATGGAAATTCCGGTGAGTAAATCTCACTCACCTTTTATTTTAATTATTTTTATTTCGTTAAAAATAATTGTCTGTTGCTTGTGTGCATATTTTCTGGTTGTTTATATATATTAGTTATTTAGGCTATATATATATATATATTGGGTTGATTGATTGGTTGGATTCCCGCAGTCTCATTAGCGGATGCCCGCAGTTTCATAGCGGATGATTACCCTATACGCCCCACGCTATGATTAGTGGATGACCTTCTATACCACGATATTCTGCCACGAAGCAGAATGGGTATTATTTATGTGCTAACATCTGTGGATGCAGGAAAACAGGTTGGAGGAATCCAACTGGATTCCTCAAAAATATATTATCTGGTTGTTTATTTGTTTGCATATATATATTGTTATATATGATGTGTTAGAAAAATAAATAATTCGTTGCTTTGTGTGTTTAAATATCACTGGGCCAATTAAAAGGACATTTGGGATTTTAAAAAGGGAAAATTCTATTTTAAAATAGAATTTGAATTTTAAATGGAAATAAAATATAAAACTTGTTTTTGAAAATTATAACAAGTAGTTTCTTTTTTATAACGAAGTTATAAATGAAGTGAAAAGATTTATCATTTGATAATTCAGAAATAGGAATACAAGCATGGAATTTGAATTTGAAATGGAATTTCAAAATAGGACGTGAAAGGAAATTTTTAAAATATATAACTCATGAAATTTGAGTATAACATTTGAATTTTAAAAGTGGTTTAAATATTTGAAATTTAAGAGGAGATTGAATATTAGAAATTCAAATAAGAAGTTCCAATAGAATTTGAATAGACGGAATTAGATTGGAAAATAGAATTTGAATTCAAGGAATTAAAATAAAATTTGAATTCAAAGGAATTCGAATAAAGAAATTCAAAAAGAGATTTGAATGTAGAATTTCAAAATAGAATTTGAAATATAGAATTTCAAAGAAGAATTGAATAGAATTTGAAATATAGTATTTCAAGGAAGAATTTAAATATGAAATTTGAATAGAGATTGAATGGAATTTAAATATAAAATTTGAATAGAGAAGTTGAAATAGCATTTCCAAATAGAATTTGAAATAGATTTTCCAAATAGAATTTTCAAAAGAGAATTTGAAATAAAATTTCAAAAATAGTATTGAAATGAAATTTGAATTCAAATATAATTGAAAGAGTATTTGACTATAGAAATTCAAAGGGAATTCAAAGAATAGAACTTGAATTCAAAGTAATGTAAATGTGGGGTTCGAATTCAAGGAAATTGAAATAGGATTTGAATTCAAAGGAATTCAAATGAGATTGGGATAAAGGAAATTCAAAAATGGAATTTCAAATAAAAGAAGTGTAATTTGAAATATTGAGAATTTCAAAGAAGAGTAAATGGAATTTGAAATATATATGAATATATATATTAGATGAAGTTGAATCCATTTTAAAAGAAGTTTAAAGTTTAAAGTTTATATATAAATATAATTAAAACGAACTCGCCGCAGCGCTGCAGTTCGTAAAATAGCGATTCGAACTTCAGTCGAGTATACAGGACTCAATTGAAGTCGGAATCCTTTGAAACAAGAAACGTCAGGACCGGTTTGATAATAGTTTTCTAATAAAGGAGAAAAATCTGAATTTCGTCGTATAGATTTTTAGTTATGTCAAAATCAAATTTTCAGAAAAACAGCGCCAGAACCATTTAAAAACCATAACGGTTTATTTCATTTATAAAAGGATTTTAAGCAAATAAAATCCGCATTTCTATTTAGAAAATCTCAGATTTGAGTTATAGAATATATATGAACTCCAGTGGAGAAATGAGTTGATTTTTGAAACAGAAATCAGATTTTTGATTTGTTGAATAGAGTTAACTAATTCGAATAGAAATTAGTTAATGAGATTTCGAATTAATATTGGGCTTTAAATAAGTAAATTCGATTTGAAAATTTATATTCGAAATCAAAAAGGAAACTAGAATTGAAATTGAAATTCAATTTGGTTATGAACGAGTTAAATATTTTGTTTGAACATGTTATGTTCAACAAAGGAGTAAAATAGGCAAAATGGCCGATTTAAAGAATAAATGAGCGAAACTGAATTCAAACGATTAGATAGTGTTGAATTGAATTGAAAACAGGTGAACAGGTGTTGGACAGGTATGGAATGAAGTATATAAAGTATATAATTTATGTGCTCGACAAAAAGGTACATGTTTAATTCATATATGAGATTTATGCGCCGTATCGGCAAGCCGCTTGGCTTTTCCTTTTTCTTTTTGATTGAGGAAGATACCGGGAAGCTATTTGAAATTTCCCGATGCTCCCGATACAGGGGAGGTTATGGCGAAATTTTCCGGAAATTTAAGGAGTTAGAATATTTTTAAGAAATTTGACAATTAGAAATCTATATATCGATATATATAGAAGTCGATAAGGAAACGAAATCAAAAATAGCGTAAAGGGCCAATATGGCTATTGAAAATATTTGGGTAACAAATATTGATAGAGGAAATGGAGAAGAGATTTAATTAATGAAATATTAATTAAAGGGCCCAGTGATTTGTTTGATATGTTGATTGAACACTTGTTTTTATTCGATAGTTAAATCACAGACTATCGAAGTTTTTGACCATCGTTGTCAATATGGAGAGACCGGTTGGATTATTATCCGAAGAACCACTCCGTATCGGCATAAGCGTTGCGAACCAAGTATGCTGAATATATTGAAGACGGAGTGAAGTGCAAGGGCTTTTTCTGTTAATAGAAATGGTGCCTTCGGTTTCGTTCAATCCCAGAACGAACGTAAATGGACGAATGTCTGACAGAGTATTTCCAATGATCAAATGGGTTGGTCTGTATGAATGTATATGGTGGCAACGGATTTATCCCTTAGCATAATATCCAGAATATTTGTGCAAACTCAACTAGTGATCAACGGATCTGACAATGTGGCATTCAAAGTGATTGTGTTATCAATGGATGGTAAGTACTCGTAGCCTCAGGCCTCGACAACCAGGAAAGGACAAAAATCGGGCAGGCAGCATGGCTATGTGGGTCGCACCCATTAGGGTGTATAATCACCTATCTAGAGAAATTCCTTTTGTTTCTAAATCTATCGATTCTGCCCATTCGGGAAACGGTGGTTTGAGTCCAACCGTTGGTGATATACATTCGATACACTCAAGCGAAATGAGTGGTCGGTCATGTGTGGGCCGGGTTGCAAGACGTTCTTGTTGAACCCAGGTGTATTCGCCTCTAGAGATACATCATCGGAAGGTGGTCCCATACCTTGTCATGTTGGAAATCCAATCTCCAATAAGCGCCATGCGGTTTTTGAGTTTACACTATATATGTAGAGCGTGAGATGCAAGCGTTCTACTATTTGGTTATTTATTGGATGTAGACATTATTATAATATCACTGGATTTTCGTATCAAAGTGTTTTGGGTTATAGTAAGGTAAAAACCGTCCATGTTTATGTGTGGGCTGGTCTTACTATTATCTTTTCTTTTGAAAGGATTTTTAAAGTTAAACAAGTGATTGGAGTTTACTCACACCAGTCCCATGACTGACCCAGAGTTTATTTTGTTTTGTTTTTCCTAAACTCTTGGGTGCCCAAATTTGTACGGGCAGTCAAGTGTTTCAGGCTTTTACAGATACACTTGGAGGAGCTTGAAGCTGGAGGCTTCAACGTTAGTTATTTAGAGTTACTCCCGCTGAATCAAATGTTATGTATACTCTGATGATGGTATGTGTATATGTACAAAACACATTTGTATTTCAAAGCTTATGTTATATAATATATTTTATTCGTTCCGCTGTGAGGTTCATGTTTACCCTGATGTTGTGTATTCTTTTCTCTTCTATTCTAATATTTCTTTCTTTCTATTTCTCATCCTCTATCTTCTTTCTAATAATGAGTCGTATTTCTGTGTTATTTGGGTTGGACGTATGGTGTGTTAGTCAACTCAGATAGCACGGATTTGCGGGTCGCTACAGTTGGTATCAGAGCCAGGTTGAGCGAACACCTAGGCTTGTGTGGCATGTGCTCATTATAGATAGGGTCAGTAGTACCCTAGAATGAGTTGAGTGTATAGATACGAGAGAGCGTATTTGTTATTTGATATAAAAGCTATTTTATATTGTGTTGACTAGTCTGTTGAGTGATTTATGAATTCTGGTCGAATCGTGGGACGCCACAAAGTCGATAGGAATTTCTAAACACTTGAGCAGAAAATACGACATGATATTGTTTTTAAGTGGGTGAATGAAATAATTTTACCCGAATTTCTATTTTGATATAGAAAGAATAATTTTCTAGAATTATTATTATATGGATGTGTTGGATGTTGACTTTATAATCAAATGAGATTATAAATTTAGAATAGTTATTTATAACCAAATAGAATTTGTATAGAAATTATATATACAAATGAGATGAATTAGAATTTAATTCAAACCAGAATTGAGAATTTAAAATCCTGGGAAGTTGAAAATATTTTTCAAAGGATATTAAAATAATATAGATTTGTTTTAAAAGGATTTGAAAGGAAATCATGGATTTTGAAATAATAAAGCACTGAACTCACTTCAGTGGCTGGGAAATAATTCTGATGATAGTCGCGACATCATCAGTGTTCATTTCCGAGTTTCTAAGTGATGGGTTGCTACCTTAGAAAGTTTTGATGGAAATTTGTTTGGAAGAAAACAAATTGGTTTGAATATTCAAATGTTTTGAATTCGAGATGGAAATAAATGTATGTATATGTTTATGTGATTTCAAAAGGATTTGAAATGAAAACCCAGGGATTTGAATTCTGTAATTGAAATTTAACTTAAACAAGTTAAATGGGTCGAAGTGAATGAATTGATTAGAATCAATTTGAATTGGTTTAATAGAATATAGATTGGATATAAATGGATTGATCGTCGATCATTCGAATTGAATAAAGGAAGACCAAAAGTTTTGGTTGGAGTTAATTTGTTGAATAAGAAGAGATGAGTTTCAACATGAAGAAGTTATGAAAAGTTAGTGAGTTTATAGTATTTTTCTTACCTTAGCAATTTCGAGGACGAAATTATTTTAAGGGGGGAAGAATGTAACGACCCAGGTTTTTGAACGATTAATTTTAAATATTTAATATCGTTTTAAATATTGTGTTGATAATATAAAAGAATTTTTATATTGAATTACCAATTAGTGATCAATATATGATTTATTTCGTATATATATATATATATATATATATAATTTTCGAAAGACGAGAACTGAAATAATTCCATTTAAATTTATAATGGATTCTGAGTGATTCAAATGGTTAATATGAATTTTAATTGAATTTGAAAGATAATGATAGTAATTTATTTTTAAGGAATTTATTTGTTTTGAATTTAAAATCATATTATATCAATTTAATATGTTATTTTTAATGTTCGAATTAAATTATACAGTATATTTCGTTGAATTCAAAATAACGTTATTTTCTGAAAACATCGGTCGTTAAGTTAAAACAACGGTTCAGGATTTTAAACAAGGGACCGTGAGATATTTTAGATTTTTATTAAAATAAAAATCACATCAATAGCCACCCTACTTTTCATAAGCCAACCTATTCTTTTCACGCTGATCTATTTTCTTGCTCGAGCCGACAATTTTGTCGCTCATCTTCAAGACAAAGCAAAATGAACTTAATGGCAACCTGTACGTTTGTTTCCCGTTCACAGCTATATATTTAAAGAATCGAGCCTTTGTATTTTCATACCTAAAACCCACTCACAAATTCAAAGGCCTCAGGATTAAATCGAAATGGCAAAATCGATTCCTCCGTAAAAATGAAAAGGGATTCGAAACCTAGAATCGTGATTCTAAATCACGTGATTCTCCTGAAGCTCGACGCCATCCTAGGGCGCTCGCGATTTGAGGTTGGGAGGGCCTGGTACGGTCGCACGAAACAGGCGAGTTTGGGGATGCTCGAAAGGCGGTGCGACGCTCACTACTTCGAACAACGATACAAGGGACTTCGAGTTCGTCGACAGGAAAGGGGATTGTTGCGGTAGCTTCTGGAAGGGTCGGAGTTGGTTCAGATCGCACTTGAGTGGAGCGCGATGTACTGGTAAAGGCCGGTGTTAATTGGGAGCATGGTCTGGACAGTAATGAGATGAAGTTCAGGCTTGTAGAGAGGTTAGTCTGTGTTATTGGAAGATGAATTGGGATTGAACCAATGATGTTCGACAGAATGCCGTAAAGAGGGAGCGTAATTTTAAAGGGCTGATGTAGTCTTGAAACTGTTCGGGCATAGACCTTGTGGATTGATCGAGTATTTGCAATAGCGATAAGGTATATATTTTACCGAGTTTAAATTCATTGAATAATTAAATTATTTATGTTAAGAATCGTTTAATCGTTAAATTAAAATCTGATAATCATAGAATAGTCTATCTATTTTAGTAAGTTATTTAAATTTAGTAAATGTTTAATCGACAATTAAATAAAATAAATCGTAGGTCTAAAGTAGATTTATTCGAAAAGATCTATAGTCGTGATGAGATGGAATTCAACCGGGGATTCAGCGCAAATGGAAATTCCGGTGAGTAAATCTCACTCACCTTTTATTTTAATTATTTTTATTTCGTTAAAAATAATTGTCTGTTGCTTGTGTGCATATTTTCTGGTTGTTTATATATATTAGTTATTTAGGCTATATATATATATATATTGGGTTGATTGATTGGTTGGATTCCCGCAGTCTCATTAGCGGATGCCCGCAGTTTCATAGCGGATGATTACCCTATACGCCCCACGCTATGATTAGTGGATGACCTTCTATACCACGATATTCTGCCACGAAGCAGAATGGGTATTATTTATGTGCTAACATCTGTGGATGCAGGAAAACAGGTTGGAGGAATCCAACTGGATTCCTCAAAAATATATTATCTGGTTGTTTATTTGTTTGCATATATATATTGTTATATATGATGTGTTAGAAAAATAAATAATTCGTTGCTTTGTGTGTTTAAATATCACTGGGCCAATTAAAAGGACATTTGAGATTTTAAAAAGGGAAAATTCTATTTTAAAATAGAATTTGAATTTTAAATGGAAATAAAATATAAAACTTGTTTTTGAAAATTATAACAAGTAGTTTCTTTTTTATAACGAAGTTATAAATGAAGTGAAAAGATTTATCATTTGATAATTCAGAAATAGGAATACAAGCATGGAATTTGAATTTGAAATGGAATTTCAAAATAGGACGTGAAAGGAAATTTTTAAAATATATAACTCAAATGAAATTTGAGTATAACATTTGAATTTTAAAAGTGGTTTAAATATTTGAAATTTAAGAGGAGATTGAATATTAGAAATTCAAATAAGAAGTTCCAATAGAATTTGAATAGACGGAATTAGATTGGAAAATAGAATTTGAATTCAAGGAATTAAAATAAAATTTGAATTCAAAGGAATTCGAATAAAGAAATTCAAAAAGAGATTTGAATGTAGAATTTCAAAATAGAATTTGAAATATAGAATTTCAAAGAAGAATTGAATAGAATTTGAAATATAGTATTTCAAGGAAGAATTTAAATATGAAATTTGAATAGAGATTGAATGGAATTTAAATATAAAATTTGAATAGAGAAGTTGAAATAGCATTTCCAAATAGAATTTGAAATAGATTTTCCAAATAGAATTTTCAAAAGAGAATTTGAAATAGACTTTGAAATAAAATTTCAAAAATAGTATTGAAATGAAATTTGAATTCAAATATAATTGAAAGAGTATTTGACTATAGAAATTCAAAGGGAATTCAAAGAATAGAACTTGAATTCAACGTAATGTAAATGTGGGGTTCGAATTCAAGGAAATTGAAATAGGATTTGAATTCAAAGGAATTCAAATGAGATTGGGATAAAGGAAATTCAAAAATGGAATTTCAAATAAAAGAAGTGTAATTTGAAATATTGAGAATTTCAAAGAAGAGTAAATGGAATTTGAAATATATATGAATATATATATTAGATGAAGTTGAATCCATTTTAAAAGAAGTTTAAAGTTTAAAGTTTATATATAAATATAATTAAAACGAACTCGCCGCAGCGCTGCAGTTCGTAAAATAGCGATTCGAACTTCAGTCGAGTATACAGGACTCAATTGAAGTCGGAATCCTTTGAAACAAGAAACGTCAGGACCGGTTTGATAATAGTTTTCTAATAAAGGAGAAAAATCTGAATTTCGTCGTATAGATTTTTAGTTATGTCAAAATCAAATTTTCAGAAAAACAGCGCCAGAACCATTTAAAAACCATAACGGTTTATTTCATTTATAAAAGGATTTTAAGCAAATAAAATCCGCATTTCTATTTAGAAAATCTCAGATTTGAGTTATAGAATATATATGAACTCCAGTGGAGAAATGAGTTGATTTTTGAAACAGAAATCAGATTTTTGATTTGTTGAATAGAGTTAACTAATTCGAATAGAAATTAGTTAATGAGATTTCGAATTAATATTGGGCTTTAAATAAGTAAATTCGATTTGAAAATTTATATTCGAAATCAAAAAGGAAACTAGAATTGAAATTGAAATTCAATTTGGTTATGAACGAGTTAAATATTTTGTTTGAACATGTTATGTTCAACAAAGGAGTAAAATAGGCAAAATGGCCGATTTAAAGAATAAATGAGCGAAACTGAATTCAAACGATTAGATAGTGTTGAATTGAATTGAAAACAGGTGAACAGGTGTTGGACAGGTATGGAATGAAGTATATAAAGTATATAATTTATGTGCTCGACAAAAAGGTACATGTTTAATTCATATATGAGATTTATGCGCCGTATCGGCAAGCCGCTTGGCTTTTCCTTTTTCTTTTTGATTGAGGAAGATACCGGGAAGCTATTTGAAATTTCCCGATGCTCCCGATACAGGGGAGGTTATGGCGAAATTTTCCGGAAATTTAAGGAGTTAGAATATTTTTAAGAAATTTGACAATTAGAAATCTATATATCGATATATATAGAAGTCGATAAGGAAACGAAATCAAAAATAGCGTAAAGGGCCAATATGGCTATTGAAAATATTTGGGTAACAAATATTGATAGAGGAAATGGAGAAGAGATTTAATTAATGAAATATTAATTAAAGGGCCCAGTGATTTGTTTGATATGTTGATTGAACACTTGTTTTTATTCGATAGTTAAATCACAGACTATCGAAGTTTTTGACCATCGTTGTCAATATGGAGAGACCGGTTGGATTATTATCCGAAGAACCACTCCGTATCGGCATAAGCGTTGCGAACCAAGTATGCTGAATATATTGAAGACGGAGTGAAGTGCAAGGGCTTTTTCTGTTAATAGAAATGGTGCCTTCGGTTTCGTTCAATCCCAGAACGAACGTAAATGGACGAATGTCTGACAGAGTATTTCCAATGATCAAATGGGTTGGTCTGTATGAATGTATATGGTGGCAACGGATTTATCCCTTAGCATAATATCCAGAATATTTGTGCAAACTCAACTAGTGATCAACGGATCTGACAATGTGGCATTCAAAGTGATTGTGTTATCAATGGATGGTAAGTACTCGTAGCCTCAGGCCTCGACAACCAGGAAAGGACAAAAATCGGGCAGGCAGCATGGCTATGTGGGTCGCACCCATTAGGGTGTATAATCACCTATCTAGAGAAATTCCTTTTGTTTCTAAATCTATCGATTCTGCCCATTCGGGAAACGGTGGTTTGAGTCCAACCGTTGGTGATATACATTCGATACACTCAAGCGAAATGAGTGGTCGGTCATGTGTGGGCCGGGTTGCAAGACGTTCTTGTTGAACCCAGGTGTATTCGCCTCTAGAGATACATCATCGGAAGGTGGTCCCATACCTTGTCATGTTGGAAATCCAATCTCCAATAAGCGCCATGCGGTTTTTGAGTTTACACTATATATGTAGAGCGTGAGATGCAAGCGTTCTACTATTTGGTTATTTATTGGATGTAGACATTATTATAATATCACTGGATTTTCGTATCAAAGTGTTTTGGGTTATAGTAAGGTAAAAACCGTCCATGTTTATGTGTGGGCTGGTCTTACTATTATCTTTTCTTTTGAAAGGATTTTTAAAGTTAAACAAGTGATTGGAGTTTACTCACACCAGTCCCATGACTGACCCAGAGTTTATTTTGTTTTGTTTTTCCTAAACTCTTGGGTGCCCAAATTTGTACGGGCAGTCAAGTGTTTCAGGCTTTTACAGATACACTTGGAGGAGCTTGAAGCTGGAGGCTTCAACGTTAGTTATTTAGAGTTACTCCCGCTGAATCAAATGTTATGTATACTCTGATGATGGTATGTGTATATGTACAAAACACATTTGTATTTCAAAGCTTATGTTATATAATATATTTTATTCGTTCCGCTGTGAGGTTCATGTTTACCCTGATGTTGTGTATTCTTTTCTCTTCTATTCTAATATTTCTTTCTTTCTATTTCTCATCCTCTATCTTCTTTCTAATAATGAGTCGTATTTCTGTGTTATTTGGGTTGGACGTATGGTGTGTTAGTCAACTCAGATAGCACGGATTTGCGGGTCGCTACAGTAATGATTTGGTGAGTCATAATCCTTTATTAGATTATGATGATGGGCATAAGTTGATGAATTTAGATTTTGTTGAAGATTATGTAGTTTGTTCCTCCTCCATATATGAGAAGGAGTTGATCTCTAATTAGAAAGTTCCGGTCAATTATTATGATGATGGTAAGCAGTCTTCTTCTAATGGTCAGCTACTGTGTGTTATTGTTCTTTACCGTCTACTTATTGAATTTTGGTGTTTTCGTCTAATTCTATTGATGCAAGCTTTGGATTCTTCGATTCATGAGTTGTTGGATGATGTATTTGGGTCGGATGACTGATCGGTTTTGGGTGCTGACATGGTTTATTTGAATTTCTCTTGTCGTTTCAGATTTAAAGGGGCTATGCATGCATTTTATATGCATGTTCTGTTAGGATTGCCTCACATGTTGTTAAGGAGGAATGATGATTTGATACAATAGTCCCACATCACGGAATATATTGAAGGAATTCTGTAAAATATGAGTTCGTAGGATGCGAGTCAAGGGAGAGACTGTTAGGATTGTCTTGCATGTTCTTAAGGAGGAATGACGGTTTGGATACAATAGTCCCACATCACGGAATATATTGAAGGAATTGTGTACAAATATGAGTTGGTAGGAACGTAACAACAGGGATTCCTTTTGTTATATGGGAGTTGTGTGCCAGCTCATATGCATGCAAGGAATGAGGCTTTGTTCCGACCGTCATTACATAACAGTGGTATCGGAGCCGAAGGTTCGGACTGGGCCATGCAGGCAAGGCAATGCTCTCAAAAGATACTCGTAGTATGCGAGTCAAGGAGGAGATTGTTAGGATTGCCTCACATGTTGTTAAGGAGGAATGATGGTTTGGATACGATAGTCCCACATCACGGAATATATTGAAGGAATTGTGTATAAATATGAGTTCGTAGGCACATAACATCAGGGATTCCTTTTGTTATATGGGAGTTGTGTGTCAGCTCATACACGTACAAGGAAGGGGGGTTTTGTTCCGACCGTCATTACATAACATGTCCACTCTTTATTTCAGCCTACATTTGATTCTTTCAATCCCAATTCTTTGGAGAAGTTGGATTTTTCTACATTAGTTGTTGTACCTGAGTTCATTTCAATGGAATTAGTCTGTCATTTGAAAAAGGCTGCTAGTGGGTTGTTTGTTGATTCTTGTTGTGGTGATAGTAGGTTTTTTGGTGATTCCGAAGATTTATTGATGTCTGTTGTGGCATGTAAAAAAGTACATGCTTGTATGAATTTTTTCTATACTTCTAGTTTGAGAAATCATGGTGTTAGTGTCTGACAATGTTAATCATTTTACTTCTGGTTTGCTTATGTTGGGCTGCACACAAACACTTGTTCATGATTTTCATGAGTCGTTTAACACATAAGCGAGTTTGAAGGAAAGAGAAAAATTTCACTTTTATGTTATTTGAATATAAAAGTAAGAATAATATGGAGTAGTTTATTGCTAAGAACCAGAGCAAAATTTGAAGAGCAGTGCAACGTGGTCATATTAACATAGATTCTTGTCATATATTATCATTTTCTAATTATCACTGGCCACCAAAAGCCTCTACTCGACATCCTCTACCTGTACATGTGTAATCCACGATAATCGTACAGTCATTGTTTCACTATTGGATGTATGATCCATAATTTTAGATGTGTTTTTTTAGTCAATCCATACATCTAATAAATAAAAGAACACCACCAGTGGATTCATGTTGCAGAGAAAAATAACCACTAGTGGATTCATGTTGCCGAGAACAACAATCTTGATGTATAATGTCTAAGCTTGGAATAATTGTATTTATCACACTTCTAAATTGTTGGAGATGGGATAATTTGGAATAACAAACATGTTGGCTTTCAAATTTCTTCTATATATAACTTTCTTTCTGGTGACGTCAACAAATCCAACTAGCTTCAACACAACCTTTATGATGAAAACCACATGGAAATTTTCTTGAAATGCTCTAAATACTAAAGCTAACCTGGTTTGGAGGTGTATTTAGGTGGATATTCTTTGCCCATTTTGTAATTTGAACACAGAGGACACGCTGCAGTGTTCTTCAGTTGTGTGTCTCTTTTCCGCTTATGGCAGATCACCATGAAAATGATATGTATACTGGATATGACAGAGCGTAAACTAGCTGGAATGAACAGTAAACGGGTGTTGTAGGAATTGCAGCTGCCAGCTGGTGCACTTGAGCCCTATAACGTGAAACTGGACTTGGGAAGTGCTAATACGGCCACTGCATAGAATCCATACCTACACAAACTAAAATTCCATTTATTTCCATTTTCTCTCTCTTTTTTTTCCTTCAAGAAACTTCATAAGACTGCTAATTCAAAAATCAAAGTAATTGTTTTCAGAAAGTAAATATAATGGGAATCTAAATTATTTAGATGTCTCTTTTGTACATTGCAACCTTCAGATAGACAAGCAATACCACCTTATTTCTTACCTCCACTGGTATTTTCAAGGCACATATCGAGCCTACAAGTAATATAACATCTTATTCTCACATAAGCTTCTTTAAAGTTTAAATATATTAGCACATAATCTCATATACTGACCATGTAATTCTGATTTAGTTTCATTGTAGAATAAATAAGTTTGTTAAGAAATCTAAAAAGGCTTATTACTTTGTACCGTGCACAGAATATATAATAGATGGAGTACCTAATAATACACATAATTTCGAAATGAGAATGTCGTTATTAGTGTATGTACACCTGATCAAACATGGTGAAGCAAGCCGGAAGAGAGAAGTATTCTAGTACACCTGATCAAACAAAAATATGGAAAAAAGATTTTCAAACAAAAATTGGTATAAAAACAAGCTGACTGGCTCAGACAATAATCACACACCTGATCCTTGCACATGATTTTGTGATGCACATGATTTTGTGATGTACACCGAATTGCATATGTTTATGTTGGAACTGTATACGTGATGTATACATGCAAGTTTAAATATTTTGAACTAAATATTGTTTATTTATGTTGTAACAAGACGAAACTGCTTATGATTTGAAGAAAATATCTAAAGCAAAGCAAGAGTAAATGAAGCATTCAGCTACTTCATAAGTAACTTGTATATATGACATATTATGAACATGGAAGGGTTGATCAAACAATATGTATGAATTGTTTAGTTTGGATATGTGAGAAGTAGTTTGAATTATATGTATGAAACATTAAGTTTGAATGATATGTATGAAATATTATACTGTAGTTTACATGTTTGTCATTTGTGAAAATGTGTTATGTTTGTATACATTGGAGAAAGAGATAATGATATATATATGAATGATGTCTGGATGATATGTATCTAAAAGTAATGAAAGAGCAGAAATGGTGGTAAGCAAACGGTAAAAGCTAAGCTAATTGTATCTAATATTATAGCATTTAAAAAACGCTATCAATATATCAGACAAACGCTATAAACATAAATGCTACAATAAAAGCAAAACAAACGCTATAAAAATTAACAGAAAACGCTATCATAGTTTGCAGTTGGGTAGGATTTCATATAGCGGTTTTGTTTAATAGTGCTATTGAATTATTATTTTTCATAGTATTTTCATGTGTCCTATTTAATGCTGATGGCCTAACATAGCATGTCGTTACACAGCATTCTCTGAAACGCTATGTATAAATGTAATAACATTTTTCAAACACTATGAAATCCCTTTTTTATTGTATCTCCTTTCCTGATAAATTTATCTCCTTTCCTGATAAATTGTGCCTTCATGTCTCAAAAGCAAACTATATCACCATCCACTTCGAATAGGGAATCAGATACCCCCTTCTTGTGCAGTTTTTGGTCATCGATTAAGGATGCTACAACCTTCATTCAGCATCAACACCACACTTATCCTAGCAACACAAATAAAAGCAAGTGATCACCTCCTCACTCATGCAAGGAATGAGTAGCATCAACACACTCTCCAACTCCTCAACCAGACTTCAAATGTGCAACTTCCATGAGTTATGTAACAACCTAAAATTTAGTTATTAGATTTTAAATATTTAATTATTTAAATGATTGAATTTTTGGAATTTATTAACTTAGATTCCAATTTAATGGTTGTTTAAATATTTTAATTGATGATCAAATATTAACTAATGTATTCAGTAATTACAATCGAATCCTTTTAGTTAATCATTGTCAAATATAGATTCATTATGTAAATTTATAGGGAATAATACTTAGCTTAGAATTGAATTGATATTTAAGTTGTATTATAAAATAATATTTTAATATGGAAAATATCATTTTTGCAAACTATCTCGAATTTTGATGATACCAGTTTCACTAGATTCGAAATAGTAAATTACAGAAAGATACCAAGTTTTGTGACAATCAAGCATATTGTGTAATCATGCGTGCTTGAAACGCGTAGTGTTTAGTGGTTTGAAAGTAATTTAATAAAGCTAAACTCCACCCTTAAATTAAATCAAAATTCAATATTTTGGTTAATACTTGATTAACATGTTGATGTGATAGTGGACTGTAGGTTTTCTTAAACCTATATTTTTGGTTCAAATGTAAATGAAATGAGAGAGTTAACTTTAGCAAATAAAAAGAAATCAAAATAAAATAAAGTTGCTTAACCAAGATTTTAATTAATGTCTCTTTATCATCATAATTCCCTTGCTCTCTGTAAAACAAACAATGGCTTCTTAAATAAACTACCTCCTTTTTTCAATTTAAAATGGATTCAAATGGAAATTGAAAAAATGGGAAGTAAGTATCTTTGATCCAGTATGGGCTGGGCTTGATTTACACTTCAGATAGTGGTTTGGGTTGTTTGTCATAGCCTGGTGGAATGCGATAGTTTTGGGCGTGATATCCTATCAGGGTTGTAGGTTAATCAAAGTGAAGGGGGACAAGAGGCAATTTTGTGCTTGGATTCACATTCATTAGGGAAAGTAGCACCTAAGGTAGGAGTTTGAAGACATCTCATGCCCTCTTGGTATGTGCATCGATGACTGGTCAAGGAGAAAAAGCTTTAGGTCACATTTTATCACTAAGCGTCGATTTCATTGTGGTTGTATTAGGATGGAGAAGCATGCAAGTAGAGGTCGCCAAAGGTCTTGGAGTTGAATTCGGTTGAGGTTTGAGGAAGAGGAAGGTTTTGAAGTCAATTGGAATAGGTATGCAAGCTTCAAGGGTGGGATGCATTTTTTTGGAAGAAGAAGGATTAGTGGTGGGATTAATCAAGATAAGCATGTCAATAAGTAAATTATTTAATTTAAATTGATTCAAATTTGTTTAAATGCAATATCTTGCTTATACGAAATCATATTTGAACGCCGTAGGTTTCGTTTGACTCATGTCGTTGACAACTTCACATTAGCGTTGGATTGGTCTTTTTCTAAGTTGTGGAATTTTAGGCTAAAATTGAATGCACATTCGGTTTTAGTTCAAATCAAAGGGGCTCTGTGATAACAAGAATCTTGATGAGTAAAACTTACCTTTACGGTTTACTTGTATCTTATATAATAAATTAAAATATTGATTGTTTGTTTGATTGTTAAAATTAGTAGTTATTCGGCTTGATTAGATTAGTATATTACCAATTTTCTGTTTGAATTGATCGAACTTATTAACTATTTGAATTAAATATAGAATCGCTAGATAGCATCTTCAGATGTTATTAGATAGTTTGAGCCAGACTTAGGGACCCAATATAGCATCTTGAATTTCTATTAGATATTTCTGAGTTTATTTTATATTCACAATTTTTGCAAGTGTTTGGTTTTATGTCAATTTATGAATATTGTTGAATTGAATATGTAATTAATTTTGATGTAATGGATTCAGATATATGTTTGGTGTTATCTATTGGACCAAATAAATATTGTATAGAAATTAATTGAACTTATTCTAATTGACATCAAGTTAACAAAATAAACTATCGTCCTGTTATTTTATTGATTTAGATATTCGATTTAAATTTACTTGCTTATGCGTATTCTTATATTGTTTATACTGTCAATGATTGAAATAAGTTAATCATTTTGTTTAGTTTAAGCTTGAGTTTCCACAGGATCGATATTGAATAAAATTATCCTTTTAATTAATGATATTTGCAAATTTGTTTATCATTCGAGCAGTAATAACGAAATACAATTACTTATTTTACTAATGATAATTGAGTTTAATTAATAAACTAAATTTTGAATATTCATTTTAAGCATTGATAATTAAATTTAGATATATATATATATATATATATATATATGTTCGGTTATCGAAATCTGAATTTAATTAATTATTGTAATTAATTAAAATTTAAAAGTCATTTTTATTATTAATGTTTGACGAAAAATCATTTTGAATGAATGACGTCTTAGTCCAAGTTTTTGTTTTAGGCGATGAGGTTTGAACTCAATCGTGTTGCTTTTTGTTACATATTTTTAAAAGAAATTAAACATGACTTACTCAAAATTATTAAAACCAGATTAATTTACTGAATTAAAACGATTTAAGAATAATTAATTGATTTATAAAAGGATTTGAAACCTTTTTAGTTAAATTTGTAAGCTTCAAGATAACTCAATTGTTTTATTTTCAAAAATCATGTAATTAATTAACTTAAGATGATTAATTTTGTTTTATAATTTATAAATAAAGCCTGGCATTTAATTTATTTTCTTTGGAGAAAATAACTTGGGTTAATCTATTTGGTTACCTTTAGGGATAAATAATATCGTTTAAATTTTATTAACAATGGTTTTTAAATGAGAAGTCATTTTAAATAGAATTGGTTTGAAATTGAATCTAAGGGTAAAGTTTTTGGTTTTTGGAAAACGATGTTTAAATAACATTGATTTTTGGCCTTTCTTTAAAATACACTTTAATTTATAACTAGCTCTTTAAAACTATTACTTTAAAGAATATTGCTAGAAAAGTTTTTTTTTTTCAAATATCTGAAATGTAAAAACCAAGCACTATTTCAAAATTTGAAGTTTTAAAAGTTTTCGATACGGATATGAAAGAAAATTTCCATAAAGGATATCGCTTATATTGAAAGTATTTAGTTACACTCTTATCACTAGACGTTGAACTATAAAAACTTTCACCTATCTTGAAGATAGAAAACATTGTTAGGATGATTTCTAGAGGTAACACTACCAAAACTTGCCCGATTTAATTTTTAACCGAAAGATAGCACGAGTTTGGGATCGACAAATAATGATAAAGGAATGTAGTTTATTTCCCATATATGATCATTTTGAATAATCCTGATAGTTGATTTAACAATTAATGCCTCATCTTTATTGAGTTGTATTGTCAAATTAAAATGATTTAGTGCTCTTTGAGCTCCTTTGTTTTCAATGGCTTAACAAAAAGAGCGAACGAAAGTCAAACTATGTGGGGTTGCTCCCATTAGGGTATTATCACATCTACTCTACATTGGATTCGGTTGTGTTCGTGCGTAAATGTTTAAAGTAAATAATCATTTCGAATGAATGACACCTTAGTCCAAACTTTTATTTTAAATGATGAGGTTTGAACTCGATTGTGTTGCTTTTCATTACCTGCTTTTAAAAGAAATTATATTTGACTTACTGAAAATTATTAGAACCAGTTTAATTTATTGAAATAAAACAATTTAAGAATAATTAATTGGTTTATAAAAGGCTTTGGAACTTTGTTAGTTAAATTTGTAAAGGTTTAAAATAATTCAGTTTTTCTATTATCAAAAATCATAAATATGATTAATTAACTTAGGGGATGATTAATTTTGTTCTATAATTTATAAATAAAGTTTGGCATTTAATTTATTTTCCTTTGACAAAAAATAACTTAGGTTAATCTAATTTGTTATCCTTTAGGGATAAATAATATCGTTTGAATATTATTAACATTGGTTTTTAAATGAGGAGTCCTTTTAAAATAGAATTGGTTTGACATTGAATCTAAGGGTAAAAGTATTGGTTTATGGAAAACGATGTTTAAATAATGTTTATTTTTGGCCTTTCTTTAAATACACTTTGATTTATAACTAGCTCTTTAAAACTATTACTTTAAAGAATATTTTTAAAGTATTTTCTTTTAGATATCCGAAACGTGAAAACCAAGCACAAGTTCGATTTTTGATGTTTAAAAGTTTTTGATACGAATATGGAAATAAAATTTCAATAAATGATATTTCTTATATGGAAAGTATTTAGTTATATTCTTATCACTAGATGTTGAAGTATAAATTTTTTCCCCTATCTCGAAGATTGAAAACAATGTTAGGGTGATGCCTAGAGGTAACACTACCACAACTTGCCCGACTTTGTTTTTAACGGAGAGGTAGTACAAGTTTGGGATCGATAAATAATGATAAGGGAATGTGATTTAATTACTATATACAATCATTTTGAATATTCTTGATAGTTGATTTAACAACAAGTGGTTCATCTTTATTGAGATGTATCAATAAATTAAAACGATTTGTCGTTCTTTGAGCACTATTGTCCTTTGCTTGCAATGGCTGAACCAGAAGAGAGAATGGAAGTCAAGCTATGTGGGGTTGCTCCCATTAGGGTATTATCACATCTACTCTTGACTGGATTCGGTTGTGTTTGCGCATATATGTGAAATACTTGGGTTCTTGGATTTTGTATGGGGTCTGACTTGAACAATTCTGAGAGCCATTAGAGTTTTCAGCATATTCTAGAGGTATACTTTCGGCTAGAGGAGTTCACACTCCTAGTCATTATTTTTCTTGGAAAATTTCTCATTTAATTTGTTTAATTCAGTAATTAGAAATTTTCCTATTTTTAATTTGCATCGGGAAGATATAAACTCTTTGCAATGTTTAATTAATTTAATCCATAGTGAGATTGCATGTTCTTGTGATAGACCTTGTTCGCGGTCAATGGTGCAGTTCCATTTCCTCGAAAATATTAACTTTTCCCTTGTTGGATCCAAATTATTAGATCAGTTTCTCTGTTTTCGTCGAGGAGTTCTGTATCCTCTTCTCCATGTGTTATTGCTTGGTTATTTCCTTTTTGTTGGCATTCATATATATACACATACATACACACACACACACACACACACACACATATATATATATATGAAATTTATTCCTTGTTTATTTTAGTATTTATGAATTATGTCAATGCTTATATATATGGTTTTTATGAGGTAAAAACCCGTTCCACAATTAGTGGCGTAATCAGTAATTTGTTTCAGTTTACTTGAATTTTCTCATTCTGGTTTTCCAGATTGATCCGTGTGTTATTCTATTATAATGGTCGGTCACACTGAGCTTGTTTCTAGGTTGTTATCAGTTGAATATGAAGCTCATGGAGAGTTAGAGGTTGGTGTATCATATTAATTATTTCTGCTGCATTATATTTACCTATCAACATATTTAAGGTTAGAATTTTATAACTGTCTAGCTGATAGGATTTGGTTTTAACTTTGATATATATTGTATCTTGGAGTGACAATTCATTTATCATTACTATTAAATATGTTTTCGATTTCGCTGTGAGATTTTGTGTTTTATTTTGGTTTTTTTATTTTCTTTTAAACCCAACAATCTATGTTTTTGATGATTGGATGTTCGACATTAAAGTATAGGTGGGTCGTTACAGGTCAACTCAAACTCCAAACTTGTAACTTTCATAGGATCAATAGGAACATCCTAATTAAGGTAACTTGACCTAAGCACTTTGCTTCTCCTATTCCAAAGCGATGCTCCAATAAGCCAACCATCAGTTGTTGTTTTTTACACCAATGATACAACATCAACAAAATTTTGTGTTCTCTTCGCTATTGGGAAGAAGAAATATGATCGGGTAGCACAAGCATGACCCAAAAAGTGATATCTCGGAAAATGGTACAAGAAACCAACAAAACGTGCTAACTCATCGGTTAGCCTGAACGATATAACCAACCAATCAAAAATCAAAGCAGCATATGAGACGCTATAATCGGCACTCTCCATTGGCTAAATCTCTTCTGGAAGTCCAAGTCGGAGATCTTCAATCCACTGGGCTAATCCGACAAGCTATAAGGAATTGCTTATCTCCCACTCCATGAGTACCACATGCCTTAGAGGCATGGCTACTGGTTCTATGCCTAAAACTAGTTGATATGGAATTTAACTCAATTTTGGTGGTAATCTAGCTACCTCATCGAATGTGCCAAGATATTCTCAAACCTCAAGCTTAGATGACGACTTGCTACTATAGAAACTACCGTCTCAGCCATTATTATCCAACCATAAGCGACTCTTCTACTGGAGATCACGGTCTGAGCCAACTACTGTTAAATTAAGGATGACTCGCTACTAGAGAGCAAAATGCCCAAGCCCACTATCATCACCGAAACCCACTCACAACTACCAACATTTTATTTCCTTTAGCAAGTTGATACCTGGACTCGAACACTAAATTAACCGAGACTAAGGAAATCAATAGCAAACAAACTAACAAACAAGCAACCATGACTCGATGAGATTTAAGTTTTGATGAACCACGTATACTACTAAGTATAGACATTCCATGTTATAACACTCCTTCACCTCAAGGCCTAAACTAAATGTTATGTTTGCTGCAGTCATTTGCAGTATTAGTACATGGGGACCATACACGGGATGTTACACAAATATGATTCGATTAGGACCTCGACATGGTAAGTCACAATCAAGACATCAATAAATTATCTCAAGTCTCAATCTCATTCCACCCATCAAACTACCAAATCATATGGAACGTTGAAACCTCGATGCTAAAATAAAACACATAGGGAACACCACCAACAAAAAGCATATCATAAGTGGTGATGTTGTTTATTTTCTCTTTAATTGAGGGAGCACTCGATGAAATACAAACGATAATCAAACCATATGTTTCCATAATTGGTCCATGTAACATGACAACTTCCAACTAGGTATAAGCGCAGACGTCGTGTGTTTCCTTGATCAACTCCTCCAAGCCAACAGCTTCTCACTGAACCAAATCAATCACCTTTTGAGTTGATCATCCAACGCATTCATAAACTTCCATCCAATCTTCATGTGTAGAGTAATAACAAGGAAAGAAAATTGCACTTCGATGGCACGTCCAGTTCGGCTACATACTACAAAATAGACATATCGCCATACTCAAATTGATGAACTTCTCATCTCGCACTGACTGCTACAAAGTCAAAACAAACTATTTTGAAGCAGACCACAAATTAATCTTGAGAGAACTGATATTTATAAGGATTCAAAGCTATATGGACTCTTAATGAATTTGGGTCCAAACTTGGAGTTTTTCTAGGAGTAAACTCCTGCTTCACCTCACTATCCAGCTCCAAGTCGTCGAAGAACTTCTTACAAGAAAACAAAAAAATCTTGTACTACCTAAGTTGACCCCATCCCAAGGAACAATTCACCACATATACACTTAGGTATCTATACAACTCGACTTTATTGATTCCATGCACTTGAGTACCAACACCAATTGAAGAAATTAGGATATCCCAACAGTGATATATATAACTGTTGAGAACATATTATGTGAACCGAGGCTAATGGCCCTCGATTTTTCCCAATTCTCAACCCAAGAGATGAAGCAATTAATAGTATTTCTCGTTTTCTAGATCGTCTCATATAAGTGGTTATTTCGATTAGTCGCCAATAGAGAAGACTATTAAGATAACACTCGTGTGCAAAACAACCTATAATATTTATGTATACACACACTGGAATATAATTTGAAAACAAAAAATAAATACAAATACACACTATCTCGTAAATATTAACTCTCGAATTCAATACTTCTTAGGTTATACAATGCAACCAAAGAACTCTAATACCACACATGAAAATTGCCTTACACCATCGTGCTTATATAACCCAATATTGTATTGTACATGTACTTGAACGATGTACAACGGTTGTTAAGGGAAATAAATGGAAAGAAAGAAGAGAAATGGAAATGGAGAAAATAAAAGAGAAAAGAATGAAAGGAACACAATATGCAAACACAAAATCTAAACACATAACCTATCGTATGTCTAATAGTGCAACATATAACATATAATAAAAGCAATCACATGTATGATACACGCGAGACAATAATAACTATATAAACCACATAATCAAAGTATACATGCGAGACAATAATAACTACATAAACAACATAATAAAAGTATATTGCTCATATAGTTACAGGAACAATAATAGAGTTCATATAAGAAATAAATAAACTCAACTGATAGACCATCTCCAATAAGAATGCATAACATTGTTATGACTCCACAATGTATCACAACAGAACAGACAATTATAGTACAAATATAAGTACGAAAGATGTCACTTCCAGTTGATCCACCAGCGCAGCTCTAAATAATGCTAAATGATGTCACCTGGACTTCTCATCAGCATCGTCGATAACAGACAATTATAGTACAAATATAAGTACGAAAGATGTCACTTCCAGTTGATCCACCAGCGCAGCTCTAAATAATGCTAAATGATGTCACCTGGACTTCTCATCAGCATCGTCGATGAGTACCCAAGGTAATAAGAGGGAACATAAAGCATTGGTTCAAACAACAGTCTGGTATGAGCGATATACAAACCTCAAATATTGTTAAAGTTGTAATACTATATAGCATAGAGGGCACAAAGAGTCATACATGTTCTTTCCCTGCATCCGTTGAGTCAACACATATAAAAACTATGCTACTCTATGATAACAATAATGAGTGTATCCAACATCAGAATATTAGGAATGTTCGAATATCTGAATCGATGATATCCACATCACATGGCACCCGCAAGATGGTAAATGATTAAACAAACATAGCTTCCATCGTACATTCTCACATTTACTCAATCAGTGCATTGGGTACATGATAACACACGGATTTCATGATACTCTAGTCCATGCCGCTCGCTAAACCAGCAACTAGGTTATACCGACGTGCACAACCTAACGTATGGACAATGTGATCCGAGTCGATGCCATAAATATTCTGAATGCAGATAAGGAACCTGATATGGTGCCAAATAGACATCATCCCTATAAACTGCTCTTCACAAGTAATCGTTAAAACTTATGTATCCATATCCTTTCGCATACGTCATCCCCAGCAGAGACTATCCTCTAGAAATACTGTAATGACTTTCGATATGAAGACCTCGGTTGGTATCAAACGTTGAAACCGATGTGTTGTCAAGCTCAAGCACATGTTCTGAACCCTCTCCGGTAGCTTCCTCTTTTTGTTTACCATCGCCTTCTCTGCATATTGGGAAAACAACCATCCATCATCGAATCCTCGAACCACTGCATTAAAGCACCACAATCTTGCCTCGCACTAAAGCCACTAATTGAAGAGACACCATGTTGAAACTGCAACTGAACAAGTAATCATATTATGCTCCTCAAAACTGGATCATCGTTTATGTCAAATAGGCCAAAGCAACCAATAGAAGTAGTAGTCAATATCGACTACTCCATAAAATTGATAACAAACACTCTGATCATATATTTAATTCCAGTGAAGACGTATGTCAATCATTACGAATTCCAAGCTCATCGCTAAATCCATCCTACGACTTCTGATCCATCGTTAAACTCCGGTATTTCTATGCCTTCTAATTAATTACTAAGTTCCAGCATTACCCCATTGTATAATTAGTCGCCAGCTCCGGTGCTACTCCAATGTTGGTTCGGTATATACGCTCCATCATCAAATCTGTAGATATGTTTTAGTGCTCCTTTTGTCCTTCATCTTTTGGTTGATCTTTACATTCTAATAATCTTTCATGAATCTAGCTCATCTGTTCGATTCTATCATCACTTATGCGCTAAATCAATATGCACCTCTTGTGCGTTTGATTGACAGACACCAAACTCTGGAAGATGAGATTTCCTAGTCCTAAGTCATAGGCGCTTACAACCAAATCACACAAACAAGCAACCATGCAACCAAAATTTTTATGATTATCTTAAATAGCATACAAACATCCATAATAGCATTGATAGCATAAATAGAACTTATCTAAAGTTATTGCTATGAATTTAGTGTCAACTTTAGTTCAGTTTTAGCAATAGTATCAAAATAGTGCATAATAACACACAAATTGGTAAAAATATGATATTCATGTTTAACTAATCAAATTACTTTTTTCATTATTTTATTTACTATTTATTAGGTTCAACTATTCTAAATAGTATATTTTAAGACTATAAATAGCTTTGACATGTCTATTTTTACCGTGCAACAATTGCAGTTCAACGAGGGACAATATTACCTACCTTAGTTATATCAGCCTAAGTTAGGGCCAAAGCATAAATTTCTTCAATATGAGTCCAATGAAATAAATTGCGTCCAAAAATGATATCGTATGCAAAAGTTATGCTAAATAGAAATTCATATATTTGAACCAACATTGAAAACAACATAACTGATATTTGACCAACTTCCACGTCCTCCTTCGACCTCCGACTGGCACCAAGCCACTTTCATCTTAAACTTTTTTGTTTAGACTACCTTCGCTGAAAGATGGTCGCTTGGAACGCTTTAGTATGCGTGCAAAAGACAAAAAATGAAATTCACAAAAACGCAAATTTCTCTCTCATCCGAACTCCGATCGACCTCAAACCATTGCTACTCTCTTCAATTTTCTATTCTTTACACCTTTATGTTTAACACAAAGAGATAATTCTCAATGGTATGGTCGCGGTTCATGAAATGCGAAAACATACCTGAACATGTTCTATCTCAATTTCTATGCACTCAGATGGTTTGATCGACGAACGGACATCAAAGATGACTTCATATCGATGATACAAATAACTTTCATGTTAGAAGTTTTGACTAAAAATGGACAGATATAAAGGAGCAACGTGAACCATTGAATGTTAAGATTCCATGGCGATTAAGGCTAGGATTTGAGAATAAAATAACATCATTCTCTACTATATGCCTATATTTATAGTTGAAGGTCCAGAATGGGCTAAATGGGCTCAAACTCCAATTGATATGTGACGAGAGGTGATAGATACATAAACTTGCTTTTTGAATCCAATAGAATATTTCTTAAGGCCAAATTCCAATAACTATGACACTTAGTCCTTTTCCAAACATTCAGTTCTCTAAAATTGAAATTGACATGCGTTTAGATTTCGCATGACCAAACGATACATCCAATCGTAAGGAAACATCCTTATGTATATCATCTCACAACTACGATTCAAAAATATATGCTTTGTCAAAGTCCGACACTGCGTTCGAAACGACTATTTTCGTGTGTATCGAGATCATTTTGCTCTTGAGACGTCAAATCTCGAAATATAGTGATCCTTAACTTTTTCTTCACCTAACGAACCATCTGAACCCAATGGAAGTGGTTTCAAGTCCTGATTCGATCTTATGTGAAAAGTTTCATTTTGTAATGATCAAATAATTAACAATTAATATTTAAATATTGAATTATTAAAATTTATTTTATTACATTTTCTCTATATCTTTTTTTGATTTTTATGTTTTCCATTTCTCTTAGTGTTTTCTTTCTAGGTCTAGTCATATTTTTATATGTTGATAACTAGAGTTTTTTTTTAAACTATTTCCATTTCTAATATAAAATAAGCATTTGTGCAGTCATTCATAATTACAATATATCTTTTCTTTTCTCTTGGATATGTAGCACAAAATATAGTAACTAACCCTATTTTGTAAGTATCCCTTTCTTTCTAAATTCTATTTCTTTTCTTTTAATTACGTTCATCACATTCTTTTGAACTATAATATGAAATTTATTCTTTCTAACTAACAAAATATTATAAACCTCCCAAATAGGGTTACAAATATATTTCTTTTTGTTTATTTTATAAGTTTAAACATTACTATAAATTCTCTTTTTAGTTTCTCATTAAAGTTTGCACCTTTTCATTTGATTCTAGTCTAAGCAATTTCAAATGAACCATTTCCAATAATTATAAACGTAACAATTTTTATTAGATAAACTAAATGAGATTCAAATGATGCCATGTATCATTATAATAGAAGATAATTTACTCCACTTACCTTTAAAGCACACCAAATATCCAGATCTGATCCAGTCCTAATATTTATATCCTTCTCTTTGTAATTCCTATTCGCAACCACATATTGAAATACATATAGATTTATGAATTTTGGATCTAAATAAAATAATTAAACTACATAGAAAATTAGATATAATATCTTACCTCGTTTGAACTACTTTCTTGATGCTAGTCCCATCCTAGATTTCTATAATCTTGTTCCTCCAATTGGTAACAGAATATCTAAATCTATATATTTCCTTAGGTTTTTGGGGAGAAGGAAAAGTGATGGGGCTTCCACGTTCATTTAGAATAAAATGAGTTTGGAGTTTTGTCCTGTACATTTATTTGTAGGGGATCAAACCAGCGTGGTTCGTAGTTAGTATAAAATTTATTCATTCAAACAGCTACTAACACACGGTTTTGGACCACATATGGGTCGACCCGACCCCTTAGGTTGTCGACTACCATGGTCGACCGTGCTTACGGGCGATCGATCTTTCCCGATCCAACGTTCCTGTGAATTAACACATATTAATAGAATTTGCTGATTATATTTATTATTGATAAATGTTATTTATAACTTCCTTGAATTGTTAAAACGTTTTATTAACATTGATTTCTTTCCCATTTTGTTGCACGTTTGAATTTCAAATTCAAACACACTTCGATCTTTGGAATATTTATATACACGCACATGTTTATGCATATAATTATTTCGGGACATAATTTGAACGACAACGAATTTTCCATTCGAAATCCGTTTGGGAAGCATTACATATGTAAATTGATCGAGAAATTGTCAAGAATACAATAGTATAAGTTTCATTGACAAATTCCAACAACTCCAAAAATGTTTATTTTCTCAATTTGATAATTAAATTATGATAATTAATTACATTGATTATTTATTCTGAAAGCATAGAGTTTTACATTCTCCTATCCTTTTGGAATTTCATCCCAAATTTTGAGAAGGATAAAATCATTTAACCCCTCGAACATTCATCTTATTCTAAGACCCACTTGTTATATATCTAATTTCTCAACTATTCATGCTCCAGTGCATAATGAATTCATTGCAAATAACGTGAATGAACATACGTTTCAAAGCGATACCTCCTATATGAATGCTACTTTCATAAAGATTCTTTTCAAATATGATGCAAACATCCTAAATATACGGGTAATTCTACATGAATGCAACCTTTGAAAATCGAAAAGAACTTTTCATTCAATTTTCCCCACGTTTCTACTAAATAGAAGCGTAGTTCACCCAATTTTTTCATCCAAAGTATTAACAAATCATTTCTAATGCTCGAATTTAGAAAAAACTAATTTTCTAAGCATGATTTCTTATGTTAGAAAATTGTAAATATGGAAAATTCTATACTTCTCATTATTGTTTTACATACCATTTTCCCCCCGCACTTGAAACTTTTTCTTAGTGCTCAAGCTACAATCTTATAATTTCCAAGTACAATTTACGAAAAGGGTTTTCTTTTCAAACCCTTTAAATTTTTGTATGTAAAAATTTACTCCTTTAAGTTTCCCTCTTCTTATTAATCTAATCATCTTTTATCATTCTTAATTACATTTGTCGTTTATTTTCCAATTTTATTTTATTTTTCTCTTATCGGTTAAGTTATATGTCTATATTCTTTAAAGTGATCATCATAGAAGCACATAAAAAAACATTACACCTGTAAGCACTGATTTTAATAACAACAAACTGACACTTATATATGTGAGTACATACTACATGATGGAAAGAAAAACACAAATCTTACCACAAAGTACTACTACTAAATAATATTACTAATATCTAGGGCAAGGAGGCCTTGAGATATACCCCCCTCCGGAGCAGACTCCTAATCGTGGATTCAATGCAACTTAATTGGCACTTCTGTCTGCTTTGGCCCTCTAATAACTCACGCTACATCTCTGATCCACTAACTGATAGAGTCAGGGGGAAAAATTATTTGGTGGAATGCTTCCCTACTCTCTTAAGCTGGTAGACTGGTTCTCGTTCAGTCTGTTCTGGACTTCATGGGATCTCATATTTTCGCTTCTATGACTCCCACCGATTCCTTCCGCTCTTACCGTTCTTTGGCTTCTTCCTTTTTATGGGGATCCAAGGATAACGCTTCTCGCCATCACTGGATCTCTTGGAACACCATCTGCTGTCCCAAAAGTGAGGGAGGTCTGGGCCTTCGTCACCCTCAGGACATCTGTACGGCCTTTGCTTGCAAGCTCTGGGCGAGGTTTAGAGTGGGCAACTCCCTCTGGGCGATGTTCCTCTACGCCAAGTACTGAAGACTGGCAGGTACGAATAACCCTGGTGTCCTATCTTACGCTAGTGAGACGTGGAAATGGATGCAATCCGTGAAGGCCTTATCGGATGTTCATGGGGGTGGTATCTTTTGGAACGGTAGACCCTTCTCGCTTGCAGCGGCGTGGAACTCTATACGAAAACCTTGTCCGTGAATTCATCTTTTCTCTTTCGTTTGGAATGCCCGTACTCTCCCGATGGAGGTCTCTCTGTATATGTGAAAAACCGTACATGATGGTTTATCAGTAGATGAGAAGCTTCAGAGAATCGGCATTCCTTTCGTATTCAGATGTAGGCGCCGCAGTGCTGGATGTTCTGAATTCACTTTTCATCAGTTATTCGCTGGGTCTTGTGCCAGGGCTGTCTGGAATTACTTCGAGAACCTGATGAGCTGTCAGGGTAATGCCACCTCGGCTGAAGTTTCACTGAGATTCTGTGGTCCGGTATCTCATGTAAATCTTTACGTTCGATTCTTCTTCGTATTATTCCTTATTTGGTCTGCTGGCACATCTGGTGCTCGCGGAATAAGGCAATTTTCGATGAAGTGGCTATGGACCCTCCTACCATTATCTGAAAAGTTAGGAACGATGTCTTCCTCACATTCCACGGTAGGCCTTTCAGGGGTGTCATTGGATCTCGCTCTAGCAGGTTAGATGTTAACTTTGATGTGTCATCGGTGGCGTCCACTCCCAAGGTAGGTATCGGTTGATTTCTTGCTTTAGTGTTTCTTCTATACTGCTTTTTAACACTTACTCACACTCCCCCCCTTGGACCTGATGTCGTTTGCTAGTTGTGTAGATCCTGGTTTACAGGTTGGTGCCGTTAGAATACATGCTGTTGTTTGAGGCCTTCGTGTCATCTTTCTAGGTGGGATTTTCTAGAGCAACATGTATAGTAGGATGGTTCGTGCTGTCAGAGTCTTCAGTTTTGCTATTCCACCCTATGCCGGCTGCTGCTCTTAGAGGGCTTATCTGTTACTAGAGCCCTTCGCACGTATTCTATGCAGCTAGTGGTTTCCATCGCTTTTCTTGGGAGTGGTGATCGTCGTCAAAGTCTTCCACTGGGCTGACTGCTTTTGTTAGGCATAGTCTGTGTTTTGTTTGTGCTGTTTTATTTGGCTAGTTTCAACTATTTATGTGTGTGCACGATATCCGTATTTTGCGGAAACCGTTTTTGTGAGCCGTTGGAGGATGACTAGATTCTCCCATTTGTTATACTATAATATATTTTCTAGAAAAAAACTCGCGCTACATGCGGATGAGCTCCTGCTGATCACGGTCCATCTGTGACCATCAATAAGCTATGGTTCTCACCTGCTCCCTAGCATCCTCATGCTCTACTGCTGAAGAGGATCCCTCTTCCCGTGGTTCGTGCTACCATAACATATAAGGCTATGGTCCCGTAGTCTAAGAGGTCCACTCTGCGTCTATCTCTCCCCCAAATGGAGATGGCTGAAAGGCCTGTTGGGGCTCAAAATACTATAGTTGCTCATAATGTGGGAAAGCTGCTGGTGGGGGTATTGCTGAGGCTATTGATGAGGATGTTGCTCTGCCTGACCCAGTTCTACAACAATAGAGAATCATGTAAATGATTCCATAAATGTAACACTTGGAAAATATTGTAAACCTCAGCTAGCTTTTTAAGAAGCTTTATTTTATAAGCTAACTTCCCTACTTTTCCCAAATTCGAAAAAGGCCCTATATACCCCAATTTCAACCTTCTTAAATTTCCAAACCCCGTATCATGTTAAAGTGGTGAGACCTTCATAAAGACCATATCACTTAATGAAAACTCCAACTCCGTGTGATTGTTGTCAACATACGATTACTGTCTATCCAACATAGCCTTCATCTTTCTATAGATCAAATCCACTCATTATAAAGTCTCGCTTATTGTATATGGTCTAGGAACATATCTATTTATAATTTCAAAGCAACAAGATGGAGATCTATATTGCCTATTATTAATCCCCTTAAATTGTAGCATCCGAATATCTATCTAATAGTTGTTACTAATGCAAACTATACTAACAACAAGAGATCCTTGCAAGAGCATCCAAAATCAAAAATACACATACCCAATAAGCATTTCAATACTTGATACACCCACTCAGCCTGCACTTCCTTATGTTAAAATACATGATACCTTAATCTAGCTCAGTTCCTAAGGCCTTTTGACGACTCCTTTAAAACACGATAGTGAATTGCGGATCCTGTCATTGACAATGATAGAAGGAAATCCATGCAAATGAACTACCTCCCCGTCATATAAATTATCCAATTAAGTAAAAATCCTTGTGATCCTAACCAAAATAAAATGAATTCAATTGGGAGTTGATTGAATACGACCCAACTTCTACTACTAGGCAGCCTATCAATAAAATCTAAATAGACATTCACCCATTTCCACTATACAATAACCGACGGTCATAATAATCCACTAGGCAAATTCTCTACACTAAGTCTATGACAAGTCTCACATTTCAAACTAACTTTGTTGTATGTTTCTACATAGGAGGAATATAAATACCTTCTTTTGTTATGCTATATTTTTCCATCGCCAAGATGAATGGTCATCCTAGAATGGTAGGACTCTTTTGATTATGGTAACATGTCTACCAATTCATAAATAAAAAGAACCCATAATATACTACTTTTTACTATCATCCTCTTGAATAAATTGAATAATGGTCAAAATGTCTTGAATGATATCCTTTGTTCAGCCAAAATACCTAATAACTCATGTTTTACTCCCGATTGAACCAATGTGGTTCATAATTGAAGGCCATACATCTAAAACTAACAAAAAACTAATGTAATGTTTAATGAAGGTCAAATTTCAGATGTATAAATAAACTTCAAGTGCTTTTATTCCAAAAGAATGAGGTTTAACATCACATGCTTTGTGCTAAAGGCATCAACAATAACATTGACCTTGCCTTAAGTATATGAGATACTGAAATCACACGACACAAAGAACTTCATCCACCTATGCCACTTTAAGTTAAAGTATTTAAAACACCCAAACTTCTTAGTATTCCCAATTAAGATCATGCTAAGGAATGTGGAGTGCTGTAGGCATAAAAAACAAATCACAAAGACTAAGATTCACAAGACACAAAGTAAAAAAAGTGGAAAACTTTTATTGTATAACATGGTTCATTTTAAAACAATGCTTTACATAAATAAGCTAAAGTATAAACACATGTCTTTATTAATCTCAGCTTAAATCAGAGTATACAAATAAAATTCCCTCTCAAGTACAACTTGGAACAATAAAAAATTTGAAGTAAAGAGAAATTTAACAGATAACAGCTAGAATGTCAAATCTTGGACACTGCCCTTTCCAAGCTGCCAATAATATTCAACTTCTACCGTGTGAGCCTATTGGGGGAAAGAAAAAGGAAGGAAGAGGAGTGGGTCAGATATAAAGTATAGTGAGCTGTTATGATTACTAGCATGATTGATAAGCAAAGGAAATAGATAAAGCAGCACTTCTAGTGTCAGATATGGTAAGTGTCTGTGTACACCAAAAATGAACATATAGGATGACATAATTAGTTACATATAGGCTTTATTTTTCTCTTTTCATAGAACTTTGATTGTTTGCACTTCTACAAATTCTAGAACATAATATAATTAGGAAAATTTTCTCTAATACTACCCATCGATAAGCTATTATTCCATAGATTGGTAACCATGGACCTTGTGTTTATCAGATCCGACTCATCAACAAAAAACACAACAGTAATTACATGTGTTACGGTGTCTTATTTTCCCCCGTCGGCTCAATGCACACATATTGACCCACTGGGACACACCCGCAACCACCTCAAGTTTGGACCAACTTGCTACCTAGTACAACATGGTGCATGCCCTTGCCTCCTAGTGAAACCATACGTAATAAAAAGTGTATTCCGTCTGGTATGGATCCCCAACAAATAAATGCAACTTGACCCAAGTCACCCCTAGACATGCCCCCCAAAGAACCATAGCCATAGAACACCTCATTGCGAGACCCCCAGAAGAATATTGCTGAACGCTTATTTTACTAGGCCACCATAGAAATATCAGCTAACGCCAAGGGCACCATAGAATATTATCGTTGATTGCCTATTTTAAATAGATCCCATAGAATTATCAAACGCCAATGCCACCATATAATATTATCTATTATTATAATTAAATTCCTACTTACATAGACCCCCCATAGAATTATCAAAGAACTTTAATGCCACTATAGAATATTATAGTTGATCGCCTACTTACATAGACCCCATAAAATTATCAACGAACGCCAAGGCCACCATAAATATATTATTTATTGTTATCATTGAATGCCTATTTACATAGATCCTCATAGAATTATCAACGAATACCTAATTTCAAGGCCCCATAGAATGACTATTGAATAATATAATTTTAGGCTTATAACTGTAACAACCCGGAAAATAAGAACCAATTTAAAATTTTTGTTTTGACTATTTTGTTGAATTTTGAATAACTGAAATAATTTATTTTAAATGATAACGATTAAAACTTTGTTCAAATCGAAGTTTCGACTAATATATTTAATTCTAACCTTAAAAGGAGTTAGAAATGGAGCGGTAGTTTGAAAATTTGAATTCAAACTTTGATTGACTGTACAGGATGCAAAATAGATCGGATTTTAGTGAAACCAAAAATACTTAAATTTGATTAAGATTATCTTTCCAACAAATCCGAAAAATTGAAATTTCATAGCGGGAATCAAAAGTTATGGTCAGTTGAATTTTCAGAATAGTCGGTATGGAATTTAATAAAATATATAGCCCGTATAAATAGCCATTTTTCAAACGACCTCCGTTTTCGCCGAAACCACTTTTGTTGGAACCGGAATGTTATATTATTGCAGGATTCCAATTTTCATAATTTTTGGAATCAATATGTGAGCGTGGCAAAAGAAAATGTATTTTGACAATTTCAGTCAATTTCGATCGACCAGAAAATGGCCATTTTTCAAACGGTCTCCAAATTCGACGAAATTAGTTTTGTTGAGACCGTATCGTCAAAACAAAGCCAGATATAATTTTTCTGGAATTTTTAGAATCAGTATGTGGCCCCGGTATTTAAAAATGTTTGATCAAATCAAATAATTAAATGTTTTATTATTTAATTTGAAGAATAACTGACTGAAACAATCGAATGGGCCTACGAGACCTATCCCATCGTGTCCGGAATGAGGGTATTTAGCTAGGGGTGTCACTCGTTGGGTTTGATTTGGAATTAGAAGCGATACAGAAATTAAATAGAATTAAATAAAAATTAAAATACATATAAATACCGTATAAATTACGGTATACGGTAGAAACCCTATTATTCTTCTACAGGTCGCCATATACCCTTGTTTCAATGGCGAGAATCGATCCAAACTTCTAGCTTTAAAATCCCTCAATCCATGAATCAATCGAAAGGGCCCCTTCATAGAATTTTATAGAGATTCTCGCGCTCTCGAGATCCATACGGTCGAGATCATATAACAAGCATCCTCCTCCTCGATTTCAGCGCAGGAACTGGCGTCGTTCACTGGCGAATCGCATCCCCCAGGCGGCAATCAAGTTAGACAAAAGGGGGTGGTTCGGGGGCGCCTCTCTTAGCTCTTCGACGGGGTGGATTTAGATTGCCATCTTATTGCTCGAGGTGGAAGAAAAATTAAGACCTAGGCTCGAACGTTTACTGTGAACGACGGCCTGAAACTTTTCAAAGGGGAAGAAGGTTGTTAATTTATAAATTTATTTATTTATTTTATTTAAATTTGTTTTCAGCCTTCGTAAAATCATAACTCTCACATACGTTAACGAAATTCGATGAAACATGATTCATTGGGACCATAAAATCGAGATCTTCATTTTAAAACTGACCGGAGAAATTTTAGAGCCTATTACAATTTTTGGCATCGTCAAATCAAGGTGAGATATCTGAATTCAGAAATAAAATGGATAAAATATATTAGGATGCAGACGGAGTTTAGAAACTCCCGACACCCGTCGTCCACAGACCATGGAAGGCTTGATTGGTTTGTGATATGTGATTCATTAAATTTTGGTGTTTTGTTTGTTTATGGTTGAAAAAGAAATTGAAATTGATTGATATTGTAAAAATTCGTCTGCGTACGAAATAGATTATTGAAATCCCCCTTGTCAAAAGTTGTGAGAATTTAAGGTAGAGCGAGGAGCCGTACATTGAGACAGTGCCGGTTTTAATTAGCATGCCGTTATGCTGCCGAAATTTTCTGAAATATTTTGTGTTGAGAAATATCCATGTTATGATATTTAGTTGTTTGAACAATAAAAATTATATTTTTATTGAATATAAAAAATGTTTTACATTAAAATATCATTTTAATGTTTTACATTTAAATTGTCATATTAATGTAAGGAAAACGAAGCATTGTCATATAATAATGTTTTTCATTTAAGATATCATTTTCAATGTTATTGAAATTAAAAAGAAAAGATTTGAGATATTCATTCATTTCAAATGAAAATTTGTTTCCAATGAAAATTCACATTTTATGGTTATATCAGGAAAGAAAAAACTACATTTTTATATAATGTAAGAAAAGAAAAGATTACATTTTTAATGTAATACATGAATAAAAGAAATTTACATTTTATTTGTAATGTAAAAAGATCACATTTTTAATGTAATCGAAGAATGAAATGAAAATTGTTCATTTTTAATGTAAATATATAGTATGAGGATATTGTGCATGTTTTAAAATAAAGCATGTTTATCATTAAAATGTTCATCTTTAATGTAAATCTAGAATATATGAAAATTGTTCATTGTTTTAAAACAAAGAATAATTACATTAAAAATACCATTTTTAAAGTGAATATAAAATATAGGAAAATTGTTCATTGTTTTAAGATAAAACATGTTTATACTAGTATAACCGCAAAACGGTGGGAAAACCGACCGTTAAGATGTTCAATATATAATATAAAATATTTGTTAAAATTTATTTAAATTCAGATTTTTAATGAAAAAATTATAGCGTAATTGAAAAAAAAATAGAATTATATTTGCCCATAAACATACTTAATACTTTGTAGTAAGATAACTAATTATCTTTGAAGATGTATGTGTTATGCACTAACAGAAAAACTGACTACGACAACATCTATAAAAACCACCTCCATGATTATTTTTGATCTTTGTCGATATTACATATGCATAGAAAACGTTTACCAATTTCAAAACTCAAAAATGAGTTTCATTTTTGTGTATTTTATAATAGTGTTTATCCTTAAAGTTATGGTGTTTAAGTATTTCACATAATCAACCACATCATCAGTATAACGACTTTAAACATTTAATCATTTCAGCTACAAAAAGCAATCATGTTCATCATTCTCCATCCTTCATCTTCTGCAGCATCCAACGATCAATCAAGCTTTTATTTTCAGCTTCAGCATTTTTTAATTTTAGCACGACCTCCTCAGGTTGTGCTTTGAGCGAAGTATTCTCACTTATAGGTAGTTCCAAACCTTTTATTTTATCTACAAGACTTTCCTTGAGCTAAGAATTTTCTTCCGTGAAATATAAAAACAATTGAATTAAGCATGCTCATAAATAATAGTTCGCCTGTAATTAACTAACACTTCATCACTATAATATAAGCAACCAACCGTGTTTGTGAGTTCGGCTTGTAAGTTTGTTTGTAATAGTTCTTTCTCTTCAAGAAGGGATTTTGAACTTCTACATTCTGCTACTTATACAACAAGTTGTTCAGATAATCATGATTAAGCTTTGTAGCATTGTTGCAGTTCAAGTTCAAGATTCTCACCTTGTTCTTTCCATTCTAATCCCTAAAAATGATTTCTTAATTTATAGACAGAATAGCCGTAAAAAGCTTTAAGATGAACGCTAATAACTACAAGAGCATCTAAATAAACATAAACTTTATAGTTAAGCAAACATGCCAATAATGATAATTAGTTAAAAGTTGAAATATGCATTTACAAAGTATACATTTATTTTCTGCATAAGAGGTAGACATCATAAGAAAGGAAGTTATGTCCAAAATAGAGTTTGACCGCATATTCAAGACAACTGCTATCCAACCTTGTCAAATGTATTGTTCATATGCTCGTGTAAACTTTCATGAACACAACCATTATTCTATTGCAAAAGCTACTTATTTTCATGCAATTAATCAGCTATACAATGGCTTCTCTTAATACCAGGACCCATTAACACTCGGTTTTGAATGTAGAACTATTTCCAATAGATTACATCATGCCTGACGTAACTATATGGAACATCACCGAGTACTTATGATAGTTATAGACAGATTTAAGCATAGGTTGGATATCATATTAAAAACCGCTTGTTATTCCACAAACAATTGGCATCACAGAGGGGTAACTGATATTCATTACTGTGAAAGTTATAGCGAAACAGGGATAGACAAGAAATTGACTGTTATGAAGTGCAAAATTATGATGTCAATCAAAATTTTGAATGCAATTTTGCATGTTTTCTTTTACTGACCAAACTGATTGCATTAGGGAAACCAGAAGTGTACATTCTGCTTTATATTAACATGTAATCATTCCTTTGAGCCTAATCATGTGTCTAATAGATAATTAGGTACTCATTCTCTGTACTAGAAACTTGGAAAGCTTACATAAAATCATGTCAAGGAAACTGCACTATGTCACAGCACCGAGGCTGAGACAAAATGAAAATAAGGTGACCTGATAAAAGTTTTTTTTATAAAATAAAACGGGTACTTATATTACAACAAAAAAGTTACAAAGAAAAGTTAGAGATGGACACAAATACAACTATTACTACAACAAATCCTATACAAGACAACTACTAGTCCAGCTCTAACCAATAAACAACACAGCAAGCTAAATAAATAAATAACAAACAAACATACTTGCCAAACACTATCAAAAGAAAAAAAGAAAACACAAAAGATGAACCGTGCCAAAGTCACAAACCATCAGGCAGCCAAAATACCAAATAAAATAAGGACCATGAACCCATCCAAAAGCCCAGCGAGCAACAGTGAACTGACAACACCACCAACATTTGAAAACCCATGAAACATCTTCACCAGCAAGCCACAGTACTTCCTACAAAAGTCCATAGCAATTACTCACTTCAGCAAGTATAAAACAACCACAGCAAAGCCAGAAAGCCCATCATGCAAGGCCCACCTTAAAACAATAATCCATAAACGAACAATCTGCGATCAAGCCAGCGAGAATAAAAACACCAAGCAGACTTTCCACATCAGCATAAAACACTAACAGAAAAAGGAACTTATTTCTTAAATATACCACCATTATGAACTCCACCAGGAGATCCAGTATCTTCCTTTGATTTCTTTGTTTTGGGTCTAGTTTGAATCTGTGAGATAAATTTAGTCCATTCTGGATTAGTTTCAACAAAAGGCTCATCACTAAACATCTTGTTTCCACCTTCAAACTTACTGGCTTTATACTTCATTCTCCTTCGTTTAACACTACTCGATGAACTATCAGATTCATGAATCACTACATATTGAAGCTCATTGTTATCTAATTCTTGCTGCATGTACTTTGAATTAACATCTACTTTACAAAGCTGCATTCCATAATCCCATTACACTCCTCATTGAAAAACACACTGTCTACATCATTTCTGGCCTCAGATTTTTCAATAACCACGGTATTATCCTTACCCATGTCATGCATACCAGAATGAATCCAAAATAAGCTTAAGTTAGATGGTGATCATGTTTCGCATTCAAAGTTATGCAATCATAACTGAACATACACATAAACTACTTCGCCTTTTGTAATATATAACAAGAGATCAATCGACCTACAGATGCAAATCTTACTGCTAATAACAAACTGAGTTCATCATTGAGCATAATGATGTGTAATAAAGACAATTTCTTGGACATAGAGCTGCACTTGTCTACATTATTATTATTCTTGATGAAAATCATAAGCTGTAACTGAGTAGTTTTTTGATCATTTTTTTCTCAACCATGGCATTTAGATACACGACAATTGAGAGGAAAATTGAAAATAGAGTTGACTTAAAGTTTGGTACATTTCAGTTAATTAAATCAAAATCTTAATCTATTTTTCCATATACAACGGCATATACTAAATGTAGGAATGTATATAGGAATATTTATCCATTTAAGTCACTTTTGAGAAACTATAATAAATTTAAACAGGTGGCAAACTAACTAAAACATAGTTCCAATTTATCGCTATGATAGAACTTGACTATTTATTATTTAAGATGTTATGACAGTTTAACTTTTTTTTTTTCAACGGTTAAATTATAAACTTGAATTTTTCTTTTTGTTAACTTGTCACCCAAAAAACTCTAAAGTAACGTTGACTTTAGGATTATGTACAGAAGATTTATTATAATGAGTATTCATGTATATTACTAATAAACTGTCCGGAAGGCGCTCAAGTTTTAATGTTAGCTTGTTGAAATTCCTTGGTATACTTAGTTTAATGTGTCTTTGTGTGTGTCATGTGCGCATGCACTAATGTTGTGTTTCCTCGTCAGAAAATACATTTAGACTGAAGCAACTATGTAAAGGTTGTTTACTGATTTGATAATACACATGCAGATTGAAATAACATCATCCAGATGAAGAGATTCTTTACCTTTATATAAAATATGAGATTTGAAAATACATTTGTAGCATTTTTGTTACATTTGAATTAAAAAATTGCCTTTATATAAAATATGAGATGTTTGCTCAAACTAATTAATTACAAGAAATATAAAATTTATAAGTTAGTTCACTTATGGATTAACTTACAACTCAACGAAGTAAAATTGTGGATTAACTATAACAAGATATACCTAATACTGGTGATTAATTAAATTATGTAACGACCTGTACGTGATCATCACCAATTGTCCCCAACATGCTTTTTGGATTAGACAGAGAGGAACCTATTCACCCAACCATACCTCATATCTTCTAGTCACAAAGCTGCATGCGCTAATATTGACATGCCTAAAGCCGTCTTTATGTATTCAGTAACAAACTTTAAACATTTAATCAAACCCACCTTGTTAAATTTATTCCTCTCTATATACCAATAAGAATTTATGAGGATAAAAATCAAATTAGCAAGCTATAATATAAAAAACTGAATTTCCTGTAGCTAAAATACCTGGTGGTTACAACATCGTACAAGGAGGTGTTCAGCTGCGTTTGGTGGTAGACGGCGGAGATCTGAGCAACGATTTCTTATGTTTGGGATTTGATCTGTGTAAGTAGGTTTCATGCCTTGATTTAGGGCTCAATCCATTTGTTTTTTCAACTAATCAGAAACTTGATTTAGATTAGAAGGAGCTTTGTTCGATCAGTAAAATCGGAGAAGAAATGGTATACGGTTGGAGATTTGCGGACGATAACGAGAAGAAAGGGGAAAATAGTTAGCTGTGAAAGAATAGATGGGAAGAATTTGACGGAAATGATTGTGATGGAGAGATTAGCGGCGAAATTTATTGGCATAGACAAATTGATTTTGGCCCTCTTACAGTAGAGAAACCTCCCTAACGGTCAGTTTGATTAAGAATTACATTTTAATGTGATAAAAGAAAATAGAATGATTGTTCATGTTAAAAAATGAGAAAAACATGTTTACATTAAAAACATTATTTTTAATGTAAATGCAGAAAATGTGAAAGGTGTTCATATTTTGGAAATAAAACATATTAACATTAAAGTTCTCCTTTTTAATGTAAAGTAGAAAACTAGAAAAATGATCATATTTTGGAAATATAAAAATGTTAACATTAAGGTTCTCCTTTTTAATGTAAAGTAGTAGACTAGGAAAATGGTCATATTTTGGAAATATAAAAATGTTAACATTAAGGTTCTCCTTTTTAATGTAAAGTAGTAGACTAGGAAAATGATCATATTTAGGAAATTTACATGTTTTTATAATGTAATAAAAAGAATAGGAATGTTCATTTGTATAATGTAACTAAAGAATGAGTATAAAAAGATTACATTTTTATGTAATGTAAAAAGTTTACATTTTTTATGTAAAGGAATGAAAGATTACATTTTTTTTCAATGTAATTAAAGGAGGAATGAAAATTTTCATTTTTCAATGTAAACAAAAGATGAAAGGAAAAGATAACCTTTATTATATAATAAAGGAATGAAAAGAAAATATTACATTTTCATGAAACAAAGAAATTAGAAAAATATCATGTTTTAATTAGAAAAACATGATTACATTAGAAAACACATTTTTTTTAATGTAAAGAAGAAATATAGAAATGTTCATTATTGTAAAATGAAATAAGTTAACATTAAAAATTTCATTTTTAATGTAATGTAGTTAAATAAAGAAAAATATTCATCGTTCGAAAAAGAAATGATAAACAATAAAAATTTGCATTTTTATTGTCATGTAAGGATTAAAGAAAATATTCATGTTTTGGAAATAGGCTTCTGTTCCTTAAAAATAACTTGAATACGAAGTGTAGAAAATTATTTAAAGAATAAATAATTGGAAATCGTCGAACGAATGAGTTATATATATATATATATATATTATAAATAAAACGAATCGCGCTACTGCAGTTCGCGTTTTGAAATCGTAACTTCAAACGATTATACCAAAAGATCTGACCGTTGGATTTTCCCAAAATTGGAACCGTTGGGTTCGTTTTGGAAAGATCTTTCCAACGATATAAAATTTGTCAAGATCCAACGATTAGATTTGGAGAAATGTGTAAATCAAGTTTTGATGAAAACAACGCCAGGGCCATGTAATGACCCGAAGCGTCGTTTTTATAAATGGGTATTTTTAAATAAATAAAAATAGCGATAAATCGTTATAAAATATTATAAACGATATGGAATGGAAAGATTAATTTAAATTATATATATTCGAGAATTATTTGAAAAGCCCGAGTTAAATCTCATTTCAAATAATTATACGACGACTGGAAGTCGAAGATTTGAAGACGGTGATTGAAGACCGGGGATCTTCACATCGAATGGATGACTATTGATGCCCTGGATCGGTTAGCTCCCGGGAGGGGTTACAGTGGTAGTTGTCCGGACGTACTTGTTGATTGTCCGGATATGCTTGGTGCATTTAGTCTCGTTCAGACCCAGAACGGACTTGTAAATGGACGTGTACCTGACGTTGGATTTCGTTCCGTGTTGATTGATCTCTATTAATATTTATCCGTTGGTGGCGGAGAATTTATTCTCTTGTTTAACACCCTTTGAGGTTATTTATTAATAGACATCCACCGCATGGCGTGAATTGTCAGTGTGGCATGCCAAAATGCAAATGATCAAGGCTTATTGTTGAAAAGCAGGGCCTTGTGGTTGATGATCAAAGCACAGCTTTAAATAGCACAGCTTTGTGTATAGCGTTACTTCGCGAGCCTCACACCTCGGTATGAACTAGAAACGGGAGTAAGGACTGCAGGGAGGACATACGTTTCTTCCTAGCTAGAAGTGGTGTCAAGGTATTTACAAGGCCTGACATTTTTACTTATGTGGATGATGGAATGAGGCGCCTCAGTTATTTGAGTCCCTTGTGGCTCTATTTACGCCCCATAGGGCGGGGAAACGTATTGTTCAGGCATTATTAATCCACTGACATATTTGTGGACCGACCCTGAAGATCCAAGGGACGATGCGTTCTGTTCCTGAGACATGGGCTAGATTGTCTTGAATTCGGTAAGGACTATCTCTTGCCTTGGTTCATGATGGAAATCCAACTTCCAATACGACCCATGTAGTTTTGATTGTATTACTAGTATGGCGACATAGTATATGGTAGTTATACCGTTTATGATTGATATTATGATGGAAATGTTTTTAAAACACATATACACTAATAATAATATCAAATCCGTTTTATCGTATCAAGCATTTTTGACCATTATAAGGTAAAACTCTATCCTCCGGTTTGCGTTGCATTGTGTGATGGGACTTGAGTCTTATAATGGTTTCATTTTTCTAAAAAGCATTGCGTTGTTTACGATTTACTTTACTTATGCACTGGCAATCCAATGGAGTAAACCCGTTCCGCGTTGGCGGCTGGTCCTGTGATTAGCCTTATTATCAAATAGGTTAAATAAGATTTCTCATACCAGTCTCATGACTGACTCGTAGTTTATTTCACTTTGCAAACTCGGGTGCCTCTTTTCCACGGGCAGCCTTGTGTACAGGTTTAGCAGATTCATTATGGATAGCTATGGAGCTGAAGATGGACATTATGATTCCTATTTTGCTGTTCAGACTTCGCTTAGTATATTATGTTTTTATTCCGCTGCAGACATTTTATATTAAGTTGAAACTGTATTATTGCTAAGTATGATCCTCTTATGCTGTGTAACTCTGATGATGTATCATTTCCAGTGTAATTTGATGAACTTTATCTGCTGTAATTCTCTATTTCTGTTCTGTTGTTATTGTTGTGTGTTATATTCCAATGATTATCCTTACTTTCGTACTGCGGGAGTTTGGGGTCATCACAATAACTTAATACCATTTTAAGTTAATTTTCATGTTGAGCCTAATTATCTCATCTACAATCCATGTCACATTCATATTTACAAATAAACATTGTTTGTTTATTATTATTCCATAATCTATCATATTTATGCAATTATATGTTATAGTTCATTTTTCTGTCATAACCTGTACCATAGCTATTTTACAAACTTAATCAAGTTTGCCTATTATCAGTACAACATTCCCTTTTTATTATAGTTTACATCACATGTCAAATTAGGCTTAAATTATCCAATCAGATTTTCCAAACGTGGGCAGAATAAAAGTATAATAATTAGTCGTATAAAATTAGGCGCGTAATCAGTGCCTAAATCAGTCGTATACAACACACACACCACACATAAAGGATTATAATCAGTAGTAGGCAATTAGACATGTAAATCTAAGTCTAAATCGATCGTATACATATCCATTTTAGGTGTATCCGGGCATAACCAAAATAAACTGTAAAAACCTGACGAAGAAGAGGGGAAAGAAGACTGAGAATGTTACAGTAATTTGAATGTCAGTTAAATAAAATCTATAAGAAAAAACAAAAAGTTTACAGAAACTACTTACAGAAATTACAAAAAAAGGAATAAATAGGAACTATAAATAAACAATAATTAAAAGAATTGTAAACAAAACTACAACTACAACTACTGTAATTCCTATTTACTCAAACTAAATCAAAAATATAAATAATCATAAAACTCAGTAGAAATGCTTTCCATGTGTCTCCAATAGCAGAAGAAAGTAATATATATATATATATATATATATTTAATCTCAATCCCTTAAAATTTAATTTTAGGTTGTCCCTGTCTCTCAAAAAGGAGACTAGCTAGAGCCTACGTGGGGAAGATATGTGTTGTGAAAAAATGGAGAGGGGTTGGAGTTCTATTTATAGATGGAGCTAAAGAGCCTCACTCATTAGATTTAGGTTTTAAATCTGAATTAATGATATCCTTGGATAAATCACGAGTGGACACATCAGTGAAAAACAAAACTAGTCAGCCTAAATCAGCCCGAGAAAATCTCGCAAGTTCAAACGATTTCGTGCCTGGTAATTATACGTGCTGGACATGTATGAGTAGGACCATACCCCAACTAGGTCGACATATTGGTCAACCCAAATGCAATCTGGATCGATCCATGGGCCGACCCAGTTGTTGCTAGGTCATCCCATGCAACGGTCCCCTTCTTTTTCTAATTAAATTCTGATTTTGATTTCGAACTTTGAAGCGCCATAACTCCTTTGGTTTAACGCGAACCGAATATATATCTGAACCAGATAATCATAAAAGACCCAATGGTGCAATCTTGATTGTCAATTTCTGATAAATTTTCAATTTATTATCTAATTAATTAGTTTGTTAATCAACCATTATATGTAAAAATTTGGTCTATTAAAATATTTTAGTAGAACAAGTAACAAAGAGGAATGTGATCATTGAATAGCTTAAATTTCTTCCTTGAAAGATAATGCCATTGAGATCAAAGACAGTAGCTACCAACAAAAGCAATAATACTTCATTTCAATATAACATTTTTGTATAGACTCCGACTCAAAAGCAAGGGCCGGTACGCACACAATCTTAGCCTTGTATACGATTTAGGATTTGCGCAACAAGAGTAAAAACAAAAGCAAGAAGTCTAAGTCACATCTTTTCGCTACTGCCCTTGGTTTCTCTTTCCCAAGCTTGATATTCAATTTTCCCAGACTTCCAAATCTTTTAACAAGGGGAGCATTGCTTACTGAAACGGTAACAGTAGTTCAATTCATTAGTCACTTCAAGATTCCTAGCTCCATTTGTTGACTCCTATTGATACTTATGCTTAATGCTTACGAAGCGTTAAGAGACTCTTTTTTGACTTTGGCTTTTCTTTTACTTTTTTAACCTTTCCTCTAACTTTTCCTCCTCTATGATTCGATATTTCTGCGTAAGACTTGTACCATCTCCTCTTGAAGTTGTGAACTAGTTATCCAAGCCTTATAATGCTATAATTTCTCCGATTATGGCTCGAGATGGGAAGTGGAAATTGAAGCAGGACTTAAAGCTTTACAAAAATGATGGTATATGATGTAACAATGACGTTAGATCGTCTGCCTCTAGAAGATAGCAAAATGAAAACGTGGACTTCAGAACCAATAACATGAGAAAATTGAGTTATTAATCCATCGACCTCTTCATGTAAGAATAAATGACCTCGAGCTTAGTAATAAAAGAGACTTACCTGTTGCTGGAGCCTGAGTATGAATTTTGGCAATGAAATTATTCTTGATCTCCTCATCAGCTGGCTGCACCAATACCGAAATAGTTGGAAGTTATCAAAGTTTATGGATGGAGAAGCAGTAGCAATGACTTCAGAAGTAGGAATAGGTTATCCATAGTCTTTACGTTGCTAAGATTTCCTTCTAAGGCCTGAAGGAATGAGAAGTTAGAGTCTACTCTGAAATTCCAGTTTTAACTATGGGCTTCCCCTCACTCAAGCTTGGTCTCTTCTTTACCTCTCGCTACTTTGTTAGGATGTACATCTAGATTGTGTTGTATCAACTCTTATTTACTATATTCCATATTAGCAACAGGATCCAGAACCTCTTCCCAAACTAGATCAAGTGTGCGTGATAATTTCTCTTTCAAAAAGCATAAACATCCCTTGCTCATTACCGACAGAGTGTAAAAACTGATGATTGTAGAATTCGAATACTCCAATTTAGCGTCATAATCTGCTTAGAGATGGATTTTCTTTTTCACAAGCTTATTCCTCTCACCCTCCAAGCGGTAAACTTATTCCTTAAGTAATCTCTTGAGCTTAGTGGTGATGATCATGCCCTGCTCGAAGATAATTTGAGCCTTTTCTTTCATAGACGTGGTTAGATCAACAATATTTTTCCCTTGAGTAGCGATAATTTTCTTTTTAACCTTAAGTTCATCTTGGCCATCTCCTCATTCAAATGATTTGTTTATGGATAATTTCTGATGTCTCATCAGCACTGGACAACTATTGAAATCTTTTATCACTGTTCTCTTTGGCATTTAGAGTGTTACCTCTCTTTTTGTTCAACTGATCAAGCATAGAGTCTGATCCTTGATCATTCGATTATACTCCTCTCTACTAAAGTCATAAGTTAAGAACTCAATATAGCTATATTTATTTGTACCATCTAGCTCTTTGCACATTTTGTACGACCGTCGAGCTGTTATGAAAATTGAGCATATGCGGAAGCGCAATAAATAAGATCTAGATTTGTCAATTGAACACCAATCTAATCTGATAGCAATTATTCTATTACATCAACAAAATAGTAAATAACTATAGCAGGGAAACAAAGAGACACAATATTTATACTTGTTCCACTATCTTCGAGATAGTGTACGTCCAGTCCAACAGAGAGAGATTTTATTCCACATGAGAGAATTACAAGAGATTACAAAATAAGAGTTTACATATCCAAACCTCAATCAGGTTTAACAAGAAGAGACACCATTGGGGATCACGGGCTCCAGGCCAGGATGGGTTTACACTAAAGTCTACCCTCAATATATAGCCAGTGCAAATCTATGTGAGTCATCAATTAAATTACCAACATATGGTAATAATATAATGGAGGCAAATTACCATAACAACAAATGTGCAAACATAGGAAGTAAATCAATCCGTTTCTTTAGCATAGATGGAAGAAATTAATCCCTTCATTTATTTCTCTACCACCTCATCAAATGCAATCAATGCATTCCCATTATAAAAATATTTACTTTCCATTCTTTGCAAATTTGTTCTAATCAATTTGTGATTTTGTATCACCAAATTTAACACTCCACCTTGATGCAAAATCACATATCTCCAGCACCCCACCTTGAATCAAATTCTCTTCTCACCATAAAATTGTTCAACAGAACTCCACCTTCAATCAAAATCTCACAACGAGATACACCAAAAAATGAATATTTACCAAATGGGTTCTAGCAAAGCCACCCCCCATCACACAATTGTTAACGAGCTCAGACTACGTCCCCGCCTGCCAACAAAATGTTGCAAATATCCAAAAAAAAAAGGCAGATTCCAAAGTAATCTCAACACCACCAAGATCAAAAAATTATTCTCTCAATTAAAACCAACCTCGGTTTCAGGGCAACGAGATACACCCAGTCGATTTGAAAGGACTACGACCACACCTCAATTACAAACATAACCCACCGCCTGCAAAAGATGCATCTACCACCTGAGCTGCACCATGCATCAACCAACGGTCTAAAAAATGCTTGCAATACCACAAGATCTCCATCGTCTTTATGCATTTCAAAACTCGACATCCATCTTCCGTTTGACATGATCTCTTCATCTCCGGGATCCATCGAGCATCATCACCATCTAGACCCTTGTCGATACCATGATCCTCCACCTTAAGACCATAAGCAGTGACCATGTTAACCTCTCCACCTTGTTGTGGACTAGGTTCTTCAACCGTCACCCGCCTTCTTCTTCGTCTTCTTCCATCTTCCCTCATCCATATCAGAGGGCTTCTTCACAATAAACTCCATATCACGTCAAAGTTCCCAGATTAGAATGCTCTTCACTCTCGACATAATCTCCTCCACCAAAGTCTCCTTTTCTCCAAAATAGTAATAGCATAATCACCACTGAATCTACCAACCTTTGTAGAAATAATTGATGCACAATTTAAAACAAATGACTCGCTCCGATACCAATCTGTTATGAAAATTGAGCATATGCGGAAACGCAATAAATAGGATCTAGATTTGCCAATTGAACACCAATCTAATCTGATATCAATTATTCTATTACATCAACAAAATAGTAAATAACTATAGCAGAGAAACAAAGAGACACAATATTTATACTGGTTCCACTATCCTCAAAATAGTGTACGCCCAGTCCAACAGAGAGATTTTATTCCACATGAGAGAATTACAAGAGATTACAAAATAAGAGTTTACATATCCAAACATCACTCAGGTTTAACAAGAAGAGACACCATTGGGGATCACTGGCTCCAGGCCAGGATGAGTTTACACTAAAGTCTACCCCTCAATATATAGCCAGTGCAAATCTATGTGAGTCATCAATTAAATTACCAACATATGGTAATAATATAATGGAGGCAAATTATCATAACAACAATTGTGCAAACATAGGAAGTAAATCAATCCGTTTCTTTAGCATAGATGGAAGAAATTAATCCCTTCATTTATTTCTCTACCACCTCATCAAATGCAACCAATGCATTCCCATTATAAAAATATTTACTTTCCATTCTTTGCAAATTTGTTCCAATCAATTTGTGATTTTGTATCACCAAATTTAACACGAGTTTCACTACATCTCTTTTAAGTACAAACAGACCGTCTAAGCAACCTTTTTGTTTAGGCGTGTCAAATCCTGATCAAACTTAACTCCTTTCAGAGCCACATTGGTAGCTTTTCAAAAGGTCAAATAGGACATTCGAGAAGAGTGTATAAGGGTCTAGTATGAACTTGGGAGGAAGATGTGGTGGTGATGACTTATGTAGGAGTAATCTCAAAAGCCAAAATTGATGGAGAGATAGGAATGTGAATCTTAAGCCCAGAGCCGACTGGAGTCTTAGATGATATATTCTTCTTCTATATTTTAGAATTTTTCTTCTTATCACAATCCTTTTCGCCAAGGCAACTTTGTGCACCTTCTCTATCTCTCTAGTTTATCTTCTCCTCCTTGACATACCTATCTCTCCTCATATTTCTATCCTTACCTTCTCTTTCCTTACTTCTTCACCCTTATCCTCTATCTGACGATGCACAGGAACGCCAAAAGCTTATATATATTGAAAGTCGTCTCTGGAAGCATGTTTAAAAGATTCATAAAAAACACCATCCATGTACCTTAAAGTAGATAAGAAAACTTTAGAAGTGGCATTTAAAAAGACAATTATGTAGTGAAGGTGCACATGACCCTACTGACATATGTGACATGTCATATGTACCCCAAGAATCTCACAAACCACATCTATTTGTAATCAAAGTTAGATCCTTAAGACTCTTTATAGTAGTCTTTTTGGATGAAATTCAAAATTCATGGAAATAAATTCTCCACCAAGAATCTCAATCGGAGTGGAACCAATGCCACTCAAATCTTCAAATTCAATGGAAATTTCTCTAAGCAAAGAAAATAAATGTTGTTTAGTGGTAATGCAAGCATCAGTAAATATGTCTTCTTAAAACTCAAAGTCATAGCGAATTAGACTTATCCTTAGCATTTCATAAAAAGGCTTAACTTAATCCTCATTGGAATAGCAACCCTTCCCATTTAGGAGAAACTCCTCCTTTCCGTCGATAATCTCTCCATCTATTTTTGATGCAACTACAACTTTTCTTTTTCAGTGGACTCCTTCATCATCCTATTCCTCTAGAATCAGAGTCATTCCGCCATGATCGCTCGTCCCAATGCGAGTCTCATCTCTAGCATGAATTTTTTAATGCAGGTCTACTTATGTGGTATCCTCGTTTATTCGATCGTCCTCTCCCGGGGATGTAGAAGTGGATAGATCTAAACTCTAAAGAAGGTGGAGCTATTAACTTATAAGTGATCGTGGATCTCATGGGATGTAATGATATGTAATTATGAAGATTCCCATTCATCAAAAGTAAATGAATCCTTTTCGATATCAAACAAAGAAGTGTTTGTTCTTAAATGCATAGATCTTATTATAATAGAGCATCAAAGCAATCTTACGATTTCAGTAAGCTTCTATGATGACGAATAAGGGGCAATCTTGCCTCTTCTTGAACAATAAAAGGTCCAACCGGTAGAACCATCGAGAACTGCATATGTACTTTTATTAGAATTTTAAAATACCAACATATTTAAACCAAGTTGCGTAACAGAACATAATAACCAGAAGTTGCCTGACAAAATATGACTATGAATAAACATATTTAGACCTAGTTTCGTAACAAAACAAATATTACTTACAATTTAGATATCAAGGTTGGAGGGTTGAACCAGAGTTTGTACCTAATGAAGGTCAAATGGATTCTTGGCCTTTATGACCCAAGACACAAGGTTATTCCCGATCCAACCGCGGCCGGGTCAGATTCTTAAAACTATGCTTTTAAGTGATTCCCCTGGACAGTAAATGTTTGGAATTTAAAGAAAACAGACCAATGTTGGCCAATTGGATTTTAAACGCTAACCGAGGAAAGTGCTATGTATTGTCTATGCAAATGAAGTCTTGAATTATACAGACGGATTATCCTATATCGATAACTCAAATTTTACGAGAAAAGCAGTATGTTTTTTTTTCATTTTAAAAAAAATACATGCTATCAATTGAAAAATGAATAATGGCTTCATTGCCCAAAGCAACATAATAGGCTTTTTCATTTCAAGATCATTAGACATGCTTAAGTAGTGTAGAAATTGTTGGAGAGACCTAGTCTATAATAATTGTCTGCAGTTTAAATTGGAATAAGACCTAGTCTTTAGGATCATTTTGCTATAGTTTGAATCTTTCATATTTTGTTTTGTTAAGGCTTTATATATAGCCGACTGTTTACTTTGCTTCATGTAATAATTTCAGATTATTCAATTAGATTTGGTTTTCAGTTCTAACATCCAAATCTTAACATTTGGTACCAGAGCCTGCACTAGGCTTGGGGAAGCAGCAGCCTTCGAGTGATTAAACTTGTGAGAATGAGTGAAGATAAAACCCTAACAAAAATCCCTCACTTTGACGGGCACTATGATCATTGGAGTGAGTTGATGGAGAATTTGCTTAGGGTAAAGGGCCTGTGGAGTTTTATGGATAAAGGTTTTGAGGAACCGAGAGACAAAACTACACTGACAGATGTACAACGAGCGCAGCTTGAGGATGCAATAACCAAGGATCATCAGGTAAAGCACTATCTTTTTCAAGCTATAGATCGATCTGTTTTCCACCAGATATTGGATCGTCGCACTGCCAAGTCTGTTTGGGATTCCATGAAGCTGAAATTCGGTGGAAATGCGAAGGTAAAGAAGTCTCTTCTTAACTCTTTGAGAAAAGAATTTGAAATTCTAACCATGAAGAATAACGAGACAGTCACAGAGTACTTTGCAAGAGTTATGATTGTTGCCAACCAGATGAGGAGCAATGGAGAAGTTATGGCAGATTCAAAGATCGTAGAGAAGATCTTACGAACTCTAACTAAGAGGTTCACTTATGTTGTAGTGTCCATAGAAGAGGCAAAGGATACTGAAATCATGACGGTTGATGAACTGCAAAGTACATTGGTGGTTCATGAAAAAAAATTCAAAAGGATGAGCAGCAGCGAAGGTGAAGATCAAGTTTTGAAGGTGGAAGGTAGAACTGGAGCTAGAGGAAGAGGAAGAGCATTGATTCCCAGAGGCAGGGGACGTGGGCGCGGTAGAGCTAACTTCAGCAAAGCAACCGCAGAATGTTATAATTGTCACAACCTAGGGCACTTTTCACTACGAGTGTCCTGCATGGAACAAGAAGGCTAACTATGCGGAATTAGAGGAGGAAGACGAGCTTTTGTTAATGTGTATGTAGAGCAGCCTAAGGGATATGAAAAGAGGGGAAGTGAACAAAAGGTGTATAAGCTTCGAAAAGCTCTATACGGGTTAAAACAAGCGCCTAGGGCCTGGTTTAGTCGAATAGAGTCTTATTTTCTGAAACAAGGTTTCAAATGCAGCCCCAGCGAACAAACACTCTTTGTTAAAAAGAAAGGAGTTGATATTCTTATTGTAAGTGTTTATGTTGATGATTTAATATTTGCAAGCAGCAATGAAGAGTTGTTGAGCGAGTTCAAAAGTTCTATGAAGAGGGAGATTGAGATGACTGACTTGGGGGAATTGAAGTTCTTTCTTGGAATAGAAGTCTTGCAGAAACCTAATGGCATTTTTATATGTCAAAGAAAATACGCAGGTGAAGTTTTGAAGTGATTTGGGGTGGCAGAAAGCAACTCAGTGAGAAATCCTATTGTTCCAGGCCAGAAGCTTTGTAGTGATAAAGATGGATCAAAGGTAGATGCTACAGTATTTAAACAAATGGTAGGAAGCTTGATGTATCTCACCGCCACTCGACCTGATCTAATGTATGCAGTATGCCTCATTAGTCGATACATAGGGAATCCTACACAGTTACATTTTGCAGCCGCCAAAAGGATTTTAAGGTATCTGCAGGGGACAGTTGATTTTGGTGTGTTTTACAAAAGGGATGGTGCAAGTGATTTGGTTGGTTTCACCGACAGTGATTACGCAGGAGATGTCGACGACAGCAAGAGTACTTCGGGGTATGTGTTTATGATGAGTGGAGGTGCAGTTGCTTGGTCATCAAGAAAGCAGCCCATTGTAGCATTGTCATCAACAGAGGCGGAGTATGTTGCAGCTGTAGCATGCGCGTGTCAGGCGGTTTGGATGAGAAAAGTGCTTAAAGAAACCAATCATGATCAATCAGGTGGTACAAAGACAATGTGTGATAACACATCAGCCATTAAGATGTCAAAGAACTCAGTTTTTCATGGCCGCACCAAACACATTAGGGTCCGTTATCATTTTCTTCGCGAGCTTACTAAAGGATGTGTTATTCATATGTTATTTTGTGGTTCACAAGATCAACTTGCAGATTTGATGACAAAGCCACTTAAGTTTGAAGCTTTTAAGAAACTAAGAGAAGAACTAGGAATGTGTGATGCTGCCGATGTGAACTAAATGCTTGACAAAGCTTTAGGTTCAAGGGAAGGAATGTTGGAGAGACCTAGTCTATAATAATTGTCTGCAGTTTAAATTGGAATAAGACCTAGTCTTTAGGATCATTTTGCTATAGTTTGAATCTTTCATATTTTGTTTTGTTAAGGCTTTATATATAGCCGACTGTTTACTTTGCTTCATGTAGTAATTTCAGATTATTCAATTAGATTTGGTTTTCATTTCTAACATCCAGATCTTAACAGAAATATGGTTAAACTATTAATATGCTGGAATTTGGTCATGTACTGTTCAAAAATCTGAACTTGGTCAAATTTGCAAGGAGAAACAATCAACTTCGCACGTTCTATTTGTTCTTGATGTCATATATGTTCAACTAGGCATTAAATTCAGCTTAATATCCATTCAATCAATGTACCCAACATCAAGTCCAAATTTGATAGTCTCAGTTTTTATTCAAAATTTAATCCATTCCAGATATGGTTAAACCCTACAATATCAAGTTAAAGTCACTGATGCATAATATTCTTTGTTCAAAGCCCTTAAGTCTATAAGATTAATCAACAGAAGTTTTCAAAAAAAAAAAAAAAAAAAAAAAAGGTAAAAAGGTGGATTGGGGCTTCAATTAGAAGGATTAGTCTCGATGTGATGGGCAAGTGAATGGGGTGGTATACCTTGGGCAGGTGGAAGGCGATGGTTCCTGGGCTAGCAGCGATAAAGACAAGCAGTAAAAGCTACACGTTGGTGACAGATGTGGACTTGGAAACTAGATCGGTCGAATTAGAACTTAAGTTTGATCGTCTCAAACACAAGAGGGATGGAATGAAAAAAACGAAGGAAATGAGTCGGGTAAGGAGCTTTAAGTAGGAAAATGAGTGAAATGCACTTACCATATAACCCCAAATTTTGCATGCCTGAAATACTACCTACTTAAAGACTTCCTAAGAAAAATTTGGTGTTGAAATAGCATTATCTATACTATACTATTAAAGCTGAGTTGTTTTTCGGTGGCTCTCAAGCCCCTTCCATTTTCTGTGAGACTCTCCCTGAGGGTGACACGTGGAATGTGCACTAGAGCGTCTTCCTTCTTCCCGAATCTTTCTTTCATGTTTCTTTTCGCGTTCTCATCCCCTTTTTCCTTTCCTTTCGTTTTGCTCTGCATTCCCAAACCCTAATTTAATTTCTACATATATGCAGTACATCTCCTTTCTTTACTTTGTCCTCCGCTTATTTTCTCTAACCCCCACCACTTTTTCCCTCCCTAAACCCTAAATTAAATTTGGGCTTTTCAGTTTCGTGATTCAAGAATTGGCTTGCCAGCATGGCTATACCCTGCCATTTCCCCTTTGATTTTGTGTGCGCCTTTCCTCCACCACATCAAACTTATACATTCAGCCTTTGTCATCCTATCCGTTGTATCCTCTAGACTCTGGACGCCCAGCTTGAGGTAAGAACCCTAAATTCACTTCGTTTATCTTACTACTACTTTTACAGTTTTCCCCACCATCCAATTTATCTATTCATTTTTTTTTCGTATTCTCTAAATTAGGACAATTTGATCTATTCCTACTCGCCAAATTAGGGCAATCCGATACTTCGACGTCACAAAATCGGCGAGGGTTACCGTCCATTTGTGAACTACTGGTGAGTTGCTGCGATTTACATGCTCTCCTGGATCACGTTGAGGTAATCTTGGTTCCTAACACTGTTTGCACCAACTGATTTCATTTTTGTGTGGGATTTGTACTCTTTCTATTTTTCCAGTGGTTAATTTGTAGTAAAATATAATTTACTAATTTCTCAGATTCATGTCAATTTAGGATCTATGATTTCATTAGATTTTTTTTATTTTCCCACTATGAATTTCTGCATTTATGGTTTGACTTGATTCAGATAACAGTAATTCTAAAATTATTCACCTTTTTTACATGTGGGTCTAATTTCTAATTTTGTCTTCATTCCAACTGATGTAAAAGGAGATTTAAATAGAACCAAAAAAATATGCATTATGTGGCTGATAGAATACAACAAGATAGATTAAGACATGGCAACATTACCAAAGAGAAGATTACCAAAGCGAATATGATATTATTTTAAACTAATAGTACATCGATCTTGACTAATCATGTTTTGCCAATTTCTGGTGCAACCTCAATATGCAGTTCATAGATAAGTTATATGAATGGATGTTGTTCATGCAGATATGGAAGAAAAATGCATGACACATTTTTTTAGTTGTTGAGCTCAATTCTTTACTTATGCCACGCAGGAGATTCCAAAAGCCTTTGATGGCATATTTGCTGCTTCGTAAAAATAATTATAGGTAAAATAATATTTTCCTACTTCTCTGTTTAATCTGTCAAATATTTTAAAAGTTCCACACATTTTTCATCGGTTATTATTCGTGTATTTGCATTGCAACTAGAATTATTTAAACAAGGTAATGCTTTTTCTTAGTTTATCAAAGAGTATGCTAGCGTCTAACTGAACTTCAATTTTTACCCATGGTTCCTAACTAAAGCTAAATAAGGAAGTGAACTTCAGTTTTAACCGAAAAGTTGATGTTCCATTATTTTTTGGTTTATCTACTATAAGATCAAGTGGAATAGTTTAGTTAAAATACAGGTATTCTAACATTCTACTAATGAAACAAATATTTTTTTTCCCTCTTTTGCCATAGCTAAAATATTAAAATCCAAGTACTTCCATTTACTCTTTCTTTCTCCTTCTTTTCTGGAAATAATGACAGTATTGAGAATGATTTTTTTTCTTCAATATTATATTATTGTACCATTTCTTATTTTCTAAATCTTAACTGACGCTTATGTAATTGGATACTCAATATTCAATTAGATTTTTTTTTTTATATGTAATTGGCTGTAGACGTAATCTCAAAATTTCCACTTCATTTAAATGAATGTAAAATATCCTTTATGAACTAATTTACATTTTTTTAGATGTATTTAAGTTCAAGCAAGAAGCCAGAATAGTGAAAATTTCCATCATCTTTTTATTGAGAGAATTTATTTCATTGTTTTGTTATTTGAAATGAACAAACAACATTATGAGTCCTTTAATTATTTTTTTGCTCATCCGAGAGATTCTAAATTATTTGTGTGGAGTAAGCGTACATATATGTAAATAGGTTGAATTAAATGTTGAGCATTTTGCACACATGCTTTATACTCTATTTGACTTCTACATCTCATCTCTTTCTCCAATCTTTGAATCACTGTATTCATTTGATTTACATTAAGTAGTTATTACCTTATCTAAATGTATCTGTTATATAATTTGCTATTCTACATGACAAAAAGTTTGATAATATGAATAACAGTCTGACTCAGCATTTAAAATTAAGCATATGTAATTGTTGAACATTATGTTGAATATCTTGAAATATAAGACAGAGAAATATAAAGTAGCATATCATCATTGATACATAGGATTGCATTTAAAAAAGTATATTCAATAAAATTTATAAATATAGTAAAATTTCCTTCAGTTCAGTTTCAATATATGTATATTTATTGCATTTTTTTCCCCGAACGTTCTAACAATTATTATTACATATTGAACTGCCTGAGCAAGTCCAAACATATGTTCTGCTATATGTTTTAGTCCAGTAATCTTATACTAGGATTCACCTTTTTAGTGATTTTGTTGGAAGTGTGGCTCAGTGAGTACAAATATAAAATAATATTGTACTTTAAAATGATTCTATTATTGCTAGCATTGTCAAACATAAACAGATGATAACTTCTGTCAATTTTTGTTCCTACCATGGTGAATGCTTACAAATAAATAGTAGGTTTTTAAATCATATTATTGTTATCATCTTAAGGTCGGTTTAACCCACAATTCTATGTCCCTCATCTTATTGGTTAATAATTTACCATTGATATGCTACCTTTAATTATAAAGCAGAATAGATAAGGGTGCTAATTAGTCAACTGGATAATGTTAAAACAAGCTATTAACAATTAGCAATCATATTTCTTTCTACAAAGGGTAATATTTCTGTTATGAATTTTCTGTGCTTCTCTTTCAAATATGTTTCTCATGTCAAAGAATTAAATGGAACACTTTTTTTCTCCTTTCTATTTCAAAATGCCTGGACTCAAAAAGTAACGTATATTGTAAAACAAAAGGGCATGCGCACCTATCCCTCTTCATATCCAAGCCTGTGCATTTTTCATGCGCATCTAGCATATTCTCATTTTTCATGGTCTACATGCTGAATATTTTGATCTCACATACCATAAAAAGTATAATTATATCCTCTACAACACTAGGAAATTTTGTGGATATTTCTCGACCAAATTAGTTTAATTGTATATATGGCGTGATTGATATACGAATGATATGTCGTATGCAATGGGGAAGTCAAGAGTTATCAAAACCTATCCGTGCATTCATCTTATTCATATACGTGCATTTGTATTAGGAATCTATTAGGAAATAACTCTAAAAAGTTTTAAAACAGGTGAAATCACTTTTTCAATTGAAATCTCATAAACTCTGCACTTACCCTTCAAAACTCTCATAATCCTGGAAAAATGTGATAACTTTACACAATACCGCAAATTTCTTTAATTCATTATTCAGTTAACATATATTTCTTCTAAGCTAAGAATGAAAAACAAAAAAACAGTCCACCATTTTGATTTTTGTTACTATTAGAAAAATGTTAGATAATTACAAAAATTCTAGAATTTTATGTTTAATTTTCTGCATATATTTTTGTAAAAATGCATTTTTACATTCTGTTATAAAATATTTCAGTACAAAATGCAATTTTGGAGGAGAATATTTAGATTTTTCATTATTTCCTAGATAAATGCAAATAAAAAGCTGTTAGGTTATTTGCCAAAAATTATAGCAGGTAATCTGAGATATTGGATTGGGAGGGTCAAAATAAAGTTTCAAAATAGAAGTGTCTTGCTTTTGCCACCTTATATCATTCCTAATATATTGTATTTTATGCTTTAACTATTATTATATTCATCTTTCCCTAATGTATGTATTTATATAATTCCTAATATATTGTATTGCATGTTATTCTTATTATATTTACATGACATTTATGATTTTGTTTTTTGTATTTTACGAGTAGAATTTATGATGGTTGATTTTGATATTATATACCATAAAATTTTAAAAAATCTATATCACTAAGAAATTTATGGATATATTATATTTGCTGCATGATTGAATTTCAAAAAGAAGTTTAAGTAATCATGTTTACGTTACGTATTAATTTCAGAATTAGAATAGTTAAGAAGTATACGAATCTATTTGTACATTTGTCTTATTCTTAATATATACGTATTAATATTAGTGAACTTTCAAAAAAATCAAAGCATAGCTAATTTTTTTCGAAATAGGTAAAATTTCAGTTCAATTAATTCTTATAAATTACATCTGTATCCTTTGTGACTTGCATGATTCATGGGAGAGCAGCGAAAATCAACATGCAATAACACTAATTTCTTCAATTCTGATTCATAAGCATTTCAACTAAATGCAGAAAAGTATTAAAATAATAAAATAAAAAAAATCAGCATATCGTTTTGTTTGCAAATATATATATTTGCAAAAAAACATCAGGGCATTTGCAAAAATACTAAAAAGATCTATTGTTACCTACAATTTTACAAAAAAAAAAAGGGAAAAAAAACAATCCTTTTTTCATATATAGTTGCGTATTAGTGCAGAATCCAACTTTCGAAAACATACCTAAGTTTTTTCGAAATAGGTAAAATTTCATTTCAATTAATTCTTATAAATTACATCTGTATCCTTTGTGACTTGCATGAATCATGGGAGAACAACTAAAATCAACATGCAATAACACTAATTTCTTCAATTCTGATTCATAAGCATTTCAACTAAATGCAGAAAAGTATTCAAATTAAAAAAAAAAAATCAGCATATCGTTTTGTTTGCAAATATATATTTGCAAAAAACATCAGGGCATTTGCAAAAATACTAAAAAGATATACTGTTATCTACAATTTTAGAAAAAAAAAAGTGGGAATAATAATAATCCTTTTTTCATATATAGTTGCGTATTAGTGCAGAATCCAATGTTCGAAATACTGAAAGAAAACACTTTCAATCAGTGGTTTTTTTTTGTTTATTATCGTATTGCATTATTATTGTTCTTAATGTCATGTGGGACAGATTCCAGTTGTTTTGCAACATTTTGGTTTCCATATCTAAGGATTCGAACACAACTAGCTATTGTTTTGTCTCCATTTCTTCTATCTTAAGCGGTGTATGTTTCACCGTACAACTTCTTAAGCATGGATAGTTCTTAAGCATGGATTATAATAGGATTTGGCATGTAGCTTCCAACTTAACTATCGCTGCTAAAATACACAAAATCCTACATATGTTTTAACTCAGCGTTTAGTTCGTAATTTCATATTTGTGATCGCCATAAGAAATTGAATTTTTGTTTTCTATAAAATGAACAAAAATTTGCAGCTGTTTTTATAAATGTGACATGAATTAATTTGCCAATAAATCAATTTGATTGTGTTTGAGTCTTCTCATGCTTACCCTTTATAAAAGAGAGCATATTTTCTCTAAGAAGTTAAAGAAGATAGCGCTTATTGTATTTTACTACATTTTTATCTCCTGTTCCTTTTTATTTTCGTATTTTAGAGTCGAGATATAGAATATCTACTTAAATTATAATTTTTCTATGTCCAAGAGTATATTTTAGATTTTCATGTTCCGTATTAGCAACAAAAATTCAGGGCTATGCACACACAAGTACACACACGCACACGCGCGCACACACACACACATATATGCATAGTATATGTATATATGTACACACACACACACGCATACACATATATACATATTGATATCATATATATACATACAGTGGCAGATGCAGGATTCTAAGGATGGTGTGTCACCCATCCAGTGGCGGAGTCAGAAAATATAGATGGAAGGGGTAAGATAATAATTCAGGGGGTTCGGGGGCGTTAGGCCCCGAATTTTTTTTCTTTCATGTTGACCATTTAATTATGTGTATAAATATCATTTCAGATCATCAAACAAACAAATGCATGGCTTCACCCCTGCACCCATCAATAGTTAGTAGATTATAAAAAAAATATTCATAAAATAGTTTTTTTTTTTCAACACGCATTTTAACATATACATTGATAGCATCGTAGTTTCTTCCTATTTCAGATGCTCAATACAACCTTATTACAATAACATAGTAGTTTCTCGACGATTTTTCATGTTTCCATATCGATCTATAATATTATTTGACCACAATTCAGATTATCATATAACTTCGTATCATAATATGCAAGTGGAATATCAACAGGAATTTGATTACCTGTTATCACGTCCTTCCAAGCTTTGCTTACTTTGGTAATCGAATTGGCGTTTGGTTCCATCCTAGACGAGCTTGGCAATGGCGAAATTGGGGCTTTTGCTGTTGCTCTTTCAAATCCAGCAGTTCTATCCTTCTTCTTGACTGGGATATTCTTCCCAATTTCCAGAGTAGGAAAGCCCTGTGCGTTTAAGAAACCCTCGGCTGCCTGATATTTTGTATGTGCAATATGTGATTGAAGAATCTCTTTTTGCGTCCTGTTTATGTTCTACCAGGTTGTATGCTTATTATATTTCTGATTTTTCTTTAAAACCACCAGCTGAAATCCATCCAAATTAGGGTTTGCTTCAAGGTTTGCTATTCGATCATCAGGCGGCTTTGGCCGAGGCGGGTCGACCATCATCGGCGGTCGAACGGTGGACGGAAGCTCTGCACTTACAGGCGGAGGAGGATCCAGCCTCGGTGTAGGAAGTTAGGTGGGAGAGGTTGTCGAAGTTTGTGCGAAATCTGGGGACGAAGATGATTGAGGCTGAACTGGAGTCGGCGGTGGCTGCTGCTGCGCAAATATCTCTCTGTCTCTTTCTCTTTTTTTTTTTTTTTTTACTTCTCGAAAATAATGGTGTGTCACGTGACACACCATGCCTACGAATACATCCGCCACTGTATACATATATGTTCCTACACAGGACTAATAGTATAATACAAATTGGATTAGCAGCCCCATTCAATAATTCTTAACTTTTAACATATGTCAATATATATTATTCCCAATATGTTGAGATTTTCTTATTCCTATTATATTTGAAAATGCTGTTTATATTTTCATTTTTACGGTTTTCTTTTTAGGATTAGATTAATAATTTTAACACTGAGAAAATTATGAATTACTGACCTCTTTTGTAAGCTTCCATTTTTTAGTAGTCAAAGTGTTATATTAAAACTTACATGTGCATTTATCTTACTCCCAACATATGCGTGCATATATATGGTTCCTAATAGATTGTATTTAATGAATCTTACACCTATTGTATTTACTTGCTATTTATATTTTCATATATGTGGTTTGTATTTTAAACTTATGTTATAGGTCTACACACTGGATATTTGATCTCATGTACCATAAAAATTATAATTATAGCCTTTATAACACTAAGATTTTTTTGGATAATTTGATATCCTTGGCATGAATGAATTTCTTGACCAAAATAACTTAACCATATATATATGTGGTGTCACCAAAATATGAATAATATATTGCATCCAGTTAGGAAAGTCAAGAGTAATCAAAAGCTATCCATGAATGCATTTCTTGCTGAAATATTTTATAACAGGTAAAAAAATATTTTCACAGAAATATTTAGCGAAAATTGAAAAAATATTTACCGAAATTTTGTAACTATTTCTAATATTCACATAAATCAAAGCGGTGGATTGTAATATTTTTTTATTGTTTTTCTCCTTTTGTTTTTCAATTTTACGTATCGATGAAATATATGTTATGTGGAAAACAAATTGAAAAAATTTGCGTCAGATAATTACAAAAATTCTGAAAACTTTTCTTCAATTTTCTGCATATATTTCTGTTAAAACACGTTTTTACCTTATGTTGTAAAATATTTCAGTACAAAATGCAATTTTGGAGGAAAATATTTAGATTTTTCATTATTTCTTAGACATAGATGTGATGTAGTGTAGATTTCAAATGCGAATAAAAGCTGCTAGGATTTTTGCCAAAAATTATAGCAGGTAATCTGAGATATTGGATTGGGAGGGTCAAAATAAAGTTTCAAAATAGAAGTGTCTTGCTTTTGCCACTTTATATCATTCCTAATATATTGTATTTTATGCTTTAGCTATTATTATATTCATCTTTTCCTAATGTATGTATATATATCATTCCTAATATATTGTATCACATGTTATTCCTATTATATTTAAATGATATTTATGATTTTGTTTTTGTATTTTACCTTCTGTTGTTAAGACTTTATCCTAATATTTATCTTTGTTAGTTGAATTTGTTTACATCTTGCAATGCATGTTTTGGTTTTTGGTTTAGTCTTTGGCTAATTATGTTTTGGATCATTCAATTGGGTTGAAATACACTGGTTTGGAATCATTATTTGCCATTTATGATACCTTTGCTTGGATTCTATTTTCTCCTATAGTGAAATTTATTCTGTTCCTTCTTTTGGATCCTTAAATTTGACTAGGTGATTGATTTGATTTTAGCTCCACTGTTAGTGACATTCAGGGTCAAATGGTAGAAAATGTTGGACTTTCTCTGACCTGCCACTTCTTTTAGCACGGCTGACTATTTCTCCCACTTCGTTTAAAATTTAAATTACCAATAATAACTAACACCACGACAGTGTCAGAATTTTTTTCAGCAAGAAGATTTTGCAATCTTTATGAAGGTTGAATTCCAAATTCCTTTCAACTTGGCATAATTTACGTAACATAATTTTATTTTATACTTGATTTCATTGGTTCATGTATTCCAATTCTCATACATGCAGCTTCGAGAAGCACTTACCAATACATATCCAATTTGAGTTTAATAACTGCAGCGCCTACTATTTGAGTAGTCGATACAGCAACATTTGTCAGCCTATTTGAATTATATTCATTCTCTTCTGAATGGGTTGATTCTTCTATAAGGTACGCAATTTCGGCTATATTACTGTCCTATTCCTTATAAAAAACCTGTATATGCACAAGCACATTGACTATGTGTGACAACGTATATGGTCTTTATAGTTCAACACTGTGTAGCATGTAAATTTAATGCAGACATATCGATGGCAGGCTACCTTTTGCGTATCGACTTACATAAATAACTAAGTTTTTATATTTCAACACATTGCTTTCTTATCCTAATAAGCGACTCAACTTATTTAGTTAGAACAATTAACCATGTTTTTTTTTTTTTTTTTGGCATATATGGTTTTATGTCTGCTGTGGTGCAATTTTAAAAATTCTTCACTGAAAGGTGTTGTGCCATATTTATTAGACCAACTGTACTATACAGCTATGTTCTGACCATGTTGTGCCATATTTTCACATCATCTATAAATCTATCAGCAAAATCACAATTCTGAATAGTTATTGAAAAGGCGTCCTAATATATGTAAAATAGTATTGAGAGTAGTACTGGAAATATTTATAATATTGGACTAATAGTTAAATGAAGTATATGAGCTACTGGAGTTAACTCATCAAAACTGTTATTTTGTGTCATTGAAAATCTTTGTAGTTTGATAATTTCAGTCATTATTAGTATCATCGATCATAAATACAAAGTTTTTTGAAATACTACTTCCTGGTGATTTTTGTACTCTGGGAAAATTTCAACAATGGGTTGAACACTATACATTTTGTACCAATTAGTGTTACAATGCTAATAGTACAGTTAGGTTACTCACAAAAAGTGTACACAAGCAATTCAGTGTTTGAATTTATTTTGCACAGCAAGGCCTATTACAAAAGTTAGGAGTAGCCATACATTAACATATTAATCTATATGATAATGAATGATTAAATTTTAAATTTTGAAGTATATTTCGTTTTAATTTCCAAAACGAGTAATACATCATCTCAACTTTGTCTAAAATATGGTATTGTTTCTCAATGAAAATATTTTGTAGTAGTGCATTGATTGTTATCATAAGAATAAATTTACTATTTCTTGGCTGCAATTTTTTTGGAGACACCTTTACAACTTCTCTTTATTAGATCTCTAGGTGAAAAATATTGACATAATGATGGAAAATTAAACATAAAGATCATACGAACATTACAGTGCTTCCAATTTTAGAAAGCATACGTATGTATGGAGCACCTATTGAAAACATTCATAACTACTGAATTAAACTGATAATTAGATTTTGTATAAATTATATAGACTTTATGTTTTTGTCCATAATTTTCTTTTTTAATTTTTCCATTCATTTATCATTCTAATTCATTAGTATACATCATCAAAACATGGCCTCCACAATACCGTCATTGTTGGCTGATGTGGCAATTCAAGCGTTGTTGCTTAAGCAACAGGTTTTTTCCGCTGACGTGGGGGTCACTAAATTCAATAAAGCTGCAGTAACCGAAGTGCATTACGTCAAAAACTGCGAAACAGATGAAAAATGCAGAGACCCCACCCACAATATGAAATGAAATTACATTTTTACCCTCCTGCATTCAATATTTTTCCCTCATTCGCATTTTTTGACCGATTTTCCATCGGTCCGTCTAGCACAGCCCCACTAAATTTGGTTTCATATTCAAAAAATACACATCAACTATTTAGATCCATCGCTTTGGTAATTTATAAATCATCAATATCTGTTACGAAGTATGCATAGGCATCATGAAAGACAGCAAAATATGGCAGAGTTGGAAGTAATGCGTTTTGTTTTCCAATATGTGCCAATGGTTGAGAACTAGATTCCAGTACTGCTTTTGCTGTCTTCATAGATGATTGTGGAAAATGGTACATTAACTATATCTCTTTATATCTCTCAAAATATGTCATAAATATTTAGATAACCATCTGATAAAACAAAATCCATTCTTTTATATATGTTGGGTTTGAACTTTGAGCAAATGGATTAGATTGTAACTTTCATTGAAAAAGTATCTTCATCTAAAATCTTAAATACTTGATCTATTGAATATGTTTGATTCCCAAATGAATTTTATATGAATGTACTTCTACGACCAAAAAAGTTTAGCTGATCTTGAATGCAAATATATTCAAGGTATTTAAATCAAATATACACTGCATTTACCAAGTAATTGTTGCACTTTGTATATGGTACTTTGGTTTTCCAGAATCATTCATTCCCGTTATCTATTTGGACCAACAGTTGAAAATCTATTGAACTATTAGCAAGTTAAAAAGCTTCCCTAATCCTTGCTGTTCTCTTTAGAACGTTGTTTGGTAGGAAGAAGGTTGGGTTTATTGTAAAACTGCCATTGTAAATTTTTTTTAACTTGCATAAAACTGAATATCTGGAGCATAAAATATGAAATATTAATTATATTAATAATTAATGCAGGTCATACCAAAAACTAAGGCACTGGCCAAAAGTGAGATTGTTTCTAAGAACCATAAACATGATTGGGACATGGGGTTGGCTAAAGATATGAGTTTTAATATGCAGTGAATTATGAAATCTAAGACGATTGATGTGGGTCACAAGGTAAGTTCTATGTGATGAAACATTGTACAATGCAGTAGTTCAATGGACCACTGGATAAATTTAACTCCATATTCAGATGAGATTGGTTTGGTGGACAAATAAAGAGGACCTTCGGTTGTATGAGAATGGTTAAGATATCAACAAAAGTAAATAGAAGGAAATTAACCGAAACCGATCTTTTGCTGTAAAATAGATTAAATGGAAGGAAACTGAAACCGATCTTTTGCTGTAAAATAGATTAAAGGGAAGGAAACTGAAACCGATCTTTTGCTGTAAAATAGATTAAATGGAAGGAAATCTTGCAAAGCGAAGCAAGGAAGCAAGGAATCAGCCGCATGATCTTTCTCCTGCTACCCTTATCTCCAGGCATGGGAAATGATCAAGAAATCACGTGCAATCTTCTGAGTTTCATTTTTTCCCTACTTTATTGTGAGTTTTGACGTGTAATTTTCTTTTTTATATTGAGGAATGTCCATTACGTATACAATTTGTTCTCCTGTTGTGATATCTGTACACACCTTGATATCTCTATTGTGTTTTCTCTTTGTAATGAGGTACCATTTCTATGTTAGAAAAAAGGAGTTTTAGTTGTATGGAGCATCATTACAACATTCCGAATACATGCTATGCTAACTTGGTTATGCAATTATTCACATGTACTCAACGGGATTGAAAGCATGGTATAACATACGTGAAATTATATTATGGTTAATTGCAAATATTTAGATGTGCATAACTTAATTACTTTTGAATTATGCAGCATCATTAAAAAAAAAAAAAAAAAAAAAAAAAAGAAGAAGAAGAAGAAGAAGCTCATTCTAAAAAAATAAGTATGCCAGTTTTGAATCATTAGATGGATGTATATTGATAGATTACATTTCAAAACATTGAGCTAGATGTTCGGATGGGATGGATGATAAAAGTTATATTAAATTATAGTTGAATTTTGATATGTGTACATGTTAACGTCAACTAATTGAAATTGATTAAATTTAACAAGAAGAAATTTAATAAAAAGTTATATTATCCTGTTTTCTTTCTAATTTGTAACCCACCTATTTAAATTTTAATTGCAATTCATTAAAATTTTGATTTTAAGAATTCAAACTAATCATGGGATTAAGCGTTTGCATTCTATATCTATATCACTTATATTCTAAATGATATTACAATCAAAACACAACAAAAAAGATCAGTTGTCTAAATCTTTCCACATAATATCATTTACCATCTCTTACTTTGTCATAAATACAAGTGGTAAACTTTAAAGCTATCATCCTTCTACTCAGCAAAATCCTTTTAAATGAATATTTATACTTATTGCAATGCGAAATCACTAATTTATCATTTAAGGTTTTTTCGTAATTTTTGAGAAAAAACTAATTTGAAAAAAATCATAACCTAAAAGTAATATGTATTACCTTCATGTAGTTAGCAAAATTTTGAAAAATATCTAAGAAAAAATTATATGTACCCCGTGTGCGAAGCACGGGTTCACACTAGTTAATGAAAATAAGGGTCACTTTAATAAGAGAGCTTTAGCAAATAACTGACAAGTCAAAGATAGCTTCTCAAAAACAATTACGTACAATCAATTAGATATCTTAAGACCGAAAATCGAAGTCAACATATTCTAGAGCAGATCTTGTTTTCAGCAAGGATATACAGTGGAGAGAAAATATTTATCCAATTTTAACAAAAGGAGTTAAAATATCAAAACGAAGTTAGAGTGACTTGACATTTGGCCAAAGCACTCAAAAAAAAAAAAAAAAAAAAAAAAAAAAAAAAAGGCAATGTGGAGAAGATCGCACAAAAATCATTTAAGTATTTGACTTGGCACCGAGTCATGCCATAAGAATCAATACCAAGTCAAGTTTATAAGTTGTAAGTCATCCTCATGACCTCTATCCTACTAGATATTCATTATTATAATATGCACACAATGTAGACGAAATATAGATGTACGCGAACAACTTGTAAGATGCATGCAAAAATTTAGTACTCACATAAAGTTTTAGATTAATTACTGTGTTTAGTATTTTATTGAAGTTAATTTACTTAAATGAAGTTAATCCTAACTCGAGTTTTTTTGTGTTTTGCATGAAACGCTCGGGTCAGACCCGAGTGTTGCAGATTTAAAGACTTCAACTTTTGAATTTAGAGTGTAAAGATGCTCGCTTTGGGTTCATCCATCTGTAATTTTTTTATTTAAAATCTTGTGTATTTAAATTCAACTATAAAATTTTGTAAACTCTGATATTATTGTATAAATTATTCCGCTATGAGATTTTGTGTTATCTATTTGGGTTGTGATTCTGTGTACATTATGTTTAAACCCAGAAAGCAAAATAACAGTCTGTCATTTTGAATGGTTCGAGTTGGTTTAATTACCGACTTGAAGCGGTCAAAAAGGATGGTGGTCACAATTTCATTTTTGGAGTTGACATTTAGTGTCTCTTCATTTCAACCATTACCTTAATTCCATTTATGGAGCGATTTTGGAGATAACGATTTTGGAGATAACAGTTGGTGTTTGTTCATTTTAACCATTACCAATATTTATCATATCATCTCTACATGTAAAGTTGTAAGCAATAATACCTCAAATGAATAACTTACTTTTTCTATTTTCTTGAACCTAGAATAACAAAGCATCATTTGATCAATCTTAGGTGTTCATTAGTTTTATAAAAGTGACCACAACTTACATAATCATATAGGAGAAATATTCTTGTAGAGTAACCATGCATTGGAATGGTAAATCTACACCATGCTATACCAGATTCACCAGTATAATGAACAATTGAAGTTGGTAATCCACAGCTTGATGATAGAGGTGAGAATCCGTTACTAAATAATGATAATTTAAAACATAAAAAATAACAGATATAAATTGTGAAAACAGTAGTTTATTGATTTAGATAATGTTGGTAGTCATGATATCGATTTTAATGGTTATCGCATTGGTTACAATTTTGATGATTCTCTAAAACATATTCAATTTTATTTTTTAAGAGATGCTGAAGGCTATAGTAGATGAAAAGATATAAATTTGCACATTGAACATGGAGATCAGTGTAACTGTATTGACATATACACTTCAAATAGTATTCTTGATTACATGTATTCTATATCTTACCATATACGAGGCAATTCGCATTATGGAATTAATCAGCTATACACTTTTGAAATGTCAAGGAGCCAAAATGAATCCTTACCATTTGATAATATGATACATCATTTTTGAATTCAAATAACATGGAGGAGTATACCTTTCTAACATATTGTGCAATGATACAAGATGGGACTATAATTCATATTATGCTCAAAAGAATGTATTTTTATATTAAATATAATAGCTGTATGTTTTATTTTTGCTATGCGAATCCAAGAATTTACTATAACTTAGCATTAGTCTTGAAAATTTATTGGCATATTAAAAACATACAAAGGGAAACTTTACAAATTTATGAAAGTCAAATAAAAAAAATAGAAAGCCAAAGAGAAAACTTATATCTTAACGCAACCTCATGTGTCAAGTCTCTCTACACGATAACTATAGAAAAACATTAATTTTGTAGTTATATTTGATTCACATAAAAGCTTAGCATAAACAGACAAAAACGACCAATGGAAATTAATTTAAAAAAGAGTAAAAGATATATTATTGGTGAAAGAAACACTTTTGTCTACCTAATAAATATTGATTAAAATCTTGGAATATGTATTTGTTTCTAGCTAATTAGTGGGGATTATACATAGCTTGAGACATATAACCTAACAGTATAGTAAGCATATTACATTGATAAAAAGATGAATTAAAGATTGTTGTTTACACAATCATCAATGTGTAGAAAAATGAAAAGTATTTGTTGGAAGATACTTTTTTATATAAGTAGCAGGCTCTTTCAGTGCCGTCGCTTACAATAATCATGATATTATCCAATCGAAATTATGCAAGAATAGTTCATTCTCTGACCCATGTAATTCAGGAGGAGAAAGAAATTAAGGCTAAAAATCGAATAACTATAAAAACTCGTGTTATACAAGCGTAAAAGTGTGTAATTATAGAAAATTTACCTAGTGAAATTAAGTAAAATGAAAATTAGAATCAGAAAATGTTGAGTAAAACAAATATGCGTAAAATCTATTCATGTAGCAAAGCATTCCATACTACCTTGTAGTTACATAAATTTCAATTATTATAGAATAAGGTTACTACAATTTGCTAACTCAGACTAATCTAATTCCCTTGGGCAACATACTGTAGTTGATATTCCTCTACTTCGTGGAAGTTTTACATTTAAAATCTACAGTACACTCGGTTTTCTCAATATTATAAAATAATAAACTTCTACATCCATATTCCTTAATTTAAGGATTTTATATTAACAAACAAAAAAAACATAATCGTGCCGAATAAAACATAGTTTCATGGATTAAATAGAACACAACAGTCGCTAATTTGGTATGTGAAGAATGATATTAAGTGTCGCTTATCTCAACTGAAAAGGTACTATATATCAGCTACTTAAAAATTCGGGTCTATCGCTGCTTACCCGCTTTACTTACTTTTGAAGATCATTGCTTAGCAGGCCAAATCATTCTGGCACAAATATCTTCGTACCCGTTTTCTTCTAAATATGGTTTGTATATCATCCAACTTGTATTGAAAATCATTTGTATAGAGTATCAATAAGAGCTTGCTTCATTGTCTTTTTCAATACCGCAAACTCTACATTTCATATATTCCTCATATTCTGAATTCCAATCTGGTACCAGAGCCTGTTGCTTAACAATATTATTCATGGTCAAATCAATTTAATATCAGTTTTACTCATCAGAAATGTGTCATCATTTGAGTAAAATTCTCATTAGAGGAATCTTCATCACATAAGTACAGAGTTCGATCAAAATTGTGGAGTGCCTCTCCAGAACCTGATAGAGATTATGACTACATCATCCAGTCTTGATTAAACTCCATTGTTGAAAATCAGAAATCCATTAAAGTAAAATAAGAAATTAAAAAATCACCAACAAGTGCCGTACTAGAAACGATTTCAACAATTATTTTCACATCATCAATAAATTTTGGGTTGCAACGTACCTATTTACTGGAATTCTCCTTCAATCTGATTAATTTTGGTTCACTACTGCCACTAAATTTCTAGTCATGATCCTTCATCACTCTCTTCATAGGTATCATGGGAGATGTAGCTTCAAATAATGGAGCTAACAACACAACCAAACTCCATCAGTACATCAACTCGTCAAAACGGTTGTCGGTCCCCAAAGTCAACTTATAACCATACACTTAGAGGAAGATAATTAACTTCTCTGGAAATCTCAAATTGAAATTGCAATTCAAGATGCAGGTTAGAAGGCTTTATCCTTGGAACACTACCTATTCCATCAAAGTTTATAATTTATCAATACAACAAGACTTCCATAAACAAAAAATACATCTGATTCAACATGCAAGATAGACTGATCAGCCCTTGGTTACTATCGTCTATTAGTGCTAATTTGTTGCCATAGGCCCATAAGTCTTAGATGCAAAACATCGACCGAAATTCGGATGACTATTGAAAAGAACCTTAATAATCAGTCTATAACAAAGGTGCTATACTACAAATGATAGCTATAAAATCTTAAAATGGATAATATGTCAGTTTGAGAGTATATTGCCAGGATTTAAAGCATTTGTGACTCTTCAGCTATCACTGGAAACATTATACAGTAATAAGAATAAGTACTGATCTTAATGAATGGACTAAATGATGACTATGAATCTATTGTTTCTGCTACAACAACATAAATAATAGTGCTACCACTAGATGCAGTTCATGCCATAGTATTATCACATAAACCCTGAATAAGCAATAAAAGAATAAAAGAACTAGACAATTGGTGAATTTGTCAACCAGCTTCAAAAATAAAAATAAAAATAATAGAAAAAAGGACTAACCATTTCAGAGAGGTGGCTACTCAAACAGAGAAAGAGGAAGAAGCAGATGGGACAATAATAATAGGCCAAAATGTCATATTTGTGAGAAAGTTAGCCATACTGCCCTAAAATGCTACTTTAAATTCAACACAAAATATGGGTCTAATTATAATAAAAAAATATCAACCCCATTGCCAGCTTAGCATACGTTCATAATGATGGCAACAATTAATCAGACATGAGCAAAAAAAAGAAACAACAAAAACTGAGTATATATAAGATGATGGATGGTATCCAAATTTAGAAGCAACAAATCACAAAACAAACAATCTTGAAAATTTAAATTTAGGCAGCAAAAAATACAAAGGTAGCCAGTCCATATCCATGGGGAATGGTAAGTGTATTCAAATTACTTATGTTGGTAATGCATACATTGATGGTAAGAAACAATTATATTTGCATAATATGCTTAGAGTTCCAAAGATAAAAAAAGAATTTAAATAGCGTGTCACAATTTGTTAAAGATAATGATGTTTACTTTGAATTTTATTTCAAGTATTGCCTCGTTAGAGATATACCAACTAAAAATATTATTCTACCGGTGATGACACCAAGGAATTATATAAGTTAAATTTTGTTTGATGTCACAATGGTGTAAAAGGAGAGAAAAGTTGTAATCTGATTCAGCTGAATAATGTTGGCAACTACAAAAAAGTATTTGATATATGGCATTGTAAGCCTAGACATCATAATGTAAAGATTGTGAAACAAGTTTAACTGACATCAAAATAGATTCTAATTCTTTCTTTACCATATGTATGTGACTATTGCCAATTAAATTCCATTCAATGATTCAACTACTTATACTGAACCTCTACAATTAATCGCTACTCATTTATGGGGTCCAGCATCAATTTACTTTGATTTTGGATACCAATATTATGTGTCTTTTGTTGATGTTACCAGATTTACGTGGATTTATTTCTTGAAATCTAAATCTGATACTCACGATACTCTCATAAATTTTATCACCACAACCGAAAAGCAAACCAACTTATCTGTTAAAATAATTCGATATGATAGTGGTTTAGAATTAAAAAACATAAATTATTAATTTAGAAATAAGGATATAGTGAATCGGATGTCCCTATACTTCTAAACAATTTTTGTTTTGGTTGAGAGAAAAACACAAATACATACTTGGATCCATCTTAACACTTCTTGCGCATGTAATTTACCATTTACCACCCAAATCTTGGCTAGAGGCCATTAATTAATATCACTGTCTGTTTACCAAATAGCCACCCACAAAAGTGCTTAATAGTATTGTCCCTCTTGAAAGGTTATAGGGTCTTAAACCAAACTACAAATTTTTTAGAATATTTGGTTTCTTATGTTACCCATACTCAAGACATTACAACAACAATATAATAAATTTCAGATCCAAACCATGTCCGTTTTTTAGCTATGCTACTAATACAGAAGAGTATTGGTATCTTGAAGAAATTGGTAAAATATACACTAGCAGACATGTTGTGTTTAATGCCAGAGTATTCCCTTTTAGCACGGAAGTCATCAACACCAAATTAACATTTACAATGCAGATAATCCCATACCTAATATACCAAACTGGTCTGAAGCCTATAAGCATTCAAAGAATAATGAGGCTGCTGATGCTTAGTATTCACCACCTCTCAACTCAGAAGGCCATGAATCATAGGAGCCTCTCAGCCACGCCTCAACAGTCCTGCACAATCCAAAAGTCATACATAATATAGTGAGGGAATTCCACCAGTAATCAAATGACAGAAGCAGGAAACACGTCAAACTCTACTAGTTAAGATCACATACCCATGAAGTACCAACCGCTCGAATTGGGAATCCTATGACCACAAAGGCCAAGAGTGGAACATTTAAACCAAAAGCTTTCGCTGCCGCATCAATATTCAATGAGCCATAGTCATTTGATCAAGTAACGAAAGAAAGAAAATAGAAAAATGCTATGGATAATGAATATTATGCCCTTAATAAAAATTGAGACTTGGGATTTAGTCGGCGCACCAACCAATAAAAATATTTTTGGTTGTAGTGGACATATAAATTAAAAAAGAATTCGGATGGAACAATAAATAAATATAAGGAAAGACTAGTGGAAAAAGGTTTTACACAGGAGCATGGTGTTGATTTTAATCAAAAAAATTCACCTGTAGTTAAACGCACTACAATTAGACTAGTGTTTACTATTGCCCGATGTAAAAAGTAGCATATAAAACATCATGATGTCAATAATGCTTTCCTAATGCAATTTTGCAAGAATAATATATACATAACAACCACAAGAATACATTTAAAATGAAAATTATGCCTGCAACTTAAATAAAGCAATTTATGGGCTTAAACAAGCCCAAAGAGTCTGGTTTGACAAAATGAAAGGTGCCTTAGTTAAACATATCTATCAATCCACCATATTAGACAACTATTATTTGTGAAAAAAAAACATTTCAGACCTGCTAATATGGAAATTTTCAATTAAATCCCTAGGGGATCTAACTTACTTCACGGTGATAGAAGTCAAAAAAAAAAAATCAGGTTTAGAAATTTTCTTATGTCTACATTTCAGACCTGCTAATCAAAACAAAGATGGATGGTGTTAACCCTCAACCCGCACCCATGATCAACCACCAACACTTTTCAAATTACCAAGGAAGCTATATTTAATGTTAAGCAATATAGAAGTGCTATAAGTGCATTTCAATATGCAACTATAACACAACCTGATATTATTTATATTCTCCTGAATGAGCATTGGAAAGTTGCGAAGTAAGTCTTACAATATCTCAATGGAACTATCAATTACAGGCTAAAACTGAAAGCTTACAAGTAGCTAAATTTAACTGGCTATGTAAATATAGACTGGGAATCTGACTCAGATGATAGAAGATCTACCCTGGCTATTGCATACTGGAAGCAACTTGATATCATAGTGTTCAAAGAAAAAACAATCAATAATATCTAGATCTAGTAGTGAAGTTAAATATAGGAGTGTTTCCAATGCCACTGATGAGATTAAATAGATACATTCATTATTAAGTAAATTGAAGTAGAACAGTGACATTAAACCGACGTTATGGTATGACAACAAGAGTATAGTATGTATACCAGAAGATCCAGTTCAACATTTAAGGACTAAGCACATTCGAATATACATATATTTTATTTGTGAGTTAGTTCAAGAAGGAGAACTTTATGTCAATTACATACCAATCACATACAAATGTGCTAACATACTAACAAAAGTTATTTCTGCCACCAATTTCAATAAATTCAGATCCAACTCAAACATCTAGGAATACGAAGACACTTTAACCAATTCAAGCTTGGCAAGTAACAGAGGATCGAACCATAATTGCCTGACGTCTCTCATCATCAATGTCACAGATCCATCTTCTTTGGAGACAATCAGTAGAGGTGATTATGTTTTTTATAATCACTGGTCTCTTCATACTATTCTCGACTAGCTAACTCTTTTCCCTAATTTCATTAAAAGAGCTCAAAAGTTTCTAGAAGTTGTTGATGATCCCAAATCTAAGGTTTCAGGAATATAGTTTGAGAAGGGGTGTAAAGAATGATATTAAATGTCGTTTATCTCAACCGAAATGATAATATATATCTGCTACTTTAGTTCGGGGATGTCACCAATTAATTCGCTTCGCACGCGCTTTATTTACTTCTTAAAATCATTGCTTAGCGCTGGCCGAACAATTTTGGCCTAAATATATTTGTGTCAATTTTTCTGCAAACACAATTTTATATAATCCAATTTGTATTGAAAATCATTTGTGCAGAGTATCAATAAAGCTTGTTTCATTCTCTCTACTACAAATTTTGCATTTTATATATTCCTCATATTCAATATTCCAATATGGTAGTAGTAACAAACATGAATAATTATTAGCAAACTAACTACTGAAAATGCTAAGAATCTACCAATGGCAATAACAACCAAAAAAAAAAAACACTCAACTATAAAATTCCATCTAGAAAGAGAAATTATACCTTTACAAATTCAATTGTGGAACAACGGTCATTTCAAATCGTCACAGTAAACTACAAATCATAGGCGATTTTAACGTAGTTCGGGTAGTAGTCACTGGAGAAAGCCATGGTGAAGAGGAAAACCACCAAATAAAACATGAAGAGTAGAAATCGAAGAAATCAAACGATGATGATAGGTTCAGAAAGGTGACTGGATGAGGTTGTGGTGGCAGAATTGGGGAACACATTTAGGTAAGAGGAAAAGTGATTTAGGTTTATGAGGAGGTACAAGAAGAAAATTAGAGTATAAAAAAAGAGTCGTGTAATCGTTTAGTTCAAAATTGAACAGGCTTATATGCCCTCCAAACCAAGCTCATTAATTAAAGTATAGTTTAGACTGAAATTTGCAATAATAATTGGAAAACTTTTGAGCTCTAAGAAAACTTCCGTCGCTTCCTCCATTTCTGATCAGAATCTAAAAGCTTCTATGTCCTCTCCTGCTGATTCTATTCCTACTCCCTAAGGCTCTATTTGTTTAATATGCTGAATTCTGAAGTCTGATTGTTGAACTCTGAAGTCTGATTGCTGATTGCTTAATGCTGAGTTCTGAATAATCAAATACTTGTTTGTTTTCATTCAACATTCAGAACAAAAAACAATATTCAACATTAAGAACAAAGAATAAGCACAAAAAATATTCTGAATAATTTTGTCTGAATGGATAGTTTTATTCAGAACAAACACAAAAAATAAATAAACTATAAAGTTCTGATTTATAAATCAGAACTTACACTCAGAACTTTTTATAAAAAACAAACGTACCTTAACACTTTTCTCAAAATATAAAGGATAAACCAGTTGATGTTGATTCGAAGGGATTACAAACTATCAAAAAAAAGGAAAACTCTCCTCATGCCAGAATTCAAAAACCAACCACTTTCTACGAACAAATAAACCTAATTGTGGTAGGAATCAAAGTGATCCATCATAAAATCGGAAATTTCAAAATCCGCAGGGCCATAATAAGAATTCTCAAAGGGAAACCACCAAGAGCTGCAAGATCCAACACTAATGCTGGATTAAAATGAGGAAGAACATCTTCTACATGGACTCATCTAATCAAAATTGGCAGTATAATGTTTGATTTTGATCTTGATTTATCTCTCCAATGAAAATTAGAGAAAAGAACATTATTGTTGTGAAAGAAGCGTTTAACAATAGAATTGTTACTAAGTGGAGTACCTCTGCTTTAGCCTACATATTTGGTCCAAAACCTTATTATCATCATTTTAGAAATTTCATGGAGAAAACCTGGAGTCCAAATGATACTTATGAAATATTCACAAGAGACGTGGGTTTCTTTATAATCCATTTTGCAAATATAACGTATTGTGATATGATTATTGGAGGAGGTACCTATCTCATTGATGGTAAATTGATTATTCTGAAAATGTGGTTTAAAAAAGATGATTCTTTTTTTTTTGGTACAGAAGCGCAATACAACTACCATATAAGACAGGCTAATGCAATAAATGATAGTTCAACTGCGGACAAGTCCACTGCGGTCAAAGCAGCCAATCGGCGAAGAGAGAAGCGGAGCTTGAAGCTCCAAGCTCCAAAAAGGACGAAATGGAGCTGCAGCTTCTGAGTCGACAACCAATCTCCTGAGGCGTAAAAAAATATTTGTGCCACCTGCTTCATCCGATCCTCCTGTGATGAAGAAGCGAAATCACCAATCCTGGACCTGTCCGATCAATTTGATAATCTGTCATCCAATATCTGCACACTAGCAAACGACATAAGATCATTGGGGGGGGAGTGATGGAAAGGGGTAAGCAGTTGTACAAAATCAAAGCCAAGCATAAAAAACAAAATCCAACAATCAGACGATGCCTGCTCTGGGAGTGGCCAAATCCGACGCAACATCAAAAAACGTAGCCAACCTCCTCGCACGGGAGCTGATAGCTCCCCTGAATAGCCTACCTCGAAATGCGAGGAACACATCGTTCCTCACTTTTCGAATAATGGCTGGAGGGTCCATAGATACTTCATCAAACACTGCCTTATTCCGCGAGCACCAAATGTGCCAGCAGACAAGGCATGGAATCACGCGGAGGAGGATCGAACGAAAAGATTTCCCAGCGACGTCTGACCACCAGAAACTGAGATAGCCTTCTAGTGAGCTAGCATTACCTCGGTAACCCATCAGATTACCGAAGTAATTCCAGACAGACCTCGCACAAGACCCAAACAGCAACAAATGAGCAGAGGATTCGGAGTTTCCAGAACTGCAGCACCTGCACCTGGATACTAGAGGAATGCCGATTCTCTGAAGGTTCTCGTCTATAGGCAAGCCATTATGAAATGATTTCCACATAAATAGAGAAACTTTAGGAGGGATACGGATATTCCAGGCGAAGGAGAAGAGATGGAGACGAGGACCCGGAGTTCTAATAGAATCCCACGCCGCATTCAGAGAGAAGGGTCTGCTGTCCCAAACAGTGCCTCCCCCATGTGCATCCGACAAGGCCTGCATCCGTTTTCACGTCTCATTAGCGTAAGACGGAACACCGGTGAAATTCATGCCTTCCAACCTGTGGTACTTGGCGTGGAGGAATGTCGCCCATAGGGAGTTATTCTCTCCAAACCTAGCCCACAGCTTGCAAGCAAAGGCCAAGCAGATGTCCTTAGGGTTACGCAGGCCTAGACCTCCCTCACTCTTCGGACGACATACAGAGTTCCAAGAAATCCAGTGGTGACGAGAATCGTTGTCCTTGTTTCCCCAAAAGAAGGACGAAGCTAAAGAACGGAAAGAGCGGAAGAATGAAGCGGTGGGAGTCATAGCAGCAAATATATGAGATCCCATGGAGTCAAGAACAGACTGGATAAGAACCAATCTGCCAGCCTGAGAGATGAGAGAGGCGTTCCACCGAATGATCTTTCCCCTGACTTTGTCAGTTAGGGGATCGAAAATGGCGTTGAGCTTCCTACCTCGATATAGCTCTATAGCGAGGTAGGGGAGGGGGAGAGTGGTCGCCTTGAAACCAGTATAAGACTCGATCCAGGAAGATCTGACCTCGGAAAGGTCTCTCGCGGACACGAAGCAGCTTTTAGAAGAGTTAACGAGTTGCCCCGAGCTTCTCTCGTACTGCTGAATAAAACCCAAAAGGCTCCGAATAGACCAACGACAACCATTTGTGAAAATGATGATGTCGTCAGCGAAAGATAAGGATGAGATAATCGGGCATCCCCGAGGAATGTCGAACCTATGAATCTGGCCAGCTATCGTAAGAGCGTGCAACCCTCGAACGAAAGCCTCTGCAGCAATGACAAACAAAGAGGGGGAGAGGGGATCTCCCTGTCTGAGACCCCTCCCAGATCTGAAAAATCCAGTGGTCGAGCCATTGATGAGAACGGGAAACCAGCAGTTGGAGATGAGTCTCCAAACAAAGTCTATGAAGGGTTCAGGAAACCAGAACGCCCTCAAGACCTTGATGATGAAGAACCACGACATGCAGTCGTAAGCCTTAGCCATATCTAGCTTAACGACCACATTAGAGCCTCTAACCTTCTTATCGATCTGAGAAATCAGCTCTTGGGCTAAAAGGACGTTATCAGTGATCAAACGTCCTTTTACAAAACCTGCCTGCAAAGAAGATATAAGGCGCTCGAGAAACGGAGCTAGCCTGGAGGTTAGAACCTTCGAAATGACCTTATTAGAGAAATTACACAAACTGATCGGTCGGAAATATGAACAACAGAGCGGTTGGTCGCATTTTGGAATGAGGATCAAGTTGGTGGAGGTCCACCCCATAGGGAGCTCTCCCCCGGAGAAGAATGATTGTATGGCAAGGCAGAAGTCCGCTTGAATAATCGGCCACACACTCCTATAGAATACTCCATTGAAGCCATCTGGTCCACTAGCACTATCCTTACTCAGAGCAAATACGCACGACCGTATTTCATCCGATGATGGGGGAGCAGCAAGGTCAGAGCTATCCGAGGGTAGAACCAGTCGAGGAATGAAAGCGAGCAGGGAAGGATCAGTAACAGACTCAGAGGGAGAGCTCTGGAAGGACTGGAAATGGTTTATAATAGTATCTTTGACTTCAGCAGGAGTGGAAGCCAAAGAAAGATAAGGACGTTGGATGCTGAGAATCATAAGAAGTCTATTCTTCTTACGAATGGAAGCATGAAAAAACTTGGAGTTCGTATCTCCATCAACAATCCATTTGATCCTCCCTTTTGGCGAAGATGGTCATGTTCAATACGAAGCTCCGAGGAAAAGGCTAGCTGGGCCAACGCCCAAGCTTCCTTGTTAACAGCAGACGGATCCTCATCAAAGGACGATTCTGCTAGCACAAGAGTTTCTTCGGCCAAGCGAACCCGGTCGAAGATGTTCTTGAAAATCTGGGTATTCCACGTCTTGAGGCAAGCCTTCAGCCTCTTCAACTTACCAGAGAATACCATACACGGAGAACCACTAATAGGGATGTTCCAGGAATCCTTCACAACTCCATGGAACGAATGGTGAGATCTCCACATACTCTGAAACCTAAAAGAGGACGGGCCTGAAAGAGATTGGGGAGAGCAGCTAAGAAGCAAGGGGGCATGGTCAGAGAAGGAACGATGGAGATGCGCAACCGAAAAGGAAAACGGGAGGCTGAAACACCCTTCAGAGGCGAAGACTCTATCAAGCCTGGAGAGAATGCGGTTTGGCCCATCTTGGTTGTTACACCAAGTGTAGGCCGAGCCGACGAAAGACACCTCCGAGAGACCCGAGCAAAGGATAAAAGCATTGAAATCTGCTACCGCCAAGTGGTTAACGGCTATTCCCCCGCGTTTTTCCGCTTGGCTAGCGACAACATTAAAGTCGCCACCCAAAACAGAAACGGCGAAGCCCATTGCGGCAAGAGAAATAATATCAGACCACAGGGTCAATCTTTCTATTCGGTCGCACTTAGCGTAGACCGCAGAGAAAAGAAAGGAGGAATAGAGAGAAGAGTCTGAGCATGCAACTGACAAAAGCTGATCCGAATCGAGGATCGGGCGGACACCGACATCCTTGGACCACATGATCCAGATCTTGCCGGAGACGTTGGCTAAGGCACCAGACAAATAGAGTACTTCCTAACGATACGCTTGAGCCTAGCAATCGACTCAACATTACCAATGCCGCGAACATTCCAGAAGAGAAAGTTCACCATCAAGAAAGCCAAAAAAGAAGCCCCACAGAGAAAAAACGGCCGATGACAAGCACTCCACACAGATCAGGCAAAATATAGGGTGTGGCGAGTAGATCTAACGATCTGCTCGGACGCCGCTATAGAGCGTGTGCGGATGGTGCGGGGGGTGCGCGGACCAAGTCGCCGCCTACGATGAGATGCCCGAACAGTCGGCTCACCCGAAGACCCTACTGAAACAGAAGACCCAAGAGAGAGACTGACATCTCGGTCTGGCACACAGTCCGATCTATCTGGCCTAGCCGGATAAGAATTCTTAGTGAGACGATATAGGCGATCAATAATGATCGCTATCTCATCCTTACTAAGAAGGGGAATGAAACCAGAAGCAATAGACGACTGACAAGACACAGAATGATAAACCAAGGAAACCTCTGACGCAAATACAGGTAAGGTATATAGAAGAGGGGGGTTGCTCAAAGGAGATAACACCAAACGCCGAAGGAACTCTACCAATGTCGATCTATCAACGGATTGATAGAACCGCAAAACCGGTAAATTTAGCAGGACAGGACGACGAGAATCAGAGGAAGAAATAGTCAGACATGGGAGGCCACCTCTTTGGCACACCATGTCATGGCACACGGAATTGCCCACTAAACGCCTACGGCAGAGAGGCCACCCATACCCCGCCGACACACTGCGGAAAGACCACCACCGGCCAACACTCGACCACAAAAGCAAGATCCTAACCATACTAGACTCAGATGACACAGAAGAGGCCTTGCCAAGATAAAACGCAAGAATAACGGAACCAATCGACGATGAGCGATAAGATACCGAGCCAAAAATTAGCACAACAATGTGCCAACCTTGACCGATAATCGCTGACCATCTGACAATAACCACTACAAGAACACAGAGACCCTCAACCAAAATGGCCAAACTACCCCAAAAAAAAACCAATAGAGACCAGCTATACCAGCAAAAATTAGGCAGCGATACAAAAAATAAAGTTGCCCATCAAAGCCAAGAAGCCAATAAACAAAAAGATGGCTGCGAGAAGCAGCAGCATGACAAAAAATAAAACCATGACAAGACTCGATCATTTCCATCCTTGGAACGGCCGAATCAGGGAGCACACACTTGATAGTGTCAATGCTCATAGAAACCCCATACAACATGCTAAAATGGACAACATGATCCGAACAAGCCACATAATTTAAAGAAACCATATGAGGAATCCTAACCTGAAGGCTGAGCAGATCCCCCAATACGCCACAAACAGACAAGGCCATACCACCTGCTTCGAATTCCAACCTGCTAGACACCTCCGCAGTCTCACCTAGAACCTCTTCCTCTATAAAAGCAGGCAAACCACTAAACCTGTTGGACAAAGATAAGGCCGCTTCCGGAGCAGCACAAGCCGAAGATACAGCATGACCCGGATAAGACAGATCTGGGCTAGCTAAAGTTTGGTGTGAATGACGTCTCCGGCGTCGGACATGTTTCTGTTTGAGCCCAAAACTTCCTCTCGGATTCACAGTCATTTTACTAGCCGGCGCCTTCAAGTTTTGCCAAGCTGCTCTCCCCACACAAGCTAAGGAAGGCCTAGCCTCAGACCTGTTACCTGACGTGATCACTCCAACAGATCCATGGCCTTCCAGAATAGGCATGTCGACTGCTTGATGGGAAGAACACCGCTCCGGCACCATTGCACGGGATTATGCCTCTACATCATCAATCTGAAAAGAACAGACTTCCTCTTCAAGAACAGGAGGACCAGGAAACTTCCCTTCCAATGATGCTACACCTGAAACAGAGGAACTATGTGCTAACGAGGATACAGATCCTGAGTCAGCGGCTCTAGCCTTCCTCGAACGGCGTGACTTACGACGACGACGCCGAGATCTAGCTAGCTGACCCACTGAGCCTGATCCAAGAGCAACGACAGCATCAGCAGAAAGACCCAGCCTGTTAGGGGTGATCAAATCCCCTCCTGCAGGCGGTTCCGCCGAGACGAGATGCCCAAAATCCATTCCAAAGACACCTCCGCAAACCAACGTACCCACCAGGAAACCATGAACAGCCAAAATAGGGGAAATTTCTGATGACTTGAAGGATAGACAAAGTTGAAAGGGGGTGATTAAATCCCTCTTTTCTTGCCTGTCTTCAGTTCAGAGAGACAAAACCACTGCCTCCTTATCCATAAAACTGTGAGGTGAAACACGTTCTGACAACTTTGTCACCAGACCTGAGCTATAGGAGGGTGAAAGCTCTAGAAAGGACCCTTCAACATCTAAAAATCTGAAACGAAGAAGGCCAGAAAAAGAGATCAACGAGTAGAGGTGGATCTCAATCGATGAAATACCAGTGACAACCAATGATACCGGACCCTCTGCCACAGCCAAGATCGACTTAGTGGTTGCATCGAAAGATGGGCAAGGCTGTAAGAAAGAGCCTGATACCATGTACTCACTCAAAACCAGATCTGAAGACATGCCGTAATAAACAGGGGATAAATCCATAGAAGCTTCTAGCAGGGAAGCAAACACAAGAGCACAGAAGAAAAAAGCAGTGGTATAGTTAGCGAGAGAGCGAAGATGGAAGAAACCGAGAGAGAGAGAGAGACAAAGGATTCAGAAATTGGTCGCCTGCTTTTTTGTCTGTTTAAAACACAAGATGATTCTAGATAGAGTCTTATATCAACAATCTCTTAGATTGAACCTCCAGAGTTAAACTTTCAAATTTGGAATAGAGAAGCATTTAGCACCGTTGAAACAATAACCTTATACTTTCAACATTCTAGGCAATGTAAGGTGACCATTAGAAAGAAAAGAACTAAAACTACACAGAACTTTTCTCTTGCAGCGCATGGGATAAAACATAATAATAGTACCTACTGATATAAAAGAGGTGAGATAGTAAACAATTGAATTGAATCCCAAAAATCAGAGTAACTGATTCGAAACAATAAACCATATTGTCACAGATCTATACAAAAGAAATAACTCCATAGAAACTATCTCTAAAGCAAAATGATAAAGATGCTTCTGAGCACTACAGTAGTGAACAGTGAAATGAGATAGAGTACATATTAATAACACATAGATAACCTTCTATTCGTCTCCCCATCAACTACTCATGCTCACTCCTAACGTTCCTCTAGTCTGCTCATGTGAGAGCACCTACAAAAATAAGAAAGCAAGGCATAAAAATATAGGTCAGACAAAGTCTGCTGCGAGTGATGAAATCTCAAATACATAAAATAAATGGAACATGTAGTATGGTAAACCGTACCTAGCCAATCCCTTTATCCAAAGAGTTAACACATAAAAGTATATACTACTCTAGTAAAATAACAAATATGGATGCACTCTACATTTGAGTATTGGAGTGTCTAAACGTCTACATCAATACTATCTACGTCTTTGTCAATGCTACCTATATCTAGTGACATCCCTAAGGGTGATAAATGACAAAAAAACATAACATCATCATCAATCCTCACACTTTCTCAGCCAATGCATTGGTTATGTAGAACATTTGGTTCCATGGTAACTGTACCCCACTTGAGCTGAAACAATCTACACTAAACTGACAACCTCTGTTTGGTTGAGAATGAGCTTAACTGTCATTCACGGGTCCCCTTTGGATTGACCACCTACATCCAATGGGAAGCCTTCAAACTACTTTACAACCTACATCTAGTTGGAGACTCAATAGGCGCTCAAGCCTCGGCTCTCAAGAATCTGCTTGAACTTCCATACTAATGATCCCTTTTGCATGCGTATCTCCACTGCAGATCTATTTTGGGAATTTCGTCATACTCTATCTAAGGTCTTCTGGTCAGCAACTACTTAGACAACTACATCCATCATCCAGTCGTTCTCCCTAAACCCCTTTTGAAAACTTCCCCTCTGTCTTGGTCCATAGTCTGATCCATAATCTATTGCTCTACTCTTAAGAGTTTGACTGGTCATACACTTCAAGATCGAATGGCCTCTGAGCTACTAGTGTAAGAAATCTTCATGTCAACCTTGCTACGAAGTAGGTAACTGTTAGCCTACTTTGTGAACTAGGCTACACAAAGAGCAAATAGTGAGAAAGACACCAATCGGTTCGGATCGGAGGAAGATAGTGCAGGAGGTGAGTAAAGATCAAGAACGCATAGATCACATCGGATCGGATCGGAGAGATACGTCAGCAGCAACCTTAGAAGATAACGAGTGGCCTCATCGGTTCGGATCGGTGATACGTCAGCAACCTTAGAAGATAACGAGTGGCCACATTGGTTCGGTTCTGAGAGATACGTTAGCAACATCAGAGGATTGCGAACGACCTCATCGGATCAGATCGGAAGAATATGGCAGCGACATCATACAACAAATAGCCTCATCGGATCGGATCAGAGGAGTACGCAAGTAACATCAAGGGATAGCAAGCTGCCTCAACGGATCGGATCGGAGGCCCCGATCCGAACCCCTTTTTCCCATTGCATCTGTAACCGTTGCTGCGCATATCTCCTGAAGACTCGGACTAGACCTGACCATTTCTCCCACGATCTCCCACTAAATCAATGCGCTGTCACTATCTTGAAGCCTCCGAACCCGACTCTCAAGGGATGGGTACCACGCGATTCCGAACCGGAGCCACTTCGAAAAGATTTTTCACCTATAAATACACCATCCAGAGGCATTTGAAAAGATCTTTTGGCAAATTCTCAGTCCATACTTCCTCCATAGCCGAATTCTACAATCATATTCAGATCAAAATCATCTCTTAAAGTCCACTTTTGAGAGATTTGAGTGAGTTTATGCATTGTAATTGTGAAGTTGAGTGAGAATCATTGCTGTATTTGTATTCAAATCATCAATTAAAAGAAAACAAAGTGGACGTAGGCTCGTTAACGCCGAACCACTATAAATTGCGTGTTCTTTATTGCTTTTTGATTCTATTTCGTTGAATTCATATCTAATTTGGGTGTTAGAGCCAATTTTTGGTCTAACATTTTGGTGCTTTCACTGAGAGCTTTCGAATTCCAAGCCTTTTTGGGATTATCATTCTACTGTTTGGACCTTCAAGTTCAAAGAAGTTAATCCCCTATCTCTGACATCTTTCAGTACTTGTTGACTAACCGTTGAAGAACCGAATATCATGGCTAAGACCAAAGGAAAAGAAGTGCAAGGCGCTAGGGGAAATGATGCTAGAGAAAATCAGTCAGCCAACGTGATAACAAGTTTGCACGTCAAAGCTCTGGAGCAGACCACTCCAACCAGGAGAATCCGAACCGGATCGGAGGTGCCGATCCGAACCGAGTGGAAGGCACCGATCCGATCCGATCTGACGAAGTCAAGGGCACCCATTCCCTTCATCTGAACTGCCCCGACCAGGCTGCTGTGAACCGATCCGATCCGAATCAGAGTGAGGATGGAACTTCTACTCGAGCTCCCTCCAACGCTCCGATTCCACCCACGATGACTAATGTTCAGCCTGATCCCTCTACACTCATTACTCAGGGAGATTTTTCACGTTTTCTTGACATGCTTCAGAGCACTAAAGAAGCATTGGAGGCCCAAAGGCGTGACAACCTTCGCATGCAGGAAAACATGATCACCATGGGTAGAGAACTACAAGAGCTCCGGAGGCAGATGACTCCTTCCCCACCATGCCATATTGCTACAGATGATTTGTCTTCTTCAGAGGAGGAACGTCCTCGCGAGAGAAGGCCGCCTGAATGACCTCATAACCTCGATCAATTGACTTTTGGATCTTTAGGATCCCGAGAAGATGCTGCTCGTGTATTGGGCCCTGATGACTCGAGTCCGCAACAACCTATGTTGCTACCCATGTGCGGATCCCACGTCCTACCCAGGCATCCTAATATTACTAACCCAACACAACAACAACTTCTCCAACCTCTACCTCCAGAGATTGACCGGGAGCACAGAGAGCAACATAGAGCAGCTGCCGCCAGAAACAGAAGGTTATCCCCTGATCAGGAACCTAGGGGTAATCCGAACATCAGATCTAGAGAGCCTATGCAGACATTAACCAACGTCGATGTATGGGCAATGGTGCACAAGATTATGTCTGAAAGCCGGCGATATACTAATGAAGACTGCATTGAGCGAAGTCATACCCCTTTCACAGATGACATCCTGAATTTCCAGTTCTCCTGACGATTCAACTTGCCTCAGATGGATCGATATTCAAGAAGAACAGACCCAGGGCAGCACCTAATGAGATATGCATGGTTCATGAATGCGGCAGCAGCTCCAGATGCCACAAAATGCTAAGCTTTTCCCATCTATATTGAAGATGTAGAGTTGATGTGGTTCACTCGACTTCCTCCTCGGTCGGTGTCAAATTTCACAGAATTGAGTGAGCGTTTCATGAATCAGTTTCGACTCCATGCCCAAAGTCCAAGACCGTCATAGAATTGTCACGGATTAAACAGGGCCCAGGAGAATCTTTGAAGTCGTATTTGGATCGCTTCAACCTGGCCGTCACTGAAGTCGCTGATCCCCATGAGCCCACTATCCTGATGGCCTTGATAGAAGGAGTCGATCCCGACATAGAGTTCGGGGATTACTTAGCTGGAAAACCACCTCCTACTAGAGAATTGTTCTATGAAAAGGCTAATGTTCACTTAAGGCGAGAAGAAGCTAAGACAAATCGAAAGAGAAAGTCCGAAGGGGCCTCGAAGGAGGGTGTTCAGAGTAACATTGTTGTGAAACAATCTGGTGACAGTTCAGGGAAGGTGGAAGTAAATGTTGGCAACCAGAGTGGTGGTAATAGCAACATAAATGGGAACGATAATAGAAGGAACAGAAACCGAGGGAATAGCTTTAATAGAAGACCCAGATTCCAGACTTTTGAAAATTACACGCCGTTAAATGATACGTTGGAGAACATTTATTTAGATACATACAGCATATTGTAGTACAAAAAACCGCCACCCAGAGATTCTACTGAGAAGGAGATTGAAACAGGAAAGTTTTGCTTGTTTCATGGTACACACGGTCATTCCACCAATGAGTGCCGTCATTTGAGGGACATCGTCGAAAAATTGCTGCGAGAAGGGAAGTTGGATGAGTACAAAAGCCGCCCCCAAGGGACAAGGGGCAAGGGGGACAAGCCCCGAACCAAGAACAGCCTGCTTCAAAACCCACGGCTCAGCAAAAAGGTAAGAGGATCGTCATTAACTCCATTATTGGCGGTCCTCACTTGGTTGGTCGTAGTTTTAAAGCCATGGACTAGTACGTCAACGCCGCCAAGCATTTTGAAATAGGAGAATGCAGCAGCCTTGAAGACGTTACTCCAATAAAACAGCAAAAAACAATGTCCGATGATGTTGTATTCCGCAATAGAGATGAGTTTGGAGTTCAATCTCCAACCGACAATCCATTAGTGATAACCACGACAATTGGCCCCGCTTTAGTCCATAAAGTGTTAGTAGACAACGGAAGCTCGGTTAATATCCTCTTCAAGAAAGCTTTCGAACAAATGAGGCTCGAAGTAAAAGACTTAAAACCATGTCAAGGATGGATACGCGGCTTTAACGGAGTATCTACAGCTCCGATGGGTTTTGTGGAATTGCCAGTCACTCAAAGGCAGGGAGATCGCCAGAGAGTAAGGACCTGCCGTTTGTAGTTTTGGATTTGGAATCACCTTACAATGCCTTCCTAGGCCGACCGGCACTTGCCGAATTTAGGGCATGTATTGCGCCTTGGTGCTTGCTGCTTAAATTCCCGACTGACTCAGGAGTTGGGACGATGAGGGGCGACTAAGCTACGGGATGAGCTTGTTACGTGGCAGAGTTAAAGATGTTAATGAAGGGGCTGAATATATATGCTAAAGATGATTCCGCCTCTCCAAAGAAGGCCTTAGCATAATAACTAAGGGGTTCAGCCCCAAGAGAGTCGCCCTCAGACGTGTTCGAGGATATAGATCCCAGAGAGGATAGAGAACCCGGGGACATGAAGGCAACTCCCAACGAAATAACAGTTGATATACCTATTGATGAAACGGATCCAATAAAAGTACTAAAGATCGGCTCGCAACTGGATACAGTTAGAGCGAGGGAATTGGCTGATTTCTTAAAGGCAAATTTGGATGTGTTTGCCTGGACTCACGCTGACATGTATGGGATTTCGCCTACCATCATGAGCCACTCTTTGTGTGTTAATCCAAAGCATCCACCAGTCAAGCAGAAGAGACGGACGTTGGGCCCAGAGCGGTCAGCAGCTTTGAAAGAAGAAGTAGAGAAGTTAAAAGGTAACAGATTCATTAAGGATTCAAAATATCCCGACTGGATATCGAATCATGTCCTGGTCAAAAAGTCAAACGGGAAGTGGAGAACGTGCATCGACTAATCTGATTTAAACAAGGCTTGCCCGAAGGATAGCTTTCCTCTTCACAGAATTGATCAACTAGTAGATTCAACTACCGGGCACAAACTTTTATCCTTTATGGACGCTTATTCCGGGTACAATCAAATTCCTATGCACATACCAGATCAAGAGCATACAAGCTTTATCACAGACTTGGGATTGTATTGTTACGTCGTAATGCCATTTGGGTTAAAAAATGCGGGAGCCACATATCAGCGCCTGGTCAACCGCATGTTTTACCATCAAATTGGGAAGACCATGGAAGTTTACGTGGATGATATGCTAGTGAAATCCAAGCAATCTCCCGATCATACGAAGGACTTAGCAGAAATGTTCGGCATATTACGAAGGTATGGGATGAAGTTGAACCCTTTGAAGTGTTCTTTTGGCCTGGCATCAGGCAAGTTCCTTGGCTTTATCGTGAGTTCCAGAGGAATCGAAATCAATCTGGACCAAATAGCAGCAATCCGGAATATAGAGGAGCCACGAAAGATTAGGGATGTTCAAAGCTTAGCTGGAAAGGTTGCAGCACTGGGCAGATTCATCTCCAAAGCAACAGACAAGTGTGTGCCTTTCTTCGATCTCATAAAATGGGGAAAGCAAAATTTTGAGTGGACTCCCGACTGTGTGGAGGCGTTCCAGAATCTGTTAGACTTCTTAGAAAAGCCTCCAATATTATCAAAGCCCGTGCAACATGAGGATTTGTTCGTCTACTTGGCGGTATCATCTCACGCCGTCAGTGCAGCACTAGTATGTGAAGAGGATAAAGTACAGAAACCTGTGTATTACGTAAGCAAAAAACTAGCTGTTGTAGAACATAACTACCCAAAGATAGAGAAGCTTGCTTATAGCCTCCTGATAGCTTCCCACAAACTCCGGCGTTATTTTCAGGCACACCCAATAGTTGTGTATATCGACCAACCTTTGAGACAAGTGTTGCAGAAACCTGAAGCATCAGGGTGGTTACTTAAATGGAATATCGAGCTGAGCCAGTTTGATTTGAACTTTCAGCCGCGAAGATCAATAAGGCGGCAGGCCTTAGCTGACTTCATAGCTGAATTTACTATTCCTGAAGAAGAAACGGTGGGTGACAAGATAGTTACTTTGGATCAAGAGTTGGAGCTTAATTAGTCCGTGGAGACTATATACGGATGGAGCCAAGAATGATAGAAAGTCCGGCGCCGAAGTTGTTTTAATAACTCCTGAAGGACGATCCATTTATTATGCATTACAGTTGGAATTTACTGCTACTAACAATGATTCCGAGTATGAAGCCCTGATTGCCGGGATGAAACTCGCCAAAGATTTGGGAGTGAAGACACTAGATATATATTGCAATTCCAAGATAGTTGTATGTCAGGTTCGGGAAGAATTTGCTGCTAAAGGACCTCGACTTATCACTTATCTCAAGAAAGTAAAGGAGTTGTTGGAAGGTTTGGAGCATTATAGCATAACCCACATTCCAAGAGTGGAAAATCAGAAAGCGGATCGATTGGCGAAGCTAGCAAGTTCAGATAGTCTTAAAGAATCCGAAATGGTTCCGATAGAGGTGTTGGATTTACCAAGTTTCAATCTAATGGAAACAGAGCTAGCCTTGGAAGTTGAACCAGAAAGAGAATCCTGGATGACATCAATTAAGAATTTTCTCAAAAATTGAACCCTCCCGGTAAAAAAGAGCGAGAGACAAGCTGTAAGACGTAAGGCCACAAGGTACGTTTTACAGGACGATGTCCTTTATCGCCAAGGGTTTTTAATGCCCCTGCTACGGTGTATCGCACACGACGACATCAAACATGTACTGCAAGAGGTGCATGAAGGTGAGTGTGGAGATCACATTTGCGGCCAAACCCTAGCAAAGAAAGTGTTATGGTACGGATATTTCTGGCCTACCGTGAACAAAGATGCGGTTACTTATTCACGACGCTGCGATAGATGTCAAAGATATGCCAAAGTTTCCAGAGCGCCTCCGACTCAGCTCAAGTCAATGGTAAGTCCGTGGCCGTTTGCCATGTGGGGAATTGACATTATTGGAGTGCTACCTATTGCCAGAGGAGGAGCTAAGTACGCGATCATTGTCGTGGACTACTTCACAAAATGGGTGGAAGCTGAACCTCTAATAACCATCACAGCAAGAAAGGTGATCAATTTTGTGGTCAGAAACATTATTTGTCGATTTGGGATTCCAAAGACCATCATAACCGATAATGGGACACAATTTGACAGCATTGAGTTCAAAAACTTCTGCCAGAAATATAAGATTGACAAATGATATACTACAGTAGCTCATCCGCAGTCAAATGCACAGGTCGAAGTCGTAAATAAAGTCATTAAATCAATTCTAAAGAAGCGGCTGAAGCAGGCCAAAGCCAGATGGGTAGATGAGTTGCCGTTAGCTTTATGGGCCTACAGGACGACCTTTAAGACGGTTACCGGCCATACTCCCTATTCACTTTCCTTTGGGTCCGAAGCGGTGATCCCAATAGAATTGGAAGTCCCTTCTCATCGAGTTGCGTACTATGACCCGATGACGAATAAAGCGCTCCTCCTAGAATCTCATGATATGATTGAAGAAAAAAGAGATGAAGCCGACTTGCGTGCCTCAAGACATCGACATCAGGTAGCACGTTATTATGACCAGAAGGTTCGCCTTAAAACCTTTGAGCCAGGAGACCTAGTACTGAAGCGAGTCTTCCCACCTTCAACCCAATTGGGTCCAAAATGGGAAGGGACATACACCATCCAACGGAAGCTTGATACAGGAGCATTCAAGCTAACGACCGTGGACGGTGAGGAGATTCCCAGAGCATGGAACGCTCAGCACCTACGACGATATCTGAGCTAAATATGAAATGTCATTTCTTTTGTTTTCATAAGCTATGTAAAAAGGCACGACTTGCCTTAAAAAGTCTGTTTATGTGAACAAAAGATTATAAAGTGGATGTAGGCTACGACTTAGCCGAACCACTATAAAAATATCGTGTGTCATTTACTTTCCTGCATTATTTATATCTTCAACTATTATTCTATTATGACTGTGGAATACGAAATGTTAAATTAAAATTTGGAAAGTTGGAGATGATTTATATGCAGGAACAAACAAAACGACTATTTGTACGATAAGACATAGAGGAATGGGAAGATGACATTCTTAACTCTAACTCTCAAGAATCGAGAGAGAGTATAAAGGACGGGAAGACGACGTCCTCTGAGGCGTGAAGGTGCACCCAGATGAGAGACCGCCTCAGCGAAAACTCTAACCTGGATATGAGACAGGGGAGTATAAAAGATGCCAGAAAGAACATGCATCAATGACGAAAGGAATATGGCCCCCGTAAGAGAATCGGGGACATTTGGACTTTTTAATTTAATTTAATCTTGAATAATTCTTACTTAGTTATTCAAGATTGACTGGAGGCATACATGTGCACACATATTCCCCTCCATCATGACTTCATTACATAACTTTAGTATGACATACTTTTGTATTTTTACTTAAGTGTTGAACTAACGACTATCAGGCATTGCAGGAAATAAACTATTTTTATTTACAAACGTGTGAGTTTGTACAAGGAAAACAAGCAAAAAAGAAGATGCGAGGGCCGCACTCGCTACAACAATTGCGAACCAATTAAATGCCAAAATAAAACGAAGCACTTCATCATTTGGGCTTCGGATCAGACTTGGATTTTTTGGCAGCTTTCTGAGCAGCCTTAGCTTCCTTTTCAGCTTCAGTCATAATGCGTTTCAACTTTTTCTTCCCTGTAGCCAAAGTGCTAGAATCAGTTGGTTTTTTCCCAGGAGATGGAACGCTGGAATCAAGAGAAGACTTTTTAGCAAGCTCTTTTGTAATAGATCTAGTTGAAAGCTTAACGACTAACCTTGATCCAGGGTCCACCACTGCAAGAGGCTTAAGGCTTTCGGGGTGCAGGTCTTCAACTTTTAGCTACTTACGTCTATCTTGTTCGGCTTTCATTTCAGCCAAAGTGATGTCATCAGCGCTTTTTGAATCCCCGACTATAGCCACATCAGGGTCTTCCTCATGCCCCTCGCTACCGCCATCATCTTTCAAGACGTCTATCATCTCGTCATCATGAGGAGCATCAGCCTTATCCTTTTCTCCTTCAGCCTTCTCCGCGGATTTTGCTCCGGTGGTGGTTCCCTGAGGCACGTCTGTCTTCTCGGATGGTTCAACACCTACAGAATGAGAGGCAACAGTTATCAACTCGGGAGAAAATAGAAGGTCCTTCATCGATTGCTCGATTATGTGATGAAAAGTGGAGACGGGTTTGACGAATTGGGGTGAAAAGGTAGAAATACCTTCCGATGATTTCTCAGCTGGAGTGACTGCCGTCTCTGACGCCGTCTCGGGTATGGGGGATAAAAGAGATGCCTGAGGGATCTATGGGATTTCGGGGTCGTATCCCTCAACTTCAGAAGTTTCAGCGGCAGTAGAAGAAGAACCAGCCTCAGAGATATACTTTTGTTTGGCCATCCTCTTTTCCTCCTCCATAGCAGCAGCAATGAGGCGACGCCCCTCAGCCAAACGTGCCGGCTCATCATCTCTTAGATATTTTTCCATGAGCTTGTCTTCGTCGATGGAATCTACCTTGAGTTCCTCTTTCTCCCATTCAATAATTTGGCTCCATACGTGAACCAAGGTAGTCGGATAATCTTCAATCCAAGAGATGTTTCGGCGACGGATTATATGCGCAAAAAATTCGATCATTAATTCGCCGAAACCATGCATATCCTCCTGGGCCTCTGACAGTTGCTTGCGGGTCTCTTCGATGGATTTAATAACACTTTCAACATTACCCTCCGCTAGGGTAGCCCTATTCTCGGCCTCCATCAACTTGGAAGCCAAGTCAGCCTTACGCTTTTCCAATTCAGCGTTCTTCCTCGCTAACTCGGCCTTTTCTTGCTCAAGAGCAGTGTAAGTAAGTTGCATTTTGGCGTTATCCGACTTAGCATCTTCTGCTTGCTTTTTCAGCTCCAAGCGCTCTTGACTATGAGACTCGACCAAGTCATGATAACGTTTTTGTAGCTCTTCAAATTGCTTCTTGAAGTTGGTAGCATCCCGTTGAGCGATGACCACTTGGGCCTGTGTATCCTCAAGGTCTTTTCCCAAATTTTTCAAAGCTTTTGTGTCAGCTTCTGCAGTCTTTTTCATCGAGTTAGTATCCGTGATTAGAGTTCGGATGATTCTGGAAAGGTTACGTGAATACTTGAACATCTCCGAATATTGTTTTTCGACTACGTCAATTTTTGCTTTGGCCTCGTCTGCCCACCTCGAGGAAATAGGCTCGAGAGCAGGTAAGAAAGTCAGATTTTCAAAGTAGTGGTCGGGGAACTGCTTCTCTAGATACGCCCGCTTAACTTTAGCTTCAGCATCCAATGGTGGAGGTGCGCAGTATGCTAACTCAGTATCCTTATGTTTAGTGGGCACGATGGCCTCCTCACCCTTCCTAGGCCGCTTATCAGAAACCTTGTGCTTGCCTCGTGAGTCGGTATCTTTCGGCGGGCTCCTTTCCCTACTGCGTTTGTCTTGAGGAGAAGTTTGATCTTTTGGCTGCGATGTGTCTTCTCCTCGATGTCCCTGGTAGCTTTTGTATCGTTCTAGGTCCGACTGAACGGGGAAGCGAGAGCGCGAGGTTCACGACTGATAAGAATCATGAGGCCTTCTGTCCTCTCTACCCCAGCTTTCGCGACGATCATGCTCAACATCGGAAGGGGGTCTAGTCATGCTGCGACGAATTTTCCTGATGTCATAATGAGGGCGAGACATTGTACCTGCGCAACAATGCAAGTGGAATTCAGAATCAGTATTCTCATGAGAAGTAGGTGCTGTGAAGTGTGGTGCAATTGTGTTAAGTGCATCCTAAGTGGTGTTCACCCCGACAAACCCGAGTCCAAAGCCAAGCCAGCGTGAGTGGGCTCTTTGGCCTTAATAGGAGTAGTCTCCTCTGAAGAAGTAAAAACTAAAGGATTTGTGCCAAAATCCTCAGAAGTATAGATAGTTTCAGGTTAGGGGAGATCTCCTAAGCTCTGAAATGTAGGATCATCAGTAGTAGGGGCATCTCCTTGGGAAGCGTCTGTTGGCAGTTCTATAGGAGATAGTGATTTTTCAGGAGAAATAGCATCCCCAGGGACGATGTACCCTTCTCGGTGCTTTTCGGCTATGTTGGCCAGCTCATCGTCTTGAGTTGAAGATGGAGAAGGCGAAGTCCGAAGAGGTATTCTTGGACTTTTCGATCCCTCGCCCATTTCCGGAATTATGTCCACTGGGGGGATGTACACATATGGACCTGACCCGTGACCTATGCTACGGGTAATGGACAATAACCCGTGATGATGAAGGTATTCATCCTTAAGGACTTCATCGATGGTCAGAAATTTTTGGTCGCCATTGAGGAGGCGATGCATCTGATCAAAGTATACTTGACCCGATATTTGTTTTGGATTATCAACTGCAAACAAAAAGAAAACGGATTAATGTGTTGGCGTGAACATTTAAAGTTGAGATCTAGAAAACCAATGCTTTACTTGATTTTGTCCATCTCCTAGCACATCCCGGCTGTTGCCTTATATAAAACCATTCTAGCTTGGAATCGCTGGCCTTGCTGCTGAACGACGCTGAAATAATTTTCCTTTTCAGGACTGATTCGAAGTAAGAGAAGGAAGGAGTTTCTCGAGTCCGATGCTTGAAATTATAAAAAAAGTGAACGTCGTCGAAAGTGAGCTTTGTACCTAAAATCTCTCGGTATGCTATATATAAGGTATATAAGTAAGCATAGGAGTTGGGATATAGCTGCATGGGGGCAATCCGCAACTGTCTTAGAAAGTCGACAACAAAAGGCGAAAACGGTGGAATAGCCCGGACCATGCATATCAATCGTGTAATTGCCATAAATCCTTCTAGGGGATTGTGAGGACGGTCAGTTTTCGATGGCACCAGACTATCCCTTTTTAGTATTCCGTGCTTTAAACATATACGGATAAGTCTATCATCGTTGATTCAACAGAGTCTATGGGTGATTCCAAGATAATGGTAGACTCAAATTCATCAGGAGCTCGATAATCTCCAATCCCTCCTTCCTCCTCATAGCCCAGAGAAACTTCGCTATCAAAAGGCGTTTCGTTGTTATGCGCTCCTACCTCATAATATGGGCCCTCGTCGTCCCATTCAGGGTCTGAAGAAGAATATATGTCATCAATGGTAACTCTCTCAGAAGTTTCCGCAACTTCCATCTTCTGCGCCAATCTAGATGAAAGTCTTTTGGCCATGATCACTAGACCATCGAAGAAACAATAGCAAGAATTAGAGTAAAGTTGCCCGTGTCCCTCGTGTGTGTACGTGAACTAAAGTGTGTGCTACGTGTAACAAAAATACAGAGCGAATACATGAAAGCATAATGTAAAGGTCCAAGGAAGCAGTAATGTTCAAAACAATTCTTGATATTGTCATGTTCGAAAGGCGCTATCCTAACTGTTCATCAAGTTGAAGGCTATGTCAAGCATTTATTAAGATGGTTGAAAAAATTCTTGCACATTAAGTTAGGCTGTTTCGGTTCGGATGTCTGTATTGGGATCGGATCGGAGGGCAAAGTCATGTTTCGATTGGAAGCGGAAGTCCTACCCAGTGAGTTAAACTGGGTCGGCTCGGATGTAGGCTTTCGGAGCGGATCGAATCAGCTTGACCCTTATTACCATCCGATCCGAACAGGTGAGTTTTGTTTTCCCTTTATTTTTGCGTTTTTCTACTCCGACCCGATCCGGTCTTGTAAACACCATCTGATCCAGTTAAGTGGGTTTTGTTTCCTCTTTTTTGCTTTTTTCTTTTGCTCCAACCCGATCTGGTCATGTGAACACCTCTCCTTTTCTTTCACTCCAACGTTTCTTCATCCGAACCGATCCCAGATCCTCTCTTCTCCTTCATCTCCTTCATTCTCCATCTCGTTAAACCAACGCTGAACCCGGTTCAATTTCAGAAAACCCAATCGAAGCCAAGAACTTACGTGCTCAAGCATACCATAGAACCCTAATTCTCTCTCTCCATGCTTCTAAGTGGTGACAGAGCCACCAACGATGACGGCGAGAAGAGAGGAGGCCAAGGCGTTCAAATCAGGCAAAAGCCATGATCGAATCATCCAGTTTTGCCACAAACCTAAATCGAAATCGATTACAGTAAAGTAATCGAAGCTTTTGACCTACCGAGTTATTGAATTTAAGGAAGAACGAAATAATTTCAGAGTTTTTTGAAGCTTTGGGGTTTTGATGCTAAGTTGCTTGGGCCAGAATAAATAAAAAAGAGAAGAGGAAGAAAGTAGGAGGCAGATTTATATAAAAAACTAGGGTGACCACGCGTATTCCTAGCCTACTTCACTCCGTTCGGACCGGGAGTCGAGCCCATGAAGGAACTCTGGCCTGTTAGTCCATGGCGTAGCAGTATTGAAAGGCCCATCCGAGTGTGCTACTGAAGGAAACCCGTTCGGATCGGGATCCGAACCGAAGGGGATCATATGCACAGATTTGTCATACAGGGAGAATTCTAAAAAAAAAAAAAAAAATTCACCTGGAAGAATCAATAGACATCAAAAGGAGCTCTCGAAGTCGTTTGAAAATGAAGTAAGTGATTCATATGGATTGTGGATGTATGTAACCAGCGAAAGCCACAACTTTATGAAGTGACACAACACTACAAGTAAATGGAGGCGATCATTCAATGATTCTAGTTCAAAGGATGTTTTGTAAATTGCTTCGAAGCACACTTTATCTTAAATAAGAGTGTACTTCGAGGGGGCAAAATGTTAGCCTACTTTGTGAACTAGGCTACACAAAGAGCAGATAGTGAGAAAGACACCAATCGGTTCGGATCGGAGGAAGATAGTGCAGGAGGTGAGTAAAGATCAAGAACGCAGAGATCACATCGGATCGGATCGGAGAGATATGTCTGTAGCAATCTTAGAAGATAACGTGGCCTCATCGGTTCGGATCGGTGATACATCAGCAACCTTAGAAGATAACGAGTGTCCACATCGGTTCGGTTCGGAGAGATACGTCAGCAACATCAGAGGATTGCGAACGGCCTCATCGGATCGGATCAGAAGAATATGGCAGCGACATCATACAACAAATGGCCTCATCCGATCGGATCGGAGGAGTACACAAGCAACATCAAGGGATAGCAAGCTGCCTTACCGGATCGGATCAGAGGCCCCGATCCGAACCCTTTTTTCCCCTTGCATCTGTAACCGTTGCTGCGCATATCTCCTGAAGACTCGGACTAGACCTGACCATTTCTCCCACGATCTCCCACTAAATCAATGCGCTGTCACCATCTTGAAGCCTCTGAACTCGACTCTCAAGGGATGGGTGCCATGCGATTCCGAACCGGAGCCACTTCGTAGAGATTTTTCACCTATAAATACACCATCTAGAGGCATTTGAAAAGATCTTTTGGCAAATTCTCAGTCCATACTTCCTCCATAGCCGAATTCTACAATCATATTCAGATCAAAATCATCTCTTAAAGTCCATTTTTGAGAGATTTGAGTGAGTTTATGCATTGTAATTGTGAAGTTGAGTGAGAATCATTGCGGTATTTGTATTCAAATCATCAATTAAAAGAAAACAAAGTGGACGTAGGCTCGTTAACACCGAACCACTATAAATTGTGTGTTCTTTATTGCTTTTTGATTCTATTTCATTGAATTCATATCTAATTTCGGTGTTAGAGCCAATTTTTGGTCTAACAGTAACCATCCGTTGGAGAAGTTGCGCCAAAGTCGTGTATTATTCATGTGGGGTCACAAGAAACCAAACACCAAAGCGTCAAACCTGGATTAGTGTGGTCACACTAACCCTGTTCGACCCAATTTAGATCGGTATTGACGATATTGATCTGGCTTGGCATTTCCCGGATTGGTATTGGCCATACCGATCCGACTCGAACTTATCCGGATCGATATTGGTCATATCGATCTGACTTGGCTTAGTCGATCCGAAGTCCTTGGCCTATACTTGGTTGATTCGAGGTTTGGACCATTCCTGGACTCTAATTGCACCTGGATAATCTGAAATTCTTTTCATTATATCACCCTCATCTTTGATCCAATCGACTTGAAATTTGAAATGAAGGCTCCTTTGGATATCCTCTAGCTCCCAAAAAATTCATCCACTTTTGGACACTTTTGAATTTTGGCCAATCCGAATCTATCCGACCATAACTAAGTTGTACGAATTTCAAACGACTCCAAACTTCTCACATACCTATGGAGACCTTCCAACCCATCTCTTCTAAATTTGATGTGATTCTGAGTATATTTGATTCATGGACTTATTCACAAATCCTATTTCTAGGTCACACTCATAGCGTTTTCAATCCTTCAAACCCAATAAACCAAGCATAAAAACCATCCGAAATAACAAATGTGTCAACAAATCATTCCAACTTAATTATAGAGTCTAGATCTAAAATAAAAATCACAGAATTTCCAAGATCTGCAAGTGGTTCTATAAAAAATAGCAATCTAATTCCTAACCTTTTAAATTAAGTTTTTTTTAACCTAAAGTTGTAAAGTTTAAATTTTCCAGAATTATTTCAGGATTAAATTTTAAGGATTCTTAAAAATTAAGTTGCTAACTGTGTCTATGAAGTATCAAAACTTAAAAAAAAAAACTATTGAATTTGAATAGTACTCCCCTTATAGCAATCACAAATGTGTTTGTCTAGTCTGGATCTATTCGCCTCTATATTTAGATTTAACTTTTTATGAAGAATTTAGATTTTGGTTGAAGAATATTTTACTGTAATAGAGGTAGAATATCTAGGGACGAAGGAAAGGAAATGAATCCAGTTCTTTTTCACCCTAATCGCAAAATCCACACCGAACTTATGCAAAATAGCCAAATGGCTGAAAATGGGCTGTTTGCATCATAAAAATTCTTCGAACAGTCATACATCCCAAACGTTTTGTCCACTTGCGATGTATAACTACTTTACAGAAAGGGAAACTATCATCTCAATCCAATAAAAGTCGTTTATAATCAAAATCTCGGTTCGTTCAGTAGTTATGGACGACATAAAATTTTGCCAAGGGTAAGATGTTCACATAAAAACTCAAGAAATATTCTAAAAGTGAGAAATGTCACTAATAGCCATTTCTCAAAATTATATAATGATACGATCTAATATGTAAAAATCTCATATTTTACGTATTGAAACGGGAAAAACAATAGGTCTTTACATTCTTCCCCTTTAAGAATTTCGACCAAGAGATTTTACGAATGAGTCAATAGGGTCATCCAGCATGCCTAACAGCCATTTGCAATCATCAAAAGTCAAACATGTATCCATAGCAATGAAAAGGGAAAATAATAAACAAACCTATCCTAGAAGGCAGGTTATTGTACGAAGGAATATTAATGACGTCTCCAATGAAAGTAAAAAATGATGACAATATTTTTTATTAAGCGAAGAGTTCTGGATATAATTTCCTCATGCCCTCCTTAATCTCCCAAGTGTAATCGTTCTCACTTTGGCTCTACCGAACCTTTAATAACTTCATCATTTCCCTCAACTTCTTAGTATCATGTCCAACAATACAAATTGTCCTATGAGGTCTTGAAGCTTATGGCTCAACCTTGATGTCATCTAATTGATTTGGTGCGATGGTTGTACTAAGATCATACAAAATTTCCATAATTGAGGAATATGGAGTATGTTAACTCCTGCTATCTTCTGAGGTAAGCCTATTCTTTAAGCAATGTTTCTAGTCCTCTCTAAGACCGTAAGAGGAACCTGACGCTAACTTTCCTCTTCTATCGAACCAAAAAACGTTTCTCAAAGGAGAAATCTTGATAAACACCATATCATCAATAAAGAATTCCAAATCTCTATGCCTTTTTTCGACATAACTTTTTTGTATGTCTTGAGCAGTCTTCATCCGACGATAAATAAGCTCAATCTTCTTGGAAGTCTCCTTCACCATCTCTGTCCCAAGTATCAGTTTCTTTCCTGCTTCCCACCAACATGAAGAAGCGTTGCATGTCATTTATATAATGCCTCAAATGGTATTATACCAATGTTAGACTGATCATTATTGTTGTACAGGAACTTCACAAGATGCAAATGATCGTTCCACGGGCCTGCAAAGTCTATGATGCAAGCATGGAAGATCCTCTAAGATATAATTCAGTCTCTTAGTCTGACTATCGGTCTGGGGGTGATAAATTGTACTAGGGTTCAGCTCAATACCTAGTTCCTCTTGTAAGCTCCTCCAGAAGCCACTAGTGAATAACAGGTCTTGGTCACTCACAATGCTCTTTGGTATGCCATGGAATCATTTTATTCATTTCACATACAAATCAACTAGTATGGATGTCGTCGTGTTCGATTTAACACGTATAAATCTAGTGCTCTAGGTCAATCGATCAACTATAACCCAAATGCTATCATATCCCAGTAAACTTCTTGGAATTCCATCGATGAAGTCCGTAGACACTTGTTCCCACTTCTGTTTTGGAACTTATATCGGCTACATAAAACCACTCGGCATCTTTTGATCTTCCTTAACCAATTGGCATTTCATTCACTTTGAGATGAATAACCCAACATCCTTCTTCATCCTTTTCCAATAATATATCTTCTTCATATCATGGTACATCTTATTCTCACTGGGATTTATGATTAATCCTAAGTGATGGCACTCTCGAAGTACATTACAGCTCAAAGCATCAACTTCTGGGATAACCATTCTTTTTACGGATCCAACCACTTCAGTCAAATCTGTATTGCTTTACATTGTCGGACTCACTTTCAGTCTCGACTTTGGCGATGATATTGACTAACTTAGGATCATGCCTTTTCCTGTCTCCAATCCTCTTCATCATAGTAGGTCTGATAATCAAACTCACCAACATCTCTAGTTTTGACGTATATCATGGCTACAAATCATAACCTGCAATATATTCCAACTGCTTCCACTCAATGAACATGGCCCCTAAACTAGCATGTCTTCGACTTAAAGCATCATCGATTACATTACCCTTCCATGGCATACAAGCTCCTCCAAGTCACAGGAAGCTAGAAACACTAACCATTTCTATTAGCAAAGGTTAAGACCTTTGTGAATAAAGGTACTTCGACAACTTATGATTGATAAACAACTCAAACCTCTTTCCTTGAAGATTGGGCCTCCGTATTTTAAGTGCAAACGCAATCGTGCTATTTTAAATCATAGGTAGGATAGTTCTTCTCATGCAATTTTGATTGTCTACTAGCATAAGATACAACCTTATCTTTCTGCATCAGTGCCACTCCTAGTCCTGTACAACAAACGTATGTGTATATCTTCATCTCCTCGTTCCCACTCGGAATAACTAACACTGGTGCACTTGTCAATCTTTCCTTCAGGGCCACAAGTGCATGCTCATATCTAGCATCCTGAACGAAAGTATGATTCTTCTTAGTCATATTGGTCAACAGTGTTGCAATCTTAGATAAGTTTTGGATGAACTTCCGATAATATCCTGCTAATACCAGGAAATTCCTTACATCCGTAACACTCTTAGGCATGGTCCAATCCTGTGCCATTGCGATCTTTGTAGGACCTACTGCGACACCTTTCTCCAAAACAACTCGACCAAAGAGTCTTACCTCTCTCCTTCAAAAGTGGCATTTAGAAAACTTTACCTTCAGCTGGTGTTCCTTCAACACCCCAAGGAAAATTCTCAAATGCGTCTTATGTTCCCCCTTCGACTAAGAATATACTAAAATATCATCCACGAATACAAGCATAAACGTATTCAATTGGTCTCTAAAGCATAATTCATAAGATCCACAAAGTAGGCGGGTTAGTTGGTTAGCCCGAAAGATATAACAAACAACTAATAAAATCCGTACAGCGTTCAAAACGATGTTTTTGGCACACTCCCTCTAGATATTCTATGCTAGTGAAAACTAGTAGCAAGATCTAGGTGAGAAAAACCCTCGTACTATGAAGCTAATCAAATAAATCATTAACATATGGAAGAGGATACTTATTCTTCCTCGTCGTACTATCTACCTCACAGTAATCTACACACAGTCTAAGGGAACCATCTGCCTTCATCACGAAAACCACTAGCGCACCCCCATTTAGTTATATTCCTTTAAGTGTTCCCAATAGATAATTCACTTGCACCCTAAGCTCTATCTACTTTCCAGGTGCCATCCTTTTCAAAGACATCACTATCGGCTTGGAGTTCTTTTTAAGGTCAATATGGAATTTGATTTCTCTGTAGGGTGAAAGTCTGATCACTTCTCCGAATATATCTGGATATTCCCTAGTGACTGATACCGTTAACGACTCATTGTCTGGAGTCTCAAGTGACTGTAGATAACTGGCCATTAGCTCCAAAACTAGTAAACATTCTACCACTACTTTTCGCTTATTGTCCGTCCCTATCATTATCGACATCCGCTCGTAATCCACCACTACTTTATACTTACTCGTCCATCCCAAGTATGATACCAAAATACATAAACCCAAAAACAAAGAAATGACAAACAAAAGTGCATCTATGACTCTATAAGACAAGATTATGACAAACCATACTAAAATTGGCAGGACCACTACGGGTCTTGTTACTACTAAAGGTCTATAAATGATTTCAGGTTCCAGTCTGAATCTATTTACCAGGTCTCTAGATATAAAGGAACGGGAAGCCCTAGTATCAAAAAAACACAAATAGGGACATTGAAAATGGAAATCATACTTTGAATGACAACGCATTTTCCATTTTGCTTTGCTAAAGGGGCATTCGATTAATTAGGAATAATATTGATAGCATACACTTCATAACTTGAAGACCTGCATATGGGCAATCTTTTTAAGATGTCTGGTTTTGTGATAAAGATAGCATTTTCACTCGCCACTAATGCACTGATTCTTATAATAGCACTCCACTACGTAGTTTAATCAAGTCACTCCACACATGATCTTCTTCTGTCCTCCAATACTTTGAGGTGACTTCCTCTTTTTGTTCCATTTCCTTTTGCCTCCTCCTGCTTGTCTGCAGTTTTGGCTCTTCATGAGGAGCAACATTCACTGTAGCCTTTGATTTGGGATTGTTAGTCTTTTGCATAAGCGCCTTCTTGATCACTAACTCAAAGGTTTCCTCAACATGATTCAGTAACTTCTCTCACAAATGATCATCCAACCCAAGAACAAACTTCTCATTCTTCTTTTATACCGTGCCGATGAGATACACCAATACTTTGACAAAGTATCAAACTCAGCTACATACTCATAGACATTCATGTCCTACTACCTCAGCTCTATGCAGTTAAAGCGCTTAGCGAATGCAATGCGATCGAGGTCCAAAAAGACATTGAGGGGATAAAGCGAGGAAATAGTAAGATAAAGCGGATGGCTCTAAAATAGCGCATGTAATTTGTTTTGAATATATTTACGAATGTAAAAAAAATGTAACAACCTGCATATTTTACGATAATATATTTAAATATAACATCGTTAATCAAATGTGTATCCAAAAGGTCACATTTTGCATACAGATGAATTTGGACTCGAAACCACTTCCATTGAGTTCAGAATACCGTTTACGTGGTCGAAAACTATAAGCATCGATACATTTTGAGTTTGTCAATTTTGGGACTTTGGTTGGGTCTTGGTTTAGCTAAACCTAGCCCACTCCTTATAACCAAATCAGCCCCCTTCTCTCCCATTTATTATAACACTTCAAAGAAATAGAAGATGAGGAAAAATAATAGGAAAATTAAAATTCCTAAACCTAGCTTAATTTTTGGAGCTCCAATTCATGAGGAAATCAAGCATAAAAGCTTTGGTAAGCCTCCTCTTCATCTTTTCCATCTTCTCCAGCTTATCTCCTCTTCTATTTTAAGAATTCTTATGACCTAGTTCTTAGTAAACTCATTTGTTTGTGTTTAGATTGGAGATTTTCACGCAATATTGGAAGAGAGGTTATTCTAGCTAAGCTTTGGATTGATTTCTTCCTTCTAGCAAGTAAAGGTGAGTTCTTTATGAACTCACATCTATGCCACAAGTCATTGGATTGTAAAAGTGCAATCTAGTGTTCGTTTGAGTTTGCATATGCTAGTAAATTGGTTAGGTTAGTCTAACTTAGCCGACTTCACATATTTATGTTTCATTGAATTGAAATTATAGCTAGGATATTGTTCACACAACCTAGTTCACATGCTATGAGTTGATTTGGTGATATTGTGAAGCTCAATTGTTGCCTCGACAAAGTTCTAAGTCTTCACAAGCCGCTTGAATCTTATTTAGTTTCTTTGGTTAGAAACGTTGTCCGTTTTGGAATTTATAATCAAAATCATTGCAATCTCATGTATATATGTTTGTGTATGTGAATTTTATGTTCTTGAGTTGTTTCGACGAGCTTATGAGGCTTCATTATCACTAGATCAAGTGCATAGCCTCCATAGTTCACCGCAAATGATTCGTATACGATTTGGCTAAAAAAATAACCAAAATAGACTGTTTGACAGTCACCAGTCGACTGGTCAAAATGTACCAATCGACTGGGACCTACTACCTGAGAAAAATAAATTTGATGTTTCCTGGCAAGTTGATTAGTCGACTGGTCAAAAAAGGACCAATTGACTGGTCTTACTCTTTTTTGACAGTAGACCAGTGGAGACCACGGTCAACTATATAGGTTGTTTTAGGCACTTTCCTAGCCAAGTTTAAGCCCGTTTGGCCTTTTTCTGTGACTTTTCATTTTCAGCCCATTCGACCTTTGATGGACTTTTGATTGATTTATGGTAAATGAATTTATAGTCGATACTCATGAGATTTAAATTCCGTTACTAAAACGTGAATTCTTTGTTCGATTGTCATTTCGGTCGCTATTTCATGAGATTTGCCACTTTCGAAACTATATAAAAGGGTTTATAAATTATTAGTAGATACCAAATCTTTTACTAAATGGTTTTCAATTCTAGTTCATTATATGCTATCTATTAGTATATGATTTTATAAAAAAAAAATCTCGTCTGTATGAGAAATCTAATTAAACACTCTAGTAAAAACAAGGACTATGACCCCTTGTGTTTGTTTCAATGGTTAATTCTTGGACTTGTTCATGTGTGCACATAAAAATGCACATTTATATTCACATATTTATTTGTTTTTAGTGCTAATAAATGTCATATGTAGGTATTTTATCATGTTTAAACTGTAATTCAATTGGTTTCAAAACATCATGCATTCATCATCATATGGGGGGAAATGGTCATTTTTGTGCTTAAGTTATTTTGAGAATTTTTACTTGGACATTTTTCATTGTTTTTGTATAGATTTGATGCATGCAGAAGAGGACTTCATAAAGATATACATGCATACAAAGGAAAAAAGAAGAAATCAATGCCTTGCCAATAAAAAGAAAATAAACGCCTTACCACAAAAAAAGGGAAATCAATCAATGGAGAAGGAATCAATTCAAGTAGAAGATTAGTGGAGGACCTCACCCACTCTCCCTCCTTCTTTAGTGGAGACAAAAAAGGGCTTCATGAATCATTATTGCTAAAGACAAAAGGAAGTTTAATGAAGGGCATTCTTGGTTGTACGCTAATGTTGAATTAGGGTTTTTCATATGTATAAATAACCCCTCTGTGCTGATGTAAAAAGGATCTTGGATTTTATTTAGTTTAGAATGGAGGCTCAAATCAAAACCTCTTTTTCTTCCATGGCTTCTTAGCCATTTTCTTTATTGTAATCTATCTTCTAATACAATTTTAATTAGTTGTTTTTTATGTTCTTTTCTTTTATGCAAGTAGCTTGGATTTATTTTACGCAGTTAGAATAGATTTTCCTTTATTTTAGTTCTCTAATTTTGTTGTTCTTTAATGTTGAAATATATTTGAGTTGAATTAATCACACAAATGAGGAGCTAAACCCCTACAATTTAGAGGTGTTGAAGCTTTTCCTCTCAGTTAATGTAGATTCAACATGAATTTGTATGAATGATCTCTTTGGGTTTAATGGAAATGGATGTTTTTGTGTATTTGTGTTTCATATTGAATTTAATAGCCTCTTTCGTTCATTTCATAACATTGAGGCTATGTTTATGACATATACAACAAATTGCGTCTTCATCTAAAATTGTGATTATGGCAATGAAATGAGGTTTAAGTTGAAATTTGATGATCAATATTACTAACCAATAGTAAATAGATCATACTTAAATTAGATTTTAGTTTCATTTCGATGGCATGTTTCATAAAAGTTACAAAGTTAGATTAATTGTGTATTATAGTTTGATGGCTTATTTTGTGTTAATTATTAGCGCAAATAAGTTATGCTGATGATAATTACAGAATTATTCTTAATTAGGTTATTTGAGAGATCTTTGTGCTATTTTATGTTGAACAATGTTGAAAGAGAGAAAAGTGAAGTTGTCCCTAAATTGGTTTTAATTTCATAATTTTAATCTATATTTTAGTTTACTCTTTTTTTAGTACTTAATCACAATCCGAATTTTGGTTTAATTTGATTGAATAAGATTGATTACTTTTTTCCTTGTGGATCGACTCGTATTCGCTACGTACTAACAATTGTAAGCTGTGCGCTTGTAGTTTATTATTAAAATATTTTGTTGAAGGTTTTCAAATTGGATAGAAAATCTGTTTGCAAACAAGTTTTTGGCGTCGTTTCCGGGAAAAGAATTTAATTTTGAGTTTATTTTCAAATTAATTTTCTTGTTTGTTGTTCTTATTTCTTAAAAAAACCATTGTTTGTGTGTATTTTTATTTGTTCAATTAGTTTTGGTCATCTCTGGAAAAAAAATTATTGTGTATGTTTTGTGTACTTGCTTTAGTCTTCATATAAAAAAACTTGTGTTTTTTTTGTGTTTGTGTGTATTCAATTGTGCATCATTTTTCTTTGGTGTTTCCATTTGTGATTTTTTTTAAAAAAGAAAATTATTGCTTTCCTTTTTCTCCCTCTTTAATTTTCTTTCCCTTCTCTACCTTATATTTTCTGATTGCATTAATCCTTTTCTTTCCAGTAATTAATTAACATTATTTCTTTCCAATTCTTCATTTCTTTTTCCAACTCTTCATTTCTTTCTCAAATTCTCTTCATAAGTACTTTCTTTTTTATTTTTTCAAATCAAAACAAAATAGAACTTATACAAATTTCTTTTGGTTTCTTTCTCCTTTTGTTTTCTGCCTTCACCTTGAATCACGTCCATTGCCATAACTTCCCTTCTCTGCCCCTACTTTATTTATACACCACAATTTCCATCAATCAGAAGCCCTCCTTCACATCCACTGTCTACCACTATACACTCGGTTCAAAATCCAGAAACCATCTCTTCCAATTTCAAACTCACCACCACAATTCCTATATTTCACTGCATCCATACCACCACCAAACAGCTATGCTCCTCATACATACCAACTTCTGCACAATCAACAACAATCCATCCGCAAACCACAAGACTCCTTCCTTTCCAAATTCCACACCACCACCCAATTTTGCATCCCCTGCTCCACAAACTCACTGCAAACTGCCTTGCCAAACCCAGATCCAAACTCCCATTACAACTAAGCATCTAACGTGATACATCACCGCGATAAAAACAACATCTTCATCACAAACAAATTCCATCCCTTTAGATCATCTCGCAAGAAAAGGGAAGGCAGTGTATTCCTTCAGTTTTGAGGGTAATTTCGATTTTGTTTTCCAAAAAAAAGGAAGGGGGATGGGCTGTGTTGTTTTGAGAATATAATTGAGGGCAAGATTTATTTCTCATTCTATTTAGGATTCTTGAGAAAAAATTAAGTTATACACTGGCGTGTGAAATTGGTGAGTCTTTGTTTATTAATAGTGCAGAGGAAAACGTTTGTGATTGAGGCTTGTGGAACACAATTGACTCATCTACAGGGTGTACGATTTGTTTCCTGTGATTGGGGCATTATTTGTTTTTTTCTAGTAGTTTGTTTAGCCTAGTTATTTTCTTATTTTTTGTTGTTGTTTTTTCTTTTCAAGCTTAGTTTTAGTTTGTGTTCAGTCTTGATTTTGTGAGCCTGGTTTAGTTTGTTTCCTTCATTTTGAATTTAGTCTAGTTTAGTTTTTATTTTTCCATTTTTTTCTAAAAAAGAGTCATTTTCATTTTATACTTGTGTAAAACTCATTTCAGGTTGCAGAAGTCAAATTGTTGGAGCAGTTGCACACTAAGTGGGGTGTGAACGTGTTAGCGCTACTCAGTTGCACTGGACGGACTGCCGATCTAGGTGAGAATTTTCTAAACTCTACAGGGCCTGCTGGTACTGCTGCTTGAAAAAAAAAAAAAAAATTTGCTTGTAAAGATTTTGTGCAGGTGCCACGGCTTGCTTGTAGAAATTTATTTCTGCAATTCCTTGTTCTGTGACTATTATGAGACTGTTCGTTCTGTGATTGACTAAAATATTCCAAAAAAAATTTGCATTCATCATAGTTTTGTTTTTATTTTCTAAGGACTTTGACAAATTGGTTTATTTCTAACGGATTATTTCTCGGTGTCTAGGCTACGGCAGAGTAACAACCGTTTATAAATATTACAATGATTTTATATCGGTTGTTTCTCTGAAGGTATTTAAACCTTCGGTTGCATTGCTAGGGTGATTCCTGGTGCACGATAACTCCTACCTGTTAACTGGCTAAGAAATTTTTTGTTGAAATTAATCTAACCATCATTATATAATTCTAGAAAAATTGTAAACTGCATTAGGCTCATCCATTAAAAAAAGGGCTAATAGTATTTTCCTCTTTGTACAAATTTAACTTTTTTCTCTTAAAAAAATAAAAAATAATCGCTTCAATCCTCTTCTCAAATTTGTTCTTTCTCCTTTTCTCGTATTCTTTGTGCTAGTGCATGCTAGTTGGACCCGTGATCCTTCTACAAATCATTTAGTTCGAACAAACATTCTTTCAAACATGGCCAAAGAAAAGCCCCCTCGAACTCTTATAGAGATTTACTGCCCCGATCGAGTTTCTATTCCTTCCTGCATCATATTGCCCGTTCTAATGGGTAACCACTTTGAAATTCATTCGAATCACATTTATACTCTTCCAAAATTCGGCAATCTTGAACGTGACGATCCTTATATTTTCTTAACCGAATTTGAACAAGTTTGTGCAACCATGAAATTTCAACAACTAAGTGACGATGGAATCAAACTTAGGTTAATTCCATTTGCACTTACCGATTATGCCGAACAATGGTTTTATAGCTTGCCTTCAAATACGATTGGAAGTTGGAATGAATTTGTGAATATTTTCTTAAAGAAAATTTTCCCCTTGGAAAAAACATCCAAAATTCAAACCAAAATCGTTAATTTTCATAAATTTGGGGGTGAATCCTTTGCAATATTTCGAAAGATTTAAAGAACTTCTAATTAAATGTCCACATCACAATTTCGAAAAATGGACGCTTTGTCAAATTTTATTCGATGGACTTGAAAATAACTCTCGAACCATGCTCGAATCGATGTGCCAAGGAAACTTTCTAGCCCAACATCACAATGCCACTTGGCAATTTCTTGAAAATTTGGCCGAAAAATTAGCTCAATGGGAAAGATCTAATGAGAAATCGATTTATTCCCGATCAAATACTCATTCGGTAGGATCCTCAATGGCTTTAGAAGCTAAAATAGATACGATGTTAACCAAATTTGATAATGTCCTTTCATCAAACCAAATAGATCAAGCTCAAGCGTATCGGCCCTTATGTTACAAATGTAATAACCACATTGTCGATCAATGCACACATTCATTAGAACAAATCAACGCATTTAACAAAACTAGAAACGACCCATTCTCCCCAACATACAATCCAGGTTGGAGAAATCATCCTAACTTCTCTTGGACCCAAAACAATGCAAATTCGAATTTGGTTCGATTCCTTTTCAACCATTTTCGAATAATCCTTCGAATCCTCCCTTTCAACAAACTCAATTCCAAAATCTTATGCCACCTTCTCAAAATCAAGCGCAACAATCTTTTGTTCCCCAAGACGATAAACGGTTGACGTCACTTGAGAAAAGTCTCGAAATATTGACTAAAGAAACGCCTAAAAATATCCAATCGAATAGCAATATGCAAAATTTATTGTCTTCGTACATGCAAACCACAAGTCAATCGATCGCTAAGCTTGAAACGCAAATGAGTCAGTTAGCCACTTCCGTAAGTGAACAGGAAAGAGGCACTTTCCCGAGTCAACCAATTCCAAACCCTAGGAGTCAAAATCCTAATCCAAACCAAGCTCTTGTCATCCAGGATAGCAATCAAACTCAGTTGAATTCTATCACAAATTTACAATCCAGTAAGAAAATCGATAATCAAGTTGAAAATCCAAATAACTTACCGAGTGTTTCTCTCGACTCTTCTAAAACCACGAATGACCTCCTCCAAATTCTAAGTCTAGTTCTGCTCCAACTCAAGTAAACCGACCTATTGAGTTTTGCATTCCATTTCCTCATCATCTTCGACCAAAGAAACATTCCGACCAATTGGAAAAGATTTCGGAAATTTTCAAATAAGTGAAAGTTAACATCCCTCTTCTTAACATAATTCAACAAGTCCCAACCTATGCTAAATTTCTCAAAGACTTGTACACCTAAAAACGACACACTCATGTACCCAAGAAAGTCTTCTTAGCTGCCAGACTTAGCGCAGTCTTGACTCAATCGATCCCGATCAAATACATGATCCTGGATGCCCTACAATCTCATGCATGATAGGAGATAAAACAATTAACAAATGCCTAGTTGATTTAGGTGCAAGTGTCAATTTGATTCTATATTCCATTTACCAACAACTTGGTTTGGGTGAACTTAAACCAACGAAAATAACTCTTCAATTCGCTGATCGTTCAATTAAGAAACCCGTTGGCAAAATTGAGGATGTACTCATCAAAGTTGGTCAATTCATCTTCCCTGTCAATTTCATTGTTTTGGAAAATCAACCTGTCAATAATCCAATGAGTCAAATTCCTTCGATTTTAGGTCGACCCTTTTTGGCTACTTCAAATGCTTTAATAAATTGTCGCAATGGTTTAATGAAAATCTCTTTTGGAAACATGACTTTAGATCTTAATATTTTCAATCTTGAAAGTCGTTCAAATGAATCATGTGCCCAAACCTTGGAAGTTAGTGCCATTCAGGAGAACTTCAAAAAAGAATCGATTGACCTTAATGACGAGCATGAGGCCAAGTACGAAAAATTGTTCTAAGGTGGTCCTAACGAAGTTGAACACACACTTCCATTTGAATCTCTTTCGGTTGAGTCCAAATCTCAACCAAGTTCTTTGATTGAGAAACCGCAAAAGTTGGATCTTAAACCTCTTCCTGATCACCTTAAGTATGTATACTTAGGTGATAACGAAACTTGTCCTATCATAATTTCTTCAAATTTAACTCGTGATCAAGAAATTTCTCTTCTCTTGACTTTTTATAAAAATAAAGATGCAATCGGTTGGTCCATTCTAACATCAAGGGAATTAGCCCTGCAATTGTTCAACATCATATTAACTTAACTGATGAAGCCAAACCCACTCGTGAAGCACAATGTAGGCTTAACCCTAAGATGAAAGAGGTAGTTCGCGAAGAAATTCTTAAACTTCTTGACATTTACCCCATTTCTAATAGCTTATGGTTTAGCCCCATTCATGTTGTTCCTAAAAAGTTCGGACTCACCGTTGTCGCAAATGACCAAAATGAACTTCTTCCAACTCGTACTCAAACAGTTTGGCGTGTTTGCATCGATTATCGAAAATTGAATGTTGCAACGTGTAAAGACCACTTTCCTCTTCCCTTCGTCGATCAAGTGCTCGAACGTTTAGATGGCCACGAATTCTACTGCTTTCTTGATGGTTATTCTGGTTATAACCAAATTCCAATCGCTCCCAAGGATCAAGAAAAAACGAATTTCACATGTCCATTCGGTACCTTTGCTTACCGACGTATGCCTTTCGGTTTTTGCAACGCTCCTGCAACCTTCCAACGATGTATGTTTGGAATTTTTTCTAATATGATCGAATGCTTCCTTGAAGTTTTTATGGATGATTTTTCGATCTTTGGCAATTCTTTTTCCTCTTGCTTACATCATCTTGAACTTATTTTAAATCGATGTAAAGAAAAACACTTAACGTTGAATTGGGAAAAATGCCACTTTATGGTCAAACAAGGCATTGTCCTTGGACATGTAATTTCAAATAATGGCATTGAGGTAGATAAAGTGAAAGTTGATGTTATTTCAAAACAACCCATTCCAAAAAGCGTTAAGGACATTCGTTCATTTTTTGGGCATGCTGGTTTTTAACGACGCTTTGTGAAAGATTTTAGAAAAATCGCTCGTCCTTTGACTACTCTTCTAGGAAAGGACATCCCGTTCGAATTTAACTCTGAATGTATCTCTTCTTTTGAACATCTTAAAACTGAACTCATTTTAGCCCCGATAATTTGTTCGCCCAATTGGGAACTTCCTTTTGAAATCATGTGTGACGCTTCTAACTTCGCGGTTGGTGCTGTCTTAGGACAACGCATCAACAAAATCGTTTACGTCATATACTACGCAAGTATGACCTTGAACGACGCTCAGCCGAATTATATGACCACTAAAAAAGAACTTCTATCTGTCGTTTTTGCGCTTGAGAAGTTTCGATCTTGCTTGATTGGTTCCCACGTCACGGTCTACACTGACCATTTTGCTCTTTGGCACCTTTTTGCTAAAAAGGATGCTAAGTCACACTTAATTCAATGGATCCTTTTGCTTCAAGAATTTGATCTTACAATCAAAGACAAAAAAGGATCCGATAACATCATAGCTGATCACTTATCTCGTCTTCCGAACACGCCATCTTCTTTGCCAATCAATGAAAACTTTCCCGATGAACAACTCCTTTCTTTTTGAATCGATCCTTGGTTCGCCAATATAGTGAACTATCTAGTTACTACACCCTCGTTTTGGTCGAAACAAGATAAATACAAATTCCTTTCTCAAGTAAAATACTTCTATTGGGACGAACCATACTTGTTTAAGTATTGTCCATACCAAATCATTCGTCGATGCATTCTTGATAGCAAAATTAGGAGTGTTCTCTCATTCTGCCATGATCATGCGTGCGGTGGACATTTTGGTCCTAGGAAAACCGCTGAAAAGGTGCTTCAATGTGGTTTTTATTGGCCTACTCTCTTTAAAGACTCATTCGAATTCTGTAAAACTTGCAATCGTTGCCAAATGCTTGGAAAGATTTCTCGACGAAATATGATGCCTTTGAACCCCATCCTTACGATTGAAATCTTTGATGTATGGGGTATTGACTTTATGGGACCTTCTCCAAACTCCTTTGGAAACTTGTATATTCTTCTCGCCGTCGACTACGTTTCGAAAAGGGTCAAAGCCGTTCCACGTAAAACAAATGATCATAAAATTGTTGTGAAATTTCTAAAAGAAAACATTTTTCGGGGTTCGGCATACCTCGCACAATAGTAAGCGAAAATGGAACGCATTTCTGTAAATGGTCTTTTGAGTCCTTAATAAAGAATTACTCAATAACCCACAAGTTATCCACTCCTTATCTGTGGTCAAGTCGAAGTATCGAATCGTCAAATAAAACAGATTTTGGAGAAAATATAAATAAAAACCGAAAAGATTGGTCACAAAAATTGACCAACACGCTTTGGGCTTACCATACCGCTTTTAAAACTAATATTGGAATGTCCCCTTTTCGATTGGTTTACGGTAAAGCCTGTCATTTACCTATTGAACTTGGACATAAAGCACTTTGGGCAATAAAGAACTTAAACTCTGATCTTGAACAAGCTGGCGAAAACCGAAAATTGCAACTCAACGAGCTAGAAGAAATTAGGAATGGCGCTTACGAAAACGCAAGAATTTACAAGGAAAAAACCAAGGTTTTTCATGAAAAATCAATCCTAAGAAAAACATTTTTTCCAGACCAAAAGGTTCTGTCGTATGACTCACGACTTCATTTATTCCCTGGGAAGTTAAAATCGAGATGGACTGGACCATATGTTGTTTGAACTGTTTTCCACATGGTACTATTGAAATAGAAAACCCGAGGGATGGATCCATGTTCAAAGTCAATGGTCAACGTCTAAAACCACTCTTGGAATTGCCTATGGATCAAGAGGAGGAGCTCATGATTCTTCCTAAGTCATGCTACGTGAAGTAAGAAAGTTTAACCCTTCTTTGTAAATATGTAAATATTTCTCTTCGGTTCACTCATTGTGTCATGCATTGACTGTGGGGGGAGTTTCATATTAATTTTGGTTTTGCATAAAATTTTCCTTTCTTTTTTGTCATTCACAAAAAAATCAATCAAAAAAAAATCCCATTTCTATTTACTTTTAAATAAGACATGATGGAGTTAGCATACAGTTCTGGTCGTTTGATTGAAATGTTTAGAGATTTACTTCTCTTAGCGAATAACAAAAGGAAAATTTGAATTTTGGGAAAATTTGGTGTAACTGGTATATTGGGAAATTTGTAGATGATGAGTATGAAATGTTTTCAGAATTGTAATCCGATTAAATGAATGGTTGATTTAGACTACTTGCGATAACATCTTAGATGTTTTAAGTGAAGTTGTGCTAAGATATCCTCGCTTAACTCTCTCTCTCTTATGTAAAAAAAAGAAAAAGAAAAGAATGTATATATATATATATAACAATCCAAGGGTATCCAATATTGCTAGTACATCTCGTGTTGGTGTGCAAACCCGCCAAGCTCTTTCCGACACCTTGTTGACAATTTCAGCGTCGGTATATCTTGGTCTCATTTTATGAGTTGGACACCTAAGGATTACCGACATCTTGTTGACAAAGTCAGTGTCGGTCTGCATAATCCGTCAAACTTTGTCCTAAACTCTCACAAGTGGTATATCTTGGTCTTTTCGATTAGGTGTTTGTAAACAATAATAACGTAAATATTTTGTAACAAAGAGAGAGTAAGCACTTGAAATCCAAGCACACTCTTCACTAATTCGACCTAACTTGTTAACAAAAAGGAAGTTGAGATACCGTTTTATGATTGTTGATATCGATTATATAATCCATTTCATATTTGCACTATGTTTCTACCAAAACAACTGGGCAAGATGGAGGAGTTTGTGATGATAACATGACTTTTGTTTGAATTTTTGATTCGTAACGGACTCAAGTTTCATAGTGACGACCCAAATTTGTGTTAACACATTCGTGTAATATTTAAAAGTAAATTATCCATTTGTAAATATTCCTTTAAAAGCTTGCATTTGTCTTGTAAATATTTTCTAATCTTGCATTTTTAATATATTTTTTTGTGTTCAACTTTTGGATTTTGTGGGTAGTATCCGCTGAAATCCCTCATGAAATAACACTCATCCTACTGGGTACACCCAAAGGTTTGAAGGCTTGTTTTATATGCTCAATGCAATCGTGCTCCCTATGAAAACGGACTTAACTTAGTTTTTCAGTTTATTCGAGGACGAATAAAAAGATAAGTGTGGGGGTATTTGATGTGCACGTAAAAATGCACATTTATATTCACATATTTAGTCTTGTTTAGTGTTAATAAATGTCATATGTGGGTATTTTATCATGTTTAAAATGTAATTCAATTGGTTTCAAAACATTATGCATTCATCATCATAATGGGGAAAAATGGTCATTTTTGTGCTTAAGTTATTTTGAGAATTTTTACTTGGACGTTTTTCATTGTTTTTGTATAGATTTGATGCATGCAGAAGAGGACTTCATATATATATATATATATATATATATATATATATATATATATATATATATATATATATATATATATATATGCATACAAAGGAAAAAAGAGGAAATCAATGCCTTGCCAATAAAAAGGAAATCAATGCGTTGCCACAAAAAAAGGGAAATCAATCAATGGAGAAGAAATCAATTCAAATAGAAGCTTAGTGGAGGACCCCACCCATCTCCCTCCTTCTTTAGTGGAGACAAAAAAGGGCTTCATGAATCATTATTGCTAAAGACAAAAGGAAGCTTAATGAAGGGCATTCTTGGTAGCACGCTAATGTTGAATTAGGGTTTTTCACATTTATAAATAACCCCTGTGTGTTGATGTAAAAAGGATCTTGGATTTTATTTAGTTTAGAATGGAGGCTCAAATCAAAACCTCTTTTTCTTCCATGGCTTCTTAGCCATTTTCTTTATTGTAATCTGTTTTCTAATGCAATTTTAATTAGTTGTTTTTTTATGTTCTTTTCTTTTATGCAAGTAACTTAGATATATTTTAGCGGTTAGAATAGATTTTCCTTTATTTTAGTTCTCTATTTTTGTTGTTCTTTAATGTTGAAATCTATTTGTGTTGAATTAATCACACAAATGAGGAGCTAAACCCGTACAATTTAGGGGTGATGAAGCTTTTCCTCTCAATTAATGCAGATTCAACATGAATTTGTATGAATGATCTATTTGGGTTTAATGGAAATGGATGTTTTTTGTATTTGTGTTTCATATTGAATTTAATAGCCTCTTTTGTTCATTTCATAACATTGAGGCTATGTTTATGTCATATACAGCAAATTTTCTCTTCATCTAAAAATGTGATCATGGCAATGAAATGAGGTTTAAGTTGAAATTTGATGATTTATATTGCTAACCAATAGTAAATAAATCATACCTAAATTAGATTTTAGTTTCATTTCGATGGCATGTTTCATAAAAAGTTACAAAGTTAGATTAATTGTGTATTATAGTTTGATGGCTTATTTTGTGTTAATTATTAGCGCAAATAAGTTATGCTTATGATAATTGCAGAATTAATCTTACTTAGGTTATTTGAGAGATCTTTGTGCTATTTTGTGTTGAACAATGTTGAAAGAGAGAAAAGTGAAGTTGCCCCTAAATTGGTTTTAATTTCATAGTTTTAATCTATATTTTAGTTTACTTTTTTTTCTAGTACTTAATCACAATCTGAGTTTTGGTTTAATTTGATTGAATAAGATTGAGATTACTTCTTTCCTTGTGGATCGACTCATATTCGCCACGTACTAACAATTGTATGACATGCACTTGCAGTTTATTATTAAAATATTTTGTTGACGGTTTTCTAATTCGATAGAAAATCTGTTTGCAAACAGTTCGATTGAACACTGTGGCAATGATTGTTTCGTGTTTCTTGTAGAATATACAACTTGTTCGTAATATTCGAGTAGAGGAAGTGGTTATGGGACATATAGCTCGACTCTTATATTTACTAACTTGGCATAGTTTACATTATACTTGATCAATTCTGATCTATCTGACCTTTTGCTCACTTTGATGATACTCTGGTCATCTTGAGGAACTTTGGTTCATCTTGAGACTCTTAGGACTGATTGAGGAACTTCGGTTCCATCTTATCGTAGGAACTTCGGCTCCGGTGGTTCTTCGAATCATCTTGTGGATCTTCGGATCATTCCGACCTTAGGGTCATTCTGATGATTTCCAGATCATCCCGAGGAACTTTGGTTCATTTGATTTTATCGATGATCTTCTGATCATCTTGAGGCACTTCGGTTCATTTGAGTTTTATCTATACATGTTATCGATCTGAGTTATCTATTTCATGTAGATTTGATAGGTGACATCATTTCTCATGAATATCCTTGTGTTGATATCGTATTTTCTATTTCATGTAGTCTTCATGGGCAACATCATTTCTCGTGAATAGCTATATCTTTAGAGTGTGATAATCTTTTATAGCATTGGGATTTCTATTAGATATATTGTTGACATTTTATCAAGCCTTCACATTCTTCATGTGAATATTGTTGTTTTTGCATATATGTCATTTTATGTTTATATCTCTATTTCTATCTCAGTTTACTATGATGAGTACAACTAGACCGATCTGTTTATTGTTTATTTTCTTATAAATAATACTCGGGTCAGACCGAGGTATTACATGTACATCTCATGGCTTCTAGTGGGGACAATTTTTGGCTTTTGCTGTCTACATTCGAGTTAGGTTTTAGATTTTTATATGTACATGAGATAGTGACATCTTTGTATGCATATTATTTTGGATAGAGCTTGTAAATTCAGTTTCAAATGGTTTGAGCTTGGAAGCAACCTATTATCTATCAATAGGCGAGAACAAACTGCTATTGGCTTCTTTGCCTATCTATTCTATTATGACTGGCTTGGAGACATTAAAGGAAGACCATCATCTCTATCCGTTGCGTAGTGTATCGACTATAACCACTATATTTGTATTTAAACTCTTGTGATATTATTCATATCTCTTTCCGCTTTAGTGATAAAATATCTATGTCTAACTCTAATTTTATTGTTATGTATTTTATATTGAATTCCGAATTATATATAGCCACCATGTAGTAGATTTAAACTGTATTTACATGTGTCAGATTTCCTCATGAGATTTTAAAAAGTTAGACCACATTATCTGACATACTTAACACTCGTTCAAAGCTAATATACAGAGGGTAGCTCCTTAACAACCTTATTCTTTGGGTTAGTTGACACAATTGCTTGCAATGGCCTTGGCTAACACAATTATAGAGGTGGGTCATTACACTTGGTATCAGAGCCAAGTTCGAAACATTATAATATATTATGGTGAGGATCGTTGTCCTAGGTTTCTTAGGAAATAATGTTTAGGATTTTAATCGAGTCTTAGGATCCGTCATATCCTATCTTATATCTTGATCCTATGTTTGACTAGTTAGTTTTATATAAATCTAACCTTTTTCCTCTTCTCACTTATAGAGGAGAAGAATGGTTAGGAACATACTTTGTTTCTTTAGTTATTCTTACTCATTGTTAGTTAGATGTTATAATTACGTGTCATTGCCCATATCTATTGTTATAGAGATGTCTTTAGCTTTCTTTGGGTGGTGATTTAGTACTATTTTTAGCATTATTTAGTTACTTGTTGCATACAATTAAGTCTTGCTTTTTCGGTTGAATAAGGACTTTAATTAAACGTTTTGATAAAAACAAGTGGGTCGACACTCCTGCGTTTACTTTGGCGGTTAATTTCGTACTTAGGCGATTGAATTTTTTTGTATCCTAGTTGGTCACTTAAGTCTTAGCTAAGCAATGATTTTGCACTTCTTGAGTTATCTAGCTTACTTTTATGAAGTGGCAATTTATTATCCTTACTGACCTCTTAGGAACTTTCCAGTTGGACTTGGTTTGGAGGTGTATCTACATGTGCATTGCCGATTTGTCCATGATCTTTTTTTGGTTCGTCTGACGTGTTTACAGGCTCATTGGCTTACCAATTTCATCGGTTTGTTTGATGTGTTTACAGGCTCATCGATGATCTAAACTTTGTCGTTCTCACGTGTTGTGTATTTTTATATCCATCGATGAGAGATCACATGTGTTGTATATTTTTATATGCATCGATGTTGATCATCTTTGTTTGTTCTTGTGTGGTATATATTTTTATATACATCGATGAGAGATCACATGTGTTGTATATTTTTATATACATCGATGTTGATCATCTTTGTTCGTTCTCATGTGTTGTATATTTTTATATACATCAATGAGAGATCACATGTGTTGTATATTTTTATATACATCGATGTTGATAATCTTTGTTTATTCTCATGTGTTGTTTATCTTTATATACATCGATGAGAGATCACATGTGTTGTATATTTTTATATACATCGATGCTGATCATCTTTGTTCGTTCTCATGTGTTGTGTATATTTATGTACACTACGTCATACGGCCTAATGCAACAATTTTGCAAGGTGTTTCCAGCCAAAATGTGAGATAGGTATAATATTTTGGTCCTACTGCAACGTTCTATTTTATATGTTTCCTCAGCCATAAAATTTGTTGGCCTAGCTAAACAAGTGTAACACGATGCAAAATTTTATATAATGTTGCTATAGTAGAGCTTTCCATTTCTTAGCACCGATCCACGTGAATCAGATCTTACATTGCAGAACGTGACACCTCATCAATCGTGATCGCTTTTGATCCAAACAATAGTTTTTCTTTAGCGCAATTCATTTCGTACCCCGCCATCTTAATTTCCCACTTCCCAATTTCGTTAACCAATTAACATTTTCTTTTGCAATCAGAAATAACATTTTTAATCTTCGGTTCGATTAGGACTTTGATTGGGGGTTCAGGCTTTGTTCAATGATTTCAGTTCAATTAGGGCTTTGATTTGGGGGTTCAAGCTTTGTTCAACTGTTTTGGTTCATTTAGGGCTTCACTTTAGGGGTTCAAGCATCACTTTAGGGTTTCGATTTTGAGATATAATTCTCTCTCACATCACTTTAGGGTTTCAATTTAAACTACTTATAAATTCTTAGGTCGGCTTGTATTAACAATTCGACTTTTCTTAGGTTTCCTCTAAATGGACACACACAAACACATTTTGTATAGGATGGGGGGATCCATGCATCTCACATTTCATCACAAGGGTGCATTTTAGAAGGAAGAATATGTTGGTGAAACCTTTACCATAGTAAAGGGCGTTGATCCTGACTACTTCTCATACACAGTGCTCATGGAGTTCGCGAAGGAGGACCTTTTCTACAACGAAATAGGAGGGATTCATATAAAGAATGGTGAGAAGGGTGGGTGGAAGTCACCGATGAATGATGCAGACCTCATAGAGTATGTCAATGGAGCTAACAATGGTGGCAACTTGGAATTTTATATCGAGAACGTTGTCAATACTGCAATTGAGCTACTAAAGCAAATGCAATCACATGTAATCACTCGGCCAAGGCCACTGAATCTAGTTACAGGTGTATATATATATATCTAGATAATATCATTTACAGATTTGTGATATTTTGATATAGCAAAAAAAAAAAATTTGATTTGTATATTATATCATTTAAAGATTATGATTATAATATCATTGTATGATTTGTTGTAGTTACAAAACCACTAAAATGACAGTGCGTGACGACTCATCAACTAAAATCGAACCAAAAAAAAAGAAGTTAACTGAAATCAACAGTCCTCGGAAGTTGGCACGGCTCAATAATCCATAACCCAACACAACTACGAATCAAAAGATAGCTGAGGTGAACAGTCCTTAGAAGTCAGCACAACTGAATAATCCAGAACCCAACAATGCAACCACGAATCAAAAGATAACTGAGGTGAAAAGTCTCGAAAGTCAGCAAGGCTGAGTAATCCAAAACCCAGCAATGAAACTCTTAATCTAAAGTCAGCTACTACGGTAAATCATTGGAAGACGACATAGAAAAACAAAAATCAGCGATTCAACAGTGAGTCTGAACTCATCAGGTGTTAAGGAAAACTTGAAATCACATATTCAACCAGAGGAAGACGAAGATATGGATGAAAATGGCAAGCAGGTTCAAATAATTCTAATTATGATGATCTTATTGTAATTTGAATATTTTGGACCACTCTTGTAGCATACTTACTATGATTTTCCGGTTTATTATATAATTGCAGAATGTTCATGTACCACCTTCACCATCTCTAAAAGACTATGAAATACAGAGAGTTGAGAATTTGACGAGGAACATCGAAGTTCTCGCTTCTCTAGGTGTTCCTGTAATTTCCGCTGAACTGATAAATACAAGCCAAAAAAGGAAAAGGAAAAGATGCAAAAGGATGAGGATAGTGAGGAATATAATCCGGACCATGAGGAGCATAGTGAAGATGATACTTCATAAAGCCCACGAAAGGTGTGTGAGAGCTGCATATCTTATTTTTTATGCTTCTGAAGATAATGACTATAAAATCAAATCTTATTTCCTACTTACATATACAATATAGATAACTAAAAAAGTTGAGAAGCCAAAGCCTATTAGTAGACCACAGACTCGTTCAACTACTGGTAAGGCAAAGGAAAATGATATGTTTAGAACCCCAAGCCCAAGCCTAAGCCTGTTAGTAAGTTCAGTTGAGAAGGATGTTGAAGGACAAGAACAATGCTTGATTATTTGGCTCTACGGCAAAGACAAAAGAAAATTGCTGCTAAATCTAGTGCAAGTGGTATGGAAAATAAGGATGTGGTGGAGAATGTCTTGGCAGACATTGAAAATAAAGAAGTTGAAGCAGGTACTGAATTGATGTGATAATAATATTTAATAGTACAGTGGGATTAATATTTAAGTACCGAATTTACATTATAATTTATATGTTATTTTTAACGGGGCTTTTCATTTTAATTAAAGAAAAATGAAGTTCCTAGAAGACTCAAAGGTCAAACAAAGATGTTTAATGTTCATAGAAGGGCGTATGACAAAAGAGTTGTAAATGGGATTAGCGATGGTTCCAACCTATTTCAGACGATGACAAAGTAAAATCTGAATTAAGAAAATTTTGAGGAACATTGAAAAGGGATGTTCCACTTACGTATAAATCTTAGTCTGATGTTCCTGAAAATTTGAAGCAAACTCTATGAAATTATGTTCAGGTAATCTATTATTAACTATAGTGTATGTAACACCATGTATTTTCTGAGAATATTAAATTAACAAATTAAATAATACTTAATTTTAAAAGTAGGAATTAAGGGAAACGGGTTACGCCATTGCGTTCGTCTCGGAATTCTTCTTGAGATTGAGTCCGAGTTTGCGTAAATCAGACACCATATGAAGAAGTTATAAGTCTTAGAAGTTTGTGTACGCCTAAGGAAGTATATATATACATATAAAATAATTCCAAAAGTCAAAATAGGGTTCAAATCTCGAATTTGGGTCAAAGCAGGCTGAGCGGGAAATTTCCCGCTCAGAGGTGTCGACCCCCCCCCCCCCCCCGGGGGGGAGTCGGCATAGGTGTCGAACCCCCTATAGGGAGTCGACCCCTGTTGGCCCAGATCTGGCCGATGACGTGTTTTGCCACATGTCGCTTTCTGATTCGCTGTGTGACGTGGTTTTCTGTTCTGGACAATTCTGATGACTTCTAGACTGATCTAAAGGCTCTAAATCTCCCTATACACCTATAAAAAGATGCCTAAACCCATTGTTTTTCTCCACATGAATTCATAGGCATTTATATGCTGTTAAAACCTGAAGTGACCTTGCCTCCACCTTAATTAATCAAATTAGAGTTTTCAAGTTAACAATCAAAGTCTACATCAAATGAATAGCTAATCAAATTCAGAAATTAGATCCCAGAATTCAAGACCATTCTGTAATTTGTGAGTTCATGTTACTTTCAGAAATAAAATTTAATTGTGATTTTGACATTGTAATAGATCTGAATCTGAGATTATGCCTATTTCTATCTGTCTTTCTATGTTCATTGGATCTATCTCATTGATATTATTATGTCCAATCTTTGTCTCTTCTTTCCTTCTTCCCTTTTTGTTTTTATAGCCTGGCTACTGCGAGCCTGAGCCAAATCTCATAAGAGATGAATGTACGTTGGGAAAAATTGGGCATAATATATGATTTGAACAGGGCCAGCGCTAAAATTGGGAAAAATATTAAATTATGTATAATTGTGCATTACTGATTTGTAACGGATTTGAGGATGTAACATATGTTGTATTTAAAACATAAAGTGTATCGAACATATGACTTGAGATTTGAGGCATAAAGTATATTGGACATATGACTTGGGATTTGGGGCGTAAATTGAACTGTAAACATGAGAGGCATCGTACATGTTGTGGTTTAAGACCTAACATTGGGGCATATATATATGATAGTTTATGACATGGAAGAAGGAGATTATTGTGTATAGTGATGTATGACTTAGGCATGAAAACCTATAGTAAGATAGGGATAACTGTTAAATGTGAACACGCATAAATTGGGATTTTTGGGTAATCGGCATGCACTGTAATTAAAGGCTATAATTTGGCATAGTTTATACTGTGAATCATGATTGGTTTTTTTTGGAGAATACTATGTACAGTGCAATATGACTAAACATTAGGGCATGTGTTATATTATGAATTATGACCATGATTTTGGGCATGTAAGTTTATAGTCTTAACTTATGATTAGGCGAGATATGTTAATGGAACTTTAAGGGATGTTTAATTTGTTAAACTAACTAATATGCTGGAATATGTTGAAAGTGAATACTGTAATTGGAAAGCCTGTGATGTAGATGAATAAATTGACATAACTAGCATGAAGCTGGAACAATATGTGAATGAACCAATTGGCTAAGATTAACATGCCGAGACACGAGGTTAGACTCCATTTGCGGTGGAAACCTGCCCGGAACCAACTGACCTAACTAGTAACCACAAACGATCAGTCTAATGTGAGAGGTCGTAGGCATACCTAAGAAATGCTTAGACACGAGATTAGGTCTAGCTTGTGTTAGAAGTCTGCCCGGAACCGCCCGACACATCCAGCGGCCACCAGCTATCGACCTAATGTAAGAGGTCTGTGCATTAATAATTAACTAATGTTGATCAAAGATGAATATGATATCTAAAACGTGTTAGGTGGGTAGGGTTAAGTTAAAACAAGAGAGCAACACTTAACCAATATAACAGGATGCGTGGAAGGGTTAAGTTAAAACAAGAGAGCAACACTTAACCAATATAACATGATGAATGGGGAGGGTTAAGTTAACACAAGAAGGCAACACTTAACCAATGTAACACGATAAGTGGGTGGGTTAAGTTAACTTGAATTGATTGATGACACTTAACCAATACAACATGATGAGCGTGTGGGGTTAAGTTAATAAGAAACACTTAACCAATGTAACTTGATGAACGAATGGGGCTAAGTTAATGGGAAATACTTAACCAATATAATATGATGAATGAACGGGGTTAAGTTAATAGGAAATGCTAAACCAATCCAACATGACGAGTGAGAAGGGTTAATAAGAAACACTTAATGAGTGGGTGGGTTAAGTTAACATGAATGGACAACACTTAACCAATATGACGTAATGTTTGGGAGGGTTAAGTACATATCGGGTTGGTGGGTAATATTAGTAAATATAGGCCCACAAACTTAACCAGTGAGTAAACATGTTTGAATCAGTGGGAGGGTTAAGTACATATCAGGTTGGTGGGTAATATTAGTAAATATAGGCCCATAAACTTAACTAGTAAGAAACCCCAGTAACGGGGACCCATTTCAGCAGTAACCTACATAGATGTATCACGGTACCCTGAAACTAGGCAGGGTGAAGCACGATTACTGGGCTGATTATAAGCGGTCAAAATAGCGGCAGGGGGTACGTCAGTGTAGGTTCCGACAGATTACGGGCGTGCACGTACTCCGGAGTGGGAAAAAGCAGGCACTGGGTACCAGTAGTTATACACTGTGCATCATGAATCGTGTCAGGTTGCTATCATAAGGATTGATACTACACCTTATGGTGGGACTAGCACAGGGTATCTACACGCAAGAGAGGGTTGATTGACACTGACACATGGAACATTAATACAAGTAGGGAGCCGATCGATAGTGTAGTAAGGGTACATCTAACATCTTCATGGCAATTAGGCTGATTGAGGTAAGATCCTCATACTAGATGTACACCTGAAGGCTACCACAATTGCGGGGGTGGGATCACCTTATTATATAACACAGGATACTAGTTGGGACACTAGTAGGGGATACAGATCCTTTTTCACAGGATACTAGTTGGGACACTAGTCGGGGATACAAATCATTCTATAAAAGACACTAGTTAGGATACTGGTTAGTTGGTGCAGAGAAAATAGGAGATCAGAGATATAAAAATCAGAATAACGTGGTAGTAGCGAAGCAGAGAAAGAGTAGAAGCGCATTCGGTTTATCTTGCCTTATCATATCTTATGCTAATCTTAGGTTATCTTGTTATCCCTGTTATCACAGTATTGTCTTATATTCAGTTTATTCATGTCATTTTACTATTACCTGTTTATATACTGAAAATCACTGGACTTACCAGACTTATGTCTGACCTAGTTTTGTTTTGCCTCTTTTCTTCCGTTTCCCCCCTCCCAGGTAGTCAGGGAGGGAATAGCTCAGCTTAGTTTGGACCGTTTCTCTTTCCAAGCTCGAAGATCGTCGACGTATTGCTTTGGACTCTCTTTTCCACTGCTATGGCTGGCTCATGCTTTATTGAGGAATACCATTGTCATTTTAGGCTTCTTTATTTTATTAAACAAGACAGATACTTTGTTGTATTGGGTATTGGTGTTTTGGTGTTAGAAAACAATCTTTGTACAAGCTGTTTTACCAAGCTGCTATTTTATCAATGAAGTAAAGTTTTTATTCTTTTCCGCTGCTTTATTTGTCTGTCTTGTAATTTATCTGCATCTTTTACCTATAACGCTTCACTGAAGTTAATGCATTCCCTTTGTGAGTGACATTAATGGAGGTGGGGTGTTAAAGTGTGGCTGATATTTACTTCAATAAGTAATATTGATCTATTAACTATAATGTAGTTGAATTATGATTTATTTATTCTTTTTAATCTTTGATTTATATTTTAGCAATGGTACATTATTCCCGACGAATGTGAAAATCGGGTGTTGAAGTCTATCCGTGACTGTTGGAGAGGGTACAAGAGTCGCATAAAAACAACTTATTATAAAGCTTATGAGGTCGATGAGGAGAGGCTGGAAAATAAGCCGGACAACATCCCACTGGAGGACTTTAAAGTGCTCTTAAGGTATTGTGAAGATGAGGAGATTTAAGTATATGTACATATTATTTATTTCGCAACATAAACGAGTACTTCGTTTTTTGTGAGATATACGAGTACTTTGTTTTTTGTGTATTTCTTAGAAAAGAGCCAGGAAAAATTGTGACAGTCGTAAGTCATATCAAGACACACACACCGCTAGTCCAAAGTCATTCGCCCAGCTTCGTCATAAGATGGTATGTGATTTTACAATTGTTTATTAATTACAGTTTTCTAGATGAGATAGCGTGGTAGCTATTGACACGAAGTAGTTAGCCTGGATGCTTTTTGACTGAAGAGAGTGTATGCTAAACTATCTATTGAACTTGTATCAGGATACACCATCTGATGCAACATTTTTCTTAAAGGTTGTAGGAGAACAGATGGAAGTGAGTACGTGTCTAGCCCTGAAGTAATGAAGTATAAACTTGTAAGTAATAATTTTGATTTGTAATTTTTTTGTTATGTTTTGTATATGTTGCACGTTGTTCATGTCTTGCTGATGCACATGTTTGCTCATGAATTGTATGTTTTATTTTGCATGCTACATGCTATAGTATAGATTTCATTGTATTGATATGTCAACTTATCAACGAGCAATATTAAAATAAATATGCAATTTTGTTCCCTATGTATGATTAAAGCCAAACATAGGTATCTTATTTTCTTTATATAATGAATGCTTACCTATCATAGATTAAAATAAAAATTTAGTCTACTTGGGCATATTGATGGTGGCTACTGAGTGTCGCTGTTTGAAGCACATAACGACTATATTTTGTATTTATCAAATATTTACACTCCAGCCTTGTTATGTGAAGGTCAAGCAGTGAAAACTGGCTAAAATATACGAGATATTTTGTTCGCTAATGGTGTGGGAAACTAGCTAAAATGCCAACAAAATTGCACGTTTCATAAAACAATTTGAAAGCAAGCTCCCATGAAGAGTCATATGCACATTCGTTGAAACACTTTTTGAACTTGAGTTTCGCACCAGTAACCTTGTGCACTTGTTCTCTGTGCACACAATTATGACATTTGTGCACTTGAAACTGTTTTCATGACATTTGTGCATTTGACATCGAGACAGGCATGTAAAACCATAGCTTGATTATACATGTAACATTCTAATTGAATCATGCTACTTTTAAATCTATTTTTTATCATAAAATATTTATGGCCGTCGATTAAGACGTCCTTCCGTTATCTCTGCATTATGAATGTGGCTATACATATGCCTTCTACTTCCCTATAACCATATGACGATATCTGATCGCAAACGTACATTGTTTTTTTTCCTTCAGTTTTTACCATTATATATGTTATAATTTTTTTTTCTAATTACATGCACACAAACAAATTATTTTCCAAAATGTGGCTTTCTCTGCATTCGTTGTACATATTTGTTGCATGTGTAAGCATTTATAGTAGGGTAATATGCTGCATTCTCTCTATATGTAAGTATTTGCTGCTTTCACTCCATACGTAAGCATTTGCTGCATTCTCTGCATTTACTGTAGGGTAATTTTGAGGTGGCTTTATTTTGTAGGACTTACTTCAAAATGCAATGGCCTGTGGAGAAGGAGGAAGTGCCGTTGAAACAGTAATTTCGAATAGAAGATCCCATGGTCATCCTTTTCTTATAGGGAGGCATGCAAAGTGTACAAAACAATCAGTCGAGGCTCTTACATGCTTATATGAAGGACATAAGGCAAAGGCTTGTTGAGGAAATGGAAGCACGACTAGAATCCAAGGTAAATGAGAAGTTAGAAGAGAATTTGGCTTGAGTGCTTAAAAAATTGGGCGATGCTAACTCGATGTTGAATCTAGAAGAACTAATTTCCATAACCATGTCCAGTGATAATGAAAATCCAGCTGGATGCAATAGCTCTTAGTCTCATTTATGAAAATACGACTGTAGTTGTTGACAAATTGTGATGTTTATTGTGTAGTGCATATTATTATGTTTATGCAAGTTATAAGTATTATACAAATTGTAATGTGTACTGTGTACTGTGTATTATGCAAGTATTTACGTGATATTGTGCCTTTTAATTTCTTTTCAGTGTAGTGTTGCAGTAGCGTTAGTGTAGTGTTGCAGTAGCTTTAATATAGTGCTGCCATCGAGTTATAAATGTTGCTGAAATAATGTTGCAATAGTCATACAAGGTGTTGCCGTAGGGATGGGATTAGGTTGGGGCGTAGGCCCAATGGACCCCACGTTGTGAGTCCCACAAAATATATAAATAAAATTAATATATATAGCAACATTTTTGGATGTTGCAATAGAAACCTAAGGATGGAACTATAGATCTAAATAGGGTTCTAATGTAACAATTTTGTTTTTTTGCCGTAGATAGTCAAAATGTTGCCTTTGGGGTCTGCAGCAACGGTGAAAATTGCATCACCCTAAAAAGTTGCCAAAGACCTATGCCAACATTTTTTGGACCTGTGCCAACAATTTTTTTGCATTGCGTTGGGCCGTTTATTGCATAGCGATACATTGATGAGAGATCACATATGTTGTATATTTTTATATACATCGATGTTGATCAGCTTTGTTCGTTCTCATGTGTTGTATATGTTTATATATATATATATATATTTAATGAGAGATCACATATGTTGTATATTTTTATATATATCGATGTTGATCATCTTCGTTCGTTCTTATGTGTTGTATATCTTTATATACATTGGTAATGAGAGGATCACATGTGTTGTATATCTATATATACATCAGTGTTGATCATTTTTTGAGCTCATGTTGTGTATATCTTCATGTACATCGGCGGGAGCCTTATGTGTTTTATATCTTTATATATATCGGTAAGGAGAGGATCACATGTGTTGTATATCTTTATATACATCGGTATTGATCATTTTTGAGCTTGTGTGGTGTTGTTCTTTATGTACATCGATGAGAACCTTATGTGTTCTATAGTAGATAAATGGCTGACAAAATTGCTTTAGGGAGGTGTCAGCAACCTGTCCATTATAGACAAAAATGCTTTTGGGTGGTGTCAACGACCTGGTCGTTATGGTCAAATTGCTTTTGAGAGGTGTCAGGGACCTGGTCGAATGCCATGGGTGTTGGAACACCTTGCCAAATGACAAAAAGATCCCGTGTGATGATTTATAGTGGATTTTGAAATTTGTTCGTAAATACATGAGTTAAATCAGTGATTATGGGACATTTGTCTAAACTCGCATATCTACTAACGTAGTGTGAAATTTCGCTTTTCTTGTTGATCTTTTATGACCATTTTGCTATTTATGAAATTTGTATGCTCTCACTTATTGTTTTTCAAGCATCTTTCCATATTTAGTTTTTTCTAGATCTCTTTGTGTGATTTCTAGAATTTGAGTGATTAGAGTTTTCATTTGAAAAATTATCTCGAATCCTCTTTCAAAAATGATAACCTATATTTTGCTTATCTATTTTAGTCTCTTGTTTCCGGATTTCGAATTCGTTATTTCCAAGATCTCGTGAATATGGGTTAATAATTATTTTAGTTTGTTTTGTTAACCTCCTTGAACCAAGTTCTTGAGATCATAAACCGACCGGTTTGACCTTATTCTTCTTGGTAACATCCTTGTGAGTTTGAAAACCAAAAGTTTTCGAGTTTTATGGCATTCTTCCAACTTCTACCATTTATCATGTGTACATGATTTAGAAGTTGTTTGTGAAATATTAGAAGACATGCTAATATTTCAAATTTGAGATTTTTAGGGTTTATTGGAAACTTAAAAGTTCCCATTTATTTGTTTTTGAAATATTAGAGAACGTGCTAATATTTCCTATTTAGGGTGTATAACCCAGATTTTATTTCATGACCTTGTTTCCCCCAACGAGGTTGTTTATCCTTTTCAAATTAAGGAAATTATGTAAGCTAGATTACCTTTGAGAAATTTTATAAGGGATAAAAATTTTCTAGGTAAAATGTGATAAGGAATGTTTGACGATTTCGGACAGCCAATATTTCCAACTTTTAATTTAATTGATTAATTACTTTGTGTTGAAAACGTAAAAGTATAGGTTTATAATTTATAAACTTATTTAACATTAAACAAATTAATTAAATTTAATTAAAACAAGTTTGTCGCATAGCGGTAGTTCGTAATTTTGAGAAATGAACTTCAAATGAGTATGTAGAATCCAATATAAGTGGAATTGTTCGGAAAAAAAATTATCCAGACCTATTGGATTATTATTTTCTAATGGAAGAAAAATATTTGAATTTCATCTTGTAGATTTTGAGATATGACGAAACCAAGTTTTCAGAAAAAATAGCGGTACGGTAGTTTGCGATTAAAATTTAAATAATTATTGAAATTGAGGTTTAGAGTATGTAGAATCTGTAATGGGAAAAATAAGTTAATTGCTCGTATATGTTCGTGACTTTTATTTGAACATTATACGTGTATAAACTTAAGTTATATAGTGATTTATAACTCAAAGTTAAAATTTTGTTCGAAAGTGAATTTTGAGTTAATATATCTTTAAACAAATCTTGTTGTTGCGTGGTTGTTATTATATTGAATTTTTCCTTAAGTAATTGCGAGGACACATTTTCTTTAAGGGGGAAAATCTGTAACAACCCGCATATTTTACGATAATATATTTAAATATTTTATTTAAATATAACATCGTTAATCGAATGTGTATCCAAAAGGTCACATTTTGCATACAAATGAATTTGGACTCAAAACCACTTCCATTGAGTTTAGAATGTCGTTTACGTGGTCAAAAACTATAAGCATCGATATATTTCAAGTTTGTCAAGTTTGGAACTATGGTTGGGACTTGGTTTAGCTAAACCTAGCCCACTCCTTATAACCAAATCAGCCCCCTTCTCTCCCATTCAATCTAATACTTTAAAGAAAATAGAAAATGCGGAGAAGGAATGGTAAAATTAAAATTCCTAAACATAGCTTAATCCTTGGAGCTCCAATTCTTGAGGAAATCAAGCATAGAAGCTTTGGGAAGCCTCCTCTTCATCTTCTCTAGCTTATCTTCTCTTCTATTTTTTAGAATTCATATGACCTAATTCTTAGGAAACTCATTTGTTTGTGTTTAGATTGGAGATTTGCATGCAATATTGGAAGAGAGGTTTTCCTAGCTAAACTTTGGACTAATTTTTTCCTTCTAGCAAGTAAAGGTGAGTTCTTTATGAACTCACATCTATGCCACAAGCCATTGGCTTGTAAAAGTGTAATCTAGTGTTCATTTGAGTTTGCATATGCTAGTAAATTGGTTAGGTTAGTGTAACTTAGCTGAGTTCATGTGTTTATGTTTCGTTGAATTGAAATTATAGTTAGGATATTGTTCACACGACCTAGTTCATATGCTATGGCTTGATTTGATGATATTGTGAAGCTCCGTTGTTGCCCCAACAAAGTTCTAAGTCTTCACAAGTCGCTTGGATCCTACTTTTTTCTTTGGTTAGAAACTTTTTTCATTTTGGAACTTATAATCAAAATCATTGCAATCTCATGTATATATGTTTTTGCATGTGAATTTTATGTTCTGGAGTTGTTTCAACGAGCTTATAAGGCCTTATTATCATCTAGATCAAATACATAGACTCCATAGTCAACCAGTACCTGCCACCCGAGAAAAATAAATTTGATGTCTGCTGGCAAGTTGACCAATCGACTGGTCAAAAAGGACTAGTCGGCTCGCCTTCTGTTTTTTGACAATAGACCGGGAAAGGCCATGGTCTATTGTATAGGTTGCTTCAGGCTATTTCCCGATCGAATTTCGACTCGTTTAGCCTTTCCTGTGACTTTTCAGTTTCTTTGATTCACATATTTCAGAAGCATTATTATCAACCTTTGATGGACTTTCGATTGATTCGTGGTGAACTGATATATCATCAATAGTCATGAGATTTAATTTTCGTTATTAAAATGTGAATTCTTTGTTCAATCATCATTTCGATCGCTATTTCACGAGATTTGCCACTTTCAAAACTATATAAAAGGGTTTCTTAGTAGATACCAAATCTTTTACTAAATGGTTTTTAATTCTACTTCGTTATATGAGGTTATTTTCCAAATTGTTTTACTATCTGCTAGCATTTGATTTTATAAACCTTTTTCTTGTTCATATAAGAAATCTAATTAAACGCCTTAATAAAAACACGAAATTTGACCCCTTGTGTTTGCTTCGACGGTTAATTCTTGGACTCGTTTGATTGAACACCATGGTAATGATCGTTTCATATTTCTAGTGGAATATACAACTTGTTCGTAAATATTCGGTGGTTATGGGACATGTAGTTTGACTCTTATATTTACTAACTTGACGTAATTTACACTACAATTGATCAATTCTGATCAACCCGACCTTCGGGCCACATTGATGATCCTCTGATCATCCTAAGGAACTTCGGTTCGTCTTGAGAGTCTTCGAACTAATTGAGGAACTTCGGTTCCATCTTATCGTAGGAATTTTGGTTCCGACGGATCTTCGATTCATCTTGAGGATCTTCATATCATTCCGACTTTTGGGTCATTTTGATGATTTCCAGATCATCCTAAGGAACTTTGGTTCATTTGATTTTATCGATGATCTTCTAATCATCTCGAGGAACTTCGGTTCATTTCAGTTTTATCGATACTATGTTATCGATCTGAGTTATCTGTTTCATGTAGATTTGATGGATGATATCATTTCTCATGAATATCCTTGTGTTGATATCGTATTTTCTATTTCATGTAGTCTTGATGGGTGACATCATTTCTTGTGAATAGCTATATCTTTAGAGTGTGATAATCTTTTATTGCATCGAGATTTCTATGAGATATATTGTTGACATTTTATGGAGCCTTCACATTCTTCATGTGAATATTGTTGTTTTTGCATATATGTCATTTTCTGTTTATATCTCTATTTCTATCTCAGTTTAATATGATGAGTACAACTAGACTAATCCATTTATTGTTTATTTTTTTATAAATAATACTCGGGTCAGACCGAGGTATTACAGGTACATCTCATGACTTCTAGTAGGGACTATTTTTGGCTTTTGATGTCTACATTCGAGTTGGGTTTTAGATTTTTATATGTACATGAGATAGTGACATCTTTGTATGCATATTCTTTTGGCTAGAGCTTGTACCTATTCTTTTGTTGCATAGTGGGTCAGCTATGACCACTATATTTGTATATATACTCTTGTGATATTATTCATATCTATTTCTGCCTTAGTGAATTGAATATTTGTGTCTGACTCTAGATTTATTGTTAAATATTTTATATTGCATTTTGAATTATATATAGCCATTGTGTAGTAGACTTAAACTTGATTTAGATGTGTCGGGTTTCCTCATGAGATTTTAAAAAGTTAGACCACATTATCCAACATATTTAACACTCGTTCAAAGCTAATATACAGAGGGTCGCTCCTCAACAGCCTTATTCTTCGGGTTAGTTGACCCCATTGCTTGCAGTGGCCTTAGTTAACGCGAGTATAGAGGTGGGTCATTACAAATAATAACTAAATGAAAAACTAACATTCGATTTAACTATAATTAGTACATTCTTAATTCTAAACAAAATCATGTGCTAATAATATATGTAAATAAACATAAATTGCTACTTAACTTAATTAAATTTTATAGAACATAGATTATTTTTGTTTACAAAATATATATTAAAAAAATTCAATCAAAAAACTAACTTCGTAATTTTTATAATGCATAGATGTCATTTTCAGTCTATTTCTTTCAACAAAGATATAACAGAAATAACGTAATACAACAGAAATAACTGGATATATCAGAGGCTATTTAGGAAAAGGATAGCGTCAGTGATCCGCTATGGGATATCGCAGGGTTATAGTGGGGCATTAATTGTCACATCCTCAACTTCAAAAACTTCCTTAACAAAGTCGACTTATGGGAAACAAGAATAAACTTCTCTACAAAATGATCCTTGAACTGATTCCAAGTGAACTCATCCTCTGGTGCAGCAACTTTAACGCATTCTACCAATTCATCGCCATCCTTTCGAGTTGATGCAAGGCTAATTTCCTCTTCACATCATCTTTCAGATTGAGGTTAACAAGTATTAAACTTTCGATGCCCAAAAAGGGTCCCAAAACTGCTGCACTTCCAATGGTAGTTTGACTAATATGTCTAATCTTTAATAACTTAGGAAACTTGAAATTTGCATTACACATTCATAAATTTTAACACATCTGCAACTGGAAAATAGTGAAACTGAAGCCTCGCTTTGGTTGGTTTGACATTTCTAGTTTAGAGTTTCATCCCTACAAAAACGCTTGCAACAGCAAAAAACAAATCAAAAAATTTAAATCAGTCAAACTCAAAATCATACAAGATCCTTGCTTTAGGTTATTGAGACATATTATGTACGAAGATATCAGAATCATTTTGATCATCACCATCCTATATTGATTACACTTACTTTATACGTTGAGAAAAATCACACTACCAAAAATCAAAGTAGCAAAGGCAGTAATAAATGCCTTTAAAAATCAAAACAAGGGCTGAAAACTATACATTATTGCCTCTACAACTGTGAGAGGCAATTGAATATCCACCCCGAAAAATGTAGCCCTTATTGCTAAATAGAGGCATATTTATCTTTTAATTAGCCTCTACTGTTTGCTGGTCCAAGTCATCAAAAGAATTAGCTGCAGCAAATATACTAGCCCCTAAAGAATTTAAAAATAGTAAAGGCGTTGCAACCAATGCCTCTAAAATTTAAGTAGTTACGGTACTCAAAAACATCACCATCCAATACAAACGCCCCTATAATTAAATCTGAGAGCCATGTTGCTGTTAATAACGAACAGAATAATTAACTCATATAATACAAAAACTAAGTATGCAACATATGCAGTAAAGAATACAAAAACCGAATGGAAGAATTAACTCATAGACCATTGGAGAATGTTCAATAATCAAACATCTCTACATGAAACATAGGAAAAAATTGCATTTGTCTCTCAATTCAAATAGCAAAGAACATGAAATTTCAGAATCCATACATACATAATTCATAAGTACCTTTGACTACAAAAAACAATTATTAACATAACACCAAGATCGTAAACACTAACGACTTACATGCTGCTGCGGGGACATGAGTTGTTGAAGAAAATCCATATCACTTAGAGTTGCCGTGAAATTTTCTACATGATGGGAAATCGGTGCATATAAAGGTGGCTGGTAAGGATGAGGATAATAGAAAGGTCCGTTCTGCGCATATGCTGACTGTTGATGTAGGCGAGACTGATGTGGTGGCGGCAAATTATGTTGTAGAGCGGACTGGTGTTGGACCGGCGACTGATGTCGAACGGGCAATTGATGTTGGACCGGCGACTGATATTGGACCGGCGACTGATGTTGCATGGATGTATGAATTGGAGATGAGTGCTGTTTGGAAGACATACCTGGACTAGAAGACTGATGCTGTGAGGATAAAATCATACGTCGCAACTCATCAATCTCCTTCCTTTGTTGTTCATACATTTCCCACAATTCAAGATTTTCCGACTGCAATGATGCATAATCTCTTCCATTTCGTGACCTACGAACAGGTGAAATATGTTGAGTTTGTTGCACCCATGGAATCATGCTTGGTGCTGCAGCTTCTCCATAGCCTCGAACTCTTCCACCGGTCTCATAACCTCTTACCGACACATGCGCTTGCAACCTCAATTCCGGCGTCTCCTCACCATGGGTATCAACTAGTTGTCATAGCTTTTCGGATAATAGAGCCTGTAAAAATTAACTATCAATGAGAAAGGTTTTTAATGATGCCAAAGTAAAAGTGTCAATAACAATGATTAATTTATACAAATGTGATTTAATTTACGTCAATAGAGTTTACAGTATCAATTCAAAAGCAAAAGCACTGGTTAGCTTACTCTTCGGTAAAATTACAAAGGTTGCACTTGTCCAAAAGGTACATCTGCAACATTAACCATAATCAAGTATACTGAAATGTACTATAATACAATATGGGAAGCACAATAGATGGGAAACTGTTGTTTTTACACAGCAAGGAACAATATTTGCATTTTTATTATTTTCAACCAAGTAAAGAATATACTCGCGAAGTTTGTTTAAAAGATGAAGACCATGTTGTTCGTAACAATGCGAATATAGCACAAATCCGATAGCAATCAATAAATTGTCACTATTCAATTGTCACGTCAAGAAGCGTTACTATTTTGAAGTACAATCAAAATCAGCAACGGAAAAGCGTGACCAGATTTGCAACAGTAAAAAACTGTAGCAAAACAAGGAACAGAGAGAGAAGTACCTGTCAGTTTCCCACTATAAAACGGACCGGTCTCCGCAGGTTGAAGCGCTTTCAACTGTAGAGCAACACAAACTTAAGAGAGCAGTAATTAAGAATAGGTTTGCAGAGCAACGGGCGCACTTGTTCGCTGCGCAAGGCCAAGAGCCGAAAGGAAACGGGCGCATCCGCTCCGTTCAAAACGGATCCGTCCCACTACAACAAGGCCAAGCGGATTAGCGGCCCACGGAAATCAGGAGACCCTGAGAGCCCCAAGGCCCTATCTATGACATTTTAATATTTATTATGAAATCCTAATGTCTACATAAACTCATTCACTCAATGCTTCATGTGCTTATTTCTTTTGTTTTGAAATAACATATTGGGCTTTGGTATATAAGGAGACATAATCACAAATCACACACAACGTGGGACTTATATTTCTTCAATACCACTCAGCCTCTTCTTCCCAATCTTCTCATTTATTTCCAACACACAACACTGTCATGAACTCTTGATTTTTGATTTTGCGCAACACATTCAGAAATCCACATGCGGTTCCTAATTTCTTGCATGTACGCAAAGAAAACAGCATAGTGGAACTGTTGTTCAAATGCCAGGCATAACCTTTTAACCTCTTCTACGTAAAATGCTTTGTCCAACATTTGACTCTCTCCGTATGATAGTTTGGCGAAAACTGACTGATAAGGTGGGTATTTTTCCATCATTGCATGAACCTGGTCAACGTCTTCACAGATTACAAGTTCCTCATGACCATATGGGTACAGTAATCCAAAGCTTGAATAAAATTTCCTGCGGTCATCACGAGTCAACTTAGTGCCAATACTATTAACTTTGATATTTACAGCCCTTCTATCGGCTTCAAATGCAAGAAGATCAGACATAATCTCAGCAGTGGCACCACCAAGATTCTGACAAAACTTGTAGAAATCCTCTAGATAGGCCTTGTAGAGAGTGTTCCTCAAATTTCAATGTTCTTGTCATTTAGATCCTCTAAAGTGATACACTCTGAAAAGTAGGGAGCCAATGGTGTATCAACAAGCACTAGCCTGTAAAGCTCACACATGTTCTGAGCAATTGCAAGTGTTGTAATACTGTCAAACATGCCCAGAGCGTGGCATTTCTCCAATAGTTCCTGAACATCTCTTTCATGCAAGGTTCCAGTAACAATAAGGACCACATTATCGATCATATGACCATACGTGATGTATTCCAAAATCGTTGACAGTGGCTCGGTAGCTTGACATAGCATATGTTTGTATTCATCAACCAACTTAAGTGTGCATTTCTCCACAATTGTCATTGTATGCAATGGGGAGGGATCGTTCTGAAGGTAGGGACCATACTCAGTAGTTGAGAGATGCATTTTGATATCGTCTAAAGTTTCGCATTGGCATAGATTATTGTAATCGGCTGCGGTAAGTAGGCCGCCTTTGTGGCCTCTAACAATTGCTTCTAGGCATCCGCCATGGATAGTGAATTCATCGCTTCGAATCCATACATCTCTTTGAAGTTTTTACTCAAACAGAATTTGTTGAATTTTATTATGAATTTAAGCTGGAATTTGGTTAAACTACTAAATAAATTACCATGCAGCTAGAGGTTGATGTATGTAAGTATATGTGTGTATATTTGAACATATGCATATGCCTATTTATGTGTATATAGCTATACATACTATGACGCATCCATATATGCATGTACGTATTATAACCGTCTACTTGTTTTTGTAGCTACCTAAAATATCGGTTCATCGAAACTGAAAATGTGTTTATTCCTAGCATAAATCGAATTGCAGAGTCTGGTCTTTGCAAAGTCGAATACGGGGATATAACATATCAATACATACAGTAGAAAAGCAACAAATTAGAGGAGCTGCATGATTAGTCAATGATAATTAGGTTGCCCTATTAATTCTCAATAGAAAGCGAATAAAATATTTATATGTATTGAGATAGGTTTATATAGAAACTGATTATCATGGCTAAAGTTCACACACTGCTAATCACTACACTTCTCGAGCACATGAACTATGCATTGAATATATACTGAATGATGTATAGGCGCATATGATGGCTGAAGCACACAACTAAGGATGGACACGTTACCAAAGGAAGTGTATACTTGTAGAGCCATTGAAGTAAAAACATTAGGATGCTTACAAAGGCTCCATTGATTTCTAGACTAGGCTCTGGAATGCAATAGCGAGAAACCCGAGCCTATACACAATTTTTTGGATGTGTGATAGTTAGGGAAATCGAATACACTAGAGATGTCATTACTCTTGATATTGGGAGCATTATTTGGATTAGTAATTAGCCTTGTGAGATAGCGGAGCAACGGAAGAAGTATTGAACAAAGCATTAAATGGTAGGGTATATTTGAAGTTGTTGAACCTGTGGAGGTAAGGTGTGCTTCTTTATGAACAGTGGTGGTGATGGACTGGCCCTTAGAAATGTTTACTTTGAGATTGTGGTCGACAAAAATGCACTTGCATTCTAGAATTTGAGACATGGACAAGCTTTCTACATCAAGGCATTAAGTAGGGATGTTTTTGTATTTTATATTTTACCAAAAATCAATTCCATTTTAACAAACAAAAATTCTAGGCGAAGGAGGAGATGATAAGTTCATTACAACACATACCCAAGTAAAACTAGGAAGGTTGAGGTTAACAATAACTTCATCCTCCATAAAAGTGGTTCCCACTAATCATAAAACGCCTCGAGTTCTATTTTGTTGTAGATATGCTGGGGGATATAGAAATGAGATACAAATAGGAAAGAAGGGACCATCAAACATGGAATGAAATCCAGTCGACCATTTGAAGATCGTCACTTAAGCATCAAGAATAGTTAAATTTTTGTGAAGCCAAAACCGATGGAAGCCCTCTTCATTAAACAATTAAATAAGGTTATGTTTTGCATCAATTACTCCTATTTTAGATTGAGAAATAAGAAAAAAAATTGTGAACACCTTACGGATCTTTTTCCAACGGTGGTCAATTGGAAGAGAAGTAACAAATCTATCAATTTTCCGGTTCTCCTTTAAAAAATGTTTTGGACTTATCTGTTTACTTCTACCCTATGATGATGTTGAGAAGCTTTTCAACACAACATGATATTAATTCTAAGAAGTTGAAGCACTAGAGCCAAAAACGGGTGATGACTGAATATTGGAAGTGGGCGCTAGGTTGCTAATAGGATGGGAGGCACAGCATTTGGCAAAGGAGGAAATGCAGCATCAAATGTCGTCACGCTCGCAGCTGCGCCTACATCAGGCAATGCTGCAGAATGATGGCTTATGCCAAATCTGGTGGCCTAACAAAGCAAAAAAGTGGCTTACCCTTAGGAAGGATAAGCATATTGAAGAACAGGAGGAGGAAGGAAGTGGATGGTATGGGTGTCGGTGTAGGTGAATGCAAAGCAGTTGAGATGACAGAAAAGCAGGCGAAGGGAAGTAGCACGTGAGAAGAAAGAATATGAAATTGAGATTTACAAATATTTTGGAAATGTATTTTTTTAACATGCAATAAGCTGTTTGAAAGATTTCAATAAAGAGATTTGCTAACTAATGAGATTTTGACAAAAAAATTGATGTTGGTGAAAAGTATAAGCTTCGTATAGTAATAAATTAGTTTTATTATTATTCATGATTTTTTTTAGGGAAACACCTCCTAACCTAGTGGCCACACATCCTTCATATTGCTACAAGTATGAAAAGAAGTACATAATATGGACAAATTTGGTACATAATGATTATAGGCTTGGCGATCGACATAAAGACCATCGACATGCATAGTGTCTACCCACATAAGTACCAAAGTCCTTAGTGTCGACATAGACAGTATTGCTGTTTTAAAATGATTTTAAAGATATCGCCACTTTTTTTTAAAAACCGAGTTTTAAGGAAGCTGATGTATCGACACTCATGTAAGCCGCTTACCCTTATATCGCCCTTGAGCATTTTTTATATAAGCCTATGCTTTAATTTCATATAGCCCTGGCACTTATAAAATGCGACACACTTGTTATCAATTATAAAGCCTTATGTTCATAAATCACAAGTTCTATTATATTTTTGAAAAAGAAAATTGTTTACCTAACAGTGATTCTCACAAATTATGTTGCCCTCAATATACAAATCTTGATTGCATGCTTTATGAGAATATTTTGAACTGGCCTCGCATGCATAGTGATTATATAGGCCTTCAGCGTGGCTTTCCGATAGAAGAAATCATATGTTTCACCATTTAAATAAATGTGTGGTTTTCCATGTAATCATTTTTTGAAATAAGTATTATATTAAAAAATTCATAGGAATTTTTTTTGAATGAACATGAAGTTCTCAAATCTGTATATGCTCAATGCCTGAGCATACACATGGTAATGTTCATGAAATTCTCTTTATTAGTAGTAATTTAGTTCATGAAATTCTCTTTATTAGTAGTAAAGATGGATGCTTGCAAATTATTATAGGACCGTTTAAGCATATGTATAAATGTAACATGCCTAAAGCATTTCAGGACCATACACTACTCAAGGGTACAAATCAGTGCAAACAAGATAAATCATTCACTTACCCTTGTATGCTCAGGTGTGTTGTCAATCCAGCTTCTATATTTATCCTTTCTTTTATGAACCAAATCAAATGCTTCAATCGGATTAGGTTCATGACTATGAATTTGTTTCTGTTTCAAGGTAGAATAATAAGCACCTAAAAATTACATTATAATGATATAGTAGCACAAACAAAATATATGATTTATATTATGATCATTTATATTGCCGCTTATTTATAAGCATGACCGTGGCTAAGCAAATTAAGTTTGTGTAAAGAAGTGGTCACTTACGAATTTGGCATGGTGTCTTACGAAGGACATCGAACCACCTGCGTGACTCATTTTTAGCTTCTTGCGGTTCTCGGTATTTTTTTCAACTTTTATCTATTATTCACAAAAAATAAAAATACAGTGAATAATATTGTACATATCTACTAAACCAAATACATAGAGAAAAGGAGAATTACCTTATTTTGTGATCATTGTCCCAATAGTTTACCATTCCCCTCCATTTTTCACTATCCACACGATCATCTCCACACTCAAAGCGCAACGGTGAGTCAATATATGGAGTGTAATATTATTTTTTAAGCGGATCTAGTGTTTCTCACTCTTTTAGCTAGGCGTTTTAGTAGTACATGACGAATTATAGGGATATGGGGTATGTCTTCAGGACACCAGTCAATTGTATCCTTTAAGTTATAAATATTTATTGTTATACATGGGAAAGTTGATGAAACCACAGACATAAAAAATTATGTAAATGTAATTTTGGAGTGATTGATTCTAATGCGGTTGAAATATTGTTAACTTGTAAGTTTTGCAAAATTGAATATGTAGTGTTCAACCAAAGACCATGCATGTTTATTTTTTCATGCCACGATTTTTTTTTTCCAGTTTGAGATTATATCATTTACTGCTCGACATTTTGAAAACAATCAAAAAGTACGAAGATGAATAATAAATGTTCGAACCATGAAGACATTTTCCAATATTATATAGAATTCAAAATGATTCAACATACCGATATGGTTTCCCACATTTTTTTTCCTAAAAGCATTTATATGAGATCTCCAATCTTTTGGGGAAAGAGGTATAAGGTTGCAGTTTCTTGCCAAATCACCTAAGTATCTTGCTAATTTGGCATCTTCTGGAACAATGCACAGTCCATCCTTCGTAAACTCAATTTTTTCTTTTTCGGATTTACCCCATGTTGGCTTATTATAGCCACGCCCTTTTCTGCTCTTTGACCCTGCTAAAATAATAATATAGTATTTTCAATGGTAATATACTACTAAATCAATAATAGGTTACAAGCTGTATTTAGAATGATCATCTTTTAGCCACATAAATTGAACTCGTAACGGTGTTGCTTTATGGTCAAAATAACACTTTCTAATTTTTGTAAACATATTCCATTAAAATGATTGGTATTACGCAAGAAATAATAGCATATCACGAGTAAAATATGAAAATATCATTGTTTAGGGAATATGAAAATACCGTTGCTTTGAGAATCACGCTCTTCAAGTATATCATCATTCAAAGGATTCACCTCATATGAATGAGAAGTTCCGGAGCTGCTCATCTTAGTAATGGAAAAAGGGAATGATAATTAATGTATGTTAATTTATAACAAGTGATTTCACATAACGAATATAGCAATTAACTTGTACTATGGTTCAACAAAGACATCAAACTGTACATGACAAATAAAAATAAATGACAACATTACATAAGTAGAATATAATCTAAGTTTAAATGGCATATTAAATGAACAAGGGTGAACAAATACATAAATATGCAAGTACTATGTTTAGTCGATGCCCTCATTTTCATTTTCATTCTCATTCTCATCTTCATCCTCATCCTCACTCTCGATATCTTCTTCATCATCACTGCCATTGTCTTCAAAAATGGAAATGTTTGGATTAGGCGTTGGTAACACTTTGTTAACATAAACACCGCGAGCATCAGTTCTTATATGTAGCTCTTCGTTGTCAAGATTAGGATCATCAAGAATTGGCATGGTGTAGTAATCATCAACATCATCTTCGTTGTCATCCACAATTAAATCATAGAAATCTCTCGGTTTTGTTTTAACTACAACAACCCAATCTGATTGCTTTGGATCAGCAACATAAAACACTTGAATAGCCTGTGATGCTAGTATAAACCGATCATTATTTTGTTCCACATGGTTAAAGTTCACTAAATTGAATCCATACATGTCAGTCTTCTTCCCAGACTTACTAACCCAATCACACTTAAACAAAACAATTTTGCAAGCCTGATCATCACTTTCACCAGGAAACCTATAATCTTGCTCATAAATATTCTTTAAGACACCATAATAGTCGATATTACCAGTGATTGGATTACAATCTCTCACACTCGAACAACTTGATGTTTCAACATTCACAAAGACACCACAATTTTGATTTTTGTATTTGTCATCAATCGTTTTAATTCGAAATCGGTAACCATTTATCACATACTTCTTATACTGCCTCACAATCCTGCTTGGACCACTAGCTAATCGAAGTAAATCATTTGATACTGCAGAATCATTGCTAGCATGAAGGTTGTTTACCTAAGCCAACATGATCGTTAATATACTTCATCATTTAATAGTAAAAGTTATTAAAATTGCATGTTGAAATATAAAAACACATACATGGTTCCTAAACCATGTAGGAAATTCCTTGTTCCTCAAGCTCTTGACTTCTCGAATAGTTTTCCGACGATGAATTCTACGTAGCTCTTCCAACCTTTTGCTATCAAAACAAATTCAAAGAAAAAATGTTTGTCTAGAATTTAATGTTTAAATTAGAAGTACATATTTTAGATTAGTATAATGGCCTTACTCTAAAAAACAAGCCACTTCGCCACAGTTGAATAAAATATAAGTATGACAATGCTCCCAGATTTTCTTTTCGAGATTAATCTCCGAGCACTTTCCTAAATGACGACCAGAATGTGCAAATATTGATAGCCATCCATCAAAACCACGGGTAAAGATGTATCAGCATTACGACCATGACGTGTATTACGAGTCTCTACATCTTTCAAGTACATTGAACAAAATGAAACACATTCTTCTGCAAGATATCCAACTGCAATACTTCCCTCTGGGTTACTTTTATTGCGAACATATCTTTTTAATGTTTGCAAGTACCTGAAGAAACAAATAAATACTCATGTTTCTTATGCCATATCACTATCGCAAGGCGATCCAATTGAGATAAGCTCTTACACTTACAAAAGGATTAACAAATGTCCCTGTGTGATAGTGTTATCAAATAAACTATATAATTTGCATCAAAGTATTAATTTTCTACATTGATTTCACATGTAATGTTTTTTTATTTAAATTCAGGTGAACATACTTATAATAATTATAATATTTAATGTGCATATTATGAAAAATATTTCATTACCTATTTAATCGAAGTTATATTTTACTTTAGTTATTACCATATACCTTATCATATTTTAGCATTAACTTTCAATCTTCTTGGCTCGTGTTTAAATTTAAAATGTGGTTCATAAACTAGGATGTAATAAGAATTTGAAAAACAAAATATCAAATGAAATGAAGAAAAATCAATTACCTTTCAATAGGATACATCCAACGATATTGAATCGGTCCGGCAATTGCTGCGAACAGATATAGTGAAAAAAGGAGGGAACATTTTTTCCACACTACAGCAGAACTGCTATTTTATAGCGGCCCACAGCCACTATGAATAAGATCTATAGCGGTTTCATAACTGCTGTATATGAACACATTATAAAAAACTGCTAAATATTTATAATGCTTTGTATGCCGTTATGAAAGATCCCGTTTGATAGCGGTGATTTGCCGCTATGTTATTTTATTACAGTAGCTCATTTTGACCGCTATAATACATCAAAATCTCATTCAAAGAGAAAACATTTATAACACCGTATTGCCGCTATAAAATAAATGTTCAATAACAGATATCCAACGCTATTAAATAAACGTGTTATAGATTTACTAAACCCTTTGTTAGCTCATTTTTGTCGCTATGCTACATCAATACAATAACTCATTTTCACCGCTATTATACATCTAAATCTCAATAAATTTGAGATTATCCATAACACAGTTTTACTGCTATAACATATATCTTTGATAGCTTCCATAGGACGTTATTAAGTTAACATGTTATAGTAAAAATCTCTCTACAGCTCATATATTTTAACAATAATAATCAAAATGAATCTTCATAACAAATTAAAGATGAACACACAAAATATACTAATAGCAAATAAAATATCAACTAACAAAAGAAATTCAATACATATGTTTTCAATTCCCATTGATGGTAAATTGAGTACACAAAATACAAAAGATAGTTCATAATTGTTCAGTTAACACACAAAGACACAAGACAAAACAACCCAATCCTACTCGATAAATAGCCCAAACCTGCTAGACAAAACACCCCAAACAACTTAGCACCTCCATCTTACTTTCATTGCCTCATCACCCTTTGTCGGCCTGTATACAACAAAAACGAATCATTGATGAGGAGTAAAATATAAGAAATGTGTGAATCACATGACAATGCATACAAACTGGGTATGTTATAATCTTGCTGAACTAAGCACTGTGCAATAAGCCTTATACAAACTGGGTCTGTTATAATCAATCGGTGATATGCAATCAAGCTTATAATAGTACATGCGAAAGCCACTAAAATCAAACACACAAAGGCCCTTAAGCTCCAGGGACAATGCATACAAACTGTGTGAATCACACGACAATGCATACAAACTAAGTCTGTTATAATCATTTCAGCCGACTCTGTCAACTATATGAATTTTTTTCAAGTATAATTATTTATTAACATGTTAATCCAATCTAATATTGCTACTGATTACCTTGTTTGCTGCAGTCGACTGAACCTACCTATTTTCACTCATATATCTTTAAAGATAAACACAATACCATTCTAGTATCGCTTGGTGGAATATATTTTCACTCACAAGAACCACTAAATCAATTCATTGAGCCATTCTCAAACATTTTTTCTTTTTAAAGTCAGATAAATTATATCCAAATATGTTTATGATCACACGTGGGACATGATGATTAAGTTATCCAAGCCAATTTTTGATTGATGGATAGAAATTAGGTAAATGTCTCTGTATCAACTTTCAAATAAATAGAATCAGTAGAAGTACCTAAAGAAGTTACACTGGGCTTGACAGCCAATGTCAAACCGACAAAGCAATCATTTGATTCGTTATTAGCAAAATCCCAAAGGTTCAATTCAATCTTTGGTTCTACACCTGCAAAGATTTAAATACTGCTTAGAACCATAATCACAGCAGTTCAATGGATAACATTGATATTCCAAAAACTCGCTTCTTGAACTCAAGGGAAAATGTCCATGTGTGGAAGACGGTACCATGGTGTTCTTAAACAATTGACCTGTCTACCCGCATAGACTAGGCTAACCCATTGCAAAACAAGAAGCTGCTAAATGTTTGGTCTGTAGAATACATCTGATAGAAACAAAATGTTAAATTAACTAAGAAGGGGCCTAATCAAGTAAAACATATTTCAACAAATCTATCAACTTTTACGATGTTTTTTTGTTAACTTAGCAGCATAGTCATTTAGTCATGTTTTGAAGTTGAATAATGAAATCAACAATACTGGAACTAAGTAATGCATTCATTGTTTCATGAAAGAAAAAAACCAAATAAACAGTTTTGAAGCTTGAGAACATGGAAAATGGAAGCAAACGTACTTTCACAAATCTGCTATAACCATTATCTACCACCTGGCATTACGTTCCCATGAGATAAACTTCATTTGGGCCATATAATATATTTAAAATAGAGGATAAACAGTCGTGAAGAGCTTGAGAACATGGAAAATGGAAGCAAATGTACTTTCACAAATACGTTGTAACCACATGGCATTACATGCCTATAAGATAACTTCATTTGGACCGTATAATATATTTAAAATAGAGGATAAAATTTTTGTAAACAATTATTTCATGTTAGTCTCATGGGCTCGGTTTGTTTTGGAGACAAGGCTTCTTGTGCTTATAGACTTGTTTTCTGGTTTTGGTTTTTATTTATTAAACGATGAGTACTTTTGTTATTGACACCTTATATGCCAGTATTTTCTTCTAGGTACTCGGTACAAAAGCATACAGTATATACAAAAAAAAAAAAACTGCGAAGAAAAACACAGAACCAAAAATGAAAACATGATGTAGAAGACTGTAAATGTATCTTTGTGAGTTTATAGCGGTGAACTTACATATTTTTCTACTGCGCGCACAAGCAGCTCTGCGGTATTCCTCCTTGTGTGTACTTCTTTTCTCATCCTATAAGGTACGATTAAAAAACCAATTAAATCCACAAATAAGAAAAATCATTCAATTCATGCTAAAATTCACAGTACCTATCAATACAATAATTTACACCTTCTTCAAGACAAGCACAAAAAAATCACCTATCAAGAAGATCTGAACACAATTCTTCAAATTTAGCCCTTGTGATAGTTGTCTCGATGTGCTTGGGACCTTCAGCGGTTGCAGTAATGAATGGTAAGCTAATATACATAAAAATAAGCTGATCAGATTAGTAAAAAACCATATATCCACTGGTATTATGGTATTTTCTTATATTAATAAGCTAATATACATAAAAATAGATTTTGGTAGCTCAATACTTGCATCATACCTTATAGGAATTCAAGTCAGCAAGTTGATGATCTGCAAAGACTTGACTCAGCAGCACTGCCTCCTATTCGTTTCCAAATTATATGATCCAACTCAGTACAATTTTTGTATAGAACTACAGAATAAACGTGACAAGTGAGAAGTCACTGGTTACTAATAAACTATTCTAAAAAATAAGCTGATCAGATTAGTTAAAAACCGACCCTGCTTAAAAGCAGAACATCGAAGAAATCAATGGGAAGGAAGTGAATTTACCTCGGTTTAGGGGTTCTTTTATAGAAGGTTTGAACCTCAGGCTTGGCGACTGTGTTTACTGCTTATTGATCTCAATCGGTGCTTTATTAGCTGCAGAATCAACTTCATTCTAGTATTTTTCGTAAAGAACAGGAAGAGTGGCAGCCATTAGCAAGACTGCAGAAACAGTACATAAATAAATGAATCTGATTAGCTATTATTCTTTTGAGGCCAATTAGCTATTATCATTACAATTTTAGCAACCATAATTAATACTTTCCCTGAGCATATACAAAAAATGAACACGCTCATTTCATTTTAACATGGAAAGAATTTTTGTGGATAAAACTAATACAAGCATACAAAACAATTCATGCAAAAATATTTATATTTGTTAAAAGTAATTCTTACCAATGTATCCTAGAGTAAGAAAAGTGAACCATCCACCAATTTTAGAAATAATCCACAAGCTCCCTATTACAAGCATTATTTATTACAGAGTGATTGATTTATCATCATGTAAGGAAAGTGGCGTAGAGATGGAATCAAAAAAAGGAAAAAAAAATCAACTGATTGAATCATTTACCTTGAGCATTTTCTTGAAATTTTCCTTGAAGCAACGCATCTTAAAGCACCGTATAATTCATTGAGTTTATGTCTCAACAAATGTGCTATGCTAAGAAACAAATCCTTAGGCAAGAGAACCTCTGGTAGAGTTGAAGGTTTCCTGAATGATAATTAGAAGCCATAACCAGCATGCATTATATTGTGAGATGATATTCTTAGACAAGAAATGCCAATCATTTTAATGAACTAATTAAACAGTTTTAATGTAGCTAGAGTTTTTGATGGGCGATTATATATAAAGCTTACTTGTTTAGAAAGGGTGCAAAATAAGTCCCAAGAAGTAGTAAAACCAAGGAAAGCATAAGGCAGTGACAAATAAAAGTTATCCAACCCCTTGGAAAAGAAACCAAAGGGTAGTCACTGCAGCAAGAATCCCCCCTGACATTAACACAAAAATTTGCATGTAAAATAAAGATTCCAGTGCAGCACCCTCCAAATGTTGTAACTCTCTTTTGTTGGTATTAGGTACGATGTAAGGTTATCACAATAAAACTAAAATAATCCAAAATTATAAAGTAAGATAAGAACCTTCAGAGTAACCCAAAGGAAGTAGAAAAATATATAAAAACAACTACTGTTATTTGACTTTCCCAATTGGAAATTTTGATTTAGGTTACACAGTACAAGTCAGACTTTGCAGAAGTCGAATGCTGTAATATGAAAGACACCTTATCCAGATTGCTAAGCCTCCGAAGTACTGTTGTACACCCTGTGACACCTAGTGATCTTATTTTAATATAGAATAGGAGTAAGTTTAAGTTGACCGGACCAAATGAGAAGTTAACTTATCCAATTTGATTATTGTTGCTATGGATTCACTAAATAAATTAGCATCTAAGATCAACTGAATAAATTGCCTTGACACCAATACAATAAATTTTAATCAGTTAAAAAAATAAAGCAAGCAAGGTTCTAAACTCAGTCTGTTACAAAAGAATACTTTGTTGAGTAAAAAAAAAGTTGGTATCTTACTAAACTGCTCTTTTAGTTAACCATATTTTCCTGAGTGATATTTAACAAAGAGCATTAGAGATGATTTAGTTGAACCAAAAATTATATTGATTTGAAAATAAATGTCAATTGACAAATAGCGTAACTCCTTTGGTATTTTTACATTATAGTTCATTGATATTTTGATGCATCATAAACCACAAAGCATTTCAAAACCAATCAAAAAATGCAAATGCGTAGTATTACATGGCTATATATGTACATACGTATAAACACAAACATGCGTGTGTACGGATGAATGTATGTAACAAGATCAGTTTGTCATATGATCATTAGTCATTGCAATCTAGTGAACAAACTAAATTGAGCAGCAAAGAAGCTTTAAATTGTCAAATTGGCTATCCATTGAAATTGGTATATGTGTAATTTTATCCGAGACCCTTAATAATATTTTTAATGTCAAATAAGTGAATTTTTAAATGTTTGGTCAGATGTCATGGACCAAATCTTCTATTCATATTTAAAATTCAGGTTTCTAGGAAAAATAAAATTGACCAAGAAGACAGAATTTGGATGATCAACTTTTCTGTTAAGCTTAATTTTGTAGATTGTAATCAAAACTTTCATAGTTTAAATATTGTAATATAGTTGTTTTGCTGTTGTAAATGGTATGTAAATGCTTCTGCATTGTCTTTGTAATGATATATATATTAAACTAGATAATAAAGAGCTCTTCTAGAGAAGATTCTTAAGTGGAACAACAGGCTAAGTTTACATACCCTTTTAGCTTACATACACTTCAAGTTTTAAAAAGTTTTGGAAGTGACCTTTTATGACACATTTAGTTCACAGTCAAAGAATGTGAAATGAAACAATAAAATATCAGGAAAATATTTACAAGGACAAAACTGAAGGCCTTTTTATCCATAAGGACAACCCACTAAAATTTTACTCAGACGGACAACCACCTAATATCTTTTCTTCACGTGCGCTTTCTTCTTGCTCCGCTCGCGATTCACGTCCGCTCCAAACAATCGAACCCAAAAATCACGTACGCAAAAAATTAAATTGAATTCATAACAATTCAGAAATCATGACAAGGACATGAACATCAGAATCGAAATTGCAATGGAACCCAAAAATTCGATTCCATAAATCGCGAGAAATTGGAACCCTAAAAAAAAAAAATGTCGAACAACAAAAATCCGTTGGAAATCACGATTGAATTGAATAAAAATATTTTTCTAACGATGGAAAACACAATTGAAGAAGTCGAAATTGTTGAAACAATTTTTTCGTGATTGGAAATGTTTTTTTTATCGTTAATAGTATAGCAGTTCGTAGGTATCATTTTTTTATTTTTTTAGTTATCATTTTTCCTGTTTTAACTTTAAAATATATCAGCAGTTTTTAGTTATCATTTTTCTATTTTTTTTGTTATCATTTTTACTGTAGTTTGTGTTATGTTAAACATCAAAGCAGTTTTAAGGTATCATTTTTATATTTTTTAAGGTATCATTTTTAGTGTGATTTCTTTGTTATGTTACACATTACTGCAGTTTGAAGGTATCATTTATATATTTTTTAAGTTATCATTTTTACTGTAATTTATGTGTTATGTTCATATACGTCTTTTTTTATGTGATAATTTTTGTGATGGTGGAAATGAAACATAAAATGAAATATGTTTGACTAAGTGATGAAGTTGATGCAAAAAAACAGTTTCAAAATTAACACAGTAATAAAATCACATGAAAACAACACATAACATAGCTAAAACAGTAAAAATGATACCTAAAATATTAGAAAAATGATAACTAAATACTGATGCAATGCTTTGAAGATAAAATAATGAAAAAAAAATTATATCAAAGTTTGATTGATTAAACTGAAATAAGTTCGGCTTCGTTTCTTAGCTGATACATCAATATAACTTCAAAATTAACACAACAACAAAATCTCATGAAAAAAACATATAACATAGCTAAAACGGTAAAAATGATAACTAGAAAAATAGAAAAATGATACCTAAAAACTGATGCTATGTTTTTAAAGTTAAAACAGGAAAAATGATAACTAGAAAAATAGAAAAATGATAACTAAAAACTGCTGCTATGTTTTAAAGTTAAAAACAGGAAAAATGATAACTACAAAAATACAAAAATGATACCTACGAACTGCTGTACTGGTAAAATGAAGAAAAAAACATTTCCAATCTAAAAAAATTGTTTCAACAATTTCGACTTCTTCAATTATGATTTCCGTCGTCTGCTACATATTTTTATTCCGTTCAATTAGGATTTCCAATGAATTTTTGTTGTTCGACGTATTTTTTTCTAGGGTTTCTGTTTCCAATCGATTTTGATTTCTTGATGTTTGGCTTCGATTTCGAATTTTGATTTTTATTCTGAATGATGTTTGCCTTCGATTTTTGATTTCTCGATTTTGGATTTCGTTATTTTTGATTTTGCGGTTTTGGATTTCGTGATTTCGACATACGCGCGTGAGGGGAGAAGATGAAATCAGCGACCGTATGTTTATTTCCAGTGTTTTGTCCTTTTGGATAAAATATTTGGTGGGTATTGTCCTTATGGATAAAATATTAGGCGGCTGTCCTTATGGATAAATTTTAGTGGGCTTTTGTCCTTTAAAATTTTTTTCCCATAAAATATTGTCCATGCTCATAAACAAGTTGACATTTAACATATTATGACTATTATATGAATATTGTCAATACTGTCATCCTGTTTGGTCAATACTGTCATCATGTTTTAAGTTTAAGCAACAAATCCAAGCTTTCAAATAAAAACAATTACATGCCTAATTAGTTGTACAGAAATGCTTCGGTGCTTATGACATAATAATTTTAAGTTCAACTTGGACAAGGCAATAATAAGTTATAATATAATGTCTTGAAGATTGATTACTTGTTGAATTTTCTAGTTACTACTATGTATTGTTTGTAATTCTATTCTATATAGATTCACATGCTTCCAAAAGCATAAATCAAGAGAGAATTACTTGAAGTGACTTGATCATCCTTTTTTGCCTACATTGGATACACACTCTGAGATTCCAAAATTTTCCTGCTTGATCATAGAGTACCACCCTAGCGGTGATTTTCATGGCTTGAGGCAGAGGCATACAATGAAGTATTTTTCTGAGCAAGCGGCTAAATACAATTTTTATTGTCAATTTATTTATTACATTATTGTTACACAGTTATTGTTTAAAATTTTACTATGTTATTCCATATATTGTGATTTCTTGATGCTTCATCCTGTAACTAGGGCTAAACTATTACAAAAATCAATCTATTGGTCTATATGTATCTCTTCACCTCAAGTTTGTCAAATACATGTTACTGTTAAATAACATGTCTCACAACTCTTTCTTAATATAATTTTGGTTTATAATATGACATAGCAAAGTACTGGTTTTATAGAAAAACTATACAATAAAAAGCATACCTAACTTTCAAACAAGATGATGGAGTAGGAGTAAATAAATGCTATATCACCAAATGCTTGGAGGCTTCTCCATATTTTATCCATTTCTGATACAGCACCCACACTTAATCCTGCAAGACTTCGTTTTATAACACCATTAGCTGTAATCGATAGATAAAAGCATTAGAATATTATGATAAATCTAATAAATAAAGAGTTCATGTATTTGACGTACGTGTAACTTGCAGGATGCCTAAGATCGAACCTATTCATGCATGATTAAGTGAAAGAGATGACTGCAGCTATCCCAACTAATCCTGTGTACTGAAACCACCTACGTATCAGCATCTGCACGCGTTATGTTATAACAAATCATATTTAAGACTTAAATAAGGAGAGAAATCTACTGTAGGATTAAGACTGGAATTAAGCTTTTCTTTTGGATCATTGACGCGCACATTCAAGAGTTTGAATCTGAGCGATTGTTACATCCTAGCCCAACCAAGCAGGAAGCAACCATGTGTTAGATGACGACTAAATCTTCTCATATAACTACAAATGAAAATTCATTTTATTCTTAGGGCCGATAGATTTGGTTTTGGTGGGATTTCCACGAGTAAGGACAACAGATTCTACTCCACTAAAATAGATCGAACATGTGATAGCTTTTATAAGAGGATAAAGACGAAATAGGATATATTTCAACGTCGACCTAGATACCCAAAATAGATACCTTGTGCCCAGTGGATTCAAAACGAATCAAATAGTTTATGATCCAACTCAGAAAAGACAAGAATGAACCTCTGCACAACAGGCCTAACAGCAGCAAACTCAGTCCTTAAGTTTTTCCAACTTTCTTATTGACAATTCCATGATCTAGTCCACCCTCCAACGGTAGATGAGAAACATTGTCAATTCATATAGAAGTTATATTTATCACAAAATCATAAGATGTAATAAACAAGGATGAACTTACTAATCAGGACAATCACACAATACATAAATTAGACATATCAGATGTTAACACATAAAAAATGGCTTCTGATTTTCATAAGAATCTCATTCTACTTTTTAGGCAACCCCTTCGATTGAATATGGAATCTTCTGATCACATGGGCAGAAGATGATCTAAGTCGAATATGCAAAAATACAATATTACAGTGTTACTACTACCAAACTATAAAAAATGATTAATATTGTCCCTCTTAAACCACGTATCCCAAGGTAGACATGATCGGAAATGATTAATATTCATTTATGTCGTTACCAAGTAATGCAGAGTAACGTGACATCCATAATTTTAAATTTATGCAATCACCTACAAAATACCACTAGTTGGACGTTGTTTAATGCAAGAACGGGTTGTGTCTAGTATATGCACATTTTAACAAGAAAATAAAATCAGTGTACAATATAGAGAAAGATTTTTGAAATAGACTGACCTGGAGATTGTCTTTAGATATGTCGGCTGCCAATATAGTTTGACAGTGCCATCTTACACTATCCCATAATGCAGTATGTTGAAGGCAAATCCTGACATATCGATTTGAAGTCTTCTACATAGCTTGTTGCTCAATAGGTGCGCCAACCACTAAATTTACTATCATTGCAAACTGAGGCTTCAAAAAAAGGAAAAGATAGTTCTTGCCTTGACACTGCAGCTGGCCATGTGCGATGTGCCAAAATGGCTGTAATTTACAAGTAAAATCGCAATAACATGAGGATTTGTATTTGCTCAGAGAAGGTTAAATAGAACATAAGACCATAAATTAAATAGATACATGGCTTGAAATCCAACTTAAGAACTTATCCTTAATGTGCAATAGACTAATTTTTTTAGAATAGCACGTACAATTAAATATTTGTGAATGGTCGCTTTACAAATAAATCATTTGATTGTAATAAGACTAAACCACGAAACATGAAACCATTATATGTTGAATATTTTGTATATGGTTAAAGGTATATAATTTTTTTAGAATAGCACGTACAATTAAATATTTAATTGTTTGTTTTGCAAATATTTTATGATTGCTCTAAATCTGGAAGAAGTGCATTAAAAGAACGAAGAAGCAAAATTATTTTAGATTAAGAATTCAATTGCTACAATTAAATTAGGATATCTCTTCAAACTTCGAAACCAAAACTACTTATAAATTTGTTAATTTTTATATCAGCTATCTTAAGCATGAATTGCGGTAAAAATTCAACTACATACTTTCTAATCCACCGGAAGTGGGGAAAAAGTTTAATACTAAGCAGCTTAAAATTTTATAATGTGAAGATGATAAAATGCCATAAGCTTGGTTGGCAAAGAAGGCGCTAAAAGAATATGTTTTACACTACCTGATATCGTCGTGATAGTAGAAAGTCTTAAATATGGTACTTTGACAAAGCACTTGCATGAAGCTGAAACCTTTAACATTTGAGAAATAATATAAATTTGCTCATGAGGATGGAGAATTTAAGTTGATATCAAAGTATGAAATGTTGCACCTTGTATGCTGGTGCTTTAATAACTAAGATAATACATGGCCTTAGTTTGCTAATAAATAAGAAGCTGCATCAATCATCTTGGCACACAAATTTTTTAATAACATATAAAAATAAGGAAAAATTTGGATAATTATTGATGAGCTACATTAACAAAGTTTCGATATAAACTACTAACCCTTTAAAATGAAAATATGAAATAATTAAGAAAACGATAAAGGAATATTAGCATAAAACATGAAGTACATCATTTGTCTTAATTCTAACATAAAATGAAATTATTGCTGAACTGTGTTCATTGGTATCATTCTAACATATATTTTTGTACTCAACAACTAGAATCTGGGAAATCAATTGAGTCAGCGAAGCAGTTCCCAATAATAACTAATGCAAAATGCTCTATCTGCATAAGCAAACACAGATAGTCGTCATACTAAAATAATTTACAAGCGGTTAAGCAGATTAAATAAATAGGAAAAAGTATGAAAATAGTCAAATCAATTGGGCAAAGGCACTAAAAATTATAGCATAAAACAGTATAAAATTTGACGGAATTGTTTCGCTTACCTGAATCCTCGGAGGTTAGGGTTTCAGAACGCAAACGATGGAATAGAGCTGCTGCGATGAAGACAAATGGCACGGGGAGTTTAGTAGAGAAGAACGATGCTAATAATTTGTTTTAGAGATGAAATTTGTTTCGGGGGAAGGGAGAGTTGGTGGAGAAGAACACATTTTTTTTGGAGAAGAACGTCAAAATTATTTTGTTCTTGGGAGGCAGACAAAGGAATTTGGCGGGGTCATGAAAATTTTGGGGGGAACGAGCGTTACACGCAAGTGTCAAAACAAAATGCATACGAAGACAGATAAGTAGGCCTAATCAATAACAGTTCAGAAAAGCACGTTATTAAATTGTGTTATTAAAAATACATTTTCTTGTAGTGCCATCATACATAAGGCTAATGCTACCCTGTATCTTAGTAGATTCATTGATGTAATATGTTGCTTTTTACTACAAAGTTGTCTAAAAATAGCACATAATTCAAGCAACACAAGGACATGAGGTCTAGGCAAAACCCGTCGGATTGCAAGTGGAAGCAAATGTTGCATAATCACATGATGATCGTGACTCTTTAAACCATGTAAGCATTTTTCCTTTACATATATACATCGAGAAATACTGGTTGAATATCCATCCGGAACACGTACATTTGAGAGTGCTTTACAAAACAATGTTTTTCCTCATTAGCCATGGAAAATATTGCCGGAGGTATATATGTCCTATTGCCTTCGCGAATAGGATGAAGTGATTTTCTTATTTGTAAAATTTCTAAATCAACTCGGGCCTTAACTCCATCCTTTCCTTTTCTCGAGTTACTAAGTAAAGTTCCTAAAATATTTTCACTTACAATTTTCTCAAGATGCATTAAATCTATGTTATGCCTTATCAATAGATGTTGCCAATAAGGTAAAGAAAAAAATATACTTTTTTTTTCCAAGGTCCGGCAACCTGGGTCTTCCTGTTGGCATTCATACCTCTCCGTCTTTTTTGACCACTAACAGATTCAAGCATTGGTGATATACCAAATGTAAATCTTAAATTTGATAATTGCTTTAAACATTCGACTCCTGTTAGTGGTTTAGGGGCAAGAGTTTGTTCACACTTACCACTAAACGAACATTCATCAACTCGAAACCTATGTGTAATAAGCAAAAATCTATGACTTCCCAAATAACCTTATTTTTTACTATTTGGTAAGTGCACCGAGTATGTTTTGTGGTTGTAATGCGGACATGCAAGCTTTCCTGATGTACTCCATCCTGATAAATTATTGGGATCCCTCCTTAATTGGAGAGTTTCTAGAAAATTCTAGACCTTTCTAGAGAAATCTAGAATTTTCTAGAATATACCAGAGAACTCTAGAGAAGTAGAATCCTCTAGAAGCTTGTGGAAGAATGTGGAACCATCTGGAATATTCTGGAGATGTGTGGAACCTTCCGGAACCTTACGGAAGAGTATGACCGGAGAACTCTAGAGAAGTTTAGAATTCTCTAGAAGCTTGTGGAAGAATGTGGAACCGTCTGGAATATTCTGGAGATGTGTGGAACCTTCCGGAACCTTACGGAAGAGTATGACAGGAGAACTCTAAAGAAGTGTATAATTCTCTATAAGCTTGTGGAAGAGTGTGGAACCCTCTGGAATATTCTGGAGATGTGTGGAACCTTCTGGAACCTTACGAAAAAGTATGGAAGGATGCATAAGAGAATGGAAGAGTGAAGAGATTCCTAGAGAGTATGGAGCATTCTAGAGAATCAATCTCCACCCTTGGATGCAAGTAATCTCCACCGTTCATCATGGAGGATGAGTAGTATAAATAGGAGAAGGAGCCTTCATTACTATCCATCCAAGGATCTAAGGATCCAAGGAATCAAGAGAGAAGCCACTTTTTAGAGTGAGATCCAAGATCCAAGAGAGAAGCTACTCCTTGGAGTGAGATCCAAGAGAGAAGCCACTCCTTAGAGTGAGATCCAAGAATCCAAGAGAGAAGCCACTCCTTGGAGTGAGATCCAAGAGAGAAGCCACTCCTTGGAGTGAGATCCAATAGAGAAGCTACTCTTTAGAGTGAGATCGATGAATCCAAGACTCCAAGGATCCAAGAATCCAAGGATTCAAGAGTGAAGCCACTCCTTAGAGTGAGGAAAACTAGAGAGTTAGAGAGAGCCTTTTTGAGAGAAAATAGAGATAGCTTGGGAAGCCTTTATCCTCAAGCTTGAGTGAGCCATCGAGTGTGAGTTACTTGTGTAATCATATTCTTGTAATCTCACTATTCTTTTGTATAGTGGAAGAATTCTCCATGTTGGAGAATTATAAACCCTTGTGCTTCCGTTGCTACTTTAATCTTAAAGTGCCTATCTTAACTTCACGAAGCGGGAAAGACCGAGATTTCCCCAACATAAATTAGCATATGCAGGTAGATCATTTATAGTCCATAAAATAGCCGCTCTCATGTTGTATGTTTGTCTTGAAAAAATATCATATGTATCTGTGCCAACCTCCCATAACTTTTTTAACTCGTCTACTAGTGGTTGCATATAAATATCAATGTCTTTCCCTAGCTCTCGAGGTCCCGAAATTAGTAAAGCCATATATAGATAAGGTTGCTTCATACACAGCCATGGAGGTAAGTTATAAATAGAAATAGTTACTGGCCAAGTGTTATGCTTACTATTTAAGTGCGCAAATGGATTGAAACCATCACTTGCAAGACCCAAATGAACATTACGAATTTCTGATGCAAAATCGGGGTATAGAGAATCAAAATGTTTCCAAGATGGAGAGTCTTTCAGATGTTTCATAAAACCATCATTTGAACCGTCAACTGAATGCCATCTCATATGTTCTGCTGTATATTTTTACATATACAACCTCTTTAGCCTTGGAATTAAAGGAAAATAGCGAAGCACTTTAATAGGTACTTTCTTTCTAACATTGTCATCTTCGTTATCTACTTTGTATCTTGACACGCCACAACGAGAGCAAGTTTGCAAGTGTGATGTTTGCTTCCAAAATAACATGCAGTCATTCGGACATGCATCGATCTTTTCGTATGTGAGACCTAAATCATCAATCATTTTTTTGGCTTGCGCATTTGATTTTGGCATACAATTTCCATCAGGCAACATATCTTTAAATGCTTCCAAAAACATAGAGAAAGCCGAATTGCTTACATTTTCCAAACACTTGATCTGATACAGTTTTACAACTGCAACCATTTTTTTATACTTACTACCAACATATAATTCCCTATTAGCTTCATCCACCAACTTGAAAAAACGTTTTGCCTCCGGAGTTTGACCTTTAAAAGAGGGAGAATGACCTGATGAATTTGAACATTGTCCAATGAAGGGCATAAATGTCTCATCAAGAAAATCATGCATTTCACCTCTCTCCATTTGATCATTGTCCATTGGTACGTCATTTTCCACGTTGTTGGAAGTCCCACACTCTACATAAGACTCCTCATTATATGATTCGCCATGATGAGTCCAACGAGCTGTCATATAAAGTGGATCCATTCCATACGAAAGGAGATGACCAGCAACACGAATTCTAATGTTGAAATAACGATTACAATGTAGGATCTAAATTAACCCTAGAGGGGGGGGGGGGTGAATAGGGTTTATTGCAAATTAAGTAGATTTAAAATAAAATAAAAGTCACAGAAAAAAAATCACACACAGAAAATACCCAGCTTCGGCAAAACTATGCCTACTGCTGCATTCAAGATTTCTACTAGGAATTTTAAACAATCTCTTCGCTTACAGACTCTTGTAAACTTGCGACCTTCGCTCCCGACTGTTAAAACCCTATGCTCAAGACCTTGACACAACTCGACCCCTTAAGTTGTGATTTTTCAAACTACAAACACTAGTAGTTATTGACTTTAAGAAAAAATTTTAAAATAAAAAGAAAACTAAAACCCTAGGAGTTTAAATGTTTAGGGTTATCCCCTTTTTAACATAAAAAGGCGGCTCCCTTATTTTGTTGCTTCACCGCTTTGCTTTGTATAGCCCAAGCTCCCTTTTGTCTCTTTCTGGAAATAGAAATGGCGGCTTAAAAACTAGGGTTTCTCTGAAAGTGCTAAATCGAGATCACTGGTTGTTGTAAATCAGTTTCCTGTTGCTCGATTCTTCTTAGCTTCAATCTCTGGCGGCTTGTATCAACTTCGATCGAATTTATAGGCTCTGATTTGGTTTCTAGCTTCTCTCGATTTCTGGTATGGTTTTTACTATTTGATTTTATGATTTAGTTGTACTCGATCTTCCATGATTTTATGCCGATGATGATTGGTGTTTATATAGGATCAAAAATCCGATATTTGCTCTGATTTCGTATTGGAATTGGTCATTGATATATACGAAAATATTTGGGGCTTTTTAAAATAGCTTTCTTGCGGCTGATTTGGAACTTTTGATTGAGTCTTCCTTGACTTTGAATTCCTTAATTTGAACTTGTGATTAATATATATTTTGCGTGATGAATTCTTCCTTGCCTCGTATGCTTCTGGAACTTTGAATCGGTCTTGAAATAAATTTAAATCCTGATTTCTGGAATTTAAAAAAATTCTTTGAATCATTCTTTTCAAAGCAAAACTATTTTTCCTGTCTTTAAATCTGATATGAACAGTTGCTTCTTTTGAAAAAAAAAACTGGACAGATGCTTCGCTTGACTTCCTTGACTTTGAATTTGTGTTATTCTTTGATAAGAACAGATGCTAAATTTTTATTACACATCCATTGCTTGTTATGTCTTATTCATGGCACCCTCTTTCTTGTCACATGAATTGTGCCATGACTGATTAACTGATGCTTGAACTGATAAGAACTGATTTTCCATACTTTGACTTTACACTTCTCTTGGATTTCAGGAACTTTATGTTAGTACCTTCGACACCATTAAAAATGATTTTCCTTCTTAAAAAAAATGTGTCTTGTTCTTGATTCTAATCTGCTGCTCTGTCATACTTAGGCTGTAATCTTCTTTGCACCTTGTTTGCATCAGTATTGTTCATGCTATTTTGCCGTTTCTGGAAGCTTGTTGTAACTGATCATACTTTTCCTGCTTTTGAACATTTATGTTTCACTATCCACTTGTATGTATCTGTGCCATGCAGTTTGCACCATTCTGTCTTGCTGTTTGAACATGACCTGTACATACTTTCATACTGCTTCATCCTGTCTTTTACTTAGTTTGTAGTACACCCATGAACACTAGTTAGATTTGAACTAAAACTTGTGTAAAATCTTGCTTGCTCCTGAGATTGGATATTGCCACTTTTGTTTGATGTGCTGTACCATGTTGACCCTGTGTACACACATGTACACATACTTGTCTACTTGAATTTCATTTGATATTAACTGCTCTTGATCATTTCACATGTGCTGTACCATATATTGTTATTGTTTACGCATAATTTTCCATTCACACAGATTTGATACAACACTGATTTGCTTTGTGTTTTCATGGATAATTGCTGTGTCCACTATGCTACTTCACCTTGTGTATGCAGTGTTTTTAATCCATGTTACTGCTGCTCAGCTTTTATCGATGCACTTGTATTGATTTGCTCTTGTATTGTTTATACCACTTGGATCTGTCTTTGACCAATCACTTGATCATTTGTATTCCTTGTTTATATTAGTGTAGTCCATGCTGTTACTCCTCTTTATGACTGCACTTGTAAATGCTCCTATGTACTTGTGACCTCAGTTTTGCTCCACCATGTTGTTTCTTGTTTGTTGCTGCATTGTTTTTGTGTACTAGTAATGTGCTTGACCATTTTTGAAAAGTCATCCAAATATGTTGCCTCTGCCTTGTGCTGAGCTGTCTCGACCACTTTGAGTTTTTTTATTGACTTTACATTGAATTATTATTTGCTGAGCAGTCTTGGGCTTGGCTCGACCATTTTGATGTGTGTTGACATGTGCACTGAGTCGAGATGGTCCAAGTGGCTACTCCTCAGTCGCGACACTGGATTGGCGTGGCAGTGCACACGTGTATACACGTGTGTATATGCAGCCATCCAGACGAGTTTTTCTGTCCCTGCATATCAGACCAAATCTATAAAAGTGATGAGAAACACACCGTAATTCTGAGGCAAATAAAATTTAAAAATAAATTTTTATTTGCTTTTATTCTATTTTATTTTTGTTGCAGTCTACTGTGTGTTCTTCTTGTGACAGGTATGAAGACAGGATTTGACTGAAGGCTGTGAAGACAGAAGATGGACCATAGAAGACAGTAAAAAAAATGTCAATGTATGAAAGTGTTTGTATGTGTAGTTGTATAGAGTGAGTGACAGAGTTGTATGAATGAAATGTAATATGTCAAATAGTGGAGTAAAAAGATGTACTTTTTGATATTGAAATAAAATATTTTTATAAAATACTGTGTGTTTGTTCGAATTTCTGTATCAGTGCATTTACAAACACATTCAATAATAAAATATATTTGGTTGTTATCATCAAACAAAAACCATATAATTGTGTATACAACACTGTTATATACAACATACAACACTTCTTACAAGGACATATAATCTTATCTTTTCGAATGGATTTGGAAAAAGCTTCGTTCAAAAATAATTCCATCCCATCTCTATATTCTTTTGATTTATGTTCTAGATTCACTCAACTTTTATCCATAATTTAACTACTGTAAACAAACATCAAACACATGAAAAAACGCTTCTTATCTAACATCATATCAAATACGTATTTAATTATTACAAAGGATCTAACATAGTCATCCAACGATAGGAGTGCGTGTAGCTAGATTGATGAGTGATTATATCACGAGTAGATGGAAAGTGTTGTGTGCAAGATATTTTTGCCCATACTTATTACTGCAATTGGACATGAATGTCAAGTATCGTAGATAAGACTACCAAAAGATCTAACATATATCAAAGTAATTTACTACCAAAAGACCTAACATATATCAAAGTGAATTTATTATGTATATTGGTTGATTGGAATTTTCACTTTGATTCGTTTCAGTATATTCAATTTGTTTCAACTTATACCGAAACTAAAACGCTTAACCGGAATCATGTAGTTTCGATCGGAATGCCAAACCATTATTGAAACCCTTGTCATGATATACTTATCTACAATAATTATTTAAAAAGGGAATCTAATCTACGGTTAGTATCATACTTTATGAGCAGCAATAAGATGACGTAGCAAAGTGGTCAACTACAAGAATTTCAAAATGGAAAGTTAATAATTACTGAGTTGTTACCCAAACCGCATTATAAGCTTTCGTCCTCAACTGGTTTTTTTTAATGCTTTTGGCCATGGCTGTAACAGAAAAGATAAAAACATGTGCGTGCGAAAATATGTTTTATTAGCATTGATAGAGACATAAAATAAGCTTTGTTATTTTATAGTCGATAGAGATGTGGCAATATACATGACGAAAGGCTAACTATTATCTAGATACATGAATAAGATGCAGTACATAAAATATAAAATGCAACATACAGTTTTATTATTTGGAAGTAAATGTAATCAAACTGGTATACTCAATGTTTTCAGTTAATTAAGCATTTTGATTTATGATCTCCAGGCAAAATGTGCAGGCGTTGTTGTAAACATCACGCAGGATCACTGTCTCTCTCAGAGACTGTCTCTCCCCGAGTACACTGCCTATACTTCGATATGTTTTCAAACGAGAACTTGCTATGGTAATTCATTCTTTATTTTAAATAGTTATAATTGCTTTCTGCAAATTTCCTAAGTTAATCAAATATATTTTATGTCAGGAATTGTGAACTCAACTGTATGCTCGCCATGCTTCCTGTCACATAACTTATCCCTACCGACATTCGTAAAGCTCAAGCAATGACTGATGATCTGATTTGGTTTTCAGTTGGCATTGAGGATATAAAAGAACTCAATTTTGATAAATATTAAAGACAGTAATCATAAATATCAAAGACAGTCATCTTCCAACCAAATCAAGTAATTATAAATTCGTTCTTTTTATAATATATATATATATATATATATATATATCAAAACTACCATTGGATTTCCATGCATTTTGCACAAACTTGATGAATTGGTTGTATAAAATCCTGCTTCCTTGCACGTATGCTACAACTGTGTTCTTCTGCAGCTCATTCAAAATAATTGTTCATAGTAGGCATAAATTTTTTTAGCATATCATGAACACTAAACCTAATACAATATGCTTGTAAATTTGTACTTCTAGAAACATAGCATTTGAATAGCAAAATATTTAAAATAAAGCTTATAACAATTGCAATTTTTTTGAACCTTTAATAATAAAGTAGTGGAACAAAAACTTGAATTTGTAGTCATTGGTTTGTAGGAATACTTGAACTTTTGTGCTTATCTAACAAAATTTCTAGTAGGATTAAAAATTATGTGTGTACACAAATATGTGGATGTTTTTTGTGGTATTAAATCCATAATATATGATAAGTTAAAAGAAAAGTATTTTACTTGTTTTTACAAGTTCTTTTTTTTTTTATAGAAACAAAACAACTACAAAATCCCAAATAAAAAATCTTTAAAATCCACTTGAAGCATGAAATCCCATGCACAAAAACAACCCAAGACAGAACACAAGTAAAATACCCTTCAAAGAAATAACATCGAATGCAACCGACTCACAACTATTTGACCAGTCGAATTTAGCACTAGAGGAGAGCAAGACCATCGATGCCAGAAACTGAGAAGAAGTAATCAAACAACCGCCTTTACCCATCCTCATGCCAAACACAAATATGAGAGCTATGGCAAAACTTTGTCAACAAAAACAAAAACCTAACAGCCAGACTAGCTAAAACCAAACTATTGTAAAACATGATAGTACTACAAAATAATTCAACCTAAACCAACCACAAGAAGATACACCCAAAAGCCAAATCAGATCGAAGTCATCAGCCATTACAAATCAAATCACAAAGCACGTCGAGCAGATCTCAATCCGGGCCAAAACTAAAAATTCTAAAAATCCGCTGTGAATATAGGATAAGCTTGGAAGCAGCAAGAGACAAGGATGGGGAAGAAATCGAACATGAGTAGGCAAGGCAAAGTCAGATGTAGGTTCACAAATCATGGGCGGAGAAGGAAAATTATTCGAGAGCAGAAACTCAAATATAGGATAAGCTGATTTTACAAGTTATATAAGTAAATATAAATCAAAGATTTTTATTTGTTACTCACATACAAGTATATAAAGATCAATATATATCAATCGTTATTTTAAAATACTTTTTATTTATAAGTTCCTATGAGCCGGAGCAAAATTTATGCTGCACGATTCAAAAGAAATTATCCTCAAACCGTGCAAATATATTTAAATAAGTCTTATACAATTAAAAAAGATTTATAGTAAAAGGTTAACTAAGATTTACAAACATTTTATAAAATTATAAAAAAAGTTAAAATTACGTTCAAAGCTTATTGTGACGGCCCGCTCCGCAGCAGCCTACATTTCCTCCGGAAGTGCGCTGTACACATGTCCCGACTAGCACGGAGCGGTCGCCAAAGAAAGGGAAGAAGGGAATGAACTAATCAAGGAACCTGTAGAATGTCTCACAGCGCATGGAATAAAATATAATAATAACATACTTGACATAAAACATGTGAGACAGTGCATAAGCTGATAACTAAAATCAACATCCATCATCAGAGCAGCGGAAATTCAAATACAGCTTATTACAATTTTCCAAATTTACTGTCTCTAAACAAAAGAAAGCTAAAGTAGAAGATGCACCACCAATGCCCAAGCAGTGAACTTCAACAATACAGGGAGAATATTATGTATATATTTTACGTGGAAGCCTCCTGCTCGTCTCCGGATCATCTACCCGTGCATCACCAGCTAACCTGTCTCTAGTCTGCTCGTGTGAGCACCCAGAGTAATAAGAGGAGACATAAAACTCTGGGTCAGACATAAAGCCTGGTATGAGCAATAAGCATCTAAACAGAATGATAACAGGTATACTAAACCATACCTGAACCTGGACCTGCAACCAAAGAGTTAGTACCACATACCGTACAATACTCCAAGGTGCCATAATAAATAGTGTAAGAATACGGGGGTGGGGTGTGCATGTCACAATGATAGCAAACAAATCATCCATAGCAACCATCCTCACATCCCTCACTCAGTGCGTAAAGCATACGATATCTACCACTTTGGAACACTAGACAAACTGAGGTAACGACGAATCCCGACTTGTAGAAACCCTGCTATGATCAAGCTAAACATATGGAGTCATGACCAAACATTTCAATGACCCACTTCATTGGTTGTAGCCCTTGGTCCTACAGATTCCATAATGGCCCTGAATCCGCCTTCGTACTTCCTACCATAGTGGTCCAAAGCTATAGACGTCGATAACCCCTTGGCACGCGTCCCGCAGCAAAGCCCAACCATGAAGCGAACTCGTTGATTCCCATCTGAATCTTGAGCTCTAACTTCTCATTTGGACTTCCTTTGCATCTCGGGTTTGGTCGAATTGAATTGGGTCTTCAGAAGAGTTGTCGCGCAGTAACAGTCCTAGAATTCGGTTCGGTAGTCATCACCCTCGTCGGTTCGGGTCGGGTACTACGCTTCGGGTCGGGTTGCTGTCCTCCTTCCAGTTTTCTCCGATCAGCTCCCTCGTTTTCCATCTACTCTGATCCGATCCGCTCCCGTTCTCCATCTACTCCGATCCGATCCGCACTTGCTGTCTGATCCGCGTGGCTTTCCCTCTTGCTAGTCCTCCAAAGAGTTTACTTCCGATCCGAGCCCTACGTCTCCAAGTCGATCCGATCTGGCCCCCATTATTCTTCCGATCCGATCCCCTTCTGTCCACTCCAACTCTAAGTAAACGGCCTTCCTTTTTGCCAAGTCTCCTATGTGCCAAACTCCAGTTCGGGTCGGTTTTCTTGCCCAGTTCACATATCCGATCCGAGCCTCATCCGATCCGAACCGGTTAGGAACCTGCACATTTCTGCAACTTTCCAGCGAGCTTTCTACGCCATTCGACGACGTTTTCGACCAATTTAACTATTCTAATTAATCATAAAACATACCATAGAGTTATAGCAACATGTAATAGCAACCACAAACAACAAACAACAATTCAAATGAATCAAAATGGATCAAAAGTGACTAAAACTTCATATTTTCCCATAGCATGTTTAAGTAGAACTAATCATAGGGTTAACAAAACTTAATCAAATCGAACCAAATTTCTAACAGAAGCATAAAATATTATTTAAGAATTTCTAAACATTTTTCCAGAATTTATTAGTGTATAAATTCGCTAATCTTCACTAATTACCCTTAATTACCGTAATTAGTGCAAAAACTATGCAAATCACTCACCTTGGCCACAACTAAAACCCCAAAACTGAAATATTCTCTGATTTGGTGTTGTTCCCAATCTTGCACAGCAGCTCTACCTCGGTTCTCGTGCTAATACTCCTTGATTTGATGTTTGCTAAGCCTAATCTTCAATTAGGAAGTGATTAAGAGGTGTTTTGAAGAGATTTAGAGGGTGGAGGCCATGGCTAGGTTAAGAGGAATGAATAGTGACGGCTGAAAAATGAGAAAAAGGTATTCTCCAAACCCTAACAGCCCTTTTAAACTCTTAATCCCGAAATTTCCCTTTGGGCCTAGCTGTTAATCACCCGGTTAAGCCCAATTAAGCTATTTTTCACCATCTGAAACTTGTTTCAGCCATATCTCCCAAATGGTGAGTCCGTTAGGCTAATGTGACCACTCTACGGAAAGAGAAACCATCATCCGAAGCCAATAGAAGTGGTTTCAGGTCAAAATTCATTTCCAGTCAAAAGTTATGGCCAAAACAGTGCCAACTAGGGGTAAAATGGTCATTTAAAAATCGGGAAAAATCATGAACATGGGAAATGACCCCAATAGTCGTCTCCCAAAGTTATGTGACCATACGACTTCGTATGTGAAAGAAATAAATGTCCTACGATCCTATGATGCGTAGAATATGGGTCGTTACACTCTCCCCCCCTTAAGAAATTTCGCCCCCGTAATTCCTTAACCCAAAACATACAAAGGATCCCGCATGCCTAACAACCACATACCACAATCAAACATGCAAAACAAGCAAGCAAGCCTATCCTAGCATGCGGAAAACTAAATCGAAGTCAAAATCTTACCAGGCAAAGAGTTCTAGGTGTGCCTTCCTAATGTTCTCCTCTGTCTCCCAAGTACAATCATTCTCGTCCTCGCTCCACTGTACCTTGGCTAGCTTCACCGCCTTCCTTCGAAGTTGCTTCATGTCGTGTGCGACAATACGGGCCGGCTTGCGGTTCCCAACCGCCTCGGGTTCTACTTCGAAGTCCTCTAACTGATCAGGTGAAATAGTCATATCTGAGTCGTGAACGAACTTCCTTAGTTGGGAAACATGAAATACGTCGTGAACTCCCGCCATCTTCTCTGGTAAGTCAACTCTGTATGCCAAATTCCCGACTAGTTCAAGAACGGGGAATGGACCAACAAATCTTGGTGCTAATTTGCCTCTCCTGCCAAATCGTATTACGCTCTTAAACGGAGAAATCTTGACAAACACCAAGTCACCAACGGAGAATTTTAGGTCTCTTCTCCTCTTATCAGCATAACTCTTCTGCCTATCTTAGGCAGCCTTCATTCGTTGTTGAATGATCTTGATCTTATTTGAAGTTTCCCTCACCACATCTGGTCCAAGCATAAACTTCTCGCCAGTCTCTATCTAACATGATGGTGAGTTGCACGGTCTTCCGTACAAAGCTTCAAATGGAGCCATACCGATACTGGATTGGTAGCTATTATTATATGCGAACTCTACTAGATGCAAATGGTCATCCCATGATCCACCAAAATCCAATATACATGCTCTCAAGAGGTCTTCCAAAATACGGTTCACCCTCTCCGTCTGACCGTCGGTCTGAGGATGATATGCGGTACTGAGATGTAACTCTGACCCTAGAGCCTCTTGTAAGCTCTTCCAAAACCCACTAGTGAACAACGGGTCTCGGTCGCTCACAATGCTTTTAGGTACTCCATGAAATCTCACTACCCACTTCATATACAATTCTGCTAACTTAGCTGCCGTTCTGGTCGATTTGACTGGTATAAATCTTGCACTTTTAGTCAGTCGATCCACAACTACCCAAATGCTATCGTGTCCCGATCTAGTTCTTGGTAAACCATCAATGAAATCCATCGAGACTTGCTCCCATTTCCATTCGGGAATTTCTAAAGGCTGTAACAACCCACTAGGCTTCTTTTGTTCGGCTTTAACTAGCTGGCAGTTCATGCACTTGGATATAAACTTCCCAACGTCTCTTTTCATCCCTTCCCAGTAGTAAGTCTGCTTCATATCTCGATACATCTTGTTACCACCAGGGTGTATAGTCAGCTTTGAGTGATGACATTCTCTAAGCACTTCATCTCTCAATCCATTGACATTGGGCACAACAAGCTTTCCATTCTTTCAAAGCCAACCATCTCGATCAAGCCCATACTTGTTCATCTCCTCATCGATATCCATCTTTAACTTGGAGATGATTTCCAATAGGTTAGGATCGTCCCTCTGACTAGAGCCGATCCGCTCAATTAAAGTGGGTCTGATCGTCAAACTTGCTAACATTTCTGGATCCAATTCGCACTTTGGTCTGAAATCAAAACCTGCGATATACTCCAGTTGCTTCCATTCAAGGAACATAGCCCCTAGCTGGCATGTCTTCTACTCAATGCATCAGCCACCGCATTGCCCTTTCCCGGTGTGTATGCGATGTCAAAATCATAGGAAGCCAAGAATTCTAACCACCTCTGCTGACGGAGATTTAAATCCTTCTGGGAGAATAGTTACTTCAACGACTTATGATCTGTAAACAGCTCAAATCTCTCTCCCAAGAGATAGTGTCTCCACATCTTTAATGCGAACACGATCGCTGCCAATTCTAAATCATGGGTAGGGTATCTTCTCTCATGCGGTTTCAATTGCCGACTTGCATAAGCTACAACCTTGCCGCCTTGCATCAATACAGCACCCAATCCGGTACCACAGGCATCCGTGTATACCGTCATCTCTTCATCCCCCTCAGGAATGACTAATACTGGTGCACTTGTCAACTTGTCCTTTAGACTCTTGAATGCATTCTCGCACCTTTCATCCCAGACAAAAGCTTGATTCTTCTTGGTCAACTGGGTCAATGGTGCTGCTATCTTGGAGAAACCTTGGATAAACTTACGATAATATCCAGCTAACCCCAAGAAACTCCTTACATCTGTTGCATTCTTGGGCGTAGGCCAATCCTGTACCGTAGCCACCTTCGTCGGGTCCACGGCAATACCATTCTCTGATACAACATGGCCCAAGAACCTCACTTCCCTCTTCCAGAAGTGACACTTAGAAAACTTTGCTTTCAATTGGTGTTTTCTCAACACCTCCATCGCTACTCTTAAATGTTCCTTGTGTTCTTCCTCTGTCTTCGAATAGACCAAAATATCATCAACGAACACAAGGACAAACTTATTCAACTGATCTCTGAATACCCTATTCATAAGATCCACAAAATATGCTGGGGCATTAGTCAGCCCAAATGGCATAACCAACCATTCATAAAATCCAGACGGCGTTCGAAATGCCGTTTTAGCTATACTCTCAGCTTCCACTCTAAGCTGATGAAAACCTGTCGCGAGATCCAACTGAGAAAATACTCTCGCGCCACTCAACTGATCGAACAAATCATCTATCCGCGGTAGAGGATACTTGTTCTTCCTCGTCACTTTATTCAACTCGCAGTAGTCTACACACAAACGAAGGGAACCATCCGCCTTGGTAGCAAACACAACTGGTGCTCCCCATTCAGAAACACTCCTTCTGATAAATCCCTTCTTCAAAAGATCGCTGACTTGCACCTCGAGCTCTCGCTGCTCTTTTGGTGCCATACGACGAAGTGGCATCACTATAGGTCTGGCATCTTTTACCAAATCAATACGAAAATCAATCTCTCGGTGTGGTGGAAATCCGGTCACTTCTTCGAAAACGTCCGGATACTGGCCAACCACAGGCAAACCTGACAACTCACTATGCGGAATGTCAAGGGAGTTTAGAAAACTAGCCAATACCCCCTTACTGGGTAGACCACCAAACACTATCCTCCGCCCATCATCCGCTCTAGCTGTCACCAAAAAGCCCTCACAGTCTACCACCACCCCATACCTTCGGAGCCAATCTACTCCCAAAATAATGCCAAATCCAGTAAAGCCCAAAACAAAGCAATCACAAACAAACATGCATCCATGACTCGATAAGACCACATTATGACAAATCATGCTAAGGCTAGTCGAACCGCCAATCGGGTTCGTCACTACTAAAGGTCTATCGACAATCTCGGGCTCCAATCCCAACCTATCTACCAGGTCACTAGATATGAAAGAACTGGAAGCTCCGGTATCAAACAAAACTCTAACAGGAACATCGTAAACAGAAAGCATACCTTGAATGATGACATTCTTTCCTTTCTCCGCCGCAGTTGGGGCATTCGACGAAGAAGGAATAGCATTAAGGGCATATGCTTTCACCATTTGCTTTTCTTTAGGGGGCTGTGGACACTTGTCCTTGTGATGTCCCATTTGGCCACAGTTGAAGCACTTCCTATCCGCTGGCTTGGCCCGACAATTACTAGCATAATGGCCCTTCTTACCACAGCTGAAGCACTCAACATCTTGCTTATTCTTTTTCTTCTGGCCATCCTTAGTCTGATTCTGCTTTCTCTTATTCTGGGAACCACCCTTGCCTCCACCACTTGCTTGTGGCTTTGGCTCATCTGCGGATGCAACCTCAGTCTTCGGCTTAGGGTAGAGACTTTCTGATATTAATGCTTTCCCCACAATCGATTCAAACGTCTCATCGATGTGGTTAATAAGTTTTTCCCCCAAGTACTGATCCAAACCAGTTATGAATTTCTCATTCTTTTTCTCGGCAGTATTAATAAGAGATAACCCATATTTTGACAAAGTGTCAAATTCAGCAATATATTCCGAGACAGCTCTGCCATTCTGCTTGAGCTCCAAGAACTTCTTAAACAGCACTGACTTCTAAGCAGCTGAAATGAACTTCTCGCTAAAGCGAGCCTTAAACTGCTCCCAAGTAATATGATCTTCGGGAGTAGCTGCCTTTATAGCATTCCACCAATTCATTGCCCGCCCTTGCAGCTGACGGGACGCTAGCTTTCTTTTCATCGCATCCTCATACCCAAATCCTCGAAGATACGTTCGCAACTATCCAACCAATCCTGAACATCCATAGCCGACTCCGTTCCATGGAATGACTTCCCACCAAGACTAGTATAATCCTTATTCAGCTTGGCGAAGTCGACTCTTGGCGCCTGCACTATTGGACCACCACCATTTCCACCATTGGGAGCTTCCCTCTGTACATCTCTAAGCATCTTCCTCATGAGGTCAGTAAACATCGTCCTCATGTCAGCAGCACTCCCATTATTGGCCCCTCTACCGGTACCTCTAACATATCGGCTCATCGTCAATCTGAAAAAGGAAACAATTAACGACTCCATGGTGGTGCTAGTGCAGTACGACTTCATCCATATACTACTAATAGTATATATATAGCTTTTAAAACCAAAGTAATCACAAATACGTTCTCTCGTATACGTATATTATCTCTCCCTGATAACTTCCCTAGGTTAATTACGCAACCTAGAGCTCTGATACCAAGTGTGATGGCCCGCTCCGCACCGGCCTACATTTCCTCCGGAAGTGCGCTGTACACATGTCCCGACTAGCACGGAGCGGTCGCCAAAGAAAGGGAAGAAGGGAATGAACTAATCAAGGAACCTGTAGAATGTCTCACAGCGCATGGAATAAAATATAATAATAACATACTTGACATAAAACAGGTGAGACGGTGCATAAGCTGATAACTAAAATCAACATCCATCATCAGAGCAGCGGAAATTCAAATACAGCTTATTACAATTTTCCAAATTTACTGTCTCTAAACAAAAGAAAGCTAAAGTAGAAGATGCACCACCAATGCCCAAGCAATGAACTTCAATAATACAGGGAGAATATTATGTATATATTTTACGTGGAAGCCTCCTGCTCGTCTCCGGATCATCTACCCGTGCATCACTAGCTAACCTGTCTCTAGTCTGCTCGTGTGAGCACCCAGAGTAATAAGAGGAGACATAAAACTCTGGGTCAGACATAAAGCCTGGTATGAGCGATAAGCATCTAAACAGAATGATAACAGGTATACTAAACCATACCTGAACCTGGACCTGCAACCAAAGAGTTAGTACCACATACCGTACAATACTCCAAGGTGCCATAATAAATAGTGTAAGAATACGGGGGTGGGGTGTGCATGTCACAATGATAGCAAACAAATCATCCATAGCAACCATCCTCACATCCCTCACTCAGTGCGTAAAGCGTACGATATCTACCACTTTGGAACACTAGACAAACTGAGGTAACGACGAATCCCGACTTGTAGAAACCCTGCTATGACCAAGCTAAACATATGGAGTCATGACCAAACATTTCAATGACCCACTTCATTGGTTGTAGCCGTTGGTCCTACCGATGCCATAATGGCCCTGAATCCGCCTTCGTACCTCCTACCATAGTGGTCCAAAGCTATAGACGTCGATAACCCCTTGGCATGCGTCCCGCAGCAAAGCCCAACCATGAAGCGAACTCGTTGATTCCCATCTGAATCTTGAGCTCTAACTTCTCATTTGGACTTCCTTTGCATCTCAGGTTTGGTCGAATTGAAGTGGGTCTTCAGAAGAGTTGTCGCGCAGTAACAGTCCTAGAATTCGGTTCGGTTCGGTAGTCATCACCCTCGTCGGTTCGGGTCGGGTACTACGCTTCGGGTCAGGTCGGTGTCCTCATCCGGGTCGGGTCGGGTTGCTGTCCTCCTTCCAATTTTCTCCGATCAGCTCCCTCGTTTTCCATCTACTCCGATCCGATCCGCTCCCGTTCTCCATCTACTCCGATCCGATCCGCACTTGCTGTCTGATCCGCGTGGCTTTCCCTCTTGCTAGTCCTCCAAAGAGTTTACTTCCGATCCGAGCCCTGCGTCTCCAAGTCGATCCGATCTGGCCCCCATTATTCTTCCGATCCGATCCCCTTCTGTCCACTCCAACTCTAAGTAAACGGCCTTCCTTTTTGCCAAGTCTCCTATGTGCCAAACTCCAGTTCGGGTCGGTTTTCTTGCCCAGTTCACATATCCGATCCGAGCCTCATCCGATCCGAACCGGTTAGGAACCTGCACATTTCTGCAACTTTTCAGCGAGCTTTCTACGCCATTCGACGACGTTTTTGACCAATTTAACTATTCTAATTAATCATAAAACATACCATAGAGTCATAACAACATGTAATAGCAACCACAAACAGCAAACAACAATTCAAATGAATCAAAATGGATCAAAAGTGACTAAAACTTCATATTTTCCATAGCATGTTTAAGTAGAACTAATCATAGGGTTAACAAAACTTAATCAAATCGAACCAAATTTCTAACAGAAGCATAAAATATTATTTAAGAATTTCTAAACATTTTTCCAGAATTTATTAGTGTATAAATTCGCTAATCTTCACTAATTACCCTTAATTACCGTAATTAGTGCAAAAACTATGCAAATCACTCACCTTGGCCACAACTAAAACCCCAAAACTGAAATATTCTCTGATTTGGCGCTGTTCCCAATCTTGCACAGCAGCTCTACCTCGGTTCTCATGCTAATACTCCTTGATTTGATGTTTGCTAAGCCTAATCTTCAATTAGGAAGTGATTAAGAGGTGTTTTGAAGAGATTTAGAGGGTGGAGGCCATGGCTAGGTTAAGAGGAATGAATAGTGACGGCTGAAAAATGAGAAAAAGGTATTCTCCAAACCCTAACAGCCCTTTTAAACTCCTAATCCCGAAATTTCCCTTGGGCCTAGCTGTTAATCACCCGGTTAAGCCCAATTAAGCTGTTTTTCACCATCTGAAACTTGTTTCAGCCATATCTCCCAAATGGTGAGTCCGTTAGGCTAATGTGACCACTCTACGGAAAGAGAAACCATCATCCGAAGCCAATGGAAGTGGTTTCAGGTCAAAATTCATTTCCAGTCAAAAGTTATGGCCAAAACAGTGCCAACTAGGGGTAAAATGGTCATTTAAAAATCGGGAAAAATCATGAACATGAGAAATGACCCCAATAGTCGTCTCCCAAAGTTACGTGACCATACGACTTCGTATGTGAAAGAAATAAATGTCCTACGATCCTATGATGCGTAGAATACGGGTCATTACACTTATCATTTCAACCTGATAAGTTTTAAGGATAAAACTACCGAAAAATTAGCTTTAAAGAAAAATTACAAAAAAAGTAAATCAATTTATCATCTTCACTTATACAGGAATAATAAATTGAATTTATCATTACTCATGTATATGAAAATGATAAATTGATTTAACTTTTTTCTGTAAATTATCCTTAAAACTAATTTTTTCAGTAATGTTGTCCTTAAAACTAATTATCTTGAAGCAAGAAGCCCTTTAAATGAAAATCCCCAAAAATTATATGCTTAGCTAACGACAAAAATGGAAAGCCAAAAAGAGAGTCATTCTACTCCAACTGGACAACATGGTACATATTGTATATAATAATATAATGTGTTCAAAACTCATATATAGGGGCTGTGTGCCCTTCATTTTGCCATCGTCGGTCATTTATCAAAATATTTTTATGTAGACTATATGCCTCCTGATTTAAAAAAACTGTACTGAACTGCCAAAACAAAACATATACAAGCATGAAGATTATTAAATAAAAGTTACTGCCTACAACAACATCATAACAGACACCAAATGCTTTGCTAAAATTGAGACTGAGAATTTCTCAGAACTGGTTTCAAATAGGATTTCCAAAATGAGTTGTTATAGAACAAGTAAAACACCACACCATGCACGATGCAAGAAATAGAACAAATAGTTGTAGACATATATGCCATTCCATAGAAGAGAAAGAGCATACTAAATTAGGTCGATGAAAAGTTTGGCATGCTTCCATAGACAATTAGCTAATTATGGGCTTCTTTAATCAGAAGAACATGTGAGCCTAAATTATACTGGCAATCAAATAGCAATATAAATTTTTTAAATGGAACGTACCCATGGGACATGAGCTAAACATGCAGCATTTTTCAAAAACACAGCAGGAATAAAACGCTATTAAAATGTAAATATATACCTGACCGAACTTTAAATCAGATGTACTGTTCTTCTCCTGCTACAATCAAGCAATTAGTAACATATAAGTTTGCATTCCTGTAACATTGAACCTGCAAGATGCAAGTAGCAACATGTTTATGAATGGCTTTTCCAGTGCATCAGTATTCATAATAATCATTTTTTTTAAATAGGCTTATGACAATGAAATTACAAAAACCCATAATCTTTATATTTAAATCACTAGATTTATGTTCTACTCGTGATAAATCCAACTCCGAAAATCAACAAACTAAAAAAAGGCAACAAAATTTAAATCAGTATGCAAATTAGCCGTATACAAAATTATCACAAAATAAATTCGATAATGAAAAATCAATTCGGGAAATCTATTCTCTGATGAGAAGAAAAGTATAAAATAAACAAAAATTACCTGTAGATGTGCTATCTAGGGTTTTGAGAAGGGTTTGGGAAATACAAATCTGCAGATTGAAGACAAACTGAGAATCTGGCGTGGAAGAAGGAATACTACTGTGCACGAACTTTCTTTTCCCTCCACTGCAATTTCGGAACCACATCTTTCTGATTCTAACGAGAATATTTTTTCTTTTGAAAATAGTTCGATCTCGTTTGTTTTTTGAGGCAGAAGTATTTCCGTTTAACGTGGAAGAAGTATGGAGGCAATTAAATCGGTCCTTAATTGTGTAATTAAGGGCATTAAATTATTTTGCCTTTAATTAGCTTTAAATAGGGGCAGCACCGCTTTTATGCCCTTTTTATAATGTCTCTAAAAGAACAAATTTTGGTAGTGTCAGTGTACCTTGAATATACAGTCATAAATGTTATATATATACATATACAGGTAAGTGTATATATATATATATATATATATATATATATATATATATATATATATATATATATAATCAATAGGTGTATTCTTAAAAATAAAGAAATAGGTATGCACTATGACTAAGGTAGGTTTATGAAGGAGAGAATCAAGCAGAATTATGATAAGTAGGTAATAAAAATTATAATCAATATCATAAATAAAGGAAAAGTGATTAACCTAGCTATGGAGATCTATTATTAGTAGGAAGCCTCTGGTCATCTTTGGTGTCTCTGTTGTAAGTCAAGACTCACTTGTAAGAACATGACAAATTCTATTTGAACCCAAGAATTTGCTGAGTAAACCCAGCAAATCTGAAAAAATAAGGTGAATCCAGTATTTTGCTGAGTTCACCCATGTATTATTTAGAAAAAGACATTTTTACTCTCCCTCGTAGGGGCACTACGAGATTTTATAGTCTACCTCGTAGAACCCCTACGAGATTCTTTATCTTACCTCGTAGAGTCCCTACGATGTAAAGTGAAGAATCCCGTAGGGGCTCTACGAGGTAGACTAAAGAATATCGTAGGGGCTCTACGAGATACGTTGAAAATTGAAAAAAAAAAAATATTGCAAAGCAGGAGTAGTTTTGTCATTGTTTTTTCTGGGTATACTCAGCAAATTCCTGGATCTAAATAAAATTTGCCTGATATTCATGTATATAATAGGCTTGATCACAAATGAAAATAATCAAAAGGATTAAATACAATGTTGACTCACTAAGCCATCTTTAGAAATATCCATGAATTGGTAATCGATCCGATTAACATGAGAAACCTGCATTTGTTTAGCCAATGAATCAACCTTCTAATCCACACTAGCCTTTACTATGCGACAAAATAATCATCATCTTAGCCTATTACGTGCAGGGTTTACAGCAAAATTTGATATCATTGTTAGTCTGTTACTATTGGCCATTATTTTTACCATTCATATCTTAATGATCTACATTCGAGAATAATTTTGCCACATATTTTTAGTGAACTTTTAGTCAAAAAATTTCTGAAATTTGCATATTTCCGTCAGGTTCAATTGCCACTGCATGCTTATCTTTTCCCCTTTTAGTCTGTATTTTTTTAGCTGATTTTGCAGCAAATGTGAACTTTAAAACATATATGAAGCGACGGACGTATATTAGTTGAAGGTGTGCAGATACAAGCAGATAGCAAAATGCCATATTAGCTAACAAACAATTCATGCCAAACTAAAAAGCACGTAAAAACATATCGTTCCTTCACTTTCTATGTGAAAGAAAGCAAAATTGAGTACATATAACAGAATATAAAGTTATATTATCATTACAATTCATGAATAATGAGTTGGGATGTGATTATCTTTTTGCATTGACTGCAGGCCTCAGAACGCTGAGACTCATTGCAGTCAAATTAAATGTTGTTGTAGCGCATGCTATTGTATATTAAAATGTCTAAAGAAACTAAATGGAATTCAGAATTACGCTTCCTACAAACTCATAAGAAATAATCAGTGCCACCTTTTTGTGCCCACTTTAGTATAAACTCAATAAATACATACTAGTCTACCCATTTTCTAGACCAAAGAAAGATATAATCAAGTATGCATAAGCATATTTCGAAAAATGATATAAGTTCACAGATTTCATTATAGTCTAGAAATATATGTTTAACATTTTAATTTTTAACAGTGGGTTACACATCAATATATAACTAAAGCCATAAACCTCACATGTTACTACGATTTTTGTACATATTTCGTATCAATAATTTCTTTAGTCTGATCTATTACTATGTTCTGTTTAATTATGAGTCCGTTATCTGATATACTTGTATATCAAAAATACATCGAGCCACTTGGAAAGTTAGAAAATTTAGACTGATAAATATGCCGAATGTGATAAAGCGTGTAAGTTTGCTGTAATAGCAACATGATTATCAAAAGAAAAAAAGTATAGGGAATGGTGACTTCATGTATTTTTTGTTTGATGCGGACTTTTCATGTTTTGGCTAGAGATTCTTCTAGGATATCATGGGTTCGAAATACATCCTAGTGCTTTGTGTTCAGGTAATCCCAAACATTAGAAGATAAAGAAATTTTGCAAAAATATTCACCTTAACTCTATATATATTCCTTTTTGGAGAACTTTTAAATTCATATTTGTTAAGCACACCAGGCTACACTACTCTAGATGTAGGTGATTAGCATACTGTAGTTAAGCCAATAGTCAGTTGCAGCCACAAGTTATTATATAAGGATTTCTGTGGATGATTTTTACAGACTACCATTGTAACAGTAATGATTTATTTGAAGGAATCGGTGAAGGCAGAATCCAAGATTACTTGTCTTATAAAATAGATGAGCATGGTAATGAAAGAGAGGTAGACAACTACCCTAAGAGAGGAAATATACCGAGAAGAGTAAGGTAAATCGATTTACAACACATTATATTTCTCCATTTCTCAATGGCCTGACCAAATTGACATGAAACTTACTTTCCTATTGCTGGTAAAGCAAAAAAATTAGTTGGACAATGGTACTATTCCATTCTTTCGACCATTTTTATTGTGTGAGGTCACTAATATTTTATTACGCTCACATGATACCTACCTTAATTTTTGACCAGTTATGCAGACAAAACTGTAAAAATATAGGCCATTATAGATGATTCATGTTTTAAGAACATTCGAAGGCCATACTTCCAATCTTACTAGCTTCTTGCCCCACTCCTATGACCTAATTTTTTCATGTGGTATTCCACTTGTCTCCCATCCTCTATTTTTTTTTTTTTTTTTTCATTATCTCATGTTCTGTAAATCACTTAAATTAAATACTGAATATACACATTAGGAGGCGATAGTTTGATCAAGTTCAAATAGTTAATTCTAATGAATGCATAGCCAAAATTTGACCAGCATGAAAGAAAACACATTTAGAGTCTCATATTATTTCACTTACTGCAACATATGTAAATACCAACAGATTACAACAACATTTTTTTAATATATACAAATATTAATGCTTTATCGCATGAAATTTGCGCATTGTTTATTTATATATAATTTCACCCCATACAGATTGTTTCAAACGAAAAATATATAGACATGCAAATCTAATATATTCATTTTTTTTTCAAAAAGTATCGATTGAAAACACTCTTGCAGTAACTTGGCCTACTAAAATATACCGCTAGAAATATAATTTGTGCAATAGATATAAATGGTTTGTGATTAATGTTAGTTTACCTTTGTGGCTTTACCAAATAACTAATCCGATTATGATGCGTAGACCAAACAAAATCACATATCAGATCGTAGATATCAACCACGTTATTGAAAAAAAGTGTTGCAACTTAACTTATTGTACATGTGCACAGTGAGCATATTATTCTCTATATGTCAATCTTTTTAGAAATTTAAAAGGACACTAATAGTATTAGAGATATTCCAAATTTGCACTGTACAACAATAAAATTGATCATTTTTGCATACATGAACATTTGCAGACACACACTCTCTAATATTTATGCAACATCCCAAGATTTTACGATTAACACACAAAATTTATTGTCATATCGCCATGCATGTATATAGCATACTTTGTATATACGTGTGATATAAAGATAACAAGTGAACATAAAGGCAACATGTGAATAGAAATTTATGCATGCATGTATGTGCATGTTAAAAGAAATTTATTGTCATAATATTTTTTTTCTCAATTTTGCTGAGCGTTTCATGATATATATATATATATATATATATATATATATATATATATATATATATATAATGAAAGATGTCAATAACATTAATGTTTTCTACGCATGAAAAAAACAAATAATTGCTCAATTTAAATTGTGGAAAGTTGAATTCTAGATCTATAGCATATGAAATTTATTTCTATAATTAATATAAGTCCTAATTTGACTATTAGAATTAATTTATTTACATTAATTAGTGATGAATACAAAAAGGTGGAATGTTTTATTCATTAACTAAACCATTGAAATTCTTTACATATAAATAATTATAAACTTTAATGACCAATCTCTTTAAACAAATCCATCTTTCTTTCTCCTGTACAATGGAAGAGTCGCTACTTCTTCTTGTCTTTTAAAAAAAAATCAAAGGTGACTGAAAAGAAATTAAATCAAAAATCAAGGCGTGAATCCTTATGCTTGGTTTAGTGAGTTCTTCGTCTAGAGTGAGTTTGGACATGAAAAAACATGCGTGTTTTTTTGCTGTAGCGTGAAGTATAAAAGAAGAAGAGGAGGGAGATAAAGGAATGATGACGTGGTAATTATTTTAGTGGTGAGAAATTTGTTTAGTTTATTTTATATAATTTAAATTCCAATATTTAAACGTTCATATCTTTCTGCTATGAGGCCGGTTTTGGACGAAATAAATTGCGTTGGAACTGTATCGACGAGCTCTTCGTGGTGACACTGATTTGAACTAATTCTGAGAACATTGAATTTTGGGCTAAATTCGGATTTTAATCTCGTTCAGAACCAAAGGTGAGTGATTAAACCCACTCACGCCTAGCTAAAGTATTCTAATATTAGTCAAATTAATATCATGATTGTGTGGATTGATGTTTGACAGTTTAAATTTCATATTTAAAATGATTTGCATCGATAACGTAGTTTAATTTGACTGTTAAATTTAATTTTACAGTTAAGTTAACAATTCGACATTTAATTACTGTCTAAACCTTGAAATCTGATAATTTGTAAATTTATACGATATTGGACTGTTTGTATATATTGATGTGATGAATGACTTGAATTTGATATGTTTGACATATTTGATGTCAATTGTGTGAATTTACATGTTATTCACATTTGTTCGTATATGACCATTGTTTGTGCTGATTAATCCCAATCATCTACCCTAGATGTTACGGGCTTCAAATAAACGCGGGATTAATCATTAAAATGAATTAAGAACGTAGGGTGAAATGATAAATACCTATGACCCTGATTTGAAATGATATATATCCTTTTCCAAGGTGCTAAAATTAAATTTAAGTATCACTTGGCCATAGGATAGAAAATTATATATGGACACCGGTTGGTTAAATAAAATTTGTTTTAACCATGAACTTTTAAATATTGTTTTAAAGACAATATAAGCGATGTTTTATAATTTATTTTTCTTTGAACTTGAACTTTGAATTTTTGAAATAAATAAAGGGGGAAATAAATTAGTGTTGTAACTGAAGCTAAATAAAAGTGAAATTGAATGTAAATCAAATTTATTGAAATTGAATTGTTTCACCCACCTTTGAAATTTATTATGAATCAACATTGATATGAATTTTTTTTGAATTGTGAACTCAATATTTATTATAAATTGAAATCATTGAAATGGGGATCTGAATTGGAATTTAACTATTTGGGGTAAATGGATTTAATTAAAATGAATGTAAAAATGGAAATTTAAATCGATTGAAATATTAAAATCGAGATTGATTGATTTAAGGCTGAAATATGACTTCAAGTCTAAGTGGACAAAATTTAGAGAAACGATTCTAATTCCAACTATGGTATTTTAAACCATTTTATAAATTAATTTAATAATAATTATTTTTATTTATAAACTATTTTATGTTACAACTATTTATTTTATAAATTATTTTAATAAATCATTTTATAATAAACTATTTATTTTCGAACTATTTCTATTATATATCTAAACTATTTTAAATATACTATTAACTATTTTAATATTCAAGTTATTTAATTTGGAATTGTTTCAAGATTTTAAATTGGTTTAAAGAGAGATTTTATTATAAATAATATTCTATCTTGAATATTAAATGTTTTTGAAACATGATATTTTGATATGAGGTATGAACCTCTTTGACATGTAAAAGAACTGACCAGTGTGAAAAATGTAAACGTTTGGTTGTTAAAGAGACCAGGATTAGATATTGTCATATTCTCTGCCAATACCGAAAACCACTTTAACAACTGTGTACGCCGTGAAGTTCCAGAAATGGTGTTGGATGGATTTGGAGGCGATTACTGGATTTGAAGAAAGAGAACGATGATGGACAGCCTTGACCTTCGGGTCATAATTAAAATGACTAAATCAGGATTCATACCCAGTTTAATTGAGTTAGCTACTCTGAGCAGGCATACTTCTTTGATACCGTACATATACTTTGTGATTGATTGGTTTTGGGGGTATGTTTGGGGTGGGCAGTAGTTGCGGCTATGCGTTACCACCGGCCTGGGTCCGCAATCCGGTAGAATCACTACTGATGGGTATTGCCTCGATGCCTTGTCATATTTATCCTGATTGAGCCCCCCTACGATTTTGATTTAACGTTGTCGTATAGCGGCGCATCCCTATCCACCAACCGTTACTGGTGTTTTATATGCAATGTTTACGACAACGTATAAACGATATAAGGGTAAAAATGTAATCCTGCTTACTCTATTTTAATATTTTATATTTAACCATAGACACTGTTATAATAGCGTGTTATATTATATAGTATCTAGTTTAACGGTTCCTTAGGAGGTGGAAATTCCCGTAACATCTCTTAAGTTATTGCACTCATATTGTCTGTGACGGTCTAGAAATTTTGACAAGTTAAATGATAGATTTTATATATGGCAATGATTATTAAGCTTGTGATTTGTTAATACTATTTGTTGTTCGATCGGATTTGTCAACGATAACATGAATTAGTAACACTAGAATTAAGCGTTTCTTTTAGTTTCCATAACGTTTTAAGGTAAATGCTACTAAAAACGCCTACGTTCTCCTTATTACAAGTGTTAAGACACTTGTAATTTTGCATGCCACATTCCATGCATGATTTACACATGTCCTAAGAGGTGTCATTACCATCCATTCCATGTATAAATATACCTCCTTTCCTCCCTTAAACACCATTCCACTCTTCTCTTCCATTTCTCCTCCTTCTTTACCTTAAATCCATGGCTTCCTAAGCCTTTCTTCCTTATTCCTCTCCTTGATCTCCTCCCTCTTTCTCCCTAAATTCGGCTAAAGCCATCTCCTCCTCCTTCTCCAAAATTCTGACCTTTCCTCCTCTTAAAAAGGAAAAGAAAAAGAAGCTTAATAATTATTGTAGTTTATAAAGAGTCGGCAAGGAAATTCTGTTAGTCCGGGTTAGCTATAGTCGGTCTAGTGTTCCTACAATAAATATTGGTGGAGTGGAACCCCAAGGTGAGAACTCGACACTTGTATTTGTTCACTTTCTATGCTATGTGAATTGTTATTGATGATATGGTTAATTAGTAATTATTGCAATATAAGCATTTAGTGGAAAACGCTTGTACATACACTGATATATATATTTACCCAAATATGCTCGTGCGATGGATGAATGGATGCTTCGTGGTTGTTATTAGTGATAATATGTGCATTATACTTGTTATACACACATATGTGGATTTATATGGATATCAAATAAGTCTCGAACCAAATGAATACTTTATTCAATTTGAAGTTGAGAATGGTTTTCTAAATTGTTTTGAAGGAATTTATATTATGGTCAAAAATAGAGTTTGTTAAAATAAATACCGGGACGTTCTAGGATGACAGAGAGGATAGTGTCTATGCTTGAGTTTGGAAAATATAGTTTTCTGCTCTCCCTGACTATCCCTAACTGATCCGACGGACGGGATGGTTAATTCAAAATTTAATTTGAAACTATTTGAATTTATAGTAGAATTTAGCTTACTTTTATTAAAAAAATTAAACGCTTATAACTTTTGCAACTTTAATCAGATTTCCACAGAACGAAAAACGTTTGATTTTCATCAACAAGAGCTTTCAAATGAGTGAAAGCAGATTTTAATTTTGACTTATAATCTTCAAGTTATGTTTAAAATAATTTAGAAAAGGTCGCTATAAATGGAGTTAGTTAACTATAATTATAAAATGGCTGCTATAAATTATTTAAAAATATGGAAAATTGTTAAATCATAATTAATTATTTAAAAATGATTTATGGTAAAATCATGAAGTTTTGAATAACACAAAAGTCATTTTACTTAAGCTAGCCAATATTAGTATGTTGAAACACTTTGAAACGCCTTTGTAACGTAGTTTGTTAAATATTGAGTTTTAAGTGATCTAGCTTTATAAATCTTTTCCAAACCTTAGTAAATGATTTCTAACTAGTAATAAAGTATTTTGAACTATAATTTGAGTTTGCAAACATGAAGTATGAGTTGAGACTTGATTTGGTCCTATATACCCACATGGTTTTAAAGTTACGTTTATTATTTGGAAAGACCGGGATTGGATTTATGTTTGAAACCCATTCCAAGTAATAATACAATGTTGTGGAGAGATTGAAGGCATTGAAGACAATATTGAAGACCGGGGCCCTTCATATCGGAAGGACGACTTGCTGAATGACTCAAATGGGTAGCGGCCGTTTGCAGATGGTTTTTATATCAGCTAAGTGGCAAGAAGCCCAAACGTATGTGAAGGAATTTTGGATTGTGGTTTCTTTCAGACCCAGAATGGACTTGTATGGATTGTGTGTCTGACATTGTAATTGACTGCGTAGCACTGATCTCTGTTAAATATATATTTGCTTGGTGGCGGAGAATTTATTCTCTTGCCTAACACCCTTCTCTAAGACGTATGAGTTTAGAGGTTATATATTGATAGAAATCAGTGATGCGTAGTGAATGGACAATGTGGCTTACTTAAGTTATGTGGTGAGCTATGGATGATCAAAGCATGGCTTGTTTAAGCGTAGCATTGTGGATATCGTGACCTCAGCAAGCCTCACAACCCGGTAAATGGCTAAAACAGGAAAGATGCAGCGAGTTTAAGGGTAGTCATTTCCTTCTAGATAAAAGGTGTACTATAGTAGGGAGCCCAGGTATTAACCTATGTGGATAACTTTTATTTAATGGATGTTGATGTTGTGAGGCCTCAGTTTAAAGGTTGGTAATGACCGGGAAGTGATATACTCAGGCATGCTCTAAGTTACCCAGTTAAGGGGTAACCCGGCCATGTGTTGGCAGAGTGCCCGATTTGGTTCTCGAGGCGTCCCTCTAGAGATGTACCCATCGGTTCGATAAGGAAGTTCCTTTGTCTGGTCATTTGTTGGAAATGCATTATTCACTACGAGTATTTATGATTTCATTTGTATAGCCTACTGGTTACAAGTAGGAATATGTTAGCATAGTGGGATGGGGCATTATGTTGGCTAAGATTGATAAATTTATTTGCGAAATTGTTTTCCCACTATGCACTAATAAAAATATGGAAAATGGTTTTCGCGTATCAAACATGTTTGACTATCATAAGGAGAAACCTCGTCCATGTGTGCGTTTACCTTGTGTGTGTGCCGCGAGACCTTATGTTAGTTTCATTTTCTAAAAAGCATTGCGAATTTTATTGCACATAACAAATATATATTGAGTTCTCACACCAGTCCCATGACTGACCTGGAGTTTATTTGTTTTCCCACAAAACACTGGGCGCCCATAATTTTCCACACGGGAAGCCTAGTGTCAGGTTTAGTAGCAGTGTTTGGAGCGTACATCTTGGAGCTTTTTCTAGTGTGCCTTTGCTTTGGTGAAGTTGCTAGTGCCGTGGAGCATCTTTAGCTGTTTCTGTGGAGCATTTGGTTTTTGTGGGCATCAGCGATTTGGAGCTATCCAGGTGAAGATGAAGTTTGGTTTTGGATTCATCTTGATTAGTTGTTTCCGCTGCTTCTGTGTTATCTTGTTATTGTAAATAGTGTTGCACCTTAATGTTGTATCCGTTGTAAACTCTGATATAATCTCATGTTATATAAATGAGAAGTTGTTTTTGTTTCATTGTGATTGTTCGAATGTGTTATATCCTCATACAACTAGGAATTCGACATTTGAATACAAATAGGTATTAAATGTTGATTTTCGAAGGTCGAAATTCCGGGGCGTCATATTGTCGCATGAATTTGATTTAATTAATACGAGAATATTTTAGTTCTGATCCGAGTGTTTTTGTCTTTTCATTTATGCTCGGGTCAGCCTGAGTTTTCAGTTATTGAAGATACCATTATGGAGATGAAGATGGAGCTCAGCAGACGTATTTGTTACAAATTATTCCGCTGCAAATATTGGTATGTTTATGACAATAACTCTGATAATCGTTGTAAATGTATAATCAAATGTATGTTTTACAGCTTTATGAACTGTTATTTGATTATTATATTTTGTCCTTCCGCTGTGAGATTCTGTGTTTGTTTTTCTTCTTCTCTTTTTTTCTTATATAAATCCCAATAACTATCCATATTTTTGATTTGTTTAAGTCGACATTGAGGATCATTTTCGATTTGAACGGTCAAAAAACCCCGGATGTTACATTTGGTATCAGAGCTTTGGTTTAGCGAAAACCTTGGCTCTATTTGGGATTAACTCATTAGAGATAGGGTGGTAATACCCTAGAATGAGTTTGAGTGTACATGAGAGAGCGTATTTGTATTTTGATATAAAAATGGTTTTATATTATGTTGGTTGTTCTGTTGAGTACTTATGAATTCTGGTCGGTACTTGGGACGCCAAGGCATCGATAGAGATTCCTAAACACTCGAACAGGGCTTATCGACATAATACTGTTTTGAATTATATTATATATATATAGAATTACTTGGAAATATATGAATTTTGATTTTGTTGATAATAATATTAAATTTTTCATCATTTATCATTTGATTAATTAATAAGTAGAACCATTGATCATTGAACGGTTTAAGAAAATCAAATATTGAAAATTTATTGATAATGAAACAAGAAGTAAAATATGAATTTGAGAATTTGATTTCGGGTGGTTTTGTAACATTGATTTGCAAATGGTTTGAAATAATATATTTATATTTTAAATCTTGTTTCATATAAAAATTATTTCAAAGGAATTTTAGAAATAAGTGTATACCCTCTTGTCTATGGAAATGATTTCGTTAATGAGTGCACGCATCATCGATGTTTATTTTCAAGAGTCTAAAGAGGGAGACATTTAATATTTTGTACTTTTTTGTACGAAATTGAACTTTATTTAAATTCTTTTATAGTATGGTTTTAGGTAAATGATTTATTATATGAAATATTTAAAAACAATTGATTTGAACAGAAACCCGAAAATTTAATTTTTGAAATATTGAATAATTAATGAAATTAAATTAAATTAAATTTTCGAAACTTCTGAATATTGTGAATATAAGAGAGTTATAATTAAAATAAATTATAATTAGAATAAAACTCTTAAGAATTGGATAATAAATTGAAATGAATGATAACCATTGAAATTTGTGTAATAATAAATTCTTTTCTATAGCATGAATAACTTACCAATTAATTAAGAAGTTAAATGTTATAAGAATAAGCAATTAAATAATGCACGAGTATTAGAATGGATAATGAACGTAAAAAAAAATTTGATTGGTCATATATATAAATAAAATTTATGTGATGTAATAAACAATATATACTTAGTTATGTTATGCTAAGTAACATGAATTAACCGAATCAATGAAAAAATCATTTAAGCAAATTATTTAGTAATACACTAAATGTATTGACAATAATGTTTGGTTTGGGGAAAATATAAGCGAATAGGCTTATAATTATAAACTTAACGATGGTTGAACGAATTAATTAAATTAATTAAAAATGAGCTCGTCGCGTAGCGGTAGTTCGTAATTTTCCGAATTGAAGTTTAAATGAATGTATAGAATCCAAAATAAGTCGGAATTCTTTAAAACAAGAATCTTTCGATTCTATTGGATTATAGTTTCCTAATGGAAGAGAAAATTTTTTGAACTTGTAAATTTGAAGATATATGTAAATTAAAATTTCAGAAAAACAACACCAGGGAAATTCGCGATTTAAAATAAAATTATAAATAAAATGGACGATAATTAAGTTTAAACGAACTCAAAATTTGGTCGTTGGAAGTGTTGAAGGATATTGAACTAAATATGAAACATAATTCAATGTAAGTCAACTGAATATGAATTGGAAAATTTGGTTGTTTATTTAAAATGACAACAACTCATAACTTGAACAATGATATAGAGTAATAAATAAAATAAACCAAGCATTGACATTGGAAATGAATTTGATAATGAAATATAACAAATGAAATTATGAATGGTTTAAAAGTGAAATAAACAATGAAATCATGCTCACAAAAAATGACATTGAAATTTTTTGTTAGATTGCTTGGTTAAATGAATATAATTGATTGGATATTTTATTTATGTTTTAGTTGCAATTGCTAAATTCATTTGTGTTTTACTGTAACATATATACGTTATTTCTTTTATATGTTGTTGAGTTCTTAGTAGGTACTGAAGGAAACTCCCTTGCATTGGAGCTACTTGCGCATAAAAATTGCCTTTGCTTGCTAAAATAAATAAATAAATCGCTAATAACGCAAATGAAAGGTACGTATATCGAATTATATATCGTATTTTTAATGTATATATTGTTTTTCCATTGTTTGGGATGCCTCATCACTGAGATGAGATGTATATTTATGATTATATATATGTATATATTATAGTTTTTTGGACCTAACCGTACAGAGGAGAACTGCCGATTTTTTTTGTGAATTTATGACTCAGAAAATTTTGTGAAAATTTGAGTTTTCAAACCTATAGTTTACTTTTGTGTAGATAATTGTTTCTTAGTTTTATTAGATATTATATGATTAATATACAAATTGACAACTTTCTTACTACGCCTTTTCAAGGACGAAAAGTTTAAGTGGGGAGAGTATAACATCCCGAGATTTTGCGACAACTTAAATATTAAATTTAATGTGTTTTTGAACGAAGTTGTTTTAAATATTAAATTTTATGATTTATGTCGTATATTAATAAGGTACGAACTGAAATTGACTTGTTGAACAATGAACTGTAATAGCTATGTATGATGACAGTATTTAATAATCTATTTAAAATGGAATGTGAAATTTATATTGAGTTAAAAATATAAAATGGATTAACTAAATTTGAGATTTATTTTATATTGGTAATTTTAATCAATGGAATATGAATAATATAAATCATTTGATTATGTAATGAATTATAATGAATTTAATTTGTTTTGAATTGAAATAACTTGCATTGATTGTAATGATAACTAAGTTTGGGTATATATTATTAAAGATAGAGATGTTGACTTTAATACTAAATTATATGAATTTAATTGAGTCAATGAATTTGTAATTAAAAACTTTAATGATTTAAAGTTTTGAAAAATTTACAATGAAAACTTAATTGAATGGTTAAGTATTGAAATTCAATATATTATGTAAATTGTGACTTGTTTTGATTCCAAATAAATTTGTGATTTGTCTAAATTGATTGACAGTGAAAGTTGGAATTGATATAATATATTTAATGAAATTGGTTGTCTAATTTATAATTATAATAAAATTGGAATTCAGTATATAATGAAAAATTGAATTAACAATTAATGATAATTGATTTATAAATTTATTTGTATTGATCTGAATAGAGTTTATTAACCTTTGAATTTAATTTAAAGGTGAATAAACGGAAATTTATAACGCGCATAAATTTGCATGTATAATTTAATTAAATAATCAATGCATAGGATATATATATGAATTAATGTTTATTTTACATTTTGTTGTAATATATATATTTGGAAATTATGTTTGTATAAATTGTAAGGTAACTGATAACATTAACTAAGAATGGTAATAAAGGAATACACTGAATGTTAACTAATTTTAAAAATAACGATTGCAATAGATTAATTGACTAGTGTGGGAAACCAGTTGCTATTTAATTCATAGGTGATAAATTGGAAATAAGTTACAGTTAATACACAAAATTTATTGTCATATTGCCATGCATGTATGTAGCATACTTTGTATATACATGTGAAACCAAACAAATGGATATAAAGGTAACAAGTGAATATAGAAAGGCAACATGTGAACATAAATTTATGCATGCATGTACGTGCGTGCTAAAAGAAATTTATTGTCATAATATTATTATTATTATTATTCATCCCTTAATTTTGCTGAGTGTTTAATGATATATATAAAATGAAAGATGTCAATGACATTAATGTTTCCTGCGCATGAAAAAAACAAATAGTTGCTCAATTTAAATTGTGGAGAGTTGAATTCTAAATCTATAGTATATAAAATTTATTTTTATAATTAATATAAGTCCTAATTTGACTATTAAAATTAATTTATCTACGTTAATTAGTGATGAATACAAAAAGATGGAATGTTTTATTCATTAACTAAACCATTGAAATTCTTTACGTATAAATAATTATAAACTTTAACCTAACCAATCTCTTGAAACAAATCCATCTTTCTTTCTCCCGTACAATGGAAGAGCCGCTACTTCTTCTTGTCATAAAAAAAAGAGGGCTATATAAAAAAAATCAAAGGTGATTGAAAAGAAATTCAATCAAAAATTAAAGCGTGAATCATTATGCTAGGTTTGGTGAGTTCTTCCTCTAGAGTGAGTTTGGACATGAAAAAGCATGCGTATTTTTTTGCTGTAGCGTGAAGTGTAGAAGAGGAAGACGAGGGAGATAAAGGAATGATGACGTGACAATTATTTTATTGGTGAGAAATTTGTTTTGTTTATTTTATATAATTTAAATTCCAATGTTTAAACGTTCATAACTTTCTGCTACGAGGTCGGTTTTGGACGAAATAAATTGCGTTGGGATTGTATCGACGAGGTCTTCGTGATGGCACTGATTTGAACTGATTCCAAGAAAATAGATTTTTGGGCTATATTCAGATTTCAATCTCGTTCAAAACCAAAGGTGAGTGATTAAAACCACTCATGCCTAACTAAAGTATTCTATTATTAGTCAAATTGATATCATGATATGATTGTGTGGATTGGTGTTTGACAGTTTAAATTGCATATTTATATTGATTTGCATCGATAGTGTAGTTTAATTTGACTGTTAAATTTAATTTTACAGTTAAGTTAAAAATTCGACATTTAATTACTGTCTAAACCCTAACATCTTATAATTTATAAATTTATACGATATTGGACGGTTTGTATATATTGATGTGATGAATGATGTAAGGACCCAAAAGGAGATGTGTATATATATAATATAATATTATTTTAATGTTTATTTTTTTTACTTAAAACTCAACATCGTAACGAACTCCAAACGAATTCCAACGATTGTCGCCCCTAGCGTGATACCCCCATTCCAAACGCAATGGGATATGTCGCGTAGGCCAATTCGATTGTTTTGATCGGTTTTCATTTAAATCAACATTTGAATCATTATATTGAATTTTAAACGTACATTTCAATTTACTGGGGTCACATACAGACCCCAAAAATTACAAAAAAATTATTCCTAGCTTCGTATTGACGATACAGTCCTAACAAAACTAATTTCGTCAAATTCGAAGACCGTTTGAAAAATGGCCATTTTCTGGTCGATCCAAATTTACTAAAATTGTCAAAACACGTTTTCTTTTGCCACACTCACATATTGATCCCAAAAATTATGGATTATGGAATCTAGAAATAACTTGACATCCCAGATCCAACAAAAGTGGTTTCGTTGAAAACGGAGGTCGTTTGCAAAATGGCTACTTTTGAGGGACAAAATTCCATAGCGACTATTCTGAATTTTCAACTGGGCATAACTTTTTATTCCTGCTATGAAATTTCATTTTTTCGGATTCATTGGAAATATATTCTCAAATAGATTAAAATGTTTTTGGTTTTGCTAAAATCCGGTTTATTTTGAATCCTGTGCATTCATTTGAAATTTGAAATCAAATTTTCGAACTACCGTGCCATTTCCAATTCCTTTTATAATTAAAATAAAATATTTATATTCTAACTTCGATTCAAATAAATATACACATTCTAATTCTATTCAGAATAAATTTCTCGTCCTTATTATTTAAAATAAATCATTTTAAATATCAAAAATTCATTAAAATTGCCAAAATAAAAATTTTAAATTGGTTCTGATTTTCGGGGTTGTTACGAATGACTTGAATTTCAAATGTTTGACATATTTTATGTCAATTGCGTGAATTTACCTGTTATTCACATTCGTTCGTATATGACCATTGTTTGTGCTGATTAATCCCAGTCATTTACCCTAGATGTTACGGGCATCAAATAAACCCAAGATTAATCATTAAAATGAATTAAGAACGTTGGTTGAAATGATAAATACCTATGACCCTAATTTGGATTGAAATGATATATATCCTTTCCCAAAGTACTAAAATTAAATTTAAGTATCACTTGGCTATAGGATAGAAAATTATATACAGACACTAGTTGGTTAAATAAAATTTGTTTTAACCATGAACTTTTAAATATTGTTTTGAAGACAATATAAGCGATGTTTTATAATTTATTTTTCTTTGAACTTGAACTTTGAATTTTTGAAATAAATAAAGGGGGAAATAAATTAGTGTTGTAACTGAAGCTAAATAAAAGTGAAATTGAATGTAAATCAAATTTATTGTAATTGAATTGTTTCACCCACCGTTGAAATTTATTATGAATCAACATTGATATCAATTTTTTTTTTTTTGAATTGTGAACTCAATATTTGTTAGAAATTGAAATCATTGAAATGGGGATCTGAATTGGAATTTAACTATTTGGGGTAAATGGATTTAATTAAAATGAATGTAAAAATGGAAATTTAAATCGATTAAATATTAAAATCGAGATTGATTGATTTAAGGTTGAAATATGACTTCAAGTCTATGTGGACAAAATTTAGAGAAACGATTCTAATTCCAACTATGGTATTTTAAACCATTTTATAAATTAATTTAATAATAATTATTTTTCTTTATAAACTATTTTATGTTATAACTATTTATTTTATAAATTATTTTAATAAATCATTTTATAATGAACTATTTATTTTCAAACTATTTCTATATATCTAAACTGTTTTAAATATACTACTAACTATTTTAATATTCAAGTAATTTAAGTTGGAATTGTTTCAAGATTTTAAATTGGTTTAAAGAGAGATTTTATTATAAATAGTATTCTATCTTGAATACTAAATGTTTTTGAAACATGATATTTTGATATGAGGTATGAACCTCTTTGACATGTAAAAGAACTGACCGGTGTGAAAAATGTAAACGTTTGGTTGTTAAAGTGACCGGGATCGGATATTGTCATACTCTATGGCAATACCGAAAACCACTTTAACAACTGTGTACGCGGTGAAGTTCCAGAAATGATGTTGGATGGATTTGGAGGCGACTACTGGATTTGAAGAAAGAGAACGATGATGGATAGCCTTGACCTTCGGGTCATAATTAAAACGACTAAAACAGGAGCCATACCGAGGTTAATTGAGTTAGCTACTCTGAGAAGCATACTTCTTCGATACCATATATATACTTTGTGATTGATTGGCGCCTTTGATTGATTTTGGGGGTATGTCTGGGGTGGGCAGTAGTTGCGGCTATGTGTTACCACCGGCCTGGGTCCGCAATCCGGTAGAATCACTATTAATGGGTATTGCCTCGATGCCTTGTCATATTTATCCTGATTGAGCCCCCTATGATTTTGATTTAACGTTGTCGTATAGCGGCGCATCCCTATCCACCAACCGTTACTGGTGTTTTATATGCAACGTTTACGACAATGTATAAACGGTGTAAGGGTAAAAATGTAATCCCGCTTATGCTATTTTAATATTTTATATTTAACCATAGACACTATTATAATAGCGTATTATATTATACAGTATCTAGTTTAACGGATCCTTAGGAGGTGGAAATTTCGGTAACATCTCTTAAGTTATTGCACTCATATTGTCGCATGAATTTGATTTGACTAATATGAGAATATTTTAGTTCTGATCTGAGTGTTTTTATCTTTTCATTTATGCTCGTGTCAGCCTGAGTTTTCAGTTATTGAAGATACGATTATGGAGATTAAGATGGAGCTCAGCAGACGTATTTATTACTATTTATTCTGCTGCAAATATTGGTATGTTTATGACAATAACTCTGATAATCGTTGTAAATGTATAATCAAATGTATGTTTTACAGCTTCATGAACTGTTATTTGATTATTATATTTTGTCCTTCCGCTGTGAGATTCTGTGTTTTTTCTTCTTCTCTTTTTTATCTTATATAAATCCCAATAACTGTAACGACCCAGGTTTTTGAACGATTAATTTTAAATATTTAATATCGTTTTAAATATTGTGTTGATAATATAAAAGAATTTTTATATTGGGTTATCGATTAAATAATCGAAAAAACGATTTAATTTGATAATTATCGAAATACGAGAACTAAACAATTTAATTCAAAGGTAAAATTGAATCGAAACAGTTTAGCTGATCAATGTATATATACGAACAATGATAATTGAAATTTATTTTTAAATTTATTTGTTTTGAATTTAAATTGATTTAATATGGCTATTTTAAATATACGTTCAAAATAAATGGTATAATCCATTTCGTTGAATTCAAAATAGCGTTATAACATTATTACGACGGTCGGTATGCTAAAATAGCGGTTCACGATTTCTAACTGTGAACCCTGAGATGTTTTAATGGATAAAATCGAAATCGAATCAGAAATCAAATCAGAAATTGTTTAAAAAAAAAAAAAAATCACTTTATATCTAATCGAAATAAATTCAAAAATCAAATCGTATAAAACATGTTTGTACTTAGTCCTACATCATTTTAATTCGTAGGTACGAATGGTCCCCTTCCATTTCTATAAATCCCGACCCTTTTTCCCCTTTTTCTTCACGTTTTCTTTCTTCCAATTCTCAGTAAAAATCAAAGCTTCAATAAGAATTAAAAATGGCCACTCCTCAATATATATTTAAACCGAGTACCCACTTCCTCTTTACTCTCAAAAAAAAAAAAAAAAAACCGAAAGAGGGGAAATTGAAATCGCAAATCGCGATTTCCACAAAGCTCGATTCGAGCTAGGTGCTCGCGAAATAGTGCGATGGTGGGTTCAAGGGAGGATCGAAGGCACGATTTTTGGGGTGCGCGAAGTCGTCAGAAGGAGGTTCGAACTGGAGCACGCCAAGTTAGGACAGTTCGATTTCGTGCTAGGGATTTGGGATCGTGTTCTGGGTCAGAGGGGGGTCGCGACATCAGGGTTTGGTTCGGCGTGGATGAAGTGGCGATGTTGGACCTCGATGTGGCAACGTGCGAGTTCGACAGGTGGTGACTGGAAGGGATTAACCGGGGTAGCAGATTTTGGATACTTCCGTTGGAATTTTGACGATGCCAGTAGCATCAACAAGGGGCTGCGACGGATCTCAAATGGTGTTCGAGCTGAATGGTCATTCAATGGACGGATTGCTGAAGGTGAGTTCGACAGTGTGAATTGGGATTTGTAAAAGGGAATGCGATTATTGTGAGGGATTTAAAAGGGAATGGAAAGCGATTGTGTGATGTCCGGTGAAATGCCAAAGTGAAGAATCTTCGTTTGAGCTGGTTTTGGTCGAGGAAGTGCAAGGTATAAGGAAGTGGATAAAGCCGTGGATTAACGGATTCGAACGAGAACAATTCGAAGTAGAAGAAAAGGAGGATCCGCTTGGTTCTTTGTCTGTAGACATGGAAATGAGATTGAGGTAATTTAAATTAAATACCTTAATTAGTTTAAAGTTTAAAGAAAATATCTTAATTAGTTTAAATGTTTTAACAATACATAGGTTTGTTTAAATTGGTTAAATTAGAATTAATTTAGCAACCATTAAAAGAAGAGAAAATATAGGAAAGTTATTTATTTATTTTAATAGTTAATTTAAATAAATAAACGTTTAATCGGTAAATTTAATTAAAATTATCGCAGGTGCGAATTCATTCGAGAAGATTAGTAACCGTTAAATTGAAAAGAAACAGGAGTGGATCGCGAATCTAAATCATCGGTGAGTAAATCTCACTCACCTTTGATAAAAATTATTTTTGTTTCATTAAAAATATTTGTTTGTTGCTTGTGTGAATGCTTTCTGGTTGTTTTATACATATTAGTTATTTAGGCTATATATATATATTGGGTTGATTGGTTGGTTGGATTCCCGCAGTCTCATTAGCGGATGCCCGCAGTTTCATAGCGGATGATTACCCTATACGCCCCACGCTATGATTAGTGGATGACCTTCTATACCGCGATATTCTGCCACGAAGCAGAATGGGTATTATTTATGTGCTAACATCTGTGGATGCAGGTAAACAGGTTGGAGGAATCCAACTGGATTCCTCAAAAATATATTATCTGTTTGTTTATTTGTTTGCATATATATTGTTATATATGATGTGTTAGAAAAATAAATAATTCGTTGCTTTGTGTGTTTAAATATCACTGGGCTTAAGTAATGATATTTAAAAATATCGTGGGAGGATATTTGAGATTTAAAAAGGGGAAAATTCTATTTTTAAATAGAATTTGAATTTTAAATGGAAATAAAAATATAAACTTGTTTTGAAAAATAAAACAAGTAGTTTCTTTTTAAACAAAGTTTATAAATAGTTTTTATAACGAAGTTATAAATGAAGTGAAAAAGAATTATCTTTTGATAATTCAGGAATAGAAATACAAGTGAGAAATTGGAATTTGAAATGAAATTTCAAAACAGGATGTGAAAGGAAATTTTTAAATATATAACTCAAATGAAATTTGAGTATAACATTTGAATTTTAAAGGGAGTTTAAATATTTGAATTTTAAAAGGAGATTGAATATTAGAAATTCAAATAGAAGTTCAAATAGAATTTGAATAGACGAAATTAGAATGAAAAAAATAGAATTTGAATTCAAGGAATTAAAATAAAATTTGAATTCAAAGGAATTCAAATAAAGGAATTCAAATAGAGATTTGAATGTAGAATTTCAAAATAGAATTTGAAATATAGAATTTCAAAGAAAAATTGAATAGCATTTGAAATATAGTATTTCAAAGAAGAATTCAAATGTGAAATTTGAATAGAGATTTGAATGGAATTTAAATATGAAATTTGAATTGAGATTTGAAATAGAAATTCAAGTGCTGAATTTAAACATGGAATTGAATACAGAAATTCAAGTAGAAATTTGAATATGAGATTTCAAAATAGAATTTGAAATAAACTTTGAAAATAGGATTTCAAAGTAGGATTTAAATAGGATTTCAAAATAGGAAATCCAAATGGTTTTGAAATGGAATTTGAATTCAAGAGAATTCAAATGGATTTGAGTGAAGAAATTCAAATGGTGTTAAAAGTGAATTTGAATATTAGAATTCAAATGGTGTTGGAAATGAAGTTGAATATTAGAATTCAAATGGAAATGGGAAATGAAATTTGAATATAAGAGATTCAAATTGAATTCAAAAAGGATTTGATCTATGGGGTTTGAATATGAAATTCAAATGGGTTTTAACTATGGAATTTTGAATATAGAATTTAAAAAGGAGTGAATATTTGAATTTCAATAAAAATTCAAATATAGAAATTGGAATATAGAAGTTCAAATGGAATTTGAAACATTTAGAATTTCAAATAGAAATTTAAATGGAGTTTGGATATTTAAATTCAAGTATGAATTTCAAATATAGAAATTCAAAAAGGAGTTGAATTAAAATGGGAATTCGAATAGAGGATTTGAAATGGAATTCGAATAAAGAATTTGAAATGGAATTCGAATAAAGGATTTCAAATGGGATTTGAATACAGGATTTAAAACTATGGAATTTGAAATGTAAAGATTCAAATGGAATTTGAAATATATATGAATATATATATATATATTAAATGGAATTGAATTCATTTTAAGAAGTTTAAAAGTTTATATATATATAAATATAATTAAAACGAACTCGCCGCAGCGCTGCAGTTCGTAAATTGGCGATTCGAACTTCAATTGAATACATAGAACTCAATTGAAGTCGGAATCCTTTGAAACAAGAAACGTCAGGACCCATTTGATAATAGTTTTCTAATGGAAGAGAAAAATCTGGATTTCGTCGTATAGATTTTGAGTTATGTCAAAATCAAAATTGCAAAAATGCAGCGCCAGAAACCATTATAAACCATAATGGATTTTATATATAAATATTGGGATTTTTAAGCAAATAAAAATCCGGATTTCTATTTAAAAATCTAGACTTGAGTTAGAAAATAATGTGAACTCAAGTGAAGTAAAGAAGATGATTTTTGAAACAATAATCCTATTTTTGATTATTGAATAGAATTAACTAAATCAAAGGAGAATTAGTTAATCGAGTTTGAACTAAAGTCGAACTTTGAAAAGTGAAATTTGGAATTGTAAATATATTCGAAATCGAATATAGAACTTAAATTGAAATTAGAATTCAATTGATTGATAAGTGAGTGAAAATATATTCGAAACGTGTTATATCCAAATATACAAGCGAGATAGGCAAAGAGTTAGTTAAAGAATTACTTTAACGAATTGAGTCAAACGAATGTACGAAGTTGAAATAAATGGGACAGGTATAGACATACAGGAGACAGGTATGGGGCAAGGATAATGCAGGTATATAAATAATGTGCTCGACAAAAGGTACATGTTTAATTCATATATGAGATTTTATGTGCCGTATCGGCAAGCCGCTTGGCTTTTTCTTTTTCTTTTTGAGATTAGAAGATACCGGGAAGCTATTTGAAATTTCCCGATGCTCCCGATACAGGGGAGGTTATGGCGAAATTTTCCGGAAACTTAAGGAGTTAGAATATTTTTAAGATATTTTGATAATTTGAAATCATTGTATCGACGTATTAAATTCGATAGTAAAGTGAATATAAAAATCGAATGTTGTAAACAAAAAGGGATAGAGATAAGTGATTGGAATTGTTCCCAATTGCAAATAGAGATATTTTCTAATATATAGAAAATAAAAGGAGTTGATATTTGGAAACGTTTTCCAAATGACATAAGAGGCAAGATGAGTATTGAAAATATTTGGATAACAAATATTGATAAGAGAAAATGGAGAAGAGATTTAATTAATGAAATATTAATTAAAGGGCCCAGTGATTTGGTTGATATGTTGATTGAACACTTGTTTTTATTCGATAGTTAAATCACAGACTATCGAAGTTTTGACCATCGTTGTCAATATGGAGAGACCGGTTGGATTATTATCCGAAGAACCACTCCGTATCGGCATAAGCGTTGCGAACCAAGTATGCTGAATATATTGAAGACGGAGTGAAGTGCAAGGGTTTTTCTATTTATAGAAATAGTGCCTTCGGTTTCGTTCAGTCCCAGAACGAACGTAAATGGACGAATGTCTGACAGAGTATTTCCAATGATCAATTGGGTTGGTCTGTATGAATATATATGGTTGCAACGGATTTATCCCTTAGCATAATATCCAGAATATTTGTGCAAACTCAACTAGTGATTAACGGATCTGACAATGTGGCATTCAAAGTGATTGTGTTATCAATGAATGGTAAGTATGCGTAGCCTCAGGCCTCAACAACCGGGAAAGGACAAAAATCGGGCAGGCAGCATGGCTATGTGGGTCGCACCCATTAGGGTGTATAATCACCTATCTAGAGAAATTCCTTTTGTTTCTAAATCTATCGATTCTGCCCATTCGGGAAACGGTGGTTTGAGCCCAACCGTTGGTGATGTACATTCGATACACTCAAGCGAAATGAGTGGTCGGTCATGTGTGGGCCGGGTTGCAAGATGTTCTTGTTGAACCCAGTGTATTCCTCTCTAGAGATACACAGTCGGAAGGTGGTTCCATACCTTGTCATGTTGGAAATCCAATCTCCAATAAGCGCCATGCGGGGTTTGATTTTATAATATATGTGGAGCGTGAGATGCAAGCGTTCTGCTATTTGGTTATTTACTTGATGTAGACATTATTATAATATCACTAGATTTTCGTATCAAAGTGTTTGGGTTATAGTAAGGTAAACCGTCCGTGTTTATGTGTGGGTTGGTCTTACTATTACCTTTTCTTTTGAAAGGATTTTCAAAAGTTAAGCAAGTGGTTGGAGTTTACTCACACCAGTCCCATGACTGACCCAGAGTTTATTTTGTTTTGTTTTTTCCCTAAACTCTTGGGTGCCCAAATTTGTACGGGCAGTCAAGTAGTCGGGATTTCACAGATTCATTTGAAGGAGCTGGAAGCAGGAGGCTTCACCGGTTAGCTATAGGCTATCATATATTCCGCTGTGGACCTTGTTTGTATCTGGAAACAGGTGTTTATAACTGTTCCAGAAATGACTGTTGTACTCTGATGATGGTATGTATATATGTACAAAACAGATTGTATTTCAAAGCTTATGTTATATAATATATTTTATTCATTCCGCTGTGAGTTTGTGATCTTCGTTTTTCTTCTATTCTAATATTTCTTTCTTTCTATTTCTCATCCTCTAACTTCTTTCTAATAATGAGTCGTATTTCTGTGTTATTTGAGTTGGACATGTGTCGTATTTAGTCAACTCAGATAGCACGGATTTGCGGGTCGTTTCAATAACTATTCGTATTTTTGATTTGTTTAAGTCGACATTGAGGATCATTGTTGATTTGAACGGTAAAAAACCCCCGGATGTTACAATTTATATTTCAATAATTATTTACTATACACTTCCATCTATATTCTTATATTTTACTAGCATTACTAACATGATGTCGACGTTGAATTCTAATTTTGCTCAAAGTCATAAAAAAATACATAATAAACAGTAAAAATTTGAAGCTATCTTTTAATTTTTTTGTGTATAATTTCTCTTTTTAGTGGTATAAACATTTGGTCATTTTCATTTTTAGTTTGGTTCACATGAGTTTTGAGTTCAATACAACTATCGCTCATACTCTTTAACACTGTTTTAAATCTTGAAAATATCGCTCGAGATCTCCACTGAGATCTCATTATAGGCTCCTGCCAAAACGAAACGGCAAATCTCACTGTAAATCTCATTTCGGATATATTGTCTGCAATATCGAACGATATACAGACAGAGATGAGATACTAAGATATCATACGAGATCATGGTTTTTCTATCTAAAAATTAAAACTGCTCCTAAACCAAAACAATAAAGAAAACTAAAATCCATCTGTGATAATTTCCTAATATTTTATATTTTTCATGTTAAACGAGCATATCATATATTCATATATGTTCTTCAATGCTTATGATTTTCATATTCGTCATTTTTCACTAGCATCCTACCTATGAAATTATGTATTTTATGTTCGACTTATGTTGAATTGTTATATTATATGGATCTGTTTTATGTTCTTTGTCTAACAATAATTCGTGTTTATGGATTATAAGTTGTAAGCACAAATCTATTTGTATTGTGGTAATTTTTTAATTTTACGTGTAGTATGATTTATGAATATGAATGTTCTTTTGTAAATTAAGAACGATAAGGTGATTTTACATTTCATGTTTAAGTTACTATTCTTATAACGACATTGGTGAAAATTATCATGTAATAATATCAGTTTTTAACATATCATATACCTCGAGATTGTTCTGTTATGAGCTTTCAGACCTAAGATGGAAATCTGAGACAAACCCCCTAGGTAGACTCGTCTCATTCGAGATCTCCCTTGATACGAGATCAAGTCTCTAAAATTGCCGAGACGAAATGCGACCGATATCGAGATTTAAAACCTTGCCCTCTAACTGAACCAAAAAGATAAACAGGAAGATATTCAGAAGGACAAAATTAAGGGATTTTTTATTCATAAGGATAGCCCATTAAATTTTTATCCAAACAGATAATACACTAATTATGAATTTTTATCCATAAATCACGTGCGCTATTTCCTTCTTTCATCAACAATCTCTCATCGAAGATTTTCTGTATCTCGCCGCCATTGATCGCGATTCTTATTCTTCCATATTTTCAAATCAATTTTTTTTACTGATTGCGTAAATCCAACGAGATCGGAATTCGTAGTTGAATGCACAATCCTGAACGGAAAATCGATCTCTCAAGAATCGTGCAGTAAAATCAATTGCACATTAGGTTTATTTCTGATTTCATCAATTCAATTTGTGTTTGTCATACGATTACTTCACTGTTTCCAATAGGTTATTACTGCTTCTATATGTGATTCATGGATTTTACTGGTAATTCAAGCAGGTATTAGTTTTTAATTTTTTCAGATTTCAGTTTTTTTATTTTAGTTCATTACTTTTTTTCTTATTTTTTTTGATGTTATGCATTGTTGAATTTAATCTGTTTTAGATTAAAACTTGTTTTGCTTCAATTAGTATAAATGTTACTTTGGTTGTATTGGTTTCTACCCTTTCCTTTGAACGTACAATAGTTTGTAGGTATCATTTTAGTATTTTTTTAGGTATCATTTTTAATGCATTACCTTTGTTTTATTGTTTTTTGGTGTCTGTTTGCATCTTTTTCCTTGGCTAACTGATTTTTTCACATTTCTTATTTCTTCCAGTGGTGAAGGTACTCTTCTTATCGTAGTTGTCTTCAACTTTACATTTTTCAGTACTCGGTTGTCGGTTAATTGCTCATTGTATGACTTGCAAAACGAAATATGTGAGTATTGGTCTCAACTTACTCCTAAGTCTATTGAAATCAGCTATGCGCTTGAGGATAGAACTAAAATTATTGAGAGTGACTCTAATATTCAAAGTATCATTTTATTTCAATTACATAAGAAGACTGCTTTTTTCTGTTTTGATGTTAAGTTGAAGGAATTTTTGTTGGAAAATGTGATTGATGGTTCTTCTGCACTTTCTACTAAAGTATCAATTCCTTCGTCTTCTGATCAATGTATGGGTGCGAATATTGTCTTTCATAGGAAGAGTTACTTAAAAGATTTGATGAAAAGAGGCTCTACATTAAAATTTTCTGATTTTACTAGTTTTTATTTCGGAGGCGCCAATGAGTTCAGAGAATTCTTAATGGCCTATCAAATTAAATCAGGTCATGAGTTACATTATCTTAAGAACAGTGCTACCAGGATCACATCTATTTGCTCGTCGTCTTCTTCTGGTTGTCTGTTTAAATTGCATGCTTCTTGTGATGTTGGCCAACTTAGTAGGTTTTTCATTAGAAATTTTGTTGTTGAACATTCTTGCGGAGGTGGTCTAACAAATTTGAATAACCCTAATCTATCTAGCTCATTTGTTAAATCATTGATAATAGATGAAATTAGAGATCATCCGAGTAAGAAACCGAAAGAAATAATTGCTGATTTTCGAAGAGAGTTTAAAATAAGCTTGTCTTACACTTATGCTTACAAAGGAAAGCAACTAGCTTTAATGGAATTGTATGGCAACGATGTAATGTTGTACAGTGATTTGTCTTGGTATTTAGGTGCACTACAGACTCACAATCCAGGTTCTTATGTCGCTGTGAATGTTAACACTTTTACAAATCAGTTTGAAAGAGTGTTTGTTGGTTTAGATGCTTGTATTCTTGGCTTTAAACAATGTCGGCCTATGATATTTTTAGATGGTACCCATTTGAAGGGGAGGCCAGGAGTCTTGACGGGTGCAACAACGAAGAATGACAACCAAGGTATTATTTTAAAATAATTTTCAATTTTTCCAAAATAAATATGGTACCATTTGAATTCTATGCGATCAGTTTTCTCTATTATATTTTATTAGGTATCAGTTTATTATTTTTTACAGTATCATTTTTTAGTTCTATAGATATTAGATATCAGTTTATTAGGCATTAAGGTATCAGTTTGTTCTCTGTTTTTAATGTTCAGCTTGTAGGTAGCATTTTAATTCGTTTGTATGTATCAGTTTTTATCAAACAGTTTTTAAGCATCAGTTTTGGTTGTTTGCAGGTATCAGTTTGTATTATACAACATTTATTTAGCTTTTTTTGTACGTCTGAAGTTATCCATTTTTTTTCACTCCTGAATTATTTTTGAATTTTTATTTGTAATTTGTTTGCAGGTTTCTTCCCTCTAGCTATGGCCATAGTTTCCATAGAAAATGTTGAGAAATGGAGTTGGATTTTAACTTATTTGAAGGAAATGCTTAACGAAGATCGTAATTTGGTTTTTATGTCCAATCGACATCAAGGTTTGATTTCTGGTGTTCACGATGTTTTTCCAACTTCATACCATAGTTATTGCTACCTTCACATGGAACAAAATTTGATTTCTGCTGTTAAATCAAAAAATGCACACATTTCGATTGTGGAATTGTTCCGGACATGTTCTCGAGCGTCTAATGTTTATGAGTTTGAAGTAGCTCATTCTAAGTTTTTACAAATTGGTGGTCCTGCAGCGACTAATTTTTTGAGAGACAAATCATTCGATAAATGGTCTGACTTGTTCTTTCGAGGTAAACGGTATGGTGAGTATAGCTCTAACGTGGCTGGAAGTTTCAATAGTTGGATTTTAGATGAGCGGGCATTACCTATTACATCTTATTTGGATGGAATACGAATAAAAATCATGGAGCAAATGGCTAAACGTGGAGAGGAATCCTGTTTATGGACTACCATTTTATGTCTAACCATTGAAAATCGATTAAAAGATTTAGTTGAAGAAGATTTTGGTTGGGATGTATTCATGACTTCTGAATTCCTTTTTGAAGTGAAATCACCAATTTCTCATCGTGTTGATCTTAAAGACTGGACATGTAGCTATAATCAGTGGAAGCTGATGTGTTTTCCATGTGCTCATGCGATAAAATGCATTAATAAAGTGAAATTAAATGTATATGATTTCATTGAGCACTATTTCACTGTGGAAGCTTACCGATCTTCATACAGTAATACAATTAATCCTATACCTACTATGACAAACCCGATGTTGATTCAAGTAATGATGCAGTAATTAAACCATCCAAGGATAAACGTGGAGCTGGGAAACCTTCATAAAAAAGAAAAGGAGGATTTGCATATTTCCAAAACAAGAAAAATGGATGTAGAGTGTGCAATGAATATGGCCACAATAAGCGTAATTGTCAAGCATCCAAAAATAAAAATTGATTTTCATTTCATTTGTTTCAGGGGTAATATGTATTTGCATATATTCTTTTCAAGTAAACCTGTATACTTTAGCAAATTAGTGTTTAATACTTTGCAATTGTGCACAATAATCTACATTTTTAATAATAATTCTTCTTAGCTTTTTATTTTTTTATTTTAACATTGAAGTGTTGTTGATATGATGTGATATCATGTTGTTATGATCAACGAAATTCGATCTGCATGTTGAATATCACTTTTAATCTCTTGCATGTATCGATTTAATGAGTTATTCTTTATGTTTCAGTTACTGGTTATCAGTTCTATGTCTCTGTAGGGTTCATTTTTGTGTTGTTAACATGGGTAGATATTTTTTAGTATCAGTTTTATAATTTGTTAGGGGTCATTTTAATTTTTTTCTCATCTTCAAAGTCCATGGGTATCTGTTTTTGTATACTGCAGTTATTGGTTTTGTTTTACATTTTTAACTTCAGTTTCTGGTTACCATTTTTTATTTATTGTAGGTATCAGTTTTTTAATTCTTACCACTATACAAATTGTAGTTATCATTTTTTTTTTGAATTGTAGTTACCAGTTTCTTATTTTTCTTTAGTTCACAAGATCTCTGCACAAATACAAATTATTGACCAAAAAATTGTTGTCAGTTCATTATTTTATCATCCAATTTAGTGATTAAACTTTTGCATGTAATGATTTAATGTTTTATTCTTTCCGATTTAATGTGCTAAGTATTTATCATCTTCAAAGTCCATGGGTATCAGTTTTGTAAAATGCAGTTATCATTTTTGTTTTACAAATATATATTCAGTTTCAAGTTATCATTTTTTATATATTCTAGGTATCAGTTTTTGAATTTTTTTTCCACTGTACAGTTTGTAGTTATCATTTTCTTGATGTTGTAGTTATCAGTTTTATACTTTTTTTTTGTTCACATCACTTCTGCACACTTACAAATTACTGGAAAAAAAAGTTGATATTAATTCAGCAATTTCCCATCCAATTTAGCAATGTTCCAATATGAAAATTCACCATAATGTACATAACCAACATTAGTATTTCACACATCAATCCAGTCATTACTGAAATTCAAAACATTGCCAGCTGCTTAAATTTAAATCTAAAATAGAAAACACTATTTTCAAATCAAATACAATATACGATACTATTTCAGTCATTTTTTTCAATCGTTTTCCTTTCATCTTTTTGCCCAGTCCAGTGATGAATCTAACCAAATTCTAGCAGCAAGCGTGATCGGTAATGATTTCACGCACAATCAGTGCTCTTATTTTATCCATTTTCTCTTTTGTGACCTTCAACAGAATTTCAGCTCTATTGTCCGATATCATATTTATGATGACGAATATCCTGCAGTCCACTCTGTATGAATTAAAAGTAATGACGTTTAGAAAAAATAAAGTAGAAAATTCAGTTAGTTTTCTTGTGAAATGAGTACTGATTTCTGTCGGTTACAATCAATTATCAGTAGAAACTGATACTACTTTTGATTCACCCAAAAAAAAAATAAACAAAGATAAATTTACCTGTCCGAATGCTGCTGCTCGCATGGACCTTGAAAATTTTCACCTTCTTCAATCTTCTTATCTTCAATTTTATTCTCGACCCAAAGTTGTTGCAGAATTTTTTCAACTTCATTTCTTTATAATGAGCATACTTTAGTACAACATTATAGAAAAAAATACATTACAATTTCCCTTACCATTTCATATGCTTCCCTTAAATGAAGATTATTTAATTCGGTTGATCTTCATGGTCTTAAAGAATCATAGTGCGCCCATTGCATGTTTGGATATGCTAATGTCAACAGCGTCCAATGATTGTTAAAATGCATTGGGAAGTTGAACATTCCTGTAAAATTGTTCAACGCTGCTTCATTTAAGAAAAGAGTAACCAAACTTGTAATAATTGAACTCCTTCCTTCCATAATGCCTTGCTGTGCAGTTCAAATTTAATTTGAATAAGGACGTGAATAATAGAAACAACACTTTTTAAAAATTGTAATTGAACTTACTGTCATTAGTGCAGACATTGCATAATTGTTTTCTACTAAATCACATTTAAGGCTGCACCAGTCGATAATCTGATTACAAAATGAAAACAATATATTACATAAACTAAATTATCATGTTATAAAATGGAATACATCAGGTTTTGTTTTTATTATTGATAGATATGTTTTTATCATGTTTATGGTATCTATTTAATATTACTTCCAATTAATATGTTATAGTTTTCTATAATTTAAACTATCATTTTTTTAATAGAATAACTAGTTAGCAGTTTTATGTCTATAAAATTATCAGTTTTAGTATGACACAATTTGAATCAATATGTTCCAGTTTCTAAGTATCATTTTGACATTTTCTTAGGTATCAATATCCTATTCATTATACTTATCACCTACAAAATATCAATTTTTGTTATCATTTTTTAATTTATATGGTTAACATTACTTAATTTTATTAAATATGTTTACCTGGTCATCTGTTAATGAACCTCGCAGCATTTCTGTCAGCATATCTTTTGTAATAGTACATCCTCCCCTTGCCCGATCATCATCTCGCCAAGCGACTGGACTGTTAATTATTTAAAAGTCAAATAGTTAATATATTTATTAGTATGTTCTACAAGTACAGATCAAAATATTATACTTACTTTTCTTCAGCTATTGACATTGAATAAAATTTCTTTACAATCCTTCCTTTCTCATCATTTAGATGTTTTGTCACTTTTTTGCATTTCGACAAGTGTACGTCTTGCCATGAAGGTTCTTCGACATTTATTGGCTCTACTAGTTTTACAGTTTGTTCTTGCTCTCTGTCATCTTCGTTTATCTGTTTTTTTCCACATTTTTCTTCATCTAATCGAATTAAAGAAAGTTGAAGTTCTTCCTCTTTTCCTTTGCATGAACCTTCATTTTCCTTAATTTGTGTTTCCCGTGCTTTCTTCCTTGCTTTTAGAAAATATTCATACTCCTCGTTCCTTTTTTGTGTTCTTCTTCTTGCTCTCATTCTCAGTATGTAAGAAGGTGGTTTGGCACTTGTTGGCTTAGCAGCTGATTTTTTAACTCTTTTTTTTACTGTTTTTTTTTTTTTTTTTTTTTTTTTTTGCAATTTCCTTCATCAACTTTTAACTTTGAAATTTCTGCAGTCATATTTAGACTAAAGGTCGGAGGATCGATGTCTTCAATTGATTGTACACCCTTTTCTATTCTCTCACTATCATTGACATTATCAGTAACCATGATCGGCGTTGTTTCATTTTCTTTCCAAGTGACTTGTTTTTTTCTCTAGAAGACTTTTCATCATCATTCATAATGTTTTCCATCATTTTATCTTGGTCTACATTCTCATTATTCAACTCATTTTCAGTTATTTCATTACTTTCCATGTTTTCAATATTTTGTGAATCAATCTTAGTCGGTTCTGAATCAACTCTATCAACCGTTTTCTCATGTTCAATGTTAGCTTTTTGCTCTTTCATCTGTTGTTTATGTTTACATAGCTCCTCTTTTTCTTTTCTTCTCAAAGTTCTTTCTTCCTCCCACTTCCTTTTTAATTCTTTGTTTTCTTTCTCGATTTTTGTGATGCGATAGTTTAGAACTCTATTTTCCATGTCTTTATCAACTTTTTCCACTTCTTCTACCTTTCTTTTTTTGGTTTGCACAGATTTTCCTTTTATTGTAGATCTTCTTGCCAAACTATAGCGATAGGGATTTCGCCCGGACCTAATCGATCGCTAGATCGACCAAGACCGTTCGGATCCCACATACGCTAATTTTGGCCATACAACACATCAGAATAAATAACAGAAGACTTTTATAAACATCATAATAATGTTACATTAGAGTACATAATATATCAGAGTACATCGATAAATAATAAAACAACGGAAGATTAATTTACAATAGACTTAATACACTGCAGCGGAAGACTAACATTGCTTTGGACACAACTTTATGCTTCGATCCAGAATCCTGCTCAAAATATCTGCAAAATATGCTACTCGACTGCCCGTGTGGAAAATAAGGGCACCCGAATTTGCAAGTGAAATAAAATACGAGTCAGTCATGGGACTGGTATGAGAAATCTTACTTAACTAATCTAATATTATGGTTATTCACAGGACCATGCCGCTAACGCGGAACAGGTTCACTCCATTGGATTGGCAATGCATAAATAAAGTAAATCGTTAAACCACGCCATGCCTTTTAAAAAAATGAAACCATTATACAACTCAACTCCCATCACACAATGCAACGCAAACCGGAGGATAGAGTTTTACCTTATAATGGTCAAAAATGCTTGATACAATAAAACGGATTTGATATTATTATTAGTGTACATATGTTTCAAAAACATTTCAATCATAATGTATCAATCATGGACGGCATAACTACCATATACTATGTCGCCATACTTGTTTTACAATCAAAACTGCATGGTGTCGTATTGGAAATTGGGTTTCCATCATGAGTCAATTATAGGGATAATCTCCTTACCGATTCGATACACTCTAGCAAATGTCTCAGGATTCGGACGCTGGCGAACTCTTGGATCCTGCAGGGTCGATCCACAAATACTTTAGTGGATTAGTTATGCCTGAACACACGTATAATTTGGTCACTATCGACCAATAAATCCGAGGTACCTCATAATCCATCAGCCACATAAGTAAAATGCCAGGGCTTGCAAAATCCTAATACCACTTCTAGCTAGAAAGAAACGTGTGCACTCCCTGCGTTCCCTTATCCCGTTTTAGACTCCTACCGGGGTGTGAGGCTCGCGAAGTAACGCTATACACAAAGCTATGCCTAAATGGGCTGTGCTTTGATCATCAACCACAAGGCTCTGCTTTTCAACAAAAGCCTTGATCATTTGTATCTTAGCATGCCACATTGACAATCCACGCCATGTAATTGATAACTAATAATATATAACCTCTGAGCTCATGCGTCTCAGAGAAGGGTGTTAAGCAAGAGAATAAATTCTCCGCCACCAAACAAATATATATTAAATAGAAATCGATTTACATGAAATGAAATCCAATGTCAGACACACATCCATTTACAAGTCCGTTCTGGGTCTGAACGAAACCGGAGACACCTTATTCCTCGTCCTGTATGTCCAATATGGAAGAGATGTGCTCGCTTATCCAGACAATCAACAAGTACGTCCGGACAACTACCACTGTAACCCTTTCCTGGGAGCAAATCAGTCCAGGGCATCAGTAGTCATCAATTCGATGCGAAGATTGCTAGTCTTCAATCACCGTCTTCAATGTCTTCGATTTTAAATCGTCGTATAATTATTTGAAATGAGATTGAACTCGGTTTTTTCAAATAATTCTCGCATAATTATAATTTAAAATCATTTCATATTGTTAATATTGTTTTATAACGATTTATTGCTATTTTTATTTATATAAAAACAACCCAATTTAATTTAGCGATGCTTCGGGTCAATTGGCGGCCCTGGCACTGTTTTTACCCAAATTTGACTTACACATTTCTCGAAATCCAACTGTTGGATTTTAACAACTTTTATATCGTTGGAAAGATCTTCCCAAAGCGGACCTAACAGTTTCAATTTTGGGAAAACCCGACAGTCGGATCTTTCGGTATAATCATTTAAAATTACAATTCTGAAACGCGAACTACCACAAGCGATTCATTTAATTTTAATTTATATATATATATATAATTATATATAAATATAAATCATTCGACGAATCCACTAACGTGTTTAACACGTCAAATAAAAGAATGTTTTATTGGCATAACATATCTACATGTTCATAATGTCAAATAAATATGTATTTTATTTACATTCATTTCTACATGTTTTTAATGAAAAACAAGCATGTATTTTATTCACATGACATTTTTGCTAATGACAAATAAAAAGATAATTTTTATTTTTATTATCTGTATGCAATTTCTATTTTTAACTTTAACAAATAGAAAGAAATATTTTATTTGTATATATAGTTTCAATGTATAACATAACATATAAAATTGCCTCTTTACTTTGTGCACAAATTCTAATGTATGTTTTGACAACAAAAATATCACTTTGATTTGCATACAAATATTATTGTATAGTTTGACAATAAAAATGTCTCTTTAATTTGCATACAAATTCTATTGTATAATTTAACAATAGAAATGTCACTTTAATTTGCATACAAATTCTATTTCAACAAAATGCCTAAAAAGTGGTACTTTCATTTTTGTTGATAATTCTATTTCAACGAAATGATTAAAAAGTGATTCATTCATTTTGTTGACAATTCTATTTCAACAAAATGATTAAAATGATATTTTCATTTTTGGTCGACAGTTCTATTTCAACAAAATGATTAAAAGTGATAATTTCATTTTGTTAACAATTCTAGTTTAACAAAATGAATAAAAAGTGATAATTTCATTTTGATAACAATTCTAGTTTAATAAAATAATTAAAAGTGATAATTTCATTTGTTAAAAATTCTAGTTTAACAAAGTGAATAAAAATGGTCTTTTCATTTTGTTGACAATTTTATTTCAACAAAATTAATATTTTTGCTCAAACACAAATCTGTTTAACCAAAAATGTTATTTTTGACTTACCTCAAACCTTTTTAATGAAAATGTAAGTTTTATTTAACTCAAATCTATTTTGATGAAAATGTATATTTTTGTTTCAACCAAACTATTTTGACAAAAATGTTCATCTTGTTTCAACAATTAATTTTGACAAAAATGTATATTTTGTTTCAACTAATCTATTTTGAAAAAATGTATATTTTTGTTTCAACAATCTATTTTGACAAAAATGTATATTTTTGTTTCAACTATAAAAAATGATAATTTTTGGTTTCGCTATTTTCTTATAACAAAATATCCTTTTTGTTTCAACTATTTTGTTTCAATAAAAATGTCCTTTTATTTCAACTATTTTGTTACAACAAAAATGACAAATTTAATTCAACAATTTTATTTTGACAAAAATGTCAATTTTAATTCAACTATTCTAATTTTTCAAAAATGACAATTATAATTTAACAATTCTAATTTTTCAAAAATGACAATCTTAATTCAACAATTCTAATTTGTCAAAAATGACAATCTTAATTCAACAATTCTAATTTGTCAAAAATAACAATCTTAATTTAACAATTCTAATTTGTCAAGAATGTCAAATATAATTTAACAATTCTAATTTATCAAAAATGAAAAATATAATTTAACAATTCTAATTTGTCAAAAATGAAAATTATAATTTAACAATTCTAATTTGTCAAAAATGACAATTATAATTTAACAATCTCGAATTGTCAAAAATGACAATTATAAATTAACAATTCTAATTTGTCAAAAATGACAGTTATAAATTAACAATTCTAATTTGTCAAAAATGACAATTATAATCTAACAATTCTATACGGGGTCTAGGAACTTTTAATAAGTGTCTTAGAGTTAAAAATTATCTTAAATCTATTAAGCCTGATATTGTAATGTTACAAGAGACTAAATCAGAAAATCCCAGAGAAAATGTTTTTAAATGTCTGGGATGGGGTGTTCTGGATGAATGGTGTTTCATTCCGGCTATTGGAAGTGCGGGAGGAATTTTCACTAGATGGAATAGCAACTGTTGGACTTTAAAGCACGAAATCAAACAAAGTTTTTGTCTCCATGTCGCTTTGGAATGCCGGAAGACCAAAACACTGTATTTCTTTTCTAATGTTTATGGTCTGAACACGAGAATTGAAAGAAGGATTTTTTGGAGGGAAGGAGTGGAGTTTCATAATTTGATGTATGGTCCTTGGGTCATTGGAGGAGACTTCAACGCAACCATATTTGAATTTGAGCGAAGTAATAAAAGAAGCAACTACGAGGGAGACATGGATGATTTTAGCGAGTTTGTGCAGGAGTGTGATTTGATTGATCTTCCTCTATCTAACAGAAAATACACTTGGAGCGATGGCAGAACCCCCCCACTCTGGTTAAACTTGATCGTTTTTTTATCAACTCCAGCTTCGAAGATTTACATCCTCTTACCTATTTGAAAGGAATTTCTTCAATTATCTCGGATCATTGCCCAATTGTTCTTGACACAGGAGAGACAATCAATACTAAAAGGTTTTTCAGATTTGAGAAGATGTGGTGCTTAGAGGAAAATTTCGACGATTTGATTAGGAGAAAGTGGCTGGGTTTTGGTCATAAAGGAGATGCAGCTGGCAACATCTGTCGCAAGTTGAAGTTGCTGCGTAAATTTCTGACAAAATGGAATACTGAAGTGTTTGGTAACATAAAAATCAAGAAAGCAACACTTGAAAAGGAAATCTTTGAGCTCAACATCCTAGAAGAAAGCATAAGACTTAAGGAAGAGCAAGGGATATTGGAGGCAAAAGAGAAGGAACTTCTTAAAGTTATGGACCAGGAGGAAGTGTACTGGAGACAAAGATCCAGAACTCAATGGTTGAAGGAAGGTGACAGCAATACAAGTTATTTTCATAAGGTAGCTAATGGAAGAAGAAGAATAAATATGATAAACAGTATCTGGAAGGATGGAGAAGAGATAACTGATCAGCAAAAGTTGAGTGAAACTTTTACTGACTACTACAAAAATATTTTTGGTGAGCGAATTGAGCATCGCAGTTGATTGGAAAAAGCTTTACCCTACATACTTAAATCTAGATGATCTGGAGAATGCTTTCACTGAAGATGAAATTATGAGTGCATTGAATGAGATGCCGGGGGAAAAAGCTCCCGGACCTGATGGCTTTCCAAATTTTTTCCTTAAAAAATACTGGAGTGTGGTTAAAGAAGATGTGTTGAAACTTTTCAAAAATTTTTATGATGGCTCGTTAAGACTTGATAAGTTGATTTATGATAATGTTGTTTTAATTCCTAAGAAAGAAGGAAATGTGTCTGCTGCGGATTTTCGACCTATTAGTCTCCTGAACAGCACTTTCAAGCTTATCACAAAGGTGCTAGCAAACCATTTGAAAGGGAAGATGGATGTTTCAATCGATAAATCTCAATCCGCATTTATCTTAGGAAGGTACATTCTTGATGGAGCGGTGTTAGCTTTGGAGATCATCTCTTATTGTGATCGCTTTGATGTTCCATGTGCGATTATTAAGTTGGACTTTGCTAAGGCTTTCGACACAGTGGACTAGAGATTTATGCTGGAAGTCTTAAAGGCGAGGGGTTTCTGTAGCAGATGGATAAATTGGATTGCCATGATCTTTTCATCCAGTAGATCCAACATATGTGTCAATGGAATTGCGGGCAACACTATACACTCAAAGCGTGGCCCATTGTCTCCCCTTTTGTTTGACTTGGCGGCTGACGTTTTTTCCCAAATTCTGAAGTTTAGTTGTGAGAGTGGTATCATTGATAGCTTTGGCAACGAACATGTGGTGGGCGGTATTAACTCTTTACATTATGCTGATGATACTATCATTTTTATTAAACCTGATTGTCAATTTACTGCAACTATTAAATTTTTGTTGTATGCATTTGAGAGCTTATCAGGTTTAAAAATTAATTTTCATAAAAGCAGTGTGTACACCTTAGGGTGCAACGCTGAATGGATAAGTAAATGTGCAGAGATTCTCAACTGCAAGGCATATTTTTTTCCATTGAACTATCTGGGCATGTATATCAGACTAAAGAGATTGATGAAGAAAGATTGGAGACATCTTACCGAGTAGGTGGAAGTTCGACTTGCTAGATGGAAATGCCAAACTCTTTCTAGAGCTGGACGCTTAATACTGGTGAGTTCAGTGCTATCTTCCCTGCCTCTCTACTGGCTATCTTACTTTCATTGTCCAGGATGGGTGATTGACAAAATCGATGCCATACGAAGAAATTTTTTCTGGATAGGAGATAAAGAAACAAAGAAGCTGAGCTGTTTAGTTTCTTGGGAACAAGTGTGTAAATCAAAAGAACAAGGAGGACTTGGAGTGCTAAATTTGAAGGAAATGAATGCCGCTCTTTTATGCAAGTGGTTTTGGGTTACGATGAGTGACAGACAAGCGCTCTGGAAGGAGTGGATAACTAACGCCTGCTACAATGGAAGGTTTGATGGGAATTCAGACGCTTCACATTGCTCGCCTTTCTGGCAAGGAGTCATGAAATACGCTCACTGGATCAAGCTTGGCTCAATGGTAAAGGTGAAAAATGGGCGCAGAGTGTCATTTTGGTATGATTGTTGGATCCTACCGATTCCCCTGAAAGATGAGTACGCTCTTTTTATACATTTCACGACATAAACTTGCTTCAGTTGGAGACATGTATATTGCAGATGCCCCCGATTTTAGATGGAGACTTTCATTCAACATATTTGTCACGGGTAATGCTCTTTTTCAACTGTGCCATCTGTTCAAGTTATTGGAAAATGTTCATTTGAGTGAAGGAAACGACGAATTCATATGGAAATTAGAAGGGGAAAAGAACTTTTTTTGTGTCAGAGGGGTGTATAAAATGATGAACTTTGTGGGTAGACGTTGGATGGGTTTCGACCTTATGTGGAGCTTTAAAAGGGTACCGCTGAAAGTAAAATTGCATATGTTGATTCTCATGCATGGGAGGTAAAACACAGTGAGCAGCTTACGTCGTAAGGGTCTACCTGTGGTTGATGGATGTGTTTTTTGTGAGGATATGGAAGAAGATTATGTGCATTTGTTTTGTAACTGCGACTTTGTATTCTATGTTTGGACGAAATGCATGGTTTTTCTGGCGTTGGATCTACAGTGGCGTGAATTTATCACTGATCAATTGCATTTTTGGCAGCACATTTTTCCTGCACTTGAAAACACACCCTCCCGACACCTCCTTGCTTTGATAAATTTTGCTTACACTTGCCTTTTGTGGCATAAGCGTAACACCGGAAAGTTTAAATGCAAAATGAGATCGCCTAATAAAACCATATACGCCATCCTCAAATATGTTTTTTTATGGACAGGAGACAGTAGGGAAGTAAAATTTGTGGACAGCATTGCCGCAAGAGTCCATGACCGTGCTTGCAGAAGACGCACTGGCGACTAGATGGACATGTTGCTTTGGGCTGCTTTTTATGTTGCTGTTATGTATGTATCTATGTTATGTGTTATGTGTATGTCTGTATGTTAAGCCTTTATCATTTTGGGGGGAAATGTAATATGGCGTTGTTATTTTTTGGGCTAGATATGCTTGTATGTATGTTTTAAATGTATGATGATGATGTACTGGACTGTATGAAGTTATATAAGAAGGCGTGAATCAGTTGATTCACCACCTTTTGCTTCAAAAAAAATATAATCTAACAATTCTATTTTGTTCAACACAACAATCATCGAATCGATAGATCTACTTAACAATATCAATTCCAGATCAAATCACGTATGGCAATAAATAGAATTTAACAGCGTATGGGTAATACTTCAATCATGATTAATTAATTCTAATTATATATAAAAAAATAGAATTTCTCACAGTGTTTTCGAATTTGTCTGAATTTCCAACATGCTCCGTTTAAGCTCTTGTCAGTTCCATCGCGAAGATCTCGCTTTCACGATTCAAACACTTCTGAAATCATCGATTTCTGTATCCATATCAAAAAGTTAAGATAGTTCGAACTTTATTTACATAATTTGAAATAATTATTAAGTAATTAAATTAATTTACTTTTCCTTAATCTTTAATTACTTTATCTCCAAACCGTCGTCTTCCTCGTGCCAAAAGTTGGGACCCTCGCCTCAAATTCATCCATCGCCGCACCAATTTCTGGTCAAAGGAGGACCGTTCACCACCTCTTGAGAAGCACGCCAGCCTCTTCTCTCCGACGCTCCATAAATGGTGCAACTCGCGCCTCCGTCGCCCCCACAAATTGAACCCAAAGTCACGCCCTACCAGCAGCAATTTCCCACAACTCGTGTTATAAAAATTGATCAAATCCGTATCATTTTGAAGAGCTTGAGGAGTACTTCGATTTGTGTTTTGGAATCAAGGCTAATTCGAAAGGTATTGAGAATTACTGAGGGGTGAAAGCGGGAGGAGATCGACCATTGATAAAAGAGGATGGCGGCTGTCATATGAGAATTAGGGTTTTGGTTTAATTTTAAGGTATTTATAAATTTATTTTTTCTCTTTTTGTTAATAAAATTAATTACTACTTAAATTTATTTAGAGATGAAACTTCCCATTTCCTTTCGTTTAATGTAATCAATTAATAAGGGGGAGAGAAAAACGTTTCATTTCGTTTCTTTAAATTATTTAATTAATGAGGATAGTTAGAGAAGGAAAACTTTCATTTCCTTTCTTTAAATTATTTAATTAACAGGGAGAATAATATTTGCATAGAGAGAGAAACGTTTCATGTAACGACCGGCATTCTACGCATCGAAGGATCGTAGAATATTTATTTTATTTTCATTTGAGGTCGTATAGCCGTGTAACTTTGGGGAACGACTATTGGGGTCATTTTCCATGTTCACGATTTTTGCCGATTTTTAAATGATCATTTTGCCCCAAGCTAATCTTTTTTGGCCATAACTTTTGATTTGTAAGGAGTTTTGACCTGAAACCACTTTTGTTGGATTCAAATGATGGTTTAAAATTCCGTAGAGTGGTCATATTAGCCAAACGGACTCACTGTTTGGGAGATATGGCTGAAACAAGGTTTAGAAGGTGAAAAACTGCTTAAGTGGGCTGATTAAGGTAATTAGCAAATGGACCCATAACCCAATTCGGGATTAGGGTTATGGGGAGGTTGAAATGAGTTAGGTTTTCATTCTATTTCAGTTTTCTAGCCGCCATTTACCTCTTAGAAACCCTAACAATGGCCTCCAACACCCAAATCACCTTCTAATCACCATTTAATCAAGTTTTAGCCTAATCTACATCAAATCAAGGCGAATTAGCATCAAATTGGGAATAGAGCTGCTGTGTTGCATAGAGATTCAACCCTAATCAGAGATATTTTCAGATCTAAGGTTTATTTGTGGCTAAAGTGAGTGATTCGCATTGTTTTTCACTAACTATGGCTAATTAGGGGTGATTAGTGGTAATTAGCGGAATTATAACTCAGAAAAATTTGGAAAAATGTTTAGAAATTCTTAAATATTATTATGATCCTCTGTTAGAAATTTTGGTTAATTTGGATATGTTTTACTAATCATATCATTAGTTATGCTTAAACATGATTAAGGGAAAACATGGGTTTTGGGCATGTTTGATCTATAATCGATATGATTCTTCATCGTTTGGTGTTTATGGTTGATTATATATGTTGCTATGACTGTATGGTATGCTTTGTGGTTGTTTAGCGATGTTAGAATGGTAGAAAATGTCGTCGTGTGGCACAAACAGTAGTCGGAAAAGTTGTAGGAAAAACAGTGCAGGAAATCCGAACCAAACCGGTTCATGACCATGATGCCATGACCTGATCCGGTCAAGACCCCATGAGCCGACTCGTGTTGTGACACGAACCATCAGATGGAGGCACAACCCGAACCCAATAGGTGCTCGCGATCCGACCCAAGGAGTTGACATACATGGACTAATTTGAAGGGAGGAGCCTGAACCGACCCAATGGGGTGACCACGAGCCGAGCCATTCATGACCAGAAGATCCACGATCCGAACCAGAGCACTACAAGCCACTCCTCTCATCACGAACCGAACCGCTACTCCGAACCGAAGCACCATGACTGGAGCATCACGACCCGACCAAGAGGAGAAGCAACGAACCAGTGGGGACTCGAACCAGATGGAGATCGAACCGATGGGTGATTACAAAGAAAAGCAAAGTGAAGTAAAGGGTCGAACCGATCCGGAGAAGACCAAACCTGAGATGCAAAGGTAGTCCAAATGAGAAGTAGAACTCAGGATCTAGATGGGAACAAACGATTTAACTTCATGATTGGACTTTGCTGCAGGACATGTGCAAAGGGGTTATCGACGTCCATAACTTTGATCCACCACCAAGACGAATGTTAGGCTACGGATCAGTGAAGTGGGATAGTTGTTACTCCATGGGGAAGAGTGATCGTAGCAAGGCTATGAGCCAGTGCGGTGGAGTCGTTATGACTCCATGGGGGCAGAGTGGACATAACAAAGGATTAGTGGCTATGGATCAGTGCAGTGGATTCACTGTGATTCCATGGGGCATAGTGATCATAGCAAAGGATTTGGGAGGTCAAAATGGGGGATATCGTATGCTTTACAAACCGAGTGAGAGCTGTGAGGATGGTTGCTATGCTTGATTGTTTGATATCACTATGACATGCACACCCCTCCCCCGTATCTTTACACTATATGTTAGTGTCACCTTAGAGTATTGTACATCTTATTTTGCTAACTCTTTGGTTGCAGGTCCAGGTTTAGGTATGGTTTAGTATACCTGTTATTGTTCTGTTTTGCTGCTTATCGCTCATACCATACTTTTGTATGACCAAGAGTTTTATGTCTCTTCTTATTACTCTGGGTGCTCATAAACGGGCAGACTAGAGACAGGTCAGGTGATTATGCACGAGTAGCTGTACCGGAGACGAGCAGGAGTTTTCTACGTAGGATACACATATTGTTGGATCTAGATTTATCCTAAGGGGGGGAGGTGAATAGGGTTTAACAAAAATTATTGCAGAGTTTAAATATTACGGGATATTAAATAATAAATAGATCATAGAATGTAGCAGAAACAGAAATGCATAAAGTAAATGACACAAGAGATACCCAGCTTCGGCAAAACCCTGCCTACTGCCGCATTCCTAAGGTTTCTAGTAGGTGATAGAACAGATCCCGCATACAAGACCATGTACACTCGCAAACCCTGCTTCTATTCTAACCCTACGCTCAAAACCCTAGACTGACCAATATCCCCTCGATCAGATTTCCCCTGATGACGACCCCGTAACCAGTAACCTAGATTTTAAAGACTCTAGCAATTGTCAGTCAACACCCTGACTGATTCCCCTAGATTTTACAGACTCTAGAACTGTTCGTTTGTTTTACAATTCAAAATAAAAACAATACAAAAAAAAACAAGAAAAACCATAGTTTTAAAATGAAATTTAAAACTCCTTCTTTAAAATTTTAGACTTGGCTTAGCCAAGCTAAGTAGGCCGGCCCCGTTCATTTGCATTGTATCCGATCCCTTTGCTCTAAAAAAATGGCGGCATAGGGTTTCTCTTTTTGCCCCTAAATCGAAATCGATTGCTTCTGTAATTTATTCCAATCTTTATGGCTTGGAATCAGATGATATTCGGATCTTGATTGCTTCGCATTTTCTCCTTCTTGTCAACGATTTGGGATATTGTTGCGACCGAAAACTGTGAGTGATTCTGAATTGATTTGATTTTCTTTGGATTATAGCTTGTGTTTTTCGATTTGAAATGTTGGGTATGTTTTTGATTATGCACACTTGCCAGTGATGAATGGTTGGGTTTAAATAGGATTTTAGAAATCCTAAATCACTCTGATTTCATCGTATGACTTGGTTTTATTTTTGTCCCCTGATTTGCGTTGATTTTCCCTTTTGATATCCTTGATCAAATCGGCTTAATTGATTTGGCACATATGTAAATTCGAAATGATGAACCTGGACATGATTTAGAACTTTGGTTCAACTCCCCCTTGCATGATTTCTGCGTTGTCTTAAGAAAGAAGTTCTAGAAAAAAATTATTGCCCCTTTGAAATAGCATGTTGCCTTGAATGTTTTTCTGCAAATATTTGTTGCCAAATATTGTGATTACTTGTAACGACCTATCATTTTGACCGCTCCAAGCCGGTATTAAACCAACTCGAAACGCTCAAAACGACAGATTGTTTTGGCTTACACGGTTTAAAACAGAACAGACACAGAATCACAGATTACAAATATTGCAGCGGAATAAATTTTATAGAAATATCAGAGTTTACATAAAAGATTTTTCACAGCGGAAGAATATTTAAAACATGTACATAAATTTTCAAAAGAACAAAAGTTACATTTTTCGTCGAGCGTTGCGCGAGCGGGCGTCTTTACGTCTCGTCTTCACGTTCCTCTCCTCTTTTGCGAGCTGAACTCTAAGCCTGGAACACTTAGGACCTGACCCGAGCGTATTGCATAAAAAAACACAACAAACACTCAGATCAGAATTAACTTAATTCAAGTAAGTTAACTTCGATAAACACATATAAAAAGTTAAGTTAATACCAACAAATTGTTAACGTTTAATCCATGACTGCCCAAATATACCACAATTGATCGATTGTTCGCACGCAACAATGATAGAATGGGACAGCAAATGAACTTGGCATGGTCAATAATGTGTCCATGTCAGGGTGCTTAAAATATATCAAATAGGACAGCAACATGCGGGTGAGTGAACCATATTATACAAAGGAAAACAAAGCCTGTAACCCGAATAAAGTTTATGCCAGACACAAATCAAAAGTCAATACACATTCATGCTAAACTAGAAGTTGCACATACAATTCATGAGGGTGAGATACGGACTGGGTATAAGGCATGCATAGCAGGAACAAATACGGTAAGGTAGATAACCCAACACTTATGTTCTCATATTGAATGGAGGTAACAAACATAGGTATATATATATTTGTGATACAGGGGTGCATATGTTGATCAATTCAAATAACATGTAACCTAAAAATAAGTTAAACTTCATGATGACAGCGGTAAAATAGGACAAATATCACATATAAGCTCACATACCCTATAAGCTGCATGCGTGTCAGGGTAGACAGGCACACCCTGAGGTTAGGGACAAAACCAGTATAACCAACATAATTGGGATTAAGCCATGATAATCTTTTATGCGGTCGATGTACAAGGCTATGCATAACTGAAAATAAGTGAAATTAAGTGGAAACAAGTGTACTACAGACAAGGTTTCAAAGCGCACAACAACACACAAGTAGTAAAATTACAAGGTGACATGAAATATGTACATTAGTCAATACTAAGGAGTATAGGTATGTTCATTCAAGTGTACACAAACATCATGTAATATGTTTGAATTTTATATAAAGGTACATATTTGTTCGCTAAGTTCTCAACTGAATGCCACATTTCAAGTTTCATACTGGCACAGTAGGCGATAATCAATTATATAGCAAGACTACAAACAACTACAAGGTTACAGGAAATCAAGGTTAAACCACAACTCAAGTATATGCAAATATGATCAACACAAAATAGCAACCATAAGGCAATCCAACCCAATCGAAATCAATTTACTTGAACTAAGCTAATCATATTCGTGAGTGGGTTAACACTCACCTGTAGTGGCAAAAGAAGGTCAGCGGAGCAGGGCTTTGAGAAGGGAGCAGCAGAAGTCCGACGCGGTGATGGTTCTACGCCGGAAAGACAGAGGAAAAAGACTGAAGCCAGCATTGGTGACCCCGACGGACTGCCTCAGCTGGTGAAAGGGCAAGACCGCAGCTTGATGAATGAGTCAGCGAGGTCTCGGCTTGGGTTACTGGTACGGGTTTAAAGGCGCTAGCTTGTTGTAGATTCAAAGATGAGAGAGAGGTGCGGTACGATTAACGGTGGAAGGGTCTGAGGCGAGGGACCTCGAGGTGGTTCGATGGATGGAGGAAGGGCCACTGGTGGTTGCTGACGAAGGTGAGAGGTGGAGAAGGGTGCTGATTTTAAGTAGTGCGGCGGCCATGATTTTTCTTTGATTTGAGGAAGACTTGGTTGGAAGAAAATTGAGAGGGGAGAATGGGGAAAAGGAAGGACAGTGGAATCTATAAAAGAGGACACGGTAGAAACGAAAGAAGGGGACACGCGTGGAAAAGCTCAGAACAAAGAATACAGGTGTTGCAACGAACGATATATCAAGGACAAGTGTTAAAATGTTTTTTTTTAGTAGATAATAATTTATATGAATACATCAAAATTCAAACTAATACAAGATTATAATAAATCTCAAGGTTAAATTAAAACCAAATTTAACTAAACAATCTATTCAAATTCAAGTTAAATTGAAAAATCAAATACATAATTTCTGAAATATTCAATTGGCTTTAAAATATTGTTAACGTTTAAATCAAAACATTTACATTGAAAAATCCATTTACAAAAGATTTTTATTTTTATTTTAAAAGCAAAACCAAGTTTAAAAGAGTTAAAAATCTAGATTTTATATCGAAAATATTTATTTTAAAAGTTAAATCTTAATTTTAAACATATTTTAAACATCGAAATTTTCTGGGCCGTTACATTACTAAACACTTGGAATCAATTAAAAAACTTGCCAAGAAAAATATTTCATTGACTTCTGAAAATCTGGAAAATTGTTTGCCAAAAATAACTGTTCAAAAATGTAAATGAAAACATTTGTCTCATGCCAAAATTTGATCTCGGTTTTTTGCATTCTTGAGTGATTGAGAAAAACTTGCCAAAAACATCTTTACTAAATTATTTGACAAAACTGGAAATATTTGGAATTGAAAAATGTTTTCTTTCCACAAACATGCTTGCTGAATGAATGGACTGATTTGATTTTGAATTGTTACTTCGAATAAAAACCCTGATTCACTCAGAACAGGAAAGACTTAAAAGTTTTGCCAAAACTTGTGAGATGATTACCGAAAAACACTTGCAGACTTTCTTCATTGATTTTGTGCTTGCCAAAAATCCACTGATTATATTTTGCATGATTTCTGGATGTTTCCTTGTATGCCATGAATATTGTTGATGATTTCTTGTCTTGATATTATGACATGATTGTTTTTCTCGAACCATGTATAATTGTTGTGTACTTTTGTGTGTTGCTACTGGCTCGATCATAATGTGTTGTTTCATTTTGAACTGAAATATTCATGCATACCTGATACTTATATTTGTTGAGCTGAGTTTTTCTTGGACCTGAGGTTTTGTACATTTACTTTCACCTTGCTTCGTATACATACATACATGCTCATTTCACTTGGCTTGCCTGTGCATCTTGTGCAACACATTGTCATTGATGCTGAAGCATGTCATGGCCCGTTCATGCTGTCATACCCGCTGCAATTGATTTGTACTTCACTGCTGCATTATTTGCATTTGTGCCTTACTGTATACTTGTTGAACCATTTACTCGAACATGTCGCATTGTAGTCGCTGTGTGAACTCGTGTGTTTGCATGAGTTCCATACTGTTGTGTATATTGAGCTGTTTTACCCATGCACCATTGCTTTAAATTGCTGTACCACTTGGACTTAAAACAACTTGCCTTATGCATGTATTGTTGCCTTGTGAGCTGCACCTTCATTTCCCATGCTCATGTTGTTCCTGACATAATTTCCCCCTTGAGCTCGACCATGATTGACATGTCTTCAACCATTTACTTGTGTACATGCTGACTTGTTTCAATTTGCACTTACACTTGAGTTTTACCCTGTAGCATTTGAAACTGCTTTGACACTTTGTCATGTTTGCTTTGTACTTGTATGTTTACTATTTGAATATGATCACCCTTGTGACTATTTAACTATGCTGATTTGAATTTCAAGTTGGCTTTGAACACATGCTTGCTCATTTTGATGCTGCATTGTATTTGACCTTTGCTCGACCACATTGATTATTGTTGCACTGAGTCGAGATGGTCCACGTGGCTACTCCTTAGTCGCTCGCTGATTGGCGAGGCAGCGCACACGTGTATATTTATACACGTGTGTATATGAAGATTTTCCTGTCCCTGCATTATAATATGTGTATATACATACACATGTGTGTGTATGCATATATCGTGTGCGTGCTACATTCACATATCAGATCAAGTCATGAAAAATGATAAGAAACACACCAAAATTCTGAGGCAAATAAAATTAAAAAATAAAATTATATTTGCTAGAATATGAAATTATTTCTATTCAAGATTACTGTGTAACACCCCACACCCGCTATAGTCACTCACTAAGGGAATGCCATAGCATCGGTGGAGTATTTTTAGTGAGTATAGAACAGTAAAATTACAACAAGACAGATATAATGTAGTACTTGAAAATTTAAAACATCATCTCATAGCAGCAGAAAGTAAAACATGTTTGGTTACATCATAAAACCATAACAAGAGTCAAGTACAAAATATCCATCCTGAATAAAATAAGTACATAATCCCACTACTCATAACAAATAGCCATAACAGAAAAGATAAGATAAGCTGAGCTCTACATCTACGGTCCAAGCTCCAAGAGATAGATAAAGCAAACTGATCAAAGCCCACTAGCACTAGGCCCAACCTGAGGACCTGAAGGAAAAAGATAAAAACAACGGGGGTCAGACATAAGCCTGAGTGAACCCTATCTCCTTAATAATACAATTATTAAAGTAATTAGGGTATGATATGAACTCGGTATGGTATCTTTGGGGATAATGACTACACTAAGTTGCCCACGAACACAGGACGAACTAAGATAACCGTAAAGACGCATCTACCCACCCAAGGATAATTACTAACTGCACCACACCAGTCACTCCTACTCAAAGGTTGATCCCACCCAAGGATATCAAAGATAGATATAACCAGTAGTTTCCTATACCCTAGTTGACTACATAGGTGCCGTCTGCCCCTATCTCTACTAGGTGTACCCCACTACCCCAAGCGATCGGCTCCCTAACGTAGGTATCCGTGCTGGGCCCACAGTGGGGTGTATCATTCCCCAAAGTGGCAACCCAAAAGCAACACCGGTGCACGGGTTATACCTACACGATGCAACAACGTCTTACCTCCCAGTCTCGGGCCCACACACGCATATGAAACCCGATGGGCCTGCGTTGCCACCGCTAACCCTGTTTTGGCCACTTATAGACAAGCCCAATATGCGTGTCCCGTCCTCGGCTTGGGCCGAGCTACAAAGATACATATGGGATACTGGTTGTAATGGGCCCTCCACAAGCTACCCACCAGAGCTTGTTATTAATCTAGTGTTCCCCACTTAACCCTTTAATCATGTTTAATTACATGTTTCACTTGGTTAAGTATTCTAATCGTATTTTCTATTGCCACCCAAGGCAACCCACTAGATTCCTCATGCCACCCAAGGCACCCACTTAACCCCTCATGTCCCACTACATGCTAATATGGTTAAGTGTTTCTTAATTAATTAAGACCGTGATTCCCCATAAAGACCTCCCACATTAGACTGGCTGTTATGACCGCCTGGTTAAGCCGGTAGGGTCCGGGCAGTCTTACGTCATAACAGAGTCTAACCTCGTGTCTTTACTTTAACACGTATTTAATTTGTGCCTAAGACCTCTCACATTAGACTGGCTGTTATGACCGCCTGGTTAAGCCGGTAGGGTCCGGGCAGTCTTACGTCATAACAGAGCCTAACCTCGTGTCTTAGTCGATTAATTACACCTAATTAATCACCCCCATATTAATTATCCCTAATTAATATCAATTTATTCATAACATGGGTAGACCTAACTCAATAGGTAAATTCCCATGGGGTAGACCTAACTCAATAGGTAAATTCCCACTTATGTTAATTAATTTTTTATGGTATGCTTAATCATACCCATTTCAACATACTTTTAATTAACATATTAATTAACCCCATCGTTCCCCACGTAAATCGTCATTATGACATAACATAATAAAGGGAAGATTTACCACACATAACATGGGTTTAGCATATAACTTTATCATGGGTTAAGAGGATGTCAACTTGCATATATGAGCATGTATTAACCCAACTATATTCAACCCAAACTTGCATATTATCAAACATGTGTCTTACATAACATGTTGCATATGAACTTACATATCATCAAACATGTGATTTGCATAACATGTTGCATATGAACTTACATATCATCATACATGTGATTTGCATAACATGTAGAACTTGCATTTTAGCATATACTTAACTTGCATAAGCACTCACATACTTGCATAAGCATTCATATACTTGCATAAGCTTGCATATCATGTTAAACTTGCATTTCAACATATACATAACTTGCATAAACATTCACATACTTGCATAGGCTTGCATATTATGTTAAACTTGCATTTCAACATATACATAACTTGCATAAACATTCACATACTTGCATAGGCTTGCATATTATGTTAAACTTGCATTTCAACATATACATAACTTGCATAAACATTCACATACTTGCATAGGCTTGCATATTATGTTAAACTTGCATTTCAACATATACATAACTTGCATAAACATTCATATACTTGCATAAGATGTTAAACATGCATATAAGCATATACATGACTTGCATAAGTACTCACATACTTGCATAACATGTTTGCATAATGGATCCATATTCACTTAGTGTTTTGCATCATAAACATCATGAAACAACTTGCATAAAAATATCATGATTACATATTATGAAACTTGCATGACATAAGGCATATAACTTGCAAAACACATAATATTCACTACATCAAGCTTGCATAAATATATGGATCCACAAACATAGTCATACTTTATCACATCTTATCATAATCAATTCAATAATTGATTATTAAGGGGATAGAAGCTCACCAAAACAAGATTAGCAAGTTAAATGAAGCAAATCCCAATGATTAAGTAGAAGAAGATGTAGATTAGCTTGCAAACCCTCTTAGGATTTTTAGTGGAGGCTCTCCAATTTTCTAAGTGGTGGCATAATGGCCTTAGATCTATTTTTGGTAAGGATAAGGGGGGTATTAGGGTGTATATATAGATTAGTTAGATGTTTTAGGACCATAGGATATACCCTAGAACCAATCCTAGCCTTTAAAGCATGTCTTGGGGAAGAAGTCAAGTGTAGGAACCATTTAGGGCCCAAAAAAACAGCCCAAAACTCATCCCGGGCCTCAAAACATGAGCAGTTTTCGTTTTTGATTTTTCGTGAAACTTTGACGGGCCATAACTTGGTCATACGGACTCCGATTTACGAAAACTCGGACTCTATTTCGCGTATTTTTCCGAGACGAACGCAATGGCACAGCCCGTTTCCCCTGATTCAGAATATTAAATTTAATTCTGCTCTGATTTATGTTATAACAAGTTATTTAACATACGGGGTGTTACATTCTCCCCTACTTAAAGGATTTCGTCCCCGAAATCTCTAAGTCAAGAAGAACGTATCCTACCAACCAAACAACCATCTACTCAACCATCAAACACTGGCATCCATTGTCCTTAAAGTTTCTAATGTTGTATGAACATATGCAAAAAGTGTATGTATATGTTCCCTATCTAATGCAAAATCAGGCGGTCTACTGATTCAGTTGACCTCCTTAATGCAAACCATGATAGTGCCATGCATCCAATATGTATGCGAAAGAACCCTATCGACACATACTATTTCTACATGCGTGCACAATCATTCACCGAATAAATGCATCATCCATATGATAGCACAACCATCATACATCCATTAATATAGCTACCTACACACATTTATATGCAATATGCAATATGAAGTGATTGAGCCGATCTAGTGCCTAAAGTGTGTGTATATGCATCCACGAGCAACCACTAGCAAACACTTGCATCCACTTGCATCCATCAATCATAACATGTCTCAAACACATGTTTCAACCATAGGTTTACCCTATCTAAAAGGTCAAAGGTGCTAACGAGAGGACATACTAAAGACAAGATAAGTACAAGATAGGCAATAAAGGAGAAGTTAAAGAACATACTCTCGAAAAGAAAAGGGTACAAAGAACGCATCTTCGCTTCCGTCTCCCAAGTAGCATTGCTCTCGTCATCTCCCCATTGCACTTTGACTAGCTGAACCTCTTTGTTTCTCAACTTCTTAATCTCTGACCCAAGGATGCGAGTAGGAGCTCGTCGAATCGTCGCATCACGCTCTACTTCCACTTCTCTAAGCAAGCTCGGCTCTACCACCTCTGCGGTCTCATGTAGGCACTTCCTCAAATGTGACACATGGAAAACATCATGTATACCACTAAGTCTGTCTGGCAACTCCACCCTATATGCCATCCGTCCAATTCTTTCCTTGACAGGAAACGGTCCTACAAACCTCGGTGCTAACTTCCCAGCGGATCCAAAGCGAACAACATTCCGTAATGGAGACACTTTGACAAAAACCATGTCCCCAACTTCAAACTCAAGATCAGTCCTCCTCTTATCTGCATAAGATTTCTGTCTGTCTTGCGCTGCTTTCATCCTTCTTCGAATCAAATCAACCTTCTCTGAAGTCTCTCTAACCATATCGGGCCCTAGCAAGATCTTATCCGTAGATTCCCACCAACATGTAGGTGATCGACAAGGCCTTCCATAAAGAGCTTCAAAAGGTGCCATGCCAATACTAGACTGGAAGTTGTTGTTATATGCAAACTCCACCAAAGGAAGATGCTCTTCCCATGTACCTCCAAAATCCAAGATACAAAGCCTCAAAAGGTCTTCCAAAACACGGTTCACCCTCTCGGTCTGGCCGTCTGTCTGAGGATGATATGCGGTGCTCAAACACAACTGAGTCCCCACCGCCTCCTGTAAACTCTTCCAAAACTCACTAGTGAAGATAGGATCTCGATCACTCACTATGCTGGAAGGTACCCCATGCAATCGAACTATCTCTCGAACATAGACTGAAGCAAGCCATGGAGCAGTCCTCTTACTCTTTACGGGTATGAAATGGGCGCTCTTAGTAAGTCTATCAACCACGACCCAAATTCCTGTATTGCCCTTCCTCGATCTCGGTAAACCATCAACGAAGTCCATCGAGACACTATCCCACTTCCATATCGGAACTTCCAAAGGATGAAGCAACCCACCTGGCTTCTTTTGCTCTTCTTTTACTTGTTGGCACACCAAGCATCTAACAACATACTCGGCCACATCTTTCTTCATACCGGCCCAAAAGAAAACTCGCCTCATGTCTTGGTACATCTTATCCCCACCGGGATGTATGGTCATCCTCGAACGATGTGCATCATCAAGTATAGCCTTCCTCAAGTCTTCATCTTGCGGTACACAAAGTCTACCGTCTCTACGCAACCACCCCCTATCATCTAGGGTGTACCTATTCAAATGGCTGGACGACTCCCCCCTTATGAGCTTCTCTACCAACTCAACCAACTGTGGGTCGTCTCGCTGTGCCTCGCCAACTCGTCCCAAAAGAGTAGGTCTAACCTCTAAGGATGCTAGCAAACCGGGTACCAAGTCAACAGAAGGTCTGAAGTCAAACATCGAGATAAACTCCAAGCTTCTCCGTTCCACAAACAACGGACTCAAGGACAACCTTTTTCTGCTTAAGGCATCTGCCACCACGTTACCCTTGCCAGGGGTATATGCTATCTCGAAATCATAGGATGCTAAGAACTCCATCCACCTTTGCTGTCTCAAGTTCAAATCCTTCTGAGAAAACAAGTACTTCAAAGATTTGTGATCGGTGAACAACTCAAATCTCTCACCAAGAAGATAATGGCGCCAGAACTTGAGCGCAAAAACGATAGCGGCCAACTCTAGGTCATGGACAGGGTAATTTTTCTCATGCGCCCTCAACTGCCTCCCACCATAGGCTATTACCCTTCCCTCTTGCATCAAGACTGCGCCTAGTCCTGTCCCACAAGCATCAGTATAAACAACGAACGGCTTACTCCCATCTGGCAGCACTAAAACTGGAGCAGTGGTTAAAGCTCTCTTTAACCGTCGGAATGCATCCTCACAATCCACATCCCATGTGAAAACCTGATTCTTCTTTGTCAAACGAGTTAATGGGGCTGATATCTTCGCGAAGTCCTTGATAAACTTCCTAGAGTAGCCAGCCAACCCCAAGAAACTCCTCACCTCGGTAGCATTCTTCGGAGCCTTCCAATCTTGGATAGATACTACCTTTGCAGGATCCACAGCTATCCCTTCCTTAGAGACCACGTGCCCTAAGAATCGCACTTCCTTCCTCCAAAAGTGACATTTAGAAAACTTAGCCTTCAGGCTATGCGCTCGAAGAGTCTCCAACACTTCCCTAAGATGTAGGGCATGCTCTTCCTCACTCTTGGAGAAGACCAAGATGTCATCCACAAAGACCACCACGAACTTGTTAAGATACTCCCTGAACACCCTACTCATCAGATCAACGAAATATGCAGGGGCGTTCGTCAAACCAATTGGCATCACAAGCCACTCATAAAAACCATCCGGAGTCCTGAAGGCAGTCTTCTCTACACTATCCTCAGCCACTCTCAACTGATGAAACCCCGTGGCTTAGTCCAACTGCGAAAACACTGAAGCGCCAACTAACTGATCGAAGAGATCATCAATCCTAGGCAATGGGTGTTTATTCTTCTTTGTGAGCTTGTTGAGTTCTCTATAGTCAACACAAAGTCTGAGGGACCCATCTGCCTTTGTAGCAAAAACCACCGGAGCACCCCACTCCGATATACTTCGTCTTATGAACCCCTTCTCAAGCAACTCCCCTACTTGCTTATTGAGTTCCCTCCTTTCACGAGGAGCCATGTGGCGCACTGGCAAAGATACTGGTTTAGCATTGTCCACAAGATAGATTCGGAAGTCAATCTCCCGCTTCGGAGGTAAGCCCTTCACCTCCTCAAACACATCCGGATATTCCCGGACCACTCTGACAGATTGCAGACTCTCGACCGAAGCATCGAGCGATTCAAGATAACTTAGCATAACAGACTCCATGGGATTACAAGAGATCTCGAGAGTGTTACCCAAGAGGGTCATCAGCCTAACAACTCTCCTTTCACAATCAAGAACGGCACCATTACTGGATAACCAGTCCATGCCCAAAATCAACCCATAGCCCGTGAAGCCCAAAACAAAAGCATCACATCTAAACTCAACGCTAAGTATAGAAATCTTCAAACCCAAACACATCATGGACAAATAAGTGGAGCCTCCAATTGGGTTTGAAACAACCAAGGGATCATCTACTAGACTGGTGTCTAAGTGCAGTGACTCAACTAAAGATGATGAGATAAACGAATGAGATGCGCCAGAGTCAAACAAAGTACGGACAGGATGATATAACAGATAAACTAGACTTTCAACAGAAATAGTTCTACCTCTTTCCTGAAGTGGTGGAACCGCGAGAGCCTGAACTTGCCCCCTTGCCTGACCCGGTGCCATAAGAGCTTGCACCTGTCCTCCTGAGGTAGATCCCGTCCTCTGCCCCTTCTTAGGACAGTCCTTCACCAGATGCCCTGCTTCGCCACAGTGGAAGCAGCCAGTCTTCTTCTTCTTGCGACAATCCTTGCTTAGGTGGCCTGGTGTCCTACAATTGAAGCACTTCTTCTTCTTCCCCTTGCCACCATTGCCTTTCCCATTCTTGTTTTGCTGTTGCTGTTGAGGTCTCTTCTGATCTCCTTTCTTCTCGGGTGCTTTACTAGTATTGGGACCCTTCTCTTCCTCATACATAAGTGCCATGTCAACTAGCTTCTCAAAGGTAGCCCCCATAGGAATGTGAGTCATAGCCAATCCATGCATCGGTTCGTTCAAGCCCCTAACGAACCTCAAAGCTTTCTTCTCCGGGGTATTCACCATATCTATGCCAAACCTTGCCAACTGATTGAACTTGTTGACATACTCCTTCACTGATAAGTTCCCTTGCTTCAAGTTCAAGAACCTTTCCATATACAGATTTTCTTCTGCCCTTGAGAGAAACTTTGCCACAAACCTCTGTCTGAAATCCGCCCAAGAATCAACAAGGCGCTCTCCATTAGTGACCTCCCACTAGAACGAGGCCTCTCCCTTCATTAACCAAGCAGCTAACTTAACTTTCTTTGCTTCTTCCATCTCAAAGATGTCTATCAACTCTTCCACCTCCTTAAGCCAATCCCTAGCTTCCACAAAAGTCTCTGATCCTAGAAAAGGTTTCCCTCCCATAGTCTTGAATTCCTTACAAGTCTTAGCAAAAGTAACCACACGAGGAGGATGAGGAGGAAGATCGGGTATAACTGGTGGTGGAGGAACATTAGCTGGCCCTGCAGCGGCGGCCCTAGCCTCCATCAATCTCCTATACCATGCTGGTATTGCTACACCCTCCGGAAAGTTAAGATCTTCAGCCATGCTGAAACGAAAAAAGGAAAGATTCAAACGGAGAATTCGAAAGATAGAGATATGGCTATCTGGGATTATGCTTTTCTTTCAAAATCTTTACTCTTAAAAGACATGTTTTTGAAAATACTTTCTTCTAAAATATTCTTAGAAAATAGTTTTTCTTAAAAATTTTATCTGTTCTGGTAACCTTAAGCTCTGATACCACGTGTAACACCCCACACCCGCTATAGTCACTCACTAAGGGAATGCCATAGCATCGGTGGAGTATTTTTAGTGAGTATAGAACAGTAAAATTACAACAAGACAGATATAATGTAGTACTTGAAAATTTAAAACATCATCTCATAGCAGCGGAAAGTAAAACATGTTTGGTTACATCATAAAACCATAACAAGAGTCAAGTACAAAATATCCATCCTGAATAAAATAAGTACATAATCCCACTACTCATAACAAATAGCCATAACATAAAAGATAAGATAAGATGAGCTCTACATCTACGGTCCAAGCTCCAAGAGATAGATAAAGCAAACTGATCAAAGCCCACTAGCACTAGGCCCAACCTGAGGACCTGAAGGAAAAAGATAAAAACAACGGGGGTCAGACATAAGCCTGAGTGAACCCTATCTCCTTAATAATACAATTATTAAAGTAATTAGGGTATGATATGAACTCGGTATGGTATCTTTGGGGATAATGACTACACTAAGTTGCCCACGAACACAGGACGAACTAAGATAACCGTAAAGACGCATCTACCCACCCAAGGATAATTACTAACTGCACCACACCAGTCACTCCTACTCAAAGGTTGATCCCACCCAAGGATATCAAAGATAGATATAACCAGTAGTTTCCTGTACCCTAGTTGACTACATAGGTGCCGTCTGCCCCTATCTCTACTAGGTGTACCCCACTACCCCAAGCGATCGGCTCCCTAACGTAGGTATCCGTGCTGGGCCCACAGTGGGGTGTATCATTCCCCAAAGTGGCAACCCAAAAGCAACACCGGTGCACGGGTTATACCTACACGATGCAACAACGTCTTACCTCCCAGTCCCGGGCCCACACACGCATATGAAACCCGATGGGCCTGCGTTGCCACCGCTAACCCCGTTTTGGCCACTTATAGACAAGCCCAGTATGCGTGTCCCGTCCTCGGCTTGGGCCGAGCTACAAAGATACATATGGGATATTGGTTGTAATGGGCCCTCCACAAGCTACCCACCAGAGCTTGTTATTAATCTAGTGTTCCCCACTTAACCCTTTAATCATGTTTAATTACATGTTTCACTTGGTTAAGTATTCTAATCGTATTTTCTATTGCCACCCAAGGCAACCCACTAGATTCCTCATGCCACCCAAGGCACCCACTTAACCCCTCATGTCCCACTACATGCTAATATGGTTAAGTGTTTCTTAATTAATTAAGACCGTGATTCCCCATAAAGACCTCCCACATTAGACTGGCTGTTATGACCGCCTGGTTAAGCCGGTAGGGTCCGGGCAGTCTTACGTCATAACAGAGTCTAACCTCGTGTCTTTACTTTAATCACGTATTTAATTTGTGCCTAAGACCTCTCACATTAGACTGGCTGTTATGACCGCCTGGTTAAGCCGGTAGGGTCCGGGCAGTCTTACGTCATAACAGAGCCTAACCTCGTGTCTTAGTCGATTAATTACACCTAATTAATCACCCCCATATTAATTATCCCTAATTAATATCAATTTATTCATAACATGGGTAGACCTAACTCAATAGGTAAATTCCCATGGGGTAGACCTAACTCAATAGGTAAATTCCCACTTATGTTAATTAATTTTTTATGGTATGCTTAATCATACCCATTTCAACATACTTTTAATTAACATATTAATTAACCCCATCGTTCCCCACGTAAATCGTCATTATGACATAACATAATAAAGGGAAGATTTACCACACATAACATGGGTTTAGCATATAACTTTATCATGGGTTAAGAGGATGTCAACTTGCATATATGAGCATGTATTAACCCAACTATATTCAACCCAAACTTGCATATTATCAAACATGTGTCTTACATAACATGTTGCATATGAACTTACATATCATCAAACATGTGATTTGCATAACATGTTGCATATGAACTTACATATCATCATACATGTGATTTGCATAACATGTAGAACTTGCATTTTAGCATATACTTAACTTGCATAAGCACTCACATACTTGCATAAGCATTCATATACTTGCATAAGCTTGCATATCATGTTAAACTTGCATTTCAACATATACATAACTTGCATAAACATTCACATACTTGCATAGGCTTGCATATTATGTTAAACTTGCATTTCAACATATACATAACTTGCATAAACATTCACATACTTGCATAGGCTTGCATATTATGTTAAACTTGCATTTCAACATATACATAACTTGCATAAACATTCACATACTTGCATAGGCTTGCATATTATGTTAAACTTGCATTTCAACATATACATAACTTGCATTTCAACATATACATAACTTGCATAAACATTCATATACTTGCATAAGATGTTAAACATGCATATAAGCATATACATGACTTGCATAAGTACTCACATACTTGCATAACATGTTTGCATAATGGATCCATATTCACTTAGTGTTTTGCATCATAAACATCATGAAACAACTTGCATAAAAATATCATGATTACATATTATGAAACTTGCATGACATAAGGCATATAACTTGCAAAACACATAATATTCACTACATCAAGCTTGCATAAATATATGGATCCACAAACATAGCCATACTTTATCACATCTTATCATAATCAATTCAATAATTGATTATTAAGGGGATAGAAGCTCACCAAAACAAGATTAGCAAGTTAAATGAAGCAAATCCCAATGATTAAGTAGAAGAAGATGTAGATTAGCTTGCAAACCCTCTTAGGATTTTTAGTGGAGGCTCTCCAATTTTCTAAGTGGTGGCATAATGGCCTTAGATCTATTTTTGGTAAGGATAAGGGGGGTATTAGGGTGTATATATAGATTAGTTAGATGTTTTAGGACCATAGGATATACCCTAGAACCAATCCTAGCCTTTAAAGCATGTCTTTGGGAAGAAGTCAAGTGTAGGAACCATTTAGGGCCCAAAAAAACAGCCCAAAACTCATCCCGGGCCTCAAAACATGAGCAGTTTTCGTTTTTGATTTTTCGTGAAACTTTGACGGGCCATAACTTGGTCATACGGACTCCGATTTACGAAAACTCGGACTCTATTTCGCGTATTTTTCCGAGACGAACGCAATGGCACAGCCCGTTTCCCCTGATTCAGAATATTAAATTTAATTCTGCTCTGATTTATGTTATAACAAGTTATTTAACATACGGGGTGTTACATACTGTGTGTGTTCTTGTATATGACAGGTATAGATGACTGGACTGACTGAAGGACGATGTGAAGACAGAAGATTGGAGATGAAGACAATATGAAGTACGTGTCAAAGTATCAGTGTCAATGTGTTTGTAAATTGGAATGTAAACTGAGTGATTGTATATATATGTATGAGATGTATAGCCAGTGTGTTGTAGTGAGGAGCTGTATAACAACAGTTTGAGAGAAATGTACTGTTATTTGTAATAAACAAATTTGTTTGAAATAAAATATTATTTTATTGTTGTCAAACAAACTTGTCTCTTTTATTCAGTTTATGTACTAGTACAAATTCCTGTGAAGTGTTTAAATAGTGGAGTTATAAGTAGTTGTACTGTTTGAATGTTTGAAATATAATATTCAATTTAAATAAAATACTGTATGAATATATGAATGTCTATACAGTCGTAATCTATTAAATATAAATATTATATTCCTATCTATGATGTAGAAAATCAGTACAATAACAAACACATTTATAATAAAATATATTTGGTTGTTATCATCAAACAAAAAACATATAATTGTGTATACAACACCGTTATATACAACAATCTCCCCCTTTTGATGATGACAAACAAACATAAAGATTTTGAATAAATGTGTTTGACGGTAAAGAACTGAACACCCCCTATTTAAATGTTCCCTCTACAATAGAGAGACTCCCCCTATAACTGTGCATGAGTGAAAAAGAATATAAATTGAATTGGAATTTTCAAAATTAAAATATTTATAAAATATTCACTCATAAATCATAATCTCAACCCTATTCTCCCCCTTTTGTTATCATCAAAAGGATTCAAAATTTAAAATATACATGAAAAATGACTAAGAATATAATTTCAGCATAAGAGGAAGAGCAGTCATCATAAATTTCAATCAGTCAAACAAAAATCAAAATAAACTGAGAACTGGTGGCATATTTCACATTATATAGAATGACAGATTTATGATGAATTTTATAAAAAAATGGAGAGAGTTTTAAAGATAAATTCCAACTATTTTCCAAAGAATTTTTAAAACATAGCACAAAAAAAAACAGTGATGGATTTGGACTATAATTATTAATTTAATTTAAGTGACAAAATCGTATAATCTAAAGTCCCAATTACTATCAATCAACAAATCATAATACTTCATAAGATTTCAACATATTCCACAGATTAGAAACATGGATTGATAGGCTGGTTTTTATACACCAAGGAGAATTTCAGATAAATTTCAATTTATAGCACAATATTTTTTTAAGAGCACACTGACCACGCATAACCAGAGCTTGGATTGTCAAATGAGGTCAGTAGCAGCTTAAATTATAAGTTTTCTCATAACCATGCATGGCCAGAGCTTGGATTTTTAAATGAGATTAGAGACACACTTATGTATTAATTATATATTTATCGTTTTCAGCTTCAAATAGAAAAACTCCCTGGTATATACAACCAATATGAATGATAGAAATGTGGTAGGTACAGAAATGGACTGTGAAATAAATTTCTAAATTAATCATATTATGAAATATGCTCGATTGTATCGGGATCATTGAAAATTTTCAATTATCACTAATTCTGAATAATAACATAGTCCAATTTCTATCATAAATATTTTTACCGTTTATTCAAAAAGATTTAAAAAAAAATTAAACTCTCCACATTAATATAAAAGACATGATGGATGGCAGAAAGATGATAGATAAAGGAGATGGTCGTGAAATAATTGCCAATTCAAAGATATTATAATAAATGTTCAACCATCATGAAAATCTAAATAAAATCTCCTCTTGTTGTGAAATATACTGCAGTCACAATTCATCACAATTTCAAAATCTAATAATAATTTTAATGAATTATAAATACTGTTCAGTTTGGGTATTGATTTCAATTTCTGAATGAATAATCAATAAATAATTTTAAAATTGAAAATCAATTACAAGAGGAATACGAAGATCTATACAAGACAAGAGGGATTAAAAAATATATACAAAAATAAACAGCACTTCTAAACTGATACCACTTGATGTCTCTATTCATGAGGATTTTAAAAATGACACCGGAGACAGACAAGGATATCACAGACAGAGAAAATTTAAGCCCAAAGCCCAAGCAGACAAAACAACAGATTTGGCACATTTATCAGAGCAACAGATGATTCAAAAACAAACATTTTTCAAAACAGTATCAGAGCAATACAAAAACCAATATCACAGCAGAGTTGTCAAGATGACAGTCACATAAGATGATTCATGATCCCAGATTTAAAAATATTGTTTATTTTAAATCATTTGAAGGAGTATGAGAATATCAGAATTTAATGAACCAATCACACCAGATTATAAATTTCAAATTCAAGATATATGTGTGATTTAATAAATCAATAACTTCAAATGATTTTAAACAAACATATATTCAAATCAAATAATCATGAAAAACATAGAGATTTAAGACCGGATTTTCAAAGAATTTTTCACAAGAATTTTTGACAAGTACAAGAGTAATTTCAGATCATTTACATCAAACTTGAGAAATATTCATGATCCAGAAAATTAAAATAGTTTATTTGAAATCACTTGAATCTATGTCAAGTTTTGAGATATAATGAATTGATCACACATGGTTGATAATTTCAAATTTAGGAGAGGTGTGAAACTCAAAATATCAAGAATTTTAGATGATTTCAAATAACCAAATTTCAACCATACTGATCATGAATACAAAAATGAATTTCAAGATGTATCACTGAGATTCAAGAGATCAAAAAAATATTCAATCCAATCTAAAATCAATGAAATTATCACAACTGATAAATAGCAGAATGTTGTAATAAGTATATTATTTCAAGCCTTTCTAAAATGAACTAGAAGAAACCCAAAACAGCAGAGGTGTGTGGAATTTCATTAAATATTCAGATCTTCAAAAAAAATTAGAATTCAAAATTAACAGTGTTCAAGATATGACAAGAATACATCAACACTGTCATGAATTCAACAATCAGAAAATAAACTTCAAAACAATTGCAGATATTTACAAGTTTAAATTCAAGATCTGGAAATGATTAGAATATTAGAGTTTCATACAAATGAAGTGAATTTATAGGAAATATGAATTCTGCAATTGGAAGTTAAGGAAGCCCAAGAAGTTACAAAGATATGACAGTGACAAATCAAACAAAAAAAAAATAGAAGAGGGAATACAAAAAAAATATTTACAAAGATGAGTTTAGATGTTATACCTGAAATTGTCGTGAGTAAAAAAATCTCTAACTCAACATACTTGGCTAAGGAACTGTGAATGATATAAAAATGTAGACCAGCTTTAAAACAAATCTCTTTTTAGCAAAGCAGTTCCTCAGCCTCCTTCAGTACCTAACAGTTTACAGAATCGAGTGGTCTAACAAAGTTTGTAAAACCACTCACAGTTATATTCACATGTTTTGGTACCCAGACTTGTTAATATAACAAACCATTAGAATTAACTTTTGTACCCTTAGGAACCCAAATCTGTTTGAATTTAACAAAACCCGTTTATTTCCTTTTGGGATCCAAAAATGTTTAAATGGTTTGTTATAAAACAAATTCACATCTTGATTGTGATTTAGAAATCCTTTGAAGATTTCAGAGTTTAAATTTTCAAATCGATTCTTTTCAAAGCTAATTGAAGGTTTTTCAAATCATTCGAATTTCAATTTTCAAAAGCATTGTTTTTCCCAAAGCCAAGACCACTTTTATTTCCAATAGAAAATTTGTATTTTCAACAACATATTCAAAGATTTTTCTTCATCAGAAAATATATTCAGAGTAGATTAAAGTTGATGAAATTTAGTTTTAAGATCGCCAATTTCCTTGATTAAATCTGAACAACGATTATTAGCAATCTTTCTTTCAGCGTCATGTTGTTTCAAAACCAAATTTTCATTTTCAAAAGATTTAACTTTAGCTTTGGACTTAATAATCTCAAGATCAAACCGTTTTTGTTTTTCAAATTCGTGTTTTTCACATTCTTTGAATTTTTCAATTTCAGTTTCAAGCTCTTTCAAAATTGCTTTAGTTTTCATCAAACTTTCTTTTTTAAAAGATTCATGTTTGAAATTAACCTTATACAACTCCTTTTGCAAAGTATTATTTTTATGAATCAATTCATCTTCATGACCTTTCAAAAAAAAATCGTTTTCAATTTTTCTAAAGTTTTCATTAAGATGAGTCAAATCAATTTTCAAATTCATACAATCTTTACAATCGGAGTTTTCATATTTTAATTTCAAATCATTATTTTTGCATCGCAACTCGGAGTTTTCAGATTTCAAAAATTTAATTTTCCATTGGAGAGGATCTACAGTTTTGGTTAAATTATTACAAAAAGATACCATTCCTTTATATGATAAATCTCCATTATCCGAATCGTTATTAATAGCTCTAGTTAAGCACACATCTGAATCTGAGTTGGAAATTGGGGGTTTTGAGTAGTTGTCAGATTTTTGATATAGCGTATTGAGAGTATTCCAGATTTTCTGTGCAGATAAACAATGGAAGATAAGATTAAACTGTTCAGTACTAAGATAATTAAATATAATTTTCATACCATGAGTATTGAAAGCAATATCTACACAATCAAACCCATTGATAACAACATTCCAACATTTAATATTAACAGATTTTAAATAAAAATCCACTTTGGATTTCTAGTTTAAAAAATCTGTACCAGTGAAAATAGTTGGAAATGAACTGAAATGACTCTCACCAGACTGACAACAAGGGTTACCCATGACTCTAGAGTTAATAAAATAACCCGCTCGGATACCACTTGTAGGATCTAGATTAACCCTAGAGCGGGGGTGAATAGGGTTTAACAAAAAATACTGCAGAGTTTAAATATTACGGGATATTAAATAATAAACAGATCATAGAATGTAGTAGAAATAGAAATGCAGAAAGTTAATGACACAAGAGATACCTAGCTTCGGCAAAACCCTGCCTACTGCCGTATTCCTAAGGTTTCTAGTAGGTGATAGAACAGATCCCGCATACAAGACCATGTACACTCGCAAACCCTGCTCCTATTCTAATCCTACGCTCAAAACCCTAGACTGACCGATATCCCCTCAATCAGATTTCCCCGGATTACGACCCCATAACCAGTAACCTAGATTTTACAGACTCTAGCAACTGTCAGTCAACACCCTGATTGATTCCCCTAGATCTTACACACTCTAGAACCGTTCGTTTGTTTTACAACTCAAAATGAAAACAATACAAAAAAAAAAAAAACAAGAAAAACCCTAGTTTTAAAATGAAATTTAAAACTCCTTTAAAACTTTAGACTTGGCTTAGCCAAGCTAAGAAGCCCGGCCAAGTTCATTTGCATTGTATCCGATCCCTTTGCTCTAAAAAATGGCGGCCTATGGTTTCTCTTTTTGTCCCCAAATCAAAGTCGATTGCTTTTGAAATTTATTCCAATCTTTATGGCTTGGAATCAGATGATATTCGGATCTTGATTGCTTCACGTTTGCTCCTTCTTGTCAACGATTTGGGATATTGTTGCGATCAAAAACTGTGAGTGATTCTAAATTGATTTGATTTCTGTTCTTTGGATTGTAGCTTGTGTTTTTCGATTTGAAATGTTGGGTTGGTTTTTGATTATGCACAATTGCCAGTGATGAATGGTTGGGTTTTTAAATGGGATTTTAGAAATCCTAAATCACTCTAATTTCGTCGTATGACTTGGTTTGGTTTTTGTCCCCTGATTTGCGTTGATTTTCCCTTTTGATATCCTTGATAAAATCGGCTTAATTGATTTGGCACATATGTAAATTCGAATTGGTGAACCTGGACATGATTTAGAACTTTGGTTCAACCCCCCCTTGCATGATTTATGCTCTGTTAAGAAAGAAGTTTTGAAAAAAAAATTATTGCCCCTTTGAAATAGCATATTGCCTTGAATGTTTTTCTGGGAATATTTCTTGCTAAATATTGTGATTACTGAACACTTGGAATCAATTAAAAAACTTTCCAAGAAAAATATTCACTGACTTCTGAAAATCTGGAAAATTGTTTGCCTAAAATAACTGTTCAAAAATGTAAATGAAAACATTTGTCTCATGCCAAAATTTGATCTCGATTTGTTGCATTCTTGTGTGACTGAGAAAAACTTGCCAAAAACATCTTTGCTAAATTGTTGGACAAAACTGGAAATATTTGGAATTGAAAAATGTTTTCTTTCCACAAACATTCTTGCTGAATGAATGGACTGATTTGATTTTGAATTGTTATTTCGAATAAAAAACCTGATTCGCTTAAAACAGGAAAGACTTAAAATTTTTGCCAAAACTTGTGAGATGATTACTGAAAAACACTTGCAAACTTTCTTCATTGATTTTGTGCTTGCCAAAAATCCACTGATTATATTTTGAATGGTTTCTGGATGTTTCCTTGTATGCCATGAATATTGTTGATGATTTCTTGTCTTGATATTTGAACATGATTGTTTTCTTGAACCATGTATAATTGTTGTGTACTTTTGTATGTTGCTACTGGCTTGATCATAATGTGTTGTTTCATTTTGAACTGAAATATTCATGCATACCTGATACTTATATTTGTTGAGCTGAGTTTTTCTTAGACCTAAGGTTTGTACATTTACTTTCACCTTGCTTCGTATACATACATACATGCTCGTTTCACTTGGCTTGCCTTTGCATCTTGTGCAACACATTGTCATTGATGCTGAAGCATGTCATGACCCGTTCATGCTGTCATACCTGCTGCAATTGATTTGTACTTCACTGCTGCATTATTTGCATTTGTGCCTTATTGTATACTTGTTGAACCATTTACTCGAACCTGTCGCATTGTAGTCGCTGTGTGAACTCGTGTGTTTGCATGAGTTCCATACTGTTGTGTACATTGACCTGTTTTACCCATGCACCGTTGCTTTAAATTGCTGTACCACTTGGACTTAAAACAGCTTGCCTTGTGCATGTATTGTTGCCTTGTGAACTGCACCTTCATTCCCCATGCTCATGCTGTCCCTGACATAAGTTCCCCCTTGTGCTCGACCATGATTGACATGTCTTCAACCATTTACTTGTGTACATGCTGACTTGTTTCAATTTACACTTGAGTTTTAGCCTGTAGCATTTGAAACTGCTTTGACACTTTGTCATGTTTACTATGTACTTGTATCTTTACTATTTGAATATGATCACCCTTGTGACTATTTAACTATGCTAATTTGAATTTAAAGTTGGCTTTGAACACATGCTTGTTCATTTTGATGCTGCATTGTATTTGACCTATGCTCGACCACATTGATTATTGTTGCACTGAGTCGAGATGGTCCACGTGGCTACTCCTTGGTTGCTCACTGATTGACGAGGCAGTGCACACAAGTATATTTATACACGTTTGTATATGCAGCCATCCAGAATAGATTTTCCTATCCCTGCACTATAATATGTTTATATACATACACATGTGTGTGTATACATATATCGTGCACGTGTTACGTTCACATATCAAATCAAGTCATGAAAAATGATGAGAAACACACCAAAATTCTGAGGCAAATAAAATTAAAAAATAAAATTATATTTGCTAGAATTTGAAATTATTTCTGTTCAAGATTACTGTATGTGTTCCTGTATATGATAGGTATAGATGACTGGACTGACTGAAGGACGCTGTGAAGACAGAAGATGAAGACAATATGAAGTATGTGTCAAAGTATCGGTGTCAATGTGTTTGTAAATTGGAATGTAAACCGAGTGATTGTATATATATATATATATATATATATATATATATATATATATATATATGAGATGTATAGCCAGAGTGTTATAGTAAGGAGCTGTATAACAATAGATTGAGAGAAACGTACTGTTATTTGTAATAAACAAATTTGTTTGAAATAAAATATTATTTTATTGTTGTCAAACAAACTTGTCTATTTTATTCAGTTTATTTACAAGTACAAATTCCTGTGAAGTGTTTCAATAGTGGAGTTATAAATAGTTGTACTGTTTGAATGTTTGAAATATAATATTCAATTTAAATAAAATACTGTATGAATATATGAATGTCTGTACAGTCGTACTCTATTAAATATAAATATTATATTCCTGTATGTGATGTAGAAAATCAATACAATAACAAACAGATTTATAATAAAATATATTTGGTTGTTATCATCAAACAAAAGTCATATAATTCTGTATAAAACACCGTTATATACAACACACACGCACACACACACACACATAACACACACACACACACACATATATATATATATATATATATATAATCTCCCTGTGTCGCTGCTGGTCACGACTTTGGGCATTAGTAGTGTACCTTTCTTATTTTGCTTTGGAGACAATTTTAAAAAAATTGTAATAATGATGATATGGAACATAAGCCATATTTTGGATTTTCCGCTGCTATGATGGTTTAGTTTTCAGCTTATGCACTGTCTCACCTATTTTATATCAAGTTATGTTATTATTATATTTTTTTCCATGCGCTATGAGATATACTACAGGTTCTTTGTTAGTTCACTGTTAAGTTTCCTTTCTTTTGATGATCGTCCCGTGCCGGTGGGACAATGGTACAGCGCATTTCAGAGGAAATGTCGGCTGGTCCGAGGCGGGCCATCACACTAGGTATCAAAGCTCTAGGTTGCGTAGTTAACTGAGGGAAAGACACCAGGGAGAGATAGCATATGTATATGAGAGCGCGTATTTGTGATATTTTGGTTTTCAAAAGCTATATATACTTTTAGTATATCTAAGGATGGAGTCGCACTGCACTGGCACCACTGAAGAGATGGTTAATCGTTTTCTCCTTACAGATTGAACGATGAGCCGACATACGAGGGGTAATGGTAGAGGAGCTAATAATGGGAGTGCTCCTGATATGAGGACGATGTTCACTGACTTCATGAGAGAGATGCTTAGGGATGTTCATAGGGCAGCTCTTAATGCTGCAAATGGTGGTGGTGTAGCGGTGCAGGCGCCTAGGGCCGATTTCGCCAAGCTCTGTAAGGACTACACTAGTCTTGGTGGGAAGCCGTTCCACGGAACGGAATCAGCTATAGAAGTTCAGGATTGGCTTGATAGTTGTGAGCGTATCTTCGAGGATCCGGGAATTGAAGACGCGATGAAGAGGAAGCTAACATCCCGTCAGGTGCAAGGATGGGTAATGAATTGGTGGAATGCTACTAAGGCAGCTACCCCTGAGGATCAAATTACTTGGGATCAGTTCAAGGCCCGATTCAGTGATAAATTTATCCTAGCTGCCCAGAAGTCAGAGTTGTTTAAGAAGTTTTTGGAACTTAAGAATAACGGTAGGGCAGTCTCGGAGTATATTGCTGAATTCGATACTGTATCGAAATATGGATTATCCCTTATTGACACTGCTGAGAAGACGAACAAGAAGTTCATAACTGGCTTAGATGGGTACTTGGGGGAAAGGCTTATAAATCATATTCATGAGACTTTTGAATCGATTGTTGGGAAAGCATTGAGGTCAGAGAGCCTTTATCCTAAGCCCAAGACTGAAGTCGCTGTTGTATCTACAGGGGAGTCAAAACCGCAAGCAGGCGGTGGAGGCAAGAATAATTCTCAAAATAAAAGGAAGCAGAACCAAGCTACGGATGGTCAGAGAAAGAAAGACAAGAATGATATTGAGTTCTTTAGCTGTGGCAAGAAGGGCCACTATGCCAATGAATGTCGAGCAAAGCCAGCGGATAGGAAGTGCTTTAACTGCGGCCAAGTGGGACATCACAAGGATAAATGTCCGCAACCCCCTAAAGAGAAGCAGATTTTGAAAGCATATGCTATTAATGTTGTTCCTTCTTTGTCGAATTCCCCAACTGCGACAGAGAAAGGAAATAATGTCGTCATTCAAGGTATGCTTTCTGTTTATGATGTTTCTGTTCGATTACTGTTTGATACTGGGGCTTCCTGTTCCTTCATATCTAGTGACCTGGTAGATAGGTTGGGATTGGAACCCGAGAGACCTTTAGCGGTGACGAACCCGATTGGTGGTTCAACTAGCCTTAGCATGATTTGTCGTGATGTGGTCTTATTGAGTCATGGATGTATGTTTGTTTGTGATTGCTTTGTTTTGGGCTTTACTGGGTTTGACATTATTTTGGGAGTCGATTGGCTCCAAAGGTACGGGGTGGTGGTAGATTGTAAGGCCTTTTTGGTGACAGTTAGAGGGGATGATGGGCAGAGGGTAGTGTTTGGTAGTCTACCTAGTGATGGGGTAATGGCTAGTTTTCTAAATTCCCTCGACATCCCACATGATTAGTTGTCAGATGTGCCCGTGGCTGGCCAGTATCCGGACGTGTAATGACCCGCATTGGCAGAGGTATTATAATTAATTTATTTAATTATATAAATAGTGATATAGTGAATTAAATGGTCGTGGAATTAAATAATGATAAATATTTAATTAAAATAATAAATTAAATAATATATTTAATTCTGAAATAATCAGAATTGGCTGAAATGGCAATATGGTGTGAACTGGATCATCTGTGATATTTAATTCAGTTTAGAATTGAATTAGAATAACGAATATATTATTTAAACGATAGTTTGAACGTATAATTATATTATAATTAAAATCGAGCTCGAAATGGCTCTACAGTTCGTTATTTGGCGATTTGAACTTCAACTGAATGTACAGGATTCATTTTAAGCCGGATTTCTGTGAAACAAGAAACGTGTGGAGCTGGTGGAGTATATCTTTCTAGTGGAAGAGAAAAATCGGGATTTCGTCGTGTAGATTTTGAGTTACGTCCAAATCAAATTTTAGAAAAGTCGCGGTGGAATTCCTTTATAATTTATAAAGGAGTTATTTATATTTTAAAAAGGAAATTCATTTTAAATCGAAAATCGATTTAATCGGGAATTGAAATATCGAGTTATAAATCCCAGTAGAGTTGTATGGTATTCCACTGAGAATATAGACGATAATATTTATTTTTAAATATTAAATTTAATTATATTTAAATATATTTATATATTTAAATGGGTCATTCAGAGCTTTAAAAACAGTCAGTTTTGCAAACGACCTCAGAATTCGACGAAACTAATTTTGTTGGATCCGCAATGTTAAATTATTGCTAGATTTCAGTTTTCGTGATTTTTGAAGTCAGTATGTGGTCGTACGGGATTTTAATGTGAAAAACAGTCAGTATTTTGACGATTAAAAATACGCTGTGTGAGCATACGAAGTCGAAATTCGACGAAACCAGTTTCGTTGGGACCGTAATATCAAACTGTAGCTGCATGTCCAGTTTCGTGATTTTTGAGTACGTATGTGGTCACAGGAATTTTAGAGGACGAATAACCTAAAGCGTTTGCTTAAAAAGGAAATTAATAATCGAATATTAAATTATTAAAAAAAAATCCTATATAATATCCTAAAATTTTTCTAAACCTAGACAAACCATTTCCTCAGTCAACATATTTTTTTCTCTGCCGTTGGGTTTGTCACAGCAAAACTCGATCAAAGGAGAAAATCATAATTAGAATCATAGCAACATACAATTATGAATTATCATCACCACAAACTAAGTACAATTCCATTTCTCATTTACACAAATCAAAACACAATTATTCATTTATATCGGAATAGCACTCTACTTACAACGTATGACGAATCTTCAATTCAGGTTTCTGAATTCTGAATTTGGAGAAGCTATCCTTTGTTGTAGACGTTGTTTTGATTTAGTTGTCGTTGCTTTAGGCTTTTGAATTGTCTCCTAATCGTCTCTCAATTTTGACGGCTACTTCTAGTCTTTCCTCAGCAACATGACGGTCTCATTCTAATTTTTATTTGTATGAATTAGGTGGAGTCTTAGGTCCTTTTTATAGAGTTTGTGAATTGATTAGAACTGTCGATGGAGCTTGGATTAATATTAGCCATTCGTTTGAAGGAGAGACCAATCAGGAGCTGACACCTAGCCCTAGTGACAAGGCAAGGCTCAGAAATTCGGCCAAGCACAGACCAGGCCAGCCGGGGGGGCTGGGTTCGACCTGGCTCAGCGGCCAGGTCGACTCCCCAGTCGACCCCCATGTCGACTTGGTAGTCGACCCGGGTGCCCCAGGTCGACTACCCAGTCGACCTGGGTAGCCCAGGTCGACTGGGTGTAGCCCAGGTCGACTACCCAGTCGACCTGGATGCCTTGGGCGGGAAAATTCCCGCCCTGGCCAATCCGACCCGATTTTTGAAATTTGAATTGTTTTTCTGAGCTGTTTGAATTTTAAACTGAATTCTGAAACTTCCGGAGGCCATATCTCCCTCATACGAAGTCCGTTTTACGCAAACTCGGACTCTATCTCAAGTAGAATTCCGAGACGACCGCAATGGCGTATCCTGTTTCCCTTAATTCTTTGATTTGAAATTAATTATACTTTAATTTGTGAATTTCACTGTTATAGAATACACGGGGTGTTACATAGACAATATCTTGGTTTATTCGAGGATAGAAGAAGAACCCAAGGAACATTTGAGGATAGTGATGGAGGTGTTGAGAAAACACCAATTGAAAGCAAAGTTTTCTAACTGTCACTTCTGGAGAAGGGAAGTGAGATTCTTGGCCATGTTGTTTTGGAGAATGGTATTGCCGTGGACCCTGCGAAGGTGGCTACGGTACAAGATTGGTCTACGCCCAAGAATGCAACAGACATAAGGAGTTTCTTGGGATTAGCTGGATATTATCATAAGTTTATCCAAGACTTCTCCAAGATAGCAGCACCGTTGACTCAGTTGACCAAGAAGAATCAAGCTTTCGTCTGGGACGAAAAGTGCGAGAACGCATTCAAGAATCTAAAGGAAAAGTTGACATGTGCACCAGTGTTAGTCATTCCTAAAGGGAATGAAGAGATGACAGTATACATGGATGCATGTGGTACCGGACTAGGTGTTGTGTTGATGCAAGGAGGTAGGGTTGTTGCTTATGCAAGTTGGCAACTGAAACCGCATGAGAAAAGATACCCTACCCACGATTTGGAATTGGCAGCGATCGTGTTCGCGTTGAAGATGTGGAGACATTATCTTTTGGGAGAAAGATTCGAGTTCTTTATCAATCATAAATCATTAAAGTATCTCTTCTCTCAGAAGGATCTAAATCTCCGACAGCAAAGATGGTTATAATTCTTGGCTTCCTATGATTTCGATATCGCATATACACCTGGAAAGGGCAATGTAGTAGCTGATGCATTGAGTAGAAGACATGTCGGTTTAGGGGCTATGTTTCTTGAGTGGAAGAAACTGGAGTATATCGCAGGGTATGATTTCAGACCAAAGTGAGAATTGGATCCAGAGATGTTAGCAAGTTTTACGATCAAACCCACTTTGATTGAGCGGATTGGTTCCAGTTAAAGGGACGACCCTAACCTATTAGAGATCATCTCCAAGTTAGAGATGGGTATCAAGGAGGAGATGAACAAGTATGGGCTTGATCGGGATGGATGGCTCAGAAAGAATGGGAGACTAGTTGTGCCCAATGTAAATGGATTGAGAAATGAAGTACTTAGAGAATTTCATCACTCAAAACTGACTATGCACCCCAGTGGTAAGAAAATGTATCGAGACATGAAGCAGACCTACTACTGGGAAGGGATGAAAAGAGACGTTGGGAAGTTTATATGCAAGTGCATGAATTGCCAGCTAGTTAAAGCTGAGCAAAAGAAACCTAGTGGTTTGTTGCAACCATTAGAAATCCTAGAATGGGAATGGGAACAAGTCTCAATGGATTTCTTTGATGGGTTACCAAGGACTAGATCGGGCCATGATAGCATTTGGGTTATTGTGGACCGGTTGACCAAGAGTGCAAGGTTTATACCCGTCAAGTCGAATAGAACAACAACCAAGTTAGCTGAACTGTATATGAAATGGGTAGTGATATTTCATGGAGTACCCAAAGGCATTGTAAGTGATCGAGATCCGTTGTTCACTAGTGGATTTTGGAAGAGCTTACAAGAGGCATTAGGATCAGAATTACATCTCTGTACCGCGTATCATCCTCGAACCGACGGTCAGACAGAGAGGGTGAATCGAGTATTAGAAGATCTCTTAAGAGCGTGCATATTAGGTTTTGGTGGATCATGGAATGACCATTTGCATCTAGTGAAGTTCGCATATAATAACAGTTATCAGTCCAGTATTAGTATGGCTTCATTTGAAGCTTTGTACGGAAGACTGTGCAACTCACCATCATGTTGGTTAGATCCCCGTGAGAAATTTGTGCTTGGGCCAGATGTGATAAGGGAAACGTCAGACGAGATCAAGGTTATACGACAACGAATGAAGGCTGCCCAAGATAGGCAGAAGAGTTATGCTGATAAGAGGAGAAGAGATTTAAAATTCTCCATTGGCGACTTGGTGTTTTTCAAGATTTCTCCATTAAAGTGCGTGATACAATTTGGCAGGAGAGGCAAGTTATCACCAAGATTTATTGGTCCATTCCTAGTTCTCGAGCAAGTTGGGAATTTATCATATAGAGTTGAGTTGCCAGACAAGATGGTGGGAACGTATTTCATGTTTCCGAGTTAAGGAAATTCATGCACGACCTAGATGTGGCTATTTCACCTGATCAGTTGGATGATGTCGAAGTAGAACCCGAGGCGGTTGGGAACCGCAAGCCGATTCATATTGTCGAGCACGATACAAAGAAACTTCGAAGGAAAGCGGTGAATCTAGTCAAGGTTCAGTGGGGGTGGGGATGAGAATGACTGTACTTGGGAAACAGAGGAGAGCAGAAGGGAATCTCATCCAGAACTCTTTGCCTGTTAAGATTTTAATAGTGATAGTTTCTTCCCTTGTTTGTAAACCGCATGTTAGGGTAGGCTTGTTTTGCTTGTTATGCATATTTGATTGTTGTGAATGACTGATAGGCATGCAGAACACCTTTGTATGTTTTGGTTAAGGAATTTCGGGGGCGAAATTTCTTAAGGAGGGAGAGTGTAACGACCCGCATTCTACGCATTGGAGGATCGTAGAATATTTATTTTATTTTCATATGAGGTCGTATAGTCGTGTAACTTTGGAGAACAACTATTGGGGTCATTTCCCATGTTCACGATTTTTGCCGATTTTTAAATGACCGTTTTGCCCCTAGCTGATCTTGTTTCAGCCATAACTTTTGATTGGTAAGGAGTTTTGACCTGAAACCACTTCCATTGGATTCAGATGATGGTTTACAATTTCGTAGAGTAGTCACATTAGCCAAACGGACTCACCGTTTGGGAGATATGGCTGGAACAAGGTTTAGAATGTGAAAAACTGCTTAAGTGGGATGATTAAGGTAATTAGCAAATGACCCCATAACCCATTTCGGGATTACGGTTATGGGGAAGCTGAAATGAGTTAGGTTTTCATTCCATTTCAATTTTCTAGCCGCCATTTACCTCTTAGAAACCCTAACAATGGCCTCCAACACCCAAATCACCTTCTAATGCCCATTTAATCAAGTTTTAGCCTAATCTACATCAAATCAAGGAAAATTAGCATCAAATTGGGAATAGAGCTGCTGTGTTGCATAGATATTCAACCCAAATCATAGATATTTTCAGATCTAAGGTTTATTTGTGGCTAAGGTGAGTGATTCACATTGTTTTTCACTAATTATGGCTAATTAGGGGTGATTAGTGGTAATTAGCGAAATTATAACTAAGATAAATTTTGGAAAAATGTTTAGAAATTATTAAATATTATTTTAAGCATCTTTTAGAAATTCGGGTTAATTTGGATATGTTTTACTAATCATATCATTAGTTATGCTTAAACACGATTAAGGGAAAAACATGGGTTTTGGGCATGTTTGATGTATAATTGATATGATTCTTCATCGTTTGGTGTTTATGGTTGATTATATATGTTGCTATGACTGTATGGTATGCTTTGTGGTTGTTTAGCAATGTTAGAATGGTTGAAAAAATCGTCATGTGGCGTAAACAGTCGTTGGAAAAGTTGCAGGAAAAACTGTGCAGGAAATTCGAACCGAACCGGTTTAGGACCATGATGCCACGACCCGATCCGGTCAAGACCCCACGAGCCGACCCGTGTTGTGACCCAAACCACCAGATGGAGGCACGACCCGAACCCAATGGGTGCTCGCGATTCGACCCGAGGAGTTGACATACATGGACTGATTTGAAGGGAGGAGCCCGAACCGACCAATGGGGTGGCCACTAGCCGAGCCATTCGTGACTAGAAGATCCACAATCTGAACCGGATCACCGCGAGCCGCTCAATGCATCACAAACCGAACCGCTACTCCGAACCGAAGCACCACGACGGGAGCATCACGACCCGACCGAGAGGAGAAGCAACGAACCAGTGGGGACCCGAACCGGATGGAGATCGAACCGATGGGCGATTACAAAGCAAAGCAAAGTGAAGTAAAGGGCCGAACCGATCCGGAGAAGACCAAACCCGAGATGCAAAGGTAGTCCAAATGAGAAGTAGAACTCAGGATCTAGATGGGAATCAACGAGTTGACTCCATGATTGGACTTTGCTGCGGGACGTGTGCAAAGAGGTTATCAACGTCCATAACTTTGATTCACCACCAAGACGAATGCTAGGCTACTGTAATGAACTGGGATTTTCGACTCCGAAAATCAATACAAAACTACCATGTTGACTATTCAGACATCGGAAATACCTGATCATTAGTAGAGAGAAATTAAAGGGTGAGAATAGATAAGATAGAAAATTAGAATAGAAGAAGAAGATCACCATAGAACAGAATCAGAGTAATACGAATCTCACAGCAAAACGAATAAAATATAACATAACTTGGTAATAAAACAGTATATATATATATACTATAACATTATCAGAGTACAACACTTACACACAGCGGAAATAACAATAGCTATATAATCCTGAAGCCTCCTGCTTCAAGCTCCTCCACGTATATCTGTAAAGACCTGGACAACTTGACTGCCCGTACAAATTTGGGCACCCAAGAGTTTAGGGAAAACAAAACAAAATAAACTCTGGGTCACTCATGGGACTGGTGTGAGTAAACTCAAATCATTTGGTTTAACTTTTCAAAATCCTTTTCAAAAGAAAAGATAATCGTAAGACCGATCCACACATAAACACGAACGGTTTTTACCTTACGATAACCCAAAACAGTTTTGGAAACCAATACTTTTCTGATATTATAATAATGTCTGATCACAAGTAATTAACAATCTAGCAGAACGCTTGCATCTCACGTTCCACATATATAGTATACAAATCAAAATCGCGGGCTCTTATTGGAAATTGGATTCCGACTATGGCACGATATGGGACCACCTGCCGATAGTGTATCTCTAGAGGCGAATACACTGGGTTCAACAAGAATGTCTTGCGACCCGACCCACACATGACCGACCACTCATTTCGCTTGAGTGTATCGAATGTATATCACCAATGGTTGGGAGCTACCCACCGTTTCCCGAAAAGGGACAGCATCAAATAGACAAAAGAATGAAATGGATTTTCTCTAGATAGGTGATATACACCCTAATGGGAGCGACCTACCTAGCCATGCTGCCTGCCCGATTTCTATCATTTCCCGGTTGATGAGGCTTGAGGTCATAACGTATCTTTTGGAACACCTGACCACCATTCACTTTGAATGCCACACTGTCATACCAGCAAAATCACAAATTGATTTCCCCAAAAATACCACGGGTATAAAGCTAAGAGAAACGAATTCCTCTGCCACCAAACGTAAGTACGTTTGAAGAGATCAACTTACGCGATCCGTTAGATATACTTTGTCAGACATTCGTCCATTCACGTTGTCCTGGGACTGGACAAACCGAAGACACTATTCTGTAAACAGGATAGCCCTTGCATAACTCCATCTTCAATTATTTTTATCATATTTGATAGCAACACTAACATCCATACAGAGTGGTTTTCAGATAATGAATCTGATCCCGGTCTCTCCGTATTGACGACGAAATAATGGTCAAAAACTTCGATAGTCGGTGATTTAACTATCGAAGATAAATAGGTGTACAACCAACGATCTTATTTCCAGATAGAAATTCGATCGATCAATCAACATTCAACATTTATCTCCTTTAATTTAATTTATCATTAATTTATTCATTTCCCATTTCTATATATTTGTAAATTCTTATTTTCTAAATTTAGAAAATGTACTTTATTAATCATTTGAAAACATCTCCATATTTACTCCCATTTCTTGTTTTCTATATTAGAAAACATTCCTGATTCTTTTATTTGGAGAACATTTCCAAAACTCCTTTATTTGATTTAAACAGATGTTTAAATAAAACATCACTAAGCCAATCCAAACCATTACACTCATTAACTAAATTCACTTAACCAACATTCACTATCGAATCCTGCCCATCCCTTAGTTAAAATCGAGTCAATCAAGTTGGGGTATAACTAACTCTCAGACCTTAACTGAACAACAATTCTAACCTCGAAATAGACAAAGTTCACACTTTTAAATCTTTTAACCAACTTCCTTACGTAACTCGGATTCTATTTGTGAATCCACTTCTTTATTTTAAAACATTGATTATAACTATAGCGTTATAATCCCGTCTTCTTAAATATCTAACTTCAAAATATAACTTTTATTCCTTAATTTAACTAAATAGACAATTTATGAAGAAATCATTAAATCTTGATTAAAAATGGAAAGTGTACTTTCCCGAATTTGATATAATCGAATTTCAACTTATAACTCTCTTTCGAATAATCTCTATTCGATAACTCCTTTTCGAATAAACTATATTCAATAAACCTTTCTTCGAATAACTTATATTCGATAGTCTCTTTCTTTGAATAACTATATTCGAAAATCTCTCTTCGAATGATTTACATTCGATTAACTCTCTTCGAATGATTTACATTCGATTAGTCTCCTTTCGAATAAACTATATTCGATTAACTCTCTTAATTCTATTCAAATAAACTATTTCGAATAACTCCTTTAATTCTATTCTAATAAAATATTTCGAATAACTCCTTTGGATTAACTCATTTGGATTAACTCGTTTTGATTAACTCATCTTGACTAACTCAACTCGATTAACTCAACTTGATTAACTTATTGATTAACTCAACTTATTTAACTCAACTTATTTAACTCCTATCGAATAACTAATATTCGATTAACTTATATTCGAATAACTATGTCTGTTTTAACTTTATTTTGAATGGCTAATATTCGATTTAACTCCATTCGCTTGACTCTAGATCGCAGCGATCACAATGGTTATGCCTGATTCCCTCAGGAAACATTCGAACGCCGTAGGCTATCTGCAGCCTTGCAAATTACGCTAGCAGTCGTATGAAATGGAAACTCATCCTGAATAACTATGTTTGACTAACTCTATCTCAAATAACAATATTCGATCAACTCTAATTGAATAGCTAATATTCAATAAATCCTAATTCGATTAACTGTGTTCAATTTACTCTATCTGGTAAACTCTTACTGGTTAACTCTATCTAATTAACTCTATCTGATTAACTCTTGTCAATTACTCTAATTCGATTAACTCTAATTGATTACTCTAATTCGATTAACTCTAACCGATTAACTCTTAATTGTAAAGGCCCGCAAATCCGTACTATTTGAGTCGACTAATAATACCACACGTCCAACCCAAATTGCACAAATACGAATCATTATTAGAAAGAAGTTAGAGGATGAGAAATAAAAAGAAAGAAATATTAGAATAGGAGAAAACAAAGAAGACAAATCTCACAGCGGAACGAGTAAAATATATTATATAACATAACTTTTGAAATACAAATCAGTAACTTTATATATATACCATTATCAGAGCACAACAGTTATTCCTGGAACAGTTATAAACACCTGTTTCTAGATACAACATAGTACACAACGGAAATATAATAGTCTATAGCTAACTGGTGAAGCCTCCTGCTTCCAGCTTCTCCAAATGAATCTGTAAAATCCCTACTACTTGACTGCCCGTACAAATTTGGGCACCCAAGAGTTTAGGGAAAACAAACAAAATAAACTCCGGGTCAGTCATGGGACTGTTGTGAGTAAACTCCAACCAATTGTTTAACTTTCAAAATCCTTTCGAGAGAAAAGATAATAGTAAGACCAGCCCACACATAAACATGGACGGTTTTTACTTTACTATAACCCCAAACACTTTAATACAAAATCCAGTGATATTATAATAGTGTCTAAATCAAATAAATAACAATCTAGCGGAACGCTTGCATCTCACGCTCCACATACATAGTATAAAATCAAAAACCGTAGGGCGCTTATTGGAGATTGGATTTCCAACATGACAAGGTATGGAACCACCTTCCGATCAGTGTACTCTAGAGGCGATACACTGGGGTTCAACAAGAACATCTTACAACCCGGCCCACACATGACCGACCACTCATTTCGCTTGAGTGTATCGAATGTATATCATCAACGGTTGGGATCAGCAACCGTTTCCCGAATGGGACAACATCGAATAGAATAAGGAATTAAATGAATCTCTAGATAGGTGATAATACACCCTAATGGGAGCGACCCACATAGCCATGCTGCCTGCCCGATTTTTGTCATTTCCCGGTTGTTGAGGCCTGAGGCTACGATTACTTTCTATTCATTAATAGCACAATCACTTTGAATGCCACATTGTCAGATCCGTTAATCATTAATTGATTTGCACAAATATATTCTGGATATTATGATATGGGAATAAATCCGTTGCCACCATATATACATTTATAAAGACCAACATATTCGATCATTCGAAATACTTTGTCAAACATTCGTCCATTTACGTTCATTCTGGGACTGAACGAAACCGAAGGCACAATTTCTATTAATAGAAAAAGTCCTTGTACTTTACACCGTCTTCGATATATTCAGCATACTTGGTTCACAATGCTTATGCCAATACGGAGTGGTTCTTCGGATAATAATCCAACCGGTCTCTCTATATTGACAACGATGGTCAAAACCTCGATAGTCTGTGATTTAACTATCGAATAAAAACAAGTGTTTAGATAGTCGATGATTTAACTATCGAAGAAAATAAGTGTTCATTCAACATATCAAACAAATCACTGGGGTCTTTAATAAATATTTCATTAATTAATTCACTTCTCTATTTCTCTATCAATATTTGTTAACCAAATAACTTTGATAATCATCTTGTCCTCTTACGCTATTTGGAAAACATTTCCATATATCGCCTTCTATTATTTTCTATAGTTAGAAAATATATTCTATTTGTAATTGAAAACAATTTCAATCACTTATCTCTTTCCCGACTACTTTAATTATACTCAGGAAATATTTACTGTTATATTTCCAAAATTTCATCACTTGGATTAAAACGAATGCTGTGTAAAACATCGTTACAACAACCCAAAATATTTTATTCAACTAACTATTATTCAACACTTCTCTTCGAGACTAGATCTTGCTATTTATCAATTTAAAAATGAAATCAATCAAGTTGGGTTGAAATTTCCTCTCATACCTTGACTGAAAACATCATTAACTTCAAAATAGACAAAACCACTTACCTCGAAAAATCAACATTATAAAACCAAATATTCTTTTTTAAACGTATATATGTTTCTCTTTCTATTTCCTTTTTGTTTATAATATTATATTTTAAATTCGTTTCCTTATCGAATTCAATATATATCGATACATTTATTTCTAACTATCAAATTTTTCTTAAAAATATTCTAACTCCTTAAATTCCCGGAAAAATTTGCCATAACCTCCCTTATACCGGGAGCATCAGGATATTTCAAATAGCCTCCCATGGCCCTCACCAATCCAAAAGAAAAAGAAAAAGCCAAGCGGCTTGCCGATACGGCGCATAAAATCTCATATATGAATTTAAACATGTACCTTTTTGTCGGGCACATAAATTAAAATCTTCATATACTACATCTCATACCTGTCTCTTGTATGTCTATACCTGTCCAACTATACCTGATCGTTTTTAACTCAATTTGTTAATAAATTTGTTAATTAACTCTTTAGTCTATTTTACTTTTATATTTGAACATAACATGTTCAAATATATTTTAATTAGTTTACAACTAATTTGAACTCCATTTTCAACTTACGCTTCATATTCAATTTCGAACATAAATCCTCATATTCCCTTTACCTTTCAAAGTTCAACTTTAATTCAAAACTCCATCAACAAATTGCTAATTAACCATTTGCCTGTTTTCTTCTTTGTATTTGAATATAACATGTTCATATATAAGTTTAACTTGTTTATAAACTGATTGAATTCCATTCTCAGCCTAGGTTTCACATTCGATTACGAATATAAAATTTCTAACCCAATTCTCTTATCCAAAGTCAATGTTCGATTCAAAATCACATTAACTAATTATTCTTCAATTAGTTAACTCTATTCAACAAAAATCATTTCGTCTACACAGCTTGAGCTCGTATTTATTTTACAACTCAAATCTGGATTTTTCAAATGGAAACTCAGATTTAATTTGTTTAAAATCCTTATATTTATTTAAATAAATCCTTATGGTTTTTTAAACGATTTTGGCGCTGCACTTTTAGAAATTTGATTTTGACATATCTCAAAATCTATTTGATGGAATCTAGATTTTTCTCTTCTATTAGAAAACTATTATTCAACCGATCCCGACGGTTCTTGTTTCAAAGAATTCCGACTTCAATTGAGTTCTGTGTACTCAATTGAAGTTCGAATCGCCAATTTTCTAACTACCGCGCCGCGGCGAATTCGTTTTAATTATATTTATATATATAAACGTTTAAACTTCGTTTATAATAAATTCAACTCCATTCTGATATTTTTAATATATATCAAATCCATTTTTCCAATTTAACACATTATTTTCGATCTATTACACTTCTATTTGAAATTCTATATTCAAATTCAAATTTCACTTTTATTCGAATTTTCTTGATTCAACTCCATTTTCACTTTCGATATTCAAATTCTATATTTGAATTTCCTTTATATTTTCTTTATTCAAATTCTATATTTGAATTCCATTTTAATTTCTATATTCAAACTCCATTTTGAATTTCTATATTCAAACTCCATTTTGAATTTCTATATTCAATTTCTAATTTCAAACTTTCTTTACTCATTCTTTAAACAAGTCTCGATTTCAATTCCTTTTGAAATCGATATTCCTATTTTCGGAAAATAGATTTCCCTTTTAAATTTCACACTTGTATTTTTATTTCTGAATTATCCAATGATAATTCTTTTCACTTCATTTATGAACTTCGCTTATAAAAGAACTACTTCTTTTTATTTTATTAAAAAAGGTTAATATTTCTATTCCATTCTAAAATTTCAAATTCTATTTTAAAAATAGAATTTTCCTTTTTAAATCTCAAATATCCTTTTCACGATATTTTAAATAAATTAACACTTAGCCCAGTGATATTTAAAACAATCAAATCATCCAATTTTCAATCATTTGATTTTTAACACGTCGTATATGAATATATATGAAATCAAGCAAACAAACAAACAGATAATATTTTTTTTGAGGAATCCAGTCGGATCCCTCCAACCTGTTTTTCCTGCATCCACAGACATTCGTCAACATAAATAATACCCATCCTGCTTCGAGGCAGGATATCGCGGTATGAAGGTCATCCACTAATATATTTGTGGGGCGGATAGGGAAATCATCCGCTATGAAACTGCGGGCATCCGCTAAAGAGACTGCAGGAATCCAACCAATCATCAACCCAATATATATATATATATATATATATATATATATAATAGTCAACCCTAAATAACTAATATATTTAAAGCAACCAGAAAAAATCCAAACAAGCAACAACAATTATTTTTAACGGAAAAATAATTTTAAATAAAAGGTGAGTGAGATTTACTCACCAGGATATTTTTTTATAGTAGCTCGCTCCAGTCTTAAGTCAATCCAAACGACGTTCGATTTAATTTAAAAATGCATCGCTAGTCCCGGAAAACCCCTAACTCATTCAAGCTCGTCTAATTTGACGATACAATCCTGATGCTGCTTGTTTTGTTGCAAATCGGACCTCGTATTAACAGGATACAAATTTTATAAGCTTCGATTTATATGTAATTGTCTTTAGCTTAATTACTTTATTAGAGTAAACTACTTACCATCCTTTGTTTTAAGTTCTTTATCACTAATCCGCATCTTACCCTTATAAAATATTGTTGTTCTTCCTCGTGAAATAACCACACCCTCATAAATCAATTCATGTCTACCCAGCACCTTCCAATTACTCCACTGTTGAGCCTCAACATCATAGTCCAGACACTCCCACTTCCCCAACATTCAAGTACTCCTCCAAATTCACAGTGTCGACTTTGTCTACAGCACCTCTTCCATTTATTACGGTATTTTCACCAAACACCTTAGTGACAATTTGCAGTCCTTTTTCATCACATACTGCTGCTGCCGATTCCCAAACACCGAACCAGTGCGCCTCCTGCTGCATGAACTCAATTGCCATTTCCACCATCGCACAACAAATCGTGATGATACCGGAGACTCATCGTTCCTCAAATTAAGATCCGCGATGAACCCTAATTTGAGAAGTACGATGTTCAAGCTGGTATTCGCTTTGCATTCCTGACCCCAAAGACTTTGTCGCGATGCTTACGAACTACCATCGAGTTTTAGGCCTTTTCGAATCGTGAACCCAAATCGGAATCGAGCTCTCCACTGATGCCACCATCGGATAACGTTCGACTCCTCCTATCGCAAGTCCATCCCTCCTATCGTGGTCTCTTTTATTTATTGATGGATTTGATTTAATTAATTAACCTGAAAGAAGCGAATCCTATTTGATCCTGAAGGTTAAAGAGGGACGGCATTTTAAGGCTTGCGATTTACCAGAAGAAGAAAGGGGTAAAGGTCGCGATTTTATAGAAGAAGAAGGGGACATGAAGTACAACAAATCTTTATATTTATTTTAAAAAGATTTTCTAATTAATTTGATTTGATTTTGATTCGATATAAAGAGATCTTTTATTCTTTTTAAATAGATATCGATTTGATTTTCGATTCGATTTCAATCTGATCCATTATAAATATCTCGGGGTTCATAGTTAAAAATCATGAACAGCTATTTTAGCGTACCAACCATTGTTCCAATGTTATAGCGTTATACTAAACTCAACAGAATATTTTCTGAATTTTATTTCGAATGTGTATATATAAAATAACCATATTAAATCGATATAATATACTTTAAATTCAAAAACAAATAAATTCTCTGACAATAAAATATTTTTATTATCATCTATATTCAAATGCAATTAATATTGATCATCTGAATTGTTTTGATTTAATTCTAACTTCGAATAGAATTATTTTAAATTCTCGTATTACGATGATTATCAAAATAAATCGTATTTCGATTATTTAATCGATAACCCAATAAAATACCATTTATATTATAAATTCAATATTTAAAACCATACTAAATATTTAAAATAAACTGTTCCAAAATCTGGGTCGTTACATTAATCGACTAACTCTTCGTCCAAATTCAGTTTCAAATATCGATGTTGAAATTGATTCTTACTTCTCTATAAAGTCCCGACTTATATATTCTATTTATCCAATGATAAACATTTCATTTAATTTATAAAATATTATTTAGAAATTTATCTTCTCAATCTATCTGTTAGAATAGATTCTATTAAAATCTTTGCTTTAAATCCATATCATGTTATACCCGTGTGTGAAGCACGGGTCTAAACCTTCCAAATATAAAATTCTCTTTTATGCTATTCTATTCACTTTTCAAGTATTTCCTTTTATGATATCTTATTTATTTTCTAAATAAATATTCCTTTTATCTTTTTATTTAACAAATAAATATTTCTTTTTAATCTATTTGTAAATGTTTTACAAATATTTCCCTTTTCAATTCTATTTGTAAATGTTTAACAAATATTTCCCTTTTCAATTCTTTCTATTTGTTTAACCAATAAATATTCCTTTTTAATCTATTTATTTTCTAAATAAATATTTTCTTTTTATAAAATCTTTTGATTTTACAAATATTTCTTTTTCAATATAACATTGAAATTTCCTTTTTAACATTCCAATATTCCTTATGGTGTTTAACGTACCATATAACAATGATCGGTATCATTCCAACATATAAAATCAACAACATATTTCATATCACATCATATAACATAATACATGAAAAACAGTAAAATAAATGTTGAGGAATCCCATCGGATTCCTCCGACCTGTTTCCCTGCATCCACAGATGTTAATCAACATAAATAACACGAATGTGAAGTATTCTGATAAACAGAATTAATATTCGATTAATGATATATATATATATATATATATATATATATATATCGTTATCTCATAATTTCAACCAATTAGCTAGCAGTTCAACCAAATAGCCAACACACAACAAATAACCATCATTTATAAATTCTAAAAATATTTTATAAAAATATAAATTGAGCAGAGTTAGTGAGATTTACTACATTGGATGGTTATCGTTAAATAATGATAATTGGTCATTGATTTGATTCAGGCGTTTAATTTCACCATAAATCCAAACGAGCTCCAATCCACTCCCAGTTAGTTCCAGTGTCTAGCCACCATCCATATGATCCCGATGGATCTTGTTTTACTGAATTTCGATAACGTATGGCAAAGTTACGAATTTTACAAGTTTAAAACACATATTTAATTTTAAATTTAAATTAGTTAGCTCCTTTCGGGCCTTACCCCTTCCAATTTTCTGGCCCATCACCGAATTCAGAAGCCTACCCGTATGAAGTGATACCCGCTCTTGCTCATCACCCTCTTCCTCAATGCATACTCAGTAAACACAAGCCGCCATTCCCAATGTTCCCACACACCATACTCATTCGTTTCTCCACCGATTTACACGCCTTAAACACCATTTTCATTCTCGTAAAAATCTCCATCTAGTCATAGCATTACCACACAGCTCGCACCAACCCTGAAAACCCCGTCCTCTAGTACCCAGTGCGAATGCCATGGCCGCCGTTTCGAACTTCAACTGCTCCTCCAACCTTCATTTTAAATACAATCTAAAATCACCAAAAATCATCCCTTCGAGTCCTCTTTCCAACCACACCCTTCTTGATCAACTCGAGCTTCTCCTCAAAAGGCCGACGTCAGCTTCTACAGCCCAGGTATTGACAAAAATGTATGTCGAACCCCACTAAAGTTTCACAAACGATGATTCGTTAAACCACAAATCCGAATACACACTTCAATCTACTCGAAACCATCCCAAATGCCCAAAATCGTCAGCCCTAACTCCTCGATCTTGGACTGAAATTTCCTCGTGACACTGACATGTAATCGAACTTGCTGAAACCTATGTCGATGTGAAGAGAAGCTCACGAGGATCTCGAAAATATATATCTCGTGATTTATAAAGTTTTGTATGATTTTATCTTGATTTTAGAAAGAGGATTTTCCACGTTTTCATTTTTTTGTGGAGGCGTCGGCTGCTTGTTGACCAGAGGAAAATTTCTATTTAGGGTTTAGGATGGTAGTGTATTTATAGGATGATTTTAATATTTTTATATTCAAATATTATATTTTATTTTAAGCAATTGCTATTTGTATTCGTCCTCTAAAATTCCTGTGATCACATACGATACCCAAAAATCACGAAACTGGACATGCACCTTCAGTTCGACATTACGGACCCACCGAAACTGGTTTCGTCGAATTCCGACTTCGTTTTCTCACACAGCGTATTTTTAAAGGTCAAATTACTGACTGTTTTTCACATTAAAAATCCGTACGGTTACATACTGACTCTAAAAATCACGAAACTTGACATCTAACAATAATTTGACATTGTGGATCCAACAAAATTTGTTTCGTTGAAAACGGAGTTCGTTTGCAAAACTGGCTATTTTTAAAGCTCTAAATAATCCCATTTAAATATATAAATATATTTAAAAATAGTTAAATTAAATATTTAAAAATAAATATTATCGTATATATTCACACTAGATAATAATACAACTCCAATTGGGTTTATAACTCGATATTTCAAAATTCCCAGTTATATCGATATTCAATTTATATTAAAAATCCTTTTATAATATAAATATATATTTTTAAATTTCAAAGGAATTCCATAACGACTTTTCTAAATTTTGATTTAGACATACATCAAAATCTACACGACGAAGTCCCGATTTTCCTCTTCCATTAGAAAAATAGACTTCACCAGCTCCAAACGTTTCTTGTTTCATAGTAATCCAATTTAAAACGGACCCTGTATATTCAGTTGAAGTTCAAATCGCCAAATAGCGAACTACCGTGCCATTTCAAGCTCGATTTTAATTATATTATAATTATACATTCAAACTTCATTTAAATAATATATTTGTTATTCTAATTCAATTCCAAACTGAATTATAGCTTATATATGATCCAATTCACATCGTATTGTGAATTATACTATTTTCGACTATTTCACAAATTAAATATATTATTATATTATTTATATTAATTAAATATTCATTATTATTTAATTAAACAACCATTAAATTCTAAATCACTATTTAAATAATTAAATGAATTAATTATTATATCGCTGAAAATATGGGTCGTTATAGCTACAGATCAGTGCAGTGGGGTAGTTGTTACTCCATGGGGGCAGAGTGATCGTAGCAAGGCTATGAGCCAGTGCAGTGGAGTCGTCATGACTCCATGGGGCATAGTGGACATAGCAAAGGATTAGTGGTTATGGATCAGTGCAGTGGAGTCACTGTGAATCCATGGAGTAGAGTGATCATAGCAAAGGATTTGGGTGGTCAAACTGGTGGATATCGTATGCTTTTTGCACTGAGTGAGAGCTGTGAGGATGGTTGCTATGCTTGATTGTTTGATATCACTATGACATGCACACCCCTACCCCGTATCTTTACACCATATGTTAGTGTCACCTTAGAGTAATGTATATATTGTTGTGCTAACTCTTTGGTTGCAGGTCCAGGTTCAGGTATGGTTTAGTATACCTGTTATTATTCTGTTTTGCTGTTTATCGCGCATACCAGACTTTTGTTTGGCCCAGAGTTTTATGTCTCTTCTTATTACTCTACGTGCTCTTAAACGGGAAGACTAGAGACAGGTCATGTGATTATGCACGAGTAGTTGTACCGGAGACGAACATGAGGCTTCTACGTAGGATACACACACACACACACACACACACACACACACACATATATATATAATCTCCCTGTGTCATTGTTGGTCACTACTTTGGCATTAGTAGTGTACCTTTCTTATTTTGCTTTGGAGGCAGTTTTTAAAAAAGTTGTAATAATGATGATGTGGAACATAAGCTGTATTTTGGATTTTCCGCAGCTAGGATGGTTTAGTTTTCAGCTTATGCACTGTCTCACCTATTTTATACCAAGTTATGTTATTATTATATTTTGTTCCATGTGCTGTGAGATATACTACAGGTTCTTTGTTAGTTCACCGTTAAGTTTCCTTTCTTCTGACGACCGTCCCGTGCCGATTGGACATTAGTACAACACATTTCAGAGGAAATGTTGACTGGTGCGGGGCGGGCCGTCACATTTCCTTTATTGGTTTATTATCAATTTGATTTAACAAACATGTGACATAGATGCGAGTACAAACAAATGTATGATTATGTAATTTTGTAAGTGCAACAAGTGGTACGTGCAATAAAGTGATAGAAATATATAGACATATAATTTGAATCAGTAGATGGTCAATTACATAAAATAAAATGAGAAATAAATAAAAGTTAACATATATGATTAATTGGATTTCTCATTAGGATGCAGCATATCAATGAAATCAACAGACATCATGATACAAGTATATATATATATATATATATATATATATATAGCCAATGTTTAAAGCATGTGTTTATTTTTTCCCTCTTTTAACTTTTAAAGAAAAGAAATTATTTCGTATTATCAAGATTTGAAATAAATAATAAATTTTATATGAAAACATGAATGTAGATTTAACTATATGTATGTATGAGTTAAATTCAATCAAAACTCCCTAATAATACAAATCGCATAATTAAAACAATCAGTTTTAAAATATTTGTGTGTTGACAAAATCCCTTTTATAAAATCCAAATACCTAATTGAAAATATTATGTATATATATAAACTTTTAAGTCTAATGTTACACTTAGTTATGAAAGATAAAACATGGACTAACAATCTAACATTTAACTAATTAAGTATAAAGTTCAAATAAACCTTTAAGATATAATTTAATCCATTAACATGAACATAGAATTTTAGATCTAAAAGTTAGACTCCAAATTAAATTTATAAAACCAATGCTCTAAAATGAATCATTGTACTAGAACTTATATAGATTTAGTTTTAATTTAACAAAATGAAGAAAACAATATGTTACTTGAACAAGAAAGCTATTAGATCCAAACAATTACATTTATATTGAATATTTAGAAACAAATATGTATTTGAACATTTTAAAGCACAACAAAAATTCAATTATTTGATTCATCAAATAAACAAAACAATCAACTATTCAACAAACAACGTCCTATTCATTAGCAGTCATCAATTTGAACTAGACAATGATGCATACATACAAATTAGGATAAGCATATTACTTTTCAACAATAGTTTAAAGTTAGTGAGTCCATATGTATAAACAATTTAATAATTTCCATTATTATCAATCACAATTTAACAAATTATAAATTGTTGTTTATCACTAATAAAAATTTAAATCGTTCATTAATAACATCATAATTTTATTTAGAAGCATTTTTAATTTCAATAATTTAATTTAAAAATGGAAATTTAAATTTTGGCACATTTTATAAAAAAAATTCCTTAAAATAAAATTTTAAATTGGTTCTGATTTTCCGGGTTGTTACACAAACTTTCCTTATTCTCTAAAAGAACTGCCTCGTGCGTCTCAATTTTTGCTATAACCTTTATATTAAATATTCACACATTATATGAATCAATTGTTATATTGACACATTACTGAATTGGATGGGAAATTACTGAATTGATATCAATTTTTTTCCAGTAATTTGTAAGTGTGCAGAAGTGATGTGAACAAACAAAAAGTATAAAACTGATAACTACAACAGTAAGAAAATGATAACTACAAACTGTACAGTGGAAAAAAATCAAAAACTGATAACTACAATATATAAAAAATGATAATCAGAAACTGAATATATATTTGTAAAACAAAAATGATAACTGCATTTTACAAAAACTGATACCCATGGACTTTGAAGATGATAAATACTTAGCACATTAAATCGGAAAGAATAAAACATTAAATCATTACATGCAAGAGTTTAATCACTAAATTGGATGATAAAATAATGAACTGACAACAATTTTTTGGTCAATAATTTATATTTGTGCAGAGATCTTGTGAACTAAAGAATAATAAGAAACTGATAACTACAATTCAAAAAAAATGATAACTACAAACTCTATAGTGGTAAGAATTAAAAAACTGATACCTACAATAAATAAAAAAATGATAACCAGAAACTGAAGTTAAAAATGTAAAATAAAACTGATAACTGCAGTATACAAAAACAGATACCCATCGACTTTGAAGATGAGAAAAAATTAAACTGACCCCTAACAAATTGTAAAACTAATACCAAAAAAATTCTACACATGTTAAAAACACAAAAATGAACCCTACAGAGACATAAAACAGATAACCAGGAACTGAAACATAAAGAATAACTCATTAAATCGATTAAAAGTGACATACTGAGAATTGTACCTGTCCAGGTTTGAACATGTCCAAAAATTCCTTCTTTACTATGGTCTTCAATTTCATCAGATCCCACCTCGCAAATCATGGGATTCTGTTCTCAAAGTTTCTCCTTTGCGCATTTAGAGATATATTCTCGCATATCACATACTGCATATACAGAAAAACCAATGTTATAACTGAATTCTTTAATTTATGCAATAAAAATACAATACAAATTTTTTTTACCAAAGGAAGCATCGAACAACCGGCCATATCCCTCGGATTATTTATGTAACTTTTTAAAAAATTGTAAAACTCGATTGAATGGTTTTCGGCTATGAAACTGAATTCATTGCACATCCACGATGAACGGAACAAAACCCTATCTAAATTTCTGTAACACCCTGAATTTTCCGTGACTATTTAAAGAATGAATTTAAGAATACTAAATTGTTAAAGCTAGAATTAAGGGAAATGGGTTATGCCATTGCGTTCGACTCGAAATTCTGCTTGGAGTAGAATCCAAGTTTTCATAAATCGGACTTCGTATGAGGAAGTTATGGCCCTCAGAAGTTTCAGGAATTTTATATAAATTAAAACAGTTCAGAATAAAAATTCGAAATTCAAATAGGGAAGCAGGCTGGGTGGGATTTCTCCCGCCTAAGGCCAGGTCGACCAGGGGGTCGACCTCCCCTATACAGATCAAACAGGTGGTCGACCTATCCGTGGGGCAGATCTGAAATTTGACGATCCTGACTTGTTGCTGAGCCTTACCTGACCTGTTGTTGAGTCATTAGGGCAGAGGTGGCAATTCTAGGTAACTCTATCTAGTCTGGATGGTTGGGATTGCTCCTATGATAATCTAACGGCTTAGGTTGATTTAAACTTCGATAAAAGCGCGCTTAGACTCAAACCCTAAACCTAAACTAAATTAGTCTCTTGGCCACCATGCTGCTGCTAGAATAGTTCTTCTTCCTAAAGCTTAGGGATTGACAAATCAGAATTCTAATACAAACGACGAACGTATTATTCTCTTCTCTAACCTGTCTTTGTGAGTACAATTTCTTTCACAAAATAATTAATAAATTAATTATGATGAGTTATAATTGGGATTATGAGAACATGTCTGTTGAATCATGTGAAGTTTGTTATCGTCTGTTGGTGTACATATGACAGTTTTGTTAATTTATGTTGGTAGATCTATTTCATAGGTCCAATCACATATGTTTAACTTGATTCATTCTATGACATCAGTTTATATGCAAGTTTGGGATGTAAATCATATGCTACTTTTTATGTGAATCTTATGCAAGTCTGTTTTTACATATGCTAGTTGTATGTGAATCTTATGCAAGTCTGTTTTTACATATGCTACTTGTATGTGAATCTTATGCAAGTCTGTATGCGAAGTGTACACAAGTTTATATGTGAATCAAGCATATACATATGCTAGTTATATGCAAAACATGTGATAAATTCATATGCAAGTTTAGGTGAAAACTATATTCACATTTTTAGGTGAAAAACTATGAATTCATTTGCAAGTTTAGGTGAAAAACCATATTCACATATGCAAGTTCACAATTTCATGTTTAGATCTATATTTAGATCCATGGAATTACATATTTTATGCAAATTTATGTTATATATGTTCATTGCCTATGCAAGTTATTGGCTATGCAAACTTATGTTATAATTCTTATTTGCAAGTTAGATCTATTTTGTGTGTTATGCAAATTGTGATGTTTCTTTTCTTTTATGAGTTAGACTATTTGCGAGTCTAACATATTTCATATAAAAACGTATGAATAACGTGGGGACAACGGGAAAATATTAATTATGCAAATTGTGAATTGGCATAAAATGGCTTTAAAAGCATATAATTAAATTGAGACATTAATTCATATAATTTATGGGCATAATTTAGGTGACAATTATGGACATAGTTTAATTTGGAAATTATTGACAATTTGAATATGGATAATTAATTCATGTTGGGGTGAAATAATTATGTGTAATAATAAACGCCTAAGACACAAGGTTAGACTCGTTTATGGCGTAAGACTGCCCGGACCCGCCCGACAAATCCAGCAACCACAAACGGTAGTCTAATGTGAGAGGTCGAAGGCATAAATTAAATGCGTAACAATTGTAAAGACACGAGGTTAGACTCGTTTGTGGTATAAGACTGCCCGGACCCGCCCGGTAAATCTAGCGACCGCAAACGGTAGTCTAATGTGGGAGGTCTTACAAGGTTACGGTTATAATGAATTAAGTAACACTTAACCAAGATAAACATGTGGTGGGACATGGGGGTTAAGTGGGTGACATGGGTGACATGTGAAATACGATTAGAAACACTTAACCAAATTGAAACATGTAAGAAGACATGAATAAGAAAGGGGTTAAGTGGGAAATTCTAGTGGGGACCAAGCATAGGTGGAAAGCTTGTGTCAAGCATGGGGGACCCTTTTCAAACCAGTAACCCATTAAGTATCTTTGTGAGCTCGAGTTAGATCGAGGACGGGACACGCTTACTGGGTTTGATCGTAAGAGGTCAAAACGGGTTAACGGTGGCAACGCAAGTTTAACCGGGTCATGTGAGCGCGTGGGCCCTGGCTGGTAGGTAAGACGTTGTTGCATCGTGTAGATATAAGCCGTGCATCTTTAGTGGTATCGGGTTGCCACTTTGGGGAGTGATATACCCATTGTGGGACCAGTACGGGTATTTACGAGTTAGGGAGCCGATCGCAGTGGGGTAGTGGGTACAACTAGTGGAGATAGGGGCAGGCAGCACCTATGAAGACAGCTAGGGGTACATGAAACAACCATTATGGTTATTATGTTTAGTAGGTGGGATCAACTTTTAGGGTGACTAGTAATGGTGCAGTATAGTAATTATTCTATAGTGATTAGGAGCGAGATTAACGCCAGAATATTCCTCTTGTTTGTTTTGTCTTACCTACTTGTTTCACAGTCATTCCTTGTTTTACCAGTTTATACCTTATCCTATTTACTTTAATAATTATATTGTTAAAGTTATTGGACTCGCCAGACTTTATGTCTAAACCCCTTTGTTTTCGCCTCTTTTCTTCCTTCCCCTCCCCCCCAGGTTCTCAGTGTGGGACTAGTGCTAGTGGAGCTTGATTTGGATCTTTCTCTCTCTTTTGGAAGTGCTTGGATTGCTGAAAGTAAAGTTCAGCTCATCTCTTTTATGGCTACTTATGTTGGGGTTATGCTTTTTACTTTATGTACTCAGAAAACAATTTGTCAAGATGGATACTAAGTGTATGTGGTTTTACTGTTGGTTTATGATGTTTTATAATCAAACTATTTCTCCACTGCAATTAAAAGTTGTTTTAAAATTTTAAAGTATCAATATATGTATCTGTCTTGTTATATCCTGTTCTATACACCAATAATACTCCATGGAAGTTAATTCATTCCCTTTGAGAGTGACATTAATGGACGTCAGGGGTTACACGTGGTATTAGAGCTGAAGGTTAACAGAACAGATAAGAGATTTTGAAAAACTGTTTTTCAAAAGCATTTTATAAAGAAATACTTTCAAAAGTATGTTTTAAGGAGAGTATTTTCCAAAGAAAAGTTTGTTTTAAAAACATAACCCCCAAGAGCCATATATCTTTCTTTCGGTTCTCCGTTTTGAATCTCTTCATTTTTCTTTTCAGCATGTCTGGGTTACCTGAGGTACCCGAGGGGATACCGATACCAACCTAGTTCAGAAGGTATCTGGAGGCTAGGGCCACCGCCACCGGCCCAGCAGACATTCCTCCTCGGCCAGCTGCAGCCGCTCCTCCTCCTCCCCTTCCCCGCGTTGATACTTTTTCAAAGATATGCAAAGACTTTCGAGCAATGGGCGGAAAACCTTTTCACAGATCAAAGACGTTTGTTGAAGCCCGAAATTGGCTTAAGGAGGTGGAAGATTTGTTTGGTATCTTCGAGATAGAAGATGGAAGGAAGGTCCAACTAGTTGCTTGGTTAATGAAGGACGAAACCTCGTTTTGGTGGGAGGTCACGAATGGAGAGCGTCCAGTGGAGACATGGATGGATTTCATACATAGGTTCAAGATGAATTTTTTCTCATGAGCAGAAGAGAATTTATACATGGAGAGGTTCTTGGCGTTGAAGTAGGGGAATTTTTCAGTAAAGGAGTACGTCAACAAGTTCAATCAGTTGGCTAGATTTGGCTTAGACTTGGTGAACACACCCGAAAAGAAGGCCCTAAGATTCATTAAAGGTCTGAATGAGCCGCTAGATGGGTTGGCTATGACCCACATTCCTATGGGGGCTACCTTTGAGAAACAGGTTGACATGGCGCTTATGCATGAAGAGGAGAAAGGCGCTAATGCTATTAAGGCACCGGAAAAGAAAGGGCATCAAAAGAAGCCACAGCAGCAACCTAAGAAAGGTGGTAAGGATAACAATATCAAAGAAAAGAAAAGGTGCTTTAATTGTGGAACACCAGGCTATCTTATTAAGGACTGTAGGAAGAAGAAGAAGCCTGGCTGCTTCAACTGTGGTGAGGCAGGACATCTGATTAAAGACTGCCGAGAAGGCAAGGGTAGATGACAGGGTCTACTTCTGGAGGGCAGGTTCAGGATCTCATGGCGCCAGGGCAAGCGAGAGGGCAGGTTCATGCTCTTATGCACCAGGACAAGAGAGAGGTAGAAACATTTCTATTGAAAGTTTGGTTTTTTTGTTTGATCATCCTGTTCGTACTTTGTTTGATTCTGGCGCTTCACACTCGTTTGTATCTGCTTCATTAGTTGAAATCCTGCACCTAAATACTAGTCTAGTTACGGATCCCATAGTAGTCTAAAATCCTACTGGTGGTTCGGCTCATCTTCCAATGATTTGTCGGGATTTGAGAATGTCTATCTTGAGCGTTGAGTTTGAATGCAACGCCTTCGTTCTTGGCTTTACAGGCTATAGGTTGATTCTAGGTATGGATTGGTTATCCAGTAATGGTGCCATCCTCGATTGTAAAAAGAGAGTTGTTAGACTTATGACCCGCCTCGGCAACACTCTCGAAATCTCTTGTAATCCCATACATTCTGTTATGCTTAGCTACCTAGAATCTCTTGATCGTCTGTTGAAAACTTGCAGTCGGTTAGAGTAGTACGTGAATACTCAGATGTATTTGAAGAGGTGAAGGGCTTACCGAAGCAGGAGATAGACTTCCTCATATACCTTGTTGAAAATGCAAAACCCGTAGCTCTACCCGTTAGACACATGGCTCCAAGGGATAGAAAAGAGCTCAACAAGCAAGTCAAAGAGTTGCTCGAAAAAAGGGTTTAGAAGGCGGAGTATTTCTGAATGGGGTGCTCTAGTAGTATTCGCAACCAAAGCGGATGGTTCACTTCGCCTATGCGTTGATTATAAGGAGCTAAACAAGCTGACCAAGAAAAATAGGCACCCACTTCCAAGAATAGATGACTTGTTTGATCAGCTTGTAGGTGCGTCGGTTTTCTCCCAACTAGATCTGGCTATCGGGTTTCATCGGCTAAGAGTGGCTGAAGACAGCATTGATAAGACCGCATTCAGAACCCCGGATGGTTTCTTCGAATGGCTTGTCATGCCTTTCGGCTTGACAAACGCACCCGCTTACTTCGTTGACTTGATGAGCAGGGTGTTCAGAGAGTTCCTTAATAAGTTTGTGATGGTCTTCGTAGACGACATTTTGATTTTCTCGAAGAATGAAGAAGAGCATGCTTTGCATTTAAGGGAAGTCATGGATACTCTTCGTGCACATCAGCTGAAAGCCAAATTCTCCAAATGCCATTTCTGGAGAGAAGAAGTCAGGTTTCTTCTACATGTGGTGCCCAAAGAGGGGTTAGCTGTGGATCCCGCAAAAGTAGTTGCGGTGCAAGATTGGAAGGTTCCACGGAATGCAACCGAAGTCCGAAGCTTTCTCAGGCTAGTGGGCTTTTACCGAAAGTTCATTAAAGACTTTGTAAAAATCTCAGCCCCACTCACAAGATTGACAAAGAAGAACCTAACTTTCGCTTGGGATTTGGATTGCGATATTGCTTTCCAACATTTGAAAAGGGCTCTAACAACAACCCCAGTTCTGACATTGCCTGATGGGAGCAAAATGTTTACCGTATACACAGACGCATGCGGTACAGGGTTGAGCGCTGTCTTGATGCAAGAAGGCAAGGTAGTTTGTTATGGGGGAAGGCAATTGAAAGTACATGAGAAGAACTACCTAACGCATGATTTGGAGCTAGCTGCCATTGTTTTCGCTCTAAAGTCATGGCATCATTACCTACTATAAGAAAGGTTCGAATTGTTTACTGACCATAAATCATTAAAGTACCTTTTCTCAAAGAAAGACCTTAACTTAAGACAACAAAGGTGGATGGAATTTCCGGTCTCATATAATTTTGAGATTTCCTATACCCTTGGCAAGGGTAATGTGGTAGCAGACGCCTTAAGTAGGAAGAAGTTGACCTTGAGTCCTCTCTTTGTAGAAAGGCAAAGCTTGGAGTACATAGCAAACTTTAACTTTAGACCCTCCTCTGAAATTGTACCTGGTATGTTAGCATCGCTAGAGGTGCGGCCTACACTTTTAGACTCAATAGGAACCGCGCAACGAGAAGACCCTCAGCTAGTTGATGTGATGGATAAGCTAGTTAGGGGAGAGACTTCTAGTCACCTCAATAGATACTCCATCGATGATAAGGGTTGGTTGAGATGGGACGGAAGGCTATGCGTCCCACAAATAAGGGATTTAGTGAAGACAGTTCTTGAAGAAGCGCACCATTCTAAGCTTACCATAACCAGGTGGAGACAAGATGTATAAAGATATAAAAAGGGTTTTCTTTTGTAATGGCATGAAAAGGATGTAGCTGAGTTCGTCGCTAAGTGCTAGATATGCCAGCAAGTCAAAGCGGAGCAGAAGAAGCCTAGTGGTCTGCTTCATCCTCTGGAGGTCCCACAGTGGAAGTGGGATAGCATTTCGATGGACTTTGTTGATGGGTTGCCTAGGTCAAGAAGGGGCAATACCGATATTTGGGTAACAGTGGACAGGCTCACTAAAAGCGCTCACTTTATACCTGTTAAAAGTAGAAGGACTGCCTCGTCCATATCATCCATTTATCTTAAAGAGATAGTTCGACTCCATGGGATACCCTCCATCATAGTGAGTGATCGAGATCCTATCTTTACGAGCGAGTTTTGGAAGAGTTTGCAAGAGGCTGTAGGCACACAATTATGCTTAAGCATGGCCTATCACCCCCAAACCGATGGTCAGACGGAAAGGGTGAACAGAGGTTTGGAAGACCTCTTGAGATTGTGCATTCTTGACTTTGGAGGGACATGGGAGGATCATCTTCCTTTGGTGGAATTCGCTTACAACAATAGCTACCAAGCCACCATAGGCATGGTGCCCTTCGAAGCTTTATATGGAAGACCATGCCGATCACAAACTTGTTAGTGGGAGTCTACAGACAAGCTCGTACTTGAGCCAGACATGATTAGAGAAACTTCAGAAAAGGTGGACTTGATAAGAAGACGGATGAAGGCTGCACAAGATAGACAGAAGTCCTACACAGACAAAAGAAGGACCGACCTTGAGTTTGAGGTTGGAGATAGGGTGTTCCTTAAAGTATCTCCTTTGAGGAATGTCATTCGCTTTGGGTCCGTAGGAAAGCTAGCACCAAGATTTGTAGGACCCTTTCCTATCACTGAAAGGATTGGGACGATGGCTTACCGAGTAGTGCTACCCAAAAGACTGGCTGGAGTTCATAATGTTTTTCATGTTTCTCAACTACGAAAGTGCTTACATGAGTCTGCGGAAGTTGTGGAGCCAAGTATACTAGAGGAAGTAGAAGTGGAACGAGAAGTGACTATGAGAAGAGTTCCAACTCGTATCTTGGGTACGGAATCAAAAAGTTACACAACCGTGAAGTCAAGTTTGTTAAAGTTCAATGGAGTGACGCTGAGGAAGACACGACTTGGGAAACTAAGAGGAAAATACGCGCAACCTACCCTTTTCTTTTTGAGGGTACCTCCTTGATCTCTTTTTCCATAAGTTTATTCATGCTTATATCTATCTTTTAAGTATATCTCCTCGGTCCTATTCTTTATCCTTAGGTAGAAACCAATGGATGTAAACATGTATTTGAAACATGTTAGGACTGATGGTTGCGAGTGGTTGCAAGTGGTTCATAGTGGTTGCTCGTGGATGCATGTACACACACATTAGGCACTAGATCGGCTCAGTCACTTTCATATTGCATATAAACGTGTGTGCATATTTAATGGATGTATAATGGTTATGTTATCATATGGATGCTGCATTTTGATGAATGGTTGTGCACACATGTAGAAATAATATGTATCGTTAGGATTCTTTCGCATACATAATGGATGCATGGCATTATCATGATTTGCATTAAGGAGGTCAACTGAATCAGTGGACCGCTTGATTTTGCATTGGATAACAAACATATACACACACTTTTTGCATATGTTCATACGGCATTAGAAATCTTGTAAGGAAAATGGATGCCTATGTTTGATGGTGGAGTAGATGGATGATCGGATGGTAGGATATACATTCTTCTTGACTTAAAGATTTCGGGGACGAAATCCTTTAAGGAGGGGAGAATGTAACACCCTGAATTTTCTGTGACTATTAAAAGAACGAATTTAAGAATACTAAATTGTTAATGTGAGAATTAAGGGAAATGGATTACGCCATTACGTTCGTCTCGAAATTCTGCTTGGAATAGAGTCTAAGTTTTCGTAAATCGGACTTCGTATGAGGAAGTTATGGCCCTCGGAAGTTTCAGGAATTTTATATAAATTAAAACAGTTCAGAATAAAAATTCGAAATTTGAAATTCAAACAGGGAAGCGGACTGGGTGGGATTTCTCCCGCCCAAGGCCAGGTCGACCAGGGGGTCGACCTCCCATATACAGGTCGACCAGGGGGTCGACCTACCCCCGGGGCAGATCTGAAATTTGATGATCCTGACTTGTTGTTGAGTCTTACCTGACCTGTTGCTAAGTCACTAGGGCAGAGGTGACAATTCTAGATAACTCTATCTAGTCTGGATGGTTGGGATTGCTCCTATGATAATCTAACGGCTTAGGTTGATTTAAACTTCTATAAAAGCATGCTTAGACTGAAACCCTAAACCTAAACTAAATTAGTCTCTTGGCCACCATGCTACTGCTAGAATAGTTCTTCTTCCTAAAGCTTAGGGATTGGCAAATCAGAATTCTAATACAAACGACGAACGAATTATTCTCATCTCTAACCTGTCTTTGTGAGTACAATTTATTTCACAAAATAATTAATAAATTAATTATGATGAGTTATAATTGGGATTATGAGAACATGTCTGTTGAATCATGTAATGTTTGTTATCGTCTGTTGGTGTACATATGACAGTTTTGTTAATTTATGTTGGTAGATCTATTTTATAGGTCCAATCACATATGTTTAACTTGATTCATTTTATGACATCAGTTTATATGCAAGTTTGGGATGTAAATCATATGCTAGTTTTTATGTGAATCTTATGCAAGTCTGTTTGTACATATGCTAGTTGTATGTGAATCTTATGCAAGTCTGTTTTTACATATGCTAGTTGTATGTTAATCTTATGCAAGTCTGTATGCGAAGTGTACACAAGTTTATATGTGAATCAAGTATATACATATGCTAGTTTATATGCAAAACATGTGATAAATTCATATGCAAGTTTGTAGAAATCCATATGCAAGTTTAGGTGAAAATTATATTCACATTTTTAGGTGAAAAACTATGAATTCATTTGCAAGTTTAGGTGAAAAACCATATTCACATATGCAAGTTAACAATTTCATGTTTAGATCTATATTTAGATCCATGGCAGTACATAGTTTATGCAAATTTATGTTATATATGTTCATTGCCTATGCAAGTTATTGGCTATGCAAGCTTATGTTATAATTCTTATTTGCAAGTTAGATCTATTTTGTGTGTTGTGCAAGTTGTGATGTTTCTTTTCTTTTTATGAGTTAGACTATTTGCGAGTCTAACATATTTCATATGAAAACGTACGAATAGCGCGTGGACAATGGGAAAATATTAATTATGCAAATTGTGAATTAGCATAAAATGGATTTAAAAGCATATAATTAAATTGAGATATTAATTGGTATAATTTATGGACATACTTTAGGTGACAATTATGGACATAGTTTAATTTGGGAATTATTGACAATTTGAATAGGGATAATTAATTCACATTGAGGTGAAATAATTATGTGTAATAATAAACGCCTAAGACACGAGGTTAGACTTGTTTGTGGTGTAAGACTGCCCGGACCCGCCTGGCAAATCCAGCAACCACAAACGGTAGTCTAATGTGAGAGGTCGAAGGCGTAAATTAATTGCGTAACAATTGTAAAGACACAAGGTTAGACTCGTAAGACTGCCCGGACCCGCCCGGCCAATCCAGCAACCGCAAACGGTAGTCCAATGTGGGAGGTCTTACAAGGTTACGGTTATAACGAATAAAGTAACACCTAACCAAGATAAACATGTGGTGGGACATAGGGGTTAAGTGGGTGACATGTGAAATACGGTTAGAAACACTTAACCAAATTGAAACATGTAAGAAGACATGAATAAGAAGGGGTTCAGTGGAAAACTCTAGTGGGGACCAAGCATAGGTGGAAAGCTTGTGTCAAGCATGGGGGACCCTTTTCAAACCAGTAACCCATTAAGTATCTTTGTGAGCTCGAGTCAGATCGAGGACGGGACACGCTTACTGGGTTTTATCGTAAGAGGTCAAAATGGGTTAACGGTGGCAACGCAAGTCCAACGGGGTCATGTGCGTGTGTGGGCCCGGGCTGGTAGGTAATACGTTGTTGCATCGTGTAGATATAAGCCGTGCATCTTTAGTGGTATCGGGTTGGCACTTTGGGGAGTGAAACACCCCACTGTGGGACCAACACGGGTATCTACGAGTTAGGGAGCCGATCGCATGAGGGTAGTGGGTACAACTAGTGGAAATAGGGGCAGGTGGCACCTTTGAAGACGCTAGGGGTACATGAAACTACCATTATGGTTATTATGTTCAGTAGGCGGGATCAACTTTTAGGGTGACTAGTAATGGTGCAGTATAGTAATTATCCTATAGTGATTAGGAGCGAGATTAACGCCAGAATATTCCTCTTGTTTGTTTTGTCTTGCTCACTTGTTTGACAATCATTCCTTGTTTTACCAGTTTATACCTTATCCTAATTACTTTAATAATTATATTGTTAAAGTTATTGGACTCACCAGACTTTATGTCTGACCCCCTTTATTTTTGCCTCTTTTCTTCCTTTCCCCCCCAAGGTTCTCAGGGTGGGACTAGTGCTAGTGGAGCTTGATTTGGATCTTTCTCTCTCTTTTGGAAGTGCTTGGATTGCTGAAAGTAAAGTTCATCTCATCTCTTTTATGGCTACTTATGTTGGGGTTATGCTTTTTTACTTTATGTACTCAGAAAACAATTTGTCAAGATGGGTACTAAGTGTACTTGGTTTTACTGTTGGTTTATGATGTTGTAATCAAACTATTTCTCCGCTGCAATTAAAAGTTGTTTAAAATTCTTCAAGTATCAATATATGTATCTGTCTTGTTATATTCTGTTCTATACACCAATAATACTCCATAAAAGTTAATGCATTCCCTTTGAGAGTGACATTAATGGACATAGGGGGTTACAATTTCTGTTGGTTATTGGGAAAGAAAAAGGTAAGAAGTATTAACATAATAAGAAGGAGTGGCAAGTCTTCTTCAAACTACTTCTTTATCTTCCCTACTTCGTCTTTAATTCTTTTTTCTATTAAATTCCTTGTAACGACAGTCTCTTTTCCAAAGTTTTTTGAGATGAAATCCTTGCACTTGGTTGGTATAGTTCTACTAGTCATTTTCTGTGTGTTGTCTATATCAGTACTTTCCAAAGGCATGTAGAATAATAAACTAATATCTTTTTGACAAATTTCCATTCTAGTTTCACCAAACAGAAAAGAATCTTCCTCCACTGAGTAGTAGGAATACACTACATCCAAATTCTCTTCTTTTTTCTTGCACTCTTTCAATGAAATCTTTTTCTCATAAAAAACAAAAAAGAAATCATAAAATGGTGTTCATTTCAAAATCTCAATATGCTTATTTGTCAACGCTTTCTTCTCTCTTATCATACTTATCGTTTTGTAAGACGCTTGCAAACCGCATCTGTAAGCTGTCTCACGTTTGGTTTTGTCATCTACAACTAAGTCTTCTCTAGTCTCTACTGATATACCCGATTTAATTTCTCTTGGCCTTGGATTGACAAAATCATCATACTAATTAACAAATAAAAAAACATTAATTAACATAATAATAAGATTTATGAGTGTCACAATTCAATATAATGCATTAAAAAAACATTTACAGATAACTACAACAGTAAGAAAATGATAACTACAAACTGTACAGTGGAAAAAAAAAACTGATACCTACAATATATGAAAACTGATAACCGGAAACTGAATATATCTTTGTAATGCATTAAAAAAACTTTAATCTAATTAACAATTATATTTACAAATTTCATTATCAGTTTTTCAATATTCAATGTATTTGTTTTTACTTGTGAACTGAGTGTGAATCATTTTAATATCAAATTACAAATCAGTTTCCAAAGTCAAAGTATCAGTTTTAATGCATTGAAAGTATCATTTTTATCACTTAGCTCTATTCAAGTTATCAGTTTTAAATCATTGAAGTTATCAGTTTTAACTTACAGAATTTTCTTCAAAGTTTCCAACATCCATAACTTCAATTGTTTTTCGTTTTCCTTCTTCTTTATCCTGCACAATTTAACCATTATTGTTAGACAATATAGACAAATGTTACTAAAATTTCTTACAATGAATATCAATTACCTTATTTTTATCGACTCTTATTTTCTTCTTTGACTTTTCTGCTACAAATTTTGGATCATTAAACCTTTTCGAACGTGTCTCCTTACTAATCACTCTATCGCTTTTCCTCACTTTTTTCCAACATTTTTGGCGTCCAAAGTATTACTTTCTATTTCAAATTTCCCTTGTTCTTCATTTCCAGTGTGAATAGTATCATTTTTTTTTCAACTGCACTTCTTCATCATTTTTGCCATCAATTGTATTAGTTTGCTTCGCTACCACCCTTCGTCCCTCTGCTTCTCCATTACCAGTATCATTTTTTCCATCATTTTCTCTTTGATTAACAAATTGGCTATCAACAATATCAGTTCTGCTGTCTATTGCTATTTTCTCCATTACTTGATTCTCAGTTTGATTCTGACCATCAATAATTTGTTAATTTTTAGTAGCTAGGGTTTCGACTTCAGCTTGTGACATTTTGGCAGCATCAACTAGGGTTTCTAAATTTTTTTTCCACTACCTTTTCCATTAGATCGATGTGAGTAGTGATGCTAGGGTTTTCGTCTTAATTAGAGTCCTCCACAGGCGGAGATTTAGTTGATCGCGATTTTTCGCCATTTTTATTTTACGTTGGAGGAAAAAAAGGATTAAAACGATCACGAAAAAACAATCGAATAAAGGATTTATGTTGGGCCGGGCTATTAGTTGTCCTTTTGGAAAAAATATAAATGTGTTGTCCTTATGGATAAAATATTTAACTAATTTGTCCTTATAAATTTTTTCCCAAAGATAAATAGATAGGTAACTATAATCTAGAGCTTTAAAAGAGGAATGTTGTATAAGTTCTGGACCATTACGTCTGTGCTTTGATGAAAAATAGTTCATTGAAATGGACACTAACCACATATGGTAAAAGTGAAATTGAATGTTGTAACTTCAACGATAGCTCTGGAATATCTAATGTTGTTCAGATGTTTGTTCTGAGTTCAATATCCAGAGCTTTTATCTAAATAAAACTTCTAGTTGCCTTGGCTTTTAGGAACACTTTAGAGCTTTTATTCCTCTTTTATGTTTTAAATAGCACATAAGCAATGCACTTATCGTTACAACCGATTTACAATTCTTCCTCTAACAAAAATAAATAAGTTATATTTGAACAAAGAAAATACACAAAAATCATTCACCCAAAAATGTTGTCTAAAAATATCTGTGATTAAATCATTTAGCAATTGGCATAGAACTTAACAGAAATGCATATGAAGAAAAAGTTCAACTTTCCAAACCTGAGTGACATCAAAGTCTAAATCAAAACCTAAATTCCACAACAGGATCAAAGTATGGATCCACATCCAAAAACTGAAGACTTCGGTAATCAACCTCCCAGCGAATACTAAATTAGTATACATCGACTGAATCCAAATGTTAAAAATGATGAATTATAATCGAATCTTTCAAAGTACCTGACTGAGAAAAAGTAGGGCACGATGAAATTGGAAAACGAGGGAAACAAAAAACGATGAAATGGAAGAGCACGGTTTTAGGGCAAGAAGAAAGGGGAAAATGTGGGAAATGAAACTATGCGATAAAGAGAAGGGAAAGCAATGTTTTTGGCAAAGGATAAGAATAAGAGAGACGGTGTATTTTGAGCTAAATGATATGTTAGCATTTTGAAGAAAATCGATTCAACGAAACAAATGTTTAACAACATTTAGTAGGCTAACGCTAACCACGATTGTAGTTATAAGCTATTTTTCTTGTAGTGACTTATCCTATAGGTCATAAGTGACTACTTACTATCTATTGCCTTATGCGAGGTTTGAGAATATGAGTAAATGACGGAAGCCTTAAAATTAGTAGGACTTAATAGTTAGTATCCTCTAATTGGGTTTAGTAAACCACCTAGTAAGTTATTAAGTGATCAATGGATCCACCTTGGGCCTCAAGTAATCGTAGGGATTTGCCCTTATATTATACTACAAGCGAGGCCATCGGTGGCTATATAGAGTAACCCACCTCCTTTATATTGATTAGTTGGAGAGCCCACCTCTTAGTTTTTTTTTGAGTGGTGGTTTAGAGGCTTCAAACTTATGTGTAAAAGTTCAAACTTAATATTGTGTTATCGTTATCTTTGAGGAGTGCTACCTTGGGTACGGAAGTTAATCGTCATGCTAAATCTTTACAAGGTTAGGTTAGAATTACTAATCATGTTAAACATACGATTTTAGGTGAAATCAAACAGGATACATTTGCATATTGCTGATCGTGTTATCCATTTTCTACTCTGCAGGACTGGTTTTTCTGACCCTCCTCTTCATAACAACTCTCTGATTTAATTTAAGGAAGATAAGTCCTTGTAAATGTTCAAGTTTGGATTTCAATTTTTTTTCTCTCATGCTCGACGTATATGTGTAGATTGCTTTGAAGATAGTTTCCTAAGTAAATACTTGTTATCCTATTTTGTTTCCATTGTGAGTTAGTTTTTTGTACTTCGATTATGCTTATGCTCAATATTGTAGATACCAGATTTATACTCTTTATGTTTGGATGGGTTCGAGTTCTGATTTTTTTCGAAATTCGGGCTTAGGAAAGTATGTGGGGTTACAATTCTTAGTAGTTTGACTAATTTGTTGTTGGAGTCGTGTCCTTTAAGTTTGAATGGCCTCTGAGCTACTAAAGTGAGAAATCTTCTTGTCAACATCGCTACAAAGAAGGCTACCATCCGTCAGAGAAGTTACACCAAAATCATGTGTTATTCATGGGGTCATAAGAACCCAAACCATCAAAACCGGATTGGTATGGTCACACCGATCTGATTTGGCACTATCCAAATCATATTGACCATATTGACCCAGCTCAGCCTTACCCGAATCGATATTGGTTACACTAACCTTGCTTAACCTTATCCGAATTGGTATTTGTAATATCTATCCAGCTTGGCCTAGGCGATCTGAAGTCCTTTCCCTGTACTTGGTCGATCAGAGGTTACTACTGTTCTATTGTTCCAACTTGCACTTGGACGTTCCAAATTTTTTCTGCTACATCTACCTCGTTTTTGATCTAATTGATTTGAAATTTTGAATTAGGCTCCTCTGGAATCCTCCAACTCCTATAAAAGTTTCATCTAATTTTGGATGCTTTGTTTTGGTTCGAACCTATCCATCCATAATTCCGATGTACAGAACCCACACGACTTCATACTTTTCACAACCTCGGGAGACCTTCTAGTCCGTATTCTCCAAATTTGTTGTTATTCTGAGCAATTTTGGTTCATGGACTTATTCGTAAATCCTAGTTTTAGGTCGCTACTTGTTGGCTTTTCAAAAATTCAAACACAACAAACTGAGCATAAAGATCATCCAAAATAATAAACCATATCAACTAACCATTCCAACTTAATTATGCAGTCCAGATGTAAAACGAAAGTCATAGGATTGCATAGGTCTACAAGTGGTTTTACAAAAAATAGCAATCTAACTCCTTACCTTTAATTTTTATTTTTAATTTAAAGTTGTAAATTCCTAGCAAGTTTCACTTTTTCGGAATTATTTCAAGATTAGAAATTAAAAATTCTATAAATTAGGATGAAAGCACTCACCTATAACTATGGAATCTCATATCTGAATAGATCTTTTATCCTAGCGGTCACAAATGTGTTTTTCCAGTCTGGTTCTACTTACCTCAATATTTAGAATTAAGTTTTTATGAAAAATTTAGGTCTTATTGCATAATTTTTTATTATAATAGAGGTAGAGCTCCACGGAAGAAGAAGAGAAATAAAATGGCAGAAACAGTTATAATAACTCATTTCCAGCCCTTTATCTCTCTAATTTTATAATCCACACTGGATCTATTTGAAAATAGGCCCAGATTATTGGAAGTAGGCTGTTTATATCTTAAAAATCCTTCAAACGGCTATTTCTCCCAAATGGTTTGTATGTTTGCAACACTTAATCCCTTTATGGAAAGGGAAAGCATCATCCCGGTCCAACAGAAGTTGTTTCGGATCAAAATTCCACTCTATTCAAAATTTATGGATGAAATTGTTAGAAACTGGTGTGTCTACAACACAGTGTTGGATGGATCTTAAGGCTATTCTGATACTAGAGGGGTGAATTTAAAATCTATAAACTAACTTATGAATTTAACACTATATCTATTCAATTTGCAAACGAAAAGAAATATGTAATAAAATGAAATGCAATAATGTAAATAACGCCAAAAATTTTATATTGATTCAGATTAACCAATCCTACATCGAGTCTTACACTCCACCGTGCAGAGTTTCACTGTATTTGCTTTCTTTCCAAGGGTGGCAAGAACACCTTTACAATCTTAGTTTCACGGCCCATAAGATACACCTTCTCCTATCAACAGTAACAAATTATGGCAAGTAGTTGTATCTTCAATACAAATTGTTGCAGATTTGGTGCAATGCTCCTATAAACTTCCAATGGCAAATATCTTTGAATTATTTGAGGACATAGGATGAAATCAGAGAAAGAATGATGTGAATTCAAGTACAACTCTTTGATATTGTGCAGTTTGCAAATCCTTGAAGAATTGGAGAGGAAAGAGTGGATTTGATAAGATAATTAGTAAATATTCAATGGATTTGTATTGCAAATATATGGAAAAGAAAGAGTAGGAGAAAATGAGAAAAAATGATATTGAAATTCGTTTTCATATGCCGTTAAATTGTGGTTGAAGAAATGTGTCTTTTGGTGAAGGGATGGAGGGAAATGTCTCTTCATTTAGAAAATCTGAAAATGGCAAGTATGTCGACATGTACTACTCCACAAGTCAACATGTACAACCCCAACTGTCAACATTCCTGTTGTATCAAATTTCCCCTTACCATGTCGACATGTACTACCTCTCATGTCAACATCCCTTTGGTATCAAATCTGTTATTTGTGGATTTTGATGATTCGGTTGAGGTCAATGGTTGGTGAGATTCAAGTACAATTGTTTTGGGATCTTTAACAAGATATTCAAGGTTAAACCAACTCCTTATCACTTCTAACACCTATGTCCTTTAGCATTCTTCTGTAATCGGTTTTGGCCTTCAGTTGCTTTGATTATCCTTCCTGTGTAATTCTTCCATTTCTCTGATTGATCTTCTTCTATAATTCTTATTTTGTACTCTTGGTTCTATAACTATCTCCATTATATACTTGGTGTAACTGCACAACTCAAAGATATGTTAGTAGTAATGTTTATATGATTGTTGTCATAAAAATCAATGCATAGAGTATTAACAGTCTTCCCTCTTTTGATGATGGCAACTATAAAAATATTTGAGAAATAAAATATATTAACTTTATATTTGACTTCCCTTACTTTGTGCACTCTCATATCATTTTGTCTAGTATATTTATACATTTTCTCCCCCTTTTGTCATCAACAAAAAAGGGCAAAAAGTGTCGTTTAACTCACTGATAGACAATATGTAGAGTTATATTTAGAGATATATGCATATAATTAAAACACAATAGGGGAAAACAAATAAAATCAAAACATGAAATAAACTTTATTAAATAATTAGATAAGTTTTAGAATTAACGACTTTGCTGATGCTAATAACAAATCCTTTTCATGTTTATCCAAGGCTTAGAAGATTTCTTATCATATGCTTTGAGTATATGCTATTTGGTACCTAAAAATTATAAAATATGCACATTGGTACCCTTTTTATTTTGGGGTCCATGGGTTAAATTTTGGGATGCCAAACCCATAAAGAGTTTGAATTCCCTTTCAAAACATAAACATTAGACGAGTGAACCTTATTAATAAAATTATCAATATGTTTTTCCTTTTCAATATTATCCAGACTTTTTAGAACCCATAAATTAATGAACCTAGAGGTTTAGTCTTAATTTCCTAGGTTTCGATTTGAACTTGGTAGTCGTAACAAACTTAGTAATTTGAGTACTATTTTTCTTTAGTTTAGCCTTAGGGGTGTATCCAAGTCTATGTTTGTTCCTAGTGTGTTTAGATGTAAATAATAATTTTTCTATAGTATCCTTCCTTTCAATAAATTTATCAACATCAATTTTCATTTTTTCAAAATCCTTACTACACTACGTTAAGAATAATACTATCCAGCGATTTTATTTTGTCATTTAGATGAGTAATTTGCGACTTCATTAAAAGATTTTCTAATTTAAAGGACTCATTTGCACTTGTCAATTTTTTAAAATTTCCAAGTGTTAAATCATTTCCATTTTTATAAGCATTAAATCTTTCAATTTCATCTTCTAGACAATGTTTTTTTGCGTAACTTTTCATTAAACATTTTTAATCTATCTATTTCTTTCAACTATCGTTGTACTCTTTCCTAGGTATTCTGTATCCCTGATGCATATCATTCAAAACATTAGTAATTTCTTTATTAAAATTCCATACCTGGTCATCCATTGCCATGAAGCACATGTTGGCATTTTATGAATCATATCACTTCATGATGTATCTGAATCATCCTATGTTGCAATGAATGCATGTTTCCTCTCCTTATTGAAGTTATTTGAAAAGTGCTTTGGTTTCTTTAAGTTGGGACAATCTCTCTTCAAATGACTGGGTTTATCACATTCGAAACATTTAACAACGTTTCCATTTCTAGAATTGTTATTGTTAGTTTTTCAAAGTTTGTTCATTATCCAATACTTCAATAATTTTTTGATCTTCTTGGAAATAAACTCGATATCATCACCAACATCATTTTCTGGTTCATCATTGTCGATCATAAATTTAAGTACCCTTTATTTCTTCTCATTTCCATGATTCTCTTTTCTAACCTTCAATTTTACTTACCAATTAATGCTTATATTGCCATAGTACTAATATCATTGACTTCTTCGATCGCCATAGTCTCTTAATCCCATTCATTAGGAAGTGAATTCAAGATCAATCTGACTTGGTCCTCTTTGGTAATTTTCTTTCCTAATGATATTAAAGCATGTACTATATCTTGATATCTAGAATACATATCAGAAATAGACTTATTTGTTTTCATTTGAAAGAGTTGAAGCTCGAGAGTTTGCACAGATATCTTTGTTTGTTTTACTTGACTGGCAACTTCATGTGTGGCTAGCAGTTTTCTCCAAATTTCATATGCAAAATTACAAATAAACACTCGATAGAATTCATTTTTATCTAAGGAGCAAAATAAAATATTTATGGCCTTAGAATTATTAAGTTCTTGTGTCTTTTGATCTAGTGTACATTTTGAATGTTCAATTTGAGGCTCTATATATTTTATTTGGGTAATGTCCCAAGTATCTAAACGGTTAGAATGTAAATAAAATTTTATCCTATAAGACCAATAGGCATAATTTATGCCATCAAATAAAGAGGGTCTACTGGTAGCTTGTTCTTCTATAAAAGTGTTAAAAAATGTGTTACTAGTATCATTATCCAATTATACTTTTCAAAAACCAATTTATGAATTTTTGAAAATCAGTGCTCTAATACCAATTGTTGGAAACTGAGGTGTCTACAACACTGTGTTGGATGGATCTTAAGGCTATTTGGTACTAAAGAGGTGAAGAGTATATTTCGAACCTATAAACTAACTTATAAATTTAAAACTATATCTGTTCAAATTGCGAACATAAAGAAATAAGTGATAAAATGAGATGCAATAATGTGAATAACACTAGGATTTTTATACTGGTTCGGATTAACCAATTCTACATGTAGTCATGCGGTCCATTATGCATAATTTTAGTATAATCGCTTGCTTTGCATGGGCGGAAAGAACACATGTACAAACTTGATTTCACATGCCACAAGATACATTTTCTCCTTATCAATAGTAACAAACTATGGCAAGTAATCGTATCTTCAATGCAGATCCGATCAATGATCCTACAGAACTCCAATGGCGATATATCTTTGAATTCTTTAAGGAAATAGGATGAAACCAGAGAGTGAATGATGTGAATTTAGGTACAACTCTCTGATATTGTGTGATTTGCAAATCCTTGAAGAATTGAAGTGAAAGAGATTGGATTTGTAAAGAAAATTGGAAAATATTCAATGGATTTATAATGCAAATGTATGGAGGAGTATGATAAAATGTGAAAATTCGATGTTAAAATTCATTTTTAGATGCCTTTAAATAATGGCTGAAGAAATATATCTTTTGGTGAAGGGATGGAAGGAAATGTCTCTTCATTCGAAATCTAAAAACGACTAGTATATCGACATGTATAACCCTTATGATGGCATCCTCCCGATGTCAACGTGTACTACCCCCATGTTAACATCCCTCTGGTATCGAATTTCCCTTAACCATGCCAACATGTACTACCCCCATGTCAACATCCCTCTGGTATCAAATCTTATGTTTGTGGATTTTGGTGATTCAGTTGGGGTAAATGGTTGATAAGATTCAAGTATAATTGCCATGGGATCTTTGATAATGTTAACCGGTTTTTTGGTCTGATTCCCAAAGGTGCATCAAACACGCTCAACTCAACGTATCGCGTGAAGTGGAGGCCAAAAAGGGGCGCTCCAAAGCAAAGGAGACAGGATCAGGAAGGGAATGCGCCGCTCACAACCTCGCAGCATTCAGAAGACATCCGCGAACCAAGGCCTCAGGCCTTGTAGGAATTACAAGCCTCAAGCGCTCGATCCCGGGATCATCACGCTCCTCGGAAAGACTTCGCACCAGGCAGGACGTGAAATTTGCACCCACGCCTGGGTTCAAAATCTCGAACCCTATGGGTGCGAAATTTCGCACCTATGCCTAGGTTTGAAATTTCGAACCAGGCGGGTAAGAAATTTCGAACCCACGCCTGGGTTCGGAATTTCGAACCCAGTGGGGGCAAAATCTCGAACCCATGCCTGGGTTCGAAATTCCAAGCCCATCGGGTTCGAAATTTCGAACCCATGCCTGGGTTCAAACTTTCAAACCCACACCTGGATTCAAAATTTTGTGGTGTGCAGGTAGTGGATTCGAAATTCAGCTGGTGGTTCCCTATTTCTACCTACTCCTACCTAATCCTTCCTACCCCTACTCCTATAAATAGCCCATGGCCTCACACTTCAAAGGGGTTGGATTTTCTTCACTTGAGACCTTCCTAGAGCTTCCTAGACCTCATTAATAGCATCTCCTATTTAAGGAAGAAGGAGAATTAAATATTCTTTTTACCAAAAATACCTAGCATATAGCAATTATAAAAGTGAATGTAATGAGCATGGCTCTACCTTGTAATTCTTGAGTGATTAATAAAAGTTCAACATCCTTCCAAAGTGGACGTAGGCCTAATCCGCGGCCGAACCACTATAAATTCTCGTGTCATTTACCTCTTTCTCTTACTTAGTCTTACGACCAAATTAACTATTTCTAGTAATAGGACTTTTTGGTGTTTACGACATCTTTTGTCGTTAGCATTTGGTGCTTTCATTGAGAGCTGAACTCAAGATTTGCGTCTTTCTTCCACATTATCATCTCAACTTCGACGAGCTTAAGGTTCCTTGCTCAACCTGTTGTCGTGTCCGATTACGATGGTAAAGAAGTCAAAGAATGCAATGGTCGGCATTTCAGCCGCAGCCGAGGCCGGTACCTCCCAGCAACCTCATCCGATAGACGTCTCGGCCACTAATGAAACCGCCCCTCCTATTGTGGACCCCGAAGCGCCCGTCACATAAGATCAAATTCGCGCACTTAATGAAAGATATGAGAACACCGCGATCGAGCTCAACCAAACATTAAGGACTAACATCGACCTTATGCGACAACTTCAAAAAAGTCAACGCGTTGTCGCCCAACTTCAACTTACTCGGAACAATGCCCGACCCCGACCCCGACCAACCGCCTCAAAAACATCTTCTTACGAGTCAAGGAGCCCACACCAAAGGGGAAGTTTTAGCCTCATCAACAACATCGCTGTTCGTACCAACGCCTCGAAAAAGGTAACGGTCATGCCAACGGCAATGGAAACGGCAACGGCGACCGAACTATAGTCACATATAGCGAGGGGGCACAACATCGAGGCCATTCTCGCTTGGTCATCAATGATGGTCCAGGTACTACAAACCAACCTCTTCCTCGACACAACCCGATGGTCGCAAATCAGGGTGATGCGCCAGCTGCTCCAATGGTCCGCGCTCCTCCGAACAGGATCCGCTTTACCCCTCTCCACCTCACCATCCACACCAAGACCCAATCATAGATGTCGAAGACATGGAGGAAGACGATCCGGACATCCACCATGAAAGACGACCTCGCAACAGGACTCCGGAGCCACGTCAAAATCCATGGATCCCGATGGCGGATCCCCATCCAACTTACCTTCCCGACATGATACGAAGGGTCATGAGGGAAATGCGGGGAAGGGGGCACGGCTCATGGGAATCCCACATTAGGCGTAATCCCTTCACGAGAAGAGTAAATGAGGATGAGTGGCCGAGTCGCTTTAGCATGCCATAAATTCCACTCTACGATGGTACCACTGATCCTTGTGCCTTCTTGAATCGCAATGAATGGCAAATGGACTCGAGCCGGGGTGACAATCCGACCAAATGCAAATGCTTCCCGGTCTTCCTGTCCGGTACCGCGTTACTTTGGTTTTCTCACCTCCCTCTTGATTCCATCAACAACTTCGGGCAACTAGCAACAGAGCTGGTCAAGCAGTTCAGGGTGCATATCCCAACTCCGAAGAATGCTCTCACTTTATCCAACCTATACCAGGGGCCCGTCGAGTCGCTTGGAAGCTACCTTTACCTGTTCAATACAGCTCTCGCCAAGGTCGAGGATCCAGATCCTCGCACCATACTCTTTCTACTAGCGAAAGGTGTCCTCCCTACTTCAGAGTTCGGGGCCTTGATCGATCGAAAATAACCAAAAAGCCTCGGAGCCTTCTATGAGAAGGCAGATCAATACTTGTGCCAAGAAGTGGCAAGGCGGAATCGGCTCTTCTCCACAATTCGTCCCAATGATCCCAAGCGGATACCGCCAGTAATAACTTCATAGGTAGGCAAGGAGGGGAGCCCTTCGACCAAAACAGGGGGTAGGTCCCTACAGGCAGAAACTCAACAATGGCAGGCCGGATGGACGTAACAACGAGCAAGCTCCAGCAGAATCGAGAAAGCCCAGCGCTCGCCAAGCTTTCGAGGCCTACACCCTCATTGAATGAAGACATAGAGACAATTTACTTGGAAACATGCAACACTTTGTCGTATAAGAAGCCGCACGTCAGAGAATCAACTGACCTCGAGAAGAACACAGGGAGATACAGTCGATACCACCATGTACGGGCACGACACCAACGAATGCCGTTAACTTAGGGATGCAATCGAGAAACTTATTCGCGAGAAGCGGCTCGAGCAATATGTCCAAGAGCCCTTTCCTCCCGAAACAAACTTGCAGCCTCCAGCGCCGGCTCCACATGTAGCCACCAAGGCAGCTCTAGGACAATCTAACCTAAGACAAGGAATCGTGATCAACACCATATGTAGCGGACCTTACCCCACACACGACGGCTTTCGAAAAATGGAGGAATATGCGAGTTCCATAAAATATGCTACTTATGAAGCTTGCTTCGCTCTCCCTGAGTCTGTCCCAGCCAAGCAGCAAAAAACCATGCGGGATGACATCGTCTTCCGAGAAAGAGAATCGACAGGGGTGGAGATCCCGACCACCGATCCGTTAGTCATCACTACCCAGATCGGTGTCGTTTCCATTCGAAAGGTTTTAATCGACTCAGGGAGCTCTGTCAACATCATCTTCAAGGCCGCCTATGACAAGATGAAATTGAAAACGAATGGTTTAAAGCCATGTCACGCCGCGATTCACGGCTTTAATGGGGCATCTAGTTCCCCCATAGGGATGATCGACCAACCTGTGGAACTGGGCGAGGGGGACCGAAGCCGAGTCCGAATTCTCACTTTCATGGTTATAGACACTGACTCCCCCTACAACGCTTTCCTAGGGCGCCCTTTCTCACTGAATTTCAGGTTTACATGGCACCATGGTCTCTCTTAATGAAATTCCCGATGGAATATGGGATTGGAACCGTTAAGGGCGATCAAGTAAGCGCCAGAGAATGCTACGCAATAAAATGGAAGAACACGTGCAATAAGGACAAGGGCAAAGCTGTGCCCGTGCCTTCTTGCGCCAAGAACATTTCAGCATAGCAATCAGCGACATCTGGGCCCTGGCTCAGGTGCCACTACCGTCTTTCCGATGACCTTGACCCATGGAAGGACTAAGAGCCCGAGTACGAGAGGGCTACCCCGGTCGAATCCACAGTGGACGTTCCCGTCAACCTCGACGACCCAACAAGGGTGTTGAAAGTAGGGTCACAACTCCACCCAGCAATCAAAGAAGATCTTATATGCTTCCTAAAAGACAATCTGGACGTGTTTGCATGGACTCACTCTGACATGAAGGGCATCGACCCCGCGATTGCTTGCCATTCCCTTTGCTTAGATCCCAGAATGCCTCCAGTCAAACCGAAGCGCCGCTTCTTGGGGCCCGAAAGGTCCAAAGCACTCGAAGAAGAGGTGGGCCGTCTTCTCAACAATAACTTCGTCCGCAAAACTGACTATCCTAAATGGGTTTCTAATCTGGTTCTGGTTAAAAAAGCCAACGGTAAATGACGAACATGCATCGACTTCTCCGATCTAAACAAGGCATGCCCCAAGGACAATTTTCCGCTCGCAAAGATCGATCGGTTGGTCGACTCTACCGCCGGGTACCAACTGCTATCTTTCATGGATGCCTACTCAGGCTAAAACTAGATCCCAATGAGCCTCCGCAACCAAGATCATACCTCTTTCATAACCGATATTGGGCTCTATTGCTACCATGTTATGCCCTTCAGCCTCAAGAATGCCTGCGCCACTTATCAACGGATGGTTAATCGACTCTTTAAAAATAAGATTGGGAAGTCCATGGAGGTGTACGTGGATGATATGCTGGTGAAATCTAAAATATCAAGCGATCACATCCACAACCTCTCCGAAATGTTTGATGTCCTCCGCCAGTACGACATGAAACTCAACCCTTTGAAGTGCTCCTTCGGAGTTGCTTCGGGAAAATTCTTGAGCTTCATTGTCAACTCTTGGGACATCGAAGCCAACCCAGAAAAAAATTCAAGCTGTTCGGGACATCCGAGTCCCCAGGGACGTCTAGAGTCTGAATGGAAAGTTTGCCGCTTTAAGTCGATTCATCTCTAAGGCCACCGACAAGTGCATCCCCTTCTTCGGTTTACTACGAAAAGTGAAGCGCAATTTTGAGTGGCCCCAGAGTGTGTCTCTGCATTCAAGGAACTTCTAGACCACTTAGAGCGACCACCTATCCTCTCTAAGCCTATAGACCACGAGGACTTATATATTTACATGGCTGTTTCTACGCATGCAAACAGCTCGACACTAATACGCCTCAAAGATCGCACTCAATGGCCCGTCTACTATATTAGCAAGTGGCTGACGGGAGCAGAGAAGAATTACCCGAAGCTAGAAAAGCTAGCATTCTGCTTATTGATTTCTTTTAGAAAGCTCCGACCGTACTTCCAGCCTCATCCCATAAAAATTTTCACTGACCAGCCTTTACGATCGGTCCTACAGCGACCCGAGGCATCAGGACGATTACTAAAGCGAAGCATAGAGCTAAGCCATTTCGAGATAACCTTCATCCCTCGACGAGCCATCCTCGTCCAAGCTCTCATAGATTTCATCACAAAATTCATGGCCCCCGAGGAGGCTCCCACAGAGGACACTGGAGCTCCCAACGCCTAGTGGAAATTGTTCGTAGATGGCTCCTCTAACAGAAAGTGCACCGGGGCTGGAATCGTGCTCATAACCCCTAAAGAATGCCTGATGTATTACGCGTTAAGGCTAAATTTCCCTGCAACTAATAATGACGTGGAATATGAGGCCTTGATCGCCAGGCTTGGAATCGCGATCGAACTCAAGCTAGAGACCATCCACGTGTTCTCCGATTCACAGCTTATCGTCTGACAAGTGCTATGAGAGTATCAAGCGTAAGAGGGACGACTTGCCCAATACCTGGCCCGGGTTCAGGGGCTACTCGGCCACCTCGAGCATTTCACCATCACCCATGTCCCGCGCGAGCAAAATGAAAAGGCAGATTCCCTCGCCAAACTGGCAAGCTCCGAAGATCCGTAGCTTAATGGGTTCACTCCGGTTGAGACCCTCAACTCTCCGAGCATCAAGCAAGGGCAAGACGAGACGATGATGAGCGTCGAACCCAAGCCCGAGTCCTAGATGACACCAATCAGAAACTACCTGCAACACAGGACCCTACCAAAGCGCTACAAGGAAAGGTGCGCGCTCACTCGCGAATCGTCCCGTTACCTTCTTATGGACGGGGTATGGACGGGGTACTCTACCGCAAAGGTTTTTCTGTTCCCTTGCTCCGATGCGTAGCCCACGGCGACGCCCTCTGAGTGCTAAACAATGTGCATGAAGGCGAATATGGAGACCACATTGGGGGGCAAACCCTGGCTAGAAAGATTCTCAGACATGGTTATTACAGGCCCACGCTTGATCAAGATGCCGTGGACTACGCTCATAAGTGCAACAAGTGTCAGCGCTTCTCCAAGATTCCAAGAGCACCGCCTACTGAATTATCCCAAATGGTCAGCCCCTTCCCGTTCGCCATATGGTAATCGACATTATCGGAACCCTTCCAATGGCTAGAGGTGGGGCATGATACGCCATTGTTGCAGTGGATTATTTCACCAAGTGGACAGAAGCCGAAGCTCTCGCCACCATCACCACGAAGAAGATGATCAACTTTGTTTTCCGCAACATCATTACTCGCTATGGGGTGCCCCAAGCTATCATCTTCGACAACGACACTCAATTTGGGAGCACCGAGTTCAAAGCCTTCTGCCAGCATCACAACATCAATAAAAGATTCTCAGCTGCGGCTCATCCTCAAGCCAATGGGCAAGTCGAGGCAGTTAACAAGGTCATCAAATCCATCATCAAGAAGAGTCTGGAAAAGGCTGAGGGCAGATGAACTTCCTCTAGCTCTATGGGCTTACCGCACCACCCACAAGACAACAACCGATCATACTCCTTTCGCCCTCGCATACGGATCTGAAGTCATCATTCCCATTGAGCTCAAGCTTCAATCCCATCGAGTCACATACTTCGACCTAAGGAAAAACCAAGATCTACTTCTAGGATTGCTCGACTTACTGGAAGAAAAGAGGAACGAGGCCGATATTAGAGCCACCACCCAAAGACAGCGGGTAGCCCGATACTTTAATTCCAGGGTCCGCCAAAAGGACCTCAACGTCGGAGACCTCATTCTGAAACGGGTTTTCCCCCACCAACAGGCCTCGCGCCTCGCTGGGAAGGCCCGTACTCCATACAGCGAAAGCTTAGTGATGGAACTTTTAGACTCGCCACCATCGACGGAGCTGAACTCCCAAGGGCATGGAACAATGAACATCTCTGCCGCTACTTTACGTAACTCAATTTACGGTTGTTTACGCTTTTCAAACAATGTTCAGTTTTTTCAGAAATTCAAGGCATTGTGAAGGCTGTTACTGCCAAAAGTTATTAGTAGAAATGACGTTCAGTTTCCATTCTCCTTGTTGTTTACTTCTCACATAATGCATCTTGTTGGTTCCAACAACCAAGCTCGATTCACGCCTGCGACCGCTGCATCGGCACCCTGGGCATGGGAGTTGGCGCTGCCATCCCAACCTTTAGGCAATATCGAGTCCGAAACCCTTGGCTATGCCCGACACCCTGAGCACGGGAGTCAGCAACGCTACCCGAATCGCCAGCCCGCAGCGCGACCGAGTATAAACAACCACTAACTCGAACCTCGGCCCATTGCCGAGGCCGAGGATAAATCATTCTGCGTCCTAGTCCAGGCGACTTGGAGCCACTCAGCGACCGACTAAGACTGATGCAAATCTCTCTTCGTCGGCCACGGGTGCCGGTCGAACCTTGGCGCAGCACCAAGATCGACCTTAAATCGTTTCTTCCCCCCTTAGCTCTTAAGGCTTAGAGGAAGCCCATGGCCATGATCGGACCTTACGAGCTGATGATCGGGGCTGAAAACTACGCCGGCGAATAAACGACGTCTGGCGGCTCGCCTCAGCCCAATGAATGACGGGAGAGCCACCCACCTGGCGGACCGCACAACTCGACCCCCTACGCCTTCGCTATACTTGGGTTTAACCCCGAGCCACCCAAAACAGCAGGCGCACAGCTTGGTTTCGCAAACTACGGTTTTCCTGAGCTGAGGGAAACATATTGAAACCAACGCTCTACCTCACCTCTCTAGAATAATTTACCCAGAGATGACCCCCAATCGCGTTTGTGACAAGTGTAACGATAAGTATACTTATGCAAGTACATGATGCTGGAAAACATGATAAGAACATCCGAACACCTGACATAAACATCGATCTTTACTAATTCATATTTCATCTTCACACACACACTGAACAAACTACGTACCTAACACTTTTACTTTCTAATGACAGGGTGTACATGAAAACTACACAGTGTCTTGAAAAACCAAAAGCAAGGGCCGTACTCGCATAAACTATCGCCTACACTACCAAAATAACGGTAACCTCTGCTTAGGCTACTAACACTAACCATGTCTTTTCTTCTTTTCCTTGTGCTTGTACTTTTTTGCAGATTCAGCACTCGACGGCTCTTCCCTGGCACCAACACCAGACCTCTTCCTGCTCGACCCACTCTTGCTTGATTGACCCTTCGGAGGGGTAATCGATTCGTGGGTGATAGAAAGGCGACGATCCCTCACACCATCACCACTAGAAACTCCCGTGGTACCAGTAGTAACGGCAAGCTGTGTAGGCACGGGGGCACTCCCAGCAGGAAGACCTACAGTGGTCTTGTTCTTCCTCTGGATCGCTCTTCCTTCCCGCTCAGACCTCTCCGTATCCACCGCCTTCTCGCACTTTGCCACCATTTTGGCCTTTTGGTTGCCACCAGAGCTGCCATCGTAGATACGTCGGCTTCCACTGGGCCTCTGCCCGGGGCACTCTGTCCATCTACCACTTCTCCTTCCTCGTTAAGAATGTCCACCATGCTAGGAATTACTCTTATGTCAGAGAAGGTGTCAAGTTGGACGTTGCCCTCTCCAAAATGTGTTCCTACGAGGCTTGGCCCGGATTCGGTCACTCGAGGAACCATGGGGGAAGGATCCGCCACCATCGTAGACTCAGGAGGAACTGCACAACAAAGACATAACCTTTTTTTAGTCCATAAATTCGGTAATCACTTCACCCTCAGGGATGCAGGGTAAAAGGAGTTTACCTATAGTCAAGGATGGCATAGGAGTGATAGGAAAGGGTGCTTACGGCGATGGGTAAGGCGAGCCTGGTATCCCCCAGTATTGGAAAGTTAGGATTGTACTCAGTGGAGGTTTGAGCCAAAGCCTCAGGACCACTCACCATAGCAGATCCAGGGTCCAGGGACTGATAAGGACACCCCTCTGCAAATGTCTCTGCCATAACCACGCTACCGGTCGGCAAGAACTTCCCTTTCTTATCAGTGAGCCTCGCCAACCTTTCATTCCTGGCATCCTCTCTCAACAACCTCCTTCCTTCCTCTAGCTTCTCACGTTCGTCGCTGTTCAAGAGAACATTCGTGAGCTGGCGCTCATCTAAAGTACTTACGTCCACTTGACATAAGAAACTCTTGTAAGGGACAAATCTCTCCCAGGTTTTGGCTAGCTCGCGGGGATAGTCTTCGACCCACGAAATTCCTCGAAATCTCAAGGCCTTCACATACATATTATGGATACTCTCCTCGAAGGAGGACCCAACTCGGAATTCCGCATCATTCAGCTATCCCCTCAACTTCTATATCTCCCTCGCATGTTCAGCTTTTATACCCTCAGCCGCACTCAATGCATCCCTGTTGCTAGCTTCGGCTTCCTCTTTCGCCTTCCTCATCGCCTTGAGCTGCCTCTTCAACTCAGCGACCTCGAAATTCTCAACTTGCAACCTTTCGTTCTCCGCCCTCAAAGCGACATTGTCATTCTGGAGCTCAGTGACTCTCACATTATCCTTATCCAAGATGTCATACGGTCGCTTTAGATCAGCTTTGTCCTTTTTTAGAGCCGTGGTCTCCGTAGTTAAATATGCCATGGTGGCTTTAAAATTCGAGATGGCATACCCCGACTCCCTCTTCAATGCATCATGAGCCTGCGTCATCTCAGCTACAACGACAGAGCTAGCATTAAAGGTTCTGATAGTGCATAAGAAAGAACTTGTAATGCAGGAAATAGGCATACCTATCTTCTTATTCAAAGCTTCGACGTTGGTCTTCTCGGCTTCGATGGTCGACCTCTGTTCAGCAAGCTGCTGACTGTTCTTCCTGATTAGCTCCGAAAGCCAGAAGGAATACTTGATGAACTCATTGGTTTGGTGATATGAAGCTTTCACATGCATCCACACCTCCTCGGACTCTCGGTCAGGAGCTGGACGGAGGTCGGGGACGAATCTCAACTCATCGAAATAGTGCCGAGGGAAATGGTGTTTCAGGAATGCCCTTCGCTCCTCTATCGATAACCCTCGAAAATGGGGATCTATCAAGTCTGGCACCTCTAGCTCAGTCTCTCTCTGTGATCTCGACTGGCCAAGATGTTCTTCCTCTTCCCTAACAAGATGAATGGGGGCCGGAGAGCAATGAATGGACGAGTTGTCGGAGGCAGAGATCGGGATCCACCTATGTTGAGCCGAGTATCTCCCACGGACACGCGAATAGAAGGAGGAGGAAGCGTCGGGGATCACCTAGATCGGCCCCGGCCTGGATTCCCGCCACCTTGCTCTACGAAGGTGGAGCACCATACATACTGGTGGACCTTCAAAAACTCTCAAAGGAAGAACTCTAGGGATGTCGGCGGTCACCGCGTCCATAACCTTTTCCACCACGTCCACCTGCCATATTGCCTGCCAATGGAACAAGCCAAAGTTAGTCAAGTTACACACATAGGCAGACATTTATGCTATGCAGTGTTATGAATGTATTCCCTAAGTGTTCTCTCAACAGACCAGATTGTGGTCCGATCAAGGGAGTTAACTCCTCAGCAGCACAAGCAAGTTCTTCCAGGCTTTCCGTATTTGGCCATGGAGTCACTATTAAATCAAGCCCTCTCAAGTCATCAAACTGGCCTGCGGGTTAGGGCGAGACATTGGCCCCTGAGTGAGTCGCAGGAGACTGCGGTCTAACCAGCGCTCTCTCCCCCTCCCCTGTTGGAGGCGATATGAGAGTGCTCGGTTGCCCCCATATCTCTGGCAACCTCCTCATGACCGTGAGTCTTGCCTCCGCACACATCTCCTTGAGGTCGAGTAGTCTCTGGCAGCTCCCCTCCCGTAGGGGGCATTTTTCTCGTCCGCCCGGTGGTGGTTGGACCTGCCGCAACTCCTTCTTTTGGCGCACTAGCAACAACCGCAGGCTTGATCATAGCCCAGTTGACAGGTGGCAACCCAGCGCAACGGAGGTGATCTTGAGTTGTCACAGTGCTAGTATCGCAGAGATTCTCTGGTATCACGCGCAAAGCATTAAGGTGTTGTCGGTATTCGTCCCCGGTGGGCGCCTTTGGATTTCCTGTCATAACCCAATTAAAGCCATAAGTAAAGGAAGGAATCAAAAAATTACAGCAAGGAACGGAGCTAGATAAATACTTACTTCCCTCAATCCACCTCCTGGCAAATCCGGGAGGGCAGCTGATGAAGAACCACTCGCGCTTAAACGCTGACAGCCTAGGCCACGTTCCGACAAAAAATTTGGTAGCAGTAGTCTCTTCTAGGAACCATTGAGAGGGGGAGGCAGCGCTAGTATTCCTTAAATAGAAGAAATAACGAATATCTTCCCTGGTGGTTCCCTGTATAAAAACTCGTGAAAGAGAACATAAGTATCCAGAAGAGAAGCATAAGCATTGGGGTGCAACTGTGACGGCGCGAGACGGAAATAGAAAAGCATGTTCCGAATGAAGTCATTAGCCGAGGGTACACACCCGGCAAGGCATGCTTGTCGGTTCCAAGCAGTAAAACCCTCGAGCGGCGCATGAGCTCTACCATCTCTCCCGGGGGCATGGGCATCGTCCATCGGCATGTTAAATCGCACCGCCATTTTACGGACCGCGGTAGCATCCATACACGAGGGTACTGAATCAATAGGATTCTCCAAGATCACCGCATCAGGCAACATTTCTGGAGCTACCGGAGGTGTGGGCGCATCCTCACCCATGATATCCACATCCTCGGCCTCTCCAGTCACGACCGGGGAATATTACCGTTCAAGTTGCTCCTCGTGCTCAGACTCTTCAGGCGAACTGGTTGTATGTGAAGGAGTCGATCCTTCGGTGGTATCAAGCTCGCTACCAGATGAGCTACCTCTATGGGTAAGATCGAATGTGTGTGATATGGGCTGGGAAGCCTCGGCTTCCGTAGTCTTTTTGGTCTTTGATCTTGTCCGCATCTTCAGCTATACTTTGACGCACCAGTATTAGAACGGGCAGTATAGTGACCTGTACCCCTCGTGTTGGTGACAATTAATATGTGCGTGTAATGCTATGCAAAAATAAGCTACATAAAGAATAAAGTCTAGAACAATTCGAAACAGTCCATGTCCCAGTCCGGTTATATGTTCTATCTTATATGAACAATCCTAAAACCTCGCTCGCGCGGCTAACAACTTATGCATCAACACTAAGTATGCAAATCCAGAGACGAGTATCCGGAAGCCAAAGTCCAATGGTACGATAGATCAGGAGCCTGGCACGTCAAAGACCGAGTCCTAAACCATGTCGGGCTCGAAATTTCGAACCCTAGGTTCGAAATTTCGAACCTAGAAGGGTTCGAGACTCTGAACCCATCCGGGTTTGAAAATCCGAACCTCTCCAGGCTCGAAATTTCAAACCCTAGGTTTGAAATTTAAAACCCTAGGTCCGAAATTTCGAACCCAGAAGGGTTCGAAACTCGTAACCCATCCGGGTTCGAAAATCCGAACCTCCCCAGGTTCGAAATTTCAAACCCAAACAGGGGTTTTGGAAATTCAAACCCATGGGGTTCGAAAATTCGAACCCTTAGGGGTTCGATGCTTCGAACCCCACGGAGTTCGAAAATCCGAACCCATGAGGGTTCGAGACTTCGAACCTGGTGGGCTCGAAAGTTCGAACCCAGTGAGGTTTAAAATTTGAACCCATGGGGATTCGAGGCGTCGATTCTAGCTAGGTTTGAAAAATCGAACCCACGAGGTTTCGAGGTCTCCGCCGCGGCCCTACGACTTCCTCCCCTTCTCATCTCCTCGACCCAAAGCCTAACCTAGTTCGGGTTCAAAGTTATAGGGTTTGAAATTATCAGGTTCGAAGCTTTCAACAATGGCGGCCAGAGAAAGAAAAAATAGGAGGAAGAAAGTGAAGGGGGCCTATTTATAAAAGGAAAAATGTCCATTCGTATTCCAGTACGGGTTCGAAATTTCCGAACCCACTTGGTTCGAAATTTCGAACCCCCCTGGTCCGTAATCTCGAACCTCAAGGGGTTCGAAAATTTGAACCTCATGGGTTCGAAATTTCGAACCCCCAGGGGTTTGAAATCTCGAACTGATGGGCTCGAAATTCCGATCCCACCAGGTTCGAAATTTCAAGCCTTTTGGGTTCGAAAATTTCCGACTCAGTATATATATATATACACAATGATGAATGAGGATGATTATACCTCAGGGTCTGAAGCACTGCGCCACACTCTCTCATATAGGTATTCCATGCATTTGCATACCGATCCCCGCGCATCCACGAGAGCGACTCACTATAGGCACTGAGCGACTTGAGTACGACGCATCCCCCAACAACTAACGCTTATTCGCATTTTGAATTGCAAGGAAAACTAACAGCTTAACTACTATTTCAACCAACACAAAGCACATCATGTCAAGACAAGACGTACTTTGGGAGGGGGCAAATGTTAACTGGATTTTTGGTTTGGTTCCCCAGAGTGCATCAGACACACTCAACTCAACGTATCGCATGAAGTAGAGGCCAAAAAGGGCGCTTAGGAGCAAAGGAGACAGGATCAGAAGGGAATGTGTCGCTCGCAACTTCACAGCATTCAGAAGACATCCTCGAACCAAGGCCTCGGGCCTCGCAGGAATTACAAGCCTCACGCGCCCGACCCCGGGATCATCACGCTCCTCGGAAAGACTTCACACCAAGCAGGATGCGAAATTTGCACCTACGTCTACGTTCGAAATCTTGAACCCTGCGGGTGCGAAATTTCACACCTATGCCTGGGTTCAAAATTTCGAACCAGGCGGGTACGAAATTTCGAACCCATGCCTAGGTTCGGAATTTCGAACCCAGTGGGGGTGAAATGTCGAACCCATGCCGGGTTCGAAATTTCGACCCCATGCCCGGGTTCGAAATTTCGTGTTGTGCAGGTGGTGGGTTCAAAATTCTGCTAGTGGTCCCGTATTTCTACCTAATCCTACCTACCCCCACTCCTCTAAATAGCCCATGGCCTCACACTTCAAAGGCGTTGGATTTTCTTCATTTGAGACCTTCCTAGAGCTTCCTAGACCTCATTAATGGCATCTCCTATTTGAGGAACAAGGAGAATTAAATATACTTTTTCCCAAATACCTAGCATATGGCAATTATAAAAGTGAATGTAATGATCATGGCTCTACCTTGTAATTCTTGAGTGATTAATAAAAGTTCAACATCCTTCCAAAGTGGACGTAGGCCTAATCCACGGCCGAACCACTATAAGTTCTCGTGTCGTTTATCGTTTTCTCTTACTTAGTCTTGCGACTAAATTAACTATTCCTAGTAATAGGACTCTTTGGTGTATACGACATTTTTTGTCGTCAACAGATAAGATATTCAAGATTCAACCAACTTCTCATCACTTTAGACACCTCTTTCCTCCAACATTCTTCCTTAATAGGTTTTGGTCTTTGATTGCTTTGATTACCCTTCCTCTGTAATTCTTCCATTGCTGTGATTATCCTTCTACTACAATTCTTCATAGTAAATCTAATGTAACTACACAACTCGAAGATATGTTAGTAGTAATGTTTATATGGTTGATGTCATCAAAGTTAATTCCTAGGGTATTAATAGATATAAAATTTCATCAAGGGTAAAACAATCATAGAAAAGCCTAGGAAACATTCAAAAAGTGACAAATGCCATTAATAACAATTTCTCAAAATTATAGAATGATATCATCTAATACGAAAATAATTTTTCATATTTTACACGTTAAAGCATGCAAAACAACAAGTTGCTACTGCCGTTAATAGTTTGGTGGGCATGCCACTAAAGCTGGACAACCCAACAACCAGAGAAACTAGGCTTAGATATACCTGAATACTTCTAGAGCTAAAAGCGGACATTTTTCTCTTTAATGAAGTCTAATTACACTTCATAAAGGAGAAATTATCACATAATATGTGTGCTTTGGGCATCTTACGGAATTGTGTTTGGCAAAACAAGTTTAGAAAGAGAAATGGAGCCAAAACTCTAAATCTGAAAATCCAATTTTTGAACATTACGAAAACAATATGTCCAAGAAAGTATCAAACCGATTCAAGCACCAGTTAAACAAGTTGCTAAACCAATTCAAGAAATAGTGAAAGAAACTATTGAAAGCAATCAAGAGGCAAGTAATAATATTTCTAAGAAAATTAACTTCTTTGAAATTTCAAGAGAGGCATAGAGAGTAAAAATTCAAAAACTATTGAAACTAATGAAGCTGTAGACATGGGGATTGCCCAAAATTTAAATATTTCAATGGAAAGCTCTCAAGAAACACAACTTAGTGCTTTCGCCAACTAATCTCACCAAAGAGATGGCTTTACTGAGCAATTACAGTCAAAGAATATTTAGGAACAGGAAGTTCAGCACCACAAGTCGATTCAGAGGATTTTAATGCATATTTATTGAATTGTCACCATCTGCAGGACGATTCAATTCTGATTGCAGAAATAATACAAAATACGTATATGAACCCGAAGACTGTCAACATAGATAAAATTGGATTGGATAAGGCGCCAATTCTCAATATTGAACAGCTGACAGAAGATGCAAAATTGCTATTTTCCTCTCCTCTTCACCTATAACAAAAAAAAAGCAATGAAGAAGAGACTGCAAGAAAAAATAAGGAGTGAAAATGATATTATTTCATCTCAAAAATCATTTGAAGAAATATTCATAGTCAAAAATCCAAAATGGGATTAACATCTCGAAATTCATAATAGAAAACAATGCAAGAAAATGGGTATCAAAACTTTAGATCATGTTGAAGTTAAAAGTGATATAGTGAATATTGAAGAAAATAACAATGCTGATCATCAAAACAAATGCAGTGATATCCTTTATGATCCCTTTTATTTTATATTTATATCAATGAATATCATTGCATGGAATGTAAGGGGTTTTGATTCACCTAAAAAAAGTTAGACTTCCGTAATCTTATTGCTTCTAATAAACCAAGCATAATTAGTATATTATAGCATAAGATGAATGGTAACTATATTAATGATTTTCATAATAGATATATAAATAACTGGAGTATAGTTGATAATGATAAAGTCGACAGTAAAGATAGAATCATTATTGTTTGAGATCGTTCAGTTTTGAACCTAACTAATCACTTTATGAACCCTTAATACATTCATTGCAAGTTTAAAAATAAAGGTGGGTTCCATATTGACATTACTTTGGTTTATGCTTATAACATTGATAGAATTACTTTTTAGAATCTCCTTGATCAAATTAATAACATTATTTCGAATTCTTGGATACTGTCAGGTGATTTTAATACTGTAATGATTGATTTTGAGAAGAGAGGAGGCAATTTTATTCCTCAACAAAAATGTAGAGATTTTTCTCTAATTTTCTACTTAAAACTAGGTCAATATAACCCATTCTAAAAGGAAATAAATTCATCTGGAAATCAAGTGAATTTAGAAATATTCATTGCAAACTAGATGGGATACCAGTTAATTATTCCTTTATTAATTTGTTTCCTAAATTTTCTTGTTATACTCTCCCCCAAGCCACTAGTGACTACATCTTAGTCAACTGATTTTTAACCAAAATCTCAATCATAAAATTAAATTTTCTTTCAGATTCAAAAATGGTTGGGTCTTTGAGTTAGACTATAAAGATGTTGTTAGAAATTGTTTTTAGATAAACATTAATGGTACTGCTCAATTGAGGTTAAAGCAAATTCTTCATAATTCTAAAGAAAAATTAGCAATTTGGAACAATAGTAGAAAAGTTAATCACTTAAACGCTGTTAGACAAAATTGTGAAAAATCAAAATATTATTGACTTTGATAGCTCCATTGTTAATGATTTTTTTTCAATGGCAAAAGAATTATATTGACAAATTACATATTGAGTCTGCAAATTTGAGACAAAAATAAAAGTAGATTAGCTTAATAGTGGAGACACTTCTAGCATATTTTTCTATGTCAAAATGTCAAGCAGAAAGCATAAAAATGATATAGAAAAATTGTCTAATAGTAATGATAAATTTCTGAATGATGTAGCTCAATTAAAAAGAGAAGCTATTAACTATTTTACTGTTCTATATAACTCATAGGAGAATCAGATTACTTACCCAAAAATTTTCCCTAAATATAATCTCCATGCTAACGACACTGAAATACTTCTAACTCAAGTTAACATGCATGACACTAAAAGTATCATTTTTAATGTTAACGATTATAAATGCCCTAAACCTGATAATTTTGATGATAAATTCTTTAAAATGCATTGCAATAAACTTAAGCATATGATTTTCGAAGCTATTAATTAATTCTTTAATTCTAGGAAAAATCTAAAAAATATAAATCATACTTTTATTAGTTTAGTTCCCAAATTTAAAGTTCGAAACTGCCTTGGAGATTATAGATCCATTTCTTGTTGTAAATTTATTTATAAAATTATTGCAACTATTTTCTACAATAGAATAAAAGTTTTTCTAAAGTATTTAATCTTTGAAAACCAAAATGTTTTTATTCCTGAAAGATTAATTACCGAAAATACCTTTTCAGGTCATGAAATGCTTAGAAAACTTAATTAAGGGGTAAAAAGAAATTACTATTAAAATTGATCCTCATACAGCTTTTGACAAAACTAACAGATCTTTTATTATTCATATTATGAAATAGTCTAGATTTGGTGATAAATTCTGTAATCTGGTTAAGGAATATATAAATAATGTTTCATTTTCGATTCTTATAAATGGCCTTCCTTGTGTTTTTATTAAAAGTAATAGAGCCATTAGACAAGAGAACCCTCTGTCCCCATATTTATTTATCTTAGCCATAGAATATCTATCTTATCAATTAAACATATAGATTTAAGTCATAAAAACTATCAATGGAATCACTCCATGTATTCCTCATTTGCTGCATGATGATGATTTGTTTTTTTTTTCAAAATAAAAATATGCAGAATGCTCGAACTATAAAAGGAATTTTTAGAAATATTCAAAAATATGCTTGTCTTCAAATAAATGATAACAAGAGCAAGATTTATTTCAGCAAAATTGCAGCAATAAAGAGGAAATTCTCGAATTCTTAATTTTTAAAGAGGGAAGTTTGCTAGTTAAATACTCAGAACTTCCTCTGAGTTCAAATTAGATTAAAGACAAATACTGTGCAAAACTACAAGAAACTATCTAGAACCAAATTAGAAAACTGGTCCAATAAGTCCATATCCATTGCAGGAAGGATAGAACTCACTCATACAGTTATCACTGGTGGATGCAATCTCATAAAATCCCCATCAAAGCAACTGAAAAAACTAGAAAAACTTGTGCGAACTTTATATCGAATGGTAAATATCACAAAATTGTTTGAAGTATCATTACAAAACAAAGAAAAATGGTGGTTTACGAAATTACAAAGACCTAAATGAAGCTTGTAATCTCAAATTATTTTGGAAATTTGTTGAAGGCAAATCTTCACAGGTTAGGTAAATGAAGAAAAAATATATTAAAGATAAATACTTTTGCACCCCGCCCGTTGAAAATCATCATTCGCACACTTGGAAGAGCATATTAAAAAGCAGAGAAATTAGTTCTAAGCTGACAGTTAGAAAATTCAAAGCTGGAAAACCTGCCTATGGTTTGATCCTAGGATCAATAATCAGTTTTTGGTCAACCTACTGGGTTGGAACATTCTATCCATTTTTAGAGGTACAAAAGATAAAGTTTCATCTATCATTAAAAATTCATTATGGAACAAAAATCTACTCTTGCCTGCTTCAATATTCAAATTGGTCGTCAGCAAAATAGAAATTGACAAAAATATCAGCTGGTATTGGAAGTTATCAATAAAGGGAATGTGTAACGACCCACAAATCCGTGCTATCTGAGTTGACTAAAAACACCACACGTCCAACCCAAATTGCACAGAAATACGAATCATTATTAGAAAGAAGTTAGAAGATGAGAAATAGGTAGAAAGAAATATTAGAATAGAAAAAAAAACGAAGATCACAACTCACAGCGGAACGAATAAAATATATTATATAACATAAGCTTTGAAATACAATCTGTTTTGTACATATATACTTACCATCATCAGAGTACATAACATTTGATTCAGCGGAAGTAACTCTAAATAACTAACGTTGAAGCCTCCAGCTTCAAGCTCCTCCAAGTGTATCTGTAAAAGCCTGAAACACTTGACTGCCCGTACAAATTTGGGCACCCAAGAGTTTAGGGAAAACAAACAAAAACAAACTTTGGGTCAGTCATGGGACTGGTGTGAGTAAACTCCAACCACTTGTTTAACTTTCAAAACTCTTTTTCGAAAGAAAAGATAATAGTAAGACCAGCCCACACATAAACACGGACGGTTTTTACCTTACTATAACCCAAAACACTTTGATACGAAAATCCAGTGATATTATAATAATGTCTACATCAAGTAAATAACCAAATAGCAGAACGCTTGCATCTCACGCTCCACATATATTATAAAATCAAAACCCGCATGGCGCTTATTGGAGATTGGATTTCCAACATGACAAGGTATGGAACCACCTTCCGACTGTGTATCTCTAGAGAGGAATACACTGGGTTCAACAAGAACATCTTGCAACCCGGCCCACACATGACCGACCACTCATTTCGCTTGAGTGTATCGAATGTACATCACCAACGGTTGGGCTCAAACCACCGTTTCCCGAATGGGCAGAATCGATAGATTTAGAAACAAAAGGAATTTCTCTAGATAGGTGATTATACACCCTAATGGGTGCGACCCACATAGCCATGCTGCCTGCCCGATTTTTGTCCTTTCCCGGTTGTTGAGGCCTGAGGCTACGAATACTTACCATTCATTGATAGCACAATCACTTTGAATGCCACATTGTCAGATCCGTTAATCACTAATTGATTTGCACAAATATTCTGGATATTATGCTAAGGGATAAATCCGTTGCAACCATATATATATTCATACAGACCAACTCATTTGATGTTTGGAAATACCCTGTCAGACATTCGTCCATTTACGTTCGTTCTGGGACTGAACGAAACCGAAGGCACTATTTCTATTACTAGAAAAGCCCTTGCACTTCACTCCGTCTTCGATATATTCAGCATACTTGGTTTGCAACGCTTATGCCGATACGGAGTGGTTCTTCGGATAATAATCCAACCGGTCTCTCCATATTGACAACGATGGTCAAAACTTCGATAGTCTGTGATTTAACTATCGAATAAAAACAAGTGTTCAATCAAACATATCAAACAAATCACTGGGCTCTTTAATTAATATTTCATTAATTAAATCTCTTTTATATTCTCTTATCAATATTTGTTAACCAAATAATTTCAATAATCCTCTTGCCTCTTATGCTATTTGGAAAACGTTTCCAAATATTTACTTCTTTTATTTTCTATATATTAGAAAATATCTCTATTTGCAATTGGAAACAATTCCAATCACTTATCTCTATCCTTTTTTGTTTACAACATTCGATTTTTATATTCACTTTACTATCGAATTTAATACGTCGATACAATGATTTCAAATTATCAAAATATCTTAAAAATATTCTAACTCCTTAAATTTCTGGAAAATTTCGCCATAACCTCCCCTGTATCGGGAGCATCGGGAAATTTCAAATAGCTTCCCGGTATCTTCCAATCTCAAAAAGAAAAAGAAAAAGCCAAGCGGCTTGCCGATACGGCGCATAAAACCCATATATGAATTTAAACATGTACCTTTTTGTCGAGCACATAAATTTAAATCCATGATAATAAATAATTATTATCATTCTAATTCAAATGAAATTTATATTCACGAATTGTTTTCGGTTTAGTTTTATCTTTGAATTAAATAATTTCAGTTCCTCGAATTTTGATTATTTAATCGATAGCCCAAAAGAATACCATTTATATTATAAATTCAATATTTAAAACCATACTAAAGATTTAAAATAAATCGACCAAAAATCCGGGTCGTTACATTCTTCCCCCCTTAAAATAATTTCGTCCTCGAAATTGCTAAGGTAGGAAAAAGGGGGTACAAATCCATTTCTTTTCAACATCTCACTTATGTTGAGACTCAACTCCTCATATTTCAACAATTTTAGTTCTACCAAAACATTTGGTTTCTCATTCACATGCATTCAAATTGATTCTAAGTCAATTCATTCACTTTGACCCATTTAACTTGTTTAAGTTAAATTTTAAATTCCAAAATTCAAATTCCTGGGTTTTTCTTTTCAAATTCTTTGGAAATCCCATAAATATATACATATATTTATTTTCATTTCAAATTCAAAACATTTGAATTTTCAAACCACTTGTTTTCTTTAAAACAAACTTCCATCAAAACTTTCTAAGATAGCAATCCATCACTTAGAAACTCGGAAATGAACACTGATGATGTTGCAATCATCATCAGAATTACTTCCCAGCCACTGAAGTGAGTTCAGTGCTTTATTATTTCAAAATCCATCTAAAATGATTTTCTTTCAAATCCTTTAAAACAAATCTATATTATTTTAATATACTTTGAAAAATATTTTTCAACTTCCCAGGATTTTGAATTCTCAATTCTGGTTTGGATTTAATTCTAATTCATCTCATTTGTATATTTAATTCCTATACAAATTCCATTTTGGTTATAAATAACCATTCTAATTTTATAATCTCATTTGATTATAAAATCAACATCCAACACATCCATATAATAATAATTCTAGAAAATTACTCTTTCTATATCAAAATAAATTTCGGGTAAAATTATTTCATTTACCCACTTTAAAACAATATCATGTCGTATTTTCTGTTCAAGTGTTTAGAAATCCCTATCGACTTCGTGGCGTCCCACGACTCGACCAGAATTCATAAACCACTCACAGACTAGCCAACACAATATAAAATGGTTTTTATATCAAATAACAAATACGCTCTCTCATATATATACTCAACTCATTCTAGGGTACTACTGACCCTATCTCTAATGAGCACATTTCACACAAGCCTAGGTGTTCGCTCAACCTAAGCTCCGATACCAACTGTAACGGCCCTAGGCTTTGCAACCATCAGGCAGTGGGCTAACCTCCCACCGTGACATCCAGTGATACCTCAGAACTGATTTTACGGCCAGCCTCTCGACTTCACAACCAACCCACATTGTCGGGAGATGTAGGGGTAAGAGTCTCCCGTTCGCCACCAAACGCGAAGCGAGAACCCCCTATCATCCGTACCAATTAAGCAACCAGCTCTGATACCAACTGTAACGACCCGCAAATCCGTGCTATCTGAGTTGACTAAAAACACCACACGTCCAACCCAAATTGCACAGAAATACGAATCATTATTAGAAAGAAGTTAGAAGATGAGAAATAGGAAGAAAGAAATATTAGAATAGAAAAAAAAACGAAGATCACAACTCACAGCGGAACGAATAAAATATATTATATAACATAAGCTTTGAAATACAATCTGTTTTGTACATATATACATACCATCATCAGAGTACATAACATTTGATTCAGCGGAAGTAACTCTAAATAACTAACGTTGAAGCCTCCAGCTTCAAGCTCCTCCAAGTGTATCTGTAAAAGCCTGAAACACTTGACTGCCCGTACAAATTTGGGCACCCAAGAGTTTAGGGAAAACAAACAAAAAAAAACTTTGGGTCAGTCATGGGACTGGTGTGAGTAAACTCCAACCACTTGTTTAACTTTCAAAACTCTTTTTCGAAAGAAAAGATAATAGTAAGACCAGCCCACACATAAACACGGACGGTTTTTACCTTACTATAACCCAAAACACTTTGATACGAAAATCCAGTGATATTATAATAATGTCTACATCAAGTAAATAACCAAATAGCAGAACGCTTGCATCTCACGCTCCACATATATTATAAAATCAAAACCCGCATGGCGCTTATTGGAGATTGGATTTCCAACATGACAAGGTATGGAACCACCTTCCGACTGTGTATCTCTAGAGAGGAATACACTGGGTTCAACAAGAACATCTTGCAACCCGGCCCACACATGACCGACCACTCATTTCGCTTGAGTGTATCGAATGTACATCACCAACGGTTGGGCTCAAACCACCGTTTCCCGAATGGGCAGAATCGATAGATTTAGAAACAAAAGGAATTTCTCTAGATAGGTGATTATACACCCTAATGGGTGCGACCCACATAGCCATGCTGCCTGCCCGATTTTTGTCCTTTCCCGGTTGTTGAGGCCTGAGGCTACGAATACTTACCATTCATTGATAGCACAATCACTTTGAATGCCACATTGTCAGATCCGTTAATCACTAATTGATTTGCACAAATATTCTGGATATTATGCTAAGGGATAAATCCGTTGCAACCATATATATATTCATACAGACCAACTCATTTGATGTTTGGAAATACCCTGTCAGACATTCGTCCATTTACGTTCGTTCTGGGACTGAACGAAACCGAAGGCACTATTTCTATTACTAGAAAAGCCCTTGCACTTCACTCCGTCTTCGATATATTCAGCATACTTGGTTCGCAACGCTTATGCCGATACGGAGTGGTTCTTCGGATAATAATCCAACCGGTCTCTCCATATTGACAACGATGGTCAAAACTTCGATAGTCTGTGATTTAACTATCGAATAAAAACAAGTGTTCAATCAAACATATCAAACAAATCACTGGGCTCTTTAATTAATATTTCATTAATTAAATCTCTTTTATATTCTCTTATCAATATTTGTTAACCAAATAATTTCAATAATCCTCTTGCCTCTTATGCTATTTGGAAAACGTTTCCAAATATTTACTTCTTTTATTTTCTATATATTAGAAAATATCTCTATTTGCAATTGGAAACAATTCCAATCACTTATCTCTATCCTTTTTTGTTTACAACATTCGATTTTTATATTCACTTTACTATCGAATTTAATACGTCGATACAATGATTTCAAATTATCAAAATATCTTAAAAATATTCTAACTCCTTAAATTTCCGGAAAATTTCGCCATAACCTCCCCTGTATCGGGAGCATCGGGAAATTTCAAATAGCTTCCCGGTATCTTCCAATCTCAAAAAGAAAAAGAAAAAGCCAAGCGGCTTGCCGATACGGCGCATAAAACCCATATATGAATTTAAAACATGTACCTTTTTGTCGAGCACATAAATTTAAATCTTCATATGCTTCATAACAAACCTGCTTACACATGTTCACCTGTTTTCAATTCAATTCAACTCAATCCATTCGTTTGAATTCAAATTTGAATCGTTTGAATTCGGTTTCGCTTAATTATTCTTTAATTAGCCCTTTTTCCTATTTCACTTCTTTGTTTGAACATAACATGTTCAAATAAAATATTTAACTCGTTCATAACCAAATTGAATTTCGATTTCAATTCCAGTTCCCTTTTTGATTTCGAATATAAGTTTTCAAATCGAAATTGCTTATTCAACCCCAATATCCATTCGAAACCTCCTTAACTATTTTCTATTCAAAATTAGTTAATGCTATTCACTAAATAAAAATCTGGTTTCTGTTTCAAAAATCATATTCATTTATACAACTTGAATTCGCATATATTTTACAACTCAACTCCGAAATTTTTCTAATTAAAATTTCGAATTTTATTCGTTAAAATCCTTTTATAAACTAAATAAACCGTTATGGGTTTAAAACGATTTTGGCGCTGTTTTTCTGAAAATTTGATTTTGACATATCTCAAAATCTATACGACGAAATTCAGATTTTTCTCTTTCATTAGAAAACTATTATCAAATCGGTCCTGACGTTTCTTGTTTCGAAGAATTTCGACTTCAATTGCGTTCTGTATATTCAATTGAAGTTCGAATCGCTATTTTACGAACTGCAGCGCTGCGGCGAGTTCGTTTTAATTATATTTATAAATATAAACTTTTAAACTTCTTTAAAATGGATTCAACTTCATCTAATATATATATATTCATATATATTTCAAATTCCATTTGAATCTTTACATTTCAAATTCCATAGTTTTAAATCCTGTATTCAAATCCCATTTGAAATCCTTTATTCGAATTCCATTTCAAATTCTTTATTCGAATTCCATTTCAAATCCTCTATTCGAATTCCCACTTTAATTCAACTCCTTTTTGAATTTCTATATTTGAAATTCATACTTGAATTTAAATATCCAAACTCCCTTTAAATTTCTATTTGAAATTCTAAATGTTTCAAATTCCATTTGAACTTCTATATTCCAATTTCTATATTTGAATTCTATTGAAATTCAATATTCAAACTCCTTTTTAAATTTCTATATTCAAATTTCCATAGTTTAAAACCCATTTGAATTTCATATTCAAATCCCATAGATCAAATCCTATTTGAATTCAATTTGAATCTCTTACATTTAAATTCCATTTTTCATTTCCGACCCCATTTGAATTCTAATATTCAAACTCATTATTAACACCATTTGAATTTCTAATATTCAAATTCATTTGAATTCCCTTGAATTCAAATTCCATTTCAAAACTATTTTGATTTCCTATTTTGAAATCCTATTTCAATCCTACTTTGAAATCCTACTTTCAAAGTTTATTTCAAATTCTATTTTGAAATTTCATATTCAAATTTCTACTTGAATTTCTATATTCAATTCCATGTTCAAATTCAATACTTGAATTTCTATTTCAAATCTCAATTCAAATTTCATATTTAAATTCCATTCAAAGCTCTATTCAAATTTCACATTTTGAATTCTTCCTTGAAATACTATATTTCAAATTCTATTCAATTCCTCTTTGAAATTCTATATTTCAAATTCTATTTTGAAATTCTTCTTTGAAATTCCATATTTCAAAATCTGTTTTGAAATTCTACATTCAAATCTCTATTTGAATTTCTTATTCGAATTCCTTTGAATTCAAATTTTATTTTAATTCCTTGAATTCAAATTCTATTTTTCATTCAAATTTCGTCTATTCAAATTCTATTTGAACTTCTATTTGAATTTCTAATATTCAATCTCCTTTTAAAATTCAAACATTCAAACTCCTTTAAAAATTCAAATGTTATACTCAAATTTCATTTGAGTTATATATTTGAAAATTTCATTTCACGTCCTATTTTGAAATTTCATTTCAAATTCCAATTCCACGCTTGTATTTCTATTTCTGAATTATCAAATGATAATTCTTTTTACTTCATTTATAACTTCGTTATAAAGGACTATTTCTAAACTTCGTTTATAAAGAAACTACTTGTTTTTATTTTTCAAAAACAAGTTTATATTTTTATTTCCATTTAAAATTCAAATTCTATTTAAAATAGAATTTTTCCTTTTTAAATCGCCAATATCCTTTTTACGATATTTTAAAATATCGTTACTTAAGCCCAGTGATATTTAAACACACAAAGCAACAAATTATTTATTTTTCTAACACATCATATATAACAATATATATGCAAACAATTAAACAAATAGATAATATATTTTTGAGGAATCCAGTTGGATTCCTCCAACCTGTTTTCCTGCATCCACAGATGTTAGCACATAAATAATACCCATTCTGCTTCGTGGCAGAATATCGCGGTATAGAAGGTCATCCACTAATCATAGCGTGGGGCGTATAGGGTAATCATCCGCTATGAAACTGCGGGCATCCGCTAATGAGACTGCGGGAATCCAACCAGTCAATCAACCCAATATATATATATAGCCTAAATAACTAATATATATAAAACAACCAGGAAACATTCACATAAGTAACAAACAATTATTTTTAACGAAATAAAAATAATTCTAAAGGTGAGTGAGATTTACTCACCGGAGTGTCTATTTACGCTGAATACCCGATGAAGACTATTATGTAGATTGTACAGTGGTTCCTCCATTTCACTGTTTTTCAATGTAAAACAAAAAAAAATCTCAATTACCGAAGTATACTAATTTAATTAACTTCTCAGATATAACAAATTTCGAATTTAACCTTAACCTTTCTCGAATGGTTAGTCTACCCATTTTATTCCCTTATTAACTAATTTCCTTTATAACCACTAATTATATCAACTAATTTATTTTAATCAAATACCAATTATATAAAATAATTTCCATGTATTAAATTTAAATTATTTTACAGTAGTAAAATGCCTAAGTTAATTTCCTATCTGGAAATAAATCTCGTACCTATGTAATTTAATTACACCTTACTACCTAAAATTTCTTGACTGAAATAAATAAATAACTAAATTAACTAAATTAAGATAATTACCTTAATAACCAAATTAAATCCATTTATCATTCTCGGTCCTTCAGTGCTTCACAGCAGTTCGCGACCCTCCCCAAATCAACATCTCGACACCCAAGACCCCATCGTCGCACCTCCGGATCCTACCCCGAAGGACCCACAATGTCGAACCCTGAAGCTTCGGCAACCCCACTGCGCCACTCTGAGCCTTATCGCATCATCAGACCCCCCAGAACCCAACCCTAATCACGAGCGTCCCAAAGGTCTTCGAGCTCCAGGTGGTTATCGCGGTTCCATAATCGCGATTTAATCCTTGCGATATTCATCTTTAAAAGCCTCGAACTGACCAGATTTCGGAATTTAGATGGAAAAGGGGTTTTCAATTTAGCGGTGGCCATTTTGATTTATTTATAGAAGAAAGAAAATGGAGAAATGAAGACAGAGGAGGGGTCGCGATTTATAGACAACGGAGGGGACAAGTTTTTAATGCGTGGTCGGCCAAAGTACATGACTATCTTTTTAAAGGATTTAAAAAGATTTTTTTGATTTTGATTTAAAATATATTTTAGTTTAATTTGATTTGACCACAACTTAATACGATTTGATATATAGAGATTTTCACTTTAATTTATACAGATATCGATTTGATTTTTAATTTAATTAAATAACCAAAATATCTTATGGTCCTTAACTCGAAATTCTGAACCGATATTCAATCGTAACGACTGACGTTATAAGCTTAAAACGCCGTTCTGAATTCAACGGATCCGATTCTGAATTTTTAACTCGACTATATAGAAGAGATAACATTTTAAATTAACGATTTAAATTAAATCCGAAAAAAAATGTAAATTGTTTTCAAACAATTTAAATCCATGATAATAAATAATTATTATCATTCTAATTCAAATGAAATTTATATTCACGAATTGTTTTCGGTTTAGTTTTATCTTTGAATTAAATAATTTCAGTTCCTCGAATTTTGATTATTTAATCGATAGCCCAAAAGAATACCATTTATATTATAAATTCAATATTTAAAACCATACTAAAGATTTAAAATAAATCGACCAAAAATCCGGGTCGTTACAGAATGTTTATAAAAATGCTTAGGATTATAATAAAAGAAATGAAAATGAAGTTAGTTGGCATCAAGTCATTTGGAATAATGTCAACTAACACAAAATGGCTTTTTGCTCCTACTTTCAATTTTGAACAAGCTTCTAACTAGCAACATGTGCTCAAAATGGAGCAATAAAGTTAATATGATATGTTTGTGTTGCAAAATGGATTTAGAAAATATGTTCTTTGATTACATCTACTCAAAGCACATATGGTTTATAGCAGAAAAATAAACTCAAGTCTGACCAAAAGATTCCTCTTCAAAACATCAAAGGAAATACCTAATATATAAGGCAAAATCACAGAAACAACAAAGAAATGATAAGATAGTAGCTTGTATTTTTCTGACAACTATCATTTATGCTATTCGTAAGGAAATGAACAATAGACTACATAATGGTAAAGAAATTGATAACATCGGTCTCTTAGGTAGTATAGAAACAGAAAGCAATACCATACTTCTTAAAACTCATAAAATCTCCAGAAATCAGGATATTCATAGTACTTATGATATCGATAACCATAAAGAAAGAACTGAAGCATATTTACAAGGGGTTAAGTAAGTATCCACAAGAAATTTCCAAAGGAAAGAGCAGCTTCGCCAATCAAAGTAACCTTTCACGGCCTCTGATCGATGTGCTAATGGCCATATCCCCACATCAATCCCCCTTCTTGGAGGTTCTCTTCCCGATTGCCATGCCAATGCAAACACTATGAAGGAGAAAAATATATTTAATCTCAATGTTAATAATAATATAGAAACCATGGCAGCCGCCTCTTTAGCGCAAGCGATTTTTTTCGTCGTTTTTGTCTCCTCTCACCTTCACTAACCCGCATCGCCTCCTCCTTCCCTTGCTTCCCCTCGCCTTCCTTTCCTTTCTCGCCCTATCTCATCTTCTTCGATGGGTCGTAAACCGAAGCCTAGAACCCCCAATATCGGATCTGAATTTGGAATCCCTATCCAGATCTGGTAAGAAGTTTTCTCAAGCAAACAAAGCTATCCAATTCGGTTACAAGCATATTTTCACCCAAAGCTATCCAGATCTGGATAGGGATTCCAAATTGACCGTATGTAAAAGGCGCATGTTACAAGCATCACTTCTCTTTATGCTGCAGCTCTAGATAATGCAAGATGACTCGAACAGTAGTTACTTTGGGTGAAAATATGAACGTAGTTCCTGGTACAAATAAGAGAAGTGATGCTTGTATTATTTCTAATGAAGGTTGAATACTATGAATGCTAAAGAGGTTGTGGCATTAAAAAAAGGAAAGCAAGATAAATTATGGGAATTCTGTATTTGTTTTGATGCAAGCTAAATATTCTTCTATTGAAGCTTCTATTGAGGCTGTGATACTAAGTAAAGACATAATGTTGCATGATGTGCCTATAGGGGTCGATTCAAAAACAATCAAATGGACGTATCTCTTCGAGAACTCGCCAAATAATATCGGTATATTCCCCGGTATTTCGAACACTCGGTATTTGATGGAATTAGTGCGCTTCCATTGGAGGTTATCGCTGGGGCTGACTTTTAGATTGATTGTCTGGTTGGATTTTTCTTAGATTCTCCTCCATCATATTTGGTTGTTAAGGAACTTTGTGGAAACGTGTGGAATCGTCAAGTTCGTTTGGATCGATCAATGTTTTTTATGAAAACTTTTCTTCCATAGGAGCGCCTTCGTGTCTTAAGTGCTGAGCCAACTATTATTAGGAGGAAGGCATTTATAATAACTCCGTGGTCTCCAACTGTTGATAGAGCTCGAGAACAAGTTCTCTCGATTCTGGTATGGAATAATTTCTCTCACATTCCCTCAGTTTTGCAATCGCTAATTGGTCTGAACTAGTTGTCCAACTCTATAGGAAAACATAGGAGTTTTGATGCAAACACTATAGCTAGAGAAAAACTTTTCTATGCCAAAGCCTTGATTGAAATAACCCCTGACAAACCTTTTTCGGAAACGATAAAAGTTAGAGTAGCCGATGGTTATGTGGTAGAAGTTCGAGTTCAATACGGTTGGATGCTTGATATATGCACTATGTATTACTCCTTTGGACATCTACACTCTTCCAGTACATGGAAACCCATAGTATCAGCTCCAATTCCTATTCCCTTTGTTATTCGTAATCCTCTTCCTAGGTCTGTTGTTAGATTGGTTGCGAAAGTTCAACAGCCTGCTATTATAGTATAACATAGTGTTTTGGAGTCATCTGATCCTACTATTGATGATCAGCTTGATGCCGAGGATCTTAGTTCAGAAGAGGAATCCAATTGCAATGATGTTTGTTGGTGTGCGCCCTACGCATTTAAAACCCAGTAATATCCCCACTATAGCTCATAGCATTTTAATCGCAACATTATTTCAATTTAGCGCTGATGAACAATAGATCCGATTTTAGTCCCACTGTTTTTCCGCTATATCTGCTAAATCAAGGCTTTTTAGCATCCACTTTAACAATATTAATATATAAAGCTTGATTTGACTAGTTTACTTTCAAAAAAAAATTTAAAATTAGTTTAAAGGACTAAATTGAAGCATAAGTGCCTAATATACGGTAATAATAAATTACATTTATTAAATTTAGCATGATTAACTGTGATATTACTTGATTTTATTATATAAGATTAATTAATATTTGTCTCTACACTTATAATGCGAGAAATGTGATTAATTAATTTCTAGATATTTTGTTTTACATCTAATCAACCTTTTTGTGCCTCCGCTATATCCCAGCTACACTTTTTTGCATAAAATCGTTGAGCGCTTTAACTGCATAGTGTGCACCTAACCACTCTTGGGCACATTTGAGTTCTGGAATGAGATATGATCCTTCACAAGACATGTACTATAAATATATCAATGACATTGAAGAAGATATGAGAAGACTGATATACCATGTAGTGGATGGTGGCTTTGTGCTAATTGTTGAGGATGAGATTGGAGGGATGAACATGTCTATTTTTTATGACAATACTTGTGTAACGTCCTGTAATTTTAGCAAATTAATAATTGGTTAATTTAATATATTGGTTTGATAATTTAAATGGTTTAAATTCAAGTGTTTTGAATATTTAGTTTATATAAATAATGGAGTAATAAAATATTTGTTTTGAAAATAGTCGAAAATAGCTAAATTGGCAATATTGTGTAAATTGGATAATTTAATCAATTTAATTCAATTTAGAATTTTAATATTAATAATGAATATGTTTATAAATGACAATTTTGAATGAATGAATTATAATATAATTTAAGTCAAGCTCGTAACGTCGCAGTAGTTCGTAATATTGAGTTTTGAACTTCAGACGATTATACATGATACGTTTTAGGTCGAATTTCTTCGAAACAAGAAACGTTGGAATCTATTGAATTATATTTTTATAATGGAAGTGAAAAATCAAGATTTCGTCTTATATATTGTAAGTTATGCCTAAATCAAATTTTCAGAAAAATAGTGGCATAATTGTTTTTGACCATAACGATTATTTAATATAATTAAATATTGGTTTTGAATTTGGACAAATTCTTTGAGACGTAGTTATAATTTAATTTATAGAATTTTTCTGAAATTTTTATTTTGGGAAAATATGCAACTTTTCGGTTGACGTATTTCACATCCTATATCAATATTTTGGGACTTCACAAAATAAATTAACTTGTCTATTTTATTATACTTTTGGAATCGTGGCACATCGCTCGACAAAATCGTATTTTTATTTTTGTTGTTCACGGCTCGTGCGTGAATGAAGTAGTGTGCAATGAGGTACCATTCAACCTTATATACTAAAAACATATGCACATTCCTATCTTGTAACGACCCGCATTCTACGTATCAGAGGATCGTAGAATATTTATTTCATTTTAATACGAAATCGTATGGTCGTGTAATTTTGGGGAACGACTATTGGGGTCATTTCCAATATTCACGATTTTTGCTGAATTTTAAATGACCGTTTCCCCCCTCGCGAATCTTGTTTTTCCTGTAACTTTTGATTGGTAAAGAATTTTGGCTTGAAACTACTTCCATTGGATCCGGATGATGGTTTACCTTTCCGTAGAGTGGTCACATTAATCAAACGGACTTTGCTACGGGGCTTGTGCAAAGGGGTTATCGATACCCATAACTTTGGTCCACCGTTAAAGAGAGGGGACATGTAGACGAACAAGAGCCAGGGAAGTGTGGACTGGTTGACCCGTTAGGGTTATTGACTATGGACCTGTGTAGTGGGGTCTGAGTAATAGTTGTATGGAGTTGCCGTCATAGCCCCAAAGGGCAAAGTGGTCATAACAATAGTTGTATGGAGTTGCCGTCATGGCCCTAATAGATTTGGTGATCAAAGCGGTGGATATCGTATGATTTACGCATAGAGTGTGAGATATGAGGATGATTGTATGTTTGATGTTTGCTATCACCATTACACGCACACTCCTTTTTTTACACTATATGTCAGTATTTCCTTAGAGTATTGTACATCTTGTTGTGCTAACTCTTTGGTTGCAGGTCCAAGTTCAGGTATGATTATTTATACCTGTTATTGTTTTATTTAGCTGGTATGGCTCATACCAGACTTTTGTATGACCCAGAGTTTTATGTCTCTCCTTATTACTCTGGGTGCTTCTAAAAGAGCAAATTAGAGACAGGTTAGGTGGTTATGCACGATTAGTTGCCCGAAGAAGAGCAGGAGGCTGCCATGTACTATATACATATATTCTCCCTGTGTTGTTGTTGGTCACTGCTTTGGGCATTAGTAGTGTACATTTTCTATTTCCTTTTTAGAGACAGTATTTTGAAGTTGTAATAATTGTTTGGATCATAAGTTGTATTTTGGATTCCGCTGCTATGATGGTTTAGTTTTCAGCTTATGCACTGTCTCACCTGTTTTATGTCAAGTTATGTTATTATTATATTTTATTCCACGCGCTGTGAGATATACTTCAGGTTCTTCGGTAAGTTTCAAAACCCTTTTGGCAATCGTCCTGTGCTAGTCGTTCATGGATACAGCACATTTCGGAGAAATGTCTGATTTGTACGAGATGGCCGTCACACTTTGTATCAGAGCCTAGGTTGCATAGTTAACCTAGGGGAAGACACCAGGGAGAGATAATATACGTATACAAGTATTTGTGATATTTTGGTTTTCAAAATCTAGATATATACTATTAATATATCTAAGGACGAAGTCGCACTGCACTGTCACCACTATGGAGATGGTTGATCGTTTTCTCTTTATAGATTGAACGATGAGCCGATATACGAGGAGTACGGGTTTAGAGACCAACAACGGGAATGTCCCTGATATGAGGACGATGTTTACTGCCTTCATGCGAGAGATGCTAAGGGATGCTCAGGAAGCAGTTCCTAATGCTGCCAATGATGGTGGTGCAGTAGTGCAGGCGCGTAGGGTTGATCTCGCCAAGCTTAACAAGGAGTCCCGGAATAAGAGAAAACAGAACGAAGACAAATTTGGTCAGAAGAAGAATACGAAGGATATCCGGTGCTTTGACTGTGGCAAGAAGGGCCACTATGCCAGAGAATGTCGAGCGAAGCCAGGGGAAAAGAAATGTTTCAGTTGTGGACAAGTGGGACGTCTCAAGAAAGAATGTCCACAACCCCTAAGAAGAAGCAGACTGTGGAAGCATATGCTATCATCGCTATTCCTTCTTCGTCGAATGCCCCAACTGTGGCGCAAAAGGGAAAGGATGTCGCTGTTCAAGGTTTGCTTTCTATTTATGATGTTCATGTTCGAGTATTGTTTGATATCGGAGCTTCCCATTCCTTCATATCTAGTGACCTGGTAGATAGGTTGGAATTGAAACCTGAGATTTTCGATAGATCTTTAGTTGTGACAAACCCGATCGGTGGTTCGACTAGCCTTAGTATGATTTACCATAATGTAGTCTTATCGATTTATGTATGTATGTTTGCTTGTGATTGCTTTATTCTGGGCTTTACTAGGTTTGGCATTATTTTGGGAGTCGATTGGCTCCAAAGATATGGGGTGGTGGCAGACTGTGAGGGATCTTCGGTGACTATTAGAGCGGATGATCGGCGGAGGGTACTGTTTGGTGGCCTACCGAGCAATGGGGTGATGGCTAGTTTTCTAAATTCCCTCAACATCCCACATGATGAGTTATCAGATGTGCCTATTGTTGGCGAGTATCTGGACATCTCGGGGAAGTGAACGGACTTCCACCACACTGAGAGATCGAGTTTCGGATTGATTTAGTGAAAGATGCTAGACCTACAGTTATGCCTCTTCGTCGTATGGCGCCAAGGGAGCAGCGAGAGATCGAGGTGCAAGTAAGCGATCTTTTGAAGAAGGGATTTATCCAAAGAAGTGTTTCCGAGTGGGGAGCACCAGTTGTATTTGCTACCAAGGCCGATGGTTCCCTTTGCTTATGTGTGGACTCGAATTGAAGATGGAGTTAAGGATAGCTCTTCTGATGAGAGTGCTAAGGAGTCATCGATAGTACGGAGTGTTCTAGGCGGACTCGAAGCAGGGGTATCTGGGGATGCCTATTTACCTTGGATCTGTGGGACGTGATCTAGTTATCCTGGGAGGATAAACATACGTTGGACGTGCGGTAGTCCATTTAGAGCCGGGGTATTCATTAGCCCTTGATATTAGTGGGACCAGTCATACGGGTATCGATGTATTCATGGCTTTAGCGGGTGATAGATAGGACTTGTTCAATAGACGCTATGATTGCTAAGTTTGTTCTTGTGTTCGTGGACGATATCTTGGTTTACTCGAGGATAGAGGAAGAATACAAGGAACATCTGAGGACAGTAATAGAGGTGTTGAGGAAACACCAACTGAAAGCAAAATTTTCTAAGTGTCACTTCTAGAGGAGAGAAGTGGGATTCTTGGGCCATATCGTTTCAGAGAATGGTATTGCCGTGGACCCTGCGAAGGTGGCTACGGTACAAGTTTGGTCTACGTCTAAGAATGCAATGGACATGAGAAGTTTTTTGGGGCTAGCTAGATATTATCATAAGTTTATCCAAGACTTCTCCAAGATAACAACACCGTTAACTCAGATGACCAAGAAGAATCAAGATTTCATTTGGGACGAAAGGTATGAGAATGCATTCAAGGGTTTAAATGAAAAGTTGACGTGTGCACCAGTGTTAGTTATTCCTGAGGGGAACGAAGAGATGACGGTATACACGGATGCTTGTGGTACCGGACTAGTTGTTGTACTGATGCAAGGAGGTATAGTTGTAGCTTATGCTAGTCGGCAACTGAAACCACATGAGAAAAGATATCCTATCCATGATTTGGAATTGGCAACGATTGTGTTCGCGTTAAAGATGTGGAGACATTATCTCTTGGGAGAAAGATTCGAGTTGTTTACCAATCATAAGTTATTAAAGTATCTTTTCTCTCAGAAGGATTTAAATCTTCGTCAGCAGAGGTGGTTAGAGTTCTTAGCTTCATATGATTTCAGTATCGCATACACACCCGGGAAGGGTAATGCGGTAGCTGATGCATTGAGTAGGAGACATGCCAATTTGGGGGCTACGTTTCTGGAATGGAAGCAACTGGAGTATATCGCGGGATATGATTTCAGACCTAAGTGCGAATTGGATTCAGAGATGTTAGCAAGTTTGACGATTAGACCGACTTTGATTGAATGGGTTGGTTCCAGTCAGAGGGAAATCATCTCCAAGGTAGAGATCGATATCGATGGTGAGGAAATGAACAAGTATGGACTTGGTCGAGAAGGATGGATTCGAAAGAATGGGAGACTAGTTGTACTCAATGTTGATGGATTGAGAGATGAAGTGCTTAGAGAGTGTCATCACTTGAAACTGACTATACATACTAGTAGTAATAAGATGTATCAAGACATGAAGCAGACATACTACTGGGAAGGGGAGAAACGTTGGGAAGTTTATATCCAAGTGCGTGAACTGACAGCTAGTTAAACCCAAGCAAAAGAAGCCTAGTGGTTTGTTATAGGCATTAGAAATTCCCGAATGTAAATGGGAACAAGTCTCAATGGATTTCATCAATGGTTTACTAAGGACTAGATCGGGTTATGATAGCATTTGGGTGATTGTGGATCGATTGACCAAAAGTGCAAGGTTTATACCCGTTAAGTCGAATAGAACAACAACTAAGTTAGCAAAACTGTATATGAAATGGATAGTGAGATTTCATGGAGTACCTAAAGGTATTGTGAGTGGCCGAGATCTATTATTTGCTAGTGGATTTTGGAAGAGCTTACAAGAAGCTTTAACGTCATAATTACATCTCAGTACCGCATACCATTCTCAAACCGATGGTCAAATAGAGAGGGTGAATCGTGTATTAGAGGATCTCTTGAGAGCTTGTATATTAGATTTTGGAGGTTCATGGGATGAGAACTACACCAGAAATGGCTTTTGGTAGCGTTGCAAAAACGCTACCATAACTTGTAACAGCGTTTTAGAGAACGCTGCTATATGACATGCAACTAAAAGTCTAAAACTTTTTGTTGCGTTATAGCAAACGCTACCAAAAATATCATATTGTTGCATTTTTGAAATGCAACTAAAGCTTTTCTATATGGTTTAGAAAATGCTTTCTGTAGCATTTTTAAAATGCAACTATTTAATTTTTTATTACTTTACATTCGCTTTCGTAGCATTTTTAAAACGCTACTAAAAGTTGGCTTGTACCATTTCCAATAAGCTTGTACAATATCCATATTAAAACAACTGATCAATCATAATTTCACATTCAAATCAACAATTAAATCACATGATTAACAGATACAAACAAACAACTAATTAAACAAATCATCATCATATTAAGCTAATAGAAATAACACGCTGATCACATAATCAAATATAATATCCATAAAAATCCAATAGTAGATCTTTAACAAAATAAGACACATACTAAACAAGTTTACACAAAAAGTACTAACAAAATATGACAACATATAAAAAAATCAAAGCCATGTTCATTGCTTGGTTACCAGTAATTCTTTGTTGTCGATAGTCTTCACTTCAAAATAGCTAATTACCTGTAGATGAATTTGTCCGTCAACAATAAGAATTACAAACTACAACAGAAATTACAAACTAAAAACAGAATGCTAAGTTACTCATTCAAAGACTAAAGCACACCTCTATGTTAATTAAAAAACCAAAACAAGTACATAAATGGTGTATCTATTTTGTTATACTTTTATCGCAATTACAAAATTTATTTTGCACATTTATATTAGGGTTGTCAATGAATACCCGAAAAATCCGATATCCATCCGAATCCGTATCCGAAATATCCATTATCCGGCATTATCCGAAAAACGGATACGAATATCCGAAAAGCTTTTCGGATATGGATATGATTATAGTAGTATCTGTATCCGAAAAATATCCGTCCGACTAATTGATGTAATATATATATAAAAAAAATAGAGTTAATAATCATCTTATAACTATTGGATGTTACTATGATATAAATTTTTGTCTAATTTTAGTGAAAAATGGTAGTCTTAATGTTTAATTTCGGAATATTTTTGGATATGCTTATGGGTATTAGTATAAAAAAATGTTTCATCATCAGATTCCTTTATTTTCTTGTTTTTCTAAATATTAGTATAAAAATTATTTTATGTTGATCCAAATATTTTATTTATACTCTTAAAAATTCATTAATTTCTAGCGGAACGGATAAATATCCGATATCGATCCGTATCCGAAAATTGAGCGGATACAGATATTCGATATTCGAAAATGATTTCAGATATTGCACTATCTATATCAGAAAGCATCTGTTGACAGCCCTATACATAAAATCAAGTACATGAATTACAAAAGTTATTCTACACATTTAAACTCTCTTTCACATTTTTTGTTACATTTGCAAGCATGTAGTTGGGACCTATCTGTTTTGTATGGTTACAGTTACACTATTCAACATTCGCAAGTTTGGTATTTTTCTTTTTCAAAAATTAAGTTTGGTATTTTTTATTTGTTTACTGTTTTTACACCACCGTAATTTTGTGCATTTAAACTGCGCATTACAATTTTCATTTTTGAATCCCTATGCTATTTTTTGTATCACTCTTTATTTCTACATAAATCCCTTCAGGTTCCTCCCAAATATTTCCTCAATCATCTCCAAATTGTCCCTTGACCTTAATCACAAAGAAAATAAACCCTCAGCAACTCCTTCATCAGGCGCAGGTGAAACATCCCGTCCAGATAACATGGGAAAATAATGAAACGGACAACTAAATTCACAGCATAATCTTCCATGGAACATGCAACTAAAGTAAATGGAGTATGCTACCTAAGCTCATCCAAAGCATGGGAAAATAATGAAACTTATTCACAAAAAATAGCAAAAACACACTAAAACTATAACAATTAACACTTTTACCTACTGCTCACCCAAATAAAGTAAGTCTGTAGAAGCAGAAATTAAACAACAAGGTGTAGGAAAACAAATTAGTATCATACCTGGTTGCTGTGACCACACTTTCTTTTCCTGCAATTAACAGCCCTAGGGTGGAGTCTTGCATAGCACTTGTTACCAAAAATAGTATAAAATTTGTTACAATACGAAAAAGATCAATCGAACATTAAAATTATAATATAAGATAATTCTATGTTTACAAACTTTTCTGGAAATGTATGCTCAAGTTGATTTTAAAATTAATATGGTACCCTTCTTAAGCAATACTTTAGGACAGAAAAATAGAATACTTTGGTCTAAGAATGAACTCTTAGGACTCTTATATACTATACAGTTCTAAAAAAGTATTCATTTGGTAAAACCCCAAGAAGCAAAATCCATAAGCTTACTGACAGTATTGCAAAATGTGCAAAATTATAAACGGTAGGCTCCTAAAAAATTTACAAATGAGAGGACACCCAGAACTAATAGAATACAAGTAATTGATTAATATATGCTTGCAAGTACCCATGCATAACGGGTCTCTTACAATTAATAAGAAAAGCAAAAACATAAGTGAGTTTATTCGATAATGATAAACATCGTGTAATTTGAACAAAGTGAGTACATTTGACTAAATGCATATGAAAACGGACGATTTTGAATAGGTCATCGCCATTTTTCATCTTAGTGCAATTATTTCTTATGTTCAGTTACTGTACAATTGGATGGATTTTCGCAGAAATAACTATACAATTACCATTTATTTGCACTGAAATGTGAATTATACATGTTTAACTGTAAATGGAGATCATAAAAGAACACATATGCTTCTTAACAAATTCATTATTGGCATGTTGAACCTGTACCTCAGGCCAATGCAGTTGTAGGAAGTGGACAACTGTAATAGCAGCAGTAGATAAGCCAAATCAAAAGGAAACTGAGCGAATTAGCTAAGTGGAACAACAAATAAAAAGAATAAAATTGTTTTATCCGTAGTGGCTATGACACATGGCAAGCTATTAACCATTCTATTATTTTTCTTTTTTAAATGAGAATCAAAGAAGAATATGTAAGATCGACTAATGTATCAGTTATGCGTAGCTAATTTCTTCAGAAGCTTTTTTTTTTCAAATGTTTCTTGATGACTATCATCCATGATTTCGCTTGCAATATTTGCCAACGCCTTTGTTTGTATTGAAAAAAGGGGTTGAGAGCAATTATACATCCTAGTACTCACATTTTTGGTTTCACATAGATTACTTATACTGCTTCATTATTAGCATTCAACAATCAATTCTTTCCTGATAACTTCAAAAGTCCAGCAGATTTGTTCATGGTTGCCTGAAAGTGCAACTTATGTAGAGTTAACCCAAAAAAAAATTTTAAAAATGAAAACAAAATCAGTTACATTACCACCAAGTAAAGGAACACTAAATTAAAGTTATGTTTCTTGTGCTCGGGTATTAAATATATAAGCGGATCGGGTCGGTGATGTGTTTGGGTATTGAAGTGACTATCCCAAGCTAGCAGAAGAAGACAAGGGGATTCAGTGTTGGAATGATAAAAAAAATGAAACAACAGAAGTAAGCAGATATTAGTGATTGCTGGACCACAGATATAAGCTATAAAGTGGGAAGAAAGAAGGTAGGTATTGGATAAAAAGAAAATGAAAGAAAGGAAGAAAGCAGATCAGGTGGAATAATGACAGAAGAATAAGAATACAATCTGCATTCTTTTAAGAAGCAAGGAGCCAAGGAAATATACATACAAATGTATATAGAATTACTGACAATTCATCTAGACAAATAATAGAAGCCATGTGTCTTAAGAATCTACAACAGTGTATAATAGTTTCTAGAAGGCAACCAAGTTCTTATTTGCAACATATACAGATGTTTAGCCTATTGCACGCAATTCAGTAAATATAAGACTAAAATCCTTGGAGAATGTAGAAAGAGTGTACCTGAGCAAGAGAACAGAGTCCTCAGACACAGTATATATGTTCTTTAGATCCAAGCTCAAATAAAAAGTTAAATATAGGGTTTCCACGGTCTTTCTCCATAATCACTTTTTCAAAAGCACATCCATCATCAAGACACGGTATGTGTATACACATGATAAGTTACCTGAAAGGATGACCAAGTCGCTAAATGATAAGCCTTTGGATGAGAACATATGATTCATTTCGTCTATGGAGAAGCGTGTGTCTATCATATATGATATATTTGATTAGAAATAAGTTGGAACAAAATCTTAAAACCATATTTTCTTGCATAATTTTTTTCTAAAAACGATCTCCATAAAATATGAAGAACAAGTAAAAATCTTGACAAATAAATATATAGCTAGCATAGTTGCCAAGTTTGTTAATTCCATTTTTTTCATGCCATGCTTAACCAGTTTTCATAATACATAAAAAAATGAACTTAATAATACATACAAGAATATAAAATCCACTTACAATTTGTGCAGAGTCTCCTGCAGATCATTATATCAGTGCAAGAAATGACTTTTGGGCACAAAACTTCAAGAAGCCTCTTAGCACTTTCAATTGCTTCAAAACTGCTAAGTGATCTATTGGCTGAATCATTTCTTCCAGTTCCATTCCCTTGTAGTAAACACTGAACCATCACAACTCTTCAAGACCATTTGAGATGTTAGAAAATGAAAAATAACACTAAAATCATAGCAGAATAAATCGAATTTGAAGGATGACAATTTTAGTAGACTATTGTCTATTAGTTAAGGTTAAACCGTTTTTTTTTTTTTTTTGCATAGCCGACCAGTTTTTATAGTGTTCCGTAACACTCTTTTATTATGACTAATAATAAAATTACAATATAGTACAGGTGACTGTAGTTAGCAGTCAGTTAATTCGGTTTTTAAGGTGGACCGTCCACCGCTTACGGAGTTTATAGTGTTCCGTCCACTCTGCCTAGACAAGCTAAGGAACTGGAGCTAGCTAATACACTAGACTAAAATACACTTTCGTACTCCACGCAGGGAGTTATGACACATCCTGTTACATAATTATAGGAAAAAATTACATTTTTTGTTTACAACATCCTTCCACGGAAGGACATAGAAAATCCATGTGCTGAAGAGACAACAGCAATAACATATCTTGAGCCACGTGAGTAGCCCATTCCTTCTAGCCCGGCTAGAGAACTGTTTATCCTTGTGCAGCTATGGCACAGGGCTCCAAAAAATACTGCAGCTAGTGATGGGAAGCCCAAAGTAACACATCATCGTTCTGTTGCAGATCAGACCTCACCAACATTTTGCTGAAGCCAGATTAGAATAGTGAAATACATAGCAGATGACATCAAAGTTTGATATGGCGGAACCAAACCAAATCACATGGTAAGCATTACAGGAACATCTGACAAGATGACCTGGATCCATGGAAAGATACAAAGCAAAGGACAATACCAAAAGTAAACTGGCTCAAACTACTATCCAAATTAGCACAGTTTAGTGCAACGCATCTCATGGCATGCCAAATTGAAGAGAAGGAGAACCACAAAACCCTATATATTATTGAGATGCCATGACAAAAAAAAAGTAAGAACCCAGGCCATACAAAAGATCACCAGAGACCAAAAGAACATTCCATACTCAACCAAAACTAAATAATGCCTTCAGCTGCTATAGATATAGCCTTACAAGACGAAATCGGAACACATAAATGATCAATACCCACCAATGAAACCATCTCAACTACCACACTGATTATATATAGTGTTAACCAACATTCACTCAACGTGTTAGAGACTGTTGTGTTTCCAATGAGCATACACATTTTGATAGTTATACAGCTACAAACACAGTAAGGAGCAAGACACAAGTTCATAGAGAGGAAAATTAGCACCTGTGCACGCAAATACTCCATGCAAGAACCAGCAAGCATCATTACACAAAGCCGAAACCAGACCCAAAGCAAAAGGAGAGGAAGAAAATACCCAACTGACAAGGGACGGCCTCCGCTGCATAATGTTACCGGATGCCAGAAGAAGGATGTTTAATTACTGCAGTAAAGAAATTATAGTGGAAAAATGGATCGAAGGTTTCAGATCTGAAAATTGAAAAACTAGGGTTTCGTGAGAAACAACGCAGACGAAAGCAAGAATTGCGAAGAGATTATGATAAGAGCGAAAGATGAGGCTTGAGAGGGTTGAAGAAGAAAAGAAATCGGAAGAAGTGGAAGAAAAAGATGGCTCTTGTCGCCATTAACTGTTTCTCACGAAACCCAGAAAACTTTTTTTTAATGATTCATGTTAAGGTTAAACCGTTTGAGTACAAGATAAAATAAGAAGTATAATAAGAGGGGGGAAAAGTCTAACTTCACTCACTCTTTACAATGATGTTGGACTGTGCATTCATTTTTGTTGGTGGATATAATGATACTCGTCACCAGTCGAGATACATCGCATACTGAAGACCTATCAAATCAAAGGCAAATTCTATTTCAACCCACTAATTTAGTTAGTAGCCCCCCAAATCATGAAATAATTGGTAAACCCCCAAATTTAGTTAGTAGCCCCCCGTTTTTTAAAAAAAAAAAACCAAAAATACCCTTCCACGTAGGGGGACTACGTGGTTTTTCAGTGTACCTCGTAGCTGTTCTACATGGTTTGTCAAAGTACCACGTAGATTATCTCCGTGGTTCATTCATGGACCACGTAGGGTTACTACGAGGTTCACCGAAAAACCACGTAGTACAACTACGAGGTATTCAAAAAACTGGAAAAAAATTATAACGGAAAAAGGGTATTTTGGTCATCATATTTTTTTGATGAAATGGGGGGCTACTAACTAAATTTCTGGGTTGAAATAGAATTTGCCCAAATCAAATTCATGGTTGATTATATAAATTTAAGCTAGACGGAAAATACCAGCTTGTCATATAGACACATACGAACCTAGATTCCCTTATGATGGATCCAGATGCTTCAGCTAAACAAATTGTCATATTTGTAGTAAATGTCCAACTTGGACACACCTGGTGAAATATTGTAATAACCAATAACAATGTTAAATAACACAAAATATGAGTTACTCCAAGAGGAAGAAAACCTAGACTAAAAATTGAGAACTTCCAAAGAATCTAAACAAGAAGAAACCGAAGGGGGTTTCTGGTTTTCAATCACAGCTCATAAAACTTTGGTCTTGTCATTTGAGTAGACATATTTTTTTAATATAAGTAGTTGAAGGTTTATGAACAAACATAAAATTTCCATTAAAACAATAACCAAAATATAACAAGACGACATTGATAAAAAAACCACTAGTATATTAGTTCAAGAATAAATGAACAACCAAAAAGGTCATTTAACTCCTTGCTATAAAAGAGAATTTCTTTGTTTTTCAAAATAAAACAACCCAGTATATGAAATATTTTGTATTTTTCGAGATGAAAATGAAAACATATATCATGTAAAAAGTTAAAATTAAAATAAGAAGCAATTCAACAAACAACAGATGTTGTAACTTATCAACAGCGACTTATCAACGAATCTCCATTTTAGCCACAAAATTCAAAATAAAAATATATTCTCTTAGCAAACATAATTAAGAGCGGCAGATTTATATACAATTAAATACATCCACTTAACAAAATAGACTGCAATAAATATTATATAATTACATATATATATCTGTGGAGAGAGGTGTAGTCGTAGATGCCTTATACAATAAACTTGAATTTGAGCCTAAATTTATGGAATGTCCGCTTTACTAATTTATAGTTCACAATGCTTGATGTATAAAAGGAATTTTCATGGTCAGTTTTGTAATGTGAATAAGATAATCATACCTTACATTTGATTAAGGCACCTTTTTTATATTCCTTCTATTGTTACAAGTTGATTACATAAAAAAAGTGAAGTTAAAGATGAAATATCAATCCAAAATTAGAAATATCAAAAACATGCAGCATTTATATCTAACATGGAAACCTATCATGTTATTAAAGTAAACTTTTTTCTCCCATATTTCTAATGTCATAACATGATCAATGCCTTACAAATAAATATTTGCCAAATAAATTAAATACATACTATGAATCCACTTCTACTGTCATAATACGAGCGGCCATTTACAAATTAGTACTAACTAAATAATACTATCAAATCCTTGAGCAACAAAAATTATAACCTAACAACAATAAATCAGGAAATAATCCAGCCATTTTTATGAAGAAATATATAATTTTCACACCGATAAACTTGAATAAAATAATTTTGTAAATAACATTAACAACATCTAACCATCATGTTCACTATCATTTATGTGCATTAACAAAATAATCAAGTGCATCCATAGTTTGTACAACCATTTGGTATTGAGCATGATATTTAATAGTATTCATGTGTGCTCATCAACTACAAATTAAATTCAGGTGTTGTCACCTGTACTACACAAAATAAAATCATAGCATTCCTATTATAGTTCTTTCCTGATTAATTTTATATTCATATAAATCAAATTCTAATAATTTGTTTCTTTATGAAATATATGTACTTCTATTATTGTATGTTTATAACAAAATACAAACAACCGTCATACCGTAATGTACTCAACGCAATATACTGCCATAACAATCAAAACTTGCACCAGTCATAGAACAATGCCTTAAATCATATATGAAATTAGGCTTAAATAATATATGAGCTAAATAATACATTCAACTGACTTAATTCTTACATAAAAACCAAAAATCTTATGTTAATTTCAGAAAACATTACTTTTGACCAGGAAGTAGGACCTCTTAACAAATGGTCTGACTGATCTATGTTTAACAAATCGTCTGACTGACCTCTTAACAAACGGTCGGTTTGATTATAGAAATAAAAAGAATCATATATGAAAAATAACAACATTTCTTGACACAAGTGCTCCAGACTACCTTCCTATCTTTTCGTAAAATTTATAGTCCTTTTTTCAGTAGAATTTTCGGCCTAGTTTTCAGATTTCAAAGGTGTCTTTAACTAGAATACAACTAAGGTTTGATGCTAACATTCCTGGTGTCGAGCTGTCATGAATGTTTCAAATCAAGTTATAAATTTACCAATAAAGAATAAATCCAAATCAGCAGACTGTTATAATTTGTTGATCGTTTAACTAATAAAATAACAAGTTAAATTTGCAGTCAAGTAAAAATCATTTTACCTGCTCATAATCACTGAATAAAGAAGATTATTCCTGGTATTATGGATTTTATCATGAAGACTTGTGTATACATGGTTAAAATTAATGATATGCTGCCACTTCAGAATGGTAACCGTTCATAATCAAATTTAGTTTTTGAGATGACATTACCATGCATGACTGAAATATAGATAAGATTTTGATGGAGAAGCTTGCATGACTGAAACATCAACCATCAGCTCTTTCTCTTCTTTTCTCGACCATCTCACCATCTGATGGCCACCGTCGCGCCTTCATAAACCGACCCATTTGACATGAACCTTTTGACATTCCTCTCTGACCTCGCCAAAATCTGTTTCCAACTCCATGAACCGGCCCTTCATTCCAACCTAACATGCTTTGCCTATCTCCGACCCGATCATGTCAGACCACCCTCTTCCCCATCTCCGCCATGCCCTGTAGCTCCTCCATGTCCACGCTCGGCTTCCATTAAAAAGAAAGCCTCGACGATCTGGCCTAAAATCTCCACCACTAGTCTTCTCCTCCTACCGGACAACCTTTAAACCCGCTGGCCTGATCTGAGCTCGGCTAGCCTTTACTCCTCCTCTGGCTAAGCCCAGCTGGCCTGACCTGAGCTCCTCTACACAAAACCAAGCTTCTACAACTCTATACATCCTCGACCATCACCACCGAGTGATGTGCAACCTCCTAAACCCCTCTGGCCATGACTACACCCATGTAGGCAGAGCCTAAACTTAGGCCGAACCTCCTGGGCCCCATCTTGGTCGAGTTGTAATTGCTTTGTATCGATGATAGTCTAACTTTTTAATCCCCGCTTCTTTATTTATATTTCAACTTTTATTAGATTCACCGTTTGGTTAATCACCACTGCTATCACCAATTACAATACTTTGATTTAGTGTGCTGCTAAAAGCACCCAGAATTGTGCTTCCTAACACCATAACTAAACACCACCATCATTCCAATACATATATGCCTCTGGCCACCACGAAATAAAAAATAGGCACCCAACCATGAATTATTCTCGGTATTCCTTCATTCGACGATATTTTCTTCTACATTATCGTTCTTTGAATTCAGCATACTCAATGTCTCCTATTACTCACAATAAAAAATATTAAATCCATTACAATAATTTTAATTTTTAAAAATCAAAAGATAAAAAAAGACAATAGCATTAGAGACCATACAAAAATAATTTAAGATAAGTAACCTCATCTTTATCATTAGAGCATTGGTTATTCGCAAAATCTTCGTTCGTGTATAAGTTCTCGCCCTTCATTGCTAAGAAATCCAACGGCAATGATTACTAAAATAATTTTTCCTCAAATTACAATAAAATTGAGAATTAGGGTTTAAGAGGAATTAATTGGGGAAGAAGTAGATGGCGGATCATGTTAGGAAGCAAATCAGGTCGACGTTTATATTAAATCGATCGAGATAAGATGATAAAAAGAACTAGGGTTTACGTTTGAACTAATGGCGGGTAATGGAATACGTTCGGTGATTAGCGATTGAGTGTAGGAATAAAACTGGTGTTAGGAAGTACATTAATTTAATTAAGATTGGTTAAACTAAGCATGGTGTTAGGAAGCACATTTCAGGGTGCTTTTAGCAGCACACTTGACTTACATTTAATGATTTCTGCATTTTAATACTTGAATTTACAGTCTTTCAAGAGAACACTAACATATAATTTTTCATAAAATTTTAAAAACAGACTTGTTTATATTTGGAATTAAAATTATTTTTCATCATTTTTAATAATCTAATACGAATTCAGTTACAGAATTGGGTAATTAGACCTTAGCAAATTTTGCATTACATTCTACCATTGCCTCTATTATTTCAACACACTTCTTTGTTCATACCGACATTCTAAAAATTCATATCCCTACAATCCTCTGCATCATTGACCTGCCACCAAACTATAATCCACTCAGACAATCAAAAAAAAGCCAACTCTCCATTAATTACACCTCTACAATACTGGAAAATTGTCATAACTTAACTAGCAGAGATATTACTAACGTTTTTCTTGATTGCTTCCCTTGGTATAATTCCTCCTACGGCCAACCTTAATTAGAGGCAACTCATTTAATGGTTGATTAGTTAGAAACCAATTAACGTTTTGACTGAAAGTTTTATGTTTTTTGTCCGTGCTTCGTTGTGGTTTCGATTAGCTAAAAATAATATTGCGTATTTGTCCGGTTTAAGCGATAAATGGTTTAATGATTTATTATATATAAGTGTACATCCAAGTTTTTTTCCTTTTATTTCTTGGGCATAAAATATTCGGTAGATGGATTTGATTTTTTAGCTATGGAATCCGACTCTGTTTTGACTCAAAGCACAACTAAGTTAGATTGTTTGTAGTAATAATGAGATATGTTACTTAATTTTCTAATCAATTTTTTAGTATGTGTTTGCTCTGCAATGAGCACTATCATAACAATTCTATGGATCCAAAACTGCAGCTTGTTTCTAAAAATAAAGCTTGATAAACCGATAACAAGGTCACAACTTTCGGAGTCAGAAGCTGAAAAATCATGTTTCATATTTTTATTTTAGCGATTTGAAATTGTTAGTGTAGTAATATTTATTAAAAATCTAATATATCTTAATATCTCTCAGTAGTGATTTGAAATTGTTAATGTAGTATTATTTATGTTATCTGATATTCAAAATTATATAATGACTATTCATTTTTTTTTGTTTCAATCTACAACAGGTTTGCAATAAAATAACAACAACAGTAAAAAGGTAGACTGAATCATCTCAGGAACTATGCTTCCAACTACAAATTTTTTTTGTTTCAATCTACCATAGGTTTGCAATAAAAAGGTAAAAACCAAATCTCTCAAACTATAAAATCACATAGCTTAGGTCCTTAATTAACAGCAACAGTAAAAAAGGTAGCATCTTAATAATCAGACTTTAGTAAGTTGTACAGGAAGAAAAGATGGCTGATGATGGCCTACCGAGTAGCAAACAACAACAAAGGTTTACAAATCATACTTTTGTTGGTTTAAGCAGTACCTTAACAATGGATCTAGATCTTCATTCACTTAAGCAATCAAATATTACAACCAAGAAACTGTATTAACTATAATTTATTCACCTTAACAACGGATCTAGATCTGAATCGGTTGCGTCGACCGTTCCACAATCTGAAACACACCCAAAAAATCAATCTGAGTCGATTTCCAAATCTGAAACAAACTAAAGCCTTAATCGAACCCACGATTGGGACACACCCAAATTTCGATTCCGTGGCTAAGGAAATCAAGAGGAAAATCCAGGGAGGATCGAGGGGAAAATAAAGGAGGGAACCGAGGGGAATCAAAGTGGAAATCGAGGGGAAAATAGAGATGAAATTGGAGGATGAAGCGGATGAACATGAATATTTTTTGTGAAGCCGATGAAAATTGAAGGGGAATATTTTCGATTGGAGGGAATTTTCGGTGACGAGGGAAAGTTAGATAAACGTGACAAGGATTGTCTATAGGTTGTAATGTACATTCACGTTTCCTAGCACAAAAATAATAGGAAAAAAAACTAAAATACTATTAATTGCTTTCACACCATAAACACTGCCAATAAAAGCATCTAAAAACATGTTTTCTTGTAGTGTGACCATTTGTCTGGTTGAATTCGCATATAATAATAGTTTTCAATCCATTATTGGTATAACTCCATTTGAAGCTTTGTATGGAAGACCGTGCAACTCACCATCATGTTAGTTAGAAACGAGTGAAAAATTTATGCTTGGGCCAGATGTAGTAAGAGAAACTTCAGATAAGATCAAGGTTATCCAACAACGAATGAAGGCTACCCAAGATAGGCAGAAGAGTTATGCTGATAAAAGACGAAGATAATTGAAATTCTCCGTTGGCGGCCTGGTATTCGTCAAGATCTCTCCATTAAAGAGTGTGATTCGTTTTGGCAGGAGAGGTAAGTTGGCACCAAGGTTTGTTGGTTCATTTCCAATTCTCGAGCAAGTGGGGAATTTAGCGTATAAAGTTGGATTGCCTGACAAGATGGCGGGTGTTCATGACGTATTTCATGTTACCCAGTTAAGGAAGTTCGTTCACGATTCTGATATGACTATTTCACCAGATCAGTTGGATAACATCGAGGTAGAATCCAAGATAGTTGGGAGCCGTAGGACGATTCGTATTGTCAGGCACGATACGAAACAACTTCGGAGGAAGACAATGGAACTAGTCAAGGTCTAGTAGGGTGATAATGAGAATGACTGTACTTGGGAAATAGAGGAGAGCATAAGGAAGTCATATCTAGAACTCTTTGCCTGGTAAGGTTTTAATCGCAATATAGTTATTCCCTTGTTAGCAAACCGCATGCTAGGATAAATTTGTTGTGTTGTTATGTATGTTTAATTGTTTTTAAATGGTTGATAGGCATGCGGGCCACCATTATATGTTTTGGTTAAGGAATTTCGGGGGCGAAATTTCTTAGAGCATCTCCAACAATGGTTACAAATTACAAATGTGTAATAATTACACTCATTTTCCTCTCCAATAGGGTCTACATTATGTAATCAATCCAAAATTCAGCAATTTTGGTTACAAAAACATAATTAAAAGAGGTGCGGGTTGAACAGGTGTCGGGGGCGGAGCGCCTGTTCAACCAGTGCCTATATATTAAAAAAAAGCTTCAGGCGCCTGTTGAATAGGCGCCCGAGCTCAGGCGCCTGAAGCTTTTTCTTTTTTGACTGGGCCCTCTTTGATCTTCAGGCGCCTGTTGAACAGGCGTCTGAACTAAAACTGTTGGGGAGAAACCCGATTATATTTTGTAATTGGTGTATTTGTAATTTTGGATGTCTTTTTTTGTTAAACAGGCGTCCTCTACGTATCGGAGGATTGTATAATATTTATTTCATTTTCATACAAAGTCGTATGATCGTGTAACTTTGGGAATGACTATTTGGTTCATTTCCCATGTTAGCGATTTTCACCGAATTTTAAATGACCGTTTACCCCTGGCGAATCTTGTTTCGCCTATAACTTTTGATTAGTAAGGAGTTTTGACCTGAATTCACTTCCATTGGATCCGGATGATGGTTTAACTTTCCGTAGAGTGGTCATATTAATCAAACGGACTTAACGTTTAGGAGATATGACTGAAATAAAGTTTGTAAGATGAAAAAACAGCTTAATTAAGCTTAATATGATGATTAGCAGCTAGGCCCATAACCCATTTCGGGATTAGAGTAATGGGAGGGCTGAAAATAGTTAGAAACTGATTCCTCTTCATTTTTCCAGCTGCCACAAACATTTCTCTAACCCTAGCAATGGCCTCCATCTTCTAATTACTCCTTAATCACCGTTTTATCACTAATTAAGCAAATCTACATCAAATCAAGCCAAATTAGCATCAAATCAAAGAATCCGTGCCAAATTAGTTAGAGCTTCAGATCTATCATTCGTTTGCGGCTAAAGTGAGTGATTAGCATATTTATTCACTAATCACAGCTAATTAGTGGTGATTAGTGATAATTAGTGAAATTATGCATCATAAAAATCTGGAAAAACATGCATAAATTCTAAAATATTATTTTATGTTACTGGTTAAAAATTGGGTTAATTTGGATTAAGTTTGCTAATCCTATTGCTAGATATAGTCAAACATGATTAAGGGGAAAACATGGATTTTGGGTATGTTTGATCCATATTAACATGTTAAATTGTTGTTTTAATGCTTTTGATTGATTCAATATGATGCTATTACTGTTTGGTATGATTTGTGAGGGCATAGGGAAGTTAGAATCGTTGAAAACGCCGTCGTGTGGCGTAAATAGCTTGCTGTAAGAAGTGTAGGAAATCGGATCGGGTCATGAACCCCGAACCGAACCGACTCGTGACTAGGGTACCACGGCTCGGTGAGCACCAGGACCTGCTCGCCTGAAGTGTGCCACGAACCGGCTGTTCGAACCGAAGCTTCACGATCCGGAGTAGCATGAAAGACCGATCCGCTCTCTCCTGAGGAACCACGAACCAAACCGCGCAGCAGATCACGACCCAACCTCGAACCTGTGAGCATCACGAACCGCCGTGAGCAGGAGCTCACGAACCGACCTGATCTGAAGGATGCATCACGAACTGAACCAGTGAAGGAGCTCGACCCGACCTGGATGTTCATCACGAACCGAACTGCCAGGGGGAGGAAACCACGAACCGATCCAACCCTGGTAAAGTGTCATGACCCGAACAGTGGAGTGTCCCGAACCGAATAGGGACCGAACCAAACCGGAGAAGACCTAAAACCCGAGATGCAAAGTAAGTCCAAATGAGAAGTTATTACTTAGGATCTAGACAAGAACCAACGAATTAACTTCTATAGTTGGGCTTTGCTGTGGGATGTGTGCAAAGGGGTTATCGATACCCATAACTTTGGTTCACCGTTGAAGAGAGGGAGACATGTAGATGAACCAGAGCCAGGTATGTGTGGACTGGTTGGCACGTTAGGGTTATTGACTATGGACCTGTGTAGTGGGGTCAGAGTAATAGTTTTATGGAGTTGCCGTCATGGCCCCAAAGGGCAAAGTGGTTGTAGCAATAGTTGCACGGAGTTGCCGTCATGGCCCCAATAGATTTGGTGATCAAAGCGGTGGATACCATATGCTTTACGCATTGAGTGAGAGACGTGAGGATGATTGCTATGTTTGATGTTTGCTATCACCATGACAGGCACACTCCCTTTTTTACACTATATGTTAGTATTACCTTAGAGTATTGTACATCTTGTTGTGCTAACTCTTTGGTTGCAGGTCCAGTTTAAGGTATGATTATTTATACTTGTTATTGTTTTATTTGGCTGCTATCGCTCATACTAGACTTTTGTGTGACCTAGAGTTTTATGACTCTTCTTATTACTCTGGGTGCTCCTAAACAAGCAGACTAGAGACATGTTAGGTGGTTATGCCCAAGTAGCTGTCCAAAGACGAGCGGGAGGCTTCCGCGTACTATGTACATATAGTCTCCCTGTGTTGTTGCTGGTCACTGCTTTGGGAATTAGTAGTGTACCATTTTTATTTTCTTTTTAGAGGTAGTATTTGAAGTTGTAATAATGGTTTAGATCATAAGCAGTATTTTGGATTCCGCTGCTATGATGGTTTAGTTTTCAGCTTATGCACTGTCTCGCCTGTTTTATGTCAAATTATTTTATTATTATATTTTATTGCATGTGCTATGAGATATACTTCAGGTTCTTCGACAGGTTTCAAACCCCTTTTGGTGATCGTCCCGTGCTAGTCAGGCATGGATACAACGCATTTCGGAGAAATGTCTGCTCGTACGGGGCGACCGTCACATATCTTATCACTGCACACCTTGATCTCATACCTTCAGCATATTTTCCATCAAATAAAATCTTATCGTAATCCAACAGATACCTGCGTGGTCTGTTGCCAGATTATTATTTTAAAGACTCAGGCCTTCTTTTTATTCAACTTTTTCGGCTGTTCAAATCATGAAATCTTATCAAACCATGCAAAATCGTTTTCAAAATTTAATGAATGGCAGCAATTTTTTACAACGTGCAGACCTATATACATGCCTAAGAGCATCTCCAAAAGATTTACATGTCGTAATATTACGACCCGTAAGATTCAGGGGAAATTGGGAGAAATTTCCCAATAGGAATGCACCGATTTTATTGGTGTGCTCCTACTTTTTTGAAGCGCGCCGATAAAATTGGCGCGTCAGCTTCACGCGCCGATATTATCGGCGCGCTATGCTATAATTCATTTTCCACTTTAACAAACTATCCACTAAACTTTAGAGATTATGTAAAAACTAATTTTTTTTATCCATTTTAAGTTTATTTAGTATTTTAGGTTGATATAAAACGTTTGAATGGACATATATTACTCATGATTCAACTAATAATAAAGAATAAGAAAACAGTTGCTCATAAACATAACGATACAACTAATATTACGTACATCAATACAAATACAACAGACGTTACTACATCTGCAAGCAAACTAGTACAACAAACCTTGCTACATCTGCTAGATACAAATACAATAGAAGTCCCTACATGCGCTGGAAGCACTAAACAATACAATTAACAATTTGACCATAGTAAAGTAGGAAAATAAATACGCAAGCAAACTAAATGTTATGTTTAATCTCAAGAGATTCCAAAGAAGTTCTAAGCCGCCTAATCTCTTTTTCTAACTCGTTGGCATAAGAAATACCCCTTGGACATAAACGGTCGTCAATCCATTCAGAGTAATTGCAGCCGTTCGGCCATAATGAGCATAACTGAAGCCTATGACCAATGTTTTCTCCATCCGCCCTTACCACTACCTCAACCTTGTACCCACAGTGGCAACAAATGGGATATGAGTTCACCTCTTGATCATTTGTAGGTGGGGTAATTGTAGTCGCTCGTACCTACAGTGGCAACAAACAGATATGGGTTCTCCATAAAAGCGACAACCTACGTTTCTTTGGCTTTTAGAAACAATCACATTACATTCCACTCCGCAGTAGCAAAGTATTGAACGACCCATCATGCTAGAGCTTGACCTGTTTGGGTTCTCCCGAGCAATTACTTATCTTAACCGAGCATTATGGGTTTTTTGAAGAGGTCCAATACGTAGGACGACAACATTCGATTGCGTGGTACTGAAGCGTTCAGACTCCACTTCTCCAGCTTTCCATTGATCTTCCAAATGTGTTGCGGGCACAAACTCTACTGGTTGCTTATTTCTTTCATATCCATTGTACATTTGGACCATGGTTTCATCATCCAATTCCCAAGAAGACAATTTTAACTACTTGAAAAGAGGCAGCTAGATAAAATGAGTAATTTGGCAAACCTAAGAATTCAAAAGTAAGGAATAGAGAAATAGGGACTGGGTAGTCTTAAAGGTTGCCAAGTCCACTATTTTCGTTCTTTGCTTTATTATAGCAGCAAACATTTCATCTTCAATCTGTAAGACTAGTCAAGTCATGTTGTTTCTATTCGTTGGACAAGTTAAAGCACATTGCCAAGTTTTGCAGAGTGTAGTAACATCAACTGTTATATGGCAGACTGAAGGCAACTCAACTGTTGATGACAAAGTGTAGTCATGCCATATGTTTCTATTTTACGGCTCAATTATTGATGACGGAGCTTTATCACAAGTGACAAGTTGTGGTACAGCTATGACATATGTACACATCTTCAGTCAAGTCCAGTCAATAAAACTTGTACCTATACCTATGTGGTATAGGACGGCCTCAACAATCACCCCCACTTGTTTAAATAGTGTTAAATTTCATCCTCCAACCATAACTATAATTTGTGCGTTCTAGATCAGCCATGACATTAAGATGACAAACCATTACTCTTTTTGATTTTACATGTTCAAGTATTTCTTTGTATACATAATACATTTTTTGTGTATGTGTAGCTTAAATGGGAGATTAGGAAATCAATGATGAAATCATGGATAAAATGTTTGATGAGTATGCACGGAACAAGGAGGAAAAGAAAGAAGGTGGATTCATTCCAGATACACAAGTAGAAGAGGCAGAAAAACAGGTTAAGAATGAAATTATTCGTAGTCCTCAGCAAGTAGTTGAAGTTCAGAATCCAAAAGCATGTTCACGATACAACATAGCGAGGCAAATGGGTAATCTTAATCGTTAAAACCGAAGTAATGCTAGCTCTTGTACTACTACAACTGAATTCTCTCCTCCGAACTTACTTATTCTCATGAAATCCTATATCAAAGTTGATCGAAGAGAGTTGTTACTGATGCAAAATGGAGGGGGTCTAACCCATGAAGAATTTTGTTCAATGATAACAAGACTACATAACAACCATTATACCTGCACTACTACACGATCTTCTGTTGAAATTCATACGGCTCATCAGCGTTTCGTAGAAGCTTGTGAACGATACCAAAAGATTATACAGATAGTTGAAGACGAAGACATATTTAAACTGACTAAAGCAATTTTTGATTCTCGTTACCTTGTAGAGTATAGTACTGATTTTGTTGGCCACAAAGCCTATGAACTGCGTTATAGTTGCCTAACCCGATATGGGGCCGAATAGGCTATTTGTTTCGGTCTATTTTATTTTCATGGTTGAACTGTTCTTTTATTTAATAAACCTATGGAAAATATGGAGTTCTTCTAATTTTATACATTAGTACACAGTATAAAACTATCATGTTAGGGAAACTTAGCAATATAAATAAAGCGCACATTGCATTTATAAGAAAACCATTACTACAGTAGGAAATATAACGTTACTACATCAACATAATACAAACAACTAGTAATACAGATAGTGATGAACAATCTACTTATAACTGAGGAAAGATTGACATTAGAAGACGCAGTTTCATTCCCATCCAAAATTCCTTCTCTATGCCATCCATTCCAGTCAAATCTTTGGCCATGATAGCATTCTCATCTTATTGTTGCTTATATGCTAACTCGTTCGCTAGAATTTGTAGCCTCTTCTCTTTCATATCAACAAACCTTTTCATAACCTCTATTTTTTCCTTAGCTTCATCACGTCTTTCTACATGTCTACGACTGTGTTCTTCATGGCGTGCATTCACTTTTCCTTCAGGCACAACTGCGGTTTTGCCCTTTCTTTTTGCAGCTTTGACTCCCTCAGATCTAAAATCCTCGTCAATCATGGTATTGAACTCATCAAATAGGTTTTCACCTACACATTGAGAAATTTTGGTAGTTGACTCCCTTGGACTGGAAGAATACCCAGATTTAAAAGCTTTTTTTCTTTTCCTTGTTAGCAGTTTGAATATCGCGAAAGCTCTTAGCAAGTCCTGAGTTCCAAAAGAATACCCAGATTTAAAAGCTTTTTTTCTTTTCCTTGTTAGCAGTTTGAATATCGCGAAATTCTCTCTCCCTCCACTAACTTTTTTAACTATATATATATATATATATCTTTTGCAGCAAAAAGGATCCAAAAGAAGGATATATAAGAAAGTAAGAAGTATGACGAGGATGGTAACATAAATTTATACCAGGAAAATAATCATAAGGACAAAATTAAGGGCTTTTTTATCCATAAGGACAACCCACTAAAATTTTACTCAGAAGGACAATACACTAATACATTTTAATTCCCTAAATCACGTGCTCCGTTTCTTCCCCGTCGCTTCTATCTCGCGTGTTTTTTCCTTGTTCATTTTTTCTCCAGTGCGAATTTAATTCTATGATTTGATTTTCTAACATCTCTCTTGTTCGATCATCTTCAGAATCGTTCGAGCTCCTCAATTTATTCGATTTGCCCTAATTTTATCGTGTGAAAAGCTTCGTCGATTCATAAGGACATGCGGATTTTGATTCGATAGGCTGTAAAGTTGATCTCGTGATTTTGATTTTGTGAATTCATCGTAAAAAATCGACCGAGAGATAGAAGCGACGGAGATAAATGAAGAGAGTTGATCGAAGAGAGTTGTTACTGATGCAAAATGGTGGGGGTCTAACCCATGAAGAATTTTGTTCAATGATAACAAGACTACATAACAACCATTATACCTGCACTACTACACGATCTTCTGTTGAAATTCATACGGCTCATCAGCGTTTCGTAGAAGCTTGTGAACGATACCAAAAGATTATACAGATAGTTGAAGACGAAGACATATTTAAACTGACTAAAGCAATTTTTGATTCTCGTTACCTTGTAGAGTATAGTACTGATTTTGTTGGCCACAAAGCCTATGAACTGCGTTATAGTTGCCTAACCCGATATGGGGCCGAATAGGCTATTTGTTTCGGTCTATTTTATTTTCATGGTTGAACTGTTCTTTTATTTAATAAACCTATGGAAAATATGGAGTTATTCTAATTTTATACATTAGTACACAGTATAAAACTATCATGTTAGGGAAACTTAGCAATATAAATAAAGCGCACATTGCATTTATAAGAAAACCATTACTACAGTAGGAAATATAACGTTACTACATCAACATAATACAAACAACTAGTAATACAGATAGTGATGAACAGTCTACTTATAACTGAGGAAAGCTTGACATTAGAAGACGCAGTTTCATTCCCATCCAAAATTCCTTCTCTATGCCATCCATTCCAGTCAAATCTTTGGCCATGATAGCATTCTCATCTTATTGTTGCTTATATGCTAACTCGTTCGCTAGAATTTGTAGCCTCTTCTCTTTCATATCAGCAAACCTTTTCATAACCTCTATTTTTTCCTTAGCTTCATCACGTCTTTCTACATGTCTACGACTGTGTTCTTCATGGCGTGCATTCACTTTTCCTTCAGGCACAACTGCGGTTTTGCCCTTTCTTTTTGCAGCTTTGACTCCCTCAGATCTAAAATCCTCGTCAATCATGGTATTGAACTCATCAAATAGGTTTTCACCTACACATTGAGAAATTTTGGTAGTTGACTCCCTTGGACTGGAAGAATACCCAGATTTAAAAGCTTTTTTCTTTTCCTTGTTAGCAGTTTGAATATCGCGAAAGCTCTTAGCAAGTCCTGAGTTCCAAAAGAATACCCAGATTTAAAAGCTTTTTTTCTTTTCCTTGTTAGCAGTTTGAATATCGCGAAATTCTCTCTCCCTCCACTAACTTTTTTAACTATATATATATATATATATATCTTTTTCCGCAAAAAGGATCCAAAAGAAGGATATATAAGAAAGTAAGAAGTATGACGAGGATGATAACATAAATTTATACCAGGAAAATAATCATAAGGACAAAATTAAGGGCTTTTTTATCCATAAGGACAACCCACTAAAATTTTACTCAAAAGGACAATACACTAATACATTTTAATTCCCTAAATCACGTGCTCCGTTTCTTCCCCGTCGCTTCTATCTCGCGTGTTTTTTCCTTGTTCAATTTTTCTCCAGTGCGAATTTAATTCTATGATTTTATTTTCAAACATCTCTCTTGTTCGTTCATCTTCAGAATCGTTCGAGCTCCTCAATTTATTCGATTTGCCCTAATTTTATCGTGTGAAAAGCTTCGTCGATTCATAAGGACGTGCGGATTTTGATTCGATAGGCTGTAAAGATGATCTCGTGATTTTGATTTTGTGAATTCATTGTAAAAAATCGACCGAGAGACAGAAGCGACGGAGATGAACGATGGAAGTTACTTTTTCGGATGGTGAATTTAGTAGCAGTTCATAGGTATCATTTTTCTATTTTTTAAGGTATCATTTTTTTTTGTAATAACAGTGTTATGCTTCTGTTTTAATTTATTTACTTGATATATTAGTTTTGTACTTGTACTATTGCATTAACTTTGCAACTCAATCAAAATTATGTCATTTTAATCAATCAAAGTGGGATGTAAACATTTTTATTCATTAGTTTTAATTTAAAATATTAAAGTAGTTTTTAGGTATCATTTTTATTTTTTCTAGTTGAATTTACATCATACCAGTTTTTAGGTATCATTTTTTTTTAGGTATCATTTTTATTTTAGTTGAATTTACATCGTAGCAGTTTTCAGGTATCATTTTTATATTTTATTAGGTATCAGTTTTATATTTTCAACATGAATGTACATCACAGTAGTTTTTAGTTATCATTTTTATATTTTTTTTTAGGTATCATTTTTATTTATTCTAATTGAATTTACATCATAGCAGTTTTTAGGTATCATTTTTATATTTTTTTAGGTATCATTTATATTTTTTCTAGTTGAATTTACATCATAACAGTTTTTAGGTATCATTTTTATATTTTTTTAGGTATCAGTTTTATATTTTCAACATGAATGTACATCATAACTGTAACAACCCGTATTTCGAAAACATATTAAAACAAGAATCAAGGCAGAATTTCATTTTTAAATTCTGAATCAAGTAAAACGGCCTATGCCATTGCGTTCGTCTCGGAAAAATACGCGAAATAGAGTCCGAGTTTTCGAAAATCGGAGTCTGTATGACCCGATTGAGGCCCAACGAAGTTTTCAGAAAATTTCAAAGTAAAAACAGATTTCAAATTCAAGTTTGAATTTGGAAATTTGGGCCAGTTTGGGCCAGGCGAGAAAATTCCCGCCAGAGCACCCAAGTCGACAGCCCTGTCGACTTGGGAGTCGACTTGGTTGGACCCAAGTCGACAGCCCTGTCGACTTGGTCCAGCCGGGCAGTTCTGCCTGGTGCACCATTTTGGGTTTGTGTTGAGTTTGGGGGCCAGATTCGGTTTTAAGGGCTGAGATTGCAACTAGGGTTTAATCCTATGGCCTAAAACACTTGCCTAATCTATAAATAAGACCCTAACCTAACCCTAAATCATCATTATTCATTCATGCAACTAAACTATGGCAAAATTCTACCTCTCATGGCCTCCACTCTCTTCATAAAATTTCTAAATAGTTTCTATGAGAGATTTTCCATGCATACAAGTGTTTTCAAGCTTGTATGAGTGTCATTAGCTTGCATTCAAGTCAAGTTTCTATCTTTGCATCATAAAGCAAGGGTTTTGATCATTTTGGCTCAATGGTTTTTACGTTAGAGCTTGCATTTTGGGTCTATTTGATTACATAAGGGCTTTGTCATATCTTTTGTGCCTTCATAGCAATGTAAGCCCTTTCCCTACTCTTAGATATTAACTATGAAGTTAAATGTTCATGTGCAAGTTTGGGTTTGATCATTGAGTATAATACATGCTATCATGTCATGCAAGTTTATGAAGTCTTCATCTTGATCTTGTGGTCATAAAGCTTTGGCCTTTATGTTAAATGTTGCATTTTGGCAACATGAGAACTATCATACCCCTTATGATAGCTTGCATGTAATGTCATATGCGAACTTCTAGCCATCTTTCTATGTCATTTATCATCATGATTCGCTTATTTGCCATGTTTGAACGTTATGCATGTTTTTGAGGCTTAAGAATGTAACATGCAAGTTAATGAACACATTATATCTCATTTGCCACCATGTTCAACTAGTGGCTTTATACCCCCTTTTGTCATGCCTTTGACAAGTTCCTTCTTTGAATCCATTATGCGAGTTTAAAAACGTTGGGGTCACATTATGGGAAAACATAATGACATGAACATGATTTGGGTAAATGGGTATAAACATGACAACATGTAACGTTAAATATGACATGTGTTTATACTTGAAAACATGACTTGAAATATAACATGGAAGTTGACATGTAAGTATGCTTGAAAACATAAGCATGGGAATTTACCTATTAAGTTAGGTCTACCCATTGGGAATTTACCTATTAAGTTAGGTCTACCCAATTGCTTGAAAACTTGTAATATGTGTTGGAAACATAATGGACATGACACTTAGATAATATAAGTGTGGCCAACTCGAGGTTGGGTTGAGTTTGCAACGTAAAACTACCCGGAACCGACCAGCCTAACTAGTAGTTGCAAACAATAGGACCCAATGTGAGAAGTTGGTCATGTTGTGCTTGAACCCGAGGTTAGACCAAGTTGTGGTGTAAAGCTACCCGGAACCGACCGGCTTAACTAGTGACCACAAAAAAGTCTAATGTGAGAGGTTGAGGTGCATTAAATAATTAATGCCACATAATAGGGTTAAGTTAATTTGATTAATAACGCTTAACCAAATATGGCATGGACAAATGGGTTAAGTAAATTGATTAGGCTAATGATACTTAGCAAAACATGACAAGGTTGGGTAGGTTAAGTAACTTGATTTGCCTAATGACACTTAACCATTTTTATACGACTAGTGGACGGGGTTAAGTTAACCAACACTTAATCAATCCAACACGATAATTTGGTAAGGTTAAGTAAGTTTTCTTAATGACACTTAACCGAAGAATACAGTTAATGGATGGGGTTAAGATTAGACTCAACTAATCTAAACATGGTAATCGGATGGGGTTAAGTTAGCCTAGACTTAATTAATCCCACTTGGCAGTTTAATGGGGTTAAGTTAAACACTTAACTAATCTAAACATGATGAATTGATGTGGTTAAGTGACCTATACTTAACCAATCTAACTCGTTAATTTATTGTGGTTAAGTTAACATATACTTAACCAATATAACGTGAAAACATGGTAAGGCTAAGTCAGGAATCGCTTGAATACACTTGACCGATTTGACTAAGTAAATTGATAGGGTCAAGTTAATATATACTTAACCAATCTAGAATGATAATTGGATGAGGTTAAGTCGTGAATTGCTTAATATACTTAACCAACTTGAGCATGGTTTGTAGGGTTAAGTCTTGAACTTGGATACTTAGCCAATTTTGACATGATTTGTAGACGGGTTAAGTCATGAACTTAAGTGACACTTAATCCATTATGTAAACCCTAGTTTTGAGGATTAGGTGGATAACCGTAGTTAACAAGGATAGCGGGAATAAGGCTAAGTGGTAAACCTTAGTTGAAGAATAACTAAGTAATGATTCTTAGTCAAGGAAGTTTAGACCAGTTCATAGATAAATGAGTAACCTAATACGGTAGGTCATCGTTTAAGTATACGAGTAGGGGCAAGTATCTGATTTGGATAAAGGTTCCAGCGAACTGGGTAACGAAGCAGCGGCTTCGGGGAACGTGAGGGTATTCTTGGTATCCCTCTATGAGCTGCCAGGTGATTATACTAGGCTCATGAGAGGTTAAGGTCTGCGTTAGAAGAACCAAGAGTATGCCTTGGTTGCTATACGAGCGACCTAAAGACGGGGATGGATAGGGGATAGTCGACGATACACGGTCGTACCCTAGATAGCATTTCGTCAGGCTACCTACCTTCTTTGGTCAAGCGTGTACGTACGGAAAGGCAGAGAACACCCAAAAGACCATAATTGCTATCTAATTATGGTTGCGGTAAGGCTTGGATGTGGGTTGGCCAGTGTTGTGTTCTCATACAGGATTTATCCTGTCTTGTCTTTCACTAGTTGAGGGAGTGGTCTCGTGGGACCATAACCACGTATAGAAAAAAACAGACTTTAGCATCTGCATCGGCAGATAAATCGAAAGCTCCCGATCGAGTCCTGTATTTCCTGGTATGCCCTGTGACAGGACTCGGATGACACGATGTGATACATGTGCATACAGTCATGGAAAAACGATTCACGATGAATGCGTGGGAAAAAGGGCGCGGTTGACGGTTAGCGTAAATCCTAGTGGCCCTGGGTGGTTGAACCAAAACCGAGATACGAAAACGTGTAATAGGTAAGCATAATCCCTAGTAGTCCTAGGTAGCATAAGTCCTAGTTGTACAAACAATGATTCATGTTGAAAGACCCTAGTTAGATATAGGGTGACAATCCAAAACGATCTTAAGGATCATGGAACTATGTTAAAGTAGTATAGAATCTCATGGGAAAGCCCGTATGGTCTACGGCAAGGGACTGAACATTTACATGGAATAAAACATACGAGTTGAGTAACCTATATATGCGATATATTAGGTTTACATGGACCATTACACGACTTTTGAGTAAGGGTCATTCATGGTTAACACATAATACGGTGGGGATACTAGTACGGTAGGTGCAGAGCTAAAAGACAGGATAGATACCATGGGATGTTATACGTGATAGATATCTTGGGGATATTATACTTGACAGGAACTTGACGATGGGATACCTTGTTTTATCTTGACATCGTAATTTATCATGACACCTTAGTTTATCTAAGTTCAGTAGTTCATCATGTTATTTTGATTTAGCTTATCTATCTTGTCATCATGCTTATGTTCATCTCAGTTTCTCATGACAGTTAACTTTACTAGTTTTTATGCTAATAGTAGATAGGGCTTACTCAGTCTTTTTGACTGACCCGTTTTGTTTCGCCTCTTTTCTTCCGTTCCCCCCCAGGTTACAGGGAGGAAACACTGTTGTTTAGTTCGGACTTCTTCTGCTTGAAGGTCATCATGGATTGCTTGGAATTCTCTTGGCTATGGCTACTTTACTATATTTTTTTTACTTGTGGAATAATTTATGAAAAAGTCTTTATGCTTCTTTAACTATTGCAAGACAGGTTTTTGATGTACTCTGATGTAAAAGGCTTTAGACCTTATTTATTCATGTTATGAAAGTTTGATTTTACTTCCGCTATTTTATATGTTCTGTCTTGTGATATTTGTGTGCATGTTTACCAATAATGCCCCTCTAAAGCTAGTGCATTCCCTTGCGAGTGACCCTAGCGGAGGCGGGGTGTTACACGTGGTATCAGAGCAGAAGGTTACCAGACTGGGCAAAAGTTTTTAAAGACCTTCTGAAAACTATTTGAAAATCGTTTACAAAGAAGCATTTTACAAGGAAATTTTCTTTTAAAAGAAAAAGGCTATTCCCCAAAGTCCATTAGCACTATCCTTGTTTCCTTAATTGAATCTCTTTTCCTTTCTTCCCTCCATCTGTAGTCACAGTGGTTTTAACTGCGACTAGTCTTTTCTATCTACGAAAGTGCTTTCCATACGATGGAGGTAATTCTCGAGAGACCAGTGGCCGCGTTATAAGAAAGGATAGTGAGAAAGAGGATAAAGGATACGAGCTTAAGGATGAGCAACTTGTTGGTATGGCTCAACCCATAACGAGAAAGTATCTTTGGTATGGTGAAACGGGACGGATAGTTAAGTATTGTGGGACAAGGACAAGATCATCGTGAAGACAATTGTATACCCTCACTAGAGTACCTGAGTAGGGGGATAACATCCTTGTTGAAGATCTAGTTATTCTTTTCTATCACCCCGCCAAGACTTTGTTTTGATCCCCGCATCATTTAAGTCCGCTTCGGTAGTTGAGTCTCTGCACCTTAAGTACTAGCGTAATAGAGAATCCCATTTTTGTCTCAAAGTCCTATTGGAGAATCAGTCCATTTATACATTACTTGTTTGGATTTGAGGATGTCTATGCCAAGTGTTGAATTTGGAAATAATGCTTATGTTTATAAGCTATGGATGGATTTTAGGGATGAAGTGGTTATCCAGTAGGGGGTGCCACTCTCTGTTTTGATAGGAGGGTAGTTAGACCTTTTGACTAGCCTTGGTAATGCCCTCGAAGTATCGTGTAACCTTTTTGAGGTTCTGTCATGACTAGTTACTTAGAATCCCTTGATGCCTTTATTGGAAATTTGAAGGCCGATCGAGTGGTGTTCGCCAATAAGACGGATGGTTTACTTCATTTATGCATGGGTTATAGAGGTCATCCTAGTAAGTGCGCATGATAACCTGGTTGACATCTGTTTACTTTCAAGAGAAAGTTCTTCTACATGGAATACCTTATAGTATATAAACGAGATCCAAGATTCACTAGTGAATTTTGGAAAGCTTGCATGAGATCATGAGTACGCAGTCATGTTTGCGCCAAGTGTGCAAGTGGAACGAGTGGCGACGAAGAAATGAGTTCCAGCTCATGTTATGGAAACAGGAAATAAGAAGCTACGAAATCGCGAAGTTAAAAGACGGTCAAGGCACAATGGAATTAAGCTCAAGGAAATGCGACTTTGATGGTCAAACACTAGATACGCGCATGATATCTCTTTTTGGGAGTATATCCTTGATCCCTGTTTTCTGTAGAGCTTACTTGTAGGCTATCTTTTGTGGACATCCTCTCGGTCCTATTTTCTGTTACAAACCCCGTAAGGAGTTTGTCTTGTTTATCTTCTCGACCCTGTTTCAGGGAATCCTAGGTAGAACCCTATGGATGTAAACATGTATTTGAAACATGTTATGATTGATATGGTTGCAAGTGGTTGCAAGTGGTTGCTCGTGGATGCGCGAATACACATTAGATACTAGCTCGACTCGGTCACATTTCATATTGCATATGCACGAGTATTTATACTTATTTATGGATGAAATCGAATGTATTATCATGCGGTTGTTGCATATGAATGAATGATTGTGCACGCATATAGTATCTATATGACTAGGACTATTTGCATACATGTTGGATTCATGGCACTATACATATTCTGCATTAGATCACTCAGGCCTGATCATTTACATTAGATAAGTGCATATACACACACCTTTTGCATGTATTCATACAGCATTAGAAATCATCTAAGGACAATGGTTGCTTATGGATGATGTTTTGAGTAGATGGATGATGGATGGTAGGATATGTTCTTCCTAACTTGGAGATTTCGGGGACGAAATCCTAAAAGGTGGGGAGAATGTAACAACCCGTATTTCGATAACATATTAAAACAAGAATCAAGGCAGAATTTCATTTTTAAATTCTGAATCAAGTAAAACGGGCTATGCCATTGCGTTCGTCTCGGAAAAATACGCGAAATAGAGTCCGAGTTTTCGAAAATCGGAGTTCGTATGACCCGATTAAGGCCCAACGAAGTTTTCCGAAAATTTCAAAGTAAAAACAGATTTCAAATTCAAGTTTGAATTTGGAAATTTGGGCCAGTTTGGGCCAGGCGGGAAAATTCCCGCCAGAGCACCCAAGTCGACAGCCCTGTCGACTTGGGAGTCGACTTGGTTGGACCCAAGTCGACAGCCCTGTCGACTTGGCTGTCGACTTGGTCCAGCCGGGCAGTTCTGCCTGGTGCACCATTTTGGGTTTGTGTTGAGTTTGGGGGCCAGATTCGGTTTTAAGGGCTGAGATTGCAACTAGGGTTTAATCCTATGGCCTAAAACACTTGCCTAATCTATAAATAAGACCCTAACCTAACCCTAAATCATCATTATTCATTCATGCAACTAAACTATGGCAAAATTCTACCTCTCATGGCCTCCACTCTCTTCATAAAATTTCTAAATAGTTTCTATGAGAGATTTTCCATGCATACAAGTGTTTTCAAGCTTGTATGAGTGTCATTAGCTTGCATTCAAGTCAAGTTTCTATCTTTGCATCATAAAACAAGGGTTTTGATCATTTTGGCTCAAGGGTTTTTATGTTAGAGCTTGCATTTTGGGTTTATTTGATTGCATAAGGGCTTTGTCATATCTTTTGTGCCTTCATAGCAATGTAAGCCCTTTCCCTACTCTTAGATATTAACTATGAAGTTAAATGTTCATGTGCAAGTTTGGGTTTGATCATTGAGTATAATACATGCTATCATGTCATGCAAGTTTATGAAGTCTTCATCTTGATCTTGTGGTCATAAAGCTTTGGCCTTTATGTTAAATGTTGCATTTTGGCAACATGAGAACTATAATACCCCTTATGATAGCTTGCATGTAATGTCATATGCGAACTTCTAGCCATCTTTCTATGTCATTTATCATCATGATTCGCTTATTTGCCAAGTTTGAACGTTATGCATGTTTTTGAGGCTTAAGAATGTCACATGCAAGTTAATGAACACATTATGTCTCATTTGCCACCGTGTTCAACTAGTGGCTTTATACCCCCTTTTGTCATGCCTTTGACAAGTTCCTTCTTTGAATCCATTATGCGAGTTTAAAAGCGTTGGGGTCACATTATGGGAAAACATAATGACATGAACATGATTTGGGTAAATGGGTATAAACATGACAACATGTAACGTCAAATATGACATGTGTTTATACTTGAAAACATGACTTGAAATATAACATGGAAGTTGACATGTAAGTATGCTTGAAAACATAAGCATGGGAATTTACCTATTAAGTTAGGTCTACCCATTGGGAATTTACCTATTAAGTTAGGTCTACCCAATTGCTTGTAAACTTGTAATATGTGTTGGAAACATAATGGACATGACAGTTAGATAATATAAGTGTGGCCAACTCGAGGTTGGGTTGAGTTTGCAACGTAAAACTACCCGGAACCGACCGGCCTAACTAGTAGTTGCAAACAATAGGACCCAATGTGAGAAGTTGGTCATGTTGTGCTTGAACCCGAGGTTAGACCAAGTTGTGGTGTAAAGCTACCCGGAACCGACCGGCTTAACTAGTGACCACAACAAAGTCTAATGTGAGAGGTTGAGATGCATTAAATAATTAATGCCACATAATAGGGTTAAGTTAATTTGATTAATAACGCTTAACCAAATATGGCATGGACAATTGGGTTAAGTAAATTGATTAGGCTAATGATACCTAGCAAAACATGACAAGGTTGGGTAGGTTAAGTAACTTGATTTGCCTAATGACACTTAACCATTTTTATACGACTAGTGGACGGGGTTAAGTTAACCAACACTTAATCAATCCAACACGATAATTTGGTAAGGTTAAGTAAGTTTTCTTAATGACACTTAACCGAAGAATACAGTTAATGGATGGGGTTAAGATTAGACTCAACTAATCTAAACATGGTAATCGGATGGGGTTAAGTTAGCCTAGACTTAATTAATCCCACTTGGCAGTTTAATGGGGTTAAGTTAAACACTTAACTAATCTAAACATGATGAATTGATGTGGTTAAGTGACCTATACTTAACCAATCTAACTCGTTAATTTATTGTGGTTAAGTTAACCAATACTTAACCAATATAACGTGAAAACATGGTAAGGCTAAGTCACGAATCGCTTGAATACACTTGACCGATTTGACTAAGTAAATTGATAGGGTCAAGTTAATATATACTTAACCAATCTAGAATGATAATTGGACGAGGTTAAGTCGTGAATTGCTTAATATACTTAACTAACTTGAGCATGGTTTGTAGGGTTAAGTCTTGAACTTGGATACTTAGCCAATTTTGACATGATTTGTAGACGGGTTAAGTCATGAACTTAAGTGACACTTAATCCATTATGTAAACCCTAGTTCTGAGGATTAGGTGGATAACCGTAGTTAACAAGGATAGCGGGAATAAGGCTAAGTGGTAAACCTTAGTTGAAGAATAACTAAGTAATGATTCTTAGTCAAGGAAGTTTAGACCAGTTCATAGATAGATGAGTAACCTAATACGGTAGGTCATCGTTTAAGTATACGAGTAGGGGCAAGTATCTGATTTGGATAAAGGCTCCAGCGAACTGGGTAACGAAGCAGCGGCTTCGGGGAACGTGAGGGTATTCTTGGTATCTCTTTATGAGCTGCCAGGTGATTATACTAGGCTCATGAGAGGTTAAGGTCCGCGTTAGAAGAACCAAGAGTATGCCTTGGTTGCTATACGAGCGACCTAAAGACGGGGATGGATAGGGGATAGTCGACGATACACGGTCGTACCCTAGATAGCATTTCGTCAGGCTACCTACCATCTTTGGTCAAGCGTGTACGTACGGAAAGGCAGAGAACACCCAAAAGACCATAATTGCTATCTAATTATGGTTGCGGTAAGGCTTGGATGTGGGTTGGCCAGTGTTGTGTTCTCATACAGGATTTATCATGTCTTGTCTTTCACTAGTTGAGGGAGTGGTCTCGTGGGACCATAGCCACGTATAGAAAAAAACAGACCTTAGCATCTGCATCGGCAGATAAATCGAAAGCTCCCGACCGAGTCCTGTATTTCCTGGTATGCCCTGTGACAGGACTCGGATGGCACGATGTGATACATGTGCATACAGTCATGGAAAAACGATTTACGATGAATGCGTGGGAAAAAGGGCACGATTGAAGGTTAGCGTAAATCCTAGTGGCCCTGGGTGGTTGAACCAAAACCGAGATACGAAAACGTGCAATAGGTAAGCATAATCCCTAGTAGTCCTAGGTAGCATAAGTCCTAGTTGTACAAACAATGATTCATGTTGAAAGACCCTAGTTAGATATAGGGTGACAATCCAAAACGATCTTAAGGATCATGGAACTATGTTAAAGTAGTATAGAATCTCATGGGAAAGCCCGTATGGTCTACGGCAAGGGACTGAACATTTACATGGAATAAAACATACGAGTTGAGTAACCTATATATGCGATATATTAGGTTGACATGGACCATTACACGACTTTTGAGTAAGGGTCATTCATGGTTAACACATAATACGGTGGGGATACTAGTACGGTAGGTGCAGAGCTAAAAGACAGGATATATACCATGGGATGTTATACGTGATAGATATCTTGGGGATATTATACTTGACAGGAACTTGACGATGGGATACCTTGTTTTATCTTGACATCGTAATTTATCATGACACCTTAGTTTATCTGAGTTCAGTAATTCATCCTGTTATTTTGATTTAGCTTATCTATCTTGTCATCATGCTTATGTTCATCTCAGTTTCTCATGACAGTTAACTTTACCAGTTTTTATGCTAATAGTAGATAGGGCTTACTCAGTCTTTTTGACTGACCCGTTTTGTTTCGCCTCTTTTCTTCCGTTCCCCCCCCCCCAGGTTACAGGGAGGAAACACTGTTGTTTAGTTCGGACTTCTTCTGCTTGAAGGTCATCATGGATGGCTTGGACTTCTCTTGGCTATGGCTACTTTACTTTTTTTTACTTGGGGAATAATTTATGAAAAAGTCTTTATGCTTCTTTAACTATTGCAAGACAGGTTTTTGATGTACTCTAATGTAAAAGGCTTTAGACCTTATTTATTCATGTTATGAAAGTTTGATTTTACTTCCGCTATTTTATATGTTCTGTCTTGTGATATTTATGTGCATGTTTACCAATAATGCCCCTCTAAAGCTAGTGCATTCCCTTGCGAGTGACCCTAGCGGAGGCGGGGTGTTACACGTGGTATCAGAGCAGAAGGTTACCAGACTGGGAAAAAGTTTTTAAAGACCTTCTGAAAACTATTTGAAAATCGTTTACAAAGAAGCATTTTTCAAGGAAATTTTCTTTTAAAAGAAAAAGGCTATTCCCCAAAGGCCATTAGCACTATCCTTGTTTCCTTAATTGAATCTCTTTTCCTTTCTTTCCTCCATCTGTAGTCACAGTGGTTTTAACTGCGACTAGTCTTTTCTATCTACGAAAGTGCTTTCCATACGATGGAGGTAATTCTCGAGAGACCAGTGGCCGCGTTATAAGAAAGGATAGTGAGAAAGAGGATAAAGGATACGAGCTTAAGGATGAGCAACTTGTTGGAATGGCTCAACCCATAACGAGAAAGTATCTTTGGTATGGTGAAACGGGACGGATAGTTAAGTATTGTGGGACAAGGACAAGATCATCGTGAATACAATTGTATACCCTCACTAGAGTACCTGAGTAGGGGGATAACATCCTTGTTGAAGATCTAGTTATTCTTTTCTATCATCCCGCCAAGACTTTGTTTTGATCCCCGCATCATTTAAGTCCGCTTCGGTAGTTGAGTCTCTGCACCTTAAGTACTAGCGTAATAGAGAATCCCATTTTTGTCTCAAAGTCCTATTGGAGAATCAGTCCATTTATACATGACTTGTTTGGATTTGAGGATGTCTATGCCAAGTGTTGAATTTGGAAATAATGCTTATGTTTATAAGCTATCGATGGATTTTAGGGATGAAGTGGTTATCCAGTAGGGGGTGCCACTCTCGGTTTTGATAGGAGGGTTGTTAGACCTTTTGACTAGCCTTGGTAATGCCCTCGAAGTATCGTGTAACCTTTTTGAGGTTCTGTCATGACTAGTTACTTAGAATCCCTTGATGCCTTTATTGGAAATTTGAAGCCCGATCGAGTGGTGTTCGCCAATAAGACGGATGGTTTACTTCATTTATGCATGGGTTATAGAGGTCATCCTAGTAAGTGCGCATGATAACCTGGTTGACATCTGTTTACTTTCAAGAGAAATTTCTTCTACATGGAATACCTTATAGTATATAAACGAGATCCAAGATTCACTAGTGAATTTTGGAAAGCTTGCATGAGATCATGAGTACGCAGTCATGTTTGCGCCAAGTGTGCAAGTGGAACGAGTGGCGACGAAGAAATGAGTTCCAGCTCATGTTATGGAAACAGGAAATAAGAAGCTACGAAATCGCAAAGTTAAAAGACGGTCAAGGCACAATGGAATTAAGCTCAAGGAAATGCGACTTTGATGGTCAAACACTAGATACGCGCATGATATCTCTTTTTGGGAGTATATCCTTGATCCCTGTTTTCTGTAGAGCTTACTTGTAGGCTATCTTTTGTGGACATCCTCTCGGTCCTATTTTCTGTTACAAACCCCGTAAGGAGTTTGTCTTGTTTATCTTCTCGACCCTGTTTCAGGGAATCCTAGGTAGAACCCTATGGATGTAAACATGTATTTGAAACATGTTATGATTGATATGGTTGCAAGTGGTTGCTCGTGGATGCGCGAATACACATTAGATACTAGCTCGACTCGGTCACATTTCATATTGCATATGCACGAGTATTTATACTTATTTATGGATGAAATCGAATGTATTATCATGCGGTTGTTGCATATGAATGAATGATTGTGCACGCATATAGTATCTATATGACTAGGACTATTTGCATACATGTTGGATTCATGGCACTATACATATTCTGCATTAGACCACTCAGGCCTGATCATTTACATTAGATAAGTGCATATACACACGCCTTTTGCATGTATTCATACAGCATTAGAAATCATCTAAGGACAATGGTTGCTTATGGATGATGTTTTGAGTAGATGGATGATGGATGGTAGGATATGTTCTTACTAACTTGGAGATTTCGGGGACGAAATCCTAAAAGGTGGGGAGAATGTAACAACCCGTATTTCGATACCATATTAAAACAAGAATCAAGGCAGAATTTCATTTTTATATTCTGAATCAAGTAAAACGGGCTATGCCATTGCGTTCGTCTCGGAAAAATATGCGAAATAGAGTCTGAGTTTTCGAAAATCGGAGTCCGTATGACCCGATTAAGGCCCAACGAAGTTTTCAGAAAATTTCAAAGTAAAAACAGATTTCAAATTCAAGTTTGAATTTGGAAATTTGGGCCAGTTTGGGCCAGGCGGGAAAATTCCCGCCAGAGCACCCAAGTCGACAGCCCTGTTGACTTGGGAGTCGACTTGGTTGGACCCAAGTCGATAGCCCTGTCAACTTGGCTGTCGACTTGGTCCAGCCGGGCAGTTCTGCCTGGTGCACCATTTTGGGTTTGTGTTGAGTTTGGGGGCCAGATTCGGTTTTAAGGGCTGAGATTGCAACTAGGGTTTAATCCTATGGCCTAAAACACTTGCCTAATCTATAAATAAGACCCTAACCTAACCCTAAATCATCATTATTCATTCATGCAACTAAACTATGGCAAAATTTTACCTCTCATGGCCTCCACTCTGTTCATAAAATTTCTAAATAGTTTCTATGAGAGATTTTCCATACATACAAGTGTTTTCAAGCTTGTATGAGTGTCATTAGCTTGCATTCAAGTCAAGTTTCTATCTTTGCATCATAAAGCAAGGGTTTTGATCATTTTGGCTCAAGGGTTTTTATGTTAGAGCTTGCATTTTGGGTCTATTTGATTGCATAAGGGCTTTGTCATACCTTTTGTGCCTTCATAGCAATGTAAGCCCTTTCCCTACTCTTAGATATTAACTATGAAGTTAAATGTTCATGTGCAAGTTCGGGTTTGATCATTGAGTATAATACATGCTATCATGTCATGCAAGTTTATGAAGTCTTCATCTTGATCTTGTGGTCATAAAGCTTTGGCCTTTATGTTAAATGTTGCATTTTGGCAGCATGAGAACTATCTACCCCTTATGATAGCTTACATGTAATGTCATATGCGAACTTCTAGCCATCTTTCTATGTCATTTATCATCATGATTCGCTTATTTGCCAAGTTTGAACGTTATGCATGTTTTTGAGGCTTAAGAATGTAACATGCAAGTTAATGAACACATTATGTCTCATTTGCCACCATGTTCAACTAGTGGCTTTATACCCCCTTTTGTCATGCCTTTGACAAGTTCCTTCTTTGAATCCATTATGCGAGTTTAAAAGCGTTGGGGTCACATTATGGGAAAACATAATGACATGAACATGATTTGGGTAAATGAGTATAAACATGACAACATGTAACGTTAAATATGACATGTGTTTATACTTGAAAACATGACTTGAAATATAACATGGAAGTTGACATGTAAGTATGCTTGAAAACATAAGCATGGGAATTTACCTATTAAGTTAGGTCTACCCATTGGGAATTTACCTATTAAGTTAGGTCTACCCAATTGCTTGAAAACTTGTAATATGTGTTGGAAACATAATGGACATGACACTTAGATAATATAAGTGAGCCAACTCGAGGTTGGGTTGAGTTTGCAACGTAAAACTACCCGGAACCGACCGGCCTAACTAGTAGTTGCAAACAATAGGACCCAATGTGAGAAGTTGGTCATGTTGTGCTTGAACCCGAGGTTAGACCAAGTTGTGGTGTAAAGCTACCCGGAACCGACCGGCTTAACTAGTGACCACAACAAAGTCTAATGTGAGAGGTTGAGGTGCATTAAATAATTAATGCCACATAATAGGGTTAAGTTAATTTGATTAATAACGCTTAACCAAATATGGCATGGACAAATGGGTTAAGTAAATTGATTAGGCTAATGATACTTAGCAAAACATGACAAGGTTGGGTAGGTTAAGTAACTTGATTTGCCTAATGACACTTAACCATTTTTATACGACTAGTGGACGGGGTTAAGTTAACCAACACTTAATCAATCCAACACGATAATTTGGTAAGGTTAAGTAAGTTTTCTTAATGACACTTAACCGAAGAATACAGTTAATGGATGGGGTTAAGATTAGACTCAACTAATCTAAACATGGTAATCGGATGGGGTTAAGTTAGCCTAGACTTAATTAATCCCACTTGGCAGTTTAATGGGGTTAAGTTAAACACTTAACTAATCTAAACATGATGAATTGATGTGGTTAAGTGACCTATACTTAACCAATCTAACTCGTTGATTTATTGTGGTTAAGTTAACCAATACTTAACCAATATAACGTGAAAACATGGTAAGGCTAAGTCACGAATCGCTTGAATACACTTGACCGATTTGACTAAGTAAATTGATAGGGTCAAGTTAATATATACTTAACCAATCTAGAATGATAATTGGACGAGGTTAAGTCGTGAATTGCTTAATATACTTAACCAACTTGAGCATGGTTTGTAGGGTTAAGACTTGAACTTGGATACTTAGCCAATTTTGACATGATTTGTAGATGGGTTAAGTCATGAACTTAAGTGACACTTAATCCATTATGTAAACCCTAGTTCTGAGGATTAGGTGGATAACCGTAGTTAACAAGGATAGCGGGAATAAGGCTAAGTGGTAAACCTTAGTTGAAGAATAACTAAGTAATGATTCTTAGTCAAGGAAGTTTAGACCAGTTCATAGATTGATGAGTAACCTAATACGGTAGGTCATCGTTTAAGTATACGAGTAGGGGCAAGTATCTGATTTGGATAAAAGCTCCAGCGAACTGGGTAACGAAGCAGCGGCTTCGGGGAACGTGAGGGTATTCTTGGTATCCCTCTATGAGCTGCCAGGTGATTATACTAGGCTCATGAGAGGTTAAGGTCCGCGTTAGAAGAACCAAGAGTATGCCTTGGTTGCTATACGAGCGACCTAAAGACAGGGATGGATAGGGGATAGTCGACGATACACGGTCGTACCCTAGATAGCATTTCGTCAGGCTACCTACAATCTTTGGTCAAGCTTGTACGTACGGAAAGGCAGAGAACACCCAAAAGACCATAATTGCTATCTAATTATGGTTGCGGTAAGGCTTGGATGTGGGTTGGCCAGTGTTGTGTTCTCATACAGGATTTATCCTGTCTTGTCTTTCACTAGTTGAGGGAGTGGTCTCGTGGGACCATTGCCACGTATAGAAAAAAACAGACCTTAGCATCTGCATCGGCAGATAAATCGAAAGCTCCCGACTGAGTCCTGTATTTCCTGGTATGCCCTGCGACAGGACTCTGATGGCACGATGTGATACATGTGCATACAGTCATGGAAAAACGATTCACGATGAATGCGTGGGAAAAAGGGCGCGGTTGACGGTTAGCGTAAATCCTAGTGGCCCTGGGTGGTTGAACCAAAACCGAGATACGAAAACGTGCAATAGGTAAGCATAATCCCTAGTAGTCCTAGGTAGCATAAGTCCTAGTTGTACAAACAATGATTCATGTTGAAAGACCCTAGTTAGATATAGGGTGACAATCCAAAACGATCTTAAGGATCATGGAACTATGTTAAAGTAGTATAGAATCTCATGGGAAAGCCCGTATGGTCTACGGCAAGGGACTGAACATTTACATGGAATAAAACATACGAGTTGAGTAACCTATATATGCGATATATTAGGTTGACATGGACCATTACACGACTTTTGAGTAAGGGTCATTCATGGTTAACACATAATACGGTGGGGATACTAGTACGGTAGGTGCAGAGCTAAAAGACAGGATAGATACCATGGGATGTTATACGTGATAGATATCTTGGGGATATTATACTTGACAGGAACTTGACGATGGGATACCTTGTTTTATCTTGACATCGTAATTTATCATGACACCTTAGTTTATCTGAGTTCAGTAGTTCATCCTGTTATTTTGATTTAGCTTATCTATCTTGTTATCATGCTTATGTTCATCTCAGTTTCTCATGACAGTTAACTTTACTAGTTTTTATGCTAATAGTAGATAGGGCTTACTCAGTCTTTTTGACTGACCCGTTTTGTTTCGCCTCTTTTCTTCCGTCCCCCCCCCCCCCCAGGTTACAGGGAGGAAACACTGTTGTTTAGTTCGGACTTCTTCTGCTTGAAGGTCATCATGGATGGCTTGGACTTCTCTTGGCTATGGCTACTTTACTTTTTTTTTACTTGGGGAATAATTTATGAAAAAGTCTTTATGCTTCTTTAACTATTGCAAGACAGGTTTTTGATGTACTCTGATGTAAAAGACTTTAGACCTTATTTATTCATGTTATGAAAGTTTGATTTTACTTCCGCTATTTTATATGTTTTGTCTTGTGATATTTCTGTGCATGTTTACCAATAATGCCCCTCTAAAGCTAGTGCATTCCCTTGCGATTGACCCTAGCGGAGGCGGGGTGTTACAATAACAGTTTTTATGTATCATTTTTATATTTCTTTTAAGTATCAGTTTTGTATTTTCTAGTAGAATTTCCAGTATTATGTTGGTATAAGTTTTGATTGTGTATGAAATACTTGCAAATACTGCATGTTGCTGGAGATTACTTGGATTCAAGACTGGATTGCGTACAAGTAAAAGTAAATGCATGCTTGGAATGGAGAACAGTGTTCTATGTACTTAGATTGTGTAGAAAAAAAATGTATTCCATTAAATCAGTTATTTATCATTGTAGGTATCATATGATACAAGTGGGTATTATTGTGTATTACTGAGAATAATCTCATTATTGTGACAATTGAATTGATTGCTATTATTTTTTTAATCAGTAGGTATTATTGCGAATAAATATTATATTTGTGAGATTTGAATTGAGTAGGTGGGTGTTATTTTTTTTACTAGTGGTTATCAGTTAGAATTAATGTTGTGTATCAAAAAAAATTCAGTTGCCAAAGCAAACAACACAAATCTACCTAAAAGCTGCTATGATGTAAATTCGACTAGAAAATATAAAAATGATAACTAAAAAAGTATAAAAATGATACCTAAAAACTGCTACAATCTAAATTCAACTAGAAAATATAAAACTGATACCTTAAAAAATATAAAAATGATAACTAAAAACTACTTTAATATTTTAACAACTAAAGTAATACAGAAAATGTTTGAATCACAATTTGGTTGTTTAAAATGAAATAAATTCGTTTGAGTAGCAAAACTGATGCAGCAGTACAAGAACAAAATTAATACAACAACAAGAAGTAACTACAAAAAAACATAGCACAATGAATATAGTAAATATGATACCTAGAAACTGATGTATTGTTTTAAAAAAAAAAAGTAAAACAAAAATTACTTACATCACAGTTTGGTTGATTATAACGAAATAATTTCGACTGTAGTACATTGATAGTGCAACAATACAACTACAAAATAAATACAACATTAAAAACATAACAAACGAATATAAAACAGTGTTATATAAACATAAATGATATCTAAAAAAATATAAAAATGATACCCACGCGCTGAAAAGTTGAACATTAAAATTGCAAAAAAAAAAAAAAAAAAAAAAAAAAAAAAAAAAAAAATCATGAATCATCTTGCGAAATAACCCTAAAACTAATCGGCAGAAATTATCATTAAATCATAATGATTATAGCAACAAATAAAAATCCAATCGAGGTTGATTTTTGAGATCGATTTCGTACCCTAAATTTTGCTGTTTCGATTGATGATTGAGGTTCGACTGTTAGATATAGGCGGGTTTGATTTGATTTCGTTAATTTTGATTTGCTGATTTCGTGGAAGAAGAAATCGGAGAAGAGAAAAAGGAGCGGAGGAAGAAATCAGAGAGGAGAGAAAGGGCGATGGAGATTTTTAGGGTTATGTCCTTTTGGATAAAAATTTAAACGCGTGTCCTTATGGATAAAATATTAATACCGTTTGTTCTTCTAAATTAATTACCCAATTTATACTCCATAAAATAATTAGAGATGTAATTCATGACACAAAAGAAGGTCAAAACATTAAGTGTGTGTTTGGTTTCTATTTTTTTTAACTTTGAGTTTTCGTACATACAAAAATACAAATGACGCGCATATTGTGAAAAATAATAATTTTATAAAGCAGATTTAACATTAAAAAAAAAAAATATTTTTTATTATTTTTCGTAGTTTAAGAAACAACGGAAGAACAATGACAAATTCATCCATCTATCGTCTCTTCGTTCCCTACATCATTCCCATCACTTTCGGTTCGTCACCTTCACTACTTTTTAATTTTTTGCACCTAATTAACGTTAAAAACTCAAAATTCAAAATATAAAATAAACCAAACATTATCTAAAGCTCTTTGGATTCAACCGTTTATGCACACTAAATACGACTGAAGGGATAAATGATTTCCTTTTCTTGTATTTCTTATTAATTTCAATAACTTATTTAAGGTGTGCGCGCGCGCACACATACACTTCTTTAGGTGTATTAGGTGTAGTAGAACTATTGTCTTTTGGGTAAACTTCTTCCATTGATCTCACTTAAATTTACCATCGTGCAACTTATGTGGGTTTTGGAAGAAAATGAAGAGGAAATCACTATGTTTATATATGAATCTAATTAATTACCTTGATTTAGTTGTTTCATATGTTAATCTAATTATACATTGGCCGTTTATGTTTATTCCACTTGCTGACGCTTATGGACTGCAAAATTTAAAAAATGATCATCTTTACTTTCTAGCACTGTGAACTTTAGTATTTCAGAATAACGTCAATAAACTAAATGGTCATGTCGACCATTTGAATAAATCCACAATCATTGAAATTTAAAAATTCTTTTGCAATGATAAAGGATGCATAATATGCAGGCAACTCATGTCAATTAGATAGTTTTTTCCAATGAAGTAAATTTAATGCTTATTACACTATAAATTGTCTATTATATATCGTACATATTTATTTTTTTGTTTAGATACAACTTAGAAAAATTATACATCGTTCAAACCAGCATCTTATTTTACATCCAATTCTTCACTCAACTTTATTGTCCTAAAACATAAATTTCATCCCGTTTAATTTAAATCAACTTCATCTTCCTTGAGATTTATATAATGGCACGCTGAAATGGACAATATAACCCGCAAGCATGTATCACAGGCACCAGTGCAAGCTACATATATTTACCATTTTCACCCTGATGATTGGTGCTTCTTATAATCTTTGTGCGTGCCATATAACCTGCAAAGATCAGCTATATGATCAGTTTATTTGTTTCTTTGCCCATCAACCTATACAAGAATTAAGAGGAGGAGAAGAAAAACAGCAGCTAACCAATCCAAATATGTGAAAGTTGGTGCATAGTTCCCAGACTGGGTGTAGATTAGGCGATGATGAGAATCATGGAATTCAGCACTGCAAGTGTTCAAAAAGGGAATCAAAACAACTTTAAGTTAGATTGTGTATTTATATAAAACTAACAAGAGTATGAACTTAGATTAATGAATAAATAAATAAAGCTAGGTATACTATAAAACATGAAAACATATACGGACCCTCCATAAAAGGGCAAAAAGTTGGAGAGGCTGCAGGGGAAGTCATAGCCATAATGAGTCTCGACAGCCAACACTGATCTTAATGAAATCCACAACCAATAAGTGAACACATGAACTCCTGTCAACGTAGGACCCAACGCAGTACAAAATCCGAAGATCAATAGCTCTACTGGATGTACATATTCAGATGTTAAGCCAAATGGTGTACTGTATCTGCACATCATTAATCCAAAAAATAATATTAACATTACAAGGTGCAGAATAACCACATAGCTCAGGTAAAGGGAAACGGTACTACTTACTCATGATGAACTTTATGCAGGCGCTGGTAGAGCCATTTTGTGTGTAGCAGTCTGTGTGCCCAGTAGATAGCGTAGTCTTCCAGAACAAAGAAGTATGCTATTTGTGATACAATAACACTCCTGCACAACTGTATGTTATGAGATTTTGGAACTGATAATTGAAGCCCTGAAGGTTCATATATATTAAGGCCATTTTGTACACGAAATGTTAGTTACCAGGATGGTAAAGGAAGAGTGCACTTGAGGCTATGTCCAACCAGTGGATAGTAAAGAATCATCATAGGCAAGGTAATCAAGAAATGACACCGGATGACTTTTACAAAGCATCTCCATTGTGCTTCAGGCGTATTATACTTTTTCTGCACAAGATGATATAATGAGTAGTACGTATAACTTAATTAGAAGGAAATGAACATTGAAGGCTAGCTAGTACAAGATGATGATATATGTACCTGAATCTTGTACTTGCTGAAAAGCTCTGATCTTTCAAGATACAAGGAGGGAAGAACAGAGAGGATGAAAACGCATTCGCGCAGTATGAATAAACCGAAGGTAGCCAGTTGGAAATTACTGTACTTCGCAGTCAAATGCTGCATTATGGATATAAAGTTACTACAGTAGCATGCAGAAACGGCAGTCATGTATTGCATAGGGAGTGGACTTACCTGCCATACTGACTCAAGGAAAGATGTCATTGGCAATTGTGAAAGTAGTTTCCAAAATCTTAGTTTAGATATTTAATAGTGACGCAAGATTAATAGTTTTTAAGATGGATAATGAAGATCGTGTGCTTAAATAGGGCAAGCATGTGGTCTATACTGCCAAATAAAATAAAGACAATAAGGCAAAAAATTGGATAAATAATAATTTGATGAAATTAACTAGCATGGAGGAGAGCTGTTGGTTGCGGTTGACATGTGAGTAGTTGAGTGTGGGTTATGCTTCATGGCACCATTATTATTTTCGTTCAGTGTATACCTTGACCTGCCATGTCTTATTATTTCTGAAGAATGTGCCTACTATATACTTTAATATTTAATTTCATTTTTATTTTTAAAACAATACTGACGAGGGACCGTATGAACAAGGATATGCAAACCTATGAACTAGCAAAAGCATGGTTATAAAGACCAGGTCTTGAGGCAAACCATTATGACTAAAGGTATATGGTTTAATGATTAATCAATTCAACTATGGAAATAGTGTATTTTTCGAAAGTTTAGATATTTACATATAATTTATACTCAGAAATACTGAAAGAAAAATGATAAGGAAGGCAACCATGAATGGTCTTCAATGTCTACAACATAAGTTGCACATCCATGGTTATGTACTGCAACCATTGTTGTGTTTAGAGTGACACTAAGCAACGATAAAAATATGATAGCAATGAACTTGCCAAAGCATACAACTGTTGGACGTGCTTGCAATGTCAAATGCATAGAAACAAGGAACGCGGGACGTGGTCACGTTCCGCGAACCGGTTTGTTCGTCCCCGATTCCGAAACGAAACACGACCCGAAAACGTTAGCGGTCGCGAAAAGAAGATAATGAAGCACAGATTTTTGAAAAGAATAAACGATTCTTCGATTTGTGTTGTACAACTGTATATAGTTGTAATGTATATTGGAAGGACAACTATATAATATATCAATTTGGATATAGATTGAAAGGGCAGTTGTAAATTTGCAAGATCTTCACAAAATTTGGTAATTAACATAAAAAATAAATAGATCAGTTTTTCCGAAGTAGAAGAAAAAACATGTTTCGTACCCTTGCGTTCCCTCGTACCCATGCGTTCACTCGTACCGGAAACATTCAAGACAACCTTCCACGTATCCGTTTTCGTACCGCGTTTCGTATCGAACCATGTCCTATGTAACAATGGTCAAATGACAAAAGGCGTTGTGTTACCATTTTTTTTTCATTGAAGAACTATACTTTGATTGTTCACATAACCAGTTGGTTAATGTGAATAAAAGTTCTATATATGTATATACGATCTCATTTGTATATTTCTCAATGTGAGATTTTTGAATTTTTGATGCTCCCTTAATGCGAGACGTATTAGAACAAACTATATAACCATAGTATTTTGTATTGGGGGACAAACATTACAATTAAACAAATACACATTTTTTTAAATCGTAGTATTTCATGTTGGCCGACAAACACATTACAATCAAACAAATACACATTATTTAAATCATAGTATCAGTAACCTTAATAATTTCTCGTAGTAGTTCAAAATTTCTTCGTATCAACGCCTTTGTTGATACCGCCCTCTAGCTGCCAATGGTATTTGAACAAATCTCATTTTTGGTTTCAGCTTCTTTGATAAAGTGATAATTAAATTATGTTTGTTTGATTTTCTATGTGAAATATGTTTTTATTGCCAGTGTTATAGTTGGATTGTATTAGGATGTTGTTAAGACAGCGGAAAGATCAATGGAGAAAAGGTTGAATAAGACTATTAAGAGGAGGAAGAAAACACAGAACTATCAAAGAGAATTTAATTTCAATCTATCCTTTCTTATTTATAACAACAGCCTACATATGCAATTTGCACATGCTTCTAGATGCCAGGTGTACATTGCAAGTGGCACTACATTCACTCATAGCTACACAATTCTAACCAGTGGCGGAGCTAGCTTCTTAGCTTAGCTAGAGGCTAAATCGTGTTGCACCTCATATTCTTGTCCAAACTGCGTTTGTCAGCCTTCACCTAGGGCACAAGCTTCGATTCAACAGGGGTAAGCAACTAGATTTGAAGATTTTTGGCCATGGTTGGGGATTTTGAGCTAGGGCCACTGCCCTAGCTGGGTTAGGAGTGGATCTGCCGCCTGATTCTACCAGATAAAGAAAATCACAATATAAAAAGCAAATAATAATAACAAACTTATTTGTCTAAATGCGCCTGCCTTTAGAGATCATTCTCTGTATCATGCAGAAGTTACGATGCATTTAGGCCTAGTAGAACATGCACTTGCATACTCTTCTATGACTATATCATTACCGACCCCTCGAAACCGGTCTTGCACTACGCCATAGATGACCTACTACAACGAAATTACATGGTGTTAGCTATAATATAACAATAACTAGGTTATTTTTTGTCAATACAACGCTCGCTTCAGTGTGTTGGCATAGATATCAACACGATGTTGCAGTAACTATAAATATATTCAAATTAAAAAATTAATAAAATTATCAATCCGTATAAATACGATACAATGGTCTACGTTACGTCAATCTGATTTTCCTTCACAACCTCAGCTCCTTTGCCGAAAAATTTCATTTTTTCCACCGGAACATAATTCACGCTATTTGCCTTTGTTTCTTTTTCACTTGAGAGAAAAAAAAAATAGCCAGCTTCCTCCGATCGAAAACTATAGTTTTTCCCTCTTCAACAAATTGCGACTTCAGCTCTTTAATTCAAGATAAAAAAATCGCGACTTTTAACTTTTGCTCTGATTTAATTCAAACGATGACGATACGAGTTTCGATCATTCCCAAAATGCTTGATCTCAAACTGAGATTAGTTATTTTATATTTCAAATTTGTTAATTTGCAGCTCCTTTAGTTCGGATGAATTTTTAATCAGCTGAAGATATGATTGCAGTGCTCGAAATCCCACTAAGAAAAAGAGTAGGACTTGGAATTCGTGCAAAGATGAATATAATCGAAATGCATCTTGAAGGAAAGGTATGGTTCAGTGAAATAAATCACATTGCATTCAACTAACATACAACAGTTTACCTCGATCACAATTTTTTTTTTAAATCCAAATGGTATTATATGTTTTAGTTCGCTTAAACAATTATTCGTTTAAAGAAATTTACTAACATACTATCACTTTATACTCTAAAATGTCATTTTTGTGTGTGTTGTGCAGAAGTAGACTGCTATTCATTTAATTGATTACATCATATATTGTTGGGAAACAATGGCTGAGTCACGTACTTGGTCGCTTTCTTGAAGACGATTCGGCGATTTGGTCAGTGGTGCAAACCAATTTGTACTTCCGCCGCCGCCTCTATGATAAAACAGCCTCTGAAAAGAATAACTGATTTGCTTACACAACAAATTAGTGCAGATTTGCACTTTGGAATTAAAAAAACTGCTTTTTTGTTTTAATGGCGGTGGCAAGGAAAAAAATACTGGGCAGTGAGAGAAAATCGGATCTACTGAAATAACGAGTCAAGAGTTTACCGCTTCATGTAAAAGTCGACTCATAAATATTTTCCATAAAAAACGGTTTGAAAACGACAAGGTTTTCTGGTCCAAAAAATATAAGTGTCTACACCACAAAGCCAAAGCCCAAACCCGAGCCCGAACCGGACGGGGCCGGACCGGGTCGAATCGAGTCGAGTCGGTCGGTCGCGTGCGTGTGTGTGGTGGTCATGATGCATGGTCTCCCTCCTCACAACAAAGCATGTATTGGGAGCCCAAGGCCCCAACATGACTTCTTAGAAACAAGTATAGATACTTGCTTCTTCCATATAGTCTCATTATGTGGGACTATTCACATATAGGAGCCATTCATACACTTATTCCAACATTTTTAAAAATTCACCTAATGTTTATAAAAACATTTCCAATAATCCCCCACTTGAATTTTTAAAAATATTTTCGAGCAATTTTAAAAACATAAGATTGTGCATAAACAAAGGTGTCATCCGACTTGAACCTTTGTATGGTGAATAAGATTCAGTTTTTACTAGAGTGACACGTAGTCTTGAACTCTATTCCTGACATCAAACCACACACAACCTTTTCTATAGTGCAATCAAATAAGCCCATGCATTTATGGCCATACACTTCTATCCCAATTTAGTGAACACTCTAGAAGTTTTGCCCAAAACTCCATAGGAAACAGCCACATTTCCACATTTACATAGGTGAGTCTATCAAAAGTACTCCTGAAGGTAGGTACTCCACTCCAAATAGAGTATAGATCTAATTAGGAGTTTCTATCAATTCATCCTCTAATCACTTCAGGAGTACATGCTTCTTGGTTTATTAAATAACATGTTCAACTCCTATCACTACACAACTTGTTTTTACCCATTGAACCTAGTTCTTGGAATCTCCAGTCATTTAGGTCGGGTTACCTTTGTGCATGACTCAAAAATCTAAGGGGAATAGTCCCATACTTTTAGAAGAATTAAGAACTTTCTCTCTGGACAGTCCTTTCGTCAAAAGATCTGCCAAATTTTCATCACTACGTACGTAATCCACTCTAACGGTACTTGTAGAAAGTAGTTCTTTAACAATGTTGTGCTTACGACGTATTTGTCGTCTCTTACCGTTATAATTACGGTTCTGAACTTTTGCAATAGCCGCGGTACTATCGCAATGTATCAACACAATTGGTATCAGTTTTTCCCACAAGGGAATCTCAGCTAGCATATTTCTCAAATACTTTGCTTCTTCACTAGCCGTGGCTAGTGCTATCATCTCAGACTCCATAGTGGACTGAGCCAAAATAGTCTGTTTCTTGGATTTCCAAAAAACAGCTCCTCCAGCGATGCTAAATATATAGCCACTGGTCGCTTTAGAATCATCAGATAAGGTATTCCAGTCTACATCAGAATATCCTTTAAGTACAGCTGAAAACCTTTCATAATGTAATCCAAGATTCATAGTTCGTTTAAGGTATTTCTTGACCCTTTCAATAGCATGTCAGTGCTCTATACCAGGTCTACTAGTAAACTTGCACAATAATCCTACGACATAGGCAATTTCGGGTCTAGCACAATCAGTGGCATACCGAAGGCTACCAATGATGCTCGCATAATCAGACTGTCTAACACCTTCACCAGTGTTCTTAAGTAACTTTACACTTAGATCATATGGTGTACGTGCAGGTTTACGGTCAAAGTAATTGTATTTCTTCAGTATTTTATCAATGTAATGAGATTGATCCAAAGAAATTCCTTTTTCTGACCTAGTAATTTTAATACCAAGGATTACACTCGCCTCACCTAGATCTGTCATATCAAAATTGGCACTTAATAAGGATTTGACTGAGTTTATGGCATGAACGTTTGACCCAAAGATGAGTAGGTCATCTACATAAAGACATACAATAGTGCAAATGTCATTCTCAGATTTGTAATAAATGCATTTGTCACTTTCATTAACTTTGAAACCATGTGAAATGATTAAGTTATCAAATTTTTCGTGCCATTGTTTAGGTGCTTGTTTTAAACCATATAATGATTTATCTAATTTGCATACTTTATGTTCTTGACCATGTACTACAAATCCTTTAGGCTGGTCCATATAAATTTCTTCTTCTAATTCACCGTTTAAAAAGGCGGTTTTAACATCCATTTGGTGTATTAGTAAACTATGAATGGAAGCAAGTGAGATTAATACCCGAATGGATGTTATTCTAGTTACAGGTGAAAAAGTGTCGAAGAAATCTATATTTTCTTTTTTGTCTAAAACCTTTAGCTACTAGTCGTGCTTTATATTTATCAATAGTGCCATCAGGTTTTAATTTCTTTTTAAGCACCCATTTACAGCCTATAGATTTACAACCAGGGGGTAAATCTACCAAATGCCAAGTCTTATTGGATTCCAAAGAATCCATCTCATCATTTATAGCCTCTTGCCAAAAATCGGCATCTAAAAAAGATAAGGTCTCTTGGAGGTTTAAGGGATTCTCCTCTATAGTAAAAGCACAAAAATCCGAACCAAAATCTTTTACGGTTCTTGCTCTTTTACTTCTTCTAGGTTCAACTTCAGAACTTTTATAAAGTTATGTTCTAATAGGCATACTTGATGTGCCCCCACCATTCCTTAATTTAAAAGAAAATTTTGTTTCATAAAAATCAGCATCATTTGATTCGATTATATTATGTGTATTTAGGTCATAAAATCGGTATGCTTTGCTATTGATAGCATAGCCTATAAGTACACATTCATATGCTCTACTTGCCAATTTTATTCTCTTAGGATCTGGAACGCGAACATATGCTAAACAACCCCAAGTTCTAAAGTATGAGACATTGGGTTTATAATTCTTTAGAATTTCATAAGGTGAAATTTTATTTTTAGATTTGGGGATTCTATTCAGAACATAGCATATAGTCAATAAAATATCTCCCCACCAATGTTTTGTTGCACCAGAATTTAGTAGGATGACAACTACTAATTCGGTAAAAGTCCTATTTTTTCTTTCAGCTTTACCATTCATTTCAGGTGAATAGGGTGCAGTTCTTTCATGTACAATACCATGTAATTTATAGAAGTCCAGAATTGAACTAGATTCATATTCTATTCCTCTGTCACTACGAAGTCTCTTAATTTTCCTATTTGCTTGATTCTCAATTTCAGTTTTGAATGTTTTAAACATGTCAAATGCATCACTTTTATTTTTCATAAGATGTACATAGGTGAAATCTGTAACAACCCGGAAAATCTGAACAAATTTAAATTTTTTATTTTGGCAATTTTGATGAATTTTGAATATTTAAAATGAATTATTTTAAATAATAATGATGAAAAATTTATTTTGAATAGAATTAGAACGTATATATTTATTTGAATCGCCGTTAGAATATAAATAATTATTTTTAATTATAAAAGGAATTGGAAATGGCACGGTAGTTTTAAAATTCGATTTCAAATTTTAAATGAATGTACAGGATTCAAAATAAACCGGATTTAAGCGAAACCAAAAATATTAGAACCTATTTGAAAATATCTTTCCAACAAATCCGAAAAATTGAAATTTCATAGCGGGGATAAAAAGTTATGCCCAGTTGAAAATTCAGAATAGTCGCTTTGGAAAATATAACCCTTAAAAATGGAAATTTTGCGAACGACCTCCGTTTTTGACGAAACAACTTTTGTTGGATCCGGGATGTCAAGTTATTGCTAAATTCCAAAATTCGTAATTTTCTGAACCAATATGTGAGCGTTGCAAAAGAAAACGTGTTTTGTCAGTTTTAGTCAATTTGGATCGACCAGAAAATGGCCATTTTTCAAACAGTCTCCAAATTCGACGAAATTAGTTTCGTTAGGACCGTATCGTCTTAACATAACCAGATTTATTTTTCTGGAATTTTTGGAGTCTGTATGTGGTCCCGGTAAATTGAAATGTGCGTTCAAATTCAATATATTGATTTATATTTTGATTTTAGCGAAAACTGATCGAAACAGCCGAACTGGCTTACGATGCATATCCCATTGTGTTCGGACTTTGAAATGGGGGTAATTAGTTAGCGACGACAGTCGGTGAGTTCGATTTCGAGTTAAAAATAAAAAGTTGCATTTAGAAATTTAAAAGTAATAAAATAATATATATAAATTTACACTAAAACCCCTCCCCCTTTTATTTCTTCCCCGTAAGTTCAAATTAAGATTTCAAAAAAAAAAAAAAAAAAAAAGAGAAAGAAAAGGGGGGAGACGCCGTCGCGCCTCCCCCTAGCGAAGCCTCCGCACCCTCCTCTTCTCCTCTCCTTCCCCCTTCTAATCCGCGACCCCGATGCCCCCAAGCCCCTGAAACCCAAACACTAACTCGATTTGCCCGACGCCGGCCACCCCCCTCCTAGCCCACCGCCGCGCCAGAGCCTCCCCCACCCCATCGACGACGCCACCTGCCGCCATCCCCTATCCGACGCGCCCTTCCTCAGCCCCGATTCGAACCGTGAACCCCCTCCATCAAGTAAATTAGATTTTTACATAAAAAGGTGAGTTTTTACATATATTTATTTAATGTAATGCGTCTTATGTATACATATAAAATCAGTTTTATATATATGTTATAGAACATGAAAAGGTTAGATTTTTAGAACACGAAAAGGTTAGTTTTTTTAAAATAAGAAAAGCTGATATTTATATTTATATGGAATGATTATAAAGATGCGATTTTTATTGATAGGAAATGCGTATAAGAATATGATTTTTCTAATGTAAAAATCGATATAGAAATATGGTTTTTATAATATGAATCACAATATAAAAATATTTTTAGAAATATAAAAATATGATTTTTATATATAGGATAGCGATATAAAAATATAATATATATATATATATATAGTGGCGCAGTAAAATTATGATTTTTATATTATAGAGCGAAGTAAAAATAGGATTTTTATATGTATGAAAGGTAAGTAAAAATACGATTTTTATTATGAAGTTAGCGAAGTAAAAATATGATTTTTATCGTTTGAATGACAATGTAAAAATGTGATATTTATATATTCATTAGTGATAGAAAGATTCGATTTTTATCTGTATAGTAGCGGTATAAAAATGTGACTTTTATCTATGTAGCGTTGTTATAAAAATATGAAATTATTTTTCAAAAAGATAAAAATATAATTTTTAGCCTATGTATGTTATTTATAAAATAATCATACAAAGAAATAGTTATTGATTGGTTAAAAATATAATTTTTAACGTAGGTATACTACATAGATCGACAATCAAAGCACGGAGGAGTGGAACCCAAAGGTGAGAACTTCTCACTTTAATTTTATTTTCTAGTTAAAATATATACAAGAATGCAGACGATGCTTAGCAGCACCCGACACCCGTCGTCCACAGACCATGGATGGCTTGTTTGTTTGATTATAGTGTGGTGAAAATTGATTGTGTGATGTGGAATGGAATAAAATATTTTATGGTTAAAAATATTTTATAGTTAAAAATATAATTTTTAACGTGTATATGAATAAAATAAATATTTATAAACAAATCAGACGATTTTTTTATGTACACATATTTGGCTGATATTGATTGGGACAATAAATTTTACACATCGCCCAGCTGCACAAATAAAATTCGTTATTTGTTGATTGAAACCCCACTCGGGTATTGGGATGATATATGACATACACTAGTCCCAATAATTAGCTGTATGTCAATCGATTGATTGATAGGCTGTATGAGGGTTGAATATTTATTTTAATGTTTATACGGTTGTAGAAAGCACTTGGATGTTGTTTGAATTTTTAATGATTGTTTATCGTCATTGTTGTATACATGTGATGTTGAAATCCATATAACTGAAATTATATGGTAATTGATTGAGTCTGATTCTAGTTCAGAAAGAATAAATATTTTGAAATAACGATTATTTTAAAATAATATTCAGTAAAAGAATCCAAATCTAATTTTGATGTCCGATTTGGGATGGACACGAATATATTTAAACATATAAAGCCGTGTTGATTGGATTAACGCCATTTTGAGGTAAACGATATTTATATCGATTTTATTCATTTTTATAACGAATATTAAAAAGGGAATGATTTCGAAATATAATGCTTTGAAAATACTATCATTTATATATCGATGATATGGAATATTCAATTTTGATTTGAAATTGAATATGAAGTTGAAATCGTTTTGAAAACAAATTCAAATTGTATTGAAACTGAAATTGAATTGAAATCGATTTAAAGTGAATTCAAAACGAATTGAAATTGAATTGAAACTGAAATTGAATTGAAATCGATTTAAAGTGAATTCAAAACGAATTGAATTGAAATCGATTTAAAGTGAATTCAAAACGAATTGAAATTGAATTGAAATTGAAATTGAATTGAAATCAATTTGAAATGAATTTAAAACGATTTATAAAATACGTTTTAAATAGAAATCGATGAAATATATATTATATATAATATAATGGCCTGAATAGAATGCGCGGCGCTGCGGTAGTTCGCGAATTTCGACCATTGACTTCGAACGGACATTACGGGAGATCCGACCGTCGGATTCTCCTAAAACCGGAACCTTGGGTTCGTATCGAAAAGAGCTTTCCAATGAATATGAGAGATTTAAAATCTAACGGTTGGATTTGGAATTATGTCCAAATAAAATTTGGAAAAGGTCGCTGTAAATGCCGTTCGACGACCGTTTATGGAAATCGATTGTATGGGCCTTGATAAAATTATTAAAAATATCAATAATTAGTGTAAAATCATAATAAATGATTTATAAAGATTTGGGATGAAAAATTCCATATTTGAAAGAATAAAAATATATTTTTATCAAGATGATAGATATGAAATAGAATAATAAATCCAATATTTTTAAAATAAACAAATTGGATTTGAAATGGTTTTAAAAATAACCGAAATTTCCAATATATGAATTGGAATGGATTTGAATCGAAATTATCTTCATAATATTTCTATATTGGATTTCATGATTGTACGGATATTGTGGAGGAATTTGGAAGATATATATCGTTATTCCAATAAAATATTTGTTGGTTTCAGAATTTGATATTGAACATAAGCCGATATATTTTCTATTCAGAGCCTCGTATTTAATATCAAATTGGATTTTGGGTTTGTCGTGACTGGTATCTTTAATAATACTATTCTTGAACCGAATGTAGTTAAGAAAATTAGAAACTGACTGGAGATTAGTTAAGTTGAATGGTTTCCTGGGTATTGATCTGATGTTGGTTTCGGCCTTCGGGGTTAATACTTAGGGAATTGTCCTCTTACTAACTTACGGTTAGAGACTGATTGGATTTTGGGTTTGTTGTGAACTGTGTTTTCAACGACATTCGTTCTTTAACCTGATTTACAGTGAAAAGAGATGCGGAATTTATAAATCTTTTTATTAAGATTTAACGGGAATTTTCCAAGTAAAGTTTTCCAATTTATTATATTTAATTAGAATTGAATTGAAATTGGTCTTTCGATTTATCGTGAACGGTGTTTTAAATAACACTGGTTCTTTAACCCGATTAACAATAGCGTTAAGAAAATCAGAAACTGCTGGAGATTAGTTAAGTTGAATGGTTTCATGGGTATTGATCTGAAGTTGGTTTCGGCCTTCTGGGTTAATACTTAAGGGATTGTTCACTTGCTAATTTACGGTTAGAGGCTGATGGAATGGAATGTGATTTAGGGTTTATCATGAACCGTGTTTTAAATGATTTTTGGTTCTTTAACCCAGTTAAAGATAGAATACGGTTTGAATTGAAATCCAAAGGAAGATTAAAGAATAAATTTTAAAGAATTTATCTTTGATAAAATTAATAGGAACCTTTCCCAAAGTATGTGAATATTTGAATAAAAGAATATTCAGAATTGGAATGAGGCATAAGTTGTGGTTTATAGCACTTGTTTATTATATACGCGAGTTATTCGGAAAGGCCGGGTTTATGCCCATTCTGGATAACTGATTCGACGATATGTCGACGATGAAGATGGTGGTTCAAGACCAGAGGTCTACAAATCGTTTGGATGATTGCTGATGTCTTGATTGGGTTGTACACCCAAGCCGAGGTAATAAGTGGTTATCGTCCAGGCGTACATGGAGATTGACGGATATGCGAGGACCTCTCCCCTGTATTGGACATGTGGGGGAGGAATAAGGTTCCTCCGGTTTCGTTCAGACCCAGAATGGACTTATAAATGGATTGTGTGTCTGACATTGGATTTTATTCTATGCTGATTGATTTCTATTAAATATATATCTGTTTGGCGACGGAGAATTTATTCTCTTGCTTAAAGCCCTTCTCTAAGAAGTACGAGCTCAAAGGTTATATATCGATAGATATCAATCGCATGTCATGAATTGCCTGTGTGGCATGCTGAGATGAAGTGATCAAGGCTTTTGTTGAAAAGCAGAGTCTTGTGGTTGATGATCAAAGCACGGCTTTAATACAGCGTAGCTTTGTGTATGGCGTTAATTCGCGAGCCTCACAACTCGGTATGAGTCAAAAACGGGATAAGGGAACGCAGTGAGTGCATGACGTTTCTTTCTAGCTATGGGTGGTGTCAGCGTTTTACCAGCCCTGACATTTATATTATTTTTACCTATGTGGTTGTTGGATTGCGAGGCGCCTCGGTTAAGGTCCGATAGGACCGGGAAACATGTGTTCAGGAATTGCCAATCCTCAAACGTAACGGAGGACTGGCACTGCAGGTTCCAGGGGTTACCCAGAGTGTGTAGTCCTGAGGCATTTGCTAGAGTGTCTCGAAGCGGTTAGGAGTACATCCCTTGCCTAGACTCATGACGGAAATCCAATTTCCAATACGTGACATTTCAATTTTATTTGTAGAGCGTAGTATTGGCGACATGATAGATGGTACCCATGCCGCCTATGATTGATACATTTATATTTGAAGTTGTTTTATACACTTTACGCTATAATAGTATCAAAATGATTTGTTTTTAAACGTATCAAGCATTATTTGGCTATTATAAGGGAAAACACTATCCTCCGGCTTGCGTTGCATTGTGTGATGGGACCTGGGTCTTATAATAGCTTCATTTTTCCAAAAAGCATTGCGTTGTTTATTCTATGTACTAGTATTCTTTGGAGGAAACACGTTCCGTGTTATACGGCGTGGTCCCTTGAATTACTGTAACACCCCACCTCCGCCAGGGCGGCTCTTGCAAGCAACTCTGACTTTGGTGGGGCGTTTTTAAAACAAGGTAAACATGCATAATGATATAGCAAGGCAGGACATGACATATGTAAATAAACAGAGTAAGTAGATAAAACAGCGGAAGATTTTTAAACCATTTCAAAACACAAGTCTGGTACATCAAAATGTCAATTTCCCAAATAAACAAGTCTAGTACATAAAATAACATCATCTGAAACTGAAAAGGAAAAACATAGAAGTGGCTATCCCCAAAGTGGAAAAAACCATAGCGAGCTCAAGTCCAAAACATACATGAGCTATCCAAGAAAGCAGCTAAGATCCAAGCTAGGCTCCTTTATTCCCTCCCTGAGAACCTGGGGGGGGGGGACGGAAGAAAAGAGGCGAAAGAAAACAGGTCAGTCAAAAAGACTGAGTAAGCCCTGCTACGATCAGTCTATAAACTAATAAAGTTAACAGCACGATGGAAACTGAGATGATCATAGATAACAACATACTGGCATGATAAATTAACTACAAGACAGATAGAGGTGTCATCGCATAAACAAGGTTAAGTTTTGCACCACGGTGTACTAGCAAACCAACATAGCAGGTATTGATCCCTTGGCCCAAGCTTTGACCCAATAACATGAAGTGACCTTAATATAAGGTCCAACCAAACGGTCTAGTCGATCGGCTCCCTATAAGCCTAACACGTCAAGTGTTGGTGTCCATACGGCCCACATATGGATGTAGTCAGACTGTGCTGGGTCCACCTTCGGGTGTATCAAGCCCTCGGGTGTCAACCCCAGACACTTAAGCAATAATGCACAGTCTAAACCTACTGGTACCCGTGCCTCGAGTTTGTCCAATACCGGACTACGTGCACGTCCGTAGCCCGCCTGGACCCGCACCGCTGTACCACTCGGCCATCGCTTTGGTCTCTTACATCCGTCCAGTAATCGTGCCCCGCCCTAGCCTAGCCTCTAGGGTTGTGATGATACCCAACTGGGATTACTGCTGGAACAGACCACGTTGCAAGGGTTTCCTAAGAGGGTTAAGTGCGATTTAACCCTTCACTAATCATGGATTAAATTGGTTAAGTGTAACCGACAGTTCACAACTTAACCCCATTTCAATCCCTAAACCCCCAAATGGGTTAAATTGGTTAAGTGTAACCGACAGTTCACACTTAACCCCATTTCAATCCCTCGAATCCCCAAATGGATTAAATTGGTTAAGTGTAACCGACAGTTCACACTTATCCCCATTTCAATCCCTCGAATCCCCAAATTTGTTAAGTATTAGTGGACCCTGACTTAACCCTAATCATGAGGCATTAATTAATTTAATGCACCTTAACCTCTCACATTAGACCTTGTTGTGGTTACTAGTTAGGCCGGTCGGGTCCGGGTAGCTTTACACCACAACTTGGTCTAACCTCGGGTCTTGGCACCACATGACCAACTTCTCACATTGGGTCCTATTGTTTGTAGCCACTAGTTAAGCCGGTCGGTTCCGGGTAGAATTACGCTACAAACTCAACCCAACCTCGAGTTGGCCACACTTATGTGTTCTAAGTGTCATGTCCACTTTATTTCAAAACATAGTTACAAGTCAACAAATACTTGGGTAGACCTAACTTAATAGGTAAATTCCCAAGGGGTAGACCTAACTTAATAGGTAAATTCCCAATCTTATGTTTTCATGTATTTTAAGTTTACCCAAACCCCCCAACGTCATTCTATCGCTTACATATTCGTAATAACGCATAAAGGATAGGAAGAGGGAACTTGGCACAACCTACATGATGAACTTGCATATCACAACAAACATGCATAACATGTTAGACTCGCATAACTTAGCATAGTGAACTTGCATATTACCATAAACATGCATAACATGTTAAACTTGCATAACTTAGCATAGTGAACTTGCATATTACCATAAACATGCATAACATGTTAGACTCGCATAACTTAGCATAGTGAACTTGCATATTACCATAAACATGCATAACATGTTAAACTTGCATAACTTAGCATAGTGAACTTGCATATTACCATAAACATGCATAACATGTTAGACTCGCATAACTTAGCATAGTGAACTTACATATTACCATAAACATGCATAACATGTTAAACTTGCATAACTTAGCATAGTGAACTTGCATATTACCATAAACATGCATAACATGTTAAACTTGCCTATCATGGCATAGGGAACTTGCATAAACATGCATAACTTGTCAAACATGCACAACATGTCATGGTGAACTTGCATAAGCATGCATAACTTGTCAAACATGCACAACATGTCATGGTGAACTTGCATAAGCATGCATAACTTATTAAACATGCATAACATGGCATAGTGAACTTGCATTAACATGCATAACTCATTAAACATGCATAACATAGCATAGTGAACTCGCATAAGCATGCATAACTTGTTAAACTTGCATAAATCCCAACTTTCATCACATATTAACTTTAGAGTTTCTAAAATGAAGGTAAGAGGGCTTACCAATATTATGAAGACACAAATCCACTAATAAAGATTGAAAAGCCCTTTATGCAAGCATATAAAAACCCAAAACAAAGCTCCAATTAACAAAAATCCCAAAACTCTAGCTTTAGCAATTAAAGCTTGCAACTTGATGATGTATGCAAGCTAATGATCATTCATACAACTTAGAAATGCTTGTATGAACATCAAAACCTTCATAGAAATGATTTTTGAAGAGGGTGGAGGCTAGGGTTCTTAGGTGGAGGCCATTTGAGAATTCAATTTGACATAGTTTGGTTGCTAGAATGAATAATGAGTGATTTAGGGTAGGTTAGGGTCTTATTTATAGATTAGGCTAGTGATTTAGTCCATAGGATTAACCCTAGGTTGAATTAGGTCCATCAGATCTCGGAATTCTCTAGAACCAAGCCACAAGACCCTAGATAGAGTTAATTGAACATAGTTAATCAAATTAGAATTTAATTGAATGTTAGTTATTTAATTAAAGTTGATAGAATATTGGTTATTCAGATAGAATTAAAGGAGTTATCGAATATAGTTTTATTCGAAAGGAATTATCGATTTTTTTTTATCGAAATGAGTTATCAATTATAGTTTAATCGAAAAGAGCTATCGATTAGTTTAATCGAAGTGAGTTATAGAATATTGGTTATTCGAAGGAGTTATCGAATTTAGTTATTCGATGGAGTTAATCGAAAAGAGTTAAATCCAATAGAGTTAATTGATAAGAGTAAATTGAATAGAGTAAATCGAATATAGTTTATTCGAAGAAAGGTTTTCGAATCTAGTTATTTGATAGAGAGTTTATCGAATATAGTCATTCGAAGGGAGGAGTTATCGAATAGGGATTTATTCGAAAGAGAGTTATGAATGGAATATGAAATGTTGAGTACAACATAAATATGTTTTGAAAGATAAATGAGTTTGTAGCACTTTTTCTACCTTAGCAATTTCGAGGACGAAATTATTTTAAGTGGGGAAGATTGTAATGACCCGGATATTTCATCGGTTAATTTTGAATATTTAATATGGTTTAAATATTGAAATAAGAATATAAAAGGAATTTTATATTTGATTATCGATTTAAAAATCGATATATGGTTTATTTTGAATATGTATAATTATTGAAACACGAAGTTGAATTTACTTGAATTCAAAATCAATACTGAAGTGGAAACAGTTCAGACAATCAATACGAACTCCTGTTGGAATTAGAACGATAATATTAATTTGTTATCGCAAAATAAATTGTTTTGAAAATTTAATTGATATTGGTTTAAATTAATATCTCCTTCAGAGGATCGAATTGGACTTCGTGACCTATCCCAGTGTGTTCGCAACAGGGGTATTACCCTAGAATTGACAGTTGTTGGGTTCAGAAAGGAATTCGAAATCAACGGCTATTTAAAGTTTTAAGGATACAGTTTTAAATTTAAAACAAATTAAAATAAAAATACTTGACTCTTACATGGCCACATCTTCCTTTGTCTTCCACAAACTCCTCACGGCTAGAAATTGAAAACACGTTCCTCTTCAACTTCACAAAATAAATGGCCTCGCTGTTCGAATTTAAAGCCGCACCTTCCTTCTATAAAATCGCAAGCTCCCCTAATTCCCTTTCTTTGTTCTTCTGCTTCAAAACGAAAACCGCGAGTCCTCACAAATCAAAACCCACAGTATTCCCTTTTCCTCTCGAAATCAAAGTCCCCTATAAAAAAAAACCGCGACTTTGCCCTATACAGAAATCAGAACCGCCAAGACAGTGGAGCTCGAAATCGAACTAGTGACGAGCAGAGCATCGATCTTTGATTCTGAACTTCGATTTGGCGAAAGGCGAGCTTAGATTTTTGCTCGTGGTTTCTGTTAGCAACTCGAGGTGATCTGGTGCTTTCGAAGTGGTTGCGACGCATTCCAGGAATAAGGTCGAGTGATGATCTATGATGATGAGAATTTGGGAGTTCCGTCAATTGATCGTTTAGCGACACTGCTAGGTTATTGCAGTCTCTGGAGAAGCTCGAAGGGGAAGATGGTGGGGTTTGATGGCTGTTGCTTGAGGACGGTGCTGTCTTTGATGGCAAGTGGAAGTGTTGAGTTCAGAAGTTGGGAGAATTCCGGTGTTGTGTTAGGGCTCGAGAGTATGGTGTGGTGTTCGGTGATGGACTCGAGGCCTGGTCATCGAGTTGTTGTAGTGAAAGATGATTTCAATATGGAGAAGGTAATATTTATTTATTTTTAAATAAAATTAATGATATTTTAATTTACCCAAATTTAGTTATAAGTTTGGTGAAATCTATAACCACTTTATACGCTATCAGGTTAAATGAAACACTTTACATTGAAATTGTATGGATAAGGCAAAGCAATCCAAGTTGAAATCGAAGTCTTTGGGGTTAACTGGAACTTTCGATTTAATTAAACACTTGTTTAATTAAATGGGGAAATAATCGTTGTTTCGACGAAGAAATCTTGGTGAGTAAACTCTCACTCGTTAATTTATTTTTAGCGTTAAAAATAGAATTGTTGATAGTTTGTATGCGTTGAAATATCACTGTGGTTGATTTAAATATATATAGCTATTTAGGACTATTATATATATATATATATTGGGTTGATTGATTGGTTGGATTCCCGCAGTCTCATTAGCGGATGCCCGCGGTACCATAGCGGATGATTACCCTATACGCCCCACGCTATGATTAGTGGATGACCTTCTATACCGCGATATCCTGCCTCGAAGCAGGATGGGTATTATTTATGTGCTAACGTCTGTGGATGCAGGGAAACAGGTTGGAGGAATCCGACTGGATTCCTCAAAAATATATTATCTGTTGTTGTTTGTTTGATTTCATATAAATTCATATATGACGTGTTAAAAATCAAATGACTGAAATTGGTTGATTGATTGTTTAAAATATCACTGGGCTTGGGATATTGATTTATAAAAATATCAAAAAGGGTATTTGAAATTTAAAAGGAGAATTCTATTTTTATAAATAGAATTTGAATTTTAAATGAAGTATAGATAACATTAACTTGTTTTGAATATATATTTATAAACAAGTAATTGAATTTATAAAGTTGTTTATAAATGGAAAGGATGGAATTTGAATTGAATTTATAAAGTTGTTTATAAATGGAAAGGATGGAATTTGAATCGAATTTATAAAGTTGTTTATAAATGGAAAGGATGGAATTTGAATCGAATTTATAAAGTTGTTTATAAATGGAAAGGATGGAATTTGAATCGAATTTATAAAGTTGTTTATAAATGGAAAGGTGGGATTTGAATTGAAGTTATAAACGTTGTTTATAAATAATGCCGAGAATTCAAATGGACTTTGAATATAAGGAATTGAAATAGAGATTTGAATAATCGAATTCAAATGGAGTTTAACTATAGAATTTGAAAATAGAATTCAAATGAAGTTTAAATTAAGAGAATTCAAATAGGATTGAATTGGAATTTGAATAGAGAAGTCGATAAGGGAACGAGAGTATTAGTATAATTAGAATGTGTAATTTGCAAGTTAAAATATATTTGAACATGTCATGTTCAAATATGAAGGTGAAATAGACTAAGAAGTTAATTAACAGATTTAATTAACAAATTGAGTTAAAACGATTGGTATAGTTAAAATAGATTGGACAGACATAAATATACAGGAGACAGGTATGGAATAAAGTATAGAAGTGAAATAAATAGAATGCCCGACAAAAAGGTACGTATTTAATTTCCATATGAGATTTTATGCGCCGTATCGGCAAGCCGCTTGGCTTTTTCTTTTTCTTTTTGAGATAAGAAGGACCGGGAAAGCTATTTGAAATTTCCCGATGCTCCCGGTATAAAGGAGGTTATGGCGAATTTTTCCGGGAATTTAAGGAGATAGAATATTTTTAAGATAATTTGATAGTTAGAAATTTACATATCAAAATATATAGAAGTCGATAAGAAAACGAACGTAGAAATAGAATAGTATAATCAAAGGGGAAGTATAAGAATAAAATCTCGTAGTAATAGAAAGAGAAAATATATGTGTGTTTAAAGGTGAATAATCAGTTGTATGGTATTGATTTTTCGAGTAAGTAGTTTTGTCTGTTTTGACGTTAAATGTTATTCAGTCAAGGTCTGAGAGGTAATTATACCCCAACTTGGTTGATTTCATGATATACCGATAAGTAGCAAGATTCAGGCTCGAAGATCAATGTGGAATAAGAATTCGTTAAATACTGTATTTGGGTTGTCGTAACGATGTTTTACACAACATCTGTTTTAACCCAAATATGTGCAAAGCTTGGAAATAGAAAAATGAATATTTCCTAGTATAGAAAATAAAGGAAGGCGATATATGGAAATGTTTTCCAAATAACGGATAAGGCCAATATGGTTATTGAAAATATTTGGTTAACAAATATTGATAAAGAAATAGAGAAGAGACTTAATTAATGGAATATTAATTAAAGGTTCAGTGATTGTTGGATGTTTGGATGAACACTTGTTTTATTCGATAGTTAAATCATCGACTATCGAAACACTTGTTTTTATTCGATAGTTAAATCACAGACTATCGAAGTTTTGACCATCGTTGTCAATATGGAGAGACCGGTTGGATTATTATCCGAAGAACCACTCCGTATTGGAAGTAGCGTGCGAATCGGATTATATAAAGATAATCGAAGACGGAGTAGAGTGCAAGGACTTTTTCTATTAATAGAAATAGTGCCTTCAGTTCATCCTGTTCCTGGGTGACTTGTATGGATGAATGTCTGACAGAGTATTTCCAGAAAGGTCACGTACATTGATTTCTTCAACCGTACCAAGAGTGGAAGCGGAGAAGGAAACTTCTTTTAGCTAACACGTAATGTACTGTTGAGGACGTCAATCGGTGATTTGATGGATTTGACGATGTGGCATTCAAAGAGAATCTGGTGTGATGATAAAGCGTAGCTTCTAGCCTCATCAACCGGTAAATGACAGAAATCGGGCAGGCAACATGGCTATGTAGGTCGCACCTATTAGGGTGTATAATCACCTGATCTAGAGTTTCATTTACTTCTAAAAATCTATTGTCGATGCTGACCCATTCGGGAAACAGTTGCTGATCCCAATCGTTGGTGATATACATTCGATACACTCAAGCGAAATGAGTGGTCGGTCATGTGTGGCTGAGTTGCAAGATGTTCTTGTTGAACTCGGTGTATTCTCCTCTAGAGATATACCAGCGGAAGGTGATTCCATACCTTGTCATAGTTGGAAATCCATTACCCAATACGTGCTTGCGGTTTATGATTGTAATTATATATGTGGAACGTGAGATGCAAACGTCCCACTAGATTGTTATCTACTTGATTTAGACATTATTATAATATCAAAAGAGCTTTGATATAAAGATAGGTCAAGTGTTTGGATTCTCATAAGGGAAAAACCCGTTCCGTGTTATACGGCGTGGTCTTATGAGATATCATTTAGTTTCTGAAACTGTTTTAAACTATTTACTCATACCAGTCCCATGACTGACCCGGAGTTTATTTGTTTTGTTCTACCTAAACTCTTGGGTGCCTAAATTTGTACGGGCAGTCAAGTAGTTCAGGATTTTTCAGATATATCTAAAGGAGCTTGGAGCAGGAGGCTTCAGCGTTATCTAGTTATAGTTTGTTCCGCTATGTTGTAAGTGTTGTACTCTGATAAGTGTATGTTATACAGTTAAGATTTTGTATTTCAAAGATGTGATATATTATATTTTGTTCCGCTGCGATGTGAGATTCTGTGTTGTTATTTCTGTTCTTCTTCTACCTCTTTCTTCTAAAAAAAAAATGTCTCGTATTTTCGTGATATTTGGGTTGGACGTATGATGTATATAGTCAACTCTAATGTTATGGAAATGCGGGTCACTACAGTTGGTATCAGAGCTTGGGTTGAGCGAATACCTAGGCTGTGTGGAAATGTGCTCATTAGAGATAGGATCAGTAGTATCCTAGAATGAGTTGAGTGTATATATATACGAGAGAGCGTATTTGTTATTTGCTATAAAAATTGTTTTATATTGTGTTGACTAGTCTGTTGAGTGGATTATAAATTTTGGTCGAATCGTGGGACGCCACGAAGTCGATAGGAATTTATAAACACTTGAACAGGAGATTGGACACGATATTGTTTTTAAATAGTTAAGTTGATTGTTAGGATTATAATCGAATTAGATTATAAATAAAAAAAAATGAAATAGTTATATATAACCAAGTGAAATTTGTATATGAAATCAAATATACAAATGTGATAAATTGAAATTGAATTCCAAACAGAATTCAGAATTTAAAATCCTGGGAGTTTGGAAAATATTTTTCTAAATGGAGTTTGAAAGAAATAAAGCACTGAACTCATTCAGTAGCTGGGAAATAATTCTGATGATGGTCGCAACATCACCAGTGTTCATTTTCGAGTTTCTAAGGGACAAATTGCTGCCTTAGAGAAATTTTGATGAAAATTTGTTGGAAAGAAAACAAGTTGTTTGAAAATTCAAATGTTTTGAATTTGAGATAGATAAATATATGTATATATTTATATTACTTTAAAGGAATTTTGAAATGAGAATTGGAATATAGATTTCAAATAGAAGTAAAATAAAGGAATTTGAATATATATATATATATATATATATATATATAATTCAAATATAAGTGGAATAGAATTTGAATTCAAAGGAATTCAAATGGATTTGAATAAAGAAAAATCAAATAGAGATTTGAATATTAGAATTCAAATGAAATTTGGTTAAATAGAATTTCAAAGAGAATAAAGTGGAGGTTGAATATTAGAATTCAAAGAAAATTTAAAGGATTTTAAATAGAAATTGAATAAAGGAGTTTAAATAGAATTTGAATTCAAAGTGAAATTAAATAGAATTTGAATTCAAAGTGAAATTAAATAGAATTTGAATTCAAAGTGAAATTAAAATAGAATTTAAATTCAAAGGATTTCAAATAGGAATTGAAGATAAGAAATTCAAATAGGAATTGAAGATAAGAAATTCAAATGGAATTTGAAGATAAGGAATTCAAATAAATTTGAATAGAAGAAATTCAAATAGAAATTGAATAAAAGGAAATTCAAATATAGAGTTTGAATAAAGAAATTCAAATGGAATTTGAATATTGTAGATGTAGAGGACTTGAATATTTGAAGAGAAATAGATCAGGAATATTATGAAATGGATTTGATATATATTAAAAACATATCAGAATGGAGTTGAATTTATTATAAACGAAGTTAAAACGTTTATATTTATAAATATAATTAAAACGAGCTCGTCGTAGCGCGGTAGTTCGTAAATTGGCGATTCGAACTTCAATTTAATATTCAGAACTCAATTGAAGTCAGAATTCTTTGAAACAAGAATCGTCGGGACCGGTTGAATAATAGTTTTCTAATGAAGGAGAAAAATCTAGATTTCGTCGTATAGATTTTGAGTTATGTCAAAATCAAATTTTTAGAAAAACAGCGCCAGAAACCATTAAAAACCACAATGGTTTATATATATAAGTAAAAGGATTTTTTTAAAGTAAATAAAATCCGAATGGCCATGAGGAAAATATAGACTGGAGATATAAATTAAATATGAACTCCAGTGAAGTAAGTGAAATGATTTTTAAGACAAAATCATATTATAAATGGTTAAATAGAGTTAACTAAATTGGAGGATAATTAGTTAAAGGAAATTTGAATCGAAATTGGGTTTTTTGGATAAGTGAAAGAGATTGAGAAATTATATTCGAAATCGAATATATAACGCGAGTTGAAAATATAATTAGACTAGTTATAATTAAGTTGACATATATTTGAACAAGTTATATTGAAATAAAAAGGGTGAACTAGGCAAAACGGTTAATCAGCAACTAGTTAATGGGAATTTAAATGATTGAAATTAAATTTAACTTAAGTAAGTTAAATGGATCGAAACGAATAAATTGAGTAAAATCAATGTGAATGAAATAAATTTTTGGTGTGAATTAAGGAAAAACCCAAAAGAGTTAAAAAGGAATTATATTTGTAACACAAATACAAAGGAAGTTATGTGCAAACAAATAGATGGGGAAATATTTGTAAAAACATTTACAAATAGATTAAATGGAAATATTTATTTATAGAAAATAAATAGAATGCTATAGATGAGATATTTATTTGTTAAATAAATAGAATTTAATCAAAGGAATATATAGAAGATGAATAGAAAATGGAAATCTGTTTTTAACAGATAAATGGAAAGGTTAATTTATAAATAACAGTTTATAAATTAAATTGAATATTTATCATTGGATAGATGAAATATATAAGTCTGAACTTATATAGAGAAGAGATATTGGTTTTTAACACCGATAGTTTTAAATAGATGGGGTACACAACACTTGTATAAGTGAAGTAACGTTATTAAAGAGAACATTTATAAAGTAAAGAACCGTTACTAAAAGTAAATCTTTATAAATGAATAAACGCTATCGAATAGGAGTTATTCGAATAGGAGAAGTCGACTGGAGTTAGAAATAATCGATTAGAGTTAGAATAAATCGATTAGAGTAAGAGTTAACTAGATAGAGTTAATTGAACATAGTTAATCAAATTAGAATTTAATTGAATGTTAGTTATTTAATTAAAGTTGATAGAATATTGGTTATTCAGATAGAATTAAAGGAGTTATCGAATATAGTTTTATTCGAAAGGAATTATCGATTTTTTTTTATCGAAATGAGTTATCAATTATAGTTTAATCGAAAAGAGCTATCGATTAGTTTAATCGAAGTGAGTTATAGAATATTGGTTATTCGAAGGAGTTATCGAATTTAGTTATTCGATGGAGTTAATCGAAAAGAGTTAAATCCAATAGAGTTAATTGATAAGAGTAAATTGAATAGAGTAAATCGAATATAGTTTATTCGAAGAAAGGTTTTCGAATCTAGTTATTTGATAGAGAGTTTATCGAATATAGTCATTCGAAGGGAGGAGTTATCGAATAGGGATTTATTCGAAAGAGAGTTATGAATGGAATATGAAATGTTGAGTACAACATAAATATGTTTTGAAAGATAAATGAGTTTGTAGCACTTTTTCTACCTTAGCAATTTCGAGGACGAAATTATTTTAAGTGGGGAAGATTGTAATGACCCGGATATTTCATCGGTTAATTTTGAATATTTAATATGGTTTAAATATTGAAATAAGAATATAAAAGGAATTTTATATTTGATTATCGATTTAAAAATCGATATATGGTTTATTTTGAATATGTATAATTATTGAAACACGAAATTGAATTTACTTGAATTCAAAATCAATACTGAAGTGGAAACAGTTCAGACAATCAATACGAACTCCTGTTGGAATTAGAACGATAATATTAATTTGTTATTGCAGAATAAATTGTTTTGAAAATTTAATTGATATTGGTTTAAATTAATATCTCCTTCAGAGGATCGAATTGGACTTCGTGACCTATCCCAGTGTGTTCGCAACAGGGGTATTACCCTAGAATTGACAGTTGTTGGGTTCAGAAAGGAATTCGAAATCAACGGCTATTTAAAGTTTTAAGGATACAGTTTTAAATTTAAAACAAATTAAAATAAAAATACTTGACTCTTACATGGCCACATCTTCCTTTGTCTTCCACAAACTCCTCACGGCTAGAAATTGAAAACACGTTCCTCTTCAACTTCACAAAATAAATGGCCTCGCTGTTCGAATTTAAAGCCGCACCTTCCTTCTATAAAATCGCAAGCTCCCCTAATTCCCTTTCTTTGTTCTTCTGCTTCAAAACGAAAACCGCGAGTCCTCACAAATCAAAACCCACAGTATTCCCTTTTCCTCTCGAAATCAAAGTCCCCTATAAAAAAAAAACCGCGACTTTGCCCTATACAGAAATCAGAACCGCCAAGACAGTGGAGCTCGAAATCGAACTAGTGACGAGCAGAGCATCGATCTTTGATTCTGAACTTCGATTTGGCGAAAGGCGAGCTTAGATTTTTGCTCGTGGTTTCTGTTAGCAACTCGAGGTGATCTGGTGCTTTCGAAGTGGTTGCGACGCATTCCAGGAATAAGGTCGAGTGATGATCTATGATGATGAGAATTTGGGAGTTCCGTCAATTGATCATTTAGCGACACTGCTAGATTATTGCAGTCTCTGGAGAAGCTCGAAGGGGAAGATGGTGGGGTTTGATGGCTGTTGCTTGAGGACGGTGCTGTCTTTGATGGCAAGTGGAAGTGTTGAGTTCAGAAGTTGGGAGAATTCCGGTGTTGTGTTGGGGCTCGAGAGTATGGTGTGGTGTTCGGTGATGGACTCGAGGCCTGGTCATCGAGTTGTTGTAGTGAAAGATGATTTCAATATGGAGAAGGTAATATTTATTTATTTTTAAATAAAATTAATGATATTTTAATTTACCCAAATTTAGTTATAAGTTTGGTGAAATCTATAACCACTTTATACGCTATCAGGTTAAATGAAACACTTTACATTGAAATTGTATGGATAAGGCAAAGCAATCCAAGTTGAAATCGAAGTCTTTGGGGTTAACTGGAACTTTCGATTTAATTAAACACTTGTTTAATTAAATGGGGAAATAATCGTTGTTTCGACGAAGAAATCTTGGTGAGTAAACTCTCACTCGTTAATTTATTTTTAGCGTTAAAAATAGAATTGTTGATAGTTTGTATGCGTTGAAATATCACTGTGGTTGATTTAAATATATATAGCTATTTAGGACTATTATATATATATATTGGGTTGATTGATTGGTTGGATTCCCGCAGTCTCATTAGCGGATGCCCGCGGTACCATAGCGGATGATTACCCTATACGCCCCACGCTATGATTAGTGGATGACCTTCTATACCGCGATATCCTGCCTCGAAGCAGGATGGGTATTATTTATGTGCTAACGTCTGTGGATGCAGGGAAACAGGTTGGAGGAATCCGACTGGATTCCTCAAAAATATATTATCTGTTGTTGTTTGTTTGATTTCATATATATTCATATATGACGTGTTAAAAATCAAATGACTGAAAATTGGTTGATTGATTGTTTAAAATATCACTGGGCTTGGGATATTGATTTATAAAAATATCAAAAAGGGTATTTGAAATTTAAAAGGAGAATTCTATTTTTATAAATAGAATTTGAATTTTAAATGAAGTATAGATAACATTAACTTGTTTTGAATATATATTTATAAACAAGTAATTGAATTTATAAAGTTGTTTATAAATGGAAAGGATGGAATTTGAATCGAATTTATAAAGTTGTTTATAAATGGAAAGGATGGAATTTGAATCGAATTTATAAAGTTGTTTATAAATGGAAAGGATGGAATTTGAATCGAATTTATAAAGTTGTTTATAAATGGAAAGGATGGAATTTGAATCGAATTTATAAAGTTGTTTATAAATGGAAAGGTGGGATTTGAATTGAAGTTATAAACGTTGTTTATAAATAATGCCGAGAATTCAAATGGACTTTGAATATAAGGAATTGAAATAGAGATTTGAATAATCGAATTCAAATGGAGTTTAACTATAGAATTTGAAAATAGAATTCAAATGAAGTTTAAATTAAGAGAACTCAAATAGGATTGAATTGGAATTTGAATAGAGAAGTCGATAAGGGAACGAGAGTATTAGTATAATTAGAATGTGTAATTTGCAAGTTAAAATATATTTGAACATGTCATGTTCAAATATGAAGGTGAAATAGACTAAGAAGTTAATTAACAGATTTAATTAACAAATTGAGTTAAAACGATTGGTATAGTTAAAATAGATTGGACAGACATAAATATACAGGAGACAGGTATGGAATAAAGTATAGAAGTGAAATAAATAGAATGCCCGACAAAAAGGTACGTATTTAATTTCCATATGAGATTTTATGCGCCGTATCGGCAAGCCGCTTGGCTTTTTCTTTTTCTTTTTGAGATAAGAAGGACCGGGAAAGCTATTTGAAATTTCCCGATGCTCCCGGTATAAAGGAGGTTATGGCGAATTTTTCCGGGAATTTAAGGAGATAGAATATTTTTAAGATAATTTGATAGTTAGAAATTTACATATCAAAATATATAGAAGTCGATAAGAAAACGAACGTAGAAATAGAATAGTATAATCAAAGGGGAAGTATAAGAATAAAATCTCGTAGTAATAGAAAGAGAAAATATATGTGTGTTTAAAGGTGAATAATCAGTTGTATGGTATTGATTTTTCGAGTAAGTAGTTTTGTCTGTTTTGACGTTAAATGTTATTCAGTCAAGGTCTGAGAGGTAATTATACCCCAACTTGGTTGATTTCATGATATACCGATAAGTAGCAAGATTCAGGCTCGAAGATCAATGTGGAATAAGAATTCGTTAAATACTGTATTTGGGTTGTCGTAACGATGTTTTACACAACATCTGTTTTAACCCAAATATGTGCAAAGCTTGGAAATAGAAAAATGAATATTTCCTAGTATAGAAAATAGAGGAAGGCGATATATGGAAATGTTTTCCAAATAACGGATAAGGCCAATATGGTTATTGAAAATATTTGGTTAACAAATATTGATAAAGAAATAGAGAAGAGACTTAATTAATGGAATATTAATTAAAGGTTCAGTGATTGTTGGATGTTTGGATGAACACTTGTTTTATTCGATAGTTAAATCATCGTCTATCGAAACACTTGTTTTTATTCGATAGTTAAATCACAGACTATCGAAGTTTTGACCATCGTTGTCAATATGGAGAGACCGGTTGGATTATTATCCGAAGAACCACTCCGTATTGGCAGTAGCGTGCGAATCGGATTATATAAAGATAATCGAAGACGGAGTAGAGTGCAAGGACTTTTTCTATTAATAGAAATAGTGCCTTCAGTTCATCCTGTTCCTGGGTGACTTGTATGGATGAATGTCTGACAGAGTATTTCCAGAAAGGTCACGTACATTGATTTCTTCAACCGTACCAAGAGTGGAAGCGGAGAAGGAAACTTCTTTTAGCTAACACGTAATGTACTGTTGAGGACGTCAATCGGTGATTTGATGGATTTGACGATGTGGCATTCAAAGAGAATCTGGTGTGATGATAAAGCGTAGCTTCTAGCCTCATCAACCGGTAAATGACAGAAATCGGGCAGGCAACATGGCTATGTAGGTCGCACCTATTAGGGTGTATAATCACCTGATCTAGAGTTTCATTTACTTCTAAAAATCTATTGTCGATGCTGACCCATTCGGGAAACGGTTGCTGATCCCAATCGTTGGTGATATACATTCGATACACTCAAGCGAAATGAGTGGTCGGTCATGTGTGGCTGAGTTGCAAGATGTTCTTGTTGAACTCGGTGTATTCTCCTCTAGAGATATACCAGCGGAAGGTGATTCCATACCTTGTCATAGTTGGAAATCCATTACCCAATACGTGCTTGCGGTTTATGATTGTAATTATATATGTGGAACGTGAGATGCAAACGTCCCACTAGATTGTTATCTACTTGATTTAGACATTATTATAATATCAAAAGAGCTTTGATATAAAGATAGGTCAAGTGTTTGGATTCTCATAAGGGAAAAACCCGTTCCGTGTTATACGGCGTGGTCTTATGAGATATCATTTAGTTTCTGAAACTGTTTTAAACTATTTACTCATACCAGTCCCATGACTGACCCGGAGTTTATTTGTTTTGTTCTACCTAAACTCTTGGGTGCCTAAATTTGTACGGGCAGTCAAGTAGTTCAGGATTTTTCAGATATATCTAAAGGAGCTTGGAGCAGGAGGCTTCAGCGTTATCTAGTTATAGTTTGTTCCGCTATGTTGTAAGTGTTGTACTCTGATAAGTGTATGTTATACAGTTAAGATTTTGTATTTCAAAGATGTGATATATTATATTTTGTTCCGCTGCGATGTGAGATTCTGTGTTGTTATTTCTGTTCTTCTTCTACCTCTTTCTTCTAAAAAAAAATGTCTCGTATTTTCGTGATATTTGGGTTGGACGTATGATGTATATAGTCAACTCTAATGTTATGGAAATGCGGGTCACTACAGTTGGTATCAGAGCTTGGGTTGAGCGAATACCTAGGCTGTGTGGAAATGTGCTCATTAGAGATAGGATCAGTAGTATCCTAGAATGAGTTGAGTGTATATATATACGAGAGAGCGTATTTGTTATTTGCTATAAAAACTGTTTTATATTGTGTTGACTAGTCTGTTGAGTGGATTATAAATTTTGGTCGAATCGTGGGACACCACGAAGTCGATAGGAATTTATAAACACTTGAACAGGAGATTGGACACGATATTGTTTTTAAATAGTTAAGTTGATTGTTAGGATTATAATCGAATTAGATTATAAATAAAAAAAAAATGAAATAGTTATATATAACCAAGTGAAATTTGTATATGAAATCAAATATACAAATGTGATAAATTGAAATTGAATTCCAAACAGAATTCAGAATTTAAAATCCTGGGAGTTTGGAAAATATTTTTCTAAATGGAGTTTGAAAGAAATAAAGCACTGAACTCATTCAGTAGCTGGGAAATAATTCTGATGATGGTCGCAACATCACCAGTGTTCATTTTCGAGTTTCTAAGGGACGAATTGCTGCCTTAGAGAAATTTTGATGAAAATTTGTTGGAAAGAAAACAAGTTGTTTGAAAATTCAAATGTTTTGAATTTGAGATAGATAAATATATGTATATATTTATATTACTTTAAAGGAATTTTGAAATGAGAATTGGAATATAGATTTCAAATAGAAGTAAAATAAAGGAATTTGAATATATATATATATATATATATATATATATATAATTCAAATATAAGTGGAATAGAATTTGAATTCAAAGGAATTCAAATGGATTTGAATAAAGAAAAATCAAATAGAGATTTGAATATTAGAATTCAAATGAAATTTGGTTAAATAGAATTTCAAAGAGAATAAAGTGGAGGTTGAATATTAGAATTCAAAGAAAATTTAAAGGATTTTAAATAGAAATTGAATAAAGGAGTTTAAATAGAATTTGAATTCAAAGTGAAATTAAATAGAATTTGAATTCAAAGTGAAATTAAATAGAATTTGAATTCAAAGTGAAATTAAAATAGAATTTAAATTCAAAGGATTTCAAATAGGAATTGAAGATAAGAAATTCAAATAGGAATTGAAGATAAGAAATTCAAATGGATTAAATAAAATTTCCTTTTAATAATAGTGATTTCAATAAAAGTGCCTTATATAATTCAATATTACCCACTTGATCCCTTTTGGCTTTGAATGGTTATTCATAACCAATGATCTTATTACTTAAGTTAGAGGGAGATTTCAAACTTTATTATCCATATAGATTTATGTTATATGTTCATTTCTTAAATCCACATTTTAAATTATTACCTTACATGGATTGATGTAAGTCCATAGCATCATCTTTATCAATCCATTATTTATCTTTATGAAGAAATACTACACAATAATCTAAAATAGCATTTCTTCCCATTTAGGTGGATTTCCATAGTGATCTTTGCATTTTGAGGTTGTTGAGTTTGTTTTCTTGAAACAGTAACCTTAGCTTATAGAAAAAATTATCTTCAACATCGTATTATTATGGATCTTAATTTACTTCTTCTTAGTAAAAGAAAACAAATCTTAAACTTTAAGCGAAGAAGCAACCGCAATTGAATCAAAGACAATGATTCTCTTTAAAGACAATGATATTACTTTATTTCTCCTCCCAAACTCAACATCCTCAAAATAACTTTTGCAATTCCCGCTTTAAAACTTTTCCTTAGTGTGGGTTCATAAAAAATTATAAACTTTAAATCCCTTAGAATATCAATAAAGCATTTTCTATATTTATGATACCTCAATCTATAATTCCTCAGTAAACTGAAACAAAAAATATATTAGTCACCAAAACAAAATTTGAGATATCATTACATAAGTTATTTAGCATAAGTAGCCATAACTTGTATGAGCTTCAATTAAATAAGATTTGGGATTTATTCATAAATTAACATTACTATTTCTTGATGAACAATAATAACCTAATATGTTCACGTTAGAAATATAAAACCGAAATCTGTCTAAATGACAGCATAAAAAATATATCAAATAAATCCAAAAAATTGACTTAAATTTCAATAATAACTATAAAATATCAAGTATATTTTACTTTATATGTCTGTATATCTCGTTAAAGAAACAACTATAAAAAAATAAAAATATCCGTATGTTATTTCTTTTCTTTGAGATCCTTAGCGACTTCTTAATCCTTATTCATACATTTATTTATAATGTATATCAAATGAGTACTTTTCAATCATAAAAACTTCAATTTCTATTTTAGTTACCAAAGCGCTAAATTAGCCCAATAAGATAACATATTATTCTAAAAATAATTTTGATCTTTAAATGAATATACTGAAGATAGCACCAAAAATAACGATAACTTGAGCGTCTTTAACTTTTGAAGCAATATCTTTTTCCGTATAGTACTCATTTATATTTCTTTTACTTTGACTTTATGTAATCAAGCACCACAAAGAGTGCTTGATTTCCCTTATTGTCTTCACAAAAACCGTTTCAATTCTCAGTAGATAACTTATACAAAATTAGTTATCGTTACCTATAGCACATCCTTGAAAACTTCTGAAGTATTTACTTAATGATCATTTAACTTTTGCCTTTGAATTCTATCAACTTTCAATATTCTTCATAACATTATAAGAATATTTAACCGTAGTAGGGTTGGCTGTAACCCTCTTGTTACAAGAGTTAAATCTATAAAGTCAAGAACAAATAACATGCTCTCATACAAATCCTTATATTTATCCCAAAACAAGATGGAAATATTCTTTAAATTGACAGATAATTCAGTTAAATTAGCTGAAAATGAACAAAAAATAAAATGAAGATTGACCGTATATGCTCATAGCCAAATATCAACCATAGTAAATTCAAATAATTGGTAAGTCTCTTCTCAAGATACCTAGTACACATTAATATCAAGTCTTTGGACAATAATATTAACTGTAAGTGGTACTCTTGTTGTAATGATCAAATACTGACAATAAATTCAAGTCAAATAACAACCTTCCTTTGGGCCGATTAATTATTCACTCGAAAAACCTTATAATTGTCACGTATTTATCATCACACATGTGTAAGTGATTCGGCCAAACATTAGCCTTCCTTTGGGCCGACTAATATTCGCATGAATAACTACACACAAATATTAAACATTTTCATGAACCACCAAAATATAGAGGTCACTTTGGTGACATATTATTTTAAAGTTAATTCACTACTAATGTAAAATATTTACAACTGTAAAGAGACGCCAAAATTATATTTGAATTTATCTTTAATATATGTATTAATAAATTTTGAGTGTTATAAAACACTCTTAATGCTTTAGGTCTATATGACATCTGAAAAACTCAAAATTATAATAATAGCATAACGAATTTTAGTCATAGTTGTCATAATCTGTTGCTTTAGGTATGCAGTTACACTCATGACATTTCCTTAATAAATATGATATAAGACATCATAAATAAATCACGATATCATAGATGATTATCATGATCAATTACCACATAAAATTATGTATAAACGACATAATAAATATCATACTGAATAACCTGAATGACTGAAGTAACCATGATGTATATCCGAAGCATAATATAACATGTGCTTTTTTTTTATACTGTCAACCGAACCCAAAAAAAAACTTTTTTTTTTAAAACTGTAGAAGTTACTGTAGTTTGACCATAATAAAGTAACCTACTAATCATCATCCTAAAATGTAGGCGAATTGGTCAAAGATTCAAACATGATAGCTAATTATATTAAGCAACACAAATGCAAAATATTATAAACCAAATCCAAAAGGCATAAAATAAAAGCATCATGACAGGTTACCGAAACATCATACACATGCCATGAAACATTATATGACAAATAAGTTAATGTGGCATGTCCTACATCCATACAATAAGTAATAATTGTTCCAAACAGTGCACATGATATATAAAAAAAAAAAAAAAAACTTTTTTTTTTTTTTGAAAGCCTGTAAGGATAGCATGAGATTCGCTCAGTAGAGCTTCCGAAACTTTATGCATAAAACGGGTTCAAGACTTGGTCAAGACAAATAATATAGTATAATATATGACATCAGAAGTAACAATAGACCGGCGGCTGCAGAATGCAACTTATAACTAGACGTAATAAACATATGTTTTTGATATATTTTTAAACAAAAAACCAGAACCCGTTGAATTAACATATTGACAAACTATATTATATTAACATTATTCATGCTGGATCCATAGAACCAACGAAAGAACGTGAAGGAGATAATAGATCTGAATCAATATAGATCTAAAATCTAAACTAAAAAAAAACATTTTTTTTAATATTATTAGCCGCAGTAAATAAAATCAACCTGTTGTGAAATGAAAATATAACATATAAACCGTATGAATTGAAAACATAATTCAACCTTTGTTCTGAAATGGCAAAACAACATGTATAAAAGAAAAAAAAAAGAAAATTTTCCCAATAGAATCAATAATGGTTGGCTCTGATACCACTTGTTAGGATTTCAGTATACTTTAACAATATCCAATCGTGAAACCCTAGATCCAAATATGTAACCATATTGATTTAATTGAGAACAAATCAGAAAATAAATAACTTGATTAGCGGAAGCGTACCTGAATCCGTAGTTAATTATTGCACTACCTGAATTCCATAATCGATGATCAAGGAGAAGATGAATTTGGTTCGGTCTTCCAAATTGACACAAACCCTAGATTAGATTCAGCTCTCCGTAGAAGAGGTTAGAGAGTTGCTAAGGCTTGTGTAATTCGGGGACCATAACCCTTTATTTATAGAGTTGGCATTTTGTAATTCGGCCCTTCAACAAATTATAAAATGCCCCGGTATCTACACATTAGGCCCATGATAACTTAAACTTTAAGCCTATTAATTCTAATCCAAAATTTGATCACTTTAATTAAGCTTTACACCAAAATAGCACAACACATTTTATTTTACATATGTGACCCAATTGTCGAAATATTCCAACACATATGTCATTAACCTAGAAGCTGTAATATTAGAATCAGCAGATACATTTTCTCATATTGTGCCCATATATTCATTTGATGAAAAATCACCTTACAGCTTATATCCATGTGTTGGTGAAATTTAGGCTCTTTATAAGAACTGGAGTCCCAAGCGGATACTTCCTGATTTGAAAAAGTGTGATTTTTATTGGGTTGAAGATGTGGATTTGGATAGCTATAGGTTTAAAGTATGGGTACTGAAAAAGGTGAAGGGATACAACAGTGTTTTCATAAGGGTCTATAACTTAGAAAAAGCAATAGAGATTCTGCTTACTGAGCGCTTGAAATTCTCCCATGTGATACCCTCATTTAAGCTTACTGATCGAGCAAAAGTAATATGTTTTTCCCTTCAACAATCATCAAAATATAGTGATCTTGCATATGCAGTTGATTGCTGATCATATTTTTGCAGATCTTGAGGATCCAAAGATATTTAGAAAGAAACCCCGAAATACTGCTGAAACTTTAAATGATTAAAATCCATTGGAGTTGCATGAGACTGTGGGTAGGGCTTAAATTGTAATAACTAAAGGCATCTGGTAAGGATTCAAATCAGTCAAATTTTAGTCTAAGATTATATTCATCTGTTAATACTACTTTTTCTCTTCCTTATTTTGTCTTTCTTTAGGTTTTTGAGTATCTTTCAAACGTGCAGATACACTATTTGCTTTAACTTATGCTAAGATCATATTCATCTGTTAATTACTCTAACATTATTTTTAATGCTCAATTCTCAAATCCTTTTCAGTTGACAAATACACTGTTTGCTTTAACTTCTAGCACAAGTAGCGTCTGCTAACATGTTTAACTATATATATGAACATGTATACCGTTATATTGATATATACAAAATGCATTATATATAAGCTGAGAGTGATACACATATATAGTTGTGTGCATTTTTTATGATATTTTACAATATCTATACCGAAGGATACAAATGCTGCAGGGAGTTTTGTCCCTAATGTGTTTAATCAAAGTGGTGTCTCTAATGGTGGCCATCGACAGATTGTTGAAAGGGTATGATTTTCTGCACCCGTGCTCTCTCTTTCATTCATGCAACATTTGTCCATTATCAATTGATATGTTCATAATTTTCTTTACTAAATTGGGTTTTGTTATGGCAAGGCTTATATATGGGGATGCAACATGCACAGTTGAAAAACTGTTTGAATTTACTGACATGGACTGAGATACTATGCCAATTTACTCTCAATTGGTTTTGGGCCTCAGTTGAAGAAAAAAGTCGTTGGCTGTTCAAATTTTAGGGACGAGAAGGAAGCATTTTTCCTTTATCCATAATTAGAATGATTTATTGCCACGTTCTTATTCCCTTTTTTATTATCGTTTTTTTTTATTAAGATGTAGGACAATGTAGATATAACGACTTTTTTGTGTAAAGATATTGCACCCTTCAATATCAACGCCATTTTTCAAAATATTTTGAGAAATTCAGAATACTGCGAAAGGGATTTTCATTTAGGTCCTTCCGATATTATTTGAGGTATGTTTAAACATTTACCTTTAGTGTTCGGTTTTGGTTTCCTTATGTAGATGGTCAACTGTTTAATGTTTATTTAACGTGATCTAGGGCCTCTGATGTGCTCAGCTCTATTCTGACTCATGTTTGAGATGGTAGTTAACCTTATACTAGTATTGCCGTACAACGGTGGGAAAACCGACCGTTTAATCATGTAACTTTAAAAAAATAATTATTGTATTCTTCGTACTTTTTGACTTTTCATCTTTATAAAATATATGTTTGTTACAATTAATCACGTTTAAGATTATATATTGAACTTTTGTTTGCATTATTAAAACAAACTAACAACTAAATACATGCACATGTGAAAACGTTTAAACAAATGCTTCTAGACACATAGAAACACACATGCACGTACATAATACATATATTTACACAAACATATGTGTACGTGCGTGTATACATATATCTCTCTCACTCTTTCTTTATCTATTTAAGTGCATGCATATATGTGTATGTGTGTGTATAGACACACATCCATACATCCATTTAAAAAGACAATGAATCAATATAACTGAAATGATAAGGAAAAATATGATATATTAACAAAATGAGATTTTGAAATTAAAGTTCACTTGATATGGTGCAACAAAGACGTTGAAATTAATAGTTAGAATAATTCATCAAGAAAAAAGTAAATTCATTAGATGACAACAAAAGGATAAGAGTAAAATAATTAAAATTTAGTGTAAACACTAAAATTAAGTAATTGATATTTGTTATTACGTAATAATAACATTTTTAATCATTGTTAGCAAGAGTACAAACATGTTCAAAAATCAAGGACAACAAACAGATCGTTACCATAAAATAGAATTAAAAAACTAATACATCACAACTTGTTTTCAATGGAAAAAGCAACAACGAGATTCTCTTGTATTATATTAGAACCTTATCATGTAGTAATGTGTACCGACCATATAACAAACAATATCATAGGATGAACATAATCCATACATCCATGCGCTAACCACTGAGTAGAATATCAATCACTTAAATTTCACATGAATAGCTGCAGCATACAAGCTTAATAGTGCAGTTACAATCAACGTAAAAACTGCAGATGTAGAGCAGCGAGTAACATAGTAAATTCAATAATAAAACAAGAAAAAAAACGTTAAAAGTTTATCCCTTATATTCAAACTGCTTCTCATAGTTCTTCTTCCCATATATCCCCTTAGCATCATAACAACAAACTCCACATAGTGTATGCATCCAACAAACAAACAGGAAAAAAACGAACCTTTTCAATTGAGATTATCTTATGCAAAATAAACGAAGGTGGAAAGTTATGTAAAATAAACATGCATTATCTTGACCAACTTCACTGATAACATCCTCAAGAACATCTTCCATTTTGTGCCCTTTTCAAGCTTGCTGCAGCTTTTCCACGGTGATATAAACAATACTATCTTTGTCAAAAAAACCCAAATTCTGTAGCCAAATGCTCCTCTCTGTCATAACAATATAAAGAGATTTAGATAGCCTACGTCTTCGATGTGTGAAACTATCTTTGACCACTCAAGTTTTATAACCCCTGAGCAACCTGCATATTAACATCATTGTCTTCCGTAATCGCATTTGACGTAAATAACTTGTTCATTTTTTGGCAAACTAAAATTTTCGTTAAGTGAATTTTTTTTTATTACACAAAACTTATTGATTACAGTTTAATACCTAATACCCTTTACTTGATGAAACAATCCAATAATTTCGCTTTTTCTTTATGTGGATACATAAAAATAAGAATGTAGAACCAGTCAAGATAACATATTCAAAAAAGTTCAACAATTTGTAATGTAAAAAACACATTAATGTTTATCTCTTAGTAAAAGTAGTTAACCCCTCCTACATCAATTAATACAAGTTGTGGAAAAAAAAATACAGGATCAAATAGAGTCAAGTTGGGGAAAAAATGTTGTTCAGACATACAAATTAAACTCTACAAACATGATTTTCATGCATAGGCACATGCTGATCGTAGAGAGGATATTCTAAAAACATGTTTGTAGTGAACAATCTGCATTACCACACTAATTCAGATGAACTAAATATAAGTTTTTGCGCTAACTACAAAGGTCAACAACAACTAAACCATGGAAATGCATTTATGAAAAACTAGCAACAAAGTTCACTTTTTATATAATCTTGCAATAAGTTATAATGTTATTTGCTTCTATGGACCAACACCTTAATTGATGATTTTGAATTAATAAGTCATAACTGAATGTTCTTAATGACACTTCTTATCATCATCCCATTGTGAAGCATATATTGTAGAATGTCATTGAATTAATATCTCATGTACAACCTATGGCAGTGAAAGAAGGAAGAAATATTGGGTGTTTTACTGTAAAAAATCGTGGTCAATAAAATAGAAATGCAAGCACCTGACTAAATAGTTGATGATGAGACCTCATTATTATTAATGTCCCTAACACCCACAATGAAAAATTAAGTTTCAATAACAAAATTAATGAGCAATCATGTGGCATAACAAAGTACTAACAACAATAACTCGGATTCACGCTCTTATTAGACCATGTCATATTTTAGTTGATTTTTTTGTACCATGGGATTAGGAAAAACGGCTCTATATGTGAGGGATTAAGACTTGAATTAACAGTAGCAACTGATACTGACATTATGCGGAGAAGAAGTCACCCAACACCATGGAAACAGTCAACGTACTCGGAGGTTGAATTTAGTGTAACATTTGGACAAAGTGAATTTAATCAACCATGATGCAAGTCATAATTAATAGAAATATAATGTTATCAGTAGGATATCATCTAAGGGGAAAAGATAATTGTCAGGTTTCATTCTCATGTATGGCTTAAGACCAAGATCATAAGCTAGAAAACAATACTCATCCCTAAAATTTATAAACCATCCAATAACTTCATTAAATAGGTAAATAACTAAAACAGTATAACCATGTATTCTTCGTGCAAACTGTAAACTCGTAATTTTGCCATTCAAGTTATATTTAAAAAAGACTTCGATTAGGAACTGAAATTAACAAATAATAATTTACCTATAAAGCTTTGTCATTTGAGTTTGGTTACCCAAATCATACATACTGAAAGCGATAAGTGCTTTAATCTGGGAACAAAGAAGGCTTCGAGACATGCCAAAGACTCTAGATTCAATGAAAGACGACGAAGCTTTGATTCTGTATTAAATGGTGACATGTTATAAAACTTAAGTACAATAGTTAGGGATTTCAATTTTCATGAAAAGTTAAATATGTAAATCTAAATTTGTTCACGAATCAAGCATCAAAGATTATTCCTTTTGTAAGAGAAGTAGTGGATTCAGATCACTAATTTAATTCCAGTAAGTGCTATAAGAATAATTTAAGCTCAAAATTTGAGCTATGATTTAAACCCAAAGCTTAATGACAGACATTATGAGATTTGGAAGAGGAAAATGGGCATGAAAATGAATAACGATGCATGAGTAAATAGAGAAAGGGAAAAATGCTGGGCAATAAGTGGGATAATGATCTATGATATTATTCAGAACTTACCGAAGATTTTTCGTGAATTTGAGGGAGAAGGAATACGCGAGATTGACTGAGAAAATGAGATTTGGAGAAGAACGGGTGAGATTGACTGAAGCGATAAACGAGAGACCGCCGAAAAACCGAGAGCGTATTATTTGGCTTCGGAGAAATTCATTTTGGCTACTTAGAGTAAGTAAACCTTCCTAACGGTCGGTTTGATCATTGCATAAATCAATCAGATTACTTTTATGCTATCATATAGCTTCACTACTTTTCCTTCCAATAAAGGCAAGCATACTTTTATTCAATGGTTCACAGAGTCAACCATTATTATAATTCCTTATGCGAAACAGGTAATTTTCATCAAGCATATGAAGCCTTTCTGAAATTTTAAATGGCTAGCTTTTAACTTCCATCTAATGCAATATTTTCAGAAATACTTGTGCATATTAGGTAATATCTTTTATGCCTAATTTTTTAATTGTATGGTCATGTAAGGTTACTGCAACTAATTTACTATGATATCTTGCTATCAACATATTGCTCAGCTTATTTAAACCAAGTGCTTAATCTTCATACCACAGTTTTCTTAATCTTTTTCAGTTTTGATTTTAGCATTTGAGAAGTAAATGTTAGCTTTATTTGACAATCGGTAAGTAACCTTAAGTAATTTATTTAAGATTTATTAATATTTGTGTTAGTAATATTGATTTAATGTTTAATTTACTTAAATATATTGCAGATGTTTCTTCATACTTTTGCTGGCTACAGTGTAAGTCTAAACTGTTAAAGAAAGGCATGGTTCTGTCGAAAATAATGGTGTTAAGAACTGGTCAATGAAGTCATCAAAAAAGGCTGGTAACAAGTAATAACCATGAATCCTGAACTAAAGTAAGCATTTTTTTCCTACGGCGTTCTTGATAAAAATGATATTTTCTTACTACGGCCTTTATATATAACGTTGCATAGTATTTGAGTTGTATCTATGCAAACTTGCTTTTCAAGGTTCTTTTGATCAAATAACTCTATTCAAATTTGTTTAATCAATAATGAGTTAGCTTAGCAAGGCTTACATCTAACTGATGAAATCATCCTTCTGAGAAATGGCGACCGCGCAATCTGCTACTCTTTCTTCATCCACCTCCTTCTCCTTTGACACCACCTTCCCTCCCCGACCTTCCCGTTCATCTCCGCCGCCTGTTCCCCCTGATCCACCACCCATGATTGCAAACCCCTCCTTAGTCAAACCCTCCAATTCGAATCCCAGATCTAACCCTCTAGATCCACAATCTCCCTTTATAAGATATGTCTCTGCAATTCCTTCAACATCTAATGCCTCCTATCCGACGTTCACTAAGAAAGACTACGCATCCCTTTTCACTTCCCCCCACGCAACGTAGGAGCCTATCAGCCCAAGCATTTCGACATTCCTGGGGATGACATACCAAAGCAGATTCCAGAGTCAGTCAGATATGAAGGTATGCAATACTGGAGCAACTTTTTGGTGGGGTTTTTCCTAGATGGTAATTCTTCATACTCCATGGTGGTAAATTTCTTAAATTATTTCTAGAAATTAGATGGGGAAGTTAGTATTAGACCGGATGGTATGCACTATTTTTTCAAATTTTCTAATGATTCATATCGAGAATTTTTTTCAAATCTGATCCTATTTTCATAAAAGGACGTATGTTTATTGTAACTCGATGGGATCCAACCATAGGAATTCACAGGCTCAAATTAAAAAAGTCCCTGTTTAGGTTCATTTTTATTGTATTCCAACAATTCTTCGGACTTTATTGGGTATAAATTGGCTAGCTTGTCATGTTCGGGGATTGATATGCTTTGATAGTAGCATTGAAAAACTACAAAGATTTAGGTATGCAAAAGCCTTAGTTGAGATTTCCTCAGAGTTTGATCTTCCTAAAATAGTAGTTGTAGGTGGAATAGGAAAAGAGTGTCCTTCATTAAATTATCCTATGATTGGAGACCCAAAATATGCACTGTTTGTAGGGTATTTGGTCATACAACTAGTAGTTGTGAATTTAATAACATTGCAGAAAATGAGGTAAATAAGCATGGTGAGGATTTTGTTGATAATAATGTCAACCTATGATCACCCTCGACAATTTAACAGGAAAGATAGGTCAAATGTTAATCAAGGTAACTGGAAATTTTCCAATACAAAAAAGGCCAAATACTAGAGAAGGAAAGGAGTACAGAATAATAATAGGGCTGTCAATGTTGAAAAAGATATGGAAAATGTTAATCCTTTTAATGTTTTGGAAACAAAATCAGATGGTAATGGATCTGCTGATGCGAATAATCCTTAGGTTCAAATTAATAGTAATGTTGATGATCATATAAGTGGTCGTCTAGAAGATACTATGGTTGAATCGGATGAACCAGATAGTGGCAACATTGTTAATGAAGTTCATAATAATATGGTTAACAATGATGCACAGTTTGCGGAGGATGCAGTTGTGCTTGGTAAACTTTTAGAAAGCAACAATAATATTGCTAAGAAAACACCAAAGTCTATATCTGGTAAATGCACATCTTGTTCACCCAATTCATCTCTTGACTTGTCTAGCCCTTACTCCACCATGTCATGTTCTATCGGTCAATCAATCATCACCTGTTGCTAATACTTTGAAGGTTGCCTCATCACTTCCAGACTCTAATCCTTCTAAGGTTTCCCCATACAACAACTTGAAGCCTCCTCTTAACATTATTCTGCCTCCTCCAATGGTTAATGGTAGTGGTCTAACATTTCCACAAGTGAACACCACTTTAGCTTCTCTATCATCAGCAATTCCTACGAGTTCTCTACCTTTGTCCAAAGCCAAGAAACTTAAGGGAAAATTCTTGGATGACTCTGATTTAGATGATGGTAATGACTTCTTACCGGAGGATGTGTTTCCTTTCACCAAAAAGTCAAAAAGACATACCAGGAAAAATCCTGGTCCCATGTTCGATCCAGTCTTAAATTGATTCCTTCATGGCTTTAGGCACTTGATATGGACTACTACTTTGATTGGTTTTTCCTTTTTGAGTTGGTGAGGTTTTGGATTTTCTGAGTATGGTGACTCGACTTTAACGCATGAAGATATATTGCCTGCTCTTCTTTGCAATTTTGGTTATAAGAATTTCAGCTTGGTGCTACTGCTGTGTGGTGGTTGGAGTACCTTATTATCAATAATGTTGCAATTTGTATGCTTTCTTGTTTAATTTTATTACCAGTTTAGTTAGTTTAAGGCGTGAAAGTCAAGAGTCTGTATTGCTTTTGAATTATTATTTTACGTCGATGTAACTCTTGTAGTAGTGAATAAAAAATTTCACTTGCCTTTCAAAAAAAAACAATGAGTTAGCTAAATAAGCATATGAGATTTGCTTAAAAGGTATTATTATGAACAAAGAAGGACTGCATGTAATAACCCTCAATTGTAAACTAAGTAGAAGATTTTCTAATTTTGTTTCTATGGTTAAAATATATATATATATTCAAGGGGACGTCTATGTGCATATTTGATACAACTTCAACATTTCGTGTAATTAAATTTGTGTGGTTTTCTCTAGCGCTTTATGTCAATATTTTTAAATTTGTTTGAGTAGGAAAGGTTTCTCCAAAATCAACACATTTAAAGATGTCGATTTATTTTTCTTCACTTCTGATGTTGTTCCCAAACAATTTCAATATTTATGACAAATTTATTTCATGTATTTACTTCTTTGTCTAATGTATGTATTAGAAATTTTCTTCTAACAAGTAATTAAACAATTAATATGGGCTTCCATAATGATATTTACCAGTTTCAAATAATGAATCTTATATTTACCATTAACGCCTCTTTCCACTTGGAATACAAGAGCTTTTTAAATGGAAACCATGGTAAAATAAACTAAAAATATGTGCAATTTTTAGAAGCCTGATTTCAATCATATGTGCATATTTTAGGGGAAATATTGCTTTGTTGCTTGCACTAAATTTTAGAAAAAACTTTTTTCCAAAGCATTGAAGAGGTTACAATTTTATAAAACTTCATTTTATGGATAAAAACCACCTACTCCTTTTTTTTAAAATGATTGTTTACTTTTGAGCTAAGATTTTTAGGTCTTTACAGATGATAGACGACTCTTGGTTTCAATTTATTTCAATAGAGCAATGACCTGCTATGTTGCTATATGTTTTGCTTACAAAGAATTGTTCTTATTCCTTTCTGTCACAAGAAAATTAGTAATTCTATCATCTTTATGTCAAATGATTCCTTTCTCCTCCATAGTACGAGCAACATGATCCCAAATATGTCTATTATTGGATATTTAACTTTATTCATAGCCTTCCAAATATGATTTCCATCCTTAAGTGTTCGAATTTTATTTGAAGAGATAGTATTCGCAAATGGAAAAGTAAGGTGCAATTTGAAGAATTGAGTGCGACCATTAAAGTGAAAATTAGTTTGGATAAACCTAGATAAGATACACTAAGATAAGTCGGGTTTCAGTAAATGCATTGATGCTAATACATAAAGATTTCTGAGAAGGGCCGCATAGTAAAGTTGCTTTGAAAGTGAACATAGAAGATCGTTAGTGAAGATGGATGAGTCTGACCATCTCTAATAGTGTGTAAATCTAGAGAATGAAGAATCATAAGTCATGATCTCAGTAAAGTTGTGAAAGGAGATTCATGCTGCATCTAAGAAGATTCTGACCACTGGAGACTAGAAGCATTTAATAAAGATCCAACTGATATGAATTCGGCTCCAATTAAATATTTAAGGCCTCATATCCACATCTCTAATGCCACTCACTGTCTAGATGGGGAGATCCCAACATAAAAGGGTAGAAGCAAGGGTTGAGGAGATGCAATTCACGTTCAGATCTAATCCATTTCTCCAAAGTATACATGAGCAGGATGAGGCACGATAGATTGTATGGTTTAAAATGGTGTAATTGGTTGATGAGATTCAAATTTCTATATTATATGGTTACCTACTCCTCTTGAAAATTTTGTTACTTTTGTTGGTAATTTACCATCTCTTTTACGTTACATTTAAAATTTATTTTTTCCACTTTTATGTTAACATTTCCTAATTCTTTTCTTCGTCTAATATATATGCTCCTATGTTTATGTGTAAATTGTCACGGTTATTTTTGAGACAAAACGTGTTTGTATGCATATGCCTTAGTGTTGTGTTTCCGTCTGCTCATGCATGTAAATAATGGAAGTAATGCTATAATGTTGGCAAAGAGTCGCATGTTTTACTTGATCATTTTAAATAATGGATGTAATGCTGTAATGTTGGCAAAGAGTCGCATGTTTTACTTGACCATTTTAAGTACTAAATTGGAAATCAACACTTTTTCTGGAGATGCAACTATATAAAGCCCAGCATAAGTTACTACACCATGCTAGCTACATCATGCATTTTCGTTGATGTTTAGCATCTGTTTTGGTGTCAAGCACTAATTTCTATTGCCTATGTAGTTATTATATTACGAGCGTCACGGCACGTGCTTCACATGTGATAAAGGTACACGCTTCGTGTATGATGATGGCACGCGCTCCGCGTGTGGATTGTTATTGACTCATTATTCAACGGCCAACGCATACAAAAATAAAGTTTTTAAAAAAATATCTAAGATCAATGGTATAAATCTAAGATCAATGCAAGTTCAATCTATGCTCAGAGTTTGTGAGTAATCTTAACATTCATGATCATGAAACAGCAAGAACAACGTATAATTAGAGTGTCAAATGTTCACAATCTCAATTGCTTCTTTCGGACAAATGTGGCTTTTGGCTCTCAATGACAACCAATCTAGAGGAGTATTTCTTAATCCTCCAAGATATCAATATATTGGACCAATTCCAATTAAAGAAAAAAATGAAGAAATCTTTCTGTGAGCCAGTAGAAGAAGATACTGCAGCTCCAGCCATCCTTTTTGACTCCTTAAGTGAGTAGATGAAAGTATTTGCTGCTTTCGGCCTAATCCATCGTTGATTTTGAACTCTGGAAAATTAAATGTCCAATGCAGAAGGAAAGAGAAGCCCCTAAAATTTTTGCTGAAAAAACAAAGAGAACATCAGGCAAAAATCCAAACAACAATGAAGCTTCAACTTCAAAAAACACGGCGTAAGACAAACATCTTGACAGTATAAAGTATATCATCAAGGTATGAAAAGTACCTGAGTTATGGTGGTAGGTGCTGCAGCGCTAATTTGAATAAGAAAAATATTTGTAAATAAGACACTACATATGTTTATATATAATAACATACCAAAAGAAAAGTTTTTATGACGTACGCTTTCCATTTTAATTTAAAAATGCTAATACGTCAAATCCTAAATACAATTTAATAATTGTCCATATAGGTTTTATAAGGTATTAAATCAGATTTGATTAATAACAAAATGCACAACAAAACCTAGCATGTATTTCAAATCTTTGATTCAAGTAAACTGAATAAATGGAATTTTTTTTAATTTATTGTGAGAAAAATTAGGAAATAGATTGAGATAAAGGGCACATTTGAAAATGCTTATTTAAAATAAGCATATACGTCAAATCCTAAATACAAATAGCTCGGCGTATACAATTTAATGATTGTCCATATATGTTTTAAGGTATTAAATCTGATTTGATTAATAACAAAATGCACAACAAAACCCAGCATGTATTTCAAATATTTAATTCAGGTAAACCGAATAAATGGAAAATTTTCTTAATCTGTTGTGAGAAAAATTAGGAAATAGATTGAGATAAAGAGCATATTTGAAAAGACTTATTTAAAACCATGATATACATCAAATCCTAAATACAAATAATACGGCGTATACAATTTAATAATTGTCCATATACGTTTTATAATTAAATCTGATTTGATTAATAAAAAAATGCATTACAAAACCCAACATGTATTTCAAATCTTTAATTCAAGTAAATTGAATAAATGCAAAATTTTCTTAATTTATTGCAATAAAAAATAGGAAATAGCAACTAAAATGAGAAGCGATTAAATTTTGAAATTAAAGCCTATTTAGAGATCCTCTTTTTGAGTGATATTAAAGAGGCAATTTGAATTTGTTGAAAAGGTTTATTAAATCCTAATTTAAGTGACATTAAATGCCTAATTTATTAGGGATATTAGGTTAAATAATAATTTTGTATATTTAAAAGCTTATACGTAAGGGCATTTTGGGAAGTTCACGTTCGGACCAAAACTTTGCGCTCCCAAGAGAATTATTAATAAAGATATAATACCGGTCTTCCACGATCGTTTTAGGGTTTCCGCACAATCACTACATAATTAGATTTTGAAAGAGAGAAGAAGACAACAATAACAAGAAAATTCCTCCAAACAAACCTTTATTAATCAACCAAATTATTACAATGAAAACCTAAAATGATAATTGAGAATTTATCTCAATCTCAAAAACAAGTTTTTTCTTTCCTTCAAGTACAAATAAATCTATCCCTAATGACATGCTTATATAGACAAATGGAAAGACTAGGTCTAAAACCTAATTAGGCCCTAAAATATCTCAGAAATAAATACTCTTCAAAACTTTCTCAAAATTAAGCTTTCCTAAAATATTTCAACAGAACCATAAAACTCGTTGTAGATCCTTAAATTCCGCAACTTCCAGTTTCTCCATTTTCAAAATCCATGTGATAAATATCATAAACCATAACACTCCACCTTGATATGAAATCACACCAACAATCAACAAATCCATAAACCAAAAAACCACCCACAAATGATGCATCTCTCATATGAGATACACCACAAAAAATAATCTCAAAATTGCTTGTAATACCACAATGGGCTCCATGTAGACTTTGTGGCTTTACGTTGATGGCTAAACCTTGATTCAAATGAACTTGCCTCTCCTAATCCAATTTGAGAACTCATAACATTCTCCACCGTTTTTCCTACCAATTTATATATGTTATCATTTCCCCGTTTTGCACATAGAAGCTTCTTGTTACCCCCTACAAACCCTTGTAACTCCACTTCTAGTTGAGAAATTGCAACCTTTTTGTTCCAACTGTCCAATTGAAGCAAGATTCTTCTTAATTTCTGGGATGTACCTTACTCCCATTAGCTTCACCACTTTTCCATCGTTCATCTTTAATCAAACCGAACCAATGTCTTTAACATGCAAATCTCGACCGCCGGCGGATTCCACTTTACTACTTTGTTCTTCATAATAAATAATTGCTTTCTTTTGATAGCATGCGTGAAAACAAGCTCCAGAATGAAGTATCCAATCTTTTCTTTCACCTTCATTAACACATAAAACATTTCCTTCAATCTCCTCACCAAAATTCACTTCATTACCGTTGTTTTTTTGTTCATTGGTCTCTTCTTCCAATGCCTTCATCTTTTCCTTATCCCTTTTAAACTTGTGACAAAATCTCAGTTGATGACCAGGTTTGTCACAGTAAAAGCAAATGTATTTCTTTCTCATGTCCGATCTATTCAACTGCCTTTTCATATTTCGTTGACTAACCCTCCTTGCAATAAAAGCTTTTTCAATTGGAGTTTCAATTTCCGTTGCCTCCTTATCTTTTCCTTCCATAAGACTAGTCCTCTGCATCCCCTCATTAAGCAAGCTACTAACCACGGACCCCATTGAAACAATACCATCCGAACTTGAGTTATTCAATTCAACCACAAGTGTTTCCTAACTTTCTAGCAATGAACTCACCATCATTAAGGCTTGCATTTGATCATCCACCTTGAAATTCACGGCAGTCAATTGATTCACAATTTCCTGAAAATCATTCAAGATGCTCTCCAATTGATCCACCTTTCTTAAGCTTCAGGTTCACCAACCTTCTCATAAGAAGAGCCTTATTTGTTGCAGATTTCTTCGCATAAACCCCTTCCAATTTCTTCCATATGGCATAAGCAGATGTTTCATTAGAAACGATATGAAACACTGAATATCCAAAAAAACATCGAATAGATGTAGCAACCTTCTTATCCAAAGTCTCCCATTTTGATTCAGATAAATTACTAGGTTTCTCCCTTTATTCTCTAGTGGTTGATGAAGATCATTAAGATAAAGGAAATCTTCCATTTTCACCTTCCATAATCCCCAATTTCTTCCATTAAGCTTTTTAATAATTATTTTATCCATATTTAACTCCTCTTCAAAAAAATTGTGTAGTAGGCTCTGATACTAATTGTTAGGGTTTTCGCAAGATCACTACACAATTAGATTTTGAAAGAGAGAAGAAGACAACAATAACAAGCAAATTCCTCCAAACAAACCTTTATTAATCCACCAAATTATTACAATGAAAACCTAAAAAGATAATTGAGAATTTATCTCAATCCCAAAAACAAGTTTTTTCTTTCCTTCAAGTACAAATAAATCTATCCCTAATGACATGCTTATATAGACAAATGGTAAGACTAGGTCTAAAACCTAATTAGGCCCTAAAATATCTCAAAAATAAATACTCCTTAAAACTTGCTCAAAATAAAGCTTTCCTAAAATATTTCAACAGATCCATAAAACTCGCAAAAGATCCTTAAATTCTGCAACTTCCAATTTCTCCATCTTCAATATCCCTGTGATAATTATCACAAACAATAACGTCTCTAATACAACAAAGCTACTGAAACTACAATAAGGTCAACTAGCTTTTTAACATTTCCATAACTTATTTGGCTAAGATGTAGGCTATCTAAACTCGGAATAAACGAACACAGTTTAATATGTTACTTTCAGTTGTATTGTACCAAGAATCTATCAAATTACTTAAGAAATGACAAATGATGGACATGTACTTCTCTAGTTTTACTACTGAGATATTAGGCATCTGGATAAAAATGATAACCCATTGTATAAAATAATAATATAATATGAAACAATGAAATAAATATAGATTATCACAACACAATCCTACGTGTTTCAAAATTATCAATGATTTATATTTGGAATGGCCAATAATACGAAGTTACAATTTGTTTTCAAAAATTATCTACATCATGCATCATTTTTTCTCAGTGCCAATATATTGTACGTGCCACGCTTCTTGGTCCTTTCTTATATCATGCAATCACATTAAACTTCAAATTTAAAATTTTGAAAGCATTAAATTCATCGCTATTACATGTGTAAAACATTCTAACAAAACCATGTAATGTAATGAAGTAAAATACATCTTAAAAAGTTTGACCACCTCAATCTCACATTATGTCATGCTAAAGGTATACCTCATTCCTTAATTTTTTTTAGTCCTGTATCAATCAAATAAGGTTCGATTAAACTTATTACATATAAAAGTTTCATGTTCTAATTTTATGTATCAAAGTTTAAGGATATCTTACTCAATTATAAATATATGTATGTTTTCTAAAAAAATGGTATATCAACACCTGCTTTTTCCATGCCTATAAACTAGCTACCTATCGCTTCTCAATCCCCAAACCACATCCCTCAGATGTACTCGAATTCCTAACACTATGCCCTCACTTACTACTGATGAACCGTATGATTGAAGCTTGCACGGTGACTCAAGCTCTTCAGCCTCAGCTAGGCCTTCCTAATTTTCATTCAAGACTCACACATGAGACTGTTTTTCAGCTTACATGGGTCTGAGGTGTTTTTGGTGTTGGCGCTATTGGTAATTTGGGTCTGACTGTGATCTTTAATTTGTACGTTTGTTTGTGTCTCCAGCTTTTGTATGGGTATTAGTGTTTTGATTTGTTGGTAGATCTGCTCTTTCTGGGTTTGAGATGGTGATTTTCTCGGGTTGGTTGTGATGTTCTTCATTTTGCTACCGCAACATGTCGGCTGCCATGTGAAGCATTGCTCAACTCGAGCTGTCTTGTTGAGGTAGTTTATCCCCTTTTTGCAACCTCCCTCAGGAAAATGTGTCCTTGCGTCATTTTAACATGGGATGTTTTGCTACACTGAGCTTCTTGCAATGATTTGTGAGTTTATGCAATGTTTCGTTATATGTCATTATAGGTCAAGATATTGTGGTTGTTCTCTCCGCCATGGTTTGGCTTCTCCGACTATACTTGGCTACTGTTGCTAAGTTGGCTGAGCACGTTGTGGCCATGTTGCGTGACAAACTATTCATGTTAGATTGAAATGAAAGCACGGGAGCATGCTGTTGTTCCCATACCGTGTCACATCTCCGCTTGCCTGGTCCTAGTTACCACATGTTCAGCTACTTGACATACTTTGTTTCTTTGATTATGTTGTGCTCTGTTGGGCTGTTGTGAGAAATGTAATAAACAATGGTATTTAACTATTGTTGTAGTATGTAATATTGTAGTCTAGTAATTTAGTCAGCTCCAGTGCTGTAAGCCTAGTAGGTAGAGTGGACAGAACACTATAAACTCCGTAAGCGGTGGATGGTCCATCTTAAAAACCTAATTAGCTGATTGTAACCACAATCACCTGTACTATATTGTATTTTATTATCGGTTACAATAAAAAAGTGTTACGGATCACTATAAAAACCGGCTGGCCTTGCCAAAAAAATGCTATATTATATCTGGTGAACTACATTGTCTTTAAAATTTTCCGAATATTTCAATCTTTAAATTGTTAAGATATATGAAATTAGGTTCATTTTTATGTACTTCAACATTCATTTTCCATCAAAACTATATACGACTATTTAGATTATCATCTCTCAGACGCAATAAGATAAAATGAAACTATGGTATATAGTAAATAATTAGAGCAATTATATTGCTATCCAAATCAAAGAAAAGGAAGGTGATTAATATAGTTTGACGACATGAAAAGTAATAATTACACGCATATTAAATAGAAGAAAAATGGTAAAAATAGTCCAACATCATTGGAAAAAAATAACACAATCCAAAACTTCACAACTGCCTATGTGCGTAGCACGGGTCACTCACTATCCTCAGCTCCCATTCATAATGATCCATAATTTCAACTAAACTCTACAACATGCATGCATACATAATATTTTTAACACATCGTAATAAAAAATTAACCATACTATTAATATCTTTTAGTCCAATATAATTCCTTATTTGTCATTTTCTTTTTTATTCGGATCTCTTTATACTCTCTGACACATCAACGCCACTATCACTAAAGGTTAAGCTAAAGAATTTGCATTTTTTATATATTCAACATCATTAATGCAAACTTCAGTTGATGGGAAAATTGGATTCAGTAAGAATCGTTTTAAAATGAAGCTAGCTTTTGAAATCTTAATATTTTGGTACTACTATATATATATATATATATATATATATATCAAAATATGATCACTTGAAATGGATTCTATTTTCATTTGCATCTCCGACTAGATTATAAAATTACTCAGATAATGAAAGTCTTCTTCTCGTACTACGACACCTGCATTAACGTCAATATAGACACCCATGTAACCATAAATCAGTGACAGACCAATGTAAGTAAAATTCATCGACATATTACAGTATTAAAATGATTATCCCATGTTACCCATGTGCTTGGCACAAGCCACCACGTGTGCAACTCTTAAGAAGACTTCAACTTCAACTTCTCCCAACACTCTCCGTGTGCGAAGCACGAGTTTCAATCTAGTATCTTATCTAATTTGTCTGTGTTAAATCTGGATTGTATGCCTAAAATATCATATTTTTTAAATTTATGTCAAATCCAAAATAATAGGTGAAGTTAGATAGGGATTTGTAGGTGTTGACACGTTTTTTTGTCGAAGTTGTCACACGTCAAGTATTTGGTGAGCGACATGCTCAAGCATCAAAAAGCACAAAGCAGCAGGCTCGAAGTCGCGTCACAAACACAAGGAGACCCGAAACCTCTATCAGATGGCCTCTTACGGGCCCAATGAACATTCAAGCAAACCGTCATCCGAGCCAAAGGCGAGCCGTCAAGCGGGTCCGGGCGCAGCGCCCGATTCATCCGATTTTCTCCATGCTGGAAGCTCAAATTCCTTCACTTCGGACCAGCAAAACCGTGATTCCCTCACTTTGCATTCAGAAACTTCGACACCCAAAAACAACATGGTTTCCACACCAAGAATTTGACCTCCTCCATCAAATTCGTATATCCTGGTGGGGTGCGAGTTTCGCACCCCTCCGGGAGGTGCGAAATTCCGCACCCCCTGGCGGGGCCCGAATTTCACATCCCCCAGGGAGGTGCGAAATTCTACACCCCCTGGTGGGGTGCGAATTTCGCACACCTTCGTGGGGTGCGAAATTTCGCACCTCTGGGCCAGGGGTTGTGAAATTTCGCACCCTGGGCCAGGGGGTGCAAATTTCTTGAAGTGGACTATTTTAGGGGGTGCGAAAATAGCATCTGTGGGCCCCGTTGCTCACCTACTCCCACCTAACTTTCTTTTATAAATACCCCAAACCTTGGCCTTCATTAGGATCCTTCTCCCTTGGAATTTTTGGACCTTGAGAGCTCCAAACACTCATTAATGGCTTCGAACACCTCCACCATGGCCATGGGAGTTGACATGGATAATTAAAACATTGCATGCATGTTTTCCTTCAACACTTCAACATTAACAAGGATTGTTATGCTATTTTTGAGCTTCATGGACATGAACACCAAACTTGTATATTGTTGACCGAATCAACGCTTTTCAACGAAGAAGAAGAAGGGCAATTTAGTCAAAGTGTTGACCAAGCAAATATTTTCCTATTCTATTGTAACACTTCATGCTTAGTTATTATCTGAACTCGTACAACTTTGCAAAAGACAAAAGATATAATGAATGATGATCCTAAAGTGGACGTAGGTGTTATTGCTGAACCACTATAAAAGCTATGTCCCCCGCACTTACTTACTTCACTGCTTATTTGGATAATTGTACACACATACACATTGGGTGTTGGCGCGCAACAATTTTTCCCGTCAACATTTTGGCACGCCAGGTAGGGGGACGCACAACTTCGACCTCTACATCGGATTAATCATTCGGATTTTTCTTCCAACCTCGGCTTCGACTTCAACTTTACTTACCTCACACCATGGTTGTTAAGCGCAAGAAGCTCCCAGCTATCACAGAAGCCCATGAGGCGACGGGAGATGAAGTAAGTCGCGAACTTTCCTCGACTGTTCCATCGAACTATGTCACTCGAGAAGACTTCGACGGAATGATCAAGAACCTCGCCACAGATTTGAATGCTCGACTCAAGCAACAAGAAGACACTTTCGATACTTTCCTCGCTTGTATTGAGGACAGGATAAGGAATATTTCAAGGCCGACTAGTTAGTCAGATATTATCGGGTCTAGTACCAACGTTCCTCTACCCGGAACTTGGGGGCAACCCCACATACCAACCAATAGGCCAACGCCGCTCCTCAGAATGGTGTCGGTCCCACTACTCTCGAGGGAACCCCTAATCCCGACGTCGCTCTAGCCTATGACGCTACTTTACTAGGACAAGTTGTGGGCTCCGCAGTGGGAAATGTTGCTCAAGCGCCGACGCGCGCAGCTTTGGACAGTAGCACTCCCATGGTTCCAGGTGCTAGGATTGCGCCTAATGTGGACCTTCAAGTTGGAATCCAACCAGACTTCCTTTCCACTTAACCGGCTCCCAACTTGGACTCGAACACTGGGGGAACCACTGCCACTTTGGATAATCTAAACCAGTTGCTCGCTTCCGGAAATAAGTCTGAGATTGTGGATGTCCTCCATTGGTTCACTCGAGGTGGCACTTCTTTTATAGACATGAATCGTGTGACTCTCAGCCTGATCTCTTTGGATATCGGGAACTCTCGGAACCCACCTAATGTCAAGCTACCAGTCTTGGATCGTTATGATGGTCGCAAGGACCCAACCGCTCATCTCACTAGATACATTCGACACATGGAAGTTCTCTCAGCTTCGGAAAATGTCATGGCCAAGTGCTTTTCGCTATTCTTAACAGACATTGCTGCAATTTGGTATAGGCAGCTGGAGCCGGACTCCATCACTTCTTGGAATGCTTTGATTACCTGATTTGTGGAATAGTTTAGAGTCAACATAGCTCGCCCGAAAAGCATTAGGACTCTCAATAGCATTAAGCAGAAGTCCGGTGAGACTCTGTGAAAGTTCTTGAAACGGTTCACTACTACGGTCGCTTTAGTCGACCGACCTGACCCTTCAATGGTTTTATTGGCCGCGGTACCTGGTGTTCTAGATAAATCTGAATTCAGGACTTCATTGCACTGGGACCCGCCAAGAGACCTTGGCGAGTTCTACTTTGAAGCCGAAAGGTTCCTTCGAGAAGAAGATGCGAAGGCCAACAAAAGCAAGAAGGCTGTCGATGTTAATACTGTTAAGGACGTGAAATCTCCCGATTCAGGGAAAGCTAAAGAGTCTTCTCAGCAACCTACATTGGGGAATGATCGCAACAGCGCTAATAGGCAACATACGTACTCGACCTACACGGAGCTTACTCACACTCTTGAGGAGATCTACCGGGAAGTTCACCTTATTGCTCCCTTCAAAAAGTCTCATGCTCGGGATCCCCCTCGATAACTAAGCAATCCCGGTCGATATTGCATATTTCACGAAACCGATAGTCACAATACAAAAGACTGTCATCATCTTAAGAATGCTATTGAATAGCGCGTTAGATATGGAGAGGTGGCACGGTTTGTCCGGACCCCTCAAAGGAATTAGGATGGGCCCGAGACCGGCAGCCGTCACGGCATAATCATCAACCAAGTCTCTCACTGGATCTGATGTCTAGGGTCCAAGCCTCCCTAGCATCAATATCTTATGGCTTTTCGGTCTTCTAGTCTTCTTACGGTTTTCTGTGACTCTCAAATAATGCGCTCCTCACTTATGGCTTTCTCAATCTGGCTCTCTAGGCTCAAGTATTTGGGCTTCATCCCATGGCATTGTGTTTAAGGACCTTAGTCCTCTGGTTATGTCCTTCCTTTTGGGTATTAATGAAAAGTTTACTTTTCTTGGCTTTGAATGGTGAGCGGTTATGTTTGTTTACCCATGTAATAGGAACCAGCGAGATCCTAGGCATGCTCTTCACGGACAATAAATTATTCGCCTTCCTCTATGAATAAACTCAAAATAAAAAACGGCCAAGTCCTCTTACCCTTGCTCGGGGGCAGGCCAGCTTCCAAAGCATGCTCTTTATGGACGACAAACCGTTGGTTTTCTTGTGGCTTTATAAAAAATCCCTAACTTTTATAACTTTAATAAACTTATCTCACAAAGTAAGGACGCTTACTTGTGAAGTATGAAGTCGATAACAGGATTGCAAACTCTAATAGGTGTCTTGCTATCTTGGCTTCTCATCCTACTTCGATGAGATTGCCTTTACTCATGGCGAGTGTCGAATCATGTACAATCCGGCTCATTTGGATTAGTGGATTGCCTTGTCAACGACCTTGGTTCACATTGGGTGGACTTGTCAGTGACATGACAAGAATATCCACTCGTAACTATCTTGGCCTCTTGTCTTACTTCGATAAGGTAGCCTTGACCCCACTTTCCAAAGCCATCTCACTAAACGCGAGATGTCCTTGAATGCCACTTGCCAAGGTCATCTCCCTGACGCGAGATCCCATTGAACGCTACTTGACAAGGTCATCTCCCTAATGCGGGATTTCCTTAAATGCCACTTGCCAAGGTCATCTCCCTAACGCGAGATTTCCTTGAATGCCATTTGCTAAGGTCATCTCCCTAACGCGAGATCCCCTTGAATGCTACTAGCCATCTCCCTAAATGCAATATTTCCTTGAATGCTACTTGCCAAGGCCATCTCCCTAAACGCGAGATTTCCTTGAATGCCACTTGGCAAGGTCATCTCCCAAAACGCGAAATTTCCTTGAATGCCACTTGCCAAGGTCATCTCCCTAACGCGAGATCCCCTTGAATGCTACTTGCCAAGATCATCTACCTAACGCGAGATTTCCTTGAATGCCACTTGCCAAGGTCATCTCCCTAACATGAATTTTCCTTGAATGCTACTTGCCAAGGCCATCTCCCTAAACGCGAGATTTCCTTGAATGCCACTTGCCAAGGTCATCTCCCTAACTTGAGATCCCCTTGAATGATACTTGCCAAGTTCATCTCCCTAACGCGAGATTTCCTTGAATGCTACTTGCCAAGGTCATCTCCTTAATGCGAGATTTCTTTGAACGCCACTTGCCAAGGTCATCTCTCTAACGCGAGATTTCCTTGAATGCTACTTGCCAAGGCCATCTCCCTAACGCGAGATTTCCTTGAATGCCACTTGCTAAGGCCATCTCCCTAAATGCAAGATTTCCTTGAATGCCACTTGCCAAGGTCATCTCCCTAACGCGAAATCCCCTTGAATGCTACTTGCCAAGGTCATCTCCCTAACGCGAGATTTCCTTGAATACCACTTGCCAAGGTCATCTCCCTAACACGAGATTTCATTGAATGCTACTTGCCAAGGCCATCTCCCTAAACGCGAGATTTCCTTGAATGCCACTTGCCAAGGCCATCTCCCAAAACGCGAGATTTCCTTGAATGCCACTTGCCGAGGTCATCTCCCTAACACGAGATTTCCTTGAATGCCACTTGCCAAGGTCATCTCCCTAACGCGAGATCCCCTTGAATGCTACTTGCCAAGATCATCTCCCTAACGCGAGATTTCCTTTAATGTTACTCGCCGAGGTCATCTTACCAATGTTAGATCTCCTTGAATGCTACTTGCCGAGGCCACCCTACACTACACCAAAACAGGGGATTCCCAACAAGTATAGGTGTTACAAATAATTTCTGTAACACTTTTAAGTGTCACCAACGGCCTGTGAGGAATTTCCTGTAACACTTTTAAGTGTTACAAACATATTCATTGCTAACATTTATAAGTGTTACAAACATATTCATTGCTAACACTTATAAGTGTTACAAACATATTCATTGCTAACACTTATAAATGTTGGAACCATAAGATATGGTAACACTTATAAGTGTTACAAACATATTCATTGCTAACACTTATAAATGTTAGAACCATAAGATATGGTAACACTTACAAGAGTTACAAACATATTCATTGCTAACACTTATAAATGTTAGAACCATAAGATATGGTAACACTTATAGATGTCAGTATCATCATCCTACTAACAATTATAAATGTTGGCATACATAAATTGCTAACACTTATAAATGAGTATAACATGTCTTTATGATTTTCAATCACATATATAATTCAATATAAGATTTGGTACACTTCCATATTTCAAATTCAACAATGTCACATTCCCATAATATGCTCAGATATTTGTTACATGCTTCCAATTTCAAAATAACATTATATCATGTTCAAATTATAAAAAGCAATACAAAGTTTTACTAAAGATACATAGAATTTTAGATACTGCGAAGAAGAAACGTGGACTATTGTCGAAAATCTTGATTTTGTAATTCCATAGACCATTGATGAAAATCTTCCTTGTTATTCTTGTCGGCAATTGCTTTTGAAGCTTGTATCATCTTTACTTGCTTTACCGAAGTAGTGGAGCTAACTGCATGACAATAGTTTTTCTTTTTATCAGAACCAAAAACATTGTAGATAGGATTGCCATATGTAGTTTCTATGATTACAACAGCATCGAAGGCTCTAAATACAGGATCTTCGCACCTCGGGGCCAGGGGGTGTGAAATTTCGCACCCTAGGGCTAGAGGGTGCGAAATTTCGCACTCCGGGGACAGGGGGTGCGAAATTTCGCACCCTAGGCCAGGTGTGCGAATTTCCTGAAGTTTACTGTTTTAGGGGGTGCGAAAATAGCTTCTGTGGGCTCCGTTGCTAACCTACTCTCACCTACTCCCACCTAACATTCCTCCTATAAATTTTCCAAGCCTTGGCCTTCATTGGGATCCTTCTTCCTTGGAATTTTTGGACCGTGAGAGCTCTAAACATTCATTAATGGCTTCCAACACCTCCACCATAGCCATGGGAGATGACATGGATAATTAAAACATGACATGCATGTTTTCCTTCAACACTTGAACATTAACAAGGATTATTATGCTAATTTTGAGCTTCATGGACATGAACACCAAACTTGCATATTGTTGACCAAGTCAACGCTTTTCAATGAAGAAGAAGAAGGGCAATTTAGTCAAAGTGTGGACCAAGCATATATTTTGCTATTCTATTGTAACACTTCGTACTTAGCTATTGTCCGAACTTGTACAACTTTGTAAAAGGCAAAATATATGATGAATGATGATCCCAAAGTGGACTTAGGTGTTAGTGCCGAACCACTATAAAAGCTGTGTCCCTCATACTTACTTATTTCACTGCTTATTTGGATAATTGTACACACATACACATTGGGTGTTGGCGTGCGATAATTTTGCCCATTCACAGTAGGCCTGTTAGTTTAATATTCTTATATTAGCTACAGTTTATCTTATAATTTGAAATAGAATATAAAATAATATTCTTATATTGTCAAATCCAAAATATCATAATTGTAAGCCTCTAATTTATGCCTAAACTATTTATTCCAAATAGAATATAACTTATTTCTTGTGATATGAAATATGCCAATATACCCCTTTTAAATAGTTGTAATAACTTGAATTCTGATAGACTGATTTCTTTTCCAGATATTCCAATCTATCGAAACTCGAGTTGGCTTGTCTGGTATCCTACAGAAAAGACAGAGATACAAAATATATCAGAGCTCAGAAAACGTCTCACTGTGGAATGGAATAAAATATAATATAATCAAATATAGCCTTAATAAAGTAATAATATTGCCTAACCAGTATCCAAAGCTATTGTATCTCTGCTATAAACCTAACCCGCGAGTATGTATGAGGAGTGGGTCAAAACACAAGTTTTGGTGACTAGACTTAAATTACACATTTGAAATAACCCTACCTATACCATTCAGTTACATTTTCGTGTTTATTAGGTTGTTTTGGGTTAATAGCATTCAAGGCTTTACACACACGTTGTACCCATCTACATCCCCGTAGATTAACCTAATATAGTATATATGTATGTAGCTACCCCTAATATATCAAGGTGCTTCCCATAAACCCACTTCGCACGGTCCCCATCGCCATGCCACGGAAGCGTATCCTATGCCGAATGACGTATGGAAATCCGAATCATAACGCCATGTTACCACGCAGAACCCTCCTCGTTGTGCCACACAAGTGTATAAAGTAATGCCCTAACGTCTACGCTACACCACCTAGTGTGTGTACTTAGACCCTCACACGTACGTACTGCCTACTATAACCGAGTCCCGTAATATGGCTGCATCCAATGCACAAAACTCGGTCGGGAGCCTTTCCATATCTGTATAGGCTTGCATTTAAAGACCAGCAATACACATATCCAAGTATGTTCTTCTTTTCACTGTGGCTATGGCCCCATCCAGGCCCCTCCCTCAACTAGTGGAAGACTACATCAACAACTAAGTGACGTGTCCCTAACAACTAATCTAGCAACCAATTTCGCGTGTCCCTCAACCATGCCTCGATAGTGGAAGGACAATGGTGTCTTGATTTAGCTTTAGTTTTTCCGCATCCTACTGATTGTCGATGATAGGTATCCGACGATTACATTCCTTAATTTGATCCTGGCCAACCTCCCTCCACGAGTGAGGAAAACTGCTAAATCACCCTAATGTCATACCGCCACAACCTACTGACTGCCAAGTTGTTGTTGCAGTCAAGGTATAACCGCTGAGTAGTATGCGCAGATCCCCACCTCATCGTGTACATCCTGAGCGTGCTCCGCAACAGAGTACCACCACGGAGTACCCTACCACGTCCCTTGGGAGCCGCGTGCCTCCATCCAGTCCAACCAAGAAATCAAGCCACATGTCGAGCAGAGTAATCAAGTGGACGTGCTCCTCCCATGTCTTTAGACACCCCGATAATCTACCCCATTGGGTTCTTCACCTTCGTTCATGCGGATTGGTCCATGGGTATCATGCAAACGTGTTATTAAACCATATGTCTAATCTTTTAATTGCACTTACTTTAACGATAGTAATCTACACCCTTTTACACTGGATTGTAATTAACGAAAGTAATATACAACCATTTTTATTACCATGTCAGTTACATGTTTACAAGTTCCAATAACATGTTCTACTTAATTTATTAAGTATATATTTTTCCAATCCAAATGTTTTCAGTTAACATGTTACTTTATGTATATAATTAAGTATAACTTATTTCATTCCATAAGTCTATCTCGTTCTTCCTTATTTAATCAGGAATCTTACACTGTCATCATAGCCTATCGTTGTTGTTTACTTATTAACTTAGTTCTATTAACTAAGATTTATTAATACACTCCTTTTTATTTATTATAAACCATGTTATAATTCCACTTGTCCCTAGGACAAGCCTACCTATTATATTGCAATCTTATTGATATAATTAATTATAATAGGTTATATTCCTCATTCATCACATTTTCCTCAGTTCTTTAATGTTTGCCAAAATCTTACTGTTGTAACATTTATATCTTTATTGTCTTGTAAATTTTCACACATACCAATTATTTCCATTGCATACATATTTTATATATGTTTAGGCACCATACCTCTCATATTATGTTGGCCACTTATGGATGCTGGATTTTGCCGAGCGATTTCGGGCAGGCTTCTACCACAAGTCGAACTTAACCTCGTGTCTCAATGGGGTTATCTACAATTTCCCAATTACTGTAATTTTTCATACAAATTAGAATATTTATTCTTCTTCTATTATTCCCAATTTTACTGTTGTAATCTTTCTTTCTTTATTCACTTTCATGCATGTTCTTTACTTCTATAAGGAAAACGTTTCATGCACCTTATTAGTTTGATTTACCTAAAGATATAGTGATTTATTCCCATAATCTATGCCTATCTAGATCTGTAGTTGCAAGTTATTTCTTTTATTTTCATTGTGACTCTCTTGCGACTACGTTCTAATAAATATGTTACTTAGGAAAATAAATCATTTTTCCTCTAAATTCAACTAACTCAGTCCATACGTCCCTTTCATTCTCATTTTATGAGCCAGACAGTTTATTTTTGCTTCTTATACTTTTCATGTTACTGTAATCTTTTCCCTTTGACCACAACAAGCATGTTAAATCTTACTTTCATGCCCACTTCTTAATTTAGGTTTTATGATTACAGTATTACAGAAGTTTTTCAATTTAGATGGAGGACATAATAAAATTAATATCTATTACAACAGTAATAATTTCAACATATTCCAAATAGGTTTAATAGCCATTTTCCCCAATTACCGATTGTTTAGCACATTAAATATAATGGGGAATGCAAAAGATAGATATATCGTTATTTAAAAAGGCATAATTCATATCCACTCACCTAACAGCTTTCCAATCAATGAATCTGAACCAATTTTTTTTCCTATGGCATCTCTAACTGAATACATTATTAGGAAAACCATGGATTCACAAATTTGATGCTAAAAGAAGATGGAAAAAGAGAGAGAACCCTATATAAACCATATTCAAGAACTTACCTCACGTTGATCAGAATTCTGAACACCTATTTATAGATTTATATATCTTATCTTCAAATCTTGAATCAAAACCCCTAATATTCTAATTTTTTGAAAAGATTTGGAGGAAGAAGATAATGGCAAAGCCTAGGCAACATTTAAGGAAATATAAGATTAAAGCTAGGCCTTGCTAGTCTATTTATAGGTGTAAAAGAAAGTCTAGACCATCAGAGTTAATCCATTAAAATCCGAGCCGCACATATCAAAATTCCACGTCACATAAAACTGATCTGGGCCCGCTCGGGTCGACCCCTTTGTTGACCCACCCTATAGGTGGGTTGACCCATAGGTCGACCTAGGAAACGTGGGTCCACCCATATCCGAGTCTAGGCAAGCTTTGTGACATTTAATTAACAACGTTAATTACTTGCTTTATATACTTCTTTTGATTTATTTTATTCCTACTATATACCACAGTTAAGTTTGAATTTTGAATCTATGCGTGTATATACGCATACAATCTTTCAATTACTTATCAGTTAATCAATGCAATTAATACCGCCGTCAATTAGTTGTCTTATTCCTTTTAATACATTCTTATTTCAAAGGCAACCAAATTGTTTGTTCATTTTCCATTTATTATGCATTAATTATATTCTACTATTAACTTGCACATTCTATCTCAAAATTTGAATTTATATATATGTATATACACACAACTTTTATCTTGTTTTTCGAAATTCAAACAGCATTATGCTGTCATTTAATTCTTACCTATTTTTTGTCGATTGCAGGATTATTTTGGATTTCTCTTTTATATATATACACATACACACACATATATTTACATATGCATGTATACAAATAATTTTTATACTCACATTTATGTATAATTTTCCTTATATGTGCATTTATACATATTTTCCTTATAGAATATGTATTATTTTAGTCGTTACTCTAAAATAAAATTATGGGGCCAGCAAGACTCGAACTTGCGCCACTCACTTGGGAAAGACATGTTTTTACCAGTTGGGCTATATAGGCTTTTGTTAGCCGGACTAAAAACAATGGTGGTCATTATTCTCTTTAGTATTCTTCTTATATCTTCTTTTCACGTTTGTTGTATTATTTAATTTAAAGATATCTTTTTTATCTTAAATCTGTTTCCAATAAACAATAGGTCTAAATTGATCAGAAAATCCTCACGGACGCAATAATGTTAATTCTGAATGCTTTTCAGAATATGTTTTATTATTAAATGTGGGGTGTTACAATAGTTTGGAAACTTTTTGCAATAATTATAACATATAACCTTTCCATGAGATTTTGAACTTTACACAAGATTAAACACAAAAAGGATTGTTCAGGTCTTTAGTTTGGACTGGAATATAAAATAATAATAACAACAGTAAAATATAATTAGTGACTATGCTAACGTCGCGCTTAAAATATAAATATATAATTATTATAATCTTATACGTCCAAATAAACTAAATAACATGGTTACATTATTATTAAATAAATGTTTGTTTCGTGTTTAAATTTGAAAGGTTTCCATTTTATAGGAATAAACATATGGTAATAACTCCCATAATAAATAGAAATAAATATTTGTGATCATTATAGCAATAAATGTGGAATTGATTGCTATAATTTAAAAGGTCATTAAATATTGAAACCATGTACGTTTTTGGGGAATGTATTGAATAGGGAATTAATGCGAAAATGGCTACAATTTAAATTATGATTACGGATAGAGTTGTAACTCCTACTAGAGAAAAAATAAATAATAAACTTATATATATATATATTCAAACAAGAATCAAATGAAATTAAATTAAGGTAGAAATGTCTAGGTGTTACAACAATTAGATTAGAATGTTAAATGGGACTGATTTAAATGGCATTTAAAAGGATGTCTTCTGCCTTAGGAAACATGACCATTAGGTTCATTAATAGCACGAGACAATTAGGGAATTAGATTGATTAAGTTTCTGTTACCTTTATAAATATGACCGCTAGTGTCATTAATGGCATGCAACCATTATAATGATAAATAGAATTAAAGGGGATTTAGTGGGTGTCAATTAATTAAGTAAATACTAAGTCCAATAAGGAAATAAATAAGTAAATGTCCTAGAATAGGAAGTTATCAAGAATTATCCTTAGCTTATTCTAGTTTAAGTCTAGAATTAATGTCATTAATTGAAACTAAGGATTATACTTAGTAGGTTAATGATGCAAGGTCAGTTTTCTTATTCGATAGAAGTCTGCACTTCCTAGCAACCTGATATAAGTACAACTGATGTGAGATACCAATAACCATAGGAACACTTGATGATAGAAAATTACATAGCGAGAATTATTCCTAAAATGCTTACTTTAATTGTTGAGGTATTAAGTGGCTTAGCCCCTCTTCCAGCTAGAAATAAGAAACCAAAAGGAAATAACTAATATCATGTCCTACTTAGGGAATTGCTGGAAAGACTAATTGGGTGCGAGGACAGTAACCACTACGACGGTTCACTTTCTCGGGGTAGTAAGTGACTAGGTTAGAGTCCACCTTGGGATAAGCTATTAAATGACCACTACAGAGGTACTATAAGTAGACCTATCCTACGGGAAGTATTAAGTGATAAGAGGATTATTAATAAGGCTAGCTAGATAGTCGTAGTGGTCCACCAGGCTAGGTCATAAATGGCGTAGTCTACCTATCCTGTAGGTCATAAGTGACTGCTTACTATTTCTCACCTTGTGCGGGGTTTGCGAAAATGCATAAATAACGGAAGCCATAAAATTAATAGGAGTTAATAGCTAGGGTCCTCTTATTTATATTAGGGTTTAGTAAACCACTTAGTATGGCATTAAGTGATCAGTGGATCCACCGTGAGCCTTAAGTGATCATAGGGACCCCCCCTTATATTATATTATGAGTAAGGCCACAAGTGGCTATATAGAATAACTCACCTCTTTATAGGGTATTGAGTAGCTAGAGAGCTTGGTTCTTAGTTTTAATATTTGTTTGAGTGGTGGTTAAAGGCTTCAAACTTATGAGTACAAGTTCTAGCTCAGTATTGTGTTAGCGTTACCTTTAGGGGGTGCTACTTTGGGTATGGTAATTAATCGTCGTGCGTAAATATTTAAAAGGATAGGTTAGAATTACTAAAATTGTCAGACATATGATTTTGGGTGAAACAAAATGGGATACATTGTGTATTGTGGACAGTGTTATACATTTTCTAGTCACTAGGACTTGTTTTGACCGCCACTCATCATAACAACTCTTAGGTTCATCTCGAAGAAGATAGGTCTTTGGAAGTTAACGTCCCACCCTAAGACTTACCATAATAAAGAGTATTGTTGGGGGATAATGTCTATTAGAGCGGAGAATAAGGTTGGCTAACAGTGACCAATCATAAGTTTTGTATTAAATAGACATCAAGAATGTTGATAAGTGCTCTATATTTTTTCAGTAGGGGTTAACGCTCTTAATCTCTATTCAATAAAATGCTATGGTGGTTGTGCAGTAAGAACAAAAACAGTAAATATAATGCATCGTAATATACAGAACATACATCCCAGCAAAGTATACAAATATAAGTGATATAAAATACGTAATGTCTCAAAATTATGGTGTACAAATGAACTACATATAGATCAAGTCAAATAAACAGGTACATAAAAGAGTACAACGGACTATCCGTGATATTGACTATAATCCAACTACAACTCTAAAGCCCAACAGATGGTGATAGACCCACAACAATAGCGAGCATGATTACAAGAAGCTAAACGAGTGCTTGAAAAGCTCGATCTGACCCCAAGCATTAGCACACACGGGTCAGTCTAATTAACAGTGAGTAATAGCATGGTAAGATGAAATATGACATAAAAATCAACTCTTCATCTAGAAGAGTTAATAACGTAACTATTAGGATATGAAGATCATATAAGTAAAAAAGCAGCGAGAAGAAATTCATCTAATTCATACATGAGGCTAAGAGCCAAGTAAGAGCGACAAATGCCTTATACACCAAAACCCAATACTTCATACTTCAAATCCAACAAAGCAACATGTATAACTCATAAGAGTTTAAACAGGATCAAGATGATCATCAACAACAAAACCCCAAAACAACCTAAGATATGGAAACAAAAATCCAATACCAATAAATCTCCAATACATGACCATAATGCCTAGGTCATCAAAACAACAAATCAAAAATCAACAATTCGGATCCGAAACAACAAAGAAGTGCATGTGTATATAGCTCCGTGACGAGCTTAGCCAAGTACCAACTAATATGTCAAGGCTAAATATGCATCTTTCGCCGCATACAACAACACCATCTTTGTACATTCTTTTACATACGCACGGGACCACAACCCCTAACAACAATCAACTTTGTAACGACCCGAATTCTTCATTGTTTAATTTTGAACATTTAAATTGAATTTGTCTATTTTATTATATTTTGGGGTTCATAACATATTGTTCAACACAAGCGTACTTTTACTTTTGTTATTTGCAGCTAGTGTAAATATGAAATTGTGTTTAACAAGGTAGCTATATTTTTCGATTTAAATATTTACGCCCACGTCTCCATATTTAATATGAAATACTGTGATTACAGGGATTCAAACAGTCATGAATGGTGAACCTATGTGCTAACATGGACTAAGATCACAAACACTATGGTCCCTTATTCCCTGATTAAACTTATTAATGTATTTCAAAACTAGAATATAATATGTAAATGAATTAGCAGATATTAAAAATGACGTATTTTTAATTTGATTTATAGAATTTTACTGTAATTTTTAATTTTGAAAATAAACAACTTTTTGTTTCAATGTAATTTACATCCAAACTTGGAAATTCACAAATAAGTTGACTAGTCTAGTTTATTATATTTTTAAGATCAAAACACATTGTTCAATATAATGGTATTTTTATTTTTGTCGTTGGTATCTCGTCTGTGAATAAGATTATTCGTAGTAGGGTACGAAAAACTAATATCATATAAAAACTAACTTTCCATGTACACTTTAGAAACAGTGTTCGCTCCAAGTTTCAATTTCGTGCCTTTCAAGCCATTGGATGCCGTGCATGCAAATCCATCTGTTTCGTGCGTTCCAAACAACATTATTTCCGTGTGTATCAAGCTACCCAAATCTATAAAAAGAAAACAAGCCACCGCAGTTCTTTTTCTCCCTTCAGAACATCAAAAACTCTTCCTCAAGAATTGAATCGGCCATTTCAAATATCCAAGAAAAATCAAAATAAAATTCTACCAATTTCCAAACTTATGTATTTGATTTAACAAGAGACTCTCCTTAACCGGGTATGCAACTTGAAGGGTTCAATTATATTTAGTTCGCTGGAGGTAATTTTGTGTGGCATAAGGTTTATCAATTTGGGCAAAACAGTTATGGTATTTGAATCGATAAGGTGAAATCGCACCTATATGCTAGGATTTGGGGCTATCGGTGATAATTATGTTTGGTTGGCTTCTCCTGAAACCAGTAAGGAAGGTGACGCGATGTAGAAAGGGGTGCGAGTGGGTCAAGAATGGGATTGTGAATAGTGGAGTAAAGTGGGGATGTCAAAGTTTTATGGTGAAACGGATATTGATGAAAAGTTCAGTTATGCCATTGGAGAACTGTAGCAATAAACAGAAGGTCTCTGGCTTGATAATTTTAAGCAAGCAAGTGATAAACCATAAGGGAAGATAAAAGAATGAGCAGGGAGATTCACATGGTAATTAAGGATTAGCGTATGCTTAGTTTAATAGAATACTAAAGCGAGGTGATCTTCGAGTTACAGGGGGTTCGAGATGAGGTATCGCAGCGCTGAGGCACATCGGCGACTGGTTTCAGATCTTGTTCAAGTGGACAGGAGGGTGCGCAGACATAGATGAAGTTCAGAGCAGGTCTGTGCAAGTATCGTTCGCACACGATTTTTACTGTAGCCGGAATTTCGAAGATGGACGGACCTTGGCTGAAGTGGCGGACTAGTTGAGAATGGATTAGTGTTGATGGAGATTCTGGCATTGAGGAGTTTAGTGGTCTCGAACAGGGAGACGATGGACTATGGGAAGTGCAGAGTTGGTGAAGGCAATGGGATTTGCCTGGAAGTGGAAAACATGTTTATTGGATGCCGTTCAAAAACTGTACATGCTATTTTGGGTTCTGTAATATTTATGGAAGTAAAAGCATCGATAATAATAAGAAGGAGGGGATGTAGAAGAGAAGAAAAGTGGAGCTTCCAGAAGTTGATTTCATGAAGAAACAGAGAGGATGAAGCATGGGGGTTCAGCCGTGATTGGCTATGGGAGGTATAACCATATATATATATATATCAGTGACGAGCTGAATGTTTAACAAAATACATTAACTTATATTAACTAAACATGGAATTATACGTTTGAAAGAAATATTCTATATTTATAAAGTAAATAGTAATTATCATTGCCAAGACAATGATAAAATAATAAATCAAATAAATTCATTTTATACTGTTTCCTTGATGGATATCCTATGGCACGCAGGTACAATTGAGAGAATTACCTTGTACTTGCACTTGTGATGTTAAAAAGGGTAGTATAAACCAATCGGAATAGAGCGTTATTTTATATAAAAGGATTTAGGAAATATAAAATGATTTAAATCAAGGATTTGGGGATAAGTAATATTAAATTATATTTTAAATATTTGAATTTGTAATGACCGTAAGCAATTTATATATCAGAATTCGACGGAACTGGTCACATTGGATTCATAGCAACAAAGCCCAAATTGTGGACCTAATTCGGCTGAGGGCAAAGCTACGAGAATTTTGTGACAAAATCAGACCTTAGTTTGATTGTAAACAAAATAAAAGCCGCAACAACTGCGAGCCAAGGTGAGTAAACTCACTGACTCTGCCTTGTTTATATTTTTAAATTTATATGTCGTAATTTTATACTGTGTGATGGTTGATTGGTTGAATGGTTGGTAAATTATATAAATAATTGATTAGTTATATATATATATATATTTAACCGTTTATTGGATATTGATTCTTCTTGCCATGATATCATATATTGAAGTGAAATTGATGTTATATATGTTGATTAACATCAGTGGACGCAGGGAAACAGGTGGGAGAGATCCAACTGGATTCCTTAACATTTATATTATTGTGTTTGCATTGATTGTGACATATGCTGTGAGATATTAACTGTGATTGATCTTGTTGTGTTAAAATATCACTGGCCCTAGAATTTGGTATTTTGATACCGTAAAATATTTTCAAATATAGAAAATGAAATTTGAGTTTTAAAAAGGAATTTTATTTTCAAAAATAGAAATGTAATTTCGAATTGAGTTGAAACTAAAAACATGTAAATGGAGAAACAAGAAGTTGTCTATAAACGAGAGTATAAATTAAGTGAATTATTTATCATTGGATAAATTGAAATAGAAATTCAAATTTGAATTTATATGGAAAAATGGAAAATGATTTTTGAAACAAATATTTGAAATGAGATTTGAACTTAGCAGATTATAAAGGAAATTATAAACGGATTTTAAATGATTATGATACAAATGAGATTGGTATGAAAAAAACTATGAATAGAAGTTATAAATAGAATTTGGGTTTAAGGTATTCTTTACAAGTACGAAATCAAAATAGATTTGATTGCCTATATAAAAGAAATATATTCACGATTAAAGCGAATAATGGTTTAAAGAAAATATTTTGCAAATGAAATATATCTAAAGGAAATTTAGATTTGAACTATGAATCCCAATTTGGAAATTGAGTGAAAAAGGGAAATAGGAAATCGTTTTAAAAGGAAACAATGAGTTTTAGTTCAAAATTCGGAATATAAGATAAAGTGTGAAAATGTTTTTTAGACTGGAATGGTTATAAAGAAATTTGGCCATGATTTGGAAAGGATAAATTCAAAAGTGAAATTGGAATTTGTGTTAACTTGAATTGGTAGATAAATTCCGAAGTACGGAATGTAAATCGAATATAGAATTTTCAAGAGGAAGCTATTTATTGGAATTCGATTATATCGAATTTAGGAAGTAGTTATTTTTACTTTTCGTTTTGAATCAAATTTATTTATTTATTTACTTATTAATTGAATTAATAAGTACAAGTTATATTTTTGTATACCAATTATTTGGGAACAATGATTAAAACGCTGTCGTTATAAATCTAAACATCGATTATAATGCTACTGTTTTCACAAATGTCTTATAAATCTAAACAGCGATTTTAGCGCTGCCGTTATAATAAATGTTTTATAAATCTATACAACGATTTTAGCGCTCTCGTTATAATAAATGTTTTGTAAATCTAAACAGCGGTTTTAGCGTTGTCGTTATAATAAATGTTGTGTAAATCTAAACATCGATTTTAACACTGCCGTTATAATAAATGTTTTATAAATAAAATATGTGGAAACATCGATTATAACGCTACTGTTACAATCAATGTTATTCCGAAAAAGAAGTGGATTCATAGATTGAAATCTGAGAGTAGTGTAAGTGATATTTTGTTTGGTGTTATAAGCCTTGACTATTGCGATGTTGAGAATGTTGTTCAATTAAGTTCTGAGAGGTAATAATACCCTAACTTGATTGACTTTATGACTGATAAAGGAATGGTTATGACTCGTTAGTGAAGATTGGTTAGCAATACAGTTAGTTAATAAATGATTAATGGTTTGAGTTATAATAACGATGTTTATAACATCACTTTAGTTTAAAGGATTTTTAAATGTTTTTCCCAAATAAAATGAGAGATATTTTCTATGCGTAGAAAATGAAATGAATTGGTCAACGAGAAATTAAGAAATGGAATATGGAAATATTTTACGATACTAATAAGGTGTATTTTCTGAATATAGAAAATAAGGATTCGTGAACATATAGAAATGTTTTCTAACTGGAATAAGAGATATTTACTCGAATAAAGAAATTATAATATTGGAAATGTTTTCCAAGAATCGAGAGAGAAAATCGAGTTTTAAAAGGATACGAAAGATATAGGAATTGGAAATGATAAAATAATAAAGAACAAATATAAAAAGGGGCCAATGTTGTTTGATGCTTGATCGATAGAATTTCCTTTTGGAAATAGAACCGTTGATTGTATGGATGTTTCTTTGATAGTTAAATCACCAACTATCAAAGTTTTGTTTTATTTTATACCTCCATCTTCAATACTGAGAGACCGGGATCAGGTCTAATATCTGAAAACCACTATGTATTGGCGTAAGCATTATGAATCAACTTATGCTGAAGATATATGAATACAGAGTTAAGTGCAAGGGATTTTCTGTCAATCCTAGGTGGAAATTGCCCAAGATGGATCAATAGAATGGTGCCTTTGGTTTGTCAAGTCGCAGGACGACGTATATGGACGAATGTTTGACGACATGACATTCAAAGTAAATGATTGCTAGATGTTCTGAAAGGATAATCCTGATCTCAAGCTTCATCACCCGAGAAATGGCAGAAATCGGGCAGGCAGAATGGCCGTGTGGGTCATTCCCATTAGTGGTATTATCACCTGATCTAGAGAAATTTCATTTGCTTCTTATTCTATTCGCTGCTGTATGCTTTCTGTAACAGTTGCTGATCACAACCGTTAGTGATAATATGCTCGATACACTTAAGTTAAATGAGTGGTCAGCCATATGTGGGCCAGGTTGCAAGACGTTCATGTTGAACCCAGTGTATTCCCCTCTAGAGATACACTATCGGAACGTGGTTCCATACCTTGTCGTGTTGGAAATCCAATCTCCAGTAAGCGCCCTACGATTTTTTATTTTATATTATATATAGAGCGTGAGATGCAAGCATTCCGTTAGATTCTATTTATTTGATTTAGACGCTTTTATAATATCACCAGATTTGATATCAAAAATATTTTGGGTCATCGTAAGGTAAAAACCATCTGTATTTATGTGTGGATCAGTCTTACGATTATCTTTTTTTGAAAAGGTTTTTGAAAGTTAAACAAATGGTTGGAGTTTACTCACACCAGTCCCATGACTGGCCTAGAGTTTATTTTGTTTATTTTCCCTAAACTCTTGGGTACCCAAATTTGTACGGGAAGTCAAGTAGTCGAGATTTTACAGATTTACTTGGAGGAGATTGAAGCAGGAGGCTTCACCAGTTAGCTATAGACTATCATATTTTCCGCTATATATTATGTTTGTATCTGGAAACAGGTGTTTATAACTGTTCCAGAAATAGATATTGTGCTATGATGATGGTATGTATTTAAAGTTATTGAATTATATTTCAAAGTTTATGTTATTTAATATATTTTATTCGTTCCGCTGTGAGTTTGTGATCTTCGTTTTCTTCTATTCTAATATTTCTTTCAATTTCTCATCTTCTAACTTCTTTCTAATAATGATTCGTATTTCTATGCAATTTGGGTTGGACTTGTGATGTTATTAATCGACTCGAAGTGTATGGAAATTCGGGCCATTACATTTGGTATCAGAGCTGAAGGTTGAGTAGTAACCTTGGCTCTATGGCGTAACTCAATAGAGATGGGGTCAGCAATACCCTAGATTGAGTATGATATATATACGAGAGAGCGCATTTGTAAATTTGATATAAAAATTGTTTTATATTGTGCTGGTTGATTTGTTGAGTAGTTTATGAATTCTGGTTGATACAGGATGTACAATTGTACTGATAGGTGTTTCTAAACTCTCGAACAAAGTAATTCGATACAGTATGGTTTTAAAATGGGTAGATGAAATAATTTTACCCAAAAATTATTTTGATATAAAAGAAATAATTTTGAATCATTATAGTATATATGAATGTGTGGATTGTTATTACAATCGAATGAAATAATAAAATATTGAAATGGTTATATATAACCAAATACAATCTGTATATGGATAATGTACACAAATAAGATAAACTAGAATTAAATTCAAACCAGAATTTGGAATTTAAATCCCGGATGATTTAGAAATATTTTCTGGAGTATTTTAAAAAGTAATATAACATTACTTTGAAGGGTTTTAGAAAAAAATGCTTTTACATGAATTTTGGAAGAGATTAAGCACTGAAATCACTTCAATGGTGAGAAAATAATTCTGATGATGGATCACGACATTATCGGTATTCATTTTTGAGTTTTTGAATGACGGATTGCTACCATAGTAATTTGGGAATGAAAATTTTGTTTGAAAAGGAAAAGATGTTTGATAAATTCAATTGTTTTGAGTTGAGCTGATTATAAATATATATGTAAATAAATATCTATGATTTCAAACTAATTTGAAATAAAATCTACGAATTTGAATTCTGAAAATAAAATTTAACTTGTATAAGCTGAATAGATTGAAATGGTAAAAATGTATCAAATGAATTGAAATTTTACTATTGTAATAACCCGGAAATCCGAGCCAATTTAAAAATTTTATTTTGACAATTTTAGTGAATTTTGAATATTTAAAATGAATTATTTTAAATAATAACGACGAGAAATTTATTTTAAATAGAAATAGAACGTATATTTTTATTTAAATCGTTGTTAGAATATAAATATTTATTTTTAAATTATAAAAGGAATTGAAAATGGCGTGGTAGTTCGATAATTCGATTTCAAAGTTCAATTGAATGTACAGGATTCAAAATAAACCAGATTTTGGAAAAACCAAAAATATTTGAATCCATTTGAGAATATCTTACCAACGAATCTGAAAAATTGAAATTTCATAGCAGGGATAAAAAGTTATGTCCAATTGAAAATTCAGAATAGTCACTATGGAAATTTTGGCCCTTAAAAATGGAAATTTTGCAAACGACCTCGGTTTTCGACGAAAACACTTTTGTTGGATCCAGGATGTCTAGTTATTGCTAGATTCCAAAATTCATAATTTTCTGAATCAATATGTGAGCGTGGCAAAAGAAAACGCGTTTTAACAGTTTCAGTCAATTTAGATCGACTAGAAAATGGCCATTTTTCAAACGGTCTCAGAATTTGACGAAATTAGTTCTGTTCGGACCGTATCGTCCATACGAAGCTAGAATAATTTTTCTGTAATTTTTAGAGTTAGTATCTGGCCCTGGTAAATTGAAATGTGCGTTTAAAATTGAATATATAGATTTAATTTTTAATTCAAATGAAAACTAGTCGATACGATCAAATTGCCTTACGGGACATGTCCCATTGCATTCGAAATAGGGGTAATTAGCTAGGGATGACAGGCGGTGGATCTCGATTGGAGATCGAAATTTAAAGTTACTTTTTGGAGAATAAAAAAAAATCCCTATCCCTTTTTATCTCTTTCAAGTCTACCCCTCCCTCTCTTCTCTTCGAAGTCAATGATAGATGAAAAAAAAAGTCGCGATCTGAAACCCGCCGCTCCTCCCATCGCAACGCCCCCTCGATTGGAGCGCCGCCCCACCGCAAGCCATCCTCCCTCCCCCCAACATCGCGAGCCCCCCTCAACAGCCCCTTTGATTAAACCCTGCACGCCCAAATCGGATGGAAACCGCCACCAGACAATCGACGAAGACTGCACCCTCCTGAGCCCTTCTCCGACGCGCAACTGACCCCCCTCTACACCTCCAGCGAGCGCCATCTCCCCCTATCTCCGTTGTAAGCCTTTAATTATTTTTATTAATTCATATAATAGAAATGTATGTGTTCTTTTTTATAATATAAGAAATTTCAGAATTAAAAACATAATTTTTATGCTTTTGCATAATTTAAAAGATGATTTTTGTGCTTTGTTTAATTAAAAATAGTTTTAGAATAAAGATTATATTTTTATCGTTAAAGATTATATTTTTATTATATAAGAAGATTATATTATTATTATTTTTATAGTAAAGATTTTATTTTTATAATAGAAAGATTTTATTTTAAAAATAAAAAGATAAGAATTTCAAAATAGTGAAGATGAGATTTTTATTCTCATGAAAGCAATATAAAGATTCGACTTTTATATGGGATTCATGTGAAGGAAAAATTAGATTTTTCATAAGAGGAAAGTTTAGATTTTTATGTATACGAAGTAATGATAAAAATTCGATTTTTATGTATATGAAGTAACGATAAAAATTCGATTTTTATATATATGAAGTCGTTATAAAATATAATCTTTATCGATATGAACACCGTGATAAAAATATAATTTTTAGTGAAGTAAAAATATAATTTTTAGAATTGATATAAAAATGTGATTTTTATATATGTAGCGAACACGGACGACGAAAGTGACAAAAGGCGAGCACGGTGAAGATTTCCTACATATGAAGAGTTGTGGCGTTTGGTTTAGCTTTTCGGTGAGAACTCCTCACTTTTATTTTTAATTTCAAGTTTGAACTATATACTAGGATGCCGACGGTGCTTAGCAGCACCCGACACCCGTTGTCCACAGACCATGGACGACTTGTGTGATTGTTTGTGTTGTGAAATTTGACTGTTGATTGTGATGTGTTGAAATAAAATATATATTCATCTGTTGAAATCAAATATATATTCATGTGTTGAAATCAAATATATATATATATATATATTCATGTGTTGAAATCAAATATATATATATATATATATTCATGTGTTGAAATAAAATATATATTCATGTGTCGAAATAAAATATATATTCATGTGTTGAAATAAAATATATATATTCATGTGTTGAAATAAAATATATATTCATGTGTTGAAATCAAATATATATTCATGTTTTGAAATCAAATATATATATATATTCATGTGTTGAAATAAAATATATATTCATGTGTTGAAATAAAATATATATTCATGTGTTGAAATAAAATATATATTCATGTGTTGAAATAATATATATATATTCATGTGTTGAAATAAAATAAATATTCATTTACAAATCGAACGCTTTGTTTATGTACACCGATTTGACTGATATTGATTGGGACGATAAATTTTACACATCGCCCAACTGCACAAATAAAATATGTGTTTGATTGATTGAAACCCCACACGGGTGTTGGGATGATATTGATGTACACTAATCCCAATTGTTTAGTAGTATGTCGACCGATGGGTTGACAGGCTGTGTAAGCGTTACTTATCTATATTTAATGCTTATGCACTGGTGTGGTGCACTCTGGATGATGGTTGATGATTTATCGTTGCTATTATATACATGTGTTGTAGGGAATCCATATAATTAACATTATAAGATAATTGATTGGGCCTCATTCTAATTTGGAAAATAAAGAATAGAATGAAAATTCATGTGTTGAATAATATAAATTCATGTGTTGAATAGAATGAAAATTCATGTGTTAGAATAAGTGTTCATGTGTTGAATAAAATAAATATTCATGTGTTGAATAGAAGAAAACATTCATGTGTTGAATAAAAACCGTGTTGATTAGATTGACGCCATTTTGACGTGAACGATATTTATATCAATTTTATTCATTTTTATAATGAATATCGAATATGAATTGATTTCAAAATATAACGTTTTGAAAATATTGTCATTTATAGATTAATGATATGGAATATTCAATTTTGATTTGAAATTGAATATGAAGTTGAAATCGTTTTGAAAACAAATTTAAAACGATTTATAAAATATGTTTTGAAAGGAAATCGACGAAATATATATGATACATACATACATACATACATACATATATATATATATATATATATATATATATATATATATAATGGCCTGAATAGAACGCGCCGCGCTGCGGTAGTTCGTGAATTTCGACCATTGTCTTCGAATGGATATTACGGGAGATCCGACCGTCGGATTCTCCTAAAACCGGAACCGTTGGGTTCATATCGAAAAGAGCTTTCTAATGAACATTAGAGATTTGAAATCTAACAGTTGGATTTGGAATTATGTCCAAATCAAATTTGGAAAAGGTCGTTGTAAGTGCGGTTCGATGGCCGTTGATGGAAATCGACTGTACGGGCCTTGATAAAATTATTAAAAATAGTAATAATTTGTGTAAAATCATAAGAAATGATTTGTGAAGAATTGAGATGAAAATTTCCAAATTTAAAAAGATAAAAATATATTTTTATCGAAATGAACTAGTTTTGAACTAATAATTTATTTATTTTTAAAATAAATAAATTGGATTTGAAAGGGTTCTAAAAATAACCAAAAGTTTCAATAATTGAATTGGAATGGAATGTGATTTTGGGTTTATAGTGAACCGTGTTTTAAATGACATTGGTTCTTTAACCCAGTTAAAGACAGGATATGATTTCCCAAGTTAAATAATCATTGATAGTGATTATTGGGAAGATTAAAACTAAGTGGAGTTTTAATGAATCTTTAATTAGATTGAAATAATTAAGAATGGAGTATCACCAGTTTTGCTCCAGGCGATAGTTGAATCTTTAATTAGATTTGAAAGTGAAATGGTAATTGAATTTGCCGATAACACCATGGTGTTAAATATGAAGTATGACCAGTTTTACTTCATGGGATGAATAGGTTGGGACTGGGAAAATAAATAAATGATTACTGTGGTGTGGTTCGCTAATCCCGACTAATTTGAATTGATATTCAAAGGAAGAATAAAGAATAAATTTAAAGAATTTTTCTTTGATAAAATTAATGGAAACCTTTCCCCAAGTATAAGAATATTTGAATAAAAGAATATTCTGAATTGGAATGAGGCGTATGTTGTGTTTGCGTAACACTTGTTTATTATATACGCGAGTTATTCAGAAAAACTGGGTTTATCCCATTCTGAATAATTGATTTGACGTGGTGTCGAGGATGAAGACGGTGGTCGAAGACCGGAGGTCTTCACATCATTTGGGTGATCACTGATGATCTTGATTGGGTTGTACACCCGAGAGGAGGGAATCAGTTGGTGATCATCCAGACGTACTTGGAGGTCGATGGATATGCGAGGTACAAGGTGCCTCCGGTTTCGTTCAGACCCAGAACGGACTTGAAAATGGACTATGTGTCTGACATTGGATTTTATTCTGTGCGATTAATTTCCATTAAATATATCTATTTGGCGGCGGAGAATTTATTCTCTTTCTTAACGCCCTTCTCTGAGACGTACGAGCTCAGAGGTTATATATTGATGGATATCAAACGCATGGAGTGAATTGCCTGTTTGGCATGCCTAATTGGCAATATGATCAAGGCTTCTGTTGAAAAGAAGAGTCGTGTGGTTGATGATCAAAGCAGGCCTGTGTGGCATAGCTTTGTGTAGTGTTGATTCGCGAGCCTCACACCCCGGTTGTGAACCAGAAACGGGAGAGGGCACCAGGGAGGGCATGCGTTTCATTCAAGCTAGAAGTGGCGTCAGTGGTTTTACATGCCCTGACGAGTTTGACTTATGGGGTTGTTGCTGTTGCGAGGCGCCTCGGATTTATCGGTGACTATGTGGAGTCGATGGAGTCAGTGGACTCATTGACACCCCATAGGGTGGGAAAATGCAGTGTTCAGGCATTATAATCCACATCGGTGGACCGGCCCTGACGATCCAAGGGGCAGTTGCGGCTGTTCCTGAGATACGGGCTAGAGCGTCTCGAATTCGGTAGGGGACGATCCCTTGCCTTGTTTCACAGATGGAAATCCAACTTCCGATACGTGACTTTGCGGTTTTGATTGTGGAGCCTAGTACGGCGACATAGTGGGATGGGGCACTTATGCCGTTTATGATTGATACTTATGATTGAAATTGTTTGACACTATACACTTATAGTAATAAAAGATGAAATTTAGCATATCAAGCATTCTTTGGCTATTATAAGGTAAAACCCTATCCTCCGGCTTGTGTTGCATTATGTAATGGGACCTGGGTCTTATAATAGCTTCATTGCTCTTTATTTAGCATTGCGCTGTTGTTTTATGCACTAGTATTCTTGGGAGGAAACCCGTTCCGTGTTATACAGCGTGGTCCCTTGATTTACCTAACTTTAAAATAAAGATAAATAGTTGTTTCAGTTCTCACACCAGTCACATGACTGACCTGGAGTTTATTGTTTTAACCTAAACTCTGGGTGTCCTTATTTTGACATGGGCAGCTAGTAGTTTTGGTTTTGCAGATTTATATTCATAGGATCCTGATTTATAGCTGGAATGATATCCGGAAAGCTCTATATCCATGTATCCCTTTCAGTTGTGTATTGTATTATTTTTCCGCTGCTATGTAATGTATTGTAACCTCTGATAATCTGTTGTGAAATATTTATTTATACTCTGTATATTCTTGTATTTTGATGGAAATTTTTGTAATAAGCAATGAAATATTCTTCTTTCTGCGTTCTTTTGTGTGTTGTTCTCGAAGTATCCGGGCTTTCCGTGCCGGGGAAGTTACGGGTCTTCACAGTTGGTATCAGAGCTTTGGTTTACAGAGCTCGGAGAACAAGACACCTTAGAACCAAACGAAAGAATTCATCAGAGATTGGATTAGTAAAATCCAATAAGAATGACTCGTTAGAGATGAGATCAGTAGTGTCCTAGAACGAGTGTAAGGAGTGTTGTTTTGAAAAATAATATTTAAAACGATTTTTGTTTTGAAAATTCAAATCAAATATTCGTATTTCAATATTATTTTTATATTGATTTGGACAATCCAGTATATAAAGATTTTGCATATACGTCCGATCCACATGTATTCGAAGTTTTAATATACTGGATAGATATAGAATCACACTCTAGTCGCCCGGAGATGATTCTAATGATGAGGCCTCATCATCAGTGTTTATGTTCGAGTGACGAAAGTGGGATTTCTATATATTTTCGATTGACTGGTGTGAGAACCAAAATTAGATAGGGCTTATTGTTGTGATTTGGCATCAAAAATGTGATTTTTGACTATGTATCAAAATTATGAATTTGAAAAGATAATCCACTAATTGATTGCTGGTTGTGTTGTTTGATTATTGGTTTGAAATTTTGAACCATTATGCCAAATTGAACCGAATATTGAACTATATTGAAAAATGATTACAATTGCATGCATATACATGTACTTACATTGAACAGGTCATAGCAAGGAGGCTAGAGCAGAAGAATAAAATTGTTTGCCCGACAAATAGGTACATGTTTACAAATTTATTGGGTTTGGATGATTTTATGAGCCGATTGGCTATTTATTTTTCTTTTTGGATTGATGAGGGCCATGGGAGGCTATTTGAAATATCCCGAAGTCCCCGGTGCAGGGGAGGTTATGGCGAAATTTTTCGAAAATTTAGGGTGTTAGCCAAATTTTTGAAAAATTTGAAAAGTTCTTAGAAACTGAAAAGTTGAAGAACTTAAGCCGTAATGAAAACAATGGAAATTGAGTTGGTTTGTTAAACAACTTTCGGCTTCAATCCTTTTCGGGGACGAAAAGTTTTAAGTGGGGGAGATTGTAATAACCCGGAAATCCGAGCCAATTTAAATTTTTTATTTTGGCAATTTTAGTGAATTTTGAATATTTAAAATGAATTATTTTAAATAATAATGACGAGAAATTTATTTTGAATAGAAACAGAACGTATATTTTTACTTGAATCGTCGTTAGAATATAAATATTTATTTTTAAATTATAAAAGGAATTGAAAATGGCACGGTAGTTCGATAATTCGATTTCAAAGTTCAATTGAATGTACAGGATTCAAAATAAACCGAATTTTGGCGAAACCAAAAATATTTGAATCTATTTGAGGATATCTTTCCAACGAATCCGAAAAATTGAAATTTCATAGCGGGGATAAAAAGTTATGTCGAATTGAAAATTCAGAATAGTCGCTATGGAAACTTTGGCTCTTAAAAATGGAAAATTTGCAAACGACCTCGGTTTTCAACGAAACCACTTTTGTTGGATCCGGGATGTATGGTTATTGCTAGACTCCAAAATTCATAATTTTCTGAATCAATATGTGAGCGTGGAAAAAGAAAACGTGTTTTTACATTTTCAGTCAATTTAGATCGATTAGAAAATGGCCGTTTTTCAAACGGTCTCAGACTTGGACGAAAATAGTTCTGTTAGGACTATATCATCCATACGAAGCCAGAAATAATTTTTCTGTAATTTTTAGAGTTAGTATGTGGCCCTGGTAAATTGAAATGTGAGTTTAAAATTGAATATATAGAATAAAATTTTAATTTAAATGAAAACTGGTCGAAACGATCAAATTGGCTTACGGGACATATCCCATTGCGTTCAAAATGGGGGTAATTAGCTACGGATGACAGGCAGTGGGTCTCGGTTGGAGATCGAAATTTAAAGTTACTTTTTGGAGAATAAATTAAATAAAATAAAATAAAAATCCCTATCCCCTTTTATCTCTTTCAAGTCTACCCCTCCCTCTCTTCTCTTCGAAGTCAATGACAGATGAAAAGAAAAAAGAAGTCGCGATCTGAAACCCGTCGCTCCTCCCATCGCAACGCCCCCTCGATTGGAGCGCTGCCCCACTGCAAGCCATCCTCCCTCCCCCCAACGTCGCGACCCCTCCTCAGCAGCCCCTCTGATTAAACCCTGCACGTCCAAATCAAATGGAAACCTCCACCAGACAATCGACGAAGACCGCACCCCCCTGAACCCTTCCCCGACGCGCAACTGACCCCCCTTTCCACCTCCAGCGAGCGCCATCTCCCCATATCTCCCCTGTAAGCCTTTAATTATTTTTATTATTTCATATAATAGAAATGTATGTGTTCTTTTTTATAATATAAGAAATTTCAGAATTAAAAACATAATGTTTATGCTTTTGCATAATTAAAAAATGATTTTTGTGCTTTGTTTAATTAAAAATAGTTTTAGATTAAAGATTATATTTTTATTATATAAGAAGATTATATTTATATTATTTTTATAGTGAAGATTTTATTTTTATAATAGAAAGATTATATTTTAAAAATAAAAAGATAAGAATTTCAAAATAGTGAAGATGAGATTTTTATTTTCATGAAAGCAATATAAAGATTCGACTTTTATATGGGATTCATGTGAAGGAAAAATTAGATTTTTCATAAGACGAAAGTTTAGATTTTTATGTATATGAAATAACGAAAAAATTCGATTTTTATGTATATGAAGTAACGATAAAATTTCGATTTTTATATATATGAAGTCGTTATAAAAATATAATCTTTATCGATATGAACACCGTGATAAAAATATAATTTTTAGCGAAGTAAAAATATAATTTTTAGCGAAGTAAAAATATAGTTTTTAGAATTGATATAAAAATGTGATTTTTATGTATGTAGCGAACACGGACGACGAAAGTGAAAAAAGGCGAGCATGGCGAAGATTTTCTACATATGAAAAGTCATGGCGTTTGGTTTAGCCTTTCGGTGAGAACTCCTCACTTTTATTTTTAATTTCTAGTTTGAAATATGTACTAGGATGCAGACGGTGCTTAGCCACACCCGACACCCGTTGTCCACAGACCATGGACGACTTGTGTGATTGTTTGTGTTGTGAAATTTGACTGTTGATTGTGATGTGTTGAAATAAAATATATATTCACGTGTTGAAATCAAATATATATTCATGTGTTGAAATCAAATATATATATTCATGTGTTGAAATAAAATATATATTCATGTGTTGAAATAAAAAATATATCCATGTGTTGAAATAAAATATATATTCATGTGTTGAAATAAAATATATATTCATGTGTTGAAATAAAATATATATATATTCATGTGTTGAAATAAAATATATATTCATGTGTTGAAATCAAATATATATTCATGTGTTGAGAACAAATATATATATATTCATGTGTTGAAATAAAATATTTATTCATGTGTTGAAATAAAATATATATTCATGTGTTGAAATAAAATATATATATTCATGTGTTGAAGTAAAATAAATATTCATTTACAAATCGAACGATTTGTTTATGTACACTGATTTGACTGATATTGATTGGGACGATAAATTTTACGCATCGCCCAACTACACAAATAAAATATGTGTTTGATTGATTGAAACCCCCCACGGGTGTTGGGATGATATTGACGTACACTAATCCCAATTGTTTAGTAGTATGTCGACCGATGGGTTGACAGACTGTGTAAGCGTTACTTATCTATATTTAATGCTTATGCAGTGGTGTGGTGCACTCTAGATGATGGTTGATGATTTATCGTTGCTACTATATACATGTGTTGTAGGGAATCCATATAATTAACATTATATGGTAATTGATTGGGCCTCATTCTAATTTGGAAAATAAAGAATAGAATGAAAATTCATGTGTTGAATAATATAAATTCATGTGTTGAATAGAATGAAAATTCATGTGTTGTATAATATAAATTCATGTGTTGAATAGAATAAATATTCATGTGTTGAATAAAATAAATATTCATGTGTTGAATAGAAGAAAACATTCATGTGTTGAATAAAAGCCGTGTTGATTAGATTGACGCCATTTCGACGTGAACGATATTTATATCGATTTTATTCATTTTTATAATGAATATCGAATAGGAATTGATTTCAAAATATAAAGTTTTGAAAATATTGTCATTTATAGATTAATGGTATGGAATATTCAATTTTGATTTGAAATTGAATATGAAGTTGAAATCGTTTTGAAAACGAATTTAAAACGATTTATAAAATACGTTTTGAAAGGAAATCGACGAAATATATATAATATATATATATATTATATATATATATAATGGCCTGAATAGAACGCGCCGCGCTGCGGCAGTTCGTGAATTTCGACCATTGTCTTCGAATGGATATTACGGGAGATCCTACCTTCGGATTCTCCTAAAACCAGAACCGTTGGGTTCGTATCTAAAAGAGCTTTCTAACGAATAATAGAGATTTGAAATCTAACGGTTGGATTTGGAATTATGTCCAAATCAAATTTGTAAAAGGTTGTTGTAAGTGTAGTTCGATGGCTGTTGATGGAAATCGACTGAACAGGCCTTGATAAAATTATTAAAAATCGTAATAATTTGTGTAAAATCATAAGAAATGATTTGTGAAGAATTGAGATGAAAAATTCCAAATTTGAAAAGATAAAAATAGATTTTTATCGAAATGAACTAGTTTTGAACTAATAATTTGTTTATTTTTAAAATAAATGAATTGGATTTGAAAGGGTTTTAAAAGTAACCAGAAGTTTCAATAATTGAATTGGAATGGAATGTGATTTTGGGTTTATAGTGAACCGTGTTCTAAATGACATTGGTTCTTTAACCCAGTTAAAGACAGGATATGATTTCCCAAGTTAAATAATCATTGATAGTAATTATTGGGAAGATTAAAACTAAGTGGAGTTTTAATGAATCTTTAATTAGATTGAAATAATCAAGAATGGAGTATCACCAGTTTTGCTCCAGTTAAATCTTTAATTAGATTTGAATATGAAATGGTAATTGAATTTACCGATAACACCGTGGTGTTAAATATGAAGTATGACCAGTTTTACTTCATTGGATGAATAGGTTGGGATTGGGAAATAAAATAAATGATTGTTGCGGTGTGGTTCGCTAATCCCGACTAATTTGAATTGATATTCAAAGGAAGAATAAAGAATAAATTCAAAGAATTTATCTTTAATAAAATTAATGGGAACCTTTCCCAAAGTATAAGAATATTTGAATAAAAGAATATTCTGAATTGGAATGAGGCATATGTCGTGTTTGTGTAACACTTGTTTATTATATATGCGAGTTATTCAGAAAGACCGGTTATATCCCATTCTGAATAACTGATTCGACGTGGTGTCGAGGATGAAGACGGTGGTCGAAGACCGGAGGTCTTCACATCGTTTGGGTGATCACTGATGATCTTGATTGGGCTGTACACCCGAGAGGAGGGAATCAGTTGGTGATCGACCGGACGTACTTGGAGATCGATGGATATGCGACATACAACGTGCCTCCGGTTTCGTTTAGACCCAAAACGGACTTGTAAATGGACTGTGTGTCAAACATTGGATTTTATTCTGTATGATTAATTTCTATTAAATATATATCTGTTTGGCGGCAGAGAATTTATTCTCTTGCTTAACGCCCTTCTCTTAGACGTACGAGCTCAGAGGTTATATATTGATGGATATCAAATGCATGGAGTGAATTGCCTATATGGCATGCCTAAGTGGCAATATGATCAAGGCTTCTGTTGAAAAGAAGAGTCATGTGGTTGATGATCAAAGCACGTCCTGTGTGGCATAGCTTTGTGTAGCGTATTCGCGAGCCTTACACCCCGGTTGTGAACCAGAAACGGGAGAGGACATCAGGGAGGGCATGCGTTTCCTTCTAGCTAGAAGTGGCATCAGTGGTTTTACACGCCCTGACGAGTTTGACTTATGTGGTTGTTGCTGTTGCGAGGCGCCTCAGATATATCGGTGACTGTGTGGAGCCGATGGAGTCAGTGGGCTCATTGACACCCCATAGGGTGGGGAAACGCAGTGTTCAGGCATTATAATCCACATCGGTGGACCGACCCTGACGATTCAAGGTGCAGTTGCGGCTGTTCCTGAGACACGGGCTAGAGCGTCTCGAATTCGGTAGGGGACGATCCCTTGCCTTGGTTCACAGGTGGAAACCCAACTTCCGATACGTGACTTTGCGGTTTTGATTGTAGAGCCTAGTATGGCGACATAGTGGGATGGGGCACTTATGACGTCTATGTTTGATACTTATGATTGAAATTGTTTGACACTATACACTTATAGTAATAAAAGTTGAAATTTAGCGTATCAAGCATTCTTTGGCTAATATAAGGTAAAACCCTATCCTCCGGCTTGTGTTGCATTGTGTGATGGGACCTGGGTCTTATAATAGCTTCATTGCTCTTTATTTAGCATTGCGCTATTGTTTTATGCACTGGCATTCTAGGGAGGAAACCCATTCTGTGTTATACGGTGTGGTCCCTTGATTTACCTAACTTTAAAATAAAGATTAATAACTGTTTTAGTTCTCACACCAGTCACATGACTGGCTTGGAGTTTATTGTTTTAACCTAAACTCTGGGTGCCCTTATTTTGACATGGGCAGCTAGTAGTTTTGGTTTTGCAGATTTATATTCACAGGATCCTGATTTACAGCTGAAATGATATCCGGAAAGCTCTGTATCCGTGTATCCCTTTAAGTTGTGTATTATATTATTTTTCCGCTATTATGTAATGTATTGTAACCTCTGATAGTTTGTTGTGTAATATTTATTTATACTCTGTATATTCTTGTATTCTGATGGAAATTGTTGTAATAAGCAATGAAATGTTCTTCTGTCTGCGTTCTTTTGTGTGTTGTTCTCGAAGTATCCGGGCTTTCCTTACCGGGGAAGTTACGGGTCTTCACAACTTAAGTTAAATAAAATTGGATTGGATTAGAAATAATTCCGAATGAAATTAAATAAAGAGAAATGTTGAGATTCAAATTATTGATATGAATTAGACTTATGAATAAGCAAGTTGTATATATATTGGATGCTGTTAATTGAAATTAAATTGTGATAAATTTAGACTGAAGTATAATAAGTGGATTGACCTAAATAGAAATCAGATTTGAATTGATAAAATGGAAGTGAACTAATTAGAAGTTGATTAGAGAGTTAAAAACTGGAAGTTGGATTGATTTGAAACCAACTGGAAATGGATATATGTATGCTGAGCGGATATTAAATGGAAGCAAATGCTAGAGATAGAATTATGCCCGACAAAAAGATACATGTTTACAATACTACTTAGATTTGATGGTTTTATGAGCCTATGGGGCAAGCCGCTTGGCTTTTTGATTTTCTTTTGGATTGGAGAAGGCCTTGAAAAGCGAGTTGTGATTGTATCGATTGAGTCTGGCAAAGAAGACGCTGGCGAATTTTTTCGAAAATTTAAAGAGTAAGTAAATTTTCAAGAAATTTTTGATAATTTAAAATTGAGTGTTAATTGTAATTGAAATAAGAAAACCAGAATTGGTTAGTAAAATTTCAGGTGGAATAATGAAATTGATAAATGGATAAAAAATCAATTAGAAAGGGGTGTAGATATGGACAAGAGCACATGGATTGAAGACAAGAAAGTGATGATGGATTGTCCAAAAATGGTGGACAGATCATTTGGAAAGAATTATGTATTGTCGAGTATTGGTATGAGAATTTGAAGGTTGGGTAAGAATGGGGTTATGAAGATATGGAATATAAGATTTAAACTAAGCAGGTTATGAGGAGTTAGAGTTATAGAATTTTTACTGCTTAGCAATTTCAAGGACAAAATTATTTTAAGGGGGAAGGAATGTAACGACCTGGATTCTTCGTTGTTTAATTTTGAACATTTAAATTGAATTTGTCTATTTTATTATATTTTGGGGATCATAACTATTGTTCAACACAAGGGTACTTTTACTTTTTTGTTTGCGGCTAGTGTATATATGAAATAGTGTTTAACAAGGTAGCTGTATTTTTTGATTTAAACAGTTACTCCCATGTCTCCATATTTAATATGAAATACTGTATTTGGATTATAGGGATTGAAACAGTCATTAACGGTGAACCTATGTGCTAACATGGACTAAGATCGCAAACACTATGGTCCCTTATTCCGGATTAAACTTATTAATGTATTTCGAAACTAGAATATAATATATAAATGAATTAGTAGATATTAAAAATGATGTATTTTTATTTTGATTTATAGAATTTTACTATAATTTTTAATTTTGAAAATAAACAACTTTTTGTTTTAACGTAATTTACACCCTAACTTGGAAATTCACAAATAAGTTGATTAGTCTAATTTATTATATTTCAAAGATCAGAACACATTGTTCAATATAATGGTATTTTTTTTATTTTTGTCACTGGTAGCTCGTCTGTGAATAAGATTATTTATAGTAGGGTACGAAAAACTAATATCATATACAAACTAGCTTTCCCTGTACACTTCAGAAACAACGTTCGCTCCAAGTTTTAATTCTGCGCCCGTCAAGCCATTGGATACCGTGCATGCCAATCCATCAGTTTTGTGCGTGCAAAACCACCTTATTTCCGTGCCCGTCAATCCACCACTGTTCTTTTTCTCCCTTCAGACCATCGAAAACTCTTCCTCAAGAATTGAATCAGCCATTTCAAAAATCCAAGAAAACTCAAAATAAAATTCTACAGATTTCCAAACTTATGTATTTGATTTAACAAGAGACTCTCCTCAACCGGGTATGCAACTTGAAGGGTTCAATTATATTTGGTTCGCTGGAGGTAATTTTGCGTGGCCTAGGGTTTATCGATTTGGGCAAAACAGTTATGGTATTTGAATCGATAAGGTGAAATCGCATCTATATGCTAGGATTTGGGGCTATCGGTGATAATTATGTTTGGTTGGCTTCTCCTGAAACCAGCAAGGAAGGTGACGCGATGTAGAAAGCGGTCCGAGTGGGTCAAGAACGGGATTGTGAATAGTGGAGTAAAGTGGTGATGTCAAAGTTTTATGGTGAAACAGAGATTGATGAAAAGTTCAGTTATGCCATTGAAGAACTATAGCAAGAAACAGAAGGTGTCTGGCTTGATAATTTTAAGCACGCAAGTGCTGAACCATCAGGGAAGATAAAAGAATGAGCAGGGAGATTCACGTGGTAATTATGGATTAGTGTATACTTAGTTTAATAGAATACTGGAGCGAGGTGATCTTCGACTTACAGGGGGTTCGAGCTGAGGTATCGCATCACTGAGGCACATCGGCGACTGGTATCAAATCGTGTTCAAGTAGACAGGAGGGTGCGTAGACATAGATGAAGTTCGGAGCAGGTCTGTGCATGTATCGTTCGCACACAGTTTTTACTAGATCCCGAATTTTGAAGATGGAAAGACCTTGGCTGAAGTGTCGGAGTAGTTGAGAATTGATTAGTGTTGATGGAGATTCCGGCATTGAGGAGTTTGGTGGTCTCGAACAGGGAGGCGATGGACTGTGGAGAGTGCATAGTTGGTGAAGGCAACGGGATTTGCCTGGAGGTGGAAAACATGTTTATGGGATGCCATTCGAAAACTGTACATGCTATTTTGGGTTGTGTAATATTTATGGAAGTGAAAGCATCGGTAGTAATAAGAAGGAGGGGATGTAGAAGAGAAGAAACGTGGAGCTTCCAGAAGTTGATTTCGTGAAGAAACAGGGAGGATGAAGCATGAGGGTTCAGCCGTGATTGGCTACCGGAGGTATAACCATATATATATATATATATATATATATATATATATATATATATATATATATCAGTGACGAGCTGAATGTTTAACAAAATACGTTAGCTTATATTAACTAAACATGGAATTATACTTTTGAACGAAATAATCTATAATTATAAAGTAAATAGTAATTATCATTGATAAGATAATGATAAAAAAATAAATCAAATAAATTCATTTTGTACTGTTTCCTTGATGGATATCACATGGCACGTCAGGTACAATTGAGAGAATTACCTTGTACTTGCACTTGTGATGTTTAAAAGGGTAGTATAAACCAATTGGAATAAGACGTTATTTTATATAAAAGGATTTGGTAAATATAAAATGATTTAAATCAAGGATTAGGGGATAAGTAAAATTAAATTATATTTTTAATATTTGAATTTGTAATGATCGTAAGCAATTTATATATTATCAAAATTCGACGGAACTGGTCACGTTGGATTCATAACAACAAAGCCCAAGTTGTGGAACTAATTTGGCTAAGGCTAAAGCTACGGGAATTTCGTGACAAAATAAAACCCTAGTTTGATTGTAAACGAAATAAAAGCAGCAGTGACTGTGAACCAAGGTGAGTAAACTCACTGACTCTGCCTTGTTTATATTTTTAAATTTATATATTGTAATTTTATACTGTGTGATGGTTGATTGGTTGAATGGTTGGTAAATTAGCTAAATAATTGATTATTTATATATATATACATTTAACCGTTGGTTGGATATTGATTCTGCTTTCCATGATATCATATATTTAAGTGTAAGGGATGTTATATATGTTGATTAACATCTGTGGATGCATGGAAATAGGTTGGAGGGATCCAACTTGATTTCTCAACATTTATATTATTGTGTTTACATTGATTTTGACATATGCTGTGATATATTAACTATGATTGATCTTGTTGTGTTTAAATATCACTGACCCTAGAATTTGGTATTTTAACCGTGAAATATTTTCTAATATAGAAAATGAAATTTGAGTTTTAAAAAGGAATTTTATTTCCAAAAATAGAAATGTAATTTCGAATAGATTTGGAACTAAAAACATGTAAATGGAGAAACAAGAAGTTGTTTATAAACAAGAGTATAAATTAAGTGAATTATTTATCATTGTATAAATTGAAATAGAAATTCAAATTTGAATTTATATGGAAAAATGGAAAATGGTTTTGAAACAAGTATTTGAAATGAGATTTGAACTTAGCAGATTATAAAGGAAATTATAAACGGGATTTTAAATGATTGAAATACAAATGAGATTGGTATGAAACAAAATATGAATAGAAGTTATAAATAGAATCTGGGTTTAAGATATTCTTTACATGTATGAAATCAAAATTGATTTGATTGTATATATAAAAGAAATATATTATGATTAAAGTGAATAATGGTTTAACGAAAATATTTTGCAAATGAAATATATCTAAAGGAAATTTAGATTTGAACTATGAATCCCAATTTGGAAATTGAGTGAAAAAGGGAAATGGGTAATCGTTTTAGAAGGAAACGATGAGTTTTAGTTCAAAATTCGGAATATAAAATAAAGTGTGAAAATGTTTTGTAGACTGGAATGGTTATAAAGAAATTTGGCAATGATTTGGAAAGGATAAATTCAAAAGTGAAATTGGAATTTGTGTTAACTTGAAATGGTAGATAAATTCTGAAGTTCGGAATGTAAATCGAATATAGAATATTCGAGAGGAGGTTATTTATTGGAATTCGATTATATCGAATTTAGGGAAGTAGTTATTTTTACTTTCCGTTTTGAATCAAATTTAATTATCTATTTATTTATTTATTTATTTACTTATTAATTGAATTAATAATTACAAGTTATATTTTTATATACCAATTATTTGGGAACAACGATTATAACTCTACCGTTATGAATCTAAACAACGATTATAATGCTACAATTACTAGAAATGTTTTATAAATCTAAACAACAATTTTAGCGTTGTCGTTATAATAAATGTTTTATAAATCTAAACAGCGATTTTAGCGCGCTGTCGTTATAATAAATGTTTTGTAAATCTAAACAACGGTTTTAGCGCTGTCGTTATAATAAATGTTGTGTAAATCTAAACAGCGATTTTAACGCTGCCGTTATGATAAATGTTTTATAAATAAAATATGTGGAAACAGCGATTATAACGCTACTGTTATAATCAATGTTTTTCCGTAAAAGAAGTGGATTTTTAGATTGAAATATGAGAGTAGTGTAAGTGATATTTTGTTTGGAGTTATGAGCCTTGACTATTGCGAAGTTGAGAATGTTATTCAATTAAGGTCTGAGTGGTAATAATACCCCAACTTGATTGACTTCATGACTGATAGAGGAATGGTTATGGTTTGTTAGTGAAGATTGGTTAGCAATACAGTTAGTTAATAAATGATTAATGGCTTGAGTTATAATAACAATGTTTATAACATCACGTTAATTTAAAGGGTTTTTGAAAAAAAAAATTCCTAAATAAAATGAGAGATATTTTCTATGCGTAGAAAATGAAATGAATTGGTCAACGAGGAATTAAGAAATGGAATATGGAAATATTTTCCGATACTAATAAGGTATATTTTCTGAATATAGAAAATAAGGATTCGTGAACATATAGAAATGTTTTCTAACTAGAATAAGCGATATTTTCTCTAATAAAGAAACTATAATATTGGAAATGTTTTCCAAGAACCGAGAGAGAAAATCGAGTTTTGAAAGGATACGAAAGATGGGAGGTAGGAATTGGAAATGATAATATAATAAAGAACTAATATAAAAAGGGGCCAGTGTTGTTTGATGCTTGATCGATAGAATTTCCTCTTGGAAATATGACCATTGATTGTATGGATGTTTCTTTGATAGTTAAATCACCGACTATCAAAGTTTAGCTTTATTTTATACCTCCGTTTTTAATACTAAGAGACCGGGATCAGGTCTAATATCTGAAAACCACTCTGTATTGGCATAAGAATTACGAATCAACTTATGCTGAAGATATATGAAGACGGAGTTAAGTGCAAGGGCCGTTCTATCAATCCTAGGTGGAAATTACCCAAGATGGATTGGTATAATGGTGCCTTTGGTTTGTCAGGCCCTAGGACGACGTATATGGACGAATGTCTGACGACATGACATTCAAAGTAAATGATTGCTAGATGTTCTGAAAGGATAATCATGACCTCAAGCTTCATCACCCGGGAAATGACAGAAATCGGGCAGGCAGCATGGCCATATGGGTCATTCCCATTAGGGGTATTATCACCTGATCTAGAGAAATTTCTTTTGCTTCTTATTCTATTCGCTGCTGTATGCTTTCGGTAACGGTTGCTGATCACAACCGTTGGTGATAATATGCTCGATACACTCAAGATAAATGAGTGGTCAGCCATGTGTGGGCCGGGTTGCAAGACGTTCTTGTTGAACCCAGTGTATTCCCCTCTAGAGATACACTATCGGAAGGTGATTCCATATGGAGCATGAGATGCAAGCGTTCCGCTAGATTCTATTTATTTGATTTAGACACTTTTATAATATCACCGGATTTGATATCAAAAATATTTTGGGTCATCGTAAGGTAAAAACCATCCGTATTTATGTGTGGATCGGTCTTACGATTATCTTTTTTTTGAAAAGATTTTTGAAAGTTAAACAAATGGTTGGCGTTTACTCACATCAGTCCCATGACTGACCTAGAGTTTATTTTGTTTGTTTTCCCTAAACTCTTGGGTGCCCAAATTTGTATGGGCAGTCAAGTAGTCGGGATTTTACAGATTTATTTGGAGGAGCTTGAAGCAGGAGGCTTCACCAGTTAGCTATATACTATCATATTTTCCGCTGTGTATTATGTTCGTATCTGGAAACAAGTGTTTATAACTATTCCAGAAATAGATATTGTGCTCTGATGATGGTATGTATTTAAAGTTATTGATTTATATTTCAAAGTTTATGTTATTTAATATATTTTATTCGTTCTGCTGTGAGTTTGTGATCTTCGTTTTCTTTTATTCTAATATTTCTTTCTTTCAATTTCTCATCCTCTAACTTCTTTCTAATAATGATTCGTATTTCTATGCAATTTGGGTTGGACATGTGGTGTTATTAGTCGATTCGAAGGGTATGGAAATTCGGGCCATTATAAACTTTGTATGTATTTTCATACGTACGGTGTAACACCCCGCATTTAATCAAATAATAAAATATGTAATAAATAAAGATTGCATGAATATGTATATGCATAGAGTTTTAATGTTGAAATAAAAGGTGCAAGTTAAGAGAAGAAAGAAATGAATGCGTAAGTAAAATAATGCATTAAAAGGGGAATAGAATAATGAATTAATAGTGTCATTAATTACATTAAATAAGCAGCCATTAAAGGACAAGGAATTGAAAGTTAAGTTATATAATGAATTAAATTATCAAGAGACTGTGGGTGTGTATATATATATACATGTAGATTTGAAATTCAAAAGTAAATATAATTTATAATTGGAATAATATAAATCAGAATGATTATATTAAGTAAGTGTATAACGTTATAAAATCAGATATATTATGTATCAGGTAATAAAGTAACGTTATAAATCAGAAAATTGCGGCTGCACAAGGAATCGGCCTGGACCCAAGATGGGTCGATTAAGTTGACCTGGGTTACCCAAGTTGGCCTGGGTCGACCTACGGGTTGACCCATGGGAAGATGGGCCAACACAACGGGTCTACCAAATCAAACCCAAATAAGTTTTGTGTGACATCGATTTCTGATGTCAGGGTTCAGATTTCAATTGATTAAATTCGAAGGTCTAGACTTTCTCGTACACCTATAAATAGACTAGCATGGCATAGTTTTTCTGAGATGCTGCGTACGCTCTATCATTCTCTTCTTCCTTCAAATCTTTCCAGAAATTTAGAATATTAGTTCATAGGGGTTTTGATTAAAGGTTTGAAGATAAGAGATATAAATATGCAAATAGGTGTTCAGAATTCTGATCAACGTGAGATAAGTTCTTGAATCTGTTTTATATAGGTTTCCCTCTCTCTTCCCCTTCTTTTAGTATCAAATTTGTGAATCTGCGGTTATTTGAATAATACATATAATTAGGAAAGCCATGGAATAACAGATCTGGTCATTCTTAACATGTTACACAATTGCAAGTTGTGATAATCGCGGTGAAATTTATTTTCAACCACGCTTGGAATATTACTATTGTATAGATCTATTCTATGAATCTTAATTCGAAATTTTTTCTATAATACTGAATTTGTGAGATTTACAATAAAAGTCAATATGTTACAGAAAATATTGTAATTGACAAATTGGATATTGTAAATGAAATTACATATTTGGCAAATGAGATTAAATCTGCATATAATACGTTGAGAACATTTCTGTTGTATAAAGCCTATTTCCATTAATTATCTATCTAAATTGGGAATTAATGTAAGCAGTGTAATTATGGAATTTACAATAAACATGAATATTTTCTTAAGAAAATTATTATGACAAAAGGTTGTAAATAAATTACATTAAAATTTAGGAAGATTGAAAAATAATAGACATGATTAATTTGTGTGTAAAATTACAGTAATTGGGAAATAATTGTTAGCCTCACTAAGACACGAGGTTAAGTTCAACTTGTGGTAGAAGTCTGCCTCGAACCACCCAACAAATCCAGCATCCACAAGTGGTCAACTTAATGTGAGGGGTCCGGTGCCTAAACATATATTAAAAATATATGTATACAACATGCAATAAATAAATTAGTAATGTCTGTTAGGGTACAACAAAATATATATTTTGGGGAATAATAAAATAAGTATACTTCATTGTCCATTAATGTCTTAGGGAAATATGATTGTTAGGTTCATAAGTGACATTAATAGTAACTTTGACGACCCCAAACCCCATACGACGGTGGCAAGGGTAATCTTTGGAATATAACACATAACAGATAACAGCAGAACAGAAATAATTAAATACACCAAATAATGTACAATAGAATACACTAGATAAACATAATCATCAGAGTTACACAGTATATAGGATCATACTTAGTACAAAATATAGTTCAGCTATATATAAATGTCTACAGTAGAAAACAAAACATAATATGTACAATAGGAGCTGAACCGCATAAAAAGAGATAAATGATAGAATCCATCTTCAGCTCCAGTTATCCAAAAAGCGCCAGCTAAAACCTAAATACAAGGCTGCCCGGGTAGAAAAAGGGGCACCTGAGTTTGCAAGTGAAACAAACTACGAGTCGGTCATGGGACTGGTATGAGAAATCTACTTAACATATTTTTCAATATGGCTAATCACAGGACCACGCCACTTTTGCGGAACGGATTTACTCCATTGGATTGCCAGTGCTTTGAAACAAGTAAATCTTTTAAACATCACAATGCTTTTTATAAAAATGAAGCCATTATAAGACTCGGTTCCCATCACACAATGCAACACAAACTGGAGGATAGAGTTTTACCTTATAACGGCCAAGATATGCTTGATACGAATAAAACAAAATCATTTGATATTATTACTAGTGTTTATATCTTTCAAAAACCAATTTCAATCATAACTATCAATCATAGACGGCATGGGTACCATATATCATGTCGCCATATATATATACAATCAAATCCGCACAGTGTCGTATTTGGAAATTGGATTTCCATCATGGACCAAGGCAAAAGATAGTCCTTACCTAATTCGAGACAATCTAGCCCATGTCTCAGGATCAGAGCTCGAGTGACCCTTAGGAGCCACAGGGCCGGTCCAGCGATGTGGATTAAAATGCCTGAACACTGCGTTTCCCCGCCCTTTGGGGCGTAAATGAGTCCTATGACTCCATCGGCTCCACATAATCACTGATATATCTGAGGCGCCTCGCAACAGCAACAACCACACAAGTGAAAATAATATAAATGTCAGGGCTGGTAGGTCACTGACACCACCCTAGCTAGAAAGAAACGCATGTCCTCCCTGAATCCTTCTTCCGTTTCTGGTCCATACCGGGGTGTGAGGTTCGCGAATCAACGTTATACACAAAGCTATGCCACTCAGGCCGCGCTTTGATCATCAACCACAAGACTTTGTTTTTCAACAGAATCCTTGATCATTTGCCACTTAGGCATGCCACATAGGAAATTCACTCCATGCGACTGATTTCTATCGATATATAACCTCTGAGCTCGTACGTCTCAGAGAAGGGCGTTACGCAAGAAAATAAATTCTCCGCCGCCAAACAAATATATATTTAATAGAGATCAGTCAGCACAGAACAAAATCCAATGTCAGACACACAGTCCATTTACAAGTTCGTTCTGGGTCTGAATGAAACCGGAGGCACTCAATACCTCGCATATCCGTATAATCAACATGTACGTCCGGACGGCTACTACTTCAGCCCCTTCAAGGTAGCTACTCCCATCATGAGCATCAGTAGCACCCCTCCATTCGATGTGCAGATCATCGTTCTTGAACCGTCTTCATATCTTCGACTTTCGATCATCGATCAATTATTTGAAATGAGAATTAACATGACCTTTTCAAATAATTCACGTATATTTAGAATTTCAAATCAATTCATTTCAATGGTTAAATTATTCGACATCACTAATTCTGTTCTTTAATGTAATTTTCACGCCAAACACATTCAACCATCAAATATCACATAAACCGAGCAAATTCAGTTTATTTCCATTCCATATCGTTTATAATATTTTATCACTATTTATCGCTATTTTTATTTATTTAAAAATAGCCAATTCATTCAAACGACGCTTCAGGCCATAACGCGGCCGCGACGCTGTTTTTCTTCTGATTTGATTTACACATATCTGAAAATCTAACCATTGGATCTTCACAAATTTTATATCATTAGAAAGATCTTTTCAAAACGAATCCAACGATTTCAGTTTTGGGAAAATCCGACGGTCGGATCACCCGGTACAATCGTTTGAAATTACGATTTCAAAATACGAACTGCAGCGTCATTATTCGATTTAATTATATATATATATAATCGATTATGGCGCTGTTTTTATTTTGATTTGAATTAAACATTCCATACAATCCAACCGTTGGATCTTCACAAAGTGGGTGTTGTTGGAAAGATATTTCCAAGGCGAATCCAACGGTTTCGGTTTCGGGAAAATCCGACGGTCGGATCTCCCGCACTAATCATTTGAAATCACGGTTTCAAAACATGAACTACAGCTTCGTTATTCAATTTATTTTAATTATATTTATATAATTATATATAAATATAATTCTTTCTTCGATTTCAAAACCATATTCACTTCATATATTTGATAAAAATGATATTTTTATAATCAAAAATATTTATTCAACACATGAATATTTTTAGCACTTCATATTCACAATAAAAATGTAGATTTTATTGTTCAATCTATATATTCAACACATGAATGTTTTCGACTTCACACATACGATAAAAATACGATTTTTATCATTCTAGTCCTTTATTCAACACATGAATATTTTCTATAGTTGATATATATAATATAAATGTTATTTTTATCTTTCAAAGAATTCATTCAACACATGAGCTTCATTCAACACATGAATTTCTTCTATAGTTTATATATATAATAAAAATGTGATTTTTATTGTAAAAAAATATATTTTAAAACACGATTATTTTATATAGTTCATATATAAGGTAAAAATATTATTTTTATATTTCAAAGAATTTATTCAACACATGAATTTCATTCAACACATGAATTTCTACTCAACACATGAATTTCTATTCAACACATGAAAATAATTCTAACACACGAATAATATTGAAAATTTCGGCAGCATAACGGCATGGTAGTTAAAACCGGCACCGTCCCTAATACGGCTCCTCGCTCTACCTTAAAACCTCGCGGTTTTTGACAATGGGGATTTCATGCATCTAATTCGTACGCAGACGAGCATGTTTTTTTTCTTTTACACAAACTAATCCAATGTGGTTTCATCCAAAATAATTCTCAACCACAAACAGGTATTTTTCAACCACAATCAATCATTCATGATTTTCACCAAATTTCACATCAACCAATAATCCAAACAATATCACAACCAATAAGTATCGTCCATGGTCTGTGGACGAGGGGAGTATATATATATATAAATATATTTCAATTTCATTTCACTTTATTTCAACGCATATATAAATTTTACAATGCATATATAACTTATACATCGAACATAGAACTTATACACCGCTTATACATGAGGTGTACAACGCTTATATAACGCATACATCGACTATATAATTTATACATCATTGTTTTCCATATCGTTTATAAATTAGAAGTCTCACCTTGGGTTCCACTCCACCAAAAATAACAGAAGGCTCAGAAAAATATCCGGTCTCTTCTAAAATGTAGAAGACGTCCACACGAGTCCACTGTCTCTTGTTTCACTGGATTTCGTCAACATAGCAAAAAGATATGATTTTCATTGTAAAATCAAAATCCGTAGCGCTTTAAAGTGCTATAGAACAGTTAAAATTATAAAGGACGTATACCTTCTTGTTTTCTTCAAAACTAGGCTTGCGATTTTCGTGCAAACCGTGCAACGATATGAGGATCGGCCTTTACCACAGCGTAGGGCTTCGAACCAGCTTCCCGGCGCTTGCAACCACCTTCAGTTCGACGTCTAGAAGAAGCAGCGACGACGGTTGCAAACGGCGGGCTTCGTGGCTTTGATTCGAGTAATATACTCAATGAAAAAAATCAAACTTGGTATGGATTGGAAGATCTCGACAAGCTCTACAAAATCCCCAACCGGATGGAGGTCTAATTTTGAGCGGATTGAGAGGAATCGAGGAGAGAAGGTTTGAACCCTTTTCCGTCATCGCATAGTGAAGGTAGGGGAGAGAGAAGGTTGTGATGGCCAGTAGGATTTTTCCTTTTATTATATATTTTTAAAAATTCTAAAATACCGCTCCTCACATACTAACTCCAATCCAAACCCAACGACTGTCGTCCCTAGCTAAATACCCCTATTTCGAACACAATGGGATATGTTTCATAGGCCCATTCGACAGTCACAGTCAGTTTTTCTTCAAATTAAAATATAAAACATTCAATATTTGATTTAAACGTACATTTCAATTTGCCGGGGCGACATACTGATCCCAAAAATTCCAGAAAAATAAATCTAGCTTTGTTTTGACGATTTGGTCCCAACAAAACTCATTTCGTCGAATTCTGAGACCGTTTGAAAAATGGCCATTTTCTGGTCGATCCAATTTAACAGAAATTCACCAAACACATTTTCTTTTCCCATGCTCACATATTAACTTCAAAAATTATGAAATTTGAATCCTAGCAATAATTTAACATCCCGGATCCAACAAAAGTGGTTTCTTCGAATTATGAGGTCGTTTGCAAAATGTCTATTTTCAAGGGCTATATATTATCTATAGCGACCTTTCTGAAAATTCATTTGGCCATAACTTTTTTTCCCCGCCATGAAACTTCGATTTTTCAGATTTGTTAGAAAGATATTCACTAACAGATTTAAATATTTTTTGTTTCACTAAAATCCGTTTTATTTTGCCGTAACACCCCGTAATTCTGTTAATATTAATATTCACAAATTAAAGAATAACTAATCTCAGATGTGAGAATTGTGGGAAACGGGTTGCGCCATTGTGTTCGACTCAGAATTCTGGTTGAAATAGAGTTTGAGTTTGCATGAATTGGACTTCGTATGAAGAAGTTATGGCCATCGGAAGTTTCAGAAAATTCAAAACAGATTTCAGAAAATTTAAAATTTAAAATTCGAAGTCAAACAGGCTTGGCGGGAAATTTCCCGCCCATCACCCCAGGTCGACTGGGGAGTCGACTGGATAGTCGACACCCCCCAGGTCGACTGAGGAGTCGACTGGGCAGTCGACCTGGGTGTCAACCTGGTCCAGTCGGCTAGTGTTTGGCTGAGCCCAATATGGAGCTGTTGTTGTGTCTTTAGTGCCGAGTTGGCAAATTAAACGGTTCAGGTTAGTTCTTAATTGATCTGACGGCCTAAATAAATCCTAAACTCTATATATACCTAGGTAGTCTCTCACTCTAAATCACATTAAAAATAGAATAGCCGCCGTCCTGCCATCGCCATGGAACTCAGTGTAGCCGCCGCCAACTAAGAAGGAAGAAAGCTAATCAAAACCCTAATTCTACTCAACTCTAAAGCAAATCAAGACTATCTTTCTTCTCTAATTGTGAGTATGATGATCTTAACAAGATTATTAGCAAACTAATTAGATTAAGATGTGATATGGATCATAAGAAAATGATGTGAATTGTCATATATGTTGTTGTAAACCTTATGCTATCATGTATGTTGTAAATCCTATGTTATGTGATGATGATATCCTATATGTTGTAAATCATGCTATGATGATATTATATATGTTGAAAGTTTCTATGCTAAGTTGCGATGTTAAAAAGTCATGATGTTATTATTTATGTTATAGTTGGCTTATGCTTGATCAAATCATGATGTTGAGTATATATATGTTTGGGCTATGATGATTCACATGATAAATCACATGTACCTATGCAAGTTTAGATTGATTAGCATGTATAATATCACATATCCTATGACATCTATTTAGATCTAGAATTATGACATCTATTTAGATCTAGAATTATGCTATGACATGTGTGAGTTCTATGTGTTAGATGCTAGTTCACACTATCATTATGTTGCATAAACCACATATGCAAGTTTATACATGAAATTGGGTTATGATCATATTATGTAAATTGTGACATTTTACCAAATAAGTTGACGTCTTTAGATCCATGACATGTGTAGCTTTATGCAAGTTGTAGTTTTTGCCTATGCAAGTTTAGGTGTTGGACATCTATCACACATGCAAGTTTCACCCTGTTTATGATTAGATCTGTTTTATTTGTCTATATGTTGTGATAATTTATCTTTGTGCTATGAGTTAGACTATTCGAGTCTGACGTATATTTTGCGTTGAATAAGCGAACGTATAACGTGGGGTAGGGGTAATATTAAGGATTTAATATTAAGAAATTGGGGTGCAATTGATATGATTTTGCATACCGTAGGTGGATGGCCATAATTGAGTCAATTATGGACATCATTAAAATTGGAATTAATTAATGATTTGAATAGGGAATTATTAAAACTGGGGTAAAAGATTATAAGTGTTAATCAATGCTTAGGACACAAGGTTGGACTCGTTTGTGACATAAACCTGCCCGGACCCGCCCGGCAAATCCAGTAGTCACAAATGCCAGCCCAATGTGAGAAGTCCTAGGCCCAAATTAAAGCATAACAGTTGTAAAGACACGAGGTTAGACTCTTTTATGGTGTAAGACTGCCCGGACCCGCCCGACAAATCTAGCTGCCATAAATGCCAGTCTAATGTGAGAGGTCTTTATGAGGTTATGGCCTGAATGAATTAAGAAATACTTAACCAGATAAACATGTAAGGTGGGACATGGGGGTTAAGTAGGTGCCTTGGGCGGCATGAGGAATTTAGTGGTTGCCTTTAGTGGCATTTGAAATACGATTAGTAAGACTTAACCAAACACACATGTAAATGAACATGATTAAGAAGAGGGTTAAGTGGGATATACTAATCGTGAAAAGCTTAGGTGGGTAGCTTGTGGGGGCCCATTTCAACCAGTAAAACAAACGTATCTTTGTGGGCTCGACCCAAGTCGAGGACGGGACACGCATACTGGGCTTGACAATAAGAGGCCAAACGGGGTAGCGGTGGCAACGCAAGTCCAACGGGTTTCATATGCGTGTGTGGACCCGGGCTGGTAGGTAAGACGTTGTTGCATCATGTAGGTATATGCCGTGCATTCTCAAGTTGTATCGGGTTGCCACTTTAGGGGAGTGATACGCCCCACTGTGGGGCCAGCACGGGTATCTACGAGTAGGGAGCCGATCGCAAGTGGGTAGTGGGGTACACCTAGCGGAGATAGGGGCAAACGACACCTATGTAGTCAGCTAGGGGTACACGAAGTTACTTATAAAATTTCTAAGTGGGTAGTGGGGTACACCTAGCGGAGGTAGGGGAAGGCGGCACCTATGTAGTCAGCTAGGGGTACACGAAGCTATTTATATAATTTCTAGTGAAGTTAGTGGGATCAACCTTTAGGGTGACTGGTGCGGTGCAGCATAGTAATCATTCGTTAGTAATTAGGTGTGCCTTTAATGTTATCTTTATCTTCTCTCCCATACCCAATAGTTCATAGACATTTCCTTGTTTTTCGGCTTATGACTTAGTCTAGTTATTTTGATGATAGTATTGTTAGAATTATCATACTCGCAAGACTTTATGTCTGACCCCCTCCATTTCTATCTTTTTCCCCTCTCTAGGTCCTCAGGGTGGGCCCAGCTCTAGCGGAGTTTGATTGGATTGCTTTATCTCTCTTTTGGAAAGCTTGGACCGCTGAAGTAAAGTCCAGCTTGTTATTTTCTTTAATGGCTATTAATGTAATGGGGTTATGTATTTTGTTTTATCAAGATGGATATTGTACTTGACTCTGATTTATGGTTTTACGATGTAACAAACATGTTTAATTTCCGCTGCAATAAAATAAAGTTTTAGATTTCCAAGTACTACTTATTATCTGTCTTGTTGTAATTTCTCTGTTCTATATTCACTTAAAACCTCCATGGAAGTTAATGCATTCCTTTTGTGAGTGACATTAATGGACGTGGGGTGTTACACGTGGTATCAGAGCTTAAGGTTACAAGAACAGATAATTTTTTTAGAAAAACTATTTTTCTAAAGTATTTTTGGAAGAAGTGTTTTCAAAAACATGTCTTGATGAGTAATTTAAAGAGGAAAGTTTTTATGAAAAACATAATCCCCAATAGCCATATATCTTTATCTTTCGAATTCTCCATTTTGAATCTTTCCTTTTTCGTTTCAGCATGGCTGAAGATCTTAACCTTCCGGAGGGTGTAACGATACTAGGATGGTATAGGAGGTTATTAGAGGCTAGGGCCGCTACAGGTCCAGCCAATGTTCCTCCACCACCAGTTGCACCCGCTCCTCCTCTTCCCCCTCCTCGCATTGATACTTTTGCAAAGACATGCAAGGAATTTAAGGCTATGGGTAGAAAACCTTTTCAAGGGTCAGAAACGTTTGTGGAAGCTAGAGATTGGCTTAAGGAGGTGGAAGAATTGCTAGAAATCTTTGAAGTAGAAGAAGGGAGGAAAGTCAAATTAGCAGCTTGGTTAATAAAGGGAGAGGCCTCGTTTTGTTGGGAGGTCACCAATGGGGAGCGTCCTGTTGATTCTTGGGCGGATTTCAGACGTAGGTTTGAGGCAAAGTTTCTCTCAAGGGCAGAGGAGAATCTATACATGGAAAAGTCCTTGACATTAAAGCAAGGAAGCTCATCAGTGAAAGAATATGTCAACAAATTTAATCAGTTAGCAAGGTTTGGCTTGGACTTAGTGAACACGTCGGAGAAGAAGGCTCTGAGGTTCGTTAATGGCTTGAATGAGCCGTTGCAGGGGTTGGCTATGACCCACATCCCTATGGGGGCCACATTTGAGAAGCTAGTAGACATGGCACTCATGCACGAGGAGAAAGGCGCTAATGCTAATAAGGAACCCGAGAAGAAAGGGGATCAAAATAAAGGTGGCAAAGGCAACAATGCTAAGGGGAAGAAGAAATGCTTTAACTGTGGGACACCAGGCCATCTCAGCAAGGATTGCAGAAAGAAAAAGAAGACTGGCTGTTTTCAATGTGGTGAAGAGGGACATCTAGTGAAGGACTGCCCAAAGAAGGGGCAGAGGGCATGGTCTACCTCGGGAGAACAGGTGCAGGCTCTTATAGCACCAGGGCAGGCAAGGGGACAAGTTCAGGCTCTCGCGGTCCCACCGCTGCAAGAACGAGGTAGAACCATTTCTGTTGAAAGCTTAGTTTTTCTGTTTGATCATCCTGTCCGTACTTTATTCGATTCGGGCGCATCGCATTCGTTTATTTCTACATCATTAGTTGAATCACTACACTTAAACACTAGTTTAATAGAGGATCCCTTAGTAGTCTCAAATCCTATTGGTGGTTCGGCTCATCTTTCTATGATTTGTCTGGATTTGAGAGTGTTTATCTTGGGCATTGAGTTCGAATGCAACGCCTTTGTCCTTGGTTTCACGGGCTATACTTTGATTCTAGAGGTGGATTGGCTAGCCAAGCGGGGTGCCATCCTAGATTGTGAAAGGAGGGTAGTTAGATTATTGATTCGTTATAGAAAAACCCTCATATTTCTTGCGACCCTAGGGGTTCAGTGATGCTTAGCTGCCTAGAATCTTCTGACGCATCTAACGATGATTAGGAATCTGTTTGTGTGGTCCGTGAGTATGGAGACGTCGTTGATAAAGTGCGGGGTTTACCCATAGGCGCGAAATAAGTTTTCGTATGTGCTTAATAGATTAAGCAAAGCCCGTTATGTAATCAGCGGTAGTTTTGGAGTAAGACTGGCAAGGACAGCCAGAGTCGGTCAAGTTCTCAATTGATTGACCGTCTTACTAGTATCATCTCACGTAGGTCGTCTGAATTCGAAGGAGGTATCCCTTGGGTGTTTGTCTGATATTGGTTTAGGCCTTTGGGGCTTGCACTTGGGGGATGTCAAATTCAACTAGGATGGTCTGCGTGAGAGATGGATAGTTGTGACGATTTTACATGGGATGATATCCTGGCTTTCTCTAGAAGCAGAGAAGAGCATGCCCTATATCTTAGGGAAAGCTTAGGGACCCTACAAGTGCACCAGCTTAAAGCTAAGTTCTCCAAGATACCATTTTTGGAGGAAGGAAGTGAGGAATTTAGGGCATGTGGTCTCTAGGGAAGGGAGATATGTTAGGGTGGATGGAGTTCTTGGCGTCCTACGATTTCGAGATAGCATATACCCCTGACAAGGGCAACGTTGTGGCAGATGCTTTGAGTAGGAACAAGTTGACATGGAGCCCTTTGTTTGTCGAGCGAAGTAGCTTAGAGTTTATCTCTACCTTTGACTTTAGACCTTCCGTTGACTTTGTACCCAGTTTGCTAGCATCCTTGGAGGTCAGACCTACACTTTTGGGACGGATTGGCGAGGCACAGCGAGACGACCCACACTTGGTTGAGTTAGTAGAAAAGCTCAAAAGAGGGGAGTCATCAAGCCATCTCCGTATGTATACCCTAGATGATAAGGGTTGGTTACGTAGGGACGGTAGACTTTGTATACCAAAAGAAGATGACCTAAGGAAGACCATTCTTGATGATGCACATCGTTCGAAGATGACCATCCATCCCGGCGGGGACAAGATGTACATGGACATGAGACGAGTTTACTTTTGGGCCGGCATGAAGAAAGACGTGGCTGAGTATGTCGCTAGATGCTTGGTGTGCCAACAAGTAAAAGTGGAGCAAAAGAAGCACGGTGGATTGCTTCATCCATTAGAGGTCCCACAATGGAAGTGGGAAAACGTCTCGATGGACTTTATTGACGGATTACCGAGATCGAGGAAGGGTAATACGGGTATTTGGGTCGTGGTAGACAGACTTACTAAGAGCGCCCATTTCATTCCCGTGAAGAGTAAGAGGACTGCTCCATGGTTAGCCTCCGTATATATTCGAGAAATAGTTCGTTTGCACAGTGTTCCTTCTAGCATAGTGAGCGACCGCGATCCTATTTTCACTAGCGAATTTTGGAAGAGCTTGCAAGAGGCGGTAGGGACTCAGTTATGTTTGAGCACCGCATATCATCCTCAGACGGACGGCCAGACCGAGAGGGTGAATCGTATTCTAGAGGATCTTTTGAGGCTATGTATCTTATACTTTGGGGGTACATGGGAAGAGCATCTTCCGTTGGTAGAGTTCGCATATAATAATAGCTTTCAATCTAGCATTGGCATGGCACCTTTCGAAGCTCTGTATGGATGACCTTGTCGTTCACCTACATGTTGGTGGGAATCTACAGATAAGATCTTATTTGGGCCCGATATGATTAGAGAGACTTCGGAAAAGATCGATTTGATTCGAAGGAGGATGAAGACGGCGCAAGATAGGCAGAAATATTATGCGGATAAGAGGAGGACAGATCTTGAGTTTGAGGTTGTGGACATGGTCTTTGTCAAAGTGTCTCCATTTCGGAACGTTGTTCGCTTTGGGTCCGTTGGGAAATTAGCACCAAGGTTCGTAGGGCCGTTTCCTATTAAGGAGAAGATTGGACAGATGGCGTATAGAGTGGATTTGCCTGAGAGACTTAGTGGTGTACATGACGTATTCCACGTATCACATTTGAGGAAGTGCCTAGACGAGACCGCAGGGTGGTAGAGTCTAACTTGCTTAGAGAGGTGGAGATAGAGCGTGATGCGATGATTCGACGAGCTCCTACGCGCATTCTTGGGTCAGAGATTAAGAAGCTGAGAAATCGAGAGGTCAGACTAGTCAAAGTACAATGGGGAGATGATGAGAGCAACGCTACTTGGAAGACAGAAGAGAAGATGCGTTCATTTTACCCTTTTCTTTTTGAGGGTATGTCTTTTAATTTCTCCTTTTTCGCTTATCTTGTACTTATCTTACCTTTAGCGTATCCTCTCGCTAGTATCCTTGACCTTTAGTTAGGATAATCCTATGGTTGAAACATGTGTTTGAGACATGTTATGTATGATGGATGCACGTGGATGCACATGGATGCAAGTGTTTGCTAGTGGTTGCTCGTGGACGCATATACACACACTATTAGGCACTAGATCGGCTCAGTCACTTCATACTGCATATTGCATATAAATCGATGTATTTAGTAAAATGGATGTATGATGATTGTATTTTCATATGAATGCTGCATTCAGATGATGATTGTGCACGCATATAGAGATAATATGTAGCATTAAGGAACTTTTGCATACATAATGGACGCATGGCACTATCATGATTTGCATTAAGGAGGTCAACTGAATCAGTGGACCGCCTGATTTTGCATTAGATATGGACATATACACACACTGTGCATTTAAATATGAAAGCATTAGAAGTCTATAAGGACAATGGATGCCTGTGTTTGATGGTTGAGTAGATGGATGATTGGATGTTAGGATATACATTCTTCTTGAATTGAAGATTTCGGGGTCGAATTCCTTTAAGGAGGGGAGAATGTAACACCCCGTAATTCTGTTAATATTAATATTCACAAATTAAAGAATAACTAATCTCAGACGTAAGAATTGTGGGAAACGGGTTGCGCCGTTGTGCTCGTCTCGGAATTCTGGTTGAAATAGAGTCCGAGTTTGCGTGAATTGGACTTCGTATGAAGAAGTTATGGCCATCGGAAGTTTCAGAAAATTCAAAACAGATTTCAGAAAATTTAAAATTTAAAATTCGAAGTCAAACAGGCTAGGCGGGAAATTTCCCGCCCAGCACCCCAGGTCGACTGGGGAGTCGACACCCCCCAGGTCGACTGGGGAGTCGACTGGGCAGTCGACCTGGGTGTCGACCTGGTCCAGTCGGCTAGGGTTTGGCTGAGCCCAATCTTGAGCTGCTGATGTGTCTTTAGGGCTGAGTTGGCAAATTAAACAGTTCAGGTTAGTTCTGAATTGATCTGACGGCCTAAATAAATCCTATACTCTATATATACCTAGGTAGTCTCTTACTCTAAATCACATGAAAAATAGAATAGCCCCCGTCATGCCATCGCCATGGAACTCAGTGTAGCCGCCGCCAACTAAGAAGGAAGAAAGCTAATCAAAACCCTAATTCTACTCAACTCTAAAGCAAATCAAGACTCTCTTTCTTCTCTAATTGTGAGTATGATGATCTTAACAAGATTATTAGCAAACTAATTGCATTAAGATGTGATATGGATCATAAGAAAATGATGTGAATTGTCATATATGTTGTTGTAAACCTTATGCTATCATGTATGTTGTAAATCCTATGTTATGTGATGATGATATCCTATATGTTGTAAATCATGCTATGATGATATTATATATGTTGAAAGTTTCTCTGCTAAGTTGCGATATTACAAAGTCACGATGTTATTATTTATGTTATAGTTGGCTTATGCTTGATCAAATCATGATGTTGAGTATATATATGTTTGGGCTATGATGATTCACATGATAAATCACATGTACCTATGCAAGTTTAGATTGATTAGCATGTATAATCTCACATATCCTATGACATCTATTTAGATCTAGAATTATGACATCTATTTAAATCTAGAATTATGCTATGACATGTGTGAGTTCTATGTGTTAGATGCTAGTTCACACTATAATTATGTTGCATAAACCACATATGCAAGTTTATACATGAAATTGGGTTATGATCATATTATGTAAATTGTGACATTTTACCAAATAAGTTGACATCTTTAGATCTATGACATGTGTAGCTTTATGCAAGTTGTAGTTTTTGCCTATGCAAGTTTAGGTGTTGGACATCTATCACACATGCAAGTTTCACCCCATTTATGATTAGATCTGTTTTATTTGTCTATATGTTGTGATAATTTATCTTTGTGCTATGAGTTAGACTACTCGAGTCTAACGTATATTTTGCGTTGAATAAGCGAACGTATAACGTGGGGTAGGGGTAATATTAAGGATTTAATATTAAGAAATTGGGTCGCAATTGATATGATTTTGCATACCGTAAGTGGATGGCCATAATTGAGTCAATTATGGACATCATTAAAATTGGAATTAATTAATGATTTGAATAGGGAATTATTAAAACTGTGGTGAAGGATTATAAGTGTTAATCAATGCTTAGGACACGAGGTTGGACTCGTTTGTGACGTAAACATGCCCGGACCCGCCCGGCAAATCCAGTAGTCACAAATGTCAGCCCAATGTGAGAGGTCCTAGGCCCAAATTAAAGCATAACAGTTGTAAAGACACGAGGTTAGACTCTTTTATGGTGTAAGACTGCCCGGACCCGCCCGACAAATCCAGCTGCCAAAAATGCCAGTCTAATGTGAGAGGTCTTTATGAGGTTATGGCCTGAATGAATTAAGAAATACTTAACCAGATAAACATGTAAGGTGGGACATGGGGGTTAATTAGGTGCCTTGGGCGGCATGAGGAATCTAGTGGTTGCCTTTAGTGGCATTTGAAATATGATTAGTAAGACTTAACCAAACACACATGTAAATGAACATGATTAAGAAGAGGGTTAAGTGGGATATACTAGTGGTGAAAAGCTTAGGTGGGTAGCTTGTGGGGGCCCATTTCAACCAGTAACCCAAACGTATCTTTGTGGGCTCGACCCAAGTCAAGGACGGGACACACATACTGGGCTTGACTATAAGAGGCCAAACGGGGTAGCGGTGGCAACGCAAGTCCAACGGGTTTCATATGCGTGTGTGGACCCGGGCTGGTAGGTAAGACGTTGTTGCATCGTGTAGGTATAAGCCGTGCATTCTCAAGTTGTATCGGGTTGCCACTTTAGGGGAGTGATATACCCCACTGTTGGGCCAGCACAGGTATCTACGAGTAGGGAGCCGATCGCAAGTGGGTAGTGGGGTACACCTAGCGGAGATAGGGGCAGGCGACACCTATGTAGTCAGCTAGGGGTACACGAAGTTACTTATAAAATTTCTAAGTGGGTAGTGGGGTACACCTAGCGGAGATAGGGGCAGGCAGCACCTATGTAGTCAGCTAGGGGTACATGAAGCTATTTATACAATTTCTAGTGAAGTGAGTGGGATCAACCTTTAGGGTGACAGGTGCGGTGCAGCGTAGTAATCATTCGTTAGTAATTAGATGTGCCTTTAACGTTATCTTTATCTGCTCTCCCATACCCAATAATTCATAGACATTTCCTTGTTTTCTGACTTATGCCTTAGTCTAGTTATTTTGATGATAGTATTGTTAGAATTATCATACTCGCCAAACTTTATGTCTGACCCCCTCCATTTCTATCTTTCCCCCCTCCAGGTCCTCAGGGTGGGCCCAGCTCTAGCGGAGTTTGATTGGATTGCTTTATCTCTCTTTTGGAAAGCTTGGACCGCTGAAGTAAAGTCCAGCTTGTTATCTTCTTTAATGGCTATTGATGTAATGGGGTTATGTATTTTGTTTTATCAAGATGGATATTGTACTTGACTCTGATTTATGGTTTTACGATGTAACAAACATGTTTAATTTCCGCTGCAATAAAATAAAGTTTTAGATTTCCAAGTACTACTTATTATCTGTCTTGTTGTAATTTTTCTGTTCTATATTCACTTAAAACCTCCATGGAAGTTAATGCATTCCCTTTGTGATTGACATTAATGGACGTGGGGTGTTACATTTGCACCCGGTACAGTCAGTCAAAGTTTGAATTGAAAATTTGAAACTGTCGAGCCATTTCAAGCCTTGTTTATAATTTAAATTAATTATATTTATTTTCAAACATCGATTAAAACACACTTTTCGTTGTTATTATTTAAAATATTTTATTTTAAATATTTAAAATCCACTAAAATAGCCAAATTAAAAATTTTAAACTGGCTCAGATTTTCCGGGTTGTTACAATCTCCCCCACTTAAAACTTTTCGTCCCCGAAAAGGAACAAAGTCAAAAGTGGTTTTTCAAATCAACTCAGCTATCAATATGGCTTCCATTTTTCAACTTTTCAGTTTCTATGAATTTTCATATTCTTCAAAAATTTGGCTAACACCCTAAATTTTCGAAAAATTTCGCCATAACCTCCTTTGTATGGGGAGGGGTTTGGAAATTTATTGGGCCGTATTAGGTACCCAATAAATCCTAATAAGCATGCACATATTTAAAGTGATATATTCCGGTGTCCACAGGGGAGTGTGTATAGATCATAACTCGAGAGAATAAATTCTTGTCACCCTATAAATGGATTTTGTGCCTTAATGACCAGAGAGACGTGGTTATTGTCATCTCCAGACCCGTATGGGGTTTTTATTAATCTGGAAATTTACCGTTATATTTTATATGGTCCATATCAGTCATCATTTCAACCTATAAAATATAGTCATCTCCATACAAGCCTCTCGCTCGTATGGTAAATCTTCAACCTTGTCACACAAGCCCCAAATGCTTATGTGGTATATGATGAAGTATGCCTCTCTCAAGAAGTATGTCATGTTGTGTAGTTCAAAATTAATTGTTACTATCCTATGGCGACATTTATTAATTACACGCAGAATACCCAGCACTCCGCATCCAATGGCATTCGCAGGAGTTGATATAATAATAAAATCGCGCATCCAACTCATTAAGGTTTACCTATTTGTCGGGCACGCAAATAAATTCTTTACTCAACAGCTAATCCACTTACCTGTTCAAACATATCTGATGTACATGTATATATTTCTATCTATTTCAAATCAGTTCAGTACTTGATTTTATTGTATAAATTCTACCATTCATTATACTATTGATTAAATTAACTATCATTCTAATAATTTAATTAATCAAATTCACACTCACACAACACAACCATCAATCAATTTTATTTTTAACTTTTCAAAATCATACTAATTAATTCATATACTCTTTTAAATTAATCAGACTATATAATTAAAAAGTTTACATCTATGCAAAGAAAACAACAGCAAAGTAGAGAACAAAATGGTAATGCAAAGATATGGTAAATGTACCTTGCACCAGAGTCAATCAGAGATATCCACCCTGCACTTAGGATAGGCTTTCTTAATACTCTCCTCGGTTTCTCAAGTACAATCTCGTGGATCTCCACTCCATTGCACTTTGACTAGGTGAACCTTCTTGTTCCTCAGCTCCTTTGTTTCTTTGCCAATAATCTTTAGTGGTTCTCTTCTCACAGCCAATTCTGGAGTAATTTCTATATCCCATTGCGCTGCTTCTTCCATGATCAAGTCTGGATCATGAACATGCTTTCGAAGTTGAGATACGTGAAATACATTGTGTACTCCCGGCAACCAATCTGGTAATTGAACCCTATAAGCGAGAGTTCCAACCCATTCCAGAATAGGAAACGGGCCAATAAATTTAGGCGCCAATTTCCCTGTTTTACCGAACCGGATTACTCCTCTCATCGGAGATACCTTTAAATACACGTGGTCGCCAACAACAAATGATATATCTCTTCTTCTCTTATCTACATAGCTTTTATGTCGGCTTTGGGCGGCGAGTAATCGTTTCTTAACGAAATCGACTTTATCTGCAACATCGCGAATCATATCTGGCCCCAATACAAGTCCATTACCAGGTTCTACCCAACAAGCAGAAGATCGGCACGGTCTACCATACAATGCTTCGAATGGTGACATTGTCAGGCTCGCTTGGTAGCTGTTGTTGTATGAGAACTCGACCAAATGCAAATTGTCTTCCCATGATCCACCAAAATCAATAACACAAGCCCGCAATAAATCTTCTAGAATACGATTCATCCTCTCAGTTTGACAATCTGTTTGAGGATGATATGCGGTGCTCAAGTTCAGTTTCGTTCCCAATTCTGCTTGGAATGCTTCCCAGAATTTACTAGCAAAAATCGGGTCTCGATCACTAATGATTCTCATGGGAACTCCGTGCAGTCTAACTATTTCCTTGAAATAAATCTGCGCCAGACTTTGAGCAGTTCTATTCGATTTGACAGGTATGAAATGGGCGGTCTTCATGAAACGATCTACGATCACCCAAATACTGTCATTTCCTTTCCTGGTTCTGGGAAAACCATCTATGAAATCCATAGAAATCTTTTGCCACTTCCCACCTGGAATTTCCAAAGGTTGCAACAATCCAGCGAGCTTCTGCTGATCGCTTTTGACTTGTTGACAAGTAGGACACCGGCTAACATATAAAGAAATGTCTCATTTCATAGATTTCCACCAGAAGGTGCATTTGATATCATTATACATCTTGCTCACTCCTGGATGGATACTAAGCTTGGCTTTGTGACATTCATCTAATACTTCTCTCCGGAGTTCAGGAATGTTTGGCACACATATTCGACCTTTTAACCTAAGAATCCCATCGCTATCGATCTGAAAACTTGAGGGCTCGCCTTTTTGAATTCTCTCTCTGATCTTCTGAATGAAGCAATCATCCTTCTGAAGAGCAGATATGTTATCCATCAATGAAGGCGTGATGATAAGACTGGTGATAATTACATTCTTTCTACTGAGCGCATCAGCCACAACATTAGCTTTCCCCGGAGTATATAAGATATCAAGATCATATGCCGCGAGAAATTCTAACCAACGCTGTTGTCTCATATTCAGATCCTTCTGGGTGAATAAATATTTCAATGATTGATGATCAGTATATAATTCGAACTTCTCATCCAATAGATAATGCCTCTAGATTTTCATAGCAAACACGATAACTAGCAATTCAGTATCGTGAGTTACACAATTCTTTTCATGTGGTTTCAATTGACGGCTAGCATAAGCGACCACATGGCCTCTTTGCATTAACATTGCGCCAAGACCTTCTTTAGAAGCATCGGTCTAGACTTTTAAATTCTGATTGCCGTCAATAATTGTGAGCACTGGAGCAGTCGTCAATTTTAACTTCAGCTCCTGGAAAGCTGCCTCACATTTGGGAGTCCAGTAGAATCTCAAATGTTTCTTAGTAAGCTTTGTTAAGTAACTGGATATCTTCGAAAAATTCTTAACGAACTTCCGATAATAACTGGCCAATCCGAGAAAATTTCTGACTTCTGTGGGCGTACGAGGCTGTTTCCAATTCTGAATAGCAGTGATTTTACTGGGATCCACTGAAATACCTTTCTTTGACACGACGTGGCCAAGAAATTTGACTTCTTCTTGCCAGAATATACATTTGGAAAATTTTGCTTTTAAAACATTCTTTCTCAGAATTTCTAACACTTGTTCCAAATGTTTTCATGCTCGCTTTCTGATTTAGAGAAGATCAATATATCATCAATGAAAACCAGAACGAATTTATTCAATACTCCTCTGAATATCCGGTTCATTAGATCGACAAAATAAGCTTGAGCGTTACATAAGTCGAACGACATTACTAACCACTCGTACAATAAGTCTGGACCTCTGAATGCTGTCAAAGGGACACACTCTTCGGCAATACGAAGCTGATGGAAACCTATACTAGGTCCATTTGGGAAAATACTTGTGCGCCATTTAATCGGTCCAATAAATCATCAATCCGCGGCAATGGATATTTGTTCTTCAGTGTCTGCTTATACAAGTCACGATAATCTACACACAGTCTGAGAGTACCGTCTGACTTTGGGACAAATACCACTGTTGCTCCCCAATCAGAGAAACTAGGCCTGATCAGACCCTTCCATACAAGCTGTCGAGTTTGATTGTCTAACTCTTCTTTTTCCTTCAAGGTCATTCTTCGAATAGCGTGGACTACTAGCCTTGCATTCGGAACTAAATAGATTTTAAAATAAATTTCTCTCTATGGAGGTAAGCTAATAACTTCTTCAAACACATCCGCATAGTTCTTGAAAACCGGGATATTTTCTATGTCTATTGGAATATTCTCTATAACGACAGGGAAGGTTCTATTTGAGCAGGAGAAACATCTAAAGCTACCCAGAAGTCTTTTCTATCAGAATTCGGACCTTCACAGGGAATTACAATATTGGAAAGCTTCGTTTTAACCTTGACAACCCTTTCTACACATCTAACTTCCGCTTCGTACTTGGTTAACCAATCCAATCCTAAAATAAGGTCAAATTCGGTAAAATTCATGACGATCGAGATACAAGGAAATGGATAATGAGAAAAAGAAATAGGTACCCCACAAACCCAACTAAGATCGAGGGAACCCCCAACCTGATTATGGACAGTTATGGGTTCTTTGAGCTTTTTCAAATTTAAATCCAATTTCTTAACCGCATTATTTGCAATAAAGCTTCTTGACGCGCCTGTATCAAACAGTACTTTCACTGGAATGTTTTTGACAGTAAGCATGCCTTCTAAAACATCCGGCCTTTCCTGACTAGCTGAGGGTGCTGGTATTTCTGCCACTTCATTCACTTGTACTGCTTTCGATTTTCTGAATAAATGGCAAGCCTTTGAGAGATGACCCGCCTGGTGACAAAGATTGCACTTTCTATTCTCTTGAAACTTGTTATTGAATTTTGACCCAACATTTGTTTCTTTCTTCGAGGATTTACAATTCCCTTGAAAATGCCCTGCTTCTTGCAGTTATTGCATATTGCAGTCATTACTGGTCCTTTTTCAAACTTAACCCTTTTTCCTTTGAATCTAGGTTTCTTTCTGACCCCGGACGTCGTACTTGACTCTAGGCTATCAGTTTCAAATTTCCTTTTATTGCTAGAACTGACTTCCTCTTCGTCGTCAAAAAGGCCTCGCTTATCTGGATCTTCATACTGATAAGCCATGTATACCATTTCAGAAAAGGAAGCTTCACATGGCCCATCATACTATTCTGGTATTTTCTTTGAAGACCATTAATGAACCTCAGATTCTTCCTCTTTGGATCTTGAATTAGATGAGGGGCAAAATGAGAAATTTCATTGAATTTCTTATGATATTCCTGAATGGTCATATCTCCTTGTATCAGATAATGAAATTCATCACATAACTGCTCAGTTGCTTCTGGAGGAATAAATCTTTCACTGAAAATCTCTCTAAATCTATCCCAGGTAATATTATCTTCTGGATTATCCTTAATAATCGAATCCCACCAGAACAAAGCTTCTTCTTTGAGTACCCAAGATGCCAGTAATCTTTTCTGGTCATCACTCACTTTTAAACCTTCAAAGATTTTCTCAGCAGAACGAATCCAAGCTTGTGTTTCCATAATGGATTCTTTGCCCAAGAATGGTATCCACCCAGATTTCGATACCTCTTTAGTAGAGCTTCAATATCCAGGTCAACATTACTTCTTCTGTTTCTACCACTCATTTTCTAGTGCGTCTGCAAATAGCAGACCAAGTGTCAGGTCAACAGAAAAGATATTTTAAAGTATAGAGACATATACTTGAATGTAAATGCATCTATCGAGGTGTATTCCATTCTGCTCTACTCATACTAGGATATTACTGATCCTATATGTAATGAGTTACTCGTCCTAGAACACTACTAGTTCTATTTCTGACGAGTTCGTTAATATGTTATATTCCAGAACTAAGCTTAACCAAAGCTCTGATACCACGTTTGTGACGACCCCAAACCTCGTACGACGGTGGCAAGGGTAATCTTTGGAATATAACACATAACAGATAACAGCAGGACAGAAATAATTAAATACACCAAATAATGTACAACAGAATACACCGGATAAATATAATCATCAGAGTTACACAGTATATAGGATCATACTTAGTACAAAATACAGTTCAGCTATACATAAATGTCTACAGCGGAAAACAAAACATAATATGTACAATAGGAGATGACAAACATAAAAAGAGATAAATTAGAGAATCCATCTTCAGCTATCCAAAAAGAGCCTGCTAAAACCTGAATACAAGGCTACTTGTGTAGAAAAAGGGGCACCCGAGTTTGCAAGTGAAACAAACTACGAGTCAGTCACGGGACTGGTATGAGAAATGTACTTAACATATTTTTCAATATGGCTAATAATAGGACCACGCCACTTTTGTGGAACGGTTTTACTCCATTGGATTGCCAGTTCTTTAAAACAAGTAAATCTTTTAAACATCACAATGCTTTTTATAAAAATGAAGCCATTATAAGACTCAGTTCCCATCACATAATGCAACACAAACCGGAGGATAGAGTTTTACCTTATAATGGCCAAGATATGCTTGACACGAATAAAAAAAAAAGAATTTGATATTATTACTAGTGTTTATATCTTTCAAAAACCAATTTCAATCATAATTATCAATCATAGACGGCATGAGTACCATATATCATATCGCCATATATATACAATCAAAACCGCACGGTGTTGTATTTGGAAAATGGATTTCCATCATGGACCAAGGAAAAAGATAGTCCTTACCGAATTTGAGACAATCTAGCCCATGTCTCAGGATCAGAGCTCGAGTGACCCTTAGGAGCCACAGGGCCGGTCCACCGATGTGGAATAAAATGCTTGAACACTGCGTTTCCCCGCCCTTTGGGGCATAAATGAGTCCTATGACTCCATCGGCTCCACATAGTCACCGATATACCCGAGGCTCCTCGCAACAGCAACAACCACACAGGTGAAAATAATATAAATGTTAGGGCTGATAGGTCACTGACACCACTCTAGCTAGAAAGAAACGCATGTCCTCCCTGGATCCTTCTCCCGTTTCTGTTCCATACCGGGGTGTGGGGCTCGCGAATCAACGTTATACACAAAGCTATGCCACACAGGTCGCGCTTTGATCATCAACCGCAAGACTTTGCTTTTCAACAGAAGCCTTGATCATCTGCTACTTAGGCATGCCACACAGGCAATTCACTCCATGCGACTGATTTCTATTGATATATAACCTCTGAGCTCATATGTCTCAGAGAAGGGCGTTAAGTAAGAGAATAAATTCTCCGCTACCAAATAGATATATATTTAATAGAGTTCAATCACCATAGAACAAAATCCAATGTTAGACACATAGTCCATTTACAAGTTCATTCTGGGTGTGAACGAAATCGGAGGCACTCAATACCTCGCATATCCGTACAATCAACAAGTACGTCCGGACGGCTACTACTTCAGCCCCTTCAAGGTAGCTACTCCCATCATAAGCATCAGTAGCACCCCTCCATTCGACGTGCAGATCATCGGTCTTGCAACGTCTTCATATCTTCGACTTTTAATCATCGATCAATTATTTGAAATGAGAATTAACTCGGCCTTTTCAAATAATTCACGTATATTTAGAATTTCAAATCAATCCATTTCAATGGTTAAATTATTCGACATCACTAATTCTGTTCTTTAATGTAATTTTCACGCCAAACACATTCAACCATCAAATATCACATAAACCGAGCAAATTCAGTTTATTTCCATTCCATATCGTTTATAATATTTTATCACTATTTATCGCTATTTTAATTTATTTAAAAATAGCCAATTCATTCAAACGACGCTTCAGGCCATAACGCGGCCGTGGCGCTGTTTTTATTCAGATTTGATTTACACATATCTGAAAATCTAACCATTGGATCTTCACAAATTTTATATCATTAGAAGGATCTTTTTAATATGAATCTAACGGTTTTAGTTTTGGGAAAATCCGACGGTCGGATCTCCCGTACAATCATTTGAAATTACGATTTCAAAATATGAACTGCAGCGTCGTTATTCGATTTAATTTAATTATATATATATAAATATAATCGATTCTGGCGATGTTTTTCTTCAGATTTGAATTAAACATTTCAGACAATCCAACCGTTGGATCTTCACAAAGTGGGTGTTGTTGGAAAGATATTTCCAAGGCGAACCCAACGGTTTCAGTTTCAGGAAAATCCGATGGTCGGATCTCCCGCACTAGTCGTTTGAAATCACGGTTTCAAAACACGAACTGCAGCTTCGTTATTCAATTTATTTTAATTGTATTTATATAATTATATATAAATATAATTCTTTCTTCAATTTCAAAACCATATTAACTTCATATATTTGATAAATATGATATTTTTATCATCAAAAACATTTATTCAACACATGAATATTTTAAGCACTTCATATTCACAATAAAAAATGTAGATTTTATTGTTCAATCTATATATTCAACACATGAATGTTTTCGACTTCACACATATGATAAAAATATGATTTTTATCGTTCTAGTCCTTTATTCAACACATGAATATTTTCTTTAGTTGATATATATAATAAAAATGTTATTTTTATCTTTCAAAGAATTCATTCAACACATGAGCTTCATTCAACACTTGAATTTCTATTCAACACATGAATATTTTCTATAGTTTATATATATAATAAAAATGTGCTTTTTATTGTAAAAAAAAATTATTTCAAAACACGATTATTTTATATAGTTCATATATAAGGTAAAAATATTATTTTTATATTTCAAAGAATTCATTCAACACATGAATTTCATTCAACACATGAATTTCTACTCAACATATGAATTTCTATTCAACACATGAATATAGTTTCAACACATGAAAATAATTCTAACACATGAATATTATTGAAAATTTCGGCATCATAACGGCAGGGTAGTTAAAACCGACACCGTCCCTAGTACACCTCCTCGCTCTACCTTAAAACCTCGCGGTTTTTGACAATGGGGATTTCATGCATCTAGTTCGTACGCAGACGAGCATGTTTATTTTTCTTTTCCACAAACTAATCCTATGTGGTTTCATCCAAAATAATTCTCAACCACAAACAAGTATTTTTCAACCATAATCAATCATTCATGATTTTCACCAAATTTCACATCAACCAATAATCCAAACAATATCACAACCAATAAATATCGTCCATGGTCTGTGGACGAGGGGAGTATATACATATATATTCGTATATAAACAAATTTCAATTTCATTTCACTTCATTTCAACGCATATATAATTTTTACAATGCATATATAACTTATACATCGAACATACAACTTATACAACGCTTATACATGAGGTGTACAACACTTATATAACTCATACATCGACTATATAATTTATACATCGTTGTTTTCCATATCGTTTATAAATTAGAAGTCTCGCCTTGGGTTCCACTCCACCAAAAATAACAGAAGGCTCAGAAAAATATCCGCTCTCTTCTAAAATGTAGAAGACGTCCACACGAGTCCACTGTCTCTTGTTTCACTGGATTTCGTCAACATAGCAAAAAGATATAATTTTTATTGTAAAATCAAAATCCGTAGCTCTTTAAAGTGCTATTGAACAGTTAAAATTATAAAGGCTGTATACCTTCCTGTTTTCTTCAAAACTAGGTTTGCGATTTTCATGCAATCCGTGCAACGATACGATGATCGGCCTTTACCACAGCGTAGAGCTTCGAACCAGCTTCCCCGCGCCGGCAACCACCTTCAGTTCGACGTCCAGAAGAAGCAGCAGCGGCAGTTGCAAACGGTGGACTTCATGGCTTTGATTCGAGCGATATACTCAATGAAAAAAAAAATCAAACTTGGTATGGATTGGAAGATCTCGACAAGCTCTACAAAATCCCCAACAGGATGGAGATCTAATTTTGAGCGGATTGAGAGGAATCGAGGAGAGAAGGTTTGAACCCTTTTCTGTCGTCGCGCAGTGAAGGTCGGGGAGAGAGAAGGTTGTGATGGCCAATAGGATTTTTCCTTTTATTTATATATTTTTAAAAATTCTAAAATACCCCTCCTCACATACTAACTCAAATCCAAACCCAACGACTGTCATCCCTAGCTAAATACCCCCATTCCGAATACAATGGGATATATTTCGTAGGCCCATTCGACTGTTACAGTTAGTTTTTCTTCAAATTAAAATATAAAACATTCAATATTCGATTTGAACGTACATTTCAATTTGTTGGGGCCACATACTGATCCCAAAAATTCCATAAAATTAAATCTAACTATGTTTTGACGATCCGGTCCCAACAAAACTAGTTTCGTCGAATTCTGAGACTGTTTGAAAAATGGCCATTTTCTGGTCGATCCAATTTAACAGAAATTCACCAAACACATTTTCTTTTGCCACGCTCACATATTAACTTCAAAAATTATGAAATTTGAAACCTAGCAATAATTTGACATCTCGGATCCAACAAAAGTGGTTTTATTGAATTCTGAGGTCATTTGCAAAATGTCTATTTTCAAGGGCGATATATTCTCTATAGCGACCTTTCTAAAAATTCATTTGGCCATAACTTTTTATCCCCGTTATGAAACTTCAATTTTCCAGATTCTTTAGAAAATATTCACTAACAGATTTAAGTATTTTTAGCTTCACTAAAATCCGTTTTATTTTGCACCCGATACAGTCAGTCAAAGTTTGAATTGAAATTTTGAAACTACCGCGCCTTTTCAGGCCTTGTTTATAATTTAAATTAATTATATTTATTTTCAAACATCGATTCAAACACACTTTTCGTCGTTATTATTTAAAATAATTTATTTTAAATATTTAAAATCCACTAAAATAGCCAAATTAAAAATTTAAACTGGCTCAGATTTTCCGGATTGTTACAGTAACCAACAGAAATAAATGGTATGTATGGAAATATACAAGTCGATAAAGAAATGGAAGTTACAACAGTAAAAGTTTGGTTAAAAAGGGAAAATGTGATGAACGGGTAAAATAACTTATTATAATGAATTACATTAATGAGAATGCAATATAATAGGTAAGCTTGTCCTAGAAACAAGTGGAAATTATAACATAGGTTATAATAAATGAAAAGGAAACTTATTAATAAACCTTAGCTAAGAGAACTAAGTTAATAAGTAAACAACCACGATAAGTTGTGACAGTTATGATGGAAAAAGAAAGAGTAAAGTAAGAAGACTTATGGGATGAAATAAGTTGTACTTAATTATATGTATTAAGTAACATGTTAACAAAAAACATGCGGATTGCGATGAGATATACTTAATTATAGATCAAGCAGAACACGTTATTGTAACATGTAAACCTGAATTGGAGAATAAATGACATGGTAATAATGTAAAAAGATTGTAAATTACTTTCGTTAACTACAATCTAGGGAATAACATGTTTTGGGGTTATTAATGAACTTAAATGCGTTAAGTTATACCATTGAATCAATAAGCAAGAGTGGTCCGTTCCTTAGAGATATACGCGGACCAGAGGAAACCTGGTAACTTGAAAGAAAAGATAAAATGTGGATAATCAATCGATAAGTAAGACAAGCGCGCAATTAAAAGATTAGACATTGGGTCTAATAACACGTTAGCATGATGCGCTTGGACCAGTCCACATGTTTGAAGATGAAGAACCCAACGGGGTAGATCATCAGGGTGTCTAGAGACATAGGAGGAGCACACCCATTTGATTATTCTACTCGACATGCGGCTTGATTTCTTGGTGGGACCGGAGGGAAGCACGCAGCTTTTGAGAGACAAGGTAAGGTACCCCATGGTGGTCCTCTATGCGAAACACACACAGGATGTACTTGTAAAGGTGTGGGCTACGCGATACCGCCTAAGGGGGCATACCTTGACTGCAATTGTGGTTTGGCAGACAGAAGGCTATTGTAACGACCCACATTCTACGCATCGGAGGATCGTTGAATATTTATTTCATTTTCGTATAAAGTCATATGGTCGTATAACATTGGGGAATGACTATTGAGGTCATTTCACATGTTCATGATTTTTGCCGAATTTTAAATGACCGTTTTGCCCCTAGCTGATCTTGTTTTGTCCATAACTTTTGATTGGTAACGAGTTTTGACTTGAGACCACTTCCATTAGATTCGGATGATGGTTTACCTTTCCATAGAGTGGTCACATTAGCCAAACCGACTCACCATTTGGGAGATATGGCTGAAACAAGGTTTAGAAGGTGAAGAACAACTTAACCGGGCCTAATTAGGGTGATCAGCAAGAGGGCCCATAACCCATTTCAGGATTAAGGTTATGGGAGGGCTGAGATGAGTTAGTAAATCAGTTTTTGTTTCATTTCTTAGCCGCCACTTACAACCTTTGAACCCTAGCAATGGCCTCCACTTGCTAAAACACCCCAAATCACCTTCTAATCGCTAATTAAGCCAAATCTACATCAAATTAAAGCGGATTAGCATAAAAATCGAGGTAGAGCTGCTGGAGTGTATTGGAATCCTAACCATTTTGTCCAAAAGTTTCAGATCTGAGTTTAATTGTGGCTAAGGTGAGTGATTAGCATTGTTTATACACTAATTACAGTTAATTAGGGTGATTAGTGTTAATTAACGAAATTATGCATGTTAAAAATCTGGAAAAATGTTTAGAAATTCTTAAATATTATTTTAGGCCTCTGTTAGAAAATTTGGTTAATTCGGGCATGTTTTGCTAATCATATCATTAGTTATGCTTAAACATGATTAAGGGGAAAATATGGGTTTTAGGGTATGTTTGATCCATATAAACATGTTAAATTGTTGTTTTACTATTTGTGGATGATTATACATGTTGCTATGACTGTTTGGCATGATTTGTGATTGCTTATCAAAGTTAGAATGGTCGAAAACGCCGTCGTATGGTGTAAAACAGTCGCTGGAAAGTTGCAAGAATTGTATAGGGAATAAACCGGATCAGATCGCCCTATCCCTGAACAGAACTGTTCGGGCTAGGAGGCCACGTACCCGAACCGACGCCATGAACCAATCTGTCCACACCTGGAGTTCTCCGATCCGAACCGCCTTCCCCGAGCCAAAAGCATCGAACCGTGAGCTGCTGAAACATCCGAACCACCAGGAGTTTGGAGCCATGACCCGAGGCATTGACCACGAACCAGAATTATGGAGAGGTGCGACCCGATCCACCGCTCACGAACCGAGACTCCCGACCTAGTGGAAGAAGTACAACCGACCCGATGTCCTAGAGGAAGCATCACGACCTGATCTATATGGGGCAGTCCGACCCGAACCAGAAGGGAGACTGTGTACCGAACCAAGGAGCTTGGACGCGAGACATGAGCTACGAACCAAAATGAAGACCGATCCGGAGGAGATTAAAACCCGGGATGCAAAGGTAGTCCAAATTAGAAGCTGTGACTCAGGATTCAGACGGGAACCAATGAGTTAACTTCATGATTGGATTTTGCTGTGGGACGTGTGCTAAGGAGTTATCGACGTCCATAACTTTGATTCACCACCACGAGACGAATGTTAGGCTACGGATCAATGCAGTGGGGTAGTCATTACTCCATGGAGCAGAGTGATCGTAGCGTGGCTATGAGCCAATGCAGTGGATTCGTCACGACTTCATGGGGCTGAGTGGACATAGCAAGGACTAGTGCCTATGGATCAGTGCAGTGCAATCATCATGACTCCATGGGGCAGAGTGATCATAGCAAAGGATTTGGGTGGTCAAAGCGGTGGATATCATATGCTTTACACACTGAGTGAGAGATGTGAGGATGATTTCTATGCTTGATTGTTTGACATCACTATGACATGCACACCTCTCCCTGTATCTTTACAACATATGTTAGTGTCACCTTAGAGTATTGTACATCCTGTTGTGCTAACTCTTTGGTTGCAAGTCTAGGTTCAGGTATGGTTTAGTATACCTGTTATTGTTTTGTTTTGCTGCTTATCGCTCATACCAGACTTTTGTCTGACCCAGAGTTTTATATCTCTTCTTATTACTCTGGGTACTCTTAAATGGGAAGACTAGAGACATGTCAGGTGACTATGCACGAGTAGCTGTGCTGGAGACGAGCTGGAGGCTTCCACGTATGATATATATAGATATTCTCCATGTGTCGCTGCTGGTCACTACTTTGGGCATTAGTAGTGTACCTTCCTTATTTTGCTTTAGAGACAATTATTAAAAGTTGTAATAACGATGATGTGGAGCATAAGCTGTATTTGGATTTTTCGCTGCTATGATGGTTTAGTTTTCAGCGTATGCACTGTCTCGTCTGTTTTATGTCAAGTATGTTATTATTATATTTTATTCCATGTGCTGTGATACATTCTACAGGTTCATTGCTAATTCAAATTCCCTTCTTTCCTTTCTTTGGCGACCGTCCTGTGCTGGTTGGACATTGGCACACCGCACTTTCATTGAAATGTTGGCTGGTGCGGGGCGGGTCGTCACAGCTATGGCGGTATGATACCGGGGTGAACTGGCTGTCGGGCTCGAGAGAGGTTGGTCAGGACCAAACTAAGGTTAGTGATCGTTGGGACCTGTCATCGGCAGTTAGTGGGATGCAGAAAGACTAGAGCTAAACCAAGATACCATTTTCCTTTCACTATTGAGGCATGGTTGAGGGACACGCCAAATTGGATGCTAGATTGGTTGTTAGTGGCACGTCATTAGCTCTTAATGGAGTCTTTCACTAATTTAAGGAGAGGCCTGGGACGGGCCATAGCCACCGTGGAAAGCAACGCAGACCATACTTGATATCTGTATTGTAGGTCCTTAAGGTCGGCCTATACAGATACGGAAAAGCTCCCGACCAAGTTCGATGCATTGGATGCATCCCTATTATTGGACATGGGTTATAGTAGACAATACGTACCTGTGAGGGTCTAGGTACACGCACTAGATGGTGTATTGTAGACGTTAGCACATTACTTTGTAAACTTGCGTGACGAACCGAGGAGGGTTCTGTGCAGTAACTTGGCGTTATGATTCGGATTTTTATATGACATTCGGCGTAGGATACGCTTCTGTGGCATGATGGTGGGAACCGTGCAAGGAGGGTACTATGGGAAGTACCTTGATATATTGGGAGTAGCAACAAATATAATATATTAGGTTATTCTACTAGGATGTAGATGGCGACGATGTGTGTTTAAAGCCTTAAGTGCTATTAACCCAAAACAACCTAATAAATAAGAAAATGTAACTAACTAGTGTATGTAGGGGAATTTCAGAATGTGTAATTTAAGTCCAGTCACCAGATCCTGTGTTCGGACCCCCTCCTCATAACACACTCACGGGTTTGGTTTATGGCAGAGATATGATAGCTTTGGATACTGGTCAGGCAGTATTATTACCTTAGTAATGTTATATTAGATTATACTATATTTTATTCCATTCCGTTGTGAGATGTTTTCTGATCTCTGATATAATTTATATCTCTCTCTTTTCTACAGTATATCAGACAAGCCAACTCGAGTTTCGATAGATCGAGATTTAAAAAAAATGGTCTTTCGGAATTTGGGTTGTTACCTCTAGTATCAGAGCTTAGGTTTAGAATTCCTGTATAGATAGTGAGTGACTGTATTTGTATTTATAAGAAATATAAATATATTATATATATAGACACACACACCCCCTAGATCCATAAAGGAACCCACTAAATAGGAAGAGATGCCTATGGATAGAATTGGGATATCATTTGTGTACACTAAAGAAATGGTTATGGGAATTTGAGGATAAGAGACACTTAGGAGGTTTGGGTGAAAAGTGTACAATGTATTCAGTAATGAAAAAATGTGGATCCTATAGTTAGTATATGAAATGATAATATTTCATATTTGTGGGTTTTGCAATTGAGCCTTACAAATTGGGAAAGAAAATGGATTAGGAATATATATATCTTAGAGAAATGACTTTGTGGGAAAAATTTAGAGAGGTCTAAGTATGTTAGAAACCCACTTTGAGTCTAGCCCCATTGTTAACTTTTAAGAACTTGAAAATTTTAAAAGCTTTTTGGTTAATAAATTACATTATTTTCAAGTTTTGACCTTAAAGTTTATAATTATTAAAGTACGTACTAGATAAATTGTGTAGAAACAATATTTGAAATAAAAAAGAGGTATTTTTTTATTTTTGAAAAGGAAAATATAAGCAACATATTTGAAAAGTACATATTGGGTTTTGGAAGAAAATGGGGTATATTTTGGAAACAGTGATTTCTTATAAAACTTTTGTCAAAATTCAATTCTTTCAGAAAAATGTGTACATTAAAGAGCATGTACTTGCTAGTTTTAAAGTATGAAAGGATTAAAAAGCAAAGCATAGAAAAATTGCATTTTTGTAAAAACCAAAATTTTTAGTAAAGTAATTTTTGGAAGTCTCTATTCTTTGGATAAAAATATTTTGTAATTTTTTTAACACAAATTTTTGTTCGGCGTACAAAATAATTTGTAAAAGTTTAGAAAAGAGTAGATGTTTACACCTAGTTGCAAGTAAATAAACTAGTGTAGTAATTGAATCAGCATAGTAAGAATGAATAGAGAAGAAAATAAATGAGAAACAATTGTCCTTTACTACTCTAGTTTTATGATTTGAAAAAAGGTTTTTTTTTTTATGAGATATCATATTTTTATGGTTTGGCAAAAAAAGGTTTTAATAAAGTTTTGAAATTTTAATTTTTGAAAGGAAAATGAAATGAGGAAAGCCAAACCATGTTTTTTATTCATGGAGTAGGTAAGGTTTAGTACCTAGGGAAGATGAAAAAAACTTTGAGGCTATGAAGTAAATAGCAAGGACTGTTTTGGAATAATTGAAAATTTCCGTAGAATGCGCAAGCATTATGGAGCCTAGCTTTTTTCTTGAAAAAAAAAGATTGTTAGTACACAACAAGGACTAGTGGTGATTACTAGATGCTAAAGGGTGAGTAAGTGTTTTGATCCTTTGGTTTGGACTTTTCTTTGTAAGAGGAGACCTGGTCTTAGGATTCTTAGCCCTTGATATTAGCCATGTAGAGTGTTTGTTTTCCTGTTTTAGTTAAATGATTAGAAGGATTATTTGAAAATTAGATCAGTGGATTAAGTTAAATAAGCTAAGAAAAGAGTAATAACATAACTAAAATGAAAACAACAATCCAGTAAAGCCACAAACATGACAGTTGAGAAAAATAGAAATTCTGAGAAATAGGGTAAAAAGGGGTTTCCTAAGTAAGTTGAATAAGAAAATCAATAACAAAGAAAATTTTCTTATGTGAACTGCGCTTGGATAGAAAGATGGAGAATTTCTACGTAGTAGTTGCATAAAATCAAAGTACAGATAGAAATGGTACATAAGAGAAAAAACGGATGATGCCAAGTTTTCCGTCTTCCCACCAATTTGTAACGTAACAAATCTAATTTAGAAAATTAAATTTTTTTGGAATTAGAAAATTTAAAGTTGTTTGATAGGGTTTTGGATGCAAAAATTGTATGAATTATGTTGTTTCTCTGTAAGAGTGAGAAATTTTGGGTGAAAAAGTATTTTGTTTTTTCAAAATATTGCATTCATATAAAAATTGCTTGTATATTTAGGGTGTGTGCATCATACTTTGCAAAAGATTTTTGATAAAAATTTGCATTCATTATATCCATGTATTACTATGTTGTGTTACACTTTGCACAAGTGCACAAATGGTTGAAAAATTGGATGTACACCTGATGGCTATGAATTATGCGAGGAACTGCTTAATTTTTCCCTTACCAAATTTCGGTGATGAAATTTCCTATGGGTGGGAGAATGTAACACCCCACATTTAATCAAATAATAAAACGGGTAATAAATAAAAATTGCATGAATAAGTATGTATGCATAGAATTTTAATGTTGAAATAAAATGTGCAGGTTAAGAGAAGAAAGAAATGAATGCATAAATAAAATAATGCATTAAAAGGGGAGTAAAATAATGAATTAATAGTGTCATTAGTTACATGAAATAAGCAGCCATTAAAGGACAAGTAATTGAAAGTTAAGTTATTTGATGAATTAAATAATCAAGAGATTGTGTGTGTATATATATACATGTAGATTTGAAATTCAAAAGTAAATATAGTTTATAACTGGAATAATATAAATCAAAAGGATTATATTAAGTAAGTGAATAACGTTACTAATTAATGTTCAAAAATTAGATATGTTTTATCAGGTAATAAAAGTAACGTTATAAATCAGAAAATCGCGGTTGCACAAGAAATCGGCTTGGACCCAAGATGGGTCGACCTAAGTTGGCCTGAATCGACCTATGGGTCGACCCAAGTTGGCTTGGGTCGACCCACAGGAAGAAGGGTCGACATAGGGGTTGACCCGATCGAACCCATATATGTTTTATGTGACGTGGATTCCTAATATTAGCAGTTCATATATCAATTGATTAAATCCGATGGTCCAGACTTTCTCGTACACCTACAAATTGACCTGTAAGGACTAGCTTTAATCTCATATTTTTTGTGATGCTGCCTAGGCTCTGCCATTCTATTCTTCCACCAAATCTTTTCAAAAAATAAAATATTAGTTCATAGGGGTTCTGATTCAAAATTCGAAGATAGGAGATATAAATCTACAAATAGGTGTTCAGAAATCTAATCAACATGAGGTAAGTTCTTGAATCTTGTTTATATAGATTTCTCTCTCTCTTTTCCCCTTCTTTTAGTATTCGATTTGTGAATCCGTGGTTATTTGAATAATATATTCTATTAGAGCAAAAAAATATCACTAACACCCAGTTAACTATATTTTGTAGAGAATAATGAAGAATTATAAGCTAAAACAGTGAAAAACAATTAGATACACGAGATTTATAGTGTTCACCGTTAACGAGCCTGCGTCCATTTTATAGTTCTTTGATTCGATAGAGAATTACTAGTACAATGACTATAGCCATTCAGTCTCTCGAATACATCTTATTTATCACTCATAGTTCGAAATGAAAGATAATTGACAACTATGGCTAAGGAATGTTGAGCTTCATATGGCCAATAGTTCCCTTAATTTGTTGTGGAATCATGTATATGTTGAGACATGAGAATTTCGATTGATAACAACAAAATAAAGATCAGTGGAAATCATGACATAGAGCTAAGATTATGGATATATAGATGCTTAAAGGGAGACAGAGCTTATATACAGGGGGAGATAGCAATAAAGATTAAAATATCAAGCTATATTGTCATCAATCAAAAAGGGGGAGAATGTTGAGTCAACGGTTTCAATGCTTATTTTGATTAATGACAAGAAGGAGCTTCATGGTTGACAAAAAGAAGATTCAATGTTTTATAGGTTAGAAGTTGGTTATTTAGAGTATTTTATGTTAAAATCTATCCTCAAATAATCATACTTCTCATTGCTTTCAAAATTATGCATGAAAACTCGTTTTTATTGTATATTGACAAAAACAGGTCAACCTGTTAAAAATAACAGGTCAACCTATTTTTAAATATAACAGGTCAACCTATTAAAATTAACAGGTCAACAGCTTTTTGAAATAACGGTCAAAAACCTGTCAACCTATTAATTTTTTCCTGTCGACCTATTTTTGAATTTCATGAAGAGTCATCTTCTTTCTTGAAAAGTTGCATCCATTTCTCTTCATTAAAAAACACTTCTTTTGATTGCAACTTTTCATGAATGATTGCATCTTCTCAAACTCTATAAATACATCAAGATTCAATCATTCAAATTACAGAAAATCGATTCTTGCTCTGATTTCTGATCTTACTTTCTAAATACTCTTACATTCTAAAAAGCTCCCAAATTCAAGTTACATATTGAATCCTTGATAATATTTCTTATATTTTGATTCAACAAGCAACTAACTTCCTTCAAAATCTTCGCATTCGATTCATATACTTGAGGATAAGATTATAGGAAGGTTGTACTCAATCATTGACTAATCAGTGTTGAAGAAAGAACACATTCAAGGTCAAACTCTTGTAATCGTCTTGTGGGTAAGCTTGTAGCCCATGAAATCAAGTGGGTAAGCTTGTAGCCCGTGAAATCAAGTGGGTAAGCTTGTAGCCCGTGAAATCAAGTGGGTAAACTTGTAGCCCGTAAATCAAGTAGTTGTGAACCTGTTCCTCCGGGTGAAGCGAGGGTGTTGTTTAGTGAAAAGCCGAAGAGGAGCTTCGGGACTGGACGTAGGACTGGAGGTCCGAACCAATATAAAAATCCTGGTGTCGTTACTCTACTTTACTTTACTGCATTTATAGTTATTTGCGATATATATCTTTTTTGCGAATTTTTACCTGCATAACTATTGAATAGCTTAAGTTATCACATACATTCTGCATAGCTATATTATAGATCCTGCACAAGTCGTACACACTTCGGAGTTTTCAATTGGTATCAGAGCCTGGTGTTCTAGAGATCGTAACAACATCTTAGAACAAATGGCAATAAAGAAGTCTAGTCAAGGGATTAGAAAGTGGAAGAGCAACAAAGCCGAATCAAGAGAGCAAGGAAACAAGTGTCCCATAGCCAAAGTCAGATCACAATCGGTATGTACAAATTCATTATATAAAGATCTTTTGTTAGACCATGAAAAATTATTGAAACTCAATACAGTCGTTTTAGCTATGTCAAAAAATTACAAGCAAGAAAATTTCAAATTAAAAGAAGAAAACAATCTATTGGTAAAACAAGCCAAATGTTTTGAAAATACCATAGAAGAGCTTGTTTCTCAAAAAGATTTCCTTCAAAAAGAAAATGAGCGACTAGAAGATAAAAACAATGTTCTTTTAAAGGAAATCGATCTTTTGCAAAATAAAAATATACCATTAGAAGATTCTTTAAATAATTCTAGTTCTTTAATTTCGTCTCTTGAAAAAGAGAATAGAGCTTTAACTGAAAAGAATTTAGAACTATCTAAAGAATGTGAGTTTTTAAAGGTGAATAATAATATTTTGCAAAATGAAATTTCTGACTCAAAAGAAAATTTTAAAAAGTTACAATCTTCTTTAGATAATTTAGAATCTCAAATTTTAGGTCTCAAAACTGAGAATGGTACTTTAAAAAGGAAAAATTCTAAATTAAATAAGGAAATTGATGATTTAAAGAATAACAAAATTTCTTTTGAAAATGTCAATAGCGACTTTGGAAATAAATTTGATAAAAGTGCAAATAAGTTCGCAAAATTTAATAAAGGTCAAAATGATTTAAATATGATTTTATCTAGATCTCGACCTTTACATGACAAAAGTGGTTTAGGATATAATAAAACTAATCCTAGAAATAGTACTAGATATGCTTTCATGTACAATAAGAATATCACTGCTAGTACTAATACACATCCAAGACCCAATTATTATAGAAATTCGAATACTTCTATGACTAGCAAATTTTATAATAAATCTAGAAGTACAAAAAGGAATATCAATAGAGATTGCATAAGTATTTGGGTTCCTGTAAGTTGGAAGAACAGAGAAAAATATATCAATGATTATTTTGATTCAGTAGTTAATAATGAAAATTATATTTTTAAAGGTTCCATTAGACCCTCTTGGGTATGGTTACCTTTCATCTAACCTCTGGACCCTAATGAAGTAAGTGGGTACCAAAAGTATACATGTCATATAATTTTTGCAGGTACACCACAACAAAGAGAAGGCTATTCGGTATCTCTAAATATCTTTGAAAATTTAGCTTATCAAAAAGCACATGTTTCAATATTTCATCGTCATCGAGGACACAAAATTCATGGGATAGGAATTACAACAAAAATGAAGGCGGAAGCGAAAAATATTCTCCTTGGGAACCAAGAAAATAATTTTCATATATCGGATCTAAGGAGATATTTTATATTCCTTTTAATATTTGTTTTATTTCTTTCTTCATGTATTTAATATATATTATTATAATAAAATGTTGTTTGAGTTTGATTTTTTTCAAAATAAGGCAGAAAAACAATTTTTGACAAATTAGGTCGACCTGTTAAAAAATATAGGTCGACCTGTTTTGAATATTTTCAATCCAGAGAAGAATTAGGTCGACCGGTGGCAAAATATAGGTCGACCGGTCATACAGGTCGACCGGTCAAAAACTATAGGTCAACTGGTTTTGAATATTTTCAATCCAGAGAAGAATTAGGTCGACCGGTGGCAAAATATAGGTCGACCGATCAAAAACTATAGGTCGACTGGTTTTGAATATTTTCAATCCAGAGAAGAATTAGGTCGACCGGTGGCAAAATATAGGTCGACCGGTCATACAGGTCGACCGGTCAAAAACTATAGGTCGACCGGTTTTAATACATGTAGTTTCTAGAGACTTTTTAGGTTGACCGGTTCCAAAATTCATGTCGACCACTACTGTTTTAGCAACAAAATAGGTCGACCGGTTAGAAAAAAGGGGTCGACCGGTTTTGCCTTATTTCCTCTATCTCAAACCCGAGAGTTTTTAGGTCGACCGGTCTCTCTGAATTTTTTCTTTTTATAAAGACACGTCATTTCAAATTCCAAACTCAAACACCATTTCTTATACTATTTTAAAACTATACTACTCTCGATTATTGAGGTTATTATGATATTTATTCTTCTTAATCGATGACAAAGGGGGAGAAATATTTTACATATACTATTTAAAATATATGTGCTTAATATGGTAAAAGTATATGTGTGCTAACATTTGTTAATGCAGGAATCAAAAGGTAAGATTATTTACTAACAAATGTTGCAGAAATTCAGGGGGAGCTTTATATTCAAAGGGAGAAAATCCAAGGTGTTGTCATCAATCAAAAAGGGGGAGAATGTTGAGACACGAGAATTTCGATTGATAACAACAAAATAAAGATCAATGGAAATCATGACATGGAGCTAAGATTATGGATATATAGATGTTTAAAGGGAGACAGAGCTTATATACAGGGGGAGATAGCAATAAAGATTAAAATATCAAGCTATATTGTCATCAATCAAAAAGGGGGAGAATGTTGAGTCAACGGTTTGAATGCTTATTTTGATTAATGCCAAGAAGGAGCTTCATGATCGACAAAAAGAAGATTCAATGTTTTATAGGTTAGAAGTTGGTTATTTAGAGTATTTTATGTTAAAATCTATCCTCAAATAATCATACTTCTCATTGCTTTCAAAATTATGCATGAAAACTCGTTTTTATTGTATATTGACAAAAACAGGTCAACCTGTTAAAAATAACAGGTCAACATATTTTTAAATATAACAGGTCAACCTATTAAAATTAACAGGTCAACAGCTTTTTAAAATAACGGTTAAAAACCTGTCAACCTATTAATTTTTTCCTGTCGACCTATTTTTGAATTTCATGAAGAGTCATCTTCTTTCTTGAAAAGTTGCATCCATTTCTCTTCATTAAAAAACACTTCTTTTGATTGCAACTTTTCATGAATGATTGCATCTTCTCAAACTCTATAAATACATCAAGATTCAATCATTCAAATTACAGAAAACTGATTCTTGCTCTGATTTCTGATCTTACTTTCTAAATACTCTTACATTCTAAAGAGCTCCCAAATTCAAGTTACTTATTGAATCCTTGATAATATTTCTCATATTTTGATTCAACAAGCAACTAACTTCCTTCAAAATCTTCGTATTCAATTCATATACTTGAGGATAAGATTATAGGAAGGTTGTACTCAATCATTGACTAATCAGTGTTGAAGAAAGAACACATTCAAGGTCAAACTCTTGTAATCGTCTTGTGGGTAAGCTTGTAGCCCGTGAAATCAAGTGGGTAAGCTTGTAGCCCGTGAAATCAAGTGGGTAAGCTTGTAGCCCGTGAAATCAAATGGGTAAACTTGTAGCCCGTAAATCAAGTAGTTGTGAACCTGTTCCTCCGGGTGAAGCGAGGGTGTTATTTAGTGAAAAGCCGAAGAGGAGCTTCGGGACTGGACGTAGGACTGGAGGTCCGAACCAATATAAAAATCCTGGTGTCGTTACTCTACTTTACTTTACTGCATTTATAGTTATTTGCGATATATATCTTGTTTGCGAATTTTTACCTACATAACTATTGAATAGCTTAAGTTATCACATACATTCCGCATAGCCATATTATAGATCCTGCACAAGTCGTACACACTTCGGAATTTTCAGTATATATATAATAGAGTTGGTTCAGGCTGAGTAGCCACATGGCATGCGTACAATAGATCTCAGGATGTAGTGGAGAAATCTTCTCTTAATCGTGTGGTGACAAGTGTCACTTGATCCGGTAAAGTAGACAAGAGACGTGGTTAAGATCGTGGTGTGCAGTCACAGGTCCAAGTGGGTTGGATAGGGGTCTACGCGATCCGAAACGACAATGCCTAGTGCTCGACTCAAGTATTCGGGCGGGTCGGGTTCCTGTAGCTCGACCCGAGCCATTACTTATCATTCGTGATTACTTCAGGTAGGTGGGGCCAGGTCCTCTCCCATTCGACCCGAACCAGCGCCAACAAAAATTCAGTTGCCAAAATGTTCGAGTGCCAAGCCATTTTTTACATGCCTTCGGGTCGGGTCCCAGCATATCTAACCCGATCCGCTTAATCCGACCCGCTTCACTCATGAGGCATACTTGCCTTAGCTTGGTCTGATCCAAACTTTGAGATCCGACGCAAAGCCTTCATACACGAAAATGCTAAGCTTTCCAATGCTTTGTCACTTCATCCAATTGATTGCCGAATCAATACTAGTTTATGCTCAAGTCCTTAGATGTAGGTAGCCTGGTCACAGAGTAGGCTAATAGATTCAGTTAGGAAAGCCATGGAATAACAGATCTAGATCAGATTCAAGGAGGTGAAATTTGTCTGGTGAGTGGATTTAAATTATACCTTCTTAAATAATTGTATATTTACCATTTATCCCCGTCATTCTTAACATGTTAAACAATTACAAGTTGTAATAATTTCAGTGTAATTTATTTTTTGATATATTAAGAATATTACTGTTGTATAGATCTATTTTATGAATCCATTAATTGGATAAAAATTTTTGCAATACTGAATTTGTGAGATTTACAATAAAAGTCAATATGTCATAGAAAACATTGTTAATGAAAAATTGGATATTATAAACGAAATTACAGTGAAATTGAGAATAATTGTGGTAATTGAGATTAAATCTGCGTAGAATATGTTGAGAACATTTCTGTTGTATAAAGCCAATTCCATTAATTATCTGTCTAAATTGGGAATTACTTTAAGCATTGTAATTAGGAATTAAAAAAACATGAATATTTTCTTAGGAAAATTATTATGCCAAAAGGTTGTAAATAAAATTATAGTAAAATTTGGGAATAATGAAAATGAATATATATGTCTAATTTGCATGTAAAATTTACAATAATTGAGAAATTGTAGATAACTGCACTAAGACACGAGGTTAAGTTCAACTTGTGGTAGATGTCTGCTCGGAACCGCCAGGCAAATCCAACATCCAAAAGTAGTCAACTTAATGTGAGAAGTCTTGTGTTTAAACATATATTAAAAAATATGTATACAACATGCAATAAATAAATTAGTAATGTCTATTAGGGTACAACAAAATAGATATTTTGGGGAATATTAAAATAAGGATACTTCATTGTCCATTAATGTTTTAGGGAAATATGACCGTTAGGTTCATGAGTGACATTAACAGTAGCCAACATAAATAAATGGTATATGTGAAAAAATACAATTCGGTAATGAAATGGAAGTTACAATAGTAAAAGTTTGGTTAGAAAGGGAAAATGTGATGAATGGGAAATATAACCTAATATAATTAATTACATTAATGAGAATGCAATATAGTAGGTAGGATTGTCCTAGGGACAAGTAGAAATTATAACATAGGTTATAATAAATGAAAAGGAAACTGATTAAAAACCTTAGTTAAAAGAACTAAGTTTATAAGTAAACAACAACGATAAGTTGTGACAGTTATGATGGAATAAGAAAGAGTAAAGTAAGAAGACTTAGGGGATGAAATAACCTGTACTTAATTATATGTATTAAATAACATGCTAACATAAAACATGTGGATTATGATAAGATATACTTAATTATACATTAAGTAGAACATGTTATTGTAACCTGTAAACCTGAACTTGGACAACAAAAGACATGGTAATAATGCAAAAAGATTGTTGATTACTTTCGTTAATTACAATCGAGGGAATAACATGTTTTAGGCTTGTTAATGAACTTAAATGGGTTAGCTTATACCATTGAATTAATAAGTGAGAGAGGTCCATTCCTTAAATATTTAAGGGGCCCAGAGAAAACACGGTAACTTTAAAGAAAAGATAAAATATGGATAATCAATCTGATAAGATAAGACAAGCGGACAATTAAAAGATTAGACATATGGTCTAATAACACGTTAGCATGATGCGCTTGGACCAAGGTGAAGAACCCAACAGGGTGAATCATCGGGGTGTCTAGAGACACGGGAGGAGCACGTCCAATTGATTATTCTGCTCGATATGAACCTTGATTTCTTGGGTGGGAATGAAGGGAAGCACACGGCTTCTGAGGGACATGTTAGGGTACTTCGTGGTGGTCCCCTGTGCGGTACACGCTCAAGATGTACCCGTAGAGGTGGGGATCTGCACGATACCACCCAAGGGGGTATGCCTTTACTGCAACAGTAGCTTGGAAGACAGAAGGTTATGGCGGTATGTCTCTGGGGTGATTCGGTGGTCGGCCTCGAGAGAGGTTAGTCAGGACCAAATTAAAGATAGTGATCTTCAGGTACCTGTCATCAGCAGTCAGTAGGATTCGGAAAGACTAGATCTAAACCAAGATACCATTGTCCTTCCACTAGCGAGGCACTGTTGAGGGACACACGAAATTGGATGCTAGATTGAGAATGGTTGTTAGGGGAATGTCATTAGCTTTTGATGGAGTCTTTTACTAGTTAAGGGAGGCACCTGGGTGGGGCCATAGCCATCGTGAAAAGTAGACTATACTTGATATTTGTATTGTAGGTCCTTAAAGGCAGGCCTATACAGATACGGAAAAGCTCACGGCCGAGTTATGTGCATTGGATGCGGCCCTATTACGGGACTCGAGTTACTGTTGGCAGTGTGTACGTGAGAGGGTCTAGGTACACACTGGGTGGTGTATCGTAGACGTTAGGGCATTACTCTGTACGCTTGCATGACATAGCAAGGAGGGTTCTGTGCGGTAATGTGGCAATATGACTCAGATTTCTGTGCGTCGTTCGATGTAGGATACGCTTCCGTGGCATAATGGTGGAGACCATGCAAGGAGTGTACTATGCGAAGTACCTTAATATATTTGGGGTATATGCATATATATTATATTAGGTTGATCTACTGAGATGTAGATGGGTACGACATGTGTGTAAAACCTTGAGTGTTATTAACCCAAGAGAACCTAATAAACAAGAAAATGTAACCGAATGGTATATGTAGGGTTGTTTCAGAATGTGTGATTTAAGTCCAGTCACTAGAACTTGTGTTCTGACCCCCTCCTTATAACACACTCGCAGGTTAGGTTTATGTGGAGATATGGTAGCTTTGGATACTGGTTAGGCAGTATTATTACCTTGGTAAGGTCATATTCGATTATATTATATTTTTTTCCATTCCGTTGTAAGATGTTTTCTGAGCTTCGATATAATTTATATCTTTGTCTTTTCTGTAGGAAACCAGACAAGCCAACTCGAGTTTCGATAGATTGGGATTTTTGAGAAAAAATTGGTCTATCGGAATTCAGGCTGTTACATACGGGACCGCAGCCCCTTCTACTGGCTCAACAAACAACAGTTAGTGTTACAGACTCTCGGTTAGTAACTCGAGCAGTGGTAACTCTGTGTCCCATACTACGCGTTCTCACCGCCGGTATACTACCAACTAGTCATCTCTACAACGGAGAACAACTAAAATCAATAAATCATAAGCTTCAATTAGATGAATCTATAATTAACCAATACAATGTACCTTCGCATCTTGTACCACGAGCTTTACTATACCATTTAATTACAAATTCGCCTACTCGAAGGGTGCATAAATATGTATTATAATATATGAAAAATACTTTGTTTTGCAAAAATGAGATTATGGAACAATTCTACAAACATTTCGGAAAATCTTGATTTTGCAATTCACTTTACATAATAAGAATATATATATATATATATTAAAAACCTAAAAAGTTTTAATATAAAAATTTATTTTATTAAAACAACTCTTATTCATATTTAAAACCACCTTTAAAACGGTTTTATAAAATGCGTGTTCATGTATACACAATCTCAAAAAAAACCATAAAGACAACACATGGAAATCAACTCGGAAATTCATCAAATTCAAACTATAAATTGGTGATAATATAGGCATATCCATTATAATAGTAAGACGAAATAAATGAACCATGGCCTAAAAATAGGTCAAGAGATGCATGAAAATACTTAAGGAAAATAACCTAAATCAACACTAAGGCATAAAGATGTACCTAACAATCAATTCTGGTTGCAACTTCCAAATAAGTTTAGAACAAGTAAACAACATCGGAATAGTCCGAAAATTTATATGCACAAACTAGAACAATATATCTTCCAAAAAAATAAAGAATCTCTCAATTTCGATTTGGTATGAAAAAGATATGAATTCTCAAACTTGGACTCTGGCCATGTTGAATTCTGGCCTGGTCCGAAACCTTCTCCAGGTTCAAATTTGATATCTAGTTCGGATGACCAAACGACCTTGGATTGGTTTGAAAAGATCCAAGCATGGAGACAAGCTTTCAAACTTTATAATGCAAAAGGAATCATGAAAATCAGATCAAAATTAAGGGAGATACAGTGCACCAAAGTTGTGCCTAAGAACTGTTTTCATCCAGAAGCAAAAAAGGCCAACGTAACTTACTACCACATGGGCCAACCGTTGTGTCGACCCATGGGTTGACCCACCATTGCTTGGGTCGACACATGAGTCGACTTAGCTTACAGAAGTTTTCAAGGTGCGTATCTGAGCCCAATTGCGACTTTTAGGCAATGTTTGCCTAACCAAACATGGTCAGAATGACTTAAATTTTTGTAGTTTCACAAACAAGATACTTTTAATGCAAAAATAATTATTCGAAAATAGTGAGTAATGAAAGAGATATAATAGCTCAAAATGGAGCTCTTAGTATGAATTCCCAACAGAAAGTTTTAGAACAAAAGCCATAGGAAATTCAATGTATTTTGCATAGCTTGATTTAAATAACAAAACTCGGTTGTTAACTAAAAGATATGACTAAGTGATCAACTTGAATTTGGATTATAGCAAGGATGGATCTTAATTGTAGCAAAATTGAGCTTGAATACTGAGAAGAAGCTTCCTTTTTCCTGGGAAACAAATTACTGCTACACGCAAAACACTAATTTTAACTTACAGTAAAGATTTCAACAAATCAAGAATTGATGGATTAAATTCGAGCTTTAGGAAGATTACCTGTTGTAGAATCAAGATTAATAACTTAAATTCGCTCTTAGAGTGGATTGAGGCTTCATTTTGGTTTATAGTAAAGATTTTCTCTTTTCTTTCTTTGCTTCTTAGGTCAAAAATAAGAAGAGGACCTCGAGGAAGAAAACTACGTACCGCACTAAGTTTTTCAGGGTTTTTTCCTCTTAAGCATAATTAATGTCCCAAAATTATTTAATTAGGCCCAAAGTTAAGCAATTAAGTCATTCAGCTAGCATTCAGTTTATTAAACACCTATTTTACATAGATAAGTAACTTTTACACTGTTCCTTAACACAAAAACCATGTTTAAACACCAAATAACAAAATTAAAAATTCTACACAATGTTTCCAACCATTTAAAAACCTTTTAACACTATATTTTGCATTTCACATCAAATTTTAGAATTTACACAAAATGTTAAGTGATCAGGGGTTGGTACCTCATAAAACAGGAGGAAACTTTGCAAGGAGGAATCCGCCCGAGGAGGGGCTCGCGTCTGATTAGCTAGTTGCACAGGATTGAAGGGTTACCGGCGTCGGTGAATAGGTTGTTGCCCCCCCCCCACATTTATTTCATTCTTTGTAAAAAAAATCGCATTACACAAAGATTAAATGTTTGAATTGTATCTTTTTAGTGCACCAACCGTCAAAACATACAAAAATGTATATTTTCATTATTAATTAATCTTTGATGCTAAATTAATATCTTATTTATAAACTTTTGTTAGTTTCCATATTGCACATAAATTTGTGATTCAAACTACTCTATTAACACACAAGTCACCTGATAAACACAAAAATTCATATTTTCTATATTTTATAATATTTTACAACTAGTTTCACATTTTATTCTTATGTAAATTTCTCAAAATTTCACGTAATGCACTAAATTTGTCATTAAATTCATAAAACCATATTTTCTATGAACACATATCTCCAGAAATATTTTTCTTAACAAGATTATACAAAATAATATAATTTAAGCTATTATTTTAAATTTATAATTTGCTAAACTTTCTTATTAAATCAATTTGTAAGGTCCAAATGTATTCCTGACACATAATATTAGAAATAAACATTGGATCCTACAAAATCAATTTACTTCCAATCCAACGTTCAAATTTCTCCCTAATATTCATCAGTACTATCCGAATTCACAAATTTTCATTTTATTTATTGCCAAGCCTCAATTTAATCACTTTTAAATGATTAAATTCCACATCTCCATGATTGAACAAAAACCAACTTTTAAGTATTAACCCAAGTAATTAAGTCAAATAACCAAATCAATTATGTATTTAACTTAGTTAGCAATTCAGCATTCTTATCTTAGTTGTTTATTAATTATTACAGGTAATCACCCAATATTCGAGTTGTTATGGACTCCCTTCCTTACAAAAATAACATCCTCACAATTTTCTAAAGGGTAAGTCATACACAACCAAATTCATTCCATTAGCACCTAAAACAAACAACGAATGAGATGAGCTTAAATCTAGAAATTCTCATCTCTAATACTTGGAAAAAGGAAAACAAGTATTCAATATGTTCGATGGACCAACAATTATATACGAGTCTAAGCATCAATTAAATAAGAACATTGAAAGTTACTTCGAAGATGTTTACCCCTTCGAATCTAAACACCAAGGAATACACAAAAGATTTATTACACAAAAAAAAGAAAAAATCTGAGTGCTACAACAAAGACAAGCACCAAATAAGAATGTTGTAAAGGCTTCCTTATAATTGACGTGGTGCATGCGTTGCACTTTCCAGCATTACAAGGAAAGTTTACATCGAATGCACCAAGGTAGATATACAAAGAGATATAAAGTGGTTTTCTATTGGGGCGCCAAACTCCTATGCCTTCCACATACATAATGCTACACGTAAGAAAGTACTAGATGGAGGTAGAACAACTAACAAAAATTCAAGATATCCCTTCCGGATTAGCATAGGGTTCAAGGCGACTTAATGCTTACCCTATACACGATCAATAGTTACTCTATCTCAAAAGCTTCACCAAAGAATAAGAATATAATAAAAATTTACTCCCAACCAGATTAAATTTCAGCAAAACAATAATTGACACGAAATGTCCATTAAGTGCTATGGTAAAAGCCATGCTATGTGACATCCCACATTTCTTAACAAGACCTATATGAGGATTTCATTAAGAAATATGAAGAGTATAGGTATAAAATAACATCAATGAGGCTAAAATTCACAAGATAGCAATAATAAACATAGCGAAATTTAAATTCTTATTTAAAACAAAATAAGTAGTGTCATTACATTATAAGTCATAAAACCGTAACTATCTCAACAATAAAAAATCAGAGTAACAAAATAAAAAGTATCCTTCTCATCATCAAGTACATAAAATAGATAAAACATGGAAAAGTACATGTAAGCACAAAGATCAAAACAGATGATAATCTCCAAAGGACCGAGCTGGGACAAAGATCTCTTAAGTGTTAGGTCTTTCACCCTGAGATCCTGTAATGACCCGTACCTTACGTATCAACCAATCGTAAAATATTTACATTTTACTCTATGTATTCGAACCTTTCTCAGATTTTAATATGTTTTCATGGGGTATGAGACATGTCAATGATTTTTTCCAAATCTAATTATGACTGTTTTCCATTTAATTTACTATTTTACATATAACTTTCGATAAGGATTGAATCAAGTGCAAAGTATCATTGGATCGCAATAGTATTTACGATACCGTAGAGTGGTCGCATGAAGAATTTGGTTTAGCAGTTTGAAAGGAATCGTTGTCTTAAGTTTTAGTTGTTGGTAGGCAGACTAGTTAGCAGCTAATGGGCTGATTAGCCAAACTCATTAGACTAATGACCTACAAAGACAAATAGGGGCAATAGGAGAGAATAAGGGTTTCTCTTTTCATTCTGAACATTAAGTTGGGTATTTAATTCTCTAGTTCAACCTAAAACCCAAATTCTCCATTATTTTCACTCAAATTCAACGTAGATTCCATCTAAAAGATAAACCATCATCAAGGGAGATTAGATCATGTCAATTTCATCAATTTTAGGGGTTTTCTATTGTTGTCCAGATCTGTGTTCAATAGGTTTGCATTGTATTTAGAAATTAGTGAGTGATAGATATCTCTCACATGGAAACTACAAATTTATTGGGTAAAATAGGATCAAATTCATATGTTACATGCAAAATTCACGCTAGATCTGATCATGTGTGTTCAACTCAGATTTAGGCATCTTAGGAAAACCTAATTTAATCATGTTAACTGGATAATTATTAGATCATATATGTTTGTATAGATGATTAGATCCAAATCTGGTTAGATCTCATGTTTATGGTATGTTTATGCCATAATTGTTATATGTTCATGTTTGTATAATCAATATTGTATGAACTGATGTTTGTTTTTATTGAATTGGTTGCAATGTTTGATTTGTTTGTTAGAATTGGTTACCGTAGATCTTAGGATTGAAGAACAAAGCACATCAGAGGTTTAGATGATCGGATTTAGACAAAATATGATAGAGGCGCTCGAGAAGGCGAGAGAAGGAGGCACGAAAATTTTCATGCTAAAATAAGCTAAGTGTATGTATAAGTGCACAAATAAGGAAAATTATACATAAAAGTGAATATAAAAATATATGTATACATGCATATGTAAATGTATGCATATGTGTATGCACAGATATATACATATGAAAGAGAAATCCAAAATAAACCTGAATCAATGAAAATATGTAAGAAATAAATGATGGCATAATGCTATTTTAATTTTGAAATAGAAATAAAAGTCACGTATATATATATACGCACAAATCCAAATGTTAAGATAAAATGTACACGATAAGAGCAAAATATAATTAATGCATAATAAATGGAAAATGAATAAAGAAATTAGCTGTTGTTGAAATTGGAGTGCATTAAAAGGAATAAAACAACTAATTGATGGAAGTATTAATTGCAATAATTAATAGGCAAGGAATTTAAAGATTGCATGCGTATACACATGCATAAATTTGAAATTGAAACTTACTAATGGTGTATAAAAGGCATAAGATAAATCAAAGGAAGAAAAAGGGGAAAATAATCAAACGTTTAAAATAAAAACATTAAGTACAGTCGTTAATTTCGTACCTAGACCCAGATGGGTCGACCCATGTTGTGCTTGGGTTGACCTATGGGTCGACCCAAGCTGGCTGGGTCGACCTAGGGGTCGACCCAGAATGGGTGCAGATATGTTTTGTGACTTGGTTTTGCTTATGTGTGCAGTTCAGATTTTTATGAATTAAATATGACGGTTTAGACTTTCTCGTGCACCTATAAATAGACTAGTAGGGCCTAGCCTAAATCTCATATTTTCTGAGATGCTGCCCAGGCTCTGCCATTCTCTTTGCCCCCCAAATCTTTTCAAAAAATTAGAATACTAGTTTTAGGTAATTTTGATTCAAGATTTGAAGATAAAAGAATATAGATCTACAAATAGGTGTTTAGAATTCTGATCAGCATGAGGTAAGTCCTTGAATCTGGTTTATATAGGTTTCTTTCTCTTTTCCTTCTTCTTTAGTATCAGATTTTTGAATCCATGGTTATTTGGATTACAGATTCAAATAAGAAGGCCATTGAATAACAGATATGTATCAGATTCATGGATTCGAAAGCTGTTAGTTGAGTAGATCTAAATTATACCATTTTAAATAATGGTATATTTATCATTTGCATTCCTCGTTGTATTTAATCTGCTAGACAGTTGATAAGTATGAAAATTGCAAATAATTGTGGTAACTGGGATTAAATCTGCTGAGAACATTTCCGTTATATAAATCTGTTTCCATTAATCATCTACTGAATGCGAAATTACTATAAATGCTACAATTATGGAATTTACTATAAACGTGAATAATTGCTTAAGAATATTATTATGCCAAAAGATTATAAATAGAATCACAGTACAATTTGGAAGAATAGATATGCTAAATTGGATGGAAAATTTACAGTAAATGGGAAATTGTAAATAACTGCACTAAGACACGAGGTTAAGTTCAACTTGTGGTAGAAGTCTTCCCGGAACCACTCGACAAATCTAGCATCCACAAGTGGTTAACTTAATGTGAGAGGTCTGGTGCTTAACATATATGAATATATGTGTGTAATAGGAAATAAATAAATGACATTAATTGTAATTAATGGAAATGAATGAATGTTACAACAATATAAGAATTGGAATGAACGGGGAATGATAATAACCTATTATGATTAAGTATAAAAGAAAGAGTGGAAGATAATAAGTAGGCTAGTCCTAGGGACAAGTGGAAATTATAACATAGGTTATAATAAATGGAAAGAAACTTGTTAAAAAACCTTAGTTAAAGAACTAAGTAAATAACAACAAGAGGTTGTATTAAACCGAGTCATGGTTAATGATAAAGAATGAAGTAGGCTTATTATTGGTAGATTTATAAAAGAGAATTATGAAGTCGAATAAAAGAAATTAATAATAAGCGGAAGCCCACTCAGGTGGCGTAAGGCTGAATGAAGTTAGAAGACTTATGGAATGAAATACGTTATACTTAATTATAAACTAAGTAATATGTTAAATGGCAACCTGCTGATTGTGATATGATTTACTTAATGACACACTAAGCAGAACATGTTATTGTAACCTAAAATTGGACGATCAATGACACGGTAATAGTTTAAAAAGATTGTAGATTACAGACCTTGAATTATAATCTAGAGAATAACATATTAGAGGCTTATTAATAAACTTAAATGCGTTAAGCTATATAATTGAAACTAATAAGCGAGAGGGGGCCATTCCTTAGAGATATAAGGGGCTTGGAGAGAACTTGGTAACTTGAATAAGAAGTTAATATGATTGGATATAACCAAGTTATCTGGAAATCGGATGAGTTAGAGCAAGCGCATAATTAAACATTTAGACATAGAGTGAAAAATCACATTAGCGTGATGCGCTTGGACCAATCTGCACGTCTGAAGGTGAAGAACCCAACGGGGTATATCATAATGGTGTCTAGAGGCACGAGAGGAGCATTGTAACACCCCGAAAATTCTATAACTGTGAAATTAACAAATTAAAGTATAATTAATCTGAAATCAAAGAACCAAGGGAAACGGGATACGCCATTGCGTTCGTCTCGGAAAAATACGCGAAATAGAGTCCGAGTTTTCGAAAAACGGAGTCCGTATGAAGAAGATATGGCCTTCGGAAGTTTTTGAATTAAATTTAAAATTCAAACAGAATTAAATAATTAAATATTCCGAAGTGGGGCCCATTGGGCCAGGGTGGAAGAACACCCGCCTGGGCCACCCAGGTCGACTGGGCTGTCGACCTGGGCTACCCATGTCGACAGGGCTGTCGACAGCCCTGTCGACAGGGGTATCGACCTGGTCGAGCCCAGTCAACCTGGCTGGCCAGGTCGGTGTGTGGTCGAATTTCTGTGGTCTGCTTTGTCATTAGGGCTAGGTGGCGGGTTTTTATTGGTCTCTCTTCCTAATGAATGGCTATGATCTAACCTAGCAACATCAATGGTCCTAATCAATTCCTAACCTCTATATAAACAACCCTAGACTAAACCCTAATCTGTTCATTCAAAATAAGATTATAGCCGCCATGTTGCTGAGGAACGACAAAGAGTAGCCGCCGACTAGAGAGAGAGTTAGGAAGAAAGTTCTAAAGCCTAAAGCAATTCAAGCAACCTAAAGCTAATCAATTCAACAAAGGAATCGTGTCTCTTAATTAGAGAATTCGCCGCAACCATTGTAAGTAGAGTATTACTTTGGTATAATAAACAACTGTGTTGATGTGTATGCTTGAATTGTGGCGATGGAAGTAATTCATGTTTGTGCAAAATTATGTTATTCATTATAAAGAACTACATGCGGTAGTTCTATGCAAATATACGTTTGGAATATTGCGCAAATTATGTAATCTATGTTAAAGCTACATGTATGTAGTTGAGTGAAATTTATGCAAGTTTGGGGCTTTGTTATTATGTCGTCATGATGTATACTTTGTGCATAAATCGTTTTGCAAGCAATTGAGACAAGTTTGGTTGTTATAGTTCATATGAAACTATGTCGGAATTTTGACACCATGTATTAAGTCATGCTTATGAATATGGCTAGGCTATGAATGATATTTGGCATAATTGAAATCTATGAATTATGTCTATCTTGTTTAAAAGAATTACATGATGACATATGTGAGACATGGCTAGGTTAGACCCAAAAATCCCTTTTTGCAAGTTTAAAGCAAACACCATGATTAGGAATATTTGTGCATAAGTATATTTATACCATCGTTATGTGATTAGACTTAAACCATGATTAAGTTGGACTATGCTTTTGTGTTAGTAACAAAGTATCCCCTTTGTAAACATGTAGAAACCTTATGAACATGACTTGTTTATGTTTATGCTAGAAGTATTTATGTCATGCTTATGTTTGACATTATGCCATGTTTATGCTAGAAGTATTTATGCCATGCTTATGTTTGACATTATGCCATGCTTATGCTAGGAATATTTATGACATGTTTATGTTTGACATTATGCCTAAATAAGAATATAGGTTCATGTTGTAATTAAACCTATGCAAGTTCACATGCTTTGATTCATGTCACCTATGTCACCACTATGCAAGTACACCAATTTCTATTTTATATTTCCAACGTCGTATTGCAAGTTCATGCGCTCACCTTCCCCTCTTTGTGTATACGCCATAAGCCTCCCCTTTTCGCATGGCTAAATTGGGCTTTAAAAGGCTAAGCCCAATATATATATAAACGGACGTGTAAAACGGGGGAAAATAACGTTGGGTTAAAAATAAATTAATGAATGAAAATATAAAATAGAAGGGCCCAAATTCAAGTATGGGTTGGGCCCGTGATTGGTGTAACCTTTACACCATTAACTTAATAATGGGCCGCAAATATTTACATATAAATAAAGAAGAATGACAAGATATGTAAATATAGAACATACGATGTGTTTAACCCGAGGTTGGATTGAGTTGTGATGTAAACCTGCCCGGAACCGCCCGGCTGTCCAGTAGTCACAACAATACCTATCCAATGTGGGAGGTTAAACATGGAGCCCAGCAGGGACCCGAAGTTAGACTGAGTTGTGGCGTAAGACTGCCCGGAACCAACCGGCAACAGGCAGCCACAACAATACCTGTCTAATGTGAGAGGTCAGGGCCTTAATAAGATAATTAAGGCTGAGTCAGGATTGTTAGGATTAAGTGAACTAAAGACTTAATCAAAATGGAACATGCTAAACTAAACGGACTGGTGGGGTTAGGTTAGGAAACACTTAACCAACTTAGCATGTTGGCTAGAGATAGAAAACCTAGTAACGGGGGACCCTTTTCAGCAGTAACCCTAAAAGGTGTATCAGGATACCCTGAAAACTAGGCAGGGTGGGGCACGATTACTGGGCTGATTGTAAGAGGTCAAAGCGACGGCGGTGGTGTAGCAGTGTAGGTTCTAACGGAGTGCGGGCGTGCACACACTCCGGCACAGAAAAATAAGGCACTGGACACCAGTAGCATACCTTTGCACTCTAAGGTTGTGTCGGGTTGCCACTATGGGACTTGATACACCCCATGGTGGGACCAGCATAGGTAACTACAGACATCGGGGGCCGTAAGACACATGTAACTATGCGAGTAAGAGCCGATCATCATTGAATGGATCACATCACCCTGATTATGGGGTGCCAGTTGGAAACTAGTTTATATGGGTTCAGAGATTAACATGGGGTACGATAGTATATTCGACCCTAGGTAACTTAACCAAGTTCATAGTGTTTTCCCACTTCCTGTTTTACTTATCATACCCAGTTCTTTATTCATAGACAAAGTAGTACTAGACTTACTCAGGCTTTATGTCTGACTCTATTTTTCTTTCGTCTTCTTTCTTCCGCTTCCCCCCCCCCCCAGGTCCTCAGGGAGGGAACACAGCAGCTTGACCAGCCTCAACATCCAGCTTGAAGAAGAGAAATGTATTGGTTGGACTTTCCTGTTTTGAACTATGGCTTTGGACAATCCACTAAGGGGCTTTTGCAGTTTATCTATGTTTATTTTATGCTTCTTTAAATCATGTACTCAAGACAGATTATGAAAGTGTTATGTTATGTTTTTGGAAAGGATGTTGTTGTAACACGTATTTGACTTTATGAAATAAAAGTTTGTTGTTCTTCCGCTGTTTACAAATATGTGTTCTTATATCTGTCTTGTATATCTGTGACTTGTACTTATAAACCTCCACCAAAATTAGGGCATTCCCTTTGAGAGTGACCCTAACGGAGGTGGGGTGTTTCACTTGGTATCAGAGCATAGGTTTACCAGATAAGATAAAAAGTTTTGAAAAATTATTTTCAAAAAGGAAATTTAAAGAAGCATTTTTAAGAAAAATATTTTATTTTAAAAAGGCAAAGTCCACTCCCCAAAGCCATAGGTACTATCTATTATCCTTCGTTTTGAATCTATCCTTTTTGTTTCAGCATGTCCCAAGAACTTAACTTGCCGGAAGGGGTACCAATACCTGGTTGGTTTAGACGGTTCTTAGAAGCAAGGGCCACTCAGCCAGGTCCTACCATTCCTCCTCCCCCAGCTGAAGGAAACCATCCAGCTGCAGCAACACCTTTTCCTCCACCTCCTCCTCGGGGAAACAATTTTGCTAAGATATGTAAAGATTTTAAAGCTATGGGAGGAAGGGATTTCCATGGAACTGAGTCCTTCGTAGCAGCTAGAAATTGGCTGAAAGAAACTGAGGATCTATTCATCATCTTTGAGGTAGAAGATAGACAAAAAGTACAACTGGCGGTGTGGCTATTGAAGGGCGAGGCTTCCTACTGGTGGGAAGTCACTAATGCTGAGAGACCAGTGGAGACATGGGAGGACTTTAGGGCAAGGTTTGAGACTAAATTTCTCTCAGATGCGGAAAGAAGTTTGCAGTTGGAAAAATTCTTATTTCTTAAGCAAGGGGACAAGACAGTCAGAGAATATGTGAATCAGTTCGATGAGCTGGCTAGGTTTGGGCTTGACCTAGTCAACACCCCGCACAAGAAGGCTCTCCGTTTCGTCAAAGGGTTAAATGAGCCATTACACAGTTTGGCCATGACCCATATACCCATGGGGGCCACGTATGAAAGATTGGTGCAAATGGCATTGCTGAATGAGGAGGATAAGGGCAAGAAGGAGACGAAGGCAGAAAGCTCTCAAGGGAAGAAAGAGGGTTTGCAGCCCAAGAAGACAGACTTTAAGAAGGGCGGGAAAGGCAACAAAGAGAAGAGGAAGTGCAATTTCTGTGGCAAAGTGGGGCACTTAGTAAAGGACTGCCGGAAAAAGAAGGCCAAGGAGAATGGTGGGTGCTTTTCATGCGGTCAGACAGGCCACAGGGCTAAGGACTGCCCAAGGAAACGAGGACAGGGGCAGGGCGCTGGATCCACCCCAGGGGCACATGTTCATGTGCTAGAAGCGCCACCATTGCAACAGCGAGGTACAAACACTTCTGTAGAAAGTGTAGTTTATCTTTATGATCACCCCGTTCGCACTTTATTTGATTCCGGCGCATCACACTCCTTTATCTCGTCTGCTTTAGTAGAATCTCTGCACCTAAAAGCTAGTATGGTAGAGGACCCCTTAATTGTTTCAAACCCAATTGGGGGCCCAGCTCATTTGTCTATGATCTGTGTGAGATTGAAAATTTCTATTCTAAGTGTAGAATTTCAATGTAGTGCCTTTGTTTTGGGCTTTTCGGGTTATGGTTTGATTTTGGGTATGGATTGGCTATCCAGTAATGGGGCCATCCTTGATTGTGAGAAAAGGGTTGTTAGGCTCCTAACCCAGCTCGGTAATACTTTGGAAATTTCTTGTAATCCCTCGTATGCGGTTATGCTTAGTTATCTTGAATCGCTAGATGCCGCTGTTGAAAATTTGAAATCAGTTAGAGTGGTCCGGGAATATCCGGATGTCTTCGAAGAGGTGAAGGGCTTGCCTCCGAAGCGGGAAATAGACTTCCGCATATATCTTGTAGATAATGCAAAGCCCGTTGCATTGCCCGTTAGACATATGGCTCCACGAGAAAGGAAAGAGCTCAGTAAACAGATTAAAGAGCTTCTAGAAAAGGGGTTCATTAGGAGGAGCATTTCAGAATGGGGCGCTCCGGTGGTGTTCGCTACAAAGGCGGATGGTTCACTCCGTCTATGTGTTGACTATAGGGAGCTCAACAAGCTAACGAAAAAGAATAGGCATCCTCTCCCTAGAATTGACGATTTATTTGACCAGCTTGTAGGAGCGTCTGTTTTCTCCCAACTCGATTTAGCAACCGGTTTTCATCAGCTAAGGGTGGCTGAAGATAGCATCGATAAAACGGCGTTCAGAACCCCAGACGGCTTCTTTGAATGGCTTGTCATGCCTTTCGGCTTGACAAATGCACCTTCTTACTTCGTGGACCTGATGAGTAGGGTATTTAGAGATTTCCTCAACAAATTCGTAGTGGTCTTCGTAGATGATATCCTTATCTTCTCAAAGAGTGAAGAGGAACATGCTCAGCACTTAAGGGCAATCATGGAAACTTTGCGAGTCCATCAACTAAAAGCCAAATTCTCCAAATGCCACTTTTGGAGAGAAGAGGTGAGGTTCCTTGGGCACATAGTATCCAAACAAGGGTTAGCAGTGGACCCTGCTAAGGTAGTGGCGGTGCAAGACTGGAAGACACCAAGGAATGCAACTGAGGTCCGAAGCTTTCTAGGACTAGCGGGTTTCTATCGAAAATTTATAAGGGATTTTGCGAAAATCTCAGCTCCGCTCACGAAATTGACCAAGAAGAATCTAGTGTTTAATTGGGATTTGGATTGCGAATTTGCTTTCCAACGACTAAAAAGGGCTCTTACAACAGCCCCAGTTTTGACGCTGCCAGATGGGAGCAAGATGTTCACTGTTTATACGGATGCATGTGGGACAGGGCTAGGCGCCGTCTTAATGCAAGAAGGAAGGGTAGTAGCTTATGGCGGGAGGCAGTTGAAGGTGCACGAAAAGAACTACCCAACCCACGATCTTGAGTTAGCCGCCATCGTCTTTGCACTCAAGTCTTGGCGACACTATCTCCTAGGTGAGAAGTTCGAACTTTACACTAACCATAAATCGTTGAAATATCTTTTCTCGCAGAAGGATCTTAACTTGAGGCAACAAAGATGGATGGAGTTTCTTGCCTCGTACGATTTCGAAATCTCCTATACTCCGGGCAAAGGCAACGTAGTGGCAGACGCGTTGAGCCGAAAGAAATTGACCCTAAGCCCGTTGTTTGTTGAAAGACAAAGCCTAGAGTTTATAGCCAGCTTCGACTTTAGGCCCTCCTCCGATTTCGTACCAGGCTTGCTAGCATCTCGCGAAGTGCGCCCAACTTTAGTGGATTCAGTAGGGACAGCACAACGCGAAGATCCTCAACTTGTGGAAATAATTGATAGGCTAATTAGGGGTGAGACTTCAAGTCACCTCAACAGATACTCCATCGACGATAAGGGTTTGCTAAGGCGAGACGGAAGACTATGCGTCCCACAGACAAACGATTTAATAAAGAAGGTTCTCGGGGAAGCACATCACTCCAAGATGACAATACACCCAGGCAGGGATAAAATGTACAAAGACATAAAAAGGACTTTCTTCTGGAACGGCATGAAAAAGGACGTGGCGGAGTTCGTTTCTAAGTGTATGGTGTGCCAACAGGTTAAGGCGGAACAGAAAAAGCCTGGCGGACTACTACATCCTCTGGAGATCCCGCAGTGGAAGTGGGATAGCATCTCAATGGACTTCATCGATGGGCTGCCTAGGTCTAGGAGAGGCAACACTAGCATTTGGGTAATAGTGGATAGGCTTACTAAAAGCGCCCACTTTTTACCCGTCAAAAGTAAGAGAACTGCCTCATCCCTAGCATCACTGTACCTCAAGGAAATCGTTCGACTCCATGGAATACCCTCTAGCATTGTTAGTGACCGAGACCCCATCTTCACCAGCGAGTTTTGGCGGAGTCTGCAAAAAGCAGTAGGAACGCAGTTATGCTTGAGCACAGCCTATCATCCCCAAACCGACGGCCAAACAGAGAGAGTGAATAGAGTTTTGGAAGACCTTTTAAGGCTATGCGTCCTCGACTTCGGAGGGACATGGGAAGACCACCTTCCTTTAGTAGAATTCGCCTACAACAACAGCTATCAAGCAACCATCGGAATGGCGCCCTTCGAAGCTTTATATGGAAGACCGTGCCGATCGCCCACTTGTTGGTGGGAGTCCACGGATAAGCTTATACTTGGACCAGACATGATCCGAGAGACTTCAGAGAAAGTAGACTTAATACGAAGAAGGATGAAGACGGCCCAAGACAGACAAAAGTCCTACGCCGACAAGAGGAGGACCGACCTTGAATTCGGAGTTGGAGACAGAGTTTTTCTCAAGGTATCACCGCTAAGAAACGTTGTTCGTTTTGGAACCACAGGAAAGCTAGCACCAAGGTTCGTAGGGCCATTCCCTATTACCGAGAAAATTGGGAAAATGGCCTATAGATTAGAGCTACCCGAGAAGTTGGCTGGAGTCCACAACGTTTTTCACGTTTCACATCTCCGAAAATGTCTGCATGAGTCAGCTGAAGTGGTAGAGCCAAATATCCTCGAAGAGGCCGAAGTGGAACGCGAAGCGACCATAAGAAAAGTTCCAACCCGCATCTTAGGAACAGAAGTGAAGAAGCTACGCAACCGCGAAGTCAGGCTCGTCAAAGTTCAGTGGAGCGACGCCGAGGGAGACGCGACTTGGGAAACTGAAGCTAGAATCCGTACAGCCTACCCTTTTCTGTTCGAGGGTACATCCTTGATTTTTCTCTTTCCTTAAGTTGCGCTTTTATCTTTTTAGGTATATTTCCTCGACCGTATCTTTTAGATAGAATCTTTTTGGATGGAAACATGTAGTTGAAACATGTTATGGATGATGGTTGCAAGTGGTTGCAAGTGATTGCTAGTGGTTGCTCGTGGTTGCATATACACACACAATCTAGGTTTTAGATCGGCTCAGTCACTTCATATTGCATATGCATATATGTTTGTATTTGTATATGGTTGAACTTTAATGTGTTGTCATGTGGATGTTGCATTTGTATTGAATGATTGTGCACTCATGTAGAATCAAGAATAGGAAAATTTGCATACATAATGGATTCATGGCACTTACATAATTCGCATTAAGGAGGTCAACTGAATCAGTAGACCGCCTGATTTTGCATTAGATAAGTACATGTACACACACACCTCGCATATGATCATGAAGCATTAGAAGTCTTTTAAGGACAATGGATGCTCGTGTTTGATGGGTGAGTAGATGGATGATTGGATGGTAGGATATACATTCCTCCTAACTTGAAGATTTCGGGGACGAAATCCTTTTAAGTGGGGGAGAATGTAACACCCCGAAAATTCTATAACTGTGAAATTAACAAATTAAAGTATAATTAATCTGAAATCAAAGAACCAAGGGAAACGGGATACGCCATTGCGTTCGTCTCGGAAAAATACGCGAAATAGAGTCCGAGTTTTCGAAAAACGGAGTCCGTATGAAGAAGATATGGCCTTCGGAAGTTTTTGAATTAAATTTAAAATTCAAACAGAATTAAATAATTAAATATTCCGAAGTGGGGCCCATTGGGCCAGGGTGGAAGAACACCCGCCTGGGCCACCCAGGTCGACTGGGCTGTCGACCTGGGCTACCCATGTCGACAGGGCTGTCGACAGCCCTGTCGACAGGGGTATCGACCTGGTCGAGCCCAGTCAACCTGGCTGGCCAGGTCGGTGTGTGGTCGAATTTCTGTGGTCTGCTTTGTCATTAGGGCTAGGTGGCGGGTTTTTATTGGTCTCTCTTCCTAATGAATGGTTATGATCTAACCTAGCAACATCAATGGTCCTAATCAATTCCTAACCTCTATATAAACAACCCTAGACTAAACCCTAATCTATTCATTCAAAATAAGATTATAGCCGCCATGTTGCTGAGGAACGACAAAGAGTAGCCGCCGACTAGAGAGAGAGTTAGGAAGAAAGTTCTAAAGCCTAAAGCAATTCAAGCAACCTAAAGCTAATCAATTCAACAAAGGAATCGTGTCTCTTAATTAGAGAATTCGCCGCAACCATTGTAAGTAGAGTATTACTTTGGTATAATAAACAACTGTGTTGATGTGTATGCTTGAATTGTGGCGATGGAAGTAATTCATGTTTGTGCAAAATTATGTTATTCATTATAAAGAACTACATGCGGTAGTTCTATGCAAATATACGTTTGGAATATTGCGCAAATTATGTAATCTATGTTAAAGCTACATGTATGTAGTTGAGTGAAATTTATGCAAGTTTGGGGCTTTGTTATTATGTCGTCATGATGTATACTTTGTGCATAAATCGTTTTGCAAGCAATTGAGACAAGTTTGGTTGTTATAGTTCATATGAAACTATGTCGGAATTTTGACACCATGTATTAAGTCATGCTTATGAATATGGCTAGGCTATGAATGATATTTGGCATAATTGAAATCTATGAATTAAGTCTATCTTGTTTAAAAGAATTACATGATGACATATGTGAGACATGGCTAGGTTAGACCCAAAAATCCCTTTTTGCAAGTTTAAAGCAAACACCATGATTAGGAATATTTGTGCATAAGTATATTTATACCATCGTTATGTGATTAGACTTAAACCATGATTAAGTTGGACTATGCTTTTGTGTTAGTAACAAAGTATCCCCTTTGTAAACATGTAGAAACCTTATGAACATGACTTGTTTATGTTTATGCTAGAAGTATTTATGCCATGCTTATGTTTGACATTATGCCATGTTTATGCTAGAAGTATTTATGTCATGCTTATGTTTGACATTATGCCATGCTTATGCTAGGAATATTTATGACATGTTTATGTTTGACATTATGCCTAAATAAGAATATAGGTTCATGTTGTAATTAAACCTATGCAAGTTCACATGCTTTGATTCATGTCACCTATGTCACCACTATGCAAGTACACCAATTTCTATTTTATATTTCCAACGTCGTATTGCAAGTTCATGCGCTCACCTTCCCCTCTTTGTGTATACGCCATAAGCCTCCCCTTTTCGCATGGCTAAATTGGGCTTTAAAAGGCTAAGCCCAATATATATATAAACGGACGTGTAAAACGGGGGAAAATAACGTTGGGTTAAAAATAAATTAATGAATGAAAATATAAAATAGAAGGGCCCAAATTCAAGTATGGGTTGGGCCCGTGATTGGTGTAACCTTTACACCATTAACTTAATAATGGGCCACAAATATTTACATATAAATAAAGAAGAATGACAAGATATGTAAATATAGAACATACGATGTGTTTAACCCGAGGTTGGATTGAGTTGTGATGTAAACCTGCCCGGAACCGCCCGGCTGTCCAGTAGTCACAACAATACCTATCCAATGTGGGAGGTTAAACATGGAGCCCAGCAGGGACCCGAGGTTAGACTGAGTTGTGGCGTAAGACTGCCCGGAACCAACCGGCAACAGGCAGCCACAACAATACCTGTCTAATGTGAGAGGTCAGGGCCTTAATAAGACAATTAAGGCTGAGTCAAGATTGTTAGGATTAAGTGAACTAAAGACTTAATCAAAATGGAACATGCTAAACTAAACGGACTGGTGGGGTTAGGTTAGGAAACACTTAACCAACTTAGCATGTTGGCTAGAGATAGAAAACCTAGTAACGGGGGACCCTTTTCAGCAGTAACCCTAAAAGGTGTATCAGGATACCCTGAAAACTAGGCAGGGTGGGGCACGATTACTGGGCTGATTGTAAGAGGTCAAAGCGACGGCGGTGGTGTAGCAGTGTAGGTTCTAACGGAGTGCGGGCGTGCACACACTCCGGCACAGAAAAATAAGGCACTGGACACCAGTAGCATACCTTTGCACTCTAAGGTTGTGTCGGGTTGCCACTATGGGACTTGATACACCCCATGGTGGGACCAACATAGGTAACTACAGACATCGGGGGCCGTAAGACACATGTAACTATGCGAGTAGGAGCCGATCATCATTGAATGGATCACATCACCCTGATTATGGGGTGCCAGTTGGAAACAAGTTTATATGGGTTCAGAGATTAACATGGGGTACGATAGTATATTCGACCCTAGGTAACTTAACCAAGTTCATAGTGTTTGCCCACTTCCTGTTTTACTTATCATACCCAGTTCTTTATTCATAGACAAAGTAGTACTAGACTTACTCAGGCTTTATGTCTGACTCTATTTTTCTTTCGTCTTCTTTCTTCCGCTTCCCCCCCCCCCGGTCCTCAGGGTGGGAACACAGCAGCTTGACCAGCCTCAACATCCAGCTTGAAGAAGAGAAATGTATTGCTTGGACTTTCCTGTTTTGAACTATGGCTTTGGACAATCCACTAAGGGGCTTTTGCAGTTTATCTATGTTTATTTTATGCTTCTTTAAATCATGTACTCAAGACAGATTATGAAAGTGTTATGTTATGTTTTTGGAAAGGATGTTGTTGTAACACGTATTTGACTTTATGAAATAAAAGTTTGTTGTTCTTCCGCTGTTTACAAATATGTGTTCTTATATCTGTCTTGTATATCTGTGACTTGTACTTATAAACCTCCACCAAAATTAGGGCATTCCCTTTGAGAGTGACCCTAACGGAGGTGGGGTGTTTCAAGCATGTCCATCTGAATATTATGTTGATATCTTGTTTGCTGGTTCTGTGAGACTGCAAGGAAGCACGCGGCTTCCGAGGGACGTGGTGGGGTACTCCATGGTGGTCCTTTGTGCAATGGCAATGCTCAAGCTATACTCGTAGAGGTTGGGTCTACACGAAATCACCCAGTAGGTATACCTTGACTGCAACGATAGTTTGACGATCAAAAGGTTATTGGGTGGCATTGGGGTGATTCGACGATTTGCCTATGGAGAGGCTGGTCAGGACCAAATAAATGAAAATAATCGTTGGGTACTTGCCATCGGCAGTCAATGTGATGCAGAAAGACTGGAGACAAATCTACAGACCATCAATCTTTCACTATCGAGAATTTGGTTGCGGGACATGTCAATTTGGATGCAGACTATTTGCTAGGGGTACGTCACTTAGCACTTGATGTAGCCTTTCACTAGTTGAGGAAGGGATCGAGTGGGACCATAGCCACCGTATAAATGAAGACCACAGTTTAGAGATCTGTACTTTAGGCCTCTTTGGCAGACCTATACAGATATGGAAAAGCTCCCGACCTAGTTCTGCGCATTTAGATAAAGCTCTATTACAGAACTCCAGGTACAGTAGACAGTACGTACGTGAGGATACATGCATGCCGCACCGGGCGGTATATCGTAGACGCTAGGGGTTTACTTCGTGTTAAGATCGAGCTTGGTTGCGGAGTTTGGATAGGGTGGTCCGTACGCTTACGTAGCATGGCGATGGCAGTTCTGTGCGAAATGTGATGTAGATTTATGGAGATCCATACGTCGCTCCAACGTAGGATTAGAGTTACATATGTGGCGTAGTTTTGTGTAGATCCATATGTCACTCCGGCGTAGGATGAGAATTGCATACGCTTATGTGGCATGACATCGGAGACCGTGCGAGAAGGGTACCATGGGAAGTACCTTGATATTGGAGGTAACTACATATATGCTATATTAGGCTAATCTACTGGGAAGTAGATGGGTACGACGTGTGTGTAAAGCCTTGAGTGTTATTAACCCAAAACACCTAATAACTAAGAAAATGTAACTAAATGGTATATGTAGGGTTATTTTAGATTGTGTAATTTAGTATGATCAACAGAACTTGTGTTCTGACCCCCTCCTCATAACACACTCGCAGGTTAGGTTTGTAGCAGAGATATGATAGCTTTGGATACTGGTTAGGCAGTATTATTACCTTGGTAAAGCTATATTTGATTATATTATATTTTATTTCATTATGTTGTGAGATGTTTTTTGAGCTCTCATATAAATTATATCTCTGTCTTTTCTGCAGGATACTAGACAAGCCAACTCGAGTTTCGACAGATTGGAAATTTTGAAATAAAATCGGTGTGTCAGAATTCGGGTTGTTACATCTACCCTACGCCAAACCGCGTACGGAAATTTATATCGTAACGCCACATAATCGCACAGAACCACCATCGCAATGCCACAAAAGCATACGTATCCTTGTATCTGAACTCCTCTATCGAATCACGTCTCAACACAGATTAATGCCTTGATGTCTAAAATACACCACCCAATGCACGTATCTAAACCTCCCCACACAAGCGTACTGCCTACTATAAGCCGAATCTCTTAATAGGTTTGCACTCAATGCACGGAACTCAGTCAGACGCTTTCAATATCTATAAAGGACAGCTTCATTAGGCCTACAATATAGATATTCACATATGGTTTATCTCTTTTCACGATAGCTATGGCCCTACCCTGGCCAATCGCTCAACCAATAAAAGACTACACCAACAGCTAATTACATGTCCATAATAATTAATATAACATCAATTTGGCGTGTCCCCCACCAACGCCTCGATAGTGGAAGAATGTTGTTTGTTGGTTTAGCAATTAGTCTTTCCACATCCCACTGACTATTGATGATAGGTACCCGACGATTACTATCCTTATTTGGTTCTGACCAGCCCCCTCTCCCGAGTGAGGAAATCGCCGAATTGTTCTAAGGTCATCAGCCGAGCCTTATGGCTGACATAAAATAATTGCAGCCAAGGTATACTCTTAGATGGAACTACAGACCTGCCATAGAAGTCTTGTACTTGTTCCAGTCTGGTAGAATAATTAGTTGGGCGTTCTCCTCTCGAGTCTTCAAACACCGCGATGATCTACCTTGTTAGGTTCTTCACATCCATACATACGGACTGGTTCCAGTGCATTACGCCATTGCGTTATTAGATCATTCGCCTAGTCTTTTAATCATGTGGTTGCTTTATCTCATCATATTACTAATCAACCTCATTATCTGCATATCTACTTTTCATTCAAGTTATTCAGTTTATTAGCTCATAATTAGCTGCTATTTTCTTTAATCGGTCTTATTCCGCCGGAGCAGACTTCTTCTTCTTATTTAATACATTTACTGGACTTAATACTTCTAGTTATAAGTCTACTAATAGTAAGCCTATTTTATGTCTTCTTATTAAATTATGACCTGATTTTTCATTATTATCACAACCGTTGTTGTGGGTTTGATTATTAACTTAGTTCCCTTAACTAAGGTTCATTAATAAAACCTCTGTTCATCATTAGCTATAACTTTTGTTACAAAAACACTTGTCACTTGGAAAAGCTTTCCTATTATATTTCTTTACCACTCATATAATTAATTATAATAGGTTATATTTCCCGTTTATCACAATTCTTCTTAGGTTCCTTAATATTAACCAACTTTTATTGTTGTAATCTTTCTTTAATAACCATTTGGTACATTCTTATTATTTTAGGAAAATATTTCACATACCTCATTAGATTTTTAGCGGAAAGATATAAGATCTATTTTCATAACGTACATCAATTAAGATCTGTAATTGCAAGCTATTTCTTTTTATTTTCATTATGGACATACATATATATTTTATTTTATTTTATTAGTGTACAATAAGGTAAAATGACCCTTATTTCACACTAATCCATTTTTCTTTTCTTGCAGCTATTTCTTAGTAATTCTGCCGTCATGGAAATATATCCATTTTTCCTTGAATCCAACTAACTTGGTCTACTACTAATTTACCTTTTTTATTTTCCGAGTTAGATGTTAATTCCTATTTTTCATATGCCATTTCCAATTACTGTAAATTCCCATATAAAATTAGGAATTCCAGTTCTTTCCAGTTATTTCTACAATTCACCATAATTCCTTATTCTACATATCCAATTTACCAAGAAACGACAACCTTAAGAATGTAGGCATAATTATTATTAATTTCACAATTTCAGTTACACGATAATTCCCGATCAAAATAGAAAATTAATGGAATAGATTTGTACAACAACAATATTCTTAACGTACTTAGATGTAGATTATATTTCAATTACCACAAGTTTCAGTTATTTTTCTCATTAACAATAACGGGGAATGTAAACGATAAATGTACATATACCAAAAGGTATAATTTAAATCCACTCACCTGACTGCTTTCTAATCCTTAAATCTGATTCAGATCTGCTATTTCGTGGTCTTTCTAATTAAATCTAGTATTGAGATAACGACGGATAAAATGAATGAAAGAAACCTTAATAATTCAAATTCTCAGAATTTGCCTCATGTAGATGAGAAATCTAAACACCTATATTGTAGATCTATAATCTTGGTCTTCAAATCTTAAATCATAATTCCCTAAAAACTAATATTCTTGTTTTTGAAAGATATGGAGAAGAAAGAAAATGGCAGAGCCTTGGCGTCGTCTTAGAAAATAAGAGTTGGAGGCTAGGGTATGCTTGTCTACTTATAGAAGTACATAAGATTCTCCCTCGTCGTACAGAATAACATAAATCCTGAATGGTTCGAATCGATAAAACAACATCATCTTAATCAACATTGGGTCGACCCAATCCCCAGGTCGGTCGACCGCCGGGTCGACCCAGCTCTAGTGTGGGTCGACCCAGTTGCTGGGCCATGAACATTGATTTTGTCTGAAGTGAATTTTCATGTAACGTTAGGTGCAGCATTCTATTTCTTACTAAATATTCTTTATGTCAATTAATTTATTCCATTTATAAGTTATGTTTAACATTTAAACTTTATATGCATATATACGCATATAACTCTTCAAATCTTTATACGTTAATTACTGCACAATAAATGTCATTATTAACACTATCAATTCATTGGTTCCTTCCTTTTTAATATATATTCAAATTTCAAACAAAGCTATTCAAATATATATATATATATATGTGTGTGTGTGTGTGTGTGTATGTATATATATATATATATATACACATATATTTACACACACATATGTGTATATATACATATATTTACACATACATACACATATATACATGTATATATATACACTTACCTATATATTTATTTTTCTTACATGCGCATATATATATATATATATATATATATATATATATATATATATATATATATATATATATATATATATATATCAGAACATGCATCCCTTTTAGTTATCCCTATAAAATTAAAAACATGACATTAGTGGGACTCGAACTTATTACCGCCGCCTTGGGAAGTGCATGACTTACCAACTCACATAAATTAGCTTTTGTTCACAACACTAGAAACATTGATAGCCATTGGTCTTATTTGTGTTCCTCTTATATCTTCTTTTCACGGTTTTTCTAAAACTTCATTTAAAGATGTCTTTTTCATTTTAAATTCGTTTTCTGCAAACCATAAGTCTTAATTGATCAGAAAATCGCCATGGATGCAATGACGTAGTTCCATGACCAAATTTTGAAAATTATACAAATTTTGTTTTGTTGTTTAATTAAAAATGTGGGTGTTACATTCTTCCATCCTTAGGAAATTTAGTTCCCAAAATTTGATAAGGGTAAAATTAAGTAATTCCTTGCATAATTTACGACCATCGCGTGTACGTCCAATTTTTGCAACCATTTGTTCCCTCGTGCAAAGTGTAACACAACATAATAATAAATGAATGCAATGAATGCCAAAGCGATACCTCCTATATGAATGCAAATTTTCTTGAAAACCTTTGGAAAACATGTGCACACATCCTAAATAAAATATACTGGCAATTTTTATATAAGCGCAATATTTTGAAAATCAAAATACTTTTTCATCCAATTTTTCTCACACTCTTACAAAGTTAGAATGCAGTACGTCCAAATTTTGCATCCAAACCCTAAGAACCAACTATAATTTTTGAATTTTTGGAAAATTCGACTTCTTATGTTTCAAAAAGATAGAAAACCGAAAGTTTCACATCTTCCATTTTACTTTTATGTACCATTTCTATTTGTACTTGGATTATATGCAACTATTATATAAAGATTTCCTATCTTCCTACCCGAGCACAGTTAACGTAAGAAAATTTTCGTTGTTATAAACTTTCTTTTCCAACTTACTTTGGCAAAATCCATTTTTATCAAATGTCATAATAGCTGCTTTACTTGGATTCATTGTTTTCTTTTGGTTATATCATCACCTTTTACATAGCTTATTTAAATTAATCCACTGATCTAAGCTTAATTTTAAATAAGCTTTCTAATTCTTTCAAAAAGGAAAACAAGCACACTACACAACTATTACCAAGTGCTAAGAATCATAGGACCATGTTCCTGCTAATGAAGAAAAATCCAAACCACGGGATTTAAACAACATGTTTTTCCTTTACAATCTAGTAGACATAACCAGTCTTTGTTGTGTGTTAATAGTTTTTCCAAGCAACAACCTAGGCTCTACAATGCTTACGCACTCTAAGGGAATACCTACTGTAACACCGCACATCCATTAATGTCACTCACAAAGGGAATGCGTTAACTTCTATGGAGCGTTTTAAGTAAGTATAGAACATAAACTTAACAACAAGACAAATATAAATAGTACTCAAAGATTTAAAACTTTATTTCAGTGCAGCGGAAAACACATATGTTTGCTTACATCATCAAAACCAGAGTCAAAGTACATAATATCCATCTTGACTACCAAAAGTACATAAATTGAAAGACATAATCCCCAATACAAAATAGCCATAAAAAAAGAAGCTGAACTTTACTTCAGCGATTCAAGCAATCTTCTAAAAGCAGAGAAACAGCAGTCCAAAATCAAGCTCCACTGGTGCTAGTTCCAACCTAAGCACCTGAGGGGTGGAAGGAAGAAAAGAGGAGGAAACAAAGGGGGTCAGACATAAAGTCTGGCGAGTGCGATAATTTTAACAATATAATTAACAAAGTAACTAGGTTAAGGCATAAGTTGGAAAATAAGGAAATGACCATAAACCATTGAATATGGCAAAGTAAATAAGGAAACAAGATGAACAACGATATCGTTAAAGCGCACCTAAACCACTATAAGATAATTACTAAACTACACCAACACTATAGGATAATTGCTATACTGCACCACCACTAGTCACCTTAAGGTTGATCCCGCCTATAGACTTAATAATGATATTGGTAGTTTCGTGCACCCCTAGCTGCCTTCATAGGTGCCTCCTGCCCCTATCTCCACTAGGTGTACCCACTACCCCCAAGCGATCGGCTCCCTAACTCGTAGATACCCGTGTTGGCCCCACATTGGGGTGTATCACTCCCCAAAGTGGCAACCTGATACAACCAACAATGCACGGCTTATACCTACACGATGCAACAACGTCTTACCTACCAGTCCGGGCCTACACACGCATATGAACCCGTTGGACTTGCGTTCCCACCGCTAACCCGTTTTGGCCTCTTACAGTGAAGCCCAGTATGCGTGTCCCGTCCTCGACTTGGGTCGAGCCCACAATGATACGTATGGGTTACTAGTTGAAATGGGCCCACATTACTTGACACAAGCTATCCACCTAAGCTTGGTCCCCTCTAGTGCATCCCACTTAACACACTACTTATTCATGTTTCAGTTACATGTTTCAATTTTGGTTAAGTGTTTCTAATCGTATTTCCAAATGCCATCCAAGGCACCCACTAGATTCCACATGCCACCCAAGGCACCCACTTAACCCCCTCATGTCCCACTACATGTTTATCTGGTTAAGTGTTTCTTAATTCATTAAGACCGTAACCTCATAAAGACCTCTCACATTAGACTGGCATTTGTGGCAGCTGGATTTGCCGGGCGGGTCCGGGCAGTGTTACACCATAAAAGAGCCTAACCTAGTGTCTTTACAATTGTTACGTATTTAATTTATGCCTAAGACCTCTCACATTAGACTGGCATTTATGGCAGCTGGATTTGCCGGGCGGGTCCGGGCAGTCTTACACCAAAAAAGAGCCTAACCTCGTGTCTTAGACGATTAATTTCTCCTAATTAATCATTCCCCAATTTGAATTACTTTCCTTATTCAAATTATCAATCAATTCCAAATTTAACAATGTCCATACTTGACTCAATTATGTCCATCCATTTATGGTATGCAAAATCATACCAATTTTCACCACAATTATATTTTATGCCTTCTAAGGCATTTATGCCAATTAAATCTTTTTAATATTATCCCCTTTACCCCACGTTGTACGTTTGTTCGTTTAACGTAAAATATACGTTAGACTCGAATAGTCTAACTTATGGAATAAAGAGAAAACATCACAATATACACATAATTAAAACATAGACCTAAACATAGGGATGAACTTGCATATGTGAATGATGTTCTACATCTAAAACTTGCATAGGCCAAAGTTACAATTTGCATAAACAACATATGTCATGGATCCAAATCTAAAGGTGTGAACTTGCATAAATCATGTATGTCATAGATCTACATCTAAAGGTGTAAACTTGCATAGGTAATAACCCAAAACTTGCATAACATGTTCATACCCCAAACTCATATATTTATAGAAACTTGCATATGTGATTTATGCATCCTAACAATGGTGTAAACTTGCGTCTAACATGTAAAATATCATGTAGAATTTAGCATATAACTCACCTATGTCATAGCCTAACTTTTAATCAAATTTTCACATAAACTAGATGTCATAACCATGTAAGGTCACATATAATTTTACCCAACTTGTACATGATTCATGTTTAAATAAAAATCTAAACTTGCATACATATGATTTATCATATGAGTCAACATAACCAAACTTAGCATATGTACAACATGATGATTCAACTAGACATAGGCTAATCATATAATTACAACATGGGTGATAGCATCATAACTTTACATCGTAAATGATAGCATCATAACATAACGTCATAGAGATTTCAACACAATTCTACAACATAATTACAACATACGATCAATAATTCACATCACATCCATACAATCCGCATCATAACTTAATCCAATTAAATTACTAATTATTTTATTAAAACTATCGAACTCACATCACAAAAGCGGTCTTGAGTTCTGAATTCTGATTTCTGATTTCTGAAGTTGTATTAGCTCTCCTTTGAAGAAGATTCGTTGTTAGGGTTGAATAGAACTGATTTGATTTGATGTTCTTCCTCTCTACTTAGTGGCGGCTACTCTAGGGTTCAAGACGACAGCATGGCGGCCATAGTTTTAGTTTTAATTCTGATTTAGGGTTTGAGTCTATGGGTCTTTTTATAGAGTTTTGAATTATTTTAAGCCGTCGGATGATCTTAGGGTTAATCAAAACCATTCAATCAGGATATGGTGACACCTCATCCCTAATGACTCAACAAGGAGTCAGAAAGGACTTAGCAACATGGGTCAGACTGAACCAGAAAGATGTGCAGGCCTACTGCCTCGGCCTGGGCGCACTTGGCAGGTGCGCCAGTGTAAATTTGTACTGGCGCACTTCCCAAGTGCGCCAGTGCAAATATTTTTTTTTCTTTTGCCACCAAACTTCGTTCGTCCATAACTCCTTCATCCGGTACCCGTTTCCCACAAACTCGGACTCTATTTCAACCAGAATTCCGAGACGAACACAATGGCGCGACTCCATTCCCATAATTCTCACATCTGAGATTAATTATTCTTTATTTTAGTTAATTCGATTATTCAAAAATCCAGGGTGTTACATTCTCCCCTCCTTAAAGGATTTCTACCCCGAAATCTCCAAGTTAAGGAAAATGCATCTACCATCCAAACAACCATCTACCCAGCCATCAAACACGAGCATCCATTGTCGTTATAAAATTTCTAATGCTGTATGCACATATGCCAGAAGTGTGTGTATATGTTCCTTAACTAATGCAAAATCAGGCTGTCTACTGATTCAGTTGACCAACCATTCACCAAAATGCAACATCCATATGATGGTACAACCATTATACATCCATTACTTAAATATGTACACACATTTATATGCAATATGCAATATGAAGTGACTGAGCCGATCTAGTGCCTAAAGTGTGTGTATATGCATCCACGAGCAACCACGAGCAAACACTTGCATCCACATGCATCCATCATACATAACATGTCTCAAACACATGTTTCAACCATAGGACTACCCTATCTAAAGGTCAAAGATACTAGCGAGAGGACATACTAAAGATAAGATAAGTACAAAGTAAGCGATAAAGGAGAAATTAAAAGACATACCCTCGAAAAGAAAAAGGTACAATGAACGCATCTTCTCTTCCGTCTCCCAAGTAGCGTCGCTCTCATCATCTCCCCATTGCACTTTGACTAGCTTGACCTCTCGAATCCTCAACTTCTTAATCTCCGACCCAAGAATGCACGTAGGAGCTAGTCGAATCGTCGCATCACGCTCTATCTCCACCTCTCTAAGCAAGCTCGGCTCTACCACTTCTGCGGTCTCGTGCAAGCACTTCCTCAAATGTGATACATGGAATACGTCGTGTACACCACTAAGTCTCTCGGGCAACTCCACTCTATACGCCATCTGCCCAATCCTTTCCTTAATTGGAAACGGCCCTACGAAACTTGGTGCTAACTTCCCAACGGACCCAAAGCGAACGACGTTCCGTAATGGAGACACCTTGACAAAGACCATGTCCCCAATATCAAATGCAAGATCTGTCCTCCTCTTGTCCGCATAAGATTTCTGCCTATCTTGCGCCGTCTTCATCCTCCTTTGAATCAAATCGACCTTTTCCGAAGTCTCTCTAATCATATCGGGCCCAAGTAAGATCTTGTCTGTAGACTCCCACCAACATGTGGGCGAACGACACGGCCGTCCATAAAGAGCCTCGAACGGTGCCATGCCAATGCTAGACTGAAAGCTGTAATTATATGCGAACTCCACCAACGGAAGATGTTCCTCCCATGTACCTCTGAAATCTAAGACACACAACCTCAATAAGTCCTTTATAATACGATTCACCCTCTCGGTCTGGTCATCCGTCTGAGGATGATATGCGGTGCTTAAACATAATTGAGTCCCTACCGCCTCTTGCAAGCTCTTCCAAAACTCGCTAGTGAAGATAGGATCGCGGTCACTCACTATGCTAGAAGGAACACCGTGCAAACGAACTATTTCTTGAATGTATACGGAGGCCAACCATGGAGCAGTCCTCTTACTCTTCACGGGAATGAAATGGGCGCTCTTAGTAAGTCTGTCTACCACGACCCAAAAATTACCCTTCCTCGATCTTGGTAATCTGTCAACAAAGTCCATCGAAACACTTTCCCACTTCCATTGTAGGACCTCCAATGGGTGAAGCAATCCACCGGGCTTTTTTTGCTCTTCTTTTACTTGTTGGAACAACAAGCATCTAGCAACAAACTCTGCCACGTCCTTCTTCATACCGGCCCAAAAGTAAACTCGTATCTTGTCCATGTACATCTTGTCCCCGCCGGGATGGATGGTCATCTTCGAACGATGTGCATCATCAAGAATGGTCTTCCTCAAGTTCTCGTCTTATGGTACACAAAGTCTACCATCCCTACGTAACCAACCCTTATCATCTAGGGTATACCTACGGAGATAGCTCGATGACTCACATCTTTTGAGCTTTTCTACTAACTCAACCAACTGTGGGTCGTCTCGCTGTGCCTCGCCAATCCGTCCCAAAAGCGTAGGTCTGACCTCTAAGGATGCTAGCAAACTGGGTACAAAGTCAACGGAAGGTTTAAAGTCAAACGTAGAGATGAACTCTAAGCTTCATCGCTCAACAAACAACGGACTCAAGGACAACCTTTTCCTACTTAAGGCGTCTGCCACCATGTTACCCTTGCCAGGGGTATATGCTATCTCGAAGTCGTAGGATGCTAAGAATTCCATCCACCTTTGCTGCCTTAAGTTCAAGTCCTTCTGAGAGAATAAGTATTTTAGCGATTTGTGGTCAGTGAATAATTCGAATTTTTCGCCAAGAAGATAATGACGCCAAGACTTAAGTGCGAAGACAAAAGCGGCCAACTCTAGGTCATGTGTAGGGTAATTTCTCTCATGTACTCTCAATTTCCTTCCACCATAGGCTATTACCCTTCCCTCTTGCATTAAGACTGCACCTAGTCCTATCCCATAAGCATCGGTATAAACGGTAAATGGCTTACTCCCATCTGGCAACACTAAGACTGGGGCTGTGGTCAAAGCTCTCTTTAAACGTTGGAATGCATCATCACAATCTACGTCCCACATGAAAACTAAGTTCTTCTTCGTCAAGCGTGTTAATGGGGATGATATTTTTGCGAAGTCTTTGATGAATTTCCTATAGTAGCCAGCCAACCCTAAGAAACTCCTCTCCTCGGTAGCATTTTTAGGAACCGTCCAATCTTGGATGGCCACTATCTTCGCAGGATCCACAGCTATCCCTTCTTTGGAAACCACGTGCCCTAAGAATCGCACTTCCTTCCTCCAAAAGTGACATTTAGAAAATTTAGCTTTAAGGCTATGCGCTCGAAGAGTCTCCAACACTTTCCTAAGATGTAGGGATGCTCTTCCTCTCTTTTAGAAAAGATCAAGATGTCGTCCACAAAGACTACCACGAATCTATTAAGGTACTCCCTAAACACCCTACTAATCAAGTCAACAAAGTATGCAGGGGCGTTTGTCAAACCGAAGGATATCACAAACCACTCGAAGAAATCGTCTGGAGTCCTAAAGGCAGTCTTGTCTATGCTATCCTCAGCCACTCTCAACTGATGGAAACCAGTGGCTAAGTCCAACTGCGAAAACACTGAGGCGCCAATTAACTGATTGAAGAGATCGTCAATCCTCGGTAGTGGGTGTCTATTCTTATTAGTAAGCTTATTAAGTTCTCTATAGTCCACACAAAGTCTAAGGGACCCATCCGCCTTCGTGGCAAATACTACTAGAGCACCCCACTCCGATATACTACTTCTGATGAACCCCTTCTCAAGCAATTCCTTCACTTGCTTACTGAGTTCTTTCCTCTCTCTTGGAGCCATGTGGCGCACTGGTAATGCAACTGGCTTTGCATTATCTACTAAATATATCTGAAAGTCTATCTCACGTTTTGGGGGTAAACCCCTCACCTCATCAAAGACATTAGCATATTCACGGACTATGGTAATAGAATGTAAATCATCATCGGATGCGTCAAGGGATTCTAGGTAGCTAAGCATTACTGGACCTCTAGGGTCACAAGAAATATCAAGGGTCTTTCCAAAACGAGTCAACAATCTAACTACCCTTCTTCCACAATCTTGGATGGCCCCATACCTAGTTAGCCAATCCATACCTAGAATTAAGCCGTAGCCCATGAAGCCAAGAACAAAAGCGTTGCACTTAAACTCAACGCCCAAGATAAACACTCTCAAATCCCGACAAATCATAGAAAGATGAGCCGAACCACCGATAGGATTTGAGACTACTAAGGGATCAGTAACGAGACTAGTATCAAGGTGCAGTGTTTCAACTAATGATGTAGAAATAAACGAATGTGATGCGCCAGAATCGAATAAAGTACGGACAGGATGATCAAACAGAAAAACTAAACTTTCAACGGAAATTGCTCTACCTTGTTCTTGCAGCGGTGGGACCACGAGAGCCTGAACTTGTCCCCTTGCCTGCCCAGGTGCCATAAGAGTCTGCACCTGTCCTCCCGAGGTAGACCCTGCCCTCTGCTCTTTCTTTGGGCAGTCCTTAATAAGATGTCCCGCCTCGCCACAGTGGAAAATAGCCAGTCTTCTTTTTCTTCCTGCAATCTTTGCTTAGATGGCCGGGTGTCCCACAGTTAAAGCATCTTTTCTTTCCCTTAGCATTGTTGCCTTTGCCACCTTTCTTGTTCTGTTGTTATTGCTGCGGCTTCTTTTGATCCCCTTTCTTCTCGGGTGCCTTATTAGCGTTGGCGCCCTTCTCCTCTTCATGCATAAGCGCCATGTCAACTAGTCTTTCAAAGGTAGCCCCCATGGGGATGTGGGTCATGGCTAACCCATGAAGCGGCTCGTTCAAACCTTTAACAAATCTTAGGGCCTTCTTTTCTGGAGTATTCACCAAGTCCAAGCCAAATCTCGCCAACTAGTTGAACTTGTTGACGTATTCTTTCATCGATAGATTCCCTTGCTTCAGCGCCAAAAACCTTTCCATGTATAGATTCTCTTCAGCCCGCGTGAGAAACTTCACCTCAAACCTCTGCCTAAAATCTAGCCATGTATCGACTAGACATCCCCCATTAGTGACCTCCCACCAAAACGAGGCCTCATCCTTCATTAGCCAGGCAGCTAGTTGGACTTTTCTTCCATCATCCACTTCAAAGATTCCAAATAATTCTTCCACTTCCTTTAGCCAGTTTCGAGCTTCAACAAATGTCTCCGTCCCGTGAAAAGGTTTTCCACCCATTGCTCTAAAGTCCTTACATATCTTAGCAAAAGTATCGACCCGAGGAGGAGGAGGAGGAGCATTTGCTGGACCTGCGGTGGCGGCCCTAGCCTCGAGATATTGACGAAACCAACCGGGTATATGAACACCCTCTGGTATCTCAGATGCTTCAGACATGCTGAAACGAAAAAGGAAAGATTCAATATAAAAGAACTGAGGGAAAGATATATGGCTCTTGGGGTTATGCTTTCTAAAATAAGCTTTTCTCTTAAAAATAATTTCCTTAAAACGTACTTTTGAAGGTACTTCTTTATAAAAATTGTTTTGAAAAATAGTTTTTCAAAATTCATATCTGTACTGGTAACCTTCAGCTCTGACACCACGTGTAACACCCCACGTCCATTAATGTCACTCACAAAGAGAATGCATTAACTTCTATGGAGCGTTTTAAGTAAGTATAGAACAGAAACTTAACAACAAGACAGATATAAATAGTAGTCAAAGATTTAAAACTTTATTTCAGTGCAGCGGAAAACACATATGTTTGCTTACATTATCAAAACCAGAGTCAAAGTACATAATATCCATCTTGACTACCAAAAGTACATAAATTGAAAGACATAATCCCCAATACAAAATAGCCATAAAAAGAGAAGCTAAACTTTACTTCAGCGATCCAAGCAATCTTCTAAAAGCAGAGAAACAACAATCCAAAATCAAGCTCCACTGGTTCTAGATCCAACCTGAGCACCTTGGGGGGGGGGGGGGGGAGGAAGAAAAGAGGAGGAAACAAAGGGGGTCAGACAAAAAGTCTGGCGAGTGCGATAATTTTAACAATATAATTAACAAAATAACTAGGCTAAGACATAAGTTGGAAAATAAGGAAATGACCATGAACCATTGAATATGGCAGAGTAAATAAGGAAACAAGATGAACAACGATATCATTAAAGCGCACCTAAACCACTATAAGATAATTACTAAACTACACCAACACTATAGGATAATTGCTAAACTGCACCACCACTAGTCACCATAAGGTTGATCCCGCCTATAGACTTAATAATGATATTGGTAGTTTCGTGCACCCCTAGCTGCCTTCATAGGTGCCGCCTGCCCCAATCTCCACTAGGTGTACCCACTACCCCTAAGCGATCGGCTCCCTAACTCGTAGATACCCATGCTGGCCCCACATTGGGGTGTATCACTTCCCAAAGTGGCAACCCGATACAACCAACAATGCACGGCTTATACCTACATGATGCAACAACGGCTTACCTACCAGTCCAGGCCCACACACGCATATGAACCCATTGGACTTGCGTTGCCACCGCTAACCCGTTTTGGCCTCTTACAGTCAAGCCCAGTATGCATGTCCCGTCCTTGACTTGGGTTGAGCCCACAAAGATACGTATGGGTTACTGGTTGAAATGGGACCCCATTACTTGACACAAGCTATCCACCTAAGCTTGGTCCCCTCTAGTGCATCCCACTTAACCCACTTCTTATTCATGTTTCAATTACATGTTTCAATTTTGGTTAAGTGTTTCTAATCGTATTTTCAAATGCCACCCAAGGCACCCACTAGATTCCACATGCCACCCAAGGCACCCACTTAACCCCCTCATGTCCCACTACATGTTTATCTGGTTAAGTGTTTCTTAATTCATTAAGACCGTAACCTCATAAAGACCTCTCACATTAGACTGGCATTTGTGGCAGCTGGATTGGCCGGGCGGGTCCGGGCAGTCTTACACCACAAAAGTGCCTAACCTCGTGTCTTTACAATTGTTACGTATTTAATTTATGCCTAAGACCTCTCACAATAGACTGGAATTTGTGGCAGCTGGATTTGCCGGGCGGGTCCGGGCAGTCTTACACCACAAAAGAGCCTAACCTCGTGTCTTAGACGATTAATTTCTCCTAATTAATCATTCCCCAATTTGAATTACTTTCCCTATTCAAATTATCAATCAATTCCAAATTTAACGATGTCCATAATTGACTCAATTATATCCATCCATTTATGGTATGTAAAATCATACCAATGTTTACCACAATTATATTTTATGCCTTCTAAGGCATTTATGCCAATTAAATCTTTCTAATATTATCCCCTTTACCCCCACATTGTACGTTTGTTCATTTAACGTAAAATATACGTTAGACCCGGATAGTCTAACTTATGGAATAAAGAGAAAACATCACAATATACACATAATTAAAACATAGACCTAAACATAGGGATGAACTTGCATATGTGAATGATGTTCTACATCTAAACCTTGCATAGGCCAGTGTTACAATTTGCATAAACAACATAAGTCATGGATCCAAATCTAAAGGTGTGAACTTGCATAAATCATGTATGTCATAGATCTACATCTAAAGGTGTAAACTTGCATAGGCAATAACCCAAAACTTGCATGACATGATTCATACCCCAAACTCATATATTTATAGAAACTTGCATATGTGATTTATGCATCATAACAATGGTGTAAACTTGCATCTAACATGTAAAATATCATGTAGAATTTAGCATATAACTCACCCATGTCATAGCCTAACTTTTAATCAAATTTTCACATAAACTAGATGTCATAACCATGTAAGGTCGCATATAATTTTACCCAACTTGTACATGATTCATGTTTAAATAAAAATCTAAACTTGCATACATATGATTTATCATATGAGTCAACATAACCAAACTTAGCATATGTACAACATGATGATTCAACTAGACATAGGCTAATCATAGAATTACAACATGGGTGATAGCATCATAACTTTATATCGTAAATGATAGCATCATAACATAACGTCATAGAGATTTCAACACAATTCTACAACATAATTACAACATACGATCAATAATTCACATCACATCCATACAATCCGCATCATAACTTAATCCAATTAAATTACTAATTATTTTATTAAAACTATCGAACTCACAACTCAAAAGCGGTCTTGAGTTCTGAATTCTGATTTATGAAGTTGTATTAGCTCTCCTTTGAAGAAGATTCGTTGTTAGGGTTGAATAGAACTGATTTGATTTGTTGTTCTTCCTCTCTATTTGGTGGCGGCTACTCTAGGGTTCAAGACGACAGCATGACGGCCATAGTTTTAGTTTTGATTATGATTTAGGGTTTGAGTCTATGGGTCTTTTTATAGAGTTTTGAATTAATTTAAGCTGTTAGATGATCTTAGGGTTAATCAAAACCATTCAATCGGGATAGGGTGACACCTCGGCCCTAATGACTCAGCAAGGAGTCAGAAAGGACTTAGCAACATGGGTCAGACTGAACCAGAAAGCTGTGCAGGCCTGCTGCCTCGGCCTGGGCGCACTTGGCAGGTGCGCCAGTGTAAATTTGTACTGGCGTACTACTTAAGTGCGCCAGTGCAAATATTTTTTTTCTTTTGCCACCAAATTTCGTTCGTCCATAACTCCTTCATCCGGTACCCGTTTTCCGCAAACTCGGACTCTATTTCAACCAGAATTCCGATACGAAGACAATGGCACGACCCCATTCCCTTAATTCTCACATCTGAGATTAATTATTTTTTATTTTAGTTAATTCGATTATTCAAAAATCCGGGGTGTTACACCTACTCCATGATTTAAAATGTGGTTTAGCTTCATCACTTTTCTTTCAAAAATTAAAAGCTTTATATGTTTACTTTTCTTCATTAAAAACTTTTTTTTTGGGAAAAAAACGGCATCTCATAAAAAACACAAAACTTTGTTTTTAAAATCATAAAAATTGGGTTGACAAGAACAACCATTTCTCAATTAATTTCACAAGATCCCATATTTACTACGTTAGTTCAATTACTTACAACAAGTTTCTAATTTCCAAACTTATTCCGAATATCGACTCTATTTTAAATTTTTAACAACTTAGTTTTTCGAACCACCAAAGTTTATGTCAAAAATTTATGTCAAAAGAATAGAGATTTTCAAAATTTTCCTTATCCAGAATTTTTTTTTGACAAAATGCAACCTTTTCTGCGTTTTCTTATTAATTCTTTCATGCTTTATAACTTAAAAACTAGCAAGATATACATGCTCTGTAGTGTAAACATTTTTCTGAAAAAAAATCCATTTTAGTTAAAAAATTCATAAGAAATCACCATTTCCAAAATATACACCACAGATATGTTATTTACAAATTTTTGCAAACGTCAAAAGTACCTCTTTTTGTTTTAAAAATTATTTTCTATACAATTTAGCTAGTACATATTTAAAATTGTAAACTTTAAAGGTCAAATCCTGAAAAATACCATAAACTATCACCCAAAATCTTTTAAAATTTCAAGTTCTTAAAAGTAAACAATAGGGCTAGACTCAAAGTGGGTTTCTAACTTATTAAGACCTTCCTAAGTATTCCCATTAAGTCATTTCTCTTAAATATATATCCCTTTTTCCATTTTTCCTAATTTATAAGGCTCTACCGCCAAACCCACTGATCCAAAATACTAACATTCAGATGCTAAGATATGATATCCATCTTTTTCTACAAAAAAACACATTGTACACTTTTCTCCCAGACCACCTAAGGGTCTCTTATTCTCAAATTTCCATAACCATTTCTTTAGTGTACATAACTGATATCTCAAGTCTTTGCGTATGCCGCTCTTCCTATTTAGTGGGTTCCTTTATGATCTAGTGTATAATATATTTTTTAAAAACACAAATATGATCACTTACTATCTATACAGGAATCCTAAACCTAAGCCCTAATACCAGATGTAACAACCCGAATTTTGATAGACTGAATTTTTCTCAAAAATCCCAATCTATCAAACTTGAGTTATTTGGGTTAGTAGCACTCAACTCTACACTCACGTCGTACCCATCTAGTCCGAAGTGGATTAAACCTAATATAGTATCCTCAACATCTCTAGGTACTCCCATTAGTAGCCTCCTCATATGGTCTCCACCATCACGCTACAAAAGCGTATACAACCTCCATCCAATGCCGAACCGCGTACCGAAATCGAAATTGTTACGTGATTGACATAGAAATGTGTTTATTTTTACGCTCATATCTTATCTTTATTGTAAATAAATAAATATTACTTTGGGTATTTTCATGTGTTTTCACAGGTTGTTAAATAAATGTCTCCTTCATTCAATTAAAGACCAATTGCATAGGAAATGCTACTTCTTGGAATCAACAAATTTTCAATCATAAAGGAAGCTGTAGCACACTGATAAAGCTTGGAAATTTGGACAGAATGTTCTGAGTTCAGCCACCGTCAAAGCCCTATTTTTTGCTGAAGAAAAGAACATATACATTGCCTCCGTCGCTTTGAAGAATAAAAAGACTAGTGCTATATTATATATATATATATATATATAAATTTATATGTATATAACATATGCACTAAGATTTGAAGAGCTAGACATTTTCTTCTCAAAGAAATCAATTGAAAATCTTGCATATTTACTTGCCATTAAGGAGAAGACTTGACATATATTTACCAGAATGCAACTCAATCAAATGCCACATGTCAGCAATCAAGGAGGGAGAATCTTCATAGAACATCTCAAATCTATATCCATATCTCTTTTATTTGTAAATAGAATATCTCAAGAGATATTTCTTGGCCCAAAAGTCATATAGGATGGAGGCTACATCCCCTATAAATACCCATTGTATTCATTGTAACAACCATCGATTATTCTGTAATTCTTCTGCCATTAACAAAGTTCTTCTTTTTATTTTTCTGCTATTTTCTAATTTCTTAGCAATTAGTGTTGTCTACACGATTAGATTCGGTAGAGCATTAATTGTATTTTTCACTTATTTTCATTAGCGATTGACCGTCTGATTAGATTCAGCGGTAATCCTAATTCTTATTTTCTGTTCGTTTAATTTTGTTCTGCAATTTTATTTCCATTGTTCTATTTTATCTTTCATCATTGAATTCATTACAGACCCGATTAGATTCGAATCTGCAGTGAATTTAATTGCATCTTTTATTTGTAGTTTCAATTTTTATTTTGTTTTGCAAAATCAACCTCCAAGCTTCGTCTAACTCGCCCACGAAACATATAAATAATAAAATTTAACTTTCCTCCCTGTGTTCGACCTGTATGCTACACACTTGTATGCTTGCAGAATTTATTACAAATGTCGCGCTTTTCTAATTCATAGACTAGCGTCGATCATTACGCCACGTAATCACACATAACCACCATTGCTATGCCATGTAAGCATACATTTCGTCATATCTGAAGTCTTCGATCGAATCACATCTCAACACAGAGTAATGTCCCAATATCTACATACACCACCTAGTGCGTGTATCTAGACACCCCCACACGAACATACTGCCTACTATAACCCGAGTCTCGTAATAGGGTTGTATCCAATGTACAGAACTTTGTCAAGAGCTTTCAATATCTATAAAGACAGCTTCATTAGGCATACAATACAAATATTCATATATAGTCTGTCTCTTTTCACGGTGGTTATGGCCCCTCCCCCCATCCCCTCCCTCAACTAGTGAAAGACTACATCAAGAGCTAATGACTTACCCTTAACAACTAATCTAGCATCCAATTTGGCATGTCCCTCACTAATGCCTCGATAGTGAAAGAACGTTGTCTGTTGGTTTAACTCTTAGTCTTTCCGCATCCCACTGACTACGATGACAGGTTCCCGATGAAAACTATCCTTATTTGGTCCTGAACAACCCCTCTGCCAAGCGAGGCAACTGAAGAATCATCCTAAGTTCATCAGCCTAGCCTTCTAGCTGCCATATCATAATTGCAGCCAAGGCATACTCTTAGATATATCTACAGACCTGCCTCTCGGAGTACATCTTCATCTGGTTTCCCTATAGGGCCATCTCAGAGCACCCTCCCATGTCCCGTAGAAATCTCATACTTCTTTCCAGTCCTATAGAATAATTAGTTGGACATGCACCTCTTATACCTCTAGACATCGCGATGATCTACCCCATTGGATTCTTCACCTCCATACATATGAACTGGTTCCAATGCATCACACCATTGTGTTATTAGATTCATTGTAGAATCTTTTAATGATGCACTTGCTTTATCTCATCTTGTTACTAATTAACTTGATTGTCCGTATATTTACTTTTCATTCAAGTTACTCGGTTCATTAGCTCATAATTAGCTTCCTACTTTCTTTAATTAGTCTTATGCCGCAGTAGCGGACTTTTGCTTATTATTTATTACATTTACTACACTTGGCACTTCTAGTTATAAGTCTACTAATAGTAAGCCTATTTTATTTTTTTTCTTATTAAATTAAAACCTTATCCTACAATGTTACCACCACCGTTTTGTAGGTTTACTTTTTAACTTAGTTCCCTTAGCTAAGGTTTATTAATACGTTCTTTTTTCATCAATAACTATAACTTACGTTATAATTACACTTCTCCTTAGCAACAAGCTTACCTATTATATTTCATTCCCATTCATATAACTTAATTATAATAGGTTATATTCCCCGTTCATCACAATTCTTCTTAGGTTCCTTAATATGAACCAACTTTTACTGTTGTAATCTTTCTTTAATTAAAGTCTTGTACGTTCTTATTATTATATTTCAGAAAAATATTTCACACGCCTTATTAGATTGGTTAGCGGAAAGATGCAAAGATCTATTTCCATATTGTACATCAATTAAGAATTGTAACTACAAACTATTTCTTTTTTATTTTCATTGTGGACATACATTTTTTTTGACAAGTGTGCAATACAGTAAAAAAAACCTTATTTCACACTAATCTCTTTTTACTTTCTTTTCTTGCAACTACGTTCTAGGTAATTTTGTTGTTATGGTAATATATCAATTTTTCCTTAAATCCAACTAACTCGGTCTACTGCTAATTTTCCCTTTTTATTTTCTAAGTTAGATGTTAATTCCTGTTTTTCAAATGTTATTTCCAATTGCTATAAACTCCTATATAAAATTAGGCATACAAATTCTTTTCAATAATTTATACAATTCACTATAATTTCTTTTTCAACCTATCCAATTTACCATTGAATGACAATCTTAAGAATGTATGCATGATGATTATAAATTTCACAATTTCTGTATTACAATAATTCTGGATCCAAATATAAGATTAATGGAATAGATTTGTACAACAACAATATTCTGAACGTACTTCGAAATAGATTATTTCATAATTACCACAAATTTCAATTATTTATCACGTTAAGAATTATGGGGAATGTAAATGATAAATATATTGTTACCATAATGAATAATTTAAATCCACTCACTTGACTGCTTTTTGATCCTTGAATCTGATTCATATCTGCTATTCCGTGGTCTTTCTAATTAAATCTAGTATTGAGATAACCACGGATTTATAAATCTGATGCTAAAAAGATCGAAAGAAACATTAATAATTCAGATTCTCAGAATTTACCTCTCGTAGATAGAAATCTGAACACCTATATTGTAGATCTGTAATCTTTGTCTTCAAATCTAAATTAGAATTCATGAAAACTATTATTCTTATTTCCGAAAGATTTAGAGAAGAATGAAAATGATAAAGCCTTGGCGTTGTCTTAGTAAATATGAGATGGAGGATAGGCTATTCTAGTTTATTTATAGGTTTACACTGCTTTCTCGTTTATTGGATAAAATAAAATCCAAACAGTTCAAATCATAAAACAACGTCACCTTAACTAGATTAGGTCGACCTGATCCCCAGGTGGGTCAATCCCCGGGTCGACCCAGCTTTAATATGGGTCGACCCCTAGGTGACCCATATATCGCCAAGGTCGACCCAGTTGTTACGTCATGAATGTTGATTTTGTCTAGAGTAAATTTTCATTTAACATTAGCTGCAACATTCTATTTAGTACTAAATATTCTTTATGTCAATTAATTTCATCTATTTATAAGGTATGTTTAAAGTTTCAAATTTCAAATTTCAAATTTAAAACTTGTGCACATATATATGCCTATAACTCATTAAATCTTTTTCCATTAATAGCTACATAATAAATGCCATTATTAACGCTATCAAGTCATTGATTCCTTCCTTTGTAACATATATTCAAATTTCAAACGTAGCTATTCTCTTGCCTATTTTTCGTTCATTCCACACTAATTACTTTCCTTCCTTAAGTTATAATATAATTTCAAATTTTGAATTTATGCGTATATATTTACACACAACTTCACTATTTTTAAAATTCAATTAGCATTATGTCAACATTTATTTCTTACTCATTTTCATCGATTGCAGGTTACTTTTGAATTTCATATTCATATATATATATATACAAATATATTTATATATTTATATATATACGTATATATATATATATATATTTACACACATATACAAATATATATATGTATATATACTCGCTTATGTATATAATTTTTCTTGTTTGTGCATTTATATATATTTTTCTTTCAAAACATGCATCCATTGTTGTCGTCTCTCAAAAATAAAAAACAAGACGTTGGCGGGACTCGAACTATTGAACTTTGCCCTGGGAAGTGCATGCCTTACCAACTCGCCTAACTTAGCTTTTATTCACAAGACTAGAAACATTGGTATCCATTGTTCTTTTTTGTGTTCCTCTTATATCTTCTTTCATGTTTGTTCTAAAACTTCGTTTAAATGTATCTTTTCCATTTTAAATCCATTTTTTGCAAACCATATGTCTAAATTGATCGGGAAATCGCCATGGACGCAATGACGTTTGTTCCATGACCTAATTCTGAAAATTATACAAAAATTATTTTAATGTTTAATTAAAAATGTGGGGTGTTACATCAGCCATATTAATGATCATCATGAGAAGTTGGTCGAGAAAGCTTTGAGGAAGGAGAGTTTTTTCCACAAAAGGTTGAGGCTATCGCTGAGCATAAGGTGGAGTCAAATCTACAACAAAGTGGAGTCAAAAACCACAACAAGGTGGTGGTAATAAGAAAAAGTGGAATGGTTAGCATAAACAACAATAGCAATGAAAGAATGGCCAGAAGAAACAGAAAGTCATGATTACTTGTTATAACTGCCAATAGAAGGGCCATCTTTCCAAGGATTGTAAGAAGCTAAGGTGGAAAAGAAGTTCTTTATCTATGATAAGCCTGGGAATATGCAGAAGAAATGTCCAGAATCACTGAAGGATAAGTAGGTTGTGAGAGTGTATACTTTAGACGTCGTTCCATCTTCTTTTAGGAGTCTGACTTCGGAGGAGAAGGGGAAGAGTGTTGTTGTGTAAGGCATGCTTTCTATTAGAGATGTTTCAGTTCGAGTTTTGCTTGATACTGGAACATCATATTATTTTATTTGTAATGAGCTTTTTGCAAGTTGGGTTTAGAATCTGAGATTGTTGATAGACCGTTTTTTGTGACTAATCCAGTAGGGGGTTTTTGTGGTTCAATTTTATCAATTCATGGTTGCTCTTTTGTGTATGATTGTTTTGTTTTGAATTTCGCTGGGTTTGAGATTATTTTAGATATGTGAAAGTGCAAACGATAGTGATACATTATCTACAATAGGATGGAGTTCTTGTTAGCTTTTCGCTTGTAATTCAACGGGGTGGGTTGTCAAGTGCCACTATACAAGAGTTATCTTATGAGTAAAGGATTCTTCGAAGAAGCGTATCCGAATGGGGTGCATAAGTTGTGTTTGCGACCAAGGCTGATGGATCATTGCGATAATGTGTGGATTATCGTGAGCTGAATTAGACGACCAAGAAAAACAAATATCCATTGCCGAGAATCGATGACTTATTCGAACAAATTCACGAAGCCAAGGTGTTTACCCAAATAGATTTGGCAACGGGATTTCAACAACTTAGGGTAGCTAGGGATAATGTGCCGAAGACTGCTTTTAGGACACTATCCAAATTTTATGAGTATCTTACCAATCCAAACAAGACCCAGTAATCACAGATAACACAACACAAACAACAAGATACCTACACATCATATCTTACCATTCCACGGTAGTTGAAATAAATCTCAAGTGTGGGCCTAAGAGCGATCGGTTGGCCTAATAGGATCCTGGGAGAGTCATGAAACCGCCTAGATAATTGAGCTTGAGGATTATCGCAACAAAGGCAAGAAAAGGGAAGGTGTTAGACGAGCAGATCAACAAATTAGGGATGTAGATTCAAGGGGAGGGTGCTACAATTACTATCCAGGCGTGATCAAAACATGAACTAAATAGGTAGAGAAAAGGAGATGAAGAGAAGGAAGCCAAGAGAAAAGAGAAGAAAATCAGGGTGGAAAGGAAGAAAAGAATTCATGTCACCATTACCAAATAGGGTTGCGCCTATAAATCATAAATATTGTACAAACTTATACTATGTATTATTTATAAACTTGTGTACGTTTCCATATAACGCATAAGTTTGTGATTCAAACTATTCTATATTAACACACACTTCCTACCATCTTATTCACTTACTTTTACGGCCTTTACTCCTCTTCTTAGCGGAGTGTTACTCCGAGGATTCGGTCTTTCTTCACGTCATTGCCTGCATCAGCTAGCTACCCGACTTCCCAATCACCTTTTCCTCCTGATGTTTCATCTACAACACTAGGATTCCAACTGAGTAGGAGCTTCATTTCTTGGAGATTATACTATTCGATGTCGTATGGCCTTGCCAAGAGGTTTGGGGTGTGAGGTGTTTGTTGGTTCTAAGGGTGTAGGTTGCGTACGTTAAGTTTGGTGGGTACTAGGTATTTTCGACTTGCTAGGTAATGGCAGTTTTTCACACCAACGCAGAGGTCTTGTTTCGCTATGTGCTGACAGTTTCTTTCAATGGCTTCGCCACTGGTCCTCCTGTTTGTCTAGACATCCTAACTGTATGTCAATGTATCACCTGGACATTTTAGAGGGAGTTGTTCATTGACTCTAGCAGGTGAGCTAATGGTGAGTATGTTCGTTATATGGATATTTTGGTTGGTCTTATTTAGTGTTTTATGGGGTTACTATTATGTATATTTTGAATTGGGATGCATCTTGTTGGTGTATAATCTGAAGGCTGTTTTTGTTGGGTTTCTTGGTTGTGGTCTTCTTTTGGGTTTCTGGGGAACATGTGATGAATTCTGAATGTACTTCTTTCTTCTTGGTGGTAGTGTGTTTGGAGTTTGCTTTGGGGATGTCAACATTCTCGGTTGGTTCTGTCACTGTCAGTTGTCTGGCCATTGCTTAATTTTGTTGTTGTGCTATAGAAGTGTAGCACTCTAGTGCTTTGTACTCTTGTAGCTTAAGGGTATGGTCATGCAATTCGGCTGATGTAAGTTGAAATTTGTTGTTATGTCTTTGTCCTGGTGTAGAAAGTAACTCTGTCAATGTCATGTGGTTTTGTTAATCTTTTAGGTAATTTTTTGCCTATGCTATGTCTTGTCTCCCTGCGTGGTGTACGTAAATTGTAGTATAGAAAAAGTATCTAGCTCATGTACTACAATCTAGAAGGATGTAGTGGACGGTTCATTTAAAAAACCATATGTGGTGGTTAGTCCACTTTAAAAACCAAACGTAGTAGGTTTGTAATCTACCAGTCTCCTATAATACTGTAATTACTATTTGTTATAATAATAAGTATTTGCATTCACTTTAAAAACCGGTCGGCTTTGCCACAAAAGTCATCTAATTGATAAAAAAAATTCATATTTTCTATATTTTATAATATTTTGCAACTAATTTCACATTTTATATTTTATTCTTATGTAAATTTCTCAAAGTTCACATAATATACAAAATTGGTCAATAAATTTATAAAAGCAATTTTTTTGAACACATATTTCCAAAAACAGGAAAATGGGCTGAAGGAAGTTTTATTCAAATTATTTGGGCCTACGGACGCGGCTCTTTTTTTTCATCTGAAGGAAGCGGTCGTTAAACTTTCGTTCCAAGGAAAAAGACTTAGCAACATTTAAATTTTTTCTTCTATTTAATTTGGTTGCGATCTTCTTCATCACCGACTTCTCGATTCAAGACGACACTCATTCTAATTTTGTATTCGATTTCTCCATTGTCAATCGATTATCGTCTTCTTTCATTGCTACAGATCTCCATTGGCGATTTCTATCTTCATTAAACAATTAGGTAAATTCAGGTATGCTTCTTTAATTTCTTTCGAGTATTTCTGTTTTTTATTGCGTATAATTGTTGTCGATTAATAATCGATTTTTTGCTCATCTAGGTTATACAGCTTGTTCTTCTTCCAGTAATTGATATCGAATTTGGATTTATTTCAATGGAGAAGTAAGATTTTAATGTTTATTTTTGTATTTCTTCAACAATGTTTATTGTTTTATAGTTTGATGATGTTCCGTCGTTCTAGTGAATATTATATGTGGTTTGTTATTTTATGCTATGTTTATATAGCATTACTGCAGTATTCACATTTAGACTATAATCTTGCCAGTGATATGTTTATTTATCATACGGTTTTTTAGTTAATGTATTCTTGTTTAATCCAGCCGCAACATTGGTTTCATTTTGTTATGATATGTAAATTTAACATTTGTTGTTACTGTTTTATTCGTTTAAGTATTTTAATTGGATTTTTTTTGGCAGTTCTGATACTATCAGTAATGAAGCAAATAGTTTGCTTGTTATCTTTGAATACAATGAGAATTGTTATTCTACTCGTCTGACCACGGCCTCTTCTTTATTTGGTGTTAAAAGTGAAATATGTGATGTTTGGTCACATCTTAATCGGTTTTCTATTGAGATTTCTTATGTTCTTGAGAATAAGACTATAGTTATCGACACTGATTCAGACTTGCTTAGCATTTTATGTCTTCTAACTTTTAAGAAGAGTCAATATTTCAAGTTTACGGTTAAGGAGAATGTTGGTGTTATGGAATCTGATAGTAATGGCTGTGGTTTGGGTTCTGAAAGCATACAAAGCACTTCGATTGGTAGTAATTCTGGAACAAATTGCGAGTCACATGCCGATTCATCTCATTATTTGAAAGATATGTTAAAGAAAGGTTCCAATGCTAAATATTGCGGATTTTCTTGGTTTTTGTTTTAATGGAGCTGAGGATTTTAGAGAGTTTTTAATGGCGTATCAAATAAAATATGGTTATGCTTTGATTTTTGTTAGAAACGCTCCGGATAGAATTTCGGTAAATTGTTCTTGGATTAATGATGGTTGCAAGTTTTATGTTAATGCTTCTTCGGATCCGGGTTTGCTCTCTCGATTTTTTATTAGAACTTATAATTTTAATCATTCGTGTGGAGCGGGTCTTAGAGATGTTAATAAAGTAACTATTTCAAGTAGATTTGTTAAATCTTTGATTTTGGATCAAATTCGAGATGCTCCTATGAAGAAGTCGAAGGATATCATTGCGGAATTTAGAAGAGAGTATAATTTCAATTTATCATACTATTATGCTTATAGCGGAAAACTGTTAGCATTAAAAGAGATATATGGGGATGATGCGATGTCATATAATGATTTACGTTGGTATTCGGAGGCATTGCAACAGTATAATCCTGGTAGTTATGTATCTATGGATGTTGATTCTTCAACCAATCAGTTTGAGAGAATTTGTCTTGCTTTTGGTGCTTGCTTGCTTGGTTTTAAACACTGCAGACCATTAATATTTTTAGATGCTGCTCATTTGAAGGGAAGACCTGGAGTTTTGTTAGCTGCTACTTCTAAAAATGCTAATCAAGGTACGAGTTTAATTTTACTTTTGTTTTCTTTTTCTTGGTTATTTTTGTACCTATGATACATGAAACTATCATTTTTATGCACATTAAGTAATTTTAATGCAATAATGCTTACACTAGATTTGTTTGCTTTATTTATCAATGGTTCCACTGGAAGTGTTTGTAGTATTAATGTTTAGACAGTAAGGTACTAAAAGACTAATATATAATATATGATATATTCATATATCATTTTGATTCTAATTCAATTGTGTTTGCCAGACATTACTATCATATTTCTGATGCTTAATGAGGCTCATGTATCTTTGTTTTGGAAGGTCATTAATTAATTATTTTGCAGGTTTCTTTCCTCTTGCTATGGGTATTGTTTCACATGAAAACGAATCTAACTGGTCTTGGTTTTTGTCCCATTTGAAAGAAATGCTAAATGAAGACCGATCTCTAGTTTTTATGTCTGATCGTCATTGGGGTCTCTTATTAGGTGTTCCTAAAGTATTTCCATCTTCATATCATAGCTACTGTTTGCTTCACATGGAACAAAATATTGGTAGTGTTGTGAAGGCAGCTAAAGGTGATTCTTCTGTTGTAGAGTTATTCAAACTTTGTGCTAGAGCTTCTAATATGTATGATTTTGAGCGATATCTTTCTAAATTTAAGAATATTGGGGGTATGGCTGCTGAAAATTTTCTACAAGATAAACCTTTTGATCACTGGGCAGATTTGTTTTTTCAAGGAAAGCGGTATGGTGAATATACTTCAAATGTTGCCGAAAGCTTCAATTCTTGGATTTTGGAAGATAGAGTAATGCCGATAACTTCTTGTTTGGATGGTATTCGAGTGAAAGTTATGGAGCAAATGGCTAGGCGAAGGGAGGAATGTCGTTTGTGGACAACGACTCTTTGTCCTGTTATAGAGGAACGCTTGTCTAAGTTAGTCGATGTTGGTTTTGGCTGGGATGTTTACAAGTCTTCAGACTTTGTGTTCGAAGTAAAATCCCCTAAATCTCATTTTGTTGATCTCGAAAATCATTTATGTAGCTGTAATCAATGGAGAATTACTGGATTTCCATGTGCTCATGCAATCAAATGTATTAATAAGTCAAGGTTATCAGTTTACGACTATGTGGAGCACTACTTTACTGTTGACGATTTTCGATCTTCATATGCTGAAGCCATTAATCCAATTCCTAATTTTGATAAGCCAGTTATTGCTGAAAATGATGTTATTATTAGGCCTCCTAAAGAAGTTCGCGGAGCTGGTAGACCTTCTACAAAGAGACGTGGTGGCTATGGCTATTCTCAGAATAAAAGAAATAAATGTAGCCAATGTAATTCTATAGGCCACAACAAAAGAAACTGTGAGGCTTCTTCTATACGTTGATGTTTAATACTGTTTTTTTCCACAATGACCAATTTTTATACTGTAATGATACATATAGTTATCATTTTTTTATTATGCAATTCATATATATAAACTGTTTGACTATATGACTATTATGATAATGTTGTTTTAGTGATTGATTTATGTTAGATTTGCTTTTGGCTTCTGTGTATGTTTAGTGGATGTATTATTGTTTGTCATTTAATAATGCTATCTGCAATTTTTTTTAATTTTAATGTTGCTTAGTTTCTGTATGCTGTTTATAATATTGTATGTTTGACAGTGATATGGCGATTTTGATTTTTGTTATACGTTTGTATTGCTATAATATTGTAGGATGGTTATAATTATGTATAATGGTTATATTACATAATGTTTATGATGCCATCTGTATTATCTTTGGTTATAATATTGTTCTTCAATTTCTGCTAATTATAATAGTGGTTGATGGTTATTTATGTTTAGCATGCATTTTGTCATTTTGTTAGTTGACAGTATTATTTAAACAGACAATTTACGCTATCTGCATATAGCACTGTGCTTTTGAGAATAAGTTAATTTATATTTTTTAATGTTTAAAGCTATTACAACTGTTATTGTACTAATTAATGTTTAGATTTCATCGACAGCAAAAAACAGATAATATTTTTAAATAATGATAGTTTCATATATCATTTTGATATTCTGTAATGTTGGAAAACTTTTGAGACAACATCATATCATTTTGATATCATTACACGCAATTTAACAGCATCTTACTGCATGCAAAACAACAATATTGCAATTTGATGATGAAATGAAACATATCAAACTTTCAACGTTACCGTACTACAAATGATGTTATCAGCACATATTATTACAGACTAAACAGTTAGCATAAGTCTATTGTGCTTTCTAGAAATATAGCAAGGAAACTTATAAGAAAATTACAAGTGAACTTCAATATATCAAATCTAATTGCAATTAAAAATCAATCTTTTTGCTCTGCTACTGGTTTCATTTGTTCCTTTTCCGCCGTTGTAGATGATTTGAAATACTGTATCCGCTTTGAGTCGGTCGATCTCTTCCTTTTCATACATCTGCGGAAGATTTCCACTGTCAAGCAATTTAATGTTTGTCATTACAAACCAAGCACAGTCATTCCTACAAATGGCAAGAAAAGCATTTAGTAACAATCAATTATTGAGCTTTTTTTAAGACAATTTACAAAATAGTTTAGTGTTGCCGTGTGGATGTTTACGATATCACTGTTACAAAGTTATTACTAAATACTTTTCGTGTGCTTTATGTGAATGAAAACTGGAAACCACTAAATCTATATTTTAGGAATGACTAAATACTTACGAGGATGGTTCTTGCCGTGGGGATGGTTCTTGTATTAGTGTTTTTTTCCCGAAACTTTTATTCAAGATTCCCTTTTCCTGCCATTTTTTCTCAAATAGCCCTTCAATCTTCTTTCTCTGGATATGTAGAAAATAATTAAATTATGATAGTTGAATGTAGCATTATTTAGTTTTTGTCCATCAAGATACTAATTATTTTACCTGATCAATAGCGTGCCTGTAGCTTGGATTTGACATTCTTGTAGATCTAGTTAGAGGCTTATTTGAATCATAATGGGTCCATTGCATTGTGACATAGTTCAATTTCAAAAGCGTCCAATGGTTGATATGATGCAACGGAAAGAATATGTTGTCGGTATACTCATTCAGAACAATACTTTCTATCATAGGAAGAACTAGTTTGTGTATCACATTATCCAAATCATTGCTTATTGCATTCTGCATATTAAATTTTTTTAGCATAATTTTTAAAGAATTTAACCTTACTTTTAAAAAAGGTTTGCCTTACCGTCATTATAGTGGAGAAGGTATAGCTGTGCTCATACAACTCTTGGTTTTGAACATACCAGTCAATTATCTGATAGAATAAAGAAAATAATAACCTGTGTTAGTAGCTTTATACAAAAATGATAAGTTTTATATCATTTACAAAATATTTGTCTATCTTTGTTTTCGTCTGTTCATTCAATATGAATATAAGCATAATATGTATGTTGCTAATTTTCCAGGTGTGGTAGTGGCATTATATCAAAATGATACATTTATGTATCATTTCAAATACACCTGTTTATTTTCAATTTTTCCTGTTAATCATATCCCAGCTATTATCATAGCATGCAAGGCTTTTTTTTGCATGTACAGTTTATATATACTATGTATAGTTGAGGCTTTCTATCAAAATGATAAGTTCATATATATCATTTTGAACATACGTGTACATTGTCTATTTTTCCATCCTATTAAATGTGAATATAAGTTATATACAAATAAAAAGAAAAATACCTGGCCATCTGTGTACAATTCCAGCAAAATAGATTCAAGCATAGATTTTACAATTGTAATCCCACCCCTTTTACCATCATCTGATATGAAAACCACCGAGCTGCATTTTACATAAACACGAAATAAGTTAGTAGGTATTATTTCGATGAAATTGTAATGAAAAACTATTAATGATAATATAATTACTTACTTCTCATTCTCATTTGTTTCAAAATACGAAAGAACTATGCTTTTCTTGCTTTCTTCAAGGAGATTTAGAAGCTTGCTTTTTTTGACTTTTAAACTAGTTTGATAGTTTTCCCTTTTTGGCAAGTATGCATCAACATCTACTAGTTTGACTGTATTGTCCGTACCGCTGTCATTTTCTTCATTGCTTTCTTCTTCAATGTTTTCTTCATCGCTTTCTTCTTCAATGTTTGATACATCTTTCAACTCGCTGTCAATTTCTTCGTCGATACTAATTTTATTTTGATCTTCCTTTTCCAGATCGGTTTTTTCTACATTTTCTTCATGTTCATTTTTCCTTTCATCAACTTTTCCCTCAGCTTCTGATTTCTTTCGAGCAGCCCTTGTTGTCACCCTATTAACCAATGAGCTTGGGGCTATTTCTATTTTTGACTTTGATTTTTCCTTCTCTCTCCTTTCTGCTTCTTTCCTTTTTTCCTGTAGAATTAGCATTTGTTGTGTGATTTTCAGATCAAATGTGGGACCTTCGAAATCAATTTCATTTTGCTTATTTACATTTTGGCTTTCATCTCCTTCTTCTGTGCTGGTTGTTTTTGATTTCAATTTCTCAATTTCTTTTTTCAATCCTACAATCAACTCTTTCTCTTTTATTCTTTCAGCTCTTTCATTTTTCAGCTCTTCTTCAGTTTTTCTTAGTTTACTTTCCAGTTGTTGTATATACTGCTGAAGAGAGGCAATTTGATTATTATCATCATCATTTTCCATTTCAGATCTGCGTGGAGCATGTTGAACTTGCAATTTTTCTTGTTGCAGTAAAGTCTTCTCATTTTCAGTAATTTGTCTCAAGTTGTCAAAAATCTATTCAAAAACAATAATAAGGTATCTAAATGATTAAATATAAATTTACAAGAAAAAAATGTAAATTGAATATTACCTTTTCATCATCCATTCTGGTTAATGTATCGTTTGTGACATTGTTCTTCAGACAACTTATATCCCATTTCACAAACCTTGGGAAATTATTGTTGCATTTTGCCTTTTCTTCAATTAAATTAACATGTTCGCAAAGAAAATACTGCAAAAGTAAAAATAAAAGCATTTGAGAAAATTATATGTTTGGGTATGCAGGAAAATAAAATATGCAGTGTAACTGTGAAAGTTAATTAAATGCTATTTTCAACTATCATTTTAATTTACAAACAAAAAGGTATGTGTTATATAATAAGGAAGAAGATAGAAATTTTATATCTATGTTAATAAACCAATTGTAGCTAAAAACAGAAGGTTATATAAAATGATATGTGAAATTATCATTACATATTTCAATGTAACATTTGAACAAAAACATTGACAGAAAAAGCAAATTTTCATGTTTAATTAACAAAATTTAAAACATTTAAAAAAAAGGAGGTTTCATTGATTAAAGTTGAGTTAAAAAGTAACATAAAATAATGATATGTAGAACTATCATTTCAATGTAACTGGTTTAAGTGTACTTAGAGAAGCAATTAAGTTAATAACATAGGCTGTTGCCTGAATAATGCATTAATAAAAAGTGTATCTCTTACCAAAATAAGCATGGAACATCCGGACATTTGACGTGGCTTGGACTTGAACACTTTTAGGGAACGTAACAACGAACATTGTATTGTTAATGGCCATGATACATCAAACATTTTTTCTTCATCAATTAAGTACTGTAGATAACCCCAAGGTAAATACATTTGGTTATCTGGAAAAAAGAAAGTTATCATTGCTAGAATTATTATTAGTTTTGGTAAATCAGTTTGATATTGATAATTTTCATTTTCAAAAACAAAGTTAATTCTAGCAATGGTATGTATTTTAGTAATATGATCAACTATTCCAAAATTCCTTACAACAAATTCTTTACAATAGTCAGATAGGTGTTGAAAAGAAGTTTTTGGTAAAGGAAACAAGTTTTTTCCATGTATTGGCAAACCAAACAGCAATGCAATATCTTCAGTCATAATTTTTAAACTTTTTTTCCCAATTTTGAAATCTTCGTTCTCATCAGAAAATGTACTAATAAGAATATCCACAGTCAAAGTTGATTTTCTACATTCTTTCAAAGTTACATAACCTTCATATATAGAAAAAATGAACTGATGAAATGGTGTTTGTTTAATGAAATCTAATTGATCTGCTGTAAAACCTTTGCCTTTTTTAATTTTTTCCATTGTTTTGATCATGGCCATTAAACTACAACGATACTGATTTGTATCGACTTCTTTCTTTTTCTTTGTCCTTCCTCTTTTTTTTGTATTTTTTGTTGCAGTATTCTGTGCATACACAAATGTTTAAATGTTAATATAACATCACAAATTCAGCGTAATAGACAAATTCACCAAAACATTATAAATGATATATAAAACTATCATTTTAATACTATTAAAAGTAACTGTAAATAACATACTGTTATTGATACAAGTAAGTAACAATAAAACAAGAGTAAGTAACAATATGATAACAGTAAAATTGGTAGTGAACATCTATAAAAATGATATATTAAGCTATCATAATTAACATTATCAATATTCTAAGCAATTTAAGAATAAAATGTCATATGAAATTATCATTACTTATAGGACAATCATGTTACTAGAAATGGTACCATTACAAAAATGCTATATGGAACTGTCATTTTATTTATATCTTAATTCATCCGAAATCACAATTACTAAAAATGCTATATGGAACTGTCATTACTTATAGGACATCAAGCCTTTATTTCACGTTTAAACCAATTCAATGACTAAAAATACATGGCACATACAACAATAGTAATAACAAGGCAAAACAAAGTAAAAAAAAAAAGGTCAAAACCAAAGATTGTGCAAACCATTCCTCTATAACTATCTTCTTTCACAAATCTTAATCATGCATTAGATAACAAATTAAAATGCAAAGTGATATCTATAACTATCATTATATTTTGTTCGAATGCAAAATGATATGCCAAAAGGCAAAGTGATATCTATAACTATCATTATATTTTGTTGGAATGCAAAATGATATGCTAAAAGGCAAAGTGATATCTGTAACTATCATTATATTTTGCTGGAATGTAAAATGATATGCTAAAAGGCAAACTGATATCTGTAACTATCATTATATTTTGCTGGAATGCAAAATGATATGCTAAAAGGCAAACTGATATCTATAACTATCATTATATTTTGCTTGAATGCAAAATGATATGCTAAAAGGCAAACTGATATCTATCTATAACTATCATTATATTTTGCTTGAATGCAAAATGATAAGCTAAAAGGCAAAGTGATATCTATCTATAACTATCATTATGTTTTGCTGGAATGTAAAATGATATGCTAAGAGGCAAAGTGATATCTATAACTATCATTATATTTCGCTGGAATGCAAAATGATATGCTAAGGGGCAAAGTGATATCTATAACCATCATTATATTTCGCTGGAATGCAAAATGATATGCTAAGAGGCAAAGTGATATCTATAACCATCATTATATTTCGCTGGAATGCAAAATGATATGCTAAGAGGTAAAGTGATATCTATAACTATCATTATATTTCGCTGGAATGCAAAATGATATGCTAAGAGGCAAAGTGATATTTATAACTATCATTATATTTTGCTGGAATGCCAAATGATATGCTAAGAGGAAAGTGATATTTATAACTATCATTATATTTTGCTGGAATGCCAAATGATATGCTAAGAGGCAAAGTGATATTTATAACTATCATTATATTTTGCTGGAATGCAAAATGACATTATATTTCACTGGAATGCAAGATGACATGCTAAGAGGCAAAGTGATATCTATAACCATCATTATATTTTGCTGAAATGCAAAATGACATGCTAAAAGGTAAAGTGATATCTATAACTATCAGTATATTTTGCTGGAATGCAAAATGATATGCTAAGAGGCAAAGTGATATCTATAACTATCATTATATTTCGCTGGAATGCAAAATGATATTCTAAGAGGCAAACTGATATCTATAACTATCAGTATATTTTGCTGGAATGCAAAATGATATGCTAAGAGGCAAAGTGATATCTATAACCATCATTATATTTCGCTGGAATGCAAAATGATATGCTAAAAGGTAAAGTGATATCTATAACTATCATTATATTTCGCTGGAATGCAAAATGATATGCTAAGAGGCAAAGTGATATTTATAACTATCATTATATTTTGCTGGAATGCCAAATGATATGCTAAGAGGAAAGTGATATTTATAGCTATCATTATATTTTGCTGGAATGCAAAATGATATGCTAAAAGGCAAAGTGATATCTATAACTATCATTATATTTTGCTGGAATGCAAAATGACATGCTAAGAGGCAAAGTGATATCTATAACCATCATTACATTTCGCTGGAATGCAAAATGATATGCTAAGAGGCAAAGTGATATCTATAACTATCATTATATTTTGTAATTCATGTATCAGGATTTTCTCGTTGTCATTTAGACGAAACATACAAAATTTCAACAAAATCTAATACCTTCAAAACCCTAGGACGCTTCCTTGAATGCACAGTACCTTCTTCATCGCCGATTTGCAGTGCGAGTTGCTTAACTGCTCTTGATTTTGCAACTCTACCTTTTGATTTCCCACTTTTTGTAGATTTTTCCTTCGACTGAGGAGTTGATGATGCTCGAGTCGGGGATCTTGCCTTGAATACCCAATCGCCTATCGGCAAATTAGAAGTCGAAGTTGAAGAATCTGTTTCAGTTGTCGACATTACTGATTTTAGGGATTGATTTTTTTTTTGGATCGAATATACTGATGATTTTTTGATCGAGACAAAACCCTAGAACGAATGAAAAGGGGAACGGTTTGGTAGTGGGGTTAGTGGGGTGAAGCGCGCGTCCTTGAAACCAAAAATAAAAAGTTCCGTCCGTAATTTAAAATGCGGGTGTAAGTTTTTCCTTTAAACTAAAACGCTGTTCCAAAAATATATTTTTAACAAGTTTTTATTCAACATTATAATTTAAGCCTTTATTTCAAATTTATAATTTACTAAACTTTCTTACTAAATCAATTTGTATGGTCCAAATTTATTCCTAATGCATAATATTAGAAATGAACATTGGATCCTACCAAATCAATTTATATGGCGACCCAGAATTTCGACCCTCGAAAATCAACACTTTAACACCTTCTTGTGTTCAAAATGCCGAAGATTCAAGTGTCGGATTCCTGGTTGTCTGGGGATATAACACATTAGATAAATCACAATGAAATAAACAACTTCTCATTTATATAACATGAGATTACATCAGAGTTTACCACCTTACATATCCATAACCAAAAGGACAATGGAAACTGTGTAACATTGTAAATCCCATGACATACTTCGTCTTCACCTGAATAGCTCTAGGTCATAGATGCTACAAATAATATGTCCCAAAGAAAATAGTCGATACTCTACACCAACAACATCTCAACAAAAGCAAGGATCCACCGAGGGAAAAACTCTGAGACACAAGCTCCAAATACTGCTACTAAACCTGACACTAGGCTGCCCATGTAAAAATTATAGGCACCCACAGTTTTTGTGAAATCAAAACAACTCCGGGTCAGTCATGGGACTGGTATGAGAACTCATCATATTTGTTTATGCATAGAAAATTCGCAATGACTTTTTGAAAATGAAATTAACATAAGGTCTCGCGGAACACACACAATGCAAACGCGGGCGAGTTTTCTCCTTATGATAGCAAAAAATGCTTTAATACGCGGAAACCATTTTGATATTATTATTAGTGTATAGTCTGAAGAACAACTTCGAAAGTAAATGTATCAATCTTAGCCAGCATAGGTACCATACACTATATTGACATAATAGTATACAACGAAAACTGTAATTGGCTCATAGTGGAGATTGGGTTTCCAACAATGACCAGGCAAAGGAACTTCCTTACCGAACCAAATTTTGAACAGCTCTAGAGGGATGCTTGAGGATCAACAGTGATGCTCCTCATGCCAACACAAGGTCGAGTTACCTCTGTAACTAGGTAACTTAGAGTACGCTTGAGTATGTCATCTCCCGGTCGTTGCCGACCTTTCCAAGCACTCACCAACAACAACCATAAAAGCAGATATTTTCCACATAGGTTAATGCCTGGGCTCCATACCATAGTACACCTTTTATATAGAAGGAGACAACACACTCATAACCCTGCTGCATTTCTTCGTGGTTTGGCCATTTACAAGGGTGTGAGGCTTGTCGAGGTCACAGTATGTAACACCCCACGTCCGTTAATGTCACTCACAAAGGGAATGCATTAAGTTTCGTGGAGCGTTATAAGTAAACAGAATGGAATATTACAAGATGGATAAAGTAGTACTTGAAAATTTTATGACTTTATTGCAGCGAAAACATAAATAGGTTTGGTAACACCTTCAAAACAACAAAACCAAGTACATAATATCAGTCTTGTACAAAATCCTTCAGAGTACAAAATGTTAAAGCCATAATCCTCAATAGAAAATGCCATAAGCAGAATCAAAGCCAAAAAATACATCTTTCAACTTCAAGTTGGAAGAAAGAGACATCTGAACTAGGCTTGAGTATTTCTTCCCTGAGAACCTTGGGGGGGGGGGAATAGAAGAAAAGAGAAACAAACTAGGTCAGACATAGGTCTGGTGAGTCCAGTAACTTTAACAATATAATCATTAAAGTAACAGGATAGGAACGTAAATTGGAAAGTAAGAATGACTGTACATAAGCATGCATGACAAGGTAGGCAAGATGAATAAGATAAATGTTGATTGCGCTTCTAATCACTATAGGGTAATTACTACACTGCACCAATGCTAAATATATCGCACTGTTACTAGTTCCATACAGAAAGTTGATCCCAACCCCGCAATTGATAGCCCTCAGGCATAAAATCTAATAAGAGGTATCTACCCCATACATTCCTTGACAGCCTATTAAATACTAGATGTTCCCACACTACCCCCTTATCGCTTAATCGATCGGCTCCCTAACTCACATGTATTTATTACTTATGTCATTCGGCCCCGCTTGTTTGTAGATACCTGTGCTGGTCCCACCATGGGGTGTATCAATCCCTATGATGGCAAACCGACATAATTCAAGATGCACTGTGTTTGACTACTAATTCCCAATGCCTACTTTTTCCACAACGGAGTACGTGCACGCCCGTACTCCGTCGGAACCTACACTGACGCACCACCCACCGCTATTTTGACCACTTATAATCAGCCGAGTAATCGTGCCCCACCCTGCCTAGTTCGGGGTACCATGATACATCTATGTGGGTTACTGCTGAAATGGGTCCCCGTTACTAGGGTTTCCTAACCAGCATGTTATAAGGGTGAAGTGTTCTCAATTTAACCTAACCTCATCCATTTGTTTAATTTACATGTTGTATTGGTTAAGTGTCGCCTATCCATATGTCACTTAACCTTACCACTGATTCACACATGTTTATTTAACGGTTAAGTTTATGGGCCTATATACACTAATATTACCCACCTCCCCAATATTTACTTAACCCTTTCACTTATTAAGTCGATATGTATTATTGGTTAAGCTTGCCTTAACCCTATCCACTTTGTTCATGTAATATTGGTTAAGTTGACTTCTTACCCATGTTAACTTAACCCCACCCACCTAACTCGGTTAGGTATCATATTCAGCATTAATTAGTTATTAATGCACAGACCTCTCACATTAAGTCGATCACTTGTGGCTATTGGATATGCCGGGCGGTTCCGGGAAAACTTCCACCACAAGCCAGACTTAACCTCATTTCTAAGCATCAAAATGCCTTTGACCTCTCACATTAGACTGCCGTTTGCGGTTAATGGATATGCCGGGTGGTTCCGGGCAGTCTTCAACCGCAAACCAAGTCTAACCTCGTGTCTTAGGCATTCATCTTTTAGCCAATTTACATATTTACTGTCCAAGTCTAGATTTATATGTAAATTATCCATAAGTGTGGTCAATTTAAGCTATGCCACATTTACTTGTTATGCCCAAAATTACTTAATTAAGTTACAACCAATTCCCCGCGTTTCAATCGCATGTACAACACGGTCCAAAAATAAAACAGAGAGGGATAGAGGAGAAACACAAGAAATTGACATAAGGAACAAAATAGGCATGTAAAGGAATACCCAACTCAGGAATCATGTTTCCAATAGACATATTGTACATTAACAATAAGTATGGCTAAACTGAGCAAGTTACACCATAGGCATAAAGATTCGATAGAATTGAACATAAAAGAATCACCAATTTGGTGTACAACATGATAGGTTCCATTACAACAGTCTCAAAGGCATATGTAATTCAGTTTTGACAAAAAGGATAAGCATGAATCAGAATTGATTATCTTACAATTAGGAATAGTTCTAGATTCGATTCATTACAAGTCATGATTCCTATTACATGTTCCAAATCTGAGAAATAACTGAACTTACCAAATTATCACAAGTTTACACCCAAACCCATTTGCGTCAAGTCTCATGTTTTCTTATTATATACAATTTTTCCCAAACCATAGCCATCATCAATTTATGTCTTTTTACAAATCACATGTTATTCAACATTTCCCAAACTTTTTCCCTATCATTCAAGCGTTATACGTGCACGAATTTCGCATAATATGTTAGGCTCGAAGTTAGCCTAACTCATAAAAAGAAAAAGGAAAAAGGAAGAGGGAAGAGAATCATGGTATCAAAATAGGCATAAATATACGAGCACGAACAGGCATGAACTAATAGAATTGATCAGAAAAGCATAGGCTATGAATCAAAAAAGATGACAACTTGCAAACTTGATAAGATCCATTATATGCATAATTATATGATCACAATTTACAACTTATCATAATTACTTTAGTTTAATTATCTTGTGAAAGCTACATGAACTAATAGAGATTAAGAAAGAAGAGAAGATCTAGAATCTGATTTCTGAAGTTGATAAACTAATCCGTTGATGTAGGCTTTGATCTTTATCTTTAACCTTGAATTTGATTAGTTATGGTGGAGGCTAGGTTAGCTTAGAGATGGACAACATGACGGCTTCATAGAATAGGGTTACGAGGTTTAGGGTTTAGGGTTGATGTGATTATATAGAAGTATAGGATTAATTTGAGCCTTTAGACCAATCTAGGATCCATCCAAACCATCCAGTCTAAGAAAATGCGCCATCAGGCCAATCAGAAATCGCCACATAGCCCTACGACTCATAAAATCGTCACCATCCAGAACATTCAGCAGAGGTCGACACCTACATGAGGGTTGACACCCATGTCGACACCCCTATTGGGGGTCGACTCCCATGTCGACACCCCCTGGGGGGTCGACACCCCTGAGCGGGAAATTTCCCGCTTAGCTGCTTTCCTGAGTTTTGAATTTCGAATCTGTTTTGATTATTTAATTATTATTTTTATTTAATTTCTGCTTACACTTGAAATCTTCTAACCTCCATAACTTCTTCATACGGAATCTGATTCAGGCATACTCGGACTCTATCTCAAGCAGTATTCCGAAACGAACGCAATGGCGTAACCCGTTTCACCTAATTCTTCTTCTAAAAATTAAGTGTTCTTAAATATTTTAATTTTAGTATTTAAAATTACGGGGTGTTACATTCCCCCCTCCTTAAAGGATTTCGTCCCCGAAATCTCCAAGTCAAGAAGAATGTATATCCTACCATCCAACATCCATCTACTCAACCATTCAATCATAGGCATCCATTGTCCTTAAAAAGGTTTCTAATGTTTTCGTGAACATATGCATAGTGTGTGTATATGTCCTTACCCAAATGCAAAATCAGGCGGTCTACTAATTCAGTTGACCTCCTTAATGCAAATCATGATAATGTCATGCATCCATTATGTATGCAAAAGAATCCCAATTATACATATTATTTCTACATGAGTGCACAACTATTCACTCAAATGCAACATCCATATAATAGCACATTAAATGTACATCCATTTAATTAAATATGCACACATATTCATATGCAATATGAAAGTGACTAAGCCGATCTAGTGCCTAATGTGTGTGTAAATGCATCCACGAGCAACCATTAGCAAACACTTGCATCCACCAAACATAACATGTCTCAAACACATGTTTACAGCCATAGGATTTTCCTATCTAAAGATCGAGGATGTAAACGAGAGGACATACTAAACGATAGAACAAGTATAAATAAATCGGTAGAAAAGGGAGAAGTTAAGAACATATCCTCACAAAAAGAAAGGGTACGATGCACGTATCATGTCTTCCGTCTCTCAAGTCGTGTCTCCTTCATCATCTCCCCATTGGATTTTAACCGACTTGACCTCTCTGTTGCGTAACTTCTTGATCTCCGATCCAAAGATGCGTGTAGGATCTCGTCTAATCGTGGCATCTCGCTCCACTTCCACTTCTCTAAGCATGCTCGGCTCCACTACATCCGCGGTATCATGTAAACACTTCCGCAAATACGACATGTGAAACACGTCATGGACACTACTAAGCTTCTCCGGGACCTTCACTCTGTACGCCATCTGTCCAGTCCTCTCTGTAATGGGAAAGGGTCCCATAAACCTTGGTGCTAATACACTCCCCAAAGCGAACTACGTTCCTCAACGGTGACACTTTAATAAAAACCATGTCTCCAACATCGAACTCAAGATCGGTTCGTCTCTAGTTAGCGTTTGACTTTTGCCGGTCCTGTGTCATCTTCATTCATCTTCGAATCAAGTCCATCTTCCATGAAGTTTCTCTCTGATCAGCTCGGGTCCAAGCAAAATATTATCCGTAGACTCCCACCAACAAGTTGGTGATCGACACGATCGTCCATAAAAAATCCTAATACTAGCTTAATAACTGTTATTATAAGCGAACTCCACAAATGGAAGGTGCTCTTCTCATGTCCCTCCAAAACCTCGGATACATAACCTCAAAAAGATCTTTAAGGATTCTATTCACCCTTTCTATCTGTCCATCCGTCTGTGGAAGATACGCGATGCTTAAACATAACTACATACCTACCACCTTTTGCATGTCACCTTTTGCTCTTGCATTGAAAACTGCTCCAAGCCTTGTCCCGCAAGCACCGGTATATACTATGAATGGTTTGCTCTCATCTAGCAAAGTCAAAACTGGGTCTGATATCTCTGCAAAGTCCTTAACGAGCTTCTATTGTAGCCCGCCAACCCTAGAAAACTTCTTACTTCTGTTGCTTTTTTAGGAACCTTCCAATCTTGGATTGCCACCACCTTCGCAGGGTCCACTGCTATCCCTTCCTTAGAGACCAGTGTCCCAAGAATCTCACTTCTTTCCTCCAAAAATGACATTTGGAGAACTTAACTTTGAGTTGACCCACTCGTAGGGTCTTTAAGACTTCCCTAGATGTAGGGCATGCTCTTCCTTGCTTCTAGAGAAAATCAAAATACCATCTACAAAGACTACCACAAACTTGTTTAGAAACTCCCAAAACACCCTACTCATCAAGTCTACGAAATATGCGGGTGCGTTCGTCAAACCAAAAGGCATGATGAGCCAATCGGAGAAACCGTCGGGAGCCCTAAAAGCAAGCTTATCTATGCTATCCTCAGCCGCCCTTAGCTGATGAAATCCTGTAGCTAAATCCAATTGTGAGAAAACCGAAGCGCCAACCAACTGATCGAACAAGTCATCTATCCTCGGCAATGGGTGTCTGTTCTTCTTTGTGAGCTTGTTCAGCTCCCTATAGTCCACGCACAATCTAAGCGAACCATCAGCCTTTGTAGTAAAAACAACTGGAGCACTCCATTCCGAAATACTTCTTCTTATGAACTTTTCCTCAAGTATCTCCCCTACTTGCTTACTGAGTTTCCTCTTCTCTCTCCGAGCCGTGTGGCACACTGGTAATGCAACTTGCTTTGCGTTATCTACTAAGTATATACAGAGGTCTATCTCGCGCCTTGGGGTTAAACCCCGAACCTAATCAAAGATGTTACCTTACTCACGGGCTATTCGAACAGATTACAAATCATTGATGGATGTGTCAAGTGATTCTAGGTAGCTAAGCGTCACCGAACTCTAGGGTCACAAGAAATATCAAGGGTCTTTCCACAATGATTTAACAGTCTAACTACCCTTTTTTCACAGTCTAGGATGGCACCATGCCTGGCTAGCCAATCCATCCCTAGAATCAAGCTATAACCCGTGAAACCAAGAACGAAGGCATTGCATTCAAACCCATCGCCCAAGATAGACATTCTCAAATCCCGACAAACCATAGATAAATGAGCCGAACCACCAATAGGATTTGAGACAACAATGGGATACACAACTAGACTAGTTATTTAGGTGCAGTGTTTCCACTAACGAAGCAGATACAAACGAGTACGAAGCGCCAGAATCAAACAAAGTTCGAACAGGATGATCAAAAAGAAAAAAAATCAAACTTTCAACAAAAACGTTTCTATCTCTCTCCTGTCCTAGTGCCATGAGAGCATGAACCTGTCCTCCAGAAGTAGGTCCTGTCCTCTGCCCTTGCCCTTGCCTCCTCGGGCAGTCTTTAATCAGATGTCCTACCTCACTGCAATGAAAACAACCAGGCTTCTTCTTCTTCCTACAGTCCTTAATTACATGGCCCGTTATACCTCAAATAAGACACCTTCTTTTGTCATGGGATTAATTATTCTTTCTACTTCTTCCTCTACCTTCTTCGTGGATTAAACCTATATCAACAAATTCCTCATCCTTGGGTTGTGCTCCTTAAACTAAACTCCCTCATCAACCAAGCAACTAGCTGACCCTTACTTCCATCGTCTCTCTCAAAGATACCAAACAAGTCCTCCACTTCCTTGAGCCAATTCTAGCTTCGACAAACGTCTCAGTCCTATGAAACGGTTTTCCACCCATCGCACGTAAGTCCTTACATATCTTAGAAAAAGCATCTACATGCGGGGAAAGAGACTCAAGAAGGAAAAAGGAAGAGATTCAAAACAAAGAATCGAAAGAAAGATATATGGCTTTTTGGGGATTATGTTTTTCATAATAAACCATTCCCTTGAAAACTCCTTCTTTAAAACATGTCTTTTTTGAAAATACTCCTTTATAAAAATGCTTTTGAAAATGGTTTTCATAATCTTTTATTTGTTCTGGTTACCTTCAGCTCTGATACCAAGTGTAATAGCCCATGCCCGTTAGTGTCACTCACAAAGGGAATGCATTAAGTTTCATGGAGCGTTATAAGTAAACAGAACGGAATATTACAAGATGGATAAAGTAGTACTTGAAAATTTTATGACTTTATTGCAGCGGAAACAGAAATAGGTTTGGTTACACCTTCAAAACAACAAAACCAAGTACATAAATCTGTTAGCCCACTTTGTGAACTGGGCAACACAAAGTCGAGATGTGAAATATTGTAGAACTTGGAAAGCAATATAGCGGGTCGGATCGGAGAAGATATAGCGGGTCGGATCGGAGAGGTCTTGCTGTTCGGATCGGTGAGCTGTTATTGTTGGAATTAGAGAGGCACTGCTGTTCGGATCGGAGAGCAACCTGCTGCCAGTTGGGGCGAAGGGGTACCTGCCACAGAGACGGATCGGAATGGAGCAAAAATGGATGAAGACTTGTCCTTGGGACAATCCGGATCAGATCGGATATCCCGATCCGAACCCCTCCTGCACACTCCTCCGATCCAAACCCATATTCCTCATCACACTCCACCACGATCGCCTGAATATGCGGAACGGGTATGACCAGTTCCTACCCACAACGTCCACTGCTCTGATGCGTTGTCAACACTGAAATCCATCCGAACCCGAGACTGATGGGATGGAAGACACGTGGCTCCGATCCGGATCGGGTTCTGAGCAAATTTTCACCTATAAATACCCTGTCTGGAGACAATGAAAAGGATCTTCTTTTTGGCACTTTGAGAGTTCAACTACCTTCATAAACCGAATTCCAACACTCCCAGATAATCCAAATCGTCTTTCAACATTTGTTTTGAGACAATTGAGTGAATGTATGTGAGTTGTGAGTGAAATTGAGTTAATATCTCATTGTAATTGCAACAATATCATTGAGAATAGTGATTGACAAGTGGACGTAGGCTTTTATTCGCCGAACCACTATAAATTCTTTGTCTCTATTTTACTTTTGATCTTATTTCATTCTGCTTTTAGTCAATTTGGGTGTTAGAACCACTTTTTGGTCTAATAATATCAGTCTTGTACAAAAGCCTTCAGAGTGCAAAGTTTTAAAGCCATAATCCCCAACAGAAAATGCGATAAGCAGAATCAAAGCCAAACAATACATCTTTCAACTGCAAGCTGGAAGAAAGAGACATCTGAACTAGGCTTGAGTATTTCCTCCCAGAGAACCTCGGGGGAATGGAAGAAAAGAGGCGAAACAAACTAGGTCAGACATTAGTCTGGTGAGTCCAGTAACTTTAACAATATAATCATTAAAGTAACAGGATAAGAACCTAAACTGGAAAGTAAGAAATGACTGTACATAAGAATGCATGACAAGGTAGGCAAGATGAATAAGATAAACGTTGATTGCGCTTCTAATCACTATAGGGTAATTACTACACTGCATCAATGCTAAATATATCGCACCGTTACTAGTTCCATACTGAAAGTTGATCCCAACCCCGCAATTGGTAGCCCTCAGGCGTAACATCTAGTAAGAGGTATCCATCCCATACAATCCTTGATAGCCTACTAAATACTAGATGTCCCCACACTACCCCCTTAATGCTCAGCTCCCTAACTCGCATGTATTTATTACTTGTGTCATTCGGCCCCGCTTGTTTGTAGATACCTGTGCTGGTCCCACCATGGGGTGTATCAATCCCTATGATGGCAAGTCGACACAATTCAAGATGCACAATGTATGACTACTGATGCCCAATGCCTGCTTTTTCCACTTCGGAGTACGTGCACGCCCGTACTCTATCGGAATCTACACTGACGCACCACCCACCGCTATTTTGACCGCTTATAATCAGCCCAGTAATCGTGCCCCACCCTGCCTAGTTCAGGGTACCATGATATGTGGGTTACTGCAGAAATGGGTCCCCATTACTAGGGTTTCCTAACCAACATGTTATAACAGTTAAGTGCTCTCCGTTAAACTAACCCTACCCATTTGTTTAGTTAGCATGTTGTATTGGTTAAGTGTCACCTATCCATATGTCGCTTAACCTTCCCACTGATTCATGCATGTTTATTTAACGGTTAAGTTTGTGGACCTAAATATACTAATATTACCCACCTACCCAAGATTTACTTAAATCGTTCACTTATCAAGTCCATATGTATTATTGGTTAAGCTTGCCTTAACCCTATCCACATTGTTCATATAATATTGGCTAAGTTGTCTTCTGAAACGTCCCGCAAATCCGTACCTTTTGAGTCGACTAATAACACCACACGTCCAAACCAAATTGCACAGAAATAAGAATCATTATTAGAAAGAAGTTAGAGGATGAGAAATAGAAAGAAAGAAATATTAGAATAGAAGAAAACGAAGATCACAAACTCACAGCAGAGTGAATAAAATATATTAGATAACATAACTTTGAACACAAATCAGTATTTGTATATACATACCGTCATCAGAGCACAATAGCCATTTCTGGAACAGTTATAAACACCTGTTTCCAGATACAACATAGTACACAGTGGAAAATATGATAGCCTATAGCTAATAGGTGAAGCCTCCTGCTTCCAGCTCTTCCAAGTGAATTTGAAAAATCCCGACTACTTGACTGCCCGTACAAATTTGGGCACCCAAGAGTTTAGGGAAAACAAACAAAATAAACTCTAGGTCAGTCATGGGACTGGTGTGAATAAACTCCAACCATTTGTTTAACTTTCAAAATCCTTTCGAAAGAAATGATAATCGTAAGACCGATCCACACATAAACACGGATGGTTTTTACCTTACGATAACCCAAAACATTTTGATATCAAAATCTGGCGATATTATAATAATGTCTACATCAAATAAATATAAATATAGCGGAACGCTTGCATCTCACGCTCCATATATAATATAAAATCAAAAAAAAAAAAAAACCACAAGGTGCTTATTGGAGATTGGATTTCCAACATGACAAGGTATGGGGCCACCTGCCGATAGTGTATCTCTAGAGGCGAATAAACTGGATTCAACAAAAACGTCTTGCAACCCGGCCCACACATGACCGACCACTCATTTCGCTTGAGTGTATCGAATGTATATCACCAATGGATGGGATCAGCAACCGTCTACCGAAAAGGGACAGCATCGATAGATTAAAGAAGCAAATGGAATTTCTCTAGATAGGTGTTTATACATCCTAATGGGTGCGACCCACATAGCCATGCTGCCTGCCAGATTTTTGTCAATTCCTGGTTGTGAGGCTTGAGGTTTAAATTATCTTCCAGAACATCTGGCCACCATTCACTTTGAATGCCACATCGTCATACCCGCCAAATCACAAATTGATTTCCCAAAAAAAATACTACGGGTATAAAGATAGGAGAAACGAGTTCTTCCGCCACCAAACGTAAGTACGTTTGAAGAGATCAATTTAGCGACCCGTTAGATATACTTTGTCAGACATTCGTCCATTCACGTTGTCCTGGGACTGGACAAACCGAAGGCACTATCCCGTAAACAGGATAGCCCTTGCATAACTCCGTCTTCAATTTTTTCATCATATTTGGTCGCAACGCTAACGCCCATACAAAGTGGTTTCCAGATAATGAATCTGATCCCGGTCTCTCCGTATTGACGACGGAAAAATGGTCAAAAATTTCGATAGTCGGTGATTTAACTATCAAAGTAAAATAAGTGTGCAACCAATGATCTTATTTCCAATTAGGAATTCGATCGATCAATCATCAATCAACATTGGCCCCTTTAAATCAATTCCTTATATTATCATTTACAATTCTCATTTCCCATCTTTCATATTCTTTTGAAACTCGATTTCCCCTCTCGAAAAAAAAAGAAAAAAAAAACATTTTCAATATTATAATTCCTTTATTCGAGAAAATATCTCTTATTCCAGTTAGAAAAACATTTTTAAATATTCATGAATCCTTATTTTCTATATTCAGAAAATATACATTATTTATACCGGAAAATATTTCCGAATTCCCTTTCTTAATTCCTTGTTGACCAATTCATTTCATTTTAACAGCGTTACAATCGTTGTTTCCAAATATTTGATTTATAAAATATTCTTTTTACAACAGCGTTACAATCACTGTTTAGAATTGTAGAACACTTATTATAACAATAGCGTTAAGATCGCTGTTAAACAATTATTATAACGGTAGCGTTAAAATTACTATTTAGATTTACCATAACATTTATTATAACGGCAGCGTTTAAAATTGCTATTTAAAATATTTGGTTTACAAAAATACAACTTGTATTTATTTATTTATTTAAATTAAATAAATTAATAAGTAAATAAATAAATAAATAATAAATTTGATTCAAACGGAAAATAAAATAACTACTTCCCTAATGTCGATATAATCGAATTCTAATAAACAACTCTCATTCGAATACTCTATATTCGATTAATATTCTGAACTTTGAACTAAAACTCATCGTTTCTTTTAAAACGATTACCATTTTCCCTTTCCACTTAATTTCCAATTTGGATTTATATTTCAAATCATCTAAATTTCCTTTATAAATATTTCATTTGCAAAATATTTCCTTTAAACCATTATTCACTTTAATCCTAAATATATTTCTTTCATGTACAATCATTTGGTTTCGTTTTTATAAATATTCTTTTAAACAAAATTCAATTTATACTTCTGTTTACAAATGTTTATAAAAATCTCACTTTTAACTTCAAATATGTATAATCTCATTTATAATCCCCTTTAAAATTACTAAGATCAAATCCAATTACGAAAATCGGTTTCAGAACTGATTCTGGTTTTTTATGTAAATCCCAACTTGATTTTATATTCCAAGTTATCACATGATAAATCTTATACTAAATTTATACGTGTCGTTTATAAAACAATTTCTTGTTTTATTCATTAAACAAGTTTACTATTTCCAACTCCCTTCAAAATATAACTTTTATTTTGGAAAAATTTTGCTTTTTAAATCTCCAATTTATTTTCTACATTTGAAAATATTTTCGGTATCTAAAATAACAAGTTTCTAGGGCTAGGGTAAACCAACACACAAAGTCAATCACTGACTATATAAGTCACACCACACATCAAAATCAAGGAAAAACAGTAATATAAATATTGAGGAACCCAGTTGGGTCCCTCCAACCTGTTTCCCTACATCCACAGATGTTAATTAACATCAATAATATTATTTCACATCAATATGAAATATCAAAACTAATAACTGGTCAACCATGTAATCATATCAACCAATTTTATCAACTATTCAACCAAGCAACCATCACACAGTATAAAATAAATTTAAAAACTCGTCTATATAAAAATATAAACGAGTCAGAGTTAGTGAGTTTACTCACTTCGTTTTGCGGTTGACGATACTGCTTTTATTTCGTTGAAAATCAAATAGGCATTTGATTTATCACGAAATTCCTACAGCTATATTCTCAGCCATGTCAGTTTCATAATGTAACTCTCGTCGTTACGATTCCAATGGATCTGGCCGCGTCCAATTCTGCTCACATATGAATTATATATCGACATTACAAGTTTTAATAAAATATAATTAATTAATTATAGTTAACCTTTTAATTACCATAATTAATCTCTTTAATTCACATTGGTTACAGTACTTGTTCTGTCCCGGCACTACCTTTTTCTTTAATCCGAGAAAGAAAAACCTGGCACCTTCAATATACCATCCGTCGCACTTCCGATCATCGGAGTCGCCAACTAACTTCCCGACGCCTCAGCTGCGACCATCAAACCCAGCTCCCCTTCCAAGATTTCTTCAACATCCGATCCAAGGTTCACGGTCTCCTTCTCCAACACGATTTACCTTAATTTGGGCGTTAAACCTTAATGTTTTCTTTTCTGGGCAATAATAGTGGCTTCCTTCCCACGTTCAAACAATGGACCATCTTCACTGTAAAACAAATTATGTTCATCCCATAACTTGTTGAAAACAAGCTTCCATGGTACCACTTAAACATGTTCCAGTTAGAGTAAGCTTCAGTTCTATCTTCCACTGTTTATAAATTCTCTGTTCATGTATGCATTCGGTACACTTATTATAACTCATAAGGTTGAATAAATTTTAATAACTATTAAATATGATTTAATCCCTAATCTAATTACCCCACTTACGTTAGACCAACTTCTTAATCCACGGTTCAAACTGCAAAGTCATCGTCCCTTGCTGCTACGCCTTCTTCCACGTTCTCCCTTCCTCTTCTACTAAAAATCAGCACCAATCCCACCGGACAACCCACTCTTGTACTCAACAAACACACCTATCCTCCTCTATAATTTTTTATCTTCTTTTCATCATATATTACTGGTTGAACTCTGACAATTCCATATCACCGCAAAATACAAACTTGGACTCACTGTCTTCCCTACGCATCTAGTTCTTCACAGTTCAAAAACCAGCGATGCACTGTTTTATGCGAACTCCCCAAACTGACAATACCACATTCTTCCACATTGAACACTATCGATACTCATGTGCCAACCGAACAACTCGAGCTCCACTAAACTGCCATCATCCCCCACAGCTCGCATCACTTTTTCTTGTCACCTCGCCTACCAGAGATCGCCATCGAACCCTTTGAACCGCCACCACTGTGAGTCACCGGACCCCACTTCAAGACCCCCACCAGAACCGCCTCACTCTCTACTGCTACCTCCCCATGCGCCAACACCAACAACTCCTCCCATTGCCATGTATCTCGAGGTGACCTGTAACCCTTCGAACTGCATTTCGCGCCGCCACCGACTCTGTTGACAACCACACCTCGTGCACCTGAGGCATCTCATCGCCCTCTTTCCAACGCCACTAGTGGCGGTCTTCATATCTACCCCTATCGGCTGTGATAGTCAGCTTAAATATCACTTCTGTCAAAAATTAGGGCACTCAGATAATGATCATACCATGTAAAATTGACAAGAGTTTGAAGTTCATAGAAAGAAAAAATTTACGAATTCAAGAGTGTTCTTTTCTATGGAGTAACGGATTTTATGTGGATTTTTGAAGTGAAGTAATTTTCTTTGTTTATTGAAAGGAAACGAAAAGGAATATACCCGTATTTAAAGATGAGGAAGTTTGGAAAACACGGTAAGTTATTACTTGGCACTCACGGCTTTAGAAGCCTTGGTATACACGGTTCTGAGAAGCCTTGCTGCGCACGGTTCTTGCTTATGGGTAGAATAGATTTTGCTGTATTCATTTAATTTCCATTTGCGTGCATTAAATTATGCCTGCGTTTGATACACCTTCATGTGCTTTCATACGTGATGTCTTGGCATAAATCAAATCCCAGGTCCAGCATTTGTTAATCTGCATGTGGCCGTATTAATTTCTCCAGAGGTTTACGCTGGTATGTTTTCAACTGGCAGTGTGTTTTCAAATCACACGTCCAGTATAAATATCATGGATATTATATATTCAAAGAATCCTTGAAATACTTCCATACTGCATATTCGTGAATTGAAAGCGTAGGCACAGTAGGCCAACTCAAACACGTGTAAGTCTGTTTTGTGGTTTCATTCTATACAATATTTCAGCGTAGGCATGTGAAGTTTTATGGTTTCTATTACAATTAATTTCGTTCGTTCATGGACTTCTACAGGCAAGAATAAAATTATGGTCTTGTCCAGCGAGATATCACGATCCCAAAAATATAATATTATCGGTAGTTTAACATATATTTTGAAACCCCAAAATATTGATATAGGGTGCAAAATACACCAAATAAAAAGTTGTGTATTTAGTTAATTAAAAATTATAGTAAAATTCTAAAAATTAAATTATAACTATGCCTCAAAAGAACCTTGTTCAAATTCGAGACCGATATTTAAATATATTTAAATAACCGTTATGGCTTATATACGATTCCACAACGACTTTCTGAAAACGTGATTTAGACGTAATTCACAATATATAAGACGAAATCTCAATTTTTCACTTCCGTTAGACAAATATAGTTAAACTAAACCGAATGTTTCTTGTTTCAAAGAAACCGGACTTATTTTGAATTCTGTATATTCAATTGAAGTTTAAATCGTAAATTACGAACTACCGCGACTATTATGAGCTCGTTTTAAATTATATTATAAATTATACGTTTAAATATCGTATAAAAATAAATTCGTTATAAAACCTTTTTTAAATCATCAATACAACATTCAAAACCAATTTAAATGTTCAAAATAAAATGGCTAAAAATTCGGGTTGTTACATTCCTTCCCCCATAAAATAATTTCGTCCTCGAAATTGCTAAGGTAGGAAAAATACCACATACCCTATTAACTAGGTCCAAAATTCCTTTTTGTTCAATTCTTAACTTCAATTTAACTGGACCAATTTATTTCAATTAAAATATTAATTTATTCTTACTAACGAAAATTTTCCAACACTTAAATTCTGAAAAATTTCGGCGGCATCTCCACTACGCGGTTCAATTGGTACAAACACAACTCGCCTTTCTAGGCCTTTTCCAATCCAAAAGAAAATGAAAAAGCCAAGCGGCTTGCCCATAAGCTCACAAAATCATCAAACCCAAGTAATATTGTAAACATGTACATTTTTGTTGAGCATAATTCTATCTCTTGCATTTGCTTCCATTCAATATCTGCTCAGCATACATATATCCATCTCCAGTTGGTTTCAAATCAATCCAACTGCCAGTTTTTAACACTCTAATCAACTTCTGATTAGTTCCCTTCCATTCTATCAATACAAATCTGATTTCTATTTAAGTCAATCCACTTATTATGCTTGAATCCAATTCAATTCCAATCAATAACATCCAAAATATTCATTTGCTTCTTCATAAGTCGAATTCATATTAATAATTCGAATCTCAACATTTCTCTTTGTTAAATTTCAATTTGGATTATCCCTAATCCAGTTCGATT